>OY812999.1:92604247-95241747 GCA_963681545.1 Germaria angustata | reverse complement strand
TATAAAGTCATGTTCAAGGTGTTATAAAAAGGATTTACATTTTACTACGCATGAAAATCATCCTTATCCACATGCATTTGATGTGGATGTCTTTTTTATTTACATTGAATTTATATTGTTTTTATAAAAAAGACCTTGAGCTTAATATAAATAATTCAATAAGTTGACATTTAATAATAAATTTTTGGAAAATCGATTTTTAAAGTAAAAAAGTCCTTCCCTAAGTGTAAGAAATTCGATGTAGGAAATAGGGATCTATATTTCAAATTTTTATTGGACTTTATTGTAGTTTATATTAATATAGTTTTTTAACTGTTTTGTATAACAAATTTTACTAAAAATCTTGGAATTTCGCATATGCGAAAATAGTAATCACAATTTAATTTTTCCTGAACATTTAACTTTGTGGCTTTTCCATTCTGCCTGACAGAAAAAATATTTAATTCTGGACAAGTTGAAGTCTGTTAAGCTCCGATATGGGGTTCCTTTGACTGGTTGTTCAAATTGGAGGAGGAACGACCTTGAATGGCCAATTGACCTGCCCCTAATAGAAATATAACGTTTCGGCTAACGAACACTTGTTATAATAAAAATAAAACTTTTGTTCTTTGAACGTGCTGCTCGAGATTTGAGATCAATAGCTGAATAATAAAAAAAGACAACAGATTTGCGAGAATATATAAATATCGACCATCCATTTTTTAAACCCTTAGATACAAAATTGTATCTTACTTTATTTATGTTACAATTTTCTCGTTTTAATATAGAAACCAAAAGCTAAAACTCACTAATTAAAAAAAAACTTATTTGCTCTTGTAAGTAAAATTAAACAAAGTTGTGATAAAAAAGTTTTAATAAACTTAAGGTCCTGTAATAAAATCTAATCTTTACTACTCGTAACTCTAAAAGAAACAAACAAGTCTTAAAAAATCAGTTTGATATCAGATTCCTGTCATTTTAATTTGTATAATGATAACAAGCTTACAATTATTTAAACAGTTTTCTAATTTTTTCTGCTTTTAAATGTTTGTTTAAGTCTTTACCTGTTTACGTTGTCTTATGTGTTTGTCTAAACAGCTAGAAATTTTTATGACGAATTTCGTAAAAAATTAGCCCTCATTAATCATTAAGCTTTGGGAGTTAGCATTAGAAAAATCTTATGATTTATATACTTATGTATGTATGTACGTATGTAATTACTCGTACATGCATACTACTTATCTACGTTAATTAACATTTTCTCAGATTTCACCAGGTTAATACATGGTATATGGTGAGCGATAAGAAAAATAAATATAAGAAAATAAAAAGTGAGTAATGAGAAATGTTTCTATTCTGTATTCTACATGATATTCATATCCAATTGTTGTTGTTAACATTTAATTGCAATTAGAATCTTATGGCGATTGCTAATGAATTGTTTTCACGTTGAATACAAGAAAGGCCCCATTATTTCAAAATGAAAAATCTTTTAAATTATAGGCTATTTATTATTAAATGTGTCTAAACGCATTCATTGTTATTATACATTTTAAAGAATATTTATCAAATGGCATATGTACCGGAGAATAACAACGAGTGATCGTTTTGACATCCCTGTTGCAAAATACAACATCTCTGTACACTTAAATTATACTAATGTCTGCACTTATGACATTTTTATATGTGAAATTTCGTTCAACAAGTCACGTATAAGTAATAATTTGAATATTAACGTAAACATATTCACAAGTGTTTAATTGCGTTCACTAGTTAGCGACTCGATGTCATTTTCCGATATGCAGCGGTTATATAGTTTTATATCGTTATTGAGCAAATGATATAAGATCACGATTGAGCAACACATTGAGATGATAAATTTTTATTACCAAAATAGGCATTAGGGCATGGTTGAAGGTTCATTGGGTGGCAATGTCTCTATAAAAATATTATTGTCTGGTGGTGATATCGGACCGATAGCATAATTTTTGTGAAACCATCGCCGTTAAGGACATGCGCTGTATCAATTAACATGGATAAACATGTGATTTTAGCGGAATATATTAGCATCACAATGAATATACTGCGTGAACGATTTAGTGTATGCTTATTTCTTCTGGAGTTTTAACTCGGACCAGCATTAAAATTCACCTGAATTTTTACTGAAGATTCTCTGAAAATTTTACATATTGAATTCACGCAAAAACTGTGCGCTTTCAGATACAAAAACTTCTAATCCAAAGTTATTTATGTTGAACCAGTGTTAAGTTCATTATTAAAAACGAAATTTTTGAAAACATAATAATTTTCAAGCAAATGAATTTAATTATTAACTCCTATTCCGACTAGGGTTTGGAAAATTTTAAAAAATTCCCGGGAAAACGGGAAAAATTATGATTATTTAATACAATAAACTTTTATTTTTCCTCATTTTTATTTTTAATTTTATTGAAATAAAACAAACTAAACAAATTATTTTGGCTAAATAATTTCAAACGTAAAACGTTGATCAGTAGTGCGATTCAGTAACTTTTAAAGACTGAATAGTGGTTAAATATAACAACAACTAGTGTGGTTTGCACTAACCATTGTGCGATTCACTAACTTCGTTTTAACATCTTTGTTATAATTTGTTATCAAGTGGCATCTCTGTTACAATAAGAGAAAAACACAAAGAGGAACAGAAAAAAAACAAATGAATTTGTGTCGACCAAGCAGTGTATAATAATATATTTTCATGAATTACTTTAATTATGATTAATAAAAGTAAAATTCTATAAGAAAATAATATAAATGACATTGTATATCCAAATATTTTTATAATTTTACGTATTTGCTGCAAAATAACAACTTGCCCTCTTTGCAAAAGAGTACGTGCTTCTACTGAACAGCTGACTTGAATCGTTTCGTTAACCACACAAAAATTACTGCCGTTAAGATAACGCCAGTGAATGTGGTTAAAAATGTTACTGAATAGCAAAACCTTTAATTTTGCTGTTAAAATTTTTAACCAACTCAACAGTCTTTAAATAAAGTTACTGAATCGCACTACAGCTTTTGTTAATAAAAACACCCCTTTCTGAAAAATGGCTAAGTCAATCAGAGAAAAAGTTGATCAGAGATGTAAAGATAAATTGTTAGCATTAATAAATTATTTAAAAACTCCCTATGCCAATTCTAAAATACCAAAAACTTTGTTAAAATTGTACGCTGAACCAATATATAAACGCATGTTTGATCAATTAATTTCAGAAATGTCCAAAAGTGACAGTGATATGTCTGAAACTCAAGTCGAAAAATGTTTCAAAATGAAACTAAAAAATTCCACAGACAATGCAAAGTCTAATCCAAAAAAACCAAAACCGAATCAAGAAAGAATTTGCTTTATATGAAGCGAGCAATATTCGGACAAAAAATTTAGATGATTTATATGATGCTCTGTTAACAATAAAGCCAACATCAGTGGATAGTGAACGGGTTTTCTCTGTTGCTGGGAACTTTGTCACAAAAATTCGAAATAGGATATCGGCCGAATTACTAAATGCTTTAGTCGTATTAAAAACTTATTTTTCATCTAAGTCTTGAATTCACAGTCATTAGTTAACTATTAGTTTAGTACACTCCCATAAGAAATAATATTGCTGAATACGTTGTCAGCTGTTAACTAAAGACTGTGAATTCAGGCCTAAGTGATGTACAATTTTTTTTATAAAAATTATTTTTTTTGTTTTCAATGCAGAAATTGAATTGTTCTTTATCTGCCTGTCCCACGATGTCATTCGACATCGATCGCTCGCATAAATACATTCAAACCAAAAACAACATTTTAAAATTTGCTGCTGTTTCAAACGTATTTATGCGAGCGATCGATGTCGAATGACATCGTGGGACAGGCAGTATTATTTAATTTTAAATAAAAACTAACTTTTAGGAAAAAAAAACATCCTAGGCCATAAATTACTTGTTTTTAACAGAAGACAATTATTTTATAATATTTATAAATTTTCCCGGGAATCCCGGGAAGCGAAAAAGTCCGGGAAATCCCAAACCCTAATTCCGACGCAACGTGTGAACGCTCGTCAATGTTCGTGTTTATGTGGACTTTGGTCTTTTTTAATAGCGAATACCAATGGAAATCGCATACGAATATAGATTTCCGAAATTCATATGTACTTAAGTGTCCCTCAATAAATAAAAAGACCTTTAAATATTTCGCAAAATTTCTCACAATATATCGCACCCAAAATTCTATAACAAAAAACTTCTTCTTATTTTAAAATATTTAAATTTAACAATCACTATTTAATAATAATTGCTTTCAAAACTGTAAATTTAGATGCCGCACCAAGTGCTGCTAGATACTTTTGAAAAAATAATAATAATAATAAACAATAAATAATTTCGTGAAAATCATAAAAGTTTTTAAAATAAATCATGCAGAAGTCAATACATGACTTCAATTATTTTACAACACAAAAAAATAGTATTTTACACAAATAAAACATTGTTTCCCTAACAGGTCACAATTGTTTAAGAACTCATTTTGAAAATAATTCGGTATCTCGTGAACCATTCCAGTTATTTCTATAAAATTTCCCAACTTTTTCGGAAAAATTGTAATTGTAATTGAACTGAACAAGTCATTAGTGTAAAAAGATCGAAATGCATCACTTTCTCCATCCCTGCTTTGGAGGTATATAATATGTACAAGCGACACTTTTGCAAGAAGTACAACAATATAAAAGCAAAAGAAATTTTCTGGAACCACAAACTTTCTATATTTTTAAGAACTTTTTTTGGTGTAATCCCCCAATCATCGAAATTAATTCATTTATTTATATATTTGTTATGAGTTTTTAGGCTAGCCTACATCTAATATTTCATTGGTGCTTATTTCAATTATTTTATTTTCGCATTTTGAATTCAAAAAGGTAATTTTTTCGTATTTTGTGCGTAAAATTTTTATATTAAATTGCGTTAAGCCATTTACCATTGGGAATTGATGTCCTGAAAGTGCACAAACAAACCAATAGTTAAAATTAAACTTCACATCTTTAGGAATTTAATTTTTTTCAATTGGTTGTTCTGAATTTTATTGAATTGACAGTAGGTTAGGTTAGGCTAGGTTGATTGTAGGGGTGTGATAAGCCCATGTCATACGACATACACTTAAACCAGTGAAGGCTTGTTGTGCGCTCCATTTAATTATCAGATACAAACTGCCAAAGTTCTGCGGCAGGATTCGAACCTGGGACCTTCGCACTACGAGTTTAGTACACTACCTACTAGTCTACGAAGGTCAGTTATGGAATTGACAGTAAGTAAAAAATAATAGAGAAAATTTCTTGGGCTCTTATTATTTTTTCCAACACTGTACATACCATGCATGCTGTAAAGTATTTATGTAAATATTGACATAAAACAAACACATACGTACTTAAGTATATTCGAACATCACAGGTATGCTACTGGGTTGCTCTTATTCAAGAATATATAAAATAATAATAATAATAATAAGTAAATAAATAAATAAATAAATAAATAAATAAAATATATACTTATAAGTTCAAAGTAAGTTTACGTTGGAAATTATAATAAATCTATAAAATTTTGCTTTTGCAAAAAATTGCGATTTAAAAATTACAATTTCAATTTACCTTCTAATAATTAAGCAAAAACAACTTTAAATGCTGCAAACAATAGAAACCCGAATGGAGCAAACAAATACCTAACATGAATGAAATTAAAAACAAATAGTTTCAGAAAGAACGAAAACCTTATAGACCATGCACTTTAGGAAAAACGTTATTTTCTGCAGCTTTATGTGCATACAATTAAACATTATAAATGTCCAGTATTAAGGGTAATTTTGTTGAAGGACAAATATTTTTTTTGTTATTATCTGTCAAATATAGAAAAAGCTTCATCAGCATCTTTGCAAAAAAAAATTTTTATTAATTAGATTTAATTAGCTTAACACCAAAGCTTGGGGTACAGCACTGCATGTCCGTTGTTCTATAACCATGGCCTAAACTCTCTCCGTCTTAATGATATTTACATATTCTGCGTCATTTATTACATTGATCATCTGTTTGTTAACCATAACAAGATAGTAAATAAGTACATATTTATTTTAAAATAATTTATTTATGAGGCAGAATTTAAAACATGTTAAAAAAATATACACAAGTGCTTATGATGTCTACAGCTCTTTATATACGAGCAAAAAAGGCAATAAATTACAAATATAACAACACTTATAAATATTTGTTATCATTAGTTTAAATTATAATATAGTATTGTATTACATTCCCAGTACAAAAATCTAAGTTATTCTTAAGAAGGAATTTTTTTTTTCAATTAGACCAATACTCAATGGATGGCCCCTACTTATTCAATGCACTGTGCTGTGCTGGTACTAGGAAAACAGTTTATGGGACAGAGGATAGAGTGAGTAGTGCTTGTGGACATTCGACTTGAATTTCTCCACGCCTTGCAGTGAAAAGAAAGACATTTGCTGGGAGCTCGTACCATATACCAGCAGTTCGACTAAAGAATGAATTATCTCTGTGAGGGGTATTGCGATCCACTGTCATATCGACCACAAATGCAAGTGCTATTAATAAAGAACGCATTGCTCGCAAATAAGAGTGGTTCTTATTTGCGAACCTTTACCTGATGTCATCAGAACAAATTTCATTATAGTAAAGATTAAACAGTAAAACATAACGCATGTTGCATTGTTGTTCCAGTATGTCAATATTGCTGGCTACATTACTGTCACCGATGAGTCTCTTCGCTCTCTTCTGTACTCGTCCGAGTAGCTTTAAAGTAGACTTTGAAGTACCAGATAAATAGTGAGAAGATTAAGAGGAGTAAATGAAGTATCTCTTACACCGTCTTAAAAAACCGATGCCGTTGAATACTTCTTTAGCGACATGAAAAATGTGCTCTGTACATCGAACATCACACTTGATTTTCATGCAAGAACATCAAGACTTTCGGATTCCTTAATACATATATCACTCATAATTAGAGGTGTAGCAGCGTCATACATTTGTTCCATCATATGCTTGTTATATACAATATTCTGTCTATGCAGCATTAAAATCGACCCGATTCGCATGACCCTATTTGGGCATTGTTACAAGATCATGATTCAGTGTATCATCGTCCCAATCTCTAAGAGGTCCAATGAATAGGAATGGCTAATGCTGTTGTCATCTAAAAAAGAGTATAATGGGTTGGAGGTCCGACATAGAAGGTCAATAAGGAAAATAAGAAATAATGTTGCAGAAAGATTAGAACCTTAGGGTACCCCTGAAACTATCTTGAACTCGTCTGATGAGATCCCATGTATAATAGTTATTTTCATTGCTTTTAACGCATCCACTAGTGAATTTTTTTAACTGCTTAGGATCACAAGTTGACAAAATCTTGAATAAAAATTTAAATTACTTTTACCGGTATCGCGGATCTCGTTATAACTGAAGTTCTTTATATATGTCTTCAGGGGGAGTTGGTCAAAGTAAAGTTCTCATTTATTTACAATTTCTGATTTAAATAAAATCATTAAGCTTGGAAAGTTTGCTGGGATATTTGACAAATTTTATAAAAATAAATAATAAAATATATTCAAGTGCTTTTTACAAAAATTGTCAATTTTAAATAAATGACCCAATTTGTTGTCGTAATAGCTGCTCGACTTTGTAACGGAAATCACTTAATAAAAATAACGTGACATAGCAACGTCGTGCGCTGCTAAATGTTCATTAGCACAAACTAAAATTCTCTTTTGCAGATAGATCAATCAATTCTTTTCTTTGCCAAATACGGATGAATGGTTGAGTAAGATTTAATTTATAACATTGAAAATTTTTGTGCACTTTATTTGCAATTTGGAATTTAAAATTTTCTTCTATAAATTAACAGTACTTGCGTTTCAACAACGCTGTTGGCAGTAAAATTGTTCATGTTGCATAATGGGAAAATTGAAGGAAACAGAAAAAATAAATCGATATTACCAACATCTATCAATGAGACGGCAAATTTGCTCTGAAGGAAGCGGGGTAATAAGGATAGAAAAGTGAACTTATCGAGAAACTTAAAAATCTATTAAAAATGTACTATTGAAAAAGAGCCTTTAAAGAAAATATACTTTTGAATAAAAGTGCTTTCGGGCTAAAGTATCTTGGGTAAAAGTAGCTTTTGGGAATAGTACCTTTTGAAAAGCACTATTTGAAAAAAGTATCTTTTGAAAAAAGTTCCATTTGAAAAGTAGCTTTTGAAAAATGTTTATTTTGAAAAAAGTACCAGTGGAAAAAGTACCATGGGTAAAGGCACTACTGGAAAAACTGTGTTTTGAGAAAAGTGGCGTATGGGAAAAGTTCCTTATGGAAAATGTACCTAATGGAAATAAGTGCAATTTAAAAATGTATCTTTAAAAAAATCTCAATAACAAGTATCTTCAGAAAGTATCTTTTAAACCGTAGTTATTACGAGCAAAGGTACCTTATGCAAAAGTACCTGTGATAAAAAGCACCTTTAAGAACATACCTTTTAAAGAAATATCTTTTAAGAACAGGCTTTTCAAGGATGAACTTTTTTAAGCACATTTAAATGTGCTTAAAAAATAGGACTATAGAAATCTTATAGCTATTAAAAATTATACTTAAAAATGGGTACGGGTATCTTTTGAAAAAACTGTTTTTGAAAAAGTACCTTTTATAAAAAGTAGCATTGGAAAATGTATATTTTGTAAAAGTGCCTTATGAAAAAGTTACTTTAAAATAAAATTACTTTTTGAAAAAAGTACCTATTGAAAAAGTACCAAAGGTATTAAAAAAATACATTGAAAAAATATCTTGAAAAAGTACCTTTTAAAACGTTCCTATTAGAGCAAAAGTACCTTGTACCTTAGAACCTTTGATAAAAATTATCTTTAAGAAAGGAGGCTTTTAAAGAAGAACTTTTAAAAAAATAACCATTCAAAAACGACATTAATAAAAGAATATGTCGTAAAAATGTGCTTAAAAAAGGACCGTAATCATGACTGTTAAAAAAGTAGAGATAAAAATGAGTACTGTTTTAAAAAATATATTATTAAAATTTATTTTTAAACTATTTTTAAGGTATTTTAAAGATCCTGAAAGAAAACCTTTAAACTGTCTGTGTCCTCTTGAAATAAATTTAAGAAAAGTGACTTTAAAAACTTGCCTAAAAGTAATGACAATTTTTTAAGAAAAGTACGTTCTTACTGCAGTAAATATATCTGTCCTTTCATTATTTTTCATCCTAATTTAGCATTAATGCATAAAATAAATTCACACATACATAATAAGTACGAGAATATTTTTATGAATTCAGTTTTTAGCAACATCTCAGATTCATAAATATACATATTCAAAAGAACTCTTGTGTTAAAACCACTAGAGACTTAATTTTTATGTCTTTTCTTTGTATAACTTTTTGCTTACGTTCACTCCCATCATTAACATTTTTTCTTCACCTTGTATAAAAACACGTGTAATTTTTCTTATCAAGGATCTTAGCAAATGGGTGTTTGTTCTATTTGTAATTTCATGCCGTTGTTGCTTTTTCGTTATAAGATGTTGCAGGTCCTTAATATTTAACTGGGTTAATTTAATATGTTTATCATACTGTTGTATTGCTTAATCCGTTTTATATGCTTGTTGGCAATTTATACTAAAGTTTATTGTTTCCCTTTTTATTCTCTGCTTGAGTAATTTTTATTTGATTTGTTTTGTGTACGTTCACTTCGTTCTTCCTTGCCGAATATTTCTGCAGCACAAGTAAAACAGCCTCAAACATAAACAGCCAACAAAAATCTGAAGTACTGATATAATTTTTTTCTTTAACGATTATAAGTTCAAGGTAAATTTTACTTGGAGAAATATTGGAAAAAATAACCGCTAAAAACATATAGTATTATATCAAGATATACTTTGCAAGAAGACTGAAATACAGTTGCAAATTTCTATTTACTACAGATGAAATCTGAAGTAACATTTTTTAAATTTTCTTTATAATCCTTAGATTTAATTCTAAAAAATGAAACGTTTAAATGCACCGTAATTATTTTTAGGCTTGAGCAAAATATGCTTTTTTCGTTTAATATCATTCGTTTCACTCAATGATAAACTGAAGTGTTTAATTTGGCTTAAACACTTATCTGGTAACTGAAAATATGATATTCATTTAACATTTAATCAACTGGAACTGTCTGTTAGGAATAAATGGTTAATAAAATTAAGAGTCTTCGGTATGATAGGCAAAATATATTTATCTAAAATATTTTCTAAGAGGTTTTTTGCAAATTTAAATTTAACTATCAGAGACAAAAACCTATTTTTTAGCATGGCCAATTTTGCCGTTAACAGAGTTCTATTAATCAATTAAGAGTCGTAGTAAATTTAAGGAAATTTGTAGAATTTAGAATGGATTTTAAACAATATATGGAAAAAGTACTCCAAAGTACACTTATACAGGTATACCCCACCACATACAAACTGTGCCCCAAAGGGTCCACATTTTTAACAAAGACATAAACCAAAAATACCAAAAAGTATTTCAGATATGAACAAAAAGTACCATATGTTTATAACCGAATTTTAGGAAAAATAATTCCTGCTTTAAAGGCAAGTTGTAATAAACAAATTTTTGTCAAATATTTGCTCATTTAAACTAAAGTTACTTTTAACTATGGGGAACTTTAAAAGCAAAAGTTTAAGAACTTTTGAAATTGCTACGAGATCCATAGATTTTATCAAAATCTCTGTCGAGAATTTTTCGAATGAATTTCATCAAGCTGTGTTCAGCAGCCATATTTTTTATCAATTGCCATATTTTTTATCGATATTTCGGTACTCTTCGAGTACCATCTTCAGGATATTTATTATATAAAACAAACAAATAATATATATCCTGAAGATGGTACTCGAAGAGTACCGAAATTTCGATAATAATTTAAAATAAAAATTTAAGACCTTAAGCTTAATAAAAAAATAAAATAAAGTTTATAATTAATATATGTATATTCATACTCGTATGTATGTGTATATGGGTAATTATGAATAAATTTGAATTGTGATGTTTTTTTATTTAGAAACTATAAGCTGATATTAAAAAGAAAATTTCAATAGTAAAGTAAACAAAACTTTTTCCTGACAATGCAACTCGGTGTTGTGGCGAAATATTAAAAATAATTAAATTTTAAATAAACAATACTTTTAATTTAAAAAATCTAGTGTTTATATTTTTAGTTTAAATATGACAAATAAAATATATTTCAAACGTTTAGAAACATTTTATGTATTTTTTTTTAACTTGCACTAAAACCACAGTATTATAAAATAACATTAAACATTAAAAAGTGATTTTGCAATTCAAAGTTCTGACGTAAGCGATTTATAAAAAATGCTAAAAAAAATTTCGTCTTAAAAAATGTTCTTCGAAGCTCATAAAAAACGTTATCCATTTATTTCTACAATAAAACTTCCGTTTAAACCGATTATAATCGAAAATTTGTTACGCCAACTGCTTTAGTTTTTCTTTTTTCTGTTTTTCTAATTTTTTCAATAATTTTTTGTTGCTTGATATTGTATTTTCTACAAGGTAAATTGTAAATGATTGCATTTAGATTTGCAAATATATATATATGTATATGTACATATATTTTTCTACTTCTACCTCGCATTTCTATTTGAAGTTCTTTATAGATTTTTTGTTGCGGTTTTCTTTTCTGTGCATAAATCTTTTACCGTATAACTCAAGTACGAGTATTGTATTATTGTTACGTTTCCCCTTCTAATGGAATGAAAATAGCTTTATTAAGTTATGCTTTTTCAATAATATGCCATGACGAACTCTTGTATGCCACACTTACTCGTAAGACATTTTGTATTACAAACCATATTCTTCTCTAACCGATTCCATTCCATTCGTCACTAAACTACATAAGAGCCAGAAAGGTAAGCAGGCGTACAGGCAGGCAGGAAAGCACAAAGGCAGAAAGCAGGGACCGGAAATAAGAGTTATTTTTCAATTTTTGAAGGAATAAATCATACATAAATGAACATCGTAGAAAACTTTTAATTACACCATCATGATTTTTAGGCGAAATGCATCCAACATATTGCATGATTTTTAAATTTTTGATTTTTATTTTAACAATCAAAAATAAGAGTTATTTTTGATTTTTATTTTTTTAAATGAAAAATAAAAGTTATTTTTGATTTTTATATTTTTAAATGAAAAATAAAAGTTATTCTTAATTTTTATATTTTTAAATGAAAAATAAAAGTTATTTTTGATTTTTATATTTTTATATCAATAATAAAAATCAAAGAGGTCGTTTTCACGTGTTCAATTTTACCATCATAATTGATTTTAAATGTTCCTCAGATAAATTATTAATCTGAGTGCTGAAAATGACCTTTCTACACTGACTTGAGTGGCAGGTACAGAATGAACAATTAAAAATTGATTTTTATTATTGATATAAAAATATAAAAATCAAAAATAACTTTTATTTTTCATTTAAAAAAATAAAAATCAAAAATAACTCTTACTTTTGATTTAAAAATATAAAAATCAAATATAACTTTTATTTTTCATTTAAAAAAATAAATATCAAAAATAACTCTTATTTTCTATCTAAAAATATAAAAATCAAAAATAACTCTTATTTTTTGATTTTTTTGATAAAAGTCATAAGAGTTACGGTCCCTGGCAGAAAGGCATAGAGACAGACAGGCAATCAGGCAACCAAATACCAAAGCAACCATCACAAATGCGAGTAGAGACCCAACAACCGTATGGTTACACGTTCGTTACTCTTTTTCATTCCCATTTTTACACAATTTTCCCTCATACAAACGCTAATTGTATTATGGGTTAATAAAGAAAAAAGTCTAAATATTGTATAAAACTAAAACAAACTCGTGCCTTTTAAATTGATATGGATATTATGCTTTTATTTTTATTTATATTTTTTGTTACATCCAACTTTTCATATAATGATGAAGCTGTTTTTCTAATGCAACACCAAGATTTTTACTTAGTTGTTCCTGTTGTTGTACTTAGGTACAACAATACCGCTATTGATATAGTTGTTGCAATTCAAAGAAACTTTAAAAGTTTCTATCTGTGTATATTTTCAGTCTCGTCTTTACATCTTTCACCTTTTTTACACGTTACTCTAGATAGACATTCGACGGAAGTTATTTAAATTCTGCTCATCAAAGGGTGTACTAAAAAGTGGTCTTATTCATCTCAAATGGGATCTCATTTCGTTTGTACTTTTTATATATACATATGTATGTTTTCTTGGTTTTTATGCTCAGAGGAGTTGATATAGCGATGCATGATTTTTATGACAATGCTACAGCGCCACTAGTGTTAGAGTAGATGCATTAATTTTCTCAAGCCGTATGTGTAGCCATTTTATTAATTGTTTTCGTTCAACGACGATTCTGCTAGCCTTACCGAGTAAGGATGCTACTGTGGTGAACATGAGTATAGAAGAGTATAAATCGCTGATGGCACTGATCTGTGACCACTACTATTGCTTCATCATTTTTAAACAGTACAACTACAATTAACACTAATGCCACACTAATGGGCTTTAGAAAATTCATGATCTTGATATGATTTGATATGAACAGGATCAAAACCACGTACTCAGTCACAATATGCTTTGTTGTTGAAGCTCTAACTATTTCAGCAAACAGCACTCAATTAGTGTAGTTGTCCTAAAAAAAATTTCCTATTAAAATAAATTGAATCGCTCCATTAATAATAGGATATAAACAGATAGCAACGACTGGCTCTATTTTCTTCATTCTTTGTTTATTTGCTTAGTTATATATTCACTTGCGACTTCGTCTGCGTCCGAATATGTAACTTGTTTGAATAATTAAGATAATAACTGGATAAGAAATGTTTAATTATTTTTATTTATATACATACATACATATTCCAAATTAATATACTTTCGTTCACAAGGCTTGATACTCTTGAGCAGCCAACATAAAGTTGAGCAAGGAGATCCCAAATAAACCGTTGTGACCTTCCTTGTTTGGTCATGGGACTTATCGATCAGTTTTTTTAAATGCCTACTGTAGGGAAATTTGCAGACTCTTCAAAGTAAATGTCAAGTTATTAAGGATAATTAAGATTCGATGGATTAACATGCTCATTCTCTGTCGGCACTGGATGACGAAAATCATTGGTAAATTAAATTTTACCATTTATATATTCTATTTCTAGTAGACCCTCTCCGATTTTAAGCAACTTTGATGTATTAGCCTTTCATTCTGTAATTGAACAAGTTAAACACTTGTGCTGCATGTAAAGCGAGGGTTTTCCACCTTAAACCACAGTGGTGACGACTTCAGACATGCATGCACCTCGCGGCGAATATTGTGCAAGTTCATACAGGTCCTGGTGCGTAAAATGCCGAGTTGTTGAGGTCGATACCGAGGCAATGTTCTTGGATTGAGTTGCACACTTTTGGCCACAGTAGCCAGGGAGCATGGCCGTTGAACACTGGCAAGCCAGTCCCGTGAACTTTTTGCACAAATTTGCGTACAGCTCTCGAGGTGTGTGTTTCATTTAGACCAAAACTTCTTTTTAACAAACGCAAAGTGTGGGTAACTCAACATCCGTTTTGGAAATAAGTTTGAAATATTTCCCAACGTAAAGCGACTAATATTGGGTCCGTGGAGGTATGATATTGGCTGAATGATAATATTTCGAATAGATAAAATTGATCAGTGTCAAAATAGCATTTGACTCAAAAAGGACTACCTTTAAACATTTTCTTCAATTTACCTACTTACATACTTATATTAAAATGGAAATAAAACAATGTTACAAAATCAGTTAGGTAATAATAAATTCAATAAAGTTTTCATTTATTTATATCTTAAGGATCGATTAAAATAACAACTATACAAAGTAAAAGTAAATAAAATACTTCATTTAACTTATAAAATATTGTTATTAAATAAAAAACACTAACAAGGAATCTTGAAACACTTTATCAAAAAGTAAACACAATTAAAAAGTTGCAAATAATTATATTTATTATCTTGCCATTTTTTTTAGTCGCATATTTAAACAATATTGAGGTCTTTTAAATTTTTTTTAAATTTATTTACCCTTTTTAAAGAGAAAATTATAAACTTTTTAAACCAGAGCGACAAATAGATTAATTTTTATTAACTGATCAACGAAATATTACAACTTTCTAAGAAAACGTTATTAAATTGTACTAATAGCGCTTTTGTTTTTGACAAACATATTACACATATTTTCGCCCCTGATGCATTGAATATGTTGCACATAAAACATGTAAATACGAGGGTAAGTCAATAATTCCGTGACTTTTTGACTTTGCCTGATGTTAACCGAAAGGGCAACTCTGCTCCTGGCAAAAAACATTTGTCGGTTGACGCCTGTCAAATTTTGAACAAGCTGCGTCATTTAGTTTGTCTTTGACAGCCATTGATTGTAAACGATTATCGTTATAAGCGAAATCCACTGTATGTACTTTAAGAGAACCATTTTCATGTTTTTTGTTTTTAATTTCGTTAAGGCAGAGACTCCCAATCTGTTTTGTTGAATATGCTTCTCGGTAAAAGTAATTTGAAGAAGCTAAAAGTATGTAGCTCTAAAAAGATGAAACAAATCAGTAGAATTTTTTTATCTATAAATTGATTGCCGGCATAATAAAATTTTAATTACTCGTAGGTATATTTAATTACGACTATAATCCGATCTCATAATGTGTGCAGAAAACTTTAGGAAAAATAAATATCAGAAAAATATTTTGAATTTAATTTTATGCTTATTGTCAAAATGATTATGTCGGCAGCCGCGTTATGAGTGTCCTTGACATTATCTGGGGAAGGAGAAAAAACTTTGGCCGTTGAGTTATTGGTTTAAGGCAAATTCATAAAATTAAATCCAAGAAAGTTTTAAATATTTTATGCTAATAAAAAATAATTATTTGAAAGGATTTATTATGAAGGTATACTGATGACCACTACCGAAATTCAGATATGTAGATCTACAAAAATATGTTAATTTTTGTTTTGATTAGACTGTATCAGAATTTAAAAGAATTTACTAAGGGGTTATATTTTCAATTCCCAATTGAATTTGAGATTTATCTGAACCCTTTACGGTGTCCGATATCGAAAATGTTGGCTCTCGCTGCTACATTATGCACACAACTAAATTTACACTCAGAATTTAGAATATTTACCTTAGAAAAATGTTTTAATGTTCATCTGCGTTTCTGCATTTGCTTTTCCTTTCAACTTATGTAGTTCGAACATTAGCAAAAAGTTCAACTGCGATTTTTTTTTTGCAATTTTACTAACATTTTCTTCTCCGTCTATGCATAACAATGCAACAATGACTGCGGTAAAATGTAAATCATTGGAAATTAGTTTATATCTTTCATTTACTGACTAGATGTGAAGATAACAATCGTACGTACTCTAGTGCCTACAAAAAATATCGACAAAAGTTTATCTTCTCATTATACAGCACATAATATCTACCACAGTACTTGCATACATACATACATACGTAAATGCATACATACATCCATAAACTAACTATTCATACATACTATACAGAGACGTTAGTTGCAGCCATTTTTTTAATATAAATTTTTCATAGAAGTTGCAAATTTTTGTAATGAAACCAACACCTAAAGTGGTAAAAAAAAACAATTCATGCTGAGACTTTTGTGGTTTATGGCCAATACACATTTGCCTTAAATTATGGTTTTGTTTATATTTTATTTTAAAGCTAAAAGTTTAAAAAGTCTTACATTAGAAGGACTAAACTTGTATACATTAAGCAAAATATTTTTCAAGTTTACACCCATTCCTCGATTTGCGAAATTCAGGCGTTGTAAATCAAAATTAAATTATCCTTAATTTTCTCAAATGAATTATTATATATTTTTTAATAAATCAACAATTCATCATGGGAATCATTTGTTGTCAATTTGTTAAGTTCGCAATACTGTGAGACATTACAAAACTAATTTTTAACCGCTTACCTTGTAATGGAATCGAATCAGCAACCTTCTGTTTGACAGTTTAGCATTATCGGCGCATTATATTTAAGCAAAGCAAAGTTCTAACTTAAAATATTCTTTGAAAAGTGTAAAACTTCACAGTTTCGTCTTTCTTTTTAAGTTTTCAAGAAACTTCTCTTAAAATCAAGTAAGTCCTTGATCTAAGAAATACCTTTTAGAAAGACTTCTTGATTTTAGGAAGGCTTTACTAAAGTAAATTATTACAAGTATATGAACCATTCAGTAATAAAGTCACTTCCTAAACTTTATTTCTTTAATAAAATAAAAATGTCTTATATTTATGACATAAATGCGTTATTCAGAAAAAAACTTTACTTATGAAACGCCAATTCAATTGAATTATTTTGGAAATTCGTTTAATTAACCTTATGTAAATGAAAAATAAATAAATTCCAAATATATTTATTAAATTTTAGAATATGGGGTTTGAAAATTAATAAATTATTGGTTAAATGTAAGAAATTCCTTGTTGGAACTATTTTTAACTCCAGTTTAATTAAATGCATTTAAGTTTTTCCTAGTTTTAGGGAAACTATTTAAATTAAGGACATTTCTGTTGAACTATTCAGCAGTAATTTTTTTCACTTGCGTTTATTATGTACTCATATGTCCTTGTTTATGTACTATATGTAGACTTAAAGAAATAACTAGATTTAAGGAAATAATTAAGTTTTGAAACAAACCAGCCTAAAAAATAGGATATAAAAAATTATTTTTGGAATAAATGGGTCCTTTTTTATAGCTTATCAAAATATGGATGAAATAGTTAAACAAGTTTTGTGGCTTCAAAAAACTTTTTAAATCTAAGCCATAATAAAAATTAATCTCGCTTATTCCAATTGTCGTCATCGTCGTCACGTTAAGTCGACATTAAAAAAAATGTAAGTTCTGTGCTCGATGTGAGCTAAAATTGAGTGTTAATGATGACCATTTCCCATTTTTTAAGCCTTTGGAATAGTAACAGCTTATAAATAATATACAATTGTTTTCGACATCGATCCTACAGTTGCCGAAATATTGGTGTTGACTTCGTGTGACATCGACAACGACATATAGAAACGTTACATCGCGAGGCTCTAATATACATACATACATACGTACATGTATTTTGCCGTGTGTCGTTGTCGTATTTCGACTTCGGAAGTTTAATTTTTAGACTTTTCTTGTTATTTACGTTGTATGACAAGTGCCAAACCGTTCTGTTCGGGTTCCCTAAGATTATGCAACTACTGTAGCAGGTAATAAAATAACATGGTAAAAATTGTAATACTTTACTTGGTTTACAACACATTGCTGTGTGTTTCCTAGAATTTCTATTAAACACGAGTGTAAAAAATTTTTCGATATGCAATATTTAATATTTGTTTCCATATCGTTGCATTGTATTTAATTTTTCAGTTTTATCTTAAGCATACAAATACACTCAACCAATTATTTTAATAGCATTTTCAAATTATACTTTCAAACACACATTTTACTAACAACAACAACAATAACAATACCAGCAAAACAAAGAAAATATGTATGTACGAATAGTATAAAAACTCAATCTAAAGAATAAATATATATGACATGCAACCTAATTTTTGTAACACACATGCATATAATGCTACAAAATTTGTTGTTTTAAACTATACGTACCTTTACATATCCATACACGAACAAATTGTAACAACAAAATAGCTTTCCAAAAGGAGTGTAGTGTAAAATAAAAAATACATACATTTTTAAGCCGACCACGCTGCAAATGAATCCTTGTCTAGTTTAATGCAGAAATACTTGTGCATTCATTCATTGACATATTCATCCACTTACTTATGCATACATACACTCGTTTACTTACTCTCCTCGTTCTCCCACTCTCTTCTTAATTATTTGGAAATGATTCAGGGATGGTATTGGGAATTTTACAATTAAAAAACTACCTTAATAATTGTTACGCTTTTGAACTTATATTGTATAAAAAAATTCTTTTTAAATTTATTAAAGGTAAAAATATGTATAACGGAGAGGTTTCAATCAGGAATGTAGACACAGCAAAACGAATCAACATAATATTAGTCGTCAATATTAGGTGCCAGTGAAAATTATTATAATTTCTTTAATACTTAATATTGAAATATTTAGGGATTAATTACAAAAACTTGATTCCAAGCAAATGTATATATTAAACATTCATAAAAGGAAAAAAAAAATTCATTTTATTCTAAGAATGGAAATATTCCGTGATTGCGTTAAAATTTTCGTTTACTCTTAGCGATAACAAAAATTCAATTCTTTTGTCAAACTGATTATAATAATGATAATTTTCTGATCATTCATGGTACATTAGGAATGGCAGTTTTAAATACCTAGAATATGGGTTGTCTGTCCTCTCATGACAGTTGCTCTATCTGCTATAAATCAAATTGGATTTTGAAATTTTTAGATATATATTTTACAATCAAATTATAAATTAATTAAATATAATCCAGCCATTATGGGCTTGGAAAGATATCTAATTATAATCTAATTATAAGAAAGAGGTTTCTATATTTTTAGTGTTTAAGAAATCTTTGTTTTTTGTTACGTAGTTTTATTTTTTCTTAAAAAGGCTTCAAATCTGTAATTTGTCAATTTAGGGTATAAAAAATCATATAAAATTCAGGTAAAACTGTACTTCTGGTAACAGCAAAACTACTAGAACTAGAAAAAATTTCATTCACTAAATAAGCCATTTCATTTTACTAAATAAGCCATTGGCGTAGCATTGTACTTTTGAGCTCGAATAGTAGAATAGTGTAATTGTATCGATATTTCCATCCCTGATGCACACTACTCTTTGTGTTTAAGGGGTATAGAGTGTTTATGTAGGTGTATAAGGGGAACATTTTAAGTGCCTTCACTAGAAAATAACAACAAACACGAAGTTGTTTTGGATTGCATGCATTATTGCACATGACAGCTGTTAAAATAAGTATAAAATACTGTAGAATTGATAGTAACACAAAATAATAATAAGAAGCAAAAATAAATACAACAGAAAAAAAAAACATTTAGTAAAAACGAAATAATAATATTTCCTTGATACACATACATACATAGTTCTTTTTTTACAATAGAAAATTTATTTTGTGTATATGTATATTTATTTTGCATTTTGCGTGTATTTCCCCACAAGAAAACATTGTGTAACAAATTGTTTAAATTTTTCTTCCACTCCCATTGTAGTTGAATAGATGAAAAAATATTGCATTTCGTTGCTGCTTGTTAATCCCTAAAGAAAACTTTCTCTTTAACATGACAGAAAATCTCCTTAAAAAACAGCAAACGATAATGTACATACATACATTGTGGTGAAATGAAATTTTATTGACTTTAATTGATTACATATACATACATACATACATACATAGATACGTATTTTTTCTTCAAATAGTTTTTCTTTTCATTTCCCGTCTACTTGCGTGGGAATGAAAGTCCTTATTTTTCTTGCTATCAAACCTCAAATTGCCATAAATCTTTTTCTGCTTCAAATGATAACGTGTGCATGTTTCAAGTTTATTACATGAGGGAATTTAGTTTGATACTCTGTAATTAATTTATTGTCAGCTTTGTTAGTTTAAATGTATGTATGTATACAATACGTTAGTATCATTAAGTAAATTTAATAAAATAAAAGTGAAAGTGTTGAGGGAAAAGCGTTTTATTATATATAATTAAGACACTTCGATATGATTTTGGAAGAGAAATGACTTGAATTTAATAACGAATTAAATTATATAAAGTTGCATCGAACCTTTAAATCGCTATATGCGTTGTTTCAGACTAAAAGCGTATGAAATTTAAATATGTACATTAGGCCGGGTAAAATTTTTTTTGTGTGAAAAATCTTAGGTTGTTGAAAATTTTTTGGGGAAATTTCCAAAGAAACCATGAGTGTGAAATCAAATCCTCTCCTACACAATCGACGTAAAGATTTTTCTGCTCACAATTCACTATCATATTATTGAAACAAAAACTACTTTTATCATAAATTTTCTTTCGAATCTAATTTTTTATGTCATAAATGTTAACCAATTTATATTGTTATTTTGAATAGAACATTTACAATATGCAATATTGCTGCAAATGTATATTAAAATATGTAAAAAATTTAATGTAATTTAATTAAATTGAGAAAATTTAAAATTTTTAAGCCTTTTTGCAATCTCCATTCGAGGTACTCTTGATATAATGCGTGGTGCAACATCGGTTAGCAGCTGCACACATTGCTTCTTAAGGAGGCGAAAAATCACATACCGCGAAGAGTTAGAGGCTTAAAATGTTTCACGAAAAATTTGCTCGTAGTGTTTTACATCGAAGTGCTGGACACAGCTTGAACCTAAAATGTAAGGCTTACAAGATTTCCCAAACCGATTCGCTATAACATTTGCAAAAGGGGCAATTAAACTTCCCTTTAAATGAAGGCCAATAACTTGAAATGTTTGTGAAAAGCCAAAATGAAAATTTTGAGGACGATCCACCTCTATCGAACACCTAAGTACATAAATACATATTTTTTAATATCTAACATTTTCAAACTGACATTCAACTTTTTTCAATGTAATTCGCCCTTTCATCTCATGTGGATCTACAACTTCTAAAAGGTGTGAGAATATATTCATCTAAGTTTGCATGACAATTAATTATTTCCATAAAACATTTACTTTTTTTCCTTCTTACAAATTAATCGCTATGTAAACAAAATTACGGTTCAACTTCATTAATATTTTTTTATATCAATAATACTGCTCGTGAAATCATGATTTTATTGGGAAACAACTTGATGAACAATTAGCTGCCCCTCGAGGACCATTGTTGATACCAAGGGCATAAAGCGGTGAGATAATATATGTCCCATTATGGATATCATGGTAGCAAATTCGGTACGGACTGCTGGAACGTGTATAGAGACCTTGCGAAAGCTATTAACCTCCTACTACCGCAACGTTCCAGGTGATATATGTATGTATATAAAATAAAAATTATGGATAGTCCAAAGAAAGAGCCTGCTTGTGATAGTTTTTCTTACCCGAATGAAAAGTATTTATCTTAATATATGTACGACTTTTCTTGTTGCCTTAAAACTATTTAAGGTAGAATTTTAAAGAAATAATTTACCCAACTTTCAGAAAAAATAGAATATACACACATATACAATGTTTATTATACATGTGCATTTTGCTATTAAAAATACTGCAAAAGTTGAATTGCAAGTATTTTATTTTGTATATTTTTAGGGCGCATAACCTTGCTTAAGAAGTACTTTACGTATGACTTGTTATTTATTTCCTTTATGAAAACAAACAAGCAAAACTAGTTCAATTAAATTTACACCTTTTTTTATCTTAACTACAAGAACAACGAGACAACTATACTCGTACCACATCAGCATCATTTAAACGCACTAAGGTAAAACACTTAAACAGATTTTACTTTCATTGTAATTTTGCAACAAGAAGAGAAAATTTTAAACGCAAAATAGTAAATAATAGAGACACATACTATTTTGAAAGAGTAATTTCTTTTTTCTTTGTTAAAAAATTTTAGTTTTATATCTCGACAACCATACAAAAATTTTAACGATCTCCAATATAACTTTTATAAAATATTTAGTTTTATTTTATTAATAATTAGACTTGACAATAGAAAGCATATTTCGCCGTGAAATTGAACATCGCATTTTAGCACTAATTAATATTTATATTATGATGAAAATTTCCTGATAGCAATCATCAATATTATGAAAAGCAACAAAACAAAATTTATTTCCATCAAAATGAAAAATAAATATTGACTTATATTTTGATGGAAAATATATAAATATGTAATTTTTCTCTTATACAGAAAAATTATGTATAAGACCGATTTTATATAAAAAGTTATCGACAGCTTTTACACAGAAAATTTATCCCTCACTTCACTTTAAAACAGTAAATTCAACTATATCATATCTTTTATATAAAAAGTTTTGAACAGCTTAAATTCCGAAAAGAAATTTATCGCCAATTCTGCTTTAATAAAGAAAAGTTATCGATAACTTCAGCCTTATGAGGAAAAATTTTCTATGAGTGGATCTCATACCTAAAATACATCACACATATTATGCTAAATAGCTTCATATATTGTACGCAAAGTAATAGATTTTCTTTCCTTTTTAGCAAAACTATTAATTTTTTATGGAAAAGCTAAGAAATATTAATGAAAAGTTAAACAAGAAAGAAAAGCTATCGATGACTTTACTTCTCCTTAGAAAGTTATCGATAAATTTTATTTTTTACAGACAACTTTTCGGTAAATTTTATTTGCTATAAAATGGTTTGTGATAACTTATGCTACATTTTCAATAGATGTGCCATTATCTAAAAAAAAAAATCATATCGATAATTTTTTCCTTCTGTAGAAAAGTGAACTTTTTGTTACAGCAATTAATCTGTTTCTTCCATAAAATAACACTTGCATTCACAAAAAAAAATTTTATCGCAGAAAGTTTTGTTTTTAAATGTGTAACGAGTGAGAAAGCTAAATGAATTTCATGTACATGTGTGTTGTTGAGGTGGACTGTATTGGATAGGAGTTGATTCCGACTTGGAGCGTTTACCTTTATGCTCACTCAGGCTTAAATTGAAATCAGTGAAAACAGGAATATGCACTTGGCATGTCGCAAGCACCAAAATGAAAACTACTTAGTATAAGTTGGCAAAAAATAAATATACAAATTTTATTTTCTATTAAAAATTTAAGTATGTGTGTACGAGATTACTACTCGAAGCAATGAAGAAAAAGTAAGTAAAAAATAAAGTACAGTGGCGGAAACTAGGCTTAACAGCATTCGTTAAGCGTTATGTTGTTGAACAGAGATAAAATATATCTATAGCATTCAGCTTTAATTTATATTGGTATTTTAAGCAAAGTTTTAGGGATTAATGCCAAGATAAAGCAGTGCTTATTTTGGCATTAACATGTGTGTTTATCTCTTTCTGATTGCCAGGAAACTTTCGTAGTGTAAACACTATGTTTTGCCTTTATCTTAATTTTGCGTTATTAAAAGTTATACCGATTTCATGGAAATTTTATTTAAATTGAGTTTTCATTATATCTCATCGTTCTGAGGCCTAAGGAAGCTATTTTGAAAAATTTTGTGATGATACCCTTATAGCAATATGTGTGGATGTGTGTGTATATAAATGTGAGTAGCTAATAACATTTGAATGGTGCAACCGATTGAAACAAAAATTGCGGCAGTCATAAGATTTTGACCTCATTTTTGATGCCGTGTCAACATGAGTCCCCTCTTATTTTTTAAATAAAGTTCGAATCAATTCATAACCTGAGAAAATGACTTTACATTTTATTGATTCGTTAGAGAAATATTGTCGAAGAGGTATTTTTTTAAACTCTAAGGTTATTGTCCAACCGAAAAATTACCATATTTTGCGAAATTATTCGTTATACCTTTGGCGAGATTGCTTTGAAACCGGTGTCACTGCGTTGACTGCCGTGATCTTTATTTTAATGGATTAAGTTGTTCAAATGATTTCGCTCTCGAAAAATTTTTTCAGTGCTTTTTCATTACTTCCAAAATTTTTATTAAATCGAGCTTGAGTTAGCAGAGTTTTCAGGAATGGCTTGCGAGGTCAAGCATTTTACTTTTTTTAGGAAAGCTTTTAAAAAATTTAAATATAGTTTTTAATAAAAATAAATTTTCTAATGAAAAACTTTCTAAAATTGTTTTTTTCTAAACCGAAATAGATAGTTTCAATTTACTTTGTTTGCAGAAAAGTTAACCTGAGAAATAAAATTGATTGTTTTTTTTATTATTTATACTTTTTTTAAAGAACTTTCTTTGGAATATTTTGAAATTTCATCAAACATTTTTATT
The DNA here is from genome assembly GCA_963681545.1 of Germaria angustata. Lineage (NCBI taxonomy): Eukaryota > Metazoa > Arthropoda > Insecta > Diptera > Tachinidae > Germaria > Germaria angustata. The sequence goes on along the minus strand of OY812999.1, from coordinate 95,216,725 downwards.
TTAAATTTCCTAGAAACGCTATGAACCTTATTTTCCTTCAAAAATTTTACCAGCTTATGTATGATTAAAAAATAATATTCTCACAACTCAATCGAACAAATCATAACCGAGCTGTGACAAAATCTGAACTGCGGAACTTTCCAAAGACCTTTATTTTTTACTTGCAACTAATTTTTTAAATTGTATATGTAACTTGTTTTTACTCTTCTTTATATTTTTCCTCTTCTAAAGCGAAATATGTCATAGTCGTTTCACACATTTTATGTCAAGTTTTTCACTTAAAACTTTCCGTGATGATTTCACCTTATTAAAGATCTGCATGCCAGCAATAACAAACCACTTGTGTTGGCAACAGAAAAAAATGATTTTTTAGGTCATTTTCACATCATTACTCTGTACTAAAAACACAGTATCGTGGTAGAATTGTATTAAAAATGTAAATTTATACTTTTTTTCAAAAGTTTAGTTGTTGCTACTACAATTGTTGTTCTTAATTAAAAATATACATTGCGATATAATTAAACATATTTGTTGTTTTATATACATAATTATGATTTTTGCTGAATAAATTTATCATAATCATCATGTTGCTGTCATTTAATTAAAAGAGTAGGAGTATATCACTCATATTCACACGCAAAATGAAACTACCCTCTAATACTGACATTTGACCTAAGCTAGTGGTTTAAAATTTGTTCCAAAAGTACAGTGACTGTTTGCTGATATTCGAGAATAGAAAAAAGTGCTTTTCCCCACCCATGTTTCTAGTTTAAGCAAATTTTTTGCTTTAATAAATATAACATACCAGCATTAATAAAACTTTTATACCGACTAAAAAAGGAGGAGATTATCAATTCCTGTGTATTTTTTTATGTTTGTACACGCATAACTTCAGTATTTATGCATCGATTTTAAAATAGGTGTAGCTTGTAGTTTGGTTGAACAGCAATTTAAGTAGGAATCGCACGGACAAAGTGTCCGCCCGAAATAATCATTATAACATAACCACCATTTAATGACCTATTTCCAATATATACGTGTTCTAGTTTGATTTGTATTTATTAATTTAATTTATTTTTTTCAAGCTTAAGGTCTCTATTTTTTTTTTATTATATTAATCGATATGTCGGTGCTCTTTCCATCTTCAGAATATTTGTTTATTTCAAAATTTTATATTTAAGTTATATAAATTTTTCCTGTAAAACATAAACTAGAAATGGATTATATCGCGTTTTAAACTAACCCACCTTTGCTTGAGTTTTGCTATCTGAACGATTGGCTCTTAATTAAATGCTACCGCTGACATTTTCAGTGGCCGCTGCCGGTATCGTAAATTATTGTTGTCACTGTTCCCTAGAATGTTTTTGCAAACAATAGACTCAATTTTTATTGATGTCAGGGATGGATTATTTTATATTTTCACCATCGAAAAGCTATAATAAATGTATTTATCATCGTGAGCAGGAATAGAATATAAATTTTTTTTCGATTGTTTAAATTATATTGTCTTTTTGCATTAACTTAAAACTCCTTAAAACTCCTACTTGCCCTATTTGCAAAAGAAGAGGTGGTTCTACTGAACAGCTGACTTTAATCGTTTCGGTAACTACGCAAAAAATTATTGCCGTTAAGATAGCGCTAGTGAATGTCTTTAAAAATGTTGCTGAATAGCAAAGTCGTTAAGTTTGCTGTTAATTTTTTTGATCATAATGAAGTTGTTTTTGTTCCTCGTCTCTTCTAGGTGAAATACAAAATTATACCTTATATTTTTACACCAATACCTACAAAATATGGAACATTTTAAATTATTGCTTATATGCTTTGAGACTCAGTATACCACAGCGATCATTTTGTGTATAAATTATAATGGTATAAACTTTTCCATCCCTGATTGAACCTTTATACTATGATTTTTAGCCTTTGCAGGTTTGTTTTATGTAAAAAATCGAAATTCACGTATTTTGTTGATATGGGCTAGTAAACTATACTTTATACATTCTATCATTGCTAGATCTGCAAGACCAGTTTACTTGGCTTGAGTGGTTTCCGCTAATACTTCTATTTAAAAGCTTAAAATTTTTACTTCTTCTGCTGTATTTGCATTACGCCTTATATTAATTGGGATGTTTATACTAATAAAATATCTTTGATTTACCCTAAAATGTCAGACGACTGGAAAATTAAAAATTAAAAAATTAAAGAAATAAAAGGTAACAAAAATAAAGGCTAAAAACAGGACATACAAAAACTAATAAAATAAAAATTACATAAAAAATTAAAACTAATGAACTTTGAACTCAGAACTGTCGGGTAATAAATGTGTGTTATTGGTTTAATATTTGTGCTGGTTTAGTGAATGAAATTTAAAACCCACAACTAAATTGCAACATACAAGACATTTGCCAGAATTTTTTATTTTAATTATAAACTGTAAGTCTCTTTTTATACAATGACTTTTTTGAGAAATTTTGTGGCTAAAGAACAACTCCTGTGTCATCGTAATTATTTTCTAAGTGCGACTTGATGCGTTTTTGTGCACGGTATTCGAGAGTTTTGTATCCAGCTGTAACAAGCGTTAATGGTTTCCCAACTAACTTGCGAGATATATGTATGTAGGTCTGGTAATTTGACATTCTTTCGTTCACATGTAATTTTAAAATAAAAACAGAGTACGTATTCAGTACGAAATATTGTTCATAATTATTTAATTTTTGGGGGCAAATCCGACGAACCGGTCTGAAGTTTTATTTTCAAAATTGAATGCCGCAGCGCCTGTAAGGTTGCAAGACTGGCTGATAAAGTAGATAGCAATCACGAACTTAATATGTAAATTTACTATTTTACTTTTGAGATCGGAATGGCACTAAAATCAGTATAAAATATAATTGAAAGTATGAAATAAAAAGAGAAAGTGCTCCTTAAATTTGTGATTTGTTCCTTTTTTACCCTGTAGGCTTCCCACGCGTAAAAAAGGCATCTACGGGATAATTTATCAAAGAATGAACAAACAATATACAATTTTTTTTTTTAACAATATTCAATATTTGTATTTGAAAAAATTCAAATAAAAATAATGAAAAGAATTTTTTATTTATTTTCAATTTATTCATCAAAGAATGTAAAAAATTGGCAGGGGAACTATTCTCATTCTGAAGATTTTCTCAACAGATTATTATGTATTTCATTACAAGAAATTTTCTAAAATATTCACAGCAGGGGCAGAGGTAGGAGGGTATTTACAAACGGTCTTAAAAACAAAAAAGTTTAAACAATCTTAAATTTTTGTGCGTTTGAAAGGAAATGTAAAAGTTGCTGATAGGGATAGAAAATAATAATTTTTGAATTCACAAAAAAGCAAATACTATTAAACACATTTAAAATGAATAAACATCATTCTCTAGTGGAGTCTGATGAGTTTTGAACTCCAGCCTATAAAGAAAAATCATTTCGAGCAAAAATAATTGTTATTGTCTTTTTTTGCATATATACCAAGTTCCATTAAGCGACGTTTTAAAATGTGAAATTTTTCGCTAAAAAGTTTATAATCAATTGAGATTTATTAATATTTTTCTGATGGATCGATCAGAAACTCAGCACAAAAAAAAAATTACAATATTGACGCTGAGTGGAATATTTCTGAACTGTTAATGAAATAATGTCTGCAATGGAATAGGCCAAACAATTTAAAATTTTCATCAGCTAAAAATATGATAATTTCCTATTTTCTGTAAAAAAAGAATTAAGAGATCCTTTTTCGGTATATTTTAGGGTAAAGAATATTTTCTCATTTTAAAGTATCAGACTAGTTTATGCATCGTGAAATACACAGATAGGATCACTGTAAATAATGTAATGTAATGTAAATTTATTAGAAATTAAAATTGAAAATTTTAGAATTACTTTATACTCGTATTTCCCTGAATAAAGCGATATACGAAGGAATTGGATCTTGAACTCAATAGTGGATATTTATTGCATTATTTAATAAAAAATTATATAAATATTTATGTACAAATAAGATAAAAATAAATAAAATTAAAATTTAACATTTATGAAAAACAATCCCTATAATTAAGCGAGACGATTTTCATCATGGCAGTCATGATAATTTGTATTTGAGCGATGTTCGTTATAAGCGAACTTTGCTGTACGTATGTATATTGAAGTTATCTTAGAGTAATATCTTAAGTAGTTGAGCAAAGAAATTAATTAAAAATGTTTATACATATATATGTACATATATTTATTTATTTACTTATTCACTTAATATATGTATGTATGTTTGAAAAAATATTAGTAACATTTTAATATTAATGTCAAATTGAATAAAAATGAAATAAAGCTAAAAAATACAAATAAAAATCATTATGGTTTTTGAAACTGAAAAGAAAAAACAAAATGCGCTTTGAAATTAAGAAATACAAATATTAAAATAAATGACATAAATATTACCATAAAATTTAATAACTAGATTTATTAAAACATTTCAAGCTCGCGCATTAGATTGAAGAATAAACAAATCTGTTCATATACATAAGCTAAGCAAATTCTAGAAGTATGTTCTTTGACCTTTAATCGGATGGCATAATCATAGAATTTTCAATATCAACTTATTTGATTATATGATGAGACTTAGATTCTTTATGTATGTCACAATTTTTGGAATAATTTCAATATTCTTAGAATTTCAATTTATAGATCTTTTGTGCAATTTAATTAAAATCTCTTTTGAAATTGGTTTTTTTTCAATTTTCCAATAAACAATGTTTAATTGTTCTGAGAACTCTAATTTCTCGGTCTGAAAAAACGACCATCTTAAATCGTACGATTTGATAGGATAAACTTAGTGCAACTAATAAACTTAGTGTGAACTAATTTTCAAACTTGTTTTCGTTAAAAATATATTATTCGAATTTACATTGGACAGAACTAAATCCTCCAATTCGTAATAATTGTACGATTTGAAATCGCATGATTTCGTATTCATATTTTCTATTATTCGCAAATTTGAATTAAAAAAATAGTTTCTGCATTTTTAAAACTGAAATTTTATTTGGTGAATTTGAGATTTTTGTTCAACAACAAAATGTGCTTTTTTAAATATCGCACATATGAATCAAATCTTAAAAAAAATTAAATCTAGTTTTTAACTTTTGCATTTAATTTTTAACTTTTGCAATTTTTAACTTATTCATTTCTTTTCAATAATTAATATTCGTTATTAAATTACCAAATAATATAAGCTGAAGTTAATAAAACATTTCATGAAAAATAATTTTCCAATTCTGTGAAAAGTTTAACTTCTGTTAACCACGTTCAGGTGGTGGTAAATAAATTTATAAAAAAGCTATTACTTAATAAATTTAAATTAAGCTTTTTTATTTAGACAAAGAGAACAGCGGTCGTGATTAGTTATTATTACTATTATTATCAGAGCGGAGGGTGTGTACTCGATTCCAACTGAAATTAAGATCTTTGTTACTACTTTCGTTAAAAGTCATAATTTGTAAATGTATTGTTGTTGTTGTTGTTGCTGCAGTTGTTGTTTTTATAATAATAATTATTATTATTAAAATATTTTTCATTGATGGAACTCTTTCTATCTCTCTTTCAAGTGAAATGTATTTAGTATGTCATGCAATAATCGTACATCTAATAAATAATCGTGTTCAGAAATCAGATTTTATTTGAACTCAAAATTTTGATGCGTAACACTTGTTCATCAACCATGACTTTAATTAAATTAGCAATTAAAAAATCTATGTTTAAAATTAATGTTTTGTGTATCTATTGTTAATCGACGATTAATTCACTTCATTAAATTTGTTGCTGATGAATGTCATTAAAAGAAAAGGCAATAAAAACTTGATTTAAATTTGAAGTAATAATTCAACTTCATTTTTAGAAAAATGTTTTTTCTTACTAATATTGAGGACTTTTCGAGTCCTACTGAAATGTAGTAATTCCAATATAAGTAGGATAATGTATATCCGTATAGGATACTCAATCTTGCAACCACACCTGCCTCGAATAGAGAGGAAATGAAGAAAAAACAACAATTACCTGTTTTCGCGCAGTTAAGAATAGAACACTACCAGACATCCATTGTACAGGTATCGCTTGAAAAACCTTCTTATCATTTATATATGCTCTTTAAGTTGACATACATAAGAACATAAGCGTTTATATTATAATCGTAAATGAGCCTTATCAATAGCTTAAGTATCATTGAAACTACTCGTACTGTCCCCATTTCAATCCCAACCTAAGAAGCTTTGAGGCTCTAAAATACCTAAGTATTTTTGGAGATTCTTAACCCTATATATATATATATATATATATATATATATATATATATATATATATATATATATATATATATATTTTACTTTAGTAATTTTCCTTTTATATATAAATTTTTCCTTCCATATTATATATTTTTTGCATATTTATATTTTTTCCTTCTAAGAATATATTAAAATTTTTTATATAAATTTCTGTTTATAATTATAATTGATATTTTTGTAGTTTTTTAAGCTTTGGGTCGTTTTTAAACAAGTTTTATTTTATTTTATAAATAATATCTCTATATTTTTTGACTTTTTATAACAATTTGAAATTAAAATATTACTTAAGCTCACGGTCTTATTCAGTGGTTAAACAATTTTATTTGAAATTATCGATATTTCGATACTCATTGAGTATCATCTTTTTTTTCTCCTGAAGAAAATACTTTCTTCTACCAATCTGAACTTTAAAAACAGTACCTAGTTTTTTTTCGGTTGTAGTATAAAAAAATACCTGTTCTTTCCTTTCGGAATTACAACAAAATTAAATTTGTAAAAGAAAGTTCTTTCTGTACCGTATTTGTAACATGAACATACAGTGGGTTAAGAATCTTAAAATTTATGCCACACAAGTTGATGGCCGTCGCATGCTTTGTTAATCGGTGATGGGTTGTGTTCCAATATAACAAACTCATTGACGTGTCATCGTGAGAAAAACAGGGAAATGATTGAGGCCAACACAGCAAACAATCGACTGTAAAACAAAAAGATAGAAGCAGAAAATAAATATATAGTTTTTATAGGAGATAAAATAATGATTTTTGTTGAAATTCTACCAGCATGAACCATTATGCAAATAAACATTATGTTCAGCGTCATGATTAACTTCCAAGAAAATTTTTCTAGTCTGAGACGGACGCCATGTTTATGTCTCAACGAAACCTAAAGAACCGGTAATGCTGATAAAGATTGTTTGCGTATTTCATTCTTATGATTTATATTGTCATATTATATATCATATTAATGTTATTACACCCTTATAATGAGGTGCTACTATGCGACCTGCAACCATAGTTTTACTATACACATCTTATCTGGCAGAGTGCCCTAGCACTAGTACTTTATCCCCGACTAGTTATTGATGGGAATACTTCCGAAACCATGGGATAGTTTTGATTTAAACCCAATTCGTGGTAATGTTGATGTTTGTTCTAGTGCCCCTTTTAATTGCTGCTAGCAGTGTCAAATTGTCACGCAGGGGCGGTAGAGCGTCACCATAATCTCGGTATCTGCCATTGTATTAAAATTGCAAATTATTTAAAAAATTTTTTGTTGTTAATTTTCTTTCACTGGGTTGTGTATTAATTTCTAATATGAGCTTTGTATTATTTACTATGCCATTGATTTTTGATATTGTCATACTCGTGTGTCTCGCAAGTGACATTTTCATATTTTTATTATTTGTTTCTATGCCATACTCTATTATTATTTTTTATATTTTTTTACATTAAAATATTCGTACATTAATATATACATAAATAAGTATGTTTGTTTTGTTGAAAATATAAAAAAGTATTATTGAATAGGATTTTTGTTGTTGCACTCTTAATTTAAATTACTATTGTTTTTTAAACAAAACTTTTGAAATAGAAAATAAATAGTATGAGTATTCGCAGACAGGGAATTCAATACGGAAGTTCTTCTACAGTGCAGAATCAACACAAAATGATTTGAAAGATGTTGTAAGAATTAGTCTGATTAATCAGTTTTATTTAATATTAACTGGTCAAATCAAGGCAAAGTAACATGTTGTTTTCGGCAAAAGAAACATAAGTGAGAAACACATAATTTTATAGTAGAAGATTTTTTTAAATTAAAATTTGCACTTAGTTATAGGGCTACTGTAAATTTGATTTGGTTATAAATTTCCGATTCTGATTTTAATGTTTAAAAATGTTTAATTCGATTGCGATGAAAAAGTTACGTTAGTCAGTTACGTTTTCTTTTTCGGTTAATTAAAAACAAAAAAGGTTTTGGCCAAAGTAGTTTACTTCGCACAAAAGAAAATTCGCTTTAGCTTTTGCACTTTTGTATCGTTTAACAGCCGCGAAACACTATGTAGAGACAGCTCATTTTGATAATACTGCATGCATACATTTGTTTTATTATTAATCCCCCTTATTCTATTTGTCGTTGTCGACGTCACACGAAGTCAACACCAATATTTTGGCAACTGTAGGATCGATGTCGACAACAATTATATATTATTTATAAGCTGTTACTATTCCTAAGGCTTAAAAATGGCAAGTGGTCATCATTAAAAGTTGTAAACTTTTTGCCCTATCCAGGCGTTTTCGTTTCTACAAAAAAGTGTAACATATTTAGTCCTTTCAGAGTGAACAAAGGATATTTAATAAGCGCAAACTTATTAAGAAAATATTCAAAATCCTTTAAGGTGTTAAATTTCTGAAATTGGGGGCGATAAGTATATATATTTTATACAAATTAAACAACAAAATGTTGCACTTTTTTCAGAAACGAAAACGGCATTGAAGTTTTAAACTTTTTTTCCCAATCAGCATCAATTTGAATAAAATTTTATACTCAAATCTGTTACTGGGTGGGTAAGAGGTTTGAGTTTTACATTTGATGTGGTCAAGCATGCATGATTGTTAAGACAGACATACATACGTCCAAATTATATGTACATACACGTTTACACTTAAAAAATAAACTTTGTTCAATTCTATAGATATTGTTGGTAAAATAAAAATTTAGTAAACTCATTAAATCGTACATATACCGAGTTTACATTTATAAACTTTTGTTGATGCAATTTTTCATTTTCTTCTTTGATATTGCATTTACATTTACACTCATAAAATTTTGTTGTTGAAAATTTTCTTCTTCTCTTTAGAGCCTGCAATATCTTTTTTATTGGTGTATGTAAGTGTGTAAATATGTACGAATGAGAGAACAAAACGGAGTGAAAGTAGTTGCATATGTGTACTAAATTCTCCTTATCTTGCTCCCCTTGCCTACAAAACTAGGAATTGGTTAAACAAAAGTTGACAAATGTAAACACAGATACAGAAGAAATTTTTCTTCAATTTGACTTTTACTGCTTAAAAATATCATGACGCTCGTTTTTACGTCACTTTACATGACTCGAACGGATCAAGCGGTTCAAAAATATGCTATGAATAAGAATACGAATGGACTATCAAATCCAAATGTTTTTAATAATAAGTAGAACTAGCGCCTGCGCCATAAATATATTCGTATATTGTTGAGCCAAAACGCGAAAAAAGTGCCACAATTTTAGTAAGATGAAGTTGAAATTCTTAGTGATGTTAGTGTCATCCAAGGTCCTATCTTGTACTTGATATATGCCTATAAGTAATAAATAATCTTCTACGTTTGCTGATGATACAGCTTTTCTAAGTGTCCGTGAACCGAAAATTGCAGAAATACATTTCAATATTTAAAAAACTACTGAAAACATGGAGGATAATGGTGAACGAGCATACATATTACATTTATATCGAAAAGGGCAGCCTGCTCCCCCATGCAAATTATTAGTCAATCTATACCGCAATACAATGAGGTTAAAAACCTCGCTATTGTCCCTGATCGCTGTTTGACATGGAAAGCTGCTCAAACTATTTGGCTTGAGGGGAGAAATTAAACACTAAGTTTAGATTGCAAACTACTTCTACCAGTATGGTGGTATTTAAAAAAATAAAATTCTCCACACGATTACTGGCCTCTCCTTGCAATGTTAGAAATTCGAGTATTCATCGATATTTACGAGTAGACATTCCTTTAGTTAAAACCATAGTTTCAAAACATTTAACAGCATACATTAAGATACTAGATTATTATCCCATTCCACTAGCCCGTAACATTTTAAATTATAGAGGCCACGCTTGGCTGCGAAGCAGGAACACTCTTGCTCTTAGCCGAACACTAGAGATGTGAAGGCAACACATAAGAAGCCACCGAAAGTAGTGTTTTTGTTTGACATTGGCTGGATTTAAATAATTTATTAATATTAGATTTAAGATTTCAATACTTATTGTTAGTTCAATTTGCAATGAAGATTATTTAATTATAAATATTAAAAAAAAATATTTTATTCAAATAGAGTATTAGCTAAACTAAAAAAATTATTATTCATTTTAACTACGCCACTTTATTGAATTGCTTTTTTTTGTATTAAAATATATACAAAATTATCGAAATTTATATTTATATAAATTTTAATTCATCATTATATATATTATAATAATTCAATGAATTTTGCTCTTTATTTACATATTCAGATTTGACGAAAAATTTATAATCGTTTAATTTAAACAAATTAATTCCTCTTCTTACTTGAATGAAATTCTCTTTCTTCAGTTCATAGCATTAATTAGTTAACAAAATTTAATCCAATAAAAACGTATTTTTATACAAATTAATTTGCTTTTCCTAACATTTGTTTCCGTTATGATGTGTGTTAACAAACCTTTTATTACTGTTTTGACAAAATTTCCATTGGTTTCAAACAAATTTCTTAACTAAACTTTCTTTTATTGAAATCAAAATATGATAAAAGCTTTTTAACAAAAGCTTCAACCGACTTTATATACATACATATACATATGTATATGGAGCACACCAACACTCTTATTATTATAGTCAGCCAGATATAAGATAATTAACCATTAATTTGTATTGGGGGTGCACCACTCCCCTTGCTCTCATCTAATCAGTTTTTCTTGACTGCAGTGCAAACTACGACAATTTTAAACAGTCTTACTATTAAATTAAGAGAGATATAAGGTTTTACTTTGTAATGGGGCACCCTTCCCCTAGCCCTATAACATATTGGTTAAATTGAAAAGACCTCTTTTCATATAAAGATGACAATGAAATGAAAAAAAAAACTTGGAATATATAACCTCGTCCTTTTTGAAATCGGTTAAAAATATATGATTTGAAAAAATAGATGATTTGAAAATTCAAATTTTTTTTAAATAAACTTCTTGTGGATTTGACTGAAAATTATGCTGATTAACACGTAATTTGATTTTCGTTAAGGCCTTATTAAATTCTTTCGTTGATATAACCTACAAAATTATTTTCAGTGTATGTATGTACAATGAATTAAAAATATTTGTTAATATTTTTCACTCTGTGCTTTTGAAAATTGATATCACATACTGAGAGGAAATACACACACAAAACACAAAAAATATTTGAAATTAATATCGCGCGGAATGTGAAAAATTTCACAAAAATGTGTTGTCTGTACGAATGTAATCTTTTTTTCATATATTCGTCAGGATTGACTAGTTGCGTAGTTTCAGGCTTAAAACGTGTTTACTAACTGTCTTTTGAAGAAATAAATAAAAGCTTAAAAGAAATTTAACTAATTTTGCAAAAGTTTAAAATAAATATATTACTGATCTTTTGAAATCGGCGCCAAAATGGCTAAAAAATAAAAATCAATATCTCGACAGCGCATTAGTTATTTCAAACATTCTCGTGTTTATTATTCAATTCGTTTAAATTTTGTTTAATGTTTTTATTTTAAACTTTATTAATACCCATGTTTGTCTTTGTCTGCTTATATACAGAGGATTTCGTTTGTAACATTCAGTGGCTAAAGTGAACTTTCATCCATAACGAACAACTTCTTTGGCTCCAATAGTTTTGTATAAATCACCATTATTCTACTTGGCAACAGCAATAGAAGACAATGCCTTTTTTATATATTTTTTGTTGCAAAGCGGTATTCCAGTTGGCAATATTGCTATTTATCAATAACTTTTAACATATGTTTGATATTCTGCAGGAAAAATTGACGTTGATGTTGTCTCTAATTGCCTATGATTTAGTCGTCGGCATTTTTGGTATTGTCTTGCGTTACTTTTCTGTCAAATTGATGTTGTCTTAAAACTGTCGACGCCAAATAGAATAAGGATGAATATTTCATAGAAATTTTTACGATTATAGTTAAATTTTACGCTACTTCTCAATTTAATAATTTAATGTTCTACTCCTTAGACTGAAATAAATAACGGACAAAACAAAATTTCTAAATCTACCCAAAAATTTTCTAAACCATTAAAATAACGATAAAAAATAAGTGATTTTTTAATATGTCTTCTAACATATCGGATTAAAAAAATTTGCTTTTTCAATTTAGCTTACTTTTTTTTTGGAAGAAGGAAATATTTACTCCTGTTACAAACGAACTTCATCTATAACGAACGAAACTTCCCAATGCCGCGGAGTTTGTTACAACCGAACTCCACTTCATATATGTACATATGTATGTGGTTAATATGTATTTAAGAATTTAAAGGCCTGGCATTATAATTGGCATTATAATTATAATTGATATAACTGTATAACTAAATTATACATTTTACAAATATATCAAGGATCAAACGGCTGATTCTGGTAGAGGGCACCAAAAAAAGGTATACGTGTATTGATGTCAGAGACATACATAAATTTATATTTTTTTAAAACACACGCTTTAAAAATGTTTTGTGTTGCTGTTTTGAATTGATTTTGATTTTTTTTTTTTGCAATTGGACCAGTACTCAGGGGATGACCCCTATTTATACAGTGCATTGTGCTGGAACTAGGATAATAGAATAGGGTGAAGAGGATAGCGGGAGTAGTGTTTGTGGACATTGGATTTGAATCTCTCAACGCTGGGTATGTATGGCAAGAAAGATATCTGCCGGAAGCTCGTTCCACATACGAGCCGTTCGATCAAAGAACGAATGATTTCTGTAATGCGTAGTGCGATTCGCTGTTATATCGACCACAAATGGATGTGCTCTGAATGAGGAATGTGTTGCTCGTAAGTAAGAGCGGATCTCGGAAATATGTTCCCTTACCTCATTAAATTGATTTTTAATTTATTTTAACTGAAAATGTGGAACTTCTGGAGACTAGTATGTGTGTTTCATTATTTTTTATAGTTCAGCAAATAAAATAATCGCACCGGCGCACAGAGGAGTATTTGACCCAAAAAGCTGGCTAAAAAGGCAAAAATTAATTTGATGAAATTCTAAAAAGTAATTACGCAGATCGATAGAAAACAAAATTCTACATCATATCGTGCATTTTAAAGATTGTAAGTTAAGATTTGTAGTTGTGGGACACTGTTAAAGTCAGGAAAGTGAAAAAAATTGCATGCGTTTTTATTGAATTTTTTTGACTTCAAGATATTTATATGATATTTTTTTGTGGCTAAACGAATAGAGGTATTACATTGATTTTTTTTACCTGAAAGACTCCATCAGCAGCTATTTTTAGCATTTAAAAAGAAAAAATTATCTCAAATATTTATTTTAAAAATATTAATTATAAAAAAAATTATACAAAGGAAAGGTTTTTTGAAAGTGAGCTTAGCTGTTCTACAAATAATATTATATACCACAATAAAATATGAGATCTCTAATTTAAGAAAAAAAAAATTTTGCGCCATTATTTTTGGTGATTTTTTGAAAATTGTATCTTTTTTCTATTTTTGCTCATAAGGCACTTTTTCTTATACTTTATTGTCGTCATAAACTTTTGTGTTTTTCGAATTATTGATGTGAAATATTATTTAAATCACTTTTAACAACTACCAATGTGATGGATTATCCGCCCTTAAAAAAGGAATTTCTTAAAATTCGGTTCTTAGTTCATAAATTCAAATTTACTAACTGTCTTGTCAAAAATAACACTAACCCAATAATAACCTGCCAATAAATTCTTTCTATCAAACTAAAGCTAAAACTATCAAAAAAGTTAAACTTTTAAAACAAAACACACGCTTAATAATTTTGGCCAGCTTTTTGGGTCAAATACTCCTCTGTGCGGCGCAATAGTAAAATGTTCATTTTAGTCTACGAAATTGTGGTTCATATCTGTACAATCAACAGATTTGCATGCAGTATATACCATTTTTCTAAAACCTTCCAATAGTGGAGATTTGACACTTGACATATTCCATAAGTTTCCTGTTGCAACTTCACTGGAGGCTTTCAATAATATAGTTTTGCCCATATATGCGTTAATTAGTAATTCCTTTATGTTATAAGTACCCACCCCTTTATCCTACCTATTAAATTTTTCGTCTTCACAATGGAAGTTTAAAGACTTATTAAAACCAATATGCAAATATATGTAATTATGAAAAAAATATGCTCTAATATATCAAAGCCAAAATTATTGAAAAATCTTTGCTTTTCCGATTTTTCAGATTGAATTCAAATAAAGACAAATAATATTTGTTTTATTATATTTAATTTAATATGTGGCTTAGAAGCTCTGGAAATTTTATTTTAAGTCTTATCCCCTTACCATGTATTTCAGATTATTGCTTAAAACATATTATTTGAAATATGTATATCATTTATTTGCCTTATGAAAATTCTTATTTACTAGCTCTTTTTCATTTCCAGTTTAAATGTTCACATTATTTTATTGGTACGTGATCCTCGTGGCACCATGCAATCTCGCCGCCATCGCACGTGGTGTGGCGGTAATCCAGACTGTGAGGATCCTAAAATATTATGCAAAGACTTGGTGGCCGACTATAAATCTGCGGAAGCTTTATTGAAAAAATATCCTGCTAGATTTAGGTAAGTTATACAAATAACAAAATATTTTCACATATTGTCCATTATCATTTTTATATTCGTTTCATTTTAGAACTCTTAGATACGAAGATTTATCCTTAGAACCGTATGATATGGCTCAGGAGCTATTACAATTTTATGGTTTACCATTTGATCCCATGGTAGAAGACTTTTTAGATACTCATACCAAAGAGAATATTGGTGGTGTTAGTTCAACATATCGTGATTCCAAATCAGCACCGTTTCATTGGAAACAAGATTTAAACCCAGAAGAAGTAAGTTTAATTTTGTCTATTATTACATCACACTCCAATAACTTTTGCAGTGGAACTCTATTAATGAATTTAAGCAAGAGAAGTTAGTCGCAACTCTAAAACCAATTTCTTCATGAGATAAAGGCAATAGCTCTTTAAGGAAAATGTTCTTGAAGCGAAACATATACCAACTACACTCACTCTTTCATAGATTTTTTTTACTTTCTGTTAGTTTATTATTAAAGAAAGTGATATTTTCCTTTCGTAAGCAATCCTTTCTATCCACTCTTCGTACTTATTAGTTTTTTCAGATGCAAATTTTGCCAATTGAAATTGATCAAAGCAAATTATTTCATAGTTTTTTTCCAAATCTTTGCGAATGAAGCCTTAATGACGGTCACAGACTGCCTCTGCAGAAAGCATTCATCAGGAAGCAAAAGCGCTTTTCGTGTGGCAACGAAATAATGTTCTGATGCCATCGAAAGTGTTACTATAACTGCAAAAACTTCCGGTTAATAACTACCTTAAGGCATGTCATGTTTAAGTATAATGTATCGCGGCATGTTCCAGGTTCTTTCAACCAACTCTCTACACTATGCATTTGCAAAACATTATATGCTGTTGATTCTTTCACGCAGGGTACTTGTCCCGGAATATGATAAAGCTTACTGCTGGCATTGGTAGTAATTCTGGGACAGACAAGTTCACCATGAAGTAATTGGAATTTTCCGTTGTACTGACTACTCCATCCATGTGGAGAGTGTTAACAACACACCGTGCTTTGTCGCCGAACAAAATTGCATGAAAATAGTTGAAGACTTAGGCTAACAACAAATCGTATAGTACCTTGAATCATTAAGTTATAAGAACTACGTGTTTTAAAAAAAAGCAAACATTTTTTTAAATTAAATTTAAAAGTTTTTAATATTGATGGATGACCTTAAAAAAATATGATTTATCAAAGCCTCTGTCAAAATAAACCTATTATATAACCTTCTTTAAAACTCATTCTTTAACGTATTCTATAAAAAATTAAAAAAATATCAATTTGTATGAAGCGTTAAATTATTATTTAAAAAATAATCATTTTACGTCCAAAAACATGTATACAAATTTGTGTTATTTCAGAGATGTTGTGATTTTCTTTTTTATGTCTTAATAGAAGAAGTAGAAATTTTATATTTTTTGCATTCCATTAGTAATTTCTAGTTCCATTAGAGAAATGAAAAAATTTGACCAAATTGAAAATTTATGGTTGCTTATTATTAACAAAATTTGTTTTTCATTTTATTTTCAGATTAAATATATACAAGAGGGTTGCACAAAAGCAATGGAATTATGGGGATATCGTAAGATCGATAATTTTACCGATTATGCCCGTAATTTCGATCCTATTATTATGCCGCCTCCATTTACGTGAGACTCTTATGAAAAAGCACAGCAGTCAAAACTGCAATAGTAGCAATAGCACTGGCAGCCACAGCCACAGCCGCTAAAATTATCATTCACAACAGCAACAATAAACATTATCAGAAAACAAACAATTAATTATAATTAATTAGAAAAAAATAAGAATCTCCACGGTGGTGATAAGCCCCAATTATTTAAAAATCGTTTGTAGTATTTTAGACCTATAACTTTTAAATTAAATAATGTTTTAATTCTATGGAAAAGAATTTCGCAAGCAAAACAAAACAAAACAAAAAAAAATTAAAAAAATTTTAAGTTGTGATATAGTAAATTTTAAAATAATAAAAATACAAAACTCCTTTGAGACATCTCATGTTAAATAAAAGCAAAAATGTAGAAAGCAAATACGATAAATTTAGTTAAAATAAATTTTAAAAAGAAAGCTAAAAAATTATTTAAAAAAAAATTTAAATGCTAATTATAACCTTACGAGAGCAAAAACTGGATTGCCTGACTCCAGCAACGACGAGAAAGACCAAAAAATATTTAAATTCACTTACGCGTTTTTTTTGGCTCCAGTCAAATCTATGAAGCTGCAGCTTTTTGAAGATGCTAATGGGCAAATCTTTCTTTTAAGTAAAATTTAAAATTAGATTTTTGTAATTTTTTTTTTTCAAATAAAACATGAAACGTATCTATATTTTTTGACCTTTTTTATAATAATTTGTTTATTTTAATATTTAAGCTTAAGGTCTTTTATTGTTTAACAATTTTATTAAAAAATAATCAATATTTCGATACTCATTGAGTATCATCTTCAGCACAATTCACTTTTTTTATAAATAACTAGCGGACCAGGCGAACTTCGCCTCGCCCCAATTTTAAGCCTTCAGACAAACTTTCTATTTTTTAATTTGAAAAGCCATTAAGTAATAATTTCAAACAAAATTTTATACAAAAACCCGATTTTCGATTTTTCCAATTTTCCGACTTTTCCGGAGGAATTTTCTTCCATAAAAATCTTCTCCTCGAAAATACGAACAACTGACAAAAAGTTTTACAGAAATCGGCCAAGCCGTTCTCATTTTATGAATTATTGGATTTTTGCCACGCCACTCAGCCCACAGACCGAAAATAAAAAATCGGACTTCACAGTGTCACCCGGCCGAGTATTCTGAAGGTTCTCTGAAAATTTCGTCAAAATCGGCACAGTCGTTTTGGAGCCATTACGTTACATACATGCATACATACATAAATACATACACATCCTATTTTATACATATAAGATGTATGACATATACTTTATATAAATGTTCTCCAACATGCATACATACATATTTACAAGTTGTAAATTACAACTATAAAATGATATGAGGTGTTACTTCTTGTGTAACAAGTGCCTATAACTGTGCGCTACATTTTCAGTGTCTGCCTTAAAATTAATTCGTTTTGTATTATTAATATTAATGATGTGAAGCATTTCTAACAAATATCTGCTCTTATAATTTGTTTCAGTGTTTAATATTGAAACATTTTCAAAGTTCGGATAATGATTACATTGATAACAATGTAAAGACAATGCCGTTCTCTGTGAACTGTTTTCTCTATTTTTCTGATCAGACTTATGTCCTGCAATTCTAACTTTTAACTTATTCTTTGTTGTAGCTACATATACCTTATCGAAATATTGATTATTTTTGAATAAAATTGTTAAACAATAAAAGACCTTAAGCTTAAATATTAAAATAAACAAATTAAAACATGAAACTTTTTGCATTAAAGAACAAAACTATACGAATTTTAACGCTTTGGAATTGTTAATCTTTAAAAATAATAAACTGAAATAAAATGCAGGAAACATTTTTTTCCATATACGTGTACAAAATATAAAATAGCAATAATTAAATTAAACCACATTATAATGTTGCTCGAAATTAAATTATTTTAGTTGAATCTTGGAATAAGTATGAGTTTTATCTATGTTATGGAGAATGTTACGTCAGTAATAGTACGATAACGTAACAGAATTTTTAAGTCTTATAGGATTGTAAGTAAATGGCATAATTCTCCTCTTCGTTAGGGATCGTAAACTTCTCTAGCTATGGCCATTTGGAAAACAATTTTGTACTTCATCAAAAAAAAAAAAAAAAAAAAAGGATTGAATACATAAACAATTACAGAATAAAATACAATGTATAAAGATTTTTTAAAATTAGAATTTATTTATTAAATCCCTATTTTTTTATTTATAATTTATTTAGCGCCAACCATTTGTTCTTCAGGAAACAGAGAAATTGTAATTAAAATATTATTGTCAATATTTTAATAAGAAAAAATATAAAAAATACGGTTAGATTAAATTTTTAGTAAATAAAAATTATAATATAAGAAAAATAGCAAACAAAAGAGAATAAGTAGAGGAAGCTTTGGCAGAGTACACAAACTTCGTTCATAATCAAAAATATGGCTGGTCAAGAATAGAAATATTTCGTATTCTTCTTCGAGTGAATTTTAATTTAAATAGTAAAGATGTTTGAACAAAATTTTATCAAGTAGTGGACTCGTTACAAAAATCTTGGGCACATTGCCCCAGGTTAGCAATCAAATTTACTTTTCCTGTCATTTTTATTCATGAAACACATCAAAAAATAAATATCATTCTCTAAATATAGAGTCTGATAAGATTTGAACTTGAGCCCATTAAGAAAATAATGTTCATTTATTAGAAAATTTATAATAATTTTTAAAGCGAATGAAAAAAAACTTATCTCTAACATAAAATAATCCTAGAGCCTAAAATGTACTGAATGGATCACACGCAATAATGACAGATCCTTCAAAAATATATTTTTAAAATTGACAAAGTTTGAAATATAATTTGTAGAAAACCATGTCAGGTAGTCCTAGAACCCTCTCTCGTTTATAATGCTCCAACTATTTTATAGCATTGTCGTTAACGCAAGCAAATAGTAATATTAAAATTTAAATAAAAAATATGATATTTTTTTGCAATAAAAAATAATCCTAAACATAAGATTTGTTAAATTGATATTAATAATACTAAAAATAAAATGTGCAATGGTATAATATAAAATACTAGGAAAAAACATATATAATTTTTTAAAACATAATTTTAATTTTTAAATGTAATTAATTTTTAGTTTTTAAGTTTAATCATTTTGAAACTATTATAAGCTTAGCCTTAATTTTAGAATAAGTTAGTTATATAAGCAATTAATTATTTAAAGCAAAAACAATTTTATCACACCTTGCAAGGTTTAGCAAATTTTTACTTTATTATACATTTGCTAAAATAAGTTCTTTTTTTATTCTAATATAGAAATAGCAGGCGAATTTGTTTTATGTTAAATTTTACATATATTTTTTAAAAGGTAATAAATAAATCGATCGATATTATTTAATGAAAATTTGTGGGTTAAATTTTTTTATTGCTTATTAATGATGCCAAAGTTAATTGAATATTAAAATAAATTCAACTAAGATGACAATAAGTATAAACAAAAGCAAAGCTTAAAAGTCCTCAAACCGACGCTTTGAATATCAAGCGATAAGGAAGACCAAGAGAGAAAAAGCCAAATAACAAATACATACAAGGGAATTTCATACAAACACACATTGGTATTGTTGTTCAAGAAACATTTACTTCTTTCTTCATAGAGAAGCTCATGAAATAGTTTATATTCCCAAATAGTGGCAGCTAAAAACAGACATGAAAACATGAATGCTTTTATTTCAAACAGCCGCCCTTGAATTTGTAACCTTAGCATCTCTATTTACTTGCTGCCTTAATGTTTTTTGTCAACCGACAACAGTTTTTGGTCGGCATCCCTTTTGCTACCTGTTGTTTTTGGCTTTTGAAAAGATTTATTGATGACAATTTTGCTGACGGTAGGCGCATCACCATCCAAACTGCTCTCGCTTTAAATATCAGTCTGATACTTAGTATTTGGAATATTTGTTGCCAAATAGGAATATCTACATTTTACAGGGTACATTTTATTTATGAACTCCAAATTTTTTTTATGTATTCGAACACAATTTTATTAAGGGAGGATGACTTCGTAAAAATCATACGCCCAGTCTTACCATAACGAATGTTACACTGTGTGTAATTTTTTAAGTCGTGGCAAAATAAGCATATACGGACACCACTACGTGATAAAAGACTAAAAAAAAAGAGCCGTGTCTCCCAATTTTTCCCAAAGTCATGCACTTTTTTTATGGGCCGCCAAAGATTTGGGGCCTCGGTATCATTTTCGCAAAAAAGTGATCATTTTCTCTGGCTCATATCTTGCAAACCGTTCCGAATTTCGATTTACTCTCTGAGGCAAACTTGTAGCTCTTGTCATAAAGAACAAAAATTGCGAACATATAAAATCAAAAAAACTTCACCTTCCAGATAAAAATCGCAAAAAACTTAAAAAAATTCGATTTTTTTACCTTTTTCTCTTGTTCAGGTCCATAGGTAGCAAACCGTTCAAAATTCAAGGAAACAATTTTTATGTGACATGATGTACGTTCACGTATTTAACGATTCAGATCCTGAATCGTCAAATTCACACTGATTTAAAATTTTAATCAAATTTAATGATATTTTAATTTTAATTGCGTAAATTAAAAATTTTGAGATATATATATATATATATATATATATATATATATATATATATATATATATATATATATATATATATATATAGATATATATATATATATATATATACATACATATATAAGTATGTATGTAAATATGTCTTTAAGCTGTAGCTGGACAAAAGGATTTTACACAAATATTATTGCCACAGACCTGTTATGCTACGCACAAACAAGGCAACCATTGTAGAAATCATGTCACGTTGCCGTGTTAATTTTTAGATAAAGGCTTTGTTGGTTATTGCATTTCTATTTCCGTAATCGTTGCGTCGGATTTTCGATTCGAAAAATAAAAAGCAATTTTCGAATCGAAAAGCGAGCCTGCGCAACTCAATTGAAACGATGACGGTGTCGTATTTGGAAACAAGTGAAAAGAAAAGACGCAAACTTGGTAGCACTGCGATTTAAATGTCATACTTG
The DNA here is from genome assembly GCA_963681545.1 of Germaria angustata. Classification (NCBI taxonomy): domain Eukaryota; kingdom Metazoa; phylum Arthropoda; class Insecta; order Diptera; family Tachinidae; genus Germaria; species Germaria angustata. The sequence continues at coordinate 95,195,041 of OY812999.1, read as the reverse complement.
AGGAAAATATCTCAAAACAAAAAAGTAGTCCAACCAAACTAAGGATTAAACATTTGATTTGTTTGTCTTCTTTATTATAATAGACTGTTTTTTTAAAAGAAATGTACCTTTCCCAGATGGTTCTGAAATTTTGCCACAGTTTGGTTGATTTTAAATATTTAATATTCTGTTTAATGTAAACTAAAAGATTTAAGAGACAAGCGTGCAATATAACATATTTCAAAGGGAATAGTTGCGCCTTCATGTATGCTTTAAAAATGTTTACATTATAAGAAACCTAAAGAACCTTTTAAATATGTACGCATGTCGCTTAAGTCTTTCAATTTGCAATTTGTACGTAATGCAAAAAGACTTCAAGACACATACGCGAAATTTCAGGCAGTTTTGTGAATTTTCAAGTTTTTGTTTGCTTTAATTCGGAAATTTGTAATCGGATATGAATGCAAATTTACTACATATGACAATTGCATGTCTTAGTTTACAGGTAAAAATACTGATGTAAGAAACAAAAGTTGTTACCTGCACACGTTTGTACATATTCAATAAAAGTACCAAATGAAGTCTTCTCAACGAGAATATAAGAAACATCAGGTATGGGTTATTTGTATATAACTTGCAACATTTTTCTAATAGGAACCGGATTTATTAGTTGTTTTATGATTTTAAAAAATTGTTTTAATAAGATTTGTTGTATATGATTGGCTCTAAAACTATTTTCAAAACCGATATCATTCTTTCTTAAAACAGCCAATGACAGGCCTGATTTAGTATTGATAATATAAACGAAATTTAGAAGGTTTCAATCGGTGAATGTGTATATCTTTTCTTTTCTAGAGATTCCTCTAAATTTTTCATTTAAAGCAGCGGCCCCAAATATAAATAAATGTTACTATTATTTTAATTGATGACTCAGTAAATAAAAAGAAGCCCTTTATTTATGTAATTTATCAATAAGCAATATAATTTACACATCGAAAAATTAAAAAAAGTAAAATAAACTACTTTAATTAAAAATGTTTAGTTACGATAAAAGAATTAAATAAATAATTTAAACAACACAATTTAAAAATAAAGCCAACAATTTCTAGACTATTTTCTTGCAAATAATATGCAGTTTTATACACTCTCCCCTTATAGCGTGACTTCCTAAACGCACATTTCTTTGCAATAATACAATGCATCCTGTATTAAATGTAGCCCTAACGTGTCATAGAAGACCAAAATTTGTTCCCCATAAAATTTATCAATAGAGTATTAATATTGAATTGATATATTGTCTGCATATGTACATTTAGGAAGTCACCCATATTATTCTTAATGATTTTTCTTCTCTCGGGGCGGTTTAAATCGCTTTCTTGAATTTTTAAAAATTCCTTAAATACTATGCGATTCTGAGCATCCAAGTTTTGATCTATTCTTTCAATTTAATATCATAATAGTTTCAATAGCAAGTTCTGTTTGATAAGTTCTGTATGTTTTTTCTAACTATTTTATATAATATGCTTTACAAATTTAACATATCACTATTTCATTACGACATCCGTGACTGTTGAGTTTTAAAGCTCCTTTAATAAAAAAATTAATTCGAAATAATATAAAATTTTCAGCAAGAAACTGTAGCTTATGATAAATTGTTTGTTACATCTAAATTAAAACTCAATCTCATCTGATACTATAAATAAATATTATTTAAAATAGGTAACAATAAAAAATATAAACCAAAACATTACATGAAAGTACCAGGAGGCAAACTTGTTCTCATTGATCCATAATATGTTCCCTGTATAGAAGATGTGTTAGAGAGATCGTCATGTGTTATTAGTGGTGCAATTGAACTATGATTAGTTTCATGACTATTCAGCAAATCATCGTTGGATTGTGATAAAGGTTTAATAGATTGATTTATAATATCGTGGAAAAACGGATTGTGATGAGGAGCACTAATATTTTTAGCGGTTGTTTGAGGGGAAATTTGTGCAAGCGGTTGTTTATTTTGAAGATCTTTTTGATTATGTTTTAATAAATGTTGATAAATATTATCAAAGTTTGGTATTGGGGTAGATGTTGCCACTGTAAGTGTTGACAAATCATTATCTATATTCTTGGCATTAGGGAGACAGGCAGAAATTGTTGTATTACCGACCAGCGGTATATATTGTAAATCTAAGGGCGTGGATGATGGCGAGGCAGTGGCAATCTTGCCATCACCATTTTTTGGGGATGTAGTGCGTTTTACTTCTTGTTGTGATTTTTGTTTAATGTCGCTGGTGTCTAATTGTTTGGGTTTTTTACCAAAAGCAAAGCATCCACTAAATTTCGTTACTACAGGTGTAAGATTGTCAGCTGCTTTTGTGCTGCAAATGTTGATATTATTATTTAATATGTGTATAAAAAACACGTTGAAAAATACTTACACTGCTTTTAAAGTTTCTAGTTTCGGTATATTTTTTGTATGTGTTTTATTACCCGAAGCCTCCAATATCGCCAATTCTTCAGGATGTATTTTTTTCATATGACTACGGCAATTTGAACCATTGGCAAATGTGCGTTCGCAGAAATCACAGGAATATGGCTTTAGACCGGTATGCAGCAGTAAATGATTTTTCAAGGCTTTTGCTCGTTTGAATGCTTTACCGCAATAGTCACATTTGTGCTGCATTTCGTCTGAGTGCACTAAGAAGTGACGATTAAGAGTGGCTCTGGAATTGAGTTGCAGGCCACAAATATTGCACACATGTTTGTTAGGACTGTGGATATCCATATGAGTCTAAAAATACAATAAAATACTGTAGTCCACTATCTACAATTTCGATTTTTAGTTGATAAATATCTTTCAAACATAGTTTTTTTTTAGAAAATATTTTAAAAATCATAACTGAAAATTATATACTATTAATTTCACCTTTAGCCTTGTTTTATTCTTGAATTTCTTTTGGCACACCTCACATTCGAAAGGCGCCATATCAGTGTGTATAAGCATATGTTGTCTCAAATTCGAATTTGTTCTCAAACAAAGTCCACATTCCTCACAAATAAAGGGTTTCTCGTTTTTATGTTTATATCTGATATGTGTCTCTAACTGGGCATTCGATGTATAACGATTATCACATTCGGGACATTTAATTGTTTGTCTTACTTCTAGTGGCACATGTATTCGTACATGTCGTTCAAGATTATAAATACTTAGCAAGACCTTATCACAAGCAGGGCAAGGCCATTGTTTTTCACTCCTGCTATGTTTATGTTGCTGTTGCATATGTTCACGATACAACATATATTTAGAAAAGGATTTATCACATTCTTTGCAGGTAGCCTCCATTTTAAAATCTTTTATAGGGTTGTTCTTGTTCTTGCTATCATTACTAGAAAATTGTTTAAACTTTTTTCTTTTCTTTCTCTTTCTATTGCCTGCTTTATGCTTTGTTATATCACTATCAGTTTTGTTTGAAGGCGATGACTGCAAGGAGTTTTCATGTTCATCTTCCGAAAGTTGTTCTACCTTTTCATTATGTCGAAAAGGGTCTTCCTCGTTCTCTGGAAGTGAATCATTAACATCATCAAATACCATTTCATCTTTATCCATATCTTCCTCTCCTTCCACATGTTTATCGGAGACCAATGTTATACATTTTTCAACATTTTCTTGCTTAATTTGTATTTTAAGTTTGCACTCATTGGTGGAATGCCTATTGTTGTCGCGATATGCAAATTCATTGTACTTTTTGTTGACAACTGTTAATGAGCAATTTTTAAACCAATTATCTCTTTCTGATTCTGTTACATCGAATTTCAGTCGCACTGAACTTAAGTCTAAGCAATTTTTGGATATCTGGGCTTCAGCTAGATGTAAAAACATAAGCTGCACTCGTTCTACGCGCTCGTTAAAATTTATCATAGAGGACACCAAAGATAAGCAATTTATACATAGCATTTTTGGCAAATGGTCCTCTAAAGATGCCTGAGAGAATAAACCAAATAAATGAAAGTATATTACGGCTAAGTCCACTTTGTTTTGTATGTACTTATGTCACGCACCTGTACGCAGAAATACTTTGCTAAGGCCTCTTGTATACTTGATTTTTTATTTTCATTATTTAGATGATCATCATTTTGGTATAAGAAATTAACATTATGTTGATTGTCTTCCTTAGCGCACAAGCGACACCAGTTGATCCAATGGTTAGGTAAGGAATCTTCTACATCAGAACTATTAAAATTTGGCTGCATTTTACTGAAGCCTCAAAGTGGTATTTGGGACAATTTTATATATTATTAGTGTGTGAGTTCAGCTTCTTGTACATTTTTTTTAATTTTCTTTCAGAAATCCTAATAAAGTTTCAGTTTTACAAGAATATTGTAATTCTACTAAATTTTTATTGAATTTGTTCTTCTGGTAATAAAAATGTCACTTTTTTCATTGACATTTAAATTAAGAGAGCGAGTATTAAAATTCGTTCAGAGAGTTACCAGATCATATTTTTCAAGAGCCTACGGTAGGGTATATACTACTCTATAATTACATACCTCTATATAAATAGATATATATATTTTATAATGAATTTTTTGTTTTTCCTTGTCGTTGAGATCGAACACATGCTGAATGTTTCATTGAATATGTCCTGTACAGGACAAGCAGTTTGAGAGCGCAATTTTCACTTCACTAAGTTAAAGCATTGCGTTGTTGTGAGAATTTTTTTATAATGTTGCAAATAAAACAATTTATATGTGTATAACATAAACTACCTAGACCCGACAACTTTGAAAACGTGCATAAGTTTGTGTAAAAGAGATAGCAAAGCTATTTGTTTTTATATAGATATCTCTTCACACAAACTTTATGCACGTTATACAAAGCTTATGCAAAATATGATTCGGACCCTTTTTATACGTCAAAGTTGGGTATTCTGTGTATATTCTGTGGTGTATAACGCAAAGTATTGTTTAGTTCAAATACATTTTTATAGGCCCTTAATCATATTATTAACATTCTTGTGTGCACTACTGCTCAAGAGGGCAGCAGCTCAAGTTGAGACTTAAATCAATTTCTATCGGGGGAACTATTTTGTTCCTTAATGTTAAAAAATTCGTGTAGAGCTGGCAACATTTTGGGTGTAGTAACGCCATTAAACATTACTTAAGCTGTCATATTAATATCAGTAAAGTGGCAGCATCATTCTACTTATTTGTACAGGCTTACTGCGAAAAGAAAAAAATATATAAAAATATATTAGTCTTTCAAGTAAACAATAATTTATGCTCTCCCAATTAAAAGGTAAGAAGGATGGTAGCTAAACATAAAAGGGCAAATAGCTATGAGAACCAGGATGACGACATACAAACAAAATGGTTGAGTTGGTGTCGCTTGTGTGCCAAACGTGAACTAAATGGGCAAGAAAACTCATCCATTTTTGTTAAAAATGAATCTGGTAAACTGGACTCGGAACTGGCCACCTCAATTGGAAAATACTTTTGGGTTAATGTAAGCTAAACTTAAATTGTAAAGACCAGCGAATAACTGTTTTTATGTCTTTTCATAGATAAAAGTTGACGATGCGATATCACAGTGCTTGTGCCTGGAATGCAAACAGCTTGTAGAAGAGCTGGTAACATTCACAGAACGTGTCAATAAAGTACAAACATTATTTTGCTTGTTACAAAATATTAAACCCACAACCGTAGAAGAGGCCGATACTTTGCGTACACAATGTGGACTAATCGATGAAAATTGGCAGCATATAATAAAACCTCAGTCGTCAAATATTGAGGAAACCCTAAAACCTTTCTTAATTGATCAAGAAACACAAACAGATTTAATACCTACGTCAGAGTGTGCAAAGGCACAACACGAAGAAGTCCAAACTACCGTAGAAGCAGAAGAAATAATAGAGATCCTCACGAAACCAGATAAAAATGATGACTTTGATAGTCAAACTGGAACTGAGGTCGACAACGTGTATGAGTATGTTGTGCATGGCGATAGCGAAATGGAATTTTTGGAAAACGGCGAATATGCAGTACGCTCTATTAATGTAAGTAGTGACGATAATAAGCCGAACGGACCAGAAACTTTTGAAGATGAAGAAGTTCAAGACAGTGATCTTTTCAAAGAACTTAAATTCAAAGCAGATATCGAAGAAGATGACCAAAAACACACGGAAACTTTTAAAATTATTTCTAAAGAGGACGAAGTAGAGATTGAGTATCAAGAATCTGCTCAATCTTTACAACAGGAAGATGAGGGAGAAATTGAAATGCTGGAGGAGGAAGAGGATGAGGACGATTATATAAATACAAGCGAAACTCAGAATGAAACTAAAATCGAGTCATTAGTGCTACAAAAAGGCAAAAGAGGGCGACCGTTTGGTGCAAAGAACTCTGAATCCTATAATTCCCCCTACCGTTATGAGTGTAAGGAGTGCAAACGTACGTATAAAAATCCTAACATCTTTCGAAGACACATGAGTTCTTTGCACAATGTCCTTGTTGATGAGTTGCCTGATTTCAAATCCATGTCTACCACATGTACAGTCTGCAATAGGCAGTTTTTAACGCGAAGTAGCTTAAAATTGCACATGAGACATCACTTGCCTGATGAAGAAAAATACAATATAGCTTGCCCATATTGTGGTCGTAAGTTTTCACAAATAGGAGCCATGCGGCAACATGTAAATGGCATACATCATCAGATGAAACCATTTATATGTGACCAATGTGGACGAGCCTGCAAAACAATGGCAGCCCTAACCGAACATCAACTGGTTCACACCAACGAGTGTCCGTTTGAATGTGAATCATGTCATAAAAGATTTAAAAATAAAGCTAGACTTAAGTCCCATATGGATATACATAACAAATCGGTGTATACATGTTCAGATTGTGGGTTGGAGTTGAATACGAAACGAACTTTATTGCAACATCGCCTGGTGCATAGTGATGTCAAGCGTTTTAAGTGTGAATTTTGTGATGCAGCCTTTAAAAGATCAAAATCTTTGAAAAATCACCTAATACTGCATTCGGGTTTGAGACCTTATAAATGCAATTTCTGTAATAAATCATTTTCAAACGGTTCAAATTGCAGGGCTCACAAGAAGAGAGCCCATCCTAAAGAATTGGCAGAAGAGGAAGCTAATGGGAAAGAACGGGAACGGGTGCCTATACCAAAATTAGAAGAACTAAAATCTGCGTAAGTGTTATAGACCATTTTACTTCCCTCAGCTATTAATATTCATTTCTATATTAAATTTTCCAGCAAAGGAATTTTAGTCCAGCCGCGTAAAATTAAACGGCATACAGGGGGCCTATCACACCAGTTGCGTAAACTCTTGGGATCATCTGAAAAAACTAAACAAGAAAGTAGTACTAATAATTTTGAAAATACGGCTGAAAACTACGAAACGTTATCAGATATTCACTATGAGGTTTGCAAGTCAGATATTGACGAAACGGAGTCATTGGTCGATAACCACAATGAGGAATGCGAAGAAACCGTTATATATGAAATCATTGATGAAATTTAATTTTATACTAGTTTAATATTTTTTCGTTGGAGTTTTTATGTATTTACTTATAATTCTAGTGCTAATTTGCTTTTCATATCCTTAGTTTACTGTATGCGTCAGTAAAATTAATTTAACATTACAAATTCAACTTCTTTCGATTTATATATTTTAACGAAATACAGATATTGTAAAGAAGAAAAGAGACTAAAGTAGAAAACATTTAGTCGCATAGGAAGAGCTACAATGATAATATTGTTTAATTATTAAATATGAAGAGGGCTAGTGAAACATATACAGCGGAGTTCGATTATAACAAAATAATTGGGACAGGACAATTTTAGTTCGCTATAACCACAGTAAATATTTAAATTTATTCCAATATACAAAAGTAACCAACCAATTTAATTTATATTTTAAGCATAAGGTCTCTATTTGTTCATTTTAAAATAAAGAAATATCCTGAAAATGGTACTCGGTACTCCTGAAGATGGTACCGCAATATCTACTTATAAATAAAATCAAAATAATAGATCTTAATCTTAAAAAAAAAAATAAATTGAAATTGATTCTTTGAAGTGACGGTAAACAACTAGAATATATATAAAAGTAAGCAACTTTTATTTTATATCAGTTTGCCAAATACTGGTAAACGATTATTTGGATCATTAAGAAAATTGATGAACAAATATTGCGATTTTATTATAAAAATAATTCTTTATAGTCGAAAATTCGATGTAATCAACGTTCGTTTAAATCGCAATAATTTGAATGAAATATTTGTTCAAATTGTTGGGACCGTAGACATTGTCTGTTATAGACGAAAATTCGTAAAAACGGGTGTACGTTATAACCGAACTCCACTGCAATTCAATTTCTAAATAGAAAATTCTATTCGATTATATTAATATATTAGCTTTGTACATTCATATTTGGTTTTTCAACATTTTTAAATCGTATATTTTCTCTTAAACTTATCAATTTTATCTAAAATAGAAACAGTCAGCTGATTTATAATTTTCTGTTGATTCTGCGACACGTCATAACTATCAACACTTCTGCGGGAAACATAATGGTTTGGCAAATTGACCTGAAAATAAAAAATATATCAAGAAATTTTTTAAAGAAATTTTTAAGAAAAAACCCACCTTATGCCTGGCAATCGATTTTAAAATTAACCAAAGCACATAAAAGCTAAACCACACAGTGAAATATAAGGGAATATACCAAAGTTTACGACCAATGTAGAAATAGCTGTACTTCTTCACGCGTGGCTCTGGTGGTGGTTCTGGTGGAGGTGATTCCGTGGTCATGATTGGCGGTATAGGCTCGATATGTGGATGATTAATATGATGGTGATCGTCATAAATAACTTCAGGATAATGATTGTGTGTAGGATAGGAAGGATATGAGGGAAAAGAGTGGTGATAATGGTCGTGATCGTGATCAAATATAATGTCTGGCTGGTGATGAAAATCATGATCGTTTTCGAATTCTATATCGGGTTTTCTAGGATGATGATCATGATGTGGGTGACCTTGAGATGATTCCGGATGTTCCTTTATCCAACCTGGTGGCGGTGTGGGATACTCTTTTTCCAAATCATAAGAATTATCATTCGGAGTCTTATCTAAAATGTTAATATGTGTGCAGGTTAACGTAAAAACTATTTATTTCAAGTAAACTTCAAATACAAACCATCATGAGAGTCCATAGTACCAGCCATATCGCTTGACATGTCTCCATTGTTATTGTCATTTGCCTGATCCATAGCGCTAGCTGGTAATACACCAACTGAATCATCACCCGCACCGTTATCTAAATCGCCATCCCCATCCCCATCGCCACCACCATCATTGTTTTTGCCTTCATCCATATTGGCTGCACTATCTCCCTCATTTCCTGGAGGTAAATAGGCCGGACTGATAGGACCATTATATTTATACGGATTGTTATTACTACTAGCGATGTTTAAACTGTGCGGAGCATCTTTCAGCGATCCGGAAGCTGGCCAAGAATACGAATTTACTGTACCGTATGGGAAAGGATCATTAGTATCCTGGGGCTGCGCTGGATAGTTGACATTGTTGGGTGGGAAGGCATACAGATTTTTAGCTGGCACATATGAATTTACCATACTGGAAGCAGAAGGTGTTTTTCCAGGCGGCTTATAAGAGGGAGAATGATTGTTATGATCACGGGAGAAGCCGTCATTACCATTGTTTGATTTAAATGCATGCGAGGCTACACCTTCACTAGGTGAAAAACGATCTATAAATTTACCTGATAAAATAAATATAACGAGAATTATTGCTTGCAAAATTTTACTAAGCATTTTAGTAAAGATAACAATAAAAAAATTTTTCAATTTGAAAGGATCGTGGTTTAATTAAAAATTAGTGCTTACATCATAACGATATATGATTCTGTTCAATTGAAAAGGCTTTGTTTAAGGAAATTGCACTCCCTGCAATTATTTATTTTTACAATATTGGAAGAAAATTAATTTTGATATCGGTGGGAATTATAAATAGCCCAAAGAGAAACAAATTCACGATTATTGTTCCCATTAAACGAGAATGACAAATTTGTATTCATTATAATGGCATTAATAGAAAATGACTATAGCAGGAAAAATGAGTTTACTCATATATCGAACATTATCTAAGTTTACATATATACATACATATATTGCACATAAGGTGTATATGCCAGCACAAGCAATAATGCATTTGTCACAAACTGTATTGTTTTTGCCGTTATAGTTGTTGCTGCATTGTTACCACCTTATAAAATTATTTCACCATGATCATAATTGATTGCCTTTCTTGTAACAAAAACTATATATAATAATAATAATAATCAGCTGATCTTATGTGTAACCCTGTGTTGTGTTTGCTCTGCGCACTTTCCTGTAGAATATGCATATATACGAACCATGCTTTACTATTTCCGCAAAAAAAAAATCATAAAGTTATACACGCATCAACTACTTGCTTCCTCTCTCTATCGCACACACACAGCCACACACACTCATGCACAGCCATAAAACACTTGAGAGCAAATGCTTAAAGTATGTATGTGTGTACATGCATACTAAATTTAGTTTAAGCGTTGTTTTCTTTCGGTTCGGTTGTTTAATGGGAGTCTCTCAGACAATTAATATTTTTTAAATAAAAGAGTGCACTAAATTAAATTATTTTTTCTCAAAACTAATTATGAAGTGATGCTTAATGTCCGTTATTAATATTTCCCACAAAAGTTAAAGGGGTTTTATAGAAAACAATGTTCAAAATTGTTGAAATTCATATAATTTGTTGTGCCGGTCACTTGTTTTCCCATTATATGGTCATTCGTTGCGTATACATGAAATATGAAAGTGTTAGTGTGCAACGTGGAATTAAACTGTTAAAAAGCATTTGTTAGTGTTACCAAATTGAAGAAAAAGAAAAATTCCAGAAATGCAATGAAAAATATAAAGCAAGTTAATAGAAGTCTTTTGCAATTAAAAATTAGCTAGATTTCTTTAATTGTGATGAGAAATAATAATAATAATAATAATAATAATAATAATAATAATAATAATAATAATAATAATAATAATAATAATAATAATAATAATAATAATAATAATAATATTAATAATAATAATAAAATTATTAAATTTAATAAAATAGTGAGTGAAAAAAATTTAAACTCGTTACACTTGAGCATTTATAGATAATTGCCGTAAGTACATCTATAGTAATTTAAATAATTACCTTATGTTTGTTATGGGGTTAAGGTATTCATTAATATAGATATTTCATTGGTGCTAAGCAAACTCTTATGTTTAGACAAAAACTAACATATACAATATAAGAATTCAATCATATATAATATATAATTATGGTAGGCTCCGAATAACTCAATACAAACTGCATAACAAATAATTTATATTTGATATGAAACTATTTTGTATTTGTTTCAATCTGTGTACAGGTAGACGTACCTTGGATGCCAATGGTTAGGTTTATTATTCAAATGAATGGTTGGGAGCACTTCCGAAGTAACAAATTTGAGTATTTCAAGTATCTGAAATATTTTGTTGTTTTTCCCAATAGGAGGGGATGTATTACAACCAAACCGCCTTAAACAGATACATTTAATTATCGATTTCTTAGAAACAACGATTCAAAATATCTAGCAGATGGCCTAGGATCATTATTCTGCATAAGCTCCCATCGGTGCGAACTTTCTTCGCCAGAAAGCAGTGTTTTGTTCAAAAGAACAACAGCTTATAGCGTTCACTTTCTATGCCAATTGTCAGACATGAAAAACATGGTCATATAATCTTATTCCATTGCGTAGTTTCAATCTAAATCTTGAAGCGTGGAAAGACGTACATAAAGTTTTTATTTGCCCATAAATTATTTTTTTTTAGTTTGTGTTAAAATAATATAAAAGAAAAACACGTAACAAAAATTTGTGTGTCCCTATAATTTCATGCAACACTGTATGTATCGTGCAGATTGTGAATAATAAATATGAGCAAAAACAGTATTTGACATTTACTCTTGTGCTCGTACCTCGGCTGTACTAATGCCAGCACTATATTTAAGGCTCCTTACAATAAACGATGGATCTTGAATTGAGGATTTTGATTTTATGTTAAAAAGTTGTAAGATGTTGAACACTTTTTTGTTATAGTTATTAGAATTATTTTATAATAAAATATTTATTCAATTAATTAACACTATTTTTTTCGACCTTTTTTGTTTTAATATATATAATTTTTATAATCAAGCGTTAGGTCTTTTTTTTTTAAATAATAATTTTATTCAATATTTCGACGCCTCTTTGGGCGTCTTCTTCAGGAATTTTTTTTATTAATATGACAATTGAAAAAATTTTTTTGAAAACTTCAAGTAATATATTCCTAATTTTTTCTTTATTCTTCTTATGAAACTCAATATCACTTATCGATAAAATTCATTAGTAATAAATAGAGGAAGCACTATATCAATAGATTGGTATCAAAAACCAACATCATCTGGCAGAATTAGTAACTATTTTTCTAAACATCCAAAGAAAATTATTATAAATACGGCAAAGAATCTTATAGAGAGAATATTTATCGATAAGTGATATTGAGTTTCATAAGAAGAATAAAGAAAAAATTAGGAATATATTACTTGATAATAGCTTTCAAATTCACCTTATCAATCAATTAATAATACAATATAAAAATAATAGGACAAGATCAGATATTATTCGGGAACAAAAAAATTATAAATCGTTAACTTATGTACCAATGATGTCCGAGAGATTAGAAAAATCAAATATTTTTGATAACAGAAACTATAAAATGGCTCATAAAATATATAATGCAGTAGGTAAATTATTCACAAAGACTAAAGATAAAGTAGAAAAATTAGACATATCTAATGTCGTTTATAAGATACCATGCGATGGTAAGAATAATGAGAGATGTGATAAAGTATATATACTTAGTTACAACAAAGAATAAATTGAAGACTAGGTTGGCAGGACACAAGTCAGACCAAAAGTATAGGAATGTTTCAACTTCACAAAAGACAGCATTAACGAAACATTGTTGTAATTCTATTCATAATCCGGACTAATATTTATTTTTTTATTAACCCAATTCTAAACGAGAACAATTAATAAACATTTTTAGAGCTTTTTTTGAAATACGATTCTTTTCTTAACCACAGCGCCTTTGAAATAAGTTTGCAGTGCAGTCTGCTCAGCATTTCACTGGCGGTTATGTCAGCTCATCAAAGCACTTACAGACAAATTTTTAAAGGTTATATAATTACGGAAGAACTCCCACTCGCACAATAAATGAGATTTCGAATATCAAATAACTGTTGTGCTTTTGTGTTTTTTAATGTTCTGTGTTCTTATAGAATTCCATTTTTCTCGGTCTTTTTCCCACTTCATTTCAAACGGATGGTCATTCATGATTTTAAAATACTTTTTACATCTTCAATGTATGAAAAAAATTTCGACATTGCAATGAAAATCTTAAGCATCCATTTAAAAAAGACAATCCTTTCTATTATTAAAAGGCACTCAGAAAATATTTCAATAATATTTTATAAAATCTTCTCCTAAGGCTTTATAAATACGTTTGTCCAGCATCTTAACGTCCTGCAAAACTCACAACATATTTTAAACTAATTTTCATAATTTTATTTCAATTTCCATTTTCAAATTTTAAAGTGTTGCAAATTCGTTTAGTTTTAATAATACCATCAGGATAATTTTCTTAAATTCATTACATCTGTTTTGACAAAAGTCCTTGTTTTATAAATTTATGTTTTATGTACACACTTTGTTCCCTATTGTGACTGACTATAACCTGAGGGTGAAATCTAAAAAAAAAAAAATTATATTTTAGTTATTCTCCGCTTACCTTTGCCGTGCAACTTATCGATTTCTGCTTGGCTTGGCGGCTTTTGTTGATACATGGCTTGAGGGTAGATAATTTTACCAAGATTTGATGTTGCTGCCAACTTTGCTGCTGCCAACGATGATGACGATGGGAATGTTGTTACGGGCTTTCGATACACAGGACGTGGTGGATTTTTGATTAATGGCGTGATAACTTGACCAAAGGGATAACTGGTATGATAATCGACAGCACGACCAGTAGCATAGTTTTGCTGTTGCTCCTTTTCGACTTTGCTATTATCACTTGGCTGTTGTTGTTGTTGTTGTTGTTCCTGCTGCTGTTTCATATTTATGTCATTTTGTGTCACCACTTGTGCACTGTATTTATTGCTATCAGTGTTTTCCTGTGTATCGTAAATGCCAGCTTCATTAGATGTTGCTGCCAATGGTGCTGGTTGTTTAGCTGTTGCTGGCGTTACAAATAGAGTTGGCTCCTGATGTTTTTCGCCTGCCGTTGCAGCCATATATGTTGGTTGATTTGTATGTGGCAAAGGATAATATGGTTGACCAACAACACCAGCAGCTGCTGTCTTTGTTGGCGAGGGAATAGTTTCAGGTGTTGTAGAGATTACATTTTCACTTGTATTAAAGCTGTAAAGAGAAACAAGATTAGGAATAATGGAATTTAAGTACATTCTTAAAAAAAATATAAATAGAAAATCTAATGAATTAATGGAGCTTAAAATTTGGCTAACAGAAATGCTCCATTTTAATTGTGTGCGAATTCTTATTTAGCAATAAATCATGTAAATGAATAGTAAGTAATAAGCAGCTTAAAAAATTAATTTTAGACGCAATAAAATTAAGGTGAAACCCACTCTGATTTTAAAGGACTTTACGCAATTTCTAGAAAGTGGGAACATCTCAAGAGTATATCCTTTTATGCAAAAATTATTTTAAACAATTCAATTCAAGTTTATTGGGACTTCTCAAAATACATATTAAAAAAGTCAACAACACGCGGTGTTCTCAAGAAATCCCCCATCTGAGTACTAACTGCACCCGACGCTGCTTAATTTCGGTGATCGCACGAAAATCGAGGTATTCAGCGTGTTGTGGTCATTGGCTTATTTAACCAAATAAACACGACTTTTCTTTATGGGTTCCAGTTCAAATCTCTGTTTATTGGCGTGTTAGACTAAAAAGTTTGAAATAAAAACTTCCCAAAAAGAAATTGAACCGAAACCAAAACTAGGTTGTAAAAGATTTTAAATTACTTGAAAATTATTATGTGCGTTGCTTATTGAGATTTTTGAAGATAGTGCTAAAATAGACAAATGAGCACACAATTAAATTTAGAGCCTTCAGTCTCTTTGGCACTTTATCAATATGTAGAGCACATAATAATTTTCAAGGTTTTTGAAGCCTATATTTTGAGTTGGCCTAACTTTTATATATTTATATATTTATATAATATTATATATTATATTTATATTTTTTTATAATTATAAGGATATGATGACATTTCTTATAGTTCTAACCAATATCAAAATATATTTGAGCATGCGAGTATAATATTATCACTGACGAGCTACCAAAACCCGGAGTCTAATTCAACAATTAGGATAGTAACTCTATTAATATATTGTAAAACATCAACTTGGTAGGAACTCCTTGGGATCGCACAGACCACGGTATAGCGAAATAGCCTACTTTGTGCTTTTAATGAATTTTGTCCAAGTTGTTGAAGAAGGAGAAGAAGGATACCTTTGCGTATTGCCCTTGTCATGTGGCCTTAGCCCCTATTAGAATAAATTTGGCTCTCTACAATTTTTTTCCTTACGGAGCTCCTTATAAATGGCATGACTTTCGTCATCGTTAAAGTATTGTATCCCCATAAAATTTTAGAGGGATTACAGCCCCCATCAGCAAATTCTCTTACTACGTTTATGGGCTGATCTGATGAACATATTCAAATTTTTTTTACATAATCATTAAAGTTATTAATGATAGTTTGTAAAGATGTTTTTCTATGCATGCATCCAAAAATATCCTTTGCATTATTATAATATACGTGTAATCCCAAATTAATACCCTGCATCGGGATATTGAGTCTATCGATTGTTACACTCGTTAAAAATCGTCATATTTATAATTTACACAAATATGTGTTTCTTATTGTTTTTTATTTTAAGACTCTGCGGATTATTTCTTAATAATTTATTCAAGGTTTATAACACTATGTTGAGACATTCACCATAATTGAGCAATAAGGACCTTAATGAACTCAATTCACCAAGCAGAAAAAAAATTAAAAAAGTGCGCAATTAGCACTTAATTCCACTATAAATTGAGTCAAATTTCCAGTGCAATTCTGTACATTGACAAAATCAAAATGTAATGAAAAATATCGTTGTTTAAATATTTAAGAACCGGACTTCTTGGATACACATTTTGATTGAAAAGTTTCTAAAATATATTTCATATAACTAATACTCGTACAATCAAGTGATTTTTTTTTATTAAAAATATTGTGATAAATTTTTTTGATTAAACAATTTTCACTTATCGAATGAATGCTAATTGAGTAAGCTAAATTGGATATGTGTGAACATTAAAGTTAATAACTCAATTAAAAATTTAATTGTCTTAATTAAAATGCATGTCTGAATATGTCATACTATGAAAAATGTATAAAGTAAATTTTTAATCAAAATTTCTCTTATAAGGGACTCTGAGGCTTTTTAATGGAAGAATTTAAGATATTTTTCTAATATAATATTATTATTATTAATTCGAAATTTTCTTTATTTCAAAATTTACCTCTTTGGAAATAATAAATCAAAATTGACTGCCTTATATATTTTAGGACCTTCTTCATCCACACTTTCACCTCCTCCAGTAGAAATTCGCGTATATGCCGCTGTATTGCGACAGCACTGTATTAAAATTATAGTTATCAGCACTACAAAGACGTCCTTGTTATAGATCATATTTAAAACAGAAGAAATTCTTATTTTTTCAATACACTAAATTTTTATTCAAAGTCAATCGTTAAACAGAAACACGTTTGTTAATTTTTTTTTAAATTCGTATATTTATTTTTATTTATTTCTTTTCTCTTTTGTTTGCTTTATAAAACTATTTCTCCAATGCACTTCCGTTTCCTTTTGTATGCTCTACATTTCCGTCATAATAACATTTTTGTTGAAAAGCATTTTTTTCTTTATACTTGTGTATTCTTTCGTCTATAAAACACGTTCACACAACGCTCGAGGTTATTTACTACTGAAATATGAACTTCAAACTGAAATCATTGTATTAAAAAGTTTTTATTTTTATTCTCTCATGTAAAAGAATAAAAAGTGTGATGATCACTGGATGCTGCCTTCAAGCGCTGAGAAGTGCTGTGAGTACAAAAAATGCAGCAAACGGACTGATTTCACTATAATCCAGTTAATGTGTTTCTGTACTAGTGGTTTAGTCTATAGTGTTCGTTTTTAAAGCACTAAATTACACTAATAAAGCAACTATCAGTTTATTTATCGTTGCTTATACTTTTGTACATATTTTCTTAGTCAAACAAAGAATTTTGTTTAAACGAGCAGTTCATATTGACTCGCAAGAAAATATTATATTAATGGCAGTTTTTTTCTTTCAGTTTACTTTGAAAGTTATACTATAAGTTCCAGTGCATGTGTATGTGTGTGTGTGTGCTTATACTTACTAAAAGTTTGAAATTGAAATACTCTTTCTTTCTTCATTTATTTCTAGGGTTCTTTGAGGCACGTGCTAATAGATTGGTACCGTTTTCCATACTCTAGTGCCACTTTTGTTGTTAGTGTAACAGGTAAATGAATGTTAATTTTTTATTAGAAAACTTTATGTAGATTTACTAATTTAATATTCTTCGTTTTGGCACAGTTCAAATACGAGTCTGTTTAGATTTGATATAAGAAAAGTGTTTTAAAGGACATCTTCAAATTATAAACAAAATTATAATATTAAAAAAAAAATTTCTTAAAAATTTGTTACAAATATAAATACCTACAACATTAATGTTTTTTCATTTATTTAACAATTACAATTTTACAATTTTACCATAAATAAAGACGGTAATGATCATTTATTAATCATATTTGACGACTGACAGCTTAACTGATGCTCGGTGCGGTTGCCATCAACAATTGACCCACATATAATATTTGCTTTATTATGGACATTTTTCTTAAGACGAATTTTGTAATGAATACAAAATTAGTATTTAAAAAAAGGAAATGTCAAACATTTTACTGCCGTCATTATATATTAAAAGAAAATTGTTATAACTCTTAAAAGAAACCTTATAGCACAAAACAAGGCCCACTAATAAGGTCTATGCAACAGTCCAGGTAATAGTTAAAATGATTGTCAAACCCCATTTTTAAAATCATGCAGCAATTTTTCCGTAAACTTTTCTATAATAAGTCTTACAATTGTGTTTTCGGCTTTGTTGTTAATAATTCGCTTTGCTTAGACCTTATAAATGGAACTTGGCAAAAATTGAACATATAGTGGTTTTTCTGGAAAAAATAATAATAATTAAAATATAAAAAATAAAATTTGATAAAGAGCACAAACTTCGAGTTCGATAACATTTTGAAGAATTATTTTGTTTTCCACAACAACATTTTATCAGCAATATCAAAATGTTTGTTATCGATAAAGAAAAGTTTAATCACAATTTTTCTGCTTCGTTCCGAATATATTCTCTCTTTTGCATTTAAAAGTTTCTATATCATTTTCTCTACGAGTCCTTGTAAATATTTATCCTCAAAGTTTTAATTTTTCCTTTGCAGCCATTTATCATTATTAATATTTTTCTGCTTTTGTTTGTGTTTTTTCCAATTTAATTTACCTGTTTTTGAACTTATTCTTGTTTTGCATTCCTTTACCTTAACTCACTCATTTCTATTTTCCTTTTCGAAATGAGTTTTTTTTCTTTAATATTAAATCATGTTTTTCGAGTTTTTCTGCGGAGGCTACAAGCAAAAAGTATGAAAGTTGAAGATTTTTGACAAGAAGGGTAGAGAGTTTGTTTGAAAAAAAATATGAATCCCAAACACAATTCAACAGAAAAATATGGGGAAGGAAGGACTGAAAAAATACGGATTTAAACATACAACTGAGAATATTTTGAAGCCACAACATGTCTGTGCCACATACCACAAGCCACTTAATTAACAAGTATTGCTGTGTGGGCTAGTTAAGTTTGGACGACTGTCCCTTTAGTAGTGGCAGACATTTTTCTCATGTTCACCCTCTTTTCCTCTTGCATGCATATTTAAAATGGACGGCAGAAAGGGACGATGGATGGATGAATTGCTGAAGGATGAAGGAATATTAACCCAAAGTCAAGAAACAATGCCCAAGTTTTTAGTTCGTTGCTTTATTTGTGCTTCTGTCTATTTGGTCTTTTATTTTTTATTTTTTTCGTTGTTCTACATACGAATGAATTTGTGTTGCTAATTTTAATGTTATGAAAAATAAATGAGTTCAGGAAGTTTTAAACTTTTAGCTTTTTTAAGGAATACTGTATATACTGATATATGAGTGTATGTCTCAGCGATATAAATTTGAAAGGTCGAATAAATTGAAAATGGTACCTTAAAATATAGTGTTTTAAAAAATATATTTAAGGTGGATATTTCTATACTACGAGTATATTTTAGATACTGTTTTGGAAAGACGCTTCTTTTCAATGGACTGTGTATTTAAAAAATTAAATATACCAGAAGTTTTTCCAGTTGTGGTTGATTTTGCGAGGCACTTTTTTAAAAACAACTTTTCGAAAGGTACTTTTTCTGAAAAGTTTTTAAAAAGAACCTTTTAATGGTACAATTTTCAAAAGGTAATGTTTCAAAAGGTACTTTTAAAAAGTACTCGTACATTTTTTTAGAAGGTACTTTGTGAAAACATACTGTCTTAGAGGGTACTTTTTAAAAAATATTTTTTTAAAAGCTAGTTATGCAAAAGGCAATTTTTTAAAACGAATTTTTTAAAAGGTACTTTTTCAAAAGTTAGTTATAGAAAAGGTACCTTTTTAAAATGTACTTTTAAAAGGTACTTTTCTAAAAAGTAGTAATTCAAAATGTTTTTTTGAAGCACTTTTTACTAGTAAGTCTTTCAAAGGCACCATTTTAAAAAATTCTTTTTTAAAGATATTTTCTAAAAGTTAGTTACTTAAAAGACGCCTTTTTAAAAGGTACTCTTTAATAGTTAGTTATTAATTATTAAAATGAATTTTTCCAAAAGTTAGTTATACAAAAGACACCTTATTAACAAGTACTTTTTAATAGTTAGTTATTCAAAAGGCACCTTTTTAAAAATGAATTTTTAGAAGGCACTTTTTTAGTAGTTGGTTATTCAATAGGCACTATTTTAAAAGGTTTTTTTAAAGGTACTTTTTTTCATGGTAGTTAATCAAAAGGCCTTTTTAAAAAAGTACCTTTTTAATATCTAGTTATTCAAAAGGCACTTTTTAAAAGGTACTTTTTTAAAGTACAATTTCAAACGGGTACTTTTTAAAAAGTGTCTTTTTAAAATGCAGTTATTTGAAAGGATAATTTTAAGGGGTACTTACTTAAAAAGTATTTTTTGAGAGGTACCTGCTTAAAAGCTACTTTTTAAGAAGCGCCGTTTGCAAAAGTACTTTATTAAAGGTACTCCTTCAATAGGATTAAAGAAAGTGCTTGTCTTGTAGGTAATAGTTTTAAAGTCATGTTTAAAAAAAATACTTTTTGAGATAATTTTCTAACGCAAGTTTTTTAATAACTACTTTCCAACTTAACTTTGCAAGAGTGCATTACTTCCTTGGGAAGTTTTTTTTTCTCTAACTTGTTATTTAGATTGGCTAACATTTTTTAATTCCTTATTGCAGCTCTTAGTGCTCTTTTATACATTAAAAACGACCTTTTTAAGACCCTTATGTGTAATTATTTAAATTAAAATTTATTTAATTGCATATACTTTTTCGAAAGTATATTTATTCATGTTTTCTTACTGCTTTCAATTTTTCTCCTATAATTTTTCTAATTAACTTCTTTATCCCTTAGACATCTATACTAGGTTAATTAAAAAAAGTTAATATTTGTAATAGTAGTGCGACCACTGAATTATTATTTATATGAGAAAGCAAACATCTTCCGCTAAATCATTACCAATTACTGGACAAATATGCTTCCTGTAGCACAAGCACGCACTACATTAATTGAATATTACCATTATATGAGAGGATTATTGTCTACCTAAATTTCCAAGCAGACAGTTTTTGAAAAGTCAAGGCTAGATAAAGAACACGTGTACACTTATCAAATATTGAATACGGTTACAAGTTTTGTTGTCAAGTTGTGACAGGATGAATCGATTTGTGTGTTGACTTTTATAAAGAAATAATATGAATTTTCGTAGAGTTTGTACTGACTTCGGCCATACTCCTTCACATTTCCTATTAGAAAAATTAAAAAAAAAAATTCTTTTATATTTATCCAAACCAAAACTTTTAAATATGATTCTGTTTTAAGTTAATTTCTTTCGCTTCAATTTGAATACAAGTATAGATATCTGTGACGTTTAGGAAATCTCTTTCAACGTTTGTCTTTCAACTCTGAGTGTTGTTAAAAAAAGTCAATCATGTTTGTTGAATATAAATACAGGCAAAGTGAAACGTGTTGTCCTTTATTTTTTATTCTACCAGGAGTGAGTCAAATAAATAAAAATATTAGAGAAGGAGTCGGTGAGCCAGCTTGAAGGCAAAAGCAATTTGAGCACAAATAATTATTGTACTTCAGTTTGTTCAGTGCAAAAACATTAGAAGGTTCTATTGATTTTATGTCCTTGTTGGCCCACTTTACTATAAGAACGCAAATGGGTAAAAACTTAAAGCACGTTTTGAAAAAAAAAATACACTGATGGGACTTTGCTTTATCTGTCTAAAAGCTTCAAGGCTTATATTGTAATATTTACTGAAATATAATCTTTAACTGTGCCTTTATATAAAAGTATGTTGTGAGAAAATTGGCTGTTAAATAAAACAAGTAGGATATTAATTTTATTTTACAATTTACTGACCTTAAAACATACTTTGAAATGCGTATTAAAATCATAATGAGAAGACAATAGAAATAAAACCCTAGAGTACCATCCATAAATTGGTTTAAATTAGTCCTAAAAATAGACAAAACAAAGAGTATTAAATTTGCAAGTAAAGAAGAAAATGCTGCTTGTTGGCAGCTGTACGAGTTTACCTTATAGTGGGCAGACAACCGCACACATTTGATTGGAATCAAGATTGTTTCCTCTATTGAGAGGCAAATAGTACTAAGTCCCATCTATTGTACTTTTTGGGATAGAGAAGTAAAAGATGACACCAAGTCCAAAGTGCTTAGGAGTAAAGAACGCCAAGTGAAGAAGTTTTGTATAGCGCAAAACTTAACGACATCTATAGCTGTTTTTTCAGAAAGTTTTGTGTTTTGTTGTTTATGAAGACGTTAAATTTTCTAAAGCAGTACTTTGACATCACATTGCAAACGGTCGATTACTTAAGCCGATTTTCTGCGGTTTTCATCTCAGCTCTCTTATGTATCGGTGTTGCCTTTCACGCATCACGCATCGCGACTATGTCCTTATGATACTCGATGGTAGGCCCTTTTTAGCTTCCTTGGCACCTTATAATTTCTTTATAAATGACAGAACTTACCAGAGTTGTAGCTTTGGTGAATTTCAACTTTTTTTCCGGTCTACTGTAAAATTTCCAAAATATGACTTGGTGTAGTTTACTTTCCACCCATAGGTGTATGTATATATGCATAAATATAATTATATATATATATATATATATATATATATATATATATATATATATACTATATATATATATATATATATATATATATATATATATATATATATATATATATATATATATATATATATATATATACTATATATAAAAGCTTATTTAATTACAATATTATATAACATTTGGTGAAACGTAAAAGTATACTTTATTGATTGTAGTAAGAGAAAAATGTTTAAATAGAACAAGGTAGACAGCTAATTTAAAATTCAAAATGATTAGAAAATAATAGCATTCAAAGCCCAGGAGTATACTGCATAACTTATTTGAAATTTACAAAAAAATGTATTAAATATTAAATATTATAGCTATTTCTATAAAGGGCTTTGCATTAAGAGCAGATTCGCGTTGACAATATATATAATTATATAATTTTATTATGAAAGTTAATGCTTTTTTTTCTTAATATCGCCCTGGACTTATTAAAAATAATTGTTAGAAGCCGATAGATGTGCCTCATAATATATATCTGATTGTGGCGTAGAATATACACACATACATATATGCTTACTTCACAAATCATTGTATGAGTTGCAAAGTCATCGGATACTACAATTGCTGTACAAAGGCTGTTGATATTTTCTAAATAAATATTTGCTACAATGCGTACAACTTTTTCTTCCATGTTTTTCAAGTAGCGTATGAAGACCTGGATGGGAGTTTTAATACAAATGCAATTTGCTCATAGTAGTTTTATATAAAATTTCATAATATTTAAATTAGTAAAGAAAATATAATATGCATATTATTTTAGAGCGAAGGAAGATAAAACTAACTGAAATAAGAGCAATGCCAAAAATTTTACATTTTCCATCCCTGTTCATTAAATAACGTGTGAACAATGTGATATTTGTAGAACAGCCAAATGTGGCATATAAAGAGTATTTTTGGGGTAAATACTGTACCAAGGAGTTGATTTGAACAAACTAAATATAAAAGTTGTCCGTTATTTTTTTCTATTATTCCTCCTATCAGCGTGCACTACAAATATCTTTTAACCTTCTGACTTTTTCCAAGTGCTAGAGTAAGTAACTGAATATATCTTTCTTTACCACTAGAAGAGAAGAAGCTTTAAAGACCTTCCAAAGAAATTGCAAAAACAAGAAATATGCTGCCTTCACGATAAAAAAGTGTATATATTTTAAGCCTTAAAATAGGTCACTCGCGTGTGTTTGGCATTCATGCATTTCTATCTTTTGATAGTTTTTTATAGTTTCCTCTTTTAAGTATGATCGATTTCATCATGCAATCAGTTGTTGAAAGTACTTTTGCTTATTGATTTAAGCAATTAACACGAAATGTATTCGAACATCAGTTTCTAGAGCGGTATTGTCAATTACTACTATGGGCTGTGGAAAAGAACTTTCTTTTTTAGCATCGGTATTTCTCTCTTGTCGTGATCATTTAAATTTTGTTCAGAATTTTTTTTTAACACAAGCCAAATGTGCATTATGCTTTGTGCAACACTTTTGCTTACTATGTAAATAAAAGAGTAATTGGATTGGAAAATTATATGTTCTTGAATTTATTAACCAGCTCAAAAGGAGCAGATTTTATACCTTTTTCTGTTTTTATTATTGTCCCTTGCGGGAATTTTTTTTAGTTATACGCCTTTCGAAAGACATCTTAATCGTTTTACCAAGGCAAATACATTTCCAAAATCTAGATTTGAATGTCATTTCAGATGAATTACTTTTTCGTTGAGTACTATATTCTATTGGAAATATAATTAATTTTTGGTCGACCTATGTCAGCTAATTAAATTACAAAGATTATTACATCGATTGTTTAAGCAAACATAGATTTAATGCAATTGTTTTCAATAAAAAAATTTTATTTATATTAAAACAATACATCTGGACATTCTAAGTGCCGTGGTTGTGTGTGTTGTGCTATAATATTTATTAAATATTTATTTATTGTGGCTTTTCTATTATTATTTCTATGTGGTTTCATTTACAATTTAATTGTTTTTGTAAGGTTTTAGTTGTTATTGAGCAGTATAGTTAGCTGCGGTAAAATAGTGAAGTGTTTAATATATTGTTGTATAATTTTAGGTGCTTAATGCGGAAAACGGCACGGTTGACTCACACAAAGAATCACACCAGACATATATAGTATGTCATTTCGATAATAGAATAATTAAAAAATTTTATGTATTCACAATTGAATTACACCCATTTTCATTAGTAAAAGTGGCGAAAATAATAGAATTTGTTAAACATGTAGCATAGTTTCAGGGTTATATATATGAAAAGGGCAAACATTGTTTAAATATTATTAATTATTTTAAAAAGAACTAAAAACAACACCAAACCAAATAAAATAAAAAAGGAGTTAAACAATAAAAATTTTTTAGTTGTAATGGTTTTGTGACAGAAAATATATAATAAATTTAATAATGTGTTCTTTTACAGCGTTTGCGTTTTATTGAAAGCTTTACCACAAAATTAAATAAAACAAGACTTTTTTTTATAAATTTGTTTGCTTGTACATGTATTATTTCAAATTGTAGGAAGTACGGGAAAGTTAAATAGTTCAATATCTCTTCCTGAGAATTTTTTTATATCAAATTTTATTTAATAGAAAAGCAGCCAAAAACGAATGTATTGCATGCTTTTTGGAGCATACTTACAGTGGCAGCCCATATTATTGTACATATAAAATTTTATCATATAGAACGCAAGGACTTCAAAATATATAATTAATGAAAATATTTTTTTTTTTTAGAACAATGCGCATTTGATTGCAAAATTGCTCTCGCTCGCTACCATAATGGTGAAGCTAATTTTTAATTCATGCTTTATGAAAAAATAAATTGGTTAAACTAGCTTTAGGCTGGTATCATGCATAAGAATACTAATGAGTTCCAATTCAAATCAAACAAAATCTAATATTGATTCCATAATTTTTTTCTTTGTTTAACTATTAATCTGCGCTTTAGAATCGTTCTCATTGTAAGCATTTCCAAGCATTTTACTTTTACTCTAAGTTTGCCCTCTATTTAATGAATAAAAATGGACTTAAGTATTTTTACAAAATAAATCATTTAACAAAACTTTTCCAAATCACCTTACCCCAATGAAATTAGTTTGCTTGCATGTATAAAATAGTGTAAAATATTCTTAAATATCTCATATATATATATATATATATATATATATATGTGGCACCCTGTAGCTGTCAAGTACAAGAAACCGATTACCCATCTTACTTCAAAAAAGCAACGCGTAACAAAAGAAACAAATAGAAGCTCTCTTGTTTCCGGTCGACCAAAAAAGATAGACGTACGCGTGTGCTTGCGCAATCAAAAAAAAACCAAAAAAATCATTTTTTGTAATAAAGAAATATTTTGTGATAATCAAGGCAAAATAAAGAGTCCGATTAAAATACAGATAAAAAACACGCATTTTATTGGAACAATTATTATCAATTTCCAAATTGGTGACCCCGACGTGATCGAAAACCCAAAATGGCGACCGGCAAAGAATCCCCAGCATCCATCCACGAGGATGACGATAATCGAGCTCGAGAGGTAAGGACCACTACCGAAAGCGTGTCAGCCGTTTTTGCTCGCCTACCGTTCCCAGAAATGAGCGACACGAACGTCGAAGCATGGTTTGTCTCCATGGAATTTTGGTTCAGCGCCTCGGGCATTAGTTCTGACAAACAAAAGGCCGCCACTGTTCTTGCCGCGCTAAAGCCAAACACAATAGCGCAGTTAACCGACGTCATCACAGCTTTGCCAGCAACCGATCGTTTCGATTACGTCAAAAGGAAAATTATTGACCATTTTGCCGACAGCGAGCAGAGACGACTCAACCGGCTGTTGTCCGAAATGCCGCTAGGCGACAGAAAGCCTTCGGAACTTTTCTTCGAGATGAAGCGAGTGGCAGGTAGCTCAGTAGGAGAGTCGGCACTTAAGGGCCTGTGGACAAAACGATTGCCAACGTTTGCCCAACCAGTGGTAGCAGCTTCAACCGGCTCGGCAGCAGAATTTACGAAGATAGCAGACTCGGTAGTAGATGCCATATCGCCATCACAGGTATGTAAAGTGAATAAAAATTCTACCAGTGACATTGCTGAACTCCGTACGGCCATAATGGAGCTCAGTAAGAAATTCGAGCAACTTACCGCACGATCCCGATCGCGATCTCGTAGACCGACTGTCACACGTCAGCGCCCCCAGCCTCGTTATTCTCCGTCCGATGGAAACCGCGGCTCAAGTTTCGACGAGTGCTGGTATCACAAAAAGTATGGGCGTAATGCTCGCAAATGTCGCAGCCCGTGCAAGCACAAGCACCGACAGGTACACGCACTGGCAGCGCAGTCATTAAATTGACTTGAGCGGCCGGTGGAGGATTCACGCGAAAAATCCGCCACCAAGTGCCACATTTTTCGCCTCCAAGTTATCGATAACCATTCAAAAAAAATTTTTTTGGTCGACAGTGGTGCTGACGTCTCAGTATTGCCGCTTTCGATAAAAACTACAAACATCTGCCCGACTGCTGTAACGCTGTACGCTGCAAACGGTTCGCCAATAAAAGTTTTAGGTGAGACGCGCCTAAACTTAGACATCGGTTTAAAACGAAAATTTGTTTGGCCATTTATTGTCGCCGACGTAACGACGCCAATCATAGGATCAGATTTCATAAAATATCACGATTTACTGATCGATTTGCGTCGTAATCGCTTAATAGACAACATTACCGGTCATGATTCTCAGCTACAGCTACCGTCGACTACAGACATCGCTTGCGTCAAAACATTCAGCGCATACAGCCCGTTCGCAGATCTCTTGCATGAATTTAATGACATCACAGTACTCCCGCCTCACGGTTGCAGAACCAAATCAACAATTTTTCACCGGATAGAAACAACTGGGCAGCCCACATTTTGTCGCCCGCGTCGATTGACTGCAGAAAAGCTTGCCGCAGCGAAACAAGAATTTAATTTCCTCACCGAAGCCGGAATATGCCAGCCGTCAAAAAGCAACTGGAGTAGTCCATTGCATATGGTTAGAAAAAGCGATGGGACGTGGAGACCTTGTGGGGACTATCGCGCTTTGAATGCACAAACTTTGCCAGACCGATACCCCCTGCCTTATTTAACAGACTTTACCAACAATCTAGTAGGTAAAATTTATTTTTCAAAAATCGACCTCCAGAAGGCATTCCATCAAATTCCGATTTACCCCGACGATGTTCCTAAGACGGCCATAAGTACTCCATTTGGGTTGTATGAATTTAATTGCATGACGTTTGGCCTACGAAATGCTGCGCAAACTTTCCAGCGTCTGATAAACGAAGTATTCAGAGGCATTGATTGCGTATTTCCGTACATCGACGATATTTTCGTTTCCTCCGCCACGCTAGAGCAGCATCGTCATGACCTTCGTTTAGTATTTCAACGCCTTCGAGAAAATCGGCTTGCCATCAATTTAAAAAAATGTGTGTTCGGCAAGTCTGAAATTTCTTTTCTTGGCCATCTTGTCACGCCTGAAGGCATTCGACCATCGCCTGATAAGGTTGCAATTATAAAGCAGTACGAAAAGCCGGTCAACGCACAACAACTTAAAAGATTCATTGGCATGATGAACTTTTATAGAAAGTTTTTGCCACACACCATCGCCTATCAAGGAATATTGCAAGGTATGATTTCGGGCAATAAAAAGAACGACATCACACCATTGGCATGGACAATCGACACCGAAAACGCATTCGAACGCTGCAAAACGGAGCTTTGCAACGCTACGCTACTGGCTCACCCAGTCCCTGATGCCAATCTAGCTATATATGTAGACGCATCAGACACGGCCGTAGGGGCAGCGCTGCATCAAGATGTTAAGGGAGTCATGCAGCCGTTGGCCTTCTATTCCAAAAAGCTAACACCGACGCAGCAGAAATATTCAACGTACGATCGAGGGTTAACTGCAATCTACCAAGCCGTTAGCCATTTCCGCTACGCAATAGAAGGACGACCCTGTTACGTAGTCACCGATCATCGCCCATTAATATTCGCCTACAAGCAAAAAATGGAGAAGGCATCACCACGTAGGTTGAGACAACTGGATTTCATCAGTCAGTTTACAACTGACATACGTCATACGCCTGGGAAAGATAATGCAACAGCTGACGCATTGTCTAGAATTCAAACATTAATTGACGGCCCTGTTCAACAAGCAGTAAATTTTAAAGATTTAGCAGCAGCTCAAAAAGTCGATATCGAGCTGCAATCTCTTTTAAAAAATCAAGGTACGTCCAATAATTCACTTGTATTAAAGCCTCTGAATGTTCTAGGTTGTGACGAGCAAATTGTATGCGACACATCCACATCACGTGTACGACCATATGTCCCAAAAGGATTCCGACAGCAAATTCTCAGCTCGTTACACAACCTGGCTCATCCTGGAATTCGTGCAACAACCTTGTTAGTGACAGCGAGATTCGTCTGGACAGGCATGAAAAAAGAAATCGCCAATTTCGTCAGAACGTGTTTACCATGTCAACGATCAAAAACGCAGCGTCACACTGTTTCTACACCCGATATGTACGAGCCGCCCACCGAGCGCTTTACACACATTAATATTGACATCGTCGGGCCTTTTCCGTTGTGTGAAGGGCAACGATACTGCCTTACTATTATCGACAGGTTCACACGATGGCCAGAAGCTGCACCGATCCCTGACATGTCCGCTGAAACTATAGCTAAAGCACTGGTGACCCACTGGATTTCCAGATTTGGCGTCCCACATCGAATCACCTCTGATAAAGGTAGGCAATTCGAGTCATCGGTATTTGCTGAATTAATGCAAACGATTGGGGCCACCCATTTACGAACGACAGCGTACCATCCTCAAGCGAATGGCCTAATAGAAAGGTGGCACAGAACATTTAAATCTGCCATTTTATGTCGCGAGCCATCGAAATGGGTCTATCACCTTCCAACGATTCTACTAGGCCTTCGCGTAGTTTTCAAACCAGACATAAATGCATCGCCTGCAGAACTTGTTTATGGGACCACCTTAAGTGTGCCAGGAGAATTCTTTTTTGACAATAATAACTTTTCAACAACTTCAAGCGATTTTGTTGCGGAATTTCGAAAGTCAATGAGAAATCTACAACCAACAAAAACTTCGCACCACACAATAAAGCCGACATTCATCTCAAAAGACCTTCAATTTGCAACACATGTTTTTGTCAGAAACGATTCGGTCCGTCCATCGCTCACGCATCCCTACGATGGTCCATATGCGGTTACAAAACGTTTCCCTAAGTTTTTTACAGTGCTAATGCGTGGCCGAAAAACAAACATCAACATCGATCGTCTAAAACCATGTTTCCTGCCTGCATCAGAGCCGCAGACATCTGAGCAATCCGTCAGTCTTCAAGAGCGTGCCAGCCTTCCCGAAAATACGACATGCGCCGAGACGTGGTCATCTCAGCAGCTCCCCACTTTCCAAAATGATGCTAGTCGTGACAAAAATGCTCCATGCGACAGATTAACGGAACCTGTGTCCAAGACTACTAAAAGGGGAAGATACATAAGGCTTCCTGTTAGGTTCCGATAGCTCCTTTCCAGCGAGGGGAGTGATGTGGCACCCTGTAGCTGTCAAGTACAAGAAACCGATTACCCATCTTACTTCAAAAAAGCAACGCGTAACAAAAGAAACAAATAGAAGCTCTCTTGTTTCCGGTCGACCAAAAAAGATAGACGTACGCGTGTGCTTGCGCAATCAAAAAAAAACCAAAAAAATCATTTTTTGTAATAAAGAAATATTTTGTGATAATCAAGGCAAAATAAAGAGTCCGATTAAAATACAGATAAAAAACACGCATTTTATTGGAACAATTATTATCAATTTCCAAATATATATATATATATATATATATATATATATATATATATATCTTATATATCTTAAATATCTTAATATTCTAAAATATTTTATTATTATTTTTTTTTGGAAGTCGCTTAAAGAAAATTATTTCTATGTAGACAACAAAGTAATATTTCGTCAGATCAGCAGTCCAAGCTAAAGGATGAGAATATTGAACAACAATATTCTAGATGCCTTTTGTGCAAATTCGCTGTCTTAGGAGTTTATGTAAATATAAGTACCCTTACACGTATTCATATAAATAACTAAAATGCATTTTTAAACAGGCCTCATACGGTCTATGGAATACAATACAATTTACACCTCATGATTGAACTATTGTTTGTCTACAGCGATGTATGACCTGTGGACTGCTAGTCCATGAAGTTAACATTTTTAACTTGAAGTCTTATATCAAAAAGCATTTTAAAAATTATACTAACTTTTTTATTAAAAAGTTTATATTCTCTTTATTCTATAACGTAGCAGTCGGTAACTCCATCTGCCACGCAGCAGACGCAGACCGATTTTCAATTCCCCATCGGGGAGTGTTTACACATTTTTTTTAAAATTATATGTGTTTTTGTTAGAACAACTGATAAGCTTAGCTAATAAATAGAAAAATAATAAATTTTACTGGAGGATATAAATTGCTTGATATTTATCAATCCTCGATAGTATAGTGGTTAGTATCCCCGCCTGTCACGCGGGAGACCGGGGTTCAATTCCCCGTCGGGGAGACTTTTTTTTATGTAGTTGATTTTTAAATGTGAATTTACAAAGTATGTCTTATAAGTATGATATGAAAATTTAAAGGCTAAGTTTTATATTTATGAAGAAAATATGCAACAAATGCAACTAGAGTTCATTGACGGACATGTAGTTTAAAATTTTGTAATTCAGATATGAAGTTATTTTTAATTTTAAATTTATTATTAAAATTTTTATTCGGGCCATTCTCCCCAATAAATCATTTGCGCAATTAGAGTTTCATAAATTTCTATTATTTGCTAATATTGAATATAGATTGTTTGTTGTGCAATATAGGCCAACTATGATTATATATTTTACAATTATTATTTATATTCGAATTTTTCATATTGTAAATGTTTAAAGGTTTATGTATAACCTACGAAGTTTAATCCCTGCAAAGCGGTTGAAGTTCACTGATGACTTGTCGATGTACATATGAACAGTTAAGCCCATAACAAACAATACATAAGTATATTTAATGTTCTAATAATTCTTAATTTTCGCTAAGTTGTAAAATTATATTGATTTGCTTATAATTACATTATTTTTTGAAAGCTACTGAAATTGTGCGAAGTTTCACAAATGGGCCTTTTTATTCCCTTTAAAATTATTGCTTATAAACTTAAACTGTACTATAGAAATTTGATTTCAAAATTCACTTTTATACGCTTTCGTTTAGTTTTATTGCGAATATTTCGAAATTCGTTTTTTCGATGAGTACTCGTTTATGTATAACCAGGCATTAGCTTTCAATTAACACTTTATCATTGGGCTCTAGTTTAAAAATTTTTTTTTAAAATAAATTTTGATTACTTTTAAATGTTTCATGGCTCCAAAATACTAGATTCTACTCGTCTAAAGTAGGCCAAACAAAGTGTTAAAATTAACACCAAATATTCTGATACTAGATGAATATTAATGAATATTGAATAATTTATATTCCCTGAGTAAAAAATATAACCTTTATATTTAATTAAAATTAATAAAATGCCAAAAATGTGAATGCAATTATTTTTCACCACATGATGTACGTATGTATGTAGTTCAAAAAATTTTGTGGTTGTAGCAAAATTTAAAAATACGAAAGAGACGTATGTTTAAGCACTCCCCGACGGGGAATTGAACCCCGGTCTCCCGCGTGACAGGCGGGGATACTAACCACTATACTATCGAGGACGGTGTTTGAGAGTTTTGCAATTTTAAATAATATATATGTATGTATATAAAAATGTTGTACAATATTGATGCTGTAATGTTGTTTTTTTTTAAATCATATTAAACAATAATTAAAATAAATAAATACAACAAAGCTATTTATTAAAGTTAAATGTTCCATGAACATATTTCTTTACATTATAAATAATGCTGAAAAAATGCTCCAATACTGCTAATTAATCAATTTGTAATAAAAACTGCATTAAACTGATTAAAATATGTACTTATACGTATTTTTATTGTTAATTTAAAATATTCATTTTTTATTAAACACGTACAGAAGTGAATATTGGGATTTTTCGTTATTGTATTAAAACTCGTTTGTTTTTTATTTACAATTAATTTATTTAGCAGATTTAATTTTTCTATAATCATATGAAAACGGATGTTCATGAGGTTAAAACAAAAAGTAAAACAGAATGAATGGGTGACAAAATACCAGCTGTCGCAATTCACAGTATTTACATACTCGTATTAACTGTTGCCATTTTCAATTTTAATAAAACAATTTATGAAATTTTTCTCCTGGAATTTTGTCATTTACTTGGAAAAAATTTATTTACTTAAACAATGGCTAAAAAATAATAATTGCTGGATGTATTTCTCTTCATTTAACTATTTTTATGTGCTTTAGTGTCAAAAAGTCTGGCAAGTAATTAATTTTGAATAGAAATTAATTACATGTTCCAATTAATTAAATAATAATAAAATGTGTACGAGTATGTAGATATAAATAGAAATTGTATTAAAATGGAATTATTTTAACATATTGAAACCCTAGTAAGTAGAAAAAAGCTAATCTACCGAATTGATATAAATTGGCTAATATACATTCATATTACTGCATTTATATATATTTTTATTTAGACACATTTCCTTTTAAAATTTAGTTTTAATATTTTTGTTCCTTTAAACGGCATGCTTTGTGATTTTGCTGCCAAATTTAATACTGCGATTAAATAGCATCAATATATGACACTACTACGACTAAACGTTAATATCAAAAAATTTTACATTCCCTAGTTATGAATGCGTAATATCATATAATTTAATTTTATCAAAATTACTCCCGTGTAAGCTTATATTAATATGACCATGCAACCATTACCAATAAAATATTTGGAAATAATTTGACAAAGTGCGGAAGTCTGCTTATTTTCGTTGTCGGCGCCCTCTAACGTCTTCACCTCTCATCATGCTAGAAACGTAGTGTTAATGCTTTCATGAAGATGGTTCAAAGCATCTGCTCAGTAGTGAGAGCATTCCCGTTTCAATTCAGACAACATACACAGTTTTTGAGCTCTTTAAGAGTAAAAGTACGGGGTAATATTGAAACCTAGTGGGTATCGTCAGTTATCAAGATGGGAAGAAGAAAGAAACGAAAGCTTGTGTTGCCATTCTCCTATATTGGAAAAAAAACAACGGCTTCAATGGCACCTCAAAGTTATTAAATAAGCAACTAGAGAATATTAATTCTGACTCCAATCTGGTACCAACGTTTGGGTTTTTCCTACTCCGGACAATACTATCTTCTTTCTCCTCCTTGGCACCTCCTCAACATTCCTACTTTTTTAGGTACTCTCTATATTATGTTTGCTTTTGCTTTACGTGCTCTTACTACCTCTCACTACCTCTCACTTTTTTATTCGGGTGCAAGAGTGCCAGAAGTGGTGATTTTGTATGAACTTGATGATTTCTTAAAATGAATATTCCACAATGAGGACAGAAGACTGTTTGTTAAGTTCCGTAAAATCTACTTTGACAAATGTTGACATCATTATTATTTTTCGAACATATAGTCTTACTCTCGTTTTAATTTATGTATTGCTCTCCTAATAATATTTTAAAATATCAAACATTTCTGAAAATGTTTCAAATATTCAGAAGTTTTGTTGGCTTGACGGAAAATATATTTCATACAAGCGAAACAACGAAAACGAAAAGAATATCTATAAAAGTAAGCTGTTTCATATGTTCCAAATTCAAAGGCATGACACTTTTAAAAACGTGCAACTATTTTATTTTGCGGCATAAAAAATACTCAACCAAGATCGCACAAAACTAACGCATGAGTGTATTTCTGAAATTAAAAAAAGATATTACACACATGCAAAAGTGTTTTTTGAAGATGTCCTTAAGGACTTTCGGCCTTATTCATAAAAAATATTGTATGTTTATTAAAGGTTTATTTGACAAATATTCCATAGAAATTTGTCAAATAAGCCCTTAATAAACATATACATAATAATTTTTATGAGTACCGCAGTTTAAGTATGAAAAATGGCACTTTATTTTTTAAGCAAATGTAACCTTATTTGTCGTTTCGAAGAGAAAAAAGGAATCCTGTGTTATAAAAATGAAAAGAAGAAAAGCTAATTATTTTTAAATCACAATTTTAATAGATTTTTTTTGTAAATTGATTAAAAATAATTATATATGTATTTACATACATATCTATTAATATAATTTATCGGTTTAAACTTGAGGTGTCTCCTGTAATAATTTTATTAACCGATATTTGGGTACTCTCCAGAAGCCATTTTCAGGATATTTGTTTAAAATAAAAGAAATAATATATGTATGCTTAAAGAATAAATTAAATTGATAAATGAACATAAAACCATAAAAAACTAGAACACATTTATATAAGTACATATTTATATCCATTTTATTGATTTTTTGTAAAGACAATTTTTAAAAAATTTAATTTTGAATATGTAGACGATTTAGTTGTCAAAATTTAAACATTTTAAGAAATTAACAGAACTACTGGAACGAAGTCAAAGAAAGTGAGATCAGCACTAATGTATGAAATGCAATCTAAGACTAATAGAGGAAAAAAAAAAATAAAAAACCCTCTGCTTGTGAATTACTATTGGAAAGTCCCATGTCATAATTATGTTCAAATGAGCGGAACTATATTAGACAATGCTAATCCTGCAGGAAATTGAATTTCAATAACTTTCCCACTGCATGTGCTTTATGAACTTTGAAGCCGTCAGTGGATTGCTATTTTGTTGTAGATTTCTTTTTTACATTCTCTAAAATATTAAGAGCTTAAAACCATTTATTGCTTATTCAATTTAGGGTTTGATATGAATCTTATCAGATTCTATTCATCTGTACTTAGAGTTCCACCCCCACTTTCCAATTGGAATTTCAAAAACTAATACCACATTTCTTATAACTACTAATTAAAATACTGTCATTCTGAACTCCATTTCCAACATCTAGCTCCAATTTGAATATTAATTTTGTTCATGTTTGCCAGCATTACATTCAAATCCGCGTAGTTTTAATTTATAAAATAAACTTTCTGACCGAGTTGTAAGAAAGAAAACAATCAAACGAAATAAACAATCAACATTTCTATAAAATAAAACTTAAGAAAATTAATTAAAATCTTAACTCCAGTTGAAATCTTCTTTACATAAACCTAATCAAATGCAAAAAATGCCAACATAAAAAGTAAATTAAAAGCCACAATACAACAATTGTTTCCTACATTTGAGCATTTATTTGCAAAAAGGAAAAATTGAAAATTGTGGTCGTTATTTTAAACAAAAAAGTACTTAATTTAAACAAATACACATACAGGCAGTGAACTCCGATTAAAAAATGGCAAAGAAAAAAACTAATAGAGGAAGTAATTGAAATGAAAGTCTATACTAAATGATTTTTAAATATACATAAACTAAGTAAGAAAAAAAAATTATATTGCTACAAAGTACTAACAGAAAATAACGAATAATAGTAACAGTTTCAAATTATAGGGTGTAACTTTTTATTTAAAGAAAAGGCGTTTCGTAATACAATTTATTCGAAATGCACTGGCAAAAAAATGAGGTAGAGGTTTCAGCGATATACATTCACAGTAATTAAAAAGAATGTTAAATTTAATATTACAATTTTTTGTCCATATATTTCGTTTGAATATTTCGTATATAACGAACATTGGCTCAATTAACTCATATTGGTTTTTTAAGATTTTTGGGTAGTTATGCATAGAAAACATATAAATGTATACGTTTAAATACTCTAACTGAAGCAATTATGCGAGTGTACCTCCATATATATGTATATCTCTGACGATTCCGAAGAACTATTTAATCCTTCTTATTATGATTGTCGCGTCGACGTCACATTAAGTCGACAGTAAAAAAAGACAGCAGTTCTGAATTCGTTGTGGGCAATAATTAACTAATATTGATGGCCAATTGTAATTTTATAAGTCATAGTAGTAGTAATATCCTATCAATAATATTTAATAGTTCTCGATAACGATCCCACAATTGCCAATATATTGATGTCGACTTGGTGTGACGCCGACGTCTACAATCATAATAAGGGCAAATGAAAAAAAATATAATAATAATAATAAATCGCATTAATAATTTATATACATACTAGCGGACCAGGCGAACTTCGCCTCGCCCCAATTTTAAGCCTTCAGACAAACTTTCTATTTTTTAATTTGAAAAGCCATTAAGGAATAATTTCAAATAAAATTTCATACAAAAACTCGATTTTCGATTTTTCCAATTTTCCTACATTTCCGGAGGGATTTTCTAAAATTTCCTTCCATAAAAACCTTCTCCTCGAAAATACGAACAACTGACAAAAAGTTTTACAGAAATCGGCCAAGCCGTTCTCATTTTATGAATTATTGGATTTTGCCACGCCCCTCCGCCCACAGACCGAAAATAAAAAATCGGAATTCACAGTGTCACCCGCCCAAATATTCTGAAGGTTCCCTGAAAATTTCGTCAAAATCGGCCCAGCCGTTTTGGAGCCATTACGTTACATACATACATACATACACACATCCAATTTTATATATATACATATATATTAAATAGTACCAGGTGGCGCAAAAGTATTGTCATAATTTGTATTGGCTGCCATTTGATTACAAATACAAAAAAGTAGCTCGGTTTTCGTAAAAAGTTCATTCTTGCGGTGTCTGTATGTCATGGCTTGTTGACAACTTATCCTCTACATCTCTACATTACAAATATCAAATGCAAAGATGGCAGCCAATTCAAAAAATAACATTATTCTTGTGCCATTCTGTGATACAAGTAATTCATTCTACATAACAAAGTAAGCAATTATGAAAATGTAATCCATTAAAAATATTTGCAGGGTTGTAACCAGTAATTACTTTGGGTACGATTAATTAAACGAAGAAAATTTGAGGGAAATTTTATTTCGGTATAAAATTTTCCAAAACATTTTCCACATCCGCTAATTAAGCAATACTTAATTAACCGTGTACTCTTGTAAGAAAAATATTAGGAAAAACTGATATTTAAATATCGAGGTAAATAAGCGTAAAAGGAAAATAAGCATGAGGTAATTAAACGGTGTGTGCTGCATTGAAAATCTTCCAAAGAATTCATGAAAATTTATGTGAAATTGAGGTATATTTTAATTATTTCAAATGATTTCAACGAATACTCACAGAAATGTGTGTGGAGGTAAATTTTAAAATTTATTATCCTAGACACAAACCTTAGTAATTAACATGTCTCTTTAAATAAGCAAAGTTTTGATTAATGTGTTTGGAATACATTTTTTTGGGAAGCCGATTACGTGGGCATACGAAACTAATTGGATTTTGTCTACAATATAGTCCTTTCGTTTGTGCACTGCAATGAAGAAATATATTGTGCCAGAATCTCGCTTACTTAAAAAAAACATGAGCATACCTCAGAGAATCCCCATTTTGAGAAAAACTTTTGTCAACTCAAGCCACTGAAAATTCTCTTTATGCAAGACTCAGAACTCCATTTACTTTGCTATACCCACGTAATCGCCTTAGTTAAAAAAATTTTATTTCAAAGGCATTTATAAATTTTGTACTTGTTTTACAGTGTCATGACAACATGTTGAAATTTTTATAATAATCACTAAGGTTTGTGTCTAGGCGAATCGAGGTGGCTGCAAGTTATACAATATAATCAGAATAAATGTAAGCCTGCTATACTTTATGTAAAAAAAAAAACTAAATTTCAGATTTATTTCTGTTTCAAGATTGACTGACAAGGAACTATTTGCAACGTTTAAAAATGAGGATATGGTAATACGCAATGGGGATGCTGTTTTGTTAAATGGAAAAAATCACTATCATTTGTACATGTAATATTATTTGGGTTGTGACGGTTTAAATCTAAAAAATTTTTGAAATTTTCTATAAGGCTAAAATTGATATTAAACCATTTTTTCCGATGTAAATAAAACGTCAAGAAGAAAAAAAAATATATGGAAAAAAGACTAGAATTGAAATGCAAATATATATTGAAGTCTTTTTAATTTTTAGAACAATTACATTCCTTAAGAATATATGATCGCTTACTGTTTTCATAAATGTATCACTGTATCCTGAAAGTTCCTCTGAAAAAGCCTAAATTGCAAAACACCGTTTAATCCTGATTCAAAGTGGGAAAAAAGCCGACGCGCTCATTGTCTTAAGTAAATTGCAAATTTTTAATATTGTTCAGCCATGCAAACACTTCATTGACAAACTGCACTTCAATTGAACTAAATTCTTTTTCCCAGTGCTTGCGACTAGTATTGGATCATGTATTTTCTTTTTGGTCTTTACAATTGTTTAATTCAACTTATACGTACCCGTAGGTTTTATGCGTTTACTTGTGTTTGGCTGTATATACGTTTTTTTGCATACATTTGAATACAAAAAATAGAATTATTGTTGAACAACAAAAGTAATTTAGATTTTTATCTGCTCAGTTGTTGTATGAGTAGTACAAAATGTAAGTAAAGTTTACAACCACTTTGTACTTACAACATTTTCAAGTAGCAGTTACTTTAAACTTTCATAAAAATGAATGAGTATTAGTGTTATATTTTTATTGTTGTTGCTGGCATTATTATTATTATTGTTGTTGAATATTTAAAACGGATATGTAGAAATTCTGTTAGCTTAGTTCTATTTATATATTTCAAAAGGATTAAAAATTGTATAAAATAAATGTGTACATTTTGTATAGACTTAAATTTGATTTTTATTTATATTAGAAACTTAAAGTTATTTAAATTATTTTAGCTAAAAACCTTTTAGTGTGTTGTTATAAAAGGAAAAAAAATTGGATAAAAGCATAAATGATAAACTGAATAAATTTCAAATAGATCAGATATAATATTGAGTGGCTCACAGTGGTCATAGAAAATGAAAATGTGATGATAAATATTTTTCTCTTATAAACTTGTTAAACCACTTTCCCATAAGTAGTTAAATAACACTCTCACTTGTAAAAAGACAAAAAGTTACGAACAGGTATGGAAACATGTCGAATTTACTGGTCTTTATACTTATTTAAAAATAATAATTATTTCATTTATTATGTAACTCGAGAATGAATAATTTATGTTTTTTTATGTTTAGAATTTTGACAGAATAAATTTAAGTGAACAAGAGTTTTGTTGACTATAAAGTTTTTCTTACAAAATAAATTTTGAGTCTCTCTAAACTTTTATTTTCGGAGAAATCTTATGACAAACTTGTCAGATCTGGGGTGCCTTCGCAGGTTGGTAGCTAGTGTATTAGACTAGTAGTTCGAAGGTCGCAGGTTCGATTTCT
Organism: Germaria angustata; assembly: GCA_963681545.1. Taxonomy (NCBI): domain Eukaryota; kingdom Metazoa; phylum Arthropoda; class Insecta; order Diptera; family Tachinidae; genus Germaria; species Germaria angustata. The sequence continues at coordinate 95,154,800 of OY812999.1, read as the reverse complement.
CCTGAAGACTATTGCAGTAATACATACCCTCAATTGCGAGACTTTTAAGTAATTCTTCCGTAATTTTTTTCCAATTTTGAAAAAGAATAGTTAAAAATTAATTGAATGTTTTCTTCCAAATTTTTAAATTACGATATATATTTTTTAATTATGACAGAATTGCAGAATATATACATAATATGAGCGCATTTTCAATGTTTTGAAAGAAGCGTAGTTTTATTCCAAAAAGAGCTCTAAAATGGGACACCTCTTAAGAAAATCATGTCTTGAAATCGCATGTCGAAGCAGCAGAAAACCCATTTCTCACTTCCAATCCTGCTGCAAGCGAGTAGTTTTTGCTGGAAAGATATTAAGAATTCAGCACAGGAATAATGAATGATTAATCACTTTTTGGTTACCCAACGTAGTCTCGGAAGACTCATTTTCCTGATTTTTGCCACACAAAAAAATATCCAAATGCTGACTGGGTAAAGAATAATAATAAACATCGTATTGAAGTTGGTAATTTACATGGCAGTAAAAGATAAATTAAAATGCAAAATAAAATTATTTGTTAAATTGTAAATCGTATGCGCTGTGCCACATGACACGAATAGACTTAGACTTCTTCTTTAGGATTATCCCAGCAGATCCCCTTACCTGTTCCAATGCCGAACTTAAATATCTATAATGAGCTTAAAATATGACAAAAATCCAATCATTTCGGAATAAGTAAGAGCAACAGCCTTTCAAGCAGCAATAAATTTTCTTTAAATTAAACTGTTCTTGCCTTTGAATAGAGATACTAATCAATTTCCTGTGTGTTATTTATTATTGATATTGCGCCTTGAATAAGTTTTTGAACCCAAGATACTTATTAAAAATTTCCACAGTACTTCCTGTCTAGTTGATTAGAAAAACAAAAATTTAAAAGACATTGTAGCGAACTAATTTTTTTTTAGTATCTCTATTGGCAATCATTACCATTTATATAGCAATCATCGCAGCTATTTCAAATTTAAATTCCAGCATCCTTTCAAAGTGTATAAATTAAATTTTTTAGTATTATATTTCTACTACAGTTTATTTTTCTTTGAAAGTGATATAATATTTTCTCCATCTTTTGCTCTATACCATTTCAATTCTATTTACGTTTTTATGTTTTATTTTTTTTTTCTTAAACAACAATTTATTTCCTTTTACTCACTGACCGGAACTCGGTTAAACATTTTATGCAACTTCATCTAAATTTCTAACCCACATTTAAATTCAATACAACTAGGTAAATACATACATAAGCAAGCCAACTATTATGCTTCATTTTATTCATCCAGCAGTTCTGATGACTACATTTTCATTAAGAACTTTTCTCCAAATATATTCTTATTTTTTGGATGTATTACTATTTATTGAACCTTCAATACGAATTGAACTGCCAATATGTATTCAAATCTTAGCTTTAGAATTATCGATTATTTATTGGCATTGGGTAGACAAATAAAAATAATTTCTGGAGGTTCTGTAGTTATCATCCTCATCTGTAAATTTTTGTGTTCGGCTAAGAGCGAGAATGTTCCTCCTTCTCAGCCGTGTGCGAGTATTTTGTCACGTATTTTAAGACCACAGTTTTATCCAATTCCACAATTGGATCCCATAGTCATACGAGTATAAAAGATTTTATTTTGGCGCCTTGGAATTTTTTCTATATGGAGTATTGAGGCGGTGCTCTAAAACTGGATTCCATAGCACAATATTATTTGCGGGTTGCATTGTATAAAAGAAGTTTCATTCTATCCATAATCGTATATGTACTTCATTCTGGGCTTATGGGTTCATAGTGAACATCGATTCTTTCCATTCTAAGGGATAGTGCTGAAGGCGTATGATAGCATTATCAACTACAATCATATTTTTTTGCTATTCTAAGTAGTTCTGAGAGTATGTTGTTATTAATTTAATCACTATCTTGGGGCTTTATTTAAGTATAGGCCAGCAAAATAATTTTCAATCTCACAAATATCAAATCTTCAAGGAATATCGGCTTCACCAGCAGGATTATATCAGCGTTTGGTATGTTGGGCGTGAATACTTTCCTTAAGTGGTTAGTAAAAAACGTCCTTTCATGTTGTCAGTACTTGCCCAGTTAATATTCAGACAATGTGGGTCGGGGACCCACTTATTGTATGTCTCTTAAGCTATATGGTAGCTTGCAATCTGTTCGTTGTGCGGAGTCTAGTTCCCGTAGGTGTTGTTATAGCGATTCAGTTTTTTATATTGCAGAAGACTTTTATTATTATTTAAAATAAATAATAAAATTTTCCAATATTTTATTTTATTTATCGTTGTTTCGGTACTCTTCGAGTACCATCTTCAGGATATTTGCTTATTAAAATAAATAAATAATAAGTAAAACAAAATAAGAAAGAGCTCAAGCTTAAATAAGAAATTACAATTGATTAATTCTAATTAAACTGTAAACGATAAAAACTGGAGCATATATATTCATATAAAACATATGTATTTTGTCATATAGTTGCAAGGGAACTATTATATAGGGATGCAAATAATGCCTTAACTTCCAGACTTCGAATTGAAAAAGTTTTTAATCGCATCTGATATCACGGAGAGAAGTAAGCTTCTGCGACTTCCTTCTCATCGGGCCATCACATAGATGGTTGGCTTAACAGCTTATGTTGGGTGATCTATTTTTCTTGTGAATTTTTAAATATAAACTCATATAATGAAATGGCAATGGACTCGTACATGCATTTATTGAAAATTGTTGAATTCTTTTCTTGTTTTGCAAATAAGCATAACCAACAAATATTCACCATAATGCGGCCAGCAGAATAACAATGAATTAGATGAGAATAGGCTGCATTAGCACTGCTGGGCATTTATTGCACCACCTCTGTAAAGCTATAATGTACGTGTGTATAAATGTATGTATGTTTGTCTGTTGCTGTTTGTGACTTGATGTGTCTTACTTTTATACCATTAAGTTTTGAATTATCTCTCTTTTAATTTTTCACAATATAGGATTTCCTATAAATAGTCTTCAATTCACCAATTCCCTTACACACACACATATACATATCCGTGCATTAGAAAAGGAGTATTCAGTCCTGCTGCCTTTTATTTTTCTTTTGTTTTTATTTTCCATGTTGGTCTATTGCGGCATTTTCACACTTGTGTTTGCATTTTAATTGAAAAAGTTTTCCGTTTGGTTTTCAATTAGATTTGTTTTCGCCTCTTCTTTCGTTTGTTATTACTATTTTCTCAATTGTTTGTTCTATTTTATTCTATTTTATTGTTATTTTTAACGGGTTTTAATTCTTTTTATTTTTTCTATTTTATTTCTAAATTGTTTGCTATTGGATAGAATAATGTGGAGAAAAGTATAGAAGACGAAAAGAAAAGCTCTTAAGTGAGAAATAACCAAAAATAATAAGGATAAATTTTACTGCATAAAATTGATTTGAAATAAGATTTTCAATAGAGTTTGAAATCAATAGAGCAAAAAATTCCGAGCTACTAAAAATTGAGGCAGAAATTTGGAAAATAATTTAAAGCTTTAGTATAGTTATTGAAAAAAAAAAACACCAAAAAAGCTTAAGGAATTTCCAGATATGTGCATCGAAATACAATTGTGTATGTATTTCTGTGCCAATAAGGAAAAACAGTTTGTAATTTTGCAGGAGTTTTTAAATTTTGAAATTAAATTAAAAAAAAAATTATTTATTTTTAAAGCAGGGTATTATAGACGTTATGCAGTCTCTTAAACTAAAAATAAATTATTCTACATTTCGCAAACCATCATTATCAATTTTATGAGTTATTATTCCAAATAAATTTTTACATCAAAATAGATAAGCAGAAATTCATTAAATTAAGCTGTAACTTCTTTAAAAATTGGGGCAGATGAGTGTCATTTTCTGACGGGTAATTTTGAAGTGTCTAATCACAATGGTGCTATTAACTGGTTTGGGCTTATGTCGACTTAATCACTTATTCCTTACTATCACAGATTTCGTTGCAATTCTCGTTTTTATTTATTATAAAAAAAATATTCAATAATAGTTTTCAGATGTCATAAACTAATAAATCCAGTTGTTATAATAATAAAAATACCCGCTTGTTGTAGAGATAACTATACAAATATTATATTATATTATTATATATCTGGATCTAGGTGTAAGTCTATGAACACTTAACCAGTTGGTTGCGCTTGCAGCAAGCGCGAACAAGATCGTCGAGTAGGAGGCGGATTCTTATTGCCAGTGACACACGGCCATGCATGATACGAATTTCTTACTCGCTTATGAACACAACAAATTTTTTTATATATTTTCAAAGTCCTGTTGATCAGTAGAAGTGGTCCGGATCTTACACAACTTCTTTAAAAAAAGTTATTTTATTTTTGATATTGAAATTTATTATTTGGGATATTCTCCCCAACTGATCGTTAGAAACAATTAGAGCTTTTGCAAAATGCATTGTTTGTTGTGGCTTTAGCTCTTCATATGCCGACATTCCATTGGTTGCTAAAACCAAATCGTCAGTGGAGTTTAAGCAGTTTGAAAACATTCAACCTCGGATGTTTATGCCACATAAATCAAATACAATATGAGAATTCAATTTTGTATATGAATTACAACAAATAAATAATCATAGTATTCTATTTTTTTACAAAATTTTTGATGAATGCTTGAATGTTTAATCATATAATTTTATGATCGAAATATTTTTATAGAAATACTCATATAATCAATCTAGCTCACGTTTGACTCCTGAATTTTTTGGTTAATTGGAATTTATAATTTTTCTTATTAAACTATTTTTATTAAGGAAGTTGTAAGGAAAAGCCAACATCACAAGTCGAATGAAGTAATACTGCTTCCGGTACTTGCTACACCATAATCTTCAGGGTTTATATATTTATATTTTGTGTAAATAATTAAAAAATTGCATAGGCTTTCTAAATGGATCAGCCACTGTAAAATTTATTTCTCTTTCTGTGCCTCAAAATTATTTCATTGAAAACAGTTACGTATGTAGCTGTTGGCATACTTTAACTATTTTTGCCTTTTTAAAAAAACTATTATCCCAATTCACATTCATGTGCAATTGGTATTGCACCATAGCACTTGCCAAATGCTGTAGGATACTTTTACTTCACAAGAACAAAATATATGAATTTTTTATGATAAATATATGCTACAAACTATAGTTTATAAATATTTGCTCTACGTATACAACAATTAATTGCAAACTGATTGATGACGATAACAAAAGAAATTTTTAAAATCAGAAAAAATTATAAATTGAAAAAAAAAAAATTAACGTATTAAAATATTTAATACAAACCAAATCAAAATTAATCTAAGAAGACATACAAAAAAGTATTAAAACATCTGCAAGAAGCTTTGAAAATTGGTATAAGAAAAATCATAAGAAACATATATATTTTTTTTGAAATTGGACCAGTACTCAGGGGATGACCCCTATTTATGCAGTGCATTGTGCTGAAACAAGGAAAATAGGAGAGGGTGTGGAGGATAGCGGGAGTAGTGCTTGTGGACATTCGATTTGAACATCTCAACGCAGGGAAGAGACATATAATACATACATATAAGCAACAAATATTGTAAACTAAATCAAAAAACCCTGTCCCACAATTGCAAAAACTTGTATCGGAAATGCTCAAGATTGTGAATTGGGCTATTCTATTAAATAAAAAAAGTTAGTTATCATATTGGAAATTAAAATGCTTATAGGGAAATTTTTTCAATAATATCTTGATATATTTTGATATTTTTATAACAATTTTAATTAAAATTTTATTTAAGCTCAAGGCCTTATTTAATGGTAAAACAACATTATTTGTAAATATCGATATTTCGATATTCATCTTCAGGAAGAAACAATCACGATTTTCCTGAAGATAATATCGAAATATCGATATTTATAAATAAAATTGTTTAACCATTAAATAAGACCTTGAGAATCTTAACACCGTACAATAATTAGTTGTTCAAGTCCAGCCAGTGCCAAACGCAAATGACAGTTTCTATAGCATCAAGCGATTTGGCAACAGTATTTTTGAATATTTATCGCACAGGTTCGATTTTCATATTCTCTGCAACTAAAAATATTTTGAGTTGAATATTTCTTCACAATAATACAAATAAATATTATATTTTATGTTTACTTTTATTCAGGCTTCAGCTAAGAATAAAAACAAACATAAATTACATACCATTAGGTCGATGAAATTAATAAATATATATTTAATAAATATCATATACAAATTTGTTCTTAAGAGATTTTAGCTTCTATTATCTTAAATAAATAAAATCCAATTTATTTCATTTAAATTGTTTTAATTGTTCTACTTAATCTCTGATTTTTCAACATAATATCTTAATAACAAAAGACAACTTTAATTACAACGTGTGTCGGCAACACATACACTTGCTTATTTAATTAATATCCAGGCCTTAAAAAACATGTTAATTTGCCAACGTCTGCTCGTTTACTTACAGCTAAAGCCTTAAATGAAACCGTAAAGGACAATTCATTTAATTTCCATGGAATTACAAAATACAATAAATACTTGTGCACGGTCCAGTGGACCACCATACACTTGTGTTAATTAACATACGAAATTAAAATTGTTTTTTTTTTTTTTAAATATCGGTTTGATGCTTTTGCAGAGCCTTAAATGGGGAGCTATTTTGTACTTTAAACCCCTTGGATATACACACACCAAAAAGCACATTGGGGAAAAAATTAAAATATAGCACGTACATAAATACATGCGAACACAAGTTAAAAGATCCCACGCTATATTAAAGGTGAATAACTTTGTATGCGTTTCCGCTCGTATTCACCCATATTGAAACTTAAACATGTTTTTTTTTCCAAAATTAATGTATATTTCAACAATATAATCCATTCCATATTGTTTTAACTTTGTATATAAAATTGTTATTATATTGTAATTTTATGTAAAAAAACAGCATGCAAAAATCGTAAAAATACGCTTATACTACGCGTATGTAATCAATGTATGGGCTTGTATAAAAATTATTTTTTTACCTCACTTGTGTGAGAAATGAAAAGGAAATAAACAAATATATCACTCAATCATAAACCCCTCTCGATAATTTCATAAGAGAGTTTTAACACTTTGCAACCAAAATCCTATCAATAAAGGATTTAAAAATAAAGTGCATTAAAAGCAAAAGCATTAATTTGAAAAGAGTCAAAGAATGTATGATTTTATATGATTAATATTCAGAATGACCTTTTCATTCGACAGCAAATAGCGATCCTCGAAAATGTCTGCCATGGGGTTTATCTCTCCTTCGGCAATTTAATAAAAATAAATAAATAAAATAAATATATATTAATAAATATAAATATATATATATATATATATATATATATATATATATATATATATATATATATATATATATATATATATATATATATATATATACATATATATTAATGTAAATGAATTAATAAAGCAAAGCAAAATGAAGTTATTGAATAATGAAATAAATTGAAATAAAAATAAATAAATAATTAAATGGAATCAAATAAAATAAAATACAATAGAATAAAATAAAATATAATAAATTTAAATAAAAATATATAATAAAGTAAACAAGTAAAAAATAAAATAAAGCAAAATTAAATAAATTGAAATAATATAATATAAAATAAAATATAATATAATAAAGTACAATGAAGTTAAATAAAATAAAATAAAATAAAATAAAATTAAATTAAATAAAATACAATAAAATGAAATAAAATAAAATAATACATTAATGAAAACTAAAAAAAATAAAAATAATAATAATTTATGACTGAAAATGCATTTTGAAATAAAGACATTTAGCACTAGATCGTTTTTGTGAAAAATTATTTTTGTTGGATAAAACACATCTCATTTTAGAAGTATAATTTAGGCAAAATCGGACTTCCGGTAGAAGAAATAGTTTTAGTGATTTAAAGGAGTTCTATCCAAATTCGGCTTAAAAACAATTTTTGTTTCATATTAAGTTACATGACAGAAAATAAAAAAATAAAAATAAAAATTCAATTGTAAAAATCGCTTATAGCGAGTTTGAAGAAAAATACAGAATTTTTATTAAATTTTTTGAAAAATATAAAAAAAAATAAAACAGAAAATTTGTTTTAAATTGTTAGAACATTTTGTTGAAAACTTTTTAGGACGAAAGTACATTGGTTCCTCTTATCGTCCACCACTTTTTTGTTCCCCCAAAAAAGTAAAAGTAAAGAGATAAAAAACCACATAATTATTTATTATAATACTTTCAAAAACATTACAAAAATATATAAACTAATGTTGCCTTTCAAAGGGCCTTGTTTTAAATATATAGATCGGAGTAAATCGGAGTTTGTTTATTTTATGCTTGATTTATTGTTTAATATTTCTCTTGGTCAGGATAGATTTTCAGTTTGGGCTTTTGTGGCGTAACATTTAAATGTAATTGAAAGATATTAGGCCTTTCCTAAAGGGTTTCCTATTTTGAATTTAAATAAAAAAGTGTGTGTGAGATCCTTGCATTATTAATTTTTTTTAATACTATTTATGAAATTTTCTATGGAATATAAAATCGTGCAAACTTCCGCTGGGACTTTGCTTTGTCCAATTTTCCGTGACACTGGCGCATAAATTGGATGGATTCTACCGCTGGCACGGGTTAAGTTGTCATTGAGGGCCGCTGTAATTAATGGCTTATTCGCACTGACATACGACTAAAGGAAACCTCAAATCGCACGATTTTGGGGGCCGCTTAACATTACGTAAAATAGCGCGTGCAGAATGAACTGAGTGGCACGTAGCGCCGTCCTAATTAGGCTACACATTGCTGGTGTCTATACCATTAAATTTAGGCAAAGGTTGGTAATAACCGACCTATAGTGCTCGCCATTAATGGTGATGGCCTGGTAAGGGTCATTCTAAAAGCAATATAGATCGATAACGCCACCTGTTCAAAATCTATACCAAACAGTGACTTCTTCGGGATGAATTAGACGCTCTTGAGACTCATGTGGTGTGATATTGTCTCATATTTCACAAATTTGTTTGTTCACATACCGATTCATCCATATATGACGACCATATTATGGGTCAAACGCGCGAAAAGTTGCTCGAATAAAACATCTATTTTGATAAAATAATTTGATCATTTCAACGTGCTGTTGACAGCCAATTGGACAGCTGTAGCTTCAACAATATGGCCGCTATTAAATGTCAAAGTTCGAAAGTCCCTATTGGAAGGCACGGCACATGTATACCTTGAATTAAATTTTGTTTATGTAGTATGGAAAAATCAGGGCTTGTAATCTGAAACTATTTTCATAACTTATTATTCATGTTAAATTGGAATTTATAATTGATCATATACTATCTATATACATAGATGTATTACTTACATTGCTTGTGTACTGTAAACTTATGTAATGAATGATATATTTTCGGTAAATGGAAATCATAACAAACTTTTCCTTTTTTTTTTAAAGAAACCTTTGAATTAACAAGACGCCACTTATTTTTATTGGGACTTCCCATGGTTTATGATCTCATTAATGTACGAGTATGTACATAAATATACCAATATAGTTGCTATAATGTAAGTAAGTAGTAAGTAATGAAATGGGGTTTGGCCCAGGATAGCCTTTTGCACTGCGACCATTGCTGATCTATTGTGCTTCCCCTGTCCTTAACAGTTTAATACGTTCGCAAATAGGATCAGCTCCTTCAGTGGGAGCATTAGCAGATCCTCTTCACTCAGCGTATATGCATGTAGAGTCCTGTGTCTCCTGTGGCACAATGCCCCACAATTTGTTATCAAGTGTTCCATCGACTCCTCATCTTCACCGCAAAATCTGCAGATGTCCGTGTCAGATAAGCCCATTCTGTATAGGTGGGCTTTGCAGGTGTAATGGCCTGTGAGCGCCCCTACCAGCGTCCGTAGGCTTTTCTGTCCAGTCTTAGAGCCAGATCCGCCCTCCCAGCGTCAAAGCGTAGGAATTTCTTGGAGTGACATAATCCATTGATGTCATTCCAATGTTGTGCAATCCTGGACGATGTCCATTTCGAAATCTCCCCTTTAAGGAGACTTTTGTTGAAACCAAAAGAAGGGGTGGGTCCAATGAAGTTTCCCTCAGCCCCTCTTCTCGCACAGATGTCCGCCATCTCATTCCCGGCATGCCCCTGATGCCCTGGTACCCATATCAGAGTAATCTGATTATGAGTCGCCAGGTCATTGAGCCTGTTTTGACATTCCAGTAATAATCTGGACATGTACGTACAGCCTCTCAGGGCCTTAAGAACCGATTGGCTGTCCGAGAATATCTTAACCCGTATTCCCCTGTGTCCTCTCTCGGATAGGATCTCCACAGTTTCCAGTATCGCGTAAAGTTCCGCTTGGAAAATTGTCGTATCCTTGCTCAATGTTATAGACCTGTGTGCTCTAGGCCCCACTATTCCCGCCCCAACTCCTTGGAGCGTTTTTGAGCCGTCCGTGTACCACATTTGCGATCCATCTCTTAGCCATCCTGGGTTTGCGCACCATTCTTCTCTTGTGGGGAAGAGGACCCTATAATGTAATGCTATAATGTAAGTTCATTTATTTTTTTTTTCTAAAAAGAGAGAAAATTTTGTGGTTTAAATTAGTACAAAATTCATCTACATTATTCCGTATGTATATCCTCCCATATAAACTCCCACATTACAAAAAAATTTCCCCTATTCTATGATATAAATCTTTCATCAACATAGTTTATTTTAATTTTGTAAATTGGTTTTACCTACAAATTGCAATATTAATCAATAGCAAAAATGTGTTCATTATATATTTGAAATTTCCTATTTATTTATTTTTATGGTATTTTTCCTAGAAATGATGAGGCCCATATAACATCTGGCCTTTCATTTCCTTTAAAAACAACTAATTTTTTTAAATATTCTCTTTTACACACTTTTATAATGATGTTTTTGCTTTCGATTTTATTCAGCTACAAAAACCATTTAGAATTAAAAATGTTTAATATCCACAAAAAGTTTGTAAATGGAACTACTTAGTGAGCAAATGAAAAGCAAAAAAGGTTAAGTTGAATTTGTAAGCTTTTTTGTTGAAATTTTTGGTCTTTTGTTTAGGATTTGATCTCTGTTTTTAGAAATACGAGTATATAGCAAAAGTAGGTAAAAGAGGGGTTGACAGGATTTTCACCTTATTTTGCCAACGACTTTTTGTATAGAAATAATAAAGTGTTTCTTTGTTCTTGGGTAAATGTGCAGAGTATACTTTTAGGCAGCTTAGGTGTCAAAATAATTTGCATAATAATAGGTGTAACTACTAAATGGTTGTGATAATTTTTACTCCTGTTTGTTTTTTACAGCTCAATTTTATTTTGCTTTTGTCATTTTATACTACTAACTATTATTGTTACTATGATTAAATATTGTTTCTAACACCTCTTCCTTTGTTACGTTTGGGTTTTATATTCCTTCTTCAAGTATTTTCTTTGTACTTGTGTTAATTATTTTCATATCAAGACTTAAAAAAACCGATTTTTAGATTTTTTGTGATTTGATAACAAAATTTAGAAGTATTTGAGTTGCTTTTGTAGCACTGACAAAGGAAGTATATAAATAGTGTTCTCTTTTTACGATAAAAATTATTATTTTTATGACGGTCTTTGAGGTGACTTATCTTCAGTGTCCTAGATAAATAATTTTGAAATATTTAAAGAGAGAAATTAGAGGTTACTATTTTTTATAAAAATTTATTTGAGTGTAACTTAAGTACTATGTGAAAATAAAGTGAAATGAAAATAAAAAGTTAAAGCGCAACTACTAGGATCATAACAGGACACCCAAAAAACACTTGATCATATGTATTATATCAAGGGGCAAGTATCTTGGCGACTCCCAATACATTCGTAATAAAGAATTTTTGCGTATGCTGCCAAAAAGCAACATTTTCTTCAGTGCCTTACATTGAAGGAGTTTTTATAAGCCCCCGACTCTTTATAGCAATGAACGCAAATAGAATCATTTTTAAGAATTGGTGTACAGGTGCATGATCGAAAATGTTGCCACATTTATAATTGTGGGTGATATAAATATTCAAATGTCGTAGGTTCCTTTCATGTTCCTTTGATGTTAACAATTTTCAAGTTTCAAGAACAATATTCAAGTATCTCCGTTTTTATAAGAAAACGTCACCTACATTTTATTCCTTGTTGCCCACTTAAGATTTAAAGCACCTGCAATAGACTCAAATAGAAATAAAACACCTACATGTGAACCGAAATTTTAATGTCCATTTTGATGTATTCAACCGATTTCAGGAAAGGACGAAGAATCTTAGCGGAACTTTGGGTATTTATGTATAATTTATTTTGATGCAAAGGATATACAGTCCCATGCGGTCCTCATCTCATACGAAAATACCTGTCTGTAAATCTAAAATCCTTTAAGTTTCGTACAGCTTATTTTTTCTGAAATATTGTAAAGTTATCCTACCGAAGCGATATTTCAAAATTTATGGTCATAGACAGATTTTCGAGCTTGCGAACCTCAAATATATTTCACCGGAATTCCAGTAGCTTGATGTCGAACAAAATTATACAGAAATGGAAGAAAAAGTCTTAAATAAATTCATGCAAAACTTCGAGTTTTGGAAAAAATCCGCCCAAGGATATTGATACCTTCCGTATATCCTTTTTTGAAAATCTATAATTTAAGCTAAACTACACAAGAACGAACCATATAGGCTTGTCAAAAGTCGCAAAATATAGCTTACAAAATATGTAAAATATTCTATTATAATTGATGCAGGAATATATGTAGAGCTCATATATCCTTTTAAGAAAAATGGGTATATAAATCAAGCTACTAAAAATAAAACTCCAAATTACAAGGAATAGCCGAATAAAGCTTGTAATTTTTAGGCATATATTATTTTTCTTGGTTGCAGCAAGGATATAAATACTCCACTTATGTCCTTTTGCGAACAAATATTTTTATGTATGAAATCCTTTACTCAGGGTATTTTCAATAAGATTTTTGGGAAATAAAAAGCAATAAACTTCACACCATTGTCCCATATTATCAGTTGTCAAAAATACAGAAAAGAGAATTGAGCCAATTCTTCAAAAAATTAGACTTTCTGCAATTATCTTATCGAAGTCGAAATATCACATTCTGCCTATATGAAATTATTAAATGTTTGTTTGAACGTTAGAGAATTAAAAAAACTCAAAGCTTTGTCAAATGTAAATATACCTCAGTGGAAATAAGCTGTAACTTCAGTCCATTTCAAAGTAATTTCTTCTTTTCTGTTTATTAACTAAACTAAACTTAATATCTATGTCTAAGTTCCTGTTCAAGCTCTTCAAATAAAGTCTATTGTTTTTTCTAAAAAGGTATTTATATATATGCAGAAATTTGTTGTTTTGTGAATCTTTTCATAATTATCCCTAAAGAGATAGGTCTTTCATTTTGGAGAAAGATAGAAAGAAAAAAAAAAACGATTTTATTGTAAATGATTATTTTTTCGGGTTCTCTTTTACCATAAAGTCTTTTCATGCGAAACTAACAAAAAGGAAAAACAACATAACAAAATGATTTGATTTCCCTCAAATACATTAAATGAATTGTTAAAAAAGGAAAGATTTTAAATGCTTTGGCCTTTTTATTCAATAGAATGTTACATAAAAATGAAAGAAGGCCCTTTTTAAAGCATTTGTTAAAGATTGGCTCTAAGCTGATTATGTCAACAAGAAAAGAAATATTATGAAGGAAAACCTTAAAATAAAAAAAAAACATTTAATATTCTCTAATAATTTCTAACACTTCTTAAACTGGAAGAAAATTTAATATGAAAAATTTAATAATTTTATGAAATCAAAAAAAAAAAAAAAAACACTGCCCCGAGTGAGGCTCGAACTCACGACCTTAAGATTATGAGACTTACGCGCTGCCTACTGCGCCATCGAGGCTGTACATGCATTGAAAAATTTTAGAAATTCTTGTAGTTCCCGATTTTAGCTAATTTCAAAATATCCGCTTCAAATCTGTGAGAAAATTTCATTTACTTTTAATTCACAAGAGTTTTATTTTTCCATTTATTTTTACAAACTTAAAAAAAATATAAAAGAGGTTTAATATTGAACAGCACAACACCTAAAAGTCTTTGAAGTGAAGTTCAAATGTAATGACTTTTCAATGCAAAGAAGCTTTGCTACAACTTGAAAAAAGGATACCCGCAAATTATACACCACTACCACCACCACATGCAAATAATTCAAATAAACCCACAAAAAAGCAGCATTGAAATGTTTTTAAAAGTCAAACGTGGAAATATCTTTTAAATGTATGTAAAAATGTTACAGAATCTTTAAAATTTCGGTTTTCAGTTCGTAATAGTTTTTACTGTAATTTTGATTTCAATATTCTGTTCGTATCGAAGTTTTTTTTTATATGCGTTCAAACATTTTTTTTTCGTTTTTATGTACTAAAATATCTTTTAAATTAATTTTACAAAATAAAACAATAAAATCGTCTGGTTGATTCGATTTTGTTTCTTTTGATCAGACTCTAGAGAATTTAATTTATAAAAAAGTACATTTAACAATAAATTGTAGCTGGTCAAAAGAGCTGTAAAAGAATGAAATTATTTTTACGTTTTTTCCTCTATTTGAAAGATGTGCCATGACTTTAAATTCAGTGATAAGATCTTGCAATGACAAGCATCTCATAAAATAATTGACTTCAACTTTGTTATTTCAATTAATTTATTTACTAAAGAATCTGACCTCAAGCTCATCAATATTACAATCTATTTATTTAATACATTAAGTGAGAAAACATATTTATTTCTTTAAATTCACATAAAAATATTTGCCCTCAGTTCAAAGGGAAAAATATATTCATATATGAGAGAAAAACAAAATAACTAATTGTATTATCACTGGTAAATACTTTATTTTAATTAAATATAAAATTAATTTTTTTACCAAAAAAATGGAACTACTTCTCTGTATTAAATGAACAACACTTCCAAGTAAGTGGCCAGCTATCAAAAAACAGAAATCCTTTCAACCACAAGCCTAAGCCAAAGCCATTGGGAATTTTAAGAACTCGCACTACTTCCACTTATTCCATTTTATAGATTTATTCTCATATATTTAATTATTTCTTCGCTGTAACTTTCCATTCTAGTTTCTATTCTTTTACATTGTACTTTTTCACTGGCTTGGAATGGTACAAGAAATGATTGACCCTACTCCACTCGGTCTTCAGCAACAATGTTTGAGTATACTTTACACAGTTGACACACTATATTCATATATTTGAATTAAATACTCTGATTGCATATGAACTGTGTGTATGTGTGAGTATATATGTATATATGTATGTGCCTGTGTAAGTTTCTTTCTGTATTGCTGGCACTTTTAGTGAGTAAATTTTATATATAAAATATGTATGTGTTTCTGTCTGTTTTAGTGAATGTATATGTGTGTATGCATAAGCTTACACAGATTGAATTTTAATTGAACTTTCCGGATAATCTCAGCTCATGCTTGATGCACATACAGTTACAATATATTCCAATTTTTCTCAACTTGATAGTTATTTTTTTATATTTTAATTTCCATATGACACCAAGGGCAGCCAAGCAAATTGTATAAACCACTCACAGCTTTTTTATTTCTGTTAAACTTACACACACACATCTATATATATGCAATGGCATATCTGCATTCATTTATAATTTAAATATATATGTACGCATTCCTCTGTGTGTGTTTGTTATGTGTTTATATTGAAAGGATATTCTTTTGGTGTGAGTGTGAGTATTTAAAACTAGAGTAAAGTGATATAGACATCATCAGTTTCAACTAAGAAGGAAATGTTGTGAAAATGAAGTATAAAGAGTAGTGCATGAACGTCAATTTTCGTTTAATGTTGTTGTTGTATATAAGTCTTATGACTTTTCTGTTTTCATCTACTTGTTACAATAGCCTGGCAACCGTTGTCTGCAGTTGCTTTCCTTCTTTTTTTGTCGTCCGCTGTTGCTGAGAAGCTATCATTTTATAAAGAGTTATTATATGCTTTTTTTAAGGTAAGAGATTTAAGTTTTTAAAATTTTTAATGTGACCACTAACAATAATTTGAGGAATATATTTATAATTGCCCAAATGTTAGAAATGTTTTTGGGTAAACGCTACGTACTACGTGCACCTTTGATGCTTAGATGATTCCTGTCGGGGAGTGGTTGTAACAGGCTGGACCCAGTTGCTATGATGACCGTGGTCACTATACATGCCAAGGTATTATATTCATCAAAACTATTTAAGATCTTCTCGTAAACAAATTGAGATGTTTGTCATAACTATATTACAATGTTTGTAATAATAATATTAACAATGTAAGTTCCTGTATTTTCGTGTATATTTATTTGAAATAAATTCACGCACATACTTACATACAAGCAATGTGGACAATAAATAATATATACTAGTACACACATACTCATATATATCCTATACTAGATATACGAAGAAAACTTTAATTTTGTACAAGCTTTGTGTTCCAATTCTGTTCTGTTGCAGCAACATGGTAATTTTCAACCATCGTAATTTTCATTTTTATTTATCTCTTATTGTTTTGTATTTTGTTTGCGAATTTAAAGGCTAGAAAAATGTACATTTCTTTAAACATGGGACCATTTATTATTCTGATGTTTAAGCTGTTAATAATGAGTCATAAATTTCAAACACAAAGAAATAAAATCTATTTATGTAATATCTAGGACACACAATATATTTTTAGCACATAGTGAAATACATAATTTTTCATTTTCTTTATACACGAGTATTTGTTTTTATATAAATGCGCTCTTGCCATCATTTTGAGCGAGTAGCACAGCACAGTAGAATACTTTCCATTCAAAATTCTTTTCCGGTTTTTTTTTTTGGGATCGAAATGTACATTCCCGGAAGATTATGAACAGGTTATCCTTGGCTTTGCATTTTAACAAACAAAATTTGGTAAAAATGTCAATGCGAGAAGGAAAGTTCCGAAGGTTGTTGAAAATTTGTAAAACAATGGCCTAACTTCGCAAATCGGTATGAATTTCAATGGATAATATTACGAACAGTTCTTTTATTGTAAAATAGAATAAATAAGTTTATATATTATGAAATAGTTATCAGTAGACCGGTTTAGTTGGTTTCATTTCTGTGGCATATTAAAACGTTTGTATCTACTATATACATATGTAAATTTGTATTTGTAGGTGTGGTTTCCTTTAACAATTTTCAAAACGTTTAAATTTTGCCACAAGTAACATTTAATCAAACATTTATACAAACACACACACATACATAAACATACCCATTACATACACTCACACATGCATGCATAGCTTATCCTCTTAGTTATTTTTTGTTGTTAAAATCTTCAATCTCTTATTTCCTTGTCCTCCTCTTTCTGGGTCTTTTTTACAGCACTTTTGTCCTCAATTATATTTTTTTCTCTATATGTATTTGATTTAATTTTATATTGCTGTTATAAAAGGTAGTACACATCCTACTAGGTACGTGTGCAAGTAAGTGTGTGTGCGTGTGTGTGATATGAAGCTGCAGCAACTGTCGGATTTACTTTTTTAAATGTAATTTGCATATGTCGCATATGCAAAGTTAAGCTTTCCAATGATGGTCATACAAATATAACCTGGTTCTTTATGTTGTCGTTGCTCTTTCTCATACATCCTCTTGTCTCTGGCGTGAGGCAGTGAATGTATTGTTAAACCGGAAGCGGATACAGAAAACAGCTTGTTATATACACATTTGTGCATAAATGTTCTATATAAATAAATATATTTATATGTATTTGAGCTTATACATGTGTGTGATTTTTATGCATAAAAAAGGACACACATACGCACACACACACACACAAAGACGTATGCAATCGCATAAAACGTTCGACCATATGTCCAGGTGTTTATTGAGTTTAATGTTTTTTTTTAACCCGTGTACCATGATTTCCAATAGAAAACCATAAAAGGATATAATGTTTTTATATAAGTGATTTGAAAAATCACTCACGTTTTTTTTTCATGCACAAAGGGATTTAAACCTGGCGTGATTTTTAAATAAGATGAGAAAAACATGTTTGATTAGTTGAAATATTTATTTTGATTTGAAAAAAATAAATATGTACATTTTTGAAGGTCCAGAAAAAATCAAGCTTTACATGGAAACAGCTGCATAAGTAGGAACCTAATAAATATATCTATCCAAATTTGTTAAGCAACCCCAGGCCGGGTGTTATTTTTTGAATTAAAGTAATTTAAATACAAATCAGGAGCTTGAGGTACACAAAATGAATGCTATACCGCCCCCCGTTGCAATCAAACTTATTATGTCTTCCTTAAAAATTATCATATTAATTGAAAATTGTCAATCTCCTAGTTATAATTGAAAAACAAACTTCAACATGACTAAAAGGCATTCAGTTAATTTTTATAATTAAAAACGGTTCGTATATAACCAAACAACCAATAAGGGATGTATAAAATTTTGTATAGCCAAATATAGCATTTAAACTTATTAACTAATATTTTATTTTAATTATAATACTACTTCATCTTGTCCGCTAAATAAAGTGTTATAGTCTACTAAATGTAAGAAATTTATTTACTAAATCATTAGATTAAAGAGTAACTTTTTAATTTTTTTCTGGCCTTACTGGCATACTTTCAGCTGTAACTGCGTTCGTTTATGCTGTGTCCTATAAGATGCTCAGCTCCAGTTCTAATATTCTAATGTTCCTTAAGGTGAATTCTATAAATCCTGCTTGATTTTTCTTCTTTTCGTGTAATAATTCTTTTTTCTCATTTTACCTTAATGACTTCTGTTTTTTTCTGTATAACCGTAACAGCAGTTGTGATTTCTTTTTAATTTCATTTAAGAGACATTTTAATACCTTTTATTTGTGCTTGAAAGTAAAAAAGGAACAATGAGGCAAGCAGTCGTAGAATATAAAAGTACGTACTGTTACTTTAGCAACAATGTAATTGTTGCTATTTTCTCTAAAATTGTTGCTTGATTTTTAATGCTGATTTGCTGTGGTTGCTTTTAAACCTGCTTGTAATGATACATTATGTGACTTTGTCTGTGTCTTTGATGGCCATAAGCCTCATGGACGTCCTGCAGATGCGGTACTAAAGGTATAGAGAGTGATATTTTTGCCTGAAGTAGTTTGTAAACAATTTATATTTCCGTTTTCTCTGCATTTTCGACAATATTTAATTCGTTTGCTGTTTTCTGGTAGCAGTTTCTTAGAAAAAATTGGTTTGCAAAAGTTTTGTAAAATATTTGAAAATTTTTGTTTGAGTTGGAGGATTAAAAACTTAAGTAATTACATGGAAATCTAGGCTAGTGCAATCAGCAAAAAATGTCATCTATTTCTCCTTTCTTCATTTCTTTTAGTTTTGCTTGAAGAGAATTTTAATTTTGTTGATGAAAAATGGGGGAAAAAAGCTTGTCTAAAAAATACAAAAACACTGATTTCGAAATTATGATTTGAATTGTAAATTTCAAATTTGTAGTATACTTTTAGGCTATTAGAGAATTATAATGAGGAAAAGTATACTTTTGGGCTATTTATAAAATTAAATTAGTTTCTTTATTTAAATGTAAAGCTTGAGCAGCTCCTTAGGATTGGTGAAAAATTTTCATCTTAAGCAGGCACCAATAACAAACAATGTACATTATACTTCGCAGGTTCTGTGAACTTAAGGTTGCTTATATTTTTGAAGGCTCCTAGATTGATACAAAATTTATTGCCAAATGATATTTCAGATACCTGCAACGTACGTAATGTGTAATATATTCTAATCTTCTGTTAGGTAGCCAACTGGATTAATGTTTTCCATCAAAAACTTATAGTTCCTGGAAGAAAATAGCGTTTGCTATGGTATTCGCGATACAATCACACCTGTGCCAAGCTGTATACTAGATTTACACTACGTCATCTACCTTTTCACGAATTACTAATACGAAATTCATTGTTTATTTTCTAGGACAATTTTAAATTAAAATTATTCAAGTTCATAAGTGTTGCATAATTTCTGGCTGTATTCTTATTTCAAATTATCCTTTATTTTAAATTACGAAAAGATTGATATTCGAAGTATAAAAATGTATCATCGCCCTTAGGGGGTGGAAAGAGGAAAAGCACTTTTTTGTATTGGAATAATTCCCTCTTGTGTGTATTGAACTTAAAAGAACTCTGCAGGCGATTCTCTTAAGCTGTTATATATATATATATATATATATATATATATATATATATATATATATATATATATATATATATGTATATATATATATATATATATATATATATATATATAGTATATATATATATAGTATATATATAGTATATATATATATATATATATATATATATATATATATATATATATATATATATATATATATATATATATATATATATATATATATATATATATATATATATATATATATATATTGAAATCTTTATAGTTGTTAATAGATTGCCACCATTTTTTCAAACCATATGACATACCTTTAGGCTGTTTAAGTCATTTGATTTCGTGCTATATTTTATGCCATGTCAAAGGACAATATTTATTAGGCAAACAAAATTGTGAAAGTGCTTTTACATAGTTGTTTAAGACATTATCGGCTGGTTGACTAATTTAAGCAATAATGAACACTGAGGTATTGTTAGACATTATTTAATTCCACCACACCAGTATAAAAATATAAGGCGCTATACAAAAGTAATAAAAGCCACAAATACTGTGGTATGCTTCTGGGCATAAACACTGAAATAATTATAAACAAAGTGTTAGACTGATATTCGAACAGCTTATTACATTTTTGGCTGATTTTATAAATCTGTGCATATCCAAAGAATAGCATAGACGAAAATATACCCCCATTAAAATAAATGATTTAAAATTTTACCGCCAATAAAAAAAGTTACATGTTTTTAGGCCTAAAGTTTTGTGTTTTGCGAAATAGAAAAATTGCACCCAACACGTGCTGTTAACTAGCGATACAATATTGATATTCACATGGCTCAATGTTGAAAACACTTTTAGCTTTTAAGTGAAAATTTCCTAAAAGAGCAACAAGAAATTTTCATGGGTAAATGTAAAGGAACGTGCACGTTTTAATAGATACCATTAAACAAAAGCATACCTTAAGGCTCTAAAGCTAAAGATAAAGGAGTCTTATTTAAGCATTATTTCACCCATAAAGTATTTGAGTGAAATTTGTGTTAGCTTCAGGATAGAATCAAAGGAAAACTTAATTTTTGGCTCTTCAGAACCTAAAAGTATGCTTTAATTTTATTTAATCTATAAAATCTATTAAAGAGCATGAAAGTTCGCAACATGGTATTGTGTTTATTCTGAAAGTCATTAAATCCTTATTGTTTGAAAGTATGTGTTGTTAGTTGGCATGTGTCATGTTATTGTTGTTATTTTGTGGCTACTGAGTGTAAGTGGTTGCAGTTATTTTCGAGGCGTGTTGCTTTTGTTTTGCTGGTAAAACTAATTGGATTTTAGTTACTTTTGTTGTTGTTTCTCAAAACGCTAAATGCCTCTTACACGTATTTAGTTATTGTTTTTCTTATCAAATGCTTCAAAGTGTTTTGGATACATATTGCTTAATATATAAAGTTTATTATTCATGTGTTGCGCTGTTGTTCATTGTAAGTAACAAATCTTTTTATAGTTAATTTTATTAAGATGAACCTTAATAGAAAGCGATTTTTAAGCTGAAAGTCCTTACTACGTGTTTAACGTTCTATCGTATTCTTCGCATCTGTCAAAAATGTAGACATATACACAACGGCTTGACGGGTAAAAAGCGAATTATCATATTTTTTTCGTAATAATTTTACTGAAAACAAGATTTTCAATCAATGTTGTTTCAAAGTATCAATAATTTGAAGAAACACTTCAAGGCAATTTTTTAAGCGTATATAATTTTTTAAAGGGTACTTATTTAAAAAGGTCCTCTTTAAGTTTCTTTTTTAAACGAGTAGTCCTTATAAAATGATTGTATAAAATTTGAAACTTTCGAAAGTTACTTTTCTAAAAGGCTTTCTTCCAAAGCTAATTGTTTGTTTTTCAAATGTACTTTTACAAAAGACGCTTTCTAGAAAGAACTTTTTTAAAAGATACCATTTCGCAACGTGCTCTGTTAAAGGGCCATATATACCTTACTGAAAATAATTTTTCGAAAAGCTATTTTAATATACCAAAAATTATTCTTTAAATACACTTCTTGGAGATGTACTTTTTTGAACTTATTTATTTAAAATACTTTTAAGCAATTTTCTTTTTCAAAAAGTGCTTTTTACTACTTTTTAGAAGATAATTATTTAAAAAGTTGCTTGTTTAGATCCTTTTTTGAACGACATTTTAAAAACGATATTTTATCAAAAGGTACTCTTTTTGTAAAATTGCTCTTCCGAAAAATCTTTTTCAAAAGGTACTATTGTAAAAATAAATTTTTATTTTTTCAAAGGTGCTTTTAAGAAATTCAAGATCTTTTTAAAAAGGTTCTAGGATTAAAGGTAATAGTTTGAAAGGTACTTTTTTGAAACGTACATTTTAGGTAATTTTTTAAAATGCTATTGAGGGTACTTTTTGGAACTTCTTCTCATAAAAAGTATTTTAATATACCGATATATATAGTATATTTTTGTAAAAGCGATTTTTTACCACATTTACATATGCTTTGGTGGGACATTTATTTCGTTACTTTAACATGGGATATTATTTTTACTTTTAGCAAATTTCATTCTTAAAAATTCAAGTACGAATAACTATAAACATGTCGTGGAATTTTTCAATCAAGTACGGAAGTTTAAAATTATGTATATATTGACATTGTGCTGTGGATATATGAAATGTTGTTGTGACTGTGGCAGCAAAGGCTTCCGCTTAGGGACATGGGATGAATATGTAGGCCTGGGTTTCAAGGCTGATATCTAACAAGAAAACGTATGAATTAAATGTTAATAGATAAAAAAAGGATATAAAATTTTAGGTACTAAAATCGTTCAATCAATCTATTAACGTAAAAGGTAAAGGAAAAATCATACCATATGAAAAAAATTAAGTCTAGAGCCATTTATGCTTTAAATCAAAACCCCAATTTTGTTGAACAAAGTTAAGCTTAAATCCGTTCTGTACTTGGCTTCAGAAAAGTTGTTAGAGTGTAACAATGAAACCAGACTTTGCAGCTGCAACAATATCCTGAATTATGAGTAAATTGTCGTTACGTGTATCTTTATTTTAAGATCCTACTTATTATGCATGGAAGCGTCTCAACTAAAGTTTTACCCGATGCTGTTATTGTTATTGCAGTGAGACTTGGAAGTACAAATTGTATGTCGAGTACAGATAAACAGAAAAATTAAATACAAGCCGAAACTCACTCAACTAATTAACCCACATGAGTATGAATATGAAATGGTTTTGAAGAAGCAAGAAATATGTTTTGCAACATGCAGCAATGTCGTTATTGCAACTATTTTGTTTTTTCTGTTAGTTTTCCAGTTTTATTTGCCACCAGAAGTTTTCCCAAAATCAACTGATTATCCCAAAGGGATCGTAAACATTACTATTTTCTAAATGTGTTAACTGTTAGTTTGTGATATTTGATAGAGAATAGGAAGATATTTTCTATTCTAATTATAATTTTTATATTTTCATTTATAAAGTGTCTTTACAGAAAACTCCTTAGTTCGGGGTTTTTTTTGGAAAAATTAACTTTTACGAAGTTTATTTTAATAAAGTACTTTGAAATTTTTTTACAGTTTAAGAAAGTACGTATTCGAGAAAGTACCTTTTTAAAAAAGCACCTTTAAAAATTTACCTCTCTAAAAAGTACCCCCAAAAGAAAAACGTACCTCTAAAAAAGTGCCTTAAGAAAAATACTTATTAAAAATTGCTTTAAGTAAAGTATTTTTCAAATAAATGCTCTCCAAGAAATTAGCCTTTGAGGAATGTCTTGTAAAAAGTGCTTTTCAAAAAGTTCCCTAGAAAAAACATCTAAACCTTTTAAGAAAATAGTTCTCAAGAAAGTACCTTGTTAAAAGCTATCCTTTGGAAAAGTATCTTTTCAAGAAGTTACTTTTTAAAAATGAGGGGGTTCAGAAGCCACTTAATTTTAAAACTCGAAAAACCATGGTGAAGGAAATATTTTGTCCTCTGGAAGGGATCGATCGTGGGGTACTTGGTTTTGTAGGCAATCACTACTAAACCAGGCAAAAGTACCTCTCACAAAAGTTTCTTTTACGAAGTACCTTAAGAAAAATATTTATTAAAAAATGTGCTTTAAGCAAAGTATCTTTCAAAAGTCTTTTACCGAAAGTGCCTTTTAAAAAAGTTCCTTGAAAACCTTGTGAATAATACCTTTTAAAAAGTTGGCATTTAAAAAAATGTCTTTTAAGAAAGCAACAGTATTTTTTAAAAAGTATTTCTAAAAAAGTACATTTTGAACAGTAACTTTAAAAAATACCTATTAAAAGGTATGCTGTAATCCAAGAACATCTTATAGAAGTAACCTCTAAGTAATGACCTCTTGAAAAGGTATTATTTTAAAAAGTAACTTTTTTGAAAGGCCCATTTTATAAGGTATTTCTATAAAAGGTTCTTGTAAGGTACCTTTTGGAAAGATGCTTGGTTTATAGTTTTTTTTTTAAGAGTACTACTTAAAAGGTACTTTTTGAGAGGCACTTTATTAAGAAATACTTTTGAAAAATGTGTCTTTCTAAGAGATACTCTTTTAGAGGGTAGTTTTCTATAAGGTACTTTATGAAATGTACCCTTCCAAAATGTACTTTGTGAAATGTACCTTTTCAAAATGTACTTTATTAAAAGTACATATTCAAATGGTACTTAGATATACCCTTTAAAAAATAACTTGTTAGAAAGTATTGTTTGAAAGAAATATATTGTAAAATAATGCCTTTTAAAAATGTTCCTTTAAAAAAAGTAATTTTAAAAACAGTACTTTTGAGAAAGTATTTTGTTAAAAGAGAATCTTTTAAAAACATACCATGTAAAAAGAGCGTTTAGAAAAAATAGCCCTTAAATCAATACTTACTGCAAAAGTAGCTATTAAAGTACCACTTAAAAAGTACTTTTTTAAAAAGCACTATTGTAATTTTCCAATATGATAAAGAAATCCTTTTAAAGACTACTACTAACGAAACTAAGTTTTAAAAGCTTAGTACCCCTTTAGGCAATTAATTTGTGCTTTAATTTGAAGTGTTACTTCCTGAAAGAAATATTTTTAAAAGAAGGGTACTTAAAAAGCAATCGATTAACTTAAACAATTTAAAATACTTAATGTTCAATTGCTGTCTTAGTTGAATTTTTTTTAATTTAAACATTTATTATATTTATTTTAACTTTTCTCATTTAGTGTTCAGGATGTGTTAGTTCCGTCATTTTTTATTTTATTTTATTTGTTGGTATCTGTTCCTACACTACTTCGTTCATGCTGTGGGTTGGCGAAGACATGGAAAGTATGTCGAACATAAAATATTGTTAAAAAAACCTGTTAAGTCTAATCATAAGTGTTATCTCTTACAAGACATTCTTTACTCTATTTTCTTGTAAGTGGGAAGAAATATATTAAAGAGCAAACAGATTGATTTTATTTTGTAATGCGAGGGTGGTTTAAGAAGGCATACTTACCCTATCCAAATAAATATTTATGAATTCTTTAGATTGACTATCTTGCGAATTTTGGTGCGCAGAAAAACAAAATTATATGTTATGATTTCTTTTGAAATTTTGTTTGTAATACTAATAACTTTTCAATTTACCCCACTAAACTTTTATTTCAATACAAATCCAACTGCATCTACTTACATGACGTCTTAGACTCGTATCCCTCCCCATATGTGTGCTTCTTGTATTAGTCTGTGTGTGTATGTTCATTTATCTGGTTTTCTTAAGAGGATATCAAAATTATATTTAAAGGAATTATGTAAAACTTCAAAATACTATAAATATTAAAAGAAATTGATAAGTTTATGTGATAAGAGTGTGTACGAGTATGTACAAGTACGAGTAACCATAAGCAGGGAGAGAAAAAAGGTTGTGATTATTACAATGGTAAAGTTGGGAAGAAAAGGAATTATGTTTTGTAACTAATTATGAAATTGATTAAATGTAACGAGTTAAATAGAAATATTTGCTAAGACTAAATACAATTTAATGGAAATTTTACTCTTTGTGATTACCTCTTAATCTGCGCTGTGTATGAGCAGGGATATATTCTTGATTATCGAGCTTACTTAGGGACCGTAATTGGCGGTAGTTTTAGCCCTAACTGTTTTAATATATATCATGTCTTTAATATTGCATTTTGACATCTAAAGAAAATAAAATTTTTCAAGTTACCGAGGAAAAACATTTTAATTAAATTTTCTTATTAAATGCAGCAAAAATTTGGAATTACATTAAATCGAAGTTATACTAAAAAGTGTCGATATGGAGAACCAAGCGATGAAGGTCTCAAATGAATTACAAGTAATTTTTATTTAATCTATTATTATTGTCCAAATTGTCTAATATATATATATATATATATATATATATATATATATATATATATATATATATATATATCTTTTTTATAATAGTCCATTAAAAAAAGAGCTTCTATAAAAATCATGAAAATGTTGAGATTAGAATCCGCAAGTTGCGCGTGAATTTGGATCATCCAGTGACTTTCAACATGGATGCAAAATATTCTCCTTTTTTGTTTCCTATTCATTGCTTTAGATTCTATCTACGTTAGTTAAAGAAAAGTAAACTTCTTACATTTTTTTTTTGCAAAGAAAATGATTTTGTATATTAAATTAAGACTGTTTATTTACCACCGGCAGCAAACATCTGGAAGTGGTACAAAATCACCGATATTGACGTTTTTATTTCCCGTATGTAAAAGCAGTTTTAACACTTATTGGTTGAAGAAAAATAAAGATTTTAACTTGACTTTTTAGGAAGTTGAAAAATTGCAATGAAAATGCTGTTCTTTGAGAATCATTTAAATTTTTTTTGGCAGTGAAAAATAAAAATAAAAAAGCCATATTATATTAGTTTTATTTTAGAAACCAACTTTCTTTCATTTGATACTTTCTAAGAGAAATTTTTAATTCTTTTCATATGTATATCACTTTTAGGCTTTCTATTGTTGCTATTTTTTCTTTGTTTTTTGTTTGCCTTGGGCATCAATATGTATTGTGTTAATTGGGTGGTGTGATGTGGTTGTCATTTTAAACTACGAATAATAGAAATACAAATGAATCTTTTTTTAACTCAACGTGCTTCACAAGGCGCCATTATTGCCTGTACGGCTGACTACTGCATACGTGGCTATTGGCTGTAGCTCTTGTGTCATATGGCCTCGATGGCGCAGTAGGCAGCGCGTAAGTCTCATAATCTTAAGGTCGTGAGTTCGAGCCTCACTCGGGGCATTAGTTTTTTTTTCTTTTGATTGTATAAATTGTTAGCTTAGTATTATTTTTATTTTTAAGGCCATACGAGGCTTTAAAGGGAATTCTGCATTTCAAACTTGTATTCATTTCTATACGGAAAATATCCTTGTAAACAAGTCTGTGGAAATTTCTTTGTGTACACGCAAATACATTAATTTTTCAAATCAGATCAAAAAAGGAAAATATATAAATAAATAAATTATAAAGCAGAATGAGCGTGAAATTTCAAGTACCGTGACTAAACAATTGTCGGACATTTAATTTTTGTTTCCGGGAACGGACGCTCCTGTAATAGAATTTTTTTAAATTCTGTGCACTTTTCTTTTCGAAATGTGTACCTTCAACTTGAATTTGCATAATTTTTCTTTTACACAGTTGTTATGGGAACATGAACTCCATAATAGGCTTAATAATCGAAAAATGCATGCACGTACAGACTGAATATAAAAAAATTAATATAAAAAAAATATAATTAAGCTTACAATAGGAGTCAGAGATGGGGAGTCTATGCATTATTCCAATTTTGCATTTATACTAAATTATTTGATATTCTCAAAGGAGTTTCGTTATCGTGTATGTATATAAAATAAAATATTTCGTATATCCTGTTTTTAGCTAGATATATGAAAATGATGTTATATTGGTACTGTTCTTAACTATTCATTTGAACAATTAATTCAATTGGGCTGTTCATATATCGATATTTTATTGGTGTCAAGTAAATCAGCAGTGAACTTCGAATGGTTTATGTTTCTATAAAGAGAACATACATATATAATATGAGAATTCAATCATATATGAATATTACAAAGTATATAATCATAGTAGGCTTAGAATGTCTCAAAACAGACTGCACATTAAATTATTTATATTCGATATAAATTCATTTTTAAATAAACATTAGAGTGTGAATGCTTACAAGCCGGTTAAAGTTCATTAATGATTCAGTTCGCAGCAGTGAAATTTCGTTATATGAATAGTAAAGCCCACAACAAACAATTGTATTAAACATGAGTCTATTTTATTTTTCTTGCAACATGGTTTCAATTACATGTAGAGTATAATTGTTTGTTGTCATGTTTGTATAAAATCATTCGAAGATTATGACTATGTATTTTGTAATGATTATATTTGCAATACAGAATTCCTATTCGTTTGGTATAAACACGAGGTTGAATCTTTTCATACTGCTTAAAGTTTACGGATGATTTGGTTTAGCAAACAATAAAATGTCATATGAACAGCTAAAGGCACAACACACTAT
The DNA here is from genome assembly GCA_963681545.1 of Germaria angustata. Lineage (NCBI taxonomy): Eukaryota > Metazoa > Arthropoda > Insecta > Diptera > Tachinidae > Germaria > Germaria angustata. The sequence continues at coordinate 95,125,905 of OY812999.1, read as the reverse complement.
ACATTTTGTATTGTTTTTCTCAATATTTAATAAACAAACTATACATTTCGCTCCTTCTCTATGTTGCATCCATTTAAATTTTACAATTAAATTGAATGGTAAAACTTCCCAGGCATGGAAAAACATTGCAAACCAATGAAAATATAATTTTCCAACTAATCATTTGTAAATAAATTTTTTTCTAATATATGTAACCGACCTGAGACTCATTAATTACATAGACGAAAATAGATTTTATTTTCAGGAAATATTCTGTAAATTTTTATAAAATTTTTCGTAAACATTTAACATAAATATTTAACATAAATAATTCTAAAAACTGCAATTAATAATTAATAGGTCAAATGAAATAATTTGACTCAATATAGAATTTTTTTGGGCAAAAAGTTTGTATGAAATATTTTTTCTGGAAATAATTTCATCTCTATAAATATCAAGGATTAAAAAAAGGAGGAAGAAATTTGCAATAATTATATTGAATAATGCTGAGATATAGAGTAGTTTTCAAAGTGGGTGAACGGATTAAGTGGTAAATTTTAGGTAAAGGAGGTAGAAAGTAAAAATCTTACGTTATTATCAACAAAACTGACTGTCTTCTTAAGAAAACTTGACATTTTTTGTGACTTTCTTTTGTAATTTTTTTATTGTTGAGAAAATACGTTTTTTCGTTTCGCATCAGTAAAGCGAAACCCCAAAAATATTTTATGATAAATTTAATAAACGTGCTCTTGCTATTATTTTTCACGCCTTTAGGCCTATTATTAAATATTAAAAAAAAATTCTTTATAAGTTATCAAAACATGATTGAAATTTATAGAAACATAACGATATTTTAAATTAAAAGACGCAAGATAGTAAAATGAATGAAATCAAACTTTCACTCTAAAAGTATCTGGAGAACTTAATATGCTAAACAACAGTTCTGGCTTAAAAGCATATAACGGTTAAAAAAAAACAAGTATGAGGAACTCATTAATATGAGGCAATTGTAGTACTTTTAACCGATAATTCGCTTAAGCTGCAAAAGGCGTTAATTGGCAAACAAAAAATGAGCAACTACAACTGTATCAATGAATAAAACTTAAATTCACAGTAAAAACTAGAGCAGTAGAACAATCGGTAGAGAGCCTTAAGCAAGTCATACTTTTTGTCATTATCTCCATTAAAAAATTATTAACACTTTACTTTTCTTACCAATAACTAACACATTTTTACGCGTATGCAGACTGTATGATTTACTAATTGTTTAAACGTGAGATTTGGTGGTCGTGTTTTTTATTTCTAAGGTTTTTTCTTAACACCAAAAAAATTTCTCTTCAAGTGCCTTTGAGTGTCTTGTTTATCCATGTTTTCTTATCACTAAAATTCTTAATGTCACACCTTTAACGAAAATCTCAAGAAGATGAAATTAGAAAAAAAATTTAAAGAAATTCAACAAGAATTTTAACAATCACCAGAAAAGACTTTTCAAATAGTATAAGATTTCTATCGAGACAATACGGCACGCGTGTAAATTTATAGAGAAAGAAAATATTTCTTATTAAAAAAAATTAATTTAGTTAATTTTTTGGGAACACTATAAAAAAGGAATCTTTTACAACGAATTTTTTCGAAAAATTTTAATATAAAGATTAAAAAGAAGCATATAAATATATTAAAAAGAAACATAAACATGAGAAAACACGATTTCTATTACAATAGTCAGCCAAAAACTTGTAATTTAATTATATTGGCCATATTTTGCTTAGCAGTTACCAGCTTCGCCCTTGTGGAAATAACAAATTTTTATTCTGATGAGCCCACTGTGGCGCGGATATTCACCAATAGTTTTAAAAGCTCTATGGGAGAAGAGTCATCCGATTCATCCGACAATAAGTTTGCATTATCCGATTTGAAGCAGCAAGAACAAGAACGTAATACAGATCTTTTAAGTGAAAGGCAATCTAGAGCTGCTGGCGATAATAATACGAGTTCTCCATTACAAAAATCTTATTCTTATTATGAAGAGCAGTCCCCAGTTGTAGTACATTCGGAAACCGATGTTGATTCCTCTATAGCCAACAGGCAAATCGACGAAGTACCACCTAAGCAAGATGCAGATGAGGATGATCTCTATAGCAAAGCTTTCGATGAAGATTATGAGGGCAGTGAAGATAACGATTACTATGGGCAACAAGAAAAAGGACAACAACAATCTCCATCGTACTACGAAAAACAACAGCAGCAACCTCTGCAGACATATTATAGACAACAGCCTTTTCCGAGTTATTATAGTCAGCCACAACCTTATTACCGTCAATCTCCGCCCAGTCCTCAATACTATGATGATTCTAGAGAAGACTTTCCCGGTTCTAATGATGAGCAACATGATTTAGAAGAAGCTAGAGCATCACAATATCATGACTATGGAAATAATTACAGAAGATATCCATATGCCACAGTTACTCCCATGCCTTCAACTGCTAGTGGAGACAAAAAAGGATTACCAGCAGCGAGTAGTAACTTCCGTTTTGCAGCAATGAAGAAACAATCCCAGTATCGGTATGTAAAAGTGAATAAGCCCTTAAATAAAAAATTCAAGTTCTTGGGCTAAAGTTAAAAACTTTAAAACTTATACTTAATTTGGAAAGCTGTTAGAGTCTAAATACGAGTGTTTTAATTGATATCGCTAAACAATTTTATGCTTTATGAGGAAAAAGAGTAAAAAGGCCAAAGGGCCATGAAACTAAAAAAATAATTTTTTAAGAGCAAACGCTCTAAGAATGCAAACCTAAAATCTTTATAGCTTTTGTATAAAAACAGTAACTTCAAACCAAAAGCTTTCAATATTAAACAAATTACATGCATCTGCCAAATTAAAATAGAACATAAAAATAAGTTTTAAAGACCTCTCCAGAATGCGATGAAATTTGAATTTAGGTGTGAAAAGTTTAAAAGGATAAAAGGAGTGATAGAAAATAAAAATGAATTTTCATAAAAGACATACGTTGAGAAATTTCACAGTAATTTAGTTAAATTTTTGTTTTATTATTAGAAAAAATTGTATTTTAAAGCCTTAAAAATTATATAATTATATACATTGCTGCAGAATAGAGCTTTGCTATTGTTGATGTAGCCCAAAGCTTATGAAAACTATGACATTTTACAAAGCAAAAACGCTCCAAAATTTTGCATATTACAAATACTTTAGCGGACAGAGCTACAACAATACCATTTAAAAATAAGACAAACCGTTCCGATTTCAAAAATTGTGGTTTTTAATGTCCACTTAAAGATAGTCCAAAAGGATGAACTTTTCGTCTAATTTAACGGACGATGTGGAAAGCAAAATGTTATGGTAGATGAGGTACTAATAGATTTTGATTATAAACAAGCAAGTTCAAGACCTGTATCAAGCAAAAAAATCTTAATTTAAAAAGTATTGAAAGCTTGATAGATAAAAGAAGGGATATACAAATTTGAGCGTTAAAACTTGCTATAAAAATTACACCGTTTGCTTGGTATCGCTTAAGTTATGAGCCACAAATTCACTCCATGGACATTTTTGTCTTTAGTCAAGTCGATTTTTGAATTTAGATTCGTGTTTTTTTTCTCTTAAAAAAGTGCTGACTGCGTAATTTTGTTAAGCGTTACACATTTTGTTTAAGAAAATCGATACTTACCGTACTTTAAGACACCGCTTTGTCTTGATTTAAATACGGACTACTCGATTTTTCTTTTGCGTGTAAGATTGTATGTATATTTGAGAGTATATGCTTACAGTTTGGTCGCACAAAATCGATCGTAGTATTCATTATTGATTGACTTAAAAAATTTTTTCATTTAAAGAACATTTCAATGGGAGTAAAATATGAACTAAAAATTTATAGTATCGAATTATAAGCTCATCCATAATTGCGTACGTTTTGTAATCTGTTTGATTGGCTATTTAATATTCGATCGGGTTGTTTTTTCCCAGAATTATTACATTTCTTTCTATTTTATTGTTTAGCTTTTAAATAAAATATACAAAATATAACATCTTAAAAAATATTAAAAAAGATCTTAAAAAAGATTATGTTTTCCAAATCAAAAGAAACTTCTTTTTTCAGGAAATTAAATACATTGCCACATAACCTTCCATAACGCAACAACTTACACGATTTTTATTTAACTACCTGTTTTTTGTCAAACCATGTTTATGATGGTGAAAGTAAAGGTGTGTGAAAAAAATCCATTATTCTCGTTCCTTCTGAAACCAACAAATAAACTTAAACCTATTTGGTGAATAAAAAAGTTGCTAACAATAAACGACTATAATAAAAGCAAAAAAAGCAAAACAAAAAAGAAATATGGAAGAAATATAAATAAAAAGAGCCGACAAAACTAACAATGTCAACAACAAATGCGCCATTATAAAAGCTTATTAAATGCATTATTACACTTACACACTTGCAAGCAACACATGAATACATACACCCACAAACTCCGCAAAAATAACGTTATAAATAAAAAGAAGAAAAATATTGCATTGAATTGCATACTTATACGTGTGATTATGTTTGCATACACATAGTTGTGTATTGTGCTGTTTTAAACTAACGTGTTTGCAACAATATAGTGTTGCATGCCTCATAGTGAATATATTGTATTTATAGTTCTAAAGGTTTTGTTGTTAAAAATGTACAATAAATATCCTGCTTTAGTTGCTGCAAACTATAAACGCATTCAAAACACTAAAAAGACACTGAACAGAAAGAGGAATATACAATGAATGTGCAAATGGAAGTTTGAAACAAATTCTTTTTCTATATTTATGCGGGTGATATTTTTATTAGAGAAAAAAATTTTTCTTTTCAAGATTTATATATACAGTAATAGCATTAATATATTTTTTGGAGTGTGGCTGAGAAAATTGAAATTTAAAAGCATTCAGATTATTTAAAACTAATTAATTTTCCAAGATGAAGGACAGACCTTGTGTTTTTGCAGAAAGTGATAGTGTTTGCACTCACCAATGCAAATATTAGGATAAAGTAAAGACAAATTGGTATCAATTAAGGTGATTCAATCAAATGGCACGACTTGGTCAGTTTGCCCTCGTGCATATCCTGGTACACTATTTTATATTAGGGACTAATATACTTTATCACCACAAGTGGAATACAACTCTTATATTTATGGGAGCCTATTTGGAAGTTTTTTAACAGCGTGTATGAGGCAGTCCATAATCTTATCGGTGGCAGTAGCGCAGTCAATTCTAGTGACTAACTGTAGCATCGCTACATTGTTGGGTGTGTATCGTTGTATTATAATACAACGTTAAAAAAATTATTTTAACAACAATAGGGTGCAATAGAATAGCAAGTGCATAGAACACATTGGGCATTAAGAGAATATCCATTTGTGATCGATGTGCCAGTGACCTGTAATTTATATTGCAGAGAAAATTCATTCTGAACCCAAACTATTCTTATGTGGAATAACATCCTTGCAGAGGTCTTTTCCATAAAACTGTTTGAAGATCCACAGACTTTTTAGCCGCTCAATGATATGGTTATAAAACTAAGAAGAAAGATCAAAATAAAATAGAATTATTACAAATTCCGAGATGAGTATCATTATGGGTAATAACATTATGGAGGAGACATTCACTTCGTTGAGATAAAAAAATTACGAACTTCGAGTAAAGATTGGTCAAACAGGTGCTATACTTAAATATGAGAAATTAGGAAAAATATTAAAAAATATGCTCCCATGTTAATACGAATAATATCAAAAAAGTAAGCGTTTCGCATGTAATCGAAATGAAATAACCCTCAACGGAATAAAACCAAGTAAAATAACTCGCAATTAATGGAACCTAATAAGTTAAAGGTCTTATATATTTTTGATAAAAATTATTCCCAATCTTAAAATGACATGAAACCTAAATGTTGGGACTTTTTCCATAATAGAACAACTCTTTGGCAAAAAAACTGAAATAAGTCTTAAAGTAATAAAATCCTAAATAAAATGGAAAAGTCCGAAAGGTAGAAATGTTTTAAGAAGCTAACACGGGCTTGAACATGCCTCACAGGAGAATATCCTTACGCTCGGCCGAAGGCTCGAAATCTAGAAAGTACTTTTTATTTAAACGCAGAAATACTTTAATATTTTCAAATACTAAAAACATACTTTAAAATCTGTCTAAATACATCTTAGTCATCCTTGAAAGTGAATTTTCGTTCAAAACTTATCCTAATTGATGTTCATTTTGCTCTAAAAACAGTTCTGAGTAGAGTATTTTCTTAAAAAAAAAAACAGGCATACATTAAAAAAACGCATTGTTCTTATTCTAAAATCCACTTTAATGACGCCCAAATGAAACCTGAAAGCTGATTTGTGTCTTTTAAACTGCACAATAGAAAAATATTGTTTTTTCCTCTTTGGGAAAAATCAAAATAAAATAGTTATTACAATAAAAAAAGTTGGATTATTTGCATTTTCGAAGAATTTATCTTAGACATCCATAGGTCTCTCTTTGGAACAACATTTGTATATACGATTGGTGTCTATTTTTCCATAATGACCACTAATTTTCCCGAGAAGAGGTCTCCTTTTAGCATTGTTTTTTACTTTGTTTTGGATGTTAAACCTCAGCCTTGTTTAAAAAAAAAAATTAAAAAAATGTGCTTGATATCAAATGCTATAATTATCTGATTTCGAACATTTCACATCGTTCTTGCTAGGCCTCTGTCTGCTTGTTATATGTGTGTATTTTTTTTGTGCTACTTCCTTTGTCTTATGAAATTAGTTTTCTGATAATATGACTCATTTTATTTCGGTAAAATAAATTTTCTTGTATTTAAAATAAGCAAAAACAAGTGTAAAAATTAATTACTTATTATGGGTGCTTGTAAAAGAAGTTTACCTTGCCATATATACCTAATTAGATATAGGTCCTTATAAGCCACAATAGTTAATATTTTAACAGCTTAAATAAACGAGAAAAATGTTTAGCATATTTATCAGATATTAATCGCAAAATTATTTCTCAAGCTGGCATATGCAGAAACTAAAATGTGCTCAACCTCCTAATTACTAGTGACTGCTAAAGCATAAATGATTATCTATTTATACTAGATATTGATTTCCTATTTATAAAATATACATCAAACCAATAAAATTCATATTTGCAGAAAATTATTTCTAAACATTTACCTCAAACCATTGCAAAAGCCGAAATATTTTATAATCAATATTAATCATACGCACCATATTACAATGTACTACGTTGCAAGCATAAACAATTAATTAATAATAATTCATGCAACTCGGACATGCTGTAAACAAATACATAAAATTTCGTTTATGAATGTATAAATTAACACAGAATTTGTAGAAAAACTCCATCATGCATTTTACCTCTGCTATAATATTCATGACGGTTTGAATACATTTACTTAAATTTTTCGCCATCTCCTCCACCCCACAGCCTCCGTTTCCCAGAAACGGTCTTTAATATATTTTCCATACATTTTTTACACTTAAATACTTCTACGTATACTCGTATGTATTAGTAACTTAAAGCTAGTGTTTGTATAAAATTCATTTTTATTTAATATTAAAAACTCTTTTATTATTTATATAGAAATTATCTGGTTATACTATTGTATAGTATATTCCTTCAAAAAAAATATGCACTCGTTGTACACATTCATCATGGTAATTTATTAAATATCTACAACGTATTTTAATCTATTTTTAAGTATGTGCCACAAAGTTTGTGTAGGGAATTGATGTCACAACTACCACAACTTCTACTGCTGTTGATGATGATGTTGTTGCAACCATTATCATCACTACGGCTCCAATCATATTTTGTGTGTGTGTGTTTATTTCAGGGCATGTTAAAATATAAATGCAAGTATATATATGTATGTTTTATATGCTTGTGCCTGTATAATAGTTTTGGGGTAAAAACTAGACTGAAATGTATAAAATTTTATGACAAATATGCTGTTGTGCAGTAATCGATTATAGTGTAGAATTTATATAATTTATACAATATTTTTATAGATATTTTCATGTGGAAACACATGTTGGCAGGAAGCCAATCTAGAAATTTATAAAAAACCTTTTTCAAATAACACTTTAACCATATATATTTAATAGCCATTTCCAGCATGCCGTCGTATTTGTAATTAAAGTTTGTCAAGGTATAGTTTTGTGGTTACCGAAACATTAGATGTACGAATATGTATATGATTATAAACTACACATCTTTTTTAGCTAAATTTATTTCTATGATGTACATCAAATAGGTATTTGTAGTACATTTTGGGAAAAATTTTGTTGTAGGCATTAAAAGCTTTTAATTAGATTTCATTGTTAATTGAAACCACAATATTAAAATAATTTAGAGTGGTAAAATGAAGTTTAGAAAACACTTATATCATACATTAAATGTAAAACATTAAAAGTAAACAGGTTTGGAAACATTCATTATCGTAGCTAGAAAATTTTTTATGGAGGGGGCTGCAACTCTTTAACAAAGAGAATAATTATACGATGTACTATTTAAAAATTGCATAAGAAAACATGTTTCTGTGGTGGCCTCTAACCAGTTAGGATTTATCTAAGTCTATCGTAACAGCAATTTTATGAAGTTCTCTCCGGTCTTCCCGGTAAATTTCATTTATCAATATTTTGGCAATACTTAAACAAATATTACTTATTTAATTGTCACTTTATTTAGTTTTTATATATTTCTTATTAAATGAATCATATTGTTTTTCTAATTATACTTTGTTGTGGAAAATGCCATTTTAATTGTTACAAAATTCTATCCATAAATATATTATATTTTTTGATTATTTTTGATGTGATTTTTCTTATTAAAAAGTTCCCAGAACTATTTTAGTAGAAAACCAAGTAAGAATTGTTAAATTGTAATATTTTGTTTTGTTAAATTTTTTTTCTTTGTTGTGTGTATGAGTATTGTCAAAAACACTCTTCGTCCTTGTTATGGTTTTGTATGTGAGTTTTTATAGAATTTTTTTACAGTCAGGATTTTTTTTTGCATTGAGCTTAATGCATTAGGACAACATTTGGACGCTGCTGACAATGACCGTTTTGCGGCCATTTTGTAATGGATATCATTTCAACAGCCTGTAGGCAGGGAACGCAGGTAGACGATTTTATTTGTATAATTTTAATAAATATAATTGCAAATTGTATTGTTTGTTGTGGATTTAGCTATTCATATACCGACATTTCATTGGTCGCTATACCAAATCATCAGTGAACTTTAAACAGTTTGAAAACATTCAACCTCGTGCGTTTATGCCAAAACAAACAAACACAATATAAGAATTCTATATTGTATGTGTTTATTACAAAAAACATAATCATAATAGGCTTAGAATGCTTTAAAACAAATAACACAAAAAACAATTATACTCAACGTGAGTCTATTTTATTTTACTTGCCACATGCATACAATTAAACAACCAATAAAATGTGTGCATATGAGCAGCTAAAGCGACAACAAATTATACATTTTGTAAAAATTTAATTGTTTTTAACAATTGGTTGGGGCGAATATCCCAAAATAATAAATTTCAATATTAAATATAATTATACAATTTTCTTCAATTCAAAAGTAGATGCGTCCTCAAAAAAAATTACCCTCTTTGATTTTTTCAGAATTTGAGTAAATCAATAAATAAAATACAAATTTATTAATCCTGTTTCAATGAATTTTTATTATAGAGAAAAAACACATACACGAGTACAATCTTGAAATACATACATATGTGTGTATATGTATATTTATTTCATTTTCCATAGTTCTTTTGATTTTTGTGTACTATATTTTATATTTTAAAAATTTCTTGGCAGACTTTTTATTGAAATACAGTAGAATCCCTCGAATGCGAACATCCTCTGCCATCTTCCTTCACCAAATGCTCTACATGTGCCCAATATTCCATAAGTTTTGAGATAAATGTAATTGTATCCAAACTTTGTTTTATTTATTTTAGATTTTTTGTCGTCTTTTATAAGGAGGTTTTACTGTTACTGTTGTACAAAATGTGCAATAAACATTTTTTGACATTGATAAGTTGACAATAAGAGAAATATTTTATTTATAGAGAAAAATGTGACAAACTTATTTTCTATTTGATTTGTTTTTGATATAAAGACTTTAATAATTGGAATGCTTAGAGATCAAAAAAGTCAATGTGTGGAAAAAGATTTAATATATTTTTAACTAAAAATAATTTTTAATAATTTTATAAATTTAAGAGAAAGAATTCGCTACGAGTGTTAATCATTTAAAATTAAAAAAATGAATCTTTATATTCATTTTTGCAGTAAAGACAAGTCGCTGTTAAACATTTAATTCCAATTTAATAAGGAAATAGATTTAATAAAATTTTAATTTCCTATTTTCTTAAAATGGCATGTTACTGATTTCACCATGATTTCCGAAAATTGAATTTGCATCAGATATCGGCGATTGCAGGTTCAAAACCTATTTTGGGATGATATCCATATGGCTAAATATATATGTTTGTATGTATGTATATGTGTATGGCCCAACAAGAACAAATTTTACACCATTCTTTAGCACTCAGTCTTATTTGGATGTCGTGTATAAATAAATGGATGTAATTTTTGGAAATATATGATTTTGAAACCAAAATTCAATCGACTTTAACTGGAAAAGCAACATAAATTTATTAAATTTGATAAAAATGAGTTTATTTTTTTGATAGTTGTGGCTGCGATTTAAACAGTGTTTTTTAAGAGTTCCGAAAATATTTTAAAGTTTCGCCTTAACGCTTTCAAAGTTTTTGTGGCGAAGCTTACCCCCTAAGCAACTTCAGATTTGAAATTTCCAGGTATTACGAATTGGTTCATATTCATAGAAGTATTTTAAGAGACATGAAAATTAAAATCCAAAGTGATATTTCAAAAATATTTTAATAAAAGCAAAAGCATGTCATTTGAAGCGAAAACAGTATGAAGTAACGTTTTAAGGCATGTGACGATTTTATGACTTTTAATTTTGGTAAAATTTGCTGAGCTTTTACATTTCTTAAAAACTGTGAGGAAAAATACTTTTTCTTTTGTTTAAATGTTAGCCAAGCAGGGTCTTCAGGCTTTCTACAACGACAAATCTTGATTTGGGTTAAACTAACTATTTTGCTGATCCGTACCAAAGGTAAGATCAGAAAAGACACTTTAAAGAAACTAAGGTTGAAATTTAAAAATTTAACTCAGGCTTTCTAATTTCTTCTTGCTTATAGTAAACATTATATTTGTTGCATCTGGTGTTATAAAAATTTTAAAAGATCCATCATATTTGCGTTAACCTGTCCAGTTTGAACGGTTGGCCTTAAGTTATTATTAATAGTTGGGTAATATATACGCGTTAAAAACAGTTTGAAACGACGTTTTAAGGCTTCATTTTAATAAAAAATATAACTCAGCTTTTACATTATGTTAAATACTTTTGCAAATAAGAAAAACTATATATTTTCTCCTTTATACAATCTTTATATACAAAAAATGCTTTAATGAGATTAGGAAGGATTGTTTTATTAATTTTTTTGGGCTAATTTTTTCTTACCATCAATACGATAAAAGCTCTCGACCTTTTTATATTTTTCCTTATTTATTGGCTTTATTTCCTTTAAGTTCTTTACAACTACTTTGCAAACATTCCATACTTACAATTTTTTTTCAAAAGGTCCCATTGTAGGCTTTCATGATTCTTCAAAGCCCCAACTAATTCATATGAGTTTGTTCACATGTTTGGTTTTAAATCCTTCTTCTATAATAAAGTTGGCCGGGTAACATTCGGAATAACAATACAAAGAAGCGTGAAGGATATAAATGTCGTTATTTTCTACAATAAGATTTTATATATTTGATAGCTTTTTTTAAAACTATTTTATCTCCAAGTTATAAACTGAATACAAACACTTAGGGGACAGATGAAACATTTTATTTTTGCCTTACAAATTTAATGAAAGCCCTCTTATTTTCATTATCGAAAGGCATATATCCTCAAAAACTGCTCACTTCACTAGGAAGAACTATGAGGTTCTTAGCCTACCACACACCCATCTGTACTTTATCCTTTTGCTAGCAAGTATGTGTGATTATTTTTGCCGTATTATATTCTACTTGTAGTTTAGTTAAGCCACATCAGTATCAGAAAATTATTTTAATCGTTATTCCATAAGCTGAAAGAGTCTAGGTATTATTGTCTCAACTAAAATATATGCCACTTGTGTTTTCTAATACATATGTATCCTCCTTGTCTGATATAATCAATTGTCTTATTAGCATTTGTATATCTATGTATGGATGAGCTTGTGTCCATTTGTGTATCTCAGATAATATTAGCAAGTGTGTGTAAATTTTACCCAAGGCTATCGTTTGTACATATTGTCAGCATATTTGCAGACTATTTATTCAGTGGGTTCTTTTTCTTTTTGAAAATGTCCCATTGTATTCTTGGATAACACATGAAAGTATTTATTAAATAGTTGAAAGTAGAGAGTAAAAATTGCATACAAAAAATACATTAGGGAGCTATTTGAAACGTCTGTTTTTGTTAGAAATTTATGAAATAATTTTTCATACGACTTCAAGCAATTTTAATATTGATTTTATGTTGAATTTCAACAAACGATTAGTTTAATGGGTTCTTCTAGCATTTTTTTAAATGTATTATTTGGTTTTCAACTCCAGCTGATAAAATTTTTTCTCTAGATGTTTTCAATAAATTATTAACCATTATTAAACCATGCAGTAAATTGGAAGAGCTTTTAAGTTCCATTTTTCAAAAGAATCACTGCTAAATTAGGCGACCACAAATTTAGCAAAAAATTAAGATTATTAAGATTACGATGCCATTAATTATTGACAGAATACAGAAATTGATTAGTTCCCGCCCACTCGTGAAATTTTTGAACATTTAGGAGAAAGAGCAAAAACTAATAGGGATGGGAACAAGGTGTACAAATCTTTAGTTTTCCCATTCGTATTTTGCTCGCAGTAAAATTTTCATATCAAAAATATATGTTGCAATACCAGTAATTCATTGTGTAGAAAAGAATGCAACTCCAAAAGAGGATTCAAAAATATAAACCGAAAGAAAAATAGCACTCTTAGACAGGTGTTCAGCCATAGTTTGCTTGCTTTTATGTTTAATTAATTTTATATTGACCGCGGAATTTTTTTTTAAATTTTCAAAATTTTAATCGGCTTTATCAGTTTTATGGTCTAATAGGAGAGTTTAGTCAATAAGCTGCAATGGGTAATAGTATTAATGCTGTTACCGGTAAAACGAAATACATTAGCAGACATTTCCGTATGCCAATTGAATTAAAAACAAACTGAAGACTATATGAGCTGGATATAAGTCTAATCAAAAGTATAGATGTATATCATCTCAAAGAACTGCATTGTCATCATATTCTTAAAATTTTAGTAACTTACTAGATTTTTAAGACACAAATTAAACTACAAAAAACGTTTTATGTTAGAAATTATTGATACGACAAAGCATTAACTTTGGAGTAGATGAAGATAGTGTAGCCTTAAATCGCAGACCCTTGATTTATAAGAAAGGGAAGAAATTAATTATATAAGTTCAAAATATTCCAACATATAAAAATTTTTTTTGTTTGTGTTAGTATATCTTCATTATTATCAATTTCATTTTTCCTTATTGATATACATAAATTTTTAGAAACTTTTTTTGATTGTTGATATAATTAAAAAAAACTTTTAAGTAGAAGCTATAAATTGAATAAATAAACATTATATTTAATTGCCGTCGAATAATTTAATAAAAATATCCCCAATTAATAAAAAATAATATAACATATTTTTTTTGTTCAAATAGAGCTAAATTTGTTGACAACCAAAGATATTATTTTACCATATTTTTTTAGTTGCAGTAAAGTCGTCTTCTTAAAAATCAAATAAAAGTTCTATTTAACAAATTGTTTTCCCTTTAGGGCCATTATCATATTGCTGCTTAACATCCTGATAGAAAAACAACACAAATTTAATTGTTTAGGAAAATATATACAAGTTGTTACCAAAATGTCCTTATTCTCCGGCTTCACATGTAAAGAGAATTTGTTTTTTGCTGAAATCCAAAAATTATTCATACATATTTATCGAATTGTAAAGTCGCTAGCAAAGTTATATTTCATTTCTACATGGTATTGAATTATCAAGGGAAATTACGCTTTATTTTTTTTAAATAGCTGAATTCCACAAACAAAGATAAAAGTTAAATTATTAATTGGAAGCTATCATGCATCAATTTCCTCGTTAAAAAATTCCTTGATGTGCCAAAATTTCTTTATACTTCTTTTATTGCATTATTTCCGCTAATTTCTAAGATACGTTTTTATAGCATTTATTTAATATTATTTTCAATAATTTTTCATTACATGAATTTATATTTTTAATACATTACGCATAATCAACTCGCAAATTAAGCATAAGTTATGCTTCATGACAAGGTTTATTAACAACTTTTCAAACGATGGATGTTAAATGCAAAGATTATATGTATACAAACTTACATGTTACTTGTTTAATGCAAAATAGTCTTATCTCAAAATATCTTAAATTTTAAGCTACTGAAAAAAGAGTGTTCGTCGATATCATTTTTATTACCGTTCAGCATTTGCAGATGGCAAAAATCATTGAGACAACCTTGGATGTTAAAAAATAGATTAAAGAGTTTTGCGCTTAAAATGGATTAAAGAGTAAAATCACTAAACTAACGCAGATGGCCATAAGAGCTAGAGTCATGTTCACGCTATTTTTTTCAATAAATAAGTTCATTACTTGTGTAGATTTCCCCAACAGACAAGTGGGTAAGTATAAATTTTAAGGCCCTCGCCATATCATTGATTTCAAAAAATAACAAAAAATATTAAAACTGTTTAGAATATTAAAAAAAGGTTATTCGAAAAATCTCACTATTAAGTATTAATGCACGCAAGTGAATTAAGTAGTTGCTGATCAGAAAAGTTTTTTTTTAAAACTGAAACTGAAAAACTTCCAATTTCTAAAAAAAACACTGATTCTCTACTCGAAAAACTTCATTGCCTTTTGCCAAATTCGATTTTTTTGAGATATGACTATGTTCCAGGTAAGGCGCGATATATTAAATCATTTGTAAACACTATATCACTTACACACATGTGTATATATCCACTTATAATTTCGATTTTTTTTACTCATTCTCTTCCACTTCCATACAGAACAATAATACACACTCACATAAATACACATACATGAAATCTCCTCACTCTCATAATTCCAACCCCACCCATATGAACTCTCCCATATACATATTCGCTGACTGGAAACTTTTAAAAAGGCGAAATATGAGAATAAGTCTAGCCTCCATCATCTTTTAACAGCGTTTGGTGGATGTGTGCATGTGTGTGAGTGCTTGTAATTCTCATGTAATACAAGTGCTTTGTTTGTTTGTGTTACGCTGGTCTGTATGATTTGATACACATAAATGAGTATAAGTAAAAGTTAACTGTTAACGTGCTTGAGAGCAAAAGTACAAAAAAAACTTTTTCCCATAATAAACAATAACAACACTCACTGTCTCTATAGACATACACACGTAAAATAAGTTAAATGTTGAATATACAAGTAGGAGTATATCATCCTCGCACAAGTGTGTGTGTGTATGTGTGTATGTGCGTATGGCAGTACATACGTTTGTGTATGGGGCTATATTTTAATATATTCCCAGTTATTGTAGTTGTTGTTATTGTCGTCGCTTTATTACCATTATTATTATTATTGTTGTTGTTGTTGTTGCTTTATGATGCTGATGAGGCTTATTTATTACTTGTTTGTTGTTATATTATTGCAGTTCTTGTTTGTTACAATTTCGCTATTATTATGCTTGATAATGAATTGTTATTGTAATTTATAATAAGCCATATTATACATGTACATGGCGTATTTGTACGAATACTAACTTTTATATGTTTTTATATGTTTTTATTTGTTTTATACGTACTTACATATATATGTATGTACATATATTAATGTTCAAATTTATGGTTTATACTAGTGGACTGATGTAAATTTCCTTATAAAAGTTCGACAAATACGATAGATGTATTATAATTCTTCATCTTAAATGTATGAAGAACGATGTTTTTGCTATGAAATTGTTTCGTTTATTCTTTTAGTAATATTTTAATTTAGCATAATTTTGCTTTCTTTTCTTAATGGAATTTTATCATTGATTAATTTTTTAGTAATATATACTATTATGCTTTTGTTGAAATCATTACTGGATATATTCTCCAAAATAAATAATTTATTCATTTATGATTTGTTTTTTGGCTAGGCTGTCTATTATGCTGATGATTTTACAGTGGAATATATTTTTCTAAAAGAAAATTGTTGATGGTTATTTTGACATACGGTTCTTCATGACTCATTATTATATTGATATATATTCTCAAGTCATTCATGTAGAATATCGGATGTAACATTCGCTCTGTGTCCACAAAAGGCCTTTTACATATTGGTTACATTTATATGGCTCAACTTACACCTTTCAGCTTTAATGCTGATAAAACAGTTTTATTGTTTTCGAAAGCAACTTTTGCTGAAGCTTTTCCACCTCATATGTCTTTACGTTACCTTAGACGTATAAATAATATATGTATATGGTTTAATTTTTTGTAACAACCATCAATTCGTATTGCAGAAATTTCGAATCACAGAAATAACGAGCAAATACCAGCAGCTGCGAGATTTGCAGTGAGTTGCAGCTTACGTACAGGTCTTGCGCCATAATTCACAATGTAATGAAAGGTTTTGAAATGTCAATTTTGGTACTGCCTGAAAAGGGAAAACAATCATCATTTTTTATTTAATATATATGATTTTTATAATCAAGCGTTAGGTCTTTTTTATAAAAATAATTTTATTCAATATTTCGACGCCTCTTTGGGCGTCTTAATAAAAATTTTTTCCTGCAGAAGATGCCCATAGAAGCGTCGAAATTTTGAATAAAATTATTTTTATAAAAAAGACCTAGCGCTTGATTATAAAAATTATATATATTGAAACAAAAAAAGGTCGAAGAAATAGTGTTAATTGATTTTTTATTTACAATAATTTTTCAGTAAAAATCTAAAGTTTGTTGTGGGTTTAGCTCTTCATGTGGCGACATTTCATTGGTTGCTAAAACCAAATCGTCAGTGTAATTTAAGCAGTTTGAAAACATTCAACCTCGGATGTTTATGCCACATAAATAAAATACAATATGAGAATTTCAATATTGCATATGAATTACAAAAAATACACAATCACAGTAGGCTTAGAATGTTTCTATACAAACGAACATAACAAACAATTTACTCAAGGTGAGTCTATTTTATTTTTCTCTCAACACCCATACAATTAAACGCCCGTATGACACTTTTCTCTCAAGCCAATTATGCTTTTTATATATACTTTAAAAATTTTTTTTGTTCTATACATATATGTATATATGACAAAAGGTTTCTATTTATTACAAATGAACACTTTTTAAAAGAAAAGTTCTTCTTATTTAAAATTCACTGAACAAAATCTGAGCGGCATTTTTGGGAGTTTTTATTACTTGTGTAATTATCGTATGTTTATTGGCAATTTACCATATTTCTACGTTACTTACACATTCAAGTGTAACAATGGGTTAAATGAATTGTGAGTGTGTTTGGTTTTGGTTCACAAACTTTTATATAAACATTCAGATGTGTTTGCTTAATCACACATGCCTGTCAAAATCGTTTTGATACTGTCATTTCATTTTCGTTTCTAAGAACTGACATCGGTTTTTGTTTTTGAAATCTCAACTTATTATTATGTTTAAGGGATTAAGTTTAATTGAACTTCTTGATAATTTATACAACATTTCTTAGAGCATTTTGCATTGAGGGTGGGCTGATGTTGATAGCTGTTCTAATGTAAATAAATGATATGGAGACTCGTGATAGGCGGCTGTAAAGCACTGTACAGTCTAACACGGACATACTGTATGAATGACGAAAGGTATGGTTAGTACTCGCCTTATAGCAAGTGCCCTAAACAATTGCATAAGCCAGGTTTAGCTGTAACTCCTGCAAATCTACTTGGTTAAAATGATTTATTTAAACAATATTTTCTATAGAATGAAAAACGTGGATCTTTGCAATAAAATAGCTGGGTTACGCAATTTCAACTTTGCTGCTTGCTTATTCAAAGAGCTTTTGCATTTAAAAAGAAGGAGAATTAGAGAAATACAAAATATTTTTTTTCAGCTCAAAAAGGATATGCTGTTTTTAAAGGAATGAAATTTAAATTAAAAGAAAAAACCAGAGAAAACTTTACAGAAATGTGCTACGGAACAAAGGAGCGTAAAATTCTTCAAGTATTAATTATATTACAAAAGAGATATCTCTTAAATGGAAATTTTTTTGCATTATATGTTCTCATATAGAGCATTTTAGAGTTAAATGTAATTAATTCTGATATCTAGCCTTATTAGCTTTAATTAATTGTATTTATTATATGAAAAATTTTCCACGCTTAACTTTTATATCAGTGAACTCTTTTGTAAATATACAAACTACCACGAAATGCCTTGAATTCAATTATATTTGCATTGAAAGCTTTTTAATCTCCTTAAATTTACTTACATTTCTCATAAATCTTCAAAGAATATTCCGCCTTATTCGCATGTGGAGCAATAAAACGTTCCGGCGTATGAGTGATATTAATTAAGTAAATAAATTGTTATTTGATTAAAATATGCTTTTTTTGCCATGGTTTCTTAAATGACTTGTTAAATGAAGAGTAATTATATATAATGTGCAGATAATAAAGTTAAACAGATGAATGTGATGAATGAATTTGCGATTAAAGGAAGAAGGAGGCCAACACACTGTTTGTAGATTATAAGTAAAGTGTCAGAAGTTAGTGTAATTTTTTATATAAATATATATGACCTATTTTATTTAGCTAACTTAAGCTTTACTTAAAATATCAATAGTGTTAATTTGAGTTAATTCCTTTGATGTATCCTACCAAGAGCTAACGTGGCGTAAAGTTTTCTTATTTCAATTAATTCAGGTTTTTATATTATTCCTTTATATTCCCTTAATCAGTGCGCAATATTCCAATATATAACATAAATCCCAATGAATCTTTTAAATATTTTTTTATAAGGATTTACTTCTATTTATATGAAATATTTCTTTTTTCTTATTTTGATTTGCATTTGTTATACTTTTAGCTCAATAGCTGTGCAATGATTTCTTATTTTATTGGTAATTGTTACATTTGTTATAAAGACATTGTTAAACTTCTAGAATAAATAAAGGATAAAGGGAATAAAGTAGCAAATAGTAAGTGACGCACAGCAAAAACCCAGGTAGCAAATCTATTTACATATCTGTTACGATTTTAGTTTATACAATATGACTTTAAGTAAATGGTTAACGCAGCAGGTTGCAATGTACAATTGGAAATAACATAAAAATAAATATACAATAGTAGTAAACGTATTCAAAATAAACTACTAACAAATACTTTTACATCATTGACAATATTTCCAATAGTAATAAAAGTAAAAATGTGAATAAAAATAAGTTGTTAAAATAAACAGCAGGTATTTTAAGAAACGATTGTATAGAATTGAATAAGAAAATTATATCAAATAATTTGTATGAACAAATACACGTAGTAAGAATTGTTGGAAACTTTTAAAATTTAAAGTTCTTAAGTAAATTGTCTTCTTTTAACAAGACTTTATCCGATTTCAATACCAAAGAACGGTTTCATTGTTAAAGTCTTTTAGAAAAAGGAAATGAAAATTTTTATATGTGGCGTATGATTAATATTAATTATTTACTCGTAATATCTATATATAGAATAAAACTGTAACAAGGTGTTCTGTACACAATATATTAAACCATATTTTATGAAGGCGTGATAGACTTTCATTTGGGAACCAAAACAAAAGTTATCGAATTTTTTGTTTTGAGCTGTGCATCCGTCCGTCCAGCTTTGCATCTAACTCTATGTAAACTTATTAAGCCTAATACCAGTAAACTAGATGAATTTTATTAAAGCTCGCGGAACTCTGTCCTTATTTTCAAGGAAAAAACTGTAAATAATAGAACATAATTTTAACTTTATATACACTTTGATTTTTTAAAAAGACAATTGGCACATTTTTCCTTTTTTTTAGCTGTATTAAGGATAATTTTTATTTATAATTTATAATATTTATAATTTCTAATTTTTAAAACTATGTTTTTATATAAAGAAATCTTAAGCAGATTTATTTTCAAAGCTGTTTTAAGGAATGCCACATCATTTTTAATTCGAATATATGGTGAGACCATAGTGCGCTTATACAACAAGTTGTCGCCTACGCACAGAGTATGTTTGTTTACATGAAACCGAATTCCATTTTTTAACCCTCATAATTTTATTTCATTTAATCATAAAATAATTAAACTTAAGACTTAAAGCTTATATATGCACTGCTCTATATGTGAACTTTGAAAATTTTACCATGAAAGTTTCCTCGTATATAAAGGTGTAGAATGTGCATTTACGTGTTGTAAAACACATAATTTTAAATGATTGTTGGCAGAAATAAGTGGGTCAGTTTTGTTATACGGCAGATATAAGCCTATATGGTGGCCTACACCCAATTTTTTTCTTTCTAATAAGTAGCACATACGAAAATTCTCATAGTGCTTAGATCCTTGCTACTTGATTAGGAAAATCCGTAAGTAATCAGAAAATTTTTAAAACCTGACACAGTCGTCATAATATTTCAACATTAAATTTATTAAATTTCATAAAAGTAAATTTAGAAAAGAAGAGTCAGATCCCTATAAATAATAACCCAGTTTTGGGTTTAGTAAATGCTCATTATTATAATTTATTTTATATGGATCATTCCTATATATAGATCTTAAAGGAGCTCATTACTATCCTGAGTGATAGAGCCTGTGATTATGGATATCTAGCCATACATCCAAACATAATAGATTTTTCTTTGCCCCCATCTGCTTGTCATCTTACTTATAGGCAGAACAATGATGGGCTAGTAAGAAAATACTTTCCTATTGAATAGAGTAGCAAAGTGTAGAAGTGTTGTTTGGCTGTGCATTCATACTCTTTGTTTTGGCAACCTCTTCTAAAAGATATTATATTCTGGCATGTGAATCAATAAGACAGTTCCTATGTTATTGTCACAGTTGTTCATAATTGTTTCAAAAGAACCATTAGAATTGCTGTCTACATCACACACTAGTACCTGAGATAAATAAATCTCGTTACCAAACAAGTAGTTTCTGAGAATCAACTGTTCTGGGTATAATATTCTTCGCGAGTGAAATTTGCAACTATTCAAAAAGACTTAAAGAATTTAGGCATCCATAATACATGCGGGTTCCTTCTCTGGCGACATCATCTATGTAATGTTATCAGATATCTTGCATGTCCTTACATGTGAATTCAGTGAAAAGTAAAGTTGTTATGAAAGACAGTATGTGTCATATAAAGAAATAAATTTTTTTAAATTAGGATAATTAATTTATATAATTTTATTTTGTGAATGGTTCAGCAAAATTTAAAACACCTGTTATATCAACTTGCCTTTTTTGCTTCCCTACCAAGCCGGTTGCGTAAGCAGTAGTTGTGTCCTGTAATATTTTAGGTCTGTAGCATCCAACTGTTATTTGATATTGGCCCTGGTTATCACAGTCGCATATGACACTTTGTGTCTAAGCCTGCAAAGCATTGCAACAGATGCTTTTTTAAGCTAAAAACAAAAATTCTTTGCCTGTTTGAGTTCTAAATTTTCAAAATTGTTTATAGTTTAAAATATTTGTCCCCTTTAATTTTTATTAGCTTTTTCTCTTTAAAAATACCCTTAACTTAATATTATACAATTCCTGTTTTAATACGCTGTTAACTTTCCAGAGAGAAAGCAAACCGAATTTTATTTTAATGCTTTATACCCATTTAATAGATCTCTGTTTTATTTCTTGAATTTATTGCACGTGATGTCATTTATTTAAAAATAAATTACAGGCAGAAAGTTTTCTGCCTCTTTTTTGTTGCTATTATTGTTGGCTTTTATTTATTTGACATGAAAAAGTTATAAAACTTTTTTTTATGATGATAAAAACATATTTGGTTATTTTTATTTTTTGTAACATTTTATGAAAGTTAATTTCAGCAATAGACAAGTGCATTTTCCATATTAAAATAATGGACTTGTAGAATTCGTTACATTTTTTTTTTGATGATGGCCACTGAATGGTTGGTTGGTTGTATGGTCTTGTTGGGTAATAAAAAAATTTTAAATTTCATGCGACACAATATTACTTAAGAGTTTTATAACAAATAAAATTGAAATAAAATCTTAAATTTAATCAAGTTTATAATGAAATCTGAAAAGGAAATTTTTAATAAACCAAATTATTAATAAATATTTAGTTATGCTAAATATTTGTTTAACTTTCAATCATGCAAATGAAAATCTTTGATTTGGCTTAGCTGTGTTGCAAGATAATTTATATACTAATTTTGTTAGTTGATATACATATATATTTCATCTTAAAGTTTGTTGTGTGTGTATTTTTGCTATTTTTATAAAACTCTATTGAAAGAGATTTCTGTTCATTTCATTAAGTGTTTATTTAACTTTCCGACAAATGTTTTTTTAAGCTTTTGTATATTATACAACAACAACAAAAAACAATTTTTTTTCGATGCAAATCTTTGTGCCACACGTACACATGTGTGTAAATGTTTACTTAGTATAATCAAAAGTATTTATAGGCAATTTAACTATGCAAACTGAAATATGTACAAAAAATATAAAATTATAAAAACTTTTCTATTCACACATAAACAAAAGTCAGACAGGCAGGATGAAAAGTTATTAATAATTTCTTATCATAGATCTCTGTAATTTAAATATATAATTATTTTTTTAAAAACGCTTTTGAAATCTAAAATGTAGAAAACCCTTTTTTGTATTATTTTAAGCAGTTGTACATATAAATATCTTGTTAGTAAATAATATGGAATGACCCAAGATAGACAAGAATTGATTTAATTTACTTTGTTGTATTAATCTTTCTTTTATGGGCCTGACAGCAGCGGTGTGCGAATGTTTCTATTAATGTAGCAAATATCACGACTAGGAAACTTGGATTTTTTTTGTAGTTTATCCTTTTATACATTAAGTTTTACGGGTTTATTTGAATTGAAAAAGCTCTTGAAATATATACACTCTTCATATTCTTACCCAAAATGTTATAAATTTTTATAAAAATTATAATGGAACTTAAAGACACAGACAACAATATCATAAAACCTCGATATCTAAACTGATTGGTTAGTACGCTACCAATAGACCAGCTGAGCTCTCAAAATAACACCCCATTAAAAAAGTAATGAAAATGCAATACTATCAAACGAAATCCGTGAAAATTGGTTTTATTTTCGGTGATTCTAGTATAGAATTGTTTTGCAAGAAATAATCTGTTTTGTGACTATTTACTGGATGTGAAGCTGAATTTTTAAAATTTATTTTGTGCAAAGAAAATAATTTTATATTAAATTAAGCTAAAATTTTAATCACTTCAATTATTGAAAATTTAAGTTATTTATTTTTGTTTACTAATTTACTAAATTAAACTTTTGAAATTGTATTCCCGATTATTAAGCGATTAACACCAAACATTTTGTTATGGATTCTCTCTAAAAACTTTTCACACCATCCTATTTTTAGATTAAAAATTTACCAAACAAACATACAAGTGTTTATAAATAAGATATTTACAATGGAGGAAAACTTTGTTGATTGTATTTTCGGAAAAAGGGAAAAATAATATTTGCGTTGTTTTTTTTAATATCAACACATACCATGTCTTAAAATAAATATAGTTTTAGAAAACAAAAACTTTGTTAAGTGCTTATAAAAAGAGGTTTCATAAAATAGGCAGGATAGTAAACTTAAACTACTTTAACTTTGAAATAGGAAACAAAAGTGGAAAAATATTAAAATAATAATTTTTGCTTCATATCATATATATTAAATGTTAGATGTTAGAAATTTTTATATATTATATTATTCAATTGTATTTAAGATTTTTCTAATTTTTTTGTTGATAAGTCAAGATCATTCAATAATGTAATTTTTTTTTAATAATGCTGATTTTTTGATAAATTGAGATCTTTCAATAATGTTAAATATTTTGTCCATTATATACCAATTTAATATGTTTGTGCTAAGGAATTTTAATTTCATTAGAATTTACTATACATATGAAATTGTTTGTAAGTCTATTATAAATAATGATAATTTTAATTTTTTACTTGATATTAATATTATACGTTCAATAGATTTCAAATAGCTGAGTTTTAAATGCATTTTTAAATTAAAATTAGACATTTTGAAATCTGTCAATTGGCAGAATATTTGAACAGATGTTCTAAAAGCTGATAAACTTGCAAGCATTATATGATCAATAAACTATAAACACACTTTCGGTGTCTCTACAAACGCCAACAAATTTTAGGAACACACACATATACATATACATATACATATACATACATGTGAAAGCCATGCATGTGTGCAATATTTCCCTTTCCTCATATATTTTTTATTTGGCCCAAAATCATAGTAACAAGAAGAAAAAAGTGCAGCCTCGAACGCGGATGTGATGCTAGAAATTGAGACAGAGTATGTCGAACATAAAGTTTTGTATATTCTAAAGCTTGTTGTGTAAATGTATGAGTGCTTGATGGTAAATTAGTCAAAAGTAAGGAAATGGTTGTCGTTCTTTGCTGTTGTTGTTGTGGTGGTTGTTTAAACATCAGCAGAAGAGTTTGAGTGTATGCTTGCGCTTGTTAATGCATGTTCATGTGCAATATAGTAGAAGTTTTGCAACGTTATCATTTCCTTTTCAATGCTATTTTATGAGGGTCTTTTCTGGTGTTAAGCAACGAGGCGTAAAAACTGTGGCTTTATCAGAAACTACAAAAAGACAGACAAGAAAGAAAAAAAAACGTGGCATAGAAAAACAGCGTCAAGCAGCAGGCAAAAACCAAATAGATGAAATACAAACTAACAAACTTATAGACATTTATAGTTGCAAGTACACAAAGTTTTTTTTTTAGATTTACACATCTATGCATAAAGTTCAGGAAACGTTTGACAACCATGACAGACAATAAAATATGTTCATAAGTAAAGCACAAGAATAAACTTATATACTCTTACACACATGCATGAAAATTCTGCAACAAAGTTTTTGTAAATGCTCAAGTTTTAAATATAATTTAACGATTATTTTGGTGCAAGAAAATCATTACAAATTTTTTTAAATTGGCTGAAAGTTTGTAGTTGCAAATTGTAACTGTTTTGTTTAAATAACAATTAATCAAATGTATGAACAAATAAAGTGATTGAAAGTTAATAATATTTAAATAAATGAATTTAAATAAATACGACTTAATTCAGCTAATCGGTGCCCATGCGTATGATTAATTTTAATTAAGAATGATATAAAATATTGTTTTCTTTGAAGTTAGCATTAGTTAGCAAAAACCTTAAGACTTGCAAGATTTTGTTAAGAAATCGCATTGGTAGAACTACATTAACTGCTTTATAATTTAATGAGCACAGCCAATTTATAGTTTATGGTGTACGAAAAGGATTACGATTTTATTCGGGTAGTCTAATATATAAATAATTATTTATTAATATCTCTATATTTTTATAACAATTTTAATTACAATATTATTTAAGTTCGAGGTCTTATTTAATGGTTAAACAATTTTTTTTGTTAATATCGATATTTAGAAATAAAGGCATTGAGCTCAAATAATATTTTAATTCAAAAATTATTTAGTATTTCGAAGTAAGAAAAGTATATATAGTCCTTTCACTCTTCGGCGGAAGGTAGATTTATTTCTTGTTATGATTTCATTAATAAAGATTATATTTAAGATTTACGGCTTGTTAGACCATAGCGTCCGATCCTGGTGTCGGGGCTGCCACCAAGTGTGCAGAAATGTGTAGGTCGTCCAAGGCCGCTTGTCAGAGCCTCAGGGGACACTAAGTCTTTTAGACAGTGGCTGAGGTTGACATTAAGAAAATAGTCGATATGTGGTCAAAATTAAAAAATTGCTTGCGCCTCAGTTTCTCATTAGACCCCTGAAAAAAAGTATAGATAAAGAATAGTTTTTAATGCAGATTTCAGTTACTGTTTTATTTGCATTGATCAATCTAATTTTTTAAGCTTAAAGTCTCTCTTTGATATTATCTATCTTCACTATATTTGTTTATTTTTTTAAATTTTTTATAAACAACTATAAACATTTTTACTGAAAATGGTACCGAAATCAAAAAATAAATTAAACTGAGTAATTTGAATGACTTATAAGATTCTTTTTGTTGGATGAAAAATGTGTTTGTAAAGTGAGCTTCTTTACCTTTTTCCTGACTAATAGGGAGAATCTACTGCGTTGATATGATCCGGAGATGGTAGCGTTTTGACTAGAATGTAAAAACAGCAACAGAAATGATACCCTTAATGATACCTTTAAGAAAAGTCTCTTAAAGGTTTAATACAAATAGTTCTTCACAAAAACTTTACTCAACTTCAAAAATAGGTTAAAAAAATTTTAATTAGCTAAATCTTTAATGTTCGTAAATGTGAGCACTAATTTTAGCCTTATTTTCTAAATTATTTTCACTTACATTAAAAAACGAAATTTACATTTCTTATTAATGATGGTACGAATAATTTCGTTTTCCCATTTTCCTCTTTTGGGTAACATGAATTAAACTACATTTCTCATATATGAGCGAAGGAAAACCAAATGTTTTCTAATCTCTCAAATGTGCATGAAGCAGCAAAATTTAAAACTTTAATTGAGAAACCATTGGGTTTTCTCTCTTATACTTACATATTTGCATGCAGCGTATGATTAATATTAATTAAACAAGTTGCCACACTACAGGCATGTATACTAGTGCGTATATAATTTAAAAAAACAAAATTGTTGCTAAAGAAATGTGTTAAATAATTTTAAAAAATACGCATAAAAAATTCCAGCCATTAATTGATGTTTCTACTGCGAAACTTTTTGATATTTTCTAAATAGTTCAAAATTGATATTAATCATACTCATACGCCAAACCGATATTATTATTTTTGCTGAAAAGGAATAACTTTTGTTGTTTATAAATAACATATTTTTGCTTTAAGTTAACTGATACTTCGCAATCATTTTAAATCAACTTTATATATTTGAAGTACATGAATTTCTAGTAAAATTTTAACAATCAAATGTTTTATTTCTGGGCTTAATTTTGTTAATTTTCTTTAATTATAGTAAGTTTGACAAATTTGTTATTAATGTTATTCAATTATAAATAGTTCCTCAACAACATAAAAATAATTAATAATTTTTTAGTATTTTTGCATACACATTCAACATATAAAATTTTGGCTCAATTTCATTAAAAATATCTGCAGTAAAAGAAGGGTGTAACAAATTTTATTAAATAGCATCAGAAGAATGGCTTCCATGATTTAATAATTTAATTTTCAATACCTTGCTTAAACATTTTTCCAGTGAACCCTATCCCTCTTATATAGACGATTATGACTACCATTCGCCTCAAGTGCAATCATCAGCTGTACAACAATCGCCTTACGGAAATCGCAAGGCAACTCAACAAATGCCACAATATCGTAATCCCGCCGCATTCCCATTAGAAGAAGAAAAACAAGAATCCAGCCAACAAATGGATCTTTTAACCATTTTTAAATATCTTAAGACCATGTGGGATATATACCAATCATTTACCTCTTCCTGGAGCACTTTAGCCGAAAGACGCAATCGTGAAGAAGAAATGGCACAACAAAAACACAAAAAATCGCAGCAAATACGTATTAATTCCAAAAAGCCACCAACATTTAATGCAAGGAAAAATACTACATCAATTGCCAAAAAGCCATTAAAACAAACAACTACAACTAGCACTAGTACCACGGAAGCATCTATGGCTACAAGTTCAGAAATGTTAACTTCCCAGGAACAAGAAAAGCAAAAAAAGCGACCTATGTCACAAGTGGAGCCACGAAGGGTCTTCAAAGGAGCTAAACAAATTGCTAAATATGCGGAGGGCTTAAGAGATAAGAGGCAGGCAACTAATGATATGAAGACACCAACAGATGTGGGTGAAGGTCGTTATATTAAGGGAGATCCCTTAAAGGGTTATTATGATTTTGTTATCACAGAGGGTTCTTATAAGTTTTGGGCAGTATTTCAGGTAAGTGATGAAAACAGAATATAACGTTTTAAGCATTTTAAGCAAAGAATTTTGTACAGTTTAATCCAGGGATAAAATTAATTTATAAAATTTTAAACATTTTGTAATTAAAAGTTTCTTAATGTTTCTGTTTTTTCTATTATTCGCTTTTTATATAATATTTTTATTTCAAAGATTTATATTTTCTTGAGAAAGTTTTCACCTTAAAATTAACTGGAGTTGGGATTTTCATCATTATGACCTAAAATTTTTACGTATATTTTATGTTGCCTATCATACTCCTGATATAAAAAGAAAACTGCAAACATTTTCGTTATTTATGGCTCATTCATTATTTCCTTCCTTTTGCCATGCATTCATTCATTCATTCATTCACATTAAATTTATTTGTCAAGTATCTCATGTACAATATGTTTTGACCAGAAGATGAAAAAATAATAATGGCCAACATATGAAATAACAGTGTAATGCAAATATATTCTTACAAAAATTATGGGTATCGTGGTGGAAGAGCAAAGCCTCGAATGAGAAGTGGCAAGTGCATGTGGCAAAAAAAGTGTGCTTACTTTTTGCCAAGGTCAGCTTTAGATCAAAAACTTCTGATTGCTTTTCAGTAGTATGAAATACTTAAAATAATGGTGGACTGGAAAATATATAGATTTGGTTTTAACTAAAATATGTTCAGTGGTATAAGATAACACGGTGCGTCGCATAAAAAGTTTTAATCTAAGTTTAAGTACTAATGAACAAAACTTGTCCCAAGAGTGGACTCTAAGGTATGTTGCTGCTCTAAGAATAATCACATTTTCCCTCAGCTATTAGTAAAATTTGTTTTTTTTTTATTTCTAACCATTGAACACATAAAAAAATTAATTAAAAATATTACCTAGTGGTAATATTTGTGTCGGTATGCACGGGCTTTCAACAACGTGCATACCGACACACTTATCCATTCTCTGGACCAGTTTAATGTCAACCGGGCGATACGCGACTGGATTGGCAGTATGCTAAGGAACAGATGGATTAATTGTGAGGCGCACAATATAAGTATAAGAAAAAGGGTGCAATGTGGAACTCCACAAGGGGGGATTTTATCACCCCTTCTATGGACCACAACAATATATACCCTTATTAGGACTCTGACCGATGAGGGATTCGAGACAGTCTGCTATGCAGATGACGTCATGATACTTCTGAAGGGAAGGGATCCAAATCATTTGTGCA
Source organism: Germaria angustata (assembly GCA_963681545.1). Lineage (NCBI taxonomy): Eukaryota > Metazoa > Arthropoda > Insecta > Diptera > Tachinidae > Germaria > Germaria angustata. Next base: position 95,096,282 of record OY812999.1, on the reverse strand, counting down.
GGAAGGCCGAGGAGGCATTAACCCTGGCACACAACTGGGCTCAACCAAGAGGGTTGAACGTTAACCCAGGAAAAACTGAAATTGGCCTATTTACAAGAAAGACGAAGATAGCTCCGTATGATGAGCCGCGCTTTCTTGAAAGGACAATAAATATTTCCGACAGGGTGAAGTATCTAGGAGTCATTCTCGATCGGAAATTAAAATGGAAAGACCACATAAACGAAAGAGTCAAAAAGGCTCATATATGTTGGTCAATCTGTAAACGGGCCATAGGCACAAGATGGGGACTGAATCCAGAGATGACACACTGGCTTTATAGTAGCGTTATCAGGCCGATTATGACCTATGCTTCTATAGTGTGGTGGACGTCGATGGAATATAAATGCAACATCAAAACAATACAGAAAGTTCAGAGAACCTGCTGTCTTGGTATAAGTGGGGCCTTCCGAACGACATCAACAGGGGCGATGGAAACAATATTATCTATCCAGCCAATCGAAATTCGTATAAAATACGAAGCGGCTCTTGCAGCAGAACGACTAAAGGTGATGGGTGAGTGGATCGATCAGGAACACGAAGCGCATCATCAACGAATCTTTACGGCCATAGGAGAGTCCATACCGGAAAATGTCGCAAATGACCGCATACCGGAGACTAGACTAGAGGCCAACTGCGGAACATTGATCCCCGACATCCATTCCTGGTTGACCGACCCTTGGAACCAGATCCCCATGGGGCTTCATTGTTACACGGATGGATCAAGGTCGAGAGGGAAAACGGGACTTGGTGTTTATATAGAAAACACCACAGAACTGTTTTTCCGCCTGCCGGATTATTGCACAGTTTTGCAGGCGGAAGTTCGGGCGATAACGGAGTGTATCAGGGAACTCAACGTAATGGGGAGGTCAGGACTTGTGAATATATTCACAGATAGTCAGATGGTCATTAGAGCAATCTCAAAGGAACGCACTAAATCACGTACAGTTTGGGATTGCAAAAACGCTATTAACAGTTACTCGACACATGGTGAAGTGCACATCATATGGGTGCCAGGGCACGCGGGGATAACTGGAAATGAGAGGGCAAACTCACTTGCTTCTAGGGCAATAGAGTTAGGTAATATAAGCTTGGAATGCGCGAAACCCTTCGATGCAGTTAAATCCGAGCTAAAGACTTGGGCACATAGGACCCATTCAACTCTCTGGAATAACGGAACCATGGGAATCAATACAAAAATTCTATGGGGAGATCCAGACGAGAGAAGAACGAGGGAGCTGCTAAAACTTAGTAAGCTCGAACTAAGTAGAATAATGGGAGTTGTCACAGGACACTCTCAACTACTGGCACATCTTAAACGCATAGGAATAGCGGGAGGAGATGAATGTAGAGCATGTGGGGAGGAGAGCGAAACGTTGGAACACTATTTGTGCCAATGCCCCACCTTCTCACAAATAAGATCCCGATATCTTGGGGGTGACATCTTACCGGACATAAGCCGATTACGGGGAATATGCTGGAGGAAATTATGGAACTTTGTGAGTGACACGGAGTTTCTCTAGACCTTTGGGTCAATGTGTTATGGTTAAAATCAAAGGAGCGCACAACAAGCCTTCACTGGCTTAGGTGTATGTCGCATGACATGGGCTGACAATACCCCTCCAATCAACCTAACCTAGCCTAACCTAACCTAGTGGAGTCTGCTGAGATTTGAGCTCAGACCAATGAAGAAAAATTAGGTTCCTTTGAATAGGATTTTATTTAGTGTTATTTATACTTGCAAGAAACTATGCCCAGGACATTTTTGAACATTTAAGCATTAGGGACTGACGTGTGCCCTTCTTGCGAATAAGAATTCTCTATAAGCGGAGATTTTGTACGGATTTTTATTTGTAATTATATGAGTAGTCTTATGTCTTAGGGAGAATCCTGTTAGCTATTCTTAACAAAAATATGTATATATTTTCGTTTAACATATTTTCATGGCTACATTATTAGCAGAAAAGAAAAACAAACACATTCTTAAATGGCAGTTTTATATTTAAATACTACGTGTACATATGTAAGGTAAGCAGATATCTATCGACAGGACGTAGTTGTATAAACAATTCCTCTAAATCACTTTATCTAAATACCATAAAACTTGAAAATGTTATATATCATTAAGGTATGCTTTAAAACTGCAAACTGTTTTTGTTATTAACGATCAGTCTGTTTGTATGTCTTCGCTGACAGTTGTTTGTCAAAACAGGTTTCCTTTTACCATAAATTAAGTGGAAACACAACACAACTGCCACAAGAATATCACAAATATATACATATGTGTATGCAAACAAGGAAAAGTTTTTAAGTGGCAACGTAACTGACAACAGCTACGAAAATAATTTTTACTTTAAATCTGAAAAAAACATTAACATTAGGGTGGTTCATCTTTTTTTCATAAAAAAACATATGTAATACGTGGAAAAATCTTAGAAGAACTCTCATGGGTCGGCGGTGCTCTTGTAGGCTAGAAGATAGTGTACTATACTAGTAGTCCAAGTTTTGCCGAAAACCATGAATTTTTTAGTCTTTTGCCTCCTCTACTCTTTCATTGTCTATCACAGGTATCATAAATGTACAAAATCATGGACACAAGTGAGTGAAAGCTGCCTGTTGAACCTAACCATGGGTCATTATCTGCATTAAGCGACATAATGATTTTTTGCTCATACTTAAAATGAAAGGATTGAAAGACTTTCTATGCTAATTTGCATATTTGGGGGAGCTACTTCTCCCCCTAGATTATTTTTTAGGTAATACAAATATATGTTCGGTGGTTTGATTTGTAATTGTATTTGCATTAAATCTTCATGTCAATTTGCGCAGAGTAACAATTCATCACATACCTTTGGGTTTTAGGGAAAAGTTTCTTGGAGGTATGGTTTTTGCTATACGATTTTTTTTAAACTAACTATATATATATATATATGTATGTGTGAGTGTGTAATACATATACACTCATATACAAACACACTCATGTATATGTACGCTTGTAAAATGATAAGGTGGTATAAATTGTTTATTTTTTAACTACCTCCCATTCAGTATACGAATACAGCTCTATTAGTAGCTACAACTTACATATTTTACCACTTATATGTAAATGTGTGTGTATGGGACCCTTTTCATTTGCGTGTTCTTGTCTCTACCATCAGGTGGTTTAAAATCAAATTTTAAAGTCTTTTGCAATGTTGGTCGTTTTCCCTTTGTTTTTGTGATCCTATATTTGTAAATAACATACACGGTTGACACCTGACATTCTCTTTTCTCTTGCTCAGTTTGTATGTATTTGGATTTGTTATGGTTATTTTTTTAAATTCTTTTCTTGCTATTTTTGCTTTGTTACAAAAAAAGTCACAAATCAGTGCTGACCATACTTCACACTTATTCAGTTACATTCATGTTTAACAGAAACACATACTGTATGTGCCCACACAGATATATTTACACACCTTCAAAAAAGTTTTTACAAGCAGCGTTACCGTTGTAAACAAGGGGGAGTTCAATAGATGGATAATTTCAGAAGAAAAAAGTGCAAAAATGTGTTCGAAATTTTTTTGTTGAACACAAACAAATTATTTTAAGTAAATTTTACAATACAATGACAGTCCTTCCTGCATAACCCTTATTTTTTTGCAGGTTGAATGAACATTTTCCCTACCATTCATAAAAACTATAGACAAGAGATATTTGATTTAAAACAAAAACTCATGTAAAAACTGTTTACTGCCAAAATATAAATCAAAAACTTAACTTTTGCAAAAAAAGGTCCTGAAGGATCACAAAATAACAAAAAAGTTTACAAAGAGCCATGAATAAGAAAATTTCACTGGGGTAACACTGACTCCAACTACAAAACAATACCTCAAAAGCAAAGGTAACAACAATAATGTGGGCTCTTATAAATAAAAGCAGAGTGTGTTTGTTTGTTTTTTGAATGTTCACTTTTTTGCTCTCTGTTACTTTTCATGTTGAGTAAAAAGCAGAAACAAAAAGCACAAGAGCACAAGATTTATAAAATTTTTCTGTGTTTGGTAAGGAAATTTTTGATTTATTAAATGAAGTGAAACTACAACCAGGAAAATGATGATAAAATAAAAGTTCTATTTAGCAAATGTTTTTTTTGTGTGAGTGGTTAAATAGTATTTAAAACTAAAATATGAATTTAATAAATTTACTCGTGCTTATATTTGATGGTATTGTATTATATATTTAATACATATGTATGTATGCCTAGGAAAATAAGGGATAAGTGCTTAAGTCGACTTAAGCTCAAAACGATTAAATGGCAATATTGTGATTTTCCAATTTTATAACACCGCACATAAAAATTTCACTCCCCTTGCCCAATTTTTTTTTTTTTTGAAATTTACAAAGTAATAAATTTCGCTTGTTTTTTCAAATGTAGGGTTATTTGTTCCCAATATTAGAGGCTACAGAATGTATTTAGTATATTGTGTTAAAAAGCGAATTAATTTTTAAAAGCTTTAAGATTTTTCCAAATGTGATTTGCTTAAGCCAAGTGCCGATCTGAACGCACATTCCATTTGAAATGATGTTTAAGAGTACCAATTATTTGGCTAGGGCCAATAAAATGCAGGCATACGCTCATCTACATATAGTTTTATCAATTATTTATGTTGGAAAGCGGAAAGGTAAAAATAGTATTATCAAATAAAGTCAGTGTTCAGCAGGTATTTTTTGGGAGCAAAAGTGTATGAAAGAAACATTCAGTAAAATTTTTCTTTTAATTATTGTTTTGATTTAGTTGTAGACTACTAAATGAACAAAGGCATTAAAATAAAGTCATCATACAAATGTTTTATATTTTTTTGTACTATTCTACAGATTTTATAGAAAGGAAATCATAGTTTATTTTTTTGGTGTATAATCAAAACAATAATTAAAAGGCAAATTTGCCTTTGTTGATATTAAAATCCATTTAATCCAGCAGCAAAAATTTTTCATTACATTCACTGTATAGGATAATTGTGTTATTAAAAAGATTATTTCTTATAAATGTTTTAAAATATGTGATCACTTTAACGTAATATATATATTGTAGTTATTTGTTTACTAAACAATTTCATCTAATGGGACTTGATTAAGTATATATGTCTATATATGATACTAAAGAAGTATTGAACTGTAATAAAAATATTTGTTAGGAAATGTCTTAAGCTTGACTAGTTTACAAATTAAAATTAATAAAGTAAATAGTCAAAAATTTAAAACAAATTATTTAAATATCAAAAATAATAAAATTTTCTTTAACCAATATACATACATATAATAGTTCATGATTAATACATCTGAATGCTTTTGTTCATAACATATATTTTACTCATTTCCTGTACTAATGTCCATTATATAAAAATTTTTTAAGCCTCTAGAGAAGTGACGTACTTTTAAAATGTATGAGTATCATAAAATGTATGAGTATCATAAAATGTATGAGTATCATAATTGAATCATAGTCGCACTCTTCAACCGTTTTTTTTTTGGTGTATTTTTTTCGTTTCTTATGAATATATTTTTTTTATTAAAATCATAATTTTCAAACATACAGTCGAATTTAGATAAAAGAAAATGGAAAATCTCAACAATATTTTGCTGTCGCCGATCAGGCAAGTTTTTTTAGTTTAAGCGGAGGTTTGATAAAGGAAAAGTATATCATTTGGTCGTGTGAAGAACTCGGATAGTTATTCTTTTAACAGAAAATATGAAAGATACTAAAAACCAAGCCGATATCATCTATTTTTGAATTAAGATTTATTTCGAGAACTGTGATTCTATGTGTTACATGTAATACGATAAAAATTCCTGATTTAAAAAAATACATTCTTTTGTAAAAAAGTGCTTTTAAATTAAACGAAGACAACAGTTAAGAGTTTTTTGTTTTACAATCGAATGATATTTTTAAACATCGTTAGTTAGTCCGAATTCGGCTGTATAAATTGCTTGCAAAATTTGCCTTCTTCCTCTGCCACTGTAAGCTTCAGTAGTAGTCTTTTTATTTTTGCATCAATAGTTAGAGAACGGTGATAACAAGATGCGTCGTAGCACAAGAAGTGGTGACATTGATTTAAAATTATTATTCAGATCTAATAAGCAATAAAGAGTAATTAACCTGAACTCGATTATAATTCCAAAAAAATATTTTCCAGGTTGGCACTGCCATATTAATTATTTATTCCACATTTGCTGCCATCTACTACTCCAAAGTAAATCCTCTTGTAAGTGATTATGACTATACAGATTATTTGGGCGGTGCACGTTCCTTAAATGGTGGTGATCTGGATTTCGTGGACGACGATGACGGTGGTGTCCGGAAAGATCAAAGCAATAGCTTTCTAGGCTGGTTGCCACGCACGAGTCATTCCATAAAATTCATTTTAGATGCTATTGATAAATTACCTACAGATCACACAGCAGATGAAAGTGAAAAGAATTCATTTGGGAAAACACAAAATGAATTAAATTCCAATGAAGATGAGTATACAGGTAAAACAGAAGCGACAGCTCAAACGGAAAACCCCAATGAAGATAAATATGCCAATGAAAATGCAAGTTCAAATAATAATGAAGACTCAAATGATTCAAAACAGGATCAACAAGCCATGTAGATGTTAATTTATTATAGAATTTATATATTAAATATGATTAAGAATTAACGATTTTAATTAAAATATAGAAAAAAAATAAAATATGTTATTTTGTCAATGTTATATAGATGGAACCTTTGAGAAACTTTGGAAATTCTCAATTGCATCGTTGTGGTATTCGCCCAGCTGATAATTTCTTTCATTGTGAAATAAGTTCCACGTAAAATCTATTCCCATTTCTCAAAATTTCAATCAATAATTTGGTGTTATTGCTGTCCTTTTGTACTATTTTGTTGAGTTTTTCACAAGTTTCTGCTCAGGGGAAATAAATCACATGAAACATTTTATTCGCTTCTTATTCAAATATTGCAACAGGAGTTGGATAAAGAGATCTCCATTTCATCTCTTATTAAATTTTTCATTATTTAATCTTTTTCTAATGAATTAATCTGTATTGACGTAAGTTATCATTTTATTTTGAATATATTGAGATCATAAAACTTTCTTTTTCAAGTATTGTTACGAGTATTTTTAATTCCTTGATTTTCTTTGGCGAAAAAGATTTTAAAAGTTAAAATATTTGTGGTAAATTTAACACCAGATAAACTTGCTATTTTTAATTAAAAAAACATTAAAAATTTATTTTATTTTCTTCTTTATACAACTTTTTCAATAAAATTTTATAAAGGGTGAAGCATTTAGCAGTTAATATTTCATTAAATTCATTTGTAAGCACTCTTGTAATACCCCAACAATTTAAGCCACATTAAAAGCTTTGCCTTTAAAATGGTTATACAAAGAAATAATGTATTCAACTATAGAATGCACGACCCTCTCTATAAATTTTTATTTTTTCTTAAGCACTTTTACACGCTGTTTGTTCGGTTTTGCAACACCGACGAAATTGAAATTAAATAAATATCTGTTTCTGCTACTTCTCTTTATAAACGAAATGATTTTATAGGATATGAAAAGCACTTCACTTACAATATTTTCAATAAAAAAAGCTTCAAGTTAATTGCAAAAAGCAAGATGGAATATTTGTATAAAATGTATGGCATGCATGCACATGCTTGCAAATTAGGAGTGTTGCAGTTTTTGTTACTTTTTTTAATAAAAATTTATACAAACAGCATTTTTTAACTAAGAGCCAAAAAAGACTATTGCGGATAAGATGCAGGAAGTGCTTTCATTTACTCCAGTTTCTTAATAGCAAAATAATTTTTTTTAAGCTTATGGCTTGTGTAATTCCATCTACTTGATGGTATGGATTTCGTCTTTTTTATTGTGTTTATATGAGCCGAAAGAGCAAGAACCAACATTTTTATGAGTACTAAATTATACAATCTATGAAGATTTATTTTATGAAAAAAGTGAAACGTATTTAAATTTATATGGCCTCATAATAAATTTAATTCAATTTCACTTGCTTTATATATACTGAAATATATGGCTAATAAGATCAAGAGTTTAATATTTTTCTTCTCTAGCTATTGTTGTAAAAATATTAAGAATATAAAAGAAATTTTAACTCATCATTTACTAACCCATTAAAATAATTTCGTTCGTTCATTTAAATATTGGCATTGAAAGCAACAATAGAAACTTCGCATTTATTTTCATTTGCAGTAAAAAGTTTACGAACGAACGGATGATGTTTATGAAAACAAGAATTTAGTCAATTAAAGTTTCTTATTTTTATTTTTTTAATTATATATCACGAATATATGGATCGTAAAAATCTGTTACGTGTGGTAAAAATATATTATTTTTAAATTTATTACACATTGATTTTTCCAAAATATTGCCAGTACATTTTAAAATGTAATAATTTTTACCTACCCAATATTTTTCGAATTAATATCATACGATCAAAAGTCTTATGTTTAAGTATCACATAGATTTGTTCAAGAAGCTTTTGCATACTTTTCGGTACTTTGTAGATGTACTGTAACCCAGTGCGAATGAGTGATATGAAGGTGCCTTAACAAACATACGTTTTATAAGAGTTGTGCAAAAAACATGAAGTGCTTTTTGAAGATTTTGGTTATAAATAAAATAATGTTTGTGTAAAAATTTATTTGACACAGTATATTTAAAAGATCCTAAAAAAAGATTCTAAAAAGTCAACAAGTGCAATTGAATATAATTTCTAACGAATTTAAGGTGAACTTTACTCGAGTTTATTTTCACAATTAAAACAGGCTTTTATAAAAAATTTATTTAAGATTTTGTTAACAGCCTGTTGTTAAGTAAATTTGAAAAAGAATTTTTATATGCTTAAATACGCAAGCTTATAATTCGCAATACGTTGTATATCTGCATACATATAGATAAATTTCTTGTATAATTATGTGATTAGAGTGTGTTATTAAGGCAGAATGTTCCTCGATTGAATTCGAAATTTACATTGTTTTTCACCAATAAATATTATCCATCAATAATAAATTTTTAGGAATCTAAACATATATACGATGATAAATAATGAAACATAAATCAACTGAAACAGTTTTTCTTGAAAAAAAGTCCCGAAATTTATATAAATTTTCTTTCTGGCACCTCCTTAAATTAATCTAGTTCTTATATTCCATTTTCTCAGTTTCCAAATTCATTACTTTGAATGCACATATGTGTATGCAAATGTATATACTGGTTGCTTTGTAACTTTAGCTTCCGTGTGTAATCAAATATATTCTTTTAAGTCTTAGCAGCAGTAATCAATGATTTTTTTCATTAAAATTCTATAAAAAAAATCAATATTTTCGTTTAATTCAAGTTGCTCTTTTCTTTTTAATAAAAATAAAACAAAGCCGTACAGACATGCAAGTTGATTTTTTTGTATAATTTTTAAAAACAATTCTAGAGAATTTATTTTTCTTTCACTTACATTATTTTTTGAGTGCCTGTGTGCATTTATTTAAGCAAAACAGGATATTTCAATTAAAATGTAATATATGGTAAAATTATTTGAAATATGCAGCCAGTTTACGGAACTCCTGTTGCCGGCGGTGAGATCACAACGCAAGTGCTTATGCCAGTACTCCAGTAGAACTAGAAGATTTTAACAATATTATTCAGAGAATATAAATGACAATTATTTTGAAGGAAAGGAAGTCCAAGAACATTATTTTAATGTAAGTAGATCAGACTCAAATATTTTATATATATATTGACATATTAGTTGTTTTATTCGTTCTTATATCCGATCCTATACTGTGAAAAAATATATTATTTATATTTATATTAGTAATTAGTCAGCATAGTACCGTTGAAACCCATAGATTGGTTCATTTTATAAGAAGAACATTTGAAGAAAAGAAGTATTGTTCTTCCCTCTTTATTGATGTTTCTCAGGCATTTGATAAAGTGTGGCACGAAGGCCTAATTTTAAAATTGAAGACATATCTACCAATAAATATAGTAAATCTTTTGGAAAGTTACATTTTTGCCCCGAAGTTCACTGTTGTTGAATGAGACTTCATGAGTGTGCCCGAAATTATTTCATCTGGTGTTTCACCGGGGAGTATACTGGGGCCAATTTTGTATTTGATTTATACCTGTGATATGCCTTTAAGCAGTAATATCCTCAACTCTACATTTGCCGACGATACAGCCTGCCTTAATATGCATGAAAACCCTCACGAGGCATCCCGATCTCTACAGGAACATATTAACCTCTTGGAACTGTGGTTGAATTTATGGAGAATAAAAGTAAATGAACAAAAGTTTGTTCATGTCACATAACAGAAGTGACATAACAGAAGTGAGGATATTACTGCTCAAAGGCATATAAAATACAAAACTGGCCCCACTATACCCCCCTGTGGCACACCGGATGAGATATATGAAATGTATTATTAAAAAGGATTCTTATAAATATTATCGATGTTCGGATTTTTCTGTTGTCTGCCAAGCAAAAACAAATTATCAAAGTCGTACGGCCAATGCATTTAACATAAATATAGTTTAAATGTACTTCATTGGTCACTTAAATGTTATTTATTAAGATTTTACTTTGAAATTTTAAAATTTACTAAAAAGCAGAATTTTACACTTTAATAAAACTGAAAGATAAAAGACATTTAAATGCGAAGTCAAAAAAAGGGCCCTTAATACAGAGTTTCAAGACTCAAACATTTTATACTTCTCTTAAAATAATTATTTTAATTTGTAATATTTTTGTTGGCCGATATACAAATGTATTAATAAAGCCGACCAATTTGAGTTAAAAATATTACTTAATTACAACGAAATAAAATATATATAATAAAATATATAAGTTCTTTATCGTTTTCATTTCTTACTATTTAACTGCTGAATTTCAAAAGCAATGTGTATGTAGAAAATTATGACAAAAATAAAATGCTACAGTGAATATTAACGTCTGTGATTTAATTAATGCAGTAAAAACATAAAAAAATAAATAAATATCAACATTAGGGTGAGCCAAAATTATTTGTCGAATTGTTTTCTTCCTTGAAAAATTTAATATACTGAAGCAAAATTTTAATTTCTTATGTTTTATTACAAGATTGGTGTAGAGGACTGGACTTGAAATAAATTGCTAAGGAACTGTTTTCTAATTTTTAATGGTTATTGTGCTGAGTGCGAGAAAAAGCTCTATCCTCTTTCAGTTCGTTTTGCAACCAAGCCGACAGTTTTGTCACAAGACTATATATTTTAATAGGAGAGTCATAGGAGAGTCCATACCGGAAAATGTCGCAAGTGACCGCATACCGGAGACTAGACTAGAGGCCAACTGCGGAACATTGATCCCCGACATCCATTCCTGGTTGACCGACCCTTGGAACCAGATCCCCATGGGGCTTCATTGTTACACGGATGGATCAAGGTCGAGAGGGAAAACGGGAGAGAAAACACCACAGAACTGTTTTTCCGCCTGTCGGACTATTGCACAGTTTTGCAGGCGGAAGTTCGGGCGATAACGGAGTGTATCAGGGAACTCAACGTAATGGGGAGGTCAGGACTTGTGAATATATTCACAGATAGTCAGATGGCCATTAGAGCAATCTCAAAGGAACACACTAAATCACGTACAGTTTGGGATTGCAAAAACGGTATTAACAGTTACTCGACACATGGTGAAGTGCGCATCATATGGGTGCCAGGGCACGCGGGGATAACTGGAAATGAGAGGGCAAACTCACTTGCTTCTAGGGCAATAGAGTTAGGTAATATAAGCTTGGAATGCGCGAAACCCTTTAGACTTAACGTATGTTTTGTAGCGTTTTTGGTATGGGTTCATCATTTAAAGAAAAATCAAGTGAAGGGAATTTCCCATATTCCAAGGAAGCCACATACGTTTTCGTTGCCTTTCTCTTTATGGAACTCATACAACAAACTCGTACACAATATCTGAGATGCTTTTTTTAGCTGCTAATGTTGGCAGTCTTCGAAATTTTGGGAAACTGACTACATTACAAAAAAGGTTTAAGTTGGATTACCAATCTTGCTAAGGATCGACTTCTCGATGACGACAGATAAGATGTAAAATGTGATTTATATTGAAAATTTCATGTAATAAAAAAATAGCTTAACAAGCCATATTATGCTCTATTGAGCATCATTCGATTGTAATAAAAAAACTAAATGATACTAAAGAATAATAAATTATGTCCTACTAAATAAACAAATAAAACAAAGAGTATGGAATTTTTATAAGCATACAATTATGCTCACATGGATATATACATACATATAAGCAAATACATGGAAAATCTATTAAAAATATTTATATCGCTCCCTCAATGCAAAATGCGTGTAGAGTTTTTTAAGATGTCAGCTTCCATATCGATATTTTTTGTTATGACTTTATTTTAGCTTCAGTTATAATTGGCATATTTTCTTTATATAAAAATGATATTAAGGAACACTTCTTCCTCCATAACTGTGTTACTTTAAAGGAGCAATACATGCAACATTGCATGCATATGTGTGTATGAGCTCATATTGCTTAATATATCTTGTTATTGTAATAATGACGTTAAGCGGTTACAACAAAAGTTAAGCAAATCATCTTTATCTTTGTCATCTGCATCAACATTCTTATTGCGACAGCCATCAGCACCGTCATCATCCCCATTATCTGTGTCAACAAAACAATGCCAACAATGAGAGCAGTTTAAGCAAATACACTTGTGGCGAATTTAATATACTCCTCAAGTACAGTAGAGGTAAAAATATAAAATCTCCCAAGTCTATAGATTTCTTGTGAAAAAGAAAATTTACAAAAAACTTTCTAATGCGTTGAGTTTTGAATTTGCCTCTTAAGCTTTCACGTCGAAAAGAAAAGAATAATGTGCCACAAGAATGTCTCATACTATACTTAATACCCAAAGGAAGAGGAGAAGGTCTTTATCAACCTTAAGGAGTGCAGAAGATGCCTCTAATTACAGCTAATTTTAAACTTTTTAATTTTAAATGAGGTTTACTTAAAGACAGTCCCCTCCTAATATTTAATATGCAGATTTTTTTGAGTTGGATTAAATCAATATTTTCAAACTTTCAACTTTAAGCAACTTTTGAAATTTTTTCATAAGAGGTATATACCTCAACTAGATCAAAAATACTTGGCTTATTCCTTCAATATCAACAACTATCCTCGTTAAAATGAAATCAGCTGATTCTTTCTATGTCAGCCACTAGGTACAAGAAGTTAGGATTAACACATGCATATTTCGTAGCACAAAAACATTTTTCACACAAGGATTAAAAAAGGTTCTTCAGGAATATAAAATAATATTAGCCTTGGAAAAGTATGTTTGATAAAATGTTGCGAAACAATTCAAAATAATTAGTTTTAAGAATTCGTTGTTTTTCCTATATTTTGGATTAAATTCATACGATGACTTATTTGTTTGACTTTAAAGCCATGGCTGTAGAGTTTGCTTGTAATCGGGAATGAAGAGCTGGTGTGGTAAGAGAAAAAGACACAAATTGCAAACCTAACGAGTATTTTTATATCTCTTTGCTTTTTAATAAAAAGAAGAATTGGAATTAAACCCAATATGTTTATCTATCTAACGCAAAAGAAATCAAGGTGATATCTTGAAAACTAATCAAGTTATGAGCAAAAACGTAATCAGTTCTACTAAAAAGTGGGCGGGAAAAGGCAGTAGTTGAACTGGTTACCTTTTTGGTCATAACTTGCTTACTTTTCAAGATTTCGAATTAGTTTCTTTTGCGTTTAAAAGCTTAATGTATTGGCTTTCATTCGAAATTTTTTTTAGCGAAAATAAGAAAAAAATTTTTTTGTCATTTTTTTCAAAAAAACAAAGGGGTTAGGTCATTATAATTTTTGGGGAAAAAAATTTTTTTCGCACTACCTGTCAAAAAAGAATTCGAATTAAAGCCAATATGTTTATCTATCTAACGCAAAAGAAATCAAGGTGATATCTTGAAAACTAATCAAGTTATGAGCAAAGACGTAACCAGTTCTACTAAAAAGTAGCAGAGAAGAGGCAGTAGTAGAACTGGTAACCTTTTTGGCCATAACTTGCTTTGTTTTCAAGATATCGACTTGATTTCTCTTGCGTTGGATAGCTAAGCGTATTGGCTTTCATCCGAAATTTTTTTTAGCAAAAATAAGAAAAAAAATTTTTGTCATTTTTTAAAAAAAAAACAAAGGGGTCATCATAATTTTTTGGGGAAAAAATTTTTTTTTGCACTACCCGCGAAAAAAGAATTCGAATTAAAGCCAATATGTTTATCTATCCAACGCAAAAGAAACCAAGTCGATATCTTGAAAACTAAGCAAGTTATGACCAAAAAGGTAACCAGTTCAACTACTGCCTTTTCCCGCCCACTTTTTAGTAGAACTGGTTACCTTTTTGGTCATAACTTGCTTACTTTTCAAGATATCGACTTGGTTTCTTTTGCGTTGGATTGCTAAACGTATTGGCTTTCATTCGTAGTTTTTTTTTTTCTTAGCGAAAATAAGAAAAAAATATTTTTGTTACTTTTTCAAAAAAACAAAGGGGTTAGGTCATCATAATTTTTTGGAAAATTTTTTTTTCGCACTACCCGAGAAAAAAGAATTCGAATTAAAGCCAATACGTTTATCTATCCAACGCAAAAGAAATCAAGTCAATATCTTGAAAACTAAGCAAGTTATGACCAAAAAGGTAACCAGTTCTACTAAAAAGTGGGCGGGAAAAGGCAGTAGTTGAACTGGTTACCTTTTTGGTCATAACTTGCTTAGTTTTCAAGATATCGACTTGATTTCTTTTGCGTTGGATAGCTAAAAGTATTGGCTTTCATTCGAAATATTTTTAGCGAAAATAAGAAAAAAAATTTTTTGGTAATTTTTCCAAAAAAAAGGGTTAGGTTATCATAATTTTTGGGGAAAACATTTTTTTTCGAACTACCCGCGAAAAAAAAAATTCGAATTAAAGCCAATATGTTTATCTATCTAACGCAAAAGAAACCGAGGTCATATCTTAAAAACTAATCAAGTTATGACCAAAAAGGTAACCAGTTCTACTAAAAAGTGGGCGGGAAAAGGCAGTAGTTGAACTGGTTATCTTTTTGGTCATAACGATTTGGTTTCTTTTGCGTTGGATAGCTAAACGTATTGGCTTTCATTCAAAAATTTTTTTAGCGAAAATAAGAAAACATTTTTTTTTCATTAAAAAAAAAAAAAACAAAGGGGTTACGTCATCATAATTTTTGGGGAAAAATTTTTTTCGCACTACCCGCGAAAAAAGAATTCGGTTTAAAGCCAATACGTTTATCTATCTAACGCCAAAGGAATCAAGTCGATATCTTGAAAACTAAGCAAGTTATGACCAAAAAGGTAACCAGTTCTACTAAAAAGTGGCCGGGAAGAGGCAGTAGTAGAACTGGTTACCTTTTTGGTCATAACTTGCTTACTTTTCAAGATTTCGAATTAGTTTCTTTTGCGTTTAAAAGCTTAATGTATTGGCTTTCATTCGAAATTTTTTTTAGCGAAAATAAGAAAAAAATTTTTTTGTCATTTTTTTCAAAAAAACAAAGGGGTTAGGTCATCATAATTTTTGGGGAAAAAATTTTTTTTCGCACTATCCGCGAAAAAAGAATTCGAATTGAAGCCAATATGTTTATCTATCTAACGCAAAAGAAATCAAGGTGATATCTTGAAAACTAATCAAGTTATGACCAAAAACGTAACCGGTTCTACTAAAAAGTGGGCGGGAAAAGGCAGTAGTTGAACTGGTTACCTTTTTGGCCATAACTTGCATACTTTTCAAGATATCGACTTGGTTTCTTTTGCGTTGGATAGCTAAACGTATTGGCTTTCATTCGAAATTTTTTGTTAGCGAAAATAAGAAAAAACATTTTTTGTCATTTAAAAAAAAAAAAACAAAGGGGTTAGGTCATCATAATTTTTGGGGAAAAAATTTTTTTTCGCACTACCCGCGAAAAAAGAATTCGAATTAAAGCCAATATGTTTATCTATCCAACGCAAAAGAAATCAAGTCAATATCTTGAAAACTAAGCAAGTTATGACCAAAAAGGTAACCAGTTCTACTAAAAAGTGGCCGGGAAGAGGCAGTAGTAGAACTGGTTACCTTTTTGGTCATAACTTGCTTAGTTTTCAAGATATCGACTTGATTTCTTTTGCGTTCGATAACTAAACGTATTGGTTTTCACTCGAAATTTTTTTTAGCGAAAATAAAATTTTCATTTTTTAAAAAAACCAAAGGTGTTAGCTCATCATAATTTTTAGGGAAAATTTTTTTTCGCACTACCCACGAACTGGTTACTATTTGGGTAATAACTTGCAAGTTAATTTAATTTCATTTAAATTCTATATAGAGTGTAGTGCCAGACCCTCTTCATTTTTCCAATATTACCACTAATCTTCCCCAGAAATTAAAAAAAGAAAACATTTTTTTAAAAACCCATTTGTTAAGCTTCCAAGATCATTTAAGATGTCTCACTATTATATTCCATTTAAGCATTCCCTGTACCACCATTTCTATATAGTGTGTAGTACCAGCCCCTCTCAATTTTTTCAATATGAGTAATCTTCTCAAGAAATCACATTTGTTTAAACGAGCTATATTGCTGCTCTAACATGTATTTTGCCTTCTGTACTGTTACAGTTTCATTAAGAAATTCCTGGAACATATTTCCTGACATATAGTTTTTTTATCCTTGTCGTTCCTTGTGTTCCTATAATTCGCTTTTTAAAAGAACCTAGTTCATTTTTGAATATTTGTTAACTGTTTAACAGAGCTCTGTTAACTGCGAAATTGTCATTACTAAAAAATGTGGTTTTTGTCTGTGATAGTGAAATTTAAAAATTATCTTCACACACATGATATCATCATGTCTTCAAATTTGTCGTGCAGGGTGTCTAACGTAGCATATAGTGCCGTTTTATTAAATCCACATGTCGATAGTGCTCATATCATCTAAATCACGTAACCGTTGTTCTCAAAACAAATGCATCGATGACTTCAAAGCAGTGACCCTGTCGGGATGCATTGAATGTTCCTGGATCTATATGGATTCTTTGACGGTCCCATTTATTCAGTAATGGGGGACGATTCTGCCGTGGATCGTTGCCAAAATAGATCAATCATTTTTATAAAACAATTTTATCGTTTGTAAGTGTTGTTGATTCATTTTTCCGTCTATAGTGTTTTGGATAAACAGATTAAGTAAACAACAGCCAATTTTATTAATACAGCTTCAATAAAATATTTGTTTGCCATCAACTGTCAAAGATTAAAAAGGTCTATTGGAAGATCCGATATCACTTAATTTAACTAAATCTGGCTTCAAAGTTCATGCAGATTTAAAATTTCAAAAAATGAAACTTTACACTAGATTATTGAATTTGACCCAAAATAAAAAAAATAGTTATAAAATTAAATTGCGATGAGAGTGGAATGATATCCCAAGGCGTTAATAGAAAATTACGTAAATAAAACGGAAAGCATTTTGCCGCCAGTCAATATCAGGTACAACAGCGAGTCACAAAAATGTCGAAGACCAAACAACAAACTCAATAAATAATCACAATGAGGCGAGAGCCGTTTTCGAGCCAAGTTGTGTTTTGCGCTTGCACCAAAATTTATTTTTTTTAATTACTGGTTCTGGTATGTACTTTGGTCGAATGAATTTAAATTCATACTATTCTTAAGTTGAACTAGCCATCTCTATTTACCAAGAGTAACAAAAGATCATAAGATGTCATTTCAAGGAATAAGGGAAAAGGTAACAATGAAAATGAAGGTGACTTTTAATAGGGATTCTAAAAGAAAATTGTAAAAAGAAATGAAGAAAATAAGTTATCATATGGTTCTTGTTTTCCTCAAAATAGTCCTGGAAATGATTTGTTGCTCTCCGCTCGTACCCATACAGGTATGGTTATTGTACTGATATACATCATAACATAGATACATATGTATTTATGTTTACGTTTATGTTATATTCCAAAGCAATATGCTTTTAACACGAAATTCAAAATGCAAAACAAAAAAAAAAAAAAAAAATATATATATATATATATATATATATATATATATATATATATATATATATATATATACATATCCTAGGTCTGATGATGATGATGACGTTACTGATAAAATTATTATTCGCAAACAAAAGCAAAAGAAAAATCGTAACATAAAAAACATTGAATCGCAACTCATAAGAAGAAAACACTTTTAACGACATGTTCTTAAACATGTGTAGTCCTCTTAAAATGCCAGAAACACTGACGATATAAACTCATGTATAAAAAAACAGCAACAAGCCCGTTCGTTGTACATCTTACTGTTGCATACATTAAAGACAGAGTATAAAAATAGCACAAACGTAAGGATAATCACGGAACATGTATGAATAAGTGGGTGCATGTGTATGTGTGTGTGTGTCTATGGTCTTGTGTATCCATGTGACGAAGAAAAAACGTATTAAGCATTTAAAAGTTACCTTTAGTTCGGTTCTTACTGGCACATTTTTATTTTTAGAGGGATATAACTAGTTGCAGGTATACTTAACGTAACCAACATTTTCTAACTATGCACATATCAAAATAAACTTTGAAATTTATATATGACTACTAGTATATTTTTAAAATTTTATTTACAATTTTTGTACATTTGATTGATTTTTAATACAACAATTATTCATAATTTCATATCGAAAAATATATCATACGTTGGCCATTAAAATATGTATAGTCGAATTTGGAAAAATGAAAGCTTATAAGAAAACCAACTTATAAGAAAACTAATCGGCGAAATCGCATTTTATAAATTAAATCTTAAGTCAAAGCCGGAATACATTTGTTTAGAATGTGTAATATTTTTTGATCTTAGTTCTAAAGTGCTGACTCCATTTGAATTGGAAACTGAAGCTCGTTTAACGAAAGTCTTGCTTAAACGAAAACCAACCGCTGATATTTTCATATTCTTATGTTACAGTTTTATTGTACATATAATCGAAGAATATCGCAACTTTTATGATGGTAGGCCAGCTCGGCCTTTATACCCAAAGAGACAGGTAGTTTGAGATGCGGCTGTATTAAACATGGCACCGTCCTATAGAGCGTAGGAGGACAGTTCCTATGGTAACGAGGCTTTTTTTATGTCGAGATACTCAGTAGGATTGGAGTGACGGAGTTTGTATTCGGAATAGAAGGGCGACTCTAGTCTTTCGGTCTCCCTCAAAGTGACCAATACCTCCATTGTATTCCAGGTGGGGACATATGTTGTAACGAATGCTGCAAGGGAAGTTTCGAGCTCCACCTAAGAGGCCAATTCTATCGACATTTTTGTGGACGATGTGAACACATCTTCCTAAGTACCTTCGCAAATAAAGAACTTACAAAAAAGCTTGAGTATAGCTTGAAAAGTTTCTTAGACCAAATCCTCTGATATATTAATCCAGGACAAGCGACAGGTAGCTCTCGTTAACAAAGTAATTCATTTCATATATAAAGTTAAGGCGGAACAAATATTCGTCAAAGAGATTTTCAGCTGAGATTGAACACCTTAATATTGTTTTCAGAAAATTTGTCTATCATTCATTTACTTTCTGCGATGTTATACATTTTCAATATTTAAGACTTTGTTCTCAATGAACTATTATTCCCTTTCGATAAGATGCATAATCGCAATTTCCTTGGACCGTTCTACATTTGAATTTCAGGTGATCTTTCCTCATGAACAATTGGGTAGACTTTCGGTTGTTTTAAGAATGTGTCGGAATGTTTAAGATGCCTCGACTTTTTTTAATTTTGGTTTTCTGGGCGCTTTCCTTTCATAAAGTTTTACAATCTGAAAAATATTTTATCAAAATATTTATAGGACACGTCAAAGCCTCGTTAGCAAATCCACCAGAGTGTTAAGTCGGTGTCAATACAGATTCTGAATAATAATAATAAAAAAAAAACATCGGAAGGCATGTATGTAAATTTGTTATTTTAACGTGATCACTTTACGTTTTTAAAAGCGGCTTAACTGGTTGAAAGGTAACAACGTAAAGTTGAGAAAAAATATATAAGAATGTTTAAATTGAAAGCAGCTACAAATAGTTCTGTGCAACAGACGCTCGCCAATACATTCAAACATACACACATATAAACTCTCACACAAATACATACATTTACACATTGTTAAATACACTCATCCAGTAAAAAAGACCTCGTGTTTGCAAACTTTTCCTGTTTGCTTGTTGCCACATTCATTCATTTATTGCTGTACACGAGTATTTTACATGGTGATGTGGTATAGATTGTGGCAATATTGTCGTTTTTTTTTTAAATAAGAATATGTTTATATACATACACTTGTATATATTTTAAATTTCCATATATAAATATATTTTTCTTTCTAGATGTAAGTTTTATGTAATTTTTTTGTATGTTCGTTATTTTTTGTCTTTTATTCTCCATCTATAGTAATATTTATTATGAATGTTGCAACGTTGTTGTAGTTTCGTTTACGAATTTCGTTACATGCGAGACCGAGAGGAATGAACTGTTTTAACAATTGCATTGTAGTCTTTCATTGCAAGTAAAATGATGACAATAAAATTATATAAACATATTTTTAATACAGGCTAAAATATGCAAAAATATGTGAATTTTATTGTAGTCATATATAAACATTTTCATATACATATTTATTCATGTACATTTAGCTTAAATACAAATAACGAAGTGTAACCCAGCAGCAATTATAGCTTTTGGTTTAACACATTTTCGAAACTTTCTCACGTTGGTCATAGATCTGGTGAACGAATTTGTCACCATAAAGGAGCAACAAGAAAAACTTTATGGAATTTTTCTGGCAGATATTTTCTTAATATCCCATTTAGATAAATAACCATACAGTGCCGCAATAGAGTGGTCTTAAATATTTCGGTATCCATTTCGATCGTAGTATAAAATGGAAATAACATATAGAAGCCAAGTGTATCCAAATTCAATTAAAATGCGGTTGAATTAAATTGTCTTAATGTTAGAAACTCTACATTAATCCTGAATTGCAAACTTCTGCTGTACAACGCAATATTGAAGCGAATGTAGTTTTAAGAAAGATTTGATACTGAGGCACTGCCTCTAAATGCAAATAACCTCAGGGGTTCCTTGATAGGCTACAAAAGTGCGCAATTACTTGGATTTTAAAGTTTTAATAGTAGAAACTGAGTTTGTAAAAAACGTAACCAAGTATATAAAAAATCTAATCACATCAGCTTGAAATATTCATAATTTTATGGGACACTCACGTTTAAGGCAAAGGGATACTCTTGCCTGGATATACGCTTGCGGCATGTAGTAAAAATGAGCTCGGTATACTTTTATTGACCGGCAATAGCTGGAGTGGAAAGCTAAATTTTTTTATTATTTTATAATCAAGATTTTACAATTATTGCCATTCATCATTTTAAGAATGAAGATTCTATAAATGAAGCCACCTATAAAAAATTCCAATTGCAAAAATGTAGTAGAAAAAATATCAATAGCAAATTTTTTAAAGCAGAAAAATTATTTAGAAAATAATTGTTGGCATGAAGAATTTTCCACGAACAATTTTTTGCGATGGCCATGGAAAAATTTGCTATAAAAAGTTTGTCATGGTGGCCGTTCATGAAACATCTTTTACAGAAAATTTGCCACAATGGCCACAGCAGCATTTTCTACAGGAATTTTGTCGCAATTATCAAAGAACAATTTTCTTCAATTGTCTATAGAAAAGTTGATGCAATGGCGACAGAAAAAATGTCGATTGAAAATTTTTTGGTTTCAACACGGATAAAATTTCTACGGAAAATTTTACGTGATGACTATGGAAAACTATTCTGGGGAAAATTTCCTACAATGGCTACAGAAAATTTGTCTATAAAAAAATTGTCAGGGTTTTTGTGTAGCAATTAAGAAATTAATTGGGATGATAATAGAAAAATTGTGTATAGAAAGCTTTTTGCCATGGCCACAAAAATCTTGGTATAGAAGAAGAAAAATTTTCATTGGAGAATCTTAAAAGATTGTGGTAAGAAGGTTAGGTTAGGTTAGGTTGATTGGAGGGGTGTGATAGCCCATGTCATACGACATGGGCTTGTTGTGCGCTCCCTTTAATTATCAAACACAAACTGCTAGAGTTCTGCGGCAGGATTCGAACCTGGGACCTTCGCACTACAAGTCTAGTACACTACCTACTAGTCTACGAAGGTCAGTTTTGTGGTAAGAAAGTCCATAGAAAATTTGTTCCGATAGTTAAAAAATAGCTTTTCTCTAGCAAATTTATCTCAATACAAAAATTTTTCTATATAAATTTTTTCCCAGAACTTCATTTACTTCAATTATTGGAATACGAGTAGGAAGTCCCAGAAATTCGCTGGCTTATATCATTAGTATGTTTATGTAGATGGGCCTATATGTGTATGTAGTGTACATAATACTAAAATATGAACATACACCTTTACTCAAACTAATTTTTGTAAACACACTCATACCCACCGATCCTGGCAAATTCATTTGCAAACGACATCAAATTATATTTAATGGCATGATTATGGCAGTGGGAATTTCTTTTCTTTACAGCTTTTTTCCCTTATTTTTTGTCATTTATTGTTAATATTTTCTGTTGCTGTTGCTGCTGCTGTTGCTGTTTTTGTTGCAACTTGTACAGTCGCATATACCAGTATTTTTTAGCTGTTGAGCTTATTATTGCACGCTGTTAAGGGAAAACATTTTCATTTGCTGTTGCTGTTGATGCTGGTGTTTCTCTGGTTGGGTTGGTGTTGGTGGCGCGGTTGTTGATGCGGTTTAATGTTTCTTAAATGCGATTAAAAATAATATTTTCGCCTTTTTTCTGGGGAATGATACTTATATGTTTGCATTTGAGCATATTTGATAGCAGCTGTTAAATGGAAATTTTGAGGTTTTTAATTTAAAGGTTGCAAGTGAAATAAATATCATACGAGTAATAGTAATTATGGCACTTGCTTTTCTATGCCATGGCAGTAATGGATTCGAAAAGCAATAAGTAAGTGGGACATGAACGTTTTTTTAAAGACTAATTATTGAAATATTTTATGCTATTTTTATATGATAAAAATCATTTAATGTGCAAAATTAAATTTTAAAGATGTCTTTAGTCACAATTTTCAAAAGAACTATAATTCCAAGGGTAATGACATACTCTTTTGATCTGAGTGATTTTTCACTTAAGCACAGAACAGACCCTGTTGCCAGCGGCTACTTTAAACCTTGACAACTTCTGGCCCGAATTAATATTTAAAAGTGATTTTTTTTTGTTATTAAATTTAATTTTTTGTTATTGAATTTTAAATAATTACTGACTTTTTTTACAGTATATGACCGCCTTCCATTTAACGACTGATATTGGCAATTTTTTGATACAAGTATTCACATGTGTAAAATTTATTTGAGTTTTTAGTCAAGTTAGATCAGGTTATGTTGAAACAGTCAGAATTGCATCAGAATTATTTTGACCTATTGACCCATTGTGATAAAACTCTTTTTTAGTTTGTCCCGACCGACTTACCGAAAGTAGCTTAATATAAAGTGCATTATTTATTTAACGTCTGCAACGTTAGGCGGATCCTTAAATCCAAGAGATCCTGAAGCAAGTGCCTAAGAAGTGTTCTATATTATCTTTTTTTATTGAGTTCAACCACTTATGGCTGCCAAAAAACAGTGACCAATTTTCACAGGCAATGGTTTTTATATTTTTCTCCCAATCCTAGACAGTAGATGGCCTTCATCCTCCATGTATATATGATACGAAACTGCATGGGGTTCTTATCATTTCCTATGGCCGGCAAACATCTCATTTCTTTCCTCTTCGATTTCAAGCAGAACTAATATCTAGTACTGGCATTGCCCTTCCCCTTCGTCCAGAAACCCAAATGATCCGTTTATTAAACTGTTCATCTATTAAACTGACAGACGATCGACAGTCGAGGGCTGGTTTTAATTTCATGAGGTTGTGGGATTGATGCCTAGGAAGGATTTCTATGTGTTTCATTACAATGACTGTGGATAGTCCTTATAAATGCCGAGGGTAAATTAAGCCGCAATATAATATAAACTAAAATTCTACATATAATAAAATAACATAATACTTCGGGATATATTTTTTTTGGATTTACAATTTAAATTTGCAAATGAATCCAGAAAGTGTAGTGCTTTTCATAAAAATTTTCTAGACGAGTTGGCCGTCTGGATTGTAGAAACAGATAATAAGAAAAAATTGTGTTTATTATTCTAACAAGAGTGAAAGTTTTAAGGACTTGAATATTAATTACTTTGTGTGTTCAAGCATTTGTTTTTACTGTACATGAACTCTTTATTTTTATTATGCAGTAGAAAGTAAATATGAAATGATTGCATACTCTAAGGCTGCATAATGTTATCGTTGAACAGTGGCCATAACACTTTAAAACTGATGCTTAATAAGTTTTTGTTTGTAATTATTAAGTTTTTAACTATTATTATGCAGCTTTTATGTGTAAAGCTAATTGACATGGACACATATGAATGCTAAATATGTATTCTTGTAATTAGCATGAACTTTTAATCTGTTTGGGTAGAATCATTCATTATTAATTCAAATCTTTTTTGCGTGTTTAGAACGCGTTTTTTAAATTTGTAGCTTATTCGAAACGATTTTAGAAAATACTTTGAATGAAGATATTTAGGGTCTGATCTTGTAAATTGGATCATTAAAGTGAAATCAGTATAGAAAACCAAATCAATATTAACCTTTTTTTTAAATTTGTTTATAATTCTCATAAAAATCCAAAAATTTATGTGGGTTTTTTACAGTGAATATTTTTTATAAGAAACGAATATAAAGTTAAAATTTAATTTTTTTTGATCTCCATATAAATTTAATTTGGTGACATGATAATGAAAATTATTCCCTTACTCTTTTTAGTGCTGTTTACACAACCCAATCACGTGATTGTAAAAATTAATGTACAGAAATCATTTAAAAGATTGAGTGCTTTTCATATACATTTTTGGGACGAGTTAACTGCCTGGGTTTTGAAAATCACACGTTTGTTTTGTTTAAACTCTATTCTGCCTACAATTAACATAATTTTAAGTTTTTTTTACTTTCAACAAAATTTTTGGACCAGAACAGCGAGAATACAATATACTTAATAGATAAATATCTTAAAAATTAATTTAGTGGTATTAACGAGTGTCCCAAAGTTAACGTAAGATATAATTTTGCTGCCATTATGACTACAGATAGTTTGGTTGATGGAATTTCTTAGTAGAAGTTATATAGAATTGTCGCGAGACATATTTTATTTAATTATCTATTCCTCCCTCTCTTAGAATGGTGTAATTTCCTTTTTATTAATTTGTTGACATTGTAAATTTCCACTTTAAATGTACAGATATTTGCAGTCATCAAACTTGTTAAATTATTGTGCCATTTTTGCTAATTTTTTTGTTTATTAGATTTGCTTCTATTAGTCAATTTTTCGTTTTTTTCATTTTTTAAATTCATTCGCTGATTTTGCCCTGTTAGCGGCAAAAAATGAAGTTAATATTTATGCCTGCCTTATGGATTAAAACAACAAAAAAATAGTAAACCGACATTTCGTTGTAGGAGAATTTTACTGCGCAAAATTTTTACGGAATATAAATGAAATAGTGATGGTGGGAGCTTAAAAAGACAGATAAGGATATGTGGAAAGAATTGCTTGGAGTGCCGTTGCAAGATAGAATAGTCAGTTTAGTGAAAATGGAATGATTTTGAGGTGTGGGAATTTTGGATTTCAACAAGACAATGCCATATGTAATACAGTCAGTGTAAAAGTTCAATTTCCACACGTGACACATCCTGATCGTATATAATCTTTCGTTTCGTTAATCAAAATTGACAATTGGTATTGCTTAGGGTTGTGGCAAGTTAATTGAATTGCTTTTAATTCTTCTTAAAAATTTTATATAAATATATGATGTTGAATGCTTCTCAAGATTTAACTCCAAGATTTAACTCTACTGATTAAATTCTTCTTAAACAAGCTCCAAATACGAAGCCATTTGGGTTTTCTACAGAAACACCAAGAGTCTATAGCAGGAATCGATTCTGAGACTCTCAACCTAGTAAAACAGTACAATAGTCATTAATCTACGAGGGTAAGAACAAAATGCCCTCTTACAATAAATAACAATATTCTTAATAACTTTTAAAGATCGTAGCCTTACTGTCAAAATGTCTTAAGTGACAAATATATAGATTTTGAATGTTTTTTTTATCGTATTCGATAAAGTCTTATAATCGTTAGAAATTTTGAATTTGTCGCTTAAGCTTTTTTTGCGGCGCTTGGTTCATGAAATATTGTATTTCTTATTTAATATAAATCTTTCATGTAATTTGGCACACCCTGTGGGTATGTACAAGCTTATATATGATGGCAAAGTTCTTAAATTATTTCACTAATGACACACTATAAAAACTTTTTATTCACTTTGTTCCCAATTCATAAAAATTCATAATAATTGTAATAAAAATGAAAAAGATCATAAAACGGTGATATAACATAATTTATTCAATGTTTTACTTGTTTATTGTTGTTCTATATTGTCTGGAAATTATAAAATTTTTAATAAAAAAAAGAAGAAAGAAATAAATAGACAACTGGCACGCCATTAAGCAAAATTAAGAATAAATGCCACCATTAAATTAAGATTAAAAAGCAAAATACAGCGAATACGCATGCGTAACACAGAAGAATTGTAACACGATTTCAGAAATTTATGCATTCAATGCATACGCGTAATTTGTTCTAAATAGAGTTTAAAACAGAGTTTAATTTAAATGCTAATTCGAATTGATGCAATGGAAATAAACAACAACAAAAGAATACTTCGAAACAACATTATGTAATTGGTGTTCTTTTTATAAACAATTAAAAAAGAAAATATGTTTCGTAGTATTTCCTAATGGAAATTTGTTCTAATAAAATTCGTTTTTACGGTTATTGTTGCCAATTGTTGCACAATAGGGGAAAACTTAAAATGCTTCGCAGTAGTTAGTGAATCTTTCGTGCAAATTTATGTACCTTTTGTTGTGTTTTGTTTCATGGGCAAAAGCCTGTTAAAAAATTGCATGCGATGTAAAAATAATAATAAAAAAATAAATAAATAAAAAATAAAAGTGATGCATTCGAATCTCAATGTTTGTTTTAATAAGAAATTAATTTTTACGTCTCTAAAATCAAAAATTTTATTAATAATTATCATATGGGAGGAATGTAAATAATGGTGAAATTTGTATTTATCAAGGAAATAGTAAAATCGTTTTCTTGTTGATAATTTAGTATAAAAGAGTATATTGATTTACAACTTTTTTTATGGACAGGCCCAGAAATATTATTAAAAATTATCTAAAATTGGGAGTTAAAATTTTTTATAAAAAAATTTTTTTAAGTTAAAAAGGGCACAAAAAATCTTGTGTACGGGCATCACTAGTAGCAAAGATTTATTAAATATATAAAAAATTGCATAAATATTTTTTCCCCACTTTAATTTTTTTAATAATAGTTCCTGAATTGTAAAAATAAAAATACCGAACCACCAAATTGTGGTTATAAGTGGTTTTTTGTCTGAGTTTTTCTGTTCTCTCATATTTTTTTATATAAATATTTTTATAAAATATAAATATTCCGGAATTATTTTTGGATAATTTAAGTTTCTAGAGAAGTTCGATATCCTAGTCGAGATGAAAACAAGCGATCAGGTTTCATTGTTTCAGTATACTTTTAATTTCTATTTGTAAAAAAAGAATATTTATATAAGAAGTGAATATAAGCTTTTAGTGATAATGATGATAATGATACTTGTTACATTTTTATACTTTAATTTGTTTGTTGAATGAATTTTATATTTTGTCAATTTGTTATTTCAAAAATAAGTTAGTTGAAAAAAAAATATTGTGACGTGCAGTCTTATAATAGCTTTCCAAATTTATTGAAATAAATAGTTGGTTTTTTACCTTAAAAATAAGAGATAATAACAAAATATAAAACATATTGCGATTTTTTGGAAATTTTGAGGTATTTTATCGCTTTGGTTTTCTTTTAATCACATTTAAAAAAATTTTGTATGTGGGGTATTCATATCCTTGCTGAGGCTTCAAAAAATTATGTATATAAATTACATGCTACACATTGCAGCTGTTAGTAAATCGATTACTTCTAGTATTTTACTTTAGCTTAGACTGTAATTTTTCAAAAAAAAAAAAAAAAAAAAAAAAAAAATAAAATAAAAAAATAAATAAATAAATAAATATATATATATATATATATATATATATATATATATATATATATATATATATATATATATATATTAGAAGCTGATATATCCTTGCTGCGATTTCAAAAAATATGTACTCAAACTATAATCTATAACTTACGACTTTGTAAAAAAATTAATTCTTTTTACTCCCTTTAATTTCTCTATGATAGATAATCACATTCTTAACAGGATCTTTTTTCAAGTACCATATGAAGTTTCTTAAACCAAAGTATGCTCCTTTCATTTTTGCCCAATTTCATTCGACGTTAAAGCACTACGTGTTGTAGGCTTTTTGTGGTTTTTATGAAAATTTTTTTATATCAGCTGGATTAATTTCTAATTTTACTTATTCTTTAAAGTTACAGTTCTAAGTGATGATGAACAAAAGGAAATATATATTTCCATATTTTTATCATGTTAATAAGTGCTGAAAATTCTATCATAATTCTTAAAGCTTTTAAGCTTTAAGGAAATTCATTCCACTTCAATTATTATACCCAGTGACATGTATTTTTGAAAGGCAACAGTTTCTTTAAATATTTTTCACTTTAGCTGTATTTAGTCTTACTTAATTTGAAAAGATACTCGCGTTTGCTTTTAACAGCATCTTCTTTGTCTAGTGGTGTGTAGCCTGTAGCCTGTAGCCTGCCGCCACCATTGTAGCTGAGTATAATAAACTTATGTACGTGCTTCCTGTTTACAATTCCATATTTTTTATTTATAATAAAAATTTATATATTTCTTTTATGTGTTATTTAGCACATATTGAACTCAATATATTTTTGACATAATATATCTTTATTCCAATATATTGTCGTTATTTTTTTTTTGTTCTTGGCAAAAAATATATTTTATATATTTGGTATTAGAAGAATATGTTGATATATATTTCTGTATGCCGGAATGATAAACATGTTTGCATATAGTGCTTCGTGTTTCCTCTTTATCACTATTCTCTAAAATTGATGATTCTGAGTATTTAAGGATGCCCTACAGTGGCGGAGGAATGTTGCAAATAAGCCATGGGAATTAATAATTCTACAAATTATTAATTGAATTCTTTTCGGCGGTTTCTTAAAACAAGTTGGCAAATGATTAAATACTACTAGGATTAAAAAAATAGTGTCAAAGAGTGGATGCCTGCTAAGAAGCCGAGAGACCAAAGTAAAAAATTAGTCATAGTCAACAATGTGTTGGTAAAAACGTGGCAATCGAATTAATTGAGGAAGAAGTGTGTTTGAGCAAGGAAAACTCCTCCAGCCTACTACCTGCAAGACCTCACGGTCTTTATGAAAAATTATAAAAAAAAATTAATTACGAGTAGCTCTAGATCTATCCTAGAGTCCATAAATCAAATGCAAATATTGACTTCGTGCTGTCGATAATTAAAATGTTGTTGTTGCTCAGGTAGTAGAGGCTTTAGATTATAAACTTGCAACCAATGTGAATGCCCTATATTCAAGGCCGATATCAAACGTAAGATTTTGAAATTGAAATGTACACACATAAAATAGAGAATATAAACTGCAATGAGTTTTAAATCAACCCTGCTTCAGAATTTAAAAAAAAAATCATCCCGCATGATTTTTCTCGCGAAAAATTTTCTAATAATCTTGAAAAATTTTTTTGCTCCTTAAACTCAAGTCTAAATACGTTCGTTAGTCAATGGGTCCGTACACGGCTTAAGCAAATTCATATTAAGCAGACTTTTGAGACCCCTCTGACTTGATTATGTGGTTGTTGTCAAGTCCCTGGGGAGAGTCTCTCTTTCTCACCCAAATAGAAAGTAGCGTTCTATTGGACTTGGATAGTTGTAGAAGTTTCTTTTACATTTATGTTGCCGAGTGATTAATTTAATGGAACTTTTAGATCTTTTTGAACGTATACATCTTTTCCATGCCATGCAGTGGCAGTGATCAATAGCAGGATTTTATAATGTTTCGTTTGTAGTTTCTTTATATTCGAAGCTGAGGCGGTAGGCCATAACTGATTTCCGTAGCAGCATATTGATTTAAAATTAAGTTGTTTAATAAAAGTGCTCAGCTTAACTCAGTTGGCGAATTAATTTGAATCGATATCAATATAATTTGGATCAACTTTGCATCTATATGGGTCTTCTCTGTTAAACGATAGTCAAAGACTTACCGATTTATTTATTCATACAATGTTGTGGTATAATCTGGTTATTACTTCGGATTGATTGCAAAATTAAAATTATATAAAAATGCTTAGTCGTTGTTCTTAGAACTCTGCATTTTTAGCCTTTTTTTAATTGCGAAACATATTCCTGTAGCTTTCAGGACGCTTCTAGAGCCCTTTCGTGCACACTTATAAAAGTTACATATATCAAAGGCGAATGTTGATATGTGAATGTTATTGCATATGCCAATAAGCAATAAGAGATATTTGTGAAAGGTGCGACTCAGAATACTGGCATAAGAAGTTGCTGCTTGCATGTAGATTTTACTTCAATATATTGATTATTCCTTCGTGCTGCACTTCATCAAAAGTCCATGTTAATAAATAGACTATAGCAATATTTTTCCTTCTTGATCACTTTTAATCACGCTTAAGAGATTATGAGTTTGCTCTATGGTGATGTTTTTTCTCCTAAAACGAAATTGATTTATGGGAATATATCCCTTTAGTCAGGGAGTCATCATGCTCATAAATAGGTTAGGTTAGGTTAGGTTGATTGGAGGGTTGTGACAGCCCATGTCATACGACATACACTTAAGCCAGTGAAGGTTTGTTCTGTTCTCCCTTTTAATTATCAAACACAAACTGCCAAAGTTCTGCGGCTGGATTCGAACCTGCGACCTTCGCACTACGAGTATAGTACACTACCTACTAGTCTACGAAGGTCATAAATAGTTTTTTAAATATTTTTAATATATTGGATGAGGGACTCAAGTTTCATTTGGTTTTTTCCGATATTGGAAATCATGATAATCATCGAAACTTTCCAATCCGCAGGACAGAGTTTGAGATTAAATTGTTATTGAAAATATATGTATGTCTTTGATATTTGTATTATCAAAGTTCTAAAGTCTATAGATTTGAAACGCTTTGTTTCAACCCAATAAAGCCATTACACAAATGGCAATTATAATGGAGTTCAGTTTTAAATAATTTTTTTTACTGTTGGGTAGAATATCTTCTCCTTTTTGTTCTTATCTATCCTAAAATATATTTTTGATCCTATAGCTCTTTCATATGTTTCACATCTTTTTTATGGTTTTGCTCATATATGTACCGCTTGAAGTAAATACGAGTTCAGCTTGTTAAGGATGCGTGCAACTCCCTCGCTCTTGCCATTGATATCACCTACTGTTTTTGTCATGAATCCAGTCTAGTCTTATAGGAATATGTAGCAGCATTTGAAATTTGCCTTATCATTATTTCTTATTGTTGTTTATGTGCTAGTGATATAATTGATGTTGCCGATGTTTTATTTACAAAAACATGCAAATGTAAATAGTCACTCAAACAAGGACTATTTAGATAAAGACATACATTTGTATGTATGAGTTTATTTTGAAATGACTGGTTTTTTTCATTTTATTGGTTTTATTTTGTTTATTATGACAATGTAGTGCGAAAGATATGAAATGACTCGACAGTTTTATTTATTTACGTATTTGTTATTTATTTTATTTTATATCATCAGAAAGGTACCCTTCCTTCAGTAAGCGTTAGCGTTAGCGCTCAAATATGTGGCAGTCGTTGCATAAACTGTGGAAATTATTGTAGTTTTTTATCGTCTTTGGTAAATAAATATGTCAAAATCATGATAAAAGATCCCTTGTTTTGATGTTGAAGCGAAAATTATGAGTTA
Organism: Germaria angustata; assembly: GCA_963681545.1. Classification (NCBI taxonomy): domain Eukaryota; kingdom Metazoa; phylum Arthropoda; class Insecta; order Diptera; family Tachinidae; genus Germaria; species Germaria angustata. Next base: position 95,063,989 of record OY812999.1, on the reverse strand, counting down.
AAGAAAAACTAAACTTATGGATGTGTGAAAAACTAAGAATAGAATAATATTTTTGGAATCAATAATTTGTTATAAGAAATATATTTTACTTTAATATAGAAATGCAATACAATTAATAAATTGTTCGATGGTTTATGCTTTGTCCTGAACCATTTTCAATAGGGAAAAGGTACCCAAGTGCCCAGAAAAAGGACACAAAACTCTTTACTGTTTAAATTTGTGAAACTGAAACTTTTATAAGCATATGAAACTTGTATAGAAAAAATTCTATATTAAGGGAAAATTTTGTAAAACGAAAAGTTTCTAAATGTTGAAAAAATGTGTAATAAAAATAGCGGGAAAATATTTGATATTGGGATTTTTTCCATAAAAACTTTAAAGGTTTTGAAACGTTTTGTAAAAAAGAATATGGCCCCTATTTCTTATTGTACTATTTAGTATCAGTATTGAACTTATTAAAACATTCTGTTTCACAATATGAGCCCATAAGTGTACTTACGCGTATGAGGTGCAACATTTTGTGACATGATGTTGGTCTAATAGGAGTTTGATTACACTTTGTGATAAGAATGGAAAATTTTATGGTAATATAAATTGAGTGTAAGATAAAATAAAGTGAAATACATTCGAATTGAGTTTTGCATAACTAGGAAATTTAAGGATATGTTTTTTTGGTAGTTCAAGATCTTCAATAAATTGGCCTCAGTAACGTTTGTTGTTAAATATAGCGCCAGAATTTAAAATATAGCGCTACAATTAAACTAGTTGTATACTAATTTTGCAGTCAATAAACTGAAATTGAAATAGTTTATACTTTGTGCTTAAGAATTTCTAAGCTCCGGCAGCAGACTTAATATTTGCTGTTCTCTTATCCGCTGTTTTTTAATTATTTAGGATTAATTTCTTTATTAAGGATATTGTTTGCAATTTCTCGGGATTTGATGAAACTCTTTGAATAAAATTGGCTTTCTTTGACTGAGGGAGTATTGCATTCGACCTTTAGCATAAATTTGTCTCAAAAAAATATTTTTTTTCAAAAAGTTTGTTCTCGAAAAATTTATACATTTACTATATGGAATCAGTTCATATTTAAGTGAAGCCAAAGTTTAATTCCAATATGTCCAGCCTTTTAAAAATTATGGGAATTTGCACATTTACATACACATAGAAATATGGGCATTATTGCAGAGTAGCTTCCTCGGGCTCAAAATGGCAATAGCTGACGAAATCTCATCTCCAGGCAATTAAATATGTTTGAAAAATTAAGTCTAGTTTTCTTGCAGAAAGAAAATAATGTTTGATTGTTGGAGGGATTTCAATTCAATTTAATTTAGTTTCAATTACTTTGAAATTAATTGAAATTACTTTGAAACTAATCAAAATTAATTTCATATCCAAATAAAGTTTTTAATGAGAATCGAAATATCGCTACCTAATATAATATTTATTAAGAAAAACCTATAACCTTGCCTAATAAATTAAAGGAGGATGTTGCACTTCCCTCCATACAAGCAAAATTTTAGTAATTGAAAGCGTGTCGTAATCAAACGAGGCGATTTTTATTAAATTTGTTACACAGAAATTTCTTAATATGCTGCAGCAGCGTCCAGGAGTCTTGGCTTGATAAATATACAAAAATACTTTCCATTCTACTGAAACTCATTTAATGTGTGCTGACTGTATTACAATTAATTCTATTGCATTAAGTACTTCATTTAGCAATTTGTGATTTTTTATTAAATGCCGTCTTGTTGGAAAAAGAGAATTTAATTAAAAAATGCATATTTTCTGATTTTCCAAGCAATTATTTTTTACATAAATAATTTTTATTATCTAACATTAAATACAGGTTTTCTACAAAATTATACACTTGTTAGAGGCATAAAAGTTTTATTTTAACACACGCACAAAAGCGCACTCCTACCAGCCAAACTGAAGCTTCCAGCCAAGAATTTTAATTAATTTGTAGGGTAATTAATGCACTTGTAGGAATGGTAGGCATAAAATTTTAAAAACATAAAACCTGAATATGTTTACACTGTGCTACAGAATAAAACTTTTTTCAAAATAGCGAGAGTCAAACGTGCTCTTTTTGAAGAAGTATTCATACCCTTACAGCAGATATATGTATGCCACATACATTGTTATGTAACAATATAGAAGTACGTAGAGCTGAAAGCAAAATTAAATAAACAATTAAATTTACAGTGAAATTTTCTTTAACAAATAATATATCGATAATACAAACAAAAAGTGATCTACTTAGACGGATTTTAAGTGTTTTGAAACTAATAAAAAAAATAGTTGCTTATAACATTCGATTTTCACTAACTGGTTACCGCACTTAATTAATATGAAGTTATCTTAATTCGACTGTAATATATTATATGAAAAATATAACATACTAAAACTGAATGTAAAATTTGAATGATATAATACGTTGTAAAATACGCAAATTTGATCTCAACTCCATATGTGAGTAAATGCGAAATTAACCCTTATAATGGATTTTCAGACTTGGTGTATTCAAAAACTATATTATAATTTTGTGAGGTGAGGTATTTTTCCCTCTTTCCCTCTAGGAGACAAAAAAGACCCATACCCAAAAAACTTATAGGCTTAAGGTCTAGACTAAAATGGTTAAAATGTTCCACAAAATCGTTCTTCGCAGTATTTTATATAAAATTTATGAAAACACTTTCTACACAGTTGTAAATACGTAAGATTTTAACTCTTAAGCACATTTTCATTTTTGATTTAATTTCTAGAGTTCAAATTTAATTTTGCAGTTTAGCGTATTCGGAGACCAATAGCAAATTACAAAAAATATAATTTTTTTTTGAGCATTTGATTCCGCTTTATTTTTATTAATTTTTTGTTGTACAGTGTTATTATTTAAAACATGAACATGTTTTGAAATTCTCTTAAAACTTAAATTTTTTTTTTAAAATAACATTTTCTTCAATTACTCTCACGATCATGAAAAGATAAAAAAAAGAGTTTTAGAATTGTATTTCTTTGTTGACTACACCAGGTTCCTTAAGCCAAAGTAAAAACAACAATTTCTTTTCACATCAGGTGTGATCATCTCACCTGTTTGGTTTACAGAGCCTGAGAATATTTTCTATATTCTCTTGCAATGTTAGTGACATTATGTTATCAATATTAATTTCATTGTTGCATCTCTTAAAATTTACTCCCTGTTTGTTTGACTTGAGTTGGTAGAAACCTTCAACTTGAACTTCTTTTCTGGTGTCCATTTAAGCTAAAAGAAAAAGAAGGAAACAAAGAATCTGGTTTTTCAAATACGTATGCACGCATGCGTTTAGTAGTCTTTCGAATACGAACGCATTAACAACGTTGGACGGGTAAAAGCGTATCGGCTTATAAAAAAAAGTGCTGATAATTATAAAATAAAGAATTGAATTAAAAAAGTGAAAAATGTTGAAATTATATTCTACCAAACAAATTATAAAGCAATGAATTGTTTTGAAAAATTTTTATTATAATTACATTTTGTTATTTAAACAACTTAATTATAGTTATTTTGTTTTATGTGTATGTGGTAGCTTTTCTTAAAGATTTCTTTTAAGTATTTTAATTAATATATGGAATATTTTTTATTACTTTCTCACATAAAGAAGGTAAGTGGTGATTCATCTTCTATGGGTTGAGTTTTTTTCATAAAAGTTTTTCTGTATTGTTGTAACTATATGCGCATAGTAAATTCATTGTTGTATTATTAAAATTTTTATAAAATTTTCTTGTTATTTTCGCTTTAAACACGTACTGGTGGTATTTGTCTTGAACGTATAAAAGGGACGGCTGCTTACAATATGACAGTTGAAAAATATATAAAATTTTCCTATGTGAACAAATACGTAAATAATTAAATGCTTGCAATAAATGTTCTTAAGACATATATAATGTGACTTAAGTTTTCTGCTCACTAACCGAACGTTATTGAGATTAATTATCTGAAGTATCCCGAAAATTTTTACATTTTATTTGTCTATTTCCGTTGGGAAGTATAATTTAAACTACATTTCCAGAAACCTAACAAGTTATATGCTTCCTTAATTTTTTTTGTAGACCTCAACCATTATGTCAAGCAATAATTCCACATGAAAACAAATCCTAAATTTTATTCTGCCTCTTAAAATCAACGTAACCATGGATCAGTAGGTTTATTATTATGAATCAGATAATGTAACCCTATGTGATTGTTTGGAGGACATTATGATGAATGTGTACTACATATGTTGACTTTTTTAATACCTGCATTAGTTTGGAACATAGTGTAATAAATATCGATAATAAGGCGAAAGAGTTTGTCGATTTGCTGTAAAGTTGGTGCAATTTATATCGAAAACTTAAAATGAGAGTGTCAATTTTCAATTTTAATCAAACATACATAATTTTCCACAGATAGCAAAATGCAATATGTCCATATGGATGTAATTTATATGGGATCGAAACGCCGCTTACCTAAAATTGTTATCTTAATTAACTTAAAAATCAGTTGATATATAAATTATTTTGTTAACGATTTAAAATGTTTCTAAAAAGCTTTTACACCGCATTAACTCAAATCAAAAAAATGTATTGCATCGATTTTAATTAAATATTTTTTTGAAATAAAATTATTGATTTTTGTCAGTCACCTCCAAAATTAATCATATAAATTATTTTATGTATAAAAAAATACATTTTTAGTTGCGGTCAGATTTTTTGTACAATGATCTATAATGTTAAACTTAACCATGTTGCAACATTTTGTGATAATTTAAAGCTCTTTTGCATTCAAGGCCATAGGATCCTTTGATTTCTAAAAATAACTTCAAGACGAGATCAATAACATAATAATTTTGCCTTTGCATACTTTCTTTTAATGCAGGTTAGAAGCAGGAATCCATGTTTGACACAATAGGGTCCTTAAAGCACTCCAGAACAGTCGCCATAAGTTTGAATATAAACTGCAATAAGATATATTTTATAACATTATGTTAAAATTCTTTTATAAATATTATTGAATTGTTGGCAAAATATTTGCATTTGTTTAATGACATTGTATACTTCTTTGTTCATATTTTCATGATCTTCCTTAAATTTATATAAAGTTTGCAAAGAAATTGAATTACAACTTGAGTAATTTAGATTATGTGAGTTTTACAAAGTACTTAGAAGTAAAGTACAAACCAACTTCAATAATTTTTATACACGAGTACATGGTAGAAAAAAAACTTGGCAGACTTTTGCGCAGAAAATCTCTTTATCATTATAAGCAGCATAAGGGAAGAATAAAATGAAGGAAAAAGCACACCAAGTAGTTGAGTAGTTGTAAGCAAACCAAAGTGGCAAAAAAAAAAAAAAAGAATTTCAGCATAAAACAATCTTGTTAGAGGAAAAATAAATACCCAAAAATATAAAAACAAACTATAGTTTGTTAGCAAACATCATATATTAGGGTTCATACTAAATTTCAAAACGTTAATAACATCAACTGGCGAGAAAAATATATTTTTGTTTTATGTTTAATTAATTTAATTTGAACATATTTTTGATATCTCATTCTGGGTTAAAGATCTAATCATTATTTTTGCTTCAATCATAGACTGTGAGTTGCCTAAATTTTCTTCTTTATACAAAGGTGAAAATTTTTTTAAAAAATATTGCAAAATATCTGACAAAAAGGTGCCGGTGTATTAAGGCGGAAAATGCGTAAATGTTGTTGGTGTTATAAAGGAAACAACATACTTACCTCCTTTTCCTTAAAAAAAAATACAAAATAAAAACTTTGCAACCTTTTCACAAAAACAAAAATAAAAAATACTCTAGAAAACTTTGTTTTCTTTAATAGAACGAAAAAAACAAGAGTTTCTATTTTCCTTTACAATTTTCACACATACGAGTCATTCATGTAGGTATAAAGAAAAAACTTCAGAGTTTTTTTTTTTTAAGATACAAGAATAACATAAGAAGTATGAGGGAAGAAATTAGAAAAAAAAACATATATTTTTCTGTTTTCAAAACCCTCGTAAGTGTTTTAAGCGCACCAAAAATTGAAGAAATGGTAAAGTGTAAGTGATACTGAAGCTTATAGAGGAAAACAAAAAAAAAAAAAAACAAAAAAAAAACAGAAACAAAAAGACTCAAGTTAAAACCACCATGCGAGTGGTAAAGAAGTAGACTTACAAGGAGTATTACTTTCGTAAGTTGCATAGTCTTTCAAACACTTCTCTACACCTAGATGTGTGGTGTTATGGAGAGCTTAAAGTTCAGTGGAGCAAAGGTAACGAAGTAATGCAGATAGTTTTTTTATATTTTATGTGGGAAAAATCAACGAAGTTGAAGATATTTACCATTGTTCTTAGCAATATGATTAAATTTATTTTTAGAAATCAAAATAACATGTCATAAGAAATTTTTACAACATTTGTCATGTAAAAATTCTGTAGAAAATAATGTCAACATATTGCTGGCAACATTCGAAAATGTCTATTTTTTTGTTAATTTAATATGTTTTTGAAGTGTAAGAAAATTCTCCCAAATCTGACTAGCACAGCTCAATCTTTAGTGATATGCTATTCTTAATGATCTTTTTGTGGCAGGAAAGGCTCCCAGCACTTTCAGAAAGTTCAAAAAATAAATTTCTTCTTGTGTATTTTAGTATATAATTCCTGCAGCTTTGATATTCCGGGAGTATTTGGAAAAAATTCATATTCGTTAAAATTGTAAGATAAAAGAGGACATTTAATATATTTAAGAGTCAGTTATATAAGTCTAATAAAGGATTTTCCAATTGAACCTTTAAGTTTATTTATGTTCATTGCAAACATTGATTGCTGTTGTGAAAGTACCAATAGAAGTTATACAGGGCTCTACTCTATAAAGATTGGAGAGTCAGATATAGACTGAGTGTGAGTCCCATCAAAAGCAGATCTCGTATTATTTTCGACAATTACAAATTTCAATCAATCAATCAATTGAAGAGTATAACGCTAAAGTTACTGGTCAGAGTTAAATATTTTCTTTAGAACTATGAAAGTCATAACTGTTATTCATATATGCAAAAAAGCTATTTGAACGTTTTAGGGTATCAGTCCTTGCAATTTAGACTAGTTATTTGAGACCAGAATTAAGCCAACCCTCCATATTAGGAGGATTGCAAATCCATTGTTGCAGCCTTTATTACGTTCTGTCTTCAAGTGTGATGTACTTGCAGGCACCATATGTTTCACAGTTGTCAAAGCCCTTATTGTTAAAGTGGTTAGTGGGCAGAAAGCATGCTATTGTCTTACTGGTGCGATTGTATGTATGAAACAACTGGCTCCATGAGGTAATTGGTCAGGAAGATATCATTGGATATTAGAGTAACTTACCACAACCCATTGACTTTATCACTCCCATGCCCTTCTTTTCTAGAGGATGGAACTCCTTCTTCACAAATATCCTGATTTACGAAGAGGAGTACTTTAAATTTAAGGAATTTTTTGAAGTTTATGCATATGGCTCTAGAGAACAGAGCAATGTTAGTGGCGGCATATGCTTTCAAGCAGTCTTACAACTGCAGTGCCTTATAGGCTGAGGTAACAATCGTAAAAAGAGTATCTAACTAGAGTTCGTATCACAGAATACTATAACACGAATGTCAGAATGTACACCGAAAGCAAAAAGTCTCAAACTGGTACCTTAAACATCATATAAACCGTAAACATTATATAAACTCGTAAAGGGATGTAGGGTATCTTTGATAAAATAGGAAGATATTCAAACATCTTCCTAATATGGTAGCAAAGACATAAAATTGTCTTATAAAATTGTTGAAAACGGCACAATAATTCCGCTGTCGGTAGATCAATTTTTTAACCTGGAACAGACTAAATGAAATCAATTTCAGAACATCCAAGTTATTCCATCATCTGCTTTCTAGTCACACAAAGGGACCAACTATGGACCCAGTTAAATATTTGATAATAAATGTCGGTTTTCATCTAAAATCTAACAACATAAATAGAAAACCTTCTAATTTAAAATTGATGACTATTTCTTTCTTAAATTGAAAAGCAGAACTCTTGTTAAGAAATTATAGTAGAGTACCTTCAAGTCGTCTAACTACATTCCTTTATTATTTAACTTAAAATCGAAAATATACACACATATTGCTTTATATAGTTATTTTTATCTCCTCTCTTGATCTTCTTCGTTTTTAGCCACCAATTTATACCATGATATTTTGTTCATCTTGTTGTGTTGCATGCACCTTTTGCTTTAAGGCATTTGTATGCTTTTTTCACGTTGTTCAAGTTTTTGTTTCTTTTCTCTCTTCCCTTTTGGATTTTCTGTTGGTGGAATTTATAAACTCAAAAGTTTACCCGTCTTATGTGGAATGCAACAATGCCAAGATCTCTGTAGTTGTGCTAACTTCCCTTTTCTTTCCTTCCTTTTATTTCTTAAGAATTGGCATTAAAAAACAACAAACAACTACACGAATTCTTAGTAATTTTAGTTTTTTTCAAGACTTGTTGTTGAATGACGTCGTGCACTTGAAATATATGCAGCAATATTTGAGAAATGAACAAAAGTTATTTTCTTTTGGAGAGTTTTGTTTGAAATATTTTTATTGTTGTTGCCTTATATTTTTTTAATAAAATCACGAACATATTAAAGGTAGACTTCTTTGATTGAATTGTATAGGAATTTTAGAGAAATTTTAACAGCTTTTAAAAAAAAATGCATGTAAGGAAAAAGAAAAATTATAGCAACATGTTGCTGGAAATTTATTGAGTAAAATGGAATTAAATTAAACTAAAATTGAACTGGAAAAAATAACAATAGTTTCCTAAACAAAAAAATATATAAAATATAAAAAAAATATAAAGAAAAAAATTAAAGATTTAAATGGGCTTTTTCAACCTGTAGTTCTAGACAATATTTTGTTGTGAAAATAATATATGAAAAAAATTAAGGAAGTTTTGGTAATTTTTTGATATGATTTCTATTTAAATAAGTTGCTGCAACATGTTGCTGGATATTTTTTTTTACTCAATGCCAGCAACTGGAAGAAAAACAAGTTCACATCAGTATAGGGTGATTGATAAACACAAAAAACTAATAATCTTGCAATGACTAAGACCACAGACAAGTCTAGTTTGATCATTTTATTCGACATTTTCGAAATTGCAAAGAAATCGATATACACTGCTTAAAAATCCATCACCATGTCTGAACTTTGTATAATGAAAATGTCTCTAAATTTATAAATATCTTTTCTAAGAAATAATATAATAAATATTAAATACTAAACAAATGTTACCATTTAAAAAAAGCTCTTATTAACGGACACAATTCAAATAGAACACAACACAAATCGATTATAAATTAGATATTGAAACAAATAGACTTTTCTAAACAATGCAGCAACCAACAACCACAAGCCAACCGAAAATTGCCAACATTTATACACTGAATGTGAATACTACTTAAATGCAACATCAACAGGAAAATTAAAACAGAACAGCCAAGTAGCGGCTGCTAGACAAACTGACACATTTCCATCACTCATTCAAAAAAGTAGAGAGTGTGAAAGTGTGTATTTAATAATCAAACAAATAATTGTTTCATTTCAATGGATTATAATTTATGGCTTGCATGCGATTTCTAACAAAAAAAAGAAAGAAAAAAAAAAAGAAATCAAAGATGCGGTTTTAAATTTTAAATTCTTAATAATAATAATAATAAAAAAATGCATAATTATTAATTTAGATGCTAAAAGACTTAACACACATACGGTTCTGATACCACAGAACTAAAAATAAAATGATCAAAGACCGTTAAGAGGCTAAAGCAAGTAAATGGTGAAATAAAGAGAAAAAGAAGACAGACTACTAAAATTCTAATTAGAATAGAAAAATAAACTAAGATTTTTTTCATAGGAAATTTCAATATACAGCGTATTGGATATTAGGAGAAAATGAATTAGATGAGAGCGTGGAAAGAATTGGAATAAACAGCTAATGGTGGGTAAAGGGAAAAAAGCTGTTTAAATGTTGCAAAACAACAAATTAATGAATTCTAATTTTCTAAAAAAAAGTTCATTCAACGCAAAATTCATAACAGATGGGATTGACAGATTTTCGTTGCTCAATGACAAAATGTGTTTAATTATTGTGATAATTCTCTTATTTGTTTTGATTACTTTGGAATAATTTCCTTTACTTTCTAATTTCATTCTGATCTTTTTGGCATTGAGTAGAGGTGGAATATATTTCAAAGTCCATTTATAATGCCTATGCAGGACGAGATAATTTAATAAATCCGAGAATACAATTGTCAAACTCATTATGAAAAAGTTGACGGAGAAATTCTTGTTTATTTTTATATATGGAGTTTGTTAATCATCTTAGGTATTACCTGGACTCTTTAAAAGATTCTATTAATGGACCTTGGTTTATTTATTGTACTCTCGAGTTTACCTGTTGCGAATCTTTGCTACACTTGCTTTAGTTATAAAGAAAGTTAAAAATTAAAATATCAAATCAAACTCATCAGCAAAATTTTAGTTCTTTATAGAAGTTCACTAATTTTCCGAATAAATATGCATGTGCTGGAAAATACTAATTTGATTTTTCTCTTTGATAAAAAAAGAAAACGATATATTGTTTTTAAGGTTAATAAAACAAGAAAAATTGGGCTTTACTCGGACCAACTAGTATGAATGAAAGTTGGTCCAAACCGACTGAAATTGGCTTAGACAGTTACGTTATGAAATGATTAATGATTCATAATTTTGTTTTTGTATAGTAGTCAGTTTTCTTTTTAAGTCGTACAACCGGCAACATGGGTAGAGAAAAATAATGACATCTTATGTTGTGAGCTCTAGAAAGAAAATAGTTGACAAGAAGGCAAAAAAGTTTATTGTCGTGCTTGAAGAGGACGTAAGAAAAACAGCGTGCCAAACCCGATTTGCAGTTTTTTTTGCTGCTGATTTTTCTTCTAAATGATTTTTAATTCGTATTTCGCCAATTTACTGTCTTTGATTACATTAAAAAATTGAGAGTTTCGGCAGACTAATTACATTTTATAAGATTAAAATTATTGACATCAAGCTCTTTATTGTTAGAAAAACAATATAACGAAACTTTTCCTTACAAAAAATATATCATTGAATTTTTTTAAAATGCGATACAGAAAAAGCTGTCAAGGTTCATTATAACAAAAAAAAAAAAAAAAAAAAAAAATTAAAAAATGAAAAAATGAGTAAAAATCTTATAAGCTTAAGTTTTTTTTGTGGTACCCCGAGGCTGCTTGTGGCTTCGAAATATTCTGTCAAAAGCTTTACCTGGCCCCCATTAATTTATCTGTATATTTAAAATTTAATTTCATTGCCATTAAAATCTATTTGGGCTCATGTATGTATATGTGTATATAAATATGTAAACATTTTAAAAATATTCTTAGCTGTCAGTCCTTTATTAATAAGGACTCGCTTCAGGTCTTTGGTGAGATCCAATAAGAAATTGTTTATATACATGAGGTGTTTTTCGATTATAAGATTATTACAAAAAAATACTTATTTATTTATTCCTCTTAAATAACCTTTCTGAGTCTCTACCCTTTCGACCTTGCAACCATGTGCTCGGGATTATTCACTACTATTTATACTTTTAAGTCAATTAATATCATCATTGAGGCAATTGAATGACTTTGAGCGATGCTCATAGCACAGTTCTTATGGTCATGAGCAATTTCTGAAAAATATTTTGTGACACACTTCTTAATCTTAAAGCATTTGGAAAACTTTCATATCACAAACCAATTGAGGTGACGAAATCATCAGCCACTTTTTAATATCACTTAAAACTTTAAACTACTGTATGACCGTTGTAAAGCACATTTGTTATCTGGGATGCATGATGTCAATTGATAGCGGAGTAGAGGAAGATATGTCTAGTAGACTAAAAAGGCAGGGTCAGTATTTGGTCGCCTAAATAAAACGTGGCGGGCCCCACAAATATCACAAAACAAAAAGATCCGCATATTTAATGCTTGCATAAAATCTACACTGCTTTATGGAAGCGAAACTTGGCTGATGACAGACACTATAGCGCAGAGACTCCAAGTATTTATAAACAAGTGTCTACGAATAATATGTCGTATATTTTGGCCAAATACAACCACAAACACTGAACTCTGGAGGTTAACAAAAGAAGAACCAATACCTCTTCAAATAAAAAGAAGAAAGTGGTGATGGATAGGACATACTCTTCGTAAACCTATTAGCAGCGTTAAGAGAACCGCATTAGAATGGAGTCCCCAAGGATTCCGGTGCTGCCGTGGTCCAACAAATACATGACGTAGAATAATTTTAAATGAACTTAAAAAAATAACCAAATCTTTTGACGAAATTAAACTAATATGCAATGATAGAAGTAGTTGGAATTTGAGTGTAGAAGTCCTATATTCTCAAATGGAGAATATAGAATATTTTTTAAATTAACAAACACAGAATGTGTGCAAAAACAATCGGAGTGGAGTATGTGGCAGGTGTCGAACTTGCTTCCTTCGGACTTCTAGTTTAGTACACAAGCTACTAGTCTACGAAGGCAAGAAATGTTACACTTTTTATTAGAAAAAAAGTTATTGCCATCAGCTATGATTTTTGATTATGGCGAGGTTGAAAAAAGGCTTCGCATTGATAGAGCATGGGTAACATGTAAATATATATTTTTTTTAAAAGAGAAAACACCATACATTTCGTTGCATCCGTTCGGCGTGAACGTGCTTCTAAAGTACCTTAAATTACCAGTACACAGATTTTACTTTTGTGATTCCTATATGGAACTCCAATAATATATTATTCATCAATAAGTTCAATGGCCTCCATGTGAAATTTTTTTCCCGCCTTAAAATAACTTCTTACTGATTTAGAAACTTCAAAACACGTTAATAAATTTTCAAATAAAAGAAAAAAAATATTAATGTTTATTTAACATCATCCAAAGATAAACTTTTTATCCACTCTTCGTGGCAGTTTTAATACATATAATTTCTTAATTTTTTTTTTTTTCAAATAGAAGATAATTATGACCGACGTTTTTTTTTTTTTTTTTTTTTTGGTAAAATCTTTTAAGGTCTGTTTGTGGCAGCATAAAAAATGCCAACTTTGAGTCAATATTATTTAAAGCAATGAGTATTTTTTTTCAGTCTTATGGACTTTTATTGTATGACTGTCTTAAGGCTTGTCTTAAATTATTTTTTTCTTCTTGTTGTTGTTTTGTTGTTGTTGTTGTGAATGGAATTTCAAAACAATGTGAAGATCATGAGATGTTTGTTGTTGTCGTTGTTATTTTTTATATAAATTTTTTTGGTTTATTGTTAATAGTGGTAATACCACTTTCACACAAAAATGTTGTTGCAAAGAAAACACTAGAAATGGACAATCAGACTTGTTTTAGATTTCATCGCTTGGCCATTAAGAAGTAGAAGAAATTTATATGTACGAGTACATATTTTTTGTTAATTGAAAATGAAAAAAAAAAAATAAATTTTTTTTATGTTCATTTTGCTACGGATCTACTAATTTAATCGTTAATTTCTTCAACTAATTGTAATTCAACTAATTGTATATTGCACTGAAAAATTTTTGAGGAAGTGGACATGAACTGAAATATAAATTATATTTACCTTTTAATAGCTGCTCAAATTAAAAAATGCTTAAATGGTAATAAAGTTTGATATATGTCAGCGACACTATCATTAAATTAAACAGAAACGCTTTCTAATTTATATGTATATATGGTTTATGTGTAGAAAGGGTTTTCTTATAAGAGTGCACTGATCTATGTGATCATCTAGCGTCTTGCTGCCCAATTACCAATAGAAAGTTATCAAATATTTAGTAAAAGTGAGAGTTTGTTAATTAAAACATAATGTGAAATTTTCCACAAAAGAATGCTTGGGTTCCTTGACATCGATTTTGTGTCGTTGGGTCATGCTTTTTATGTATATCCGTTCATCAGTGGAACATTAAATGCAGCAAAAATATCGCCACTGTCATTGAAATACCCCGCAGTGCCCCGCTTGAATTGCGTATATGGCCCTAAAGGATTTGTGTTTTGAATTGTTTTTATAATTATGCTATTTGCCACCAATTACTCCTTCAAAGGATCATGGCTTTCTTGGTGGCCACACCATATCTTTAATGTTCTTTAAAAATTGCAAGCTCACATTCATGATAGATATTTCAATTGTTTAAAGTCTTGTGACGGGAGGGCGATTCTTGTTATATGAAATATAATACGCAAAATTAACCCTTTAATGAATGAGTGTTGGAAGGACAGACGGGCAGATAGATGGACCTACAGACAGACTTAAGGTTATAATATTTGCGGTTTTATTTGCATACTTGTGGAAATTTCAAAACCTGAACTTCTGTGGGAAAGAGTTCGAAGTGACAAAAAGACAGACGGGCAGGCGAACCAAAAGATGAACAGAGTTAAATTTTATTTTGTTTTTAAAATGGGTTTGTTGATTGCCATTTCAATATACATTTTGTTAAAACTTTTTATCTAAAAAGGCTCAAAATAAACATCACTTTGACAGCCAGACAGACACAAAAATTAACGGACAGACAGGGCATCTTTTGGATATGTAAACCTAAAAATTATTTTTCTTAGAATACTAATTGAGTTTTTCAGAATAAACTGAAAACATTTTCTAGCAAATACTTTATGCAGCAAAAAATATAGGTTATCAAAAAATCAGGATATAAAATTATAAATAGACTATTTAGGAATAAAATTAGCATTATGAATAAAATTAAGAGATACGGAAAATATAAGATATGCACCGAAATATCGAAAAATTTCAAGGCAGTTAAAGCTGGTATGGATATTTGTCGCCAAATGAAATACACGATAAACACTATATGATGTTTTTTAGAGCAGCAAAGTTGGATATCTGCTGTAGATTTCTTATAATCTTATGCTGAGATAATCATTCTGCAAAGATGTTTACAGTCTGAATCGTATTTGGTGGTTTTCTGTTATTGCTGCACGATAATGAACTTGCCACTCATAGGGATGCAATATTGTTCTTAAATTGTCGATGATTACAAACATCATCAATATTCCCGCGACAGATATTGTTGTTAAAAAACCAGTAAAGTGACATCGGTACATTAACTCTTTTTCTATGTTTAGATTCTGTTATCATTAATAAAAATAAATCCAAGATAGATTTCAATAAGTAAAAAAGTACTATATTCAGATATTCGATAAATTCAGATATTCAGTACGTACATAAACATAATAAAATTAGCTTTAATTAATATATTTTATATAACATTGATTTTCTTGAATATAGATAGCATATATGAAATGCAGTCTAGAAAAGGGAGCTTACATCGTCTAGTTTCTAGAAGCCTATTTTTGCCGAGTCTGATGGTTGTTTTGGCTTTCGAAAACAAACGCTTAATTTGCACAGACGTACCAATGACGGGAAACTATCATTGCAATTTTTGCAAGTTTCACAAAAACAAGAATTTCATATCTTTTTTATTGGCATATCAAAAGACGACAGGCACATCTGTACTTCTGTTTCTGTGATCATGTCAGCTGCAACTGTAACAGCTGATCCACTTCTAACATTCTTATATATCAGTTGCTCGTTGTTTATTCTATGTTCTATGCCCTTCAGCCAGCAGCCGGTTGCATTGAAAACATCGATGTATTGTTTGCATCCTTAGCAGCTCATCATTGCGTATGAGTGATTTTTCAATAAAAAATCACTCATATGCAACGACGAGCAACACAATCATGCCTCATCACCTGAATTAGTGAAGTAGTTATTGCGCTGACTATAAATAAATTTATGACTATGAACATGAGTTCGATCCATGTTCAGGAAGAGTAATCAACAACATGAATTTTTCTAATATACATTAGTGTGGCATTGTGTGAAATGATGAAGGCATATCGATAGTCACTGAACAATACCAGCAGTGATTGATATTTGTCCACGTTAATTTACATCATAGCAGCTGACTTAATTGGTAATATTTGCAGAATCGTCGGCAAAGTAAAACAATTAATAAAACGGCTACAACACACAAACTTAATACGTCTACTTGACAAAAGAGGCGCTGCACCTGTTCTATCTACACTATACTTTTCCCAAAGAAATAAAAACGGAAGAGACCCATCAATGAATGGAGGTCATCAATGGTTAAGGAAATAAAGGCTGCACCGCTGAAAGAGTTCAAAAGTATAACAGGCACTGTTTTTCAGAGGTGGCTCTAGAATTCAAATATTTTGTGCCCTTGTAACTTTCTTCTCCTTCCAAAACTGAAGAGATCCATGCAAGAGCGGAGATGTGCAATGGTTGAGGAGACATAGTATGTACGTGTGAAACAGTTCAAGGCTGGAGAATTAAAAGAAAAATAATGGTAATTATTTTTAGGGGGACAATTTCACATTCACATTCACATGAGTTATTAATACATTTTTATAAAAATAAAAAGTTGTCTTATTTTCTGAACACAATTTTGTGTATGCATTTATTTGCCACAAATAGTAGTATGACCAATCTAATTTAAATTAAGTCAGTTTTTTCGGTGCATTATCTTCTCACAATTTACAGAACAGGTATTCCAAGTTCCTTATAATTATATAAATAACAGATAAAAGAAACATAAAAATTAAACTTGTTTGTTGTAAATAATAAAAACAACTTCAAACATGTAAATTAATAAGTGCGGTAAAGGGCACTTGTTACATGTTGGGTACAAATCTACTTAAAGTGACCGCTCAGTGGTATATATATGAGTATATAATATATAATCGTATGATCATGTATGCCTACATACTGTGTAAAGTATCATGAGGAAAAATTTTACGACTGCAGAAGGTGAAAATTTTACAACAAAAAGAGTAATTACAGATGACAATTGTACAAGTACAAGTGAAATAATTACAAGCGAACATTAGCCTGGGAAAGTTTTAAAGCGACTTCTTTAAAATGCAGTTGTCGTATAAAAAACAACATAGAAAATTAAACTCAAGACATATTTACATACATTGGAACATAATTTAGTTAGAAAGCCCACATTGCCATTGAAAAAAAAAACTTCCATATCAATTGAGAACAAAGACATTAAGGCAATCATTTTTTTTCGTCCACATTCATTCAATATGAAAAACACCAATATGTCAATAATTTTCCCTAGAAAATAAATATAACTGCAGCGAATTAAGGTTTAAGGAATACAAAAAAAAAAAAAAACATTGACTGCTAAAAGCGTTAAAAAAACTCAATGAATGTTTGCCTTTTGGTAATTAGTCATCATGATTATTATCAATAGCTACGGCGCATAGTTGACATACAGATGGAGAGAGAAACAATGGCCATAATGTTCCATATGCCTTTTTTCTATACACCTGAAATGCGGCCAATTGACAGTTTGGCGTGCTACAAAATTGTGGAAAAAACACGAATCATTTGGTGTAGATGTATCGAGTGTGGTACGTGTGTGGTTGAGGTGATAGATTTATGGTGCGACGGCCGCCTGTTGGCTTGTTTGATTACTTAGTTGGCTTTGATAATGAACACAATAATAGTTTAGTAATAATTATTATGTTAACACTAATTATTAAATAACGTTCAATAAAGCCACCAGCCGGCTATTCATGATAAAAATCAAGTTACCCCTGTTGGTTAAAAAATGCTTAAGATTGAATAAAGCATGTGTTTTCATTTAATATTAATGTTAAAAATATTCTTGTTTATTTTTTTGTTATTTATTACTCTAAAAATGGAAAGCTATTAACGTTATCACAATTTTTTTAAATATAGTTTTCTTCAGATCTAGCTGCTATGAGAAGGTCCTCGGAAGCCAGAACAATCGTTTGGCTATATTGTACCCAATAAAAAAAGATCAGAGAAATTTGGGAGGAACGATGTATTTATTGTTGCCAAAAATCCATTAGAGCTTTTTGTTCAATTTCATTGAGGTCAAATTGATGAAATTTTGATTCAAAATCTGAACTACTTTCACTTATTCTTGAAACCCTGTTAACGTTTTTGTTTAATTAAAAAATACTTATTTTCGAAAACCTATATGGGAATGTAATTTTTTTTTAAATTCAAGTGTTAATTTATACCATTAATTTCACATAAGAAAAACAGATCGTATCTGTTGACAAATTTGTAAAAAGGCCTATCCCCCAAAATGTGAACAGAAACTTCCCTCGATCATTTGTATTGAAACTAGTTTTACTTTTCTATACAAATGTTCGAGTGAAATTTTCGCTTGCATACCGTGAAACAGGCACAAAATCTATACGCAGTCGGGAATATTCAATATTTATTTAGTATAAAACTGTTTAACTGAATATATACTTTTTTCCATAAATTTATACAAAAAAAGAAGTTTTTTTTAGGATCAGCAAAATGTCACACTTTTCTCGGAAAACAAAACACCACAAATAATTCCAAAAATTCTATTCAGTCAAATTTGCTAAACTTTGAAATTTAATCATAATCTATATTCG
Source organism: Germaria angustata (assembly GCA_963681545.1). Taxonomy (NCBI): domain Eukaryota; kingdom Metazoa; phylum Arthropoda; class Insecta; order Diptera; family Tachinidae; genus Germaria; species Germaria angustata. The sequence continues at coordinate 95,045,438 of OY812999.1, read as the reverse complement.
ATATTTCAAGAATGATTGTTATCGAAAAATTTAAAAACAGTTTCTTTCTGAAAAACAGCGAATATTCTTGTCTAAGTGGTTTGCTATCTACGGTATTTTTTGGACTCCTTAAACTAACAACCTGTGGTTAGTACTCGTTCGCAACCATTCTAAACGACAAACTGTCGTTTTTCGTGTCACTTAGAGCTCTCACTGTGACAAGCCAAACGAAAATGAAGGCGAACGAAAGCATTAGCATTTGTATAAAAATTTGCGTCTCACTAAGAAATTTCTCTGTCACGTGGGGCGAATGTGAATGTCAAAATCTGTCATTTAAGCATTCGGAAAGCTAATATTAACGAAAAAGTATATGGAAATAAATCTAAAATTTAAAAAGAAAATTAGATTATTAAAATGAAAAACTATGTCATAACAATGTTAATAAAATAACGTATCAAAAACAACACATATACACGCTCACAGTCCATATATAGACCTTGTCCACACTACTTTAGTTTTTTTTATACATGTTGCTGTCACTGATTGCAACAAAAAAAAAAAAAAAACCAATACATATCAAACATTTTATGGTGCAACATACTTATTTCTGCGATTTTTATTTTTAATTGACGATTTATTTGTGAAATTTACGATTTTTAAAGGTGTTACGTTATAACGTAACACGAAACACGAACGACGATAAGTCGAAAGATAATGGGACGCCTTTTCGCACAAAAGTGGGTGACTACTTTTCAGTCCCTTAAATTTTGTTTCGACAACGGGGGACAAGGGGTACGTCAAATGTGTCGTCTACTTTAAGAGATATTGTTGTCAAAAAATTCAGAAAACTCTTCCTTTTAGTCACTCTAAAGAGGCTTCTAAGACTGACCTTCGTAGACTAGTAGGTAGTGTACTAGACTCGTAGTGCGAAGGTCCCAGATTCAAATCCTGCCGCAGAACTCTGGCAGTTTGTGTTTGATAATTAAAAGGGAGCGCACAACAAGCCTTCACTGGCTTAAGTGTATGTCGTATGACATGGGCTATCACACCCCTCCAATCATCCTAACCTAACCTTACCTAAAGAGGCTTCTAAAATCGACATTTGTGGCTTGTGAGGGCGACTACATATTTCATTAATTCACTTCTAAAAAATATGTTATTGCAATAAATTTAGGGATCACTTGAAGAAGGACCATTAGGCGCTGCAGTAAAGCAGAGTGAATTATGTAGTGAAAATTGAGTCCACAACATTTTAAGGTAGTGATATTCTCCATTTGTTTGTTTTTTTTACATTATAAATCATAATGTCATTAACTACGATCAACATCTTAATAAAAAAAGGTGGAAGTCATTCGTCTGGAATGTCATTGTCATTGCTCCCAACTATCTTTTATTGTTAAGAAGTTAAATTTAAAATTTAAATTACTGCCATAAATCCAAGGAGTTGTGTTCTGGTTTTTGAAAGTCTCGTTCACATTAAATTTTTCCCGTTAAATTAAATTGGAACCATGGGCAAGTTTTATTGCAGTTAAGATGATCTGTTTTGTTATAGTTCGTGTGATATTTAGCCTAGATTATAACTACAACACCAAAAAGTAGATTATTCATGCGATAACACTCTAATTTAAGCTAATTTAATCAATGTTAATAAAAGAGATCTGAAGAAGAGCTCATAAAATGTTTTCCCTTAAGAAACTGATTTTCATATTTGAAGAGCTTTTCAGTTTTATGGCTATTGAACATTTTAGACCGGTACACTCATCGTTCTATTTTTCTTTATAATTTATTCCAGAAATTTCTATTAATATAAAATTTATGAAAACTTTTGAATAATTACAAATAGACATTGTTTCTTTGTTTCTCAACGTCAGAAATGAGAAGTGTAATTTACATTTGAATACAAATTCATTAACCCTCGTTAGAACAGTAACTTTCATTTAAATTGTTTGGTATGCATTTGATTTTACTTTTACACTTTCACTTGGCAGCGGAGAAATGTATGCGGACGAATAAGAAACTATACTCTTTCTTAATGCAAAATGCAGATCTATTTTTTCAGTTTCTTTAACTCAAGCCGCTCAATATGTATTCGTTTCGTTTTAACTGTTTTTTTGGCTTAGAAAAAATAAATAACAATATTAATGTGCAAGTGTTATGCTGCTACAGATCAGGTAGAGAAAAAGAAATTTGATTTTAAATTTTATTTTATTTCTAAAAATAAATTTTATTTATTATTAAAAATTCATTTTGTGAAACATTTGTGGTTGTACTAAGAAAACACGAATAATTTAATTGCTACAAGTGTTGGAAAGGTTTTAAACTGATTTTTTCAAATAGTAAAACAAACTGACCTTCGTAGACTAGTAGGTAGTGTACTAGACTCGTAGTGCGAAGGTCCCAGGTTCGAGTCCTGCAGCAGAGCTCTGGCAGTTTGTGTCTGATAATTAAAGGGAGCGCACAACAAGCCTTCACTGGATTAAGTGTATGTCGTAACACATGGGCTATCACACCCCTCCAATCAACCTAACCTAACCTAACCTAACCTAAAACAAATAAATTGTGTAAGTAAAATTTACTTAAAAAAAAAAAACATTTATTCCTAACACAACGTGGCATTAATTGAACTTCTAATATGTTTGCCATTGCAAGAACCTTGACTGATTATTCAGTTATTAATTTTTATTTTAATATATTTTCTAAGAAATCGCATTAATATTGGGGGATGGTAAACTATACATAGTAAAAACAAATTATTTATTTTTTTAAATAAAAATAACACAAATTATTCAAATTTTAAATTAATACTCATAATCTAAAATTCGTCAGACTCAGTATTGGTACATTACGATGCCAGGGAAAGTCTATATCATCGAAATAGCTGAAGCTTATTGTGAAATGCATTTCGACTACTAACTTTTTAGTTGCAACCTCGGAGAGATTTTCAAAGAGGACCCATTATAATGGCATAATACTTCCCTGTCTATATCGTGGCTGATGTTGCAAAAGTTGTCGTTTTCTACTTCTTACCAGTGTGCATCCATACCAATGAGAGAGAATGTACGGTTGCCTTTTCTAAGGACGTGTAAGGTTTGCGCTATACAAACTTAGGGTTGGTCTAGCGACTCCACTATCATATCTTGTGGTTCTACGCCAAAGTGTAAGTTTGCCAGAGGATCATATCGCAGCCACGCGTTACAATTCGGGTAACACCTCTTGGCATGTACTATTTCTAGCTATATAAACAGCATTGACGTTTCTTTTGATGTCACTGTATGTCTTTACGCATGTTCAATATCGTTTATATATGTATATATATAATTTTTTTTTTTTTTTGGAATGAAAAGTACTATCAAAAACTAGGCCAATATTATGTTAATGTAAGCTTAATTTTGAATCAAGATTTTATGAAATGAAATTCTTAAAAAGTTGGAAAATATACTAATTGCTATTTTATATGTAAAAAGGATGCTGCTTTCTAAAATTTATCACTTTGGCTTATAGTTACGACATCTTCTAAACTTGTAGGTTAGGTTAGGCTGATTGCAGGGGTGTGATAGCCCATGTCATACGACATACACTTAAGCCAGTGAAAGCTTGTTGTGCACTCCCTTTAATTATCAGACACAAATTGCCAGAGTCCTGCGGCAGGATTTGAACCTGCGACCTTCGCACTACGAGTTTAGTATACTACCTAATAGTCTACGAAGGCCAGTCTAGTCTGTAAGGCAATAAGGAAATCGAGACTGAACATGACCTCTAGTAATATAACACGGCACATATTTGGAACTAAGGCTTATGGAAATAATAACACATCAGCGTTTACACAAAGAAAGTTGATCTTATGAAAATAAAAAACGGAAGTTTCTTGTATAAAATCATTAACTTCCATGAACCCGCTACAGCTTTTTGTCACCTAGGACGAAATAATACTTTAAAATAACTGATATACCATATAATATATATTATATTGTTTGTTGTTGGCTTAGCTAGGTATATGCCTGCATATACCTAGCTAAGCCAACAACAAACAATATAATATGTATTAAAATGGTTATTTTGGAGAATATCTCGAATAACGAATTTGATAAATATTGTTATTATAATTTTGTTTTTTCATTGCCTTATAAATACTTTCATTATCACCCAACGGGCGATTAATTGTATAAAGGCGTAAAAAGAAAAAACAAAAAGACGCAAGTCAATTATAATTGTTTGTTGTGTTGTGATTGTACAAAAGCAATTCTAAAGCTATTTATACTTTTGTGTTTTTGTTGATTACAAATAGAAAAATATGATTGAGTTCTGTTTGAATTCGCATATATTGTTTGTAGTCTGTGGCTTAAGTATACAAGGTTTGAATGCTTTCAATCATGATTTGGCTAAAGGGTACTGATGATTTGGTTAGCGCCAATGAAATGTAGGCATATACCTAGCTAAGCCAACAACAAACAATATAATATATATTAAAATGGTTATTTTGGAGAATATCTCGAATAACGAATTTGATAAATATTGATATACCATATATTTATATCATATATAATATTTGTAAATGCGATCACGAAACATTTTCCTCCAGTTACCAGTGAAACCAGTAATGTGTTATATAAAAAAATAGTTTTGAATTTTTATTCATGAAATTGATTGATGTATTTTAAAATATGTTTTCGTTGTTTATGGAAATTTCTAACTTTAAATTTTTATTCCATTTTCACTGGTTTTATTGTTATAACTTAAATTAAATTTTTGATAAAACTTTAAATAATTATTATTATGAATTGAATATGTAATAATTAGTTACTTGTATTATTTTTAGAAATATTTGGTTTGTTATAGAAGGTACCAACTTTAAAATATTTAAATAAATTTAAATGCTGTTCCTTGATTTCCATTTTATTCTCCCTGGCAATGAACACGACTGCCGGTTTAAAGGGAAAGTTAAAAAAAATTCTTTTATTTATGGTTTCAAGTTGATATCTCATCAATCTGCATTGGAAAATAATATTTATAAATTTTTTATATGCTTTATGATTAGAAGTGACAGAAAAATTCGATTTTTGTTCAATTGATTTCTGTATCATATTGCAATATATGCGATTCATCTAAAATATGCTCAACAGAAAATTTTCCTTAATAACTGACCTGTCCTAAAATCACAAAAGTTTTCAGTATTTAGCAATGATATACTCAGCACTAAGCCTTTTATAACTTTTTTGGAAGTTCGTTTTTATTACTGGGACAAATAAACTATCTTCTTACACACCGGAAACATATATAACATTAATAGTACATATCAAAAACGTTATCATTTGTTTATTAAAAACATTATAATTAAAATGTAATGCATGTACAATGCAATTGTCATAATAAATCTTTAAAAAAGGTTTAACGAGTTTTTCTTTTTAGGAAAATAAAAAAAGACACTGACGGACGACATTTGATCTAAAAAAGAAACTATACTTATAGAAATATTTATAAGGAATAAAATAAGAAAACAAATATTTACTTCTACTTATTTCTTATTTAATCTAAACCTTTAATCTTAACGAGCGAAAGTGTTTAATTTCCCAGAATACACCAACTCACTCTGCTCCACTCGCACAGTGCTTTTTGCCATATTTCTGTGCTTTAAATCTTAATACAAGAAGTCAGCTAAATAGATGTGTAAGTATGTACAATGTACATACATTTACAACAAATATTAGCCACCACACTAATGGAGAACAATAAAATATTAACATCAAGCTTAAATTGTCATTTCAATGAAGTGTAAGCAAGTTGAAAAGAAATGTAAGACAAACTGTCAAGTTTATTTATGTTAAAAAATGTTTATAAAGGGTGTTTTTTACAGAGGTATAGAACTTTAAGTTGCAATAAAACAACGATGGATTATTCGATTGAAATGAATTTTATTTATCCGAAAGATAATCTTGTGGCATTACATTTTAAATATGATTTCTGGCATATGACCGCCACGGCTGGCGCGGATGTAGTCCAATCTGGACGTCCAATTTTCGATGACTTTTTCCAACATTTGTGGCCGTATATCGGCAATAACACGGCGAATGTTGTCTTCCAAATGGTCAAGCGTTTGTGGCTTATCTGCATAGACCAATGACTTTACATATCCCCACAGAAATAGTCTAGCGGTGTTAAATCACGAGATCAGGCCAATTCACAGGTACAAAACGTGAAATTAGGCGGTCACCAAACGTGTCTTTCAATAAATCTATTGTGGCACGAGCTGTGTGCAAGCGTTATTCAGGCGTGAGTCTATTCATGATGAATTGTCAAACCAAACTGAGAATAAATCACTTGACAGCTGTTAAATCGGTCGCCATCTTGAAAAGTAATGCCAACTTAAAGTTCTATACCTCTATAAAAAACACCCTTTACGTACATACTTATAAACATATTGTTTTACAAATGAAAGAGGAAAAAAACAACAACTTGAAAATTTAATGCGTTTCCACTCACGCATTAATAAAATGGAATATACATATGTATGTACATGTGTTTAAATCTTTTTTATGTTTAATGCGCCTTAAAGTATGTGGATTTCTATATACGGTTGTATTAGTTTTCCACACAGGTTTTTTTTCTCTTTTAAAAAGGTGTTCGAAATTCAGAAATTCAGAGCGAAACTTTAACTAACCCCTTAAAACTTGTATATTGCCACCCAATCCCTTAATTAACAGTGTAACAGGTGCGCATGCAAGTAAATTAAAAGTAAAAGTGGGTTCGCTCGCTCGTCCGGGTGGGTAATATGGTCTTTATAGACCTTGGTATTTGGCTAGTTACCCATAGAACTTAATATGTTACTACCCAATCCCTGAAATAAGAGGGTGACGGGTGGCATAAAAGTAATTTAAGGAAGTAGCTTTGCTTATGCTTGTCTGGGTAGAGGTGTTACCAAAACCTCAAGTTTGCACCTGAAAACGGAGGTGTTTTTAACACAAGGTGGACCAGAAATCCTATCTGGTACCACGGGAATCAGTAGCCCCTATGACTTGTACTAGACTGGTTATTGGTGAGGCTAATTCGGGGATCACGTGGTGGCTTTGGTTAAAACCCAAAGATACGCGGGAATGGTTATGGGTCGGATGAGTGTGTCTGCAATATGGTGATAGTAATCTTGTTGTAGATGCTCTCTTCAGGTCATATATCTATGTGCTCTTGCTATTCGACAGGGCTGCCCTGACGGTTGCGGTTGGTGAGTGGTCCATTTGATAGGGAACATCTTACTGCTGGGCCATTGGGGTGGTAGGAGGTTAGATGGCTCCAGCACTTTAGCAAGGTGTCTGTACATGGTTCTGCAGCCTGTACAGAATTTGCTACCATGTCGTCCCTATTAGGGGCACATGTAGAACTGCACCCTGTATGTGCCTCTGGAAGGGACAACGGGAACGGTGGCTTTATTCACCCAGTGCGAAGAGCACCGTCAGGTTAAGTTTATGAGAGGTACTGACGTAAAATCTTTGACATATTTGTAGTTTTTGCTGCTTATCGCAAAAAAAAAAAACTTTTGGGCATTCGTTAGAGAGTAAAAGACCTTCAGTTATGCCTCTTTTGAAGAGTGAACAAATATTCACTGATCCGCTTGATAAAGTTAACCTGCTGGTTATAATGTTTTTATGCAATTCTCACTTCGCAAGAAAGCAAGCAACCGCTGCAAAGTCTTGAAAATATATCGATACTAAAAAAGTTATAGAGAAACTCAATATAAATCGATCTCCTGTAGTGGTGTTGAATCAATGCCGTTTTGACGCAGTTTCGTCCAATAGCCAACCTCTTCAGTATATTGCGTATTCTGGTGAGATTTCATTTTGCTGGAAAGTTCCTGATAATTTTCTCTCGGAGAAATTGTGTTATTCCATTAACATTTTGACAAAAGTAAATTGTTGGCGTTCGGAATAATGTTGTATAGGGCTTTTCGGTTTGTCGGGACTAAAAAAAATCAACATCCTTCCACTTGCATTTTCAATATTCTTGACTGTACTAAGTCGAAAGTGATTTTTATTTATATTAATAGTCCATAAAGTATTAAAAGGTTTGGAGCACCGTTTACGAAATATTTAGCCAAGAACTCATGAAGTCCGAAATTATGCATTTTTGAAACGTGCATTATATCTCTAAAACTAGAGATGTTAGAAAATAACTGGTGATACAAATATTTCCTGATTTTCCATTTATACTGAAGGGGATATTAATTTTTTAAAATCAAGGATATATGGGAGTATTAACTTATGCTTATGATTCAATTTACAATACTCCTTCTAATTTGACCCCGCTCCCTTTTAAGGAGACAGGGCATTGTGCGTTGCAGGCTTAACGCTGTATGTTGTTAATATTCTTAATAATAAATTATTTACAAAGTTTTTTATTTAAATTAATAAATTTTTATTAAAAGTTTTAGTTTTAAATAAAAACTTCTGTTAATTAATTGGTTTTTCAGTAAAAAAGAATTAACATTTTTTTATTTATAAAAGAAAACTTCTTTCTTGTTTTGTTTTTGTTTGCAAATTGAAATATTTTTAATAAAGTTTTCTCACCATAAATAATTGAAATAATAAACATTAAGTTTTGATTTCAAAAATATATTTATGTGTATATGTGCTGCATTCCGAATGTATGTATGTATGTATATGTAATTAAAACTTTTTTGACTACTTTTTGTTTAATTGTTGTTATTGTTGATTTTTTGTGTGTTTCAATTATGTTAGAAGTAAATATAAAATACAACTGCACCTACATCATCATCACTTTTGTTTTTGCATTGGGGGAGTTCTATTCTAAGGACGTTAATGAACTAAAGAATATTAGAAGGACATTTTTGAAACTAAATTTTGTTTATACTTACAAATATTTGAGAGTCTTAGAATTGTTATTTGATTGTCATATACATACATACATTCATTTATTTAAATTTAATTTTTGTTGCAAAAAAGTTCGTTTTTGTTTCTAATTTTCTTTAAACCAAGAACATAAATTGTTGTTTATTTTTTCTTTGTCGACTCTCTGCTCCATGCATGACAGTTCCATGCTTTAAGTGTGAATTAATTTTTTCTTTTTTTATACGTTTATTTCAAGTCTGTTGTCTTGTTTATTTTGTACTTTCTTCGGGTTTTTGGCCAAGCCTTTAAGTAAGAGAGTTAGTCGGGGAGGTGTAAAAACTTTAGAACATGATAATATTTGGTTGACTATTTATTTTGTGGTGTGCTTGACTGTTTTTTCTTGGGTACTGTTGTTTTTGCTAATAAAAGAAAAAGAAACAAAAAGAAAACACTTAAATGAACCGCTAGGTTGAGGTAACAAATACCGCTTTGATTTACAAATAAAAATAAATTGTGTAGAGAAAAGGGGAGAAAAAACGACAATACACCTCAATTTGTTAACAGTATTTTAACCAACAATTTCATGACGACTTAATAATTATTGTTTATGTTTGATGGCATAAAAACAGCACGGCAATAGCATAATTAACGATATAAAAATTTTTTCAACAAAGTTTTTTTTCATAATTTTGAAGCGACACTATGCAAAGTGACAAGGTGTTACAGACATGACAAATTATTAAGAATTTTAATGAACATGATTTTGTTAATAGTAAAGAGGGCGGTAATTTTGTATATATTCCCATCTGCCAAAAAAAAAAAAAATAATAAAAAACACAAAGACACGACTGGCAATCACTGAAATGCAGGTTTAAGTGTGACAAGAAGATTATGTTTATTAAAAATATTGAGTTTCGATTCCAATATGAGCTGATGTACGAAAGGAAAAGGCTGTTGAAGTCTAAGTAGTAGCACCAGGCGCTTAGAAAAACAAATCTAAGCTATTGTCCAGTGTAACGGTAATGGAAGTTATTCTCAAGGAGTGCCAATTTAATTGTTTCCAAGGTATTCGTTAGTGTATTTTGCCAACTTCCTAGGATTTTATGTTGAGAATGTTTTAGACAAATTAAAAAGAACTGCTTTTGTATGTTTTCGAATATGCATGAAAACAGTACTTACACGCACTTTATACTTTTAAATAAAACTTTTACCTTCACATATGACAAAAATAATATTTATTATTTATTGTGGTTTTAGCCGTATGGCGACATTTCATTAGGCGCTAAACCAAATTGTCAGTGAAATTTAAGCAATTGGAAAACATTCATTCTCACATGTTTATGCCAAAAGAAATCAAATACATTAGAATGACAATTCTCCATCATGTATGATTTGATGTTGTATGATGCTTTTATTAAACACCCTTTATATTTTAATAATTGTATTTACTCGAAAGTCCTCGCCTTGAAGCCATTCTCATCCTCCGTTTAGCTTCCCTAACTGAGCCTTTCACAACTTGTCCCCGCCTTTACTTACCGCTTATCACCATTCATGCTGATACGGTTTTCTCTATTTTGAGTTCAAACCAAGTCGATATTATGTTAAGAAAAATTAAACGTGTAATCAGACTGATTTTCACCTGCAAAGTAAAATGCACTGCGGAACGAATATCAAGAAATCATTTTTTTCTTCTTCGTAACATCTTGAACATGACTTCAGATACCACCAATCCTATGCTAAAATTATTACAAAAAATACAAATTTTCACTACTTTCGGATGACAAGTTTTGGATTTTTGGACTATTTTCGAAATTTTTTTTACTGGGTATTAAGATTGTAGTATTGAATGCAGCTTCCAGGGAGCCCATAACCAATTGACTCGAAGGACCTGGTACGAGATGCAGTCTGCAGTTGGTGGAGTTTAACTTTTGTAGTACTTATCATAACTTACCTAAATGAAATTAACAAAGATATGAGAATGAACATTTAAATTTCAATTCAAAATCTACAACACAAAAAAACCCAATTTGAAACAAAATTTTTTTTTGTCCAAATGAACATAGAAAATAGAATGTAATTACTTTGCAATTATTTTACTATTGTCGTTAAATGTCAAACAGCGCCTTATTCGCAGAAAACTGATTTAAATTACAAAATATACAACTTCACATGAGTTTGCTTAAGCTTCTGAACAATTTTAACCACATTTTAATTTGAAACGATGTTTTTTGTTATCATTTTTCTTTTAATCTCTCTATTTTAAATTATACACAAATGTATTCATTAGAATTCAATTAAAAAAATCGAGGTAAAACTTTGTTTTGAACAAATTAAAATATCAAATCCCTCAAATTAAATCAAACATGTACACGTTGAACATTTTTTTCATTGCTGCTGCCACAAAAAGACATAAATCATTATTTTGGAAATTCGCTAAACTTTGTTAATGACATTAACTTTAAATGCAATTCATTTCGTTTTATTTTGCTTGTTATTTTTATATTTTTCGCCAAAAGAAAAATGATAAAAAGAAACGAAATAATTTTATAAAAAAGTTTCATGTGCTTTAAATGAGCGAAAGAACCCACAAATGGATGAATAAATATATGAACGACGTTAGAAAAAAAAATAACAACATTTGCCTGTTTGTGCATAAACTTGCAACATGCATGATTATTTGCAGAAAATACAATTTTCCACATTAGTTATAATTTTCTATTTTTTCTTTCCATCTCTCTATCGTTTTTATCTGTAGTTGTTTTTTTTTATTTCCCTCTGATGTTTCTTAGTTTTTCCCTAGTGGTTTCATGTTTTACTTAGTCGGTTGATGTTGTTGTTGCAGTTGTATTTTCCAACCATTTTAAACAATTTTGTTCTGTTCTATTAAACCAACTGACAATGCTGCCATACCGCAATTGGTGGAAGACTTCGATGAGGATGGAATCATTTATTTCAACTTTTGTTTTTTTTTTGTTTGCCTCTCGTACTCTATAGTAGATAAATATTTTTGTTGTATTTTTTTTAACTTCAAGTCATCGCTGCAACATATTTTGTTCACTGTTGCAGATATTTTTGTAGAAAACCATATTTCGTTGATATTGATTGAATGAGGGAATATAACAACATTTATGGGACACAATTTTCCTACATTAAAGCATGTTGTTATTATAGTTTTTTTAATAACTTGAAAGATAAAATAGCAAAAAATTTTATACGTAAAGCATAAAGTTGACTATTAAAATGGAAAAATGGAATTATAACGAGTTATAAGAAAAAATTTTTTATATTAATTCATTGAACACACTTGACACTTTTGTTGAGCGCTGTTCCCATGGGAAGGAAAAAAATTGAAATATGGGAGATGGCTAAAGTGTTGCAAGGTTAAGAAAAATATTAAGTTTGACATAAATCGATACAAGGATATAGCTACCTCTTGTATATCCTTTGTTTTCAAAACTTCAATTCCGGTGATATTCACAATCAGAATGAAGTAGAATTTTTTTTACTAATTCTTAGAATTACGTAGTTGAGCTTTTTCAAAAAATCTCATTTTATGCTGTGAAAAAAATGAAGAAGATGTACTTCTTTCTTCTTTATTTGCCAATCCGTATTCGGATATTAGCGATCATACAATTAATTTTTATTATTTTTATTTTTTTTTATTCAGCTATAGAGTGTTGTCTATTTTTGGCTGCCCTCAGAAGACTTCTTTCTTCTTTGTTGACCTGTCCATTCTTGAATGTTTTTCAACCATGTCATTTCTCGTCTTCCTCTCGGGCATCTTCCTTCAATTTTAGCCCCTATAATGGTTTGGGGAATTCTGTATTTTTTATTTCTCATTATGTGCCGCAAATAAGATGTTTTCCGTGCTTTTTATATTTCTTATTATTTCACGTCTAACATTTATACGTCTCAGAAGTTTTTCATTCGTAACGCGGTCAGTCCATGGGATCTTTAATATTCACATTTCAAACGAATTTATTCTCTTTTCATCGGACGCATCAATGGACCTTAATATATGCCTATTTCCTATAATTGTATCCCTAATTGAAAAAGCTTCATATCAGTTATGCTTGTAATGTAGAATGTGGTAGGAGTTCTTTACTGCTTCAAGATTTATGCAACTGCAACTCTTGATAAAAAACAAATTCATACGGTACAAGGAAATATTCACCTCCCATGTGCTTCTAATTTTAAAAGCAAAATTAGAAAGCAATAAAAATTTTTTAAATATTTTGAAATTACATAGTAAAATTCTTCTGTTAAAATTTTACTTCAAACGGTGTAAGGATGGGCTTACCTGCCATATATCCTTTATTTCAATAATTGAATTTCAGCTGCAATCATTAATCACAATTCAGTTTGAATAAAATCGTTGATTATTGAATTCTATTTGTAAAAATTTTCTTCGGTGTAAAATTGTTGGATATTAAATAATTTTTATAGAATTATTAACTTTATTTCGTACACATAATTGCATGACTTATTATCTGAAATATTCTGGTAGATGAAGTAAAAATTTTCATCGTTTTAATAGCAAAAAATATTTAAATAATACAAACAAAGGAAAAAGAAATTTTAAAGAGATGATTATTTAAAATGCCACTGCAAGATAATGCAGTAACGAAAATGAAATTAATATGAAATTTTTAATTTGTTTGACAAATATCTCATTACCACAGGTTTACATAGTTTTTTACTTATATATCATTGTTCCTGTTACTCCTTTGTGGAGTATAGGGCTGCACATATCCTTTTTACTTAAAGTTATATATATATATTAAAAATTTTAATTTAAACTTTAACTTATTTTGCAGATTCGGGAGTCTTCAATACACAGATAATGTTGTTCATCGACTTTTTAATTTTGTATTAAAACATTTACTAGCCTTATGGAAATTGAAACGCATGGTGGGGCAAAAACAATACAAGTGAGACATATTAGAACAGACATAAACGAATAATACAATAACTTTTCATAATATTAGGAGAAAAACCTTCCAAAGAAGTCATCAAAATGTTGAGATTGGGATCGAGGAGTTGTGCCAACTTGGATTATTTCTAACGATTTTAATACAGGCATGTCATTACAGGATTCTTGATCTCGATTTTTATTTCCCTAATTGGAAGCTTTTGTCACTATGTTGAAAAGTGTCAAACTTTTATGATTCTTTTGTTGCATTTATATTAAATTTTATAATAAATTTGGATTACTTATTTGCCACTGGTAACAGTGTGCCGCACCACAATAATGTGGCCTCTTGCCTTCTCAAGAAATTTAATTTTTTCTAACTTAATTTCATAGATGTTTAAAAATATATATTAAGCCTTCTCCACTATAATAATATCATCAAGGAGTTCTTAAAGCATATTTTGTGTTCGATAATTATTATGGATCTGCTCATTTTTTCTATGTTTCGACTGCTAAATGAACCTAGTTCAATTTACGATTGCTGATAAATCGTTAATGGAGCTTCGAATTGGCATTGCTAAAAATATATGGTTCTTGTCTCTGCTAGTTATATTTATATTGATAAACACAGATAACATATGTTTATTATATGGCATTATGATTGCCTTATAAAATATTATGAACTAAACTACCATATTATTGTTACAGCGGCTTTGTTTTAGTAAATATATTACTTGAAAATAACCATATAATACAATCATAACATAATACGCTTGCATTATGGCAAATTCAACCATATTATTTCTTTGTCCAAAGTCGTAGCATTTTTTCAAAGTCCTCCAGCCAACGGTGCCACTGTGCAATATATTTGCATGCATGCTGCATAAGTATCTATAAATTGCAAATACTGCGAACATTTACGCCAACAACAACAGTAGATGCTGTTCGTAAATAAAGAAAACAATTTATTTATATATTTCATATCATATATATAATTTAAGTGTATACGAACAAATGATTTAATAAGATCTTTAAAAAAATAAATAAATATTATATGCAAAACCCGTGCAGAAATTGTTGAGGAGTCGATGCCATTGATGCTACTCGTAATACCAACTGGAATATTTTTGTAAAAATGGAAATATATAGGAAATGTAAAAGAAGGTTTTAATATGATTTTTGCTGGAAAGATAATATTTAACCCAAGGTTTTTTCTTGCAAATAAAGTTATATTTGTTATATATACGACCTATATAATCTTTTTGGGTTGGGGCCTTCCAAATACTAAGTAAATAAATAAATAAAAAAAAAAATAAATAAAGTTCTTTAATAATACATTCTTCTTCATGAAGATATTTAATTTTGAAAAACTATTTTTAATTATTTAAAACCCAATACACAGAATATTGTAAAATGATATTTTCTTAAAACAACTTAAAATACGAAATGTATTTTGAAAGTCTGTCAAATTTTTTCTAAGCTTTTATTTGTTTAATTACAATTAAAAGCATGATAATAAAATAATTACTTTCGTATTAAGTTTCATTATTTCAATAATAAATTTCATAGACATTTGAATTTATTAAATACAAAATTACAAATATAGTGTGTATTTTAAATAAAAATTGTACTGCCACTTGAAATATACTTGTAAATATATTTGTAAATATGTCACGCTAAATATTACATTAAAATTTTCCTCTGCATTTTACTATTCAAGTATAGAATATGTAAAAATTATTAATATTTATTTGATGCGTTATGACCCATATTTAATGCTCTAGTTTTCATTGCATTAAGTGCAATCAATTGTTTAATTTAAATAATTTTTCACATTTTTATTCAAACACTCCAACATATAAATTGTAGCAGAGTTGGCCAACTTCATAAATGCAATTTAAATTGTCATCAAGCGTGTTTTTTATTACTGCCAAGTTTCAGTTTATATTTATTTTTTATTTCTTTTTCATGGCAACATGCGGTTTTCCAGACTGCGTTTTATTGTCAGACAGTTTTTTTCGCAAACGTTGTTTTTTTTTTAAATTTTTTATTAGAGTCTTGTGTATGTAGGGCTCATTTTAAAGTTGAGCATGAGAACTGTAATTTGGCATAGAAAATTATAAACATTAAAATGTAATAAAAGTGTAAAGAGTAAAAAATAGAATATGAAAATAAACACAGAATATTGAAAAACGTGACCACAATACAACCGTAAAGGGAGGTTTTTCGGAAAATGGTTTCATGGCTTAAATAAATAATTGACAATACGAGAAGCTGGCCGTAACATAGAAAAAGACATAGAATTCATAAGATAATTTAATTTTTTTCAATTAAGCAAGAGACTTTTTTATATCATTTACCTTCGTCTATTTTCTAAAAAAATTTACTTAATTTTTTTGTTAATATAACTTGGTAAGTCAAAAATTTTTTAAATTAAAAACATGTTTGAAATTGTTTGTAAAAACTGTTCTCTTATGCACAATAATAAATCAATTGTTCGGCAATATGTGCGTGTGCCATTTAAGAAATTGAAAACAAATAAGTTTCTTTAAACGAAAAGCTTTCTTTTGGGAAAAATACAAACTTTTAAGGAAAAGTGTAATCAGGAAATTTTTTTGAAAGAATGTAGAAGGTTTCAGCAAAGGTTGTCAGCGTGGGGAACTGTGTATTTTCTCAGAAAAATTTGCTTTATTCTTAGGAAAATTATAAACAAAGTGTTAAGCCTCTAAAGAATAATGTGAAATTAAAAAAGAAAAAATTTGGAATTTTTTTTGGGTTTTTTGAGAGAAAGATTTAGCTTTTCAATAAAAAAGTAAAACTCTTCTGTAGAGAGTATGGATTAAGAAAAATTAATACAGCTTTTCTAGTAAAACACTGGCGCCCCTTTAAGATAAAGTGGCATATATTTTAAGGAAAAAATTTAACTTTTCCTGAAAAAGAACTGCAGTTTTTCAGGAAGTGTTAATGGTGATAAATGTTAAAGAGTTTTTAATTTTAAACAAATCCACTTAGAAGTTACGACATTGTGTGAAGTGTATTAAGTTTTTTACACCACGTTGTAAGTGTTGCTAGTGCAATTTCTTGTGCGAAACATATAGAATATTTGTACAAGGTGGCGCAATAGTAATATCATAATTTGAAAAGGCTAACATTTTGTTTTAAATGAAAAAAGATCTCTGTTTTCTTGAAAAAGTTTTTTGAAAGTGCGAAATTATTAACATTTATTGGAAAAAACTAAATCGGTCATATGACTACCTCCCGATTGGATGCATAATTTCGCTCGTTTTTAAGCATTTTGAATTGTTGGCGCAAAATATCTGGCAGCAAATCAGAGATTACATCTTCAGTGTTAGCTTTCAAGATTTGCAAGTCTTCGAAGTCTGTTGTGGTATTCGCCAGATTTTGAAAAGCTCCAAGAGAAGAAGTATGGTGCTGTTACATATGGCGATCTGGACCACCAGTTTAAATCTCCAAAACAGAAGACCTCTCGACCTCGAAATTGGTGTCGTAAAATTTCCATCGTTTCCCGAGCTATGTGAGCTGTTGCTCCGTCCTGTTGGATCGAAATGTAATGCAGTATTTTGCGGCAAAAAAAAGAAAACTGTTTTAGCATCGCTATTAACGGTTACGGTGGTGCCATTGGCGGCTTCAAAAAAATACGGGCAACCACTTTTTTAATGCAATTGCCGCACGAAACAGTCATTATGAGGGGGTACTCCAGAAACGACAATTTGAGGTGTATTCCATCACATGGATTGTTGACCATTTGTTTAAAGCGCAAAGACATTTGACGCCATCTGCAAAAAAATATCAGCAATTTTAAATTTTGACATTAATGTTGCGCCACCTTGTAAAATCGCAGGAGTATTGCAAAGATTCGAGAGATATTAAATAAATCAACTATGGGGAATTTTAAGAAAAAATAAGCTCAAATTTTTCTAAAAATCCAATGTTAAAATTTTTTCTGATTTTTTGTAATAATCTTTGCATATGCACGATCTCAATTACTTTTACTCATAAGCATACATGATTTTTAGTGACAACTTTCTAATTATTTCATATCTATTACAAATATTATTTATTCAGAATTATTAAGGGTGTGTCAATAAAAATTTCTTGTTCATCTAATAATTTTCGATGAATCTTCCTTATAATCATATTAATATAAGTTATAAAAAAATAATTTCCTTAAAATAAAAATCAAATGCTTATACAATCATACTTAATCGAATAATGACTTAAAAATTATTTGCTCCATGCGTTTGAAATAACCGTGAAATTTGTTAAAATAAAATCAGTCATCGTTTTCACTTTCTTACTGAAAATTATATTTTAAGCCTCTTAAATTTAATATTTTATTTCAATCTCTTTCATTCATCTCCTGTTTTAATCTCTCAATTTATTGAAGTTTCTATTTAAAAAAAAAGTAAAAAACTTCAAGAAAAAAAGTGACTAATGCCGCAAATCTCATCAACCACTTGTCATTATTCATAATTTGTGGTCAATAGTCTTAAAACAAGATGTTTTCTCCAAAATCATTAACATTAAAAAAAACGTTTCAAATAATTTTTACAAGTTGGTTAAGCATTTCTAAAGTTTCTTTTTTCTAATTTATTTCAGTGGTACAGAACTTTTCTTCTATCATTTTTCAACATGTTGTATTGAGGTGTTGCCTTATCGTCTAATTTTGATTTCTTATAAATAAAAACTTTTGGAGATTGATTGTTTAAGTGTTTGAATTTCGTAAAGAAAAAAAACAAAAAAGTGTTTGTAATTTATTTCTAATTAGTTGTAGCAAATAATATGGTGGAGTCGAACAGCAAAATTATGTGCGCGTGCGTAAACTAGGTCATCATACTACGGGTCATAAGAGATCGATTAGTTTCATTATTTTGTGTATTTTAAGAGATTAACGAAATACCAAAAACAAAAGTAGATATTTATTTATTTAAAAATACCTTAATCTTGTAAAAAAATAGTTTATTATGCTTAAGAAGTTTATGAAATTATATTTAATGTCTTAATAGTTTAATTTTACGGAATTTGCTTAGAACGTGAGAAAATAAATTGCGAACTAAAAGTTTATGTATTTAAAAATAATGATTCTTTAAAAAACAAAAATTTTAAAATATATTTGTAATATGAAAAAAAAAGAAAAATTTAGGATCTTTCTTTTATAGGGGAAGTTGTGTTAAATCGAGAAGAAGGGTATAATACTCATGTCAGAAAGACATAAAAGCCCTTTGGCCGGCCACAGACAATGAAAAACTAAATCTGCATTCAATAGGAACTCCCTTATTTTCTCCAATCAATACTCCTGAGGCGAATAATATCCGGCAAAGTGTTCTGCCTACACAAAACCTAGGCGAAGGTAGAGAGGGTGCTCCTTTATCTCAATGTATATTTTGCATTATTTACCTCTGTAGTGTCGATGCCCAGATGAACTTGTAAGTTGGCGTTCCCCATTAAGGCACCAATCAACTTATAAAGACGGGCTTTCGTAGTCTCAACGAGCCCTTTGTTTTATCCTTGTCTGCTTCCCCATAGGACTCTGATCATATTATCCACAGTGCCATTTTTCAGTGTCCTGTGGTTAAGTTTTAATATTTTGTAATTTAAAGGTTATGATCTTTCCGGTGAGAAAATGGGTGACAATTTTGATGTGAAAGTGTATTGGGTATACAAAATTTGGAATTCTAATCGGAAAAGGCTTCAAGTAATGCCCGAGCAGTTTATTTTTATAATCGGTACTCGAAGCAGCCCTTTGCATATACATCTGTATCTATTGCAGAACAAAGCTGTAAGATAATGATCCAAATTAGTTTTTTAATTCAGCGTGGGAGTTGAAAATATATTCTTTTTTATAAACATCGAATTGATTAGAAATATGAATAAATTTGTGAACAAATAAAAGATACATTCACTTTTTGATGAAAGTTAATTTGACAAGCAATTTAATGAATTCTTAATGAGTTGAATTGTTTTTAAGGGCCTTATTTTACTTCCAACGGAATTAGCTGGACAATGAATGATTCCTAATTTTTGAATTCATTCATTTTATAAACAAATTATAAAAAAGAAATTCATAGAACTTTTTATCAACTGAATTTTACCAAGAAATGAATTGAATGCAAGTCTTAATGAAGTGATAGGGAAATGAAAATACATGAATGTATTAATGTTAACGAAAATTGTAATTGGACTAAAATTCTAATGAAATTCTAATTTTAAAAACCCACGCCTTTCTTCGTAATATCATTAGTTTCATCAATGACTCAAGTCAGAAGAAACTTACGGCCTAATTTTGCGAGTAACATTAGTATGTGAAATCTATATGCAAAACAGAAAAAAAATTTTAAATATTTGAAAAATTTATTTCAAATGCTCATACAAATTCATTGTACAGAAATTCAGATACTCGTTTCCATTTTTCTCATATAAATTTGAACTAGTTAACATGACGTACCATATTATATTCAGGGGTTTTGGGTAAAACGGAAGTCGTTCAAGAGTTTTTAGTTCATAATACATAATATTTATGCTAAATACGATTCTAATGTATTATTGATTATTATCACTAAGTTTATGTCTGACACTGGTTGGGCCTAATAATTATTTATATATTTAAGATTTGAATACTTATTGTTAGTTCGGATGTGAAGATACAATAAATAAATATAGGCGTGCAAAAAAAAAAAAAAAAAAAAAAAATAAAAAAAAAATAATACATTCGTTTAAGTTTGATTTCAATTTTTTTGTTACTGAATGCGTCTGAACCTTGTCTTAATTGTTTTTTTTTTAATTGACTGCATTCAAAATATTTTTATGCAGTACATGAATGTTATGCAGATTCATAGAAAAATCGAGTAATTATGTATTGTTTTATACTAATTTTATTGAGAATTTGATGGTTTTTGCTCTATTTTAACCAATTTTAATTGACATTATTATACACTGTGATGCTAATGTCAAGAAGAAAAAGTAATATTCCGTCTGGACAACAGAACAGGACAATAGTTTTTTGTAAGGAAACCATTACACCATTTATCAGGGTTGACATATATTTTGTCTACTTCATTACTTACATAAGTATAAGATGGCGTCGATTGTAGGTAAATTAAGGCTCCTTATAAAAAACATTTTGAGTAAAAGGATAAGAGAGTCTATTTCTTTCTATGTGTACGTACGACTTCATTTAGGATTTTGTTTTTTAAAGTTTTGATTTTAATCTCATTCTAGAGGCTATTTAAGTCTTGTAGTATATTATTAAAATTTCTTTTAAGGTTGCCATTGAAAGTGAATACCTAGGTTAGAGGGGTGTGATAGCCCTTGTCATATGACATACACTTTAGCCACTGAAGGCTTGTTGTGCGCTCCCTTTTAATTATCAATCATAAACTGCCAAAGTTCTGCGGCAGGATTCGAACCTGCGACCTTCGCACTACGAGTCTAGTACACTACCTACTAGCCTATGAGGGCCTGTGTTGAATATATCATTATTCGAAAAAGATAAGATTTATCGAAATAATTTTTTTACTTAAATACTATTATTTTATTTCATTTATTTATTTATTGAATATCCTTCCATAACAATACTTGGTCTTATAATTGTAAAGCAGGATTGTTGAATGTGCCACAAAATCGCTCAACTTTTTGCCATATTAACATGAGATATTGCTTACAGTAAGGCCGATATAAAAGTTTTTAGACTTGTTCAGATATTAATGTTCCCTAGGGGACATTTATATTATAGAGACCAATTTCCAAATAATCTTTTCTAGTTAATAGACATTCAACTTTTCTTACTTTTTCATCATAAAATAAATTAGGAAAAAGTTACAGTCTTCTACATATATTTTTTTGGTTGTTAATTTGATAATAAATATTCAGTATATAAATATTTTAAAATGGAATATATTTTACCCAAGTATTTATCACCGTTGTTTCCTTTTTTGTACTAAAAAAGAAAAGAAATGTTTATTTGAGCATCAGTGCTTAAAATACCTTGAAGTAAAAATATAAACACATACTTAAGTATTCACTTAAGCTTTCATAAGTGTTGGTGTAGTTAGTAAAATCTCACACATACGCGCGCACACCCACACATACGCTCTAGCAAACGTTTGCACTTTTGCAAATTTTTACACAGTCTGACAAGGAAGGCAATCGATCACAACGAATCAATAAATTTCACATATGTATAAATGATGATTTTGCTTCGAACTCTTGTAGGAATTATTGTGGATGATGTGTAAAATATGTTCATGGCATTGAAGAGGGCCTAGAAATTGCGAGGGGAAAATGGAAACAACAACAAAATTAAAAAATATATGCATATATTGCAAGATATGCAATGTAAATTTCATAAGCACGTATACATAGAGACAACTTCACATGGTTGAAAGTATTCCGAGGGTGGAATGAAAATTTTGTTTCATTATTAAGAAAATATACAAATAAGTGAATAAATAAAGAAATAAGTGGAAAAACAATAAATAATAAAAAAATATATTATGAAAGAAACAATTAAGCTAGATAAATTAAGAGATCATTACACATGTTCCTCTTACTCCTCTGGGAGCATAGGGCCGCAAGAGATCATTAAGCTAATTTTTTTTAACAAATAAATAAAATAACGCAATGAAAAAAACAATATTTTGATTGCTTTCTAAAATTAAATTTTCTGGGAGTCAAGATTACAAAATTTTAATTAAATATATAAATTACATATACAAATCTGCGAATATCTCCTTTTTGGAAATACTTTATATTATAAAATATAATTTCTTCAACTAATAATTAATACATAATGAAAAAGAAATCGTAATTATTGGTGAATTTGTACTACTCTCACTGCGTGTCATTAAAATAAATACAAAACACATGTTTTGAAATTAAAAGCTGCCCAGTGGCCGAAATTTGACCGTGATTCCAGAAAAGTATGTTTCAAAATTATTTTGCTTATAACCGTCAAGCTCGATAATTAATACTTTGAGGACCAATCACGTATTATTACGTGATGCATTATGTTTGCACCAAATGCTGGTTAGTGCAACATACATATCGCACTAGAGCTAATTGACAGCACAAAAGGAAAAATGAAAATCGTCGAAGAGAGGATAAAATGGCTTTGAATTCTGTTGCCTTTGCCTATTTATACATAAATAGATATTATCTATGTAATAAAATTATACGAGATACAATATTTTGGCATTTTTTGTTGGCTTTACTCACTTCGCCTCACAGCAAATAACAATTTTTAGATACACAATTTTATAAAAAAAAAATCCATCTTATTAATGACTGTTCTTTGATTAGTAATTGAATGCTTTTAGAGAAATTTTTAGTCCTTTTTAGGCCAGTGACATAAAGTAACTAACTGATCTGGATTTAATCTTTTAAATTTTATATAACAATTATAAAAACAATTTTAGCTTGACCTCATACAAATTGATTATGAATAAGGACTTTATACAGCAAAAATTTCTTAATAATAATTTTGCCAAACATTTGATTGGCATTTATTAGTAAGTGTGTGTTTGTGTGTGTGTGTGTTTAAATTATACTATTTATTTTTCAGTTATTTTTTCTCTAAAATTTATTTTACTTTAAGTATTGCAGCAACCGGCAGCAGCTCATTTGACATTAGATATGACACGACATCAATTTCATCAATTTTCCTGTTAAACACACCCGCACAAAAAAAGGACTTACCACTACACCACCACTTTTACGACTTTAATGCATGTATGTAGCACCACTCACACACTCACTGGCTCACATTGACGCATCAGCATTTCAAAACTTTAAATTTACACTCGTTAGACAGTTTCAGACACATACAGACAAACTTCAGTTCTTGCAAATATAATATCATGTGTTATATGTACAAGTGTGTGTGTGTGTGAATGTATGTGATGTATTGAAAATTGACAATGATATGGGAAAGATATTGGATAGATAATTTTTCTATTGGGCAAAGGGGAATACAAAAAAAGGAAAAAAAATATATTAATGTCTTATTGAAAGTTCGTCGTTTAGTTTTTTTTCTTCTTTCTTGTTAACAGCGCGAAATGTCGATTGAATAGAATAAATGATTGCTGGTTGGTTTAGAAAAATAATTTATAGCGCAAAGAGTATTAAGAGTGTCTAAAAACTTAAGGCATAAGTAGGTACCTTAAACACCTTATAATTATTTATTATCTAAGACAATTTGAAACAAATTGTTTTGAGATCAAACTGACACTGAAATGCTCTCCAAATTATAGTGGCAGAAAAGGATGTGATGAAAATTATTATAACAAATGGATTAAAAACTAAGGGGTTTTTAATTGCTTTTTCCTAAAGATCCTAAATGGTTTATACTCCCAAATAAGTAGCGAATATAATTCTACGAAAGATCCTTTATAATATAAAATTTATATTAACTTTGTTTGAAAAAAATTTATCAATCCCAAATTCATCCCAAGTTGAAAATGGAAACAATTTTAATTTTTCTAAAATGTAGTTAATCAATATTCACTGATCTATATTTTTCCAACCTTTATTGATTTTTAAGTCAAAAGTTTTTCTTTCTTTCATTTATCAAATCAGGTATCAGTTTTATTTGGGGGTTTTAATTACGAAAATATTTTTTGATCTACGATTGTTGCTTTTTTATCAGCCCATCAGAACAGAGATTGTTTCATACCAAGGATTTTCAGATCACTAAGACATTCTGATAAATCTATGTGCAAAATAAATTTTTAAAATGCAAATTTACTCATATTTCGTGGAAATCAATTGACTCCTTCCAGAGATATTCCTATTAACAATTTTTTAAATTCCTCTTAAAATATTTGTTAAAGCAATTAACGGAACGAAATTATTTTGATCAAAAACTATTTATTGTTCAATTGATATTATATGTTGAAAATTTTCGATGCCAGAGAATTTTTAAATTAATTCTTCTACGATTTAGCACTTAATTTTTTTTTAATATTTCGGGTGCTACAAATTTTATTTAACCCAATAAATCATCAATTTACTTGACACCCTCCGATTTTTATGCAATTTGGTACACTTGTTGTACTAACTGATGAAATATTTTAGGATATACTATTTAGGAATCGCTCCTTGAGAATTACAAGTTGAAAAAAATTCGAGGTATACATTCCTCCCATTTCCCCTATCCCAATTTATGTCTTTCGCTTTAATTTATTTGGTGCTAATAGTCCCTAGAACTCTAAAACAAACAACACAAATTGGCATTTGTCGTTACAATAGATATTGAGTTTTGAAGGTGCAAGAGTGTCTTAAATAAAAAATGTTTGGAGAAACTGTGACTCTTTACATTTTTTGCCCCTCTCGATATAGGGAGATGAAACTTTGCAAAATGTCAGTTTCTTAGTTGGTATAACAAGTACACCAAATATCAACGAAATCGGAGGGAGTCAAGAAAACTGTTGCCAGTTTTTATTTACTTGACATAAAATTTTTGACCCGGATAATTGTTTTTTATATACTTCTAAATTCTTTCTCCAAACGACAAGCTAGTCCCTCTTATTACCATTGTCCAGTCAGGTTTGAGTTCGTTCGATATTTTTATATAAGACATCGGTTAAGAAAAAAATCAATAAAATTAAGTTTAAATTCAAAATTGAACTAGATTATTATTAGGAAAAAATAGCAAATTAGTTAGTTGTTCAATAGAGAGTTTTCTTCACAGGACTTCCCAATACACATTTTTTAAAGGAGGCCTTTAATACATGAAATATAATTAAAAAACATTTAAATTTTTTAAATTATGTCAAGCGATTTGCTTAATAAAAATTATATTAAAATATTTTAGCATAAAAATTAATTTATGTGCTTGCTCCTGGCCTATTGCCACATCTGTAAAGTTCTATCTGCATTAAATGTACTTAAAGCTAAAAAAATAACTTAGAAATGAATCTGACAGCATGAATTTAACTCAAATGAAACAAACAAAAAATACTAAAAATAATAGTAAAACAAACGAATAGTGAATGTCCTCCTGTGAATGTCGGGAAAGTTCTAACAAAATCCAAATACTTGAAATATGTTGTATGTTTGAACAATTATAATAGTAAACATATATCTAATGAAACTAATGATAATCATAATATGTGTGAAGGGAGTCAACAACTTTATTATTGATCATCGTTTAAGGTTAGATATGAGAACATTTTTTAAAACTTTTCTAGAATAGATAAAAGTGGCAGCAACAGCAAACATATCTGCAAATAAATCATAAAAAAATTCACACTTTTATCAAAAGGAGGAGATGTAACCGAAAGGTGCAAAAAATCCCGATAAAATTATATAAGCAAGATGACAAGTTATAAACTGGGTAACATCTTAAACCCACTCATAACTTCTTACATAATGTCATAGAAAAAAAAACTAAGAACAAAAACTTGCCACAACTAGTACCAGTATCTGCTTTGCCGTTCAATTTTGTGAGAAGAAAATTAATGGAGTTATCAAAATCTTAAATTTTAGCAATTTATCAGACTTTAAAGTTCTGCTTTTGATGCCACAAAAGAGAAAAATCATGTAGTTTTCCTTAACAAATTTTAAAATGTCATTCTCATTTCTACCCAGAAGCTTCTTAACAAGACAACCCGTTAAGTAAATTTATTATTTTTTTTGTCATTTCCTTTATGTGTAAAATAATTTAGGATAAATTAAATTCTAAGAGAAAATAAAAAACAGAATTCAATTAATTTTTTATGAGTTTTTAAATTGTTTGATGTCGGCATCAATGATTGAGAGAATAATGTCGCCGTAGGTCTAACTTCAAGGAATTTTATGCAGCTAATGTGTTTTAATATAGTGTGTGTGTGTGTGTGTGTGTGCAAAATTGTGGGTTTTTCTAATAAGATTTCAATTTCTCCTTTTCATCTATCACTGTGCGAATGTGTTTGTCCTGAAAAATATAACCACTCATTTCACACTCTCAATTGCACTTCCTTTTCTAAGTGGCCTTTTCACTCAAACAAGCACACAACATCAATTCTTTTTTTATAAAACATACGAGGATATTTGTGTTTTCAGCGTGTGTGTAATTGAGTTTATATACATACATATATGTAAATAATTGAATGTATGTGCTTTAACTTCTTTTATTTTTTTAAAATAAATATGTTTTTTTATTTTCTTGTTGACAGACTCATTTCAAACTCATGAGTTAATATGCAAAACTAGAGCATTCGTATGAAAACTAAAATGCAAATGTAAATAGGAAAATCATTTAAATATTTCTGGATGGTTTGCTTTTTCAAAAGGAGCAAAAACTGCAATTAAATAAGTGGTGTAGGAATTTTTTATTTTAATTCAGTTTTGAAGCTATTACGTTTATTAGTCAGTATACGAATTTTTTTTGCCTTCAAACAAAAACGTATTAAGGTAAGACAATGATGTTTATATTTAGTGTGAGTTTTTCTAAGTATTCGAATAATTTATTAAATACATCCATCAGTATTCAAAGGTCAGGAGGTGTAAACTTTTCCTCAACTATTTTTTATTTAACTCCTGCTCCTAGTTTAATAAAACAATTTTTGGAAAAGTCGACATCATTATGGCCTGACCAACGTCGTTCACAAAGTAATGTAGACCGTTGATGTGGCCAGAAAAAATTCACATCAAACAATGATTTCTTCGGGATGCACTGTATGCTCTTGGATCGCAGGTGAATTGGTATTGTGCTGAATTTTAGTATTCTGTTTGTTGACGTAGACATTCTTCAAGAAATATAGGACGTTTACGGTGACGGTAAAATAGGCGAAGCGGTTTCCCGAACAGAACACATATTTTCATAAAATAATTTTTTCATATGCACGCAATGTTGAACATTATATTCATTCATGATAATTTGACAGTACATATTGAATAAACTGCAGCCAATTTTATGAAAATAGCTTCAACAATATGGCCAGTGTCAAGTGCAGAAATTTAAAAGTCCCTATTGGAATCCCCGATACATTTAATTAAGCCGAAAAAATTTACGACTGCCTTCAATTGTTGGCATGACACTGACTTTACAAGTTGACAAATAAGTTTAATAAGTTTAATTATTTGTTAGTTGCTGTATATATATATATATATATATATATATATATATATATATATATATATATATATATATATATATATATATATATATATATATATATATATATATATACAGCAACTAACAAATAATTAAACTTAAAGCAGGGTATGCAAATCAGGTCAACATCATCTTGCCGTTTTATTTTATATTTTGTCTTTCTGTATTTTTATTACTGCTTTTTCTGCAGCAGCTGAGAGTTGTACAATGTTGCACAATGAAAGCAAAAATAAAAACAACTTCAACATGTTGAATTTGTTAAAGAAACAACTTCAAAGACGAGGAAATAAGAACGCCTCCAACTTTAACTGGCCATGTAACAATGACAGTGAAGTTTTTTATGTGTTTGATTTTTTATTATTTTTGTTTCAGTTGTTGTTTTATTTTAGTGCTTTGCAAAGTTATAAGCTGATTTATTTTTGGTATTTAAGTTCTTCATAATAATATTTTTATTTCTTCAGGCATATTTAATATTAATATTTTAAACATTTCTTTTTGGCTTTTATGTAAATTTTTATAAGATGTTTGTTTGTTTGTTTGTTATTATTATAATTTTTTTGTTGAAAAGAAACCAGCAAAACTTTTACTTTTGACCGTTAAGAAACTACACTGTTGAATTGATTTTATAGAATTGTAGCTGTTCGTTTATATTTATAAATTTGCTTGACAGTAAATAATTTGTGATAAAGAAAGTATTTGGAGCTTTTGGTTTTTACTTTAAGGTTGTTGTTTTTGCTTTTGTTATTTTATTGGTGTGATTAAATTCTACAAACGTATCTTTTTCGAATTAAAATCAAGAAGGGATTTGTGCTAACAATTAGGGGGGGGGGGGTTGATCGTCAATGTGATGGCACTAAATCAAAGGTCATCACACGTGAGCTTAGTTATTGCTTTTTCCAATCACGTGAATATGGGAGCATTAAAAAAATAGCAACTGCCATGTAACAAGTATGATCTTGTCTGCTCTGCGACATTATACGAAAAGTATTTAACAAGGAATTGCCCTAAAGGGATTCAGGTTAAATAGAATATACAAATTGCCTGTGACTAATTGCAGATATTGATTTATACCGCTTCATGTTGGATACTATATAATAATAATAATAATGATAATAATAATAATAATAATAATAATAATAATAATAATAATAATAATAATAATAATAATAATAATAATAATAATAATAATAATAATAATAATAATAATAATAATAATAATAATAATAATAATAATAATAATAATAATAATAATAATAATAATAATAATAATAATAATAATAATATATTATAATCGTAATAATAATTGATTTATGTACTATGGTAATATTAAATAAAGTTTAAATTATCATTTTATCAATGTCAGTAAGAATTTGAAAACTTTATATATTTGTTGCACACAGATATATTTTTCAACATTCTGTGGCAAGGAGAAAATACAGAATGTTCTAAAATATTTCTGTGTGCAACAAATATATATATATATATATATATATATATATATATATATATATATATATATATTTGTTGCACACAGAAATATTTTAGAACATTCTGTATTTTCTCCTTGCCACATTGTTTTGTATTATCCGATTTTTTTTAAGCCTCATAAGTACCAACACTTTCATTTTATTCTTTTAATTTATTTACAATATTTAATTTCTCCTCATACAGCTTGTCAGCTCGTATTAAAATCAAAAATTCTTTTGAATTTTTTTTTTCTACTTTTATCTAAATAATCTTGTTTATTTTCACACAAAACGAACCAAAAAAGAAAAAAGCATCTTACTTAAAATACCAGTTTTATTTATTTTATTTAAATTTTAATTTCCATTTCTTAAGATTCTCTCTTTAATAAACAATTTAGACTTTTAATAGGCAACAAACTTGTAAATCGATAGAAGATAAAAATAGAAAAAGATTTTGTGGAAATTTGTTGTGCAAATGAAAAACAAGTTTGTCCACTGGCCATACAATTTTCAGAAGCCAGTTTGCTTTTGCTTTAATACCGAAGAACACACAGCCACAAGTAAATAGTATGTATAACCCAATAAACCAATTTTTAAGCAAAATATAACTGTATTGGAGAATAAGCTTATCATAAGACATTTTAATAAACGTACTTGTTATTTCCTTGTATCTGTTAAAAATGACAACTATTTTCCTAAATATGTTTCCTATACACTTGTCTTACTAATGATTTTACAAAGGCACTTTTTAAAGACTTACGCCCACTATAGTTTCATAAGTGTTTTTAGAGGATGTCCCGTTATATGGCATCGCAAACTTCGCATTGTTTGAAAAATGCCTCAGTTAAGTTTATTTTTTTCAAGTGTAAAGTGTTTAAAGGAAAAAAGTGAATTAGAAAAAGTAAAATTTAAATTAGAAAATAATGCCATATAAATTTGAACAAAGTGTTCGAAGCGAAACCCACAAAATTTTAGATTTGCTTCTAAATATAAAGAAAAGAAAGAATGAAGATTCTTGTGAAGCTCTACTTGTATCAAGTCATGTTGAAGCTTCTTATATTCAAGATGACTCCTTCAGTGATGAAAATATAGACCAAAGTGAAAACAATTTTTTAAGTTCGGAAGAAAGGGAGTTTATGGATATAAATAATGATGATATGGACATAAGGAGTGAATTTGTTTTATGGGCTGCTGAACATACCATTATAAATAGGGCAACCAATGATTTGCTACATATTTTACGAAAATATTTTCCTTTTGCCAAAAGACTCAAGGTCTTTGAAACAAACACTACGCGATGCTCCAATTATTTCAATTAATGAATTAATAATATATGTACATATGTATATAATATAATAAATA
This sequence comes from Germaria angustata, assembly GCA_963681545.1. NCBI lineage: Eukaryota > Metazoa > Arthropoda > Insecta > Diptera > Tachinidae > Germaria > Germaria angustata. Next base: position 95,014,772 of record OY812999.1, on the reverse strand, counting down.
TATTTTCGACAAAAAGGATTAATAAAAATAATTTAATAAAAAAAAAATCGGATGATGGCAAAAGCACTAGCAGCGTGTCATCTTTGGTGCAAATTGCTTTCCAACTCGAACCTTGCAACTATTTGCATCAAACATGTAATACTTCTTATGACTAACTTTATAATCCTAAGCTTACAAAAATATTACCAATGTAAGCCTATTGTAAGTATGATTAGATAACTATTTTTCTGTAAGCTTGTTATATACTTAGACTTCTAAGCTTTTTGTAAGCACTGAGTAGTAATATTATCGCAAGGGATCAGTTTTCTTAATTAAATAATTATTAACAAGCCTTTTACAATACTTTTCACAATAAATTTCTAAGCTTAAGGCTTATAGTTATAAACTTGTTATAAGCTGTTTCTATATAGTTTTGGTTTATTGGGAAGTATATGTTAATACAAACAAACACACACAGGCTTACGTACAAGTAGTTCAGTTTTGGGTTCAAATATCTATTATGAAGAAAAAAACAAAGATTTAAAGAAGAGCAATGAACAGTTGTTTGCTTGGCTTTAAAAAAAAAGTCAGAATATTTTTAAATGGCTGAAAAAGTGTTTGAATGCAAGATACTAAAATTATGAATCACAGTTGAAAACAGCCATAGGGTGCTTTGGTATATAATTCTTGCAAACACTGAGGGCTTTGGTAACTATGAAATCATACGTATGTATATTTTTTCTTTTCTCATAATTGTATGACTTTAGAAAATACTGCAACAAAAAAATTCATGCGTTTAAATCGCACGACCTTGGTGGCCAAATCAGTTCATCTAGTGGATCCACTCAAAATGCCCACTATGGCTTCCACAGTCTAAAACATATCAACATTCTTATAACACTACTCATGCATTTAAGGGAAATGGTTATATTGTTTAGTTTCAAAATTAATTTTATTATCATTCATATGTAGTCCTTGCAATATGTTGTTTAAAGTCTTAATAGAAAAAAAATCACATAAAAAGTGTTTAAATTTTAATTATGTCTTTATTTTTTTTAGCTCATAAACTTTTCATTTTGCCATTTACAGATTTATCCATGCATTACGGCATCAGTACATGCGACAAACTATTAAATAGTGATCAATGTTAATAAAGGTTCTTAGCAGAAAGGATACATGATGCTGAACATCTAAAATAAATGCTCAACAAAACCTCATCGCTCTTCATCAGTTCAACGCTAATTACGACACAAATACTCGTTCATTTTGCAGAACAACTGAATAGCAGGCAACTCAACGGAACAACAGATCCTAAGAAGAAAGCAACAGAAGAAAATTCACAGTGGCACTAGCAGCAGCAACTTCATTAGTTAATTGAACAGTGTTTTTTTGTATAAAATAAAAAAAAATAATAATAACAAATTTTTATAGACTCTTGTTGTTGCGGAAACTTCACAAATATTGTTCGTAAATAAAAACACATTGCTGTTACGCTCTCGTTTCCACTGCCTCACACACTGGCAAACACCTACAGCCACCACAAAAGTATGCAACAGAACTTGGCAATATTATATTACAGTGTGAAAGACGTGTTTCTCATTTTTTTAATGGATTTTTATTAAACAAAAAAAAAAAAAAAAAAAAAAAAACGGAGTGGAAGGAAAATAAGGATATAAAACAGAGAAACATATATAAGATATGGAAATAACTTTTGCAAATTGATCACTTTTTTCACTTAGTCTGTCAGCAAAGAAAGACTGTAACAGCTACAAAAACAATAGATGTCATTATTAATGTTCATGCCCGTATTTTTTTTTTCGGGTTGATAATCTTTGTAGGATTGGTCAACAAACACTAAATAAAAACTCCCAAAAAAGCAACTTTTTCCCAACTGCACGAGGACAGTCGCAGTAACAAACTCTAAAACAAAAACAATAATTTTTATTAAAAAATTTATAATACAAAGACAAACACAAAATTTAACAAATTAAAAATGGATACAGTTTATGGAACAAAAAAGTACTTTCAAAGTTTATCAGGTGCCAGTGATATATATCGAAGTCCAGCTTGTCGGGCAATGGTAAGTGCATTAAATTTATAAAAAAACCAAATATACACAATTTTTTACTCGAAAAAAGGCATAATTGGCCACGCAATTTTGCAAAGAAAAAACAGATTCAAATACATTTTTTTCAACAACAGTTTGTTTTAATTTTGTTAAAAGTGTCAACATAAAAGCATATGATCCATATTTGAAAATTTATGGTTTTAATAGTTTGTTAATCAAATTAAATCAAGTGCATAAAAAATAAAAAAACCATGGTAATGAAAAAGTATAATAAAAAGGGATAAAGTTTTTATACAAGTGATAAATAATTTGTGAATAGCATAATTAAAGTGATAAGAAATTAATGAAATGTGACAAAAATCCAGCCAGTTACCTTTTTTGATAAAAAACTAATTAACAATATTTCTAATAATGCTTAAAATTGTTTTCCTATGACGCCTCAAGTACAACAACAGCTTCTTTTATGCATTGCATTACAACCAGAGGTCCCTAACGACATATTGTATTCTGTTGTAAGGGTTTTTGGGCAATTTATTAGTCCGACGTTAAATTATAGAATAGAAAAAATATTTCCATTTTCCACATTTCAGGGATTCTTATCTTATTTAAAGTTCTTCTAAGTTTTAAACTCAATACCAATATTTGTTTGTGGTTATGGATTTAAAAATAAAAACAGCTGCTTGTTGCTTTACAGCGCAATAATATTTGTTTTCTCACGAATGAATACAATGTGCCACACCAAATCTGGACTATAATCAATAAAGAAATAACTTCTATCCTTAAGAAATTATATTTCAATAGTTTTCTTTGCTTTAACACAGCCTCGCTCTTTTTATCAATAATCAGGACTTTTATTTTATCCATCCTTAACATCTACCTGGTTGAAGATTTAACGATTATGGCAGTTTAAATAAGTGGACTTTGATCTTTTAAAGTGAATCAAAAATGTATCAGAAATCATTTATAACACGATACTCACGTACCAAACTCATCATCATCATCATTATTATCATCCAGGAATTTCTTAGTAATAGAAATAAAAATGAAATGATATGAATAAGAAATAATAAAAATTTTAACAGGCTGACTATGCGGCCAATTCTACCTGGCATACCAGGACCAACAGACTCCTTGAATCAAGTACTCTTTGCTGAGGTCTTAGTTTTATGGCAGTATGTTTGAATTGCTTACAATCTTTTCCTTTGAAAATAAAAAATAGCATGTCTTTCTAGAGTGTTAATAAAAGCAAGTAATCACAGAGATTACGAAGACTGAACTTATGAACAGATGTTCCAGAGGATGATGAAGATAATTTCTCACTTTTTTAAAATTGTTTTCTTCCTTTAAGTATTTGCTATTCATTTGTACACAATTTCTTTTTTTTTGTGAAAATGAATGGATGAGTGAATGTTTTCGGTTGAATGGTGGTGAGCTGGCGTTATTGGTGTTCTTAAGGCTTATCGTCTCCTTCATTATTATGATATTTTTTGTTGTGTCTAGGAACTTGTAGCAGAACGCACTTTTTTCCCCTCAATGTTTTTTGTTATAAGAACCAAGAAAGACCCTCTGCCACAGGCTGAAAAGAAATTTTTAAAATTCATTGAAAGTTGACTTTTTGTTTGTGGAATATAATACTCATAATAATGAAAATGCCCATGATTGTTTGATGCAAGAGTATAAGAACGGGATGATAATGATGCTGGCGATAAGTGTACGTATTTCCTAAATATTTTGCTTTTCTTAGTCCTTAACAAGAGAAGTGTAATAAAAGCTGCATTGATGCTTATTTGTCTAAAAGCTGCTTGAGATGAGACGGTGTAGGTGTGTATGTACTTAAGAGCTGCTTGACTTACTACGGTGCATAGGCATGTATGTGAGTCTTGCTTGGGGATTTTTCTTATCTGATTCCCAATTTATATTCAATAGACCTTTTATTTGTAAATAAGATGACATTGTTCCGGTGTTTGTTATTTCTTCTTTTACTCAATTAGTATTCAATTCTTGTAAGGCAGATGAGAAATTTGTAAAGCTTCAAAAAAATATGGTAAATTTGAAGTGTTTTTGTATATAATATTTTTTGAAAGTAATATTGCTTGATTTTTAATTAAAACTAAATAAATAAGTGCAACAACTGTATACACATATGTTCCAATTAGTGGATATATGTTTGAAATTGACAAAATATTCAATTGTCATGTCATAAATATTTCAACCAAAAAATCTTTATATTGGTTTTATATGTAAAAATAATTGAAGAAACCAAAAATGCTAAAATAAACTAAAATGGAATTGTTTTTATATCTCATTTAAATTAAATTAAGTGCATTTTCCAACTATGGTGATAATTTCAGATCCTACCTTAGGTTTTATTTCAGACACCGTCAGTTATAACTTATTGTTGTAATATATTGGGGTATAATTTTGTCTGTATATGCTGCCTAAGTAGGGATAAATATACCATTATGTTGGTCACTATTAAATTGAGGAATATAAAAAGTTTATTGCTTTGATATTGCGGTCCGGTGTGTCAGCCAATTTGGGAGTAGTTGAGTTACTTTAATGAGTAACGCTGTTGCCTGCTTGTTCTCTTGCAGTGAGAAAGTGGATATTTTACCATTTCTTGCCCATACTTATTTTGAAAGCTCTTGCAGAAGTCATTAAAGCAAGATATAAAAAGCTGGCATCGTGCCTACAGGATAATGTCCTATCAGCACTGCAACTACTGCTTGTACATGTACCCTGTGAAGCTATAGATTAGCTACGTATTTCGCTTAGTCATAAAAGGGACTAAGGGCCTTTTTACGCTAGAGGACTGTTAAAAAAAACCGTGTCAGAATCATAAAAAAAAACTAACCTTTGAAGTTCTTTTTATTATCAAAATTATTTCAATTCTGTAGATGGTATTGGAATGCATGATATTTCTTCCTTCTCTTCTTTGTGACATACAAATATTTTGGATTTGAGCAGATGTGACTTTTAATTCAAAGACTTGTTTAGCAAAATAATTTTATGTTAAATTTTTTATTAATTTTTGCAATCATGAAAATTTTTTTCGAAAGCTGTTTTATGTATAACAGACAGAAACATTCGCAATGATTATATTGTGATATTGTATGAATCAAATAGACATTTAGACAAATATGCATGTAAATATAATGAGAAAATATGTTATATTTTTAATTGTTGAGGGTAAAGTTTATTTATTAATCAGATTGCTGTGAAAAAAGTTTTCTTATTACAAAAGATTAACATTACGTTATATAACTTATATAAACGCTTTTATATTTATACTCTTTTGATAATTTAATTTTAAAATTTAATCACTAGAAATATCTATTTGCTCTATTAATATTCTAAATGGTTCTACGTGTAAAATTATACCATAATACACGTATACTTAACAAAGTATGTGGCATTACACGCTCTATTTTTAGGGAATAGTTTCCCCTTTTTGTGTGCGGCAAGGGCTTCTTAAATGCTTCAATTAAAAAAAAAACTTTAAACAAGTCAAATAATTTTATGTGGAAATATCCTGTTTCCTACCATGATGTAAAATGCTCATACGTCACAGTGCACTTATCTAATAAACCGTGTACTAGTCTTTGACATAAAGTGTTTAGATCACTTTGTTCTTTTAAATTTTTTTGATAAGTTCTTACGAATTGTTTTATTGCATATTTTTCGAAAAATATTTTGATATTATATCATGCAGAATACTTCTGCCAACACTCTTACTTCTATACGCAAAATTTTAGATAAATTTCTTCCATATTGATCACATTTGGTATTGAATAAAATTTTTACTAATATATTTATGAATTTCGGTAGATTTCTAATTTTTAAATCAGGTGATCGTAGCCTGATCACTAATTATATTTGCAAAGATTTTTGATAAAATTTTAAAGGATAAACTTTTTGACCGCGTTAAGAATTGTATCTCCCCTTTACAACATGGATATTATAACTGCAATGGATCGTTAGTCTCAATGTGATGTTATTTACACTGACTTTGCTAAGGCATATGATACTGTTAGTCATTACCTTTTATTACGCAAGCTTTGTAATTTTGGTCTATCTAATCTAATGCAGTTTTTTAAAAGTTTTTTGATTGACAGAAACTTATAGTTAAAATTGACAATGATTCATCATCGGTTCTAATAGACGCCTATTCTGGTATTCCGCAGGGTACACATATTGGTCCACTACTTTTTATAGTTTTTATCAATGACTTACCATTAGCTTTTAAATTTTCCAAATGCTTGTTATTTGCAGATGATTTGAAATTATATTCTTGTATCTCTAATTTGGCAGACTGTCATAAATTGCAGGCTGACCTTGACAATCTCTCCAACTGGTGTTCTAAAAATAGCATAAAAATTAATATTTATAAATGTTGCACATTGTCCTACACATATATTTCTAATCCAATTAAGTTTGATTACTCCCTTAGCGGTATCATGCTTAAGCAGGTATATTAAGTCAAAGATTTAGGTGTTATTTTTGACGCCAAATTAACTTTTTCTAGACATATTGATTATGTGGTTTCTTGAGCTTATGTTATGCTCGGCTTCATTAAAAGAAATTCTAAAGATTTCAGGGACGCATATACCCTTAAATCTTTATACATTTCTTTGATTCGAAGTATTTTAGAATATTGTTCTATTGTCTGGAATCCCTATCATTTGGGTCTATCTAATCGCATTGAACGCATTCAAAAAATTGTTACTAAGACTGCTTTAAAGTTAAATTGGCAGTATGAGCTACCTCCTTATGAGGCTAGGAGAAAGTTGCTGGGCCTACAATCATTAAGCGACCGCAGAACCTGTTCCTCATTATTGCTAGCTTATAATGTATTATCTGGTAATATTGATTGTCCTGAAATAAAAAATTATTCTACTTTGTATTGTCCCCCAAGGGATTTAAGAGTTAACCGTATGTTTGAGGAAAGTTGTCTAAGAACTAATTATACAAATAATGAACCTATTGCAAGATGCTTACATTTATGTAATAGCTTAACTCCCTCCTTAAATTTTGATGTCAACTATACTATGTTTATATCTATGCTATTCAAATACTTCAATTAAAATAATTTTGTAATCTGTAAGAATATATTTCTGTAGATGAATAAGTAAATAAATCTAAATCTAAATTGCTTTGGAATTCTTAGATCTTGTGGAATAATATAAATAGAAATTAATATCCTAGTCGGAATATAATATATGTCACCATGTATTTAAACAGATATTAGACATAAAGTGTCTAAACATTCCTGAGGAACGTTTTCACAGAATATTTTCCTCAAGACTCATTAGTTACTTTATAATATGGAAAAAGAAGTTCAGTGAAGTTTAGTGTATTTTTTTTTTTGAATTTGGAACGATTTTCCGTCATCCCACGTCAAATTTGGTTTATGAACAGACCGGTTTCGGCTTTGTGCCATCTTCAGTGTTCTCGAATACTAAATCGTTTTTCTCGCTGTACGTTGTCTTTTGTATGGTTCGTTTTTTCTTTCTTTGCCCCTTTGTGTTTCTCTCTCTCGTCCTTGTATGTCTATGTGTCTCTCATTCTCTCCCTCTCTCTACCTGCTACCTGTTCCTCTAATTTTTCTATATACCATGTCTGTGCTCCCTGTCTTTATAGCGCGGCGATTATTTAATAGGTGTATTATCTGTATGCAGGTAGTGTATTTCTCTTGCATTTCTATATAATGTCTTAGAAAAAGTTTTTCTACAGTTATTTTTTAATGGAAATAATTTGTAATGTAATGTAAAGTAATGGGGATTTGGCCCAGGATGGCCCTTTGCACTGCGACCATTGTTGATCTATTGTGCTTCTCCTGTCCCTAGCAGTCCAATACGTTCGCAAATAGGATCAGCTCCTTCAATGGGAGCATTAGCAGATCCACTTCACTCAGCGTATATGCATGTAGAGTCCTGTGTCTTCTGTGGGCACAATGCCCCACAATTTGCTATCAAGTGTTCCAACGACTCGTCATCTTCACTGCAAAATCTGCAGATGTCCATGTCAGATAAGCCCATTGTGTATAGGTGGGCTTTGCAGGTGTAATGGCCTGTGGCGTCCGTAAGCTTTTCCTGTCCAGTCTTAGAGCCAGATCCGCCCTCCCAGCGTCAAAGCGTATTAATTTCTTGGAGTGACATAATCGATTGATATCATTCCAATGTTGTGCAATCCGGGACGATGTCCATTTCGAAATCTCCCCCTTAAGGAGGCTTTTGTTGAACCCAAAAGAAGGGGTGGGTCCAATGAAGTTCCCTTCAGCCCCTCTTTTGGCACAAATGTCCGCCATCTCATTCCCGGCATGCCCCTGATGCCCTGGTACCCATATCAAAGTAATCTGATTATGAGTCGCCAGATCATTGATCCTGTTGTATCATTCCAGTAATAATCTGGACATATACGTACAGCCTTTCAGGGCCTTAAGAACCTATTGGCTGTCCGAGAATATCTTAACCCGTATTCCCCTGTGTCCTCCCTCGGATAGGATCCCCACAGTTTCCAGTATCGCGTAAAGTCCCGCCTGGAAAAATGTCGTATCCCTGCTCAATGTTATAGACCTATGTGCTCTAGGCCCCACTATTCCCGCCCCTTGGAGCTCCTTGGAGCGTTTTCGAGCCGTCCGTGTACCACATTTGCGATCCATCTTTTTCTTAGCCATCCTGGGTTTGCGCACCATTTTTCCCTTGTGGGGAAGAGGACATGGAAATAATTTACAAATTCAGAATGTTTTTTTTATAGCTCTTAAACTACAGTAAAACCTTGCTCTACGCAACACTTAGAAAATGCACCTTCTCTATTATAACAATATTAGCTCTGTCACACTACGACTTATTTCCTTAACTCAGTTAATGCATGTTTAGTTCTAAGATTTTGTGGTTCTTTTTTTTAATTAAGCAGTATTTTTTAAAAATGAGGTCTCAGAATGCCATTGACTACTTTAACAATATTATCAATATTGAGAGCAAACTAATATGGTCTTAGACTTTACGAACTTTGCAAAGTTGTGCAGTAGAAAATTGTCTCCTCTAGCAAACGACATTCGAAGATTTTAGGCGGCTGTAGTTAAATACTTAATTTGTCATCTTAAGATTATAACGCTAGAGCTATAAATTTTAATTAAAACTGCTTATTTTTTTCTTATTTGAATGATATTTCATTTTTAATTAGTTTTTTGCTATATAAATACGTGTATGTATATCAATACAAATTAATTTATCTACAAATTAAAAAATATATACCGAATGACCGCATTAGCTTTTTAAGAAATAAGTCCTTAAATATATGGTATGCATCATGAGGAAAATATGACATTGACACGGGTAGATGAAAGAAACACATTTTTGACTTGATCTCGATTACCATTTCTATTTATGTATATTTTTATAATGGACACTTTTCCCTTTTGTCATCTTGTATTATTGCTTTTTTTACTGTTTTTAAGGATTTTAGCATCTCCTTCTGTTTTACGTTCAGTATGAATATTTTTTTTGCACCCTTTCCACACACTGTTTAAAATGGATCTGCTACAAATTCCTAGTACAACAGTCTTATATATTTTAGTTTCTACAATATTACATTTACATATTGTTAACATAAATTTCCTATAAAATTGTTTATAAACTCAAGAAATTTTCAAATAGACTTGAAACTATTTGATTTTGTGAAAACTTATATGTGAAAATTCTCCTCAACTATAAATTAAAAATATTTACTAATACGTCACATTGTAATCAAAGACATATTTGTAATCAAGCGAATTTATTTATTTAGATTAAAAAAATGGTGAATTTAAATTTTTTTATATAATATTACTTATACGCCACCATCATATTAATCATTATTTAACTCACCTAAAATGTCTAATGATCTGTTATCACTAGGGTGACAATTTCAATGCAAATATATATTTATTGTCGACGATTTAAAAGCTATTCTGAACAATTTTCTTTGCGTTTCATAAGATTTTCTGTAAAATTGCATCAATTTGATTTTGCATATTTAACAAAAAAAAAAAAAAAAAAAAAAAAAAAAATAAGTTCTGTGCATATTTATTTTCATATTTTCCAAGTTTTTTATAGCTATAACAATATTTAAAAAAATCCTCCATTCTTTCAAACTTGCAATTAATACTTTAATATCATCTCTGAAATAATCGCCATTCTAAAAGTACATTCACATGTGGCAATGTCGAAAGAATAGTATCCTGTGTTAAGGGTTCCACCGCAGCCAGGTATTACCAGATGGGAATCCTGGTTGGAGGCCTTAGAGTGTTACAATCAGAACTGATCACATCGTTTTCATAAAAAATGTGGTCTGATAATTCTTACATTAAATACTTTTCTAAAAAGCAATAATTAATTAATTGCATTATGAGTGGTAAAAGAGACTCTTCCAAGCCTAGTTAATACTCTTATTCCTCTATACAAAAATTTTATAAAATAGTTTCATCAGATCGTTTGGACTTATTAAAAATTAAACCCTGTTTAATAACAATGTTATAAAGTCAACAAGTTATTAAAAAGTTTTAAAACTACTTGATACTGTGAAAACTTACAGGCAAAATTCAAAATCCGATACCAAATTAGAAATGCTCATACGCCACCGAGTACTTAATGCACAAAGCATTTTAGACACTTTTATTCTTATTGTTTTCTATTGAAAGATTTCAAAATCCTTTAAATGCTTGGCTTTGTCTACGTTTTGAAAGAAAAAAGTGTAAAAATTACTTCAATATTCAACACTTCCATTTTATATGTGACAGACTTTGTAAAACGATTTCTTTTATTTAAAAAATACAACTTCCCAATGCTTAATTTTTGTTTCTTCTTATTTAAACAGTTTTAGCTTTTAAGATTTTTCCTTTAGCAGAGCTTTTCCAGCAAATAAAATTTGTATTTGCATTTCTAAATAAAGAAAATCTTCTAGCATTATTCCACTTAAATAGTTCCTTATTATTCGTCACCTTTCATTTTCTCATTTTTAAACAAATAGCCAAATACAAAGGACTCTTAGCAATAAAAAGAAATAAATTTAATGATTCTTTTACGAGGTCTTAAACCATATTTATATTAAATTTCTATCACTTTCTGTTGCTGGCTTTTGTGTCATTGGCTTGATGTTGGGATTTAAGGGCTTACACCTTGCGATGGCACAAAAGGTGAACTATGTAAATCATTCATATCGTTAAATTTTGTTTATTCTATCTCTTGCCTCATTTTGGTTGAATATTAAAACATATTCTTTCGTTTATGTCTTTTCAATAAAATACGAATACAGAAAATAGGAGAAACAAGCTAAAGGCGAGAAAAGTAATAGAGGAAATAAAGCGTTAACACTTTACAGGCGGATGGTTTTAAGCTTAATTTCTGAGACAATATTTGAAAGTTAGCCAAGTTTGTAAAATTAGAAATTAAAACTAATTTAATTCACCTCTATCAGGGCTAGAATTTCCATAAATTTATCTACCCGAGCAATAAAACCATGCACAATAGCCGCCATCCAAGATATACACTCTGTCCAGAATTAAAAAATGCTGCCTACTTTTAGGGACCCCAGAAAATATCGTTTGGCCTATTTTAATATAAAAAATATTATTTTTTTAACGTGCCTATCATTGAAAGGTTAATTTTTTATAAAGTAACCTTTGTCATACTACATACTTTATTACTATTACTTCTTTGTCTGGCGTATAAAAAAGCTTCTCTTTTCATAAGAAGGATAAGCTGCATAATGTCAAAATATATATATTAAAATATACATTAGAAAAGCCTTCCTTTTTTATTTTTGTGGTAAAAAATAACGAAAAAAAACCATCAGACTTTCCAAACCTCTTTATAAAATTTATACACACTCTGACAAAATATTTTGTCAGTGTGTGAACGCTATGTGTCTGCCTTTTCCATGATGGTTTTTTCTTATAAAATATTTATCAAAAAAAAAAAAAAAAAAAAAAAAAAAAAAACTGTAAAAATATGCACGTAAATTTGTACGTAAGTGAATTTTTATATTAAAGGAGAGATTTTTTTCATAAGCGTCTTTAGAAGAGCAAATTTATGTAGTAGGATTTGAAAATTTACATCTATATATGTACATGTACATATATATAGGGATATACTTGTGTACGTATTTGCTCGCGAATTTATTTTAAGGAAAAAATTGTGTTTCATTTTGAACTAGGTTCTCAAGAAGCTTCAAATTTAAAATTTTTTCATAAAATACCTGTAGATGGTGCTGACAAAGTTCATTTTATTGACAAATATATATTAATGTTTTTTTAGAGTATAATCAATTAGTAAACTTATTCGGTTATTTTGAGATTACTAAAAGCAAGCTATTGCTTACAATTTGGAGATTGCCTCCTCGAAAAATGGGAAGAACATCTTGATCCTGTCTCTCAAAGTGGATACAGTTGTGCTGATCGTGATCAAAAGTATTTACTATTTAAATATCATATCATCCCGATAGACGAGATCTTATAGACTGACAGGTATTCATGGCATGCCTGAGACACGGTGAAGCAGTTCTCTCACATTAAGTCATGTACTTCCCTTCACTCCCAATCCAGCTATCGAGCTTAAATTTATTTAAAATATTCTCACAAGAGTTAATTTTAATGTATTATGCAAAAAAGTCTTTTCACAATTTCTGAAATGCTAAATTAGCAAGGATGCCAGTTCAAAAATAACGACTCCAAAAGTCACAGAATCGTTAAAGTGGGACCCCCAGATTTTTCAATATTGAGATATTTCGAATTTTCAACCTTATGTTTCGAGAAAATTTTGTTTTTTCTTCATAATATTACTTACGAACACAATTTTTTTCAGCAGTACGTTTTATATTAGAGCTTCCAAAAATTCATGAAAATGTTGAAATTAGGATCCCTAAGTAGTGCAGGTTTGCATAATTTTCAATAATTTTAACAAAAACTTGTTGTTGCATGATGTTCGCTATTTTGGTTCCTATGCGGCAATACGGAAACAATCTGGAATTTTTTTTTTTTTTGTGAGGAAAAGAATTTTATATTGAATACAGATTATATTTTTACCACTAGGAATAGACTTAATATCTGCCAAGGGCGCCATTTGAAAACAGTTCCGATTTCTTTTTCCTTGTGAGAAAGAAAGGAAAATAAGGATAATATAGAATAATTCTTATTTTTAGCTAAAATTTTTTAAACTTAATTTTCTAGGGAGGCCCTATGCTCCTTATAGGATCGATGGGAACATATATATATATATATATATATATATATATATATATATATATATATATATAATTTTCTAGGAAGTTGATAAAATGCAGAGACGGTAGCGACTTAATTATATATCGCTCCTTGATAGTAAATTTCCTACTTTTCCAGTTGGCTGATATATTGAAACTAATTAGGATATTCTCACTACATCTCTTCTCGTATAGTTTTATTATATTTCACATTTGCCATGTATTGAAAAATTAGCTTCTGCCACCATGAATTGAAATTACAATAATTTCATCAAATATTTGCTTCATCTGAAAGCACCTTAAGTATTTTTTTATATGCTTTTGCAACTCACCTTTAGTATTTCTTGAGTTTCTTTGGATTATTTAATATATAAGCAAAAGGTGTTGCATTCAGACAGTCTTGCTTGCGTTTCTTTTCAAACACATTAATTTTTTATTTCGAATGCATTTTTTTTTTTTGATTTGTTTTCCCCTAATGCGGGATAGGACAACTTGGCAAAATAAAAAGCTTCTACTGAGAAGTTGTTTATTGGCACGTAGTTACTTTAGTTGAAATTTGTGGCTGGAAAATGATAAAAAGGATACTCTTAAATTTCCATTCATTACTTCAGTTGAAACTTGAGGCTGTAAATGGAATAGCGATACACTAGCACTTTGTTGCTTTTCGTTGCCACTTTCTTTGGTCCTCTAGAATCTTTTAAACTAATCAAGATGATGATAAAAAAGAAGTGAATATTATAAGTGTAGTGATAATGGGTGGGTATGATTGCGTTAATGAGTTCTTTACAATCTGTGTATACGAGGTTTTGCATTCCTTTTTCTATGCAATTGGTAATCCTTATTAAATTTTAACTTGTATGTAAGTGTTGAAGTGGAAGTACGTACTTATTAGCAACAATATGAAGAAATAAAGTACTGACTTAGAGAGTAATTTAGCTGTTCAGGAATAACAAGTTGTACAACACCTGAGGCACTAATAAAGTTCGTAGGGCAGGCAGCAATAATTTAGCATATGTTTTTCATTACAAAATTCTCTTTTTTAATGCCCTGTAGGAAATTTCAGGCTATTTTCAAGAAAATAGAAGTGTAGGTTTATTGTATTTGTTTAGAAAAATAAAATCATAGTAAATAATTTTTAAGCTTTTTATTACTTAAAATGGAAGTCTTGAAAGGATAAACAATTGCCAATAGTCACAATTGTTTTTTTTAACTGATAGTAATATATTCTGTTAAAGATAAAAAAACCCACTTTTTCCATGTTAATCCGTGGAAACGAGTACTTTTTTAATTTAATCAATACGTTCTTAAATTCGAGATGTTGCACTAACAAATGATTTAGAAGTAATGAACATGTCATTTTTTAAGAGTGAATTTATTTAAGAGCCCAAACAAATGATTGCAAATGCCTTTGCCAGATTTGAAAATTATTTAGCTGGTAAAAATAGTTTATTTTCGCGTTAAAATAAGATTTAATGAAATAGGCGACGCTGCAAGCGTGACGCAGGTCAACTTTTCAAAAGATAAAAAAATATAGTTATAATTTTGAAATTATTCTTAAAAAGGACACGTATTTCCTAAAATTATTGGAAAAAAAACGCCAAAAAAAGGCAAAAAGAATAAAATATATATTCCATTTGGTTGGCCTTGTATGTTCTGAATAATCACTGTGGACTGAGGCATCCTGTCATGACACATTGTATATATTTATTAGAAATCATTTTAGAGAAATATTTACATGGCTGGATTCGTAATTGAAGCGACCAGCTTGAACTTTAAAATTTCCATGAAAGGCACCCGTTAAATTTGCTTCAATACCAATTCCATTTTCATATGTCATCGGATAAGTACTTTAAAAACAATAATCAACACTTTTATGTGAAAAGAACACAAAAATATTATTGTTGCAACAAGTAAAATAATCAAAAACATAGTAAATTAAAACAAAAATTAAACTTGAAGATGTTAAATTGTTAAGAAAAAAAATTAATAACAATAAATAAAAAAGCATTATTACAAACTTGTTGAAGAAAAAAGCAAAAAAATTTTTCCTAATACCCCTTCTCTCACAAACACGTTAAGATATTAAAGTGAAATATTATAACGAAGAAAAATTAAAAAAAAATATACTCCTATAGGAAAACGAAAACTTCCCTCGAATATGTTCCCATCATGTTTTTCTTTTAAGCTTCACTACAAAATATTTAAACAACAATGCACGCAAATTTACAATGGCTCGTTAGTATGTTCACTTTGTTATTGCAATTCTATTCTATTTATTTTTTTGCCAACAGAATACTTTTTCCAGTTTCCAATTTTATTGCTTGTGTCCCTCAAAACACATTTTTGGTGGATGCAACAAGTTATTAAAAAACATTAAACTTGTTGGAAAATCAATGTCACCATCTCCCATATTTGATATAATTTTTGATAATTTTATATAAATCAGATAGTTGGCTCGATATACAGCTTTAATTGTTTAAAAAAATTTTCAAAAATATTTTCAAAATGAGCCAGAATTTCAAGAAATTGCCTGAACTATATCTATATAACCTCATTTCTTTTATAATAAGAGAGGGCAAGGGGTTTAGAAAGATATGAAAACAGCCCTCCAATATCTTGACGCTTGCCGAAGGATAGATGTATTTCCAATAGATCCAAGACTTCAGAGGAATTTCAAATTTTAGGCAGGCGAAAGTCCCATTCAGTTCTGCAGAAAATCCGCTGGTTCTCAAAAACTCCGCTGGCTCTCAACGATCTGTCCTGAATTAGTAGCCGAAGAGGCTCCTTCAGAGATCACTTAATAGCTAAGACCTAAATAATGGGAAGAAATTTATTGGTTACAAGCAAGATGTTGCTGACATTATCACGACATTTTGGTAAGTAAACCGAAAAAAATCGCTACACCCCTTCAACCAGCTTATTTATTTAACACTGCGGAGGTCAACAAGGAAGTGAGAGGATCACCGTGAAGCAACGATGAAGGGCTCATGTTCATCTTAATGACAATAAAGATAGGAGTATTTGAAATTATCGTCGGTACCAACTAGGATGTCCTTATCCAACGATAGTTTTAACACCGAAATATGACGTTTGATATTTTGTAAATTGCCGCTACGGGCTATGCCCAAGCCTTTGGTAAATAAGTAGTAGTTTCTGTTGTTTAGAAACAGCACCTAAAAATCAAAGCTAAGCCACTGCGTGATCCCCAAAGAAGCTTAATCAGATAAACTTTTGTCCATCCTTGATTTAATAATGTCACATGCTATTTGGAGGAACTGAATTTCTGAAATTTTAGGCCCCGTGACGGAAAAATATAACATGATTTTTTGTTTAGTCTACTTTTTTATATGCACACCCATTGTCTTCTTATTTTACGGATTGAGTAGTAGCATATTAATTTTAGAAAAACGCCTCAGTCCAGAAGTTTCAATAAACTTTACGCACAATAAAGTAATCACGGAGGAGCAATTCCTTTTCTTCTTTAACTATAGCCCTGAATACCGCTGGATGTTAACAGTTGGTACTACCAGGCACATAGCGTTAGATAAAGAGCCTCCCCTGCTTACCAACTTTACAATAAAGCCAGTATATTCCTCTACAGTGAAAAAAAATTAAGCCTAATAATGAGTTTTTGTCATCGCAACTGCAACAGTATGCAGCCAGTTGGTGGCATTATTTCTACCAAATAATCAAAATTTTTCAAACCCCTCGTCTTGCCTGGTATCTCCTTTAGGAAAATGGTTGGAAACTTTAAAAAAAGAATCAATATCTCATCATGGACACGCTGTTTTATTTCTTACAACTTCATACATCTGGTCTAAGTAAAAAAAGTAGTCTGTAAAGGAAATAAATATACTTTTACTAAAAGACTTAAATTCAACAATGAGTACGAGAAGGTTTTGCTGTGTTACTGAAAAGTGAATTTGCTAACAGTTGCTTAAGCACTTTGCAAACAATAACATGCAACCAGCAACAATCAACAGCATCAACTGCAGCAGCAATAATAGCTTTAGTAAATATTCACAAAATAAACCACAACAATAACGAGCAGACTAGCAGTAATTTACATACATGATTTCAAAAAGGATGCCACAACAACATGCAACAGCCAGGCGAAAAGGATAAACTCGATTGCGAGATATAGACATGCAGCAAATAGATGGAAATGTAAAGCGAAAAGTAAAAATAAACCATTCACTTAAATTGCTTCTTTAGAGAGTTCAAGTTGGTTTCATTTTCCTTTCAGAAATTATTAAGGATTTCCTTATGGCTCTGTGATTTAAAAAAAATCATGTCTTTTTTGCGATGTGTGATTTTTTTTTGTTGTTTCTTAAGTTAACTTTGGAGATTTCATTGTGACATAAAGTTTAAAAAATTTAAAAGACAGCAAAAAAACCTGGGTGATATTAAAGAACAATGAGATAAAAAAAGAACGATAATTGTAGAAAAGTATTACAAAAACTTAATTAGGGATTAGCCTTTAAATGCTTCTTATTTCCCCTAAATGATTATAGAAATATTTTTTGAAAAATCTTAAACAAAAACATTGTTTATATGAACTCTGAGGTAAAACTTTACCAACATTGATGAGGTCAATCTCAAATCTCGCCAGACTTCATTGGAAAATGAGATTTGTGATTAGAAATGACAGGAAAGCTAAATTTCACTACTCGTTGGGAGATCGTGACCACGTTTTTGGTTTCGTCGCTCACCTCTTCAGCATCTGACTTTACCACTTTAAACTTTTGGCTTATAATCCAAGCAATGTTATGCGGGATGATTTTCTTTACTTCAGTCTTCGATTCATACATTTTTAATACATAAATTTGTATTGTCTTTCTTTTGTCTATATTTCAATTTTACAATTTTATATTGACATCAAAAACCAAAAGCCTTTACTACTTCCGATATAATAATTTTTTAAATATCGACCACAAGAAGCCAATAAACAGGCAGACGTCGCTTAACACGGAGATTTCATTCCTTGAAGTTGCCGTGTTAAGCAAAATTGTATTAAAAAATATAAGAAATCAAAAATAAAATAGGACTTGCATTTTACTCTTTCCAAAAAAGCCACTCTCACATTATTTTTTTATTTAACATCATTTTATTTGATATAATTATATAAGTTATTTTAGAATGCAATTAAAAAAATTAGAGGATTTGTCTCATGTAAAAGAAGACATTCACATAGGCCGGAACAAGGTCTGTTGCGAAGGTAGTTCGCAGGTGATTTGAAGGTGATTCGCAAAAAGCGACATCATGTCTACTCAAGAAAGGAGGTATTTCACTTTCCCAGTTTCCCCCTATATGCTCTGTATTCGTCTTCGTCCGCAGCCTCAATCTGGTGCCGATGTGCTCATACGTTAGAGTGTCTTGTCAAGACGCCTATAAACTTACTTAACTCGGGATTTCTTAGTGTTAAATCGCTTAATATATCATTGCCGATTTTTTATTTTTGCCCAATCTTGCAACTAGTTGCTCTTGGCTTCAGAGATTTACCAGAGACGCTGTTTGCAATGATCTAGCCTTGATCACCAGTCTGTTAGCACTCCTAGTCCTGACTGTGCCATGGTGGTTGGGCACCCAAAAAAAAAAAAAAACTTTCCCGTAGCGTTCTGCCTAATCGTTTATAGTATTTTTGCAGTCCATGATGGTTCTAGAATTAATTTTTTCAGACCCAATTGCCCTAATTACCGTTTGGTTGTCCGTAAAAGTGTTGACCTCCGTAGGTCTAAAGTTTACACTGGACCATATCACGCGCTCAATTATATCTCGGACCTCTGCGGCATAGATCGTATTGTTTTCGGTTTCGGTCTGTGATTCTGGTATGAGTTTTGCAATAGTAAGTTTTCTATCTTGATATATTCCCAGATATTTTACATTATTTTGAATTTGGAGGCTTTAATTTTTCAAAATCAGCTGTCGATTTGAAAGGAAATTTGTTTTACGGAACAATAAAAGGCTTTATTATAAGGCGAATTTACATGAAGCAAATTTATCACTATAACATGTTGAACTCTGTCTTTATTAAATGTAGAAAACAGCAGACAAAAATTAAAAAAAGCAAAGGATAATATTCAAAAGTAATCAAAACAAATATGCAAATAAACCAAAAGATGTGAACACATTTTGGACATGGAGCAACAAAAAAAATTTAAAAAGTAATTCCAGCTGCAATGTCAATTCCTTCTCTTATGAATACGCCCTAATTCTTATTTTCCATCTATAAAAGAATTTTGCACAGGCTACGAAATGAACTCAGCAATTAAAGCGAAAGCTAAACCATAATCTTGAGGACTAATTCATGTCCTGACATTAAAAAATAAAATATACCAATTTTACCATTTTGTTTTCATCATTATATTAATTTACGAAATACGGACGTAAAGTGAAAAATGGTTTTCAGAAAATTTAAGAAAACGAGATTTTGTGAATTGTGTTAGATTGAGGGAAGGATTTGTTACTCGATTACTATTTGTACCCCTCTTATAGATTTAATATTAATCGTACTTGAATCCTTAAACATGATACTTAGAGAAAGAGAAAAAAAAAATTAAATTTAGAACGCGTTTTCATTGACGCAACTCGTTACTTGGGGCTTAGACGCTCACTTGGTGAACTTCATTAGCTTTAGTAATATCTGTAGCAAGAATATTGCAAAATGAAAAAATATATATTTTTAAATCTTAAATCATTTTGCTTTATTTCTAGTTTTCCCTCCACATTTTTGAAACCTCAACTCATCTTAAAGTCACCACATATTTATCACATGATTTACATAGTAAAATACTATTTATTTTCTTTTGCGTTATTTTTTCCCTTTTTTGAATTTTTTTGCCTTCTCTCGTGTGTGTTTGTTTATTTATGCCACTGTATATATGTGAGTGCCGTATTGCGGAAATGCCAGATTATATTTGCCTTTCATGCAAAAGAAGCGAGAAAAAAGTACATGACAAATACGAGCCTCAGAAAAATACAAAAAGAAATCAAACTTTGTATCTAGTACGAAACTGGAGTGTAATTGCAGGGATGTTGGGTTTGCAGTGCATTTTATTTTGTTGACTACAAAATATTTGTGTTAAAAAAATATTAAGTGATAAAAGCAGAAAGACATGCAGCTTTTTGAATCTTCAATTCACGATAAAATGTGACAACAAGACGAAAATGTAATGAAAGAAAAATAAATTTCAGTCAAACTTTAGAAAAACCAGCACCAAGAGAATTATAAATTAACATGAAATAGAGAAATAAAAGAAGAAAAATCCATGAACAAATGGTAAATATTTCGCAAATATTTTTAATATTACTTTTGCAACGAGCAAAATGACAAGAAATTTTAACTAGAACCCTGAGTCTTGTTCGATGCAAATAAAAGATTTATAGCGGAATCTGGAAATGGTGCAGAGCCCAATCTCAGAAAAAGTCTTCCGAGCTTAATGTTCTCTGTGCTGCAAAATGAATCTCTTTCCTGCGTAGGCAAAAGCCCTCCAGTTGCAATTCAAGACAGATCTGTGATACAAGTACAAAAAATCCTACTTGACAATAATATAAAAGTGTTGGAAGTCACCATGATTTAATATATGCCCTCCTGGCCTTCTAGATATAACATTCTTTTATAAATTAAATCGAAACTACAACCTCTCAAAAACTATTTGGTAGAATATTTTTGGCTCCTTTGCAAATAATTTTGCCTCTAACCTCGTACTGCATATAAATATTTTTATATGCACTAAAAGAAAACAACAAAAAAATGTATAAAAACCAATTTAGTTTTTATTTTATTTTATACTTTTTCAAATATTTTTGCATGTGGTTGTTGCAAGAATCTCGAGTGTAGAGGATAGAGACTTGATGAAACGTAAAATTGAGGCACGAGAAAATTCAATCAAACTTGACACCTAACATGACCCTAAATGTCACTCTAAAAATATTAAACTAAAAACGTGCTGGATAAACTATTCAAACGTGTTTTCGAAAAGTCAAATACAAATAAAACTGGAACACAAAGCACGGAGACAAGAACCTTTAGGCAGATATTGAAAAGAGTCAAATGGAAACAAAAACAAATAAATACATCAACTTTATTGTGAATAAAAGGGGAACAAAATTTTACCTGAATTTATTCCCATGAACTAAGGAAAAAATATATACAATATATTTTACAGATTTCTGTATAAGCATTTAATTACAAACGCCTTTCTTCAACAATTCCAATATTACTAAGAAATGTCTGGACATTTAGCATTCGCTTTCAGTAAGTAATTGTTTAAGAAGAGAAGAACAAGATACAGGCACCTTTTATAAAATTATAAATAATTTTGACCATAAAAAAATTAAAATACACCAGAAGACAACATCTGTAAATAGATCTAAGGGCGATGACAGATGAAGTTGCGGCATATTGAATTTCTGTTTATCTTTTTTGGTGAACAACTTCATTTGCATCAATAACTTATGAAATTGTGTACGATGGTTTGTGAAATGAAAAACAATTTATTTTTAATATAAAAGTCTCAGATGTTTCTAAATTGTGGTCTATCTTTAGAGAAAAAGTATCAAATTTAAAAAATTGAAAATCATTTTACTTGTTCCATGTCCGAACAAAAATTTTTGTATTTTATTGACTTACTTTACTGAATATAATTTTGTTTCTTATAATTATTATAAAAGCGATTCTTTTAATTTTCTGCCTTGGGATATATTTTGCTTACACCCAAAGTAACATTTCCACTATCAAGTGAGTCAAACCAAACTATATAAGAAGCCAGAGGTCAGGTTCAATGAAAACCCATTATCACGTGATAATGTGTGGCTGCAAAATGAGTTTTGGCTGCATGTTATGAAAATGGTTCACACCAGGACAGGCTTTTCAAGAGCACAACCACTTACTAAATTATTTAGTGTTACATGACTTGAAAATACTTTATCTGTTAAAGCAAAGCGGAAGCACGAGGGACTAGGGAAATGCGACAAAAGTCTTAAAATTTCGAAGATGTAATAAACATTTTTGTTAAATTTAAGAGCTTTTTAAGTTAAATATAGCTTTAAGGAAAATTTTGTTTAATGAAAAAGTTCAACCGTGTTGCTTCTTAAAATGGTATGAAGTTTGTCATTAAAATATTTAATTTTGTATTCTTAAAAAAACCAAATTTATTAAAAAGGAGCATGTAATCGTGTAAAGGAGCAAAACTTTAAAACAAAAAGAATAAATAGTTTTCCTTTTATAGTGGTCAACAATGTTCATGTTAAGAATTTTTTGAGTTTAATAAACTTCTTTTTTTTTATTAAAAAAAGCGTTATAACAAAATTTATATTAAAAAAGTCTCAGTTCTATTTCTAACACCATTTACTTATATTGAAAATGTTGCTCATCTCTAACAAACAGAAAATAATATGGCGAAAAATTATAAAATTAGAAAACATACCAGTATTATACGTTCTCGATCAGATAATTAGAACTACTTGAGTTTCTGTTTTTAGTAGGCCGTAGGAGAGGTAGCACCCACTCTCAAAATGTCTAAAATATTATCAGGAAACTTTATATGAATGGTTCGTATTATTATGTTATAAAATTATGCATTTTTAATTAAAATTAGTTAAATGGTTTAATCATATTAACGAAAAGAATTTAATTTAAGTTTGTCTTTTTTTTGGAAAGGGAGCTGCATTACACATTAATGTTTTTTTTTTTTTTTTTTTTTTTTTTTTTTTTTTTTTTGTTAATCTTAAACAAGTTCCCTTTCCGATAGTAGTAAAATTTGCTGTCGAAAAAATATGCAAAAAATATGGCAAAACAGAGAGTTCAATTACTTCTTAGATGTTTTGTCTTAAAGAATTTTATAAAAAAAGTAAATTGTTTAAGATTAGTTGGTGGTATTCTGGCTTATCTATCTAATGCTGGCGTAGTTGATTCTTACTTTGATTTTGATATAATTTAGATTACAACAACAATAAAACTTTACTAGTGAAATAAAATGGAAGTTTTCTTTCTGGAATGACTTTTCATTGATTCTAAAATATTTGTTAGTGCAGTGTTTCAACCTGCTTGGAATTTAATTTGAGGAATTCTTGTTTAAATTGCAAGAAAGTGCTGGGCTCGTTGGATTTTTATGAGACAGTATTCTTTTTACATTCACAAAACTTTTACTATAAGCAAGTTTTATCCTTTCAAGACTTCTATTATTGGTAGTTGAAAGACTATTCATCAAATGAAATATGTTAATGTGTGGGAGATATATCATAATTCTGCATCAAAATCTCTGCATTTTTGTGACTTCTCAAGGAGCTCATTTTAATTGTATCTCTCCCAAAACTTTGTTTAACAACATGGAACTGAGTTGGCAAATGGGTTGACTGTTAAACATTTCATAATAAAGTAATATTTCTAAGTTATAGTTCAAGTCTAGTCGACGAGAATATTAATAAAAATTGAAATTGTATTAACAAAAATTAGACGTGGTATCGGTATATTTACCTTTTGATAACTAAAGAATTGCTCACTAAGAAGAGTTATATTAAATCAAAGGATAAACTATTTATTTTGCAACAAGTTCTTATTACTAACAATTTAGTTTTTGTATTGCCACTATCGAACCACATAGATGCTGCTTCTGCTGAAAGTAATATCGGTAGTAGAATTTTCAGTATAAAAAGAATCCATTTCTTAGTTACTTCCACTAATGAAAATCTTTAAATGGCATGTAGCCTAAATTACTCTAACACAAATATACACACCGCACGTCTTTACATACACATGCACATGGATACACGCACGTGCGGTCACATATACCTACGCATACAAAATAAAAGGATCCCTTCCAAACAAATTGAGGAGCACTACCAAACCTCACCTTAAAACGATAAAAGGAGCATCGAAAGCTCGTAAGCAACCATATACAATGATGACCATAATTATGCATGCATTTGCATGTGAAAACAATATGAACATCTCAAAAAAAGTTTTTATAAAAAAGCATTTCACTAGTTTCCTGAAAACAATCCACTCTTTTGTTCTCTGCGTGACTTTTGTCTGGGATAAATAGTAAAGGTTTTTTTTCACAAAAATCAAAGAAAAACAATTTCTAAAAAAACGTTAAGATAAAATCTTATCTTCAAACGACAGCAATTAATACAATATCAGCTCCTTTTTAAAAAAGGCTCTCATTTTCTAAATTTGTTTTGTAACTCAAGCAATTTCTTATTTCCAAGAATTTTTATCTTTGGCATTTGCTTCACTTTTTGTTTGACAAAAACATCCACTTATAATTGCAATCTAGATATTTTTCTCTTTAACTTTAGTTTTTATTGTATTTTGTTTATTTCTCAAGGAGCCTTAAAGTTGCATTTAAGTTTTTTTCTTTCTTCTTGCATCCTTTATTTTAGCTCAATATACATGCATTATCTTTTGTAAATTTTTTCTCATATAAACTTGTCATTTATACTGCCACTTCTAATGTAGAGACACTTACTCATCAAGGAGATACAAATACATTAACATATGAATACACATACATGCATATTTCTGTACTCGAACGCACAGGAATATACTCGTACATAGATACGTACTGATATACTGGTATGCACTTGATAAAGTATTATTTTAGTACTCAAGTAAAAAGTACTTTTGTATCCTTCTTAGTGAATTTTTCTGAGATGTTTCTACTTGTAGTGTATTTTTTTTAGATCAGGAATTATTTTAGTAAAATACGTTACTGATTGTGTTTGGTTTTGCACAAATTAAGAGGATTTTAACAATGAAACTTTCACTTGTTTCTTTCTGCAACAGATATTGAATTCCAAACAACATTTAAGAAGGTGGATGTCAAAAGTGTACAGAGAATATGTTAAATTTAGGAGTGTAGAGTTCTATTCAAAACTTGTCAAAACAAATGATAGTATTTTGAATTTCTGTTGTAATTTTATTTAAAATAAAAGTATTAAACAATTTTTGTTTTTGCACAGTGATGTGACCATATAAATTTTTGGATAGAAAAAAAAATTATATGTTATTTTTTTAAATCAGATATAACATATTTTTTCTGACATCAAAAACTGCTATCATCTATTAAAAAACTATAAACATCTTCCTCTTGAGTGGGAACCTTCGTAGTGCACTAGACTAGTACTCAGAGGGTGGTAGTTTCGATTCCTGCTATATATATTCTGGGTGTCTTCTGCTTTCTGTATTCTCAACTCTTATGTTATTAATTTGTCATTCTCCCACAGATATCAAAAAGGACTTAAATCATAAACTCAAGTATACAAAAACTATCTCTTAAACCTAATCCCAACTTCCTCTTGCGAAAATATTGGTTTAGAGTTTTCTTTGTAAAAAATTGTCTTTATATATATTTTTTTTTGAAAAAATGTTTTCTAAATATTTTTAAAAGGAAAACTTGTTATTAAATGTTTTTCGCAAAATAATTACTTTGTTACACTTTGAAATCTGTCATATCGTGTTCTTATAAAAATTTACTCTCACTCTTTTAGATTAGAAAAAAACATTCTTAAGTTACACATTTTTCAACGAAAAATTTTTATTATTGCAGTATTTTTTATAAAAAAAAAAGGTGCTGTATTTTTCTCTACTACAAAAAAGATTTTTGTAATATATTTTAAATACAAAATTTTCTATCTAATTTATTGATGCAAAAATAGTTGTCTATTGAACAATTGTAGTTGCAATACAAAATGTTTGGTACCGATTTTTCTTATGTAGAAGAATCTTGTGAGGACTTCCTTCTCTTATGGAAAATATTTCCTTTCGCACAGTTCTTTCTTTTATCAGAAAAATATTTCCTTCTGCAATTTTTTCTATATAAAGTGTGGGTTTCTATACTTTTTTCTGTATAAAATATTTGTTTCCATAATTTTCTTGAAACAATAAGAAAAGAAAATAATTAAATATTGCTATTAAATTTTTTTCTGTAAAAAGAGTTTGCTATTGCAGCTTTACAATAACAAAAATTTGTTACCGCTTTTTTATAGGACAATCTTGCTACTGTTTCACTATAGAAAATATTTTCTATAAAAAAGCTGGCAACTGTATTTTATAGCAAGTCTCATACTTGGTCTAATAATAAAAAAAATATACTATTATAATTTTTTTAACTAAACATTTTATAACTCTTATACAAAATAAAAAATTAAAATTTTTTTCTATAGAAATAAATCAGCTATCAAAAAGAAAAAACTTCCTGTCATAATTTTGCAGAGGAAGAATTTGTTGTTCTTATTAGAAAAATATGTTTTGTAACTTTTTTCATAATAATAAGAATTTTACTATCGATAATTTTTTTTTACATACCCTTTAATGCAAAAAGCTTGTCCACAGTCAATTTTCTATAGAAAAAGATTTAGTTAAGGTGAACAAAGTTCACACAGGCCATTGGTTTAATTCAGAAGCGGCGCACTTTACTCCAACGAGTATCCTTGTGATGCCTAATACGGATATGCTATCAAAAACGATATACCCTTACGCGGTTCAATGTTGAAGTAACTCAGTTTTCGAATAAATAATTTTGTTCTCTTAATACTGCTCTATAGAGCTGGGCAGTAAAGAGTGGAATGTTTTAGCAATCGTTGCTCCTTTTCGATGTCCTTTCAATACTCCCATAGTTTTTCGAAGCTTTTCTGAAGGAAGATTTAGCGTGAATACGGACACTTGCATTAATGTATAAGTCGGATGGAACGCAAAGATTATGCAGGTATCTTTTGAGCACCGTTTCGACAGTATTTACTGGTACAGCTCATGCTATATGGGCTTGTAGCCTACAAATGTTTAGCCATACAACGCTTGCAAGTCAATCTGCTCATCCTGCAGACTGGTAATGCCTTTGGTGACCTCGTCTGCAATTATAATAATATAATATACTAACTCACTTTTTTTATAGGAAAAGTTTCTGACATACTTTTTTCCATAAAAAAATTCTAGTTTAATTATTTTATGTCTTATGTCCTTTGTTACACAATGATACAAAATTGAACAAAAAAAAAAATTGTCGGATTTCATAGGGCTAAAATACACTTTCAGTTTCTCTCTATTAGTACGTGGTCCATTTTTATTAGCAAAATATTAGTAGTCATGCAAGGAAGTGTCAGTTTTCAAATTAAAGTGCGTTTTTTAAGGCAATCGATCGTAAGTGTGATAATTTGTAAAGGATTTTCAAGAGCCTTTCCTTAATCAAAAGCCAAATTTTTACAATGTCTTTATAAATAAAAATTTTGTATTTTTTTTTAATTAAAATATTATTTCTTATATAGAAAGAGAATCGATAGACAAAATTCTCTGTACTTTGTAGACTTCTATAGTCAATAATTTTATATTTAGAATCTCTGCATATTCCTGGTGTAGCACAGTGTTATCGAAATCTGCCGTAATTTTCTTAGCAATTAAAACAACAAATATGATTTTAATATAACAAGAATTACTATCAAAATTTTCCTATAAAAAAAGGCTACTAGGGCACTTTCTCCTAAAAAAAATTTCTATTTCTGTCAAAGCACAGTTTGTACTTAAAAAGTAAACTTTTTCTTCAAAATACATACTTATTAAATTCATTATTTAGAATATTTAGAGTATTTATATAGAATATGAAAAAATTTTTTTTAAAGAAAAATCATAAATTTCTATGAAAATGAGGTTTTCAATAAAGACTTTTGTGTTGTTGTACATACAAAAATCTTCTACAAACTTGTAATATCCTTAAGAAAAAATTTTTTTTATATTGTTCGTTGTTATTATGTATTGAGCTTAAGCTAATTTTGTCTTTTATTTAAAAAAAAACTTGTTGCAAGAGAAAATTTGCAACTTTAGACTTCAAAACACAAATTCCCATTATTAAGATCTTCCCGTTTCCTAGTCAACCCATCATTATTTTCTATAAAGTCACGTTTTTTTTATTTTTTCATAATATTGAGTTGAAAATCAAAATTGATGTTATAAATACAATTTCCACAAACAATTTATAAAAATCAACAACTAACTACTTGCTGCATGCAACATTAAACTGTTAAAAAAAGAGTAAATAAAAGACAAGAGTTAATATTATAATATTGAATAATGATCAGAAAAACGAAGAAGTAACTACAGAAAAAAATCAAATTCTTAAGAAGAAATTATAATAGCAACAAAAAAAAAACAACTGCAACTGCAACTACCAGCAACAATGTATAAAATAATAACTTAGATTGTCATACAACTAAAGAGTCTTAAATGCAACATCTTCCTGTGCATAAAGAAAAATCTAGAAAACAAGAATGACTTAAGACCAGTCATGTGACTGGCTGTTTAGCTGACTGCAAGGCAGGCTGCTGGATGCCCAAGTATACAAGTAATGACAGCAGAGTTCGTTTACTTTGCAAACTGTGAAAGGGTCTTTAAAAATTTGTTACTTGTATTTATTATTTTTTCCAGCTCAAAGATTGAATTATAATAAAATAAAACTATAGAGACTAGAAGAGAAAAGTGCAGCACACCAAACTGAGGCAGACAGCAAATCACTGTAGACTTTAGCAGACAGTAGCACTGCTTAAGTTTAAGGAATAATACAAATGACAAAAACGTACTAAGAAGTACTGAACAGTGGGAAAATAATATAAATATTCCTTATTTTAAATCGAAATTTTTTTCTGAATACATAAAGACAATTGAAATATTTTCAAAATTACAACTTAAAATCCAAATCATTTGGCAAAAACTAATATTTAGCAAAAATAATACCGCATGATACTTATTTGGCCGCATGATACTAATTTGCCCACTGTCTAAAGTAGAGAAACAAATTAAAATATAGAAAGAAAGATAGAAAAGGAAAAAAAATAGGAAAATAATTTAAAAATAGCATGCAGCTGGAATGCCAAAGAATACAGAAGGGAAAAAACTACACCATTTCCAGAAACAACCAAAAAGATAAAAAGTGAAGGCAAATTCAGTAACCTATGAACTACGATTATTAAGAAGACATTTAACAAAATGACTGTGGAAAGCAGCCATGTTTCCTACAGAAACATGACTGGGTTGAAAATACTTCACACATTTCCCTTGGCTACATTGTGCATTAAAATATTTTATTTCATATAATTTTTTCACTGCTGAACATTTACGATTTAAATGCAGTTTTAAGTATTAAGGCTTTATTGTTTACAAGAAGATTTGTGTTCTTTTTTCTCCCGATTGCAACATGTTATAGTTGTTGCTGCTGTTCTTTCATTTACAGCAATAGCTACAACATCTAACAATATGTATTAAGGAAAACTTTACAAAACTGTAATCTACAAGTTAAATTTTTAGCTTCTTTCATTGCAAAACTTACCACGCACAGTGCTTTGACGTCGAAGAAAATTGAACGTATGCAAAATGAAACGACTTGGGCTAAGAAAATTGGTATTTCATTTTTAAAAATTAAAAAAGAATTTTTGCTTAAGGATATTTTTACATTCTATATATCCTTTCAAGAGCAGTAATGAATTGTCAAAAGTAGTAGAATGTATCTTATAGTTTATGTTTATTTATATATATTTTTTGAAATGGCATTAAGGATATGCATATCCTTTTCTGAGAAATCATATTTTATCCTAAACTGAGCAACAATAAGTAGTAAAATTTTTCTAAACTATAGTATGGAAAAGTTGTGATTGAAATTGAACTAATTAGAAATAACACAAGGTAACGCAAAAGTAATGTCATAATTTGAATTGGGTTCGCTACACATGTCACAAGAAGTGAGTGGTCTTTTATTGTGCTGTTTGGAATGGGAACATCGTTGCTGTTGCTGGCGATGCTAAAGAGAATTCACAAACATAGACGTTTTAACCATACACACAATTTCACATCAGCAGACGTCCGTTGCAACAATTTTGTTGGGCAATATTTGAAATGATCCCTGCTAACCGTTGCATAGGATTAACTTTATGCCATACTGCTGCAAGAAAAGGATGATTTCGTAATAAAAATCATAAGAAGCGATGAAGCCCATTTTCGCTTAAGTGGTGGAATGCATAAAAAAACCACTTCATCTCCTCAAAGTGATTATATGGTGTGGCATTTGCGGTGAAAAAGTGATTAGCCCTTGCTTTGGCCAATTTGTGTAAAACGAGTGCAATTATGCATCAACTTTGGAGGTAACTATTTGAGCGATATAATTATTTCCAATTAATGACATTAATTTCACACTTTTAAATGAACTTTATATGAAGACAGAGATTTTATTTGTTCATTAAAAAAAAACGGCAGACAGCTCAAATATGAAATTGCTTGTAGAAAATAGTTTAAGGTTATTAACCCTGGAACGTCATCCTTATTTTACATACACTAACGTCATCCTTCGTCATTTTGACTACGGAATACTTTAAGAGGCTATAAAACACTTCGTGAGCAAAAATGGATACCAAAATAGATTTCTTATGAATTAATAGACACTTTTTAATGAATATTTAAAGAAATTCATTTATTTATTTTTTTATCTTTAATAAAAACTTAACATTTCATAGCCTTCCTTCAATAGGCATAGATTTTTAAAGAAGTAATAACAAAACATATAAAAAAGTAACAAAAGGCAATTTTTTTCAATTCAGTCTTTCATTTTCTTAAAGTATAGGTATTAAACTAAAAAAGGAACATTAGATTTGAGATTATATATTTTATATAAAGCATGAGTCACAAACTTCAATTTTGTGTTCGCCACACAGGCTTTTTTGGCACTTTGCACAAACAACATTTGTCATTCTTCTTTTCGAAGAAGGGCAAACTGCACATATCTTTCTTTTTCCAGTTTGATTTTGTGTAGGAGTTTTCCCGGAATCTGTGGAGTTATTTATTTGCAGCTGATTTTGTATATCTTTTCTGAGATTAGACGTTATTGTCGGCATTTCAAGCCTGTCTGCCAGGTGATTTTTTACGAGTCCTGAAAACAGGTTTTTCATAAAACTGACGCGAGTTAGAGGCTTTTTACCATCTTGAAGCATATTGTGCGCATAAATTATATATGAGTTATGATATGTTTAAAAGTCCAAAAAATTCACATAACGGCCACCTGTTTGTTTTCCTTGAACAGCTCATAACACTGCACATCTGGTTGAACGTATCAACTCCTCCTTTGGTACTATTGTAAAACTCCACCATGCTGCGTTTATTTGTTTTGGTATTTATAGTGCCCTCTTCGATATATGATGATAAAATATGAACCATTTTGTTTGGCTTAGGCTTATAAGACAACAG
The DNA here is from genome assembly GCA_963681545.1 of Germaria angustata. NCBI lineage: Eukaryota > Metazoa > Arthropoda > Insecta > Diptera > Tachinidae > Germaria > Germaria angustata. Next base: position 94,983,267 of record OY812999.1, on the reverse strand, counting down.
GGTTAAATTATGGTCGTAGCAAAACATGGCCGTAACGCACTTGCGACCTTTTGCTTGTTTTAGCTCAATTGGAATTTCTCTTTTGTTTGAGAGAAGTGTCCAATAATTGTCAAATTGTACGGACTTTTTCCTAACGATTTTGCAAGAGGTATTGATGTGAACCAGTTGTCCGGAAGAAACTGAAAGTTACACAAACATCATCCCTCGTCATTTTGACTACGATAAAAAATTAAAAGCAAAAAAACAAATACTTAGAATGTGCCCAGTTAGCTGAAATTCTACACTCAACAACAGCTTGCGGGCGACTACCGCTATACAAAATCTGAGAGCAAAACAAAAATAAAAAACTGGTTTTATTTTGAAAATAAAATCTTCCGTCGTCATTTTGACGAAGGATGACGTTCTAGGGTTAAGAGATAAGTTGTCTCAGTAGGCTAGTGTGAAAAGCTGTGTGGCGCTTGAGGGTTCGATACCTGCCTAAGACTCTGGTCTGGTTCACTACAAACGAATGAAGGTTTGGTTCGTTGAAACCAAAGTTATAATATAATTGGTAATTGTATGCATAACATGTAAATAAATTAATTATAAATATAAAGCGATATATATATGTTGTGTATATAAGTATAAAAAATTAATAAATATATGTATTTAATATATTCCGATTATAATTACTTTTATTTATAGGGAGATAATATTATCACTTCGTCTATAACGAACTTCCATTCAACGAACTAAATTTGCAATTATCGCGGAGTTCATTTTACACTAATTCCACTGTATTGAGAGTGTCAGCATGTATAAAAACTTCAAACTTTTGTTGTTTACGATTTGCTAACGTTACCATTATAATTAAAAAGCTGACGAAACCGTAACGATTGCAGCCAACGACATTTTCAGTCGTGTACTCGTAGTCGTGCAGCCGAAGTCGTCTATGTGTTTAATGCATGTAGTTTAGCATTATTTCTATAGAGGAAATATTTTAATATATTTTGTTATCAGAGAGCGGTTTCGTATATTTATTAAACGAATAAGTTTTTTCAACTGTAAAAATTATCCTTGAATTTTTTGCACAAATGTGTTCCATAGAAAACGATGATATCGTCATATATGATGCTTGATATTGAGCACTTCCTTTTTTACATTTTATTAGGATTTTATTTATAAGTACATATTTTACTACAGACTCAGGTTTTGCCAATTTCGCTTTGTCACATTTATTGCTTATAAATGTTTGCTGTTTGATTTTCGTTGCCTTCATGCATGAAGACTCGTATGTACATACATATGTATATATTTCAGTGAATTTTTTTTTAGTAAACTAAAAGCATAAAAATTTCTGACACGCAACATCCATATGACAATATACCTGTCAAAATGACACTTGTAGATAAAATTACAAATATCGTTTATGTAGAAATAAAGGATGCCAACGCTATAAAAGTCACGAATGCAAAATGTATTGAAAAATATTAAGTTATTGAAACATGAAATGATACAAGGCGAGAGTTTTTTTTAAAGAAAAATAATAATAAAATTTATGTAAATTTATAGGTTTCAGAAATTTTTTTTACTGCTTGAGTAATTTTAAAATTTTATTAAAGGTGCTGAATTGGATATTTGACTAAAAAAAATTTATTAGCAGAGAAACGAAAGTAAATAAATAATTACAAAGTTGTTCTTTTTTTTGGCAAACTTTTAGATCAATTTTAAATATTTCAGTGCAAAAATACCATTATACCTGTATTTATATATTTATTATAATTAATATTATATTAATATTTCTGTTTTAGTTTGAAATAAAACAGCCATCTTGTGGATAAGTTTTTCATACTACACTTTGTGTGACTTATTCATGTATTTTACTCTATTTTGGATTCAGTGAAGTCCAATTGTGGAGCTCGCTTTGCATCGATGCTATATTCTGGAGTCCGATTTGTAGAGTAAATTTTTGAGGGCAAACCCAAGAACCTGATATTTTAGTTGGTATAGAGATTGCTATTGTTTCTGTAACGTGATCGCAGTTATCCTGAGATTATTTTTCGCAGTCGTAGGTGACGTTCGAAGGATCATGGAAAAGTTGTGATTAATAATTACAATTGATTTTTCCATAGATTTTTGGTGGTATCAAAGCAGGGTATGTAGACTATGTTTTTACAGCAGAAGATCTTTTTCCTCTTCAGTCTTTATTCTTCATTCTATTGTTATCATCGTTATGACAATTTTTGTGTTACCCTGGATTTTAATTATAATTTTCTTGATTTTAAAAACAAATATTATTTGTAGGTCTTCATGGCATTTGAATTTTCCTAAATTTTCTAATTTCTCACTCTTTTTTTTCGTGTATTTAATATGATCTTTTTTTTATTTATTACCTCAAATTGTCTTCTTTGGAGAAGATTTGAAAGCCCATTTACTCACTTGTAAGAAATTAATTACTTCCTGCATACTTTACAATACTCCGATACCAAGTTTTTTAGAAATGGTAATTTTAATACAAAAACAGCGTAAAGTTCATTGGAATAAAAAAATATTTAATTTTAATAATCCAAAGTAAAATCATTTGCTTCAAATCTCTAACGATGAACTTACGAAATCATTAGAATCATTTAAAAATGAAATTCGAATAATAGAGAACATTTCCAAACAGGTTTTTAGATGAGAGTGAAAAAAAACTGTAAAAGAAGAAAAAGTACAAACCAAAGGCACCTGTTAACGGCGACAAAAATCAGGCATAGAAACTTGAAGTTTCTAAAAGATGTTTTCATTTACAAAATTTACAAAAAAACTAAACCATGCGAGGTTGTAGAAATAATATAAAATAATCTTCTCTTATATATTTTGAAAAAAAAAGTATAGTCCTTAAGGGATTTGTATTTTCTCTAGCATATTTTTATTTTTCGATTTCTGGCAGATTTTCAGCTAAAGTCGGATTTTATATTTTAACCAGTTACAGTTTTGTATTTATTTAATTTATAATAGATAATAGATGTGTAGTGATAAATAATAATTACTAATGTTTTTGTTATATATTGTGGGCTTAGCCTTTATTTCCTTGTCTCTAATAAAATAATCACTACACTTTCATTTCATTAATAAATAATTATTTTTTCACAAAATTGTAAAATAAAAAAGTTTTATAATTTTTTGCAAATGTTTTTTTGGTAGTTTTGTTTTTGAGAACTTTTCTCTTATTTTTATTTTACTTCCATTTTATATAGAGTTTTAGTTCTTACGTGAACTTATAGTTTAGTGATGTCTCAGCATTTGCATTCATCTTGGCATTAGAAGAAATTTTATTTTACCCTATCCTCGAATTTCACCTCAATTAAAAAAAAAAAAACACTCTAAAGCTAAAAAATCTTTGTTAAGAAATTGTATTCAGAAGACAACTTTAACTATTTTATATATTAGAGAATTTATGAAGACAGTATTGACATTTTCATCCCTGATACAAATACACTGTTAATGCCAGTTAGCAATTAGTGTTAGTAACATAGTGAGCAAGAAAAACTTCGACTCCATTTAACACGAGAGCATATAATAGTTTAACAGATGCAAGAGATTTTAATTGTCATAAGAGAGTGTTTTCAAAACAGCTGATGGTTTTGTAGGAAAATATTTTTTTTCTGATCAGCTTCTAGACTTATTTCTGGTTCTATGCTCTTTCTTAACTGCCTTTTAAAGAATGAAACTGATTCTTTGTTACCAGCGAGTTGGTAAGTCATTCACCTTTTAGTTTGTTGTTGCTGTTATTTATTTTTGTTGTCTTTTGTTAAAATTGTAATAATAGTTTCACTGCTGAGATAATTGTTGGAACGTTTTTAGTAACATTCAATTAAAATGAGTGTTTGACTGGCTTATCACGTTATTCAAAAGCAGACAAAAAACATTCCCAAAACAAATTGTTGAATAAAATGTGAGTTGATCTAATCTTTTTGAATGATTTTTTTGGTGTATGTAAATATTTTCATATACTTCACCACAAAAGAAAACTGTTGGATACCAGTTAGTCTTATTGTTTGTGATTTATGATATTTTGGAAGCTAATAAATTTGATGAATTCTGGACTCTTACATTAAAAAAATCGTCTTAGCGATATATTTACTCTAGCAGATGTATCGCTAAGAAAGTTTTCAAAAATATATTCACACGAAAGTTATCAACACTATGATATATATTTTTAAGAAGATATTCAAATGTTTAAGAAATCTCTTTATACGATGAATATTTTTTTAGTCTTTGAATACTGGCATGAAGACTCCTTATACTTTATTTGTACATAATTATAGAGTATATAAGATTCGACGCGTTTCATTTTTCAATTTTTAATTTTAGCCTCAACTTATTGTGGCACTAACAATAATTAATTTCTCATTACCATTAACTATTGTTTCTTGCCTGTAAACAAATAGCAGGCTTTAATAAATAAAATAAACTATTTCCATACACAGACAATAAATAATTTTACTCTGCTTTATGGACAGGTGGAACATTTTATTATACTTTATGTAAATATTGAGACAACATAGTAGCAAATTCACAAGGAGAAAAGTAAGAATTTTTTAATAGATGGCATATTCTTTATGAATTTCGAAGGAATTTATTTTGTTGCTAAAAAGCTTTAACGTCCTTTATATAAAAACGGCTAAATAAAAGTATATACTTCAAATAAAAAATCAAATCTATTAAGATACAATAGATAGTTATAATTTAAACTATTTTTTTAATAAATCTTGTTTTCATAGTTTCAATTTCTAACGTGATCTTGTTAAAATAGTTAGTATTATATGCGACCACCCAGTGAACAAACTAGCATACGTCCTTAAGGAGCGCTGAATGACTTTTCTTCATTTATTTGTTCTTGCAGACACCAAAAAATGTAATCCGCATTACTTTCGAACAAAACTCTCTCATTAGCTTAAGAGAGGTGGTCTTTGCGCTGGGCGATTATACAGGATAATGATCCTTAGCAGTCTACTAGATATGTGAAATCATGGTTGCTAAAAAGTGTATTATTTTGTAAAGGATATTAAAGCTCAGAAAATTTGGTGTTCCGCTCCTTTCAATTATGGAAGTTATATCAGACTTTGATAGTAAAATATAATATCACATTTTTATTTTCTCTGTATTTTTATGCTTATTGAGTTTCATTTATGTGGATATAAATATTTTTAAAATATAAATATAGAATATTTCTGTTACCCACTAATATTGACAGCACTTTACTAAATTATACGAAAAAGATGCCTGTGGTTGTTATATTGTTGTGTTTGTAGTGGAGCTATACGAGCATTATTAATGTACCTTGACCTTCATCTTATTAAAGGACTTTAGATAAATGCACCACTACAACAAATATCAGCAACAGCAGAAAAAAAGTTGAAACCAAAGAAAAATATTCAAAATTTTCCAAAACTCATAAGCAATTTTGACGTCCAAAAAATAAGATAGTTATCAAGTGCCCTGCCAGTTCCATCTGGTATTAATTTTGCTAGGGCTCAGGCGCATACAAATATTAGTAGACATTTCTAAACACCATTTGAATAGATTTTCTAAAAAATTAAATTTTGCTACGTTTAAGCAAAATGCAATAGTCCAGTTCTATTTTCAATCGGTAATAGCAGTTGTTGACCCTATTCAACGTTACAAATGCCTGTAAATAAACGCCATTTAAGAGTCAACTATTGGAAAAAAAATAATACAAGTCTAGTTTCATTAAATGCGTAACAGTGATATCCTTTCGTAGTCCTAGTTATAATATTAAATTCATATATATTTTCCATGTAGTAAATATACTTAGTTACCTTTCTTTAACAGTAATTTTTCAAAGAAACAGCTAAAAAAAACTATTTTCAATTAAAATTTTATATTCACTGGATAATTGTTTAATGCTGTAACGAATTGTTGCATTACATTTGCAACAACTCAAATTTTTTTCTACTCATACTGCAGTAATTTAAAGTTAGAAAATCAAAATATTCCCTGTACACACGATTCATATACTATTCACTGAAATCTTATTCGTAGTCTGTGTAAGATTCATTTTTATTTCATATTTAACATCCATGACTTACATAAAATCATTACAAATGCATACATTTATACACTCCGCATTGGAAAACTTCTTCCGGCAGAGTAATTTAGTGTAGAACAACGAAATAATCCAACATCTTAATGTTGAAATGAAGCAAAATGGGAAGGAAGTAAGTTGAAACAAGAAAAATAATGATAAACATTGAACAAACAAATGAACGCATTAAATAATTTTACACTCTGTTGTAATAATTTCTTCTAGAAATTATCATACGCATGAGTGTACGTAAATATAAACTTTTGTTTTTGGCATCTTATTCATATTATTTCGAAATTAGTATTATATCGAAATTTATATTAAAAGTTGCTTGGAGGTGATTATAGCCCAAAGTCAACCAGAGATCCTATCTGGTACCATGGGAGCCAGTAGACACTAGGACTTGTCCTAGACTGGTTACTGGTAAGGCCCTTTCGGGTATAATGTGGTGGCTGTGGTTAAAATCCAAAGATACGTTATGAGTCGGATGAGTGTGTCTGCAATATGGTGCTAGTGGTTGTGTTGTTCATGCCATATATATGTATGTGTTCTTGCTATTCGACAGGGTTGCCCAGTAGTTGCAGTTGGCGAGTGGTCCATGATAGGGGGACTTCTTACTGCCATTGGGGTGGTAGGCGGTAAGATAGCTCCAGGACTTCAGCAAGAGGTTCTGTACAAAATTCTGCAGCTTGTACAATGTCATCCTAATCTGGGTCACATGTAGATCCACACCTTATGTGTGCCTCTTTAAGGGGCGACGGGGACGTAGAGATCTCTGCTGACAAGGCTGTCAGGCAAAAGTTTTGGTATAAACTTCAATCGCTTATAATAAAAAAATATTAAATGTGCATTTGAAAAATACATTAGTTGTTGCGGGCTTTGGTCGACATTTCATATATTTATTTTAAACAATCAGGTTGTTGTCTACTGACGAACAAAATGTCGACCCACAATGAACAATAAATTTTTAAAGTACCAGTTTTTCAAATAATTGCGGATAATATTAGGGATAATATTCCAAATAAATTTCAATTACAAGTAATTGATGAAGTCTCTGAAAATTATTTTTACAGAGTTTTATTGCTTCAGATCTTAGTGCTGTTTGTTTGGTTAGTATGTATATGCGGGAGTTTGTTTTTTCAACGTTTTATTCTTAAGGTACTACCAAAACTCATTCATATTGAAATATGAGCATTTTCCTTATAAATTAACAATATCTTGCCTTGTATTCACACATACATGTATATGTATTTACCTTATCTTTCATTACAAGTTCATCTCTCTCGATGATTCTGATTGCAGTTGCTAATATATTATACGAATAACAAGATGAATAGCACCAACATTACTTAATTGTATTGTATGCAATAAACAAACACATCCAAAGAACACTTGTAATTGTTTCTATACTCGTACAATGAAAAGAAAAACAAGTGAATAAAATCATATAAATTTTAACGACGAATGTTAGAAGTAGGAATGAGTGGTATTCATTCACGTTGTAATCATGCAACAGAACAAGTAAAGGAAGAAGTAAAATAGTAATTTTCAAGACATAATGATGCACTTTACACAACAGCAAACGTATGTTCAGGCGACGGATGGATGTACGAGTCTGAACAGATGATTAACAGTATGGTATCTAGATTGTTGGATGAAGGTGATGGTTGGTCTTTTATTTATTTTTTTTTAAACGTCATGATTGTAGCTTTGTTTTTTTGTTGTATGTTGTACACCAAAAAAAACATACCACAGAGATTAATGTTGCTAAAATTTAAATCAACGTAATGTGAAGGATGTGTGTGATTGGAGTGTAGGGAAACGGAACGTAGAAATTTCGAGTATACATGTTTGAAATAGCTCTGTAACGAAAACTAATCACAAATTTATTTAATAAGAAATGTTCACAATTTTTTTGCAGAACGATTCATTACCTGGAGTTTTATAAATTTTCTTATTAAAACTTATTTAACTTGATTTGATTTTCTTCACGTTTCCCCCTTATTGAAATCCCTCCTCATTCAACTGCTTCCTTTTAAGGTTAAAATTCCCTTTTCGCCCTTAGTTAGAATTAGATGTTTGAGTTTCGCCTAACTTTGATTAAAACCCCTTCAGTCATTTTGTTAAGATTTAATGTTGCCATTGAGAGTTTCTTGCTGCTGGAAGATACTGTTGCAGCTTTTGATTTTCATCTAATGGATTCCTGACTAGCATTTCTTTCGCGATTTTTTTTTTGTTTTGTGCAAATTTACCACAAAACTAAACTCAGTTATGCGCTCATGTAAAAGTTCATTCTTACATAAATACGTGATGTTTGCAAGATTTTGTACCCCAAACCCAATGATATATATTCTGCATGTGCTCATAAATATTATTTCTTACTCTCGTTGTTTATATTTCATAGTTTTGTAATAAACAGAGGGGAACAAAATAATAGAATATCAAGTTATGTAGATAATGCTAGAAAGAAAATTTATTTTTTAATTCATCAGAAAATCGTCATATAGGAATTATGCTTCCTGTAATCAGACTAATTTCATAGCGATAACATGCTATGCTTAAAGCACCATATTTCACAATTCTAAAAGGATCTTCTGGAAAATGCGAGGTGTGAAATATGTTTTACAAATTTTACAGAAATGCAGAAGTGAGGTAAAATAATGTGATCGAGGAAATTATAGAAACACTTGTAGAACCGATAGCTATAAAGCAGACAAAAGCGTACGCCATGTGATACAATTGCGTTAAGGTCTGCCACTTACAACGACATTGCAAAGCAAAGCAAGGAGACAAATAAGATAAGTTTCTTTATCAGGGAAAAAATTTCCATTATTCCACGGATCACGAATAGGAGCAGCCAGTTTTGCAGGCGAAAATTTATGGGATGAAGGATGCGTGAAAGGCAAGAGGTAGGGAACGTCAGTGCTTGGAAGACTTGGTGTTAACTAAAAGGGGTAGAAAACTGGCTTCGGAAAGCTTACAAGTTGAGGCCTAATTACAGTTATTTAAATGCAAACGTTTCAAAAAACACTATCGAGAAATAAAACTATAAAAACTGAAAAATTTCGAGAATCAATACATGTCCTTTGTGTCATTGAATTCAGTAATAAACAAGTTTTTTCACTCGGTATTTATTACAGCGAAAGTTTATGGACTTGGTGTAATTTTAAGCTTTTCTATCTCAAAAAAGCAGATTTGAAAGGACGTGCCATTAAGCATTTCTTTAGTTATATGACTCCTATCTACACATTGAGTAATTTTTAGAGTAATTTCTGTAAGGTACTTTCTAACGTCGCTAATTTTATAATTTTTTTTTCGCTATTTTATATTTTTTCCGAAGTTCTTGTAAAATATTTCTTTTCTTCTTTATTTGCCTGTTTGTATTTTCTTTCAAAGTTTTTGTCAGAGCTACTTTTGTTGGCATGTCAGCCTAATTAATAAATTTAAATTTGCTCAGTAGTTTTGAAAATTTCCGCAATACTCTTTGATTGTTGTAAATTTCTAAATATGCAGGAATTCTCACAAGCTCTTAGTGCCTTTAATTCGTTGGTTATTATGTGGACCATGAATTAAAAATAATTATAATTACAATAAATGAACATAAAAAATCACTTTTGTACAATAAATTGTAGTCTAGTGCTAAACCACTACGGTGTTTCTCAAGGTAGACACGATCGATAACATCCTCATTTAGATGCTCATTTTGTTCTTTTGCCTAAAGTTATATTTTTCGAGATAATGTATATATTTTATATTAAATTCAAGGGAGTAATCATCAGCATAATTTTTTAAGGGATAATAGATAACATTAGTTCATCTTTTGATTTTACCCAAGATGTTTCAATACTTCTAATGTTTTAAATTGTGATTTTAAAAATTGCATCACTGCAATGCAGAAGTCATATCTCGATATTAAATTTTTCGAATGCAACATAGTAAGTCTGATGTAGGCGACCTTAGTAGTTGTTGATTATATGGAAGAGCGAATAAAAAACAAGTTTTTTTTTTTTTTTTAAACATGCAGATTCATTTAAATTTTAACTCTTCCATAAGATTAAGGGGATGATGATGTTGCTTGCAAGCACATCATATGAAAGTTTTCTTCTTTTGTAATTTTCTTAAAATCTGTGCTTTCCCAAATCAATTAAGAATAACACATTGTTATAAAGCGTCAAGAAAACAAAATGTATTATTTCTTGAGTTCTTGCCTTATCCTTGAACGTATGAGAAATATTATTTCAAATATTAAGTATACGCATCGATGCTAAATATAAATAATAAATGGACATATCTATTGAATATTTTGCCCAGTGAGACATATTCTTCCAGGACATAGTTACTGAAGGATAACAAATAGAAAATGTAATTTTTATGGTCTTGGGTATTTCATTTATACAAAAAGAAAAGACTTAATTTTCCACTAACTTCCTGATAATAGGGTAGTGGTGAAAGCTTAAGAGGTGTTTGTGTTTGTAAAGCTTATTAGCGATCAGATTTTTTTAAATATACATGGTTGGTTTTTGAGCTTAAGTGGCTTTTATTCGATTTGGAAGAGTTATTACTGATATGATAACAAATTTTCTTCCTTATTTTAAGTATTACAAAAGGTAAATGATCCTTTCGAGTTCTAGCACTATATACATTTTTGAATATTTTCAAAAAACGTTCAATCTATCTGAGATTTCGAAAAAATTTCTGAGATTGGAATACTATTATATCACAAACTGATAATTTACTGAGGCTTAACCTTTATTTATGTCTTGTACTGAATTTCTGTAAAGTTTTCTTTTCTGGTTTTTGATTTAGCTAATTTTTTGACTCTGATTGAATCATACAGGGCCAATATTTGCAATATGAACATGTAAAATCCTCATGGATCATATGAAGGACATTTTAAATAAATTATATTATTAAACGTAGTGTGTGCTAGTGTTCACTTCCATAACTGTTGCCTTTTTATACTTGTTCTTTTTTGTTGCTTGGCACTCCATTTATATTGTAAATAATATTCGCACTTGTAACTATTTTACTTTGCCACATGAAAAAATATACTCTTACTTTATTATCAACGGAAATATCGTCATCATCATCACCATCAAGATCTTCATCATAAATTTTACTAAAAGATGCAAAAGCTTTATATCATTTACTTATGGCAGTCATAGTTGTTCTTAGTTCAATGAACCTGTCGTTCAAACTACTTCTATGCTGATACAAATATGAGCATTTCAAACCATATATAAGAAGTAGAAATGGGACTTGGTGTTAAGACTAGTGCTGGTAAAGCTCCAGTAAATGGTTTCTGTTTTACAGCTGTAGTTGCTTTTGCTATTTTTATTATTGTTATTTTTACAGTCTATAGAATACGCATCCATCTAAACAACTGTATCAATAACTCGTCAGTTAGACAAGAGTATATTCTTATTGCATTGCTGTTTTGAGCACATGCTGAAACATCCGTATGTCTGCCCATTTAGATCTTTTTTGCTCTACAATTATTTCATTTAAGTCTCCCGTCTGTCTATTTAATTGTCTTTCTGTTTGCTTTTTATGTGGCTCTAAAGTTTGAGTTTAGGTAAAGAAGCATAATGAAGCAACACATACACACTTATTTGTAATGTTTGCAAGACCGACCTGAGGATAATGAGACATGACTATTTATCATTTCCTTTGCAAAACTTCGAAATAATATTAGTTGACAGAAAGTAAAATGTAGCATTTTTACTTGAAAGTTCCTTTTTTAAAAGGTACCTTGCTCCATAGGTACTTTTTATCAAAGGTACTACTTTTAAAAGGTACTTTTTGAAAAACTACTTGTTAAAAAGGTTTTTTTTTCATAAAAGGTACTTTATATAAAAGGTACTTTTTACAAAAGGTACTTACTTTTTACAAAAGGTACTTAAAAAATTACTTAAAAAAACATTATCTTTTATAAAAGGTACTATTTGAAAAACGTATTATTTATATGTGATATTTTTTTAAAGACCCTTTTTCTAAAAATATACTTTTTCTAAAAAGTATTTTTCGTCACAAGTACTTTATATAAAAAATACTTTCTATAATTTACTCTTTTTAAAAACACTTGCTAAAATTTCTTTTTGTGAGAAGGTACTTTTTATAAAAGGAATTTCAGTAAAATCTGCTTTTTGCAACCGAAAATTAAAAAAAAACACATTTTTATAAAGGGATCTTTTTATAAAAGACGAAAGGTATTTCCATCAGAGGTAACTTTGGTTAGATTTACTTTTTAGTTACAGGTACTTTTTATAAAAGGTACTTTTTCCGAAGTTAGTTCTATAAAGTGTACTTTGTGCAAGCAGATATGTTAGTAAAAGGTATTTTGCCATAAAGGGATCTTTTTATCAAAAGTAATTCTTATACTTTCTATAGCAGAAATACTTTTTATGGCAGAAATTTTTCAAGAGGTACTTCTCAAAATAGGTACTTTTAATAAGTTTTTTTTTAAGATAGGAGAGGTATTTTTATAAGCGAAACTTGTTACAAAAGTACTTTTAAAAGAATGTACTTCTTTATTAACTCACACAGAATTTTTTTAATTGTAAGTGAAGGAGTATATTGGTACAATTTTAGATAATCTACTTTTGATGTTGAAATCAAAATTATTACTATCTGAAAGCTTTCGTAAGGTGTAAATCATTTGACTCAGCCATTGCTGCTGAGTTTGTCATATTCTCAGTCAATGTGCTACTGTAATTGGCAGAGTGACTGTGTTCCGGTCTGTCAGTCTTACAGTTTATTTGTATTTTATTCCTTAGTTTCTTTCAATCTTCATCATCATTGTCATTGTTATCATTGTTTTATTTACACAAGTAATAGAAAAATAGCAACAACAACAACAAAAAAGAAAGATAACATTTTGAATGCTCATTCAAAGTGTTGTGGTTTTAGAGCATCAAGTGTTTGTTAGAGCACCTACTTCAGCCAACCAACCATTTGTCTATTCATGTAGATACGCAAGTATATGTAAGGAAAAACCATTCCAACCATCCATCTGTTCTATTCATTTCTTTTTTGCCATCTAGTTAAATTAAATATACAAATTCTTTTTTTCTCCCATTTTGTGTTTTCTTTCAACTCAGTATTGCACTAAAACTTTGTATAGAGACAAAAACAATCAAGATTTTTCATTGAAAGATTTACGCAAATGCGTTACTTTCTATGAGTGTAACTATTTCTGTACGTATGCGTGTGTGTGTTTTTAATGTACATAATATTCTAAATGAAAAGAACTATTTTGGAGTCAAGTATTTTAGTTAACGGCTAAGAGGCAAACATATCTACCACATAATTACAGCCTAGTCTGAAAGGTTGACGATTTTATAGGATTTGTTTTATATTATTTAAGGGATTTAAAAATTCTAAAGGAATGAAAGTTAAATATTCATGCAAATATATTGATACAATATAGCACTTTTGAATAATATATAATTTGAAAAAAAAAAAGAAAATTTTTTTTGGTATAGAAAATACTTTGTCGGACAAAGCGTTCGTAGACAAAAGGCACAACTGGATAAATTTTACTTTCGGACTAGATTTACTGTGAAAAAGTAATTTATTTTTGAAGGCAATTTCGGAATAAAAGTATTTATTTAAATAAGGTCTCCTTGAATATGTAATGGTGTTGAATTAAAGAATTTTTTAAATAAATTTTCTTCCTAGATCGGAATTATTTATGAATAAATAATTCGTTTGTAAGAAAATATTTTAAAATAAGTTGTGCCTTGAGATAAATAATATTTTTCTTTAAGTTAAAATATAAAATTTCTATATTTTTCTGACCTTTTTATAACAATTTAGATTAAAATCTTATTTAAGCTTAAGGTCTTATTTAGTGATTAAACAATTTTATTTGTAATTATCGATACTCATTGAGTACATCTTTAGGAAAATTAAACAAACACTGATGCTATTTAGATTTTGCTTAAAAATGGCAAATTTTAAATAATTTGTAGAAATGCAAGTCTTATGGGGTAAATAGTCTTCGGAATGTTTCATTATCATAAGGTAGTGCTCCATTAAATTATCATCCCGTTTTCGCACAACATTTAATATGGGGACAAATTGCTAAGTTTATTTTGGTGTATTAAATGCAAACACAGTCACTTAAGCGTTCATAAAACACACATACTCATACAAGATTTTTTTTTGTATCACATCGTCCTTTTTGTGAAGCCTTTGTTTAATTTAAACAAACATGAGCCAACATGGTAGTGTTTGTTTGCCCTGAGTTGCTTTCCATCAAGATTTTTTCATCTTTTTCCTTCGGGCCAGAGTGTGTTGTATAATTTTTAATAAATCTAAATGAAAACGAAAACGAAGCCAATGCCCTATAATATTAATAATGCTCTTGTTATTATCTTCAGACTTCTGTGATAGAGCTTATGTATTTGACTATGGCAGATATTAAGGTATTATCCTTCAGACAAAGGTGTGTCCTCCTTTGTTTGTGTAATAATTGCTTCTGGTTTTTGCTCCCCAGAAAAGTGAATTGCCAAAGGATATTTACATTTTGTTTCCATATGGGTGTGATTTTCATACATTAGAATGTGACTAAGTTTATATTGCTGCTGATAAAATTATTTAAACAGCCAAATATATATTTATTGAAAATTTTTTCATTTCCAAGGGCTCTTACATATTTCGAATTTTTATTGTAATTAAAATCATTCACAATTTCGTTGTATTAGTGTTTTTTCTTTATCCTTGCAATATTACTATTATATAGAACGATTAATTCTTTTGTATTCTAAAAATTCAATTTAAAGAAAGTAGTGCAAAATATCATGCAAATATATATATCCTTTTATCACAGTGTTTCCATATAGAAAATTATTTGAACACATTTTTAATATATTATGATAAATTTTAATTATACATTTTTCAAACATTGTTTTGTTGCAGTCCAATGATTATACATATCAAAATACCTTGGGCAGACGTTCCACATTGGGTGCCTATTACCATATGAACAATCAACCCTCGTATAGCAATGATCTCAGTATAAACAATCAATATGGTTACAACACCTGGGGTATATGGCGGGACGGTCGTAATTTGGCGCCATCAACATTTTCCGCCAAAGTCAATGGCGGCCACTATCAGAAGACACGTTCGTTTTCTATAATTTTAACCACGGCCGCATTTATAGTCTTATTGGCTGTGATATCCATAGCAGGTTTGGCATTCTACTTTAGTTCCATCAAAGGCCACATGGAAGATCGTAAGTATTTACTTAATCTACTGCCTTGAAATTTTTCAATATTTTTGTACTTTTCAGCTGTTTTGGGCTTCGAGGGCTCCTTTCGCATAGCCAAGGGCGACATATTTTCGACAGGACTTAAATACAACCACACCACATCATATAAGCAAAAAATAGAATTCTATAAACGTTTCATAGAAAGAGCTTTAACAGATCAAGGTTTGCTGCCCATACGTATAGATGTTTGGGGTTTTGGTGAGGGTCCGTTGATAAAAGTGAATTTTCGAACATTTTTCGATGTTCGAAAACTGCCTCAGTAAGTTTTGCTTGGTTGACTGTTAGAATTATTAATAAAATGTATAATTTTTTGCAGAAATATACACAGTGTTGAGGAGTATATCAAGGAATCTATTTTTCTGGAAACCACGGCCGTTAAATCCTTATATAGATCCTTGCGCATAGATGCAGATTCCCTGGAAATCAAACGTATTTTAGATGACCAAGTAGTTCGATCGGCTTCACTGTTCAAAGACGCAGTAAGTAGAAAACATTTTTTGAAAAGAAAATTTGGAAAATATTCTGTTTGGTCGTTTTTGATAATAGACTTTTCTTTGGTACAATCTGCGTTTAGTTAAAATGTGCTAGTTTTGTAAACTAGAGAGGTAAAATATAAATAAACTTCTTGTGAAAAAATACTTTTTGCTATAAAAAATTCTTTGTCAAAAGGCACTCTTTGTTGAAAGGTTCTTTTTGGTTAGAGGGCTTTTTGTAAATAGATCGTTAAGGTAAAAGTACCTTGATAGTATGAGCTTTTTCAAAGACTTTTTTAAAGGTACCTTTTGTTAAAAGGTACATTTTGGTATAATATATTTGGTGCAAGGAGCTTTTTGCTAACAGCTTCAAAAAGCTAATACTTTTAAATTGCTATATTTGATATGAAAAAGTTTTAGAAAAATGTGGCTTTTGATAACAAATAATTTTTTTTTAGATAAAAACGATCTTTTTAAGATAATTTAATGAAAATTACACTCTGCCAAAACCCACTTTTTGTCACGGTATTTTATTTTCTCAGTGGTACTCTTGGTTGAAATCTCATTTTTTCAAAGGTACTTCATAATAGACACTTTCTGTTGAAATGTACTTTTTTACTTTTGTCAAAATGTAAATTAAAATAAATAAAATAATTGAGCTTTTCGATGAAAAGGCCTTTCGGATAGGAAATGATTCTTGAAAAAGGCACTCTTGAACTATAAATACTTTTTGGTATAAAAAAATATCAAAAAATTTATTTAATTTCAAAATCTCCTTTTTTCTTAAATATTACACATACATTTTTAATATTTTTTATTAAGTTTAAATATCATATTTTTTCAAGAATACGGTCCCTACAAGCCAAACTCAACTAGAAAAGCGTTTGATGAAAAAAACCGGTAATCCTCCTGCTCTGGTAAACAAACCCTCTTCTTCTGGCAAAGCACGTGCTCCCGCTAAAACCCAATCAGCAGACGATGAACCCGATGTAGATGTAGAAAATGCTCCAGTTATACAAGGATCATTCGAAGGATCTTTTGAAATAACAAAAACAGATGCAGATATAGCACTTAAAAAGACCACGCCCACAAGAGGTCATACAATGGCTGCTCTTGTGCCTAAAGCAGTGACTCCATATGCCCTGAGAGTAAAACCTAAAAAGCCGGGTATTGAAAAGTTAACCACAATTGTACCACAACAGCAAACTGTTACTAGCACAAAAGCCACAACACCGACGACAAGGACAAGCACGACCACAACAACTACTACAATAGCCACACAAAAACCGACCACTACTACAATTGGTACCACTACCACTACCACAACTACAACTGTTAAGCCTGCTACTACAGACAGAACAACGACGCCTTCGGCTAGTACTACCACTACTTTTAGTACAACAACTAGTTCAGAAAAGCCTACAACTACAACTACAACTACCACAACTCCTAACACCACTTTGCCCCCGACATCATCAGTAATGCACTATGAAAATTATACTTCTGATACTTCACATTCATTACCACAATTGGATCAAAATCTTTTTACTTCAGTGCCTGTGTTGGACACCCAACCATGGCGTCCTATACATCGGGAAGTACCTGAGTTTCTGGCTGGCCCACCACCATCATTTCCCACTAAAACTCTGCCCACGATCCAAATGCCAACAATGTCAACATCTCTTCCATTGCTATCACCTGTAGGTCCTTTGGTGGATGAAGAACCGCCGCGTAGACGAATCGATGAAATAGAACTACCATTCTTGCCCGAGGAACCCAGGCCCCCAGTTCCAGCTTTCGATACCTTTAATAGTGGAAAACCTATGAAGGACTCTTATAACCTGAATTTCTATGGTCCGGCTTCAAGAAAACCTAATCCCTCAATGGAAATGAAAAACTCCCAGGAACTATTGTTCTATCACAGTTTCGGAAATCCTGTCTTTATGCCTGGATCGGAAGGTATAGAACGTCTGGGAGCAGGAGCCTCCGTACAGCCCCACCCTTTGCCGGTACCTTTAATTGATGAAGTGGTTATACCTCCATTTAAACGTTTAAATCCTAGCATGAATGATCAAATATCATTTGAGTTGGACTCTAACAATGAGAAATTTGAACATTTGGGAGATGGAGTGATAGCAAAGAAAAAGGAAAATACCACAAAAATTCCAGAATTAAAAGTTGCCACAGTGGAAAATAGCACGAAGCAATTAGATTTGGAATCAAGCAGTGAAGCTGATAGAATAAGTTCAACAACCTTAAATCCCAATGATGAGTTAATGGCTACTTCCTCAACAACTGCCGAGCTGGCTGATAAAATAGGTGAACTTTTTATGGATCTGTTGGATTTGCCCAAAGAGGATGTCAGTAAAAAGGAGCAAGAACCTATTGAATCAAGAATAGAACCAGAGGACGACAAAAATGGACTTAGTTTAGATAGTAAGGAGGCCAGTAAAGAGACATCCATGGAGGAGAATGAAATGGAAACAACTTTAAGATTTGTGGCCGATGATTCTACAGAATCAACTTCTACAGAAGTAAGATTTCCAACTTCAACTTCCGTTACCTCAACTACCGCAGCTGGAACTCCAAAGCCGAATTTCCTTAATCTAAAGGAGCTTATCCTGCAAAGAAATCAACTGAGCAACCAAAATTTAAAGAAGTCAAGCATCCAGCCTTATCGCAACACTCCTAGGTCTACCAGCAGCACTTCCACTACTTCTACTACTTCCACTACAGCGACTCCAAGAACTACTACAACTAAAAGACTTTTCACTACAACCACCAAACGTTATAGAATTAAGCCTTCGCAAAACAAACCACCAACAATATTAGACGACTCAAATCTTTTCCCCTCTCACTCCAAATGGGAGTTTGTTAATAACTCTGCTGCATCTCAAGCTGGTCAATCTAGCAACATACGTAAAGTTTTTAACACAACTTTACAAGCCTGGGTATCGGAAGATGTAGAAAAGACGGAAAATTTTAGTCTAGATGAACTAAAAAGTAAAATCAATAATGCCACCAACATACAAGATATATCTTTAATATTTGATACGTTGGCTTCCAAATTGGGCATTACACCAAGTGTACCCACCAAAGTGCCACCATTTTCATACAACAAACTAAAGCAATCACAGAACAGCGACAAAAGGGTCAAACCGGAAGCCAGTACCACAAAAGCAACTACAACTCCCAGAACAACTACAATGGCCAGCAGCTCTACTATAAAAATGGTTGCTTCTACCCGGAAGATTGCACAGTCTACTACAACAGCTACTCCTTACGTCGATTTCACATTCGAAGAAAAAGAACCTTTTGTTAAACCAATGTCTAGTTTTATTGAGGAGTCCTTGGTCGAAGGTGTGGGAGCTGCAATACCAGTAGTGGGCGAGGCTGAAGTGGAAGTTATCGATCCCACCAAGTATGAGGAAATGTTAAGATCATCCCAATTTGCTGATACAACAACAACAGAAACTACACCAAAGCTCGTAACGCTTTTGCCAGTACGATCTAATTCTGGTATTAGAACTTATAGGCCATTTGCGGAATCCGCTAGAGGCAATTCAGGAATTGAAAGTACGACAACATCTGTTTCTGCCTCTAATATTTCAACATCTTTTAAGGAATCATCTGAAACCTCTACTGTTTCTGTGAAAACTGCCCCTACCTTGTCTTTCTCAACGTCTACGTCAGGAAGAAAAAAGTCTGCGAATAAACCGAATGCCTCTTTGCATAGATCAGGTATAACACGTAGGAAGAATGGCAATCAAAGTAGAAGGTTTCCACCACCAGAGGCTATTATTAGGGGGGGTTTAAAAGTAACGGTTAAATAGAAAGGAAGAACTCTGTTTTCGAAGTCATAAAGGAGTGGAGTATATAAAAACTAAATTTTAGAGATAAGAATGGATACCGATTTAAATAATTTTGTTTTCAACTTTGAATTCGTGCAAAATAAATGTTCACTCTTGTATGGTGTACATACGTATATATTGGGGATATACATATTTACACTTCATATAATGTGTATATATTACTTCGAATTGGTTTGGTTAAATTTACGAGTATTAGTCTAGCTTAAACTATGGTCTTGAATTCGCTAGTTCAAGTTGAAACATTTTCAGATTGTCTTTTTATGTAATTTTTTTTTTGCATATATGCTGCATTATATAATCCGCACGCCATTGCAATAAGTGCAATACCTTTTGTAGTTACAAAGATATAACCTCTCAAATTTGGAAATATCGGGAATTTATGTGAAAAATTAGCAACATTGTATACTTCATATCAGATTTAAATGTTATCGGTATCGATGGAAATTGTTAAATTTTTTTCTCTTTAAAAATTAATATTTCTGACAAAATTTCTTGTTGCAAGAAGCTTTAAAATTTGTAAATATATTTTTGAAAAAGGACAATTCATGTTAAATTTTTTCAGAAAATAGACGGCTCTAATAGCCTGATTTACCGAAAGCTTAAAATAGATCTTTTAGTGAGTTCAAAAAATATGATTGTCATAATATTGCTTTCTTTAATAATTTACTGTGGATTTTTACATTCAATAAGAGACTTAGATTTATAAAAGGGTTTCACTTTTAGGTCATTTAAACCCAATCGTAGTCTAGTGCTTATGAGATTTTGAGCAAAATCTAGTTGAATTCAGTAGTACTTAGTGTTGTATATAAGAATTTAATTTTTTTTCTCCGAAATGTACAAAAAAAAAAATTTGTGTAAAAATCTTACTCTTCAAGACATGCGTACGAGCATTAGTTGTTTTACATTTAAAGTATATAGTACATACATGTTGCTCGACATTGAAATATTCTTAAATGTCAAAAAAAGATTTTGATTTAAATTAAATCTAATAAAAATCCTGTAAATGTACTATTACTATTCCAATGTAGGCGTTCCTAAAGTATATTTTTTTATTTCACGTTACATCCAGAATATCAAAATAAATATTGCGTCCAATAGTTTAGTTAAAAAAAAAAAAAATACTATTTGTAAATTAAGAAAATATCGTAACTTTTGCAACAATTTTTCATCAAATAAAATACCATTGTCATCTATTTCCTATAAAAAGAATTCAATTTGTAAATTAAGAAAACATCATAACTTTTACAACCATTTTTCATCAAATAAAATACCATTGTCATCTATTTCCTATAAAAAGAATTCAAGATCCTTTGCAAGGACATTTAAGTATAAAAGACAATTTCCAATTTCAGAGGTTCGTGCAACAAGACTGTTTGTTTGCAATATAAATTCACTATTTAAATGAAAAAAGTTCAACATCTTCCATCGATAAATTAGTGGGATGACGCATTCCAAGGTTATGAAGTGTTCAATATTAGTAATTTTTCACTAAAATACTTCATATATTCAAGTTTTCGGGGCTATAACTTAAAAACCATAAGTATTATCGTACTGATTTCTGCTTTCAATTATTCCTAGTTTATTTGCTGCAAAATTTAAAGATAAAAATTGAGTGATGCTTTTGCTGAACATTTCAGAAGAAATAAAATTTTTGAGTTCGGTTGGTGATACTTAAATCAATATGGTTAATATTAAAAAAAATAATTAAAACCCATTTCCCCTATTTTAGTCTATATATAGTTAAATACTAATTAACTTTATTTAATTTTTAAGCTTAGGGTCTTTTAATTTTCTAATTTTTATCGAGATGATATTCGAGGAGTACCGAAATATCGATAAAAATTAAAAAATTTTAAAGACCTTACGTTTAAAAAAATAAATTAAGTTTATTAGATAAAATTGAAATCAAATTAATATTAGCATATTTTTGCAGATAAGTTATAAAGCTTTTCGTAATAAGAATTGTTTTACAAAGTTAAATAATTAAATGTATGAGGACAAAAAAATTTTAGTTCTTATTTTGGTGTAGTTCTGTTCTGGCTCAATTCAAGTTCAGCACTAATTCAGTTCTAGGTAAGTTCTAGATCAGTCTTAGATCTGTTTACATTTATATCTAGTTAAATTTTGGCTCATTTAAGTTACTACTTGAGTACTAGTTACGTTCCAAAATAGTTTGATCTTAGTTTTACTCTGATTTTCGGTTTTATTTAGTTACGATTTCATTGTCGCAATTCTCAGGATGGTTGAGTGAAAAAAAAAACAAATTAATCATTTATTCTGCGATCGTCGTTAATATTTTTTTGTACAATTTCACTTTTTTTATTATATAATTATTATAATTATTGTATAGCAGTAAAAATATATTTTTTAAGAACATGTTGGGCATGTCTAAAAATGGTATACGGTATTAAAGTAAACTTGTCTTGTTAAAAAAAACAGAAAAATAATTTTTTAAAACTATATTTTAAATTTCTGAGCGTTAAGCTAAATTCCTGAAATCTACAAAACGGGCTTTTAAGTCACACTTATTAATTATACTACAATATTTTAAGTGTGTTTAATACTTTATTTAACCAGATGTAATTTATATTTAATTCAAATTTTACTTTCTGCATCCCTAAAGTAAAATTTCTATTATTTTTTATATATTTTTGAAATCTCTAGATCGATATAATGCATGTTTTAATATGAAGTAATTCCCAAAATAACAAACTTGTTTTGGTCTTGCCTTTGATATCCTTAAAGAAGACAATACCAGAATGACATAGTTGTTGAATAGAATTAGACGACAGTTTTCTTTAATAAATATAATAAAAACTATACCTAGAAATTAATTTAAATTTAATAAAAATCTCCAGATTAAACTCATTCATATTTATATTAATGTTTTCTATTCTATTTAGTATATAATATTATAAGAATAACTGCTACTTAATAATTTCTCATCATTTTAGTAATACTTTATATTAATTTTATTCTCTGAATTTTAATTTATAAGTAGTTAAACAGTTTTATGCAATTCTAAAAATTTAAATTTTTAATTTCAGTTCCATTATTATGCACACAATTTTACACATTTGATTATACGATCTAATATGAAAACAATTCTATGTTATACGTACATATTTGTACTTGTATACATGCATACTATTTTACATTAAAAGATTAAATTTTCACAGGAAATTTCAATTCATGGTAATTTTAAATAATTCTTGTAATATTTTACAAATATATTTAATATATTATAGAAGTTATTATAACTATGTAAATTTTTGTAAAAATATTAAATAAATAAAAATTATTGTTAAAACCATTTGCGATTTCAATATAAAATACCAAAAATAAATTTAAAGTTGCACGGTACGTATGATTAATAAGTGGAATGAATAATTTCGAGTCATGTGGTAATGACAAACATCGCACACTAGTAACGATTTCTTTTGCAAAAGGTATACAATGGAATTATTAGTTCAGAAAACATATTGTCATTCAATTCTAAATTATATTGGACCCATCAGATTTCTTTCTAAAATTAGTTTCGGTAATAAGAGTTATTTAAACGTACAACTTATTAGGCTAACGATCGATCAATATGTGGGGGATGCGAACATCGTCACCTATGCCGGGATTTGCAAATACAAGTATTAAGATTATACCGCCCATGATCTGTGGGCAAGGCCTCGTTAGCGTAATAGGAGACACCAAGCCCGTGAAGGATAGTGGGTGAGGTTTGCTTTTGGTAGAAAATTGGCTGCGTGAAAAAGTACGTGACTTGTGAACGCTTCACTTTCCCATTAAAATTAAAAATGTTCAATTCCAACGTTAAATCCATATTGTTGTACGATTGCGAAATGTAGAATATGGCACCGCTCAAAATACAATCTCTACATGCGTTTGTTAGCCTATTTGGAATATTATATGTCCAATGCCCAACTCTGGTCAGACACAAACCAATAACTAATTAAGATCGAAATAAGAAGACGCAAATGTCATCTTCTTCGACACACTCTCCGCAAGCCATTATATAATATCACTATAAAGACATAGAATGGAAACACCAGGGGCACCGGAAGAACATCACACATCTGGAAACTTTAAATCACTACCGCTCTATCCAAACAATGTCGACAGTTGTTCCACAATAACCAATGTTACTCTAATAGAAATTGCAGTGCTAAATATTGAATAATGTAAAAGTAATATTTTTAACTTTTTTTTAATTTTATTATTAATTTTCCCTTGAATTAGACACTTTTTGATTTGGAATAGATAAACAGTTTTAAAATGCTGTTCATTTTCAAATCAGGGATATCAGGATTAACTGCTGAAGTTTGAATACGTTAATTTTTTATGTTTGTGCAAAATATAAATGAAAAATGTTCCATCAACTCTAAAACTCTATTAAAATTTATGTGTATTTATCAACTTCTGTATATAAATATTTTATCATAAACAATAAAAATTTTTAATTTATATCCAACAAGATTATCTACGACAATAATTTAAAAAAAGAAATTAATTTCTGTGAACTTGATATTTCTATCTTCTTTTGCTTGGCTTTATCTACTTGAAAAATAGCAACTATAGCTTTTTTACTTCTCTAACTTCTAGTGCTAAGACAACTTTAACCGTGTTCGTATGAATGTTATTTGTTCATTGCAAGAAACTAAAACAGATCTAAGGACTTGATAACGTTGCATAGTAGTCATTGGTACATTCTATTGGTAACACCTGATACTTTTGATAGTGCTAACTAGCTGTCAATGATCAAATGAAGGCAAAAAGTTCATTCGAGTTTACACCAGTTTCGCTACACCACTACATTGTCACTTAACTGTCATGCTTTAATGTCCTACACTAGTTATTCTTGTAGCAATAGTGGCTGTTAGATGGCAAGTAATGCACTAAAACAAGCACATACACTTACATAATATCAGAGGGATAGTGTCAATTATACCGTGCAGCATGTTGAAACTGAAATGAACACAAGAAAAATATAAGTATTAGTGGTATTGCAGAAACAAAAGAATAATAAAAAGAAAATAAAAAAAAAAAACAGAAATTGAAAGTCTTCGGTAACAGATGGTCTTTGCACCAAAAAATGCTTTGAAATGTTACTGCTTATTGCAAATTGTATTCACTGATTAAGAGTGAAGATAGTGAATGATGTGGCAAGGCAGTAAAAAAAAATATAAAATGGAAATTTTTAACCCCAATGTCATATTGGCCATATAAGGTTTGCAAGTATAAGTAGTTCAAAGATTTTTTAACAATAAAGCAGTTGCGATTTCTTGGAATTTTTACTGTAGCAAAATGATTGTCGCGATTAAATAAGTGTTAAGCTTCGGTCTGTTTATTAACTAAAAGTTTATGAAAAATTGGAGACGTAAAAGCGTAAGATATTGAGATAAATAATAGTTGTGTCAATTTGTTTTATTAGAATTTATACTTATATAAATGACTTGACCAGCTGCAATAAATCTATAACAAAAAGTTTTGTAAAAAATTTCTAAATATTGATGAAATAATAAGAATTTGTTGTAGTTTTTAAAAGAAACGTTAACAATTATCTTTTACAAATTGGCTTGTTATAGCCTTAGCCGTTTATATGCCGACATTTCATTATCTGCTGATTAAAGCTGATTTAAAAGTTTCATTAAAAATTAGTTTTAAACTCCATATGACACGAATTAATATCACTCATACGTATACGTGTTTTTTTATTTAGGAGCTCCGCATCACGTATACGTCGCAGTGTGTTTAACCACATGCCACAAAAGTAGGCAAATCAAACTTGTGTTATTTCGTTGTAATTTATTGAAAATCAATAAAACTCCACAAAAGTTTATTTAAGCGGCATGACTTTTGTTGTAGTTTTTCTTTCACTTACACGTCTACTACATTTAAGAAAAAAGTTTTCCAGCTTTCGTGTGTGGCTACATGTTTTTGTGTGCCTGTGTGTGTGTGTGTGTGTGTGAATATTTTACAGCAAACATGCTAAATACGCTGCATAATTAATGTGTCTACAGCGGTTATATTTACAATTTTGTGGTTTCTTTTGACATTAACACACATTTGCTTAAAATTATTTGTACAAAAAAGGAACATATTTAAGATATGTGCGCTGTTTACACTTAAAGAAAACTAAAGGAGCTTTTCTTTAAGGAAATGTTTATAACGGTTTGAAAGCTTATATTAAAAAAATTAGGATATTATAACAAAGAATTTACGTCTAAACTTCGCATTACATTAAATGTCATAATCTCTTTATTGGTATAATCTAGTCTATCCTCTTATTTTACGACTACCGGATGTTTCTATTTTTGAAGTTTTTGGTTAAGTTAAAGTTCAAAATAATATAGTTATTTTCCGAATAAAAAATTTATTTATTTATATTAAAAATTTATTGACACATAATAGAGATTTTCCTTATGCTTCCTATGCCATAACTTTGGCCTGGAGGAAAATTGAAGTTATTACAGGAATAAATGAAAGAGGATGAAAGCTCAAAATGTATAATCTACTCTAGAAGATCATACATAATTCACACGTGGAATTGCGGAAAGCTAAGATATGGGATGTTTTCCAAATAAACAAAATAGCCATTAATAGACAAAGAGATGCAAAGAATGCCAACACAAACGTTGTCAATTATTGCTGATACCGATTAAAATCCTTGTCAGAGGAAGTCTTAGAAGCACGTAATAAATGTTGTGTGGAAATTTCTTTAAGGAAGATTGCAATAACCACATTTTAGTTGGCTGCTGCTGTTATAAGTTGCACGAGGAACATGAAAAGAAGAATAATAATTACAGTTTTGTTGAAAGAATTGTTTAAATTCTTTTTTTCGTGACGAGCTTTCAGAGAGTGAAGAAAATTACCGATTAATTAGGAAAAGTTCTATTGTAATTTTTTAATATGAAATTTTTTTCTATAAATTTGATAACTCTAAGTAGTTATAAAATACCAAACAATATTCGCCGTATGGATTATCATAATATCGATATTTGTAAAGTTCCTAACCCTTTACATTTGTTTATATGAAACAAAATTGAATTTCCAAAATTTTAATTTTGTTTTTCCTCTAATAAGTTTCACATAGTGATTTACATAATTAGGCCCTTAATAAAAATCGAAAAGAAAAAAATAGTTATTGCGGCTTATATAAGCGAATTAAAGAGTGTGTGGGAAAAAATTAACGGGTTCGCATTTTTTCCGCCTCGAATATCAAAATTAACTAAATTTCCCAGCATATGCTTGTATTTGTCATATGCTTTCTATTTGGTTTTGGTAACTACACGTTTTGAAATAATACATTCTTTATACCAACTAATCTTTACACCGACTAATCTTATTTAAACATTGTAAGTTTTGCAATTTTCACTATTGTCTTTTTTGAAAAAAAAAAAAAAAAAATAAAATATATATATATATATATATATATATATATATATATATATATATATATATATATATATATATATATATATATCTACCAGGAAATACTAGACACAGCACAAAAACTCTTTCAGTTGTGCTGATATCGTCTCGCCATTTAGTTGTTTGCACTTGTAATAAGCTGAATAATAAACAAGTTTTTCCTTATTGTTGTCTTAGGCGCTTAATCCTTAATACTTAATTTTTTTATATGGATGTAAAGGAAATTGTCGTTTCCTTTCTGAAGAAGTTTCATTTGAGTGTGTGTTTTAGTGCCAGCAAACTAACGCTTATACTTAATTAGATTGCTTTATAACAATAAAACAATAACACAAAAATACTTACAAACAAATGGCTGCTTCAAATTTACATACATATATACTTACTTTTAAAATTCACACACACGAGTAAACATCTTATATAAATGTTAGCCCAAGTTTTCTAGTTTCACACAATTGTCTGTGTGTCTTTTGCCAGTACTAACAAGAAGACAAGCCAATGCAAATTATTTGTGTTGTAGCTTGCAAATATGCCATGTGAACTACTCGTTGTAAGAATAGATTAACCTGCTGTTAGTAAGTGGCACTACTGTTTCTATGTCTGAGTTGGGTAGTTTTTAATGAAGCAGCTGGCGTATTTTGTGTGTAGTTGATTCAATGTCATATTTTCGTGGCAAAGTAATTTCTTTGTTTCTTTTTTTCCAGCAGTTGTGGTACCCTATATGACGATTAATTAAACATATACCACATGAGAGTTTGTGATTTCCTGCAAAATTTTTGTTGTACTAGATTAAGGAAACGACATGCCAGAAACAGGTTTGTTTTAATAAAGAGTTGAATAAAATCTTAGAGGATTATCCAGTGGATTGTGTATCAATATATAAGATATATAAGATATTTGCTATGAAGTAAAGAAGTTTATCTCTATAGAAATGTTCCTTTGTGAGCACCTGAGCACATATTTGTAAGAAACGAAAACCGAAACATATAATAGTATTAATATATTCGTTAGGTGCAGGCACTAAATACTTGTTCTTAAAATCAATTACAATAATACTTTTAAATATCAACTATATTTAATATTATACAACATGCTATTGGTGTATTTTTATTGCAATAGTGCAACTGCACTGTACACCTTACGTATGATTAATATACACTCCAGTAAATATCACTCATACGTTCAATGGTTATTCAAGTTGCAATGTTTCATATATTTAGTTAAAATTCAGCTATCAAATGTAGGTTAGAGGCACGCCAGATCGCCCAAGATCATCACAGCAAAGATGTAGGGGGAGCTCGCTCTAATCGATTTTCGATAAGGAGTTTTTTTTAAGAGAAGTAACACTCAGACAATGAATTCCTACTACTGAAGTGTGACTTCTTTTGTGAAAGGAGAGAGGACAGCTAGTGAAATGAGAAGACAGAGCGCAGTTAAATTCTTTTGGCACTTCTATTATTCCTAGTTTTTTATAGCAGAGTTTAAACGGCTCATTAAGTTTCTTAAGTTTATTGTGTAGCTATTTCATAAATTGTTTTATTTCTAGTCTGCTAACATTACCGACGAAGTAGCTCGCTGTGAAGTAAACCATTAGTGTAAAGAGTATCAATCGCTGCCGGTACTTCTCAGTGACTAGTGCTATTCCTTCATCACTAAAACATTCCAACAACAATCAACACAACACAACACAAACTTAAATCAGAAAAACTCATGATGTTGACTTGTCCTGAAGGGGGATTAAGCCCAGGTATTTAGTCATAAATTGCTTTGTAGTAAAACGCGTCCAGACCACGTTAAACTTTTGCGAATGTTGAGTTGAGATGCACATACACACCATCGACCTAGACAGGGAGGTAGGTAGGTAGGCTCTGTGTATTGAGTATGGAGGCCCTATTTCTGCATGTACGTATACTTAAAAAGTTAATAATTGCACATTTGTAAGGCATACATTACTTTCGACTCCACCAGGTCTACTACAAATTTATTTTTCAAAATGTTCAATTTATCAATTTTGTCTGGCTGTACTGAAAGTGTTTATTTCTCTAAATTATGCTTAATTTACACTTGAAAATTGCAAGAAATTGTTTTAAGTCTGTTTGTTTGTACCAGATCTTTTGTGTGCGTTTGTGGGAGTATCTGTGTGTGAGTTTAAATAAATGCATGTGTATTATATTAGCATACTAATTAGCTAGATTTTGCATAATGCTGAGAGCATCATAAGCGAACACATTGTGAAATGTTTGATAATTGCAAGTATATTGTTTAAGTTCATTGCAAACTACATACGATGCAAGTATGTTGCAGGAAATTGACTATGTTTCAAAAAATCAACTGAGAGTTAAGTAAAGACAATATGATATTTTCAACAGAAGAATATAATGTAGAGTTTACGAAAAGTACATAATTAATTAGTGTGACATTAAGGCCACTCTAAAAATACTTCTTTAAAAAATTGTTTTACTTCTTTAGACGAATTTATTTATTTGTATCAGGTGGCATTAATAAGCCACTAGTTAAGCCACTATTGTTTCCCCTAATAGGATGAGTTTCCGATTATTACGTTAAATAAATTCTATTGAAAAATACAAGATATTAAAAAATGATGAATTAAACAAAAATGATAACTGAAATATTGTAACTATTTATTAAAAAAGACAAGTAAAACTTTTAGATTTCAAAGCATCTAAAATACAAGCCAAGAAAATATGATTTTTTTAAAAAGGCCGCCCTTCATTAATCTCACTTGTTGTAATATATAAAGTTGAAGAATAAAGAAAAAATCCACAAAAAGGCTTAATTAAAATTACACTTGTCGAATTGTGTCACATACGCTAAGACTGCTTGCAAATTAATTACTCGAAGTTTTAATTTTGTTATCGTCCATATTTTTAGGAAAAATTATGTAAAAATGATAAGATATATGATTTTCACTGTCCCTTCAGTGACATGTAATGCTGTCTTTTTTAAGTCTCTCTATTAAAAATTAAGAATACGGGAAGCGTCATCATTGAGCCTTAGCATAATTTAACATGAAAAGAAAAAAAGACATTGGTTAGTGAATAGAAGCTGCTGAAATCACAAAGTGGCAATCCCAAGTTCATTTTGGGACACATATCATTAGGACCAGGTGCATTAAATAAAACAAGAAAGATCCTTAGAAAGGATATACTCGTAAGAGGAAATTACAAAAAAAACTGAAATAAAATGATCGTTATAAATAAATTGACTGGGAACGATTAAGACTTAATATTTATAATAATATATCATGTTATATTAACGAAATATTGTTGTTGAACAATATTTTTAATTTTATTTTGAAGGTGTTTTTGTGTTTACAAAGAGTTGCAGAAAAGCCTTAATATTAATAAAACAGAGAGAGAGAAGAAGAGAAGAGGGAAATTATAGTATTGAAAGTTTAGTGCTTTAGCAGCATGGTTGATTTGCTCCCAGAACCGTAATCGAAGATCTTGTAGAGCCTCGGTAATACTTATAGATGTCTGTGCTGAAAGTTGCTATAAATGTTCTTAGATTTCCTATATTTCCAACTACATACAGTTAATATAATACTTTTTATATATTGCTATACCAACGCTTCCAGGCAGCTAGTGACTGTAATGCTATTCATATATTCTGGACATCACGGCTAATAACGTAAGTAAAGCAAAGTAAATATCTCTTAAACTAGATATACAACATACTGGTCAAGAAATCAACAAACAATAAGATATTATAGATATTGGATTTAAAATGTTATTATTTATTGAAAAAGCTATAGTTAAGGTTTCGTCAAACGATTTTGTCAAAATCGAATATTTCTTTAAATTTACTTAATGGGTATCAGCAAAGAAAATTTCTTGCATTAACAAGCCAACATTAAAGTCGGTGGTACTAATTTACACTTCTTCTGTTTTCATAATTTTCTGATTGCCGCGTTTGCTTATGGCAGCTCTTTTTTCGCGAAAATGCAAATTATAAATTCTATTTCCTACAAAAAATTATTCATAACCTTTGTTTGAGACTAAAGCTTAAAGGGCTTATTACTCAACAAATATCCTTAGCTCATTAAATATTCTGTAATTTTTTCTTTTTAAATAAATATGACAAGAAAACATGGTGATGTAGTAGCAAAATCTTTATGTATGTTAAACTAAATACTGTTTTATATATTTTTAAATAGAAATAAAACAAGAAAGGAAAAAAGTAGCTAAAGCAACAGAATAAATATTTAAATAATATCATAGCTAGAATTTCTTTGGGGAATAGTTTCGTTAAGGATGAGAATATTTTATAGTTGGGAAAAAAGTAATTTTCTTGTGGAAACTTACATTCTTTTTAATTGTAATAATAAGATAACCTGTGCTGATTTATATCGATTGTTGGGTTTTCCTCACTCTAGAGATCTAAATGGTTTTAGATTTAGGCAAAAGGCACTACGCTAATTAGTTTAATACTTGGCTTTTTGGCAAAATTTTCATGTACTATTAATCTTTGATTAGGATATGTGATTGAGATCAAAATTAAGACAGCTTTATATAAAAATATTTTATCACGACTTTTTGATTTGATATCTAAGACATGAGTTTATTTGTCCAGGTATACGATTGATTTAAAATGGAAGCGTACAAAAGGACTTGTAATATAAGGATTTCATTTTCTTTTCACTTCTTGTTTCCTGAATTACTTGGCTCCTGAATTACTAGCGTCTTTTTATGCATAAAAATTTGCCAAATTCCTTCTATAAGAAGTTTTTCCACATAAAGGTTATCAATTTTATTTAATTTAAACTTTAATTTACCCTGAATCGTCTAAGTTTTTTTTTTTCATGCTAAAATTTATTTATTGTATCTTCAGAAACTGAACTAACAATAAGTATTCAAATCTTAAGTATAAACATAATTATTAGGCCCAACCAGTGTCAGACATAAACTTAGTGATAATAATGAATAATACATAAATGTGTTACGCACAAAAATATTCAAAAAACTCCATCTGAAGTGTGGCGTATTAAGGCCGTAGTATTATTAGTAGTATTTTTTAAGCGGATGTGTCCAGTAAAGTTCAAGATATTACGAGCAAGGGGATTAGGATGGGACTCGAGTTTTGTTAAATATTTGCCTGCATATTTTGCAATTTCAGCGGTCACAAGTGGCATATTTAAATCACGATGTAAAATTGCATTTTTTATGTACCATGGAGCCGATGTTATTAACCTTAAAATTTTGTTTTGCATTTGTTGGATTCTCTCTACATTGGAAGCTGAAGCAGTGCCCCATAGCTGAATTCCGTAACACCATATGGGTTTCAAAGGCGACTTGTATATTAAAAGTTTACAATCTAGACTGAGGGTAGAATTTCTACCAATCAGCCAGTGTATTTGGGTTAATTTAAGCTTCATTTGTGTCAGCTTAGAGTCGATGTGGTGTTTCCATGTAAGCCGTCGGTCAAGATGTATACCAAGAAATTTCACCTGTGAGCGTTATTTATCCATTTTTATCAACTTAAAGCTTGTGCCACAGGAGACACAGGACTCTACATGCATATACGCTGAGTGAAGAGGATCTGCTAATGCTCCCACTGAAGGAGGTGATCCTATTTGCGAACGTATTAAACTGTTAAGGACAGGGGAAGCACAATAGATCAGCAATGGTCGCAGTGCAAAAGGCTATCCTGGGCCAAACCCCATTTCATTACTTACATTACAACTTAAAGCTTACATAAATAAATTAAAATTGTGTTAAATCTTAAAAACACAGTCTCTTTTGCATGTCCCAGTAATAAATTTTTTCATACATCCAATACTTTTACACTGACAAGCAGTAATGCATGACAATCTCCCTATTTATTTAAACATCATGGAGCTTTTGAAACAATTACATGACATTTACTGCGCAGAAAATATTATTTCTACAGCGGTTGAAATGTAGTTTAAGTACATGCACACTGATGTTAATATTATTTGAATATACGCAGGGACTTCTTGCGGTTTTGCACTTTGGTTATTTGAACTTGTTGCAAAAAATGTTGAGATACTCTCAAGACTTAAAGCAAATATTTGTTGCCGTTTCCATTGTTGTTTTATACGAAATAAGATAATTTGCAAGAAAGATGCCACAAAGTGTTCTGTAGTGAAATATAGTTTGCCAATAGTAGCAAGACAGGCAGCGTAATGTGGCACATCAGCAAGCATGCAGACACGTTTATTTATAGAGATTCAAGCAGATGACTTATGCTCTTACAGACAAGGTTCTGAATAATTGTGGCTTTAGCAATGGTTAAACAATATGTTCATTCCCCTAGTGATGCCCTCAATTGTTGGTTATATTCTTGTTATTATTAAAGGAACTAAATGTGTAGGGGAATTAAAGTTTAATTAGTTAAAATTTTCATATATGCAATACGTTTGCAAACTGATATTATTTTTATTACTTGGATTATATTTAAGATAGGAATTAAGTCAGAAAAAATTAAAATGTTTCTCTTTATTCTTTAATTTTATATTTCATTTAACTTTATATCATTTTACTTCATTATACTAAAAGCAAAATAAGGAGAAAGAAATTAAAAAAGTCACGCTTGTCCTTTTCTCTCTAAGTGTTTGAAAACTACTTAAGTTGTTTTTGTAAACCGTCTTGCTCCTTTCATTTCTCTTGCGTTCGTATCCTTGTTTATTTTGTACGATGACAAAAGCTGCAAAGAGTCATAATTAAAACTAAATACTTTAAGTTTAATATTTTTGACAAGGGTTAAAATTTAATAAGGTATAAAAACTGAAAGAAGTGTAGAAGAAAAGAATATACGCTAAAAACATAATTAAATAAAATCTAGGAAAACTTATTAAATTTGTATTAAAAGTGTTTGTACTACAGCGCCAGAACTTCTTTTTTCAGGAATCCACTAAATGTTTTCCTATTTTTTGTAAAAATATTTTTTTATAAAAATATATATTTATTTATTGAAACAGATATTGTTTTTACATATCAGAAAATTCCTTGTTTTCATGAAAATTTAGCGAGAGTTGAAGCTTGACCCTTAACTCAACATTTTCTTTTATAGTAAGAAACAGTAACGAAAAATTGATGATAGAGAATGACCTTTGAAACCCAGTGTATTTAACATTCAGGAAGAGTTACTTACCAGTTCCACACTGGAATGAAAAACCTTCAAGAACTACTTAGGTTAGGTTAGGTTAGGTGGATTGGAGGGGTATGATAGCCCATGTCATACGACATACACTTACGCCAGTGAAGGCTTGTTGTGCGCTCCCTTTAATTATCAAACACAAACTGCCAGAGTTCTGCGGCAGTTTAACTTTTTATTATTTATAATTAGGACTCGGAGTATCTTTGTTACCTGCTGGGTGACAATAGTCATTGATAAATTGTATTTGAACATTTACACCTATTTTTTGTAGATTTGAAGCACCCTTGTTGCATAAGTACCTGTTTCAAAATCATTTTTATTCTAAATCTATTTTTAGCCACAGTTGTAGCATCTTCAGACACGCATTAATCTCATCGGCTGATTGAATTTTCTTCCTGCTTAATTTATATGTTTAAAGGCTTAAAAATCTTATTGTCTGCAGTCCAAAAAATATCGTTGTAGCAAGAAGACATAAAATTCTATATAATTATGGCAAAATGGTTTGAATCATTTAGTTTGTATGTAGAAATAAAAGGTATTTTCAAAACTAAAATACTCTGTGTTAAGCCCCTTTTGCTTCAATTATAATAATAGTAGTAGAAATAATAATAGTAGATAATAGAACTTATAATAATAATAGATGAAATTCAAGTATTTAAAAAACAATATTTGTAAGAAAATTGATTAGATTATAGAATTAAAATTTATAAAGATTCCTTAAAATGGATCAGCATATGAATATGTAATTTTGTAATAAATTTGGCACATGCAACAAGTTAATAGGGCCAGAATCTTTCTTTGGAATATCAAGAAACCACGGCAGGAAAAAGAAAAAAAATGTAGTGAAATTTAATTTACTAGTCAGATAGGAACTTAGACTATAAAAGCTAATTTCTTTGATTAAAGGTACAGGGCATAGCCTGTTAATTAATTGTCCATAAAACATAGAAAATTTGGAGACCAGAAAATGAAAATTCTGTTAATTGTACGATGAAACATCAGAGAACGAGTATATCCTGTGTGATTTCCCAGCTCTTATAAAAAAAATTTAAAGCACCATCGATGGTACACATTAAGTACCGGAAAAATACATATATAATGTCTTACAATATAAATCCATAATCTAGATTTATTACGATGAACTAAAAAACGAACTCACATAAACTCGAGAATCGCGGTGCATTAGTTCTGAATAATAATAAATTATGTAAGGAAACATAAAGAAAATTTTATAAATCAGATTGATTAATTATTGTTTGATGAAGAGCTTATAATTAGTTATGATTTGTTCAGATTAGTCAGACACACCAAGTTAAATTAGATATAGAATAATAATTTTTGGTCCTTCAATGCTTAAAGTCGAATTGGATGCGGAGAATGCAAAAGCCATCTTAGCTCCGGCCTTCGTAAGCGCTAGATCATTAATATAATTTGCTGTCATATTAACTTACGAATATAATGTTTACTTTTATTTTAATTATTTAGAATAATGTAAACATCATAAGTTCATCCTCCTCCTGAGTACTTCATAATGACCTCCAATACTTGGCTGGTTGTTTATGTTGATTCCCTTAATTTTTTTTATTTTCATCGCAGTCTTCATTCAAATACTCTGCACAAAATTTGGAGCTTGGCAACGCGTTTGTAATGAAAATATCTTGCATGTGTAAGTTTTTATTTTTTATTTCAAACTTTTTCCCTCTTTACACTTTAATTATTCAAAAGATAATTACGAGTAGCAACAAGCAAGAAAAAAATTTTATTTTTTTCTTAGTTACCAGCAGAAGGAAAAAGTTTTAAGATTTTTTACTCAACATTAAATGAAAACATAAAAGAGGAATGTATAAAATCTTTTGGAACACAAACTTTTACAATTTTCTTTTTTAATATTCCCTTTTTATGCGTATTTTTCTTTTTGGCCACTGGTTTGTTTGCATGTCCTGGCATTTAATATAATTACAAGCGAGCTTTAGGCGGCTAAAAAAAAAGTAATAATAAAAATAAAAATTAGGCCAAACTGATAACAAGCAAATAGTTTATAACGAATTTTTCTTACTAACGGGGACAGTTTTAATGTCCTATCGATAGTTCTATTTGTTACGAGTATTTAAGTTAAGAAAGTTTTTATTTCCGAGAAACTTTTTTTTGGAAACAATAATCACTCTTGTGACTATTTACAAGTTAAAAACAAATTTATGTTCTTATCAAAAATTTATATGGATAATAATAAATTTAAATTGAAACGCGTTGCTCAAACATTAACAAGTTTCGATGTTTTAACTTAAAAACGTATAAAAAGGAGCAACAGGAAAAATATATTAAGGGTAAAAGCTGATAAGAATAAGAAAATAAAGTTAATTGATTTATTACGACATAATTTAGCTTATTTATGTCAGCTAAGCTAAGTATGTTCCACGAAAATACGTGTGAATGGGATACAGTAAGAGAATGTAACTATCTTGGAGGTCTTGAAGAAGACCGTCCATTTTTTCGTGATTTTTGGTTGTTGGCCCAATGGGTAAGATGACTATTTATGGCTAAAGCCATCAGCATTCTAGTGATTCCTAGGACAATATTGACTATAAGAGCCGCTACTGATTTCGACTTATTGATGCATTTCACCAGGACTTGTGTGTATATGTTTTATTTTTATCTTTATTTTAGAAATCTTTTAAATAACCAAATTCTTTACCCAAAACACTGCAACCAGAAAACGTAAGGAAACCACTATTAATCATACTTTACGAGAATGACAACCAGACTCCTGCTCTTTATTAATTGATAGATAATATATCTGATTGCTTTAAATTGGAGTTATGGTATTAGTTACAGAGTCCTGTGAAGTGTGGCCAATAGTCTCACCTTACACTAACACTAAAATCTAGATCTATGCCATGATATAACAGTAGAAATATTGTACACAAAAGGTCTGGGATGTATGGCTATCGAAAATACTAAAAAATATCCTGACACTCCCAAAATCCCTGGGTGCTATGACTAAAGACACCCAGTGCACTGCCATTGAGCTAAGCTTTGGTTGCCTAAGTGCGGCCTACTATTTGACCTAATACATACTAGATTAAGCTATTCTTTCATTATCTCCAGGCAAGTCAAGCTCAACCAAAGTGGTACTAATATGTGATAGTTTGTAGTGGTAGTCACAGTGACAACTGAGAATGTACCAATCTTACTCGACCGCGAGAATACATTGGTTGCTGAGTTCTCTTAGTTTCACGAACTTTTATACATTTTACTATTAAAATAAGTTCCTCAACTAATCCTCTAAAGATCTCTTCATGAATAATAAACAATCACTCAAATTCTATGACAAGTGATGTTTCTTCTAATAGACTCATTCCAACTTTGATAAGATTGGTTTTTGTTTATTCAGTCTTTTGTGCCAAATCATCAAAGACGGATATGAAGATCAACAACATGCACAAATGATAAAATTGGTTTCCTGTTTGGGTTTCAACCTGCATCGGTCCATATATCTGAGAAAACGACGTTGGCCAGGTCATTACCGTTAACCGCGATCGCTATATACTTCTTTTGAATACCAATAATATGTGGTTTCAATAGGATGCCTCTCTATGCCACTAATTCATGCCACATTCGACACTCTGCACGAGCGATTTGAGAGCATGGTAATCGTACGTGGAGGTGATTTAAACTGGCAATAGTAATTGTGAAAATTGACCACGTTAGACTTTTTTCATTTGCATGTCGATGCTATTAGGCCATAAAACATAATGGCCCTTAAAGCCAACCCATGCCATCTTTCATATTCTGCCTGATTTATGCATCAGGGTCATGGAAAACTTAACATGGGTCATGGATATACCCTACCCAGCAGAGTCGCGGCGGCCGTTTAAACAAAGTTCTGTTTTGTATATAATGTCATCAATGGTTTTAATAAATTGATAAACACACATTAAGTTGTATTAAAATGAAGTGATAGAAAGCGCTCACAATCTCATGTTGTGAAGCGCAATTATAATGAAAAGATGCTAGTATCCGAATTTTTTGGGCATAAATTAGCTTGACATTTCAAAAGCATATTCAACCATTAATTTCTAAATAAAAATTCTTACGTAGGACTTTTTTGCTTTACTCTTAACTATAATAAGAGAGCTTGATCTCTTTTAGAAGCAAATGTGCTTGAAATTAGAAAGAGCGCAACTTCAATTATTCAATTTGTCAATCAATGTCACACTTCAATTAATATCAGTTCAATCATGGGCATACCATTTTTACTAATGACGTACATTATCTTCAGCTCATATAACGAAAAATTTCTTCATTTATTGAAAAATTCCTTTAAAGCCAGCAGCAGATGGCTTTTCGTTGGCTACTGGTAACTTGAAGTGAATGATATAAAATAGTTTTAATACTATTGATCACTCTGGCAATTGAACTGAATAACATTTTCCTCTGTCTTTGGCTTTCGGCTCTGCCTTTTTCAATTAAAATTCGATATCTGATAGTAACTGCAAGCAAAATCTTACTCTCCTTATTGGAGTGCAACTTTTTCAATCACCCAAAATTGTAAGATGTAAAATGCAATTCTATGAAAGTTTTATTTTTTCCTAATTACTATTCTCTTTATTGTAGAATGATGTTAATTTTGTCAGTTACATGACAAAGAAGCAAATAAAAATAAGAATTTTGCTTAAAGCAATAGAGAAGTTAAATTTACTGTGAACTGAAAATTAATTCACTTCATTTTATTTTTCTTTTTCTCCGTCTTTTTTTTTTTGCAGTAGAAAATTTTTACAGTATCCTTCTTTGTTGTTAATGTATATTAGAACTGAATTGGCTATGAGATTCAATGCTAGACAAATATTTGCAAGTTTTTCGTATTTAAATAAAAAACTGAATTAACTGGCTGTATCATTATGTTAAAGTTACGAACGTGATCACGTAAAAATATATACCACAGCAATCTACTACTCTTGTCTGGGACTTTCTAATATTTTCTATAAAACTTTCCTGAACCAATCATACATACAGAGAGAAAAATATTTTTAAATTTTTTATATATATTCGTAAATATAAGTCTATGGTCCTTATGTATTTGGTCTTCAAACTGCCACGGCAACATATGTTCTTCTGCAGTATCACAAGTTTAAACAAATTATGGCATTATTTAAAATATTTATTATATTTTTTGCTTAATATTACATGAGTGCTCCTTCATATCATTAAATATGAATTATTGGTATTTATAATTCAATTCAAGTGAAATTGTGTTTGTATTTTGTATTTTACGTCAAAATATTTTACAGTTGCTGCAGGTACGTAAAAAATTATTTATTCTTACTTTAATTTTTGCGTTATTTTAATAACAAAACAGTTCTTTTAATAAAAAATTTTGTCTGCTGCTTACGAAATAATATTGTACCTTTTGTTCTAGAAATATAATTCCTTAAATAATAAAATATCCTGTTTTCCATTTCTAACATCACCAAAAACATTTGGTTGTTTATGTACGTCTGTAAATTTTCTAGTCATAAAACAGAACCATCTAAAATTTACTTGTGTACCTTTCTTAGGACTAGCTCTACGGTATTATTAATACTGGATGAACTTAATGCGTATAAGACTGCCCCCGTATATGATCACCACTTTATATACAGGTGCCAGGAGAATATAAAGCTTTTAACCTCCACCGCTTGCAAGAAGCGGCTCCAGTTGTTCATCAATAGCACCTAGTAGAACCTTAGCAGAAGAACTTGGGAGGCAGCCACTAACCAAAAAGTGGATAGGCACACGAAATCATTTAAGGACGGTAAAATGATTCGACTCATTAATGAACAATCAAAGGAACAGGGGGACAAACAGAGACTGATAGAAATAATAGAGAAACCAAGAGGTAGACAGATATCGAGACACATCTCAGTGCCACACAGTTAGACAGATAGACAAACATAAAAATAGAAAGCATCACAAAACAAAGGCTACATAGACATTGCTTCACCTTTCTAATAATTTCTAAAGTGAGTACCACAAAAATTTCAAAGAAATCAAAGTCAGAAGAAGTCACACAAATGCTTTAGCGTGATTGATAGATATGTCGTTAGATAGGATCTCTTAGCAACATCCAAGAAATATTGTTTCAACAAATTAATATTCAATACAATAGTAAAAATCTTCTGCGATCACCTGTTGTATCTAATTTTAACTATATATGCATGATTGCATCTCCCTTAAAAAAAAATAAAGCAATTAAAATGTATGTTGATATTGAATAATACTAATATCCAATGAGTACTAGAAATATCATACTAAAAGTATGCAGCACTAAACAATAAATTACGTATGAGAAAAAAAAAGTATGCAGCACTAAACAATAAATTGCGTGTGAGAAATATTTGTGCCAACGCATGATAGAAAATATCGCTCATACGCATTTAGGCTTCAAAAGTTTAGTAAGTTTTTCCAGAAAAACAAAAGCAAAAACCAAAATACTTACAAGAAGCAAATAGTTTTGTAGTGCAAATTAAACAGTATTATATTGTCAATATATATTTGCTATAACGATGGTTGATTTTAAGTAAAATTATATTAAGAATTAAATATTAAAATAGACCTCTTTAATATAACTTATTGTTTATGGTTAGCTTAGCTGAGTATATCCCCCGTCGATTTTTTCTATTTCATCTTCGGCGGGATTTCTTTCCACAGAGATATAAATATATAAAAGAACCTTTTCGGGAAGCATAGCTGAAATGCTAATAGACGCCTCTGCAGGTGGCGTATAGCGGAGAAGCCTAAGTTCTGAGGCTCCAATCATCATGGCGAAATATTGGCGACATTCAATAACCAATTTCAAGGAATTTTTATTATAGGTCTCTTGCTTTCAAGCAGCGGAAAAAGATTTGTATTTTCACAACTATAAACATTGTTTCGTTGCTTACCACATTTTTTCCTGCGAATGGTCTTAATGATTGGATACCAATTAAGTTTGTAAGAAAACGGCGTCCCAACCCCCTATCTTAGACTTGAACGAAGACTGAATGTTAAATACATATCGACGATGCTGAGTGATCTATAAACGTATAGAGTTTGCATAGCGAATTTTTTAAAAATTCGTAGGGATCATAAAAAAATACAAAAGGCGATCTCTTATAGCTGAAATCTGTTTTTAAGACTTCAAAAGCAATCTGTTCTACTACTCTTTAAACAAAAATTGCTATAGGTCCTAAATATTTTGTATTTGTTTTCAAGTGCTTTAACACATTTAGTTTTGGAAGCGAAAAAAAAAAACATATTAAAACAGCCATGTGCAGCATGACCAATAAAATATGATTCTGCTGGACTTAGAGTTTAGGGCAATAAGAGTGAAAAATTACTGCTGCATATATTATTCATTTTATTTCTATAAAAGAAGAAACTGGTATCTAAAAAAATAAACGCAAGTTTTTTGTTTGATATAAAATTTATGTTTTTTTGTACAACCACCCACGGTTTTGTATGTTTAGAAGGTTTTTGTTTTGATATTTTTACCGGCTTTTACTCAGAGTTTGTTGACCAGTTTTTTTCATATTTGGTTGGGGTAAAAGTTTTCTTCAGTTCTTTTTTTCAATTAACTGATAAACTTTTTTATATGGAATTGATTGCATGATTTTTCATTTGCCATATGCTATAATCAAATGTTGTTTAGATTATTTGTAAAATGTTTTCCAAAAACTTTTGTTACGGTCTAACTGTGATTCGAGGTATGAGCAGCTATAAGCAATAATATGCCACTTTTAAAATTGTTTTTCATGTTACGTTATATGTTATTCTTAAGAAACAACGAATGCTTAAAAGGTTTGAAATCAATGTATATTAATCGTTAGAAAAAGTCAAATAGAAGCAAAAAAAGTTTACTGTATGTGTAAGTTCAATAAAAACTAAATTGGTTAATAAATTATTTATTAATAGAGTGATTAATTTATAATGTTTTTAGTATGATATACTGAAAATTGTAAAATTCAGTAGTTTTACTTTAAAATTCTTTTGTTTATTGAATTCTTAAATAGAACAACATGAGCCAATTAAAACTAAAACTAAACTAATCACTCTAAAATATAATTACGCCTAGTTATGATAGCGAAATCAATAAAAAAAACTTTTGTAAAAAAGATAAATTTTACATTGGTTTGCTTAGTATATAAGCAAAATTCCTAAAATCATGCAACACTTTTTATTAACTGAATATTAAAGTGTCTAAAAAAACAATACTATCGTTACATGGTATGTTGTACATAATGTACTCGCACTCACACAAACAGTTAAAAGAGTATTAAATGCATCAGGCATACGTTTTTGGTTATTTAAACAGTTTGTAATTTTTTTTTGGCAATATATCAATACGTTTAGATGTTAAGCTGAAGTTAGTCTCGAACGAATGATATTGGAAACCCGTTCAATTTTAACGGTCTTGCTTTTAATATCCTTGAAACATCGATACAGATGCGGAAGTATATAAACATACAAGCCAAACAAATAAAAGTAACTATTTCATGAAAGTGTATTTATTCTATAGTATGATATATGTAGTGTATATGTGTTTGGAAGTGTTTCATGTGATTGGTGGTGAAATGTGGCAGTAGTGCTAGTGGTTTCATTTTATATACCCTATATTTTTTATTATTTTCCTTGAAATATTTATTCATACACTTTTTTTTACCATATTGGTGACAAGGGGATTTGCAATCAATGCTGAGTTTATCTCGATTTTTATATTGAATGTTATTTCGTTTTTATTCCGTAACTGGTCTGAGTAAATTTACTAAGGGTTGCACGAGAAGAATATAAATGCAGTACTATCTATTGCCATTGTAGTAGTGATCAAAATGTATAAATAATTTTCTGTAATACTTTTCTATTTGAAAAATTCCCTGGGGCCATTGTTTAATTATGAAAAAAGTTTAGATTGAGATAGAGAGTTATTGAAAACATGTTGGAAGTGTGGAGCGTAGTTTTAAAAGCCAAAGCAAATACGTTGCAGACAAGTTAGGTAAAAAGTTTTTTATTTCTATACCTGATACCAAAAACAGAAGTTATAACGTAAGCTTGGAAAATATTAAAAGAGATTTATGTTGTTGCAAATGGATTTTGCAGCGACAATACTTGCTGACTTAAAAAAATTTTTTGCTGTTTGGCCATGAACATAAAATAATTAGTTAATTATTGTTTGATTAAAAAACAAACATTTTGGATAAAAACTGCAACAATTAACACTATCAAATCCTCACACAGCAGGTTTTTTTATACAAAGAAACCTCATTATGGAAGACAGTCAATAAAATCTTTCGTATATATTTGCTCACTTCACAAGTTATTGTATGAGGGGTAAGTTATTAAATTCTACAAT
This sequence comes from Germaria angustata, assembly GCA_963681545.1. Lineage (NCBI taxonomy): Eukaryota > Metazoa > Arthropoda > Insecta > Diptera > Tachinidae > Germaria > Germaria angustata. Next base: position 94,939,634 of record OY812999.1, on the reverse strand, counting down.
AGAAAGAATTTTTTCAAAAACTTTTTGCGCAAATAATCAAAGTAATAAATGTGTCATTGCAGACATGACAAAAATTTTGATAGTACAAAATGTGTTTTTTTTTCAGAGAAATAGAATTTCATATCGATACACAACACATATATATGGTGTAAATTACCTTGAATTAGAACTTATTCGAAAGATAATTTCTTACAATCATGTGGTCACCTCAGCTAGCTTGAAGGGAGTCCAATTAAAAGGTCTAATATCTTATCACTTTTTGCAGAAATGAAGGTAACATATCGAGTGTTGTTTTCCAAGGCGTTATTTATAGAAATTTTTTATTTGGCTGTATTGTTGTCTGGTACACTGCACAAAAAGTGCTAAGATCTAACAAAAATCTGTCTAGATTAAAGAAAATTGTATAGTGTTTACATGGAATGTATCAGTAGAAAGAAAATGTCAAAAGAAATCTAATAAGCGGATTGTTTATGTCCATTTTCTAACCACTTTAGAAACTGACTGGCTCTCATTACATCAGGATGGTATTTCAAATTGTTTGCAGTGTTATATTGAAAAATATTGCAATTCTATAGAGTAGTTACCAAGAAAAAAATATTTCTTTTATTGTTCTTGCAAATATTGCGGAAATCTTACATTATCAAACTTTTATTTTACTTCACGTCAATTATAAAAACATTATATACGGAGGGAATTTTTATTATTTTTTGCCCCTATTAAATCTTATTACTTCTGGTACAATGTAAGGACACCTTAGGTAAGGTTAGGTTAGATTGATTGGAGGGGTGTGATAGCCCATGTCATACGACATACACTTAAGCCAGTGAAGACTTGTTGTGCACTCCCTTTTAATTATCAAAAAAAAAAAACTGCCAGAGTTCTGCGGAAGGATTCGAGCCTGGGACCTTCGCATTACGAGTCTAGTACACTACCTACTAGTCTACGAAGGTTAGTTAAGGATGCCTTAAATAAGGACACCTTAAATAATTATGTTTATACATATTTTTACTTTCAATTAAAATTTGTTTTTTTAATATTTTGTTTAATTTTTATTTTCTGTAGCATCAAAAATATAGGAATGTAGATATTTCTTGATTCATTAAATTCATTTTAAACTTATAAAAACTGATACATGAGAAATAAATCAAAATTAAGAAATTATTGCAAACAGAACAAAAAAAATATTTGAAAGAATTGATTGTTTTGTTAAAAGGTTTTGCAACTACATGTTTAGCATATGTCTGCATATTCATTGCTGAATCAATTAACACAAAAATCAAAGCAAGTGCCAACGTCAGCATAATTTCTTTGTCCATCCTCCATTCTATTACTAGTTCCAAGAAATAAAAAGGATAAGCTAACATTTTTGCCATTAAGCCAATGGCCAAAGGAAGTAGATGGCAGAAGAGGAAAAAGTTGTACTACATGTACCAGAAATTGATACTAGCCGAAAAGGATATAAAGAAAATTTTAAATTTTTAATTGCCAAGTCAATTGCATGTTTATTAAGAGTTTTACTTGTTGGAAGACTTACGCCCCAGCCTTTCACCCCTCTTCTTCTTGTATCACAAAATAAATGCCAGACAACCTCTGTTATTGCAAATGTTTTAACAAATTAAAAAAAGAAAGAAGTGAATCGTTTTTTTTTTCCTTCCATTCCTGGAAGAAATTTTGCCCGCTTCAAGTATTCAAATGTCAGCATATTTTTTATATATACATACATACATACGTATGTAAGTATGTACATATATTTAAATTGACTTTTTGTGTGGGAACATGAATACAATTTTTGTGTTATATTTTCCGTTTGGCTGTATGTCACTTGGTATTGTTTTCCATTAATTTCTTTATTTGCTTCCGACCTATAAAATCTGAGAAAAACTCATACATTCTCTATATATAGCAAAAATAGTCCAGTTGTGAATTTATGTATATGAAAGTGTTATGTATGTGTGTTTTTTTCCACATTTCATTGCATGTGACTCGTCTGACTCCTATTGTTAAAAATTATTCTTTTGTCGTTATTGCTATATCATTTTTATCTTTTTCTATTCGATCTCCTTCAAAAAAAAAAACAAAAGTGTCAACAAATATGTATATTGACTGAAAATGGAGACAACAAATAAATGTATGATCAAAAATAAAAAAGTATAAAAAGAAAACTTAATATTTATTTGAACGAGTTTGAATATTTTCGACTTGGTCTATCAAAAAATGTATGTATTAGCATGCTAATTGATTTGATACAAAAAATTTTAGATAAAATTGCACTTAAGGCATATGTCCCAGTTGAGGAAAAATTGTACCAATATCTCACTGTAGAATTCAGGCAAAAAAAAATCCAAGTGATTTTTTACTTATTCTACTCATTAAATATTTTTCTTCTAAGAGTTTTCAAATAACAACATTAAAAACTGTAAGGCGTCTTTTTGAAAAACGCCTGAAATATCAAACTAATAACGTGGCAATTTTTTATACAATTTTAAAATTTTAAAAATATTTCATTTAGTTTTAGGGATTTTATTATTCTGAAAGAAGTGCTGAAATTTATATTTAAATGCAATAACTCATTACCGAGGATTTTTCAAATGGAGTTTTACTTTAATTACAAGCTTTAAAAATAATTTATCAATAATATCCATCATTGTCTAACATTAAAATTCTGGATTAATGCAAACTAAATACGTTTAGTTAAATTAATTATAGCACAAAATTTATGGGAAAAAATTAGAGCAGTAGAAGTTGTCTACTACATTCTGTGTGTCAATATATAAAAAAACTCAGAGGATTTTGAACTTTTAATTCATGGCAGTGTTCCTCCAACAGAAATGCTGGCTTGCAGTGAAGTGACAAAGTAGATTATGCTGATTGTCGTATCGATGACCAAGCATTAATATACACTCTGACAGATGTGTTGTCATGACGGCCCTTAAATGTCGATTCCGAGGATCGTCAAGTCTAAATATATTGCTAAATATAACATGTTTATACACTTTCTGCTATAGTTGCAACGCGCGGCTTTGTCGTTTCTTCAATTGAAGAGCATATATAGAGGAAGTGGGCCATACGAAAGTGACTGCGGAGTTTCCTGGCAGATTTGACTTCCGCTAAGAATTGGATGCAATATATATCTACAACGAACTGGAGACAACTATCAATACTGGCTCTCTCTGTTGGTTAACATTGTTTTATTAGAAGAAACGTACAGAGGTTAGGAGTTGACCATGAAAACTTCTGCTGTCTTTGGCCCCATAGGAAGAGTAGACTACAAGAAACTTTTCACATATCATAATTTATTTAACATTCTGCAATCTTTTAAAGTTTGCAAATATTAAACTGAAATTTCATCAGAAGCTTCGACTGGTTGGATACTGCGTAAACCGCTTAAGCAGAATTTCATTGATAGCACTCTGATAGATTTTTAAATGGTCTTAATCTATGTTAAAAAAATGTCAAATTAATTTATAAGCTTCTCAAAATATTCTTCAAAAATTTTTATTTAACACAAACATTTCTAATACGTTTTATCTTTTTTTTCATTACAAAGTGAAATTGAATAAGAATTTGTTTTCTAAAGATGTAATTTGGAAGTGAGACTTTTTCACTTGGCTTCTGTGATTTAATGGAATATACTGTACGTATAAAATATTTGAATTTTTCTCAGTGAAAGCAAGACATAAAATTTTTTGTTATAATTTATAAATTTACAGAGTGCACACAGTTCGTTACAGCCACTTATGTCACTTAGTATTCATAGTACAAACATAATAACGAGAAAGTTTTAAAAATTTTTTCTACGAAATTTTAAAGAAACCACAAACAAGACTGTCTCTTGCATTTTTATGTGGGAAAAATGTCATATTGGAACAAGTAAGAGATGTCCTGTAGTTCAAAGGAGAAATAAAAAATAATAAAAATATGTGGTGGCAATTTCTTTGTATTTTTGGTATTTTTAATTTGCCAATTTGAAGTCACATTTTAATTAATTGGAATGAGTGAAATGCAAAGAAAGAATATTGTTTGATAACGAAGTTGATTTATTATAAGTTTCATAAAAGAATAAAAAATTGAAAAATATGAAAGACAAGAAATTAAAAAGTAAGGCTCAAGGTCTAACTTTTGTAGAACTTCCATTTGTAAGAGCACAATAAAGACTTGATTTGTGTTTGTTTTTTATTTAAACATATTTTAAACATTTAGGAACATTAGGTTTAAAATTTACTGATAGATATACACTTTTATCCACAAGGCTCCATTTGTATTATTGAGAAATGTCTCGTTATACAAAATTTATACGAAAGTTATACATAAAGATAATAAATGGAAACAAGTCGTATGAGTAATTTAAATTAAGAAATCAATATTAAGTATACACATTATTTAATTTTAAGCTTAACCTTTGGAAATTCTTGAAAAATCTAGTGCATTTCAGGAAGACGTTTTTGCTTGAAGTTATTTACATGTATTTTCAATTTCTCTAAATCATTATCTTCAGTAATGGTTGTTGGTTTTGATAATGAAGCATAATGTTAAAGGCTTTTAAATTGACTGATTGATACGGGAAACAAAAGGGGTTTTCTATAGGAACCACTCAAAAAACATTGTGTTTTAAATTTAAATCTCTACACTGTCCGGTTTATGTGTGCAGGACATAAATATCAAATTACAAGTGTATAAATTAATTGCTAAATATTCTTTCAGCCAATTGTATATGATTTCTCTCTTCAAATTTTTATTATATAATATTTTTCGCACTGAAAAAAAAAACAGATTCAGCAGACAAAACGAAACCTATAGAAATACCAGAAGGAAAGTATTTAAAGTTTTGTATACGCTATAGAGGCAGTGAGTTTGAAGTAATTGTCAAATTTGTAAAATATATTAAAGTCATATATAAATGACATCGTATTAAAAGTTTACTTTTGTACTTCAGCTCAATACTGCACTTGCAGCTGTAAAAAGTATTAGACATATGAAATTTAAAATTTGAGGCTTCAATTTTGTTTAAACAATAAGGAACTCATTTGTAGCCATATTCAGTGAAAACTTAAGTCAAGCCTGCCTCTTGTAATTGTTAAAGTTGTTTTTAGTTGCAACCAATAACCTCGTTGGTACTAAAACTGAAATAAGGATAAAAATTATTTCATTTATAGTTAAAAGTAATAATAAATATGAATATACGAGTTTAGTTGATGCTGCGCGAATCCAATATAGATGAATTAACAAAACGAAATTTTCTTGAATATAGTTTCACTTAAAAACTCTCAATAACGTTTTTTTAAGTCTTTATATGTTTTACATTAATCATTAAAATTATTATTCAAGAGTTGCTTTTATTTTTTGTGGTCTAAGATGTAATAGAGGTAGTATAGTCCACAACAAATAGCAACAGTTTTTATATAATTATATAGTAGTATATCTTGAAATAGACTGACCTTCGTAGACTAGTAGGTAGTGTACTTGACTCGTAGTGCGAAGGTACCATGTTCGAATCCTGCCGCAGAACTCTGGCAGTTTGTACCTGATAATTAAAAGGGAGCGCACAACAAACCTTCACTGGCTTAAGTGTATGTCGTATGAGATGTGCTATCACACCCCTCCAATCAACCTAACCTAAGCTATATTGCGAAATATGATTTTAGAGAAAGAATTAATTTTTGTTCGAATGACATTGATTTGTCACCCGGAAGGCAACTAATAGTAATGAAAGTGTAAAATGTAAGAAGGAGTTAAGTCGAATATACTTATTTGTTACACTGCTTAGAGTAAAACTTTCTGGTTATATATTTCAGTACTATTTGTATTACTCTATGTTAAATTTGTATATGAGGGGTATCGTAAAGCATAATAGTTTTAAGTTTTTTTTACATATGTGGGGAGAAGATTAACACTAATAAATGAAGGCGAATACATTTCTTAGCCCACGGAAAAAACGAAAGTTTTTTCTGTTTTATAAATTAAGATATATAGTAAAATGAATGATATTATAAGAGTAAAGTAAGACCTTCAGAATATTTAAAGCAGACGTCTCGAATACAAGAGTTGAAACTTTGCCACAGAGGATCTTTAATATGCATGGATCCTATTTATCTTGATTATACATCTTCCTTACAACAGCGAATAGTTTTTAAAGCAAACCTTTATATAAGTCAGGTATGGTTTATATTTAATTTTATTAAATACGGAAACTCTTTAAGAAAATTACCAACAAAACAAATGTAATTAATTGGGAGAATATCTTGAACAATTTTATATAGATTGAAGAAAACTTTATTTATAATGCTGTTAATTATTCTTCTCCATAAGGAATGTATGCATCTGCATATTTGCATTCAAATGCAGAATATTTTTAAACAAGTTTTTACTTACTTTTCAAACTTTGCATAACCAAAGCTGATGACTTGAATCGTAAACAAGAAAGCAACAAAAATACCACAATGAAACAGAAAACTTTTTCAGACATACGAAAGCGGTCTCAAAAATATTACTCACTTCAATCAAGTTCATTCATTACTGAAAGCACAGCTGAAACCTTTTTCACCATTTCAAAGTACTTTGAGATTGTCGTCGCATTTTATATCCGTACACATGTGTAGCCTCTTAACCTTTATTATAATATAAAAACAATAAACTTCATATCATACTTTTACTAAGAATTCAAAAGTTTTTGAAAGAGTATGTCTATGGTAAGATTGGCCACTTGACTTTAATAGTTTTGTTCTAGTTACTGCAACATGAACAAGGAAAGGAGGTAAGTTGTTACACCTAACAAAGTTTGCTTACTATTAGCAAAGTTAAGTGTAAGTGGCGACTGCCGGCTGTAACTTCTTGAATACAAAGTACATCTAAATATTATTTTTTATTACAAAAGGTAACAATTGTATATTAATACTGTCCTTTATTATATAAATTTTTTTAGAGTAAACCATCCAATAATAACACATGTAAACAATTTGTTAGAAAAGAAAATATTATTTTATTTAATTAACCGGAAAATGTTGCATAGCAAGAATTGCGACACGCATGTTACTCACAGAAATCCTTTTTAAAACATATTAAAATATGCAATGGGAGCGCATGCTAGAAAAACCATCACAGATAATTTAGAGCCCTATGGCCATATTGTGACCAAATTTTACAACTCAAACTTATGAACTGGATAAAGACGGTGCCACAACAAGGTCATACCATACGATCGATTTGGTTTTTATTGTATGGCGATGTCAATTGGCTACTAAGATCATGCGACTTAACACCGTTAGGCTTTTTTTGTGGAAATATTTTTGGCGCATTCGAAAACCAATATTCATCAAGTTATCTCCCAGCTTTAATGTAGAGAAAAGCGGTCGAAAACTATCTCAAAAGGACCAACTTAATGGCAGCTATTTGAACAACAAAATCTAAGCAATATACTAAAATTCAAATAAAAGTCTTATCAAAATCGTTCGATCACTCTCTATTTATATAATAATCAATTTAATAATTTGGTTGTTATTCTGAAGACTTTTAGAAGTTTTCCCTGTTTAAAAGTTAAGGCATAAGAAAATTTTGATAAAATCTATTCTGACAGAAAAGTTACGATTTTATGAATTGTAAATTTAATAAATGCTATTATAGTGCAAATACAAATGGACCGCGAAGTGATCGAGAAAATTTTTAAATATACTTGTACCTTATAGACTGTGACTTTGAATACCATTTATTAAGATACTTAGTTTAAAGTTGCAATCAGCAATCGTAGTTTATATTTTAAAAAGGTCTATAATAAAATAACTTTTTTTAAAAAGTAACAAGCGGAAAAGACTCGATACCCTTTCAAATTAATGCCCTATGGTTTCTCATAAAAAGATTGCATTTTAAATGATTCAATTTAATACTGCAATAAAAATTGCATACTTGCACTTTATTTTTATTTAAGTGTAGTCTTTATTATCCAATTTCACTCACCAGGCGGGGTAGCTTTTATTTATTTTTTTTTTATTAAAATGCCACAAATATTGAAAGATGGCATGAAAATAATAATAATTTATGCTACAAAAAAAGCCACATATTGTGACGATTATGTTAAACCACAAATTATTTTTATCATTATTAATATTTTTATTTTTTAATTTAGTGCCGGGAAAGTTGTGGCATAATTATAGCAAAACCTGGGTATGTATAAATATTTCAAAGTAATAAATTACTTCAATGATATTGTAAATGGACACTTTTTACAATTATCAGCAATTGGTTGAAATTAATTAATTTCACTTAAATAGTTTTGGTTTAGTTCATTTTGCATTCCATTCTGCAGCATAATTAAATTAAATATATGTATTTTATAAGAGAAATTTATAAAAAATTTTAAATGTGATAGATATTCAAGTAATAAAGAAAATGTTAAAATAATTGATTGTAAAATATTTTAATAGTTAGTGCAAAATAATGAATAATTGGGTATAGTTAGTTGTTGTTGTTGTTTATGGAAACTTATTCATATTACAAAAGTTCGCAAAACATATTTTTGAAGAGAAGACCTAAAACTATTAAGTATTATTCTTGTTAGTATTAAGAAACATTAACATGAAAATTAATTAATGCTATTTTTTGCAACAGTGCCTGCATTTGCCTACTGAATAATTGATTTGCGATAAAAAATAACATTAGCCTTAAAGTAGACTATAGTTTTTTGGTGAATCATAAGAGAAATGTTTTTGTTTTCTTCTGACTGCTGCATTTATAAAATTACTATTTCTGACGCAAATATTTATTAATAAATATTTACTAAAATAGAGAAATCTGTTGTGCGAAATTTTCTTCCATGATGTGGGATAATTTGCAACGAACAGTCTGATTTGGAAAACTTTAAAAAATATAACCCAAATTGCCGCCAATATTTTACTTTTTTATCATCAGTTTTTGGTTTTCGATTACATGTTGGAATCAAATATATATCAGGATATTTTAAAATACCTCTGAAGCGCAAGCACACTTATCCTTTATCCTGCCTTAAGCACATATAACATTAATACTGAAAGGGGAAATATGCTTGACACCATCATACCTTTATTAGCAAAAAATCAAAGAGCTAAGCGCACTCTAAATAAAATTGAAATGAGACTAAGTATTGCAAATAAGTACTGCAAATAATTACTCGATATGAAGAGTGCGCAATCACAATTTTTTTGTTAACTTTTCTGACATCGATACGACCTGAGCAATATTTTTTTAAAACTCGCATACATTTTCTCAGGTAAATACTTACTTCAATTTATTTTGCGGAAGGATTTTTAGAGGAAAGATCTTGTAGCTAAGGAGCATTTCCTATAATTTTTTTCTTAAAATTTCTGCCAAATATTGTGCATTATTATTTTAGTATAATAATAATTACCTAAAAGTATGCACCATATTTGTGCTTGTGTGTCAAATGGCAATTGCTGCATTTGTGTTTTTATTGCTGTCAATTGAATATTTAATTGTTATTACGTAAACACAAAAACAAAATTGTGTTTATATTTTCAATATTTATGTGCATTCTTTTCTTATTGTTGCTTTAACCATTTCCCATAATTTATTACAATTTACCAAATACAAAAAGAGTTCGCATATAATTATTTTAAAGTATGCATTTTTGTGCAAGTGCATGAGTTTAATTTAAATTCCTCTTTTTTCAACATGGTTTATATTGACATTTAACAACTGCAGAGGAAACAATTAAATGGTTATAATTTATTAAATTCAACAAACAGAACTGAATTGAAATGCCAGTGGAAGTAAGAGTATAAGGGAAAAATCGTTAAATTTTTTCTGTTTAAAATTTTTATTAAAAAGAGAATAGTGAATACAAATATCACTCATACGCATTGTGAGTATAAATCACGTTAAAGAAAATGGAAGTGTTTATGGGTTAGAGGAAAATGCCCATTTAAACAACGTTCGGATAGGTAAAAACCAATTCGTTTTAATTAGTCAGGTAAAATATATGCTACATGCCACAAATAAAATACATGTATGTTAATTTTGAACTCAGATAAACAAAGATTCTATTGGTTACATAAAATAATATCAAAATTAGCTGTCACTGCATGATGTTTCGTTGGCTGTATATAAACATTTTTTTCTTAAGAGATTTTTGTTCAATATAATAATGCGCTTTTACACACAAAATATGTTTCCTTTAATCCGGGTTTAGCTAATGCGGAGTTTATGTTAAGCGAAGGACAAGGCTTTAAAATTTTTCAATAGCAATTTACAATTTAAGTTCTCATTTAAGCCATCTTTTAATGATATTCGCTTATACGCATCTAAATGTTTTTTGAATAAAGGATCAATTTAATTGAGACAAAATTTTACATAGTCTTAGAAAAGGTATTGTATGATGCATATTAAGAGTTTTTGCTCTATGCTTTTTGAAAAATTAGCAGGCGATGAGGGGCTTGAGATGTCTCAAAATTTTTAATGGACAATAATTTCTTACTCCAGAAAAGAATAGTTCAAACTTTAGTGTATTTTTAATAGTTGAACTTTACCATACAACAATAAAAAACTTGTGTAATTAATGAGCCTCTGATTTCTTCTTTTAATTTCGCTTAACCAGTTTGCAATCTCAATGAAGAGTGAGAAGAAATAAATTTCTATAGTGCAAGAGTGAATGTAAAAATTTCAGTACAAAGATCATGTAGGCAAAAATACAAAACAGACCGGTATTAAACTTAACTGAAGAAATCATTAAAAGAAAATCAATAAAATTTTAAGACCATTAATGCTACTATATATAATAAATAAAAATATTGTCATGGAAGTAGTTAATAAGTAAAACAATAGAGACCATAAATATTGTGATATTAATTTTTATTTGAAGTTATGTAGTTATAACTTAATTCCAGAGTGCTAGCGAATCTGAAAAGTTTTAGCCAAGTCTTGCTTATTAAGTTGCACTTTTAGGCTAATGCAGCACATTACCAATATTATCTAAGACTTTTTGCATTTAAAATTATTTTGTATGAAATTTCTATTTTTCTCATAGAGAAAATTAGTCTCCAACAAAATAATGTGAAGTGTTCATTGACTTTGTATTCAGATTTTTATATAAAATAAGTTTTTACATGCTATGTGTGGTGTTTTCTTTAAGAAGTGCAAAAGTGCAGGTTAAAATCACTTTAGCAAAATGGTTTTTCTTAAACAGGCTTAAGTGCCTTATAATTATTCAAAAATAGAAGTTCGAAATATCTGATTTTTATTCAACCATTTTTTTAAGGATTTATAACGCTTATGTGAATTGTGTGTAATATTTTTATTTATTTTACTTTTTATGTTCAAACTTAAATTAAATATTTATTGGAGCATGTATAAATACATATTTTAAGTTAAACTTGTCACAATATCGGAACATTTTACTTTTCCCCCTTCTATTTCTCATTATGCCTGTTTCAAACTGTTTTACACTATTTAGTAATTTAAAAGTTTTTACCCAACAAGCACCAACACTTACGGTATGATCTCTACTCATGCAACACATATAACTAAGGTAAGATTTTATGGGAAGGCTGGTATATGGTATTACATTTGAGCTGAGGTTAATGGGAAAAATATTTGCTGTTTTTAAACGAAAACAACAGCACAAATATCCTTTTTGGGATTTGATCTGTCTGTATGAGTCTGGAACATATTTGAAATCAAATAAAAATAAACAAAATAGTGGTTAATTCTTTAGATCTTAATTGATCGCAATCAATAGTTGAGGTGTGTGATTTTCACAAGCTTTATTTTAGACTTATGTTTAAGCTAAGCATTTATTTTGGCTAACTATATTTCTTATAATTGACTTGTTGTCTATTGGGCATAAGCGACTGTATTTGTTAGAGATGAATTCAAATCTACTTTCAACTCAACTGCAAACTTCCATGCAAATGAATGTGCGTACCTCTTTACCACAAAAACAAGACCACGTACATACATTTTGGTTTTCAAAGTGGTCACAAAAGCTTGTTCAATATTTACCACGCACTTAAAACAGATAAAATGAACAGAGAAAAAAATACAGAGCGCGAAACTTTGCCAGTTTGAATTTATCATTGGATCTAGATTTTTTTTAAGTATGTTTAAAAACAGATGATGAAATTTACTATTCGTGGAAATTATCAACGTAAAACAGACGAAAAAAAATTTAGATGAAATTGTAAAAAAATATGTTGAAAATTGTTTGGGGAAAAGCTTGTGCATGAATAAATATGATCCTGCAATAATAAGGTTTTTTTTGTAGTTTGTTGGCTTCAAACAGATTTTTTACATGTAAATAGTAAATGAAATGCTTTTGGTTTAATATGTATTCAGCAGAAGAGCTGGAATTTCAATATCTGAAATTTTAATTAAAGAATTTTATTCTTGAAAAAAGTTTATAATCTATACATAATAAATGGAAATAAGATTATGTACTTTTTCTATGGTTGATGTGTCATAGAAAATTTTTTTTTGCAGAAAACACTATTAAATACATTAATGGCTTCCGCGAGGAATTTAAAGGAATTTGTTAGGATTCTATAACTAATATTAGTTGACTTTGAACTCATTAGTCGACTATCTACATACTACTACTATCATACTTAAAATATGTGGGATATAATTTTTAAGGTTCGATATTAAAAATATTACAGACGATATCTTAAATTTTCGCTGAAATCATAGTCCAATCTTTTATCTGTAAATTATGTCAGGCTTATATGATGTAAACAGTAATTGGTAAAAACCTTAATTTTTTTAAAATTAATTAGAAGTATCGCCTCTTTAACGAAAGGTGTTGCAAATAAGGGAAAACAAGGAAATCAAAAGGCATTGATGTGCAACTTATGGGTCTGTACAGTACTGTATTTTTTTGGCCTTTGAAAGTTTATAGATTAACATTATTTTGATTAAAAAAAGGTTTGAAAGAATTGTTTTGGCTTAAGCACTTCAAGGTACTATATTTTACCACTTTTTAAGAGTGGCTAATAACTATTTGATAAAACTGTTCCAAGAATGTTGTAAGAAATAGATTTTTTTTCTACAACAAAGTACAAATTTCTGCTAAAATTTTATCCTTTATATGCATGCATGAGTATACATATTTATTTAATTAAAAAAAACTGCCACAGGATATAATCTATAGAAAATACGGTGCATTAATAGTTTTTATCAGATAATTACTAAACACCAAATTATATACACACAGAAACGATTTAAAGCAAGTTTTAACATAAAATCTAAATAAACATACACACAAGGACATCAAGCACAAAATGCTTATCATTTTGCAATTCATTAATATTCAAAGCAAAAGATAAAATTTAATATTCAATACTCCCAGCATCAGCAATGAGACAAAGCGTTGTTTAGGCACACGAGTGTGAGTTTCAAACAATTGCACTCTAATGACCGGCATGTGTGCGGAAGATAAAAACTTGTCTAACAAATGCTGGCAAAACGATCAACTCGATGAATGCACTATTTGCATGCATAAACACACTCACACAGGCATACATGTCTATATAGTTATGTATGTTAGTTAATAAATGTATATATAACGAGCATTCTAGTTGTTTAATTGTTATAAAGTCACACATTTTTCTAATCTTTTTTAAGACATACAAATTTTTTTGTTTCATTTTAGCTGTTGCAAAATTACGAGGCAACTTAACGAGAAGATACACTAGACTGCATTTTCTTTTAGCATTTAAACAAAGCAAGTAAATGGTTGCTTGTGTGCAACTTGAAAATCTTTACCATATCACCATGCCAACCTGGATGCGATTAGCTACACTGTAATTATTTTGGCATTAAAAAAATCTGTATCCAAAATAAAAAAATTTAGAAATTTTTTAATAAAAAAATATTGGTAAAATAAGGATATTTTCCCCAACTAATTGTCAAAACAATTAGAGTTTTGAAAAGAAATCGACATTTCATTAGTCGCTAAACCGAATCGTCAGTGAACTTCCAGGAGCTGTGTGTTTATGCCAAAAGAAAAAAAAAATACAATATGAAACTTCAGTACTTTATACTTCCCTTACTCTCGATTCAGCTTGTCTTGATTTATTTACGAATGATTTGACGTTTATTTTGCCTGCATGAAGTTCATAAATTAATTTTTATTTGACAAAACAGGCGTAATGACAAAAACTCCATCTATAAAACATTATCATCAGCTGAAATGGAAACTCCAATTTATAAACCCTTTTATTTTGTTAAGTGTCTTTCATATGATTTCAACCAATGCCAACAGTTTCATGTTTTCTGCTTAAATGATTTAAAGTAAAGCACCCATACACTTTGATACATACAATATTGCGACTACAATAGAAGAACAATGAAGTGCATACAGTTCACGTTTATGTTTCATGACTGTATGTACCCCTTTGAGTGTTTGTTGATTTAACCTTATTTCTGGTGTTATTAACAGAAATTCTATGCCATGATAATCACGTTTTATACTCCAGGTAACACACATCTACACACAACATTTGCACCTGCTCATACACAGACATTAGAACTTAAGGTAATGGTCAGTTTGTTATTTGTAATAATGGTTTGTTATACTAACACTTACAATAGCAAACAAATGCATAAATTTCATTTTATAACATAGTTTTTGATGTTGCTTGAATTTTAACATCGTTGCGTTCTAAGCTAACGCTGCATCGTCTTTATGCTTTTGCTTAAAAACTTTATTGTTATTAAGCTTCACTGAACTATCAATCGCATGATTTATAAATCAAGTTCTATTAAATCAATATTTAATATGGAGTTGAAGATGTTGCGGGATGAAGCCTAATAAAATGTTAACACTTACCTTAATTAGCTGCATAATTTAACTGCATTATATGTAGTGAAAATAGTTTGCCGATGGTAATTATAAGAGTTTGTAGCTGTTTATGACAGCAAGTGCTTTTGCTTAATTTAAACAAATTCGTTAATAGCTAGAAATATATTTTTCTTATTAATCCCAAGAAAATTCTATATCAATACATATTCCCAGTAATTTTAGTAATTTTTTTCAAGCGAAACAATTGAAAAAATATATATTGTATTGCTGGAGATAAATGAATCTCCTTGATGAAGGGCAGAGCCGTTTTAAGCACCCGACTTAAATAAAAAATAATACCAAAATTTAGAGGAACTAGTGATGATGTTGACCGACGCACGCAAACTTAATTCATATTTCAATTTAAAAGGAGTTAGAGTTATTATTAGAAGTCTTCATTATTTAAAAGCTATAAAACCTCGTATGTAAGGCTAATTAACAAAAAGGTGGCCATCATGGTAACAAGCCCAAGATAAAAATGGCAAGAATTTTATTTTTGCATAACACATAATAGATGCTAATCCCTTCTTTGGGTTTAACAAAAGTCTCCTTAAGACGGAGATTTCAAAATGGACATCGTCCAGGATTGCACAACATTGGAATGACATCAATGGATTACGTCACTACAAGAAATTTCCACGCTTTGACGCTGGGAGAGCGGATCTGGCTCTAAGACTGGACAGGAAAAGCCTACGGACGCTGGTAGGGGCGCTCCACCTATACAGAATGGGCTTATCTGACACGGACTTCTGCAGATTTTGCGATGAAGATGAGGAGTCGATGGAACAGTTGATAGCAAATTGTGGGGCATTGTGCCACAGAAGACACAGGACTCTACAAGCATATACGCTGAGTGAAGAGGATCTGCTAATACTCCCATTGAAGGAGCTGATTCTTTTTTGCGAGCGTATTAGACTGCTAGAGACAGGGGAAGCACAATGGATCAACAATGGTCGCAGTGCAAAGGGCCATCCTGGACCAAAAACCCATTACATTACAATACATAACATTAATAGATGCTAATGGGGTTTCTCAGATAAAGAAAAGAAATAATAAAGATTTTGAGGAAATATTTTAAGAACTAAGTCATCACCTGAGCTGTTGAGACAAAGCTTTGATACGAGATAAATAAATAAGATTGTAAAGAATTAATGTTTGTATTAAAGATTTCAAATAATATGGCATCAAGCACTTAAATTAAATTTAAGTGAGTACACTGATAAGAAAAATCTAGTCATACGTACTTGAATGAAACAAAAAAAAAAAAAAAAAAATGATAATTAAATGTTTACTTAAATGAAATATTAAAGGTCTGATACAAACACGGAAGTGGTATTGATTTCAAGTAAAAATAAAAAAACTAAGATCATGCAAAATGGATTCAAGTTCAAGCAGAAAAAATGCCGTAAAATAAATATTCATCTGATACCAAAAGACTTACTATACGCAATGACATTTTCTATTTCAATCCTGGTATACACTTTATTTAAAAATTTATAATGCATAAATCTTTTCATCAGTTCTTTTTTCTAATATATTAATTTATTCTTTTTTAATACCTGTCTTGGATCAAACCTCTTGTCCCTGAGCAAACAAAATATAGCCATCATAAAGACACTTTACATCAAAAGAATAGCTGGGACTTGACATAGGAATTTCAAGATATATTAAGTTTTATTGCCACTAATATTTTTAATAATGGTCTTTTCTAAAAGCAAGTAAAATTGTGTCAAACAACAACGAGTGTTTTTGTTCTGTTTGTAGATTGAGAGTTAAATTTTTGGCATTTGTTAATTTTTTATTACATTTTTCAATACTTTTAGTGAGAATATTTTATTAGTTTTTTTCTCTATATAATGGCTTTTAAAGCTTTATTGACAATGATGTTTCTATAACTTTTCGCTATGGCATATGGTTTTTTAATATATATTTCTCATTATAAAAATTAAAATATATATTGCTATAATATTATAATCTAGTTTTTTTTCCATTTAATTTTAATGTATAAACTTAATTTATTTATTGCTCTAATTGCATTTTTGGCTTTTTGAATTTCTTAGTATATGCAGTTTATCACAAAATATTTAAACAATTTATTTAAAGATTTCTAAAACTTAAGCTTTAATTTAATAACTGAAAGCCTTTTTAATTTAACAATATACAAATAATTTTAAATTAGAGATTTCTATTTGCAGCTGCTTATATTTAATTCACAAAAAATATTTTAGCATTTATAATTCCCTTTATTGTATTTATTTCTTATAAACAAATGTGTATCATATTTATTTTTATGACATTATACGTGTAGTATTTCATACACAAAACTCTATGCATGTACAATTAAACTGTTATTTATATCAATATATTTGATATTAAATAAGTTTTCATATACATATGCATGTCACTAAGCCATATACTCTCACATGTTCGTGTGAGTTTTTGTATTGGTTCTGAGTATTGCTTTTGGGTTATAAAATTTATTAGCATTTGTGTTAATTGACACATTGATGCCCAATTTAATACTAATGTACAGCAACAACACCTACTAAATTTTGACCATTGGCATGTACGCGCCTACGCACACACACTACAATTTTCAACTGAAGTAATGGTTCGTGATTTTCATTTTTCATTTCTCTCTAACTATTTTCCCATCGGATCTATTAAGTTGTATTGGAAACATTACTTTTGTGACCTGTGTTCCTTTTAGAGTGGAGAAATGTGTCTTTAAATCTTATCGAGCAAATTCATTAGCAAAAATATTTAAGAAAAGCTTTATTTTAATTTTTCTAATGTTGAGCCGATAACAAAATTCTTTATAATTTTAATTTTTAATAATAAATTGTTAAAAAGGCAGATAACATTAAAATTCTTATTCAGTCCTTAACTGAAATGTGAGGAAATTTATTATGAGTTTTGCTTGACAGTAGCGGCTTTTCAATTCGTTTTTGCCTTGTTTAGTCCATTTGTTCGTCTGACTGACATTAACTTATGTACGCCCATATATGCACTTTCACCCACAAACAAAATAGATAAATACCAACATGAATAATGAATTAAAATATATTTTCTTATATTCAGTGCATTAAAGATTAATATGTATTTGATGTGGCTTTATTTTACTAATTTAATTACACAAATATACAAATGCAATACAAACATCTATGATACAATAATAAGAAATTAAAATTCTATATAAAATAAGACTAATAACTAGAGAAAATTATGAGAGTGTTGGAAATATTTGTAATTGTATTAATCAAGTATTTTGAAAATACAAACCACATCTTATGAATTAGTATTTAGTTAGACAGCATTATTATTTTGAGATCAATAGTACTTAAAAATATAAGAACTAAATAAAAGATATCAATAGGTAATATTTAAAGATATCTGAGTGCAAACGTAAACTGTTTTTACTTCTATTTTTATGGAAATTATATTGTCAATCATTATACATATAGAAAGCTATGGTCATATCTGGAGGATACCATTAAATAAAGCTCAATTTGAGAAAAATTTTACGAGTAATAAAAATAACTAATTCGTATTAAATTGTGCTATAACGATCTCTCTAAGCCAGCTATAGGATTGAGAAAGTTCAAAATTTATTAAATTTGTTATTCGAGATATTCTCTAAAATAAGTATTTAATATTTTATTGTTTGTTGTTCGCTTAGCTGAGTATAGACCTGCATTTCATTGGCTCTAACCAAATCATCAGTACCCTTTTAGCCAAATCATGATTGAAAAGCATTCAAGCTCATATACTTATACCACAGACTACAAATACTATATGAGAATTCAAACAGAACTCAATCATATTTTTCTATTTGTAATCAGCAAAAAACATATAAGTGTAATAACTTTATAAAGCTTTTGTACAAACACAACACAATAAACAATTTACGCCTTTATACATTTAATCGCCCTTTGAATGTTTTTCAATTATAATTTGGCTAAAAGGGCAGTGATGATTTGGTTAGCGCCAATGAAATGCATGCAAATACCTAGGTAAGCCAACAACAGACAATAAAATATTAGAAAGTTCAAAATTATAACTAAGTTTGGATAATCGAATGAATATTCAGGATTATTTAGAAAAACATTGTTTTCGATATTTCGCATGCGAATAACACATTCTAATAATTCGAAGTAATTTTTAATCTAAAATAACATAAAAATATTATTAATAATAATATATAATAGTAAAATAATAATGTTTTTTAACTATATATTTACTAACCTAGAGCCTGAATAAAAATACATAAAAAAAGTTTTTTAACTTTAACTACTCAACGCCAGCGTACCCGCTGCGTATGATTAATAATCATTACTCATACCCCCTAACGGGGGCAGAGTAAGTTGCATTATAAATTTTCTCTAAATTAATTTATTTGTGTTCAATTGATTTAAGTGGAAAATACTTGTGATTGCATGCCAAGCATTTTTGTTGTAATGGTAAAAAATTTGTGGCATGTACCAAAACTTCCTATTATAGGTTTTACTCTTATTTTGCTATGATAGTTGTTATCTACAATACTAGTACATGACAGCAAATTATTTGTTTTTTCAGACAGTCTCTGGATAGTAAAAAATAAATAATAAGTGAAAAATATTATTCGTCTTGCAAAATTTAAGAGATAAAAATTTATCCATTTAATAATACCGGTAATTCATTTATAAAAATATATTAAATGACAGAAAATAATGGGTACATCTTTCATAACAAGTTGAAACCTTGGAAGTAGTAACGAAATTTTTTTACTCAATTTTCAGTTTTGCTATTGCCATTATCAATTTTGAAAATATTATAAACAAAAATTAAACTGAAATAAGTTTCCCAACAATATTTAAAGTTATAAAACCAGAAAATTGGCATATTTATTTGCACATTTTAAAGGTTCCATAATATACTCAATATTAAAGGGACTGTAAAGGCAATTGATTATAAAAAAATTAATGTTACGGCTCCCTCGTCACTCAAATGGAAAACATTTTCTATATGGACAGCAAAAGAAGCTATAGCATCAATGCAAGAAACTATAATTACTCGTATAAAACTTTTTCTCTTATAATAGTCATCTTAATATAACTTATTTATCAGATATATAACCACTGTTTTCTTTTTACCTCAGAGAACGAAGGGTTTACCGCAACTTGTAATGAATACGCTGGTCGAAACGGAACTCATTCAAAATTTCATTGAATGACAGCCCCAAAAGTTGATAGATATATTATGGCCGATAGTAAATTTGTACTACAGTTTTTCAATGAAGTTTCAATAAACAGCCAATCAATTGCAAAGGATTATCAGTACGACATTTTTACATGAAGAGAGCAGACATTCTATAAAAAGAATTTTTGTAGTATTAAAACCACGGTTTTAATGTTTCTCAAATACTAAAGTTTTATACTTTAAGCACAAAAAAGTAATCGGCATTATTTAGTAATGCTTCATTTGCATAACATGGTGATTTAACAGACAAATGTCGAGTCAAAAATTAATCAAATCTCATGCCTGCAGTAGTAAGTGCGATTTATAGAGATATTATCATTGTAAATTGTATCGTATATAATATGCATTAAATGAATAGGAATACCATTACATTTTTCCTATTTTGATTTCGGCTTCAGTGGTTAAATTACTTCTGTTTAATATTCGGATTTTCGGAATTTGTATTTCATATCTGTTAAACTTCAATCTGTTTTATTTGGTTTATGGATATTTTTCTTACTTTTAATTAAAAATTAAAGAAGAAAATCAATCTAATATAAATTCAATAAAACAAATTTAATCTTTGATTGCATCTCTAAATTAAATTTCTTAGTATCCTTGATACAGTAATTTGTACAATAAAAGCTTCTTATTAATTATGCACAGGCCTCAAAAGAAAGCTGTTTGAGGGGGCCAGGAGTATTAAATATTTAACAATATGTTTAAAATGCAAATTATAATGTACAAGATTATGCCTCTTTTTGATAAAAGCAATTAAGATTTAATGATAAGAAAATTACATATTCTAGCTGCTGTTGATATTAATTTTTCCTTTCCTTTTGACGGTTTGTATTTATTTATATTTCCTGAATGATTCTAAAAGGTAAGAAAATGGAAATGGAAAAATTTATGCATACAAATTTCATTTATGCATTTGCTATATAATTTATGCAAATTTTTTCCTGAAAGCAAAGCAAAATACTTGCTCAGTGTATACTTTGGAGTGGGTGGAATACTTTCACTAAAAAGAATAGTAAAACATTATTTGATTGCAAAGTTTTAGTAGGCTGAAATGTGCTTTTCAAGGATCTGAGGAAAAAACTTAACAGTAGTGGCCAGATAATATGAAAATAAAATGCTTCAATATGGAACACCAAACTTTAAAAAGAAAAAAGTTATTTAAGTGGATTTTTAATTATAACTACGGCGAATTGTAGAAGAAATGCAATGAATTTTTTGAAAAGCTTGCATTTCATTTCCTGCGAGATTCGAAAAATAGAACAGTTTACTTATATCGCAAATATGTTTTCAGTTCTGTTTTTTTAATTATTCTCAAAGACTTGAAATTTTCAAGTTTTTCTTGCTGCATTTTAAAGGTGTGCAGATATTATAGATTGAAGTGATCTCTTTAAAGAGAAAATTACAATCCAATTAAACATGAATAAAGTACACATATCTTACTTATTTGCTTCCCCTTTCCACTCTAAATTTCCTAAAAAGGACAATGATGAATGATCGTAATCGAATTATCGATATTTACAAACAAAATCGTATGATCATTAAATAAGGCATTGAGCTTAAAAAGTATTATAATTAAAATTTTTATGAAAGGTCAAAACAAGACAAGTTATTGTAAGGGTTATAAATCCTAGAACTCTCAGTGTGAAGTTGGTTAAAATTTTGATGATATATTCTATATAAATATTTGCAGCAATATTTACACATTTTCCGAGTCATATGAAAATCTGGAGGGAATGAAAATACCAATGCATTTTGCTTAAGATATTTGAAATGAAATGTTAAAGTTTTTTTTATTAATAAATAAATTTTAAGTGTATTAGCAATAATGATGATTTTGTTTTTTGCTAAGGAAGAAATCCATAACAAACGACAATAAGAACAACATAAACGTAAATTTTCGATCCCTGTTTATGAAATTACATGCACAAGATGCGGCCATAATTGCAAAAAGTGCCCAAATAGAGCATTTTTGAAAAAAAATATATCAAAGAAAAATGAAGAAATATGCCCAGTTTTTGTTTTTTACGAGGTTGAACGCTTTTCAAACTTAATAAATGAAGTTTATTAATAAGTGTTCAATAATTGAGAATAAATGGCAAAGCATTAAAATTTTTTTCATACTAAAATATGAGAAATAGCCGGGTTATACAACTTTCTTACTATGATATACAAAATCAGCATATTAAATACAAAGAAAACTAGTTAAAGTTGTTAAAAAATTTTTCCTCGTTGGCCTGTGTTGTGTTCATTCGATTAACAATACTAACAGTTCAGACAATAAAGTTTTACTTTAAATATTATTCTGAAATAAAAAAGTAATATTTTTAGTTTCCCTATCTTTGAAAAAGACTTCACCAAAATTTTTTTCCATTTTCTTTAAGTATTAGAAGGAGTTTAAAGTTATTTTTTACGGTAAGTGACATTTTCTTTTCAGAAAAGTTGAAACAGATACGAAAGCTGAAGTTGCAAAATCAAGACGGTTTGGATTACGATAAGTGGAGGTTTGGTCTTATGTTCTGTATGTCTCCGTAAAATTAGATGCATGGAACTATATTTAAAAAATAGTAAAGAAAACATTGAAAATCAAAAAAAAAAAAAAAAAAATATTTGTTTACCATTTTTACTATCCCGTTGGCCTCTTCCGATCAGGGAATAAAAGATGTTGATATCAAAAAGTTTCATAAAGAAGTGCATATAACAAAATCACTCAAGACCTGCTTTATGATATAATGTTTGTATTTTGGCTGATTTGAATATTTTTGCTTGTTGATCCCTCGAACTCTCCTCTGCTTACCGTAAAATATCACCACAGTCATTTATATGTATTTACTTTCTAAAATATATAAATAAATAAACAAATTTAAAATTTGAAGAAAAAAAAAATCTTCAAATATGCATTCCCATACTCTCTCACATACACACACACACACACACATACACAAACACAAAAATGTACAAACTCACGTATGACATGAGCATACATACATCGGTGAGCATGAACATATTTTATATGTATGACCACACAAAATAATCAAGTTTAGTTTTGCTCGATTGGTTTAAACCGCAATATCCTTTAACAACAATTTGTATGTGTGTTTGGCTTAGAATGCGGTCACATTGGTATCGATAGATTGAAATTTTGGAGAAAAGGAAGAAATTTACTTCTGCAGCAACAGCAAAAATTATGGTCTTAACTATGTTTGTATTGGAATGAGTTTACCTACACAAGTAGGCAGGATAGAAAGAATTTGAGGAATAATCACTGATACCTGCACATATAAGAATTTGTTTGTGTTTATTTAGCAGTAAGTTTGTTTTTTTTATTTCTAATAAGATGTTTATTTTGAAATTAAAAAACCAGCTTTATTTTAGATATTTATAAAATGTTGAAGCTTTCTTAAGCTTTAATGCACAGGATTAAAGGAAGAAGACAGTCATAAGTCTCTATTATAATTATTAGAAAATATCAAAATTTTTACTACTTGCATATCACATTTTGTAAATTTTATTAAGTTCGTTGAAAGCTGCGTTTTTTTAGGGAGTTTAATACTGCATCACTCAATTGAACAGTGTCATAAATTTACTACCAGTGTAAACACCATTACTTTAAAATTTTACTTATCCATTACTTATCCATTCTCTGGACCAATTTAATGTCAACCGGGCGATACGCGACTGGATTGGCAATATTCTAAGGAACAGATGGATTAATTGTGAGGCGCACAATGTAAGTATAAGAAAAAGGGTACAATGTGGAACTCCACAAGGGGGGATTTTATCACCCCTTCTCTGGACCACAACAATACATACCCTTATTAGGACTCTGACCGATGAGGGATTCGAGACAGTCTGCTACGCAGATGACGTCATGATACTTCTGAAGGGAAGGGATCCAAATCATTTGTGCAGGAAGGCCGAGGAGGCATTAACCCTGGCACACAACTGGGCTCAACCAAGAGGGTTGAACGTTAACCCAGAAAAAACTGAAATTGGCCTATTTACAAGAAAGACGAAGATAGCTCCATATGATGAGCCGCGCTTTCTTGAAAGGACAATAAATATTTCCGACAGGGTGAAATATCTAGGAGTCATTCTCGATCGGAAATTAAAATGGAAAGACCACATAAACGAAAGAGTCAAAAAGGCTCATATATGTTGGTCAATCTGTAAACGGGCCATAGGCACGAGATGGGGGCTGAATCCAGAGATGACACACTGGCTTTATAGTAGCGTTATCAGGCCGATTATGACCTATGCCTCTATAGTGTGGTGGACATCGATGGAATATAAATGCAACATCAAAACAATACAGAAAGTTCAGAGAACCTGCTGTCTTGGTATAAGTGGGGCCTTCCGAACGACATCAACAGGTGCGATGGAAACAATATTATCTATCCAGCCAATCGATATTCGTATAAAATACGAAGCGGCTCTAGCAGCAAAACGACTAAAGGTGATGGGTGAGTGGATCGATCAGGAACACGAAGCGTATCATCAACGAATCTTTACGGCCATAGGAGAGTCCATACCGGAAAGTGTCGCAAATGACCGCATACCGGAGACTAGACTAGAGGCCAACTGCGGAACATTGATTCCCGACATCCATTCCTGGTTGACCGACCCTTGGAACCAGATCCCCATGGGGCTTCATTGCTACACGGATGGATCAAGGTCGAGAGGGAAAACGGGACTTGGTGTTTATATAGAAAACACCACGGAACTGTTTTTCCGCCTGCCGGACTATTGCACAGTTTTGCAGGCGGAAGTTCGGGCGATAACGGAGTGTATCAGGGAACTCAATGTAATGAGGAGGTCAGGACTTGTGAATATATTCACAGATAGTCAGATGGCCATCAGAGCAATCTCAGAGGAACGCACTAAATCACGTACAGTTTGGGATTGCAAAAACGCCATTAACAGTTACTCGACACATGGTGAACTACGCATCATATGGGTGCCGGGGCACGCGGGGATAACTGGAAATGAGAGGGCAAACTCACTTGCTTCTAGGGCAATAGAGTTAGGTAATATAAGCTTGGAATGCGCGAAACCTTTCGATGCAGTTAAATCAGAGCTAAAGACTTGGGCACAAAGGGCCCATTCAACTCTCTGGAATAACGGAACCATGGGAATCACTACAAAAATTCTATGGGGAGATCCAGACGAGAGAAGAACGAGGGAGCTGCTAAGACTCAGCAAGCTCGAACTAAGTAGAATAATGGGAGTGGTCACAGGGCACTCTCAACTACTGGCACATCTTAAACGCTTGGGAATAGCGGGAGGAGATGAATGTAGAGCATGTGGGGAGGAGAGCGAAACATTGGAACACTATTTGTGCCAATGCCCCGCCTTCTCACAAATAAGGTCCCGATATCTTGGGAGTGACATCTTACCGGACATAAGCCGATTACGGGGAATATGCTGGAGGAAATTAAGGAACTTTGTGAGTGACACGGAGTTTCTCTAGAACTTTGGTTCAATATCTTATGGTTAACTCAAGGTTAACTCAAGGGAGCGCACAACAAGCCTTCACTGGCTTAGGTGTATGTCGTAATGACATGGGCTGTCATACCCCTCCAATCAACCTAACCTAACCTAACCTAACCTAATTTTATTATGTTCTCAGTGAAGATTAACCTTTTGGGATTATCGAGTTATAGGTATTTAA
Source organism: Germaria angustata (assembly GCA_963681545.1). NCBI lineage: Eukaryota > Metazoa > Arthropoda > Insecta > Diptera > Tachinidae > Germaria > Germaria angustata. The sequence goes on along the minus strand of OY812999.1, from coordinate 94,913,910 downwards.
AAATTTATTGCTGGTTTCATTTTAATTTCTAAGAGTGTGATTTGCTTTATATGTGTATGTAAATATGTGTTAGTATATGTGGGCATCATTACACAACTGTTATAATGAACGAAAGCTGAAATTACAACAAAACTTCTGTATATATAGTAAAGGTGTGTAAATATATATGCCTTATAAATGCTGTTGAGCAAATGTTCGTCAGCCTGTTTGCATTTGTATAAAAGCTAATGCTTATATACACATGCACATGCATATGCTATTAAGTTTGTTGGGTTATCCTGTAATGGATCTTGTGGTTTTATACGAAAATAAGCTGCACGTTAATTTAACAGTTTACAGTTGTACAGTTCCTTTAGCTTAAATTATAGTCAAAGGGCTTATTTGAAAGTCGTTCGAGTAGCAAGGATTTTTAGTATAATCGTTTTTTTTTGCTTTAAGCTAAAAACTGATAGATCCTAATGATAGAAACTAATAAAAAAATTTAAAAAAGTTATGGGTGAAAAACAACTTAGGAATAAAGAAAATACACTATAAAATTTATTACGAGCATTTGGATCAGGTATGCCTTTGATTAGTAAAGGAGTCCATGTATATTCGTTCCAATTATGGGTCTTGTGATGTTTTTTTTTTTTTTTGCGCTTTAACATTCTGCACCGGTAGTCAAACAGCAAATTGCGTCTCTTGCCCTTATTCGTGAAATTTTCTCAGGCTACTTTTCTAACAGTAAGTCATATAAAGTACCAGGCTACCAAGATGTCTTAATAATATACGGAAGCCTAGTCACATTTTCTTTATAAAACCAGGTGGTTCCACTTAGATAATATCCTAAGATCATGGGAGTGCTACACGGGTTTATCAGTAGTAAAAAGCCAAGAAATAAGATAATTAATCGACAAATGCCTTCCATGTTATAGATGGACTCTGCACAATTTAAGATTATTAGCACTAGTAGCCTTTCAACAGTATCAGAGTTTTCTTTGTCTGTACAAAGTGGGTTACTTACGTACCTAATGCCTTTGAATCTCCTAAGACTCACTCTCCGTAAGGAAGACATATATTTAAAATTGAAGATAATATATTTAAAATTGAAATTTGTTGCAAATGAAAAACTTGATGATTAAACGCCTATAAATAGAAACAGGTTGAAAAAGCTACCGAGATGTGGAATTTCTAGAAACAACAGCTTGTGTTATATTCCCTTAATTTTCTGAAATTTATAATGACAAAAAACTTCTCTTTCTTTCTGCTGAGAATTTTATTTCTTTCTGTGTATAAACTTAAGCTTGAAACAAATTCATGCAATCTCCTCCTTTTATGATTTTTATACATAAGTTTGAAACCAAATGTTACGTAAATATATTTTACCTCCAACAATTTACTTTTACTTGCTTTAATATCTGCCATGTTCTTGTAGTGAAACTTTCGCAGAATACTCATGGCGTCTTCCTTGTAATACTCGTATGATATGTAATCTAATACACTTAGGCCATCATATATGCACGCATACTAAATGACGAGAATGTTAGAGAAAGAAGAAGAGAAACAATTCAATGGTATGCTAAGGAAATAAAAATGAAATAATGTGGCCTTTATGCGGTTGAAAAACAACTCCTTTTGTAATCGGCATTATACTCGAATACAAAAAATTTTGTTTATTAAAAAAGTCACATAAAAACTTATGTTTTCATTTATGCCTGAACAAAATACCATTGTACTACATAACTTCTGAATATCTATGTAAATATTTATTGTACGTTAGTATGCGTGCAATATAATGCGTTAATTTTGGAACGGAAATGTTTTCTTTTTCATTTAACTCCACATCTAAAGCATTCCGGTACAGAGACAAATTGTTAAAGCTTGTAAATATTTGGATAAATTATTGTCATTATTTGCTGATTAAGAATGTACAATTTAAATACACAGTGACTGACAAAATTTTCGCAATAAGTTTCATTATTTATGAATTCAAGTCCTTTTCTATATATTTTGAAAAATCTATTAAAGGCATTTCTTCAGTTTAATAAATACAAAATTATATATAAATACGTAAATATAATAATGATTATGACTTTATATTCATATAGAGCTTGACAGTCAATATCTCGTCAAATCTCATAAAATTTTCCGATGCATGGTAATTAGATATTAATATGCCTCGGCATGTAGTTTTGTGAATAATCACTTAGAGTGTTTCTGAAACATAGACCGACACGATATTACTCAATCGAAAACGATTTTTGTTTAAATTAAAGTCTGTGAATTACTACATGTTTATGACTACCTTTTGTGAATTATTTATCAAGGAATTAAGAAAATTATAAAATTATTAAATTAGAAAATATCAGTATATCCTAATGGAAAAACTAAGTAACTGGAAATATTTTTGTAATCAGTAGATTAGATTATATAAGCAGAAGTTTCTAATTCAAAAATCTTAAAATAGTTCTATTTCGTTGACCCACCCTTTTACTCATACGTAACAGTGAATATTGTATTCGTTTAGCAATTATGCCGCATCTCTTAAACCATTTCTAGGAAATTTACAATACCATGGGTGGCAATATAATAACCAAAAACGCAATAAAGTATGCAACAATTTTTTTTAGTATGCGAAACGAGTGATCAGTTAATAAAAATATCACTCATACGCACCGAAGTACGAACAATCGTACCGTGGCAGATTTTGAAGAAATTTTGAATATTAGACTGCAAGTCCAATTGAACAAAATTTTAATTGGTTTGAGTAAAAAATAAATATCATCCAGTGCAGATTTTGAATTTTAGGCCTTTATAACAGCTTATGCTGCCACAAATGATTGTTTTGAAATTAATAAAACTTATATTTTTTACAGTGGGAACTTTTGTTTCAGCACTGCAGGGTCTTAGAAACCAGTTTAGCTTAAACTAAAATTCAAATGGAAAAAAATAAGATGTGTAAAATTTATTAAATTTGCAATTTCTAATAACAATTACGAAATTTAAAGATATGAAGTTTGATAATTTTCATCAATCATTCTATGATATAAAATTTGTTAATTTTTCGTCACGTTATGGGAACAATGTTCATTTTAAATAATATAATACAATATATTGTTGGAGATGGACAAAAAATAAAATAACTATTTGAAAGAGTTTTGAAAATTTGTTGGAAGAAGATCATTTCTATACGCCGGTTTCTTGCACATGGTTGATCATTGTATAACATAATAGTATAACAAATATGCAAAACTGATCTTGATGAAATTAATAGCAGTTAAATTTAGTAGGGTTTTTGGTAGAGACTCTTCTAAGGCAGGACTACAGGCGCTCCCTTGACGTTCCATTGCTTGAAGCTGTGGCTTCAAGACACGTGATAGCACCATTCAAACCAATTTTATGCACAAAAAAATTAATGTCTACAACTGCAAAAAATCTCGATTAGTTATTCAAGGTTGCATTATGTAAAGAGCTCCATTATAGCTAAATAAGATGTGAATTGATGAGATTACTTTAAATTGTATAGTTACATTAGCTAAATATCTTAAATTTAAAAAAAAAAATGTCCTTAAGGAGAGAGCTGCATACTTGCGAAATGCAGGGCTGCATGCTAACGAAATGCTTAAATTGCGGCACATAGTTTGATATGTGTTTTATTTATTTTTTTTTTAATTATTGCATTTACAGAAATATTTTTTAGCTCTTCACAGAAAGAAAAAAGAAAAACTCATTTAAAATATTTTCGTCTTACTTTCATAAAAAATCATATTCATTGTATAAATAAAATTAACGTTAAGTCTATGAAGGAGTTATTACCTCAAAAACAAAACAGTAAAATCATTTAGTGCTTTCATTGAAATTGTACGGTCGATGGCTGCTGAGCTCACGATTAATTTTAGGGCATATATGCAAGAACACTTTTCAAAATTGTATTTAATTAAACGAATATAAATATAATTTGAATAAATAATTTTATAAAACATGAAGGTAAAAGAAAAATATAAAATATAACCCCAAATCTGTTCCAGAATTGAAAAAAGAATAAAAATAATTCAGCACTCCAGAAATTTAGACCAAAAAAAAAAAAAACTTTATCGTACTTGAGTCTTCATTTACTAAAATAAGTTTAAATAAACTTTGTTTTCGAGGACTTTTTTACTTATATCAGAAAATAAAAAGTAAATGAATAATAAAATAATAGTTTTTTTTTATTAATTTAATGATTTACTTTTTCTTTTGTCGATTTCGGAAAAACTACTGACTTTGTATATAAAAAATTTATATATTTAATTTCACTCAATTCAGTAAAACTGAAAAACACAAAGGAAACATTGTCAGTGGTAAGATTATATACATACATACATACATACATATATATATATATATATATATATATATATATATATATATATATATATATATATATATATATATATATATATATATATATATAATCTTACCTTTAACAATGTTTGCTTTATGGAAGAACTCCAATGGCCGACCTTGTTGTTGCCTTCAAATACGATGAAGCGCCAAACACTTGCAGAATATTGTAATACAAGTAAAACCTTTTGTACAATATTCTCCTTCCTCTTTCCCTACTCAACTTTTAAAGTTTGCTAAACATAGTGAAGAGTTATCGAAGTGGAAATCTAGATCTACAGGATTTAAACGTCTTAACAAATGCAGCTTAACAAACTAACAGAAACAGAACACAATAAAACAAAAAAGCAAATGGATGCACGAATATTAAAATAAAAGGATAAAAGTAAGAAATAATAGTTATTGTCTAGCAGTTCTTTTTTTATTGTTTTTGCTGTTGTCCTTTTTGGTCATCATTACAATACATTTGGTAGGTAAGAAAACCGTCTGCATGATAATGTTCAGTGAACAAATTTTGATACGAGTTTGTTTCAGTATTTTGCAAGATTGCGGATAATATTGTACGAAGGCAGAACTAACAAAGGAAAAAATATATATAACGACAAAAGGTAAATGACCAAACGTATACGAATAAATAATTTTTATTTAATTCAATGTTATAAGACTTACTGATGTGTATGAAATTAACATTAAAGCTAAACTTTTTCGGAAAAAATTAAAATATGAGTTAAATATTAGTTTGGATTAAAAACCAAATTAAAACACAAAAAAAAAGAAATTGTGGGAGCAATAAGTAAAGTTCATTAACATTAAAAACATGTCTTTTTCATAGTTTCTATTATTTGTCGTTGGCTTAGAAGTGTACATGCATACATCAGTACACTTTAGCCATTATGTTAAATTTCTTACATATTCTCAACAAAAAAGAAAATTATGCAAAAAATTTTAATATGCGACGAAACTAAAATTCAGTAAATTTTCCAAAAATCTAGATCCTTTTCGTTAAAGGAAGTGCAGCATTTTAGTGGTTATATAATTTGACATGCGAAGAGGAGTTTTATCAGCAGAATATTTTTGTATATTAAAACTTACGTTTACTGAAATTCAAAAATTTCTCTTAAAAAGTCGTGTGAACTTCCCTAATTGTTCCAAATCAATTGGTTTTAATTGGATGATGAAGTGTGTAACGTAAGTAATATTTTTATTAAATTCGCAAGTCTACAGGAAAATTAAGATTTACCACATAAAATTTATTTTTTCAACACGCGCTGTGATGAAATGGAACAAAATCTTTTCTTTTATATTTTAAAACTCTAACCTCTTTTTACTTACGGCGTTTTACATAAGGAATGAAATTTTATATTTGAATCAAAACTATAAAAATAGCAGGGTTCTTACTATTTCGTATCCAGTTTTTAATTTGTTATTTTTTTCTGATTCAGTGCATCAAAAGCTAAGAAAAACCAATAAAATTTTTTTCTTAGTTCTAGAAAAGTTTTATAGAAATGGAGAATAATATGAACTAAAATTAACGATACTCATTTACTAGTTTTAAGTATGGAAAAATTTTAAAAACTATTCGCCAGTAAATCATTTCTTAATTTTTTTTTCATGCTAAAATTTATTTATTGTATCTTCAGAAACTGAACTAACAATAAGTATTCAAATCTTAAGTATAAATATAATTATTAGGCCCAACCAGTGTCAGACATAAACTTAGTGATAATAATTAATAATACATAAATGTGTTAAGCACAAAAATATTCAAAAAATTCCATCTGAAGTGTGGCGTATTAAGGCCGTAGTATCCCTCTTTTTAAGCGGATGTGTCCAGTAAAGTTCAAGATATTACGAGCAAGGGGATTAGGATGGGACTCGAGTTTTGTTAAATATTTGCCTGCATATTTTGCAATTTCAGCGGTCACAAGTGGCATATTTAAATCACGATGTAAAATTGAATTTTCATGTACCAAGGAGCCGATGTTATTAACCTTAGAATTTTGTTTTGCATTCGTTGGATTCTCTCTATATTGGAAGCTAAAGCAGTGCCCCATAGCTGAATTCCGTAACACCATATGGGTTTCAAAAGCGACTTGTATATTAAAAGTTTACAATCTAGACTGAGGGTAGAATTTCTACCAATCAGCCAATGTATCTGGGTTAGTTTAAGCTTCATTTGTGTCAGCTTAGGAGTCAATGTGGTGTTTCCATGTAAGCCGTCGGTTAAGATGTATACCAAGGTATTTCACCTGTGAATGTTGAGGAACAACTTGATTGTTGATTCGAATGGGGGAACAAGTGTCTCTTCGTAGGGTAAATGTGACATGAACACACTTTTGTTCATTTACTTTTATTCTCCATAAGTTCAACCACAGCTCCAACAAGTTAATATGTTCCTGAAGATATCGGGATGCCTCGCAAGGGTTTTCATGCATACTAAGGCAGGCTGTATCATCGGCAAAAGTAGAAGTGAGGATATTACTGCTCAAAGGCATATCACAGGTATAAATCAAATACAAAACTGGCCCCAGTATACTCCCCTGTGGCACACCGGATGAGATAGTTTCGGGCTCACTCATGAAGTCTCCTTCCACAAAAGTGAACTTCCGGGCAAGAATGTAACTTTCCAAAAGATTTACAATGTTTATTGGTAAATATATCTTCAGTTTTAGAATTAGGCCATCATGCCACACTTTATCAAATGCCTCAGAAACATCAATAAAGAGAGAAGAACAAATACTTCTTTTCTTCAAATGTTCTTCTTATGAAGGGAACCAATCTATGAGTTTGTTCAATGGTGCTATGCTGACTTCTAAAACCAAATTGATGATCCGGTATACACCTATTATTAGTTAGAATTGGGGACAATTTAGTCATTAGCAGCTTTTCGAAGAGCTTTGAAATTGTTGGCAATAAACTTATTGGCCTATATGACTCAGCCTTGGTAAGATCTTTGCCCGGCTTTGGAATCATTTTGATCATGGCAAGTCTCCAGCTGTGTGGATAATACTCCAATCGTAAAATGCCATTAAAAATAAACAACAGGATTCTAATAGCAATACGAGGCAACTTCATCAGCATCTTGTTACTAATTCCATCAATACCCGGGGCTTTCTTTGGATTGGTTTCAGCAATTAGTTTTTGTACATTACTCATCTTAAACTTTATGGGTCGAGGGGGCAGAGACTACACTCGGAAAATCAACAGCACCAGTACATTTATTTTCTTTTGCTTAAATAAAACTTTCTTAATTTTGTGATAAGAGTTTCACAAGTTTAATAAAAATTTTAATAAACTTTTCGTTAATTTCTTGTAATTGATATAGAGCGAACTATTATTAAATATTTTTAGTCCCAGTATAATATTCCTAGTCAAGTATAATATTCCTAGTTTTATGTAAATTTTTTCTTCAATTCGGTGCATAAATATTTTCTTAAATGTAAGAGTTTTTAGTTGATTTTTCCTTAAAGGAAACAACCGTAAACTTTTTCCTTATTAACTTTAGCTCTTAAGCCACTTTAACTCCTTCTAATGTTCCTTAACACAACACTTTCACAAAATTTGTTTAACTAAACCGAAATCACAAAAGAAAAATATGGCAGGTGTTAGGGAAAGTGTAGTTTAAGAAATATTCAATATTAGTCTCATAATTCCATGCAATATGTTCCCTTGTTGTTGAACTAATTTTTATTTTGCGTGTGGATTGTTCTTTCAAAGATTTCCAAGAAACAGATGAATATATAAAATAAGAAAAATTAGCTTGAATACAAAATGAGCAAGTGGTTTTCTTGGTTAAACTTATCACTCTAAAATGAAATAGTGGGAAGATAAATCAACATTAAACTATAACACGCGGTATTGTGCGATAAAATAGAAAAATTCGTGCTAAGGCAACATTTGCTGACGCAAGCTAAAGAAAACAAATATAAACAGCAACAATTGACAAATAACATGCATGGAAATCAAGAATATATGTATTTAAATATGAGGCTAGAGGAGGAAGTAAGGACAGTAACTTCCTTATATAACCTGTAGCCTAGTTCCTGCACTAAATTCAAATTTTACTGTAGACTTATTTATTTCATAATAAAGAATACGCAATTTACTCTGCAATTGTTTTGAATATGCTATGGGCTTTTACGCTCCTTTTCATGTTTTTTTACTCCATTTTTATATCCTTATCTAAGATAAGAAAGGAAATATTTACGAATATTTCCACCTCAGAAATATATAAAGATATTTTATGATCTAGAAATGAAAGAATATCGGTCTAACTTTTCGGAATTTTTCAAGGTTTTTCTTATGAGATGAAGTTTGTCTGAGTAAAAACTTAATGGCGTTTAAAATATTTTAACGATTTTTTGTAATATTTTTAAAATGATATAGTAGGTTATGCCTTGCCACAACTTTAAGCTTGTGGAAATTTGTTTCCAATTGTGCGAAACTTGTAGAAATGGATATGGTAACAAAAATAACCTGACATTGAAAGAAGGAAAAATAATACAAGTAATGATGGTTAAATGTGGTCAATTTAACAAAATATAGGGCAAGTATTTCAGTACATGTCCTCATCTGTTAAATGTGTTTCTTTGGTTTGTTTTACATTAATCTGTTTGGTTGTATGGGAATATTTAATAAAAAAATTGAGTTTGTTTATTTGGAAATTGGATTTTTCACGCGACTATTTTTTCTACTGCGGGCTTGAAAAGAATTACCAAATTGCGAGTGTTGCAGTAACATATATAGGGTGTCTTTCGTTTTGCATATCCAAAACTTTTAAGAACTAGTTTAGTTAGAATAATCTTTAGGCATATATGTTATAAAAAATTTTTATATATGATTTTTTTTAACCAGACCCCAGCCTGTGTAAAAGGTTTCTGCTGATCCCTCGTTACAGAATTTTACAGGTCTTTTTGGTGATAGTATCAATATCTATCAATAAATTTAAGAACTCACTCAGGGATCTATTGTATTTCATGTTTCTTCCTCTAAAAAAATTTAGTGGATTAATGGCGGTAAGTGGTCCCAAAAATAGACGCAAATATTACCGAGGGTAAAAACTTTGTCGTTTATATGATATTGGTTTTATAAAGGCTGTAAGCAGTAGCAAAATATCTATCACAAGAAATCCAATGTTGTTTCCCGCAAAATAGGATACAATTCGTATGAATTTGCTGTACATTCCACACAGGAATTTCATAGGAATAAGACACGAACGATAAAATAGAATATATCATTACTAAAGATAGAATAGAACATGGATCGCCACAAAGTTTTATTCAAAGACCATATATTTCGTAGTCCTCGTGAACGCAGTAGGGTGAATCGGGTGTTGCAGGAGGCGAAACGGAATGAACAAAGAAAGGACAGATTTCAAAAATCTAGAAATATATCCCCTAGTCCAGTAGGTGGCAAGAAAGATGATAAAGAGAATGCTAATAAGAGTTCGCAACAAAATCCAAACTCTAGTCATTTAGTTAAAATTGCGGCTAATACTAAATTTACTAATCATGACATGTTAAAAAAACGACAAGACCACATACGGCGTCTCAAAGAGTGGAGGGAAAAGAGAATGAATATGAGAAAACAGGAACTGCTATCAAAAAAGATGCCTTTTATATCTACTGTAAATTGTAACATCCAAAATAAAACTAGTTCTTCGGTAAAGGATGGTCACCAAAAAGCTAAAAATATATCTTCTATATCTACTTCAAATTGTGACAGCCAAAATAAAAGCAGTTCCTTGGTACCGAATGGTCACCATAAAGGATTTCGACCCCCAGTAGGAGTGGATCCCATAATTATGGTTGAAAATAACGCCTCTGCTGGAAAAGTAGGGAATTGGGGATATATTCTGACTGCTACATCAGAAACAAAAGTAGTAGATGAAAACTGCAGTAATAAGAGTTCAGCTGCCAGAGAAGCCCTGCCGAAGAATTTACAAAGTAAGCCTAAAGCGTTAAGAGATAAAAAGGCAGTGGCTGCTACAACACAAACAACAAAGATTACTGTAACAAGGACATCAGAAAAAGATAAAATGACTGCAACGGCACCTTTAGCCCATCCGCCTTCAACGACGGGCTTAAAAATTAATTTGAACATTAATGCTAAAACACCAGGAGATAAAAAGGCAGCAACTGCGGCAAAAGCAACAACAATTAAGTTTACAGGGGAAGCTGTGCCGAAAAAATTGCAAGCAAATACTAAAGCTTCCGGAGGTAAAAACTCGAGGTCGACGGAGAAAGATAAAATGATTACAACACTGCATTCCATCCATCCGCCTTCAAGAAAGGACTTAAAACTTGATGGCTTAAAAATGCCACCCCCACCATCTTCCTTGAAGTCAAATGGAAATAATACAGGTGCAATAGGTAAAATTAAAGCCTTGGCTAAAAAACGTACAGAACACGCAAAACAGATTAAAAATTCGCCTTTAAAAAGTAGTGGAACTCGTTTGGCAAAAACTTTTAAAGCTAAAAAGACAACTACTAAAAAAGCGAATTTACCCTCCCAACAGATTAATGGTAAAACAATAATAAATTTAATAAAGAACAATAAACCAGCCAAAGATATCGTTGTACAAACTCCTACATATTTTGGAGCTGTAAATCTTATAACCTCTACAAAAATAAAGGATTCCAAACACATTGAAAACTTAAAAGGCATAAGTTTTATAGGAGCTTCAAACAAAAAATCTCATAGCCATTCTTCAGCGAAACGGAATATTCTCCAGGAGGCAATAAATTCGACGCATCTAAAGGAGCCTGGACAGAATACCGGAAATATAACCAAAGGAGATGACCTAAAATTTGTTACAAAAAAATATAATTTTGTAAGATATTCTGAAGGCGCCCATATGAGTGGCTGTAATGGTGATGGCGATATGCAGTTAAAAGAAAATGAATTGGCGGATTCATCAGATGCAGCTAATATTTCAGCAAAAGAAGAGAAAACTCCTAATAAATTTGGACCAGAAGAAAGGCCACCCAATTATTTGAGTCCTTTTGTAAGTGTCACTCGCGGTAAAGTTAGTTTAAAAAAAGAGAAAGAAATACGAAATAGTATATATTTACTTAAGGAAGCTACTGGTGAAATCTCTTCACCAGTATATTCGGTAGAAGTTCGAAGAACTATAGAAGCTGTGCGATATTTTCGCAAACAATTGCAAAACGAAATTGATAGGTTGCATCAACTTTGCGATATTTGGGAAGTTTATAAAAGAGAAAATATAGAAGAAATAAACAATGCCAATGCTGAAGACATGATAAATGTAACTATTGGCCAAACTCGTCTTCTAACCAGTAAAAAATTTATGCAGTTTAAGGGTCTAATAGATAGATGTGAGGCTGGTGCTACAGGCATAGGAGATGTTGTATATGATGGTAGCGAAGATACCAAGCCTATAACTTCAGGAGATTTGGAAGGCTTTTGGGCAATGTTAGGTATTCAAATTGAAAATTTAGATAAATGTTTCGATAATTTGAATCGCTGGAAAACTAACGAATGGAATGATCCAGATGAGGAGAAGCTGAAAATTAAAAAGAAGTTAAATAAGGTAAAAAGTGCTAAAACCACCAATGCTGCGGTGAAAGCTAAACCCAGTTTAGGATTGCAACAAATGCTGCGAAAAATGCATGCCGAAATGCGTAAAAATAAAAACATAAGTGATTTCAACGAAGTTGTAATACAGACATCAAAAACGAAGACACGGCATTTAGTGAACAGTACCAAATCAACTCCACGCAAATCTGTGAATAATAACTCATCAGGGTGTTTGTCAATCACAGTTAAAGATCGAAAATATTTTTCACCTGCAGCTACAGTTATTGCACTTTCATCTCCCAATTCCAATACATATAAATCTACACAAAGCTCTCCAAAAATTATACCACAATTAAAAAAATTTAATGAGGCCTTTGATAATATGCAATCATCTTTGGATCTAAGAAAATCGGTTTTAATGAGTGAAAAATCTAGACGTGAAAAACTGGACATCAAAAATAATAAATGTCAAAACTCATTAGATTCAACTATAGTAAGTAATAAAGAAAATTCCATCTCTGCTGGAGAAGTCGCTACAAGTTCTAAGTTTTTGTACATACAAACACCTCACAAATCGCCATTAACAACAGCACCAAAATCTATATTAAAAACTCCACATAATATAATTTTTAACGAAAAGTTGCATGTGAAAAAGATAAATTTTTTGATAAACGAAGATGGGACCCCATTTAAGACTGCAAACGGCGAAGATGAAAAACAAAAGAAGGATTGCCCACAGCGAACATTAGCGTTGCGTAACCGCAAAGTGCGTTTGCGACCATCCTCAGAAATTGTTATACCTCGAAAATAAAGTAAATTTTTATTTAAACAAATCAGCGTTATACTTCAATACATTAACCAGTTATGTTACCCGGTGATGTGAATTTTATTTTTTATGCAATGCATAACATGCGTACTAAAACTAATATTTTGAAACATTGCATACAATTGACCTACATATGTACATGATGGTAAACTAGTATATAAAAGTTATTTATTTTAACCAGAAATGTAAAAATTTATCTTCGTTTTTTTTTAATTTTTTATATTACGTTTACCGTTGAAAATTATTGCATATTTTCGAAATCACGTTCTTAATAAAGAAGAGAACAATAAGTGGACCATTACTATTATAAATAAACAACAGGTCCATATAATAATATTTACTTGCGTGAATTTGTTTTCAACTTTAGTGCAGATTAAATCGATTATAGAAGATAAAATTCTAGGCCATGGTTCAAAAAAGACACTATTTGTTCCATAAGGAATACGGGAGAAGCACTCACCACCGTATATCTATATTTATATAGAATGGAAAGACTTCTCCTTTAATTTAATAGACTATAACTTCAGAAAAACATTTACATGTCTGATAATAAACGCCACAATTAATTACTAATAGTTAATAATAAAATTTTGATATTAATAATTAATATTTTATTACAAAAAAATGCATAAAATTTGATAATTAATAGTGATAACCAATGTGCATTCTGAAGGATAAGAAGGTATGGATATTTTTCGGGAAGGTAATTGGATCTGGGTAAGAAATCGCTAGATTGTTACTTTAATAAGACGCAATTGAGGACACAGCTATATTAATGATCAGCTGCATCTTTTTGAATATAATCCCTCGTATTATTACCAGCTCATTTTCAGACTATTTACTCTATCTCATCCATGAACTTTACAATGCAAATCTTGCAATTATCTGAAAGTGTCGTTTACCATTGTTTAATATCTTAAGAAGAAAATAGCATTACTTCTCCAATTCCTGTTATATCTCATAAGAAGAGGTCACCTCTATAAGCAACACCCAAGAACTACTGGAATATAAATATTTTTTAGTTCCCAGCAAGTTCTTCATTCATTCATTATTGTACTCGTAAGCAACTTAAAACTTCACTCCTCTATGGATCGTTAGTATTTTTGTAAATACCTTTTTATTTAGTTAAGTAATAAGACAAAGGATTTTGATAACATATTGTATTTGAATAATACCAATTTAAGTTGTTAATACCGCATCAAGTAAAACTCTTACATCGTAATAGTATTATTACATATTTTCTCTTGAAGAAGAATATGTGTAAAACGATGAAAAAAATGTTGCTTAAATAGTACAATATGTTAAATTGAAAAATTTAAACAACATCAAACACTATAATCAGCCACAACTACAAGAGCAACCAACATGTTTAAAATTTGTTATTTTTTGTTTCTCGCTTGTGTGTTAGTGTACGCGGTTGTACGTGAGTGTTGTCACATATGTTTCCCTTCGCTCAAGATGTTTCCTACTGCTTTGATTTCTTTTCTTATTGTAGTGCTTGAGTAGTAGTGTTGTGAATAAATTAGTGGTTGACTGTTGATGTTTTTATAAAGACAGCATAAGTAAGGGAACAGTTTCTGGGGTAGGCCTTAATTTGCATACACAGGCTCAACATGTGTTACAGAAAATATTTTAACCTGAATTTGTTACAAGCTGCTCAAAAAATCTTTGTTTCATAAATGTTAATTTTCTAAGGCGTATACTTGATATTTTTGCATACTCCTCATAGTGATATTAATCATACGCATTGAATATAAGTGATGGTGTGTGACTAATTTTAATTATAAAATAATTTAGTATAAGTGCTTATGTAGTTAACTTATGAGATTAAAACATACTCTTAATTACTAAGAAGCTATGTAATAAGAATTTCTATTGTAGTAGTATCGTAAGTTTTATTCAAATTTTTTATTAGCTTAGTATTCAAGTGAGAAGTAAAATATCTTAACTTCTTCAATGACATTCCACACTAGCTATAAATTTCACAATATACAGCAGTGTCTCTGCTTAGCAATAACCATGTATTATAGATACTCAGAAGGATATTTCCATCCATTATTTAAAATTGCAAATGCTATAACTAAACAACTCAATTGTCCTCTATTTTTACTTTTTTATTATGTTTAATATAATAAAATTTTGTTAAGCCTATATAGTAATATTCTTTTGCTTCTGCTAATTTATACAACAGATAGCAAAATAAAGCTAAGAAATATGTGGATTTATAATACCTATTACTATGGATAAAAATTTCGTTTTTCTCTCTTTAATACTAATCCAAGGATTTCACAAATTTTAGGCCAACCATTACAAAGGAAACTGACTATTATATATTTTGTGTTACCAAACATCGATTAGCAACAGGAAATCTAATATACTTGAGTTACTTTTTTTGTTGCTTTTTGTATATAGTATTGTTGATTGTTTGGAAAAGTTTGTAAAATATTAATGTCTTTATTTAGGTGTAATAGAACCAACATAAAAAAACTAAAAATGAATGGGGAAAACCAAGCACCATACAACAGCACACTATAATAAAAGTCGACATTGCAAAACAGTAGTTTCAAGTGATATTTTAAGAGAACAGTTAAATATTACTCTAATAACATTTGCAAATAATTATTTTGTTAAAATTTTTTATACTTAAATTTTTCAATAGAAACATTTTGATCTATTTGAAAAATTATATCAATCTGGTGAGTTTTCTATTACAAAAAAAATTTATAAGACTTCTTTAAAAAATAAAATTCATACACCTAAAATTTTATACAGTAAAAGACATAAAAATAAAAATTTTGTTCAGTGTATTTTATTTGAATTTCATATATTTTTAACCAAATGAATATAATTTTTCTTGATGAGCTCAAGTTCCAATTTCATAAGGTTTTATTAGAAAATTTTATTAATAAATTTTTAATGTGTTTCATGATGAGAAACGCAAAATAATGCACAGGTTTTCGGTGCCGCAACGCACATCATTATCAGTCAAGTCCATCACTAGGGCAGGATTTTGTTCTTGTACTGAAAAGAAAAACTATAGGGATAAATATAATTGTTTTTGCAAATTTTACTTATTAGACAGATATGCTATGTGCTTATTTTTTTACAGAAAATCTTGCATAATTTAAATTTTATATAAAACACCATTTTTGCATTATTTTATACGCCAATATTAACTTTTTAGCGAATATTATTCGTGTCAATAATTTTCATGAAGGAAATTTTTAATAACTAAAGTGTTTTTCAACTCAATTTTTTCCATTTTAAATCACTGTATGTATTACTTGCTCAGTTGTTGTTCAATTTTCTGTCCAAAATAGAAGCAATCCCTAGACGTACATTTGCCAACTGTATTGTAATGAAATTTATTAAAAAATTTTTTTTGGTTGCGCTAAAAGTCAATGAATTGCAACAAATTGCTTGAGTGGAAGAACATAATATTTTGAAATATCTATTTTCTTCTACAACAATATTTTGTGTATACTTTCATACCTGTTATTCTCATCCTAATAATGCGCGTTCCTTGAAAATCTAATTTTCCAACAAAATTTCAAAGATTTATGGATGAGTATAAACAGGCTCATTGGGTTTGTAGTTCAATAGAGTTTAACTTGTTCGTGTTTTTAATTTTTTGAAACACATCTTGTGTTTTCTTCTATTATTTACACTAAACGATAGGTTAATTATAAAAAACATTTCATTCTTATTAAAGATTTATTGTATTGTCTTAGTATTTTATTTTGGAGGCGTAATAAATTGTAATTAGTTGGTGTGTTTATTCCGCTGCACAATAAACGATGTGATATTTTGCTCAAACAAAAACCTAAGTGGGGTTTTTGTGCTTTAATTTATTTTATTATTTATTTATAGCTGTAATTAGAAAAGGTGGATGCTTTATTTATGTCTAAGTTAAGGGCAAAAACGGTCTATATTTCATGTGGGTTAGAGAATAATAAAAAATTTTATAGTCAAAAGTTGAGAGTTAGTTCCATTAAAGGATGTAATAAAAAATCGCTAAAGTTTAATCTAAACTGGGTTAATGTGCAGGCATTTATAAATTGTTTTCAAATTTTAAATTTACTTAAATAAGTAAAATTCAAATTGTTTATTAACAAATATCCCTAATTTAAAAGCCAGGATGACATTCTTTATAATGTTTCGGTGACGGCCATTCCAAAGTAGAAAGTAAATTAGAATAAGTTTATGGCATTTTCGAAAGACAGTAAAAGGGCAAAAAACCATTTGCATATTAGATGGAAGCCTTTTATTTAAATTAAAGAACTTTCTTCTTACCTTGCAACTTTTTTATACAGATAATACTTTCTTGTGCCACTTGTATACGATTTTTATGTTAAAATAATTTGATAAATTATTTTGGTATTTTTTTATTATTTTTTGTCATTATCTGCCAATTATATTTTTGTGATAAAAGCTCTTGGAATTATATAATTTTAATATAAAATTATTTTAAAATTAGTTATTTTTTAGGATATTCTTCCCAACTAATCGCTTAAAAATATATTAATTGTTGTAGCTTCAAGTATTCATATAGTAACATTTCATTGATCGCTTAACGAAATCATCGGTGAATTTGAAAACATTCAACCTCTTATATTTGTGGCAAACGAATTAAATACAATATGAGAATTCTCTATTTTACATGATTATTCCCCCCGGGGGGCACGGATTATACATCCATGTTTCTAGACCTAGGGCTTTTTGCTGATAACCCCTTAAAACTTATTTGTTGCTAACCAATTCTTGAATTAACAGGGTAACGGGCGCACATGTAAGTAAATTAAAAATAAAAGTGGGTTCCCTCGCTCCTTCCGATGGGTAGCATGGTCTTTCCAGACCTTGACCTTTGGCCAGATATCCATAGAACTTAATATTTTACTACCCAGTTCCTTAAATAAGAGGGTAACGGGCATGCATAAAAGTAATTAAGGTAGTAGCTTTGCCTATGCTTGTCTGGGTAGAGGTGCTACCGATACCTCAAGTTTGCACGGGACCTAAAATCGGAGGTGTTTTTATCACAAGGCCGATCAGAGATCCTATATTGTGCCACGGGAACCAGTAGCCCCTAGGACGTGTCCTAGACTGGTTATTGGTGAAGTCCCTTCGGGGATCACGTGGTGGCTGTGATTAAAACCCAAAGATACGCGGGAAGAGTTATGGGTCGGATGAGTGTGCCTGCAATATGGTGCTAGTGATCCTGCTGTAGATGCTCTCTTCAGGCCATATATCTCTATGTGCTGTTGCTATTCAACAGTGCTGCGCTGCTGGTTGCGCTTGGTGAATGTCCATTAAGATAGCTCCAGCACTTTAGCAAGGTGTTTGTACATGGTTCTGCAGCCTGTACAGAATTTGCTACCATGTCGTCCCTATTAGGGACACATGTAGAACCGCACCTTGTATGTGCCTCTGGAAGGTAATGATGGGGACGGTGGTCAACGGCTTTATTCACCCAGTGCGAAGAACACCGTCATGTTAAGTTTATGACAGGTACTGACGTAAATCTTTGACATATTTATTTGTACATGATTATTACAATATACATAAACATAATAATACATGAGTCTATTTAATCTTTCTTGCAGCATGGAAAAAATATCCCAAAATAATAAATTTCAATATAAAATATTTAACATAAAGATTTTATTTTTCATTATGCTTGATTAATACAATTATTAACATCCAAAGGGCGTTTGATGGTGTATATGTTGCAAGAAAAATATAATGGACTCATGTTGAGCATAATTGTTAATTGTGTTGTTTGTATAAGAGCATTCTAAACGTTAAGGATTTTAGACAGGATTGGTTTCTTGTTTCTTGCTAGACGTGAGGGTATAAAAAGTTTGGTAGTTTCGCCATGAAGGTCATTAGGAAAACAAACAAGAACAGAGCCCAGCGTTAATCCTGAATTAATTTTTTTATATACTTGTTTGATTAGATCCCATTTATAGCGACTCGTGTTACAGTATAGGGACCACCCATACATATGCAAAGCTGATCCAAATTAAAGCATTTTAATTAATATGGCTTGTTAGGGGAAATTTAACTCCAATCCTAAAATGCAAGCTCGATTAAAAAATATTACGATGCTTATTTTGCTATAGTTTTTGCTGTAGTTTTTTGACCATTTTGTTAAATTATTCGGCTCATTTAATTTCTTAAGTTTAGGGTATTTCTTAGTTTATTTAATATCTTTGTGTTCCATTTTCAGGATATTTGTCTATTATCTATTAAATATTATATTTATTATCTGTATTCTGAAATTGTTACTATGAAAAACTACATTTGCTTGATCCCTATTGTGCCATAGAATTATGTTACGGTGTACCTTCTCAACATTAAATAAAGATGCACGATCACAACTGCATACATACTACTCTTTTTCCTTAACATCTACATATACAAAGGGGCCTGAGGGGCAGGAGCCTGAGGTTGCAATGGTATTGATAAAGTATATTGGTGGCATCGAAAACGTGGTCACGCCTCAGCATCTAGTAGCCAAATGTACTTTCTTGTCATTGTGAATCATGAAACACATTAACAATAAACAAATATCATTTGGTAAGGGACACTAATAAGATTTAGAAACGATTCCGAATATATATATCTAAATATAAATATTCACTTGATTAAAAACTAATTTGAACAAAAATTTGGTTAAAATAGTTAAGAACTCACGCACTTTTTTATATAAAATTGTTTATATATTTTCGATTAAGTACAATTTTCTGACATTTTTTTTAAGTTTTCTTGAGGACTTCATACATTTAATTTCTTGTTGTTTTATTTTAATTTTTTTAATTTTTTGTTGATGGTACATTTGAAGCTTATTATTTTGTTTGTTCCATTTCTTGTTATCTCTTTAAATGCTTTTGTTTACTTTCCGTAAAATAAACATATACAAAAAAAGGAAGATAACAAATGCATGACAACATTATATCCGTTTCCTTGCTTTTGGGCGTAATTTTGTGGTGTTTCATTTTGGCTTGAAATTTCTGTTTGTTTTGCCATTTATTCCAAAACTGTTTGTTTGTTTCTACTGCTGTTATTGTGGTGGTAAAATCAATTGGTGTTTAATTTGTGATTGTAATAGTATTAGTAGGATTTATTGAATGTCAACGCAAATATGAAAACAATACAAATACACTGTTGACTTTGTATCTTAAATATATTTAAGAATTGATGTTGCTAGGATCTATCTTTTAAGGAAAAATATATCTAGATATTTGAAATTTATTACATTAATTAGTTATTTGAAAATATTAAAAAGCTTTTTAATTATCTATATATGCACATGTTTTTAAAATTAGAAATAAATATAAATGCAAGACGTTTTTTTAGGATTAGCTTAAGTTCACAGTAATGTAGTTGTGACAAAAATTTCGAGATATTGAAAAGGCCATTTTACATAAAGATTGTAATGTTTGATGGAATAATTAGAGAAAGTGTTCTTGGCATAAAATTACTTTTCCAAAGCTAGCTTCGTTATTATTACAAACATTTTCAATAATACTTGGTTTATTTGGAGGAACATCACAAATGAATAAATTTTTAATATTAAAAATTGTCAATGTTTTAATTTAAAAAAATATGCTGTTTTAAAAAATCCCTGCAAAGCCAATATAAGGCACAGAAATTTGTAAGAAAATTAAAGCCAGTTAATACGCTAAAACTATATCCTATCAACATGAAACTACTTGTTTATTTGCAATATATTTCCTCTCTCTTTATCATTTACACTGATAAAAGAAGTTTTAAACTTAAAATAATCCTTTTACAAGCAAAGGTGGGCAGTCCGCTAGGAAAATGCAGGTAATAAAACCTTCTTTGCCACCGGTATCGTAGTTTTATAGTTAATCTACTTTGTCGTTTATATTTTTTCCCTCTTTCTCCCTCTGTCTCTCTCTATGTTACGTTAACGAAAGAAAGCTTTACTGTCTGATATATTTTCTACTATCCAAACCATTTGTAGTGCCTGAAAAAGGTGTCAGATGATAACAAACAATTGTGGCGTTTATCAATAAATGAAAAAAAAAAAAAAAATCAAATTAAAAACAAATTGGAATTTTTTTCGCCTCTTTAAAGAAAACAAATAATGAAATGTAATGTTTTTTTACAAAACCCAAAGTCATATTATGAGTAAATATATTAGAGCGATATATAGACTTTGTTTAATCTAATCAAGAAACTGTTTTGCGTTTTTCATAGAAGGAATCTTCATTAGTCGTGTACGAAAATTACTTTTCAAGAGAGATATCACAGTCCCGTTGTGTCCTCTATCAATTATAAGCAAAATGTGTACTTCTAATCGCAAAAATCCTTTTAGAAATATTTCTTTGTAATTGCTTATCAGACCGTATGAAGCCCCCTTTACACATTTTCTATTATTCGCATAGAATTTAAATTTAAATACCATAATCTGTATATACAAATAAGTATATTCGTATGTATATATAAATTTGCATTGTTTTTGTGTGAATAAAATAATAAAAATAATACACATACAAATTGAAATGAAAGTCCCAAAATTGGTGCCTATTATTAAAAAATAATTGTTTTATTATAACAATACAAATGCGGCAAGATACTCAATTTTTCAAAAACCATGACCACTAATTGTGTTGTTTTTGAATGAAAACAATTTTTCGGCATCATGTTTTTGTCAAGGGTTGCTTTTTGTTGTTTTCCTGACTAACATCGCGCTAACTAAGCCAAAACAAACTCATAGCAACCATTATTTCACTAACGCATGCTGTAGACAAATTAATTATAAAAAATAAAGAGGGTAAGAACCAAACTATTTAATGTGGAGAAATTTTTTTTAGGAATAAACATAATAAGTATAGCAAAAATCACTCTTAATAGCTTATAAGCAATTTTAGGATGAAAGTTATAGGATTTTTTTACGAAGAGCGAGTATTTAATTTTGAAGTGAAATTTTTTTTTTTTTAATTAAGAATAGATTCTATGCGGGAGAATATCATATTGACGTAGGATGAAAAAATATTTAATAAAAACGCTGTCACTGAGATAGTTACCTGCAAGAATAATCTGATTTTTGAAAAAAAAAAAATGTTTTACTACATCAATTAAATTTTTGGAGTTTTATAAAAATTTAAATTTTTGTATAAATATTTATAATTTTGAATTCAAAACTACGTGTCTGCTGAACCACGAATAGAGGCATTTAATGGATTAAAACTTTATATTTTTTTTTATTTTGTTCGATGGCTAAAAATATATTGTTGTATAATTTTTTTTTAAATTTCATCTTAGATATATCAGATTTTTAATATATAAAACTTTTATTGAATTTTGATATTTTCCCCCCAACTAATCGTGTGTACAATTGGAGTTTAAGAAAAATTTTTTTCTTGTGATTCGAGCGTATTTTCTTTTGATTATAATATAATTAAATTAAAAATTTATCCATTTATTAAATTATTTATACACACATTCTTAAATTTAGTTCCTTAAGAAAGTATTTTTTAAAATATTAGAAAAAGTAAAACAGGAAAGTTTAATTATGATCTCTTAAGGTCACAGTTTTGCTACAATTAAATAAATATTTATCCAGCAATTTGCGAGCTACGATGCCACAGCAGGTAACAGAGCACATGCTAAACATATAATACAATTTTATAATAACGCTAGATAAGAACAGGAAGAAGGAATCCTATAAGCCTATTAACATATAAAAAATGAAAAACATTTTAAGACTAACAAAAGGTACCACTATATTATATTATTTTGGATATAAAAAATTAGAACTGTTCCATCCCTGATTGCTATGGCAGGCACATACAAACCAGTATTCTAGGCATAATAGTTTTGCTACATCTACAAGGCATATAACAGTGTAGAGTGCATTTAAGGTTTTAAAAGTGGAGTGCTAAGCGTACACGAGGCGATAAAAGGTAGGCTTTATGTGTATTATGTTTATAGTAACGCAAAGTTGTCTCAAATATCATATTATATCATATGTATTAATAGTTTGATGAGCTTATCCATACATGCCTAATGTCCTTGCTTATAATTTATTTCGTTGAAAATTATCATGTAAGGGGTTTTTTAATACCATTTTTTTATGAATTTAATCTTCAATAAATAAGAATGTAACGATGAGTTTCCTTTTTTAATTTAGATACAAAGTTATATCAACTTATAAATAAGAAAAAAAAATATATATGGCAAGGAAACTATGGGCATTAAAGTTTTCCTAAGCACTTTAATTTTATTGCAAAAATGAAACCATTTTCCATTTGGAAACATCTCCAATTCTCTTCTTTTCTCTTTCCCTAACGACTTCATGTTAACAAAAGAAGCCTTTAAATAATTTATTTCTTTTTTCATCCCATTTTTCAAAACATCGTCATATTAACTCTGTTGTCCTTTTCTTGATTCTTTTTCTTCTATTTTTTTACATGTTTTGGCACATTAAGTAATTAAAGACAATCAATTTCCTTTAAAAATGTCTTCAACAGAAAATTGATTACAGCTGCAGCTATTAGTTTCAAGCTACAAAGTAAGAAGAGTAAGGACAATATTAAGAGCCATATTAAGGGAAAATTTCACTAGCAGTACTAATACACGGACATGTACCAAGACACACATATACACATATTCACACATATAGAGAGAAATAAAATCTGTTATAGTTTAGTGATTAAAGTGAAAGACATTAACGTTAAGCTGGTGGAGAAGAGAAAAAGAGAATATTAAAAAAGAAATAAGAATAAAAAGTTAAATTAAAATGGTAACAGAATGTGGCAATAAGTAAAGAGTAATTCAGTGCATTTGCATTCTAACGAGAAAATTTGTAAAATCTGAAATATATTAAATTTTAAAGATTCCTTAAGGAGAGACTTAAGTGAAGAATAAAGAGAAAACATAATATAATTTTTGCTGAAAATTAAGTATAGAATTAAATTAAGACTTTTGTATTTAGAATTCGGTAATTATTTTTCTGCACAAAACTGTCTTTTAGTTGTCAGTTGTATTGGTATGCGCTACAGGTTTGTCGGCAGCCCAGTTGTCATAAACCTTTCTAAGAATCAGTTCTATAAGTCAAATTAAATACCTCCAGTTGTTCATGCTGTAGTTTTAGACGTTTTGTATCACAAAAATTACAGTTTAGCGGTCAGAGGTTGATAAAATTTAAAATCTTGAACTATAGTTCCTCTTATCAGTTGGTAGTAAATTATTATATTGTAACAATATGTGAACTTAAATCATTTTCATTGTGACATATAAAAACTGTGCGGCTTATTACAATTTTAGGGTTTGAATAAAACTTAAATGAACTAAAAAAATTTTTTTTTTTTTAATATGAGTTTTTTCTGCATAGATTATGAATAAAAAAGCGCTAAAATTGGCATATACCCATATTTCAGTCAATTTGTTTTATCTATATAATAGAGTCTTAACATCTTTTAGTTAAACACCCTGTCCATTAAAATGAACGTAAGAGAACAAAATCTCAACAATTTTTTTTTACAAACTGCAATTTGCATTAACGACAAAATAATAAAATGTTAAAGTAAAGTAAAGAGCCAGAAAAATTAATAAAAACAATCCTTAAAAAAACCGGCGTCGCCATCGTTGGGACGTCGTTTTAACATCCGTTCAAAATCAATGAGTGTGATGTAGCAGCGGAAATCGTACTTGTTAAATACAGGAAGTTTATAATGAAAATACAAATAAACAGTTTATTGAGTAAAAAATAAAATGAAAATACAAAAACAAAATTGGATAAAGTAAAACAAAATTTTAAGAGGAGTTAATGAACAAAATTGGGTTTTTTATTTGAAAAGGAAGTAAAAAAATGTCAAAGGCGGAAACCATAGTCTGGATTAAGTATTTACCTTAACAGTGAATTTGTTTATGAAACTTTCAAGTTATAGGTAATGAAAGGATTAGAATTAAAAAAGGCAACTTTAAAAAAACCATAAAATTTAGCTTTCCAAAGAAGTTTGTAACCAAAAATTGTCTCTAAAATCTTTTTTTTTTAAATAAATTTGTATGTTCAAAATTAGTTTTAAAAACAATTAAATTTTTTTCTGTTTCCTTAAAGCTTAATATTAACCATGTAATAAAAATTAAACAAAATGTCTTTTGATTATAATTCCTCTTCAATGCAACAAAATAAAATTGAAAAATCAAAAATTTTCAGTTACTGAGGATGGAATGTGCCTTAATATGCCCTTAATATATACATATATACGTATAAACAACCAAAATGATATCTGAAAGTAGTCCGAAGTTGTACCAAATAGTGGCGATATAGAAGCTTGACGCATTTTAGTCAACTCGATTTTTTTCGAGATACGAATATGTTTTCAAATTTTTTGACAACTCCATATATGTTGGTGATATTTCGAAAATTTACGTTTATTTAATTTCTTGGGTATATATTTCTATTTCTAGTTAATAAATAGTGAACATTTATTATCACTTCCCATTAAAGCTGATTACGTAAACGTATACATAAGGATCTAACACATATACATCAGAAAATAGAGAAATTCCTTCTTCCTCTCTGATCCTCCTTAAATCATCAACTATTAAAATATATTCGTTTTAAAAGCTGTTCACTCTCTAATGCTACCCAAATGACATGGTGATAAACGTGATGATGTTAGAAATTTATTAACATTGAGATATTGTCATATGTGGCCTATGAAATGGTTGGTTGCCCATTAGATAATTTTTTATTTGCGAATGAAAGGTAGAGACTTTGTGTTTCCCTACAATTAATTTCTTAAAAAATAAAGCTCGCAAAAAATATTTGGCCGAAAACATGTGAAAATATTGTAAAGAGAAAAGTTGGACTACGTAGAAAAACTAAAAGGATCTAATAAGAATAATGTGTTGACAGAATCGTTTTTCAATGACTGACATATACTGCAAGGACATAAGGTTAAAAATTAAATTAAAAGGTCCTTAAGTTTGTACATGAGTTTGTAAATGAAAACTTTTAGCAAAATGACTGTTAATTTTTTTTTAATTTTAAAGAATTTGTATATTGATAATGAGTTTTACAAAAAAATTTATTAAAAAATTAGTTTGTAATAAAAGTTGGAAGGATTGAAGAGCTGTGATTAAAAATTTGGATAAGCTTATAAGCAATTTTTTAAGAAGCTTGTTTGTGACACAAGCCTTTTAATAAAACCCATATTATTTTAAAACCTTTTGTAATTAGCTTGTGTCCAGAACAAGCGTGCCTATTAGCCAATTACATAAATTAACAATTTAAGCTTTTTAGCATCCTCCAATTATTGCCTTTCAATTGATAAAAAAATAAACTTTACACAGTCCTTTTGTTGACGGTATAAATCTAATATATAATATGAAAAATGTTAAGAGTAGGACATACTAAAATAAATTTATTTCTTTTTAACTGATATACATTTGTATGTTTTTCTCCCTTAAAAAATCATTGAATTCATTTAATGATTTTAGCTGTCGAAACAATTAAGTAGAGTTGTTATTCGTTAAACATTTATTAAAAAATCCTTTGATATTTTACCTGGCTGTCAATAACTATGACAGCTATTAACAAAACTTTGATTAAAGGTGTGTCTGTAACACGTTCATTTGCAGACATTAATTTCCGTTGAATACACAATTAGACATAAGAAGAAAAAAATTTTTTTCTACAAAATTAAGCGGTAATCAAACAAATTGAAGCAATCAAAAATGGATTTAAAATTAATCAAATTAAATATTTGTAATTGATAAAAACTTTATAAAATTTGTTCACCCTTTTTCATAAATAGGCCATTTTGCTATATATATAGTACTATTTCATTCATTACAAGAACTTTGTGTCTTCCTCATATACTAAAGTTAAACATTATTTATTATTAAACTCATTTTAAAGTCCAACTGCTAATAATGAAATTTCCCTCTTTATGATCTGCCGTTTTTTCTTCTCTTATTATGCCTTCTTGTTCGTATCCTGTAGACTTTTCCATTAAAGTTTGCTTAATGCGCCTCAAATAATTAATTATGCATGTGATGATTTTTTTCCTCCCCAGTCTTATTAAAGAAGATGTCGGTCGCTGTTGCAATGCCATAATAACATCAGGTTACACACTAATAAAACAAAAACTCATCTTGGTGGAAAGGTGATATAAGCATGTGTGTGAGTGAGCTTGTGCTAGTGTCATTCATTGTAACTGCTATATAAGCTCATAATTGTGGCAAACATTGATGTACATATGTACGAGCCAACAGTTACACAAAAAGACATCTTTTTAGCAAAAAAAAAAAAAAAAAAAAAAAAATGGAATGTATATAAAACATGCAGTTGCTGTCACAGTATTATAATTTGTATGTTCAACAAACTATATTAATGAGTTGTTAATGACATTTACAAACATATTTAAAAGCAAATAATGTAAAGGACGAATATCGTTGCACATGCAGAGGGTATCAGCTAAAGAAGGACCGTTTCAACTTTTGTTTTAGTGTCATACACAAGAAATGTTGTGTTTTTCTTAATAATAATGTTATTAAGGCTGATTTTGAGTAACAAATATTTTTTAATGGACCCGTTTTCAGAAAATCTCCTCAATACATTGGACCTAGAAAAATAAGGAAAAGCGCCAAAAAGAAAGCTTATTCCAGTTACCATTAACTATTATGACTTTTTTAAAAATGAATCCTCTCGTTCCAGACATCTTGCAAAAGTCCTTACTAGATCATACACATTCATATTTAAAATATTGTCATCACATTTCTTTCACAAAAAATTAGTTTAACAATCTTCCAACACATGGGAAATTCCCCAGCAGGCTACATAATACCAACCGGAAACTGTATTAAATGGATTCACTAGCGTAAAAAACTAACTCCGTACAATTAATGCATGAGTTCCATTCAGTCTACGGTCATTTTAAGTTAAGCTTACAGCAAAAATACTTCTTCTCTATAGAATGGGCAGCGGCAAATTCCTTTCCGTTTAATGGGAAACATTTGCGAATATATTAAGCAAAACTGCATTTTTTTCAACCGAATCAAAAGCACATAAGCTCCTGCTACCGCAAGGGGCATCAAGATCTAAATGACAAAATTGCTACATGCATAAAGTTTGAGATTTCTTTTTCAAATATGATATGTGAGAGAGGGAAATTATTATAAACTTAAGCAACTCCGTCGAAAGAAAAATACAGCACTCAAGATGGCCATAGATTGTGTTTGCCTTAAGCACAATACAACTGAATCTCTCTGTTTAGTGAGACTTTATTTGCTCTTTTTTTACCAAAAACAATAAGCTTCCGTTTTGCAAGTGACTGAATTTTTGTTTTTGAACAATGGCTGTCCAAAAACAAAAATGAACTAGGCTTGAAATGTCTGGGTCCAAGGCATGACAAATTGATTATGTTTTTCTGCAGAAAAGCCAAAAATAATTCTTATTGTGTGTTTTTTACTAAAATAAAATATTTTTTAGTAAAAAGTTGAACTAAACCAATATTTAGTCCTAGCCACAGTTTAGATTTTCCTTGTTGATATGGAAGCTTAGGTTTCAGTATTAGTAAAAAATTGGCAAAACTATCTATTCGGCAATAGATGCCGAGAAAAATGTAGAGAAGAGAAGATACACAAACCTCTACAATTGCATGTTCTAATATTTTTCGAGGTAAGCGTTTTTCTGCAATCATATTGTAGGATGCTTACTATTGAATTTATTATATAAATGTCTAAGGACATGTTATTTAATACCTGAATTACTAAACTCATAATATCAGCTGTCAAATAGTTTTTTGTCCTTTATCTATTTGTCTTTTTATTATTCACCACATAAAAACATGGATCAAAAAATTTTCTCATACATAATTTATGGCTATGACGTATGAAAAAAGTCCCCTGATTAGTTTCTAATACAAACTTAATATATTTTTTCTCTCCTCATTACAGAATCCATATAAAATATAATCTTCCGATGACATACAGAGAAGAAAATAACACATCCTTATAGTGTGAAAGAAGAAAAAGGAGGAAAATAAGACATTATAGATAATCATCAACTTATTTTAAAATTATTATTACATAGGAAAGCTAAGAATAAAGATTTAATACATAGTAATAAGAGACTTTCTCCAATTATGTATTAGTTTTTATATTTTAGATGAAGAAAATTAAAATACTTAATGGGATTTTTACACTCTTGTAGTTTTCATTAAAAAAAGAATTGTATTAAATTTCTCCTACTGGTTAAAATAACGTGAATTGTTGTCAGATTAAGTCGTTATATCTGTCGAAAATTAGTTGAGTGCTTCTAGTATATAATTGCAGCAATTAATAGCGGATATGTGTGACAGATTTTTGGATAATGTTCTGCAAAGTTAAACCTATTTATTTATTTATATGTGAGATGTAGGTTGTTTAAATTATTATTTCGGCCTTCATGCTGGGGGCGTATACGTGTTATGCATTTAAGCAAAGATCTAGCGTAACCGTAATTTGCAATTTTTTTCTCTGGAAATTCGTTTTATACAATGGAAATTAAGTACCAATGCAGTAATAGCATATTAATAAAAATATTAAATATTTGTAACCTTATTTTTATGGATGTTGATTATTAAGACCTTCGTAGACTAGTAGGTAGTGTACTAGACTCGTAGTGCGAAGGTCCCAGGTTCGAAGCCTGCCGCAGAACTCTGGCAGTTTGTGTCTGATAATTAAAGGGAGCGCACAACAAGCCTTCACTGGCTTAAGTGTATGTCGTATGACATGGACTATCACACCCCTCCAATCAACCTAACCTAACCTAAGCCAATTCTTACCTAGATTTATAAGACAAATACTTGCAGAAAATAATGCCTTCAAGCTTTTCTTTCATCCACGGCAAAGAAATAATTGTTTTCTAGATATTTAGTAAAGACTTTTCCCATTAATTCTCAAAATCTGTCAAAAAACATGCCCACTTTTTATGGCATACAGCTGAATTACAATGAAACTTGAATCTCATCCTTATTTTATTGATTGTGGCAATATTTATTGTTGTCAATTTTTTGTTTCAGATCAATAATTTCTTGAAATTATTATAAAGGATAAAACAGATTCTCATTATTACACGTGATCTATGAGGCAATACTGTAGCTGATGATCTTTGCACAATCACCATCATGATCGGCGTTCTTTTTATCACATATCGGGTGGCTGTTAGTATTTCAAATTATTTTTATTAAGAAAAAAGAAGAGACTCATTATTACACTGGAACTACAGGCTGTATTGTAATCGTTGGTCCACACATAATCACTGTAATCATTGGCGTTCTTGAGTCTGTTTTTATAACTTCTGATACTATTTTCGAGGTTTTTTTTTAGAAACACTACAATTTTAACAGATTGTTTAAATTTGTTTTAAGTATAATACTTTTTATCTTCTCTTTTGAACTACCAATTAATTTTAAAGAAGAGAAATTGTTAAGGAACTGGAATTTAATGAACTTTGAAGGATAACAAATATTTTTCATGTTATTGTAGTAAGTTTTGAATCCTGTATGAGAGCTTTGAGCTCTTATTTTTTTAATTATTTGTTTGCTGCAAGTTTTATTATCATAAAATCTGAATTAAAAAGAAATTGCTGAAGCCAACAAAAAGAAATTAAAATCTAGGCGATAATAACTTAAGCACGAAATTCTTATAAGACTGATAAAACTTAAACAATTAAAGATGAAAACAACTAAAAATAATTACCATTATATAAAAGAGCTCTTTAAGTTATCAAAAAATAATTGAGTTCAATAAATTTCCATTGAAATAAAAAAAATCTTTATACTAGTGTTTATTGCCAAAATTTTGTTGAATAACAATAAAAAAGTGCAAGAATATAAATGGGAGGTGTATACCCTTCGTTACTACTATACAAAATGGACTTCTGATAAACAGGAATTTTGATTTGGTACATGTTCGAAATTGATGCAATTAAAACAAAATTTTCTCTCATTATTGTCTGAATTAATTTCCTTGCAAATATATGATTACAAACTTGTAAGGTATTTTTTTCAAACAAAATTTTTAGGATTCTATTCTCGTTTATATTTAATCTTAATACCAATATTTCCAACTTGTTGTACTTAGTTTTTTTTTTTTTTTTTCTTTCAAATATCATTTTTCATATCAAAGAAGATTGTATTATGATTTGTTTTCATTTGCTAGTTTTTTTATTTACCTTGTGTTGGATTATTTTAAAATTTCCAAAGCTTTATTTTTGCTCTTCAATGAATATTATTGATTACATCACGAAACTACGGAATGAGTGAAATATATGCAGACTTTAGTATATAATCAGATTTAAGGCTTAGAGTTTCGTTTCTAATAGCAAAATATCCTGAATAAAAACCATGTAAAATGTTTAGAAATAAATATAAGAATTAAATTACATGTATAATTTATGTTAGTCTCGGCTGAGGTGACCTTGCTCCTGTACCATTTCATTGTGCCAGTACTTTATATAGGGGTGCAGAACACTTTGAGACTAATATATAAAGTGAAGGACAGAATTGTTTCCCAAATTATTTTTGCTAAGAAAGTAAGAACACATTTTCTCACCTTCTTAATATATTTCTTAACTTCGTACTCATTTTTTTCTTAATAAAATAAAGTAAAAGATTGCTGATATATATGGCTTTATATAACTTACTAGGAGATAATATTAAAACCTTAAAGTTTGAAAAATTTACATAAAAATAAATTTAACTTATTCCTTTTTTAGTTCAAGCTGGGATCGTTTCCAATAATTTTAGTATTTACTTGCCATTGTAGGATATTCTCTTTTTGCATTCCTATTATTTTATTAACATTACACTGTATTAAAAAAAAATCTAATACTCTATTTTTTAAATTTCTAGGAAAATTTCTTTCAATCTACATACAAAAAAAATTTTATTTAATAAATTTTTGATAAAATTATTTATACAGCAGAAAATATTGATCGTAACCGCAAAAACTTTGATATCAAATTCAGCATTTCTCTTCAATAGCAAAAGCACATAATTTACATTGGAAAAATTTATGATGTTGTTATAACTAATCCTAAATAGGGATTAAACTTACGTTCTCAGTCATAAATTGGCCTTAAGTCAACGTTATAACTGCTTCAGCCAATAGCGGAAGAGAATATAATCGTAATGAGATAATAAGTGGGCAAATAGAGCATCCCGAATTTTTATATGACGGACTGTGTCATGGTAATCTGATTGGCGGCATGATAAATTGACTATTCTGAAACTTCAAGAGTTTTCAAAATTATAACTGTGAATTTTTCTTTTAATTTTGTGAACTGTTTTGTCCCTTACTGTCCCCCCGGGGTGCAGGGTTAATACATCTTGTCTTGGTGGTTTGGTGTTGTGCTTTCTGGGGTATAGGGTTATCAGGTTTCCGGACCTAGGCCTTTTTGCTGATAACCCCTGAAAACTTGTATGTTGCTACACAATCCCTGAATCAACAGGGCAACGGGCGCGCATGCAAGTAAATTAAAGGTGAAAGTGGGTTCGCTCGCTCGTCCGGTATGTGGGTAATATGGTCTTTCCAGACCTTGACCTTTGGCCAATTACCCCTTGAACTTAATATGTTACTACCCAATCCCTGGATATAACAGTGCAACGGGCATGCATATAAGATATTTAAAGAAGTAGCTCTGCCTATGCTTGTCTGGGTAGAGGTGCTACCGATACCTCAGGTTTGCATAAGACCTAAAATCGGAGGTGTTTTTAACACGCGGCTGACCAGAGTCCTATCTGATGCCACGGGAACCAGTAGCCCCTAGTACGTGTCCTAGACTGGTTATTGGTGAGGCCCCTTCGGGGATCACGTGGTGGCTGTGGTTAAAACCCAAAGATATGTGGGAAGAGATATGGGTCAGATGAGTGTGTCTGCAAGAGGTGCTAGTGACTGATTGTAGATGCTCTCTTCAGGCCATATATCTCTAGGTGCTGTTGCTATTCGACAAAGCTACCCGGATGTTTTGCGGTTGGCGAAGCCTTAGGTAAGATGGGGGCACTATTTTGCTGCCGGGCCATTGGGGTAGTAGGAGGTTAGATAGCTCCAACACTTCAGCAAAGTGTCTGTACATGGTTCTGCAGCCTGTACAGAATTTGCTACCAAGTTGTCCCCGTTAGGCTCACGTGTTCGTGCCTCAGGAGCACGTGCCTCCGGTGGGGGGGGGGGGTTGTCTCGGGACGGTGGTGAACGGCTTTATTCACCCAGTGCGAAGAGCACCGTCAGGTAAGGCCTTCGGGCAGGTACTGACGTACAATCTTTGACATATTTGTCCCTTACTGTATATGACTAAATAAATTTGATGTCATTATGAGAGTTTTGTTTATGATTTCTAAGTGCTGCATATTTGTACAAGTTCTAACGATTTCTTGGTTTTGAAATGTATTTGCCATTTTAAGATTTTAGTTCCATTGTTTGTTTGGTAATACTAAATGCTTTAGACGTAATTGGTTTGTTATGGTGAATTTTGTAGGCACTTGCTACATTGATGATTGAATAAAAGTTTGTTAAGTCTAGCATTGCTGGCATTTGAAACATTTTGAAAGAGTAGTATACAGTGATTGATTTCAAAAGCTATTTATAGAGCTAAAAATTGCTGAAATGAAATACTATTGGAAACACTTGTTTTCTTAAATGAATTTTAAGATAATTTAAAGTATTTGAAATTTGGTTTGAAAATGTATCAAACATAAAACTATGTTTGTTTCATTATTAATGTAATCTCGTAAAGCTTTTCAGATTTTAAGAAGAATTGTTAATGAAAAATACTACAATGATGATCGTAACATTGATGATGTCGTTAAATTACACTTTAAAAAGGTGTTTGTAGCAGTAACAGTAATTAAATGAAAAGCACTTTACTATTTATGTATATCGCATTTTATAAATTTCAATTATGAAGTAAACTCTATAATCAATATCTCAAATTAGAGGTATTTTCTTATATTTTTACAGTCTTGTATTCTTATAAAGTGATTTAGATAATGCCTTTATAAAATTTAAAAAATTTTAAGGACTTCCAAGATCAATTTTATCTTGATATTTCTCACTCATCTATACTTATCAAAGACTCCTAAGTATATTTCTTAAGTAAAAACAATCTCTTCAAATTTAATTTTATATTAAAGTCATGCATCAATTCGTTATTGCTCACATCCATTGCAAAAAAAACCTTTTTCGAAATAAAAATAAAATACAAACACATTTGTCTTTCGTTTGACCAAAAGCAAAATAAAAAAGGAATTGCTTGCCAGCGACAAACCATAACACAGAAACAAGGTTATACAACACTAAGAACACATTCTAACAAATATTCTTTATAACAAATTTCCTTAAGAAACCTCTTCAGCATCACTCAAAAAATGTTAACACATAAAAGATGTTTTACTTCCAAATAGAAGTAAGAGTATGTATGAGTTCTTGTAAAAGCTGGTAAATAAAAATAAAATACTAACATAAAAAGCAACAGGAAAGGAAATTACTCACACATACTCATATATACACACACATATTCGTACAAGGGCATAAGCATGATTACTCTGAGTGAAATTCCTTTTGACAAAACATTTTCACAATTTGAGGACACAGACATGACTATGAAAGCAAGACAAACAAATATAAAGCAATAGAATAAAATATATAAAATTACTTTAATGTCCCACTGTAGACGAAACACATAATTTGATTTTTGTGCAAATACTTGAACAGAAACACAGGATGGGGTAAAACAAAAATGTTAATAAGAATAAATCTAAAGCTTAAAAATCAAACAGGAGAAAGTAAAAAGGCCTTTAATGCCCCAGGAAATTTCAAGGTAAAAATTAATTTAACATAAATAATAGTTAAACCCAAAGGATATATATTTAGGGTTAATGTAGGAAAATCGGTCACAACTGTTGCGAAGAGACAGCAATTTATAAATTTTAAGAGACAAAAGGATAAAATCTTATTAGCCGCTAACAAAACTCAAGTTTACAATAACAAAAAAAAAATCATGCTACGTGGCATTCCATTTATGAAAGCAGCTTGACAACCAAAGACTATATTGAGCGTATATGGTGGATACGTTTTCAAAAGAAATTCTTTATCCTTTTAAAATTATTTAAGACAAAGTATTGTGCTTAAAAAATAAATATTTTCTTAAGAAAATAAAATTAATAATACTTAAAAATTTAAAAAGAGAATTTATTACACAGATCACTTTCATGTTTGTCGTTTTGCTGTTTTTTAAAGCAGCTTGCACTTAAAATAATTTTATTCTCCTTGGTATCTTATTTTTTATATAATTTTGTGATATATAAAAAAAGCACAATATAAAGCAAAACCTCCTTTTTTAATTATGACAAAACGCATAAGAGGATAATTTGATTACATTAAGGCGTAGGGGTAACTTATAGCCTGCATTATTATAGAATAACTTTGATCACGATAAAGTACTTCCCTTGATGTCTTAAGGATTAATGTCATAATTCTTTTATTTGGAAACCAGGTATAAGGATCAAATAGAATTGAACAAAATTTTAGCACAGAAATAATCTTTAGCCTGGATTACTACTTAATTTGTCCCTTACAGTAAAAGACAGTAAAGGACTCGATATGACTACTAATGTATAATTGCCACACCCTTTATATTTGTAGGACATGCGTTAACCCATTTTGTGGTAATGTCAAAAATCGAAAGAATTTTATTAGTTTTTGTTATGGAGATATTTCTGAAGAAGATTTTTAAGGCAAAATCTTTTTTATATATTCGAACTAGTAAAAAGTTTGGTCAGTGGTGTATATCAATCAGTGCATGAGGTTTAAGTATATTTGTAAGCGTCACAGTAATGATCAAAGGAAGAAAAACTTCACTTTAGTTGTAGCGCAAGTTTTTACATTTTCAATGATTTGGAATCAGATGCTACTGCAACGAATTCGCACGAAATCGGAGAAGATCTACTAGAAGTGGATATAAATGGTAAAATGTAATTTAGCGGTAGCTTTTGACATTCAATGGAGACAGAATATTATCTCACGTGTTGATTCCATAATCATTATCCTTAATAATATTTACGAATAAGAATCTACAATACCCCCTTAAGTAGGGACTTGAAAAAATCATTGGTTAATCCCATGGTCAAATGCCGAAAAAGGCAGGGATTAATTTTGGATCTCCTGCTTTTCACATGTTCAAATTTATATCAGCGGCTAAAGAGTATCAAGCGTTGTTTACAGAAGTGTTTTAACTTAAAATATATATACTCCTACATATAAGCAAGAAAGCGTCAGGAATTTCTTATCCAGTTAGTACTTCAGTTAGTCAGAAAATTTACAATCCCGGCCTAGGACAAAGTCAGAGATCAGTGCTACTAATAGAACAAAATTATATGTAAAATAACTTTTAATGTGATAAGTGCCATTTTTTTATAAAGATGCCATTTTGTTTAGATGCCAGTAAGTTTATCTTTCAACAATGTTACCATACTTTTGTAAATTTTCCCTGCATTTTCCATAAATAATTTTCTTATGCACTTGCAGCTACTTCCATTGAAGTAACTATGGACCTCGTTTATTTGACCGTGATTTTTCCTTAAATTTAAGGTTTTTGTTGCTACAACACTTATCATAATTTTAATAGTATCAGATTGTGGCTAAATTTGTTTTGATTTTTGATTAGTCCTGCACACTTGTTACCAGTATTTAACAAAAAAGTTAAGCTCAATAAACTATAATATGTAAAGATTTATAAAATGAAAATTGCTCTTGTGACAATTTACTTCAATTCCTTTTTTAGTAAAATCTTTAATACTCTTTCTTAAAATATATTTAAACAATTTATATTGTTTAAAATTTTAAATTTGCAAATCCTTAAAGTCTTGATAAAATAAACTTGTTTTTGTTTTAATTTAACATTGTTTTAAGAGTTTATTTTCTTTTTGAATACATATTGTTTTAGAGAGAATTTATCTTTAAAATATTTGCATTCTATTTATTGTATTTTTTAGAATTCTTTTTCCTTAATGTTTATGTTTATTTATAGAATTATTTAACTTTTTAAGCCTTTAAGCAGCTCCATTTCTCCTGAGGCCAAAATGTTAAGTGTTGTCCTGCTTAAGTGAGTATCTCTGTGTGAGTGTTTGTGGCATGTGTGCTTTTATT
Organism: Germaria angustata; assembly: GCA_963681545.1. Taxonomy (NCBI): domain Eukaryota; kingdom Metazoa; phylum Arthropoda; class Insecta; order Diptera; family Tachinidae; genus Germaria; species Germaria angustata. The sequence continues at coordinate 94,877,015 of OY812999.1, read as the reverse complement.
TGTTTATATATTTGTGTATGTGCTAGTTTGCTACTACTTTTGAATGAACTAAACACACACTTACATACTTATTTTTGCTGTAAGTATTTTTAATATTTTATTTAGTAAAATTGTAAGTATGTGGTTTGGAGTACTCTTGTCCATTTTATTTATTTTTTACATGTTGATGGTCAAATTTGTATACAAGCATATGAATCCTTGAGTGCTGTAAAGTTATCTGGAATGTTGTTTTTTAGCTGCACGTTTCCTTAAATAGTAATTAGGATATTTATAAATTATAACTGAAATATATAAAGCGAGAAAGCTGAGCAAGATAATTAACCTAATGATGATAAAATTAGGAATTAAGCGCTTCAAGAGAAGCCAAAAAAATTAGTTTTGAAATCAGTTAATTTTCTAGGGAAATATTATTTCCTGTTTTTATATCGTATCTTGTCCATTTGCTTTGAGAGCTGCAAATGGAATGAAAGTAATTGAAAAAATTTTAAGGCGTCAACACAAAAATATATATTTAAAGTATTTGCATTGCTTGAACGACCTTCGTAATATAAAATTAAAAGCTTTTGAGTATATTTTTTCCAATTTGCATATTTTCTTTGCTTTTTCTTATTCCTATTTAAAAATGAAAAGCTTAATTTTTTCAATAACATTTTCATTGATTTAAGCAAATTAAAGAAGGATTTTAATTAAAGTTCCCCTGCTGTGTTGTGTTACGGACAGGCATTTTTCTCTGTATCTGTTTAAATCCTTCGTGGAATTGATATAAATTAAAAAAGTGTTTTTATTCAGTCTGTGGGTATGATTATTTATTTATTTAATATAATTGATGTATGTTTATAAATTTGTGTATGTGAGTATCGGCCTTTATTTATGGCGGATTTTAACCGGTGATTTATGGCTCTGCTCCTGCTGCTACAGATGTTTTTGTTTTTTGCTTTTTACGCTGATTCTGCTCCTTTAACTCGGTTCATTGCTATTTATTATTATTTAAAATTTGTATGAGCAAATATTAAGATATTGTCTCCATTACTTGAAGTTTTAATCAATATGTTAATATGAATTTTTTTTTACTTTTTACCTTTTACCTGATAACCCTTTTCTCTGGTGCGGCCTTTATTCTTGTTTAAATAATTCATTTTTAAATTGCAATTGAGCGATTTTATTGTTGGATATTTTATGCTTTTATTCATTTAAAATCGTCAACCTAAATTGAGTTTAAAAAAAACCTTTCTGTTGTTTGATGAAGTTAAGAAAAATTTGTTGGGGAAAAAATGTTGTTTGTAAAAGAATTAAAGTGGGCGTCATTGAAATGCAGTCATACGTTTAAAATGTTATTTAATAAAACAAAAAACCTTATTGTATTTACAAAAGATGAATAAATCTTTTGTTTAAAATATTTTAAAATGTAATTCAATAAATGACTTGTGTTATTTAAAAGGTAATTTTCCCTTTCAAAAATAAGTTAAAAGAAACGTACCTAAAGGATAGCAATTGGAGTCCTATTGTTTTAACTCATCCTCATCCCTCTGCTCACACCTCGGTTTGCTGGTTGGACCGTCTGTCCATCTCTTTACCTGTCTTTTGAACTGCAAAAGGTAGATGCTTAGAATTATCACAAAATAAACACAACAGGACTCTTTCTACATCAAGTACTGAAAACAAAAACAAGTTAAAATTTAAAGGGTGCTTTAAAAACAAGTAATGTAATATTATTACTTACTAATACATATTCCTTTATCATACTAGCTGTTTTTCTAAGCAGATTTTATCTGTATATTATGTTAAATATTTATTTAACAAACGACCTCATACTTGCGCAAATTGGACTTTAAATTATCGAATTTCTACACAAATACTTCTCTGCTTTTGTACACTTTTCAAGGAAAAAATGGCTCAAAAGACTGATTGTGGTTGAAGGCAGCGAAAAAATATACAAATTTATCAGCGTTTTCAAAGCTTACATCTGTAATTAGTTTTAAGGGTCTTTAGTTCCCCCACATTCTCGACATATTGGAAATGACTCCTTATAGGATATCTTGTAAGCCATACGATCTAAGTAAAAGATGTGTTTAGCACATTACGAAAAACATTTTTGTAGACAATTTTAAACCTCTAACCCTTCGCGGTATGGATATTTTTACCTTTTACTCAAAATTGGGCGAAACCCATGGCGGTTCTACATGGGGCGAAAGTTTTTCACACAAAAATTTGTCATAAAACTTTGTCGTTGGTCCCTGAATACACGAAATCTCTTAGTTTAACTTGAGCAACAACAATAATATCAAAACTTAAAATGCTCTTAATGAATTATTTCGTACGTATCCATAATGAGTATTAAAATATCTTACAAAACTGAATGTTTGGAGTAAATTTTATCACTTAATATTAAAAAGATATCTTATATAAAAATTTACTATATGCTACTCTACAAAAGATTATAAATAAAACGATTAATTTTTTCCAACTGACGCTTGCAATGCATCATTTTCCATGCCAACTGCTTCCAATACTAGATGGTAGGTTGGGTATCACTTTAAAATTCATAAAACCTTGAACCCAATCCACATGGCCATCTTAGTTTAATAGGATATATGTGTATCTAAAGCAATAAATGCATGTCATTACAGTTTCTGGTCTACATAGAATTGTAGATTTTTTTAATCAAAAAATACATTAATAGTAGTAAAAAACACAGTTTTCGAATTTTATTCTTAAAAGATTAACGACAAGACAAATTTTTAGAACGATGTAATTTACTATAAAAAGGATAATTATTCTTAAATATCCTATCACTTAAAAATTATTAATAGCTTTCTAAGTTATCCCTTAAATAGATTTATTATTAATGCCAAATTAATTCCAACAGATTTAAGAAAAATTTTATATTTCTGAATCCAAAGATTCATATTATTCAGTAAATTTAATTTTATTAGTTGATTTTATTGTTGACGTGATTTGCCAATTAAAACTTGGCTTAATAAGCTTTTGGTTTCAAAATGCTTAAATACTTCCTACCATAGTTCTAAGTTTTACTAACAACATACGCTGCCATTTGCACGAAACCTCCATCCAATTAAAATTTTACATATTCATCTTCATTTCCCGGTTGGTTAGAAATAATTTTCTTCTTAAATAAATATTTACTACACATTTGTTACCTTAACGAAAAAAAAAAAACATAAAATAAAATAATAACAATTTCCATATGACTGATTTTTATCTTTAATTAACTTTTGTGGGCTAAAATTATAAAATCAGACTACTTATTAAAAAGAAAAAATTAATACGAATATTGTGGTTCTATATATAAAAAAATATGAAAAACAGATGAAAAGCTGCTACTGCTAACAAGCTGTCAACACTCTTATCAAATAATGAACAAAATGGAAAAACGAATTACAGGCAGCTGAAAATTTTTAATCACGTGAAGATGCAGAAAACGTTACTAACTAGTATATATATATATATATATATATATATATATATATATATATATATATATATATATATATATATATATATATATATATATATATATATATATATATATATATATGTATATCTATATATATATATATATATATATATATATATATATATATAGATATACATATATATATATATATATATATATATATATATATATATATATATATATATATATATAGATATACATATATATATATATATATATATATATATATATATATATATATATATATATATATATATTAATGGTAGCATGCACATATTAATAACGTGCAAAATATGAAATTAAATAATGTAGAAAAACTGAAGAAAATTTATAAAATTTTATTATGTCAGACCGCAGAAGAATGAAGGATGTTACGCTGAAGAGAAATACAGTACAATATATATATATATATATATATATATATATATATATATATATATATATATATATATATATATATATATATATATATATATATATATATATATATATATATATATATATATATATATATATATATATATATATATATATAAAGTGTATTAATGGGATTGAGAGTGTGTGTGTCTGCTCAGGTATTAAACCAAAAAAATAAAATTTTAGTATTTGGTTGAATCAGTGCAACCAGGTTTGTGTATGAAAGAAAATTTCTTAAAATTCCTTTATATAGTATAGCTTTGCATGCTTGTGTGTATGTGTTTATGCCTTTGAGAGTATGCGCACATTATTTTATGCTTGTACTTACCAAAGACATCAAGTGTCACGTGATATATTATAGCACAGGGAAATGTCTGAAGCCTTCGTGCTTTGTTATACGTAAAAATTTGTAAATGAAAACTACAGGGAGGTACCAAAGGTGTTACATGGTAAGCAAAGATTAAAAAAAAATAATAATCTAAGAGCAATGTACAGTGATTCAAGTATACATATCTTTACACGGTTATTTGAGCCCATGATTCATAGAGATTTTTTGAATCTCATCGATAAGCGAACGTAGTTTAAAATTGGATAGATGAAGCACAATGGAGCTCATTTAGAGACATATATTGTATAGAGGACTATTTAAGTCTAAACTTAAATTTAGCAAGTAACTTCGAGTAAAATTGTATTCTAAGGTGGCTCCTAAAATACTAATATTCTAAATTATGCCATCATTAGATTTTGTGTTCTTGCAATATGTATCAGTCTACATTGTAAGCAATTTATATATACAAAACGTTAATTTGTTGTTATTCCCTTCTGTCCTGTCATCATTTAATCTATATATCGCGACGTACACTTAAGGCAAACGTTGTCATAATTAATAATTTTTTATTTATTATTTATTTATTACAGAATGCAAACTTTTTGTATTGCCATATATTGACCTGATTTGCTTCATTTGAAAATTTCACTAGTCTGGCAGGGGCAAAGAAGTCATCAACTCGTATGTAATATTTTTTATAATCCTCCTTATACTCGTAGTATAAATTTCATCGATATCCCTCTCAAATAGGTTTCTTCGTACTTTATAAATCTTCAAAAAAGTAATAATTATTACCCTATACTATTTAAAGTTTCTCATAAAGGAATTTTGCTTAACATTGGTTTACCAAACTGTTTTAAATTTTTATGCATATGGCTGTTTATTTTTTAATAATATTAATATATTTTATTTTTATGCTAGTGCACTCACAATATCAACCTGAAAATTTTCCACTCACAACCACTTTCGTTATGTTTCAGGCCGCTTATGTTTTAAATACGTTACCAAATATTCCAAAAAGTATACTGCTGTATTGTTTCGTGGAAACTTTTTCGATAATTTCCAACATACACCCAGCCAAGTAATTGCAGAAAATCAGTTTTATATACTTAATGGTGATAAATTTCAAGCTGTTTATTTTTCGAACACTAACTGCCACATGTAGCTGATGCTGTTGTTAATGTATATGTTATCCTCGTTTTTTTTTTTAACACAAGCACAAGCAACGTTTCTAATTATCTGACGAATTAGCTTAATTGGTTACAAACGTACTTCCTGCCATATACAAACCAAGAAGAAAAGTATACGTTACAAACACTTTTATGTGCATATCTTGACATATTGTACTACGTATGAGAAAATGTGCACTAAGACGAGTTGTGAGTGCATAAGTCTGTCAGTATGCCGTGCATTCTGTTGTATTTTTGGCAGAGTAGTGTTTAGCATCTTAGTTTCCTAATTGCGTGGAAGGACCGGCAGGCTGAAAAGTAGGCAAGCTGGCTGGCAAGATGGCAGACTGGAAGTCATGTCTCATGGGATAAGATGATGGATTTCCATTTGATGTATTTTGTTATAAGGGAGTGAGTAAATGAAAGTTTCTGGGATGGGAAAAACATCACTAATTTTTTAACTATAAAAATTATATGTACATAACTCTTTCATGCTCTTTTTAAATGAAGTAGGTCAGTAACGTTATTGCTGTAATTTTTGCGACCAAAAATTCCATATATTTATCAGGCTATTTTCCCCAGAAATCTATGACGCATATGTCTGTCAAAAATCTTAGTTCGTAATTCCAACACTTGTGTACATTTTAAATTTTATTTCGCTTTAGCGGAAGAACTAAACAATTTGTTACAGTATGGGCATATTTAGGGAAATTTCTAAACAGATTTTTAGTCCCTGAGAAAATTTTGTGGGCTGCAATCCTTTAAGAAAGAAATCTATTAGAAATTCCATTGGAATGAAAACTGTGAGATGGGCCCATCCACGTACTTGTACTAATTCTGACGTCATAAGCCTCACAAAACACAAGCTAGTATACAGATATCGAAACTGGAATAAAACAAACGAATTTCGAGCAAATTTTTGTGACATTGCTTTCGGCTACCACAAGACTTATCTCTGTGATCATGAATTGGTTAAATTGATAAAGAAATATTTCCAAGATAAAGAAATCAATAATTGTGAGAAATTAATTTTTAGATTAGATATCGTCATTAATTTTTGTATTGTATTTGAAGTGTGTCAGATTTTGTTTTTGATAGCAAGCTTTTCTTATTTCAGATCTAGGCAATCGTAATAAATTGAAACATGAACTCGCTAAATAATTTCTTTTCTAATTCTTTCACTTACACTGTTCGTTATATAGAATTACAACACGCATCAGCTGGCTTATATAATTGCACTGAAATATAAATTTTGCACTTTTAGTAAACAACAATGGCAAACAACGTTGCGGTTTCAGTTTTCTAAAGAAATAGAAAAACTGCTAAAAGAAAATAGAGTATTTTTGCTGCTGCAACTATAAGGATTTCCAAATAAGACTGCTCAATTTTTAAATATATGTACGAGTAAGTAAAAACTTTTACATGGCTGAGAAGCATGTATGTATATAATACTTGCTGTTTGCTTATTAATACTGTATGTAGACACAAGAATAGACTTTGGTGTGTCCTTACCGCCGAAACGTTGTATAATATACAAGTGATTTTAGTTTTCCTGAACAGACATTAAAAGTGGAAACTAAGTTTTTTTCTAATTTTTAACCGATGAATTAATGAGAATTTGTATGTGTTTGTGCATATGATTTCACTTTGTTGTTTATATATCTGAAAATTTCAGTTGTGTGAAATTGTGCCGTTTCAGTGCCATAGTTGCTGCCTGATGCATGTGATTCTTCGTTTTCGCTTTTAGCTTTCCGGTGTAGTGGTGTGGCTTCCACTTGTGTTGCAATATGTACATACAAGAAAGTTTGTATAGTTGCTCGTTTGCTGGTTTACTAGTTTTCTAGTTTAAGTTGTGTGTTAAAGTGCTAGTGAATGAGAAGAGGTTATTAGAGTCTATATTAGTAATTGCCTATTTTCAGGCGCCGCTTTGAATTTTTCCTGAAAACACACATGTATTCAAGCTCATGCCTTATTATGTGTGACATGCTAGTCATTTTGTGGCAAAGAATTTATTATTTAATATTTTATTTTTTGCACATTGCATTTCTACTGACAAATTTAAGTATGATATTTTTTCATTCATGGTCTCTTGAAGCACATTTTTGTTTATCAATTTGATTTTTAATTGATATTAATAAACTAAACTTGGGTAGATTAATTCTTATAATTATTATACGTTAATGGAAACTCATAACTAGAGAAATGAAAAATTTATTTTATTATATTGCACGTTTTTTTATTTATTGATTTCCTATAATACATAATGCTGAATAAATTAATTTTAATGAAGAACTTTTTCTAACCAATTTGACTCATTCTTCTATTTTCCCCTATAATTTATTATCCTTGAATTCCTTGCAAATAATTCACCAAAAATAATTTAAATTTTTCCATTTCAGTGCTTTCAATTATTCTGAGTACAATTTAAATTTACTGATTTTTATAATTTTTTTATTTGATCATTGAAAAAGTGGCCAAATAAAAATCCACCAGAAGTCTGTTTGTCACATGTCAACATTGTGTTCGAACGCGAACACCAATGCAAACGTTCCAAAGCAAAGGAAAACGAGAAAAAAAAATCACTAAAATTGCTGAAAAACTTTACAAAGTACTTGTGGTCCTGTTAAAATAAAATACTTGAATTCACAAAAACGGGGTTTGTATAGAATATCTAACACACTCACATAATGCAAAAATACCAATAGTAACAGCAGCAATTACAATAAAATATCAATGTTGCACCATAACAAATACTAAGGAAAAACAAAGCACATGGTATTGAAATTTGTATCGAACACAAAAACGTTTAATACTAAAACATGCAACCAATAAAAAATTCAAATACTTTCAAGCATCAAATGCTGTCACATTTCACCGATAGAGTGTGAAAATGCCAGACTTTAATTTATATAGGATTTTTTTTTTCATTTATTTTTGCACAAGCAAATTTTTTAGCTAAAAAATGCTGTATAGCGGGCAATAAAATAATCTACATATTATAGTGTTTTGCGTTTGATATTTTATTAAGATGAAAACGTTATGAAATAATACAATTAAACACAATGTAGTGTAGCAATTCTAGTATCTGTTCACATAGTATTTGTGCGTCCTAATTTGCCCCTCAATTATTGTTTACGGCCTATAACTCTTCCCAGACGCAAGAAAATATATAAAACAGAACGAATATCCCTTTAACGGCAACACTGATATATTAAGAATATTTTTACTTTTAACAAAAATCCGTAAAAGTATGCAATACTTTTGCAAAAAGACGAACGTATGAAAATGAATTATTTTCAATATCACTCATACGCATCGTTACTCTAAAACGATTATTTGGCAAACTGCCTGTAAAATTAATATCAATAAATATGACTGCTTTCTAAACGTATTTTCTAAACTGACTATTAATTAACTGAATTAACTACCGAAAGATCGGGTTATCGCTCAATTACTTGAACCCAATATAACTTTGTGCAAAATTATAAAAACTCCCATATATAAAATACATTACAATTAAAGAAGGAATATTTGAACTGTTTCTCATTTGAAAAAATGCTGCATATCAATGCACTATAACCCACCTTTTGTAAAACTGATTTATACATGTCTTAATACATTCAATCATATAATACTTTTTTAACTAACGTTTGCCTTAAAACAGCATAATTGTTTGCCAAAAAAATCCAATTTAAATAAATGCTGCATTCTATATCAGACATAATTCAATTAAATTGTACAAGTATGTGTATTTAAAAATTCGTATCTATATGCGAATTGGAAATTCTCTGATAGTCAAAATTTAGTACCCTTTTTCAAAAGAAATATAAAGATGTAAAAGGTAAAAATATATTAAAAAAAACCAACGTAAGCGAATGTATTAAAACAGAGTTCAACTCTCACTTCCTTCGGTCTTGCAATTTCTCTCAATCATGCACATGTGCATGTAAATATCTATGTGTGCATGTGTATTGCTCTTTGTATAACTCGTTTCACATTAATCGTAACAAGAAATCTTATTACGCCCATACGTATGTTAGACAATTTCAACATTTTCGTTTATTCCAAGGATATACATAAAATCCAATGAGAAAACGATTCAATCTCCAGAAACGCAACAAAATTCGACACAAAAAGAATAAAACGAACTTTGATTGAATAACAGACAGTAACGTATGTGTAATAAATAGATGAAAAAACATTCAAGTATTTTTTTTATATTTAAAAATAGCAACCAACAATTGTGTCAGTAGTTGTTAAAGTAGTAGAGATAGTAACGAAGAAGTAATCTTTACGTTTGCTGCATAACTTCTACGTTTGAATTAGACTTCTTAATTATTTTCAGTTTAAATTCTATTTTGACTTCAATGCAAGAACAAACAAACTAAATAGCGAATTACAAAAAGTGGGAAATTTGATATCGAGTTTCGATGATAGATGTTTTTAAGAGTGTAATTATTTTTGTGTGTTTGATTTCTTTATACAAACAGTACCAGCATATAGCAAATTACTTATAAAAGTTTCCAACCAGAATTTCCCTAAGAAGGCCGAGATCCTTATTAAGCTTTAGCCAAGAAAAGAACACCAAACAAAAGTGAAATTCTACAGATCTACTCTTCGTTATTTCATATGTCAAAGTTGTTTGAATGACTTTGCAACCATATGTTCTTCAGTGACGTTTTTCAGGCTCTTAGTAAATATCAAGAAGGGCTAATAAGCAAATTAAATCAATATATTCCAGCAGGCCTCCATTAGGTACTAGAGAGTTACTCAAGTAGTCATAACATTATTGGAAAATCCTAAAGAAGCTTTTAAAAACATCGTAAGGCTAAACTTTTTTTAACAAACAAAAAATGATTTTAATATCCCAATAAATAAAAATAATCAGAAATCAATATTTTCTCATGATGTAGTTGTCACAAAAAACCTTAAGAGGTATTATGAAAATTAGAGGAATATATTTTCTTTTGTAGAAATAGCTAAAACTGTGATATATGGGTATTTATAGGCGAAAATGTTTTAGAATTATTTTATCATTGAGTTTAGAAACATGTCCACCTAATCATAGTAATAAAAAAATTTATATTTTTTATTACAAAAGACCCACATTTACAGACGATAAATTGATAAAAAAAATTTAAAGCATTTACTGAAAGAAATTCAACACTATAATCATATTACAAGCCTAAGGTCAATATAATACCATTGAACTCAGATACGAAATTTTACCTCAGCATCAAATACGTAAAAAATTTAATGAAATTAAGCCCAAACCTGAAAAGAATTATGAAAAATGCTTTGTAAGCTAAGTTTTTGTGTCTAGCATCCGGAGTTAGAGAGAATGAGGGCCACAGGTTGCAAGTATTTCTTCTAGATCTCATTCCATATGTTGAAGACTTCCATAAATCGAAGAGAGTGGGCGACTTTGTAGTCATTGCATTGTGAGTTATCGGTGGGGATAGCGTTGTTAAGATTACCCAATCCCTAAAAACATACCATGATGGTAAATGTCATTGCCATCGAAGTTCTCTTTCATTAGAATTTTTGGCAGTACTATAAAACCACTCTTCACACTAGTCTCCCTACAATAGCACTATGGGGCCTTGTTATTAAAGCAGATGCGTTGCCGCAATATTAAGTCCAACTTGATGTTGCGACAGAAGAGTACGAAAGAACTTTCTTGTCATTTAGCTTCGTTCACTCTATAGTAACGTTTATGGCTGTTGTGTTTTTCTTCCTACGGCGTTCTAGGACTAAAAATATACAAGTAAAAGAAGGTGTTTCCCTTTTCGGCCTAAAGAAGATGTTTATATTACCTTAGGCTGCACGGTGTCTAAACTAGTGAGAATTGAGCTCCCATGACGGAAAGTCGTTCCAAACCCAAAAATTGTGTTGACGTGGTTATATTCCAAACTCTATTGCCAGGAGCAGTTAGAATATGTAGATGCTGTTGCAGCAACTGCTTTGCAGTTCTTTCAGTTAGTTCAGCTTTTTACTTTTTTTTTGGAAGCCAAATTGTTTCAGCTTCACATTAAGTTGAAACATTGAACTTAACTGACCGATAAAGTCTAGATATAAGTTCTTATTCTTAGATCAGCTTGTACTAAAAATTTAATTAATAATAAACGGAAAATATTATTATATCTCAAATCACTACCTTTGGGCTTAGAAAACTGCTTACATGAATATATCTTTGATTTTTAATGCTTATGGAAAACTTTTTTGTTATTAGATAATTTTTAACACAATTTTTTTTCTAAAAACTTTGTGATTTAGATTACTTTAATATAATAGTATTTAATTTAATAATTTATTTAATATGATAATATAAATTTTCTTGAATTTAATTATTTCTGCAGATGTTTAATTTATTTGTTTTCAGAGACATGAAAGTTCTTTTCCGATAAAAGAGACCACACTTGCTTCATTAAACTTTTTTAAATATCTTTACTTTAGATATATTATAAGCGATGAAGTGAGTAAATTTGTGGGAAAAGCATTTTGATGGAAAAAACCTAGAAAATTGTTAAAGTTGTATGAAGATTTTCAAAATTGTTGCAAATATTTCATATATTAAGGAGCTTGGTCCTACCAATGATATTATTGTCGATACTTTATTAAAGATTTACTATTTAAATTAACTTTTCTGTCAAAGAAAAATATACGGATTTATAAATTCAACACAAATAAATTGCAAAACTCTGTTTAGTTGCTTACACGCGCATTTCTATGCTTTCGGGAATACATGACTCAAAACAAGACACAAAAATTTTTGTAATTCAAACAAATACCATCACATGCAGGATTTGCACTAGACCTATAACATTTGTTCTTGTGTCTTAAATAGAATAATATTCCAGGTATTTCTGCGTCTAGTTACATGTTCCTTTATTTTGATTCTGAACATTTCTTGAATGAAAAGTAAAAATAAACGAGAAAAAGCAAACGAATTAGCATGAGAGCTTCGTTACATCTTTTAAAGTAAAGTTTACGACATGCAAAAGTGGTTTAGCAATGAGCGGAAATGATTGTCGTTCATTTTGTGTTGTTTTTTACAATACAAAAACAACAGCTCCTGCAGTTGGGAGCTGATCCCAAATGTTGTTGTGCTGTTTTTCTCACAAATACACCGAGTCTGGTGAAAAAGTTTTTTATAATCGAAAACTTCAAGCCGTTTGCTAAAGTCAAAAGTAAACAACCAGAAGGTTAACGTTGTAACATGAAAGTGTTGCATGTATAAGTGTCTATCTTTGCCTGCACATGTGTGTGAAGAGTGTAAAATGGAAACAAGAAATGGTATTAGACAAACAACAAAACGAGAAAAAAAGTACACCAAGTAAATTGGTTTGCAGACAACCGGATATTGTAGGAAATGTTTGCTTCTATTAAATGGCAGGTAAATGTCCCAATAGATTGTTTAACAAAATGCCATTTGAAGTTCGTAGTTAATTGGAAAAAAATTATAAAAAAGAAACAAAGAGACAAGGAAACCAGAGAACTAAGAAAAATCCATTTCCATATTTTAGAGCACTTCATTAAGAATATTATTCCTAATGGATATTATTTTCGTGGATAGTGTACAATTTTTCGGACGATCTGAGATATTTTGCACTGTTTTAGATCAACTGTTTTAAAGGTATTTTCTCTAGACCAATCCCGCACACTTTTTGCTGTTTTGACTGAACATTGCCATATAATACTCCATGCCAGGATATGTCAAAGAATTTACGTCAGTACCTGTCATAAACTTAACCTGACGGTGCTTTTCGCACTGGGTGAATAAAACCGTTCACCACCGTCCCCATCGTTCCTTCCAGAGGCACATACAGGGTGCGGTTCCACATGTGCCCCTAATAGGGACGACTTAGTAGCAAATTCTGTACAGGCTGCAGAACCATATACAGACACCTTGCTAAAGTGCTGGAGCTATCAAATCTCCTACCACCCCCATGGCTCAGCAGTAAGATACCCTCTATCTTAATGGGCACTCACCAACCGCAACCACCAGGGCAGCTCTGTCGAATAGCAACAGCACATAGAGATATATGGCCCGAAGGGAGCATCTACAACAGGATCACTAGCATCATATTGCAGACACACCCATCCGACCCATAACTCTTCCCGCATATCTTTTCGGTTTAACCACAGCCACCACGTGTTCCTCGAAGGGACTTCACCAATAACCAGTATAGGACAAGTCATAGGGGCTGCTGGTTCCCGTGGCACCAGATAGGAGCTTTGGTCGGCCTTGTGTTAAAAACACAAGTCCCGTGCAAACCTGAGGTATCGGTAGCACCTCTACCCAGACAAGCAAAGATAAAGCTACTACTTTAATTACTTATATACACGCCCGTTGAACTGGTTTCAGAGATAGGGTAGTAACATATTAAGTTCTACGGGTAACTGACCAAAGGTCAAGGTCTGGAAAGACCTTGACCTTGCATGCGCGCCCGTTACCCTGTTAATTCAGGGATTGGGTAGCAACATACAAGTTTTTAGGGGTTATCAACAAAAAGGCCTAGGTCCGGAACACTCATAACCCTGTACCGCAGGAAGCACAACACCAAGCCACCAAGACAAGATGTATAATCCGTGCCCCCCGGGGGACTCCATGCCAGGATATTGCATCTCCATTGCAATAACTTCCGTAGAAACTGTCTGAATGTGGTGTACTTAGAAAGTGCTTAGCACCTCCTATCCCACTGCGCCGCTTTCCTATTGGAAAGAGCGAATCATGTGACAGTACGATGCTACACAATTTTTCAAAGATATTAGACCCCGATATGAACTCGTTTATCCGGACATAATATTGACTTAATACCAGATCTATCGATGAAACACAAACTAGGAATATATACCTCATTACCCGTCTTCCTCTGTGCGGAAAGGGATATATCAGGATCCAAGTGGGTCACTTACGTCTTCTACTGTTTGGCGGCATTTAAAAAATTTACCTTACCTAAGCCCGTAACATATTATATTTTGTCAGTGTTTTGTATGAAGTAAGTTTTTGAAATAAGAAACATTTAATAATAATTAAAATTTTCTATGAAGTTCTTGCCATTTTCACTTCCCAATTAGTAAAAATATTCAATAAATAATAAAAATCCTTGCCTGTGGATTATTAACAGTTTCTTAATAAGTTTTTTGATTAAAATTCAAGTTTGCTAATGAATGATTATATTGAAAAGTAAACAAATTTCTAACTGAAAACTACAAAAGCTTTTTCAACCATGCATACCACTGCTTGATTGCTCTTTTTTAAAATTATAAATATATTTTTTATAATTTTTCAAATTCAATTTTGATAAATTATATATTTAGTTTGCAACAAAAATTTATCGCCTTTTATAAGAACCTTTAACCTTTAATCGTTACCATGAATAAAAGCTTATGAATGTTTTTGTTCGCTTCTATTGATCTCATTTGTTCTCACTTTGAAACTTTTCTCTAATGGCTGCTGGTGTTGTAGGTAAATTGTTGTTTTTTTGTTGCTGTTATTTGCATCGTTTGTCATGTATGTATGTGTATTAACACATAAATTAAACGTAATTACATGCTTCATACAACATAAAACTGAATAAGCCCAAAATCATGATCCATGTGAATTCAGCATAAGCCCACAAACACACTTACCCACACACACATGTCTACGATTAGGGGATACAATAACAAACATAAAAATAACACATCAGTTACAACATTAGCTCGAAAACAACAACAAATATTTCGTTAAGCTCCTAAAAACAATAACGTCTATGACATTTTTGCCCATTTAGTATGATTTAAGAGCTTTTAGGGCCGCGTTTAAATAAATTGGTTTAAACCAATTTAGCCAAAGTGCATTTCTTCCGTGGCACAAGCCTGTCGTGCTAGTTTGAATGCATGTTAGCACGTGTGTGTCTCTGCATGTTTTTCGATTCTAACAACTGATAAATATTTAGATTTTTATATTTAAACATTTAATTGCATTTGCTTAAACATATAATCGAACCATTGTTGTTCAATAACAATTGATAATCGTGATGATAATTTTAAACTCTATTTGAACAACAATAATCGCACATTGAAATTATTGTTAATTTTAGCATTTCAATACGTGGAAACGTAAAATATTCATGCATATATTCATATATACGAAGCATGAATTTCTGTAAAATTATGCTTTAAAATTTTAAAATTGTGTCTCCTATTTAAATCCTATTAGTCAAAGAGAGAATTCACTTATTTTTGTTCTTTCAAGGCAATCGTCCAATAATGTGGTTTTCAGCGAAAATTAAACAATTATCTAAAATAATTTAATAAGGAATGAAATTAAGAAATGATAATTATAATTTACAAGCAAAAAAGTAAACATTAAATACTAGTCTAATATTGATCTTAAGGCATATGACCAAATTTTCAAGTATAATTTTTTTCGTCTTTCACGAATTTTAAGTTGATAATGTCCGATTTCGTGTGCTATAGATTAGTCTTGCTTAATTAATTCGATTGTTTATCAAAAGAAAGTCTTTCTTTTATTCTTTTTAAAATATTAAATGAAATTATTTAAATAGTAAAGAGATTACAATACACTGTCACTAATTAAAATTTTAGGGGTAAAAGTTACATCTGGAGGTTGTGCAAATGAGTCATAATTATGATTTTTTATTTTATCAATTTTTTTATTAAAGAAAAATATTTTCATATAGTTTAAAAAAAAGTATTCTTTTTATTCAAAAAAGTATTACTAAATCTAGTTGCATAAATTTGCAGAGGTAATTCAACTTAGCTTAACACGAAGTTCAAAATTTCACTATTGGATGTTTGTAATAAAAAAATAATTCCTTGAGAATGACTTCTATTTTCTTTCACTGGCACTATTATTTCGTAAATTTATTTGCAAAATTTTCTACATTTAGACAGAATTTTTCTAAAATTTTTCTGTGAATTACAATGTCATTGCAGGTGAAAAATATTATACTATTCTATTCTGAAATTTTTATCGAATTATGCAAAAAATTAGCTTTTAACGTAATATTTATCGAATTATGCACAAAAAAAAACGAATAAATAAAATAATAATGATAACAATATTTCAGTTATTTTTACAATACATTATTGTAGACATTATAATTAACTGGTGGTATATATGACAGTATTATTTTTTATTGGTCCAATTATAAGCCGATGTCTAGATTTACATATACAATATTATAGAAGGCAAATGTTCCGACCTCAAACAAATCTTTTTTGTCTCTGGACAATAATATTTATATCCAGAATTACGCATTTTTTTTCTGTTGGTAGGCAAATTTATGGTTTCTTCTCGAATCCTCTTAATACTTTCCAAATAGATTTCTATTACGTAAAAACTTACATCTAAAAGCACAAAATCTGTGACGCATAAATAAATTTTTGCAGTTAAGACGTTTTGAAGGAAATACTAAAATCTTTTTCGTAAATTTAACATAGACATGATACCAATCAATATAATCAAACCATACAAATGCAACCAATTTTCAATTTCAGCTGGATTACAGAGTTATTGCATCAAACGTCGCAATTCTTTAACATAAAAAACAGTATATGAACGCCTTCATATCCTTTGAATACGTTAGTAAATTTCCTAAAATGTTATATTTCCTTACAGTCTATAGAAAATAATTTTTCTTCAAAATTATAAATAACTAAACTTTTGTGGCTTTATTTTCTTATTAAAATCATTGATTAAAAATATTGAACAAGACCCTTAATTCACAATTGATTGAATGAAGAGTTGTGAAAATTCTAAGCAGCTTTTTTTAATAAACTGTAGCAATAATGAAATTTCTTATATTTTTAAATTTTTTGAAAAGATATATAAAGTAAAGGGACAGGGGAAGCACAATAGATCAACAATGGTCGCAGTGCAAAGGGCCATCTTGGGCCAAACCCCCATTAAATTACATTACATTACATTGCAAGTACTCGTATACAAAATCTGTTTTCTGTTATATTTGGTGTCTCCAGCTGTTTGCTTTGGAAAGAACTAAGGAGTAATGACATTTCGGCTAAAGGCATATTTACTTCTGTTGTATTCGACTTAGAGTAATATTGCTTCCTTTTCTTGGCCGTAAGTCGCTTCTGTAGTTAAGAACTTTGTATATCTTGTCCCATGATCCAACATTACAAGTTTAACCAACGGATCCTTAAGTGTGTTTAAATGAATAATTTTTTTCACGTAGCAGGATATTCCTGCAATTGTAAAGAGGACTTTATTTTTGTATTATTCGAATTTTCTATATGTTTGATGCTAAGAACTTATACCATGAACATTTTTTATAACATTAATTAAAACGTGATTTGTTTAAGACCCTGACTGGTCCTACTTTGTTTATAGTGAATTAATAAAATTTTCGATCTAATATATCTGGAATGAAATTGTTCCTTTATAAAGTTTCGATAATATTTATTACTATATAATTTTGGGTTTTTTCTGTTTAGATTATTAATTTATGTATTTAAGTGTCTTTTACAGCAATTTTTTATGCTACCAATGTCCATAGACTTGTTACCCTGCTTGCGATAAGGGTCACATATGAATGGGACGCTAAGCTGTTGATAGGTGTAGCATAAAACATTACTTTTTCTATAATGCCTTAATTACTTCCGAGTTTATATTAAATTCCTACTCTATTTTAATTTCTACTGTGGTTAGCAGTTGGTTTTTGCAAAGTTTTTCCTGTCTGTCCTTTGAAAGACTTCCTGTTGGATAACTTAAATTGGTTCCCTGCTGTCGCTTAATTATTACACTCCCTCAGCGATTACTCACCACTTATGTGTGTAAATTTGTTTAGCTATTGGTTGGGGACTTGTTAAAGTTATATTAGTAAACAGTGTTTACAACTTGTTAAGAGATGTAATATGGACTTACACATACACATGTGTTTTGGTGAAATTAATTTCTATATCAAATTGTGGTGTCTAAGTTGTATCAAGTTCTTAAGGTTATAGAAATGAACGAAAATGAATGCAATATAAAGGTATATTGTAAAATTTAGTTGTGCTTTGATGTCTTCTGCCTTATGCCAATAATTTTTTTTTTATCAAAGTAGACATGCCAAAATTCAGGTTAGTATTATTTTCAACTTTAAATTCGTTTACAATTTTTAAAAAGACATTGATTGCAGGTAGCAGCTGTAAAAAAGCTTTATTTTAAGCACGTAAAATTTGAACTCATTTATAAACTATTCGCTTTATGTACAGCTAAAGCTACACAGATCTAAAAAACGACAGGGAGTGTCGGTAGTTTATACATTAAAGAATTAAGAATCGAAATGTCCTTAAGACTTATAAATAAATGTACAATCCTTCGAGTAGAAGTTACTGCTGCTAAGATTTAAGCTATTAAGCTACAGTTTTATCGACAAAAATATTGATACTATAACCTAAAGCAAGACTCTGAACACCTTCTTTCACAAGTGAGAATATCACATAAAACTTCGTCCAAGGATAACTAACATCCTTAAACTAAATGGCCTGCCAATCGATAATAGAGCTAATATGGGTGCGTGGACATTCAGTCATTGAAGAAAACCTAGTCAGTAATGATCTGGTAACAAAATATACTCGTTTGCAATATGCGGATATTGAGACGCCCGTTTTACTTTTGGAGACGTATTGACGATATCTTTCTTCGGCTGATAGTCTGCATTACGATGACAAGGCAACAGTAAACGCTTTTTTTTATCATATTTCATGTTCGGAAAATTGTGTGTTTATCAGCGACGAAACTGCTTAAATGGATACATAAACAAGCAAAATTTCTATATTTTGTCTGAAAAGCAGCCAGAAGCATTGAAAGAACCCAGAAAAATGCTTAATTTGGTGCGGATTATGGGCCGGTGGCATGATTGGATTATCTTCTTTCAAAGACGATGAAGGAAGAAACGTTGCTGTGAATGTCGAGCGCTACCATGCGATGACTAAAAATTTTTTACCTGAAATAGAAGAGATGGACTTAACTGACATGTGGTTTCTACAAAATGGTACCACATGCCACATAGCACGCGAAATAATGGCCCAATTGAGAAGCAAGTTTATTTAAAGTTTGCCATCGATTTAACGCTTCTAAACAATTCGTGACACTATATTAAGGATTATGTCTATAGGGACAAACTTGCAATAGTTAGTACACTTAAATCAAATTTTGGAAAATTTATTCATGAGATAGTGACCGATATATTTGAGAGAATCTGTTAAATTTGGACGCAGGTTATCAACCATTTAAGGTGTAGCCGCGGTCAACATTTACATAAAATCATCATCATCTATCGACTCGAACAAAGATTTCATATATTTCCCTAAATTTTATGTGTTTTTAAATCAAATCCAAGCTCTTTAAAAATTATTCTTTATATATATTATTTTGCCAACAAATCACCTCATATACCTTTCATTTTAATACCCTCATACATTTCAAATATTCCAAACATAAAACCACAAGCTACAAAATAAGCCTTAATTTTATTTAAATCACAAACTAAATGCGCATTTCTCTCTTACACTGGTATTTTACAAAAATATCTGACATGTACCAACATATAAATTTCAAACAACTCACAAACTTATACCCTTTTGAAAGCCCAGCGAATTCTTTAACTCATATTAAGTTTCAGTTAAACAGAAAAAGTGAAACTGCTATAAACGTCTATTATTTTCAAGCTCTTGCACAAATTTAATTCACAGTTGCTTTGTGGAGCATAAACATGAACAGGCATACAAACAGAGCCATAGCTGTCAGTCAACACCTACGCTCATACACACAGACTTGCTAAGATATTTATTTCATTTGACAGCCAAAAAGGATTTGCTTATAACCTTTTAAGTCTTGTCATTAAGGCTTTTTATGTATTAAATTGTACTCTTTTCAAGCATAAACGTATTTGCTGCATGTTGTACGCTTCGAAGAAACCACAAAAATGTTTTTCAAAAGGGTCCGTATTGGTGTGAACATGAAGATTTACTAAATTATGCTTTGCTAAATTATAAGAATTTAAAATTGAAATATTTAGTTAAAAGGAAAAATGTTGTTTGCCATTTTGTTAAGCATTTGTTTTGGTTTTGATTCTACTCCAAAAGAATTTAAAATATTTCTATTATTTCACCAGTTTATTTCGTTAAAGAAAATTATTTTAATTTTTCGCCTAAATATAGGCAGTGATGTTAATGGCTTTTTGTACTTTTAAATGCAAAGGTCAAGGTAACTTGTCTGTTTCCATTAAAGGGATAAATAAATAGACATGTAAATAATTAGTATTAATAACTAAATTGATAAATAAATAAGGTTTTTAAAAAAAATTTGAAATAGGAATAATGAATGAATTTATTAATAAATAAATAAAAAATATATGAACAAATAAACCAACAAGAGAACAACCAAATAAATTTTTAAGCAAATAAGCAATTAAACAAATAAATATATGAAAAAGCAACGTAATTAACAAAAACTATTTGAGATATTCTTCTAATTTATTATTTAAAATTTTTTTCTATTTATTGTTATTGTTATTGTTTCTATTTATTGTTACCTGTCTATACTATTAAACGTTGGTGCGGACCAACTCATCAGTAGTCTTTAACCATAATATTTCAAAGCATTAAAACATGTTCAATTATACAAAGATTTTTAAATGCAATAGAAGAGTTCCGTCATATTCAAATAAGTTTGAAAGTTACAAAAATATATAATCGCAATGGGATTAGAAAGTGGTATTTGATATATTTTTCAGCCTAAATTTTTACATAATAATTTCAGGAAATCCGGCTCCTTAAAGCATTAAAATTTTTTACAAAGGCTAAGGGAGAATTTAGTTTCCGATGATGTGCTGAAAAAAATCCCTCCCTAGATGTCTGGGCCTAAGTTCCTGTAGAGAACCCATAGGAAGTGTTGAACAAATTAACTCCTCTTCGTCGAAAGAGCTGCTATGTTGACAAATATAAAGAAGTTTTATATTCTATGATATATGATTGCTCGCACCGATACTATTGGCAATTCCAAGGGTCAAGGATTATGGGCTACTTAGTACTGCGGTTTTTTTTGTGGAACTAACTTGCCAGTTGCCGAAGGTATTAAACATGTCCTTAAAAAAGTAATAAAGCTATTTATAATAATAATAATAATACAGGCCTACTAGTATCTAAAAATTAATACTACAAGTTTCACAAATAGCAATCAAATAGAAATTTCAACACCATCCCTAATCGTGCCTTATAAAATAACCTCATCATAGAAAAACAGTTGAATGGTTTTGAGTAAAATTTCACCAACAACTTTTAGTCGAGATTAACAAAGAATATATTTTGTATAATGGCAAAGGATATTGTTATTGACTAATGTCCTATTTACCACAAAACATTCTCTCTTATAAACGTGAATTAACAGCCTTTATGTCAATCCCATTAATGGGTAATCGAGATTTTAGGTGGTTGTGTAGCGGAACGAAAGGCTGCGTGTTAAGGAGTTACGAAGAAGTGTCATGCAAACAAATATTCTTGTAGGAGCTAAATGGTATCCTTGATGCCAATTACTCAGGGAATGTACAATTTTGATTTAAGAGCGTACCAGTTTCTCTGAAGTTGACACTTCCAATGATCATATTTATAAGTCTCAGGGCAAAATAATTAATATTTTAATGTGGAAACTTTTTGGACTTTGTGCTGTAAATTTAAAAAGATATGGTTCCACTCAAAATTTTATTAAAGATACCATAGATGTAAAAGTAACATTAGATTTATATGATTAATGACTTATATATAACATGTTAAAACTATTTGAGAATAACTCTCCGAGCAAAATGATCTGAATACTAAATAAGTGCAGACGTATATCGGAAATAACAACATTTTCGAACAAATACATAGACTTTGAAATCTAGTTAAAATTCATTGCTGTTTCCTAGAGTTTTGAAAAATGTCTTCTACAAGCATTTGATGAATTGAAACAAACTTTACCACCAAGCAATCGTAAACTGAAAAGCCATTTACTTTATCATAAGTTTTCTATTAGAGAGGATCACTTTGTGACCATAACACGATCATGAGATTTTAAAGGCTGCACGTCATGTTCTTTTTTACGTCTTTCATACCTCTGACATGCCAATAAGCAATAATATTCACTCACTGGGGTTTGCTTATGAAGCAATTGTTTGAATTATTTACGCAAGCATTTAACAAACAAAATTACATTTTACAAGGGAAAAAATTGCTAAGGACATGTTGAATGCGAGGAAACTGTGTTGATATAACTTTCAGGGAAATATGTAAACGAATCCAACTCATGAAGTTTTTATAAGATAACAAGAGGATGAGCGATAATCAGATCTGTTGAACCGAGTTCAACCCTCGTAATCTTTTTATTCAAGTATTTTTTATATGTATATAATATTTCTTCCTTCTTTTGTATTTTTCTCTTATACTCATGAATAGTTCTTTTTTTCTTTTGATTTGTGTTCGAGACCTTAGTTTTTTTTAAGTTCGTATATAGTAAGTCAGTCGGTAGATTTAAGCAGTGCCAAGAAGAGACGAATAAATTGCTACGTTCAAGAGGAGCAATTTGAAGTTATTTTTTTTTTATTAATTGGACATCTACACGATTCAACAAGATCTGATATTTAAGGCTTAATGATGAAGTTTTCGAGCACTAAGGAAATTCAGAGATATAAACCATCTTAATTTCCAAAAAATTAAAATGTTTCAAATGTTATAATTTTGATAAACGTCGAAAATATTAAAAGTTTTCAACATTGATTCTCTTAAGTGATATTTAAACCCATGTACAAACCTTTTAGCCAAATTGTGGCAAAATTCTTTTAATGTATTTGGCCTTGTTTTTTTAATAAAACATTTTCTTATTTTGCTTTAATATTTAATATACCTCTTTTTATTTTTTTCTGTTTTTTCTTTATTAATTTATTTTTTTTATATTCGTATTTATTATTCACATAATTTTATTTAATTTTTTAAATATAAACTAATTTTAATTTACTTGGTTTTGTTTAAAAATTCGTGTATTTTATATGAAATCTATTGTGTGGTGATTATATACAATGTGTTTAAACTAATTGTTTTTTTTAATAATTATAAAATTTTTTTAAAATATATTAAAACATTTGTGTTGACAATTAACATCAGTACAAAAATACACATAATGTATTAACATTTCTTGAATTAGAGTAAAATAATCAACTAGATAGAATATAAAAAGTATATTGAACAAGCGAAATTCTAATGAAGTATCTAACCTTCGCATGCATAGGGGATTTACAAATATCATACGAAAATATTTCTCCTTGCAAGTCCTTCCACATAGTCAGACGTTCGCTATTTTGAATTACTGTCAGCTGTTGGGCACTGTCAAATTGTTTTGTGCCAATAAAAATTGCACTTTTAAATTACAATGTGCCCTGTGCCTTGTTTCCTTTTATATTAGCAATTAATTTTTCTACATTTCACAAATTATTATACATAGTTTCAAGAGTTTTTTGATCCAACTAAAATTGTACATCAAAAATTAAAAAGATAACATTGAGGGCCTGTTTCACTTCCTGTTTCCTGTTTTAAATGCTGCAGTAGTGTTGTGTTCTCCAGACAACTTTGTTTAGTTTGTATGTGGTTTTGTCTAGATGTGTCAAGATAGCCAAAGCAATTTTATTCTGTTTGACGTGTGATGAAGGTAAGTAGTTCAAAATTTCTCTTTATATCCGCTATGCTCCGTAGTAGCAAATATTGTTTTCATGTCCTTTATAAAGGCCCAACGTGTTAGTAGTTTCAGTCTATTTTAATTATTCATTAGATGGTTCGAAAAATGTTGTATTTTTGTATGTGTTGCCATTTGTTTTCTGTGAATTTTCTAATAAATAATATTCACTGCCTGGCCCACGATGTCGAACGACATCGTTCGCTTGCATAAATACGTTTGAAACAGCAACAAATTTTAAAATGTTGTTTTTGGTTTGAATGTATTTAAGCACGCGAACGATGTCGTTCGACATCGTGGGCCAGGCAGTCAATTTTTTTGAACCTCTTTCACATTCATTATGAATTTTATTCTTTGCGTTGCTTGTTGAACATATCCAGAATTTGTTCTGACTAATGCTCAAGAGCCCATCTGCTCCATTTATGATCATAATGCTGAAGATACAGAAACCAAACATGCTAATGATCCATAATCAACTACAAATCTGTTCTGAGCTTCAATCCTAAAAATAATGCTACATCAGACCTTGGAATTGAAAAATCACATTAAAATTCAGCAATAATATATATGGGCCAACCAACGGGCTGGGAATGAGATTTCCAATATTAGCGATCCTAATGAAAGTTTTTGTGCTAAATTCGGAAAGGAAATAGGTAGAGGAGAAAAAATTTAATTTTGGGTTGTCGTTTTATATAGAATCTTGTGGAAATAGGTAGACCATAAAATACCTCACTAGAGGTCGTAGTATGGTGGCATTGTGCTCTCAGTATACTCACTATGCACCGGCTGACAACTTTTTTAGTAAAGTACCAATATTTTATGATTTTAATATTTAGCTATTTAAAAATTAGTTAATCTGGCTCTAGCTCCAAGCCTGAGTTTGACGATTTATTTTTTAAAGTAGTTTCCTTTCGAGGAGAGGTAAAATCAAATTTATATCAGGGTGGAATAATACTATTTTCAACGATCGCTATAAATAACATCATCCTTCAGCGCTCATGTGGCTGCATATCTTCTGTTTTTTAGGCAACTGCTAATGTTTGGGAGCATCATCTATCTAATCCACTTGTGTATTCGAAATAGATAAATGTTAAATATTTAAACGAAAATCACAATGTAACAAACTTTTGTATTATTGCAAAACAAAAATGCAAAGGGGATTCCTTCTTCATAATCAGGTAATCGAAATGGCATCAAAAAAATATGGTATTAAAAATGTGTTCCTGAAGGATAGTGATGATAGTGTTGTGACCTTCAAAAACAATAATGTATTGTTGTGCTGGTGTAATAATGCGAAATATTAAAAAAAAGATAATTCGAAAAATTATTAACATGAGTTGTCAAATATCTGGTCCAATGGACAGGACTCCAAAAACCAAATATATTCCAGTGACAACCTTATATTCGAATCATTGGAAAAAATTTAAAATATCTCTACTGCCAGACCTCAAGTAATCGATATTATTGACTTCTTCGTAAATTCTTGTACTGAGATTAATCAAAAATGAGGAAGTAATTTATGTCTGTCATCTTCAAAAATTTATAAATTTCGACAAAAATGTCATACAGAAAATAAAACTGATTTTAATTTATGATGGTGATGTATGAATAATTTTCTATATAAGCCAATTAGATCAAGTCGTTTGATATTTTTTAATCATTTTATTTGAAACAAAATTATTTAATCCTTCAGTATATACAACTTGGCTGAAATTTAAACTGTTGTTGGTTAGAAAAAGTTGACAGTAACAAGCGAAGAACTGTGTCAAGGTTTAGCACATATTTTTAAACAACTGTGGCAGAGAAATTTTGTATATAAATAATACTCCATTCGAATTTTGGTTATTAATATAAATTATAAAATGTTTGTTTAAATTTCCTTCCGTCGTCTTTATTAAGGAAAATACTCGTATGTTTATGCGTATGTTTACATAATTCTTTAATTAAAAGAAATATTTTTTCAAATTAATTCTTCCAAAATTTATGCTTCTATTAACACGTTAACAACAATATTTAAAAAATATATATATTTTCAAATATTTTTTCATTTACTTTTTAAAAATATATACTTAATTTAAATACTGTTTTTTCATTTGTTAATTAAAATATTCGATGCCAGTTGAGGTTGTGACAAAGTATTGAAAAATTAAATTTAAAAAAATATATATTTTTTTTAATAAAAAAAACTAATAAAAAAAAATACAAGAAAACAATATAATAAATAAATGATATTGACAATGTTGGTGCACTTTAAGTAATTTTTAACAAAAATAAACACAGTATTATAAGACATGCTTAAAATTATCTTTTTCATTTTTATTTAAATGCATCAGTCCTTTTATTTTAACTATTTGTAGTTTATTGTTTCGTATAATATATTTAAAAATTGGACTTTTAAATATCTGTTTTTCAAAATGTAATTATACTTAGCTAAACGAACTTTATATACTACATTCATGACAAATGAGTTCTATTTTAAACCGATTATTTTGAATTCAGTTGCAACTAAAATTTATTCAAACTAAAAAGTTTTTGTGTTCCAATATTAAACGTGTTTGACTAGTAAATTCAAATGAAATTATTTTAAATAAAATGAAATCAATAATTAGATTTTAATTACATATTTAAATTTATTTAATGGGCTTCTTGTGTGTTAAAGTAATCTATTCTTATTTATTAATTATTATATACTTAATACTATTTTTAATATTATTAAATTATTTTAGTTGGTTTAATTTAAACTATTTAAATTTATTAGCTTATAGTTGTATTTTATTTTACTCTACAATTAGTATCACGATTGTCTTTTTAAACTAATTTTATTTATTTTTTTATTATGTAATTTCAACAAAAATTTAAGAGAAAATAAAATTTTATTTCAAAATATGGATGTTAATTATGATATTTCATGTCGCTGGAAATTTATATGAAAAGTTCAATCGATATCGATTCAGGAAATTTGCCCACATTCGTTTTGGTTTAAAAATTTAATATAAATTTTTAATCGATCTTCATTAAAAACTTTTAGCTTCAGAATATTTTTGTTGAGGATTAAATACATTCGTACTAAAAATTACATAAAAAATTGTTTTAAACTTCTTTTATTACAAATTTACTGAATACAATTTAATTCTATTTTTTTAAGTTAATACTCAACAAGAGACATTAAATATTAAAAACTATAGACAGTTGGAAAATGTTTAATAGTTTTTATTAAAAAAAATACCAAATAAAATAGCAGCTAGTGAAATAAATTCCAATGAAATAAGTCCCAATGGAACCCAAAATAATAATATTAAA
Organism: Germaria angustata; assembly: GCA_963681545.1. NCBI lineage: Eukaryota > Metazoa > Arthropoda > Insecta > Diptera > Tachinidae > Germaria > Germaria angustata. Next base: position 94,849,608 of record OY812999.1, on the reverse strand, counting down.
TAGATTCCAGTAATATTAAATGAAATAATTTCCAAAGAAAACTAGATTAATGCCAAATCTTAAAATAAAATAAAACCCCAATTTTAATGAAATAATAAATTAAAAATTAAATAAAAAATTAAATTATTTCCAATAAAATAAAAGTCAAATATATGAAACAACACCAAGGGGTAGAAAAATCTTAGAAGCCTAAGGTCAGGCCTAGGCAGGCCCCTAAAGGAAAGTCCTTGCGTCAGAAATACTTTACACATTTGGGACATTCTTGGACATATTATACATATATAAATTAAAGAAATTGATAAGTCCCAAATGCAATAAAAAATGCTATTTTTTAAATTTTAGAAACACTTTTTTCAAATTCATTTTACTTATTTTTACAAAATGAAATAATTTCAAATAGAAAATGTAATAATATTCTCAAGGCATGACATGAATTCCAAAAAATTACACCATATATCTTAATACGAAAATGTCTAAAATTTATGAAAGTTGTTGTGCACATTTTTGTTTTGGGCATTATTTCATTTAAAACATATATTAAGTTAGAATACTCATCCTTTAAAAAGCTATATTTCAAATTGTTAGTTTTTCGGACTATAAGAATTCGCAAAAAATTTATTTGAGCTCTTGCGGTACAAAAACTTCTGGGATAAAAGTCGCATAAATAATTTTGATATTTGATTCAATAAAAAAATGCCTCTACTAAAAAGTGCCTAAAAGTAAGAAAATACACTCATTTTGCAAAAGGGTTTTTTCCAAAAAAATGTTGGCCTCATCTTTAACATATAGATAGTTTTGCTAATAATTGTTGATGGTTAAGCTTCGTAAAAAATATAACTAAAAATTAACAAAAGTGTTGCATATAATTAACTAATATATTAATTTAAAAAAAACGCATCTACAGAGCTTTCTTGGAGAAGACTATAACCCTTTAGCGTAGAGGAAAGTTGTGTACTTTCATTATAATGCAAGATTCTGCCAGGGGTGGCTTAGCCTATCCCAGATACTCCTCTACACACCAGTGAAAGTAATCCATCACGGAAGCTGATAATTTCCCCAAAAACAAAATTTATATATATTTCTGTACATTGTCTTAATTATTTATTTAATAGTATATAGTATTTTTTAAATCTTAATAACTTTTCATGTCTTTTCCTAACATTATTCTTGCAAATTGAAATTTTCATTAGATTAGATTTATTGTATGCTTGGCTAAGTTTTTCTTTTCTGTTTTGCAACTAAATTATTTTAGTATTCATAAACCTTTTTTATAAATTATATTTAGTTGTTATATTTAATTCTAATGAAATAATTATTTATATTTATATATTCATATTTATATAGTTTTACAATACAATAAGTATTTTAGGAATCAATGGCCCTTTATTCATTCTTATTATTAATAATTTACTTACTTAAGAAATAAATTCCTTAAATGGCATAACATTACTTATTAGTGTGTTATTTTTGTGAGTGTAGCTATAACTAACTTTTTAATGTTGGGTACAAAACTTTAACAATTTGTTGTATTTTCTTTCATTTTAAAATTCTTAGATTTTAACTGTACACTTGTCGCAAAATTTTGCTTTTCATTAATTTATGCAATAAATACACTGTGAAAAAAATTGTTTTTAAAGTCTTACGTTTCCTCATTATTAATTTTTGCAGTTAATTTACATTTGGTTAAGAGAATTTAGAGCTTGATACTTTTTTCCTCTCCTTGTATGAAATTAAAGCTTTATTTTTGATAGTTTTTCCAATAATTTTAAGATTATCAAAGTGTCATACCAAACAGGGGCACCACAATGACCACAAATGATATAAGAAAGAGCTTCTCACTGGAACTGCTTAAAGCACTGGCTTGACATAGTAAATCTTCGGGAAAGATTTCCAATATTGGCAGTTGCTGGCCGGTGGTGGGATCATGGCAGGTATTGGCACGAGCTCGCTAAAATACAAATTAATAAGAGTAAAAAATTTTACTGCTTCATTTTTAATTAAAGTTTAACAAATGAAATAAAGAACGCTTACGCGCATATCACTGGAAATTAAGGGAAGCTTCAAAGAAGAGCAAAAAATAAAAGAAAATAAATTAAATTTTACAAAATGGTATATAAAATTCAAAAGAGAAAACTTTCATTATCATACAAGGAAGGGTCTCCCAGCCCCACTAAACATTTTTACGAACTATACCAAAATTTACTCATGGCTTAAAATTCAGTTTGAAACTTAAGCTGTTCTAATTAGAATAATTAGTCATATCTATGTCAACAACATTTGCTGCAAGACATTTGAACTGAGAACATGGAAAACAAATTATCTCCAGTCCTAATTGTAGTATTAAAACAGTAAAAATTAAATGGGTGAGGGGCTGAAGTTTATTGCTTCTTATATATTTATTTTTAATTAATGTTCCTTAAGAATTCACATATTTTATTAAGAAACTAAGCAACGAAATTTTTCTGTAAATTGTTGGCAATTTTTCTAATTGAAAACACACAAAGAAATTTGACGAATTTTTAGTGGCCTTCAATTGCCTTTACCATGATTTATGTAAACAACTTTTTACCACCGTGGTTGGTGTTTTTATTGAATCACACAAATCCTACTTTGTAGGGTGGGGAAGAAGACATTACATGTTAAAAAAACTATATTTCTAAAATTAATTTTTATATAATATATACATAAGCATTCCAACAAAATATTCTTTCGCATTTAGGAAAAATACCACCAAAATTATTAAAAAAAATTGGTTTGTGTAGTACAATAAGAATTTAAAAATTGTTTTAAATGTATTAGAAAAAATAAACAATCTCATAGAAAATAATTTAAACTAAAAAAATAAATGAAATTGAGATTTTTCTGCCTTTATTAAAGATGTAACAAGTTTTAACACCCATTTTATTATTTTCGCTTTAAAGGAATTTTTATTGATACAAATATACTTCATATGAAGTTTAAGTGATTTTAAAATTATTTCAGCTAAAAGCATTTTTCAAAATAACATAGAATTAGCAAAAATAGACAACTCTAATTCAGGCTTGACTTCTAGAGTTATTTTTTATATTACAGCCCTGTATGGGACCAGGGGAATGACGAGCTAATATTAGAGAATCTCATTGCCATCTTTTGTTCTTCAAAACTTAAAAAATTCAGTTTTGGTGAATTAAATTAATTTTAAGGTATTGAAACTAAAACTTTAAAATAGAAAACGAAAATAAATCAAACACCGGTTATTTCTTAATAGCACGCTGTGCACTTTATAGTTTTAAATTTTTGTTTTAATAAACATTTTTGCACTCACCTGCACCATTTTCTTCATATCATCCTTTTGTATAACCTTAATTTGAGCTGATTCGCGTAGCCATCGTCTCAGCCAATGGCCGAACCATACCAGGCCACACTCACACTCCAAGGGGTTGTGAGAGGTATCCAGTCCGCCCATAATACTGCGTGTGCCCACCGTATCCCAATAGGTTTTATTAGGATAAAAGCTATCTGCCGCCAAGGCAATAATTTTATTATGCGATATATCTATAGATAAATGAGGCACCGATCTTAGAGTGTAAAAAATTCCCGGTGGCAAATCAGAGATTTTCGTATGGGATATTTTCACATGCAATTTCTGATTGCGTGCTAGACCCTCCAAAGCATCGGGTGCAATAGTTTGAACATTAGAGCCATAAATCTCTACCAACTGCAATTTGGTGTTATTCGATAGTTTTTGAAAGAGCTGCGGTCCTATATTGGTGTCTACAAAGTGTATTTTGAGTTCTTGTAGGCCAGAAATACGTGCCACAATGTCACCCAGATTAGAGTGGGCAGTTAGATGGAGTTTCCTCAATGACCTTAGCTTGCTGAAGGCCAAAGGATTCATGATTTTAACATCTAAGAGATTTAAATCCGATAAATGCCTTAAGGTGGCCATGTCATGTATGGAGATTCTTTTTAAAGGATTATGGGCCATATCCAGCACTCGAACAGAATTTGGCAAGTGCTCAACAGCACAGGAAGCATTAATGATTTTATTGTGTGAAATATTAACAAATCTTAGTTGACGCATTTCATGCAGAGGGGAAAGTTCCTGTAAATAGTTGCCACTCACATCCAAATACGAGAGTAGAGGTAAATTTAGCTGTGGCAAAATGTAAAGGCCCATGTTGTAGATTTTGAGTCGTCTGAGGCGGGGAGTGTGAATAAAGATCTCCTTGAGATTTGTGGTAACTAAGGGATTGGCAGATAGGTCTAGATTCGTAAGATTATTAAGGAAACTAAAGGTGTTATCGGGTAGCACGGTGATCTTATTGTTGCTTAAATTGATGTCATATAAAAACTGAGAGTTAATAAACATACTAGAGTCCAGATACTCCAGCATATTTGAAGACATTTGAATACTGCGCAAGGTGAAGCCTACATCCGAAAAAGCCGGCACTGGCCACACTGTCAATTGGTTGTCCGATATATCCAAATACTCTAAACGTGTGTTCATGAATACTTCCCTGGGCAAAGCCTTCAGCTTATTAGAATTTATTTTTAATATCCGTAATTTTCTCAAATTAGAAAATTGTTCTACTTGCAACTGATCTAATTTATTTAAACTCAAGTCCAATTCCTGCAAGGAATTCAAGCCTTGGAAGCTTCTTCTTCTCAATGATGTTATATTGTTATTCGAAAGATTAAGTATCTCCAGGAACTCCAAGTCTCCAAACGCATGATTAGCCAGAGATTGTATGTCATTGTTCGCCAAGTTTAGGAATCTTAAAGTATTGGCTAAATTGGCGAAGCTATCGGTGCGTGTCAATAAATTATTGCTCATGTCCAGGTGATAAATGTACATGTAGGAAGTTAAAATATCCTCAAAGTAGGCTATACGATTATAGGTTAAATTCAGCCTTAAAGGTGTGGTGGTATTGGACACGAAATGAAAAGACTTTAGAGAAAAGGAGCAAAGATTATTAAACATTAGATCCAAAGCTGCTAAGTTTGGCAAAATGGTAAAAGCTTGATGCGATATATTGGAGATCCTGTTGAAGGAAAGATCTATGTATCTCAAAAACTCCAAATTATAAAAGGCGTTTTTCTCCATAATTTTAATTTTATTAGACTGCAAATTCAATGTCTGTAAGTCTCCCAAATTATTAAAAGTATTGGCCGCTATATGATCCAATGAATTGTAGCTCAGATCAATCTCCACCAAATGCGAATGAATTTCGGGTAAAAATAGTCCTTTCGGTAGGGATTTTAACTGGTTAAAACCCAAATTGATATAAGACAATTCTCTCATATTTGAAAATGTTTCATTGTTTAAAGACTTTAAATTGTTGTTATCCAAGCCCAACCACATGAGCTGCGACAGGGGAAACAAAGCATCCAAAGGATCTATGGACTCCATGCTCCTGGCTGGAAAAACGGCAAAAGAAAGTTCTAGAATTTTCAAGGTCTTTGAGACATTCTCAAATACCATGGGATGATGTATATTGATGTCATTGAAACTTAAGGAAATTTCCTGTATTTGATCTAAACCAGCAAAGGAAGACAAATGTAAATGAGTTATTTTATTATTCCTTAATAATATGGTCTGCAAATTAGAACCCCAGCCTTCCAAAGCAAATATGCCTTCCGGGATATCAGTTATAGAGTTGTAGCCCATATTCAAATATGATAGATTGGTGAAATTCTTCAAAGCCACAACGGGTATCATGGTGAAATTATTGCCAGACAGCGACAGAACTCGCAAGTGCTCTGTGTTCTCGGGTAAGTTTTGCAATTGGCATATATTGTTAGAGGTCAAATACAAATATTTGAGTCGGTTCAGTTTTCTTAAAGCTCCCGGTACTGAGTTGAGATAGTTCCTTTCCAAGTCCAAATACTCCAAAGAATCTTCTATACCCTCAAAGGCCTGCAAGTGGATGCGTTCTATATTATTAAAGGCCAACACAAGGTGAACAATGCCTATTTCCTTAAATGCTGAGGCGGGTAATTCCTTTATATAATTCTTTTCCAAATTTAAAGCTCTAATATGCACATCCGAATAATTCGTTTGGAAAATATCCGTTTCCAAGGACTCTATTAAATTCTGGCCCATATCCAGCTTTTCCAAGTGCATGCGCACCTGTCTTATCTCCTTATTTTGCACACTACGCAAAAGATTGTCCCTTAACGATATTATACGCAATTCATATAAATGCTCAAACAGCTGATGCGGAAATGTGGCCAATAAGTTGCTCGATAAATCGATGGTAATCAGACTTCTGGGTAGAAAATTTGGTGTTATGTGATAAATTCTATTGTTCGATAAATCTAACCAGAGCAGCTTTTGTAAACGATTAAAAGGTTTGCCAATCTGGTGGCTGTTGCCCAAACGACCCATGCCTGGTATGGTATTGGACGTTATGTGTGATCCTTTTAGGTTTTCATCTCTGGTGATGGTTTGTATGGCAGCCGATGAAGGATGAGTAAGACCACTGGCAGTTTCGTGTTGTGAGGAAGGCGACACTTCGGTAATATCATTGCCGGCTAGATGTAATGAGCGCAAAGTATCATATTGGGCCTCCCAGTTGACATCCAAAGAAGTTATGTGATTTCTGGAAAAATAAGAAGAGATGTAAAATTTAACGAGTTTTGTATTTGGCCTTAATTGTATGCAAAGAAAAATCTGACTTTAAATCTGCTTGCATTTATTTAATTTTTTCTTTATATACCACACTGGCTTTCAACAAAAAAATTAGTGAAAATCGAAAAGTTTTAAGTTACTTAACCAATTTGAATGAAAGAAATTGTGATTCAAAGGAAATAATTTAAACATTTTCGTCTGCTATAATTTGGTACACCCTGGTAGCGAAACACTACAATGAAGCTGACAATGCAATACCAACCAGTTGTAAGACATGCCTAGAGTATCATAGTTGATCTTATGATATTAATGCAATGCGACTTACAGAATTTATTTTATGTATTTCGTCCTGATTATTTTCCGATGTTGGCTCGTACTATTTTTGTTTTCTATTAGAAGCCTATTTTAAGCAAAGTTATATGCATTATTTTCTATATCCCAAAGAATGAAGCAGTAAAAATATTTAATTTTGACATTTTCAAAAAATTTACAACAATTTATATATGTTTCTAAATAAGTTTCCATCATTGTTTTTTTTTTTTAACTCGTTGAACATATGTTTCGTTATTATATGTCACATACAAAAAAAGTTTAATTTTTTTGAAAGTTAAGCGTTCAGGAAATAATATGCAAAATTTTTTATTTTCCGGAAATACACCTTGTATCCTGTGGGTCAATACTTTTAATAGAAATTAAATTTTTGAATGTGTAAATAATAACATCGTTTCATGCTATTCTTTTACGCCTGTTAGTGGACTAGCCTAACTTTAATCTGGAGAGGAGTTATAAAAGTGGAACATTTTGACAAGAAGTTTTCAACTCATAATTTTTTCAATAATTATTAAAAATTTTAAAAATTTTCGTTGCACAACAATTATAGAAAAATAAATAGCTTTCCCTAGTCCTGAATGACTTTTTAATTTTCAGTTTTACTGGCCATGTTAGTGTTTTTTAATATATATATATGTATTTGTTGTAGAATACACAACATAAAATTTTTAATAGAAAATTTAATAATATTAAATGAAGTCTGCCTATTCTAAGTCAACGATCATAAGGTGGCCTTAATTCAACAACAAATACAGAAATGTCATTATATAGTTTGCATGCGTATTAGTTTTCTTATATCAAACTAGTTTTTTTTGTCATACTTAAAAAATATTCGGCTTATATGTACATATTTAATTTTGATCATCTTACCTTTGCGCCACTAGCCTTGTGAGAGAGTGAAGTTTTTGTAATGCTTCGTATGGTATATGCTGCATTTTGTTCCCCGATATATCCAAAGTCATTAAGCTGTGAGTCATCGTACTAAAAAGACAAGAGAATGTTTGAGACTTTTGAAATCCAAAAAGAAGATAAAATACTCCACAAATTTTAATAAAAAAAAAATGGTATAAAATAATATAGAATTAATAAGTGCATTGAAAATACATTTAGGTGTAGATAGAGTCAACGATAAATGGTCACCGGAATTCAAGAGTAATTTTATACAAATGGGATGTTTGTTTTGCGAGAAAAATAATAACGAGAATTTTGTCAAAGATATCAAACAAATCAAATGATGTCATTGACATCAGAATATGTAAATTATTGCATTGTTATTTGTATTGACATTTCTTTTGCTATTGAAAAAAGAGACTTGAAAAAATAGGAAGTAAAAATGTTCCAATTGGATAGTGAAAACAAAAATATTACTAATAATTGTTGGGCAAAAAATGATGATTGCTGTGCGCTTAAGCAATAGGAAAATAATAGAAATTTAAGTAAATATTTGCTCTGTCGACTCCCTCTAGCCACATATACATATGTGGCTAGCAATTAAAGTTAGAGCAATTGTAGCCATTGCCCATTGATTGGGAAATTCTTTGTTCACTATGCACAGTATGTGTGCAGTATTTGTGGTTGCTAAACAATTTTTTTTGAGGCCCCATTTTTAAAAAGTTATATTTTTAGTTTAATTTACGAATTTTAAACTTAATATTTTAAAAGAACGACTTTTGTTATTTTCAAAACTTTGTTCATTAATTAGTTTCAAAAACATCATTAAATGTTTTTGCAAACAGCAATTAAAATTCATCCACTTTCAAATAAAATTTCTCTTCAACTACTGCTGAAACTTCATTTTCTTTTATTATTCTATAAAAGCTTATTTTCCAGAAAATGTTTAAACTAATTAAACAACAAGCATATATATTTAACCCTTTGCATCTCTAAACAAGTTACATTTAATATCAAAAACTCCCAGGAAGATTTTAATTCAACATTAAAATATCGATTCTGTTTAGTGGTAAGAGATAATTTAAAATAATTGCGGTTGAGAGTCATGAACAAATGAAACACAGTTTGAACAGGAAACCAAGGAGAGAATAAAATTTACAATTTTTAAACATTCCCATTCAAACTTAATTAACACAATATCAAATGGCTAATATTGTTCTAACACAGAAATAATTTCAAACAAACTTTAAACATAAAGTAATACGAATGAAATTTTGTGCGTAGAGGAAATATTTTACGAATTGATTGTATTTAAATTTAATTTTAAAGTGGCAGCTGAGTGAAGAATAATTTTATATTTTCGTTAAGGGTAAATGCGAAATCTTTGAAAAATTTTATATATTTTCGTAGTAAATAAATAAATAAATAAATAAATATCAATTGTTTGCTAACGCTGCAATACAGTGGCTTAAAAAGCTTCTAGCTTGTAAATATTTTGGTATCTCCTGAAATATAGAAATAAGTTTCAGTGAGCTTATTAATATCATAAATATAAGGCTTATGATTTGTTAAGCTGACATGCAAACTTAGTGCTCCCTAGAAAATTGACGGTCGAAGACCGGCTCCACCAGCTTATCATCACACACATTTATTTATTTTAAATGGCCTAAAAATTACTTTTATTCCAAATCCTTACAAATTTTTTTATACCTAAATTATTTTTTGAAGTAACGCACTTACAATTGCGTAAAATTTTTTCATTTCGTTTCGAAATTTATTTAATCTAACCATTGCGTTTCTTTCATTTCATATTTTATTTCCGTAGACAAACGCAGGCCCAATTATCTAAAATGAGGTCACTGTAATACCGATAAAATTGGGAATAATATAGTGGAAAATTTCGTGCATATATTTTATATAATCAACTTCTTTTCTGCCTGCGAAACTAATTACTTTAGCTTTTGCTGGATATGGGAATGAAATTTCTGTTCAGCGTATTTTAGTCTATAAATTAACAAACTGTTCCATGGCTCACGAAATCATATTCTACCCGAATATATTTACGTTGGCAAATATATATATACAAGATTTTAATTTTAATATACATATTGCAAACTATACACAGACTTTAGTTTGAATTTTTGGTGAAGAAATTAAAGCTTTTAATTTAGAATTGGCGAAGTTTGTACGACGCAAATTTTGGTAAACTTTGTGTAAATATTTTATATCGTTACAGGACATTAAATGTGGAAGGTGTAATGAGCGATCAGTTTTTCTTTCCTTTGTTATTACTCTTCACCCACATATCATAATATTATATTATCAATGTATAAAAGTTTTAAAAATAAAATGTGATTGATGGAAAATTTTGGTTAATTAACACACACTTCGCCAATTAAATTAAAATCTTTAATTTAATTTAAAGTATAGACACAGAAACAGTTTGATATATTAAAACAAAAAAAAAAATCCTTTCTATTGGCCAATGTAAATATATTATGGTATTTCGTGAGCCTTGGTGCAGCGTGCCACTTTATAGATAAGCTGATGATGATTTTCATCTCCAAATATCCAATTCCAGCAATGGCTAAAGTATTTTGGTTTTCTTAAGCGAAAAAAAGTTAATTACTATATACCGCTTGCTCCTGGTCCTTGTTTCAAATTAAGATATATCAATTTATATTGTCTTATTCAAAGTTGTTGTTCAAACTTTTAGAAAATAAATTTCTATATAAAAATAACTGCTTGAATTTGGAAACACGAAAAAATAGATAAAAAACTTTTAACAAACATAAATTTAAATTTTTTGGTGTTGTTGGTTTCACTACAAGTTCTCGATCGAAATTTTTGGTTAAATTTACAAGATCAGGCGGTTAATTTTAGGGAATAAACTTATCTTTTCAATTGGTAGTTTTATTATTAGAGTTGATTTACATTTAAAAAGTTATTTTTAAGGTCAATGAAGTTAAAATTTCACTTAATTTTATGTTGAATTCTTAAGCATTGCTTTCATTTAATGCATGACTGAAAATAAAGTTATAAAAATAATTTCCACTCCACCGTAATGTCTATTGACATTATAATTGCAAAGTGTTGTCATATAAAATATATTTTAATTGTTATTGCACATAAAAAATTTATGCAACAAAATGGTCTAAAAAAGAGACAAGCCAAGTTTCAACTAAAATAATAATAATAAAAGAATATTAAATGAATGCAAAACTTTTATTTTTAGTTAGACGAATTTTAAAGTATGAATATATTTTAGAGCAAAAATAAAATGTTGCTAATATTGTATAAAACCAACAAGCATTTTGAAGTTAAAAATTATTCCTTTCCGAGCTAAGAAAATGTACTGAGTAGTTATAAAAAATGATAATATATTGAAAGGGACGAAACTAAACTTTTTTTCCAAATATATCTATTTCAGCTAATATATTTAATATAAAATCGTGTAAAAGAGCGATATATTATAACACAGGAAAGGCTTTAAAAGCTCTATAAGTGTAAAAAATATTTTTGATTTCTCACAAATTAAAAAAAAATATATATTTCAATAATTTATACGTCCACATTTTCGTATCATGTGAAAAAATACTTCAGAAAATTCATGTTTGATAAAACTTTACTAAATCAATATAACATCCTTTTAGTAAAACTTCAGTCGAGTTCAAACACAGCCTTTATATAGAAAAAGTGGTAATATTATATGTGTTACCCACTGATGTTCTCTAAGCCGGTGCCAAGATGACTGAAACTATGAAATAAATTTTGCAATTAGACGCCAACTAACTTTACACCAGCTTCAAAGATCTCAACAGGCAAAGCATTACTTAATAACATATTTATTTGCAACATCTTACAGGTTCTATTTATTTGTTGAAATGTTTTTATTTTTAATTTTGCTACAGCTTATTAATGAATTAAGCACTCATATTAAGGAACTGTACACTTACTTTTACAAGATAGGTCAAAATAGGTCTAGAAATCATTCGCCCTGTTTCTATCCAGTCAGTTTTTCCTAAAACACACTCAGTCTACCCCATGCTAATGTTGCACAGAATAACTATTCTATTAAGCAGGATTTAAAATTATAAAATTTTGTTTTATATGAGAGGTGGCCTTTTTCTTGATCCTAGAAAATATTGTTTAAAATGGAACTACACCTGCCATAAGAAAAACATGCTATGGAATATATAACCTCCTCACTGAATTTGCTGAAATTAGTTCTATAAGGCTAAAATTCTTTTTGTTACTAAAATCCCACGTATTTCATAGTAAAATAACTGCAGAATTAAATTTTGCAGTAGAATTCAGATTAAATATATTGTGTTCCTAGACAAGAGTATTTGGATATTAAATTACGTTATGAAATAAGCGTAGCGATGGCTGAAATACTGCTGGAAATGCACCACTATTGGGTATTTCTTGGCAAAATATATTTCAATAATTTTCAAATGTATATAAAATGTTTACTGGTTTTTCATAAAATTGTATCCAAAAATATTTTATGAACATAAAACTGATGATATTTATTTATATTTTAAAATATTCTCTTACAAAAACTGAAAAAGGGGGAAACTGTTTGCAAGAATGATATCAGGATTTACATCAAATTCTAACAATAATTTTTTTTGGTATAGAGTTTTTTTATTGCTAAAAAATTAAATCAAATATTTATATAACATGATATTTTTATAAATTATTTTAAATATTTTATATCACGAAATCCTTTAACTCTTTTGAAAAGTACCCTATTAAGACTTGTCGAATGTTATACCCAAACTTCTATTAAAGACCACAACACACGATCAAAATGCTTGATAACAATTTCGTGTTCATTTAGCTGCAAGTTCTAACACACAGGAGCTCTAATCTGCTACTTACTGCCTACAATATACACTAACAAATTATACATGTAGCACGACAGAAATCAATAATTTTCAATTTTCCACCCAGCATTTTTTTGATGTAAACTTGCAAATTTGAGCAAATGGAATATCATGGAGCAAAATTATTAATTATTTAAAATGGTTGCATTTTTATTTTAGTAAAAAGTTTATTCTTTAGATGAGTATTACTGAATTTGTTATTTATGTAGGGCGCCAACTGCAAAAATGTCAGCTAATTCAAATATGACATTGCTTTTGCTCTTCTTGTACCAGAATAGTCCTGTATGAATTTTTGATGGTGTATTGAATGAAATTAGAAATCTTCGGTAAAGTAATTAGAAGGCATCAAGGGATGATATCTGTTCTACTATCATCTTGAAGTCAAAGAGTGATTTTGTGGCAAGTGCTATAATTTGACAGTATTGCGCTGCCTATTATTGTCTTCCGTAGTGTTAATAATCCTGAAGACCTATTGCAGTTTTTTGTCAAGAATATCAATAACACTTTCTTTGAGTTTATTGTACATTAAACACTTCCAATTTTTTAGTTCGAAAAGATAAGGATTCTTAAACACTTCAACTTATATAAAGACATTTCTAGTCTGAAGTATTTTATAAATATTTTCATGACAGGACTTTAAAAATTCGTATTTTTTATTTTAAAATGAATAAAAGCTGTGTTCCTTAATCTCAAGATAAACCAATTTTTCTTAACTTTCATCACAGCTAATTACCAACAACAGCACGGTTTAAAACTTAAACCCAATTGCTCTCGAATTCATCAAAAAGTTTAGTAAAATGACGATAATTTAAATGTTGATATGATTAAAAATTTTCAACCAATTATAACTTTTAATGCAGAAACTTTTTTACAAGAGGGTAATTTACTTAAACTATCCATACACATACTTATTTGGCATCATTTGATTTCCATGCCATTTGTTGTTGCTTCATTTTTAATGTGTAACATTTAAGTCTAATGCGTTTGCTTTCCTGCGTATCTACATCTGCCTAATACTTTAAACATTTTAAAAAAATTTCTATCTGAACATTTCAATAACAATTCTATGGTTGAAACGTTTGTTTTCCTCTTCACTTAACAAACTATGTTTCATGTAGCTGCTAAAAAGCTTTTCCTCTACAGACACTTAAACAAGCAAATGAATTTTTAGTCGATCTAAACAATTTTCTACTCGCATGAATTGTACTCAAATATGGAGAGCGCTAACGGTAATGTACTGTTTTATATACGCAGCTACTCTCACGTATGTAAGTATGGAGATGCTTATATGTGTAAGTGTGCTTAATAAGAATAGAAATAAGTTTCATTAATTTACCTTAAACCATTTAAGTAAAATAAGTTTTTATTTGCTTTGATACATTTTATAAAACATATTTATTCTCAGGAGATTTCAGATAAACCAGGGGCATTTAGTTTTATATTTTAAACAAAATCTCATGTATTATTTTAACTGAGTAAGAGTCATGTCATAGCCGGATTATGGTCAGGTCAGAGTAAAGTCATAAACAAGGCATATACATGTAATAAATTATTCATAGTCAATCTACAGTACAGCTGTTGTCAATTCACATTTAAGGTTTTCACACCTTATAGTCAAGTTATAACAAGAGCATAGTTAAGTCAATAAATGTTACAGTCAACCTATAATCCACTTACAACCAGGTGAGACATAATCAAGTAATAAACTAGAAATAATTTTTTATAATCAATATATAACCAAATGGCAGTAATTATATTGTAGTCAAATTATAACCAATTTATAATCAATATATAACAAAATCAAACTAAAGTCACATCAAAGTTAAAGTCCATTCACATTTAACTCATACCAAGTTGTTCACCAAGTCAAAGTTATGTTAAATTGTACTCATGGACAAGTCTCAGTTAATTCGAAGTCAAGTCATAGATAAGTCATATACAGGTCATAGACAAGTCATAGTCAAGTCATAATCAAGTCATAGCCAAGACATAAAGGATAAAATAGTACTAAATATTTAAGTAATCTATAGCCAAGCTATTGTCAAATCAAATTCAAGCCAATTCATAATTGTAACAAATTCATAGTGAAGCTTAAAAAAATCATAGTTAAAATTAAAGTTATAGTCAACGAAAGCAAGTCACATTGGAGTCTGTGGCCGAGTCAATCCATCGTCACCTCATAGTCAAGTCACATACAAGAAATAATTATTTCGTGGTCAAACTACAATCAATCATTGTAAATGATAGTCAGTTTATGATCAAACCAATCATTGTAAAACCGCATCAAACTCACAGTCAATTCGTTCCCAAGTTTTAGTCATATCATAGTAAAGTTAAGTTTTATTAACTCATAGTTAAATTATGGTCGAGATAGAGCCACGTTACATTCAAGTCATAGTCAAATTTTAGTCAAGTTATAGTTAGTCAAGTCACACTTAAGTCATAGTAAAATAATAATCTATTCGCAATCAACTCGCATTCAAGTCACCGCATAGTAGTAGTCAAATTTTATTAAAGTTTTAGTCGTAGTTCCACTTACTTTATATTATTGAATTTACAGAAACTATAATCTCACAACAAAGTGCCCTATAAAATACTTAATAAGCCGGAACAGCAACATATGCACTTGCATACGTGTACCTCAAAACGCAAAAACATGTTTTCCGCCAACTCGTGGCAAGACAATTCTAGCAAATTCTCTTCTCTATTTTCATCTAAGTAAATATTTGAATTTATTGAAGCGTACATCACTAAACATTGCCAATTTAGCAATTGTTGCTAAAGAGCGTTCAGGCAATGGCATTTCAATTGTTGATATTAAGTCTCATACTCAACGAAAAGCGAAATAAAACAGCACTAACAACGGCATTAGAAACAACAGCAACAAATGCCGCAATAACGCAGAACAACATTATGTAGCAGCATTATCAAATGCAATAAATATTCCTGCTTTAATGGCTGCTTGATTACTCCGTTGATGGTGGGTTATTTCACGTTTAATTTTTAGCACAACATTCACTGGTTTCACAAAACTAAAACTAGATACAGCCATTATGATGCATTCAAAAGATTCTGGGAAATGCTTTTGGATTATACTTGTTTTAGCTTGAGTTGGCAGCATTTAGTAGTTAAAGTGGATGTTTCGTTTGAATAAGCGAAGTTAAAGGAAAGAATTATTTATAATAGTTAAATGATCTAATTATATTATTTAGCTAGAGAATATAATTGTTGAAATTCCAATGTGTGGGTCCGTCAGAAGTGTATCTGTCTAAAGTGTATTTGTCTAAAGTGTATTATCTTTGTGATAAAGTGCTTCGAGTTTTAAAGATGGATATAAGTAATTTACTGGCAACTTTGCGGCATCTAAACCAATACTTTGTTCATTAAAGATAAACTTAAATGTAACTATAATTAGAAAAAAACTGGTTCCAAAGATCATTCTTGAAAATTTAAATGTATCCGCGAATTCAAGTTCGAAAAGCCTCAGTTAAAAAAAAAACTTTTGCTATTGAAAATGCAATGAATGGGGTGGCCTTCTCTCAATATCAACAAATCAAAGATTAGCTATAAAAATTTATGTTGGCATTTCGAAATTTTTAAATCAAATCTGTTCCAGGATTAAAATAAGAAAAATCATCGCGCATGATATTTCGTGGTTTACAAGTCAAAAATCTAATATAAAGCCATTTCTGCCTTAAATCTATTAGATTCTTCTCGGACTTTCTTTTTGCTTAAAGTTAATCCCGATTCAATTCTTGAGTGCTCGACTGCTTAATACTTGGCATTACAAAACCCGTACCCACCATACTTTAATACTCGTACATACATGATAATAAGAGACTATACTCAGCGTATGATTAATTAAGAACTATTATCCAATAATGCTCATACGTATAGGTTTTAAGGAAACCAACACGTTGGCCGTTTACTCAATTCCTTTTTTGCTGCAAAACATATAATAATTTTCTTAAGAGAAACGCTATGCCAAATATTTGAGACATACATACACCTTATTATAGTGCTTTAATAAGGTGTAGCATAGTTGGTATACTAGAGTAAAATCAAAACGCCTCGATTTTGTTATTATAGGAATTAGAGATTATATTCATGCTAATATCAAGTTTAACATATGTTTTTTTCAAAACGGAAGACGAAAATCGAAAAGCAAGTACATTTTTTAAGTCCTTATTGGCTGTATAATAATTGGGCAAAAATTTTTTTTGCGTTTAGCAATAAATCTGAAGAAAACCACCAATATACTGTTTTTTGCACTTCTTTCATAATTTTGTCTGTTTTATAGTGCATATCCCTTACGAGTACTAATTTTTTGTCGAAAATATTTACGAGTAAAAATCTGATAGCATAAGAAAAAATTGTCATATTTGCTTACAACTTTTTAGAAAGTACTTTCACCAATGACATTTTACGTTTTCTTATTAATAATTTTTAGAAAACGAATATTGCAATTTTGCTACAAATAGATGCAGGTAGCTCTAACATTGGAGCAAATGTGAAAATGCGTACAGAGAAAAAAACCAAATTTGTAGAATATCAAACATGAATACTGATGAGTGTGTATGTGCGCGTAAATTGCACACTCATCGGCATCCATATTTTATCATCTTCAAATTTCGCAACCATATTTGTTTGCAACAGTGAAGGCCAAAATTTTATTGAAGAACTAGAATAGCAAGACCTTCCAAATTGTATGTGAATAATTAAGGGATTTTTTGCGCATGGAAAAAAAGGAGGAGGTGATGGGTACTCCCTTTCCAAAGCAGTTCTTTGTAAAGCCAATTGATTTGAAGATAAAATGCATAGTCAGGCAGTAAATTGTTTGGATAGGAACAGGGAAAAGGTTGTCTTCTTGAAAGAAAATTATTTATTTTTTAAACAGAATATGTCTAACAGTAGAAAAAACTCTCCAGTTATTTCTTCGAAAACTAAGTCATAGATAAAGAAATAGAGTATTTGTATCAATATGTGTCAGACATAATATTATAGGAATATTATTTAAAAGTCAAAAATCAGCTAAACTAAAAAATTTACATAAAAATGAATTTCGTGCTTCGTACGAAAATCTTCTATCCTAGACTTTGAAGTTGTTATCGAAGGTAATTTAAGCAACTAAATTTTATGAAAATAAAAAAATCGATATCTAGGTGTATAGTTCCTATTATTCGCTTTAGTCTATTCAAGCAATTTCACTTGTCATAGAATTAGTAGAAAATTCATGGCTTTATACTCGTAATTCCTTTGCTGTCTAGTTCTCTGGTTGCACAGTGGTCAGTAAATACATGTGTCTATACTGCTGCTACCAAAGATTTTTGTTTGCTAAAAATGTATTACTATTTCTATGACTCAGTTTTTCATCTTTAATTTTATTTATTATTACTTGTTTAATGTATTATTTTTAGGTCAGTTTGTATAGTTTTATCTCTATCAAAATTAGTTTTTCGTGTTTCGCATTTTGTTTTTATTTTGTGGTGAGGATTTAAAGTTGATATTCATGTTTGGCTTAAATATTTTAATAGAGCAAAGGTTGCTCAAATGTCACACTTGCTAAATAAAGCATCTTTAAAACAGAAAAAAAACTAAGATTTTAAATGACGCCATAAAATAATATCTGTATGCAGAAAAGAGAAAAATTTTAAAAATTTGTTTTTATTTCTCACATAAATCGAAAAAGTTATAAAAATTAAACTGTTGCAATACCTTTAAAAATATTGGAATCTTTATTTTCCTGGAATTTAAACTTAATAAAAAAATTGCTTTGAAATTTAATAAAAACTACAATTTTAAGTAAAACTTCTGATAAATAAAAAATCTACTTTAACTGCTACAATTTTTTTTGTGACAATCTTCACAAACCTGCAAATGCTACTTTTATTTTCCTCTTATTATTCTATTGTATTCGTTAATGTAGCCACTGCCTAATCAATTGCTGAAGGACAATCAAAATTATTGAATTCAATTTCAAATAACAATGAATTTGGAAAATCAACACGTCTCATTGCAGTTAGTACATAAACAGGACATGCAGCCAGGCATTGAAGAAAATTAAATTTCGTTATTAAAATACAATAGAAAGCTCACATTTGATATAATTGAAATTATTCTCATTTAGCACACATGACCAGACTCATTTGAGCTTATCACCCAAAGTAGCAACACGAAAATAATAACTAAACTGAATATTATAATGAATACAAGTGAAAATTTGTTTCAATTCAGTAGGAGTATTTTATATAGCTCTTGTAAATTGTGTGTTTAATGCTCTTAAGCTTAAACGGAAAAGGAAACCGAAAATAGGAAATTTCTCTATGACCTAAATTTGTTATAGAATATTAATTTTGCAGTATGTTCCATTCAATATGTGTTAGATATTTGAGAGATATGCCAGTGGCATATATATATATATATATATATATATATATATATATATATATATATATATATATATATATATATATATATATATATATATATATATATATATATTCTCTTTTGCTTTGAGCCTAATAACATTCTGAGTTTGTTATAATTTCTCAGGCATTCAGAGTGAGGCGGATTAATATTAATTTGGTACTGGGAAGTATATGTTTATAACAAAGGCAATATTTAATTGCTTCTTATGAGTCCCTTAAATATAGTATTTAAATAACATGCTGTATTTAAATTACATAGTAGTGGCAGTTCATGGTCTAGGTGTAGCTGCAAGAATTTTTTAACTGCAACCGAAGGTAAATACAATAAAAATTTGCTACCATTGAATCTCCACCTGTTTGTTTGAATTAACTGGAGAAAGAAAGCTCTTTAAAGTAAAATCATTATGAAAATAATTTTTTTAATAATCAGTTGTAATTTCCATCAAAATTTAGTAGAAATCATGCCGAAATTACTAATGATATTGTTTACTCGAATGAGGCAAAGCATCGTTTACAGAATACCCAAAACTGAAGTTAATTTCTACATTATGAAAATAACCAACTATTATGGAAAGGACCTCTTTCTTCTTCTTGGTTTTGTTCACAGTTTGTGTTCCTATTTGGTATTTGGAGAGGTTGGTGGTCATGTTACGTTAACCAGGCAATATGAATTTATTTTACGTATATCAATATAAAATACAAAAAAAGTTTCTTACATTTTATTAAGTAAAGAACAGAACTGCTTAAAGGATCTTGAATTTGATTTGTTGAATAAATAAGTTGATCCAATAAATTATTGCCATTTTTTAACATCAAAGATGATAAAACCTTATGATAATATTTTAATATTTAGAACATGTAATATATATATTTACTCACCTAAAGCTTCTTTCGGAAATATCCTGCAGTTCGTTGTCAATTAGCTTTAAAGTTTTAAGTCTGAGTCCCTGAAATGTTTCGTCATCCACACTCTGTAAATGCGTATTGGACATTTCGATGTAGCGCACCGAGCTATGGATAAATTCTACAAAGAAAGCAATACAAAATACAAGATCGATATTAATTAAAGAAAAAAACTGCTTAAGGACATCATAAGAAATGAAACATAATAATATAGAATATGTGTTTTTATATAAATTTACACATCAATTCTTTTTGTTTTGTGTATATTCTCTTTATTTCACTTAACACGTCATAAAAATATTTTGTTAATTACAAAAGCAACAGGACCAAGTATCATGTGTATTTATTGCCTTGCACTCATATAATTAGAAAAGTTATAAATTTTATAAAATTATTTTTATAATAAATTAAATACAAATTAATTTCCTTTAACAGGAAAAATCAACATTCAAAAAGATATTAAAAAATTTAAGATAATTTTCTGCCTACAGATTAACGTACAACACTCGCTTTCAAATTGGAAATTGTTATTTTTTGTTAATAAAAATTTCATAGACATCTAAGAATAATTTCAGAAAATACTTCATTTGTGATTTCCGATTAAGTTCGTAGCAAAAATAATATTAGGGGCATGCTACACAAGCTTTCTTCGCAAAATTTTGCTTACAAATATGTTTTATATTGTCGTGGGCAGCTGTCTTCTGACCCAACTCTATCGTGTTCCTAATTGACATCCAAAAACCATGTACAAGCACTAGATAGCGACGTCCATTGTTTAGAAATAGCTCAAAGAGATCTAACCCTCTGTAACATGCACCTACAACAGCCACAATATGATTCCCTATGAGATCTCCTAATAAACAATATAAATCATATTTCTATGGCCATAGTATCAGATGTTTCTGCAGGCAAAAGGAAGTTGGTTAGCAAATGCACAGCCTTATTGTCCACTCGTTAGATGTCGCTCATATTTCGATGGTTAGTGAGATAAATATTACCGTATTTGATTGTAATATCAGCGGTTGAACTCTTTAGAAGTAGGTATCACTTCACTTTGCAACAGTATATTGAATTTAATTATGGGGATATATGACAACTCTTAACCAAGTTCATTTTTGAATACCTGTCAATTTTTGCGAGGGTATTATTGTAATTTTGAGATAAATTGCTAAATTTTCTTTCTGGGTGTACTAGTTTTGCAACACAGTTTACTTTTCTAGTAGCCTGTCTAAGATCTTGCCAAAGGTTTCCTTTCGTTACAAACAAAAATATGATGATTTTTGCTGTTTTAATATTTAACGAGCACAGTTCCTTATTTATGAAATTCAACGAACTTAAATTACCCTAAATTGATTATTACATTAAGCTTTCACTATTCCTTGGTAGATTTCTCCCAGAACATCTGAATCGATAATAAATTACTCTTTTCTCTACGTACCATATATCTGATTTAAAGTAATAAATCATATTTAAATTTTACTAATAAACACAACTTTAATTTAAATTCTTCTATTCCTTCTTTGTTTTCCAAAATTTTGTTGCAGGAAATTATTACTTAGAAATTTCCACAATTTATTCAAAAATGCTGTATTGCAGTTTTTGTTTTGCTTTTTTGTTTGAGCTGCTGTTTATCAAAGAATTTTAATATAGATATATAAATTCTGTTCTCCTTGAAAAATTTTAGAAATAATTCATACGCACCATATGACTACAGTTTGTTGATGGTTATATGGCACAGTGTGTCATATCCTGTCAAAAAAAAATATATTAAAGTTCAAAAAAACTATCATTATAAGTAACAGCTTTGGTCACTTATGTCCAAAGAGGCTAATATATAGTTTTTCCAACCAAATATTTCATATTAAAATTTTAAACTAAATGTTAAGAATAATTTAGTCAAACTACACACTCTTAAAGTCAACATAATATAGCAAAAACTTTAAAATCTTATGCCTTTCTTTGAAAAAAAGTAGTATTTTAAGGAAATATACATTTAATTATTTTAATTTGTAGGAAGTCTACTGTGTCTAGATTACATACATCCTGCACTGTGCACTGCAGCAAATGTTTTATTATAAATTCATATCATTTTTTTTTTCTTATTTTATGAATGAATCTTAAAAGTTATATGAGTGTTTAATAAATAAAAAAGGCAGAGCAATCTGTACAAAGGCTGCCTTGGCAACTTAGGGTTTTACCAAAGAATGTAGAAAATAGAACGTAAAAGTGAATAATAAATTCTAAACAAACCGTAAATGCCACATTTTTGCGGCTTTCTGTTACTAAAATTTTAGCTTTTGCATTAAAGTTACTGCAGCTGTAAACAATTCTTAGGAAAAAGTTGTTATACTCTTTTAAATATATTCCATTCCATTGAAAATAGTTTTAACTTCTTCGTAACAAATTGTATATTTTATTAAAAAATTTTTAAAAAGGTATTGAACTAGAGTATTGTATTTTAGTATAATAATTGAGTGTTTTAAATGAAAAACAATATTAGAAGTATTTAACTTAATATTTTTATAAAAACACAATATAAGATTTAAAAAAAGTCTAATTTAAAAAATGCGTATCAAGTTTTAAATTTATGATCAAAATAAATATGCGTTAGTACCAACTTGCGACTGTAATGTGCCTCTTTATTTGCTGGCTCAATTCTTGATGATGTGATGCTTCAAACACTCAAGCTGTAAAGAGTGTCATTTATTTTTAGGCCAATATTTTAATATTATAAAATAAGCATTTCCTCTGCAGACGGCATAAGTTAACAATTAATATTGTACCACTATTTTTAATTGTAGTGCTCTGTCAACAAACCAACATTAACTTCTGTGTATCCTAAATTTAACTAATTAATTAAAACAAATTAGCTAAAAATTTAGAAACCCTCGAGGTAGTGAAATATCTTTTACACTGAAGACACCTAGATACTCTAATGTTTAACTAGTGATATGAAAACGATGATCAGCTTTATATCATACATAATTGCAGATCGATTTTGATATTATAACATACATTTATGAATAAAAAAATAAATAACGAAAACAGCAGAGCTCAAAAGGCAGGGCAAGTTGCTTTATGCCAGGTACCTTGTCATTCTGTTAAAGGTGTAAAATATAAATTTACGTACCAGCGTCTCTCAAGGGGTTGACAGAAAGAATATATAAATATTAGTTATGAGTTCCCAGAAAGTTTTGACTATTTAAAAAAGGTTTCCCAGTCAGTGTTTTTTTTTTATTTTTGTTATAGATCATATTTAAGTCTTTTATAACTCCCCTGCGCGATCAGATACATTTATTTATGGCCTAATATGAGGGTCATAAATGATACTCTTGTCAGGTATGGCACCTTATTAGAGTTATTTAAGACTCCTGTTTTTGGTGACTTAAGTAAGTGCCATATTCAAGCCTTACTGTTTTCATTTGCGAGTCATTTTAAAGTCATATATGTATCTCATTTTAAGATTTTTTATTAATATTTTCCTACAATTTTTTAAAGTAAAACAAATACTAATGAATACCAGTATTTGTTAAGATTTTCTAAGAATACACCAAGCAAATAAATATTTTTAGTTATAAAATGTTTTGTTTGTTGTGGTTTAGCTGCTCATATGCCAACATTTCATTGGTCGCTAAACCAAATGGTCAATGTAAATATTTTCAACATGAAGTAATTTTACTTTTTTTTATAAAAACGCAATAAGATATGGAATTGTAAAACTTCATCTTTAATTTAATTCGTGGTGGGGTCGAGCCAGCATCCTCCTGTTTTGTAGACTTGCACTCTATTCACGTACCTATTGGGGCAATGAAATTATTTATATAAAATATTTTAAAGCAGTAACATTTCGAATACCTGAATGTTTAATAAAAGATTACACACACAATGATTATATTATTGTTTAAACAAGTCAATTCTTATTTTTTTTATGGGAATAATTTTAAGTGCTTTTACAATCGCTCAGTTGATTTAATAATAGTAGTCAAAATAGACTTATCCAAAACAGACTAATTTAAGTGTTTTTTAACAAAATTATCTTCCAAGTTCTGATACATTTATACATAGAAGATTGCAATTAAAATACAAAATACATCCACATGATGATTAATATCTTCAGGGTTTTTTTTAACATATAAGTGCAATAGGCAAAATTATGAAAAAAATTAGAAACAACTAAAAATTTTATAAATTTTTCGATTTTCTTTCGAATTTATCATGGAATCGGGTTGAGTAAGAAAACTACCTTAAGACTCAAGAAGAGAGATAGTATTTCCCATAATTTGTAATCTATAAAAATGTGTACAGATGATTAAAAATCCTCCCCCTTAAGAATAGTGGATAAAACAGAATATACAGTACAGTTGACAATATACTAGTATTTGTGAAAGATTGATATAAAAAGCTGATGTTGCACAAGACTCATTCAACATGGATAATATGGTATTATAAATTGCTATTTGATCATATGCCGTCACACCACGCATGTCACTCAAAATATCTTATATAAAACAAAATAGGGCATGGATGATACTGGGCACTCTTTATACAAGTGTCCCCGTAATCAGAAAATCGTCTAGAGCTAGTTATAGCCGCAGAATCATTCACGTTATTATGGGGACAAGTAAGGATCCGTCGTGACGTATAACAAGACAAGCCTACGGACGAAGAAAGGCGACCTCTAGCGGACCTATGTTCGACGAAAATTATTTTCCGAAGCAAATAATTTTTTTATTCGGTGTACCATAATTTATTTAATGGAAAACAGGGTTGATTATATATTGATGCCTAAAAACTAGCTTAGGCTTAATCTAATAACAAAAAATCTATTGAAAAAATTTCAAAATTAGAATTTTTGTTCTCGCTTTGTGGCACATTCCCTATTCAACACCATGTTTAGGCTCATGATTATTAATTTCTTTTGAAAATGTTAGGCGGTTGCAAGGAAAAAAATAAAAATACCAAATCTATGTTGCTACATTTTGTAATGTCTTATATATACAATTTACCAGAGTAATGAAATTCAATGTAACTAAGGAAAAATTTTAGCAAATCAAACTTCAGCAGATCCCCCATACTGGAAGCAATTATTTTAATTAAGTTCACAGTACCCTGTAGCACTATACCATTGTAAACCGAAATTCTATTAGTTTATACTATGAAGTGTCTTTAAAAGGACTATTGGGATTTGTTAACCTTTAAAAAAAACAATAATAAATTCACCAAAATTTTCAATGTTGAGGAAACATGTTTTTCATTTAAACTGAAATAGAAGCAGAAGACCCACAAAAATACATAAAAAATTCAAAAAAAATTTAAGTGGTTTGGCAAAACCACCAACAGCAACAAAAGTCAGCCAGATGTGCAAGCGACGCACACACATATAAACACAAACACACACTTCCTCTCTATATAGTCAATATTTTTTTAGGAAAATATAAATTGATAGAAATATAAAAATCCCATAAATGTGTTGCTGAGCATGTGCTAGTTTTTATGTTCGAGAGTCTGCCATCATACAACATCATTCTTCAATACAATACAAAACATCATTGAATATTTACCTGCCCAACTAAAAATGTCTATTACGATACAAGGGTGGGGAAAAACCACACACATATAGGACTCCATGTGCGTATTGCTTTGGCAACGGAAACGATTTCGCGCTAAAGTAGTAAAATTGATTGAAATTTGCACTTGAATAAATTATGATGTTAAAAATATATGCAAACATGTTGTATATCTATTCATGTTTGTTGCCGTTGCTGTTAGAATTTGCATCGAAACTGCATACTCACCTAAAAACCTCTAAGTTTGCAAGAAATTATGATGGAATCGTTATTGAAATTAAACTTAAAGCATGTCATGGTGATGTACATGTGGCATTTAAGTAATTTTCAATACCCTACTTTGATGAGAGTTACATTTTTCGTGCTTTTCCAGGAAACAGTATTTTTTATTTTAATAATAGCTTTATAGCAATTATTAGTCGACTAATATATAGTCTTCGAGATAGAGAATTCAAAAGGACAAAGTTCAAAGTACTCTCTATGAATACTAAGAAAAAAATTTTATTTACACTAAAATTCAATGATAAATGACTTCATTTTAAGGACGTGTGAGGTGTCATGAAAAATTTTCAGTTGCTGAGGCGTAATATCGCAATGCTGTTTTTCGTGGCGTCCCCGCGACACAAACGTTTTTTATTTAGCCAGGACTCCTCCAGGCACTCATGCTCTCCTATATATCTTTGTCGCTCGTCAACATTTTCATTTCACGTTTTCTAAGCCCCATTTGTTTTCACTTGTGATATCGTGTGCCAATGGAAAATAAACTTCAATTTATTTTTTGGTTTGGTAAATACAACAACTTTTGCTGTCGAGTATATTTTAGTTCAGATTTATGGCAGGTCATGTAGTGATTTAGACGAAGGTGGACCTTGATAAAGCGAGGGATTTTAAGATTGCAAACAAATCTTTGTAGCACCAGTAAAAAATTTATGCACAATATTTTCATATCTTCAGCAAAAAAGCAATTTTTTAAAATATATTTCCTGGATTATAAATTTATTAATATACTGGTATTATTTAATTGGCAAACAAAAAGAAAGTTTTGTATTTCTTGGTATCGACTAAATTTTTTTCTTTCCTTTTAAAGGGAAGAGAAAAATAAACTGGAATCTAAATAAAATAAGCAATTTATAAGACTTTTGTAATAAAAAGGTCTTTAAAATAAATAAATAATAATTATAAATAATATAAAATTTCAAATCACACACATAAAGCTTTATATACCACATGTTCAGTTTTACAATTCAAAATTAAAACAAATTTCAAATGAATGACTGACGATTCATTCAAAATCCTCGATACGCGCAAGAGATTGAAGTCAAGCATTTTGATAGTGTATGGCTTTTTTAAAGGAAAATAGCTTGCATTTTTCTTACACAAATTTGAGTCCTCTGCTAATGTAATGATAGTTTATAAATAACTTCCGTACCTAAAGCAGCGTAAAAGTAACGAGCCCGAAAAGTTTAATTTTTCCATATGGCATTTTGTGCTACTTTATCAGCTTAGAGCTACGAGACTTAATCAAATCCAACATTTTACAAAACCTTGAATATTTTATGTTAAGGAAATATAAATAATACATTTAGAAAATGTTTTATGTCAAAATCTTTTTGTTTGAACCTACGGCTAATACTACAACAATATTACTAACTTAGCAATTAGTTTTGCAAAATCTGTTATTTAAGTGAATTTTCATGTTTTATGTGGAATGAAGTTGCACAAATAAAAAGAAAAAAAAAAACAATGTAGTGTCAACTAGAAAGGTAAGAAAATCTGAATAAAACTAGTTGGAAAAGTGTTATTTGAAACTAAGTTTAAATTTTATCAAAAATTAATGTGACAAAAGGTTGCTATGAAGAATATCTATTTTACATTGCTGCAAATAGAAACAAAAGGATCCTGAACAAATTGTTCCATGCTCTCATAAATTTATACTCTCATTTATTTATGCGATTGCAACCGCTGTCATTTTAAATAAATGGAAAATTAATGTAAAATGGTTTATACTATATAAAAATTTTATTGCTTTAATTTTACGAAAAGTTTCATTCTGCTGGTACAAATGGCTTCTCATTAGTTTTGAATCATGATTTGAAAAAAAAAATATTGATCTAAAATGAAAAGTTTAGTGGTCAAGCTCAACTTTTACTAATTAATTTCAAATTATTTTTAAGAATTGCAAAAATAATATAAATGGTCATACAAGTATTTTTCTGTGTGCTTGAAATATTTGTTTTAGCCCAATAAATATTATAATAAGTCTTGGGAAAATAAAAATTTATTAACTATTTTCCACTAATCATCGCTTTGTGGTGGTTGTATATATTTTGTGCTAAAATCTTAAATATATTTTTTTTCTATAAATGTTTAATTGTGCAAATATGTAATTCTAAGAAAATTATTTAAAAACATTTTTGTGTTTTTGACCATCCAATTCAATTTACTGGTATTAATTTCCATTAGGCTTAGATTGTAAGACATAAAGAAATTTTCGATATTATTTAGGTTAGGTTAGGTTAGGTTAGGTTGATTGGAGGGGTATGACAGCCCATGTCATTACGACATACACCTAAGCCAGTGAAGGCTTGTTGTGCGCTCCCTTGAGTTAACCTTGAGTTAACCATAAGATATTGAACCAAAGTTCTAGAGAAACTCCGTGTCACTCACAAAGTTCCTTAATTTCCTCCAGCATATTCCCCGTAATCGGCTTATGTCCGGTAAGATGTCACTCCCAAGATATCGGGACCTTATTTGTAAGAAGGCGGGGCATTGACACAAATAGTGTTCCAATGTTTCGCTCTCCTCCCCACATGCTCTACATTCATCTCCTCCCGCTATTCCCAAGCGTTTAAGATGTGCCAGTAGTTGAGAGTGCCCTGTGACCACTCCCATTATTCTACTTAGTTCGAGCTTGCTGAGTCTTAGCAGCTCCCTCGTTTTTCTCTCGTCTGGATCTCCCCATAGAATTTTTGTATTGATTCCCATGGTTCCGTTATTCCAGAGAGTTGAATGGGCCCTTTGTGGCCAAGTCTTTAGCTCTGATTTAACTGCATCGAAAGGTTTCGCGCATTCCAAGCTTATATTACCTAACTCTATTGCCCTAGAAGCAAGTGAGTTTGCCCTCTCATTTCCAGTTATGCCCGCGTGCCCCGGCACCCATATGATGCGCAGTTCACCATGTGTCGAGTAACTGTTAATGGCGTTTTTGCAATCCCAAACTGTACGTGATTTAGTGCGTTCCTCTGAGATTGCTCTGATGGCCATCTGACTATCTGTGAATATATTCACAAGTCCTGACCTCCTCATTACATTGAGTTCCCTGATACACTCCGTTATCGCCCGAACTTCCGCCTGCAAAACTGTGCAATAGTCCGGCAGGCGGAAAAACAGTTCCGTGGTGTTTTCTATATAAACACCAAGTCCCGTTTTCCCTCTCGACCTTGATCCATCCGTGTAGCAATGAAGCCCCATGGGGATCTGGTTCCAAGGGTCGGTCAACCAGGAATGGATGTCGGGAATCAATGTTCCGCAGTTGGCCTCTAGTCTAGTCTCCGGTATGCGGTCATTTGCGACACTTTCCGGTATGGACTCTCCTATGGCCGTAAAGATTCGTTGATGATACGCTTCGTGTTCCTGATCGATCCACTCACCCATCACCTTTAGTCGTTTTGCTGCTAGAGCCGCTTCGTATTTTATACGAATATCGATTGGCTGGATAGATAATATTGTTTCCATCGCACCTGTTGATGTCGTTCGCAAGGCCCCACTTATACCAAGACAGCAGGTTCTCTGAACTTTCTGTATATAGAGGCATAGGTCATAATCGGCCTGATAACGCTACTATAAAGCCAGTGTGTCATCTCTGGATTTAGCCCCCATCTCGTGCCTATGGCCCGTTTACAGATTGACCAACATATATGAGCCTTTTTGACTCTTTCGTTTATGTGGTCTTTCCATTTTAATTTCCGATCGAGAATGACTCCTAGATATTTCACCCTGTCGGAAATATTTATTGTCCTTTCCAGAAAGCGCGGCTCATCATATGGAGCTATCTTCGTCTTTCTTGTAAATAGGCCAATTTCAGTTTTTTCTGGGTTAACGTTCAACCCTCTTGGTTGAGCCCAGTTGTGTGCCAGGGTTAATGCCTCCTCGGCCTTCCTGCACAAATGATTTGGATCCCTTCCCTTCAGAAGTATCATGACGTCATCTGCGTAGCAGACTGTCTCGAATCCCTCATCGGTCAGAGTCCTAATAAGGGTATGTATTGTTGTGGTCCAGAGAAGGGGTGATAAAATCCCCCCTTGTGGAGTTCCACATTGTACCCTTTTTCTTATACTTACATTGTGCGCCTCACAATTAATCCATCTGTTCCTTAGCATATTGCCAATCCAGTCGCGTATCGCCCGGTTGACATTAAATTGGTCCAGAGAATGGATAAGTGTGTCGGTATGCACGTTGTTGAAAGCCCCCTCAATGTCAATGCAAACCGCGAGTGTGTACATCTTCTCACTAAGTGACCTTTCTATAAAGTACACCACATTATGCAATGCAGTGTCCACTGATCTACCTTTGACATATGCGTGTTGCCTGAACCTCAGCATATGGCCTGCGATCCTGCCCTTAACCATGTCGTCAATTATCCTCTCCATGGTTTTCAGCAAGAAGGAAGTTAGGCTTATTGGCCTATAAGCCTTTGGTGAAGAATAATTTGGCTTGCCAGGTTTGGGGATAAACACTACCCTCGCTTCCTGCCAGCCTACTGGAATATATGCGTGTGTTAGGCATGCATTATAAATTCCTGCAAGATGTGACGAAACTAAATTCATCCCTTTCTGCAGGAGCGCCGGAAAGATACCATCCGGACCTGCAGCCTTAAATGGAGAAAAGCTTTTTATCGCTTCCATAACCATCCTATCGCTGATAATAGGCACCTCATGTTCACCACTTCTCCCATCGTCCAGCCTAGCCGAAAGTTCGGCCGGGCTGCATGGAAAATGTGTATCCATGAGGAGTTTAATGGTTTCCTCCACATTTTCAATTGCCCTGCCCGATTCATCCACTAATGATTCAGCCTGGATGTGGGCTTTTGACAAAAATTTTTTAATTTTAGAAACATCGCTTACACTGTCCACCTGTTCGCAGAAAAGCCTCCAGGATGTACGTTTAGCAGTTCTTATTCTCTTGTTGTAAATTCGGAGTTTATCACGATAATCCTCCCAATATACTGGTAATCTTTTACGTTTCGCTCTATTATAGAGTCGGCGGACTTCCCTCCCCATTGCCCGAATCTCCCCTGTCATCCAGGGTTTTTCGTATGGGGATTTTCTTTCCCGAAGTGGGCAACTCTCTTCAAACGACTCAACTAAAGCGTCCGTAATGATTTTGACTTTACCGTCTATGTCCTCTCTTTCTAGGCGATTGAAAGAAACCTGCCCTAAATGAGAATCAAGTGACCTTTCGAATTTTGCCCAATCAGTTTTAGCCCTGTTTCGAAAGGTTATAGGTTCTGGCGGTTGCCTTGCAATTTTAAACATAATATAACGATGATCTGAGAAT
This sequence comes from Germaria angustata, assembly GCA_963681545.1. Taxonomy (NCBI): domain Eukaryota; kingdom Metazoa; phylum Arthropoda; class Insecta; order Diptera; family Tachinidae; genus Germaria; species Germaria angustata. The sequence goes on along the minus strand of OY812999.1, from coordinate 94,818,428 downwards.
GAGTGCTCGTTCAGAACCCTCCATTCAGCAATTTCATCGATTACGTTTTCAGAACATATGGTTACATCCAATACCTCCGCTCTAATTCTATTAATAAAGGTAGGCGTATTACCAGTATTAACAGTTAATAGATCGTTAGTATTTAGAAATTCTAAAAGAGCCTGTCCCCTTTTATTAATGTTAGTACTACCCCATGCAATATGATGCGAATTAGTATCGCATCCGATTAGTACTTTCCTACCTTTTATTCTGCAATCTTCTACCAAGTGTTGTAATTCCGACGTTGGTGGTAGTGTCGGTGCATCATACGGCAAGTATACTGATGCTAGGCATATGTTTCCATTTCCCTGCTTCAGTACTGTTGCGTCTGCTGTTGACAACTCTGTGGATAAAAGAAAGCATAAATTTTTGTGACTAAGAATACAGGTCCTCGGATGATTCCCTGTTTTAGCATAAAATAATTGGTAGTTTACATGGCTTAATCCATTAACCCTGTTTTTTGTCGTCCAGGGTTCTTGTATTAATGCCACATGAATCTTACCTGTGTTAATTTTCTCCATCAAAGCGTGAGTTGCCGTCTCGCTCCGGTGGAGGTTAATTTGGATGACCTCCCACATCATCCTTCTAATAGGCGGTCCTCTTGGGAGTTGGTGATATTTTGCTCCAACTCCTCCTTGGCCGTCTGGACCTCCGAGACACCCGCCTGATTTTGGCTAGCTGCAGCCTGTACTGTGCTTGTCCTGTCGTTGCTGGGGGTGGTTTTCCCCTGGCTGCCGATACAGGACTTGCCTATTTTGACATATACAGCTTTCGACACAAAGAACACCTTCCCTTCAGATTTGGAAAGGCTGGAAATAGATCCTTGGTCGATGCCCACCACAAAAAGAGTTCCATTTTGGTCCTCCTCTCTTTGGAACACCTCCCATTTCTCTACCGCCAGTTCTTTGTTTTGTTTACCAATAACCTCCAAAACACGGTCGGATGTGAATTTGCATCCCCATCCTTTGACGTAGAAGGTTGCCTTGGTAAGAGTTGGTATATTTCTCCCTTCCACCAGTTCCAGCTTACAGCCTTCCCATGGCGGAGCGATTCCTTCTACCAGCTTCTTTAGGGTAGCTGCGCAGGTCTGCGATGCTAATCTTAGCAACAGCACGCCCCTTTGAAACTCGCAGCTATTTATTTTTATTGGAGATCCGTTATCGGTTGCCATAACGTATTCCAATATCGCGTTATTTACCAGATCCTCAACCACTTGCTGTTGATTTTCTGGTATTTTGCCAGTCGGACGTGAGGTGTCAATGACCGCGTAGCGGAGATTGTCCCTGTATTGCCTCCTGGCTACTTTAGCGTAAGATGGCGGCTCTTTTTCCTTAGTTACGTCTAGCTTCCTCTTACGCGTGAAGAGATTCCGCTTTTTGGCGTTCTCTGCTTCCGCGGAAGATTTCACCGACGTGCCCGCCTTCTCAGTAAGTGCTGCTCCTTTGACCCCCTTACTAGAAGGATTCTTCATAGAGACTCCTTTAAGAAGGGAGACGCCCGGTTTTGGCGACTTACTGGTCGACGAGGAGCACCTTTTCTTATGCTTCGGCTCCGCAATGTTCTGCTCTTCTGGAGATCGGATCCTCTTACCAATCTCTACCGAGGTGGAGGGAGTCTCCGATGCTTCCTTTAGGGCATCTTGTGCATTTTTAGCTGCTGCCTGGTTCTTCTTGGCAAGTTTTCGCCTTTGAGCCCCAGAGAGCCGCTTTTTTCCAGTATTTAGGCTCGCGATTTTGTCGCTCACCTCATCCACCAGTCTGTCTAGATTCTGCGAAGAATCTCTACCTGACTGGCTTATGTCATGAGAGTCAGAGTAGGTGTTCCCACCTGCCACTGAAGGCTGGGTTGACTTTAAGTCCCCCCCGGGTATTACCACCTCTTCCTCTCGTTTTGGTGTCGCTGTCCTTGTCCGATTTTCCGTTCCGTTGTCCGTTTGTGTGTCCATTGTCGTCATCGTTGTATCTTTCGTTTCTGTGTTATTTGGAATACTTTTTTTCATACTTGGTCCCACGAGTGTAGGGGAAAGGGATCTCCTCCACGTCATAGCCCCCGATAACGTGGAGGGGGCGTAGTCTATTTGCTGAGGTGCCCAGGTATCAGCAAAGCTCCGTTTGAATACAGTCTCATGCCCCCGACTGCAAAGAGAACAGATAGGCACGGGTCGCGTAACACCTTTGTTTGGGGGTGGATAACTTTTAGTATGCAGGCTTTTATGCCCACCGCCTTCTTCAGTTAAACTATGGATCCTATAGAGGACCCTCGTTCGCCTTCAGAAGAGGTGTGCAATTCAATATTATTTGGAAGAAAGAATTATTTTCAGTTTATCAGCAAACTCGAGTATATTGCAATGACTTAGAGCAAATCAAATTATTGATAAATGAAAATATGAGAAGAGCTAGTTTGTGGCACACCAAACAAGGCTTTAGTGAAATTACAAATACTGATTTTATAAAGAACATTTTCTTCTCTATGATGCAAATAAAAATAAATTAATTTCAGACTATTAACAGAAAAACCGATCCTGAATAGTTTGTAGAAGGGGAGATTGCGTTTGGCTTTATTAAATGATTTGCCACAGTTTGTGCATACCGGTATGGTATCAGCTTGTTGGTAAATTAAGACATTTAAAATTATTAACTCAAATTTGTTACAAGATTCAAAAAGAAATAATTATCCTACCATAGTTCGAAAGAGCAACTCTAAAGCCCTTGCTGTTTTAAATCAACCCGAACGCTCTCAAGCCAAGTTTTTATAAAAATTTCATCCCGAATTTGCTGTTGAGTCATGCATTCTATTTTTAGTTGGAAAAAAATATAAGTACCACTAGTCCAATATCGCCTTGGCCTGATTCAAATCATCATTATGGCTTGATTACGATTCGTGAGTTTGACATCATTGGTAAAGAAAATTTCGAATATATAATTAATTTTAGAAAACTGTTTAAACACACCACTGGTTATAGAGTCAAAACAAGCCGAAATTTAAAAAAAAATTGTTCATATGATTAAGGTATATTTTTCAAATACCTCTAGACCAAAGATTGCGGCTAAATATTTCGTGAGGTAATAATGAACAATAAACTAAGATTTAAGCTTTTAGTGTTTAATTATATCATAAAATTTTTAAGCTTTAAGACCAGTTTTTAAATATGAAGTTGTTGTTTCCATTTATCGTTATAATTTGTTTAACATCTTAATAAACTTTATATTTGAAAACTGGTGCTAGTGTTTAAATGTAAAATAGTATATTTGGTTATTGTATATTTAGTACTTTACATTGATTTTAAATAATTTATTTTTTTTAAATAAACAAAAAAAGAACAATTCCTTTTACTATTTTTTTAATTTTATTTTTTTCATTTTGTTGTATTAACTTGATGGTAATTTTTGATTTTTTAAATTTCCAATAAAGTATCCTGCAAACCTTGGAGAAAAAAATTTCTTGAAATTCTCCAAAAATTTGTACCAGGGGTCTTAAGACCACAATCGCTACTAATGATGCTATAACTGGTTTAGATGGCCTAAACAAAAGAAGAAAACCCAGTACGACTTTTTGCATTAAGTTTAATTATCACCTGGTATATTTTTAATGCAATGCCAGCTCAGCTCTAATGTCATTCAAGCTTAATTCAAACTATTTTTAAAATTTGTTTTATTTTTAGTATCTAAATATTTGGTTCTTAATGCCTTTCTTTCACCAATTCACTTTCACGTTAATTGTTTTGTAATCCTTTTGACAAAATTTCAAAATGCTAGCAACAGCTAATCTAAGCTATTGATTTTTTTCACTATGAAAATATATCTAGTATAAATTAAATCCTAAGCTGGGGATTATATTATTGTAAACAAACACTGTAACATTTGGTAGAATGTTGAAAAACGATTACAACATTTACAGCAACATTAAACGAATAAAAATGTAGAGACAAAATTTAGAACAGTGTTTTTAGCTGGAATAAATAATCAAAAGAATTTTGTAAACAAAAGTATTAAAAAGAAATATATATATATATATATATATATATATATATATATATATATATATATATATATATATATATAACTTAATTTTGATTTGTATGTAACAATGGAAACATAAGTGCAACATCCGCTGCACACTCGTAGGTGTGAATGCACTTGACCTGGTGGAAACCTCTGTGTGTGACTAAATATTTTAGTATAAATTTGAAAACATTCACTTCATTCCGGTAGTAAGGGCTTTCAAATTAGCTTCTAAGTTGAGAATCTAACCTTATGATATTTAGATAAACGTATTTTTATATAGAAGAATAGATTTTCTTACTATAATTTTCATAATAATTTAATATATGTATCTGATCTCATGAAGATTATATTACTTTGCTGTTATTTCGAAAAGGATTTAAAAAATTTAAAGGCCCAGTTTTGTAAAAGAACTTTTTTGCAAGCGTTGATTCGACATATCTACGTTTTTTTTCCAACTGAAAAGTAAATTATATTTTTAAACTTCACAGTTTAAATGCTGGTCTATGTACTGAATCTGTTGAAGAAGTTTATACTATTATTTACAAGTTCTGTGTTCAGGAAGAAATGACATATAGAAGGTATTTCCTCATGACAACGATAAATGAGTTATACAAACAGCATGGAGTAAAAGCGAACACTATAATATTGCATTTAGAGAATTTAGCAAAATTTATGTTTTTATTTTGTATTCAAATATAGTACACACAACATAAGACCTCTTCAATTGGAAGCGATAATGCACATATACAAGAAGTAATATCTAAATAGTGGACTTAGATTTGCATTTATTTTTATAAAATTTATTCTAAACGTTTTCCAGTATAGACATTAATGAAACTTTTTTTCTCAACAAATTATTGCAATACGCTTTGGCATACTTTTCAGAAGGCTTTCACAAATCCCGGACTCTTTTCTTAACACTAAATTAAAGTGTTTCATATTTTTTAATCCTTGATTTAATTGAGATTTGGTTATTGTAGGCAATATTTCTTTTTCATGCCAATTTCTCACAGTTTTAATAAGTATGTTGGATCATTAGCCTCTTGAAAATTAACTGCAATTGATAAGTCGTTACAAAGTATTCATAATTAATATCAATAAACTCTGAAAAATATCTCAAGTCTTGTCTTGGTTTAGTAATATCACTACCCACTGATACTAAAATAAAAAATATCAAACATATTTATAAATACATAAGTGTATTGGTAGCTTTTCACTCTCGAATGAAAATTAAGCCCCCAGTTACTTGTACTCCTTTTTCAAAACTGATTAAAATCATTTCATTACTTAATCCTGAGGTAACTAAAAAATATTTTGAATGAAAGAATTTTAAACAAAGTTCATTTAATTATGCTTTAAAAACTATTATACGCTCGTTTTGGCTCTTAAAAACCATTCATTGTTTTGTTTTTTTATATCCCTTAAATTAAAATAAATCTAATGCAATACAACAGAGTTTGGTTATGACGAACTCAGCAGCACCTAGCAATTCAGCCCTTTATAGACGAAGTTCTTTAAGATTGTTGTAAATATTCACGTATTTTAACTTTAAATTAAAAAGAACATTTAGTATTGAAATATATTTATTTATTATTTTTTTATTTCGCTTTCGTAGTCGATTTTTCAAATAATTTTTTCATTTACTATTATTATCAGTAGAATATTTAATACAGTTTCTAACTAATAATAATTACTAGAATATTTATCTCAAAAAATTTTTATAATTTAAATTTAGCCAACGCCAGAAAAAAATTCAGCTTTTGAACCCTCTGTTTATCTTCATTGAAGTTTTTCATGTTTAATTAAGAGCGAGAAAATTGCTACTTTTTCAGCCGTGTATGACCTCTAAATTCTAGAATGTTGCTTGCTAGCACAATTATTTGGCATTAAAAATTTTTAACCACCGTTGGAACATACAAATCTTCATAAACTCTCAATCTCTTCATGTACCTGGACAGGATTTGGATATTGAGGCGGTGCCCCTTAACTGAGTATGAATGATGAATTGCTTGAATGATAAAAGTTTACAATGTGGGCTTAGTGTAGAAATTATTACCGTAATCGAATTAAGTTAAAATACTTTTATTTTCATATACTAATATATATAAGCTTGGCATTTATGGCTGATTTTTATGTTAAACTTCAGTTAATATGGACACCAGCGTATATAACTTCAGAGTGTTACGATATGATTTGTTTATTGACATAAACAGGGGGTCATATTCCTCGGTGCAGTGTAAATCTAATACATACACATTTTGCCCAGCAGAAAGATACTCATGCCTCTTGCGAATTTTTCACTGACCTCTAGAAATGCTGTATCATCAGAGAAAGTTGATGCGTGAATATAAAATTGGCATATCAAAGGCATAATTCGATTGTAATCTAAAACTTTTATGCTGCCTTGAGGACATCTAGCTTTCATCGGGTGTGGTGTACTCAGAAAATTACCTTCTTTAATGACGAATTTTCTTTCATCAACTTAAAATGCCTTCAAATAGTTTATTAATATATGGGGGAATATATTGTTTGCTTTTCTGGATTAGTAACTCGTGGCATATTTTATTAAAAGCCTGGGAAATATCAATGAAGGAAACAAAATAATATTTATTTTCTTCGAAGGCACTTGTAATCACATCTACAAGACTGAGTGTTTGTTTAATACAGCTTTTTTATCACCTAAAACCATGTATTTGATCTAGGATATATCCACCATCATTTCGTGTAAGTGCTATTTGATCTTATGTTATTTTTTCCAACAGCTTCGAAATATTGAACAGAACACGTAAAGGTCTGTAATAAACTTCTTTAATGTAGTGTTTGCATGGTTATTGTATCACGGTTATCACAGGATTTTAAAATTTCTTAGGATAGTAATCTAGATGTAAAATTTTTAACAATTGTCCTTTTTGTTTTAATGTGTAATTTTAAAAGTGTTCTGTTGCCGATCTTATCAGCATCAGTTCTTTCTTCTAATATGGGGTGTGTTTCGTTGTTTCATCGGTAATTTAATTGAGTGGGCTCTAATGAAATTAGGCAATTGGTTCCCGAAAATCCGCTCCTTTTTTCAAACTATACGTTTTTAGTGAGAGCACACATTCGTGGTAGATGTGCCAGCAAAGTGCACCATCCATTACATAGAGCGTTAATTTTTTGCGCGAACATTTCTCATATGGAATAACCTGCCTGCAGAAGTCTTCCCTCTCACCTTCAGCATGCAGAGGTTCAAATCTAATATCTCCAGACACTACTCTCTTTATGCCCATACCCATAACATATTTTTCTTGTTTCAGCACAATACATTGCACGAGTAGTTGTCACATCATAGAAATAAAAAAATTAAGCCAGAAATAACATTTTTAACCTTTAGATGTATTTGGCGTTATTACATTCCTTACTTACTTTGTTGGCTTAGAAATTTACTCGAAAAAATTTGAGATTTTGATTTATTTATTATGAAAATACGAACTTACAAGCATTTTTGTCTCGGGTATATTCCAAATACTTTGTTTTTATGATAAAATTGGTATAACCAAAGTCAGTTGCTACCGTACTACTTCCTAAGTAGTATTTATAAAAAAAACTTTTGGGACACAATAATTCGTTATAGCCAATGTATGCTAAAACCATACTCTACTGTCTCGCACTTACACAATTTTCGTCTGCATTTGTCTATATTTGTATGAATATTTATTTGAATGTGTAAAATATAAGTTTTGATTTTTTTTTCAACTATTTCTATAATAACTTACTGTCATGTGCATGCACCGTTTTGTCCAACATTTTGCAACATTTTCAAATAAATTCAAACAAAAAAGTAATATAAAATTTTTGTGCATGAATTTATTTGTTTAGAGACAAAAAAAAATTAAGCTCATTTTGCTTTGAGCTAAAGCGAATTTGAAAATGAAAATATTTATATATCGTAAATGTATTTATATGAGTGTATGTGTGTGAGCAGATATGCTGGTATGTAAATTAATTTAATTGTGTGGCTTTTATTATGAAAATAAATTTTGAAAATAAATATTGAAAACAGCAAAAGGGCTTGGAGCTGAAAAAGTTCCTACGTTTAGCTGGAAATTTAAATTTAATTTTCAAAGCTGGATAAATTTTTTTAAAAATTTTTTCAAAAATTTCTATTTGCAAGTATAATATTATTGCGAGAATTTCTGTCATCAGATTGATTCTTAATATTTTCTTTTGATATTTATTATTAATGCTTTTTTCTTTGGCATATATAAATTGGGGTGGTTTATTTGCGTTTAATACATTGTTAAATCCCGCTGTATATTTTCATTTCCTGTGAAGCAACATTTCCTTTAGGCCCTTTAGTCATTTATTTACTTTGAACGCAATCAAGCATCTACACTTATCTGGCATATTAAACAAAATAAATATAAGTATAAAAGCAACAATAAAAAAATCTGATTTTGCAAATATATACTCAATAATAAATAATGATAATTATAATATTTTTTTCACTCAATTTTATTGACGCAAACACAAGCAAAAGATAAAAGTGTTAGTTAAATGAAGAAAGTTAGATATGGTGGATGTGTATATCTATGAGGAGATTTAAGTATGCGAGAGAATGTCAACAAAATAATAAATATATATTGTGTGTGTGCGTGTGTGTGTGTGTGTCTAAATATACGAATATTTTCACTAGTGTGAGTTGCAAATAGAATAATATTTGCTCTAACTTATTTCTGCTTCTATTTTTATTATATTGTTTTTGTTTGTTTAAGGCCTCAACTGAACGTTGAAATGTAAGGATATTTTCCATTCGAAGGTTTATTTTAAGGCAAGAAAAATATTACTTGCTGGTTCTTATTTATTATTTAATCAAGCTTCTTGCCTTTTCTGTACTTTTTTTCACTTTGAAGCACTAAATAAATAGCAACTATTTTTGGAGAGTAAATAAAAGTCGAAATGGAATTGAACATCAAAAATTAAGATAACAAATAAATCATATTGTGTACATAAATACTTAGTAAGAATAACGAATTTCATTATGAATATTCCAAGGAATTGAAAATAAAAACAGATTTGTACACCTGATGCCTCACAAGTTAACACAGTTTAATTCTACTAAATAATTTTTTTAATAGTAGAGATATAGTTCCAATTCAATTAAATTGTCCTAATGTTCTACAAATGATGCAAGGCGAGGAAAATAATGCCACCGTATGGTAGACAGGCTGAATACGAGAAAATAATAAGTTTTTAAATAATTTTTAATATGTTTTATACTATATCCCTGTATTGATCAGAAATTGCAAAAAAAAAACTGTGCCGTAATAAATATTTTTATACTTTACTATCCAAAAATGAATTTCTGAAGTTCTTTATATCTCTATTGTTAAATTTCCTAAAAGTCTGCTTTGAACTTATAAAATTTTATATCTGTTCCTTCCAGTGAATTAAACACTTAAGTTTTTGTAATCAATTTATATATTATATTTTATGTTTGTACTTTTATTACCAACAGTTATATTTTTTATTATTATTACACTCTCTCTTACGTTCTAAGCGCCAACATAAACACCTCCATTATTAAGCGAACAACTTATCATTCTATTAAAAGTTTTAGTGGGAATGTAAGTGTATGTGGTCTTGTACAAGTAGTTGTGTCATTAAAAATTACTCCATGTTCTGTTAGCCAAGACCATGAAAAATGGCCACAAAATAAGATTACAACTATATGCTCAGTTAAACAAGACTTCTTTTTACAACTGGTCAAAACATTCTTAGCTTTTTGTTAACAATACACACACACACACACACACTAGGATGTTAGTAAAGGTTACAAGGTGCAAATATATGACATGCCACTGTTATTTGTGCATGCTGAAGGAGAATGTTACGGGAATAACAAGGAACTCTAATGCCAGTAAAAATTATGACCGTCATACGTTAATATGGTCAATAACTGAATTTTATTTTATTTTTTTATTAATATTGGCTTTGTTCGAAGTCGTATATTTTATATTTGGAACATTTATTTGCGCCGTAAAACTTAATGGATTTTTTTTTTATTTGAAATTTGGCAAGAGGTGTTAAATGCGGGTTAAAGTTAGAATGTTGAAGAAAAAATTAAGATTGTTTTCTACCTTGTCTAATATTATATAACAAAAATGCATAATACCGCTAAAATGCATAATACCCAAAATTATGGATGCAGTTCGCCAATAATTGCTGCCTAAATGTTCCGAAAACTAATTCATGTCTTCAGTCAATGTGAAGGAATTTAATAAAAAAAGTTGAGAAATGAAATGTGAGCAAGGCAGTGGGAAAAGTTTTCAGCATTCTATTACATGAGTATAATACAGAGGGTATCGCCATATATTAAAAGGAGAAAATAATTGTATAATAGACCTAGAGATATTGCACCAATGAATATGTGTTGTAATATACTAAAATTCTTGAAATATAAGAATAATTATTGCAAATATAAGAATAATTATTTTTTATTTTGTAATTCTTGACAGAATTACTATGACACCAATTAAACAGATTATCAGAGATAAATTTTTGAACAAACACTTACATTTTTCTCTCATTTATTAGGTTCAATTAAATCTTTAGCATAACTTGATTTAATAATAACTATTCATATCTGAAGTTTACATCATTAACAGTTTAAGTAAAGCCAGACAAAGAAATTCAGTTTCTGCAGCTTCTGACTTTCGTCAAGTCTCTCGACCTTAAATAAGAGCGAAAGTAGCCTTCCTTCTCAAAAAAGTGTAGCGCCTTTAGTTTAGAATGCAGCTTGGATGGTATTCAACTTTCTTTAAATATGTTTTCAATTATTTTTAAATTACAGTGTACAGTATTAACAAATTGAATACCTAGATTGTTTTAAATGGGCGAACGTTTTATGTACCAGGAAAGGCTAGTAACCATAAGGAGAATTTTTTTGTAGCCCTTGATTTTCTTTCATATTAGATTCATTGAACCGTATTGGCCCTAGGATTAAGGGATGTAGAACTAATTTTAAATCTATGCTTAGCTTGTAATTTTTCCGAATAAACCAAATAGTAAAAAAACTGACAATAAATTTTCTTAGTATAATGGATTTAAGAAACTTGAAAAAAGTGTCGCAAATGTTTTTTTTTATAATTTCTACCTGCAAATAAATTCACTAGGAATATTAAAAAAATTAGAAATTTACTTAACATAATCGAAAATAGAATATCCAAAAAAAACTTTATGTTGAAAACATTTTCCAAAAATTTTCCGAAAATTTTATGAATATTTTTTCATTAAGTAAAATTTTACTAGAAGGACCTTTTTTAGTGATATTTCTTAAAATATATCATCTAGCAGCGATAAATATTTTAATGAATAGATTTTTCACATACGACAACAACTTGCAAACAAATTGAGTAAATTTTCCTAATTTGTAAGTATGTAAGACGACGTATAATAAATAAATATTAAAAATATTACTCATACGTTTCTATTTCTATAGTGAAGTTTTATTTGATTCATTTTGAAATTAAATTAAATTGAAAACTTTTCAATATTTATTTGTATGTTAAGATGACAAAGAATAGTTAAGAAATTTTATGCTGTACCGAATTTAAGTATAAATAGAGTTACACTTGGCTTACCCATTGTAATATATAATGCAGCAAAAGCTCGTCTTTGAAGTATGATAAAATAATGATATATATCTTTTCATTTTCATTTATTGATAGAAGGTTCATAATTTTATGTTTAATGCAAAAGACAGCTTTTACCTATTCCCACTGCATCTAGAAAAAGTTTAAAATCTGGGACCCAGAAAATGTTTTTAGAACGAAATTTTTAAATAAATGGAATAATGTGGCCGATCTATCTGTCTACGACTGGTGCGTTTAAACATTTTTGTTTCCTTCAAAATAAATTCATTATGATTTGGCACCGGATATATTTGCTCACCACTATTGTAATAAGAATAAGTTTAAATTATATTTATACTACCAAGATTTACATACATGCATGCATCTTAGATTTAAGTCATAATAAAATGAATCATAGTTCGGTTTTAATATAAAATGCTAAATGCGTTTCAGGATAATTTTCTCTCTATAATAACGAAATAAGTATTAAAAAATTTTATTTTAACGATAGAAAATAATTATTAATAATTAATTTTCGATTCCGGCTTACTTTCCAAAACAATATCAATTAAATTTTCTTTTCACAACAACAACAACAAAAACAAAAGAGCTCTTAACATGCGAACATTGTTAAGGGGAAATAACTGCTTTTAAAAATGAAATAATTGCTATGACACAGCATTTTTTTAGCAAAAAAAATTTTTAAAGCATTTTTTGGCCAGTAGCTGTTGCCATGAAAATTGCAAATAGAAAAAATTAAAAAGAATTCGAAAACAATTTTTTAAAAAATAGGTCATCAACTCGTCTGTGGCTTGAGTAACTCTGCAGAACAAACATGACAACATTTGATGTTCACATTGGAGTGGAGATCTAAAGTGATTTCAATACGAACATTTAGCTAAACATAAAAATTGTGTGTGAATATAGAAAAATAGAGAGAAAGAAAGAGACAGAAAAAGAAGTAGTCACTTACATACACGTATACTTGTACATGTACATATGTATGTGTTGCTGGAAAAAATTTTATATCGGTCTGCTGTGCTATATTTTCTTGTCCATAGAAAAATATTTATGTGCATGTATGTATATGTCTTTGCCCTCTATATTATATGTATTGGATATTGTGTTTACTTTACTAACAACTTTACAGCCACATTACGCTAAATGATGTTTTACAGAAAAAACAAAAAGAAAAAAGCGAAACAAGAGCGAAGTGAATACCGAGAACAGGACTGTATACCATCATTTAATATTTGTGTCTATTTTACAAGCGTTATTGTCTGTTCTCTAATCACACAGTCATATGGCACTCATATATGGATGTCAATTTACTTGATGTCTGATGGTTAGGATTGAAGAAGCATAAAGGAAAAAAAGAAAAAAAATGTAATTGTGGCTTTTAAAATGCCGTCATATTGGTCACTGGTCCAGCAGTTAGTAAAGGGTATGTTGCTATTAAATGAAAGTTTTCTTTTTTATTTTCTTCATAAAATTTACTTTAGCTTAAGATGATTTCTTGGTATATTCTATTTGCACGATGTAAAAAATTAACGTTACTCAACCAACTTTAACGTTGTTTGATTGCACAAGTATATCATGGGTTTTATTTTGCATACTTTTACATACTAAAGTTATTTTACAAATTTTTTTTACAGATTGAGTCTCATATAAAGTAAAGAAAAGTACAGTCCGAAAGCTTAATTTCTCTCCCATTTAATAAATTTTGAGACCACCCTGTTCAATAAACTTTTTCTCCTCTATTAGAGTTAAATACATAAAAGTTATGACATGTAACAAAACATCACTTTTAAGTGACATATATATTCTTTTGTATTTCTATCTCTCCATTGTCTAAAATGTAGTTGTAGCCATTTAAAAACAATGAATAGGATGATAATGACATGGATGATGATATTGCATTTGGAGTTGATAATAACAACGATAATGATGGAAATAATAATAATGGCAAGCTTTTAACAAAAGAGAGCTATTAAAAGCAATTAGAATGAAAAAAATTGAAACCTTCATTTAAGTGTGGAAAGTAAAGAATATTTATTTTCAAATACGGAGAACATGTCAGTCAAATGATACATGGTACATCAAAAAATAAACTCGAAGGAATGCAAACGTTGCTAGGGAACTAATTAGGAGGGTGCGCAGTAGTCTCTTGTCAAATATCAGAATTGTATAATATATTAGAAATGTTATGGAAATTTTGAAGAACTTAATAATTAAGCTGAAAAAAAAAATGTTTATATCTTACATGTCGAGCGAAATTTACCTTTAATTAAGACTATTTATTTTCCTTCTTTGATGTTATATCCATATTAAATATCTTAATGATATAGACACAAGTAGGATATTCTTTACAACTTTAAAGAAGAAAATTTAGTCAACCGAAAATAAATTTAAAATTAAATTGTAAGATGTATAAAAATATATTTTCAGCTTATTTATACATTTTTTACAACTTAAAAAATATGTATAAAAATTATTTATTTCTGCTTCGTTATTGAATTATTTTGAAATTTTATAGGAACTTTTGATTTTAATTTTTATAAATGTTTGCATTAAAAGGCAATATTTATTTCTTAATTTGTTTAAAAAAAATTTAACTCTAGTACTACTATTCAAATATGAATCATTGAGTTTTTTTCCTTTATATTCACTCATTTTGTAAGCGTCATACAAAATAATATAGTCTTACACCCCAGTCGCTAAAACTTGTAAAAAAATTTAATTTATGTTACGAGTATAGTAATAAAGTCACCTTGTTTATTCCCCCTGATATTTTGTAATAGCCTCTTAAATATTCCTTGCACCAGCCTTCAAGTGTATAACGACAAAAAAACCAAAATTCTAAAACTATGTTTTAACAATTAATAATTCAAAAGAAACATTCATATTAATAATTCCTATTTTCACTCATTACTTTCAATGTTTTCCTTGTTTTTAGTTTTTACCTGCATACTTTAAGGCGTTTTTATGGTTTCATATAAACTGCTCTTGTAGATAACTTCTTAGACAGAGACCCCTTATAAATTCTTTATTTTCTGCTTAGCCTTGTTATTAGCAAGAGGCATTCTCTTGCTAATTCATGAAGAAAATACTTTCGTATACATATTATATAAGAATATGAATGGAAGATTGTTCGATAAGTGTATGTTTATAAAATTTTCCTTTACGCTTAGATTTTTACAACAAATAAAAATACAAGTAGCTCGCCGGATTCTTAATAATCATATTAGTAAATTCAAAAGTTCTAGAGCTTAATTACATTTATTTAAAGTCGCATATTATTATTATTCTAAACCATGAGCTTTGAAAAAAAATCAAACCATATTATAGATGATAAAATCATAAAATTACCATTGTGGACTGGGAGAGTTCACACCAACTCCGCTCTTTCATACAACCAGTAAACATATTTTGAGGAGAAATCTTCTATAGTATAAACAAACGGGAATCAATGTATTTTTTAGGATACTAACCAACTATAATGTACTGTGGCTAAAAATATCTTCTATAACAACTAAAGCTAATTGCCTTCAGTTATTAAAGGTATTAGTTCATACCGACAACAAAGCTACAAAAAGATTTCTCGCGGGAATATGTACAAAACATTAACCATAGTCTAACAATTTTTAATACATCGTCTAAGTGTGATGACATGGAATTAATAAAGACGGAAGCATGTGAAAACATATGAATTAAATAGAAAGGTCATCTTCCTTGCGGGATAGGGAATCAGCCTCTTCTCTGCGACATTCGACCTTTTGCTCGAATGAAAATAAGGCAGAAGCCTGGCAGTTACTAGGTTGCTCAGTAAGCCAGGCTTATTTAGTTATGAATGGACCATAATCGCACTAAAATACTCTTGCACTTTTTGAAGGAGCATTGGAGGGACTTTGAAGCACTTATCGCGGGAAATCGCAAGTTCTGCAACAAGGCTTTGTGCAGAAATGAAGAGGGTAACATGTTCCACTGATGCATCAGTAGAAAATGGACTACGTCATCAATCATATAACTATTTGACAATAGTGGTGGCATTATAGCGTAGACAGACGACAGCGTTAATTTGCATTAGCAGTCTTAATTCAAATTAACTTGTGAATTATCCCCATCGCAATGTGTATTAGATTTGATATAAATGCACGAAATCGGACTGAATTTATACTGAATTTAGCTTTTTCAATATGGCAATGCTATTGCCACTCTCTTATCGAGTGGAATACAAAGCACCACGTTCAGATTTATGGTTGCTAGTGCATGTACAATTCTTACATTATGGAGCAGTTTCAGCAAAAGTAATTTCAACTTTGTTTCAAATATATAGTAAATTTTCACCAACAGCATAGCTGCTAATCGTACTTTTTGCCTTCTATCCATTTGATTTCGATGTAAATGCCAAAAAAAATTAGTTGACAAACAAACAGCTGTTTGCTAAATGCAGAAACTGTCGTCTGTCAGGGTTAAATTTTAATTCACATTAGTGAGCTTCTAATGCAAATTAACGCTGTCGTCTGTCTACGCTATTAAGCTGGATAATGTTCAACCTTTTCATCGGAAGTAGTTGATAGCTTCAGATGTTATTTTCAAGAAACAAGACTGCTATAGGTTTTTTCCTTTTTGCGCTCTCTCTTCCAGCCCTAACTATTTTTTTCTTGCTTTTGTCTTCAATATAATCCATTTCGTCTTTCACATTTCTTATCTTCATAAGTTTCAAAGAGCGACTAAACCTAACCTAAATTTAACTCAACTACTTATACTTGTATGACAACCCTCGTTTACAATTCTATGTATTATAAGATATTTATATTTTCATATACAAAAAGTTTTTATTATATGCAACATTTGCTGCATGTAAAAATAAACAAGAAAAAAAAAGAGAAAACAACAACCTTAAAATATACTGCAGTTTCTGTGTTAAATAAATCGCATTGTTTTTGGCGCACATACACACACACACACACACATAAACACATAACGATGACAAAAATGAAGAAAGACAAAATAAGAAATGACATTGTAAAAAACGAGATTTCGACTGCTTTTCGAGGGAATATATTTTCTTTTATTTTTTGTATATATTTAAAGTTGTTTTTGTGTCTTTGTTTGTACCAATGTATGAAAATCTTTGTACGTGTGTTTGTGGATTTTATGCAATAAAATACAGCAATTGCAGTAGCTATGTGGGTATGTGCTAGAAATAACAATAACAATATAAATATTATAACAATACGCGTATTGTAGTCATCTGGCGTAGTATACAAGTACGCTCAAGCACATGTGGTTGTATGCGTATCAAAGAACGTAAAGTGTAATGCATACAAATATTGGGTAGGTGTTTTAGTGATTTCTAAGATAAAAAAATTTCATTTTTATCATTTCCATATATTAGCATAGGAAGTACGATCTTACTTGTTAAATAGAATCAAACCATATGGTTTGAAATAAGTTTTTCCCTCACCTAATACTACAATTGATCTATCTCCTAGCTATGCACCAACACTTGAACATGAATGTTATTATTAAAACATGTGTCAGTTAATGTTTTTTTGTCTTTGTACTTTTTCAGTAGGTTGAGTATGTGTTGTTGTTGTATGTTTACAGCAGCAGATACCAACGTGTATGTATATGTTTATAAGTACGTGGAGTGTAAATGGAAATGTGAGTGTGTGTACGGCTCTTCGAAAAGCTAAAACTGGGTCACAAGTTTTTAGTGTGTCCCTGAAACTTATTTTTGTATGATGTTTATGTGGCCTACATAAGCAAACAGTCATACTGACTACACGTGCACACAATAATTTAACCGCACCACGCTTTACACGCAAAATATATCATTGCTCTTGCCACATATACAGGTGCATAAATAAAATTGTATACAACATCGAATACTCTGGCTCGCATGTAGGAGTATTACATTAAAATTCGGCTGAGGAAGGGCGTATTATAGTTTTAATGTTAGAAGATTGGGAAGAAGTATTTTTAGTAAAGTTGTGAGATAAATTTTTTTCAAAACCAGATCCCTTTAAAAAAAATCTTGTAAAAAAATTTCTTTGAAAAGTTTTATATTTAAATTTTAGTTTGGATCTAGTTCTGCTCCAGTTCCATTCTAGTTTGCTCTAATTTGGGTAAATTTTAGTTTCATTGCACCTCTGTAGCAATTGTGTATCAGTTACAGTTCCAGTTTAGCTCTAGTTCATTCCAAGTGCAATTAAAATTTCGTTGCAGTTCAGTTCTAGTTTTTATCTAATCAGTACCATTTCAGTTATGGTTAATTTTCACTTCAATTACAGTTTCTGTTTTGCTCTAGCTTTATTTTACTAAAGTTTTAGTTACTTTCAGATTAAGTTATAGTTCCAGTTCAGTTTTTACTCTGAATTATTTCAAGTTTTAATAGAATTATCGCAATATCTGAATTTGCGATCAGTTCTTGATCTGTTCAGGTACAGTTCCAGTTCCAAGTTAGTTCATGCTATATTTTTTATAAATCTTGGTTCTGCTCTAGTTAAGTTCTAGTTTATTTTAATTCATTATATTTGGAAGCCTTTTTTTAAAAACATTTTATTTTCAGGGAAGCTTAAGCACTTAAAGTGTATAACAAAAACAACAGGGTTTTAACGGCTGATCCTGCTATAGGAGATCAGAAAAATATATAACTATATTGGCATTTTAGAAAAACACATCTGGCTTTCATTTTGCGTAAATTTGAAAAGGTAAATTCATATTTTGATGATTCATACTCTTTATTATTATTATTGTTTATTTATTAAACCTTTAATTAAAAGTTAAAATATACAAAGAGCATAAAGGCAATTCCATTTGCCAATATCGATGTGATATCTCTACACAAGCATAAAACTATATCAGTGGCGGTAGGCACTGATCATTGACCTTCATCATTTAAAATACAATAGTTCAACAGCAATTGTTACAAATGCCATATATTTGAGCATCTGAAAAATTCATGATGTCGATGATTTGACCTGAACAGGGATCAAGCTCATAGTCTTAGTCATAAATTGCTTCATAAATGCACTAACTTCTTCAGCCAACAGCACTGCACCTGAAAAATTTTACTTTTGTTTTAAACTATGCTTTTAGTTAAAAAATACGGAGCTTACTTTTGTCAAGAAGTAGCGATTGTAATAAAAAAAGATCTCTAGTATATAAAATAAATACTCCTTAAAGTTAAATATTATTTCTAAAACCCTGATAGTTTAACAGAAAAAAAGTAAAATATAAACAAAATTTTTTGGTGAACATAAAGTTCATTCATTAATTTCAATACCTTAAGTTAGTTGAGCTCTATGTAAATTCAAAAAAGTAGCCAACGACCTTGGAAATTACTTTCGGCTATTTATTTTCAAATTAAATTTTATTAAGAATCAGCTGCATTGTTTAAAACAAAAACAAATGTTTGCTTTCATATTTTTAGCAAAACTTACAAAACAGTTCCGTTTCCTAAAATCTTTTTCACGTTTTTTTATCAGAATAATGTTAAACAGGCGTAAAAACTAAAAGGAAATGCAAAAAGGAAGTTTTTTGTAAACAAAGCACAGAAAAGAACTTTAAACGAAACAATTTTAATGTACATTTTAATAATTAAATCTCTCAGATGTTACAAATAAATTTTCGTTTTTAAAGGCCGGTTGAGTCTGTGTGTTCCTGTAAAATTTTTAGAAATTTTTAAAATTTCTAGTGCAGAAAAAAT
Source organism: Germaria angustata (assembly GCA_963681545.1). NCBI lineage: Eukaryota > Metazoa > Arthropoda > Insecta > Diptera > Tachinidae > Germaria > Germaria angustata. The sequence goes on along the minus strand of OY812999.1, from coordinate 94,799,058 downwards.
AAATATATTAATTAGCAAAAATTTTAGCAAATTTACTGTATTTTAGTTAATACTAATTTAAGTAATTGTTACTATTTTTTCATAAGAAATCAGCTGTGCTGTCTCAGACATAAAAGGATCTGGGCTGTGTTGAGGACATGAGTATTTTTTCTGAAACTAACCCAGAACTATTTGTATATCAACTTAAACTATTGGTGCTCAGCCAGCAATTTCAAGTGAGTGTAAAAATATTCAAATATGAAAGGTTGCTGCTTTTTTTTCGCAATATTTTAGTTAAAGGTCTTCTGAGGAAACAATTTGAAGGATATTTATTTTTCTGGGATCTAGGAACCATTTTCGATAAGGTCATCCGTGATTGTGTCGCTGGATACGCTAAAAGATAAGAACAGTGCCAAACGGATTGTAGTACTGGGTCAAGGTTTGTCTCTTTAGATACTGATCTTATGGTCCTCAAGGCTTCCATTGTTTCTCAGGAGGATATATGCATATTATATAGTTAAAACTGTGAAGAGATTATAAGCTTGAGATGAGAAAATTAAAAAAGTAATTTTTTATACACAGTGTGGAAGCTATCAATGCTCTTAATTTAAAGGTAGTAAGATCCAAGTCTATGCTTTCATGCATTTGATCCCTGGCTAGCTTTGCTCGAACAACATCATGTCAGGTTATTACGGGATCGATCCTAACCACGAAGGTGATTGGTGCAATGAAATAGAGAAGTAGTATGCAGAAGCAAGCTCAACCTTGGATTAATTAAACTCGCAAGGAGATGTTGATTTGTTGAAATATCAAAAAGACGAATCAAAGGCTATAAAAAATATAGATCTACAGTTCCGACCCGTAGATTATTCAAAAGTCAGTAGTTGCTTCTTCGTAGTTGATGAAGTGTCAGTTTAAGACTTCCCATATGACTTTCTTGTTTTAGAGGAATATATTCAATTGAGATATTTACCACCAGGACTATCATGGCAATTTGCCACTGACTGTTATATTATTAATTTTAAAAAGTTCGTTTGGTTATAAAGAGATTGTATTGCAGAGTTTTGTAGGAATGTGTTGCGTGTAAATAGTCCACTTGGTATAATTAAATTCCTGATGGCCTTCGACTGTAGCTAAAAACTCATTTTGCCAATTGCCTGCTAAACCTCATCTAATCTAGGGATAAGCAAGAATGAGATTGTGAAAAGCTTTCAACAAAGCTAAGAATTTAAAGTAATTACAGAAAGCATTACGATAAAATGTGGTGGTCGGAGGTATTTGATAACATTAATAATTATGTGATTACCCGCTATGTGTGGCATATGAATTTTCAACATAATTTTGAATGGTATTTGAAATATTTAATATGCAAAGTAAAGAAAAGCTTTCCTTTCCCCTCTTTATATTTTTTTATGAAAAGGAACTATACATAGCATTCCACTGGTAATTGAATTTATCACCTTACATCTCGAACAACCAATCGTTCCATTTTCTTAGTAACGCCTTAAATCTATCGCCTGAAATGTTTAATCGAAATCGCTTCAAGATTTAAAGTACCGGCTATAATGGGTTAAGAAGTCTTGCGTATAATTTTTGTTTCAATTTCTAACTTTTATTTAACTGTTACATTTTCCTTCTTTGGCGTTAATTGTACGGTTATTTTAATGTTAGCTAATGCTTATTTTTTACATTTGTCTTTTTATAATTATTGTTATTGTTATATTATTCTGTTTTTGCTCTTTTTATTGTTTTTATTCTCTTTTTTAAATTGTACGCTTTAGTTGCTGCTTTAACTTTCACGCTCTACTTGCGCCGCGCTAATTTCAGTTGCAGCAAATTCTATACATTGTACAATAAATACAATTTTGCATTTGGAGCAAAAAATTTACAAAGTCTTAGTTTCGTTTTGTGTAAATTTTTATTTCAGTTTTTTTCAGTAAATAGTGTTTTTCTCTCGCTGTTGTTATTTAAAAATAAATCACTTCAGATATTTTCCGGTTTTTATTGTTTCTTTCTTTTAAGATGGTCCTAAATGTGAATTTTTAAATAAATAAAAATTTATCATTTTCCTAAAAACTAATCAAAGTAGGACATGATAAGGAACAGACACAACAATGAAAAACACAATGGGTTGCTGGTATACCTATCCCTCGATTTTCACGATAGATACGTTCCTCAGAAAGTTGTGTAAATTGAAATTTTTAATTTTTGTATGAAAAATCCTGTAAATGGAAAATAAAGAATCTCGTAAAAAATTGATTTTATTAAAAAATTATATATGTAATAAAATAAATGTTATTCATAAAAACAAAAACAAAATTAAAGTAATTCATATCATATATTGTACATATGTATTTAATTTTATCGTCGTCGCTAGATAATATTTCTGCAGTTTCCTTTTCTGTTTCTGATGAATTAGAGACTCTTTCAGGTCGTATCGATATGCAAGTGAAGTTTGTAATTAAGAGTTGTTTAACTCCTTATAAACCTCCACATATTGTGCTAAGCCTTGGGTAATATGTCGTTGGAATGCGACTGCCCTTTCAACATTCAGACTATTTCTAAAAATTTAGTTATAATTTCTGAACTGACTCGAACGTCCTATTAGAGACAAAAATATTCAACAAAAAACACATTCAGTTCCGTTTTGAAGATACAATAAATAAATATAAGCGTGAGAGAAAAAAACACATAAAAAATCGTGTAAGTCGAGTTAGTTCATATATATCTTAATTTACACGAAAACCAAAATAATCGTGTAAAGAAAAGTACCATATAATTCGAGAGAAAAGTGCATACGAAATTTTCAAAGAAATAAATTAATCATTATATAAATTTTTAACTTTTGCAAATTTTATTGCAACATGTCTTTAAAAGAGTATTAAGACTAAATATTTCCATCTTATTTTTATTGAATGATTTTTTATCTATATAGAAAGAAGAGTTTTTAATTCTCATTTCAATATCTAGGCATTGAAAAACTAAAGGCTGTAAACTGTTAAATATTTGTCATTTAAAATATTTTTATTTGGTTTTTATTACTACCGACTTTACTACCAACTTTACTTGAAAGCAAATAATTTTTCATACAAATGAACAAGTGAAACACCAAATAAAAAAATATTAGCCTTCAAAAACTAAGGTTACCCTACAAATAGGAACAGATATTTAATGCGATCAGGTGTGTTTATACTACTTATATGGGTTAAACGCTTAGCGAAAAAGGTATGATTTTTTTTGACCTATGAAATAAAGATTGCACTTAAAAATAATTACATTACATTAAACAATTTATAATTGAAATATTTTATTTTCAAACTCAACACTATTTCTTACTTTAAGAAAAAATGTTTAATAAAAATTATTCACTTCCTTTTGTTTTTGGCCTTGGTATATAATTTTATTCTCTACTTTTCCTACCCTTTTTATTCCGTACTCTCTATCATTATACTAAAGAGAACACTAATTTTTATTATTTTTTCTTTTCTTAACAAGTTTAGCAAAACAGGAAAAATACAATACGCTACGTTAATTTGTCTGTTTATTTTACATCCTTTTATGATTTATTTTAGTTAAAGAAATTAAATGAATTTTTAATTTTTACTGAATTAAATTAAAATGTTTTTCATAATAACTGTCGTTTGCTTATTCCATTTACCATTTTAATATTTAATATTCTTTTCTTAAACTTTTTCTTGTTTGAAAAGTTTTAAATATGTTTAATTTTATATTACATTAAAATTGCAGGACAAGCAAAAAATTAAAAAGGAAGAACTGAGCAAAAATTGCGGGGCAAATTAAATAATAAGCAAAACTGTCACTGGCTGCAATAAAATCTGAATTTTTTAAGGTTCTGAGAAGTACTAAAAGTAATTCAATTGGTTAATTTATTATGAGAGATGCTCACGATGGTCTTGATATCAAATATTCATGATTTGGTCTTAAGATTTTAATGTCTTAATTAATAATTTCTTAAAGTAGTTTCATAAATCAAAAAATATTGTTGCGAGAAATGCATTTGAGGCTTTGGGTGAAACGAATAGAAGTTTTAAATTTTATTACTATGTATATACAAATCACTTTTGAACTGAGTTATTTATCAAATTTTTAAAAATTAAAATGCCAAAGACATCCACAATCGCATTTATATTTATTTCAATAAAAAGATTTATAAATTTAAATCTAAAACTACTTTGTTGCATATTTAACAATCTGTTAGTTCTTTGTACCAACACTAACATAAATATTACAATAGAACAAGTCAAGTATTAATCTATGGCCTACTTTTAGGAGAACTAAAATTTTTAAATCTTTTACTAATATGCTTTTGCTCTTTGAAAAACATTAAAAATTTTTCATTTTCCTTGTTTATCGTATGGAATTATAAAAAATAGAACATGCTAAATGAGAAACACCAGAAAAAAATTTGCAGAAATCATGTGTTGAGCCTTTCCGATTCATATGTGTGTCATATTTCACACTTACGCTACAACAATAAATCTCTTCTAGTTTTGCATGCCAACAAATCAACCGAGTAAAGCAAAATTATAAAAGAACAAAGAGTCCTCTCAAAAATACATGAATTTCTATGTCTTTTATAGATTTATGTAGTTTACATTCTGAAAAAAAAAATATTGAGTTATATAAGCTCTAATCGTGGTCTTGTTGAACCTTCGTAGTGAACAGACGTGTTAGCGGAGTTTTTTTTACATACTAAACAAACAAAAATACAAACAAAAAAATATTCATAATAAGTACTGATTCGTAATAAGTACAGTTTTTGTTAAATTTGCTTTATTTGCATTAATAATATTTTTCGTATAAACTGAAACAAAAAAAAAAAAAAGAAAACAAAAACAAGACACACAAACAAAGTGACTGAGGAATACTCTGTATGAGTACCTCAAAAACAAAAAATTGTGAAGTGAGTTCTAACGGCAGAAATGCTTATTTTACTGTGAGTTCTGAAGCTCTTAATGCGAACAATAAAAATAAAAAAATTGATGATAGTCTTTTTCTAACGGCAAAGCCAATTTTTCGCGAGCGATCAAATTCGCTTACTCCGATGCCAAGTAGTGATTCTATAACATTACCGCTGCCTAGTAGTTCTCTATTTAAATCAGCACCATTATCCGCTCCGGGCTCGTGTTCATCACTTAACCCAGTTATCACTATAAACAATAATATTGAGAAACCTAAAGTGCCTGTCGGAATGGACAGATATATCACAGTAGTAAAGCGCGGGCGAAGCCCAAATTCATCTAAAATCTCATCGGTCCCCAAGATATCCAGGGATATCGACGTCAACTCGGCTAACCGTCTAAACCGCTTTAAAATTTTGCAAGATATCACCGACAAACCCGACTTACCCTCGAATAAAACCTCAAAACCACCACCAATCTATTTGAGGGAAAAAAATTCTAACACCCTTATTAAAAAATTAATTTCGGTCATTGGTGAAAAGGCATTTCACATTGTCCCAATCAAACGTGGTAATATTGATGAAACAAAGATTCAAATATACGATGAAAAAGACTTCCGCAAAATGGTCACTGAATTTGAGAAAAATAAAACAAGTTTCTACACATTCCAGCTGAAGAGTGCTAAAGGCCTACAGATCGTATTGAAAGGCATAGATTCCTATGTTGTTCCTGAGGAAATTAAAGATGCTCTCACCCTCCAGGGATTTAAGGTAAAGAATGTGTCTAACATAATAAACAGGGAGAAGATCCCCCAACCTTTATTTCGCGTTGAACTGGAGCCTAATGATATTAAATTGAAGAAAAATGAGACCCATCCAATTTATAACCTAAAATATCTCTTATACCGAAAAATCACAGTTGAAGAACCACGCAAGCGTTCTGGACCCGTACAGTGCCATAATTGTCAAGAATATGGCCATACAAAAACTTATTGTAAATTACCTACTGTTTGTGTTGTGTGCGGTGAATTACACAACACTGCTATTTGCAATAAGTCGAAGGACCAGAAGGAAAAGAAGTGCAGTAATTGTGGAGGTAATCACACTGCTAACTACAGGGGATGTCCTGTATATTCTTTCGTTAAACAGGCTATGAGTCAAAAGCCTAAAGTAACCCCAGTGCAAGCAGGAAATACGTACTCCGCTACTCATCCCCTAATGGCCCAACCAATTACTTCACATGTATCGTATGCTGACGCTGTGAAGATTAACTCTATTCCCGCTCAAAAAGTTTTACCACCAACTATTACAACAAGTGCAAACCCAAGCTTTAATTTCAGTCGCCTTGAAGCTACTATCGACAATCTGGTGCAAACTATAAGCAGCTTTACAACAAATATGACTAGCATGTTGCAAGAAATGCTGCGAATGCAGAACACACTGCTTCAAGCATTAGTTAACAAGCCATGAACACGTTAAAGTTATGTTTCTGGAACGCAAACGGCATTCGCACAACATAGAAACGAACTTGAGCACTTCCTCACGGTGAAGAATATTGATATAATGTTGGTATCTGAGACTCATTTGACTTCGAGAAGCCTATTTAAAATGAGTGGCTACACCTTATACGATACAAAGGACCCGAGAGGAAGAGCATGCGGAGGATCAGCAATTCTAATAAAGTCAAGACTCAAACACTATATTCTTGAGAACACTTGTGAAGACCATCTACAAGCAACAAATATTTGCATAGAAAATTTTTGTTCAAATCTCGTAATATCATCAGTTTACTCCCCTCCCAGATTTTCAATCAGTGAGGATCAATACGAGGATTTTTACAAAACTCTTGGCCCTTGTTTCGTAGCAGCTGGAGACTACAATGCAAAACATACGTTCTGGGGATCGCGTCTTATTACACCTATAGGTCGAGCATTGTTCAACACAATTTCAAAAATGGGTTTGGATGTCATTTCGAGCGGGGAGCCCACTTACTGGCCTACTGACATACAAAAAATTCCGGATGTTATAGATTTTGGGGTCATGAAAAATATCCCTAGGGATTTAATTCATGTTGAAGCTTCACATGATCTCTCCTCCGATCACACTCCCACGATCGTTACAATTTGTTGCCCACTAAGAAGTGACTTACCTCACCCATATGTGAAGATGATAAATCGTGTTAACTGGCTGGGGTTCAAAAAATATCTCAGTAGTCATTGTGCGGAAAATATCAGGCTTAGAACTCCCGATGATATTGAACTTAACATTGCCAATCTTACCGAGAATATTAAAGAGGCTGCTAAACATGCCACTACCTCCCATCCGCAGACTGGGTTTAATAGAATTTATTCTGCGGATATTGAACGTCTCGTATGTGAAAAAAGAAGAGCTAGAAGGGAATGGCAACAGCACAGATCACCACAACATAAAATCAGACTTAGAGAATGCACTAAACGACTCCAAGAGTTGCTTGCATCTGAAAAATCTGCTTCTCTTAAGAACTATCTGGAAGGTCTCGATATCACAGCAGCATCTAATTACTCCTTGTGGCGCGCTGCTAAAAAACTTAAAACACCCGTTGAGTCTAAACCACCCCTGCGCACTTCTACCGGAGGTTGGGCAAGAAACAATACAGAAAAAGGTAACATATTTGCTGGGCATTTAAAACACGTATTTACCCCAAACACATGTACTGGTGCTGTTGATTTGCCGAGTGTAGTTGCTCTACCCCCTCGACCCATAAAGTTTCAGATGCGTGATGTAAATAAACTAATTGCTGAAACCAATCCAAAGAAGGCTCCGGGTATTGATGGAATTAGTAACAAGATGCTGATGAATTTGCCTCGTATTGCTATTAGAATCCTGTTGTTTATTTTTAATGGCATTTTACGACTGGAGTATTATCCACACAGCTGGAAACTTGCCATGGTCAAAATGATTCCAAAGGCGGGCAAAGATCTTACCAAGGCTGAGTCATATAGGCCAATAAGTTTATTGTCAACAATTTCAAAGCTCTTCGAAAAGCTGCTCATGACAAAATTGTCCCCAATTCTAAATGATATTGGTTGCATACCGGACCATCAATTTGGTTTTAGAAGTCAGCATAGCACCATTGAACAATGTCATAGATTGGTACATTTTATAAGAAGAACATTTGAAGAAAAGAAGTATTGCTCTTCCCTCTTTATTGATGTTTCTCAGGCATTTGATAAAGTGTGGCACGAAGGCCTTATTTTAAAGTTGAAGACATATCTACCAATAAACATAGTAAATCTTTTAGAAAGTTACATTCTTGCCCGGAAGTTCACTGTTGTGGAAGGAGACTTCATGAGTGTGCCCGAAACTATCTCATCCGGTGTGCCACAGGGGAGTATACTGGGGCCAGTTTTGTATTTGATTTATACCTGTGATATGCCTTTAAGCAGTAATATCCTAACTTCTACATTTGCTGATGATACAGCCTGCCTTAGCATGCATGAAAACCCTCACGAGGCATCCCGATATCTTCAGGAACATATTAACCTGTTGGAGCTGTGGTTGAACTTATGGAGAATAAAAGTAAATGAACAAAAGTGTGTTCATGTCACATTTACTCTACGAAGAGACCCTTGTTCCCCCATTCGAATCAACAATCAAGTTGTTCCTCAACATTCACGGGTGAAATACCTTGGTATACACCTTGACCGACGGCTTACATGGAAACACCACATTGACTCTAAGCTGACACAAATAAAACTTAAATTAACCCAGATACATTGGCTGATTGGTAGAAATTCAACCCTCAGTCTAGATTGTAAACTTTTAATATACAAGTCGCTTTTGAAACCCATATGGTGTTACGGAGTTCAGCTATGGGGCACTGCTTCAGCTTCCAATGTAGAGAGAATCCAACGAATGCAAAACAAAATATTAAGGTTAATAACTACGGCTCCATGGTACTTGAAAAATTCTATTTTACATCGTGATTTAAATATGCCACTTGTGACCGCTGAAATTGCAAAATATGCAGGCAAATATTTAACAAAACTCGAGTCCCATTCTAATCCCCTTGCTCGTAACATCTTGAACTTTCCTGGACACATCCGCTTAAAAAAGAGGGATACTACGGCTTTAATACGCCACACTGCAGATGAAACTTTTTGAAAATATTTTTTGTGCTTAACACTACATTTATGTATTTTTAATTACTATCACTAAGTTTATGTCCGACACTGGTTGGGCCTAATTATATATCTATATTTAAGATTTGAATACTTATTGTTAGTTCAGTTTTAATGAAGATACAATAAATAAAATTAGTGAAAAAAAAAAATATAAGCTCTAATAAGGAGACAATAACTCAAGCGGACGCAAACATGAAATATATATAGAAATAAATAGCTTGGAACAAAGAGGGAGTAATTTTTGCAACATTATTGCTTTATTGTCGGACCGAAGGACGTTTGATATACGTCCCATAGTGACTTAGACGGCTGAATATATTGTTAGTATAGCATCAGTGAGCTCATTTAGGCAACGATTTTTTATTTTACCAAAACAAATGTCTTTTTATAGAAACTTCATATAATCAATATGTATTAAAGCCTCATAGTAATTTAACTGCGAAAAGTAAATATGGAAAGAGAAAACATACAGGTGTTGTTTTAGAACTGAAGCTTGGAAACTAAACGTTTAGCACAATCAGTATGGCCACAGTTGCTGGACAAGAATTGGGTTTTAGCTTCTATATATTCAAGAAGATTATTCTAACTATCGCATATTCGATTCTGGCCCACAGATCGGTTGTATGATGGACATACTATATATAATATAAACATTCGTTATTTCAAAACTAATTAGAGAGATTGGCTTTGCTGTTTTCTCAAATGATCATGACGTAGGGTACTAAATCTGCCTAACCATAGAAACAAGGGTGGTAAAAACAGATATACAATCCATTAAGGAAGTAGTAAGAGTTCAATAGATAGAAACGCTTGCTGGAAAATTTGTATTTATGTCGATAAATGCCATATCTTAATTGTCAATGTAAAGATGCATTCCCTAGATTAAGATTACAAGTTTATACCTCTAAAAAGAAATTTTTTTTGCAACAATAAAAATAAAAGTCGACGATGCACTGTCGGCCGCAATATTTTTCCACTGCATTAGAAATCTTTGTTCTAATGTCAGAAGGCTAGAGCCAGATGGCAAAAACCTTATATTTGAATAGAAAAAAATGTGATACTGCTCCAATGACATTTTTGACAATTGTCCGCCATAGCCTTCTTGAAGATATAAATTTTTTAGGCTGGTTGTTACTATACACCATGTTTCGAGTCATATAATATTGTTCAAGGTGGCCTTATTAGATTTCTCGTCGCTAAAGGATCCTAACACAAAAAGGTTGACTTAGATAGGCCTTCTGTAAAAAAGAAAAAGCGTGATTTTACGGGATAACTTTTCATAATTTTAGCAAGTACACACATACACAAATCAATCAATCAACCAACCACCCGAATAACCGAATTAGCTAGAACTCAGTTTGCAAAGTTTCGACACTAACTTCTATCTTTTCTTTTCATTATTTCCAGAGTTGAAGTTATTATCCATCACAAATGTCACAAAGGGACCAAATTATAGAATCATAAACAAAAGGTGCCTGTTGAACTTCATTTATTTTTATCAGCGATAGATTTGAAATGATCTTGTGTTAAAAATAATGCATAAATAGTTAATCTCAAGTGAATAGTAGAGAATCATATTTGAAACATTTTATTACATAATATTTTTTCCTTTTTTATGCTTAATGTCATTGTACAATTTTATTGTTTCGGCTGAAAAAAAAACTGGTGTTTGATTGTTCAAAAGAAATGGTAAAAAGATGCCTCTTGCTGCATATGGTAGACCATAAAAGCACATTCAATATGTACATTTAATTTTACCCTTCCATCCATAATGACTTTTAGGTTCAGCCTTACGTTCGATTTAGTGTCAGCAGTCTGAAAATATTCAAAAGGGAATCAAGTGTTCACTTTGCCAACTGCCAGCATCATGACTTATCAATATATTGATACTTTCAATATGCGTGAGAGTGTGTTTGAAGCAAAAAAAAAAAAATTCCATCAATAGATACACTTTTATGTTTTATGTGAACATAGATCATTTACGCCTGCACATGCTCGCTTTGTGAACACCTACATTCTCAAGTGCCTAGAAATTTCATTTCCATTTATGTGTGTGTGCATGCGTTTGTGTGTATCTGTGTGAGTATATAAGTGTGCAAGGGCTTGTAAATCATTCAAACATGTTTTGTTACCTAGATACCGAAAAGCAAATTACGTTGCCACCGCAATCAGCGCAATCAACCATAAAAACCACTTTACTGCATTTTGTCGGCTGCTGCTGTTTGTTCTCTCTATTTTTGTTTTTATTGTCATACAACGCAGCTACAAATAACTTGATGACCATACACTACAAGAGTCACACAGGCACACAAGCATATACGCGCATAAGTAGACATGCAGGCCCTTATAAAACTGAAAGTATGGAGGGTAATTTAATACTACTTAAAAAACTTTCAAAATTAAAGTACTACTATGTTTTAAGTTCATGACTACAGATTTTGTTTCATTTCTTAGCGGGATTGGCTGTTTACAGATATTTGTTTTTTTAAGGGAAAGACTAAAATGCAAGATCAGAATCACTCTAATAATCACTCTAGTAAGGCTGTGTTAATCGAATTTAGTCAAACGTTTTTAATATACCCTTTTAAATGTCAAAAGGTGGCCACAGTTTCACTCAATACCAAACTCTTTGAGTTTCAAGCAGCTCTATCATTTGTTAGCACTTTCTGTGCTTGCTATTCCATATAAGACACAAACAAATGGAAATGTTCATCTAGTTGTATAAGCAACAACACCACTGAAAAATACGTAATAGTTATTTTCTAGGAAGAATGAGTTGGTTGAATGAGAACACGAGGCATATATTGTATCACAAAAAGCAATCAGTTTCCAACATTGAGATGAAAACCACCGCGGCGTTGGCACAAAGATATTGCAACCATATAGAAAACTACTTATTCAAAAACTCTTGGCAAGTTTTTTTTTACCTCCGTGCTTAAATATAAAGCCCATACACCATTTAAGCACAATTTCAAGTTCTTGACAAAATTTGTAGCATTATATTGTATAAACTAAAATTTCCGCTTTATTTTATTCATGTCGTAATAAGAATTTTTTTTAGAATATTTCATTTTATTTATTATTGACATTTAGTTTTCAAAACACAATTTAATTTTTATAATTTTTTTTTTCAGCCACTAACCTGGAAATTTATATAATGCCACTTCATTGCAATTAATCTCTATTAAGGTTGTTGTTTCGTTGGGCAAACCCGCACACTGACACATGCTGTTTAGCGGACAAGCATACAGCATGTCCTGTTGCTGTGAATTAAGCAGAGCAGCAAAACCGCCTCCACCTCCGCTACTGTTGGGTATAACGGGCGGTGGTCCTCTTGCTGCCAACAGTGTGCTGCTACTGCGAGGCACTCGTGTTAGTATGGGGGTGAAAGAACCTGAACCTGGACCCAGAGCCCCTGGACCGCCACCATCAAACTTCCAACAATCGGCTGTATTGTGAAACCAGTAAAGCAGGGATATAGAAATAACTAATAGTTGTGGGCGCTGATAGTCCATGCTAGAATGAGGGCAATTACAGAAATTAATTAATTTTAAATCAAATATTTATTAATTTCATTATTCAAAATATTCCCTAATATAACTATTTAACAATTTATTGTTCGTTGAAATGCAGGCATGTACTTTGCTAAGCCAACAACAATTAAAAAATTTCTAAAATTAAATATTTATTTTAATGCTATAAATTATATCAATTAAATCAGGAAAAAGGACGCTGGGTTGACTTAAAAGTTGTAAAATAGACGATTTTTGCTTATGTCTTTGACTTTACTGGGAATGAGCTGTGTAGCAGCTGAAAGTTTTGGCAATTAATAATTTTTCATCAACCCTGTAAGGGAATTATAAATCTTTTAATTTTAGGTTGTTTTCATTTCTATATTTTAAGACTACTTTGTTGTATTGTGACATTTCTTTAGTGAACAATGTTAATGGCATGTCATACATAAAAAAAGCAATTTAGTAGCGCCTTCATGATGTTTTCTACAAACAGTTCGGATACTTTTGCCTTTCTACCACATGTTTTAATCGCAAAATAAACTGGTCAGAAGAGATCTTACGAATTGTTTTATACATATAAACAATGATGCCACATACAAAGTTATAGTGTGAGAACCAGTGAGAAAGAGAGAGAGAGAGAAGGATTGCGCTTTACCATGTTTCAGTCAGTCTAAAGAGATTAAAGATTAAAGAACTATATGTTTGCAAGAACATTTTAATTATGTCTGGAGAAATTTGGTCCCTAAGATTGTTGCTGTTCCTCCCATTTATTGCTGAGATGGTCTTCTCAGTATCATATAAAAAAGGTTGAGTTGGCAAAGTTGGCATCTAGCGGACATAATTGCCTATGGATGATGTATAAAGTTATTGCTTGTTAATAACTCATAATATTCTATAACACATACAAAAAAATTATTTGTCTTTCAAGAAAATTTCGTATAATTTTTTGTACTATTAGCACCTGAGTGGAAGCTCCAGATAGTAGATGTACATACGCTCATGGTACACACTAACTTTGCCACTCATTATACATTTCATTTGTCAGAACACAATATGGGTCCATAATTCTGTTAGTATCAAAATTAATTATTCAACCCATTTTTCAGTTGATTTAATTTTTTCTAGTTAAGTTTTTATTAAACCTCAAACCACAACACGGAAATTTGTTAAATGTATCATAAAATTTCTAAGAAGTCTTTGTTTTTTTAAGGATTATTACTAATGCTGAGCAGCGTGTTCTAATTAGGAGAAAATTCTTTAGCGAAGGAATAATTTTTTTGTATTACGAAAAGGATAATGGCACGTCAATAGACAATGAATGTATCTCTAGTGAGGAAGTTGGTTTAAGCAATATTTAACTTGATTTAGGAATAAGGTCGCTGAGTTAATTGGCTGCACTCTCCTCAGCAACAAATATATTATAAATCACAGACCCATATGTCTAAGTCATCTTTGATCTGTAAAATATACCAACGTCTTAATTAATCGATTCAAATCTTAGAAAATTTTTATATGTTAAACAACAGGGTACACCGATATTTTAATTTTTCAGATAAAGTCAGTTAAATATGATCTATTAAACTATCGGCTATTTTAAGAAAGTTTATTGCCTTAAATTCCATACAGGTAATTTTTTCCAGATATTTGGACAATAGGAGGTAAAAGTTTTTAAGGCTTTAATAATATTTTTGAAATTTGCAAACAAGTTTTAGTCATTTTCAATAATTTAAAACGTAAATGGGTATGAAAGAAATACGGTGATAAAAAAGTTTGAAAGTGCTTAAATAATTATTCGAAAAGTTTTTAAAAATCTATTTAATAACGTCTTAAACAACAGCGAGGCTGTTCCAATTCTACTAAGAGAATAATTTCAATGTTCAAGAACTGCAGCATATTTAGTAGGGCTTTAATTAATTCCAACATTGCAACGTATGAGCAATATTTATGATGAAATGAAATTCCCAAAATCATACGTAAAGGTTTTTCAAAGATACGCAAACATATTTTCCTTAAAAAGTTCGAGGTATGTAAATACATGTGTACATATAAATCCGCCCAAAAATAGCGTATACCCGATCATATTTCGTAATTGCCAGTAATTGTAAAAAGTTTTCAAAACGAGCGTCAATGTTTTATTATTTTATTCATAAAATTTTATTGTTATCCTCTTTAATATGGCTTTTTTGCTACTCACAACACATTCATTATAAATCGGAAAGAAATTGTCTTACTCATGAACTTTGCGCCTTTAACAAAATATGCAAATTGGCGGAAGAAAAATTGATTTTTATTCTGAAAGGAAAGAGAGATGGAGGACACACACGAAAATGTGGCACATGTTAACACCAGAAAAATTTAACATAAGACTATTTAGCTTATGCGTGCTTTGATAACATTTTCTTACTTGCATGTTGTGTTTATTTTTAAGGGTGCCAAATAAACAAATACAAAAGCATTATCATATAAATTTAACTAGCGCTCGAATTAATTATACAGAACTTTTTTTTAATATATTTACTTAAAAGATTTCCATACAATTGGAACCATAGCAGAAGTGTTCGTTCTTACCCTCCTACACTCACGAACCATTTTAATAATTTATAAGTAGATGATCTTTTTTTGTTTTTTAGTCCTCGTTCAGTAGATGTGAGACAAAGACATAAAATCTTTGTTGAGTGCTCATACCTTGACATTGTAAAGAATAAAGAAAAAGCTAATTAAGTGCTTAATATCTTAAGTGCCTTCGTACGCTAATAGCTATTGTACTAGACTGGTGGTCCGAAAGTGGCAGTTTCGATTCCTGCCGAAAGATCTGGGTGTTTCTACGGACCAGCTTCGCAGTTTGTGTTTATTAAGTTTGATTAAGAAAAAGCTGGCTGACATGTCTTTGCCAAACAGGGCGAATTAGTTTTGCTTTTATACAAAATCTTCTTAAAAGACCACGGACAGGAAAAAAATGTATTTAGTACATACTAAAATTTAAGTTACGGTTCCCCAGAGCCCACCAGATTACAGTTTATTATAAAAAACATTTCTCGAACATTCCATGGTAGTGAAACAAAAACAGAAGATGAATTTTAGAAATTTTGTAAATGTTTTAATAACCCTCCTATAATCTTGGGCCTATACAAGGCGTTAACTTTATGTTTGCGAATTATAATCAAGATTTGATAATTACTTTAACGTCTTTATTTTTCCTTTCTAACACTGTGTGATAAGTAGCACCATCTTTTTGAAGTTACACCATCCTGTTAAACAAATTATTTTACACTGTATAAATAAACAATATATTATTCGATTCTAAGGTTGATGTAGAGTGAAATTGTAAGCTGAATCTGAAATTTTGAGGTTTAGTTTTTTTCTCAGTTAAAATTACTTGAATTTATAATTAACTTAGTAAATATGCAGAATAAATTTTGTGGAAAACTCGCATTTATTGTGTTAGAAATGTTATATAATAATAAAAGCACATTGTTATAATTGCTTTCATTATAATTAAAATTTTCTTTTTATTGTCTATTTGCTGTCAGACTGGCTAATATTATAGGCAATAAGAAGTGAAAATTTCGTAATGCGTAGGATAAATATTTAATGTTGACTATCCAATTGTTCGCTTGAACTTTATATGAATTGCATATTAATATATGAAAGTTCTCCTGTCTCAAAACGCAAATACGTGAACAATTAAGAAGGATTCCCGTATATATAAAGAAAATAGGGGAAACCAAATCAAAATTTTTGTTTAAAACTGTAATCAAATGCCAAATGTTTCACAAGGAAAAAAACTTATCAAGATGTGACTTAACGATTTTCGTAATTAAATAAAACTTTCTGCAAAAAATACAATATTAATATCCTTTAACAACAAACGAATCATATATTTAGGAGGACTAAAAAATAAATGGGAAGAACTTATTTTATAAGTCATATTACCAAAAATATATATGGAGGACAAAAACAAAACTTCTTATATTAAATGCTTTTATAATTCCCCTATTAACTCTAAGGATTTGAATAGACAAAACAAAGCATATACATATTATAAGTGAAAGCAATGTCAGGAAAAAGATGAAATTAAAAATTTCACTTGTTTCCGATATATGTTTTTTCATTCCTGCAAAGAGTATTCGGCTTCTAAAAGTTATATCCATCTTTACACGGATTATTGTTGCAGTTGCTTTCTATTGTTACTATTTGTTTTTTGTCTTGTGTCAGTTTCGTTAATCGGTTCTTGTTCCAGTTAAGTAGATGATTGGTTTGCTGTAGCAGGTCTACGATAATGGGGCTGCCATCTGTCGTTGTCTATAAACAACGTCTACTCTGCGTTTTCGTGTAGTGGTGAGGATTCTTGCTAATCCTTGATTCCTATCTCCTTTTCCAGAAGGTGGTGGCTCTGCCTGACATTTGTTTGTCACAATGCTATTCTCTTTTCCAGGGTGAAGAGGTGGTCAGGGGGCTCATAGATTTTTAGGAGGGGGTTGAAGCCACATCATTTTTAAAACTTAAAAAACCATGGTGAAAAATTTTGTCTCCGATAGAAGTTTCATTTTAGTGCTACGATTTATAAAATTAGCTACCAAATTTAACTTGCGACAAAAGTTCGTTCAAAATTCATTAAAGAGCTCATTAGAGATTTCCAGATTAATTGTATTATATTAAAATATAAAAATTATATTGAAAACCGTCTTCTAAATATATTTTGACATTTAGTAGGCGTATTACTCTAGCTATTGATTAAAAAAGGCAAGTTTGCATTTAGAGTCAGCAAAGAGAAATTTGTTGGTTTCCTAAAGCTTAAACATAAATAATATATCTTACTTAAATCAAAAATAGAAAGGTGTATTTATTGAAATGCTTGTAATTTCAACGTCAAAAAAGAGCTGACAAGATTTGATCAAAGTTAAACGACCATTAAATTTTCATTGTCTTTTCGCACGTGGCCAAGGTCGCGGATAGATGCTGGTTTACTTATATTTAAATTGTTATATACTTTAACTTAAATAGATTCATACATTCTATGTATACTTTCTAGATATCCAACGTTTTTTTCGACGATTTCTAAAGCCCTAAAAGTAATATTTTCCGGTATCGAAATCAGCTGATCGGTTTGCATGCAGCCGATAGTAGAAAGTTTACCTTTTTTTTTGCATTCTACATATAAAAAAATTTATAATAGTGTATACAGCAATATTGAAATCAATACCACTGAATGAAGTGCTATAACACCCAACTAATTCATCCTCCCGTGTTTTTCCGAAAACGATATGATATATATTAAATCAAAAATACAAATTTAATCTACAAAATTTAAAGCATATTTTAAAGCAACTTCTCTTTGTGGGCGGCCTTAACTTAATTTATTAGTATAATATATTTCTACAATTTTATTCATTTCCACCTATTATTCAACTAGTTTTAACAAATATTAAACGTTAGAGACATTTTAAAAATACCATATATTTTTCTTATTTAGTGGCAGCTGTCATAGAAACTTGTTGTATATTGTTGTGCCAAGACAACTGAAAAAAATAAATTTTATATTTAATTTAATTTTTATGTCTTACACCAAATTACAAAATATTACAAGGAAGCTCACACTAATAGACCAGAAAATTCCCTAGGACCTCATAAATGAAATGAGAAAAAGAGAGTGGAAACAAGAAATTAAAAGACATGTCATGTCCACACTTTTGAACAAAAATAGTATAAATGAACATGTCCTTGTTAGTTTAACAAAATACGACACACCTACGAAATTTTTAAATTCTTTAAAGAATTAATGGAAAAATTAGAAGGAAGGATGTAAGTAGGATGCAATAAAAGTTCGTTCTCAAGTCGTACCTTTGGAAATAAATATACTTTAGGAGAACTGAAAAGATAAATTTCATTAATGTTAGAAGAACTTCATTAGTTTTTTCCTTCCCTTAATTTTTAAGTAGCGCCCACATTGAATGAATTTTGGAGTCAGTATATTTAAACTTGAAAGACAGTTTTCGCAGTTTATTATAAATACTAAATATTAAGAAATGATAATGAAGAAAATACAAGAGTGCAATAAACTAAAATATTTAATATATAATATATACATATATACAATATTACATAAATTGTAGCAAAAAGAAGAAGAGAAAACAAGAATCTCATTCATTTTACTGTCAAACCCCCAACCAGAAGAACTCAACAGTAATAATGACACAACAAACCAAAATGATGACATGCCATTAGTGGCAAAAAATTTTAACACAGAGCGAGGAGTATACACTGCAATAACGATTGAGTTTTACTCTTCAAATAATTTCAATAATAAAATTAAAATAAATAAAAAATATTTAGGAATCGTGTCAGAAAATCTAGGCATCCTGAGTGTTAACGTCTACATTGGGATGCTACAAACCTATGGTACACGCTGGAGACTTTCCAAAGCTTTAAACCCAGTCAGTAGTCCATCTCTGCAGCAATATAAGTAAAAACCTGTCTCAGGCTAAGGAAGTCATCCAGCAATGCAAATTATGCCATTCGTTTGACTTAAGGTGAACATATTCAAATGGTTTTTAAAATATTAAGTACGTACTGGAAGTATATGGCCCATAACTTCCAAATTATTAGATCTATCAAAAAATGGACCGTAACATTTCTTTAGATCATTTAATTCTACAAAAGAAAATGTTGTTGGCTTTTGTGTAGGAAATGCCATTGTCGAAAAGCTTCTTACAAGACAATCAAATATATAAACAAAGCCTTAATACTAAGTTTCCAGAGATTTTTTTAAATTTGTAGGACATAACCAAGCAAATTTCTGAAAAGCCTAATCTGTATTTAAGTAAGTGAGCTTCAGTGGGTTTTTCCTTCCGTTTGCCTGTCCAACCAAAAAAATCTTAACGCTTATCTAACTGTTCAATAATTTCTTAACTTTCGTACATGCAACAATTAATACATAAATATACCATGCATATGCGGCGTAGTATTGGCGTCATGCTTGATGAATATTAAATCCACAAGGGTTGTGTTATCTTATGGGTATCAAAATTTGCAGTGACATGATGTTTCTTACTGATTACGGGAGTTCGTAGATGTTTGTTTTTTAATATACAAGAAACTGACCGCGAAAAAAATTAGAAAGAAATAGAAAAAAAAAATCACCAAAATTATTGGTTCACTTATATATAACAGGCTTTGCTTTACGATTAATGAGTGGTTGAATAAATTTTTTATTGAAAATTAACTCGAATTAAGGAAGTATATAAATGTAGAAAATTTCTGCGATATAGCCTGGTTTTGTTTTGGGGACAAGCAATTTTTTACAAATTATTGAAATTTCGATACGATTTAAGTTTCATGAAGAGTCCCTCAATTAGTGGGTGAATACTGCGTATACTTAATATTTTCAGCATTTGCATGAGAAAATTCCTCATACGTTTCAATATTCCTATCAATTATCAATGCATACTTTTTGGGTGAACGCTAAAGTATTGAAGAAGTACACTTCGTAATAAAATTTTGTTCTGTGATGCTCTATGACGTGCTATTGAGTGTAAATGAAATATTTATTTGTTTTTTTTTTTTTAATTTTCTTCCTAATGTTTTCTAAGGAATGATTACATATTAATGTAATGGACATTGGTAGATCTTGAATCAATGATGAATCGATTTTTAGAATTTTTTAAATATAATTTCTAACAATTATTTTCCAAATTAAATACTAACTTTTAAAATAACATAGTTTTTTGAAAACAGAAAACAGTTGTGTTTTTTTTTTGGAAGATAATAAATTTAAAATTGGAAAATAATTTTAATAATATCTCTTTATTTTTTGACCTTTTTATAACAATTTATAATAAATATAATTCAAGTTTGAGTTACTATTTAGTGGTTAAACAATTTTATTTTAAATTACTGATATTTTGAAAATCATTGAGTATCATAATAAAGAAAAATCTGATTTTTAAAAATCAGAATTTTCAAAAAAGGAAATTTTAAATTATCAATATTTCGATACACATTAAGTATCATTATCAACAAAACTCTGATTAAAAAAAAAAACAGAATTTTCGAAAAAGGAAATTTCAAATAAAATTGTTTAACCACTAAATGAGACTTTAAGCTTGAATAATATTTTAATCGAAAAAAAAAAAAATTAAATAAACAAAAAAAGTAATAAAAACTTATTCTACAAGTACAGGCCAAAATATAGTTTTCAGTTAATTTTATCTTACAAAGAAGATGCGTGACTAAAGTTGTCTATCATAGTAATAGGAGAAACAAAAGTAACACAAAACCTGTCCAAGTTTCAACCTGTTTAATGAAACCGTCTTATCATTTGTCCATCAGGAAGGACTAGCAAGTATTTAATTGACATTACTCTGCATGACGTTGCCGATTTGTCCTTCAGAAACCTAATGTTCTCTGCCAGTTATGATGGTACTATATCTAGTGCTAATTAAATGAAATGGTTTTTGAAGAAATTGCAGATCAGTACTAAATTTATTAGGCTTAAGGGCAGCGTTATCCTATTTATCTTACTTTATTTATATTAGTAATTTAAATAAGAATATAATTAAACTATATATATACTTGTAGCATAATATTATAACTGCGTTTTTATCACTAATTTGTAACTCCTTATATCGCAATCATTTTTTTTTTCAATTATTTTGATGACTTTGCTATAAAAAATGAGCAAAACACTTCCTTCCACTTTCGTCCGATAAAAGACAAAACTATTAACAGAAATTATCCCATTTTTAATATAGCGAACAAGCCAACTACAACAGCAATGACAAACAACAACCACAAATTATGACAAAAACACAAGGTGACTGACTCGCAAAAACTAAAAATAGCAAACAAAATAAAATAAAAGGGAACATTTTATAATCCCAAACAAGATACCACAAGGTAGCGGCTGCAACGTTCTTGTTAGTTTTATAATGGTGGGTTATTAAGAGATAAATAAAGAGATAAAGCGAGAGAGAGAGAGAGAGAGAGAGAGAGAGAGATGGTCGAGCGTATTTACAATAAGTTTATAATTGCAAGTATGTTTGTTATCTTAATATGTCATATATAAACTTGTAATAAATAAACTTGTATTAACGTATTCTGACATTGATAAAAGAAAATGCTCACAATAGAATAGTTTCAGTTTTCATCTTTTTTTAATGAATGAGGGAGTTGTAGCCTTAATGCCCACCCAAAGGCATTTTATTTTTGTTTAATTGTCATGACAGTGTTCGTTGTTTGTTAAATGTTAAAAGATAACAAAATTTCTCACAAAAATAATGATAATGTTTTAAGCAGGTCATGAATGTGAGAATTTTTTCATGACTGTATTTGATGAATAAAAAAAGTACATATACAAACAACTGAAGTTTTTGCTCTTCAAATTATTTAAGCAACGAAGTTGCTTGGTTTTCAAAAACTTATCATTTTTATGAAAACAATTCACCACCTGTTCCTGAGGGATAATTTAATTGCTTTAGTTCTGTTTTTCATTTCATTACGTTGTTGTCTTTTTGGCTTTATACCATAAAAAAGAGAAAAGAGATGGGACGTATGTTCTTTATTTATGAAAAATAATTTTAGTTTTAATTTATTTTAAGAAATTTCTAATGAACATTTTGTATAACTTATTTAGAATTTAATAAACTATTTACAAAATTAATATTTGGTAAACAGAGTTAAGAAAAGGGGAGATTGTATTTATTCAATAACATGTTTGTCTATGTTCGGTAATATTTTTAAATTAGAATTGTTTTTATGCGAACGTCACGTTTTAGAGACGGTATCATAATATGGCTTAAAAAAGGATAATTCCATACATCCTTAATATAAATAATGTTATATTTCGCAGAATATTTTAGAGGCATGGGCTCTCTGCACACAATGCAAGTTTTTTCAGGAAATGCAAGATAAAATTACTTCCCATTAAAACAAATATCATGTATCTGGTCAACTATAAGATTTAGAGTATTAAAAGTTAAAATATTTCAGAGTGGGTGACGATTTTTGGACAAAATCACTAAGCACCAATGATGTAAGATATTCACTACAATATCAATTATCCGCCGAATATTCTTAAAACAAAAACTTATTTTTCCTTATTGCACAATGATAGTGGATGGGTATTTACATAGTAACTAATGCAAATATAAATGATTACTAGAGATTTCAAGATGATAAATAATTATTAATTATTTTAGTAATAAGTAAGTTTTCTATAAGTTTGTTCTTTTCTACTTGATTGTCTTCAAATTAACTCGTATCATATATACTACTATAGCTTTTTTTATACAAGATGATTAATAATTTTCCTCTATGGAGAGTACCCCATTTGATGCTCCTCGTAATAACCAGTACCCTTCTTGAACACTTGACAGTCAGTGTTATAGCTTTAAGGATATAAGATATAGACAATTATTTTCATGTATAAATTCCTTTCTCCTCCGTCCTACTAAATTATTTTCTTTTTATTCATACTACAGGTACGGCTAAATTTTAGTCCCCTATACGACCATTACAAATTTGATATATTCAATAAAATTCAATATTTAAACTTTTTTTTCTTTTGATTTTGTTTAAAATTTTATAAAATATTTTTTAATTCCCACCCACATGGTGTTGATATATTAACCAATTATAACAAACAAATATATTCCCTCTTATTATGATTGTCGCGTCGGCGTCACATTAAGTCGACAGTAAAAAGAAGAGAGCACTTATTATTGATGGCCAATTGTAATTTTAAAAGCCATAGTAGTAGTAACGTCCTATCAATAATATTTAATAGTTCTCGAAAACGATCCCACAATTGCCAATATATTGATGTCGACTTGGCGTGACATCGACGTCGACAATCATAATAAGGGCAATTGTTTTTTATAAAAAAGGAAGACCTCAAACTCAACTCAATTAATTTATAAAAATAAAAAGGTCCAACAATATAATCTATTTATAAAATTCAACCTTTGATTACATTATTATATTTATTACAAGTAGAGCATAAAGAGTTTAAAAAAACTGATTTTATTAAGAATTTCAGAGACCAAGTTTTCATAAAAATTGGACTTTTTAAGACTCAAGAGAATTTTGATTATTTTCGCAAGAAATAATGTCTGTAATCCTATAAAATTTGTTAAATTGCTGCACCTACTCGAACAAATTTTATGGAATTCTATAGATTTGGCTTCGCTTATGTTCCATGTTAACATGTTACATTATGGTTCGGGTCATATTTACTTGAGACTTTGCAGTACATGCTCTTTAGCTATAATGAGCCAAACCAATATATCTATGAATTAAGTGGTTTAAAAAGCTCATTACCGATATTTACTAAGGATTTGGTATTAATTAGTGTAAACGTGTTCTTCGTTACGGTCCAATTATGATCATGCTTTACTTCCAGATAATTCTTATTTTTGATTACATAAAAAATAAAAAAAATTAAACAATTAAAAAATTTTAGATACAAGATTTGTAAGAAAAAACAAGCACCGGATATGTCATTTTATCTCATATATCTAAAAATTTTACATGTTTGCTGTAAATTAAACAAATTTATAAGAAAAAGTTAAGTATGATTATTTAAAGTCTTGTTAAAACAGTTTCCCGTTTGAAAAAATATCATTTTTGCCATCGAAAAAAAAAAAACTAATGTATTCAGCCTTGGAGCGTGAAAATCTTATTGAAAATATCAGCAATATAGAATCAGAAGCTTAGCAACGTACCGTTTACGATAATTAAGTTTGAAAACTTGGGAAAAGTAATAAAAAGTTGTACAAAATATTTATTATCTCATGAAAATAAGATTTTCTTTTTAAATATTTAAGATTTAAAATTTTCCTTTTAAATATATAAAACTTTCTTAGAAATTATTGAAATATTACTTATTTTTATACTTAAATTTAATGCCTTTTATACGAAATTTATTAAATAAAATTTCTACAATGTTGCTGCAAACAGCAATCACTTTAAAGAAAAGGAAAATAAGAAATAAATCTTAACATTTTTTCATTAGGAGCCTTAGTGAACCAACACCCTTTAGTGGCTGACATTTTATGTCACTGTGTCACTCAAAAAACTTTTGAGCAGCATTTGAAATAAGAAAGCAAAGTACCCCCAACCAAGCACTTCAACAGACACCAGAAACATTTTCTTCCATTTCTTAAGGATAACGAGTAGGTGGAGGGAGATGTAAAAACAAGAATGATAGCCTTTTAGGCGTTTGTCTACCTCACCAGACTAGTTGGTATACCAACGTCATGAGTTGAGGGAAATTAGACGGTTGAGATAAAGGATGAAAGAATTTTAAAAATATTAAATTGTAAGGAGGGAAAAAGAAAATGTAAACGTGTAGATGTTAAGTGTGATATCTAATGGGTATGGCAAGATGAGTTCAGCCTTAGAACATAACAGGTCGCAATATATGATTTTTCCTATAAAAACAATCTGCTAAAGCAGAATCGCTGCAACTTTACAATTATTATGATTTTACGTTTACAAGGCTGATCTAAAAATTTATTTTTATAGCATGTAAATAGCCCAAATAAATACATATTATTAAAAATTAATAATACTTTATTCACTCATTATAAAAAAATAAGAAAATGTTTCTGCAGCGAATAAAGCTCTATTGATTTTTGAGTGAATTTATCCCACTAAAATGTGTAATAAAATGTTAAACTATACATACCTTAGTAAAATAGGAAAGTTGTTTATTAATACTGACATTTTAATTGCTTCCAAAGTATAGTATTTTCCTTCTACTAGGAAGTTAAGTTGACAAAAAATCGTAATTGAGTTACACAAAATAATTATAATTATTTTTTTAATTTATATTTTAACAGAATTTTAAAAAAATTATTGAAACTATTACTTGCACAAAAGAAAAATGAATTGTGCAAATTTGAAAAATTTTGTTTCTTGAAGGTTTCTATTTCTAATATATTTAATATAAAATTTATTTCTTAAAAACAACAAAAATCTACATTTCTTGCAATATTGAAGACTATTTGTTATTATTGAGCTGAAGGTTTTAAAAATATAATTTGATAGTGAAAAGCCTACATTAAGATCATTTGAAAATAAAATAAGTGCAACATTATTTCTCCACTTGAAGCTCTGAATTTTTAAGACTTCCTTGGAACCTCCTATCTAATTAGTCTCTTCCAAGAACACTTACTCGCACTCGCACTCGCGAACAATATAAAAATGATATGTTTATTTGTATGCCCTTAAAGTATGCAGCACAAGTTACTATTAATTTCATTTGAATGACCATCTTTTCAGAATGATATTGACAAGGAAAATTTATAAGTTTGATTTCATTATCGTTTTAATTTAGCTTCTTTGACACAACTGTACGATTGAATTAAAGAAAAATTAAATTGTATAGATTCCAACACAGAGCCACAACAGCTTTACACTATTCTACCAGACTTGAGACAAAAAATTTTAAATGTGAGCTAAAAAAAATGCCCAACAAAACTTTCCAAGACAACCTTCTCTAAGAAAATATAATAAAACAAAGCTACATGCCTAGAAAGTCAAGCAAGACCTTCCATTATAGTGTTATAAATATGACCTACAAAAATAAGAATACAAGACAAAAGTTCAACAAACTTTTTCTCTATACGTTTAGTGGAATCAAAATATATAAAATCTTGGGTATTAGAGTTTGCCCTTAAGGTCTAAAAATAAAATAGAAATAAAGGAAGAATGATTCAATTTAAATGGCTTATCGCAAGGAAACACAAACTCTCGTTTCAGTTATTTGCTCGCTATAAACGTGCTCTCTGAAAAGTTTCCTAAAGATTTGAATAATTTTTTTCTTTGCACTCTATCCTGCAAATGTTGTTTTCATAATTTGTTTTCCTTTTAAGGTCAATCAATTGATTTTTATGATTTGACTGTTGACGATAATGATAACGATGATGATTTTTTGGAAATTATAATGATGATGATAATAAATGTAATCAGCATCAATAGCATTAACATTTTGATTGCTCTGGGTAATTTATTTAAATTTTAAATTTCCTGCTGAATAGACAACATCCAGCATTGATTATGGCTGTCTGCCTAAAAGTATACATACTTTATTTTATCATGCTGCTTAGCAAAAAAAAAAAAAAAAACAAATAAGAGAAAATGATATTTGATTAAATTTTTATGCCAAGGAATAGAGGCAAAGGATAATATTGTTCAAGGGTCGCTATAAAAGAGATTTGTTGAAGTACTTCTAATGCTTTAAAGTAGATTGTGCTCGCATTGGATGTGATTAAGGTAAATAATAAAATGTATTAACGGTGATTTCGAAAACTAAGATTATGAATAGATCATAAGGAGGTTGTTTAAAGGATACTTATTTTGTATGGCAGTTGTATAAGAGTAAGTTTCTGGTTTTTGCGTTTAGTTTTTATTTATATAAAAAATTTATTTGAAAAAAGAATAATAATAAATAGGAATA
Organism: Germaria angustata; assembly: GCA_963681545.1. Taxonomy (NCBI): domain Eukaryota; kingdom Metazoa; phylum Arthropoda; class Insecta; order Diptera; family Tachinidae; genus Germaria; species Germaria angustata. Next base: position 94,772,022 of record OY812999.1, on the reverse strand, counting down.
GATGAGTATAAATTTGAAGAGGGAAATTTTATTTATAATGTTTTAATAGGTATTACGACATTTTTTAATATTAATTAAATAAATGTTTAAAATGATAAATTAATGTATAAATAGAGAGGATTTTGATCATATCTTATTGAATCTTACTCTTTGGGCATATGATCTTAAAAAGTTTAAAATACTAGTTGTACAAAATTTATTATTATTACAAACAAGCTTTTATAATTTACCGTATCTAACACAACTTTATATATTTTTTTCTGTTTTACGAATTTATAATTGCCATGGCATACTTCCATATTCTTCATTCAATCTATTTATTTTGATAAGTATGTAGATATATTTTTGAGGTAGAGTGTAATTTTCAATAATATGTTAATTTACTGCGGTAAAATGTTTACACTTCCTCTAAGAATTCTCCTTCAAATAAAAATATAACCTATAATAATTTATTTGAGCTGTTTCAATAATCAGGTTTATTTCAATTCCTTATTATGTTCTACATACTTCGCATTGTCTAATATTGATTATATATATATATATATATATATATATATATATATATATATATATATATATATATATATATATATATATATATTCTCTGTATTGAAAAAATCTACTTTGAAACAATTTTTTAGAGCATTTTAAACTTAATAGTTAATGGTTTTATATGAATTGATATGTTTTTAAATAAAACGGTTGTGATTATAAGCAAAAGAAATCAGTTGCTTATACGAAATTCTTTGATAGGGGTACTAGTATATAACATCCTTATTAAGCCCAGAACACTTTAACTGCTAAATAAAATAATTAGGTTCTTAAAGAGGTATTTTGATATCGTTTAAACTCTGGATACTGCACGTGCCTCTTATCTTCCTTATTAAAGCAGAAGCTCCAAAGTGTGTTCAATTCCTCAATGTCCTCTAATTATTATTATTATTTTTTTTAATTCAATATCTTTACTAGAGTGATCTAACAATAAGTATTCAAATCTTAATTCTAAAATTTTTTTTCAAGTCCAGCCAGCGCTAGTCAAAAAAGTTAATTTTCGTGATGACCTTCATTTTTCTCGTGTTCGGCCCAGAGCAAGAGTGTCCCTGCGCTTCAGCCGTGTGTGACTTCTGAAGTTCAGGATGTTGTGGGCTAGAGGATTTGAGTGCATTTCCAGCTTGCTTATGTATCTTGTCGCGTATTTTGAAAACTCATCTTTTACCATTGGTGCTTTTAGATCCATGTGAATGCGGGAGTTTTTAATATACCAAGGAGCGGCTGTAATTGTTCGGAGAATTTTATTTTGACGTCTTTGAATTTTTTCAATATTGGAAGCTGAGGCTGTGCCCCATAGTTGAATTCCATAGCACCATATTGGTTTTAGGATCGATTTGTAAAGTAGGAGTTTACAATCCAGCCTTAGCTTGGAGTTTCTGCCCATGAGCCAGTAGATTTGAGCGGCTTTTAGTTTAATTTGGGTCGGCTTCGCATCAATGTGTGTTTTCCAAGTTAGACGGCGATCGAGATGAATACCAAGGTATTTGACTTCGTTGTGTTGTGGTATAGGTTGTGTATTGATCTTCACAGGTGGACATGTTTCCTTGCGTAGAGTAAATGTAATATGTGTACACTTCTGTTCATTAACCTTGATTTTCCATTATTGTAACCACTTTTTCAAGTGCGCTATAGAGTTGGGTAGCCATTTTAGCATTTTCGTGGACGCTTAGCAATGCTGTGTCATCCGCGAATGTTGATTAATTATTGTTTCAACAGGAAGATAAACATTAATTACAAAGCTTAAAAATTGCTTTAATTGTTCCATGCTAACTAAAGACCTAAGATCTCGGAATATAGTTATACTTATACTTACTTCGCAAATCACTAATTTTACTATGACGGACTTTGAATATTCACCAGCCAATTCACCTGGATGGTGTTTTTAATTAGTAACCTTTTTTCTAGTAACATGTCGTTGGTGAAAGGTTAAAGTCTAGACAAATGTTAACAAAGTATTCTTTAACACACCTGAGCGTTTTGACTTTAAATTCTAAAAATTTGTTAAAAATCATTTTTTAATCTCATTTAGCTTAAAAAAATTTTATAAGGATATACTTTATTCTCTTATTTTTGTTTGTTTTTATCTTAGAGCATGGTTAGAGATTTGGATAACGATTTGGATAAAATTTGAGCAACAAGCTTTTTTAAGTATTAGTTGTGCGGCAATCAAGAAAAACTAAATTATTTTACTTTCTCTTTAAAAAAACAAAAACTAATTTAAAAACATTTATATTGTATACGTGAAAAATTTGTTATTATATAAAATTATCAAAAAATATTTATCAAAAAATATTTAACAAATAAAATGATATCCAACAATTTTTATAAGACAAACTTTTTCATGAAATACACAACATATTCCATTAAACAGCAGGGTGGTAATATTCCATGAAGTGTTCACAGTCATGGTGAGCAGAGACATTTTTCCATAAAAACTATTTTTTTTTTTAATTTATTTATATTCACATCGTGTTCTTAAATATACCCCACACTAGATATTTTCACGTATACCTACGCCTCGTCCAATCCTCGAAGGATAGCCAAGAGGACTTTAAGCCATAAAGTTTTTTTCTCCTCAGTTGTTGCAAGTCTTCATCATTTTGCAGGCTTTCCAATTTTGGGGAAGGCATCAATGATGTTGAATATGGCAGCTGAGGTATGACTGTTATATAATTTTCTTCACTGTCTCAACATCTTTACCAGCGATTAACATCTTTTTTCCATCCAGGGCGTGGCTTGCCTTTGGCAACATCTTAACATCCTTAGAAAAGTTTATACGTTTTATAAAATTTTTTATTCAATCTAAACTTATACTACTTCACCATCAATTTTTAGAAATTGAGTTAATTTTTCATATAATATTTAATGAAAATGGTTTGATTCACAACAGCTAAAATTGTCGAGCATATCAAACAAGATTAGGATGTTATATTAAGAACGAGGGTACCAAAAGTTAAGAAAGCAACCGCAATTATCCACCATAGTTCATCTAATCTTTCGAACAAATTTTCTACTTTCGAAATATGATTAATCCTACAATATGACACAGTGCTTTGAAATAAATTCCGTGGAATTTTCCATAATAATTGCTTTTCAAAATACACCGCGCCCTCTTGACATACTTAAAAAGCATAAGCTCTTTTATATCTGCCAGACAAAATGAAAACATTGGGGCAAATCATAAGAAAGATGCATTAAGTATTTGAAGATCTTATAACTTCTAACATGTATGAAAAAATAAACAAGTAGACAAATACAGATGAAAAAATATTCCTTTTCGTGCAAAAAAGTATTCCTTAATTAAATTATTTCTTGTGTATATTAATGGATTCTTCGGAAAACAGAAAGCTTATTGTGTGTATGTATGTATGTATGCGTGTGTGTATGTAGGCATGATGTTGGTTGTGTATATGCATACAGCTTGCCTATATATACGTTATTGTATCCTCCTCAAAAATAATGATGAATCCTTTGAACAACCTTTTACTTTATTTACATACATACAAATGTCTTAAAATCTTTAAGTTCAGAATGCGGTTTAGGCTTACAGGTTTTGCATGTGTGTATATGTGGGAGTATTTATATTATATTTTACCTATATGTTGACATAGCTTAATACATATTTATGTGCGTATATGTGCTAGTATTAATATAAATAAGGAATGTGTCACAATGATAAGTGAGATTATTACAATGGCTTTTGGTTGTAACTTTTTATGCAAATAAACTCATATTAATATGCATGTGATTCACAAATACTTATATACATACATATAAACGTTTGTGATATTTGTATGCCTGTAAGCAAACAATACGGGTCTGTACCCATAGATCCGCTGTTTAAAGAAGCACAACGGGTATTAGCTGTTTGCCTTTGTACTTGAGATAAATTATATTTACTTTTATCAAATCAAAATTTAAGATGACTTTTTTCTCTGTTGTTAGAAATTATAACATTTTAAAAGTGTTTCTCCGCAGGGATGTTGCACAAAGCTTATTTATCTATAAGAAAGAATATTGCGTTATTAGATCTCACATCCACCGTCAACTCTGGTTGGCTTTTCACAAAGTACATGCTTTTATAATTTTATGGCTTATTATGCAAATGCCACTTAGACTTTTAATTTTAGATACCACCTACAGAAAAAAATTTAACATATTACTTATGGTACATATTTCTTATACGTCGTTTCATATATTTCAAAGGGAGACATATGATGGAGAGTTTTTTTCAGTAGAGAATTTTAGCGTAGAAGTTCTGACAGTCTTATTACCATTCATAATATGCTGTTAAGTCATTTAAGTCAGTTGGCTAAATATAATAAAAATGTTGTTATTATTATTATTGTATCACATATAATTACGCTTAATTTATCTTAATTAAGATAGTAAATAAGGAAATCAAATTCCAAGCAAACAGTTTTAAGGATTATTTTGCGATATTTAGTTTTAAGCCACCCTTATTTTTACCCTAAGTAGCCTTTTACAAGTTCTAGTGTATGATTGGTGTTTTTTTGATAACATTCAAGTATATCAGGACTTAAAGGCGTCTGAATATTTGTATTGAAAGTAACAATAAAAGGACATGTTTAATATTTTTCACAACAGAAATGGTCGAACAAAATTTTTATTTAAATTTACATAATTAAGTTTTTAGTAATAAATATTTTTCATGAATATATATTACAATAAAAAATACAAACAATAAATCTAGATACTTATAATTCTGAACTGATAATTCCATTGTCCTGCTTGCTACATTTTTAATTTTCTTATGAAGGCAAGCTGCTATACAAAAGCTCTTCTGTACAGTATAAAATTTTTTTCCAAAGATTCAATTAATTTGTTATGATGTATCGTTTTTTTTTATATCATTTTGTCTTTTATTTTGGGTGTCTTGTAAACTAATTAAATACATTTTCGAGGGAAATTTAATGCCAAAGCTGTCATGGCAAAAGTGTATGTATAGATATTTTTTAATTGTCCTGGCAATGAAATATTAAAGTTATTTGTCCTTCAACTAGAAAATCAGGATTATTATATCAAAATAATTGACTGAGCTATTCTTCTTAGCAAGTAATCAGGGTTTGTTAATGTGTTTATATATCCTGTGCTTTTAAAAAGCCTGCATAAATCAAACAAAATGATTCAATTAAAGAGATTGAACTTGAAGTTACTAATTTACAGTGAGCACTTGAAAGCGTGGAGTTTTTTATTTAAGCTAAAGTGCGAATAATTATCGTTAAGTTATAATGAACTATAGAAACTGTAATTAATATTTTTATTTTTTTGTATTAATAAGCGTTTATTTATTTTACAATTCCGGAAATCCTATTTTTTTATCTAGCAGTTTCAATATAATATCTGATATCATACAAAAAATTTTGATTTTAAACACCTAAAGTAAGTTAGTTTTTTCAAAGCAGCCTGCCAAAAATTATTGCCAGGAGGCCGAAAGGTATAAACGTTAATATCTGAAACTGAAAACTGCTCTGAAAACTATTCCATGCTAAGTATAATGACGATTGCCACATAGGATCGATTTCCATTTGCTATAAGCTTTTACATTCAGTAAACATTTTACTAGCATACAGAACAAATTCATCGTTTGCTTAAGTCCCATAACAGATTAATAAGACTTTATATTAATTTCATATAAAATATGTAATTAATTTCTTATGCACATTAGATTGTAACATCTTCTAATAAGGCACATGTGCCTCTTGCTTTCTATTATTAATTTAAATTTTTTTTTAAATTGCCAGAAATTTATCTCAGTTAACCACAATATATCAATTGTTATTAGCGAGTATATTTTGATTTTATTTCAAGCTAGAAAAAAAGCATTTATCTAACTAAGACTATGATATCATAAAGGACAATTTATCAAAATATAATTTATGTTGCCATAAAGAGAAGGCGAGAAAGCAAAATATTACCTTAATGGACACAAAATAATGCATAAAACCAGAAATATTACAACTGCCAAAATACTTGACCTTAAATACTTAAACAAACGTAGACGTAAACACCCACCACATGTTTTCCTGAAACGTGAGCGCACGCACTCATTTAAAAAATATTAATAAATAATACAAAGAAGATTAATGGTGTTTAAAGGTCTTAACAAAAACTTGTTAGGAAAACAAAACAACATGAGCCCAAGAGAACATTTGAAAGCCAACAGGAAAGGGAAGTAGAAATAGACAAGAGCATTAACAAGATATTGCGAACAAGCACCAAGAAATACTTCGAGACAGTAGACTATAAAATCTTCAAGAGAAAAGTTAATATAATAATTTTCACAAGAAAAAAACAATAAAAATATATATAAAAAAGCAGCAAACAAATAAAAATTATTTTGATTATGTTTGAGATGCAATAAAAAATGTATATAAACTTTGGCTTAAAAGATTAAATTCGAAAAAAAAAACAAACTAAGGCTTTCTCTACTTGCGATTCTTATTTTTTACAATAGTAAGTTTTGTTTGGTTTATTACGCTAAAAGTAAGGATAAATTATATTTTATTAGACTTTTATAGACAACTTTTTTACTAATGTACTCCAAAAGAAAAACTCTAGTAAATTTCTAGGCATGTAAATAATAGAAAGACAATTTTTAGATTTGAGCTCTAAGAATTGCTTTTTAGTTCACAATGAATGGCATAGATATTAATGTGTTCGTTTTCCCCAAATAGTATGAATACATTCATAATGAAATTACAGTTCTTGAAGGTACTTATTTCGTAAAGAATATAAATTGAATTTAAATTTTAATGAATTCATGGCAAATTAGATTATTTCTTAAATTACATATTCTACCAATTATATAATTTGAATTGAAATTTGGATTTATTTATTGTACAGCAATAATATTTGAATGTAAAAATTAAACTTTAAATATTTGTTTGCCTTTAGTTTCATACAAATTCAAAAAGCTTTGATGGATAGAATAATGTCTAAATTATATGCATGAGAAACATAATTAACTTTTCAATAATATACTCATTAAAATAAAAATAAAAATTAAAAGCATTCAAAATATGTCAATTTACTGCTGAGTGATTCCCCGTTTCGTTCAAACAAATAACCGTGTCTAGTAAAAGTAAATTTGTTTTATATATATTTTTTTAATTTTTTAGATATTGTATTTTATAAACTAATCATGTTGGCCAGAGAAAATAAATTTATATAATAGTGAAAAAGACTTAAGCGTCTCTAGAAAGTATCAATTATTAAGTATCTAGTTTATTTTTTCCAAAAAGAAAAAAATGCTCAACAAGACACTATTCTAATAATAAAAACAATAACAAATTCATCACATCCTAATATACTTTCCAAGAATTGTAAGAATTCAATAGAGAAATTCTACATATTAATGTAACATCTCACGCAGAGTTAAGTTCAAAATATCATGTGTAAGTTTCCGTGGAAAAAATTGGGAAAAAAGAGTTGCGGTTCTTAAAACACATATGCAGCCAATATTTTTTATCTATATATTTTGACGGCGGAAACCCGTTCACAGCAGCTAGACTCTCTCGAGTATAATATAAAATCAATATAGCCTTCAATTGCAAAGGAGCTAAGTCCATATATTTCGAAAATGTCCGGGGGCACGGCTTATACATCCTGTCTTGGTTGCTAAGTGTTGTACTTCCTTGGCTATAGGGTTATCAGGTTTTGCGGACCTAGGCCTTTTTGCTGATAACTTCTAAAAACTTCTATGTTGCTACCTAGTCCCTGAATTAACAGGGTAACGGGCGCGCATGCAAGTAAATTAAAGGTAAAAGTGGGTTCACTCGTTCGTTCGAATGGGTAATATTGTTTTACCTTTGGCCATTTAGGCATAAAACTTAAAAACTTAATATGTTACTATCCAATCCCTGAATATAAATATTTAAGGAAGTAGGCTTGCCGATGCTACTCTCGCTGAAGGTGCTACCAATGCCTCAGCTTTGCACGGGACCTATAATTAGTGGTTTTGTTAACACAAGGACAACCAGAGATCCTATCTGGTACATGGGAGCCAGTAGCCCCGACGACTTGTCCTAGACTGTTCATCGGTGAGACTTCTTCGGATATACCGTGGTGGCTGTGGTTAAAACCAAAAAATGGGCGGGAAGAGTTTAGGGCCGAACAAATGTATTTGCAGTATGATGATAGTGATCGTATTGTAGATGCTCTCTTCAGGTTATCTATTTCTATGTGCTATTGCTATTCGATAAGGCTGCCCTGGCAATTGCGGTTGGTGAATGGTTCAAGAGCGACTTCTTACTGCTGGGCTGTTGAACTGGTAGGAGGTTAGATAGCTGCAGCACTTTAGCAAGGTGTCTATTATATAAAATGACGACTATGTAAAATGTCCTCCTAAACATAATGTAACGTTTGTCAGCGCTATTCACATAGTCATTAGAATAACAAAAACAATTAGCAATTAATAATTTAAAATAACCTTCAAACAATGGAATATAATAGTAGCAATTATAATATGATTGTTCGTATTTAAAATCATTAATTTAAATGCTTAAGATATAAAATATATATCCAAACACCATATAATTGAGAATATATTTGTTGCCTCAGGAACACACATTTGGAGCAACTATGGCAAATTACAGCAATGACCACTTACGAATCACATGGATTTTTTTTAGGCTCATACTAAAAGAGTAGTTTTTTTACCCCTTATGAGGATGTTTATCTCCTCTAGGAGTCATCAAATACACAGGAGAATGATATTTGGATTCCTGAACTATTTTTCGATGTTAGAAAAACATTCTATAACTAGAATATTCATAACCATATTCACATTCATTATCATAGAAACACCTTTTCGCCCAATGCCAATTGCCGCATAAATGGGCTAATACGAGTACAACTTTTTATTTCATAAGAAACCCATGACACTTTAGGTAGGTAAAATTAATTATCCTTTTTTATGATATTTTATTTATATTATTTTATAATAGTTATTTAAAGAGAAATATTCTTATTTAAGTAATTTAGTATTTAATGTTATTTAATGTTAAATATTCCAATATATCGTGAGCTGTTAAATTTATTGCTTGTATTATTAACAGACGCATTAAGTGATGCGCAGGATGTAAAAAATATATATCGTTTGAAATAAATCTAATGCAAAATCAATATATTTTATACACATTGAAACAATATATTTTTTTACTTTTAGAAAACAATTATTGAATATTAATTTTTGTCAGTAATTCATCTAAAAATTCAGTAACGTTACACTTTTCTTTTTGCTACATTTAGCCCATTATAGTGTCATATTACCACCTGCAATAAATGTGTTCATTTGAACCATTTTTAATTTAGTTGACAAATTACTATTCATTAATTACTCTATAACATTCTATCATATTTAGTTGACTTTAAAACTAATAGCAAAACGAGCGGACTCATGCACACGAAATCAATAATTATTAATTGAAAAAAAGTATGTTCGCTAGGAGCTAAAACAACCACAATTATCCTGACATGCCATATTTGTACTGACAAGGTAACACACATTTACAAGAGTATCGGAGCGTGTGTGTGTGTGTGTGTCTAACCGCTTGAGGCAACAAAAGTAAAGGTGTAGTAATGTAATTAATAACTCTTGCTATAAATATTAATGTAGAATTGTGTTTGTATGTATTAATGTATATATTTATTTATAAAGTTAAAATTAATCTTCTGTCGTTTTTCTAGGAAAAAACACAACTTTTTTGAAGAGTTCAAAGCTCATCGGAACCTATTAGATTATTATTTTGATTTTTTAATGCGTCTTATGATTACAAAAGACAGGATAAGTAAATTCGATAAATAGCATGAGTTGGTGCCGGCACACATCGACACCCGAGACTACCAATCGGGATACACAATTTAGTTAGAGCAGAGCCTTACAGCTTTTTTACTGGTACTAATAATAATTTAGTTTATAATAGACGCTTTAATATGATCATATAAGAAAAATAAAAATATTTATCAAATTTGGTATTCGAGATATTCTCCAAAATAACTATTTAATATTTTATTATTTCTTGTCGGCTTTGCTTTATATATGTCTGCATTTCATGGGCACTAATCAAATCATCAGTACCCTTTTAGCCAAATTATTATTGAAAAATATTTAAGCTCGTATAATTATACCATAGACTACAAATACCATATGAGAATCCAAAGAGAACTCAATCATATTTTTCTATTTGTAATCAACAGAAACACATAAGTATAATAGCTTTAGAAGGCTTTTGAATTGGCTAAAATGGTACTGATGGTGTGGTTAGCGCCAATAAAGTGCAGGCTTATACCTAGCTAAGCCAACAACAAACAATAAATTATTAAAAAACAAAAATAACAGAATTAGTCAGAACTGTCGAAAGCGCATTCATTTATATTAAAAAAATTAGTTCTTTACAATTTTTCCGGCTTTTATAAGGTTAAGGTTTTCATATTGTTTAAGAAACCGAACCTTAAATATTTGAAGTATTCGCTTTCGAATGTTTTTCAATTTATGATATATCACATTACAAGTAGAAAAAATATTCCAAGAAATTCCTAAAGTAGTAATAATTTTGATCATTATCAATCATTTCAATACCAACTTGCCGTTGCAACATGTTCTAATTTTTGGACCCTGTCTTCTGTATCCGAAGTCTTTTTCAAAAATGTATAAAACATTTTTTTGGCAGTTCTATAAATGCTCTTCGTCTCACAGTATATTTAATGTTGTGCTGCATATAAAAATTGTCCTAATTATACACTTGATTTTTCTTCACATAATATAATTTCGAAATGATTTTTTTGTGTAATAGTAAGGAATGTTACCACGACTGCTGTTGCTTTAGAAGTATTGAAAATAGTAGATTATTGTTTTTAGGAAAAACATTTTTGAAACCAAATTAAGAATATTCCATTAAGAACAATCAATACAAGATATAAAATTCTGGAAGAGATAAAATCTTGGAAAGTAGCCAGTTAAAACCTTAAAATCATACTGTCGTGATATAAAATTAAAAAAAAATTATATTTTTTCAGTTTAATCATTAGTTCTTAAACTTATTTTTCCTAAAAATACCCCAAAGAATATTTTGGAAGCAAGGTAAAGTTCATTCTCCAAGAGTGACTTCCAATTTTTTTCACTGGGAGTTGGCTAACAAATTCAAATTGCTTTATATTATATTTTATAAGTTTGTCTTCATGACGCGTTCTTATAGATTCCACAAGGATTATAACAAGCCGATTTGCCATTGTCCTTTTGCAAATTCAGACCTAAGCCCAGGACAGAGGTGGGAACAAATAAAAGATGGGCCATTAGAAATTGCTGTGTGATTGGAAGCTGAACTTTATTGAACGAAGATCTTTTGCATATCTAAAAATTCTGCAGGGCTGGGAGCAAATTAAGATTGAAATTTCAGTATGTATTTAAAACAAATTTTTACTGAAATTTTAATCGTTATTACATGCCGTAAATTACCTCAAGATCTTTTTGTTAGCAAACAAATCAGTCACCTTTTCTACCAATTCTATGACATTGTTTTTGTGTGCCCTCTTCCTTTCCTAAATCTAGACACATGGTCTGTGATAATATTACATTTCTGAGCATTCGGATTTAAACATATACATATGAAGTATCCTTTCAAAGCTTTTAGAAAGAATAGATGGCAGGCTAATATATTTATACAAAAAGATTAATAATTAAATAAATAATTTCATTTATGTTTTCAATCAATATTTGGATATATTAATTGTGATTTATTTTTGATTTATTTATTAACTTTATTAATGCTTATTAAATAACAAACATTTTAAAATTTTTAAAATACTTTTGTAAACATTTTTTTTTCATTTCGAACTAATTATATTAATTACATATTATTATTGAAATATTTTTGTATTTTATTAACAAAAATTTTACAATTTATAAAATACTATGTTTTAATACATTATCTTCATTCAGGCCTCCTGCAAGGTATTATATTAAAAATACTTCTTGCATATTCTGTCCTAGACTTATTGTATTAAATTATCCAATTCATTATTGACGTACTGTTCTGTGTGGCTCTATGTTTGATTACCTTATCCTTTGTATGAATGTCATGTTGAAACGTTTTCTATTTGGCCTGCCCTGCTTATGAATTTACAATTTGTAAACAATTCAATTAGATTGAAGTGTATTTTATACACAAATTGGTTTTGAATTATTAATTTGTGCTTTGATAAATATTGTACTATTTAAATAATTATCATGGTATTATATTGCAGGAGTATTTATTAAAATTTGAAGTCTATAAAACGTGATTTGTGGTTATAGGAATGTATCACATATTTGAAAAAGAATAGAGTTATAAAGTATTTGTTTGACATTTTTTTACTATTAAATTGAATTATAATAAAATGGTGTCTATAATTAAAAATAGTGGTGTCAAAAGAGTCAAGCGGCGCCAAAGGAAGATTAAGAACGAATTTTCTTAAACCAAGTACGGAACGCTGGACTCAAAAATGGATTCGGGATTGATATAAAATCATCACAAATATTTCAGAAATTCAAATGGACTTTTTTAAGGCAGAAATGTCCTTGGACTTGATTTTTTTATTTATAAACGTAGTGCAAACGTGCGATGTGATATTTTTGATTTCCGTACTGGGAAATTTTTTTAAGGCTTTGTTTTATTTGTGTATTCTTTAAAACTCTTTTGCTGTCTTATGTCGCTTTTGAATTCAGGTCTTCTCAATTCTAGCATGTCCCTTAGCAAAGATCTTTACTATATCCGCCAAAATAGCATTTATAATATCAACAACATAATGCCAATATGAAAATTCCAAACTAGATTTCGCTCTATTCGTACTTACATTTTAAAGACCGATGCCTAATTAATGTAAGAAGTAATTTTTTAAATTTCAAACAAACTTCTTTATTTATATGTTGATGTAGAATAGTTTTTTGGCTACGAAGCAATATTTCCATATTTTAATTTATTCTTCCATAGTGTACCGGAATGGAAATCTTAATTAATCTAACCCGAATTTTAGTCCTGAATAGACCTAGTCAAGTCTTAAACTTAAGCAAGGCTTATCATTAATAATACACTATACTATATTATTATTAAAAAAAATAGCAAAAATTTTATTAAAAGAATTGAAATTTTCGTTTATATTTTTTTAAAACTTAGTTTTGTTAAAAAGTTATAACGAACCATGGAACGTTTCTGGCCATAAGAGTGATTCTGGAATGCTTAAATTACTTTTTTATTTGATTTTTGATATTAAGTTACTCGTAAATTTATGTTACCAGCGAATGATTTGTCATGTTTTTCAAATAATTTACCTTTAATCTTTCTTTATACAATACTCCATAGGCTCAAGTAATTAGGGACTTACCTGAAATTAGAAAATAAAAATTAATTCTAATATTATGTCTATAATTCTTACTATTTATTTATATAAAATTTGTTTATTGTGGCTTTAATTATTCATACGAGATATTCTAATGAATATTTGGAAAACAGTATATAATTTAAGCCATTAGCTGATACACGACCCATTTGATAATGTAAAATACTATATTTTATTACGAAAACTAAATAATTGCTGGTTTGGTTAGTAGAAACTATTAGGCCAAATGTTACCAATAAATCGGTTACATATCAAAAGTGGTTCGATATATTTATTTACTTAACAAATATAGTGTAAAAGGAAATTTGATATACAAAACCTTATAATTTTTTAACACATTTTTAATATCTAGAGGTATTTCTGTAATATTCATAGACCTTGAATTAATGCTTGTTTTGGTATTGATTATCTCATTATATAGATTTAAAGACAATCTCTTTTATCCTAAAAAAAACTTTACAACGGGGAATAAGTTTCACAGTGGATACAGTCATGGTCATCAAATGATATTGAAAGACGATCTTAATTCGTAATTATTAGAGCAAAGTTAGTTCGATGTAGATATTATAAAAAGCGGTCTTCACGAGCCATAAAATTGGCATGAATATTGAAAAGATCATACTCGTATGAGACACATGAATCCAGCTTATGTTTTATTAATGTGCTTTCATCGTGACCCTATGTTCGGTATGTTAAGGGGAACTAACATATGCTAACTAACATATATAAAAATACACACGAAAAATTAAAGACTTCTCTAAACAAGGTACTCGGCACATATAGGAACATGAACAAATAAAAACCATTGTTCTGCCAAAGTTATGTTCATATCTGTTTCAGGTTGATGGCCACGTCAACATGTAGGGCAACAAGTGATTGTACACATAAGTTGGACACCCAAAAAAATATGTCAGCAGATTCACAACAAGCCCTGGCTTCTACAAGACAAATTTTTAATCTATTAAGTTCCAATACTCTGCCATCATATATTTTGACTCATATACAAAATTTGACGTCTGTAATGACGTCAAGTAAAATATATTATGAAGTCAAGTAAAATATATTGAGTGCAGCAAATATAAAGACCGAATAGCTACTTTGGGGTTTTAGAATAAGGAGAGGAATGCTTAAACTTGAAAAAGGAAATTAAAAAATATTCCTCTAGTAGCTTTTAAAGTTTTCTTTTTTTAATATTCCTAATGCAGATTGGTGAATTTTTTCGGTTACTGCACATTTACGGTTGATTTGTGTGATTTAAAAATTAGTCATACTTTATCAAAAATATCTTTATCTAACCATTGGCTTAAGTTCCAATTAAGTTTCAGTCATAGATTTTCTAAAAAGCCAAAAACAATTTTATATCGTTTATTATGTAACTAAAGTTTATGTTAGAAGTTTTTTATGTCATTTTCTGATAAGGCATTTGAACATTTTTAAAAATAAAATTAATTTGATTGCTTCACTTGCATTTTAGTTTAGTTCAAGTAATTAAAACAGTTTACAACTTTAACCTGTATTACTTTCTATATTTGCTCAAATTGATATTGTCAATTCTACATTAATGTCATTTCAATTAAATGACACTGAGTACTTTTAATTTGTTTCACTGCAATTAGATGAAAAAAAAGAAATGAAAATCAGATATCCAAAAATGATTTTTCCCTTTCCCAGTAATTTCCATTTGCACATAATTAAATTGTACGTGAGAGTATTTGCTTCTATAACTCATATGACCTGCTGCTATTTTCACCATCAAACAGTCACCGGATGGTAGTTGCTGCATGTTCAAGCGTATGAGCAACTTGTCCCATACGTTGTTATTTTGACGTATTTACTCGTAGTTTTTGACCCCATTACATATGTAATCTGGATGTATATTAAGTATTCTGTTGCACAAGTATACTTGGGGATATTTACTTATGTTAGTGTATGTGCTTGTTGTTTTATGAATGTGTGCATGTATTTGAGTGCGTTCGTGTGTTTGTTGACTATTATATGCAATTTCATTTAGTGGCATGTTTTAATCAAACAACCACAAATATAACCACCAAAGCCCATTAAAATAATATAATGTTTGCCAATACTCTCTTTTATATTCCATTTTTTTTTTTTAATCTGGCTCCAATAGACTATGCGTAATAAAAAGTCTATAGTTTTAAGCATAGAAAATATTACACAGCCCCGAATATTTAATTCAAAATAAAATTTAAAAGTATATTTTTTTAGGTGGTAGAAAAAATTTATTCATACTAAAGGTCGCACCTATATTCCAGATCATAACAGTTTACATCAAGAGGTCACACTGAGTACCCTGATTATAATTGAAAGAACAATATTAATAAAAATAGTTGTAATAAGCCTAAGTTGTATCTTATATATCATTTAGAAACTCAATTAAATCTTAGTTTTAAGTGCTATTATTTTGATCAGCGGCAATATCTTAGTTCTACAAGAATGTCAGAATTCAACAGATAATATATTTCGGCTTGACCGATGAAACAATTTTCCATAATTTTCAATGACACAATATATATTTATATTTTTATTTAACGTCATTGAGACTAATTTAAACAATTTAAATCTTTATGGTATTAAAAAAGCTTTAAGCTTTAATCATAATGTAATGAAAATTTAAAAAAAAAATTGTGGGACATTTATATTTTTAACTACAATGTCAACTATACATATAAAGTCGATGTAAACCATTATATTATAACTTTTCTTATAATTCTCATAATAGTGTCGCTTGTTGCTAATTCGAGAATGATTTGTATCAGCTCTCCTTCTAGTCCTATCGTAATAATTTTCCATTGTTTGTTGAATTTTGTAGAGGAAACTATCACTGAATTGTTGAAAAAGGTATATGATGATTTTACAGTGAGTCAAAAAAAAAAAAAAAAAAAATTTAAAAGCAGTAAAAGCTTTTAAAAAAATCTGGAGAAGATATTAATGATGACGCTCCTCTTGGAAACCGGAGAATTGTAGAACCACTATTAAAGCAATTGTGGAGGTTATCATATGCCATATAATTTTTTCTCAAATTTTGGGCATGAAGTGTGTGGCAGCGGATCTCGTTTCAAAATTGCTGAGTTAAAAAAAAACCGTCGCATTGGAATCGCTTAGAAAATAAAGTTAATGACGATCCATATTTGCTTAAATTGGTGAGGAATCAAGGGTATATGGCCATGACATCGAACCCAGAGTCAATCGTTCCAATGGAAGAGCCAAGGAAAGCCAAGACATAAATCGCCGCATAAGCATAATACGTCTTACTCTTATGCCTCTCACAAACAAACTATACTAAACACAAACAAATCGCTAATCGAATGCAGGTAGCTCGAGAAATTTAGAAATTCCCCTTTTATTTTTAACAGACCACGTATATATATATATATATATATATATATATATATATATATATATATATATATATATATATATATATATATATATATATATATATATATATATATATATATATATATATATATATATATATAAGCAGTTCTAATAATAATAAATATAATAATAATAATAAAATAATTTATATTTTATATTTTTATCATCACCGTTGACGTATGATTAGTATATGAGTTTGATTGACATACAACCCAATAAAATTACTCATACGCCAACTGTATGTGAGTAAGAGTTTCAACTGATTTTTATAAACCTTTGGAAACAAATTTCCTCCTCTACCCAACATATGCTAAATTATTTGCATAAAACCACTTTTTACCTGTACATAAATGAATAACTTTGTACATTCAGATGTATTTGATTGCATATGTAACGGAAATGACTTTTTGAATTTGAGGTAAAATCAATGCATTTTATAACTTGAGTATAATATAAATTTTTGTGTTTTTTCGATGTGTAAAAATCAAAAAGATTTTTGTATAGCTTATTTTAAATAAATAATCTACATTCAGAATCAAATTACAGAATTTTATTATCATTCTGATCAAAAATTACCACCACAGGATAAACATTTATAACAAAATGTTTTGTAATTTTTATAATTTTTTTATATGAAAATTGTAATAAAATTGTTGCTTAAAAGTATTATTAATGTTTAACACAATAATAAATATCATAGATATAAAGTAAATTAAGTGCGAATGCCCCTAAGCACTTTGTTTTTGTTATTGTTTCTGATTTCCCTAGTGTATTTTTTATTTATTTGAAAATAAATATTTATTCGTGCTAAAAAATTTCAACGAATCATTTATTATTGCTCATATTCCTTATAATTTTCTTTTTTGCTAAAGCGATACATATAATTAATTTGATGAGATAGTGCAATTATTGCACTACTGGATTTAAAAAAATATTTTTTAAGCAAAATTTGCTAAGCTAAATATGATCATCCTAATTTCAATGTAGCAGGGTTGAAGAGATACTTGGGTATATGTTATAATATTAATATTTAATATATTTTTTATGAGGCATATTTAAAAATTCGGTTGTAATTCATTTATCTTTTTTAAATTTTAATTTAAAACAATATTTCTTTTAATCGCTATACAATAAAAATTAATGCTTATTAATGGACATGTTTTTAAATAATATTTTATATAACAAACAGATAACTTACGAATAATTGTAAGTATATAAACGAAAAAAATATATAGATGATTGTATACACTTTAGGAAACAAAAAAAAAAAAAAGAATTGCGATTTATATCACTTTCATTCATTATAAAAGTTTTAATGTTTGATAAAGTTTTAAAATATTAAAATAAAAATTATAGCGAAGGGCCAATAAATAAATATTAAAAAGAACCTGTCTATATATGTGTGTACGCAATTGTTTATAATTGATTCCTTTAGTAATATAATCCACTTATTAGTATTTTTGTCTCTATCCATTCATATCAATATTTGTAATGGAGTTAATTTATCTTTAACATCCCCTTTTACCTCATCACTATTAAAAGCATTAATAATGTTTATCCTAAAGCGTTTCAGAGTCAGCAATTTTGTTCATGTGTTATAAATTAATTGGCGGTTATGAAGTGAAATGTTGTTCACTTAATGCATTTTGAATATTAAATTTATTTTAATTTACAATTATTTAAACGTCATTGCTGCTTATTATCGTGAATTATATAAAAACGCTTCGAGACTCTGTATTACACTATTTTTAGTGTTTTAAATTTACTATCAGGTTTGTAGCAGGAAATGTATTGATGGCCCAGCTGGGTTCGCTGCATATGCTAAAAGTTTCCAGCAAAAACCACAGTCCTATACTTAGATTTCAGGTTTATAATGATTTTCAATTCAGATTACAATTTTTGAACCAGACTATAGTCATATACTTAGATTCCAGGTTTATATTGATTCAGATTACATTTTTAACAAGGCTATAGTATTTTGAAAAGATTTACATTCAGATCACATTTTTAACAAGGCTATAGTCTTTTGAAAAGATTTATATTCAGATAACATTTTTAACAAGGCTATAGTCTTTTGAAAAGATTTACATTCAGATCACATTTTTAACAAGGCTATAGTATTTTGAAAAGGTTTACATTCAGATTACATTTATAAAACAAGACTATAGTCTTCTACTTAGATTCCAGGTTTATATTGATTCAGATCACATTTTTAACAAGGCTATAGTATTTTGAAAAGATTTACATTCAGATCACATTTTTAACAAGGCTATAGTCTTTTGAAAAGATTTATATTCAGATAACATTTTTAACAAGGCTATAGTCTTTTGAAAAGATTTACATTCAGATCACATTTTTAACAAGGCTATAGTCTTTTGAAAAGATTTACATTCAGATCACATTTTTAACAAGGCTATAGTATTTTGAAAAGGTTTACATTCAGATTACATTTATAAAACAAGACTATAGTCTTCTACTTAGATTCCAGGTTTATATTGATTCAGATCACATTTTTAACAAGGCTATAGTATTTTGAAAAGATTTACATTCAGATCACATTTTTAACAAGGCTATAGTATTTTGAAAAGATTTACATTCAGATAACATTTTTAACAAGGCTATAGTCTTTTGAAAAGATTTACATTCAGATCACATTTTTAACAAGGCTATAGTCTTTTGAAAAGATTTACATTCAGATCACATTTTTAACAAGGCTATAGTATTTTGAAAAGATTTACATTCAGATAACATTTTTAACAAGGCTATAGTCTTATGCTTAGATTCCAGGTTTATATTGATTTAGATTACATTTTTAACAAGGCTATAGTATTTTGAAAAGATTTACATTCAGATCACATTTTTAACAAGGCTATAGTATTTTGAAAAGATTTACATTCAGATAACATTTTTAACAAGGCTATAGTCTTATGCTTAGATTCCAGGTTTATATTGATTCAGATCACATTTTTAACAAGGCTATAGTATTTTGAAAAGATTTACATTCAGATCACATTTTTAACAAGGCTATAGTATTTTGAAAAGATTTACATTCAGATAACATTTTTAACAAGGCTATAGTCTTTTGAAAAGATTTACATTCAGATCACATTTTTAACAAGGCTATAGTATTTTGAAAAGATTTACATTCAGATAACATTTTTAACAAGGCTATAGTCTTTTGAAAAGATTTACATTCAGATCACATTTTTAACAAGGCTATAGTCTTATGCTTAGATTCCAGGTTTATATTGATTTAGATTACATTTTTAACAAGGCTATAGTATTTTGAAAAGATTTACATTCAGATCACATTTTTAACAAGGCTATAGTATTTTGAAAAGGTTTACATTCAGATTACATTTATAAAACAAGGCTATAGTATTTTGAAAAGATTTACATTCAGATCACATTTTTAACAAGGCTATAGACTTTTAAAAAGATTTACATTCAGATTACATTTATAAAACAAGACTATAGTCTTTTACTTAGATTCTAGGTTTATATTGATTCAGATTCCTTTTTTAACAAGGCTATAGTCTTCTAAAAAGATTTACATTCAGATTACATTTTTAATAAGGCTATAGTCTTTTGAAAAGATTTACATTCAGATCACATTTTTAACAAGGCTATAGTCTTTTAAAAGGATTTACATTCAGATTACATTTATAAAACAAGACTATAGTCTTATGCTTAGATTCCAGGTTTATATTGATTCAGATTACATTTTTAACAAGGCTATAGTATTTTGAAAAGATTTACATTCAGATTACATTTTTAACAAGGCTATAGTATTTTGAAAAGGTTTACATTCAGATTACATTTATAAAACAAGACTATAGTCTTTTACTTAGATTCTAGGTTTATATTGATTCAGATTCCTTTTTTAACAAGGCTATAGTCTTCTAAAAAGATTTACATTCAGATTACATTTTTAATAAGGCTATAGTCTTTTGAAAAGATTTATATTCAGATCACATTTTTAACAAGGCTATAGTCTTTTAAAAGGATTTACATTCAGATTACATTTATAAAACAAGACTATAGTCTTATGCTTAGATTCCAGGTTTATATTGATTCAGATTACATTTTTAACAAGGCTATAGTATTTTGAAAAGATTTACATACAGATTACATTTTTAACAAGGCTATAGTCTTTTGAAAAGATTTACATTCAGATCACATTTTTAACAAGGCTATAGTCTTTTAAAAGGATTTACATTCAGATTACATTTATAAAACAAGACTATAGTCTTATGCTTAGATTCCAGGTTTATATTGATTCAGATTACATTTTTAACAAGGCTATAGTATTTTGAAAAGGTTTACATTCAGATTACATTTATAAAACAAGGCTATAGTATTTTGAAAAGATTTACATTCAGATTACATTTTTAACAAGGCTATAGTCTTTTAAAAGGATTTACATTCAGATTACATTTATAAAACAAGACTATAGTCTTCTATTTAGATTCCAGGTTTATATTGATTCAGATTACATTTTTAACAAGGCTATAGTCTTTTAAAAGGATTTACATTCAGATTACATTTATAAAACAAGACTATAGTCTTATGCTTAGATTCCAGGTTTATATTGATTCAGATTACATTTTTAACAAGGCTATAGTATTTTGAAAAGATTTACATACAGATTACATTTTTAACAAGGCTATAGTCTTTTGAAAAGATTTACATTCAGATCACATTTTTAACAAGGCTATAGTCTTTTAAAAGGATTTACATTCAGATTACATTTATAAAACAAGACTATAGTCTTATGCTTAGATTCCAGGTTTATATTGATTCAGATTACATTTTTAACAAGGCTATAGTATTTTGAAAAGGTTTACATTCAGATTACATTTATAAAACAAGGCTATAGTCTTCTATTTAGATTCCAGGTTTATATTGATTCAGATTACATTTTTAACAAGGCTATAGTATTTTGAAAAGATTTACATTCAGATTACATTTTTAACAAGGCTATAGTCTTTTAAAAGGATTTACATTCAGATTACATTTATAAAACAAGACTATAGTCTTCTATTTAGATTCCAGGTTTATATTGATTCAGATTACATTTTTAACAAGGCTATAGTATTTTGAAAAGATTTACATTCAGATTACATTTTTAACAAGGCTATAGTCTTTTAAAAGGATTTACATTCAGATTACATTTATAAAACAAGACTATAGTCTTATACTTAGATTCCAGGTTTATATTGATTCAGATTACATTTTTAACAAGGCTATAGTATTTTGAAAAGATTTACATTCAGATCACATTTTTAACAAGGCTATAGTATTTTGAAAAGGTTTACATTCAGATTACATTTATAAAACAAGACTATAGTCTTTTACTTAGATTCTAGGTTTATATTGATTCAGATTCCTTTTTTAACAAGGCTATAGTATTTTGAAAAGATTTACATTCAGATTACATTTTTAACAAGGCTATAGTCTTTTAAAAGGATTTACATTCAGATTACATTTATAAAACAAGACTATAGTCTTATACTTAGATTCCAGGTTTATATTGATTCAGATTACATTTTTAACAAGGCTATAGTATTTTGAAAAGATTTACATTCAGATTACATTTTTAATAAGGCTATAGTCTTTTGAAAAGATTTATATTCAGATCACATTTTTAACAAGGCTATAGTCTTTTGAAAAGATTTACATTCAGATCACATTTTTAACAAGGCTATAGTCTTTTAAAAGGATTTACATTCAGATTACATTTTTAACAAGGCTATAGTATTTTGAAAAGATTTACATTCAGATTACATTTTTAACAAGGCTATAGTATTTTGAAAAGATTTACATTCAGATTACATTTTTAACAAGGCTATAGTCTTTTAAAAGGATTTACATTCAGATTACATTTATAAAACAAGACTATAGTCTTATACTTAGATTCCAGGTTTATATTGATTCAGATTACATTTTTAACAAGGCTATAGTATTTTGAAAAGATTTACATTCAGATTACATTTTTAACAAGGCTATAGTCTTTTAAAAGGATTTACATTCAGATTACATTTATAAAACAAGACTATAGTCTTATACTTAGATTCCAGGTTTATATTGATTCAGATTACATTTTTAACAAGGCTATAGTATTTTGAAAAGATTTACATTCAGATTACATTTTTAACAAGGCTATAGTCTTTTAAAAGGATTTACATTCAGATTACATTTATAAAACAAGACTATAGTCTTCTATTTAGATTCCAGGTTTATATTGATTCAGATTACATTTTTAACAAGGCTATAGTATTTTGAAAAGATTTACATTCAGATTACATTTTTAACAAGGCTATAGTCTTTTAAAAGGATTTACATTCAGATTACATTTATAAAACAAGACTATAGTCTTATACTTAGATTCCAGGTTTATATTGATTCAGATTACATTTTTAACAAGGCTATAGTATTTTGAAAAGATTTACATTCAGATTACATTTTTAACAAGGCTATAGTATTTTGAAAAGATTTACATTCAGATTACATTTTTAACAAGGCTATAGTCTTTTAAAAGGATTTACATTCAGATTACATTTATAAAACAAGACTATAGTCTTATACTTAGATTCCAGGTTTATATTGATTCAGATTACATTTTTAACAAGGCTATAGTATTTTGAAAAGATTTACATTCAGATTACATTTTTAACAAGGCTATAGTATTTTGAAAAGATTTACATTCAGATTACATTTTTAACAAGGCTATAGTCTTTTAAAAGGATTTACATTCAGATTACATTTATAAAACAAGACTATAGTCTTATGCTTAGATTCCAGGTTTATATTGATTCAGATTACATTTTTAACAAGGCTATAGTATTTTGAAAAGATTTACATTCAGATTACATTTTTAACAAGGCTGTAGTCTTTTAAAAGGATTTACATTCAGATTACATTTATAAAACAAGACTATAGTCTTATGCTTAGATTCAAGGTTTATATTGATTCAGATTACATTTTTAACAAGGCTATAGTCTTTTAAAAGGATTTACATTCAGATTACATTTATAAAACAAGACTATAGTCTTATACTTAGATTCCAGGTTTATATTGATTCAGATTACATTTTTAACAAGGCTATAGTATTTTGAAAAGATTTACATTCAGATTACATTTTTAACAAGGCTATAGTCTTTTAAAAGGATTTACATTCAGATTACATTTATAAAACAAGACTATAGTCTTATACTTAGATTCCAGGTTTATATTGATTCAGATTACATTTTTAACAAGGCTATAGTATTTTGAAAAGATTTACATTCAGATTACATTTTTAACAAGGCTATAGTCTTTTAAAAGGATTTACATTCAGATTACATTTATAAAACAAGACTATAGTCTTATACTTAGATTCCAGGTTTATATTGATTCAGATTACATTTTTAACAAGGCTATAGTATTTTGAAAAGATTTACATTCAGATTACATTTTTAACAAGGCTATAGTATTTTGAAAAGATTTACATTCAGATTACATTTTTAACAAGGCTATAGTCTTTTAAAAGGATTTACATTCAGATTACATTTATAAAACAAGACTATAGTCTTATGCTTAGATTCCAGGTTTATATTGATTCAGATTACATTTTTAACAAGGCTATAGTCTTTTAAAAGGATTTACATTCAGATTACATTTATAAAACAAGACTATAGTCTTATACTTAGATTCCAGGTTTATATTGATTCAGATTACATTTTTAACAAGGCTATAGTATTTTGAAAAGATTTACATTCAGATTACATTTTTAACAAGGCTATAGTCTTTTAAAAGGATTTACATTCAGATTACATTTATAAAACAAGACTATAGTCTTATACTTAGATTCCAGGTTTATATTGATTCAGATTACATTTTTAACAAGGCTATAGTATTTTGAAAAGATTTACATTCAGATTACATTTTTAACAAGGCTATAGTATTTTGAAAAGATTTACATTCAGATTACATTTTTAACAAGGCTATAGTCTTTTAAAAGGATTTACATTCAGATTACATTTTTAACAAGGCTATAGTATTTTGAAAAGATTTACATTCAGATTACATTTTTAACAAGGCTATAGTCTTTTAAAAGGATTTACATTCAGATTACATTTATAAAACAAGACTATAGTCTTATGCTTAGATTCCAGGTTTATATTGATTCAGATTACATTTTTAACAAGGCTATAGTATTTTGAAAAGATTTACATTCAGATTACATTTTTAACAAGGCTGTAGTCTTTTAAAAGGATTTACATTCAGATTACATTTATAAAACAAGACTATAGTCTTATGCTTAGATTCAAGGTTTATATTGATTCAGATTACATTTTTAACAAGGCTATAGTCTTTTAAAAGGATTTACATTCAGATTACATTTATAAAACAAGACTATAGTCTTATACTTAGATTCCAGGTTTATATTGATTCAGATTACATTTTTAACAAGGCTATAGTATTTTGAAAAGATTTACATTCAGATTACATTTTTAACAAGGCTGTAGTCTTTTAAAAGGATTTACATTCAGATTACATTTATAAAACAAGACTATAGTCTTATGCTTAGATTCAAGGTTTATATTGATTCAGATTACATTTTTAACAAGGCTATAGTCTTTTAAAAGGATTTACATTCAGATTACATTTATAAAACAAGACTATAGTCTTATACTTAGATTCCAGGTTTATATTGATTCAGATTACATTTTTAACAAGGCTATAGTATTTTGAAAAGATTTACATTCAGATTACATTTTTAACAAGGCTATAGTCTTTTAAAAGGATTTACATTCAGATTACATTTATAAAACAAGACTATAGTCTTCTATTTAGATTCCAGGTTTATATTGATTCAGATTACATTTTTAACAAGGCTATAGTATTTTGAAAAGATTTACATTCAGATTACATTTTTAACAAGGCTATAGTCTTTTAAAAGGATTTACATTCAGATTACATTTATAAAACAAGACTATAGTCTTATACTTAGATTCCAGGTTTATATTGATTCAGATTACATTTTTAACAAGGCTATAGTATTTTGAAAAGATTTACATTCAGATTACATTTTTAACAAGGCTATAGTATTTTGAAAAGATTTACATTCAGATTACATTTTTAACAAGGCTATAGTCTTTTAAAAGGATTTACATTCAGATTACATTTATAAAACAAGACTATAGTCTTATGCTTAGATTCCAGGTTTATATTGATTCAGATTACATTTTTAACAAGGCTATAGTCTTTTAAAAGGATTTACATTCAGATTACATTTATAAAACAAGACTATAGTCTTATACTTAGATTCCAGGTTTATATTGATTCAGATTACATTTTTAACAAGGCTATAGTATTTTGAAAAGATTTACATTCAGATTACATTTTTAACAAGGCTATAGTCTTTTAAAAGGATTTACATTCAGATTACATTTATAAAACAAGACTATAGTCTTATACTTAGATTCCAGGTTTATATTGATTCAGATTACATTTTTAACAAGGCTATAGTATTTTGAAAAGATTTACATTCAGATTACATTTTTAACAAGGCTATAGTATTTTGAAAAGATTTACATTCAGATTACATTTTTAACAAGGCTATAGTCTTTTAAAAGGATTTACATTCAGATTACATTTATAAAACAAGACTATAGTCTTATGCTTAGATTCCAGGTTTATATTGATTCAGATTACATTTTTAACAAGGCTATAGTATTTTGAAAAGATTTACATTCAGATTACATTTTTAACAAGGCTATAGTCTTTTAAAAGGATTTACATTCAGATTACATTTATAAAACAAGACTATAGTCTTATGCTTAGATTCCAGGTTTATATTGATTCAGATTACATTTTTAACAAGGCTATAGTATTTTGAAAAGATTTACATTCAGATTACATTTTTAACAAGGCTATAGTCTTTTAAAAGGATTTACATTCAGATTACATTTATAAAACAAGACTATAGTCTTATGCTTAGATTCAAGGTTTATATTAATTCAGATTACATTTTTAACAAGGCTATAGTATTTTGAAAAGATTTACATTCAGATTACATTTTTAACAAGGCTATAGTATTTTGAAAAGATTTACATTCAGATTACATTTTTAACAAGGCTATAGTCTTTTAAAAGGATTTACATTCAGATTACATTTATAAAACAAGACTATAGTCTTATGCTTAGATTCAAGGTTTATATTAATTCAGATTACATTTTTAACAAGGCTATAGTATTTTGAAAAGATTTACATTCAGATTACATTTTTAACAAGGCTATAGTCTTTTAAAAGGATTTACATTCAGATTACATTTATAAAACAAGACTATAGTCTTATGCTTAGATTCAAGGTTTATATTAATTCAGATTACATTTTTAACAAGGCTATAGTATTTTGAAAAGATTTACATTCAGATTACATTTTTAACAAGGCTATAGTCTTTTAAAAGGATTTACATTCAGATTACATTTATAAAACAAGACTATAGTCTTATACTTAGATTCCAGGTTTATATTGATTCAGATTACATTTTTAACAAGGCTATAGTATTTTGAAAAGATTTACATTCAGATTACATTTTTAACAAGGCTATAGTCTTTTAAAAGGATTTACATTCAGATTACATTTATAAAACAAGACTATAGTCTTATACTTAGATTCCAGGTTCATATTGATTCAGATTACATTTTTAACAAGGCTATAGTATTTTGAAAAGATTTACATTCAGATTACATTTTTAACAAGGCTATAGTCTTTTAAAAGGATTTACATTCAGATTACATTTATAAAACAAGACTATAGTCTTCTATTTAGATTCCAGGTTTATATTGATTCAGATCACATTTTTAACAAGGCTATAGTATTTTGAAAAGATTTACATTCAGATTACATTTTTAACAAGGCTATAGTCTTTTAAAAGGATTTACATTCAGATTACATTTATAAAACAAGACTATAGTCTTATACTTAGATTCCAGGTTTATATTGATTCAGATTACATTTTTAACAAGGCTATAGTATTTTGAAAAGATTTACATTCAGATTACATTTTTAACAAGGCTATAGTCTTTTGAAAAGGTTTACATTCAGATTACATTTATAAAACAAGACTATAGTCTTATACTTAGATTCCAGGTTTATATTGATTCAGATTACATTTTTAACAAGGCTATAGTCTTTTAAAAGGATTTACATTCAGATTACATTTATAAAACAAGACTATAGTCTTCTATTTAGATTCCAGGTTTATATTGATTCAGATTACATTTTTAACAAGGCTATAGTATTTTGAAAAGATTTACATTCAGATTACATTTTTAACAAGGCTATAGTCTTTTAAAAGGATTTACATTCAGATTACATTTATAAAACAAGACTATAGTCTTATACTTAGATTCCAGGTTTATATTGATTCAGATTACATTTTTAACAAGGCTATAGTATTTTGAAAAGATTTACATTCAGATTACATTTTTAACAAGGCTATAGTCTTTTAAAAGGATTTACATTCAGATTACATTTATAAAACAAGACTATAGTCTTATACTTAGATTCCAGGTTTATATTGATTCAGATTACATTTTTAACAAGGCTATAGTCTTTTAAAAGGATTTACATTCAGATTACATTTATAAAACAAGACTATAGTCTTATACTTAGATTCCAGGTTTATATTGATTCAGATTACATTTTTAACAAGGCTATAGTCTTTTAAAAGGATTTACATTCAGATTACATTTATAAAACAAGACTATAGTCTTATACTTAGATTCCAGGTTTATATTGATTCAGATTACATTTTTAACAAGGCTATAGTATTTTGAAAAGATTTACATTCAGATTACATTTTTAACAAGGCTATAGTCTTTTAAAAGGATTTACATTCAGATTACATTTATAAAACAAGACTATAGTCTTCTATTTAGATTCCAGGTTTATATTGATTCAGATTACATTTTTAACAAGGCTATAGTATTTTGAAAAGATTTACATTCAGATTACATTTTTAACAAGGCTATAGTCTTTTAAAAGGATTTACATTCAGATTACATTTATAAAACAAGACTATAGTCTTATACTTAGATTCCAGGTTTATATTGATTCAGATTACATTTTTAACAAGGCTATAGTATTTTGAAAAGATTTACATTCAGATTACATTTTTAACAAGGCTATAGTCTTTTAAAAGGATTTACATTCAGATTACATTTATAAAACAAGACTATAGTCTTATACTTAGATTCCAGGTTTATATTGATTCAGATTACATTTTTAACAAGGCTATAGTATTTTGAAAAGATTTACATTCAGATTACATTTTTAACAAGGCTATAGTCTTTTAAAAGGATTTACATTCAGATTACATTTATAAAACAAGACTATAGTCTTCTATTTAGATTCCAGGTTTATATTGATTCAGATCACATTTTTAACAAGGCTATAGTATTTTGAAAAGATTTACATTCAGATTACATTTTTAACAAGGCTATAGTCTTTTAAAAGGATTTACATTCAGATTACATTTATAAAACAAGACTATAGTCTTATACTTAGATTCCAGGTTTATATTGATTCAGATTACATTTTTAACAAGGCTATAGTATTTTGAAAAGATTTACATTCAGATTACATTTATAAAACAAGACTATAGTCTTATACTTAGATTCCAGGTTTATATTGATTCAGATTACATTTTTAACAAGGCTATAGTATTTTGAAAAGATTTACATTCAGATTACATTTATAAAACAAGACTATAGTCTTATACTTAGATTCCAGGTTTATATTGATTCAGATTACATTTTTAACAAGGCTATAGTATTTTGAAAAGATTTACATTCAGATTACATTTATAAAACAAGACTATAGTCTTATACTTAGATTCCAGGTTTATATTGATTCAGATTACATTTTTAACAAGGCTATAGTATTTTGAAAAGATTTACATTCAGATTACATTTATAAAACAAGACTATAGTATAATGCTTAGATTCCAGGTTTATATTGATTCAGATTACATTTTTAACAAGGCTATAGTCTTTAGAAAGACTTACATTGAGATTACATTTTTTAAACAAGACTATAGTCTTATATTCAGATTCCAGGTTTATTAAAACTGGTCCAGTTTATGTATTTTCTGTTTAATTTTATTTAAAATTTTGGGACACCCGTATTGTAATTCATGCATAGAATTAGAATAATATGAAAGCGTGGATTATTTATTCACTAAATGGCAAGTGGGAAGTATTGATATTATTTGTTCTCGTAAGTGCTGAATGTTTTTCTAGTTGGGATATTTTTGTAAGCTGTTTGCTTATAATCCGTAGTAAGCTTTAGACTGATAATTATAATGTTAAGTCACGAATAACGAAGAATAATTAACATTTTTCAGCTGGCGAGAAAAAATTTAAAAATATGTGAAAAATTTGTTCATGTTGAAGGGATGGGAATAATTAAAGTGACTCAAAAAGAACTCAAATAAAATGTTTTTTTTTAATTCATTATTTATAATGAAATATCTTATATTATCAATTGTCGTTCCAGGCATCATATATAATATTTTATTTAAGGTTGTGCTTATCAACACTAATTTAATAATCCTTATCTACTTTTAATTCTGTTTAACCTAGTTTTGACGTTGCAGATACGGCCGAATATAAAAGTAAAATGTTAATAAAAAGCACTTAATTATTTTATCACTGAACCACTCAGTATGGTATTGACATCTCATTAAGTGATGAAAAGATACCCAGAATGAAAAGAAGCGAATCAGCATGAAAACATACTGAAGAATATAATCAAGTATTTATATTAAAAATTAAAAACCCTCATGCTGATTTTGATTAAGGTCAAATATATTAAAAAAGAGAGAAATGATTGAAAAACAAAAAGTCAGCATTTAGCAGATTTTTCCTACAACTGCAGCTCATTGCGTTTCCACTTTTTAATATAAATCTCAACACAGTAATACAATTAACACACTTAAAAAAACAACATACGAAGGTTAATATTAAACAGATTGTTGACATATTGGCAAAAAAAAAATTATAATAAAATAAAAAAATATGTATAAAATTTTCAACAAACAAATAATAATGAACAAAATTTTCTCTCAATTTGTAAATGAAGAAATGAACATCAATATGATGATGGAATATATATATATACATATATATATATATATATATATATATATATATATATATATATATATATATATATATATATATATATATATATATATATAAGATATGAATGGGCAAGAACTCGTTCGTTCTGCCTTGGGACAAAAAATATAAATTAATTAATAATACGCGTACATCACAATGTCACACATTTGTATAATTTTTTTACGAACTTGCAACACTTGCCAATTAGTGCCTTGATTATTGACATACATTAAATTGAAATTTAATTAAAAAATATAACATATTAATTGGTTAATAAAAACTAAAAATAAATTATAAAAAACATGGAACTAAAATAGACGGCATCATAATAATACAATTATAGAAATTGTCGAAATTAAAAAAGCGTTCTAGTTAATAAAAAAATTAATAAATATAATCGATTAGTACATTCCAGTAAGTGATTTCAAAGCAAAGCTGTTATAATAGGCTTTATATAACATTTTTTCTGTTCCTGTAAATAGAAACGACGATGCGTTATTAAGTTGACTTGGCCAACTCCTCACTCAACAAGCAACAGAGTTTCTTTCAACATCTCGCTCTTAGTTGACTCCTGCCAAAGTTTGAACAATTTTTTTAATTTGATTTGTATTTGACAGCAATTGATAGCAGACTAACTCGTATTCTTAGAAGAGTTAGTATTTCTAGTTTCTTTTACGATTTCAGCAAATATGGATAGATATAAAAATATATAGGTATATAAGTAAATAAGTATATAAGTAAATAAATTACAGAATATATAAATTAATCGATATAAATAGAAGTATCCAATCCAATTAGTTGTTAATTAAAAATATATGAAACGATTCCCCCAAGAAATTATTTTCTTTTTAAGTGTTGTGCTCCTTTAACAATTTTGTGACTACCCTTAGCTTTTATTCTTTTCTTTATAAGGATACATATGCACACTTCTATTTACTAGGTTCCTTATCAACCTCTTCTTCTCTTTCCTCCTTCCATCATGTACTATTTCATTTTAGCTAAAACTGAAAATGATATTATCATTATCTGCTAAGCCATAAACATTTAAAGTAGTTTTAAATGTCATCTAGGTACTTGGAAGCTGGTCATTTGCCAAAAAATATTTATTTATACATATTTTAACAGACAATTTCTGTGTTTTCGTTAAAACATATACAAACAGACCCGTACCCGTACATAAATAAACATTTCCTATTTTGAACTCAGCAGTCAAATATTAGCAAAAGGATATATAGACAACATCTTAATGCCATGATGTCTGCAGTACTAGTTCTTGTTTTACAACAACCTACCAGTAATGCAATTGAGGCCGAAATTATTATAAATTTTAATAACAGCAATATTTATTCATGATTTCATGTGCACGAAATTTCCAAGCAGAAAATACACCAAACAAATTTAAATTATTTAACAAATTGTATCAGGATTTAAAAAAAGCAAATGGAAACCGGAAGTTGAGAAGCCATTTGTATCTGTATTCAAATGAGATATTAAGACAAATAAAATTTAATATTAATAAAAAGCAATTTTAATGGCATAAATGTACATATTTTCTTCTTTAGTTTAAGAAAGACTCTTTTTTGTGAGGGACCAGAGAACCATAATTTTTTATATAAATATTTAAAATTGTAAGAATTATAAAGAAATAAAACAAACGCACACACTGATATGGAAATTCAAGATTTATTTTGCAACAAATATGTTGATCGTACGGCGTCAAACAAAAGACTATCCTCAAGAATAAAAACCAACGCATATAAATAGTAAAATAAAGCTGTATCATCTCTGCTTCTCACAGTCGGCCTTTCCTAACACATTCAGCGTCCTCGCAGAATACACTTAGCTCTTCGTTGTCGCTGTCATCAATAGGGGGAGGAATAAACCAAGGTTTAAGTCGTTCTGAGGCATACACTGAGCTGTAATTGCGCAATGTACGTTTGGTGTATAGGAAGGCTTCAACAACGTACCTATCGTTGTCGAGAACCCTCATCACAGTGAACGGACCTATGAAGTGTGCTTCAAGTTTACGTGAGTTACCTGTACTAGGGGCTTCTTTTCCGACAAGAACTAAATCATCCACGGCATACGGTTTTGGTAGGGAATGCCTTTTATCATAACGGCCCTTAGCATTCTCTATAAGTTTTGATATTTCATACGGCTGTTTGACGTATTTTATATAAATGGTAAAGTAAAGCTGTATCATTTTCGTCCCTAACAAAGTGGTCTGGCATGTAAGCCGCAATTAACACAAAAACACTCTAAATTTATGTATTCGAAAATTGAGTAGTTCTGATGATGATTTTGTATATAATGGAATTATTATTTGGATTTTATTAGTTTCTGTGACAGCAAGTATGAACAGCTTCATCCTGATTATGAAAGTTGCAAGTTTAATTTGTTTATATAATTGTTAATTGCGTAAGTTATTTGATGTATGTCGAAATCTTCAAATTACTTTTATTGTGCATCAATAATTTTTCAAAAAAAAAAAAAATGAAATTGTCATTATTTCTAAATATATTAGAAAAAATATATTAAAAAATTATAGTTTACATGTTTTTTTTAAACAAAGGCAGGACTTAAAAGCTGTAATATTATATTTAATATGAAAAATAAATATTCCCATCACTTTTTTACATTGCATGTGTAAAAGTAAAGAAATTTTTACTAATTTTCTGAACAACAATACTATTTTGAGATATAACACGGTTGCCACAAATGAGATGTATATATAAAAATATTATAGAAATAGAAAACTTTTAAATTTTAAGTGAAAATGTTTATATGATAAATGAATATTATAGGCTCTCGTTATTGCTATTTATTTACTGAAATATAACTTCAGTCATATTATAGAAATCCAACCCGTTTTTCTACTTCAAAAGAGAAAAGTGTAGTTGATAACTTGAGGGTACTTTTATGGCAAAGAGACTAAAAAGTATTTAAATACCAAGAAATTTTTTTTAGTTGTTGTTGTGTCACAAAAATATATAAGATGTATTTATTTACAAAATGTTATAAATATCAAAATTAATTTTTTTCATATATAAACTATTTTCATTCATTCAGGTACGCAACGATATATTTTACTAGACAAGACCCCATGTTTTTAAAATTCGATTTACCAATAAACAGAAGCAGGACAACTACGTTAAGAACCAAATAAAAATTCGTTTCAATTCCGCGCATCCTTTTTATTTTTTAAAATTAAGATCGAGGAGTCGATTGCCTCATTCGGTGTCAATTAAAAACAATAATTATATTTTTACTTTATATACAGACGGAGAAAATTAATATGATTTTTCTTAATCAAAAGTGTTTTTCTATTTATTGAAATCTATTACAAGCAGTTGTGAGTTTTAAACTATACTTTCAATCACTTTAAAGAATAGTCTGGAGAAGATTTTATTGGCTAAAGAGTTTTGATGAAGAAAGACTTTAGGGCTGTTGTGTAGAAATACCATTCTGCAGTCTCATTAGGATGCAGTTCTATTTGATTTCGATATATATTACAATACCTTTACTTGCAACAGATAGGCCTGTTGCTTTTTATTACTATAAATGACATTTTTTTTAGTGTATTTGTTAATTAATTTAGTAATTCTTCTTACTCCTTATTGATAAGCCAGTAAACAAAAAACACAATGACATCAATTCATACTAAATTAAAACAAAAATTCTGTAATAAAGCAAAAGTTTAATTTGAAATCTACTGTCTTAAAATTCATTAAATTTATATGATAATTCTACAATGCTTGTAGTATTAAATTAATTTTTGTAATTGCTAATGAATTTAATTTTGCTTCATTACTTACAGTGTGGATATCCTTTCCCTTCCGGTCTAATTTATCTACATTGTTTTTTGACTAATTTCTGGGATATATTTTCATATATTGAAACAATTTTATTTATTTGCCCATTTCTTTACTTAAATATTAGTTCATTCATTTAAAGGATCGTTTAAATATTTGCTTTAGTACTAAAACTAATACAATACATGTGTTTTAATTCAATAGTAAAATTGGAATAGAATGAAATATATAATCAATTTAAATTAAAAATATATCGAAAAAATTTATCAAAATTAGTTAGGTGGCTCATCAGCAAATGGAAAATTAATATGAAAACAAGAATAAATTATTTATATGCTCAATAATAACAGCAGTGCAAAAAATAAAAGCTTGACCTTTAATTAAACTTACAGGCAAGAAAATTCATTAGTATAACACCAAAAGAAAAAAGTGTAAGAGATCCACCCAATCGTAAGGCAAATAATAATAAAATAATATTTTTATTCAAATCATGTGTGTTGCACATGATTTTAACTCGATTTAAAATATAAAACAAGCATTTATAATCACAATATAGTTCAAGTTAATGTAGCAAGTAAAAATAAAGATTTTCATAGGAATGTTATTTATTCATATTTGAGCCTGCAACTCGTTGGTAATTATTCAATTTTTTTTAGAATACTCAACATCGTAAGTTTATATACAAACTCTCAAAGTCGAAATGAGAACTTCAAAAAATTTAAAAAGGGATAAGCCATTTGCAAAAACTATGATTCGCGGTCTATTCATTCCCATTAGCATCAGGGAAATGCTAAAGCATAGACCAATTTAGCTACAACAAAGACTATATACAGATTAAAATTTGTAAATTGTTTAATTACAACTTTTGACTTTTTAGTAAATTGACCCATGTGGTGGAAATGGTTTTAAATCTGTTATCCAATTTGTAGTTCTATAAGAAAATAAGGAAAAAAATCATATAGAGATACCACCAAATATCAGTACAAACCGCAAATGCAACACTTTAAATCCATTTGGCATATATGTTAGCGACTATTGGTCGTATTACAAAAATAAGCAATTGACCTTTTTTTATAAAATATAACAACTTTGGTTATACCTCAGTCAAGCTACATACACTTCAGGTCGCAAAAATTTTGAGGCAAATATTATAGCTGCAATTGTTTATTGTAAATAAATTTATTTATGAAATTTTCAATACATAAATAATTCACTCGCCACAAAAATAATTTCGTCTGAAAGTCAGTAAAAAGTGTTGGTCTTTTTTGTCGTAATTTTCAATATTTTGTGTGATATTTTATTCTATAAAAAATCAAGTCCACATACAATCACAAACAAAGAACATACCATAAAATATGATTTTTATGAAATAGCTAATCTATCAAATCATTTGCATGACCTTTTCGTGTAACTTCTCTTAATTACTTTTTTTGCAATTGGACCAGTACTCAGGGGATGACCCCTATTTATGCAGAAGATTGTGCTGGAACTAGGAAAATAGGATAGCGTGAGGAAGATAGCGGGAGTAGTGGTTGCGGACATTCGATTTGAACCTCTCAACGCTGGGTATAGTAGGAAAGACATCTGCAGGGAGTTCATTCCACATACGAGCCGCTCAATCAAAGAACGAACAGTTTCTGTAATGTGCGGTGCGATCCGCTGTTATATTGACCATGAATCGATGTGATCTTAGTGAGAAACGTGTTGCTCGTAAGTATTAGCGGATGTCGGGAATATGTTCCCTTACTTCATTAGAGCATACTCCATTGAAGTAACGATAAAACTGCGCAACACATCCCAAGTTGCGACGATGCTCCAGTGAGTCAATAGAGTTGGCTACACTACTGTAACCAATAGGTCTTTTCGCCCTCTCCTTTACTCCATCCAGTTGCTTCAAAATAGACTTTGAAGCACCGACCCACATATGATTATACCGTCTTAAAAAACTGAGGCACTTGAATGCTTCTTTAGCGATACGAAAAATGTGCTCAGTCCATTGAATTTTCAATATCAAGAGCTTAATTACTTTTTGAATTTTAAGTAAAAGTAAAAAGTTTATTTATGTCTACAATTTTTGATACCAGTACGATATTTTGTTAAGTGTGCGTCATAAAATATAATAATAAAAAAAGTTAACTGTCGTGGGCTGATTGGCATTTTTCTGTCAACTAATCCACGGGCTTCCATCACTTGTTTTCTTAACGCATGAAATGTGTTATACTTATATAAAAAATTTAACACACAAAATAAGAATTCCAGCGAATATGAATATTATAAAATACATAATCATAGTAGCTTTAGAAAGCTATAAAAAATTTATATTCCAGATAAATCTTTTTCTTTTTCTGCCATCAACCATGCTTACAACTTAAGGTCTTAAGTAAAAAATAACTTAAAGCAATATAAATCCAAAGAACCCATAAAAATTTAAAAAAGTTTTCTAATTATACAATAAAATGAATTTTACTACATTCAATAATGAAGCAAACATTCATTCCTACATCAAATGCTTATCAGAGGATTCAAGTGAAGGAAACTAAGTTATTCCCAATAAATTAGACTGTCGCCATAACTTAAATAACAATTAAGTTACTCCTTTTTACAAGGATAAACAGCTCTATAAAGTTTCTATATCAATGACTTTTGTTCAACTATATACTATAAGTATATCGAAATATTATTTACTTTTAATTGATAATTTAAAATTTTTTTGAATATTTCAAATTTATTGTCTATTTTTACATTTTCGAGGCGTTACTAAATTTTCTGTAGTAATTAATCTATTTTGATAAAGACAATTTTTTTCGGTAAAAAATCATAAAAGTCTACTATTTTCAAAATGCTTTTTAAAACTAGTGGCCAACTAAGAAACACTCAATGCGTATGAGTAATTTTTTTCTTGTGCAAAATCAATTCGTGTAGATCATACGTAACAGTGGCTGGATCTTGATATAAATTTTTTTAATTTTTCATTACAGCTATTGTCAAATGCCTCAATTTAAATTTACTAAAATTATAAGAAATAAATAAACAAACAATTGAAAATAAAAAAATAATAATACAATAAGTATTGAAATTTATTATTTGGTATATTCTCACAACTAATCGATTGAACAATTACAGTGTCAAAAATGTATTGTTTGTTCTGGTCTTAGCTGTTCATATGCCAATATTACAATATTTTCTTTTTCTTACAGAGCTATAATTTTAATCCAAATAAACAAGTTTTCTGATTAATTGCAAAAGCAATACATGGTAAAAAAGTTATAGAAAATAATGAAATTTGCAGCAAATGGATGACTACTATCAAATGACTTTCAAACCAGATGGGGCAATTTTTCTCTTCTCCGGACTTTTAAGTCATCAAAGATAAGAAAATAATTTCCTTCAACGGGTACATGGTGAAAATTTCTTTTTAAATAGAATGCAGAATATGAAAATAAAAAAAGGAATTTTATTCTAACAATTGATATGTATTTAGAAATTTAAGTTTTATAAATTTATTGTCAAAATCAATGAATGATTCGTATTACGTACCTGAATATAACAAAAAACAAATGTTTTCACTTATCAAATACTTGTACTTAAAACTGAAAATTAATTTATAAAGAAATTAAATAAAACAGCTTGTTAATATTTATTTGAGAATCCTTAGAAAATTCTCTTAGAAGAAGTCTGTCTCACATAAATTATGCTTCAAAAAATAGTGTTATTAATTTTGTAAATTTATTTATTTTTTTTTTTAATAAACGAAATCGTTAAAACATTATTTTTCTAAACGTAATTAGAGTCTCGAATGAATACTACAGCAAGCTAAATTGAAAATTTATTCAAAATCTGAATTTCTTAATGTAAGCAATTCTGTATACAAAAAAAAGATAAATTTTAATCAATATTTAAATCTCTGGCTGATTTCACATGCCTGCTTCTAATTTGAAATGAAATTTTTTTGCAGCTGTCACTTTCATTTCTAGAACTAGAAATAAATTCAAATCACATCAATATATTTTATCTTTTATTAAAAATATGCATTCACTATTAGTGCCTTATTTATTCATTGTAAGAAAAATGGAGAAGTAGAAATCAATTTTCAGAATTGTTTTGCATACAATTTTAATTAGATTTGAAACGACACAGAGTTCAAAAAGTGTTGATAATTTTTTTTACTAATTTTTATCTGTTTGTTACAGAAGAGAAGAAATGCATACATGTTTGCAAAAAAAAATTAATTAAAAAAGATTGTCAAATGTCTTTTACACTTCAGCAAACAGAAATTTGAAAACAAGATCATAGATTTAAGTATATAATTCTAATTATGTCTTGAAGCTTTTTTATTTACTTATTTTTGTCAATATAA
The DNA here is from genome assembly GCA_963681545.1 of Germaria angustata. Taxonomy (NCBI): domain Eukaryota; kingdom Metazoa; phylum Arthropoda; class Insecta; order Diptera; family Tachinidae; genus Germaria; species Germaria angustata. The sequence goes on along the minus strand of OY812999.1, from coordinate 94,732,831 downwards.
AAAAAAAAATAGTAAAAACAAGTAAAAACATACATTGACAAAAAAGCTTCCAGACACAATTAAATCTCAGAAAAAATGGTAACGTTTTCATTTTATCGTAGTTTGCTTAAAATGTTTCCATTTTTCTAACGATTTATTTTTATGAAAATGTTGAATTACATTTCTTGAATATAAAATAAATCTTATCAGAAAAGGCTGTTGTTAATTCTTATATGATAAAAATCCTTCAATCGTTCAATTCGTTTTTTTTCTTCTTATTTTTTATTAATTATATCAGCATTTCTTCAAATAAAAATTCTGAAAAAACAGTAGTCTTTATTTTTAAATTAAACAAATAAAATCAAAAAATTCAGCAAAGATGACTGACATAGAGCTGCTTCCGAATACCAAATTTTTTCTTTAATTATTTTACATTTGAATACATTAAAAAGAATTAATACTGTGGCTACTTTTTAGTCTTACAAGCTCAATGAAAAAATATCCCATGATTTTCTTTATTTTCTCCATGGATTATATTCACTACTAGTATACAGCTAAAAAGCTTATTGATTAAATTTAGACTGTCATCAGAGATGAATGCCCAAAATGAACTTTCAAATAGAAATTTTGGAATATCGTACTCCAGAAGATGCCAGGCTTGGAGCACTCAATTATATCATATCAGATATCACAGATGACCGTATTCGTATAATTATAAACATCATGTTGAATAAAGATGTCTTTGCTGTATTATTGATATGTTTTTTTCATTATCAGAAATGGAGGATTTTGTTGTTACTGTTGAAAACAGGGATGACTTGCCTAACATAATTGTTTCACCAATAGTTCATTTCAAAAATTTTTAACGAAAAGCGTTGACAAGAAGATAAAAACAACATGAATGATATTCCAAATTTTCAAGCCAGTGAGATAGTAATCAATCTAGATAGAAAAATTTTTGTGTTGAACGAAAAACAAAACTTATAATTTTAAATGTTGCAAATATGGACAGAAAAGACACACACGATTTTAATGTAAAGTTGATTGTGGTGAGTCCATCGTCCGCTGGTTTTCTTTACAAAGACTAAATATACAATCAACAATGAGCAGAGGACTATAGTTGTGGTGCACCGCCACACATGTTTGGTAGCAAATAATTATTTTCGTCCTTGCATTTGATAAAAGAAAAACAAATTTTGGATTGATAGGGTTTGTGATTATAGAGAAAGGCGATATTCAATGAGTAGCGGCAGAAAAAATATATTTGGAATGTAAAAGTTTGATTGGCAGGCTGCGGTCACATTTAAGACGAATATTTCCAATGTAGGGTTTGAGTTCCATTTAAATCTTTATAACAAGCATATAAATATAATGAAATATACTAATAAACATTATAATAAATAGTAATATATCTTTTGCGGGAAACACTCACACCCTGGAATATTTAACGGATGTAGATTAGAGCATAGATGAATGCAATCGGAAATCATTACCTGTCTTGGTAATATATATCTTAGACTGTGAAGTTGCATGGAAATCAAAGAAGCAAGCAACTATTCTTTGTCAAAGAGACACATGTTGTGTATGTGTCTCTTTGACAAAGCCTGGCCGAATAAGTCAAATTTTGCTTGAAGATATAAAAAATAAACCTGCTTTAGTTCTCACTATTAATCAAAAAGTTGTTAGAAAGACTTTTTCAGTGTAAAAACATCCCAGAAAATTAGAAAAAATAGCCACTGATCAATTTATATCAATATTGCATCACCTGAGTAGAAGGCTACATATATTTGTACTAGGGCATTAATGGAACAAATATATGGCAGGGTTGGTGAACTTTAAAAAATTTTATTTAATTTTTAATTTTTTAGTTATACTAAAAATTTTATCTTGAAATAGTAATTTTGCTTTCTAAGAGTATATGGGCTTTGCTTTCGTTTGCTGGCAGATTCTACAAAAAGATATTTTTTTAAACAAGTTGCATGGATTTTTCTTGTTGTTTTTTTATGAATTGTTATTTAAATATTTCATACTAAATTTCGTCTTTTTAGAGTAGCAAAAAGTAACGAATAACATATAAAAGCCACGACCAGAGAATCGCGCTAATCAAATGGATGTTCAATTAATGTAAATATAAAAATTTTTCAAACAAACTGAAGACACTTTCCTTTCTTTTCTAAAAAAAAAAAACAATGATAATACGAGAAAATAAATAAATTGTTTTCTTTCGAATTTTTATAAATTAGATAGTTTAAACTCTTTAAAAAACTTCCTTTGTTCCTCAAAGGGTGGACCAATTTTCCAAAAAGGACATAAGTTGGCTTTTTTTATTTTTTTTCTAATTTTGTGATTCTGTAGTCAATTTGAGGCTTTAAGTTTAAAGCCTTTTAAAAGGCTAAAAGCATTTTTACTAATTTAAATGCTCTTTTTTTATTAAATAAAACTGTTACTTTACATCTCAAAAAGGATGTAATTTTGCAACATATTATTGGTAACCCCTTCCAATTTACATACTATTTGCATTAAAAACTACATAAAATATCTCTTTGTTTTGAAATAGACTAAAAACTTCAAATAGCTTCAAGTGGTTTTCTAATCGACTGCAAATAAATTGAAATATATTGAAAATTGTGTAAATATTATTCACCTAATCATAAAATCATATATATAGGCAAAAAGAAAAGGATGCACACACACACACACCAGCAACACACGAAATTGCAATCATTGTTTCATCAGTTTTGTTGTAATGGAATAGCAACCAGTGCAAGTTTTAAAATATGTACTTCAAAAATTCACAGACTCAAAAGGGTTGTAAATTTTATTAAAAGCTCAAATAATGATGCTAAAGTGTAAATTGTATTTTGGTTCTTTTGTTTTCGTTGTGGTAGTTCACAAAAGTTAAAAACATTATATCGAATTTGGCGTTAATTGTGATCTAATATTAAACAGTTTCTATTGGGCAGTGATTCCCAAAAAGGGATCATAGTCTATGACGTTTGGACAGTATAACATGAGATAAAATAGCTTAATTTTATTTTTGTCTATCATTTAGGTACAGTCTTATAATATTCGGGTGGGGCTCTTTGTTGCATAAGTCATGTTACACTAAAGATATTCACAAATACACAAACACTTAAAAAAATTATGTTGTGGAGCATTTATACACATCAAAGTAAAGAAATACAAATTTAAGTTGGAATAGCTGATCTTGAATCAAAGCTTTCGAGAAAAAAAATTAAGAACTTCTGATTTTGCTAGTAATTGCACAAAGGAATTTTAGCTACAATTATAACATACAAATGTGATAATGCTCTTTGTGTATGTTCTATTTTAGATTAATTTACAAAGGAATATTAAGTTAAATTTTTATAAAAAGTTTCTTCCAGCAGGAATTTTTTCAGTTTCATACTAACAATTTTCTTTTAAAAGAAGTGCTGATGAAACACATTTCATAATTATGATTCATTGCTTTCTATTGGGAAAAGGTGAGAAACATAAATACCGAAAAGATAAAATAAAATTAAGTAAAATTAATGAAATCTCTTAAAGGATATTCAAATGACAAGGATATATGCTATAATATTTTTGTATAAGGAATGATTTGCATTATTTTATATTTTTGTAAAAAAATTATTATTACATCTTAAGAAAAAATTTTCAAGAAAATATTAGTTAGAATGAATAAATTAAGTACTCCAACTCATGTTTTAAATAAGGAAAGTGAAAACATATGTTACATTTAACCTTGATATATATCTTAGACTTTCTTGAGCCCATTGGCTTTAGAAAAAGAATAAGAAGGATTTCCAGTTCTAAAGCGGTAAAAAAGGAAAAGGAAAACTAAAAGGGCAGTCAGCATACATCCATTTATTTGCTACTCTTACTAGGACCTTCTATTTTGTGTAGCTACCATTAAAAACCTGGTAACATGTTGCATGTACTTACTATACCAGAGAGATCATAATTTGCGATAATGACATAAGAAGTGATCTATACACTCGTCTTCATCTATATGAAAGGGTAGCAAGAGAAGTCTATCAATGTATATCGAGGCCATACTCGCATGACGACTTTTAATACCCTTAACTTATAGAAAATGAAAATAAGGACTCTTAATTATTCAAAAAAAAAAAAAAAAATAATAATAAATAACAACAATAATAATAACAATAATAAATAACAATAATAATAAATAAAAAGTAATAATAATGATAAATAAATAAATATAGTAAATATAGTAAAATTATTATAAAATAAATATAGTTTGATATATACATGTACACTTAATTATGATTCTTTATATTAAACTGTTTAATTATTTTAATGAGATCAGTATCATTCATATCACAGTAGAAGCATTTCTAAGTTATCAAATAAGTATTCTTTAATAGCTTTCTTGAAGACTGAAATTCGTTGAATGTTTCTTATGTCTTCCGATAACCCATTATATTCAATATTACCCATATATTCCACCCTTTGTTTGGTTTTTTCTAAGCGACAACGCGCTATTTTCAAATTATTCGCATTCCTTGTATTGAACGCAGATTGATTTCTCAAGAACAGAATAGTATGGTGACCAATTTTATGTATAGATTTATAGACATACAGTAAAAGTTGTAATTTATATAATCCATGTATGGGAAGTATTGTTTTTGACAAATCTCTGTATAAAGATAGCGTGGAAAAAGACAATGGCAAGTTAAAAACAGTTTTAAGCACTTTATTCTGAAATCTCTGAAGTGATTTTAGCTCGCTAGATTTATTCCAGCCGTACACAATAGGAAGGTAACTTAAGTGACTATGGATCAAGGATTGGTAGATGATTAATTTTGTCTTAGTACAAAATTTGTTTTTAAATTTATAAATCAAACCTGTAGCTGATGCAACTTTAACTTTTAGGTTTTTTATATGAATATCCCACGAAAGGTTACTTTGTATGTATACACCTAGATACTTTGTCGAAAATTCCTCTTGTATAACTTTCCCATCCACAAAAATGCTAAAGTTTTGATTGTCTGACATGTATGGTTTAAATCTTAAAAGCTTTGTTTTTTCTGCATTTATGCATAGCCTATTTATCCTCGCATACTCCATAATCAATGCTGCGTCATATTCCATATAAGCTTTTAGAGCGGTTTCATGTTTATATGGGTAAAAAATACTTATATCATCAGCATACATAATCAATTTTCCAAAAAGTTGTAGGTTTTTTAGGTCGTTGACATAAACGCTAAATAGCAATGGGCCCAAAACACTTCCTTGTGGCACTCCATACTCAACAGGGCCAACGCGGCTTTTGTGATTATTTATTTCAACATATTGTTTTCTGTCCGTTAGGTAACTTCTTATCAAGGCTATTGCTCGACCATCTACTCCATAATAACCGAGCTTTTCGATAATAATTTTATGATCGACAAGATCAAACGCTTTTGAAAAGTCATAAAAGATACCAGCTACACCACAAAACCCATCATCTAGTCCTTTACATATATTATTTATTACATTTATAACTGCTTCTTCAGTTCCACATCCTTTCTTGAATCCATATTGGTAGTCGTATAACAAATTATTATCATTAAAATATGTTGACAGTTGTTGGTAAAGTAGTTTTTCAAAGATTTTGTCAATAATTGGAAGTAACGCTATCGGCCTAAATTTCTGTACTTGCGAAGCATTATTCTCCTTAGGTATCGGTATAATTTTGGCAATCTTCAACCCTTCTGGAAATTTAGAAGTTCTAATTATGTTGTTAAATATTTTAGTTAGGTAGGGAGAAATTATATCACTGCAATGAAATAAAATTTTTGGTGATATATCATCATATCCACAGCTTTTACTCAAATCAAGCTTCATGATAATATTTGTAATTTCAATCTCTGTTGTATTATTGAAATTAAAAGTACTTTGACAGTGCTGTAGTGTTCTCAGACTGTTGCATGTATCTCCAGGCTGGCATATAATTTGTTGTTTTAGCGTCTTTGCAATTTGAAGAAAATAATTGTTGAAAATATCACACTTTTGGTCATCTGCAATGCTGTTACCATTGTCATCACTAATTTTTATTTCACCCTTATATTTTCGACCTAGACTTTTGTTTAAAAACTTCCAACTTTTTTTGGATCCTGCTGAATTTGACGCAAATTATTATAATAATAATTGTTCATGCATAACTTGCAGGCTTTTTTTATGACACCACTAACTCTCTTTAGTATACCTTCAATATTACATCTACCTTTTCTTCGCATTTTAAGTAATTTTTCCTTATAATTTATTAGTTCCAATAAGTTGTTATTCATCCAAGGGATCAACTCGTTTTTAATATACTTTCGTTCTCGCTTTTCAGTAGTAGCATTTTTAGCCGCAAATGATATAAGGTCTATTATATTCGAAGTATCTTCCGAAGGATTTCCAGTTTCACGATACAATTTCAATATGTTGTTAAGGTTATTTCTGGCTTGGTCATAGTCACAAATTTTTTTGATTGATGCAACATAATCGGATGTAGTAACGTGTGTATTTAATCTAATAGATAATATGTTATGATCTGTTAAACTGCATGCAATAGTATCTATGAAAATGTCTTCTGTGATGTTACTATAAACATTATCAATGCAAGTCCCAGATTTAGGTCGCGTTATCAATTTGTGACAATTTTTATAACTAAAGCTTGAAAGTATATTTACTAGCTCAAATGATATCGAATTTTGTAAAAGGTCAATATTAGAATCACAAACAATCATACCAGGAGAGTTACCACAATAAGACAATAAATTCTCCATGAAACTCGAAAAAGTATTTAAACAGCATTTTTGCGATCTATAAAATGAGGTAAACTTGAAAGGTTTTCCATTGATTTTTAGGTTCTCTAACGAAATTGTAATTGACTCTATAAAATCTTTGCTTTCACATTTATCTATTTTGTAATTTACACTTTTGTTTATGTAAATCGAAGTACCACCATATCCATCTAGTCTGCAACAGTGTACTGCATCATATCCAAAAATATTGTAGATTTGCGATACATTTGAAGAGAACCAAGTCTCTTGAACTGCTATTATAATGGGTAGTTTGGGAAACTTTGATATCATAAGCTTGAATTTATTAAACTTCTCTACTGATGAAATGCTTCGCATGTTTACAGATGTAATATTAAACAAGGGGAAATTTAGTGTTTGATAGTAATTTTTAAATGAAATAAAATTCGTAAAATGTTTATTATCCATAATGGAAAAGAAAAAAAGAAATATAAATCAAAAACCTTAATTAACGTAAGAGATATTCTACTGAACAGCTGCAGAATCTTCATCATCATCATCTTCTTCTCTAACAGTCTGGGCTCGAAACGATCTGCGTTTTTTTTGGTTGGTAGTGGCCTCTAATAACAGATCATCCACTTCGATCATATTCTTTATAAGCTTTGGTCGAGATGTCGAACTTTTCTTGACATATACTTTTCCATCATATGTGTATATCGAGCTATATCCAACATTTTTCAAAGACTTAGCATATTTGAAGACTTTGAGAGTTTCTTTACATAGGTAGTCACTAACGTATATATTTTTCGTTTCATCATTTTCTTTAAGTTTGGATTTTGCAGCCGTTAGAGTTTCCTTATATTTTTTTGAGTTAAATTTGACAATAAGAGTGTGTTTATTTTTCGATGCATTTTTGTTCTTTATAATGTAGGCATTTTCAACATTATTGTCACTTATATTAACTCCAACGCCTTTTGCAATGTTGAGTAATGTGTCAACTGCAGTTGCATTTTCTTTTATTTCTACACCTCTAATTATACAATTTTTGTTTAATTGTTCACGGTTTAAAAATTCCACAGTTTCTTTTAATTCATTTATTTCAGATTTCAGTAAAATATTTTCTTTTTGAACTGCGTCAATTTTCTTTTTATTTTCTGCCATCCCTCGTAGTATTTCATCATATTGCTTCGACATAAAAGTTATTGCATCTCTCATATCAGACAACTGATCCAGCTTAGTTAATTGTTGTTTTATTTGGCACAATTCTTCTTTAACATTCCCACCACTTTCGTTACATTGGATACACAAATATTCTTCTTTCTCATTGTTTATCAAATACAAAAATTGATTTTTACTTAAGCTAGTACATGATACATGATAGCTTTTGGCGCACTTGTCATACTCAATACTGTCTTGTTTCTCCTTCACCTCCATCCTACATTGTCCACAAGAAACAACATTTTTTTTCAAGCTGCGGCGAGTTTTACCAGACATCCTTCAATATATACTTAATATTTACACTTTAAATATCAATATTTTTAACAATTTTTGTTTGTAATTATGCGAATAATATAATTTATGCGTTTTAATTAACTTATAGATCTTTTTCTATTAGATTTTGGTAATGTACATTTAATTTCTTTAACTTTGGTTTTAAATTGGACTCTTCCCAACTGAAGTTATTTTTTTTTTTTAATTATTTTAGTTTTTATTTCGAAAAATTGCGAAAAAATTATAATAAATATATATTTTCTTTAAAGATTTTTTTCAGTTCTAGGTTTTACAACATTCAAGTTGCAAGCCTCTTTACAAATTTTTAATAAATATTAAAAATCCTAGAGTTACTGCTTTATGAATTAAACTTATCTATTTTTCAGTTTTCAAACAACAGAGAATTATTTAATAAGTCGTAGTCAAACTAAAGAGTTTGTTTTTTCAGGGGACAAATTGTATCAAACACAGCTCAGCGAAATAAATGAAATGACCTAGATATAGTTCAAATTTATAAAACAGATTTTATACAACTTCTGATAAATCTTCTTCCCCAAACAACTTAAAAAATTTCCGCATTTAGTTATTCCTTCAAATAAAATTCCTCTAGGTTTAAATTCCAGCAGTCTATAAACTTAAATTATTCTTTACTATAACTTTTTTCTTCTTAAAATTGACATTAAAGATATCACAAAAAAAAAATTAAGTCCTCAAAGATCTAACCTTTTGACAACAATTTCGGTCTAGTGGGGAAAACCCCTTAGCATAAGGCAATATGTGTGATAAAACATTCAGACGAATAAAAAGGACATAAAGTACCTAGAGTGTAACAATGAGGCAAATAAAATAAAATTGTAATATTGGTGACATATAACAGTAACAACATTGAATATTACAACAAACAATTCTCTATTTTCTTCACTTAAAATCCAGCACATGTACAAACAAGCAAATAAAATATAACATTTTTATTTGCAGCAGGTATTTCTTTATTTAACTTTTTATGACTTCCATTATCAAACAAAAATGTCTAACCAACACACACAAGAAAGGAGTCATAATTTTTCCTCCCACTTTTTTGAACGGGAGTAAAAACATCAATATCATGCAAACAAGCTGCACGTATGTCAAAACGAGAAATCCGTTTACAATACAACGACAAAGTAATAAAATCAAAAATAAAATAACAAAACACTTACAAATGAAAACGGAGATGGAGGCGAAAAAACACGAACTGTAAAGAAAATTATTTGTAAGGGCATGAATACAAACACACAGCAGGCAGACATAAAATATTTTATAGCCCTATAGAGATCATAAATTCAATGGCACTCCTTCTTTTTTAAAAGCAAAAGCCATATATGTTAGGGTATGGCACAGGTACCCAGTGATTGTGTGAATAAATGGCTTAAATTTTTATTTACTTTTATTAGTATTTTTTTATTATATATGAAATTGCTCAGTAAACCTAAAATTAAGCTAGCCTTTCCTACTTAAATTTTCTTCCCAAATTACTTGCTGCAAAACGTTTGCCAGGAATTAATTGACCAGCCGAATTTTTCAAATTAAACTATAATTCATCACTAAACAAAAAAGTTTCAACCCATATACAGCTAAATTCTCAATTTCTACGTCATTTATTTTAAAAAATACCACGTTAATGAAATGAATTACAATCGTCAATATAATTTAATGAGTCGTCTACAGTGTCTTATTATAATATAAACATACCCACGTTTTTAATTTGATTTCTGTAACCTTTCTATGTTGTTAATGAAGAATATTATACTTATATAAAATCGACCATATTATCAGCCAATTGTGGCTCAAAAAATAAGGCCTTAAAGTCCGAAATGAAATATTTCAATTTGAAATATGTTATAAGAGCACAGTTATTTGCTTGCCTCTAAATAGGCGATTTCCTTTTCAAAGTATGACACTACTTGGGCAACATCTTTTATCTTTTCAAAATATGAAAATAGTCTAACCAAATAGGAATGTATGATTGTTTCAAGGAGTCAGTAAAATTATGCCATTTTAGTACCATTATTTCCCGGGGCATTAATTTAGTTTTAGGTTCATTATTAGGGCAGTCACTTGTAACCGAATCTCAAAAGATTAGCAAACAACAATATTTTTTTTTTCTACAGAAAACTAAAATGTTTCTGTGTCTTTGCTTCTTATTTTCCTTGATTTCTATATTAATATAACTTAATTATTTACCATATGAAAAAAAAAACTCCACAATCTTACTAACCATAAAGAGTTCTTAATTTTTCTTTTATTTTTTAAATATACTCCATGCATTTTGTTTATATACATATTTTGTTATATATACAAATCCTTTATTTTTTTGTTATAAAGATTATTTTAGCTTATTTTTATTCTACTTCAATTACTTTTATGTGAAAGTCAAAAGTATGTCAATGGCCCTCAGGGGAAATGTGTTAATGTGTTTTTGTGTGTCTGTAATAAAATTAATGAGCAAATTAAAGTTTTGCTGGAAATAAAATCGACAGACAAAAGTTATATTAACAGCTCGAACGCCCACAAATTACTTAACACTTGCACATATACAATTTTTCTTTAGTTAAATTAACTACACAAATTGGTAAGATTTTCAAAGACACTCAAACAAATGTAGGAAAAGGAAGTAGGGAAACATATCTCTTTTGCTTTGTAACAGTTGGGATCTTAAAGTAATAAAGCAAAATAATTTATAAGCAATCAGACATGACTGCAGTAGTTTGTAAATTACGTTATTGCTCAGAAAAATAAAACCATTGCTCTTAGCTCAATTTTGCTCCGGACCTGCAAAGTACCATAAAGTACTAAACCATGTCGCTTTTTATCAGCACTGTCTATATATCAATTCCAATAGAGATTTGAATGAATTTTCTTTGCTGTAGTACTGGTAATAATGTATACAACTTCAGGAAATGTGTTCTGCATTAAGTTATTTTTCTCTTGCCCTTTCCCCATAATCTCAAGGTGTTGTTGAATCATTAAATTGTGTTTGTGGCTGAGGCGTGTTAAAATTAATGAACAGGGTTGTTTATTTCTCTAGTCATGACCTTAGTGTGCTTCAACTTAATTATTGTTGAAGATTTCCCTGGGGGTTTAATGCTTGTTTTTACACACTGTTGTAGTAGTCCTTTATATGGTAATAATTTTAATGGTTTGTGTAAGAGTATTGAAAGTGAACGCTGATTTCCACTTCTTTTAGTCTTTCCAAACACTTCAATATTAATTTTAAGCAAGTGTGAAGGACATGTATCTTTTGTTAAATGAAATATGTTAATGTGTTAATTTACTTGAAGTTTATTGTTCAGTTTTAATTAAAGCAATGCTTCCTTTTTACTTAGATTATTTAAGTATTTCTCTGTTGGAAGGATACAAAGGAAAGGGAAAAAATTATGCATGAATTAAACTAATTATTAACAAAAAAAATTTTTTAAATGACCTACTCTAATTTCAGTGTGTCAGGAATTGTATTCAAAGTATATCAGCCGCTCTCTTCCTCCATTATATTATAAAAACTAAGAACATTTTTATGTATTTAAAGTGATAAATTCTTAAATTGAAGCAATGGTTTGGCTTGGAAAATTTTTATTTGAAAATGAAATGTTATCTAAGGCAAGTCAATTATAATTGTTTGTTATGTTGTGATTGTACAAAAGCATTCTAAAGCTATTTATACTTTTGTGTTTTTGTTGATTACAAATAGAAAAATATGATTGAGTTCTGTTGGAATTCTCATATATATTTGCAGTCTTTTGCATAAGTATACGAGCTTTGAATGCTTTAAATCATGATTTGGCTAAAAGGATACTGATGATTTGGTTAGCGCCAATGAAATGCAGGCATTTACCTAGCTAAGCCAACAATAAACAATAGGATATAAAAATAAATTAAAATTTTAATTTTTACTTTCAAATTAAATATTCGAATATATAACTTTCTATAGCATGTAGTAAGGCAGACTCTAAAGATATATTCTTCAGTTATTAAATTAAATGTATGTTTTGTAACCAATTGTTGGAGATATGTGTCATATTCATTCAATTAGTAAAAGGACTTATTTATAAACTTTCGACATACTACATCATTTTTATATGTATATTTCTGTCACTTACTGTAATTAAAACCATCGCAGAGAAAACATTTTTATGGTTCATTATTATTAATTTATGATGGTGACGTGGTGCAGTGGTTGAAATTCTTGTCTATAAAAAGAAGATAACATCATTATAAACACGACTTACGACTATACCGAAATACAGAGGGGGCGTTATTTCTAGCCAACGACAGATGGCAGCCCCTTTATCCTAGACCTGCTACAGCAGGCCAATCATCTACTTAGCTGGAACAAGAACCGAAATTGATACAAGACAAAAAACAACGGCAACAACAAACCGTGTAAAGAAGGATATTCTTTTTAGAAGCCATATTCTCCCCCCATTAGTAAAAGGAACATATATATATATATATATATATATATATATATATATATATATATATATATATATATATATTTACTAAAATATATTTTAATATCTTTAGAAGCTTTACAAGAGCAATGCCCAGCGAATCAAGAGTTTAAAGATAATAATACGCTTTTGTCGAAAGAAAATAAGTAACTGCTATTCATTCGCTTAAAATCATTTCGATATCAAACGATTGGCCGTCGGAATGCCTACTGAAAGACGAAGGTTTGAACAGCTTCCTGTAAAATCGTTGGCTTGAAAGATGCGGCTAATAGATTATATAAATGTTGCACGTAATTTTATTATGCACAGAATATTCACTCTTCTCTAAATTTATTCCATTGTATTTTCATACTAAATAAATTTTAAGATTTTATAACTATTTTCTCCATAAATTGCTTGCTAAAATATCCAGAGTATATCCATCTCACATAATTACAAAGTAGTGAAGTATATCCTCAAATTTACAAATATCGCATGTACCTTTTGCACCATGTACAGACCTGATCAATTTGCGTATTAGTGATATTAATTGACACGCATGAATATTAATCATACGCAGTGAACGAAGTGGGGCTTTCATTAGAACTTTATAACTAGAGAACAACAATATTATTAGTATTAATATTATTAACATTATTGTTATTGTTAATATTGATATAATTATAATTACTATTACCGTCATTATTGTTTTATTATTGTTATAGTTATTGTTTTAATATATTGTAGTTGTTTTTTGCTATAATGTATCTATATTTTTGACCTCTTTTATAATAATCCGTTTTTTAATTTTTAAGCTTAAGGTCTTTTATTTTTTAAAAAATTTAATTAAAAATAACAATCAATATTTCGATACTCATTGAGTATCATCTTCAGATGATTGTTTTTTGCTATTTTAATTTTTTGTATATATATATATATATATATATATATATATATATATATATATATATATATATATATATATATATGTATGTATGTATATATATATATATATATATATATATATATATATATATATATATATATATATATATATATATATATATATATATATATACATGTATTAATTTTGTTTTGATTATTATAATCTTTAGTAAAATTTGCTAAAGTTGCAGCAGTATATAGCATTTATAACATTTCTTATAAATTTTTTACTAACTTTTCTTCTTTAGTCAATTGGTTAAGCTATAAATTTAATAAAACATTTAAAAGAAGCATTTATTAGTCGTTTACAATAACATGAAGAAAAAAAACAAATAAATTAGTTAGTAATATTTGTTACTACGCTCCAGCCGCACCTGTATTGCAGGCCACATGAAAAGCCATTTTACTGTGGAATACTTTACAACAAGTCACACAAATTTATACATTTCATATACAATTTTATTTACATTGTATTCTATTGCAGATATGTCTTCACTTCCAAATACATACTTGTTGTGCACGTAAACATTGTCATTCTGAATTTTGGTTTGGTTTTTTTTGCATTCTCCATATAAAAGTTTTTCATTTCGGATGCATTTTATTACTGTTTTCCAACATTCTTTTATTTACCTTTATGTAAATTCGTTTTTGCTACGTTTTCTACAATATTTATAGCTGACAACTATGTTGGCTATTGTTTCTGCAGCAAATATTTTGAAGGGAAGACGTTCGTTTACATCGCAAAGTTGTTTAATAGTATATGAGTATGTCTCCATGAAAAGAGTTGGGACAGCCTGTAGAAATATGTTTAAAGGCTATTAGCCACTTTTTCATTACACTTAGGGGACATTTAATTGTTTCAAATATTATTTGTTTACCTAATTTCATTTGTTTTGTATCTTATTTAACAACAAGAAATATTATAATGAATTCTAAATACGTTATTGTTTTATGTTCTTGTTTGGAAATTTGAGAACTTGTATTAGATTTTGCTGTTACTAGCAAAAATTTTTAATATATAGGATCCCTATTCTCCTCTAAGTCCGATTAATTTTTATTCTAAGCAGTAATAAAACTCCATTTTTTATTTTAGAGTGAAAATTTTAATTTTTTTATTTTAAAGATTATATAAACTTAAAACAAAATACTAAAAATGCATGGTAGTTGTTTGAATGAAAAAAATTATTTAATATTTGAGAGCTCGAAAGAAAACTTACTTTTATTTTATAAAAAATTTGTAAATTTCTCTAGGTAAATATACATGAATTTAAAAAAAAACTACAACACATGAGACTGCTAGCAAAAAAAAAACCCAATTATTTTAATGACAGGGTTAATAAAAGTTTATTAATTTTAAGGTACTAATTATATCTCCTTCATATCTTTAAACAAGCAATTTCTAGAAATGTTAATGTTGATTAGTTTATTCACAATTTCCATTATTCACTAAATGTTTTGGTTACAACAACTTTCATTTATTGATAGATTTTCAATTTATTTTCTAATGAGAATGATAAATTGCAGCTTGTCATCTGCAAACGGCGGTTGTTGCTCAAGATTTGTTTCATCTTCATTTTGTTACATTTCGCCGTACGCAGCGTTTATTTTTATATTTTATCTTTCATTATAACTAGTATAAAAATTCAACGTGACTTTAATTAACATTTAAATACCAAATTTAAACCTACAAATTTGCTTTCGTTAAATTTAAGATAATTTGCATACTCTTTGGCGTCTTAAATCATTCTTTTATTATTGTGTTTTATTTTTACTCTCTCCTTCGTTATTTTCCTTCTAATGGATTTTGCATGAAGCGGGATGGAAAAATGTTTCAAATTGTTAATAGTTTCTTTGTTCCAACCCATACATACAAACACTTACACATTTGCCTCCCATTTGTTACATATTTTGTTCAATGTTGCAACAGTTGCGCAGTTCAGAAGATTGTTCACGGTTAATAACAACATTTGATGAAGATATAATCTTTTGAGTACATTAAATACAATATTTTGTGATTTCTGCAAATATAAATGTAAAGCATTACAGGTAGTTTCTCTATACCAACAGTCGAGCACTGTTTAAATTTATAATTTAAAACAGTAACATTATGCAGATGGTAACAGCCATAAAATATAATAGTAAATATTCAAAATATTCAATTCGGATAGAAATTTTGCTAAGAAAAATTTGGTTCTTTGTGAAAAAATTTTATGTTTGATGAATAAAATAGAGTGAAAATAAACTTTAGCCAGACTTAAATATTTCATCGATATCATAATTAGTAGTTAGATTTTAATAACAAAAGTAAATTTCTGGAAGACTAGTGTCACTTCAAACGGTCCTCTTTTCACCGATAAGAAGCAGTGAGAATATATTAAAGAAAAAAAATAATACAAGCCTGTGTTGGATAACACGGGCGCATAGGTCAGACGTAGAATACGTTAGTCATTTTGCAATTAAAATATATGAATTAAATATAATTTTTGATAAATGATTTAAATCTATCAATAAATTTTATGATATGGCAGCACAATAGATTAGCTGCTTTCCAACTACTTCCCAATGTATTCACAGAAATGTGTTTAGGAAAAACGCCATTGATATAGTGAGCGTATACATCGCCAATCCTTTGTATCAATGTACATACACACATATTTACACGCTTCTCGCAGCAGTAAACAATCGACAGCAAAGATCTGTAAACTTTCAAGCACACACAAGTGTCCACGCTCCCCTCCCTTCATTTTATGTTCCCCTCCAAACGATCTAACAACCGAGCGATCCAACAAAACGAAATGTACACACACACACATTTACACGCTGCTTGATAAATAAACAAAGCACAGCAAAGCTGAAATCATTTGATTTCACAACAACAACAAAAACAACAGCGGCATTTACAAACCAACAACAACAGCGGCATGTACAAAAAAAGTCTAAAATATCATGCTCTAAAATATTTATTTCCTTAACTACATAAAACTTTTATATAGACATATAATTTTTTAATGTAATTCGAAACAAAACATATTACCAAAACTGAGTAACATATAAAAATTGCTAAAATGTGTTTTAATATATAAGTAAAAGTGGGTGAAATTGACAAACATTTTCTCAAAATTTTGTGCTCAAGATCAACACCCCCACCTTACCGTATAACGTATTCTACGTTAAAAGGGAGATAAATAGCATATATGTTGTTTTTATTATAAAGGACACTTTATGCAATAACGGGCCACTAAAAACGATATTTTTCCATAGTTTTCGTAAGTACAGCAATTTTTTGTTTCAGCGAAGATAATTGTTGAAAATATTTTTTTAATTAATTGTTATAGCAAAAGAGTTTACAGAGTCTGCACAGTAATTTGAATTGTTAACAACGAAATTTTGTATTTAAATTATGATTTTTGTCTCAACCTTTTAATTTTATTTTTTTTTACGTTGTTAAAAATCATAAATTGTTTCAAAAAGGAATATAAAGAGATAAAAAATAAGCATTTTACAAAAAATAATAGCTATACTTTGCGAGTTTAAACAATTTTTATCTTTTTGATATTTGAGGACTTATTAACATACTTGGATCAGCTCCATTTAAAACTTAAAATATTTTATGACTTGGTAATTCAGAGAGCTATATGAATTATTTAGAATAAAGTTTTTTTCCTTATGTGTTTATCAAATTTTGTTTGACATCACAGCACTCTAAATTGTGTTTTAGAAAGAAATAAAATCAATTGCACATATATGTTGGAGTTAAAGGTTTTACAATTGGGCCAAGTTCAAAGAAATGTAACAACATACATTTGGCTGATTTTATGTTATGACAACTTTAATTTTTTAAGTTTTGAATATTTGTAATGGTTTTTTTATCATTCTATTTCATTTTATTTATAAAACATTAAATCTTAAATTACTACTTCTATATTTCTCTAAAAAGAGAATACACATCGTCAAAATTCACAAAATAATTTTAGAGTTTTAGTTTACGAATCAATTATCAGTTATTAAAAGCTAAAAAAAAAATTATTTGGAAATGACAAATTAAAAGTTATTAGTCTGACTCAACTTCGATTACTGAATTTATTTACTGAGATAAATAATTTTTCCATATATTTTCTGATAAAAGGAGATATAACGAGAAAATAACCACTACACAAGCAGAATAGAATAATACTATTTTCAGAGGTCGCCACACAATAACTTTTAGAGCTCATATGTTTTTTTCATAACTTTCTTACTACCTCATCTTATTTGGGAATTATATATAATGCGAAATGTATTTTGCATTTTATTATAAACAAAACCAAAGTATGTTGAAACCAAATTCCCTTATTCTTCTTTACCGCCCATTACTCATACCATCCCTTTAAAGAATTTTAATATTTCCAAGTCGATTTCATATTTGATATTTTTGACTGATACACATATTTCTGATCCTTTATCAAATACGGGTGTGATTTTATACCAACGAATCGCTTGTTATTTTTTATTATTGTATTTAGTGTAGAATTGTGAAAACCTTATAAGAATAACACTTGGTATGTATTTCATTACTTCTGTAATTAATAGTTCACCTGGTCTTTGTTTGTTTGACTCACAATGTAACCGAAAATTTAATGGAACATGAAGAATTTCTTACCACCATAGAGTTTTTGTACCCTTTTTTAAAATTTGACATAAATATACGAGTAATTTGAGTTAAATATCCTCATTACCTTTTTATAACTAATATGTATGACACCATTTAATCAGCCGTGAAGAAAGTGTGGAAATGAGTAACATCAAAAAGTTTTCTCAGAAGAGGAAAAGCAAACGCGCCCACTGTATATTCAATCGCAAATCATTATTTGTTTACAACGCAACAGATTTCTCCTCAAAGACAATTTCATCATGTTTAAATATTTTTTTATTATTATTTCCCTGCTCCTGCTAAAGTGTAAATATTGTTCTATTTTCTGTCTCGTACATTTTATGTATTGTAGAGTGTGTCAAAGCATATCATATAAAATATTTCATAACACACTTCACTTTGTCTTACTCAGCTCAACTTGACATAGTTTTTTTTTAGATACACAATGTTACACAAAACAAAAATAACAATAAATCTAACGAATAAAATATATGTCGGCCGTCATGTAGAACAGCGTTTTCTAACAATTTAAATCAAGAAATATGAAATATGACGCCATCTATGTCAGCAAGAGTTTGGCCTATATAAACCATTGTAAAGAGAAGACAAGGGAGTTGTTAACAAAGGATCAACAGGATGTGTTTGAAGCGTTTCATATGTTACATAGACATGACGAAAAATCAACACCTTGTTTGACATGGGAAACAAAGGAAGTTATTTATAAAAAAATATTTTTTATTTGTTTTACTTTTTTAACAGTTTTGCTTTTTTTAAATTAAATGTTAATATCTTTTTCGATGTTTCGGTACTCATTGAATATCATCGTCCGGATATTATATTTGTTTTCCCCTTCCTTTTAAATATGCGAGAGGAAATTTATAAAAAATTTGCTTTCTTAGATAACAGGCAAGTGTTTTATAAGATCCTTAACCATAGTAGGAAAGAGGAATGGTGTTACAACTACCGATTGCAAATTAAAAAATTTCCGAATACTATTCTATTCAATTTTGCATTCTAATTTTAATATATTAACACTTATAAGAGGTCAGGTCAGGAAAGTCCGTGCCTTTTTTAATAAAGACCAGATTTTTGGATAAAACATAATTTTCATTGCAGTTCTCTACAATTTGTTAAACATTTGTTCAATATTTTAAGCCCTTCCAAAAAATTAAATTTGTAGATGCCATCAAAGTGAATATTCATTTGTGAGATAATTTCATCGTTATAGTCAAATCTCTTTCTACCGGGCCTTTTCTTCAAGTTTGGAAACAAGAAGTGGACACTCGAGGCTAAATCCAGAGAAAAGTGCAGATAAGGGAGCAATTCGTGGCCTAATTTGTAAATGTGTGCACCCTTTAATTGTCCTGGAGAAAAAAAAAACGTTTCATTGGTCACATGCGATTATTGATCTTCCCTATGTTTGTGTTCATTTTAATTTATGATACTTTTTAATTTGTAAATATTTTCTTAATAATAATTTTTCTTTTTTTTTTGATAACGATATGTTTGTAACAACTGAGCAAATAATAATAATAAGCATAAGTACCAAAAAAAAATATATAGAAAAAGGAAAGATCGACTATAAATATTCCACGAGAAATACCTTGACACACCTCCTAAGGAACTGCAAATACTAAATTTTTATTTTTATTTTTAAAAGCGTTTAAACTATGTATGTATGTGTATAAAAGAACAAAAAATGTTGCTTTATTTATCTTTGAATTCCTTGCACGGGTATAAAACACAAATATAAATAATTTCGGTAACATTCCTTTTCCCATTACTTTGCTGACTTCTTGAGTTTAGCTGTTGTTCAGTCCTCGTTTGATTCTAATAAAATCAGCTGCGGTTCAGTTCATGATTTTTGATCAGCTCTGCTCTCGTATAGTTCTAGTTTTTTTATTTTGACATTTGCACAAATATTGTCCTTGATATTCCTTAAAAACGCTTTATGACGATTTATTTATTATTTTCTAGAAAAGTGAGCAGTCAGTTCTAAAATATTTAATTCGTTTAGTACTTCTTAAATTTTAAATAAAATACGTTTTCACATTTTTTATGTAGTTCTCTGTTTCTTTTTTATATCTCTTACTTTTTCCAATAAAAATAATGTTCGTTTTCGAGTTCGTTATTTAATGTTCCCCCCATCGATTTGCATGCTTTCAATCGCATAAACCAAACATTAATTCTCTGTGCCATTTTCATATTACATATTCAACTGGAATATTATTTTTAATAAAATATATTTACTCGTGCAATTTATAATACTTCTATACAAAAATGTAAATATCGTTGCTGCTGTGACCGCCAGTTTGGATGTCCTTTTTGCTGCTTTCGGTAATGCTATTGAACAGCTCTTATTTATATTTCCATTTTTTCTTCTGCATTTGATAGATATTAGTAGCAAACAAAATAAGTGATAAATATTTGTAGAAAATACAATAAAATATGAACAGAGGAAACTAGAAAATATCCTTGCAAACGTCTTGGTGAATTTGGCCTCAGCGAAAGTGGGAAGAGATAATGCTAATGCCTCAAATTTTGTGCAAACATCGGGATATCTAATAGGTATAAGCCCAAATAAATATTTTACTGAAAGAGCTTGATGGATTTGGATGACATACTAATTCCAAAAGCAATTCATATGGCTAGTAATGCGATTGTTTCACTTGAGTTCATAATTGAATTATTTGCTTAAAACAAATTAAAACATAGAAACTTCCAATAGCAAAACTAATAATAAATAAGATTTTTAAGAAGATTATGTCTTATTACAGGATTATGCTTTTTATTTAAGTCATTTTAGCTTATTATGACGTTAACACTAGCGTAAGAATACAAATAAAAATCACTTACTGTCTATTAAACTAAACAAAAACAACAATAAACACCATCATAACGAGCAAACTGGTACATACGATATACACGTCAAGGAACAGCTCGTTGGTGGTGCTGCCGATACAATGCAAACATTACCAACTCTGAAAACATAACGATATTAAGTTGCTTTATTTTAAAATTATAATTATATAAATACTACAAATTAATCTATTGGAAATTTCTCCGATGTGGACACCGTAATATCGACAGACTGAAGTGCATTTCAATTGGGCACATATTGATGTCCTTTACAGAAACATTTTAAAGAAGAATTGAAGACGTTCTGCGAATATAAGCGGATAATTTAAAAATATTAAGTTGTTAATAGCGCAACTTACATTATTATCACCATTATGGATCTTGAATATGAGGAAACCAATTATATACCGAAAGTCAAAATAAGCGACTTTCGCTAATGGGCCTCAAAATATCTCAGTATAACCTAAAGGACCTATTACACGTTGCATATTGTAAGAGCCATAATTGAAATTTTCAATGCCAGATGGAACTTTGTGTTCATTTGTATATTATTTATGATTGTCTATCATGCGAGTAAATTTTGGATTATTAGAACCTTCATAGAGAACGTTTTCCAAGAATGCTAGAGCCTATTACCGGAAGTAATGTCAAGGGAGATGGAAAATACTATAAAGCAGGCCTGTATTATTATTAACCCTTATCCTGTATTAATGGGTCAAAATTGCCCAAACGGTTTTTATTGCTCATTTATTCGTTAAACCCTCGGCGGATTTTTTTTAAACTTTTGTACAATTATTTTTTTAGCGAATACTATTAAAATTTAAAATATAATTCTTGTAGATCGTTTCACAAAGCGTGTGTAAAAAAAACTTACGCAGATGGTACATTTGGGTCAAAATTGCCCAATGCAACAAAATAAATTTGCGCATGTGATACGAGCTTAGTAACAACATTTCTTGCGTTTGCAACATCATGGCTAGCATCCAGAGAAGATAAGAACTTTTCTTATGCAATCAGACTCAGATGGCGATAATCCTCAGCACATCAAGTGAAGATGAAACCGGCTTCGTTTCTGAAGCTGCATCTGATTATGACCCCAACTCCTCGTCGGGCTCCATCGCGGATATTTGCGAAATTCTCGATCAAACTACAAATGAAGTATCAATGTATCCATCAAGAAAATATTTATGGTCACAAACATCTACAATAAGAGATATTGGAAGATTCTCTAAGCAGGACATAATAAATCTGACTCCTGGCCTAACGCATTATGCTGTTTCAAGTGCTGATAGCATAAAATCATCTTTTCTGTTATTTATGCCTAGTGATCTTATAATGTATTTATAGAGTAATCTTTATTCAATCAATTCGTATAGGTCAATCAGTATTTGAAAATAATCGGATAACTGTAGACAATATAACTATTGAAGGATATTTTGGACTTCTTTTGTTGACTGGTATATGCAAATCTCATGGTGAAGCTTTAGAATATCTATGGGACGACCGCAATGGCAGACCGCTATTTGAATCCACCATTTCAAAATATATCACGATTAATTCGGTTTGATAAAAAGTCGAACAGAAGCGAAAGACGATTCCGTGATAAACTTGTTCCCATAAGAGATTTTGGGGCCATTGGGAAACGAATCTAAGAAAAATCTTTAATCCTTGTAAATATGTGACAGTGGATGAGCAGATTGTAACACACGGTGGACGATGCCCATTCAAGCAATACATACCTTCAAAACCAGGAAAATATGGTATAAAAATTTGGACGTTGTGCGATGTAGAAACAAACTATGCATGGTCCTTACAGGTGTATACTGGAAAAGGCAGGAACAGTAAGCCAGAGAAAGATCAAGGATGCCGCGTTGTCTTGGAGCTAATCAAGGATTTGAAAGGGCATAATGTAACTTGTGACAATTTTTTCACCTCACATAAACTGGATATTGAGTTGTTGAAACAAAGTATCATAATGGTTGGTACTGTCCGAAAAAATAAAACTTTTTTGCCAGAAAAATTTTGCAATTAAAAAACAAACCAAAGAACTATGCAAATTTCTTCTTCGACAGTGATAACAAAACAACTTTTGTGGGATATGTAACTAAAAAAAAACAATTAGTGTTTTTGCTTAGCACATTACATCACGACGGAGAAATTTGAGCAAGCTCCAAAAAGCCAGAAATAATTCACTGTTATAATCAAACAAAATCGGTGGTCGATACATTATATCAACTTATAAGAACTTATACATGCAATACAATATGCTGGATTTATCCGCTAATATTGCTTACGTAGTTTTTCTAAAGATTAATCCAAACTGGAATGAAAATAAAAAGTATACGCGCCGCATTTTCTTGGAAGACAAGTATGGATCTAATAAGCGGTGAAATATCTCGTAGTTCAAACATGCCACAAAGTAGCCCTACTAAAGCATTCGTTAAAAGTCTTCAAGAGGATTCAGCTGAAGTTTCGCAAGCAAAAAACTTAAAAACTTTTATCCAAGTCGCTCCAACAGCACCAAATACGTAAATAAATGTTGTGAATGCAAAAATTTATTTGAAAAACACATTCTGAGACCAAAATTATATGTACTGAATGTGCAAAAAACAAAAAGACTGAATAAATATTTGATTATTTTGTATTGGGCAAAATTGACCCACTAATACCACATGCGTTTTATTTTTGAAGTACAGGATAAGGGTTAAATCTAACGAAGTCGAAATATTCGATATCATTCTTCGAATATAAAAAAAATACCTCAAATGAATGTAAAGTGAGAGCTATTTTGCGGAGCTCCTATAATGTACTGAAGTGCTATATACTCTGTACCAAAAACTCCTGTACTCTTCATTTGTTGCCGACACCTCTAGGACGTAAATAAAGTTGACCAATTATTTTCATTTATACTTCAAGGGTTTTACAGTGAAGTTTCTATAATAATAAAAAATAAATTAGTGCCAGTTTTATTTTTATGTGTTAAATATTGAAATATTTTTCACTGTATTTGACATTATTTCCACATACACATTTTTTTATTTTCATGTTCCCCCTTAGTGTTCTCTAAAGTGCTTTTCAGTGACAGTCATTTGATATTTTTGTGGTTTCATGTCTAGATTATAACATTTTAACGAAAAAGCCTAGTTGGTGTGTGGGACCAAGAAAGTAATAAAAAAATAATATTAAATAAAATAAAGACAAAAAGAAGCAGACAGTTTTGGTCAATTTCCAGACCATAATTGTCATAAATTTGGCAATTTAAAAAGAGAAACTTATTCCCCTTTTTATTGGCAATCCTTAAGCTATTTATCTGATTTTTTAAGTTTGCAAAAGAAATATAGTCTTTAGGACTGAGTTGCTCTGAATGGTGCTCTTGAATAAGTGTCTTAAATAGTTAAAATTTGGATTGGTACAGTATGTGGACTTTCCTAATGAATTTCGTTATATACCTTGGTATTTAGAAAAGTGTTAAATATTCCTATTTTCTACACATTTATAAAAACAAAAAATTCAATTTTTGTATGCATTTTATATTATACAATATAAATTATAATTCTTACAAAAGGTGTTCGCGTTATAGTCATTTCTCTCGTTGTAATAATAATTAGATCACTGTCAAATTTATATTCAATGACACAAAAGTAAAGAAGAATATTTCTAGAAATTCATCAAAGTCAAATTGAGATTATTCATAAATTAATATTTCCCAGCTCGTTTCCGAATCAAATAAAAAGAATTGTGTCGCTACAAAGCGAACGGTTCTGTAGGAAGAATAATATTCATAGTAATTTTAAAAACCTTTTTTTATAATATCCTTCAAATTTTGTGAACACTAACCAAGAAAGATCAGCAAAACTGTGTCAAAATCATTGGAACGAATCATAATTTTTCCTAATTTTCGATCACAAATTGTAGATCTTATTGACTTCTATGCAATAGTTTTTTTATTGAATACATTTAAATATATCACTTTAAAAACTGAAATATTACATAAAAATATATCGCAATAGATCTAAAGAAATGCGTATCAAGGACAAGAATAATCTCTATTTATGCCACATCCTTTTGTACATGCTCATTATTGACAGAATTTGAAAACTATGCTTTAGTCAAAATAAAATATCTTTATATCTATGTTTCCCAAAAGGAAGAGTATTCCAAATAATTTAATGAATTATAATTTATCGATTTTTTTATACTGTGGTATGTTTTAAATAAAAATGCTTAAACATTTCTTCTTTTCTTCAAAATTTGTCTTCATTTTATTCTCTTGTCTTAGATACTATTGATTGTATGGCTACAAAAACAATAAAAAAAAAATCCAACTTAAGTTGTATAAAAGTACTGCATATGACAGGCAGTGCCAGTCCAGAACAAAAAATATATATACATGCATGTTTATCTATGCCACTTTTTATGCAGCACTAGATTATACAGGACAATGCAACATTGTGTAATAGACATTGGCCACATATCCTTGGGAAGAAAAACCAGAAACCATTGTTGTAGAAGCTCGATAAGATATTCAAATATCTACAACAATTCTTTAAAAAATAACAAAATCGAAGAGCCAACTTGCCAATAGTTAACAGGTATATTAGAATATACATGCAATACTCTAACATGGGTTTAAGGCTTCTGGTATTGACGATATAATCCTGACCATTACAAAAAGTTTATCCCACATGTTTTTTTCCTCTCCTGATTTTCTCATGCATTTTTTATACTTTTATGAAAAACTATGAACAAAAAAATGTGCACCAATGGTAAATTTGTTTCCTGACAAAAGTTTTCTTTGGAAAGATAAAAATAAATGAACAAAGATGCAACATATACGAAATGTATAAGAAGGATATTGAATTTAAAAATTACTACTGCCTGTCAGCCTAAGGGTAAAATATCTACAATTGCACTTTGTTGCAAATCTGGGATATAAAAATGGAAGATGTTTTTTTTTACTTTTTTTTTTAAGGGAGTGGAAACAGATTAAAAGTTAAATTAGTTTTCCGGAGACAGAAAAGTTGATTTACTATTTTTTTATAAAAAAACATTCTAATATTGCAGTATATATAAGAGAAAGTTTGATTCCAGTAGTTTTTTGTTTGTTTGGAAGCCGATAAATCTTTAAGATTTGGATATGAATTTTCTGTGTGCTACCAATAAATAGCTTGGGTTCATATGAGTCACTAGAACAAACGTATTACAAGTTTTTCCAAAGTGCTCCAAAAGCAAATCTTTTCGTTTGTTTCGCTAAGAATTTTCATCTCCAGAGTAGATTAAATAATATTTCTCGGCATTGTTATTTTTTCGCTGAGAAGTATTTACACCTCTCCGTCCGTATGTTCAGCGGTACGCCCATCAGTGTGTCCACTAGACTATCCATTCACCTGAATGTATGTTTTGTTGTATGTCTAACCATGCAACAGATTTTTATCTCATTAACCACATCAGGTCCATAACTAAAACTTCCACGATATAAAGGAAGGACAAAAATTAAAGTGTCTTCTTAGAAAAGAGCACAATGAAAATTTTAACCTATTTGTTTTGAACCTTAACCGAGAATACCTTAAAATCATTAACAGGGTTTGTTTTAGTTTGACTAACAAGCCACAGGCTTTACTTAATTTATTTTTCTTTTTTTTTATTCAATTATGATTTCACAGAGTCTTCAAAAAACACTTCCGTTGAACTGTTGACCACTTCATGCTTTTCCAGCCGAACTGTTCTTTTATTCTCAAAAACCGCGTAAAGTAAACCATTGACTACTTAAGAACAGGCAGAATATAATCAGAAGCGTTCTGTTGAAAGAACACACTGGGTAAAACATAAAGGAATTTCGTAAATTATGGGTCGATTTTGAACTGCTTTTTTTTTTTTTGAAGAGGTGTCCCATTTTAACCACTCTATTTCAAGTCTAAGAGTTGGGAAAGCTTTCTGCAAACTTATATTTATTAAGAATTTATCTTGCTTAATATAACAGTGAGACTGTTCAAAAGTAGGCAAATGAACGTAGTCTCAAGAAAAATTACTTATTTAAAAGCAAGATAAATGGTGCCACCCATGCCAATATATATCTAATTATCCTATATCTGGCCGACTATAGCAGTGGTAGTCTTCAAAATAAGTATATTTTAGAAGTGGTTACTTTTTACTAGTGTAATTTATATACTAACTTCAAAATAAATCTCTTAGAATTTTAAAATAAAACCTTAACAAAAAACTCAACCGGCTTTAAATGTAGCCATTAAAAAATCCGAAATAATTATAATATAATATACATACGTTACCTACTGTAAGGCCTGTAACGAAGGAGTTGATATCTAAGTATAAAATTTAACTCTTACTTACACAGCTTTTTGCACTAGTATCAAAGTTTTCATTAGAATATAACTTAGAAATAGTAGCAAGCCAAACACATGCTTATGAAGCTCATTTCAAAATTAGCAACAACAATAACCTAAAATTGTTATGGCACAGCAATGTGTAGTTCATGACATTGAATATTTTTTTTACGTCACAAGAGCAATTAGCGGAAAAGCAATAAAGTGACAAGTGATAATCTCGTGTGTGTATAATGTGGTGGTATATTACACAATTTCAATTTAAAACGTTGCAAGGCAACAACGACAGCACATGTGTGCTTCGTTTTATTGGCTTAAAGACATAAGACTGTACTACGGCTCAATGATGGGAATATTATATCTACAACATAAGAAAGTATGTAAATGAACTATAAGAATTACTTCGAATAGTCTGTTGTGTAGATGATATGAAATGTTTTTGTTGATGTGCTATGGACTTTTATAAATTGAACTTCAATTTCATTGGATATCTTCCCTTTTTTACCAGCGAACGATTTCTATCTGTCAGTCCAAAATAGAGGACTAAAATGTCATTAAAGATTCGCTAGTAGAATTGTTATTTTTTCCAAATGGTAGATGAAATATTTTCAAATTATTGTTACTTATAAAATATTTTTTAAGAATTTCCTGCAGGGATGTTAGTCTAATGCTTTACGCTCAATTACAAATGCGCACCCTATAACGACTTGAAAGTACCTTTTGTAAAACACGAAATAAAAAGATTTCTCAGTAATTATTTAGAAAGGTTTAGTAATCACGTAAATACATAAGCAATCAAACTTTTAGACGAAACTGATGAAATCAGGAGGCTTCAGCGCAATCATGTTTTATATCTCCCTTTTATTTAGTCTTAGGAACACGGCCCTTGGCCTCTGGTAATCCATTTGCTGGTTGGAAACTGTGTATTTGGGACTTAACGTTCAAAATTTAATATAAATTACATATCTTAACATGTAAATATACCATTGCATTATTTATTAAATTTTTTTTTAACTTTTTATATGTATTATTATTTAAACTCCATATATATCTTTAGTTACTGTTTTCAATGGAAATCATTAAGGCATGTTATTTCTTAACTTAACAAATTTGCTTATTATTGTAAAATAGATTGCAACTAATTAAATATAAAAAAAAGGATTTCCTAATTTTGATGATTTTTTTCCTCAAATAATATTTAACCTTCATTTAAAGAATTTTAAGATCATTATACCAAATTTAAATTTTCTTATATAAAAAACTTTTCCAATTCTTATTTGTTTTTAACGCTTTAGGTACGTATTCTCATAAACATAAAAATCGTACTTAAGAAACCCAATATTTAAACACCGATATGGTGGTTGCTGTCAATAAAATTTTATAAAAAATATTTTTTAATATCTACACATCAGCATAACTCACATGTGCGCATTATTGTATGTATGTTTTGGTTTATACATACATATTCTACATATATTGTACATATATATTTATTTTCTTTTCACTTTCGCAACTTATATGGCAATTAATGTCCAAGAAACAATTCTCCTAATTAAAAAAATAAGCAAAAAAGACTACACGTTTTGTATAGAATATTTTATGTACACATGTACATATAAACGTTCATATGAACCATGCATTATACAACAATTAACTGAAGGTTTATACGTATTTCCTCATATAAGTTTGACTGTATATACTTTACTCAAGATACCACTCTACTATATTCAGTGTTATATTTCCCCATTCTAAGAACAATAAAAAAAAATTATGTTTAAATTGAACTTTATATTTAAAATAAAGAAACTTTTGATTTTATGTTGCATGTGTAAAAAAGGAAACAATAACAATATAATTTTAAAAGTTATCAAGTATTCATAAGCTGACACACACATGTACATAAACTTTATAAAAAATATATATATAAAAAAATACCAGCCCAAAGCAAAAGTAATATTACAAGAAAATGTGAATACATAACATGTAATAAAATCTTTTGCAAATGGTAAATTTTTTATAGATGGATTCTTCAGAACAAATCTTGTCAACGTTTGCCTGCGAGAGATATTTTGATACTCTGTTTAATGGCACAATCAAACAATCTTGTTTATTTAATATCAATCATTATATTTTAGTAATTTTAGATTCAAATAGACATCATTCAAGATTCTTTGTTGTAGCCTTCAACAAAAAGTTTTAAAATTTATCTATATATTATAGTATTTGCAGTAAAGTATAAAATAATTTGCCATTTTCATTATTAATTATCCCACCTCTGGCCATCGATGATGGTCTTGGTCTATCGCTGGTAACTTAATTTTTAAGAGATATCTTTGCATATGTCATATCATCATGGAGCTGATAATATATTTATCCTACGATAAGTTTCTCTTTGTGTATGCAGAACTGATTACTTATTGCGCCCAGATCATCGTCATTTACGACCGTTAAAGTTCCCCATATGTGCCTTATATTTGGTAGGCAGCAATTTACTCAATCGACTAACTTAATTTTTATATAAGAGACAATAAGCACCATAATGTCACAAATGATTTTATGTCCGTATTGCATTTCATTGGTATATCGGCCTTAAGTTAATGAACTCTTAATACAGAACGTTTTGTACCAAAAAATTTAGATTTCGGATACAAGTTCAAGATTTTCTAAGTTCCAATTCAATTGTACACAAAAAGCAAATACTAATTGGAGAGTTTTTTTTCTTCTTAATTTTAGCAAAAATTGTTCTTTAAAATTTAAATACAGAGAACACAAAATCTATCCAAAAAATTCTATATCATGAGCAAAAATCATAAGTACATTGACATTGCGCGCTCGATATTTAAAATGTTGTTGTGGCTGAGGCAGTAAAGGCTGAAACACAATGTGCAGCTGAGGCATGAGGCGAGAAGTATACTTCTCTCTGTTAAAAGTAAAATACATTGCTTCAAATGTATGCCAGCACAATGTGAATTTGAGGCTGAAGTTGAGGCAAAGCCTGAGGCGCAAAGTTCGAACATTTTAACTTTTTACAGCGCCTCAAATTAACAGCGCTTCTTTAACATATTATGTTCGTTTACATTTTTTTGACAGAATATTTTTATTTTTCCACAAAACAATATTTTTATTTTTGAACAAATACACAAAAAACTTAAATTAATTTTGTTTATTATGTTAACATTGATAGTTAACAGATTGTGTTAACATATTATTATATCCAGAGATGCCAATAATGTTTATCGTTCGTACAAATGCAATACATTTGTACATAAAATTTTGATTAAGTACAATTGGCAACAATGAACTCACGCCTCATCATTGTGTTCGTACTTCAAACTCCGCCTCAGCTACAACTTCAGCTATTGCCTCAACTTCAGCCTCAGCTGCACATTGTGTTCCAGCCTTTAGTCTCAAAATCGATATAAAAATATATTTATTAATTATATTTTTAGAAAAAGAAAATTACTTACTAATAAATATTCCGGAGGTAATATATACGTAATATCAAAATTCCTATTTAGGAATAATTAAATATGTTAAATTGAATAATAAAATCCTTATTTGAAACAAGAACTTATTTAATCTTTATAAAGCTTAATTTTTCCACATTTTAAATATTATCACTTTAGTACTTGTATCACTCACTATTTTACTGTATCACATAAAACTTACTCACATTAACATTTATAAACGAAATTATTATTATGCGTATCATATTTTTTTACTGCAGCAACAAAGTCATCGTGTTCTTGTGCATACTTTCATATTAATGATTTTTTGACGCCTAAAGGGCAAAATTGTAACAAAAAAAAGAAATACGCTTAAGTTCACTTTTATTATTTTTGCCTGTATTTATATGTTTCTCAGTTACTGCCACTTGTTGTAGTCCGTAACATGTAATGTGTGCTAATGGTTGAGTTTTTCGTCATATTTTCAATAATATTATTGTATGTTTATGGTGCCATGGTATAAAAATATACATATGAATTTAACGTTCTGTAGAAAATAAGCATATACTATATTGTGTTCATCTCGGGTCATTTCGTATATATATTCTCGTATAGTATTTTGTAGAGTAACAGGATGACAGGAATGAAAAACAAATAACAATTACACAAAAGAATAAGAGCAATAGTATGAAATGGATTTAAGTAATATAAAAAAAATTATGTTTGTCAGCTCAGTATTATATTCAATATTAGAACAATTCCAGAACCAAATGATGAATACGGTACGAGAGATCTCCTAGGGGCACGTCTGGAAAAAAATCTCTTGGCGCGAGACTTAAAGTAATAAAGATTTTATATTTTTAGTCCATGTAGTACAAAACTAATTTAAAAAGTTATCAACGATCGGAACGATCCTACGGCTTAACAAAGTATTGATTATTGTTGAATATCAGTCACATCATTTACATGTTCTTTTACAAAGTTTACATGGGGCATTTTCTTGGCATCCAATATAAAAAAAAATCAAAGGCGATAAAATGAAATCCTCTTTATGATTAGTGCCACTCTCTGGTATGTAAACATATGCACATTCAAAAATATATAAACATCTAAAAAAACTTTTTAATACTTCAAATAGTCTATTCCTAAACATTTAAAATTAGAAGATATATTTGGCGACAAAGGAGAAACATTTTCGATCAGTCACAGAGAAGCGGAATAAATCGACTGGCTGAAGTAAATTGGCTCTCAGTTTACGTTTGAATACTTGTTGTTATTTTGATACATATTGAGGATTTATTAACTAATAATATAGATGAAAAAAGACACACAAACCTATTGAATTCATTTATGGCACTGTCTCCTTTCTGTGGGCTGGCACCCACGATCGTATCTTCTTTTGGTAAAAAAAAATATGAATTTGCATGACATACTACATACGGAATACTCAAATACCTTAGTTGTGGTTGCAGCCGACGCATTTAGATTTCTTGTGTAGATCACTAACTTAAAATCTACAGAGTTACTTTGTAGGACAAAATAGTGAAAAGTATGATGTAGATTCAACCGCTTCGCATTTTCTTGTTTTACGTTAGACATTTTCTTAATTAATTTATTTAAAAAATTATTATCTGTTGATGGCTTAGAATTTATTTGCGCATTTTATTGAAGCTTATCAAAACATCAATACACTTTAGACAAATAATTTTTTAAAAGTGTATAATATTTCATTACAATTTTCGAAAGTGCTCACAAGACCTTGTGTTACTTCATGTATATTCTGCTGTAATTTTAGTTTATGGTCTTATTTTAGTATCTGTACATTTAAGTATGCTTTTTTGGCCTTGTAAGTATATGGTTTTTTTATATGCTAAACAAGATGCGTTATGGCAAATATAATGTGTTGCTTTATACCATGTTTTGTGTTGAATGTATAGTTTTTCTTAACACCATGTTTGCATAAACTTATACAGTGGTGGCCACATAAATAAAAATGGGTTCCTATTATATTTGTGTAATTATATAAAAATATTTGGTGAAAAACTATAACTTCTCTTGCAAGAAATATGGTTAGAACTACATAAATCTGCTTAAAAACTAACTTTTAACAAAACATGAGGATAAGGTTCATTCAAAATTGCCAGCACTGTACCTACATAATCGGTATATTCATACATTAACACAAATATATATATATATATATATATATATATATATATATATATATATATATATATATATATATATATATATATATATATATATATATATATATATATATATATATACATATATATATATATATATACATATATATATATATATATATATATATATATATATATATATATATATATATATATATATATTGTGTATATTGTGTATATATATATATATATATATATTTGCTGACAATATGTTGTCATTTGGACTTTTTCCCGCTAATACTGAAAATCCGACACATCATACATCTACAACTAGTACCCTCATTGACCTTTACTTCGTGTCTAGTATTACGAACATTAATTTATATGACCAGATATCTGCGTCATGTTTTTCCAAACATGACCTTATATTTTTAAATTACAACTTTGTCATTCATGATTTTGAGCAGAGTTTCACTTACCGTGATTTTAACAGCCTTGATTTCACCCGTTTATCTGAATATTCATCAAACATTGCCTGGAATAATATCTACTTTATGCCAACCATTGATGAACAGTCTTACTTCTTAGAACACAACATTCAATGTCTTTTTGATTTAACAGTACCAATCAAACATAAAAAAATAGCACATAAACATAAACCATGGTTTTCAAACACTATAAAACAAGCTATATATCAAAGGGACTTAGCATATGCCAGGTGGAAAAGGTATAAAACTTTTGACCTGAAACTGCAATACACAACTGCTAGGAAAAATGTTAATAAACGCATAAGACTTGCTAAAACTGAATACTATTCCACACGTTTCAGCACTGCAATTGATTCTAGACAAACCTGGAATACTATTCGTGAAATAGGTATTGGCAGGCAGTTGAACAACATTGACTTAAATGTAGATGCAAATATGCTTAATAAAACGTTCACTAATGCTCCTGTGATCCAAACAAATCCGTCTTTTTATAATTTTTCCTCATCCGCAATAAATACAGATAATGAATTCAACGGTAATTATTTTCGCTTCTCATGCATATCACAATTTGATGTAATGTCTACATGCTCAATAATAAAATCAAACGCAGTTGGAACTGATAACTTACATCCCAAATTTATTAGAATACTTATGCCTCTAATTCTCCCATACGTCACTTACCTTTTAAACAATATTATTATGTCTTCTACGTTTCCTTCGAATTGGAAACATGCAAAAATCGTTCCATTACCCAAAGGTAATGATGAATATAGACCAATAGCCATATTGTGTTTTCTTTCGAAAATATTGGAAAAAATATTGTATAAGCAAATGATTTCACATATAAATATTAACAACATGCTTTATAGCAAACAATCTGGTTTTCGCGAGAATCATAGCTGCGTTACGGCTCTTGTGGAAGTAAGTGAACACATACGGCAGGGATTGGAGAATGGGAACATAAATTTCTTAGTACTTCTTGACCACTCCAAAGCATTTGACACGGTAGACCATGCCACATTAATTAACAAATTAAAATATTTTTTCAGATTCTCGAGTACATCAATTAACCTTATTTCATCATACCTTTCAAATAGAACACAATCGGTTTTTATAAACAATGTTTGGTCTGATAAACTGACCCTTAAAAGAGGAGTGCCTCAGGGCTCCATATTAGGCCCGCTTCTATTTTCAATATATGCAAATGACTTGCCAAGAATGCTTTCAAAGTGTAACATCCATCTTTATGCAGATGACATACAACTTACTTTAAATACCGCAGTTGAAAACATTGCCACAGGTGTCTCACAGTTAAATAATGAATTAAAACAAATTTATCTCTGGGCTAGTGCAAATGGACTCTGTTTGAACCCTAAAAAATCAAAATGTATTGTAATCTGCAAAAAAAGTATGACTCCTTTTATTTCTGGGGATATCGTTTTAAATGGGGAAAAAATTGAAATCGTTAATAGAGCGAAAAATCTAGGCATAATTTTTAATAATCATTTGACTTGGACAGATCATGTAAACTCACTGGTTGGCCAAATGTATTTTAAATTACGAGCGCTTTGGTATACACAATTCTTCACACCCTACAGAATTAGAATCCTACTTGCGAAGACTTACTTGGTTCCTTCCTTATTGTATGGGTGTGAATTATTTTCTAACTGTGATTCTGTTAGTCGAAATAAACTAAATGTTTTATTTAACAATATTGTACGGTATGTGTACGGACTGAGAAGTTCCGATCATGTTTCCTCCGTATCTAAAAAACTTTATGGAGTCAGTTTCGATAATCTATTAAAAATCCGCACTCTGATTTTTTTGCATAAAATAATACATACTCAAACTCCCAAATACATATTTGAAAATATACGTTTTTTCCAATCGCCACGAAACCGAAACATTATCATACCTCGACATCAATGCCTAGTCTCTGAATGGCAATTTTATGTACATTCTGCTAGACTTTGGAATAATCTTCCACTATGTCAGCAACTAAACAGCAATGCTAATAATTTCAAAAAATTTGTAGTCAACTCTTTTAAATAAAATTTTGTAGTTAATTCTTTTACATTATGTGCAATTTTCTATGTACTATACATATAAGTATATTTTTTAGTACCTTTTTAATTATTGCAAACGCTTTTATGTATAACGCATTCCGTTCCTGTACTATAAATATAAGATCAATTCTTGTTGTACAGGAAGTAAACCAATAAATAAATAAATAAATAAATAAATAAATATTGTTAAAAGCACTAAAAAATTTTATGTATTGTGAGCTAAAATTTTTAATAAACCAAAATCATAAGGAATAGCTATTGAAAAATTAATGTTTTGCACATGCGAAGAGCAATAAGAATAAAAAAGGTAAGTAATAAAAAAATGTAATAAAAGTAATTTTTCTAAGCAGAAAGAAAGAAACAATTAATATTCAATTCTAACGATGGCGTATGAGTGATATTTTTTATATGAATTGAAAATTCACATATATCGATGGTTTGTGTATGGAAGTTTATATTTATATTTTATTATTTTAAACTCCACGATAAAACTATAATTTTTTTAACAAATTGTAACGCTTAAGTAATTAATATTATTAATTTATCCAGAAGAATGACTTTTGTGATATCTGCGCTTGAAACGTAAGCATATTCTTAATAACTTAACGAATTGCTACAGATTTATTTTACAAATATAAAAATATTCGCAAGTTTTTGAATACGTTCCTTTCACAAACTATATCTTTAATTTAACGAATGTCATTTCTATGACTGTGAAAGGGCGTTATTAAAAAAAATATTTAATACTACTCTTAAAAAATGCTTTTGATATATGATTGCACTATAACAATCAGAATTCCAGCCAAAAACTCAATATCTAAAGCTAAAACGCTGTGGCATGGGGCAAATCTATAGACTTTTAAATAGTAATATAAAATCTGTCTTAACCAGTAATCCGTTGATTATCCAGAGAAGCTTATTTGATTACCATTTAGATAGTTAAGCAATATGCACTTGCTAGTTCAAAAAAGAAGTCTTTCATACATTTATACTACTGGATCATGTTTTACTTATTCTAATTGAATAATATGATTTTATTGCTAAACATATATAATAAAAAATAATTTAAATATAAGGATATTAATGTTAAACATTAAGATTCCGACTGAAAATAAATGTATGAAAAATTTTAAAAGTTCATTTAGCAAAAAGGATATATGTTTTAAATATTAAAATAATTACCCTATTTTTTTTTAATAAGAAAATATTTGGACCATCTTGGATAATGGTATTTTTTGTTTCAATAAAGGATTCTCCTAATTAATCTTTTTTTCTGTTGTTTGTTTGCTTTTTAGTTAATGTTTTAATTAATTAAAACTAATAAATATATTTTTTTGCATGGATATTATTATAATTAGAGTCCCAATAATGTTGATGTTAGTTAGTTTAATATAAGGAAAGGCTGTTCAAAGTCAAACGAGGTTAGGTTAGGTTAGGTTGATTGGAGGGGTGTGATAGCCCATATCATACGACATACACTTAAGCCAGTGAAGGCTTGTTGTGTGCTCCCTTTAATTATTAAACACAAACTGCCAGAGTTCTGCGGCAGGATTCGAACCTGGGACCTTCGCACTACGAGTCTAGTACACTACATACTAGTCTACGAAGGTCAGTAAGCAAACGAAGTAATTAACAATATTTCTTATAAAGATCATTATAACGAATTAAAAATGATTAATTTTCTACTTATAAATAAATGTTATTGCAATTTTAATACCTTTTTAAAAAAATAACATTGCTCATTTAGTTTAAAATAAACCAATTCCCTTTTAACGAAAAATTATTTTTTAAAAATACGTATATGTATGCAGATATTATGACAAAATATTGTTTAGGTTCTAAAAAAAAGAAATATTTAGTCGCTCAAAAAAAACTTAAATTTCAAGTCCAACAAAATATGTATTTAGAAAGACTTTGGTAATGACCGGATTATCGATTAATCTGTCTTTTAATCAAGTAGACATACTCGTATACATACGGGTAGTGTTTTGATATGAGACTTATCAAAAAGGACATACGATTGCGGATATAATAACTAACGCCTAGAAGCACAGATTTTTGTTAGAGTCTGCCATAAATAACAAGTCCAAGTTTAACAACATAAATTAATGCCAAGAAATATAGAAAACGTAACTTTTAGGATATTTAATGTAGTGATCTTTATATATAAAAAATAATAATAATAATGTGTCCGAAAAAAAATTGTATGTACTAAAAATGTTAATTATATAACAAAATTAGTTAAAATTTTTAGTATATGAAAACTCTTTTGGTCTAAACGATTAACATCATTTTATTTAAAAACAGTTTTTAGTCTGAATAGACTTATTCCTTGTGAGTTATCTCCTGCAGTCTAGAAATCAATATCATACAAAATCGACTTTTATTAAAAAATATAATTATCCCTTAAAGTTATTTTTAATCATAAAAGTGTGCTTAATACACAAACGATTTATTTATTCAAAACAAATTATTAAATTTACTTTGTACCCCTTTTTCTTATAAGCTGGCGAGTTCTCCATTAATCATACGCCTTAGATGACCCTTAATTTCATATAATAATTCAAACATGTATTCATGCAACATAAAGTTGTGAGAATTTTTTTATTTTTATCCAGTTTAGTTTTTTTTAGTTTATTTATATTTATGTATTTATCTAGCAAAAATGTTTTTAGAATAAACTATTGTGTTTCTGAAAAAAATTATACACGAAACAAATAAAACAAATATAAAATTTATATTGTTTACAATTATTCAAATTCATGTAGTGAAATAAAATAAATGATGTATATACAAAACAAGTAAGAGGCTGGTCTTAAAAGTTACTTTGGCTATATAAGAAACTTGAAAAATAAACTTAATAATAAACATTTCCTGGAAATAAACTTTAAGTAATCTTGTTTCTGATAAAAAAAAAACTCATATATGAAAAATTACGAACTCGTTATTTTAAAAAAACGACTTTTGCATCTCCCTTGATATTACCAGCTGTTGGCTTTCATACGATTTTAGCCAGTAAAACCATAATAAAAAGAAAAACAAAACAAAAACAACATATACACATTTTCATGCTAATATATTTTTATCTGAAATATTTATCCAATATACTTTTACAATTGTATTTCTATGCAATTTGTAAAATTCACACATACGCATTTATTTATTTCTAACACAAAACTTCACATGGATATAATGGGACTAGAGAGAAATATTTATATAACAATTTTTATAAAGAAAAGTTAAATTTTTATTTTAAAAATAAACATACATTCTTTTACGAATGCGTTTTATATTATTTTTGTTATTCTTCACTCTTGTTTATTTATTAATTTTTTTTTTTTTTTTGGATATTGTGCCAAAGAGGAAAAGGAAATAAAATAAGGTTTTAAGTTTTGAAAATGTAATTTCTATTAAGCAATTTAATCAATCATCTAGTCTATAGAATATCATTATCAAATTTTATGTCTGTATTATGGGTTTTATGTTTATAGTTTACGACAAAAGGAAACTACCTGAGAAGGTGGCATTGCAAAAAATCAACTGGAAGAGACATTTTTATTTTTGTAAGTACGATGTCATTTAACTTAATTAAAAAATCTCTCCGTTTATTAATTTGCCACTGAAAACTTGCCAAGAGAGGGAAACGCTTAGATTTATAAAATCATCCACCCGAATTTATAAAAACTAGAAAATAGTAAATTAATTCGATATAACTCGCATTAATTTCTTGTCTTCGATTTCCTTCTTCTAAATACGTTAATTTCTCTAAGTTAAAGAAAAACATAATTTTTAATGGATAACATTACAAAGAAATATAAAATACTTACAAATTGTTCAATTATGTAAGACTTTCCAACAACGAGCAACATTGCGTGAAAAAGTAGGTTAAATTTCGGCTTGAAATCCCTTTTAATTAAAAGAGAAAAACATTTTTTTTTTTGCTTTTATTGCTACCATTATTTTAGCCAAAATTATTGATTATATGAGAAAAACTTTTTTTATAAAACCAGAAACGCAGAGAGAAAAATTAAATAAAAATTTAAAGAAAATATATTCTACTTTTATTTACTTCCCAAAAAAGACCTCATTGCCAAACGGTCTACAGCATGCACCCACATTAAAGTATTAAAAACTTTTATCTAACAAAGAGATTTAATATCCAAACTAATACAAAAATAGCAATAACTACGTAGTGAAGAAAATGAAAACTGTTCTTTGCTATCCAAGTGTCCACTACTGCACTTTTTTCTTGACTTTTCAGGGAACTAATTTGAGAAAATATTGCCTAAATTTACATAAAGACAGTCGTTGCTTAAATTTTTAATTTAAAATAAATATGTATTACCTTCACATAAGAAAAAGGAAACACTAGCTGTTAGGAAATTTTTAATATATTTCTAATTATTTCCAAATTATATTGAAAGAGTTAAAGTTGTTTGAAGAATCCAACAAAAACTACCAAGTTTATTTCTCCTGCCACAAATTCAGTACTTATTAATGCCAGAGTTTTTGTTATGAAACGCAAAATTTTTGATATCAATTAGTAAATTACCTTAAAATATTATATTGCCAGATGGCAAGATTTATAATATTTTTTAACACAATATATAATATTTCAATCACATAAACAAGGATATGGCTTTCATATAGTGTTTTATTGTCACTGTGTTAACTTTAAAGCATGTAATCTGATGAGAAGTGTGTCGTTAACAACTTTATTGTTTTTTGCTCTTATTGTAATAAATAGAATATTTTATAAAATCTTATTAACAATAGCCGTTTCATTCCACGACTCCGAGGAATAACTTTATTTCGCTTAGTTTTAATATTGTTTTTACAGATGTTTTCATCGTTATTTGGTGTTATCCTTTTACCATATTTGGATTTGTTCACATTTAACCCACAAGGGTTTCAAATCGCATGGGGGTGCTTTCGTTATCACAAGCATATAAAAATCTTCAATTATATATTTTATACAATTGATATAATTATAACTACACTTTAGTATAATAAAATTTAACACCTTATTTTTCTTAAACCAAAAAATTTGTAAAATTTTTTATAATTCCATTATATTTTTACTGAAAAACAGCATCTGCATGCGATTTGCTAAATATTCAGTGAATTTGGAACTACGATTTTTTAATTTTCTTTAGGGAAAAAAGCTCTTTTGTAAAACATGATAATTTTAATAAATTTCCCTTTTATTGTGTAATATTTCATTTAATCATCAAACACATGTAATTAATAATTTAAATTTTAAGGCGCCTTTGCTTTCAGGGCGTCTTCTTGTCTGTGTATTATTCAACTTGTTTATATCATTTGTGTATTAAAAATTAATCTGATATTAATCACGTTGTTCCTTTTTATCACGTCACTGAATTTCTTGACAATTCACTGAACAAATTATTCGTGCTTAGTTTTTACTTTGATTTTCAACAAACGACATTATAACATTATGATTTTCCAAATCATATGATTTTCATACTGAGTTCTTTTATTGCATTTTTAATACTCAAAGGAAAATATGGGGATGCGTATGTGTTTATATGTGTGTAGGTATACATGTTCCTCTGTGTTTCATGCATGGAGTACAGGGGGACACAGAAATAAAAAATAACTGTTTTAAATTTTATACATCATTTCAAGAGAATAATCAAATTCATATGAAGGAATATTTCAGTATTTCAATATATTCAAATGTCTTTGTAGCTACAAACGCTCACATGCTACCCCCATTTCTCAATATCTTTTCCTCATATGTATTTCAAATAACAATTCCCAGCTCTTGCTGTTTTGTTCTCCGTTTTTGTTCATTTTATTATTTTTTTAAATATATTTTTTTTTTATTGAAAATGTCATACAAAATTGAATGCGTTACGTTACACATGAAGCAACAAACGACAGCAGCAGCGACAAACAATATGAAAAAACATGACTAGTTGTTGCTGTATTTGCAAATGTTGTTGTTCCAGTACAACAATTATTATTATTTTTTTAGCAACAATGGCAACAACAACAATAGAAACAAGAATATATATATCAGCATTTTCATTCCGCAGCATCGAAGCGCACTTAAGCGTCACGTAACAAATAACACTCTGGAGAAAATTACGAAATCAATCGTTGGAAAACGATTGAATTTGTTCGACAAATGATGCTGTTTTGTTGGATAAAGTGAAAGCACAAGCACTGCAACGATTGTTAGGAAAGTTGAATAGGAGTTATTCTCCCGTTTACCACAGGTGGTAACTTTAGTAATTGATTAAAATTGTTGGACCCTTTTGTGTTGAATAAATGTACTAAATTAATTAGGTCCGTCCATTTCGGTCTAAAGTAGTTATTTAAAGGACTAATATATATATATATATATATATATATATATATATATATATATATATATATATATATATATATATATATATATATATATATATAATATTTTTTTAATTATTAAATTTCACAAATGTGTTTTGCTACATATCCAGAACATCCGCCTCTACTTTTGCTTTCTGTTACTGTGAGGTATGGGACTTTTTTATTGTAATAATTGTTAAATAATCAAAAGTTTTTTGTGGCTTTAGCTCTTCATACATCGACATTTCATTGGTTGCTAAAACCAAATCGTTAGTGAAGTTTAAGCAGTTAGAAAACATTCAACCTCTGATGTTTATGCCACATAAATCAAATACAATATGAGAGTTTCAATATTGCATATGAATTGCAGCAAATACATAATCATAGTAGGTTTAGAGTGTTGAATGTTTTCAAACTGCTTAAACTTCACTGACGATTTGATTTCAGCAACCAATGAAATGTCGGCATATGAAGAGCTAAAGCCACAACAAACTTTTGACTTTTTCTATGCATTTTTCAAAAGCTCTAGATGTTTTTAACGATTAGTTGGGGAAAATATCCCAAATAATGAATTTCAATATTAAGCATTGTTAAATAATAATAAATAAATTATATATTATTATAGTATAATATCCAATGCAAAATAACTCCCTAGAAAAGAGTATGTCAATACAAGTATTAAGTAAGACCTTAAAGAATAATAATATTAATAAGACCTTAAAGGAAAGAGGAACAACGATTTTCTTGAGTTTAATATTAATTTGTGGATTCTTATTTCATTTTTAGCCTGAAGCCTTTTTATACCAAATAAAATGCACAAAAATTACTATAAAGTATCACTCCAAAAAAATTGTTTATAGGCTTATTTTCTTATTTGGCAAAATAAAAGAAAGTTCAAACAAAAACGACCAAAGAGAAAAATTAAATTATTCCCTAATGTTCTTCCTGGCAAACTAAGGCCGGCAATGCGAAGTACTTTAGTATTTACTTTAGCCATATTAAGAACTGGCTTAAACCATCTTTACATCGTTAGTTTAAGTAAATATTTGTTGGGCTTTATTTCTTTGTAACTTATTTAATTGTTTTTATGGAAGCTATTTTAATGGAAAAAAATTCTCAAATTTTGGTGATATTTAATTTTCAGATTTATAAATAATTTCATTTTATTTTAAAATTTATATCATTAAATTTTTTAGACTTATTTAATTTTTTTGGTCCTTCTGTATTTTTCTGTTATCATATAACAAATTAATTATTTATATAATTTATATGAAATGGCATAAAATGGCAATTAAAGCTTTCATCATTCCATTTAAAATAGGAAAGCTGAATTTTTCCTTTCATTCCTTCGGTACACGTTTGGTTTAAAACAGACCAGTGATAGTCATTTCCTTAATACAAGAGATAATAAATTCAAGTCCATAAGCAAAACGTGTTACTCACAACAATTTATTTGAAAGCACTTGAACCTGGCTTCCTATTAAAATATAAAATTTTACACTTCATTATAGAAAAAAATAGATAAACCGTCATCACATTTCATAACTAAAGCAGTATTTCAACAAAAAATATAATGAAGGATGACATGTGAATAACAAAATCATTATCTAACGTGAAAAGGCTGCTAAACCAGCCGGTATCAACACTACGATTTTCTCTAAAATGATAAATTTCTTGTGATTGAACCCAGAACATCTACTCAATATATGGGTCTCGTTTTATAAATATCCAAATAGTTCTCAATATTTTTTATGTAAACAATAAATTGTCATTTAAAATCATTATAAATATTATTCATACGTCACGTATGGATAGTCAATTTTATTTGCATTAATCATACGCCTTGCTAGCCGATCTATATTATTTTATTGTTATATAAATCACACTTACTAATGTTTAGGCCTTCGTTTAATACATACCAATAGCCAATTCAGAAAAATTTATGGATATCGTTTATATAACATTCAATTCTTCTTTTTATTAACGGCTGGTTAAGTTTTTTATATAATTTATAATGCTTATTCAAGCTTGGTGTTAAGAAAATTTTGCAATATTTTTGGTGTCCTGCTAAATATATATTTGTCTGGGAAAA
Organism: Germaria angustata; assembly: GCA_963681545.1. Taxonomy (NCBI): domain Eukaryota; kingdom Metazoa; phylum Arthropoda; class Insecta; order Diptera; family Tachinidae; genus Germaria; species Germaria angustata. Next base: position 94,688,766 of record OY812999.1, on the reverse strand, counting down.
AGTAAATTTATGGCATAATTTATTGCCTCATAAAAATACATACAAGCTATCGATTTAACAAACACGTTTGTATTTAAAGAAGCTTTAACAAATTTGTAAGAAGTCAGGCATATAATAATTTTGCCTCCTTATTTGTTAGCAAATTTCAGCTTTTTTCATTTTTTATGTGGGTACGTAGGTAGACCATTATTTTGTTCATTCGTTAAATGAGCTGTTTGAAAAAATGTGAATATAGTTTTAATATATTAACATAAAAAAGAAAGTTTCCGATTCTAAGCAGACATTTTTGGCTGATTAAGCCAGACGAGATAGTCAAATGCGTTGGCGTGAAAGGGGCTAAAACAATTTAGTTTGCTGATGGTTCTAAGCTGAAAAGTTCTGACCCTTTAGCTGGTATGAATAATCTTTGAGAAGCCAATTCCATTGAGAAAATACCAAGCAATGTTCCAGACAGAAGTTTATGTTTTGATCTCTTGTGCTATTAAATTGCTATGAAGAAGGATAAGGGGTGTAAAAATAAAGAGAAAAGAATGCTAGTTTTTGTAACCCAGTTAAAAAATTATGCTGAAACTGTCAAGATGCTTTAAGGGCTATAATTCTTATTGGGGATGTATGAAATAACGCCTAATAAAACTAGTTCCATCGAAATAGTTTTCACTAAATTTCCATAACTTCCAAAAAGGATTTTTTTTTAATTTCAACTTATGCTTATGTACGTGTTACTCTGCACACTATTTTATACAGTTCATATTTGGATGAGGTCTAAATAAACAATTAACTTGGATGGACTTATATCGCTGAATGCTTTAAGGGCAATAAGCTCTCCGAATAGTTTGCTTAACGAATGTCCAGAAGAATGTGAACTGTTTTTATTGAAAAGTAAAATTAGTTGTTTTCTCAAATAGAAGCCGTTCTACCATACATTTGGAAGCTCTTTTGCAGTACTTTTGTCATACTTTTATACAACTAAAACGTGGTGTAAAGATATCACATGTTGTTATATAAAAGTACCTGTATAGGAGTACCTATGGACTACGTAATGATTTAAAAAATGCTCTAGTCTTGAATATCATTAGTTTATTGATTAAAAAACAATACTCATAGAGGGTACTGCAGGCTGCACGAATTAATTAGTAAGAGTTACGAATATATACTGAATAGATATGATATAGATGAAATTTGCTTGAAGCTTATTAATTACACTAAAGAATATATATGATATTTTAATGGATAGAATGAGAAGCTTTATTCGAAGCATTTGGTTAGAAAAGTAAACTTGAGTCCTGAGAATGAGCAGGACCTTTATAAGTAATCGAAAAAAAATGTATAAAAGGTTTTTATGATTAAGTTCTGTTTTCTAAGAAGGAACCTTTCGGAATATATGGAATTCATATTCATTGGAATATGGCGTCATATTGAAAATTCTCCATTAAAATTTCATACATTTTGAAACGTCTCATTTTAGAGATTGTGACCCCGCAACTGTTCCAAAAAGATGTGAGCATTGTGGTTCTCTAGTCATGATAAGATCATATTTCATACAATCTTTTTAAATTCTGAGTTAACATAAAATTTTGTTTCTTTTATTTTCAATGCAAATATTTTTACAAATTTATCGTTTAAATCTACAAAATATATGAACGTAATGTTCACAATTTCTTATTATTATTAAAATGTTTTTTTTTATACGGTAAGATCCTCTCGAAAAGATTCCTAAAATACTTAATTTAAAATACATAAAGAAAACCGTTTATTTAATTTTCTATGAAAAAAAAAAACAACCTAAAAATACACCAGTCAAAACAAAGCAAGAAAACAGACATGGAAAATTGAAAAACAGAGCGGCACAAACAAAATCCTTTAACATTCGCCTGTTTACCATACATATACACATATTCTTGTTATTCAGAATAGTTTTTGGTCATAATTGTTTTGTCTTAAACGATTGTGGGCGTTTAGTAAAGTGTCAGTGTGTGTACTTTGCATTTTATTCCTTCTATTATTAGAACAAAATTTTTTGTTTTACTTTGAATTTTTTCTTCTGTGTTTAATTTTGCTTGCCGTTGTTGTTGTTGTTGCATTTTTTATGTTTGTTTCTAACATGTGAAACAATAGAAGTGGTAATGAGCTTTCATTTTATATATGTGTTCTTTTCCATTTTGTTTATTTTTTTCTCTTTATTTTTTTTTTCGTTTTCCTTTAACTTGTTATCTATATTGTTGCCTTGTTATAATTTTTTTTGTTTCCTATAAAAATAATTGCTGGTTATTATACCACATTGTGTTGTTTTGTAATGTAAGATTTTTTTTATAATATTTTTTGTTGTTTGGCCAGCAGATAATGTTGTGCAAATGAGTAGTTTACCATATTTTTTTTTAAGTTTTTTTTTCAAAGCACGGTAAAGCCATTTAAAGGTGTTGTCTTGCATTTTGTAATTAAAATGTTGATTAACATATTGTGGCTGAAAACTAAGTAATTTTAATTACGTTGAAGGGAATTTTTTTAGAGGAGAAAACTTACTTGTATTATCTAGATTAGTTATTAGTCTCTTGGAAATTAAACCTAAAATTAATTAAATTAATTAATTCCAAAACACGTTACACTATACCTAAAATTATTATATGGAAAATAATTAATTAGACTATGACTACACTGTAACTAGAATAACCTTTAATCTTTTTAAAGATCATTATCCTTAGGAGTTTAATAAGAACGACCTTTATTTATTTAAATGGATCTAAATTCCATCTCACGTAGTAAGTTTTCCAAGCGGCTAGACATATTATAACAAAAAGACAGTCCCACTGTCATAAAATGATAGATAATAAAAATGGACATTAGATTTGAGTTCGGTTGTATCTAAAGTACAGAGTAACAAAGAAACAAGTCTCTCGTATTGGCCAACTATACCGGTCTATGGTCTTTAATAAAACGAATGGGGGCATTAACTTTTGTATTGGTATTGATAAATACATTTAGAATTTTTTATCTTCGTTACTCTTTTTTCCATCGCCAATGGTTATTATGTCATTATCCTGGAGCATTCTAACGATGTCTAGCTGAACTACTGCTAAAGCTGTTTAATCATCCACCTATTTGTTATGAAGCCCAAATAGGACTAAACATCCACCTGATTCTGCAAGAAGGTATCTCTCCCCTATAAATGTCTATACGCATATGACTATTCAATTAGTTATTATTTATGTAGTACTCGTAGAATTTTACCTATTATGAGATGGACTAGTATTAATGCCTCCTCATCATTAAGATCACTGCTCATTGGAGGATTATACGATAGTTCAGAATTGTTTTTAATACTTTTTAAACGAAAAATACCCTTCGGGCGATAAGTAATGCACTATATAACAAAACCTGGGCAGCTTTCATAAATGCTGTCCACAGCCCTCCAAATTGTAATGCTCTATATGATAAGAATCCTTGAATTTCTCCTTGAATTTATCGCCCTGCTAACAACCATTTTCAAACATAAAAAATTGGTTTAATGTTATACCAGTTACAAGATCTAAATGCACTTCTGTTAATATAAAACACAAAAAAATGCAAAATAGATTTTAATACATTGTAGTGACTTTCATTTCAACAAGGCTTCTTATAATTAAAATAAGATAAATCTAACATAAAAACATATCAAGGGTATAGATTTGTTATCATAATGGTTTTAATCTTTGAAATATTTAGAATTTTTCCATTGCATATGATGATATGATATGTAGCACGTTAATTTTCTTACGTATATAAAATTTTAATCAGATAATATATTAGTGTATGCCAGCGACAAAGTTCTATTGGTTACAAATAGGGGTTAATATAATGAATCTTTTGTCTCTAAGCTGGATTATTTTTAAGCAGTCAAGAATGACAACCATGAACTTTCTATATATAGTAGACTATAAGTGCACTTGGCTAATAGTAGACTATGGTAAGATTTTGACTAAATAATGAATGGATCATGTTGCCATGAATGTACTGTATTAAATAATTATTGAAAATTATTTTGCTTTTATACATATTTTTTCACCTGCATGGGTTTTCTTAATAACATAACAAATTTTTCTGGTTTCCAATTTTATAATTATGAAAGCAAAAATTACACATTTACAGTCTATTAAGCCCGAACTTCATGCCAAACAAATTTCTCGTGTAAAATCGATAACAATTTGGAATAATTTACATAATAAAAAAAATTACTTTAAAGCTCACAGAAACAAGGCCATGAAAATTAAAGAGGAAAAGGAAACAACATGCAAACCAAATTTGCTTAAATATGTTAAAAAAATTCAACTTGTTCTTTTTACAGTTGAAAGCATATTAGATGTAAAAAATATGTAAGAAAAGTTAGTAAAAAAAGGAGGTTTAATCAGATTTGCATAATGAAAAATAGTATGAAGGGGAGTGGTGATTTTGTTACAAAAAAAAGTTAAAAGAAAATGTGACAAACCATTTCCATAAGCAATGTCAAGCTTCTCTTAACAGGAAGGAACCGATATACCAAACTCCAAACAGGATAAGCAAGTCCTGTATGTAAATGTTTATCTTCGAAATGTTTAAAAAGTAAATTTTCGCCTTTTTTCCCTTCAGCAAGTGCACGTATTCCAAAAGAAAGATAAATGCCTTAAAATACAAGCAACATTTTCTTTCAATAATGACTTTTTCCCTGAACTTGTTATTATTTTAATTAGGAACGTACAACAAAAAAAAACTATTTATATTCCGATCTCGTTGCAGTGGCCAATAACAAATCAACCTTTTTTATTAAAGGTTCATAAGGAAAACTCAACCTGTTGAGGTCAATTTAAATTACAGTAAGAAAATTGTGTGCAACTAATAAAGTTGATGTTATATATTTTTATATTTATACAATATAAAAAATATGTATGTATGTAAGTTGTTGGATTTACGTTTATTACTGTATCATTTCCCTTATAGCCTTATTGCATACGTTTAAGGCTGAAGGCTTTAGCCACAACTTATGTTGGTTAAATAATAAAATTGTTGCTTTTGTATTCCTTTTTATTTACTGTAGCCTTTTTTCACATGTTGCTGTTGTTCGTGGATATAGAAGGCCTTATTAGCGTTCCTTTAACATTATTGTTTAACAATTTAGTTTTAAGGTATCATTATGGCAATATAATACAAATTTTTTTTCTTTTTTTCCAATTTTGTAAACGAAGGCAGTAACAGAATAATATCATATATATATAAACATATCATATATTATTTATTTTAAATACAATTGCTGTTAAAAATTGTTCTTAAAACAGATTTTAGTAAGTCTACGTTCAGACGAATCATGTCTTATTGACATGATTTCTATTTTATAGGCGAGATCGACGAGGGGAAAAGAAACGAGTACGCAAATTTTTGTGTGAACGCCAAAGAAAGTTCAAAGAAGACAAAGTAAGAATCATGTCAATAAGACATGATGCGTCTGAACGTAAACTAAAATGTATTTATAAACATTGTGGTACGTATCGGCTTATTCATACCATGTGACAGTGAGTATTACTTCATTGTTAAATTAAGACAGATTGAGTCGACAATTTTTTATATTGGCAATAGTTTTACTTATTAAAATTAAGTGAAAGCTAAATGTTAGTATGTATTTGATACTATAAAATTTTGGCATATAGCCCCAATACGTTTTTTTAATGCACTGATCCTAACACGAGATTTATGTAAAGAAAAGAAGAAAATCAATGTCTGATACAAGTATCTTATGATAAAAAAGCTGTGTTAAGAGTTCTGATGATGATAAATTTAACTTAAGGGTGTCAAAATAAATTACAAGTCACGCAAAGGGACGAGATTGCCAGATAGATCTGGATGTTTTTCTAGATAAAAAATTCAGTTCAGTTTTGTGGCATTCAAATTAACTTTTTAATTTACCAACATTTGATAAATCCAAATCATTAATCGCCATTAAATTTAACCAAATCGAATGAACACCTTATAATTATAGAGATTTTATTGATGATATCACTCTTTTAATATAAATTAGACAGATTAAAAAATTAAAACTTTGCAAAATGCAACTAAGTCTTTCAATGGTTTTTCTTTTGCTCCCAAAGTTAAGAAATAGTTCCCATCATTTTTAAATATATGCAAAGGATATTGAACAATTTATTTTAGAATAACTTAATTTACAGACCATATTTACATATTTGTTTTAAGTTTTAAATATGATTACAATTTTTCCTTTATGTAAATAGGATATGTAGATGTACTTTCCCATGATATTTTTGTATATGTCTCTTATATGTGTCTATGTGGCATTAAAGGAGCGATGTACTACAAAATTTCCAACTTCCGTAACACTTCTGGGGGAAAATATGTCCTTTTTGCTAAAGGATTGAAATCTAAAGAAAGTGAAGACAGAGAAAGTATATAACATTGACAAGAAATTGAACTCCTAAGCATCCAAAAGTTAATACTGTAACTATAGCCGCTGCAATTTCTTTATTTCAATGGGTGTTCACAAGCACAAAAGTATGATATATTTAGGCTACAACAGCACTTATTGCTGTAAAATTGGTTGTATATCTAATTTTCTAATATCATCAAAAAAAAATTTTTTTAATTCGTATTGATTGATTCGGCAGCGATTGACACTCTCTACACTAATGTAGCCTACATCACGGCGCTCTCGTTCGTCCCTGAAGTTAGCAGAATTGTCGGCTAAATAAAATAACTAACAAAATGGCTACAACACATACAGCTTAAAAGACTCAATGCGTCTCCCTAACACTAGAGGTGCTGTAAGTATGGTATAAAAAAACGCGGAATAGTAGAATCGTAAAAAGAATTTAAGCACTCCTTCTGTCAACTCATTTCATCATCTATCCTTTCTACGTTATCCGTTTCACAAAAGAAGTAACATCTAAATAGTAGGCATTTATTACCTATTTTCCTTAAAAAAATATCAGAGCATCACTGAGATCCCAAAAATAATTCTTGAAGATTAATTGAAACATGATTTCTTAGCCATTAATGTTAAAATACGTACAAATAATACTACATTCCGAATTTAAGAAAGTGAAAATATGTTCAGGTTTTTGTTATTCCTCTCGAAAAACTATGTTACGTAGTATCCTTTTTTTATTATGCTATTATCATAAGCTTATAATGTTTGAATTTTTGCTAAATAACATCAGTTTGATTAAAAACCAGATAAGCATTTCCCTACTCTAAAAAATATAGCTCTACTCTCAGCAGAATTGCAAGGATATGATAACCAGAGTTCGCTTTATATCGCTGAATAAAAAATGCTAAATAATGTTAAAGGCGGCTTAAACAAATATTAAAAACTGTTATTTATGAAAAAGCTTATATAAGCTTAAAAAACTACGCATAAATTATATCAAAATATTTTTCTGTTAAAGTAGTTTTCTGCTACAATCTTTCTAGTTAAATGAAAAATAATAAAATTTCAATAAAAAATTAAAGAAGCTATTTCCAGAAAGACCTAATAAATATTACTTATATATACACATACTTTCAAAAATAGTTATTTTTTCAACATTCAATGTCGTATTAATGTAAATTAAACATTTAAATACTCCTTCTGTATGAATGTTGGATAAAAAAACTGCAATAAGTTTATATATCATGCGCAACATATACTTCAGAAAATATATTATGACTCTTATTCTACAATAGTAAGATTATATAAATATAATATGGTTACGTAATTACTGCACTTCTTTTAATTTCTTGTATAAATTCCAAATGATCCAGCATGTCTCCTTCTGAAAAGAGTAACTCCATATTAAGGCTAAAATATGACTAATTTGACTATGACTTTATACAGATTAGGGTATTACTTGTAAACAATATCTCGATGTTAGGGTCTAACTACAACTTTATCTATTTGTTAAATGAATAAATAAAAAATTTATTAAATATATTATGAACCTCTACAAAAATGTTTTCTTTCACTTTGGATTGTTAGCACATTTTTGAAGTACCTTCGCAACTCGATTTTTTTAGATCTATAAATAATTTAAAAAAAATTAGTGTTCAGCAACTGCTGGTTTTATTTGAATTTTTCGATTTGTTTTATTTTCATGCAAAAAAGAAGAATCAACAGTATTGGAATTAAGTTGATTATATTTATTAAGAAAATAAAAGCTAAATTATTTTGCCCCAGTTTGATTTGAAAATAAGTTATAAAAAAGTTTGGTATTATTATACAATAAAATTAGAAAAAACTGTCTGCATATTGTTGAAGTTAATATAATAAAGTCATAATTTTGTTTGTGCAAATCAACAAACTAAATGATTTTTATGTTAGACAAATTAGGGAGGAAAATTGCAATAAAAAACCCACATTTCCTTACTTCTGTTTTAGATATTGAAAAAACAATAAAAATAACAGATCATCGTTTCAAATATGTTTCTGCCTTTAAGTGTTTTGTCTGTTTTTATTTTTATAAAAATTTAAATCATGTTAAAGAAAAAGATTGAATAGCACCAAACAAATTTTGAAAAAGCTGCTTTAATATAATTAGTTGCTTTACTATAAAAGATTACTGCAGACCTTTGCGTTATATAGCAATAATTCTAGTATATTAAAATAAATTGTTTTCAAAGAAAATTAATAAGATGACCAACAACAAAATGTTAACAATAAGCATTTGGCTGTAACAAATTTAACAGTTCTATAAACTTTTTTTAACAACAATGAAAATAAACTGTGAAAAATATTAATTTATATATATTCCAAAGGAATATTAGCAGAACTCTAATTTTAAACACAAATCGTAAGTTTAATAGTTTGGCAAATTTTGCTATACAAATTATATGGGCAAGAGAGCTTTTGACAACTAAAAAATGCTTTGCGGGTATTGTTTCAGTTTCAATGTTACAAGTATAGAAATTTAAGTTGGTAATGCAGATTGATGTGTGCACCTTTTAATAGCTGCTACTTATTTTGTTTTTGATTTGGTTAGCCCTTTTTATCATAAGTAGACTTAAGTAGACGCCTGTAAATTGTGAATATTATTTACAAAAAACACGACTAAGACTGAGAAATAAATTGAGTTGTGTAACATAATCACTTATCAAGCAGAGAAGGATCATTGTGATAACACTTTAATCCACAGGACAATAAGCCTTCATAGGAACATCGCACACTGAGTAGCGAAAAAGCTGTTACTGCTATAATCGCCCTTTTGGAATCCCTTTTTAAGAAAAAAGTATGGTCTTGTATAAGAATTAAAGCCTCATGTCCATTGGGTGGACCGTACATTTGATGAATGTGCTAAAAAATTGCTGCTGATTGCAAATATCACAAATTAATATTAGTATTTTTAGAAATGGACCCGTAAACTTGCCTCCAAGATCACTGGATTATTTTCTGATCTACTTTAATATGATACAGATAACTAAGAACATAAAAGATAACATTTGAAACTATATGACTATAATATCTATCGTCTCCATTACTATCAAAAGTGCTCGAAAATTAGACGAGCCATAGTAGTTTTATACCTGAAATCATATTCACGTAAAGCTCCAGGAACAATCTTCTACTAAACGAATTTAATTCTTTTATTTTTATTTCAGTTTAATCTTATCTTCTTAAAAAACATTACTTTTACGATCAATTCTGTTGTTTATTTCAGTCGTAAATGAAAGAATTTTTCTCTTTTCTTCTCAGAAACCCAAGCAAATATTTGCACATTTTGCTGTATTTAGCGCAAAGTGGACTAAGTAATTTTTTAACAAATGTTTTATATTATTTATTTTGCTTTATTTAGATAGAGAGCAATTACTGATTTTTGCAAGAGATTTGCTCCTTATCTACCATTGAAAAAGTTTTGATTTGATATTGGCTATGACAAGATACAAGATTGGATTTTGTTTTTTAATTATTTTCAATCGAATCCCTACAGTTGTGGCTACAACTGAAACGTAAGCACCAGGCTTAATGGACTTAACCTAAAAATAACATGTGTCCTACAGACAAACTCACAAGTAAGAACCTCTGCTTTGATTTTTTTTGTCATGTCATTAGTTCCATCCTTAATTTAATAAATTGGTTTTATTATTTTTACCAATTGAAAAACTTTTTTGTTTTTGTTCCACTTACAAACATTAATGTAACTTTTTAACAATTTAAGTTAAAAATGAAAGGAAAATTGCCAAGAATGAATTCATCTAAATGGATTTATCTTCTTTTTTTGTGGCACTACCAACTAAAAACTTTCTTATCTAAAACTAACTTTTTAACATTATGCGTAAAGTTTATTCCTATTTGTTTGCTTGTGGGCTGGTTGTCTTTTTTTAGCTTTTTTGGCATTTTGTGCACAAGCTCCCAAGGCCATGAGATGTTTGCTTACCGTTTTCGTTTTTTTTTTTATTATAATATGGGCTAGTTGTTGAAGTAAGAGGTTTGAGGAGCGAAAGAAATTTCAAATATCACAACTAAACTAATGGAAATTTTTTTATATTAAATTAAATTTGTCCAAACCTTATTATGGCCAGGCATCAGCAGCAAGAGATACAAATCAAATTCGTGTCAAAATTAAGCATAAAATGAAAATGATATAAAGTTCGAGAGCTAAAGATAGTGTCAACAAAATTGTCGTTTTTTATGACAAGAAATATTAGTCTAAATTAAACAACCGGGCCAAAAGCGACAAAAAAGGAAACTGTGAAGCAACAAAAAATTTTTGCTGCTTGTGGAAAATTTCTTTATATATTTGCTTATGGTGAAAAACTACTTTATAGTTGAAAACAAATTTTTAAAGTTTTTACATATTGAAATAAAAAAAAAAATGAAAAAAAAAACCTTGATGTTATTTGTATTATAATTTATGCCATTCTATTGCACCTTCCATATTAGAAATTTTGCAGCTTTTGCTACCCAAATCTACTTAACACTTTAGAGTCTTCTGCGGCATGCTTAGATTTTTTGGTTTCTTTGTATTATTCATATTCATTTTGTTTTCATCAAAAAGAAAATAATCCAATATAAGAAAATTTCGAATCTTTCGACACATTTAATGGAATTCGAAACAAGAACTGAAAACAACTTTCTTATCTCTTATACGAAATAAATATGTATTTCGGTTTCCTGTTTCGTTCTTTCATACATCTTTGAACTCTTCTGCGTATGATTGTTATTTCCATTTGGAACGATTTTCCGTCATCCCACGTCAAATTTGGTTTATGAACAGACCGGTTTCGGCTTTGTGCCATCTTCAGTGTTCTCGAATACTAAATCGTTTTTCTCGCTGTACGTTGTCTTTTGTATGGTTCGTTTTTTCTTTCTTTGCCCCTTTGTGTTTCTCTCTCTCGTCCTTGTATGTCTATGTGTCTCTTATTCTCTCCCTCTCTCTACCTGCTTCCTGTTCCTCTCACTTTTCTATATACCATGTCTGTGCTCCCTGCCTTTATAGCGCGGCGATTATTTAATAGGTGTATTATCTGTATGCAGGTAGTAATCTATGATTGTGCGTTTTTGGATTGGCCTTTTGTCTTGTACATCTGTTGTTATATTGTTCGGTTCCGTTAAATTATTGTTCTCTTTTGTGTAAAAATATTTTAATGGTTCAAATATTATGTCCGAGGCAGTGTTTATTTGTTCATTTATTATTCTCCCGTCAAAAGTTTTCTGTTTGTATATTTCCATGTTTTCTAATACGTTCAACCGCCGTCCTTTATGCTGTATGTGTAACAGTTTAACCGTTTTTCTAATATGCGCTGGTGTACATTTTTTGTTGATTATGTGGTTCGCAAAATTCGATTCTGGTGTTGTTCCTGGTTCCTCTTAGAGAAATTGCCGCTTAAATTAATCATACGCTCTGGTTAATATGCATGCTCTGACCGAAACTCTTTGCAGCACAAAAATATGATTTTAAGATATTTAAAAAATATCTTAAAATCATAATAAATATATATTTATGTTCGCCATTCCGCGTATCTACCTGTCTGACTGTACGCCTGCCTGTAAGCTACGTTCTGTAAGACGATAACGTTGTAAATCCGAATAAAACAAGTGGGAATAAACAAAAGTGGGAACTTGATTTTTTTTATACAAATATGAAATGCTTAAAACCGCTTAATTTTACAAAATATTACCCTGTATATCTGTTTGTGTGCCTGCCAGTTTGTATTTCTGGTTGTGTGTCTGTCTGTATATCTGTCTGTCTTGCTGTATGTATGTCTGTCTTATTAAAAGTCTCTTTGTTTGTTCCTTGTCTTATGTCTCTACTCCTCCGCCTTGGCCCCATCCATAAGGCTAATATCGTTCCAGCCATACACTAGATAAAATCACAAAACCCCCAATAAATTCTTTAAAAAAGTGGTCTAACACTACGATCTACTGCAAAGTAAAGCTCAACTTTCATTTGAATGAAATCGGTTAACAAAAACAATGGAAGCATTTGTTATTTCTAATAAAGCTATGATACACAAGAAAAAATAATGTTAGTTCAAATTAAAGTTTTATAAAGATCCGTTTCTTATTTTAACTTCCTTCCTTATTCCTACACTCGTAGACTAGTAAGGTTGCAAGTCCGATTAAAAAAAAACTTTGGATGTTTCTGCAGGCAAATGAAGGGATACTCGCAGTTAATATTTATTATAAAAAATCTCTTTAAGAAAGAAACAATGGGTGCATCAAAGTTGTATGCACATATAAATATATTTAACCATATAATTATGACCGTTTTTTAAGTGTGAATGATATAACACATTTGAAATTGACTTATCTCCAGAATTATAGCCATGTAGTGTCTACATGTAATATGCCACCGGTATCAAGAAAGTTTATTACATTTCGTGCTCTTTCCATAAGAGCTTGGATTTACGAAAAAAATTCCTTCTCTTTTTGAATGGGCAAGGAAATAATACGTCCTGAGGCGCAATATCACGAGCGATGAAAGAACATAATTTTTGTACAATTTAAACTGTTTTATTTTCTATTTATTTAAATACCATAACAAATCTCTATATATTTTTTCAAATATATTTTATATGATTTCGTAAAAACTATTATTGAGTATAAATGTATATATTTAGTAAAAAAAAAATATTGTAATGCATTTGAACAGCTTAATGATTTGAATATAATTCATAATTGATACAATAATACAAACTTTTTTGTATAATCAATTGTATATAAAATTAAGGGTTCGTTAATATTTGTTCTATAGGGTAACAAAATCTGTTGTGTTATTTGGATAATTCACTTCTTGTCTTGTCACAGTATATCGTTTAAGGAAAATATATAAATTATTTTTATATTATTTATTTTCTATTGTTTTAAATTAATAATTTTGAACTTATGTCAGAAAATAAATTGCATTTGATAATCTGCTTTTATCTCTTTAAACTATTATTTATTATTTTTAATTATAGCAGCACTAGAGAGTTTCAGTAAATCTTGACGAATGTAAGTAGACAAATAATTGGCTGACACCCAAAAAATATGCAATAGTTTTAGTAATATTATTTTTTTGGAGAAAAAATTAAAGAATGAGACTTACAACAATATGCTTAAATGATGAAGGAAATCATGTTTAGGCTAAGGTCATAAAATTGTTCAACTGACTTGGGAAATTTAATTTTTATTTCAGTCATAATCGAAGTTAAATTTAATTCGATGTTATATTAAATTTCCTTAAATATATATCAATTATAATTTTTTTTTGGAAAAGTTTACGTACCTTATCTTGTTTAGTTATAGAATACGAAATTATTATCGTCGCATACCAAGAAAATTATCATAAGGTCCAAGTATCGAATTATTATTTGAAATAAGATTCATGGAAAAAATATTAGAGCAGCAAATATATAAGTGTACGAAATTTAAGACTTCTTTAGCCTTATATTCATATATGTAGCACTTATATAAAAAATACTCTGTAATAAAACTTCTATAGAAAATAGATATTTTCAAACGAAAAACACTATTTACTTACCTCTAAATATTACACTTTTTTTAAATATTTAAGTTTCATAACGAGTCTCAAACGCATTATCCATGAGAACATTTTCTTTAAATACTTTCATAATAATGTGATGTAGGATTTCGCTATAAATTTATTACATATTTCAACCAAAATGACTCTGCAATTTACACGTATATAATTGTAAACATCTTTTGCATACCTGTATTCTTACATCTCACTAACACTAATAACACATCTCGATATTCTTTCGCAGTTCAACTTAAATTTCATATTAAAATTGGGGTCATACATGCTTCCTGCACCTTTTTTGCCTTTTTGCTGCAGAACTCAAGGGAACAAGAACGATTTAACATGTGTGTGTAAGAATGTGCAGCAAAAGTAGTTGGGAAAAAATAAAAATATTTTTGAACATGCCTTCGCTAGCGCACTTTAAGTGACATTCTTTTACTGCAGTAATATTTTTTTGTCATAAAAAGGCTGTCTCTCTCTCTCTCTCTCTCTCTCTCTCTGTTGTGTGTATAGAGGAAAGGACTGTAGTTTTTCCTTGTTCAAAGTCTAGCAGTGAATTAATGTTGTATATTATTAATTTAATTTTTTGTTGCAGTATTTACCATTGTGTTTTGTGTAGCTTTCTCTGCTACTTAAGTTTCCTTTTAACCATATTGCATGTTAAACTATTTAACGAGTCTGGATATAAATGTATACATGGACTTGGACTCATGGGTAAGTTTTTCCGTTTCTCCTTTCTGACAGTTTATGTTTGTGGTTTGCCCTTTATGTGAGATTTTGGGGTTTTTATATGTTTGTTGAATGTTCGTCAGCAAAAGCGTAAGGTCCAGTAGAAATTTAATTATTTTAAAAATTTAATGCCAAAGAAATTTTTTATAGTTTTTATTATTCGGAAGCGAATAGGTATAAATCTGACATTTATATTAGATAACAGTCTATGAGTGGCATAAGAAGAAGAAAATGAATATCTAATATTACTTTTTCATATTGTGATCTGAGTCCACTTTAAATTTTCGAAAGAAAAATTTATTGATATAGTAATCGCTTTAAGATCTAAAGAGTTTATATATGGTTCTAGTTTAGAAGAAAACATCAAGCACTCTAAACAAAGTTTTTGGACAAAAGAACAAGAATTTCAAAAATCTTTAAGCACAATAAAGCTAAAAAAAATTGTGAAATTGAGATTTCACGAACAGAAAAACCAAAAATATTTTCATAGTGTATGAAGTTCGACAAACAAGAATTGGTATATTGGTGAATATATTTCTAGTTCACTTTCGTATAAACCGATAATGGTTTGAACCATAAAAAAGGTACTAACGTTTTCTTAAATTTTTGAGTTCTTTTAAAAAGGAAAAAGGAATTACTGCATAAGAGCTTTATAACATTTTAACAAAGAAAATTTTGAGTACTTGATATCAAACCTTTTATTTGGCATTTACTTAAAATATACGCATTTTATCGTGAAAACGTTAGAACTTAAAAAAATTAATTACATTTTAATAGAGTGTTTCTGTTTTCTTTCAAACTTTTAATTAATGTTTTGCTCTATATACATTTTTTTCTCCCTTTCAAGAAATGTTCTATAGAACAACCCTTTTATTACCATAATAACACAAAATTATTGTTTTAGAAAAAAATAAATGTGTCCAAAACACTTTTCGAATTATAGTTTGTAGTCAGCCATATCTGATTAAAACTTCTACTAAAGAAACAGCAATTAAAAATAAACAATTAAAGAAAAGTTACATGAATAAAAATATAATTTGAGGCGACAGGAGAACAAAAAAAAACATATTTTAAATAAATGTGTATAAAGCAACTAAAGCAATAAGGAAGGCCATGTGATTGTAAAAATAATAAACCAAACTCCATTTCATAACAAATTACTTAAGAAATCATAAAGAACTGAAGAACATTTATTTTTCTTCCATAATCATAGTATTCGATAATTATAGCCTTAGTTTTAGGTGTTATATACGACAGACATTTTTTGTAATTAAAGAAGGTTATGCTTATATTTGTGTTAGCTCTACTAGACTCTGTTGCAATTAAACTTGCATAATTGTCAGCTGGAGGAAACTAATTTTAGTTGTCTATGATATTGAACACACTTTAGATTTTTAGGTTTTAGAAAAAACATAAAAAAATTAATATAAAAAAAAACGTAAAAGAAAAGATTACAAAACTAATGTACTAAAAGTAAACAAGACCGAATTCTTGAAAATTTAGCAATAGACGGCTCATAAAATATTGTTCAGATGTGTAGCTCTTCAAAATAGTTCATATAACACTGTAGCGAACAGCTGGCATTGCCTGTTATAAATCTGGAAAATTTTCTTCAATGCAAATATATAAGTTGTGTGCCAAAATAATAAAGGTCTTTAGGAATAAAACCACAAAGTGTCTAGTACAAGACTTACTAGCCAGCAGTGATGCACAACCAATTCTTACCAACAAAACTGCGTGCTTACGAAGATGTGTCAAAAACTTGTATAGTTTATTCGGATATATGAATAAAAAAAATAATAAATAAATAATCAGTCATAAAGCAACTTGGGGCTATAATATAAATAACAACTTTTTAAAGAATTATTTGAGATAATATCTCATATAAGTTTAGTGAAAAATGTTTTTAGAAATACTTAATAAATTCCAAATACCATGAAAAAAGTACATCTAGTTGAAAACTACTACTTACATCATATGATTAGCTAACAAAAACGCTTCCATTATGCTGGATATTTTCATGTGTCTGCACAATAATTGTGTAGATTTTCTTCGATTTTCCTGTCTTTTATTTTATTTATTTTTTTATTGACTTAAGGAATTATTTTCTCGGCTTCTTTTTAATGCAATTACAGTTGGTATAGTTTTTTGTTTCAACAAACTAGATTTTTTAATAACAAACATATTTTCTTTTGCTTTTTCATTTACATTTTTAATTTGCTTTAATATTATTTTTCTTAAATTTTTATTAAAACATGGCACGCACTTGTTGTTTTTGCTTGACTTATTTTTATTTAACACATTTGGTTGGTTACACGAAAACTTTGTTGTTTTGAAAAGTTTCTTCAGCTTTAACTGGATGAAAATTAAGACTGAAAAGAGTACAAAGAGAAAAAATAATAATTAATATGGTGCATATTTTAAGGGGCATACAAAATATTATAACATATATTTAGGCAAAATTTATGATGCTCTCAATTTGCAAATTCTTAGCAAATGGTAAGAAATATTCACTTAAAATATTAATTCATTTAAAAATAATAAATGGCCATATTCAAAAAAGGAAGTTCACTGTTGTAGAAGGAGACTTCATGAGTGTGCCCGAAACTGTCTCATCCGGTGTGCCACAGGGGAGTATACTGGGGCCAGTTTTGTATTTGATTTATACCTGTGATATGCCTTTGAGCAGTAATATCCTCACTTCTACATTTGCTGATGATACAGCCTGCCTTAGTATGCATGAAAACCCTCACGAGGCATCCCGATATCTTCAGGAACATATTAACCTGTTGGAACTGTGGTTGAACTTATGGAGAATAAGAGTAAATGAACAAAAGTGTGTTCATGTCACATTTACGCCACGAAGAGATACTTGTTCCCCCATTCGAATCAACAATCAAGTTGTTCCTCAACATTCACATGTGAAATATCTTGGTATACACCTTGACCGACGGCTTACATGGAAACACCACATTGGCTTTAAGTTGACACAAATGAAGCTTAAATTAACCCAGATACGTTGGCAGATTGGTAGAAATTCTACCCTCAGTCCAGATTGTAAACTTTTAATATACAAGTTGCTTTTGAAACTTATATGGTGTTACGGAATTCAGCTATGGGGCACAGCCTCAGATTCCAATGTAGAGAGAATCCAACGAAGGCAAAACAAAATCTTAAGGTTAATAATATCGGCTCCATGTTACATCAAAAATTCAATTTTACATCGTCATTTAAATATGCCACCTATGACCGCTGAAATTGCAAAATATCTATGCAGACAAATATTTAACAAAACTCGAGTCCCATCCTAATCCCCTTGCTCGTAATATCTTGAACTTTACTGGACACATCCGCTTAAAAAGGAGGGATACTACGGCTTAACACATTTATGTATTATTAATTACTATCACTAAGTTTATGTCCGACACTGGTTGGGCCTAATTTTTATATTTATACTTAAGATTTGAATACTTATTTTAAGTTCAATTTGAAGATACAATAAATAAATAGTAGTGGAAAAAAATAATCAAAAAAAAATATTCAAAAATCTGTCAGGCTCTAATTAAAACCTCAAAAACAAAAAGTACTTGTTATTAAATCATATTAAAAATCATTTTTCAGTATTTTATGATTCTAAATACTTTATTGGCAGCATCATCCATCAAATAAACAATTTTCCGCTTTATTATATTAAAAACGGTAACGGTCTCAGTCAATTGGATAGAAAGGTAGAATATTGATTTATAAAACATAAAAAATGTGTATACATTTTTTATAATAACTCTGGTTTGAGAGAGTCTACCAAGTATAAAGCTTTTCATGGTTCTTCTTTTGGTTTGCTTACTTTTGAATAGCGAAATTGTAATATTTAAATATCTTCCAATTCCAATGATTACGAATTCTCCATTTTGAAACTAACATTCGATGTTTGTTTCCTGTACAAACGCCAGTAATTTTACTTATAAACCTGTAAAAGAATTTTAACTTAATTGCTAAAGAAGGACATGAAACTCACTATTTGCGGAATTTCATTCAGCCGATTTTTTTTGCGAAACATGAACCCTGGTCAAAAGAGTCGTCAAACGTCAATGACGTAGTACTACTCATTAAATTAAATTGCACGAGAACGTCGATAGAACTTGACTTGAAGAACTTCAATGAATCACATTTAAGCAAAAACTGGGACAGGACTACAGGACTTTCTCCCACATCTAAAAAAATTTATTACATTATTTATACGGCTGAACTAATACATCTTATTAGTATGTCAGTATTTATATTTGGTTAAGATTGCCTGATTCTAGATAGAGGAGTTTCTACAAGCTTATCATTTACAGTTGTGAAATTTCTTTGGATTTAAGTTGGTTTATTTTTTCTAAGGCCTCCGAAAAATAAACAGAGAAATTGAAAAGGGTTAAAGCATTTATACACTGATTCTTTACATGTTCATCAATATTTTCAATATATTTTCAATGTACTCACACAGATGTTTAAAACTACGCAGCGTGCATTATAATTATTTATTTTTAACAGCAACAAGACTCTATATCAGGGCTTTTTTGTATTTTTCTCCTTATTTTATACAACTTTCCTAAAGACAATTTCCTTTTAATAGCAAAAATCTTTAGTTTTTAATTTTTTTGTTTCTTTTAACCTCCATTGACAGCTGATGAATGATAATGAACATTATTATCATAATGAATATTACCTTTTTCTAAATGATACTAAATGGGAACAAATCATTAAGAATCATTTCACTAATAAAGTCCATGTTTGAAATATTAAAAAATTTTAAAGAAAGTAAAGCAATAAAAATCCGCTTTATTAAATAACCATGACTTGTAAAGTTGACAATCATACAAATATAAATGATGGTGAGTCGCTTTCAGATGATTTTTGGTTAAGAATAATAGCAATAACAAAAAATATTTTTTATTTATCCAAAGAGCCAATGACTACGAAAGCTATAATCAGCAGAAGCAAAAAGGCAACAAAAAGGACACACCAATCGACTATACAATTTTTACGAAAATCCTCAGTTAAAAGCAAATACTTTATGTCACAAGAACAAAAAATGCTTTTGATCTTACAGTGAAAATTGTTACTAAAGACAACTGATAAACATTATGACAGCAAGTCGTAAGATTTGGATAAATGATGATGTTACTGACATCGAATATTTAAAGAAATAGGGAGAAAAAAAGCAAGCAATGGTAAACACCAACAATTTAATAAAAATAAACATGGATTATGAAAGACAACGAAGAGTTAAATCCAGCCAAAAACCATTTGATAAGTTTGAGTTTAACACCACCAATATCTCAACTTTACAAGAACATGAACCCACATTCAACCTCAAATAAAATAAGAAAATTATGACAGACACATTAATAAAATCCTTCACAAGATGTCAAAAGACAACAAAAACATGTTTTCAAGACAACATGTTTCAGACAGTTTAATAATAATATTTTGATTATATGTTGCTTTTAAAAGTCACCCAAGGGAATTTCACTTGGTTAACATAATTTCTCTCAGTAACCTTTGGATTGCTTTCGTGATTTTTCTTCTTGTAGCTACTATTTTTGACAAATACATTCTATTGGGTTTTGCAGAGTGTTTAAAAATTCTTAAGATGTTTTTTGTTTTGCTTTCTTTAACATTCAATTATAATAAAATTTGAGTTATGTGAGTTATCCTTTCAACAATTTTTATTTTTAAAAGAACAAAAATAAAACTGTTAAGGAGCTTTGTCAAGTTTATTTTTTAATTTTTTTAGCATTATATTTCAATATTTGGTCAAATAGCAATAAATGCTGTCAATGGGCTTGTATATATAGTTTGCAAATATAATCTCTATTATCACTTCAATTTATTAAAAATTATAAATAGCACTGAGTTTTAATAAACGTGCACTATTCCGCTTAATTAAAGCAGCTAAAAATAATTAAAGCATAAATAAACATGTAAAAAAAAACTTTTTATCAGCATATATACGCGGCTTTAGTAACGCTATTGAAACAAGCTGATGATGTTTAATTTTCTAAAAACAACTGCAAACGAAGGATAATATTTTTCAAAACTCATCAAAATCTATTGTAAAATTATATCTACTTTTTTAAGCATTTCATGATTTAAAATAAAAAGAAGAGTAGGTTTTGTCTATATTTTACAAATACCATCAAAAGAGGATTTACGTCATAAAAACATTTTGCTGGTACATTTAAGTGAAAATGTTTCTTCTAGAAAGTGCTTGTCAAATCATCATATTGAATAAGATTAATCACGTCAATTGGTAATCTTATAGAGCACACAAAGTAGAATGTTTCGCCTTAAGCCGAAAGTCGCTTATTATCCTTTTTGTTAACAAAATAATTATTGTTTAAGCAAAAATTGTAATCGAAATGAAGGAATTTGAGTACTAAATATCAATCATACGCCATGATTTACCTTAATTGACATCTAAAAGTATGCTGTGATATTTTACATTTAACGTTGTATATGAGATCGGTACGTATACTTAATATATTTTTTTAATAATGAACTTGTATATTGGGGTTTTTATGTAAATAATAAAATTGTTAATTTGAAATTCAATAAATTCCTTATTAATTTATTAATTACATTATATTATATTGCTGGTAGACAAAACGGTTTCAGTTTCATATCGTTAAGGCTAAATATTTATATAACGTCAAGAATCTAATGAATAATAACATATATGTCCTGTTTTCAGTTACAGTTATTTCATCCTATTTAAAACTTCGCAATCCCATATAAAACAATAAATTTATGGAAATTTCTAAATAATTTTACCAAGTGTCACTTACTATAACATGCTGTTATTAAAATTCCTTAATGATCTACGCCCATTTGGTTTACAATTTTGATTTTCCTATTGCAAATTTTCTATAAAGATAAAACATTTTCAATTCATTTATCAAAACTCAGATGAAAAACAAGTATTTTTTAAATTAACAAAAATTTATGATAATATGTTTTTATTAATTATATTCAAATTACTTATAGCTTTTTATTATTTTGCATCATTATACAAAAAATAAATAAAAACATTTCAAATATGTAGATTTCATGTTGGTTACCCACTGTTACATGAAGAAAACTGGAAGGTAATCGCACGATACATCTTGCACGTTCTCCGCTCAAAAAAGCGTGACTTAGACGTAGCCTAAAACATGGCAATAAGCCTTATATTAAAACAAAATCATCAGAAAGGAAGGCCTAGACGTGGGCAATACAAGAAGAGGTGTGCACATAAGCGCACATAACAAAGGGATCAACCTGGCAGTAATGCTAAGGCGGTGCCCAGGTGGGCAACACATCTCAAGCTTGACAAGGTGGGTTTTTAGCCGGTAACCATTACCAGGAGTCTGGCATACGGCGTGGATGACGATTCATGTAACATGCATAAAACATTTTCCCATCTTACAAAAAAAAAAAAAAAAAAACCCATTGTTACATATTAAAATATCTGCAAGTTAATGTCAACTAATTCACGAAATAGGAATCAGCTACTTTTCTAATATGTACCTTTGCCCCAGGTTAATTTTGTTACGTACGTGTGAAATAAGATTTGACTAGTAGGCACGCAAATCAATATCTTCAGCATTAATAGTTTTTTGGTTAACAGATAAATATCAATTACTTAGCAGTTATTGAAATTTTAATGAAATAACAAAAATCCATATTAAGCCACAGAGCAAAAAGATGCTCCAAATATACATAATAAAAGTAAAATTAAAGGACATGTAAAATACGTTTTTTAACTCTAATAAAATATTTATCTTACTAGACATCTTTTCGGGAGGACAAGATGCCACTATGAAAAAGTGCCGATATATAGGTATATTCCAATATATAGAAAATATAGAATATATAGAAAATTGCTTCAGACTTCCTCCTTTAGGATAAACTTCTAACAGATAACGACATAATATATTCCTAAATGTTATTGCAGCAAAAAAATATTACGCTATTTTTTTCAAAAATGTTTGGGAATATGAATATTAATAATTTTTACTTCATCAATGATTTTGAACTGCGAAAGCAAAATATTGGAGAGGATTTCTAACGTTCTTTGGATATAATCCAATACCTAAAACCTTATAGCCTTCATAACTAGTGCTCGATCTCTATCTTTATAACAACTAATTCTTATTAAGTTATGAAATAAACTAATAAAATAAATTGCATTACTTCAATCTCATCACCTCTTGTTGGTTTCTTTTTCAAAAAGAAAGAAAGATTTAAATCCTTTTTTTAACTCCAAAAATAGTAGTAACTAGCGGACCAGGCAAACTTCGCCTCGCCCCAATTTTAAGCCTTCAGAAAAACTTTCTATTTTTTATGTGAAAAGCCATTAAGGAATAATTTCAAAAGAAATTTCATACAAAAACTCGATTTTCGATTTTTCCAATTTTCCGACTTTTCCAGAGGGATTTTTCCAAAATGTTCTTCCAGAAAAACCTTCTCCTCGAAAATACGAACAACTGACAAAAAGTTTTACAGAAATCGGCCTAGCCGTTCTCATTTTATTAATTATTGGATTTTGCCACGCCCCTCCGCCTACAGACCGAAAATCAGACTTCACAGTGTCACCCGCCTGATTATTCTGAAGGTTTCCTGAAAATTTCGTCAAAATCGGCCCAGCCGTTTTGGAGCCATTACGTTACATACATACATACATACATACATACATACATACACACATCCTATTTTATATATAGATATAGATCCCATATGAGATCAAGTATTAAGAGGGATTTTTGTTGATATTGAATATGTTTTTTTTTTCTCTTACAAAATCTTAATAGCCAAAAAAAAAATTTTTTATATCAAACAGTACGTGGTGGTACATGTTCATTCATTAAGCATGACCAGAAGCCATTTCGCAGTCCTTCTTTTACTTCCCCAACTTTTCTTATTTTCTATTAGACTTGTAAAAAAATTTTTCTTCGAGTATCTCAAGTATATGTCTACTGTATTTCAGTTAAGTACTTATAAGACTATCCCTCCTTTATCGTACGTTGTAGGAATTTCTGATTGATTATGTAATATGACTAATGCTCATTTTAAAAAATTTCCGCTGTTCAGTTTATTCATGTTGCAACATGAATATATAAAGCGTAATTGCGTTACACTTTAAAAGCAGTTGTACATACTAGTGTGGCCTCAAGGAGCATTGCAGCCCTCAGCATCCCGTGGCTCTGTACAAACTGCATTATATCTCTTTATCTTCCTTTTCTTTTGTTCGAGCAGCACCAGTCACCACTAATATTTTCTTTTAATACATTTTAAATAAAATAAACTAACCAAAGAAAAACTAAAACTGCAAAAATGCCAGGCTACTGTTATTAAGGACAACGTATCAATACAATTTTTTTGTTATTGCCTTAACATATATTTATAGTTTAATAAATTATCGCTAAATGTCTCTTACAGAGTTTTGTCTGTTAATTGATTAATACATACCTGGAACTAGATTCTATATCTCGCCTTCCTTATGACCTTAAATACACTCTATAAAATGCAGAGTTGGCTTTTAAAACAAATTATTTATTAATTTTATTAATCCGAGATTTTTACTTCATTTTTAATTTCTTTCACTATGTCTCTCCTGACGAATTCAGTAATATGTACTGAATTCATTCGATATACGTAATTTATTTTTAGGATGGTGTTATACAGTAATAGACCAAATCCTGTTGTTCAGACTGTGATACAAATCTTCATCGCTTAAGTGTAATTCAGCTTATAAATATATTACTTTGTTTAATATATTTTTTTTTCTTTTTCAATCATTAAAAAACTCGCTTTTTTAGATCCGTGCTAACAAAATAAAAATTTTATGAAAATACGTGTAAAGGACAACAAAGGCTTTTGAAAGGGATTAAACAGAAATTTTTCATTGCTGTAATTTTTTTCCGTTTTTATTAATGGCATGAGTAGAAATTTATAGGATGTTGCTTTTGCATAATTTATTTGCATATGTCTGCCACTTGTTCTTTTATTGTCGTTGTTAAATTGAGGCAGCACTAACTGTTTTTGCTACTTCTGATGTTTTTATTTAAAAAGGTAATTTAAAGGCTAACAACAGGTGCTTTTTATTAGGGGGCAGAGAGGTAACAGTGATAAATTAATATTCATCATATGCTGTATAGCATAAACTTTATGTTATAAAATTATTTAATATTTTAATTGCACAACGTGTGAGATGTACCCAGGAAAAAGGGGGAAGGATCTTATGCAACAAAAAAACCATTAAGGCAAAATATAAATAGATGTTTTAAGGTTCATCTGATTAACACGAAATAATTACTTGTTTACCAGTTAAAAAACAATAAGGAGAATAATAAATAATATTTTAACCCTTGTATCATTGTTATTGTAAAATGTAAAACTTTTTCATTGTTTATTAGAAGTACATTGTTTATTAGAAGTCACTAATTGGCTGTAGCGAAGCATAAGGGGTGACCAGTTTAAATTCGTTTTTAAGATTAAAGATCTTAAAGGCTTTAAATCGTTGTGATAAAGACTTATAGACTATTATCTTTTCCAGCCTTTTATAGTAGAGCAATTTTTCTAAGTAACCATGTACAGTAGCAAAGCTTTTGCAAAAGACCCAAGTGAAACAAAAAGCTCATTACCTTGAAAAAATATTCTATGTACACTTATTTTGGACCTACAAACCTAGACTTTTCCGAAACAATTGAAGAGTCAACTGTTAAGGTTTGTAAAATTCTAGGGTTTAAGGATCCAAAATAATATTTTCTACCAAAAATAAACTCAAAAGATATTGTGATTGCTCTTTTCCTACAATAGTTAATGTTTTGGAATTCAGGAAGCTAAAACGTCAGTCTGGTATCATGCAAAGCAGTAGGCCCAATAACTATATACGGCACCAATTACGGGCGAAGTAAGTGATAAATTGCTGAAGGTTGTTTAGCTGTAATTACCATGACCTCTTGAGTTGTTAAAACAATGTAAAGCTTTTTTTAGTAATATATAAAATGTTTTACTTAAAAGAAGTTGAAAAGCAAACAGAGGCTAGAAACAATTAAAAAATAATTTTTGTTGTCATGTGGGAAAGAATTTATTGATTCAAATACCACAAAAATAACTAAATAATCCCAGTAAAATTTGCTTCGTTTGCTTAAAACGTTTACTTCTTGGTTTTTTCTCCTTAAGCATTTAACTTTACTAGAATAATCAATTAATTTTTATAAAAAATTTCCTTCAAATATCAATTTCTCACAGTTACTAATCCATATTAATTAATTTGTTTCAATAATGATAGATTCTTTCATCCAAGCAAAAATTTAATTAATACAATATTAATAATTTATAGAACTTGTGTTTTAATATCGATATTATTGTTTTAATAATTCAGCAGTTTTTCTCATTGTTAATGTTAATTATTTTCATTTCGGACATGACACGGGTCTTAATAATACTTAAACCTACACAAATAAGAAATAAACTTGTATTATTTCTAAATAATTTATTTACTTAAAGGCCAAACTAATCTTGCAATCAAATGTTGGGCAAACAAATATTCCAAGTAGCGGCCAGAACAATAGAGAAGGAATGAGAGATAAATGCTGTCCGAGGGGGGAAAGGGAAGTAGGAAAAAGCAAGCTGTCATTTGCCATTGCCAGCGGAAATTAGAAAGAAATGAAATAAACTTGTCATGTTATCAAAACATAAGCAAAAAAGTGTAATATTATATGATGGAAAAAATAAAGGAATTATGACACAGGAATATGCTTAAGGAAAGTGTTTTCCGATTTAGTTGCTTAAGAAAGACTTATTAATTTCTTAGTCATGCGTGGCATTTGTCAAAATGAAACATATTCAGACAAAAAGCCGAACAACTTGTACAATTGATCATATTTTTGTTATCAAAATCCATGGTATTTTAAATATGTTATTGGCAGTTTTTAAAACATTGCACATTGGTCTAAAGAAATTAGAACTATAGCTGTTGTAGTTTGCATCACTAAAGAATATATCGCACACTTAATACAAAAGAATCACTACTCAAAAAATCTAAAATGTTTAGGAGAAGCAAAAAACTACTGAAGCTCTACAAGCGACACAAGTAAAATAAAACAGGCAAAATGTAGTTTTCCAACTAAAGTGTAATGTAGAGGTCGTTGGAAATTTGTTATGTTAATTGATTTGTGAAAGAAAAGCAATTTTGATAAATTTTGAGTTGTGACTGTTTTGTATTTAGTGTGCGATATGATAATTATTTAAAATATAGTAAGAATTAAGGTAACCCAGTGGTTTAAAAATCTCAATATGTAACGCATGTAATGATTTGTTAATAAATTAAAGCTTTTTAGACCAACAACTTTCCAACCCTATGATTGACAATGCAATTTTTCCTCTTTTGTCATTGGCACATGTTGTACAATTTGGTATATTAATAATAATTGATTGTGTCCTTTTTATGGAAATATGAAGTAGTCATAAAGTCATATGTAATAAAATAATAACACGAAAATGTATGACTGCTATGAACTACCCTATGCTATTTCAGACATCATAATGGGTGGACCAAGTAAATATGAAATAAATGTATCTATTTAAATTTTAATTTATCCCCTTGTAGGTGATGAAAACGGGGAAGAACAAACTGAGGAAGGATTTTTAGTAAACGTTGCTAGTTTGCTCACTAGCCGCCGAAGTGTCCACCTTGGGGTTCTAAAATCTCTATTAGCGACTTTTCTTCTAGCAAATTCCATTTTTAGTTGGATTTCTGCGCACACGTTTAACTTTTGGCTCAGATTTTTTCCATTATTTTATGACAAAACAGTAAACATACCTCAAAAAGGATTATTATATTATGAATTTTTGTTTGCAGCACAAAAATAATTTTTTTAAACAATACTAAAATATTAAGACATTATGGCAATATGACTTAATAGCACACCGTTTGAATCCCTCAATAGAATATAAGAATTTGAAGAAGAAGTAAAGTTTTTCCGGTATAATACAGACATGCTCGTATTTGCAAAAAAAAAAAAAAAAAAATTTGTGAATATTAGTGAAACAGTTCCATAGATTTCTTGTACCAATTAGTGCCACTTTAATATCCGTGGGTACGTTTTTTTTTAGTTAATTACTCACATATATTCTTTAATATTATATTAAAGGCAATATTAACCTCAATCATTTCTAGTTACATGAAATTTCTCTTCCTTGAATTCTAAACTGTAAGATCCTTATGGAATTAATAACCCTTGATTACTGCGTTACCGAATTAATTTAGTGATTTCTTACAAACTTTGCATACTATCGACTTTAGGTGTAACTAATACATAATTTTAAATTGGAACGCTTACCTTTAAGACGTGAAGTACTAAATTTATTTATTAGTGAATTGCTAAATATAGCTCATTTGTAAAAATGCCGGGAGTCGATTGAAAGATGTATTAAATAAAATATATATACAATTACATATTATTCGGTAATTCTATAAACTGGAGATTGCGGCTATTTATATTGATTTTTATTATGACTAAAAACTATCTACACAATTTTTTATGAAACATAATACATTAGCTAATGGTACCTCCACGAGAGTGTGCAGTTCCTAAAAAAAACGGTTGCCAAACAATTATACAGAAAGTAATAAACCAACTATTTTTTTTTACCACGTATAAGTAGGTCCTACGAACTGGATATTTTATGAGTGCGAGTTTTGAATGCATGTTTTAGGTGAAAACTTTTGAAATATTTTCGGTATTTCAACCAACCCACAATTTTTTTTTGCACTAAATCCATTTCAAAATCCACATGGTTTTGGATGAGTGCTTTCCTTAAATCTATTCAATATTTATGTAAAAACCACATAGTCTAGCGCAAAGCTTGTCCTCTCATGCTCTGCAACCCATACTATTCACCCTGAAATTTTGTAGCTTTAGCAGAGCCAGACTTTAAATGCATATCAGCATTGTAATTGAAGGTGGGCCAAGTTCCTTGCGCTTAATAAATGATTTTCTTTCAAAAATAAAGTCGTGAGATGAAATATTTCCTAGTTTTAGGATCTCATCAATTCCTTAACACAGTAATAATACTTTAGTGTCGACTTAAATTAAAAGTTAAGCAATCATGTTGACTGACAAGAAACAAGGGATCTAATATATAGTATGGCCTATAAAAAAATCAGATGTTGCACAAGACTCTGAGTCTTCCTACTCACAACTTATAAAGTTGACTACTCGTGTGTTTCTTTGAGAAAAAAATTTAAAGCATATCAAAAAATTTTAACAAATAAGATCATGTATATAAAGAAAATAACTTTATGTCTCAATTTAAAATACCAGGTAATAAAAATAACGCTTCTCTGCAATTTCTCCATCCAACATATAAACATTTTTTATATAACGTGTTTAATATTTTTTATTGGGCTGAAATGTTTACAAATAAACACATAAATATTACAACGTCTTTTTGCCATCTAAGATTTGGTTTTTATTCTTCCTGTTATAATTTAAACAAAAGTTGTTTGAATTAACAGAAAGCAAAATATACCACCAGCCAAAGAAAACTAACCGGAAATATTTGGGTTCGTTCTATGGTTTTGTATTTCGGAATTTTATTTATTTTTTTTTTCCTGTTTCTAAATACGAGTACATGTATGAGTATTTTGTTTAGCCATTGTATAGTTTTGGTAGTTGTATTTGTAACCTCTCATGACTACACAAAAATTGTGGCCATTAATATGAAATAGTTTTAGCACGAAAAGCCTGTATAAAAATTTTAACAAAACGTGTAGTGTAGCTTTTCTTTAAGCAATTTTCTTTTGCTTGGCTTTTTTTGTAAAAAAAATTTTAGTTTCTCCTTTACATGATTTTCTTTTCATGCTGTTGTTTGTCCATGTGTTTTTTAAGTTGCCTTTTTCTTCTTCTCGTATATCTTTGTAAACTTCCCAGTAGGAAATTGGTTGACTGATGTAAAAATAAATTTGTGTCACAAAATTTCTTTATCAATTTAAGACTAATTTATAGGGTAATATTTTGAGGGAGTCATATCAACCAAGGTAAATATTAAGCACCTTATTGGGTTTTAAAATAATATATTAAAACTTTAATTTATTTTTATATTCATTATTCGTACAAAATTATAAGCTGTTAAAATTTATTTCATTTTTTCATTTTGTAAAACTAAAATTTTCTAACATTTTGAAACTTACATTAGAAATACCAAAAACTTGTCATATTATAATATTTTCCATTAAAGTCCGAAAAATGCTTTTTTTACAAAATGAGTCTTGTTATGAACCGCTGTTAAAACAATAAACCAAACATAATTTAAATTTCTCGTGTTAATTCCAACTTATTTATTTTAAGCATTATTTCCTTTCAACCCTTGTAATATCCTTGGCTTATTCCTACGAGTTTCTTATAATTTTTTTGCATCCACACATAAGGCCACCGTGAAATTTGTCTATTCTTTGCATAAAAAGAAACTAGTCTAAGAATGTATAAGCATGTGCCTGACTACATAAGTATTTTCCTTATTTTTTGAATAAAAGTTGAATAAAAGCAAACAATATGCCAGGTTGTAACCCAGTTTGCTATTGTTTGTTAAATCACACTTTTACAAGTGACTAAAACTCTTTAGGATTTTCTTCACTTTTTTCTATCAAATTTTCTTTTCAACGTCTTCATACAAGCGTTTCATGGTTTTCTTTTAGACAGACTTTTGTATGTATATATAAATAGATGTCTACTGAAGAAAAGTATTATAAAAAATTATTTTTTTTAAGATTTTTTTTGTTCGAGTTACAATCTGCCCAAGTTTTAAGCGCTTTTGTAAAACTAACTCACATGCACACTTCATATAAAAATATTCCAATGAATTTAAATAAACTCTAAAATTTATTTTTCATACACTTACAGACAGACGGACAGACAAGCAAACCAGACAGACATTTTCATTCAGTTGGTAGGTTTTTCATATTGGCACGTAAATTTTTTGAAATTATCATCATCAGCACAGCCAGAGTCACAACTACAAAGACTATTTAACCTGCTGTAAGTAGATATACTACAGGTATTCATATGTGCGGCAGCTTTAAATGTATGTGCAAATGAATATATGAATGAAAGAATAAATGACTGAATGAATACTTAAAAAATGTTTTCTACCAGTTTTTAGTATGTGATTTTATGCAAAAACTATATAAAAGCAAATGGGGAAAATGTTAAACTAAAATTTGCTAGAGCAGCTACAACTTTTAAACTCTGTTTTTTAAATATTTAACAGGTTAATGACACTTTTTTGTAGCAAATATAATTTTACAATTTTTTCTGTATATCCCGTTTCATGCATGTGCATGAATTTATATACAAGTTTATATATAAGTTTACTTTTTAATTGCTAAAATAATTTTTGTAGCGGAAAAGGATTTTGTTGAAAAATTTTCACCTTTATTTCTAATGCAATTTGCAATAAATACTTTCAAAACTAGGGTAAAATGTAAGAAGACTAGAGATATGATAATTGCTTAAAAAATTTACGACAATAATGTTTATATTAAAATTAAAGTTGTACTGGCTTATTAATATTTGATTGAAATAAGGGCGAATCAGTATTAAATATATATTCTCACGAAAATATTAGGTATAGGCCTAAAAGTGTACACCCCAAAGTAGAGTGATTTTTCTTTTATGGTGGCTTCTACTCGGTAACATGGTCCAGGAGTAGTTCAAGCAAAATTATACTGACACTATTTGCCACAAAGACCAAAGTCTAAGAGGTTTACAATCCCACAGATAAATGAATATGAGTTATCCTGTCGGATAGTCCAAAATATTTTTGTATTATCCTAAACTCAAAATTATCCTAGATATTAAAAGTACAACGAAGGGTCAGAGGGCAGCCATTGCTTTTTACAAGTGATAACAAAATGTCTGGCACGGAATATACTTATGTCTGAAAATTTTTAAATAAATTTATCTCGAGGTTCTATACACAATCGTAAACTATGTACTTGTTGTGCCATGGGCACCCACAAGAAGGATACATGTAGTTCAGCAACTATACGGGATGGGCTGAAGTACCTGTCCCTCTAATCGTTTAATGTCGTATTGGAAGTGTTTTCATTTTACTTGCATATCGTTGCCATCATCAGCCATAGCATGCAAAATATAGACGCCTACGAACATACGGTCACTCTAGGATCTTAGAGCGACTTTTTAAAATGTATACAATTTTAGTTGTTGGAGTCAATTGAGTATGATAATATTTTAACTTGTTGCTTTTATTATCTTTCATTTAATAGTCATTTAAAATTCCATAATCTCTATTAGTTTTATATATATTTTAAAAATTTTGTGTAAAAGATATGACGCTTACCCTTTAAACCCAGAAATATTTTTTTAAATCCCTTAAAAATACATCGAGTAAAGATAACCTTAAGAAAAAAATTTAAATTCATAAAGGGTCTTAAAAATATTAAAGAATTATTCTAACTTTTGCGAGCCAAAACAGTGCATATATGTGGAACTTCCTTTTTTACGAAATTACATTTTTAGCTTTTTTTTCATCGAGCTTCATTTATTTATTAGACAGCCAACGTAATTCGTTTTCTTAGAAAGATGAAATTATAAAAAACAAGAGCATATATAATATGATGTTCTTTAGAAAAAAGTACGTCTTTCATTACTCAGTCGATCGCAGCAATATTATTTTTTCATTTACTTTCAAGGTAAGTCCTTGTTTGAAAGGTGGGACAAAAAAAGCTTTTAGTATGATTTTTGAAAGTTTAAATTTCATTAGTACAATAATTTCATATATGAAGATGGACCATGTAGTGCTTTATCATAATTTTCATCGCACTCTGTGGACTACGCTAAACCACAATTGGCATATGATAACCCCTGCATATATGTTTTCGGTCACATTTGTATCACTTGCGTTACTATTTAAAAGAGTGCGTTAGAATAAGTGCCGTATGAGTAATATTTTGTTAAATTTTTTTATATCACGTATACGTAAATTTTTCAATAAAAACTTTTTCATACTTCTCTGGAATTATTGCTGAAAGCCAAGCTCATTTCGATTAGGATATATAATAAAAAAATTTGTAACAGAAAAGATAAACAAACTTTCAAAATAGTCCTTGAAATAAAAGAAATTTAACCCACGCGTTACTGAGATCCATGCAAAAAAAATTAAGTACTACTCATTTCGAGTTTTGAGTCATTTTAACAGTAATACATCTATTAATATAACACATATATTATACATTATTATCGTAGACTAGTAGCTAGTGTACTAGACTGGTAGTCCGAAGGTCGCAAGTTCGACTCCTGCCGCAGACTCCGGGTGTCTCTGCAGATAAGCCAAGTAGCTTCGCAGTTTGTGTTTTTGTTAATTAATTAATTAATTATATTATATTAATATTTTAGTTATGAAAATTTTTCTACAATCTATATTTAAAGCATGGTTCAATCTATTTTCAGTTTTTATTTTAAACTTTTTACACAATAACTTTAATATAGGTGTGGGACACTCTTCAAAACCGTGACTACCTCTGAACCATGTAAGTTTTAAACACTTTCATTTTTATATCAAGCTCAACGTGCGATAGGTATATAAAACTTTATATGAAAAGCACTATTTTTTTGGTCATAACCAGAGCGAGCATGTGAAACAAAGTGACATAAATTAATTTTGAACACTCTCGCTATTATAGTCAGCTTGATAAATTAAAATTAGTTTTTAATTTGCCTTTTTTTCCTGGTTATCGCACATATTGCTTCAAACAGGACTAACTTTAGTGTCAACACGTTAATACCTTTTCAGATGAAAAGGATTATAAAAATCAGTTACGGCATTATGCTTCTATAAGAAGTATAAATCAGTAAATATAGATTGAAATAACATATCGTTGAATATATAAGTTCCTTTTTTAGAAATCGGTTAATAACAACCGCATCTTAACAGACTCTATGAAATGCCTTATGAGAGATTTTTTTTATATTCTTGAAAATTTAATTTTTATGTTGTAACACTAAATGTACAGAAACTCTTTTTTATGTGTCACTGTAACACAAAATTAATAAGTAAGATGTGGTAGATAAACTATGCCAAATCGTTTTCATTCCCAGTAATAAATGTCATAAAATGAAATAAAAACTCATTTATTTTAGCATTAAAAATTACCCAGTTAAAAAACTATTTTAATGTAACCACTAAACACTGGAATCAATTAATTTTGCTATTAATAGCAGATATCAAAGAAAATTACTCTTAAAATTTTACGATTGGATGGGTTCACATCTATGAAACTGAGATTTGTTATAATAATATTGGAATATTTGCTAAATTAAGCGCTGTCACATTAAGCCTCCCCGTTTCATAATAAGACTTCCTTGAACGAAAATTTTAGTTTCTAATCTATAGTGCTCTTTTACTACTAAAAATTGCAATAAAGACAAGGAAGGATACACGGAATTTTATTTTATATTGGTAAAATTTTTTATTTATTTGTTTTGTTTTATGATTAATGAGTTTTCACGAAAAGTCCCTTGACAAATGCTGTGTCAACATCAAGGGCAATAATTTTAAGAAATGAGGAATAACAGTTTTGTATGAAAAACATGATATCCATCATAAAGGAAACAATTTTATTTTAGAGTTGTTGGAGAAACCAAGAACAATTTATAATCGTTGGAAAAATAATTAAGCATTGTTCTTTCTTACTATAACTATTAAACTTATACAAGGAATATTAATCTCAAAAACGAACACTGAAGCCTTTAAGCTCAAATCTAATTTTTAATACTTACAACGTTTTAGTGGCAAATCAAAGAGATTTAATGAGGACTAGACGAGACAGAAAAATATTCCTCAAATAGGTTGCTTAGGTGTATAATTTTCTCTCAGTCTTAACATTTGACGTGAAACATTTATTATTATATCGGCGTAGTGAAAGTTAATTAGAAACTCCCATTATGGGTCTTCAATCTAATTTTAACTATCTTGACAAAACTTGCGTATAGATATTAGCATGGATGTATTGATTTTCAAACATTACTTATTGAATAAACCCTAAATGTTCTGACATTTTAGTGAAAGACTTTTAGCAAATAGAATACTACCAAGGCAGGATAAAACCAATGTATGGTAAATGATATATTTGGTAAAATGATATCTGAGTAGTTTTTATAACAAATTAAAGTAATCAATATTATCCGATCAATGGTAATAGTTTACTGCATGTTATTACATGATTACAAAATTACAAATACACAAACGATTTCAAGCTTTTATTTTCAATGTATAACCCCAAAGAAATCTAAAAAAATAGTTTATAATTTCTTATTTGTACTCCATGTGCATTAAAAAGTTTTTCAAGGATAATAATACATTTGATATATCCATTAAAAGAAAAGACTTATCAACCGACTTATCCTTTCTTACAAATATTAATTTAATTTTGGAAACTTATTATCTTGCAAACTGTTGTATATGTTGTTTCCATTAAAAAAATTTTTTGTTTATATTTAGTATTAGTTTTAGAACAAAATATACTTTATATTTATTTAAGGAGTCAATCAATTACTTGGTATTACACATTTAATGTTATTAAATACTTTCTAATCTAATCTGTGGAGTTATATTCAGACATATTTTCAGCTGAGCCAACAACACACAATAAATTGTTTTGGAAAATACCGCGAATAATCTTAACAAGTATCTTTTAATTTTGATATCACCAATATTATCCCACCAGGGGTCACGGATCATATATCTTGTCTTGGTGGTTTGGTGTTGTGCTTCCTGAGTTATAGGGTTACCAGGTTTCCGGGCCTAGGCCTTTTTGCTGATGACCCCTAAAAACTTGTATGTTGCTACCCAATCCCTAAATTAACAGGGTAACGCGCGCACATGCAAGTAAATTAAAGGTAAGCGAACCCTCGCTTGTCCGGATGGGTAACATGGTCTTTCCAGACCTTGACATTTGGCAAGTTACCCATAGAAATTAATATGTTACTACCCAATCTCTGAAACTGGGGCATTAATTAAGGTAGTAGCTTTTTGATTTTAAAAGAAAAAGACGGCTTTACTCAAATTCCTCATGAAGAAAACCGACGGTGATCGAAATATCTTAAATTAATATATGAACTAGATAACAATATTCCATTATTTAATCTTAAGGACCATCATTAATATAATAAAACATTGTTTTTTTAATCTTGCATTTAAAAATATCTTTCCATACAAATACAATAGAAACAGAC
This sequence comes from Germaria angustata, assembly GCA_963681545.1. Taxonomy (NCBI): domain Eukaryota; kingdom Metazoa; phylum Arthropoda; class Insecta; order Diptera; family Tachinidae; genus Germaria; species Germaria angustata. Next base: position 94,652,804 of record OY812999.1, on the reverse strand, counting down.
CTGATATCATTGCACTATTAAATTTAAAAATATTTAAACAAAACTTTGACGTTCTTATCTTTATATCCATATAGTGAACAAATTTAGAAATTTAACACAAAATTCCATCTTCCAAAATAATATAATAATATTGTAACTATAACATTAACAGTTTTATATCTAATATATGGATTGCTTACATTTTATGTATTTCTTAACGTTAGTTTTGATTAAAGCGTAAAATCTTTGGTTTCTTGTAGGCGTGTAAAAGTTTAATAGAATTATGGCTTGACGATATAAAATTCCAATAAAAGTTTAATGATGTGGGCTGCCACAGTTCAAAGAAACAATTAAATAAATTTACACCCGAAAAATAAAAATGATATAAATAATTATAGTTTTAACTAAAGAATTATTAACTGGGTGGAATTGGAGAAGCTCAAACAATTTCTTATATTAATATAATATATTAATAAATATAGAAAAGAAAAATTAAAGTCTTTATCTCTTATTCGTAAATGTTTAGTGTCAAAATATTAAGACATGAAAATAAGATGCATTTTGTAAGCAATATTGTTTTTTAGCTTTTGATATATTATTATAAATAAGGTCATACAGAAAATTTTTTAAATTTCAATATGTTATGGACATTTGATTTTCAACCCCTCCAATTTTTATAGAAATTTATTTAAAAGTATAAAACATTGGTATCCTTATTAACTACAATTTAAAGTTGTAGCAAAATAACTTTAAATAAATTTTTTAAGAAATAACATAAAGACAAGCGAACATTATAAGCAAGATCGTGCTGGTTGGGCCACAGTAGAAAAACTGCTTGCTTCCAGCTCAATATAGATGTGCTTTAGAAAATGTAGACGGATTCGGACATATTTTTTTTCTCTATGATAAATTATTTCATGAGATAAATCAAACACATTACCATCTTTGGTATGACGCATGGAAGAACTCGGCTTAAGTCTTTAAAGCATTTTTGTCTGTTGAACTTATTTCTTTCGGATTTAGTTTTCACAAAACTCGATGTATTCTTTTGCATGGAAGATATATTATTATGGCAAAAGCCTTAAAAACTGGATTCCAATTTATTTTCAGATTTAGTTTTACTTAATTTTTAATGGGATTTATTTTGTTAAATTTTATTGACAGTTTTTTTTATTTACTTAAAGATTTGATTCATTGGAACTTATTTTATTATTACTTTGTATGTAATATTTACAATCTATGAAATACATACATATGGACATTTATAATGTTGCTACAATCTGCTGTATAGAGTGAAGTTAAAGTCAAATTTATCTTGTTGCCCTTATAACATCATATGTTCAATTCTATCTTAATATAGGGTATTAAAACACTGGTATTTATTTTTTGATTTCGAAAATTAGTGTAACTCCTTTTTAATTTAAGTGCTTAGCTGTGTCCAAAATTGGTCTATCTATGCATCTATTTATTAATCAAGGCTTAGTCTAAAGAAAGTTAATTTGTTGTTATCGAGCAAGGCATAGTGTAATTTTTTGCTAATCGTAACCCAACAATTTATCAAATAAATTTGATAAAGCGTTTTTTATTTAGAGGTACTTTACACACTAAGAAAAAAATTTTAAACCAAGGATTTTTGAAAGAACAGACACATTACGAATAAAAAAAATACCAAAAAATGATCATGAAAAAATTTTATTTCTAATGTTTCAACTTCAACAATACGGAATTGCTTGCATTGTTTTTATATTATCTTCATCTTTAAAATTTTTTTTTTTGTAAAACTATAATTAATACTGAAATTTATTATTTGGGATATTCTCCCCAACTGAATGTTAGAAACAATTAGAGCTTTTGCAAAATGCATTGTTTGTTGTGGCTTTAGCTTTTCATATGCCGACATTTCATTGGTTGCTAAAACCAAATCGTCAGTGAAGTTTAAGCAGTTTGAAAACATTCAACATTCAACATTCTAAACCCACTATGACTATGTATTTGTTGTAATTCATATGCAATATTGAATTCTCATATTGTATTTGATTTATGTGGCATAAACATCCGAGGTTGATGCTTAAACTTCACTGAGGTTTGGTTTTAGCAACCAATGAAATGTCTTCATATGAAGAGCTAAAACTATAATTTCTTAAATTTTTAAGGTCCGCTAATGGCTTTAGGGAAAAAGGTAGTCTGATTAAGTGGGATGATTTATTTATTTTCAATTTTCTATTCAGGCATAAAAAAGTTTCTATAGGTTTATTGTCATAAAACAAAACACAAATATAACGCTTCTAAGCAATAACAATACCCAGCTAAAGATTGTTATCTGTTGCTATAAAACAAAAAAACCGTGATAAATACAATTCAGGAATCTCAGTAAAATTTTATTAAAAATCAAGAAGTTATACTTTTAGTCCCCACATTTTTGCAGAGTATCTTTGCCAAAAGAAACTCATTATTATAATGTAATCACCATTGTATTATAATACAATCCATTGAGTCTACAATGCAACTAATTATCAATTGCCCCAATTAGCCACATGTTGCAAAAACAAAATTATCAATCTCTTAATGGAAAGTCAATGATGCCAAATATTTGTTAATTATGATTAATGAAATTGGTAATAAATAATAACCATAATGGCCCCTTAAATAAGCAAAATATATAGACAAAAATTTAAATAATATAAACCCTTTAACAATTTATGATTTGTTTAATGCCACAAGCCGTGTGTACCGCTAAGCAAATAACAAACAATAGATTTTTTATTTTTGTTAAGACTGAAATATTCCTGTCAATAGAATGATAAATTAACGTATTAAAAAATTCATATTAATAAATATTTCTTATTACGAGAGGTCTTGGCATAAAATCTAATTGAATATATGAAATTATATTCCTACTTTAATGCAAAAAAGTCGGAAAAACTACACACAATTTAAGGGAAAAATTGTTCAATGCCCCCCTTTATACTCGTATATAAAAAATATAAGAACTTAATCAGACGGTAAGCCGAAGATTTACAAGAGCTACCAATGTTGGTTTTAACTAGTACTAACATTAAAAGCAATATTCGTCCTTTAGAAGCTAAAAATGTCTGATCTATTAAAAAACGTATCCTCTTTTCATATGAAATTAAAAAAGGACGATAAGGAAACGAACATTTAAAAAACGTTATTCGCTTTTTGTTCAAGGTGATAACTACATACACTAATTTAAATAAAACTCCTTTATTTTATTAAATTTTATTCTTCATTTTTGATTCAATATTTCGATCATCATCGGTTTTCTTCATCAGGAACTATAACTTTAAAGTATTTTAAAAATTAAAAAATAGAAAACATAGAGAAACAAAATCAACATTTTAGTAATTACTTAATCAATGTTTTTTTAATTTTGAATTTTTAAAATATTTCAAAATTGTAGTTCCTAGTGAAGAAAGCCGATGGTGATCGAAATATTGAATAAAAAATAAAAAATGAAGAATAAATTTAAATGAAACAAAGGAGTTTTACTTAAATTAATATATGACCTAGAGCCTGAATAAAAATAAACATAAATTGCATACCATAAGATTGATGAAATTAATAAATATATACTTAAAGGTGATAATTTTTAGAAAAAAATATTGTTCAATTAAGGGAGCCTTATGATCCAGCAATATACTTAAATGTAAAAAAAACCAAAATTTTTCAGTGTAACGTTGATTGATATATTATTCATAATATTTTCTTTAGTTGTTTCATATCTAACTTAATAGGCCCAATAAATACTTTTAGTCCCCCTACTTAAATGGATTGATCGTTTATATATTTCAGTAAATGGTAAATTGGGCTTAATGGTTTGATGTCAATACATTCATATTAAGGTTTACTGTAGGAATATCTATAAAATAATAATAATAATATTAATAATAAAATAATAATAATAATAAGTATAATGATAATATCAATAGAGTAATACTTTTGCAATATTTTTTTATAATATTTTATTTCAAATACCCCTACCACCGCAATAAATTCGTATGATCAATATTCTTCTCTATTAATATTGCTCATACGAAGCTGTAGCAATATACAATTAATAACGATAACAATAACCCTTTTATATTATTCAAGTAACACTTGTGGTATTTTGATGTTTAATTGTAAAATATAAAGCAAGATCACAATATCACTGATGTCCAAGCGTATGATTAATATACATCTTTGTTAATGTTGCTCATACGCAAGATGTTCTGAGAACAATACTAATACCTAATTCGTATAAAATTAATATTAAAAATAATATAAAAAATATATTTATCAAAATCATAACATATCAATATTATAATATAACATAATATAACAATTAATAATATAACAATTTTTGTTATTTAATGTAGTGTTAGTTGTCTATATGTCGATAACAATTTTGAAGGCTTTGCAAACAGGTTGAAGTCTACTGATGAGTTAATTAGCACCAACAAAACGTCGATATATAGCCAGCTAGGCCAACAATGAATGACGGAATCTTTTATAAAATAAAATATTTAAATAGTGTCATAAAAAGCCTAATTAAATAATACAAATTGATTTCTAAGAGAGCAATAGAATTCTTTTTATAAATTGCCATTATTTTATAACATTTTTTACAAATGTATAAAGAGGTTTTTCAATAAAAGTGAGTAAATATACACAATACACAACTTTCAAATTAATGTCTTTGGTAAAATACATAAAATACTATTCAAATATACGCCTAATATTTCAAAAAAAATTTCTATAATTAGTTTAGTACATTTGAGCATAGTCAGACAGGATATAAGTGCTTTATATTCATGCTAATACCTAATAGACCGGCCATTTTAATGCTTATTTTACTTTATGTAGGCACATTTTTCTGAATACCTTTATTGTTCATTTTCACTTTATACTATCCACATAGAATGAGAAAGTTCATATTAAATATGAGAAGACAACTAGTTTGTCCTTTTTTACGTTAAACCACTTGTATGTATATAATACTGGAGAATCTAACGCAAATTTATGGAATGGGTATCGTGTGTCCATTTTTTTTAACTAATACAAAATAAGTCAAGGATTTCGAGTCCTGAAACTTTAGTTGCAAATAGGTGGTAATATTATGGTCTTACAGGATACAAAAAAGGCTTCAATACCCTTAAATAGCTCAAATATCTAGTTTGAGCTAGCATTTCAAGCTATTGTTAGCATAACTCGAGCAGGTCTTCTCTTTTCAAAAATTTACTTTTTATGGCGTTCCTATTTTCACATATTCTGTGACTACAAGATTCAAACAAATTTTGTCAGAATTATTACTATTTACACTTTAATAGCAAATATGATGTTTAATAACAGATATCAAAACATGTGAGTTTTATATTAAACTATCAATCAAATATTTACCTTTCAATAATATGTTTTACTTTTCACTTGATGCGGTTTGGGAAACTAGAATTTTTGGTTCAAAATTCATAAAAATTCAAAGACAATAAAAATATTTTACTGCTGATTGCTGCAGTTGCCAACCCAAAATTATTTTATATATTTTAGTGCAACAAATACTTTCATATATAATATGATAAAAATTTTTTGTATCAACCCGTTCATAGTAAGAATTTTTTATCGTTAATTAAGAAAACTTGATAAGGAAAAGTTTATCCGTCCCCCCTTTTTGTAAAAATAAAAATTTATTTTTTAAGCAAATCGAAGTTTTTGATTGAATTACAAACTTGGTCATGTTTAGCTTTTGTTTATTGTTAAAATTAAAGCATGCGTTACATTTTGAAATATCTTTTAATTCCAATTGATTATGCAAATTTTTTACTAAGCCAAATTACAACGAGTAGCAGATGTCAATGTTTTAATACATTTAGCAAAATAAGCGGCCCGAAAAAGCAGAGCAAAGCAATTAAGATTACAACAGTTTTTAAGAATATGTAAAGAAAGTTTTGTGATCGTTCCCTTTCCATACCTGCAAAGAACGACACTAAAACGAGGATATCAATTGTTTATTTAATTCAGCTTAAAGTATGCTTTTGCATATAAATATATGATAATTGCCTCATTAGTTATTTTCTTAACTTAATGTTCTTAATTAAGATTTAATTACGATATTATTTGATAATATATTTTTCAAATTAGATTATTAGAGTGAGTGTTTTGTTTAATTATTTTTCTCAGCAGCAATTTTTAATTAAAACATTTTCCTGTAATTCAAGATTATATGTTGTTAGCATTGCAACATAATATGTTAACCTACTTTTCTTATTTACTACCTTTTTTCCACTGGCTGACACTACAAAATTTCTTTTCGCAAGTCTTCTACTATCTGCAATCTCATTTTCAACAGCATATTCCTTAAGCATGTTGCAATTGGGACTTTTGTGAGTTTTGATTTTTTTCACTTTTTTATAATTTTCTTTGGCATATTATTTCAGCTATTTAAGAGAGCAATTTTTTGCTTTATAAATTTTATTACAATAATTTACACACACTTACACAAGCATATTGTATTATTTATCACTTATTCTTGAGGAAAAATATCTATGATTTTATCAACATATTCTAAAGGGTTTTAAGTTTGTAACTTAAAGCCTTTCCTTAGGCGTTCAGTTGAATATATCAAATACCGAAACAAAACTTTTTATCAATATTTATACCAGCATTTTTATTAAATTAATATTTTAGAATAAATAACTACTTTTTGTTTCCAAATCAAAATTAATTTTCTATTGTCTTATATTTTTCTCTTTACAATTTCTATTTATCGATATTTAATTAACAGCAAATTTTATTTTTATTATTTTAGTATTTCACCAAAAAAAAAAAAAAACAACACACACACACACATATAAGTAAGAAGAAAAATTATTATACCGCTCCGTGGCATTGTCCGTGCTTCGTTAGCAAATAACGTCCGTGTACTGAATTTGTGTTACGACAATTGTCGCAGTTTTGTACACGACACATATAAAATGTATGATATTATTGTAAATTGCTCTTGCTGCTGTTGTTGTTATTTTCAAAGCACTTGTCTTCATTTCTACTTCTACAGAAACTTCGGCCCAGCATGTTTGATTTTTCTTTTCCTTCATCAATTACCGAGACGAGAGTTGAAAAGTGTTTTAGAACCCTCTCTTTCCAAAAAAAAAGAAGGAAATTACACATTGTTTTTTGCGAAATACTCGCTCTCAATTTCCTACAATTTTGTAACAAGTCAGTCTCGACTCGCAATATCTAATTAATTTTCTTTCAATAGTAAAAATGTTGCCCAAGTCCCAGTCAAACATGTTGTTGATTTTTATTTTTATTTTAATTGACTGACTCGTGCTTATTTTTGTTTTTTGATTTTTTTATATTTGTTGTATTTGTATAAGACAAGTAAAACAGTCATAACTGTAAGCTTTGGTGTGTTCTCTTGTATCGGATATAGAAATCCCTATAACGTCTTATAACGTTATTGAGTATAGAGAGCAACTCTCGGATATGCATAACATACATTATATTTGCCGGCAAGCACGTGAATCCAACTCTTTTTTCTTCTTCTCTCTCTCACTATGTACCTCTCTCTCTCCCTTTATTTCTTTATGCGCATGTTGTTTAGTACTCTTTGCCTTACATCATGCTGGCAACACTTTATTTGAAAAATTTCAAACCAAAACTTGTTTATTTTGCTAATGGGTTATTTATGCAATTGTGTACTAAAATATTAAATACAAAATTAATATTTAAAAAGCAATTTTAAATATTATAGAGTTTTTTTCATAGTATGCAAATGGGCGTGAATACAAAAGCAACAGTTTTGTGCACAAGTTAAGACAAACACAAATTTGCTAGTATTAATGTTGTGAGTAAAAAGCTTAAGGTATTGCATATTTTAAGGTCATTTATATTTATGTAAAAGATGTTGTTTTTGATGAAAAAATATTTCATAATAAGAAAAGAAAAAAATGTAGTGAATCATTAATAACTACTAAATATAAACCTTTATGGATTTACCTAATAAAAGTATTTGCTTTAACTAATGTTTAAATTTTTTCTTTGTTTCTATTGAAAAGCTGGCCGCATTTTTAATGAGATATTTCATTCACTTGTGATTTCAAAGAAGATTTCTTTATCAGTTATGAAATACTACTTTCTGCACGAAGAAAAACGTTCATAGAGAGTTTGCGCTAAATCAAATTGATTTAGAATGAATTTTGTGAAAGAAAGTTTATCTTTAATCGGATCCTTTGTATAAACTTTAAAGAAATGTATATCAAGAAAACCCAGGTTTCGAAGCAATATCAACTTTTTTTCTTTTCGATCGTGAACAGTTTAAATTAGACACAGAAACAAAATTAAAAGCAAATGTTATGTCTTTTCTTCATTAATAAACTTTTTAGCCAAATTAATAAAGTTTAATAAACACAATAGACTTTGCATTGCTAATAGCTATAATATCATATTCATAGTGCAGTCATATTTTCTATAATCAATTTATAAGAATATAAAACTGATTTCAAAATTCGAAAGGCACTACGAAATTTAGTGATAAGTTAGTATTTTATTTGTGTTATACTAATGTTATTTGTTTTCGTCATATTTTGGCTGCAATTTATTTAGTTTGTGAAACTCGAAAAACAGGGTATATACCACCAGAAGCATTCTTGCACTTGGATAGTCAAGGTTATATTCAAAATGACAGAGGCACACCGGTTTTTTACCACATATATAGACGTGCTAATGTAAAAGCAATAAGTTGCAAGCAAATTTCGGCTCACAACAAGAGATATGATACTAGCCTCTACTCGAGGGACAAAAATATGTTACCAAACCTAAATACTATGAAATACTGGTGGCTTGACCGATATGGTAGCTAAAATTTGCTTTTATCTCTTGACTTCTATCCTTTTTAAGTATTCAAAATATGTAAGTGGCTTTTTTCACTACTTTTTACCACATCAAAAACCTATAATATGTATGTACATATCTATTATAATACGTATAAGACTAGTTATAATTATTCCTAAAATGAAATTAGATTTATAATATTAATGTGCTAGAGTGCTCGAATACGGGCCTGAGTATGTAAATTATATCAACTACTATTTGTTTATTTATAGTCTAAATTTATGAAGTTGTTCAATAAATAAATACATAAAAAAAAAATATATTTAGTTTGTGATGTAAAGGGTGATTTTTTCCGTGTAACATGTTACTGTTATACATGTTCAGTTTGGTCTATAATTTTACCATGAATCGACTTACAAACGAACAACGCTTTCAGATTATTGAATTTTATTATAAAAAATTATGCTCGGTTAAGAATGTATATGTATAATATGCATATATGTTAACAAGCGAAATTGCCGTATTTGGTCTGAAATGCACCCAAAAGTATTGCAGAAACTGCCAACGCATTCCGAAAAACCCACGGTTTGGTGTAGATTATGGGCCGGTGGCTTCATTAGACCGTACTTTTTCAAACACGACTAAGGCAGGAATGTTTCTGTGAATAGCGAGCGCTACCGTGCAATGATTAAAAATTTTTTTTCTGCCCAATAGAAGGATGGACTATGCTGACATATGGTTTCAACAACACGGTGACACATGCCACACAGCAGCCGAAACATTGGCCCAATTGAGAGACGAATTTGGTGAATAGTTGATTTCACGTTTGGGGCCGGTCTATTGACCGCCTAGATCGCGTGATTTAATATCTTTAGACTATTTTTATAAGGCTATGATTGCCGCACTGCAAGCCAATTTGAAGAATTAATTTGTGAGATACCGTCCAATATGCTGCAAAGAGTATGCCAAAATTGGACCCAACATAAGAAACAAGTGAGAGGTCGTCGCTGTTAACATTTACATTAAATCATCTGTAGACATTGAATTATATAGATCGACTCTATCGACTCAAATAAAGATATCATACATGTCTTTAAATTTTATGTCTTTCTTTTGTATCAAATTCAAAAGCTCTTAAAAAAAATCACACAAAACCAAAACTACTAAAATTTTCAACAATTTAATGTAATAAAGCGTACATGAATGAATGAAGGAAGGAAACATCAATTACTTTGCGTCGGATAAGATTTCCAAAGTAAGCTGATGGATAATACTGCTGTGTAGGGCAATGCAAATTTTATTGACCCAACACAACAGCGGTCAACGTAAAGTAAAGCTCTAAAATTGAAACTGATCGCCATTTATCCACCATTACGTTTAAGGAATGGTAGGTGCTAGTTAAATGAACGAAGGAAGTGTATTATGGGTATAATCGCTGAGGCTCATGGCGTTTCTGCAAATGCATGGAATTTTTACAGGGCAATCTATACATATTTTATTGTTAATAAAATTTGCAGTTGATTGACTATTTTAAGCAAAATGTAGCCTTGAATTTTAGGAGGATATACAAAAACCTTCGAGCTCAATTCGTAGACGTACTTAACAAATACATCAGAATAGAAGATTAAATGATGATCAAATGCAGAGGCTCCCAAATATCAATTCTCGTTTAGTGGAATCTGTAGATTATGAAAAATATCTTGATTTTTCTAGACTATTACTGAGTCCCATTTTCATTAGCAAAAGTCCATATTTTTGAATTTTATACTTCAAGAAAAGAGAACTTTATTGTTTGCAAAAAAAATACTTTTAAAATGTTTCTTTATCTAAAATATGTGAGTTCTTTCTTACAAACAAGACCTCACCTTAAAAATTTTTCTAACACTAATTCAAATACGATCAAGCTTAATTTTGAAAAAGCTTTACATAATTTACGCTACAACTTTATTTTAAGAAAAAAAAAACTATATATTTTAATGCTGTTTTACTTTTAAAAATAAAAATCGACAACGATATAAATTTGGTTTTTTATAGTAACATATTGTGTGTTGTAGAATGCAATCAAAAACGCCTAAAAGTATGCTATCAAGAAACTTCGCATTAATGCATAGTATTTAGTCGCAAACCTTAATCCCTTCAAGATTTTTATGTACGTTAAAAAAAGCTATTTTAATACACATTTTCACAAAAAGGAAAAAAAGCAATAATACTATTTAAGATTAATCGATCGTAACTCGGTTAATTGTCAACAAGTTTTCAAAAACCGTCGTCATGTCTGTTAGAAAAACTAAAAACTTTGAAAATGTTGTTGAAGAGGGTATAGTTTTGATTTCTTGAAATCAAAGATTTACGGGTACCGCTGATGGATCACAAACAAAGTTTATTTATTTATTTTCTCAAAGTTTTCTATTGTATTTATTTTCTATGTTACTCTTTTGTTGAACATCCCTTGCAAATTGATACATAAGAGGGAGAAGAAATTAATTAACTTATTTAAGTTGCAAATGTCAATAAATGAACTACAATATGACATCGTATTACATTGACTAGAATGTTTTTTAGCAGACAAGCGACTATAGTTTTAATAATTTGATAATAATCAATATGTTGCATAATAAACAGTATAGAATATCCTTTATCCTTCAATTATTAGCCTCGTGCTTATTTCAATAGCGATTCGACTGTCTTTTTGTATGACACTTATTATGGTTTCCAGTTACAGATTCACATTCTTTCCAATAAACGATTGCTATTGTCTGTAAATTTTTTTTTTTTTTTTTTTTTGTTTTACTTGGATTTTATTACATTTTCATTAAAAAAATAAATTATATGTATTTCTCAGGAGACAAATAAAAATAGTAAAAAAGTGCTTGAACAGAAAGTAAACATTTCTTAAATTGTTTCATATTTTTATCATTTAAACATTTAAGAAATTAAATCCTCCGTCTGTTCTTTGTAGATAAAATTTATTTTTTACAATTCTTTTCGGACGTATACTTGCTTTGTAGCTTCCTAATCATCTTATTACTCATACGCCTAGAAGTCCCACCACTTATAAGCACTTTGAGACGTTTAACTTATTTTAACATAATTCTAACATTCATTATCTATTGAGCAGAGTAAAATACGAAAGTTCTGCATTAATTAGCAAAAACTCAACCCAATTACTTAGAACTTAATTACAATTTTATTGCCAGCATTTTTTAGCTGAAAATATATACGTCTATTGAATTTATTGTTTGCCATTTTTATGAGCATAAGAAAACCTCAATTGCTCCATGATCAATCCCTTCTAAGAGATTTTTTTTCATATTATTTTCTTTCTATTCTTTCAATTATACGAAGGAGGGTGACAGTTTATTTGTGCCATTTGTGCTTTTAATAGTTGAACGAACTAATTAACAACTAATGCTAGACTTAGATTTTTCAGCGTATGTCCTTGTTATCTGTTTATCTGTTTTCTCTGTCTGCCATTCAAGTCTACAGCTCTTCTTGCTAATTATAATGTTGATAGTGATAGTGTAGACTTAGAGATGAGCGACAAAACAATTAACACTTAAGAGGCAATAGCAAACAGCTAACAGTTTTTTTTTTTTTTTTTCTTTAAAAATTCTAAACCATAAGAAAAACTCAAATGTAACAACAAACATAAAAGGCGTTTAGCTAATATTAAAACAAAATCTTTTATCAAGAACATCACTTGTTCTGCCATGCCAGTTAAGACCGTCCAATCTATTCTACCCATCAAGAATATCTACGTACATTGTATGTATTTTCAACAGCATTTGAGTTTGTAAAATTTTCAAATTGTTCATTTATAGCACGTTTTTTAATTAACTGCTGCTCCATAAAGTGTAAGTCATCTTTCATTTGTTTTTGAATTGGGGCAAAACTATAAAACGTGTAGTCATTGGAAACGCATAAAACCTCAACACGTAAAGTTTAAAGCAAAAAACAAAAATTGGCACAGGGGAAATAATGAAAGTTAACGAAGAAAAACTCCCTTATAGAAATGCACAAACACTCGCATGAATAATGTATTATTTCAGCAGCTCTGCACACATAATTGAAGAATTTTCATTAATTCCTTTACGCATATTGAAAAATCATGATAAACTGAAGAACGTACAATATTTTTTTTTTTAACTTACACAACTTAATTGGCTTTTGAGCAGTAGAAGGCATTTCAGGGTCCCAAAGGGACCATAGATAATCTCGTGTTTGCTCATGGACAGCATGAAACACAACAACACTTAAACCAATAGCAAATTAAAAATATTGTTTGATAGATGGCTGTCCTGGAAGAAACCAGCCGGTACTCTTAAATTATATCTTTTATGTGCCTGTCTACGCTTTGCTTAGTTTTCTTTTGGCCTTCCTTTTGCGTAGCTTAAGGGAGTTAAGAGTTTATCTGGCATTTTTAAGAAGAAAACTTTTAAATGTTACAAGCAGTAAGATTTAACCAGAACTTTTTATTTGGCACTCATCTAAACTGATATAAAAACCAAAGTCGTTAATTTGAACGACAACATTAAATATATCGGGACTATACGATAGCAAGTCTCTTAGTGGATTATATAAACACTTCGACATTTAAAATTTTATCTTCATTAATAAATTTTTCTACCCTTTTTTAACCTTATGTCTATACTAATGTATCATGAAATGATAGTTGTGATTTCAGTGCATAAGATTATCCAATGTATTTAAAGCCGAGTGCATTCAAGCTGGTTAAATTTTAAATGCGAAGGTGGGCCAAGGAGCCTGTTGAATTTTCGGATGAAGTAAAAATTCAAAAATAATATATGCAGATTGTCCCCGTAAAACTTTAAAAAATTAAAGATTTTTTTAATTCAAAAACAAAGTTCCTGTAATACTGATATTGCAACCGATAATTCATCAAAGAGGACATAGATTTGGTTAAACAACCACTCTATATTTTCATGACGCTACAAGAAGCGATGTACTGAAATAACTGATAGTAAAAAAAATCCAATGAATTGAAACATTACAAAATTAAATAAGTCCCTAAAAACGTAAGGAAATAAATACAAACGAAAAAATAAACTAATCCCAAAAATCATAATAGAACTACCCTCATAAAAAATTAATTAAGCCACAGTGAACCAAGAATATGTGATCAAAGTCCAAAAGTAAGGAAATTAAACCGAGCTTTGATATGCGTTCTCATGCATTCTCTTTGAGTCATGACTAATGCCAACAGTGCAGAATTTTTTTTCTTTCTTTTGTAGGCAAAAAGACCTTATAACGTAGAATGGTTACTGTAGGAAATCTGTTCATCCGACCGAAGGTCAGTACTGTAGAAATGCTTAACATAACGGAGAAACTTATACACCAGATCAAAAGTCTGAAAGAACCTGTTTTTAACGAAGCACGGGGGTAAATCATTTGTTCCGTCCAAAAATCCTTGGTACAAAAATTCCTAACCCTTGGAGCCAATTTTCAACAATGAATATTTAATTTGAAACCAATGAAGCACATTTTGTTTAAACAATGTTAGTGTGTAATATTATTTAATTAAATTTTTTATAAAGGTTTATCCAAATACTTCAAGTTGATTGAGCTTTTATATAGAATAACATTTTTCTACAAACAAACAGTTGGTTCTGTATTTATATTTCTTTTTCTTAAAAGACATCATTTATTACATTAATTTGAAACAAATTAGCACCCCAGTAAATGGTGATGGTCAATTGTTATAATAAATTATCAACAAACTACATGTCATTAAGTACATGCAATTTGCTATTTTACTTACACAAGATGGCTTATCAGGCAATTGACAACTGATAGACACACTTGTAACCTATAAGTGCATACGACAACCATTAATCTCTTACACACATTATAAAATGAACAATAACGCCAGCAAATATTATAACAGCAAACCATGGCCCGATGTGCCTTATCATGCATTCGCAAATATCAAAAAAATTTTTCTTAATTGTTGGAATTTCGTTGAAATAGAAAAAAAATATATAAATAAATATTTAATTTAAATTTCTGGCAACAATTCATTCATTTTGTTGACCGCAATATATAAAAATATGTTCAAAAATTCCTTATTCACCGCGCCAGTCACTATTAATTGTGTTGTGAGTGTGAGTGAGTGTCCTAAATTTAATTGACGCATTTACGAATACTCCCACTTGTTAAAACAGTTTATTGGTATTTTATCAAGTTGTTTTGTATGCACTATTTTATTTAACATATAATTAACATGTATAGTACAGTGGAGCTAAATGTGAATTATAAAAAAATGAGTTGATTATAGCTCAGGATTATAGTATTGGAACTAAGAAAAATAAACAAACACAATAGATGGAATGCATTTAGAAAAGAAAATCTTTACGTACTGAGTGTATTTTACATACGTATTGTGTGGTAATGGTTGAGTAAAGCTCTAAAGCCAAGTAAAAGAAATCTGGCTTCGTCAATGTTGGAGTATTTTTTGAAGTACTTAATTGGTGTTTATTTAAATTTAATTGGATCTTCTAATATGCATTTTATTTCTTAGTCCAAAATTAATTGTTCATGAGGCTATATTTCAAAGTAAAAAAAATAATACAAGCCTGTGTTAGATAACACGGGCGCATAGGTCAGACGTAGAATACGTTAGTCATTTTGCAATTAAAATATATGAATTAAATATAATTTTTGATAAATGATTTAAATCTATCAATAAATTTTATTATATGGCAGCACAATAGATTAGCTGCTTTCCAACTACTTCCCAATGTATTCACAGAAATGTGTTTAGGAAAAACGCCATTGATATAGTGAGCGTATACATCGCCAATCCTTTGTTTTAATGTACATACACACACATTTACACGCTGCTCGCAGAAGTAAACAAACGACAGCAAAGATCTGTAAACTTTCAAGCACACACAAGTGTCCACGCTCCCCTCCCTTCATTTTATGTTCCCCTCCAAACGAACTAACAACCGACCGATCCAACAAAACGAAATGTACACACACACATTTACACGCTGCTCGATAAATAAACAAAGCACAGCAAAGCCAAAATCATTTGATTTCACAACAACAACAAAAACAACAGCGGCATTTACAAACCAACAACAACAGCGGCATGTACAAAAAAAGTCTAAAATATCATGCTCTAAAATATTTATTTCCCTAACTACATAAAACTTTTATATATAGACATATAATTTGTTTAATGAAATTCGAAACAAAACATATTACCAAAACTGAGTAACATATAAAAATTGCTAAAATATGTTTTAATATATAAGTAAAAGTGGGTGAAAGTTGACAAACATTTTCTAAAAATTTTGTGCTCAAGATCAACACCCCTACCTTACCGTATAACGTATTCTACGTTAAAAAGGAAGAACAATTTTAGTTTCAGGATACACAACGGATTATAATTAAGTAGGGTTAAGAAATAAAAAACATTTTTCAGTGCCACTATTTGACTTTGGACTTTTGAAGATAATTTAAATGGTGAGAAGTCGTGATTATAAGGAAATGATTTTTCATTAATTGACTGTGGGGCACCGCCTCAGCAACCAATACAGAAAAAATTCAAAGGCGCCAAAATAAAACTCTGCATATGATTACAGCTGCTCCTTGGTATGTTAGAAATTTTTGGATACATCAGGATTTAAATGTTCCCCTGGTTAAAACAATAGCTTCAAAAAATGTAACAGGATATATAAATAAACTAAAGTATCATCCAAATCCACTAGCCCGCAACATTCTATATTACGGAGGTCACACTCGGTTGAGAAGGAGGAACACTCTTGCTCTTAGCTGAACACGAGACATCTGAAGACAATACAAAAAAACAAAACGCAGAAACAAGTCATTTTTGTATGCTATTGGGTGGACTTAAGTAAACAATAATTGAAAATTCATTTAATAAAAAATAGTGTTAAAAAACTAAGTAATTTACATAAATTGCACCAATGTGCATATAACCATCTTCACATTAAAACTGCTTGCTTCCTTTAAAAAGAAGTGCTAAGGCTCCTTGAAACATCGTTGTTTTATATTTAATACCGAATTAACAAAAGCAAAGGATCAGATGATTCCCATGATTTGATGTTAAACATTAAATCTTATTTTATTGAAAATTCAAATAAAAAAGATATAATAAAAAGAAATATGATTTCTTTAAGTTATTCAGTCGTTTATGGCTAAGAATTTTACCCTGATGCCATCCGTTAGAGTCTCAGGAATTTAAGTCACCTCAAAATTTATTCTCTGGATCGATCTTTAACAAAATTTTATCGTCTCATATTCAAAGTTTCCTCTGGTTATTAGTAAGGCAAACAGTTTACATTTAGTTTTTGTTCATCCCCTGATTACATAATTGGCCCCACTGTAACGAGATATATATATATATATATATATATATATATATATATATATATATATATATATATATATATATATATATATATATATATATATATACATATACATATACATATACATATACATATATATATATATATATATATATATATATATATATATATATATATATATATATATATATATACATATACATATACATATACATATATATATATATATATATATATATATATATATATATATATATATATATATATATATATATATATATATATATATATATATGAAAACGTGTCCTCATCCCAAACAACAATCTAAATGACTTACGTTTTTTCACGAATGTACGACATTTTTATATTTTTATTTACTAGCCACGATATTGTATTCATGATAACTTACTTGGTCTTTACTCCCACTGTTTAGTTTGTCATATTGCCTTGTGAAGACTTAAAGTTGGCTTTTTATTTGTCAGTTATACGAGCAAGTCAATATGTAAAGATTTTTATAAATTTTAATATACAATTTGAAGTGAAGTGAAATGCTTATGAGGAAATACTTCAGTAAGAAAAAATATCATTGAAGGTGGTGTGTTTTTACCCATTTATATAAATCGTAAGCTTCTTCAATATCGTTATTTATTTGTATTTTATTACAGATATATTTTTTTGAAAAAAATAAGTGAATTCGTCAAAGAGCTTTTAAAAAGTGTGAAGAAAATTTGCTTACATAATATTCAGAACCTTTTTTGTTTGAATACAAAAACACACATTGCTCCTTATATGTGCAACTATTGAATGTAATGACCGTATTTTTTAAAAGAGTGCATGTCGCCTAAAGACGGAGTCGATGGCACTCCTGGTGGTCTAAAGCGCAGAACACTGTGCAACAATGGCATTTCGGCACTTCTGAGATTTCTCTATGCAGCTTTGATAGAGATGACTTAAAGTATTTGTAACACTTCAAATATGGCTTCCGGCTTGGCAGGAAGACTGGCACCCATTTTTTTGGATCTGAACTGGTTAGAAAAGTGCCATCGACTTGTTTATGGAGCTTTGTGAGAAGTTCTAATTGTTTCCTAGGAGTTCGGATCTTAAAAATCTTAAGCTCGTTGCAAACTGTCCAGCCAACATAACTAATCAAAACCATATTACCTTGACTTAAACGTGTTTACTAATATAATTTATCAGTTTTGATAAAAAATAAAACATGAATAGAGAATATTATTTTTAAATACTACAGCTTAAGTAAAGCTTAAAGCTTGAATTGTTTGTTAACAAATGCTTAATGTTAATAAGTGAAAATTTTAGTGTATTACCAAAATTAGTTTTATTCTTTTCCTATTATTTTATAATCAAAAGGAATTTTTCCATATATTAGAATTAGCCACGGAACACATATCTCGCATTTTTCTGTAATAATATTTTTTTTTTAATTATTTTATATATTCCAAACAAACTATTTTATTTTTTGTTGTGAGATAAGATGTTTAAATGACTGACACTTTGGTGGCTATAATCAGTTAATCAGTAGAATATCTCAAGAACGTATATAAAACTCAAAAACAATATTTAGAAACTACAAATATATACCTGGAATAGGACGAGAAAACGCTTCTATAAGTAAAACAATAAACAACTTTTAATTGGTGTGAATCTTTGCTTCTCTAGCAACCTTTATATAATGAGTTTCCAAGGTGAAAAAATCTTATAAATAAGATGTACTAATATTACTTATAATATAAACAATTATGTGTATATTTTTGAAATATTCAAATAACATTTAACAGCAAATAAAAAAAATATAAATGGATGTCGCTCAAAGGCCGTAACTAAGGCTTCTAATGACTCAATTTTAGCTTGATATTTAGATAGCACAAGTTTTACTTGACTGATTTATTTAAAAACGATGTTTGTTAAATATTTTCACAAAGAACATTACAAGGACTAACTTGGTTCCTTTTTCTCAAAGGTCTCTTATTAACATATAAACAAGTAGATATAAATGTGGCTATTGATATTTTAAGAAACGTTCTAACAGCCTACATTTTTTTTTTTTTTTTTTTTTTTTTGTTGGAGATAAACTTCATTTTAAATTTTTCCACTTAAACTATAGCCATATTTATAATTTTAATGACTGCGAAAAGCTATTGCCTAAGTAGGATCTGAGCCCATCTTATGTATAGAAGCATCCACCCGCTAAGCTGCTTCATATTTAATTTTTTCACTCCCACACCCATAATGACCATTTACGCAATGTATGAAAACTTTGCTGTCTACAAAAAATGTCTACGGTGAGTAAAAGTACAGTGCTGAAAGAAGCTTAGCCAAGCTCCTCCGTAAATTGAGAGATTCCAGGGATACCTCACAATTGGTTTACTGAGGAGTTCTGACGAATCATAGAAATAAAGTTTTCTTTTACAATAGACAATTTAGCTTTTTTCCAGTCCAGATAATATGAAATGTTATTTAATATGTCTTTTATTTGAATAACAAAATATTTTCATACATATTTTTGACTATATGAAACAGTATTCTAATCAATCTAATGATTAACATGAAGCTTTAGTCGCAGGATTAAATAAAATCTTTCCAAATTAATTTTATGCTTTCGTACAAATATTTTGACATTTTCAATCCAAATTTTCTTGCCATAATTCTATAAACATTTTCCAAGCAATTAATTTTTTGTAGAAGAAAAGTAGGAAATAAAAAAAATACCATCATGTTTGATATTAAACATTTCCCCCTTTCACGTTTCAATTGCTTACGGGGAACTCGTTTAACTTTAGCGATTACTTTCCACTTTAAGTATTTTAAAATTTCGTTCCTTCTTCTTTTATTTTCATATTAATCAACATTTTCTTTTCTTTTTTTGCTTCCTTCACTAATCCCCCCTCATAGACAAAAGGATGTGGCTTTTGTTGCTGATAATTTTATGTGTGAACATTGTTTATAAATTTAAATAAAGAAAACACTTGTTAATATTTAAGTGTGTGTGATAAATGTACAAAAATAAATCTTTGTTAGCAAACCCTGCAGTCGAATAATATTTTTTCTTTAACAATATTTCAAATATATTTTGACTTCAGTCAGTGTTAAGCTAATCTAAGAAAAATTCTTAGTTTAGCTGAAGTAAAATATTAAGAAGAGCTGAACTATATTTATAGAAAAAGCAAGTTTTTCAAGTTACTCAAAGAAAGAAGGAGTCAATGGTTCTGTTCCCCCATTCATTCTTATCAAGAAACTAGCGAATGAGTATTTTAGTTGTATTTCTTACTTCTATTATCAGATCCTTTCAAATTTCATTTGGGAGTGCGCTATATATAATTAAGTTTATTTATAGAAGGGTACTTTTAATAGGCTTAAGGAGCTTTAAAATACTTAATGCAAATTTTTTTTTATTTTACTGTTTTCATTACATTAATGGGTATCAAAAGTTTTTCTTTGAATTACTTCATTTGCAAGCATATAAATAAAAACTAAGTAAACGTGCAACATACATAAACCACTTTCAGAACTGCTGGATATTTATGCTTTAAAAATCCAGCTTTGCCACAAGAAAGTTGTGCTACAATAACAAACAGTGTGGTTTGAATATTTTAAAAAAGCAAAAATCACTTCTGACACGTAAGACAGCAGTAAATCAAGCAAATATAAATTTTACATTAGCTGTGGTAATTGAGATGAGCACGATATTTTTCAGAGTTTTCTCTTTAGAGGGGTGAAAGCTTTCTAAGGAAATGTATTTAAACAAAAACACACACACACACAAAATAAAACAAATTTCTGGAAAAATATATATAAGACTCGCTTTAGAAGTCATGTACAAAAGACGGGTGGATACATCCATAAAATTGTCTTAATTAGAAACTGAATTAATTTGAAAAAAAGGAATTAATTATTTAAAATATAACAAGAGAGATTTAATTAAAATTAAATGAAATTTTAAGCTATTGATGCATGGGAGGGAAGCTTCATTCTTTCACAATAAAACAAAAGAGGAACGTTTTTATTCCCCTAACTTTTTTAAAATGTGAAAAATTTTATGCTGCATAGACAAAATAAATTTAGTTTTTTTTAACAGATTACTACAGACTCGTCACTGTCCCCTGTTCATATTTAATTACGTCTATTATTACAATACAGTAGCTATTTCGCTTTTCTTGGGATTCTATACAAACATGTATCAATTCTTGTTATTATATTTAATATTAGTAATGCTTATTAATATTGCAATACTAATGGAGCAATATATTTTTTAATCACTTACAGGTCCTGTACTGAGCGACATATATTAAGCTTTGATTAAAACTGACTATATAGACGTCCTTTGGGTGCAAATGATTGTATACATGTTGCATGATAATGAAGATAGATCTATGTCGTGTATAATTATTTGTAATGTTGTCTATATAAAACCATTCAACCATGATTATTTATTTTATAATAATCATATACGATAGAGAATCCTTATATTGTATTTGACTTTTTTCATAAATATATGAGGTTATTTAAAGTTCACTGATGATTTGGTTTAGTGGCCAATGAAATGTTATCATATGAACAAATTTGAATACTTTTTAATAGAGTAGGTTATTTGAAATGAACGGGCTAATCCAATAATATTTTCCAAAATTTATAATATTCAAATGTAGAGCACATATATTCGATAATTTACAAATTTCTTGCTCAGAAAACATTATCATTCCATACTCAATGTAAGGCATTCCCCTCTTTTCATTTTATAGTTGGATATGATAGTAACGATATTAAACAAAATACATAGTTTTGCTGAAGTTTATTCTTTCCCGATCTTAGGAATCATCGTAGTCCTCAAAATCTTCCATTCTGCAAGATAGTGTTGCATATATAGCATTAAAAGTTAGATAAAATATTTTCTTTACTGTAAAAAGCAACGCCAAAAGTAATTTGATATTAATTGTTTAAACATTTAGAGGATTTTTTACACTCAGACCAACGTAGACTAGTAGGTAGTGTACTAGACTCGTAGTGCGAAGGTCCCAGGTTCGAATCCTGCCGCAGAACTCTGGCAGTTTGTGTTTGATAATTAAAGGGAACGCACAACAAGCCTTCACTGGCTTAAGTGTATATCGTATGACATGGGCTATCACACCCCTCCTAAACTATCACACCCCTAACCTAAACTAGACCAACAATAGCATTTTCAATTTCATGAATATCAAATCTTAGGGGGATTAGCGGCAACTGGCGGCATCTTAATTACTGAAAACATTATTCAATAACTTCTCTATATCTGAACCCACAAAATTGTCGACTCACACTGAGGTCTTACTTAGTTCAATGCTTTCCTCGCTTAACTTTGACAAAGTATACCATCATCTTTCATAGCTAAAAATTATTCCTGTGAAGGATGGAAAATCTTCTTTTCTTCTTCCAGTGATGTTTAAATAAAATCCTGAAAAAGATTAATGCTCTTTAAGCTAGTAGTGGAATTTGATTCACCTGTTTTTTTTTTTTCTTTTGGTTGGTCGAATTTCTTACAGTCAATATAAGCACGGGCCATAAAACCATTCTCGTAGCTTAAGAACTACTACTTTTTTACTTAAACTCTCTACAGTGGTATCTACTTATATTTTTATATATTTATTCTTTTGCACTGCTGTTCTCTTATTTATTTCTTTTTAATGCAAAAAGCTATAGCATCTTTCAAATTAGTGGTATATGGCCTGGTTTGTTTATATTTTTTATTAACAAATCTGTCTGAAACTGCCTAGGAGAAGGAGCTCAAAAACTTATGTGACCACCCAGATCAAAAACCCTCCTAAATATCATAAAAACGCTGAAATAGAGTCCCTGAAGTATGTCAATTTAATATAAGAGGAATCTTAAAAACAATGTCTTGTCGCAAAAGTAATGCTATAATTTGAACTTGCCGCCATTTTGTTATAAATGAGAAAAAGACTCGGGTTTAAAAAAA
This sequence comes from Germaria angustata, assembly GCA_963681545.1. Taxonomy (NCBI): domain Eukaryota; kingdom Metazoa; phylum Arthropoda; class Insecta; order Diptera; family Tachinidae; genus Germaria; species Germaria angustata. The sequence goes on along the minus strand of OY812999.1, from coordinate 94,629,668 downwards.
ACCTATTATTGAGATGTGTATTGCTCCACAGCCTATTGGGAACTATTTCTCTATATAAAAATCAAATGCAAAAATGGTAGGCAATGCATAAAATGACATATTTTGTGCCACTCTGTAGTATTTTCTCTGTAAGATATTTTATTTCCTATTCACTGATTCGGAATATAATTTCATTGTATTGCGAAAAGCAAAGCTTATATTTTTTTCCAAAGAAAAGGATTATATATTAGATCAGGACTGCTGACTAAAAAAAACATTTCATGTGAAACACATGCAAATTTTCCATTAGCCACGAATAATTTTTTTCTTATGTAAAGATAATGCTGTCATTTATTTACTAAAGGAAAGTTATGATTTTGATGTGGATTTAAAGAAATAAATCTTACTCAACAAACAATTGTTTATTCAAATCAAGTATTACAAGTTGATAGAAATAATATTTTGTCAACGTGATAGTCTAGAAAGTTTAGAAAACAAACAATTCAATTCTTAGCAGCTTTGAAAATGTTGTTCTTTGGTCAATTATGTACTCAAAATTTGAATCTTTTATATCGCCTCTAAATTGCTTCAAGGCTTAAGGAACATATTACTGCTTGATTATGGAAAGCTTTGAGATGATATTTCGAAATTTCTATTGTTTATTTTTTGTTTTTTACTGGACACTTGGCCATACAAGTGACATTCGGTTGAGAAATAATTTCTTTGAAAATCGCATAGCTGGAGTGCCATTTTAAGCAATAAAAGATCTATATAAAGCACATTCTAGAAACTTAATTGTCGAAATATCGATTAGATTTTTATATAGTTTGTTTATAGTTCCTAGTACGTCTGACCAACAATTACTTACAATTAAAAATAAATCAGTTCATCAAGAACATTAAAAGAAATTTAATATACAGATATATTCTAATTAAAATTTTTAACTATTCAAATGAAATAAACAAACATGCAACACAAGACAAGTTCTTGTGTAATTAATGTACAATAACTCATTTATATTTAATATCGTTGTATTTAATTTTTTTTTTTATTATTACAAAATAACATATTGTTTATGGTTATAATGGGCAGTTAATATTTGACTGCTTATGTTCGTGTTTGTGCATTTGAAAATGAACTTTAAGCGCCTTTTTGTGTTGCATTAAAATTTAATTTGTAACACCATTTAAGTGCTTTTATTTAAACAAAAACTCAGCGACAAGTAATAAAATATAAATTGCTTTGCAATATCGTTAACCATTTATTTCTAGTTTTATTCATAATTTAAACACATGAGTCTTTTTAAATACATATACTTTAAGTACTTAATTAAAAATTAAATTTTGTATATTAAAAATAAATTTCAAAAGCAATGAAGGATTTTTAAAAGAATTAGTGAAATAAGAAACTTTTTACGAGAATATGAGATTAGCTTTATTTCTTTTGTGACATTTTATATTTTCAACGATGTAACATTTAGTGTAACACTGCTTGCACCAACCGATATTATTGTCTATTACTAGACTAACGTAAAATTTTGTGCAATCTGCGTGAGTTAGTTTCCTCTTCCCAGCCATTGTTCGTATTAGCACAAATATTGCCCAAGGTTCAGGTTGCCCGAAATAGATCCTCACGCTAGATATAAAATTAATGGAATGATATAAGACTGAAGGTAAGTAAGATTGCAGAGGTTATAGGAATCTCAATTTAGCGAGTATATCATAATTGGATTCGATAGGGGTATCTTAAATATAACGCTCTTTTAAGAACTTTTTTGCTGTGGACAAAAATGGGGTGAAAATTTTGTTATACCAGGAGAACGGAACAGTAATGTTTTCTTCTGCTTATTACAACGAGAGGATGGTGAGTATAGCGGCCGCTAGAACTGATCCATTCTGTTAGTGTTCTTGCTGGCTTCTTCTAACTTTCATCCTAAAAAAGTTGTTAACAAAAAAATTAGCAAGAATTAATAAATTCAGGACTTAAACATGGGCCAAACTTATTAAATTTTCAGTCAATTTTTTTTTCTTATATATAATTTTAGTGCAAATTTTATCATTAATAAAGGGTCATCCAAAAAACGCGCCTACATGTTTCTTTGAAATAAAACACAAACTATTTGCAATTTTTTCAAGCTGTTTTTTTTATTAAAGGTATGATCCATTACAATTATAAGTGGAATAGAATATCGTTCAAATGTCCACCATGACTGCGTCTGCAGACATCAATCCGAATATCGAAATTTTCAATGACTTTCCGACATGCTGCTGGTGTTATTTCACGAATTGCAACTTTAATGTTGCTCTTTAGATCATTAGTTGTTTGTGGCTCGTTAGCATACACTCGACTTTTCAAAAAACCTCAAAAAAAATCTAATGGTGTTAGAGCACATGACCTTGGAGGCCAATTGAAATCTGCATTTCGTGAAATTACACGTTGAGGAAATTTTGTTCGCAAAAGCGTAATGTTTTCTCGAGTTGTGTGACATGTAGCACCGTCTTGCTGGAACTAGACGTCAGACACATCAATATGATTCAACTGGTTAAAACTGTACTACCTTCTAATAAAACAAAATGGCTTATGTCATTTGAAAAGATGTCACGTGTAAAAATTATATAGTGCTGAAATCTAGGCGTCACATTTGGATGACCCTTTATATATTTTTAGATGAGATTTACTGTTGTGAACTCTATTGACCTTTAATTTTATATTAAATTCATATTTATTAAAATTAGTTAACCGATAGTTTTCTTAAAAAAAAAAAAAAATTATCAAAAGAAAAACTGTTAAATGAGAACTTTTGCTTTAAGTACAACTTCAATGGACAATATAAGTGCATACATTAAATGAGAAATAATCCATTTTAATAATTTTGAAAGAAAATTGTCATAAAAATCTATATATTGTTACTGAGGCACTTCATTTCATTAAACAAAATATTAATTTGGTTATACTTTTTTTATCGGAAATAAAGAAAATTTTCAGTTTTTATTGTTGCCTTCACTACAAATAAATGAAACGAATTATTATTTGGCTTACAAGATCAGACCATAAAATGGATAAATATAAAATTTTCAACCTGCCATAGTTTTATAAATCCCAATCTTTTTCATATAAACTTTAAACATTTAAGTTCTGGGAACTTAGTCTACAAAAAAAAATAACAAAAAAAGTCATAATCAAACTTATGCACTCGTGTTATCTGGATATTTTAATTATAATGAACTTCTTTTAAGGCTAGTGTTTCATAATAAATTTTCTACTATTAATTTTTATTAATTAACGCATTTTATTTAATATTGTATTATTGTATAACTAATTATATAATGAAAATAACAATATAGACAATACAAATATTTTAAAATCAACTCAAGCATTTACATCTACATAAATATTTAAATAATTTCCTAATTTGTAGGTCTAAATATAAAAAAAGCACATATATTTTATTATACAGTCGTAATATTTTCTGTAATGCACAATGGGTCTGGATGTATAAAAATCAATTTAATTCTATCTCAGCTAATGGAAAAATTTGTGTGTTATTTGTATAATATATGCAAAACACTCATATTATCAATTTAGACTTCCTACATAGGATGAACTTAAATTTGGTTGTCAACATCTCAAGGCTAGTGCAACTTGAGGCACAAAAAAGTCATTAGTACTTTGAAATAAATAATGATCACAGCTATGAAGGTTTTGCTTATAACTGACTGGATTTTAATCTGCCACCATGCAATCCTATATGTTTTATTATTGGTGAGAACTTCTTAAGGCTGTAATTGAAACTACAATCGCTTTTGCTTACAATGTATGCCCTATATGCCATTTTGAGTGATTGTAAAATGCCCATGTGCCCAATGAAATAATTGTCACCCTGAAAATAATATATATTTGTATTCAAAATATAAACAAAGCGTTGAATATAAGAAGTTCAGTGGGCAAATGTTCTACTTAATTTAGTGAAGAAGAACTCCAATTTCATTAACACAAATAAAAAATACCTCTCTGTCTCATATTTGAATATGTATGATGAAACTCCTCAAGATATGCCTCTAACCAAACTGCCATCAGTATCATGTCTTTTAACTATTTGGTGACTTCAAAGCAAATGTTTTTTGCCTCTATTACGCACCAAAAACTGTTTATATCTGTACTATATCCATATATCTTCGATCTGGATAGATTGCGATAAATAACAAAAACTTATGAGAGGTAAATACGAGAAATTAAAATGTTGTACAATTACAAAAAATGTCTTTTCGTTTAGGATTTCTTATATGGTTTGGATATACATATAAATGAGCTTTATTGCTTAGAATTTTTATAAATCTAGCCCACTTTTCTAGTTGCACCATTAAAACGTGAAACGTAATGTGTTGCGTTAATTTAATTTTAGCTACAACTTATTCTCTCTGTAATTAAGTTTATTAGATTTGCTCCCTCCTTTTTACATATCTCTCTCTCCTTCTCTCTTTCTATTTATCGTAAACTCTTTACTATCGTCGTCAAATTTAACTTTTAATTTCAAAATTTGCAAACCATTTTTTAAATATGTTAAGTGCTATTTATTTTTCTACTGGTCCCATTGTGCAGTATTATAAAATATTTTAAGCGACATAATCAAACTGCAATAAAAATAATTGTATGATTTTCAAAAAAAATGTATTCAAATTTATGACGTAAACATTTATTTCAATTAAAATTCTAAATACAATATTTTACGGCCAGACATATTAAATGCGAGTATATAAAATTGTTTCCATTACGAATCAGAAAGATTCTAGTATTAAATTTTTTCTATATAATAAATTTTTATAAGAGAAAATTTCTGTAAAAAAATTTTTTAACACAATAATTTTCTAATACAAAATTCTATTGATAAGATTTCTTTAAAAATAAATATATTATAAAAAGTGTGGTATGGTGCACTTTGTTAAAACTCGTTGCTTTTGGTGTCAATAAAGAATTAATCAAATCAATATAAAACTTCTTCAAGAATCACACTATAATAGCATTTGTTATATATGGGATGTTATCAAACCAATGCAATATTAATACAAGGGTACCATAAGGCAGCGTCATTTTTCTTGACATGTTTCTTGTCTTTTTAAATGAACTTTAAAATCTATCTAGTCTTTTGTAGATGACAGCAGCAGTTGCCATTTATATTTTTTTAGCAATAGTCTAAGATTATTCGATATTGAGGCCATGAGACGAAATATGACTCACATATTATTTTAAGATTATCATGGGCCTATGAGTCGAATTTAACGCTCATAATCGTATGTATAAATTGTATTATAAATATGTTCTTTGTATAAGAATATATTTTTTATGTCGTTAGAGAAACATTGAAGTGTCTCGATTTCTTAGCATGATGCAAATAATAATTCACTCTTTATAATCTTCTTACCATTTATACCAATTTTCTTAGTCCCAAAAGTCTACTTTGAAATCGCTCTACTTAAGGCATTATGGGGTATGTTTTCGACTGCTATTGATTCTATGATGGAATATTCTTTAATGAGGCCTGGTTTTAAATAAATTTAAATAAGGGACTTCATCGTTGTGCAGACTTTTCTTTTCTTACCAAATATATTTTACAAGGCTTTCATTAAAAATTTGACTCAATTAATAGTTAAATTAGGTACTAATTTAGCAATTTATTAATTTTGTTTTTGTATGGCAGACTGAGTCCAATTAAGATCTTAAAGGAAAACACAACAGGCCTTTACTGGTCTCTATGTAAGCCTTTCCATATGAAATTAATCATCTTTTCTCGGTATCCTTATCTAAGGTTGGGGGGATACAAATTGCTTTGTGTGCTATAAAAACTATTAAAAAATTTAATAAACTTTTTTGATGTTATTAAATCAATTCCTCAAAAAAAATTAAATTAATTAAAATTCTAAAGTAAGTGATAAATTTACTTAATTATGCACCAAATATATTAATATATAACACAGAGCACAGAATTTATTTTGTTTTTGAGGAAATTTATGGCAGCCGCAAAAACCACAACTTCCTTAATAACAAACCTTTAGCAAGTTGAACTGCACATATAAATTTATATACATAAATAAAAATCCTTTTCAGCAAACAAAAAACCACAGAAAGAAACTAAAGGCCTGCAATAACAGTGGCAGCTACAAGACTTAAAATAAAAAATAGCCACTTATTTAGGCCGATGAATTCATTTCGTAAATTTAGACCCCTTTTAACCAAAAAAAAAAAAGAAAGAAAGAAGGGAACAAGTGTAATGAGAATCTGTTAACAAAATGAATCACTTGTATATTTTTGATAAATTAAACAACATTTAAGCAATATTTCTGTCCTTTAACATAGATTTCAAAGGAAAAGATTTATATCATGAACATTGTGGCCATAACCCTTCTCTGTTAAAAGAAAAATTATAGTTTTTGTCTAAAATTTACATTAATTGAAATATCATGGAAACTAAACCTTAACTTTATTGGAAAAGCCCCCCAAATTTATGCATACATTTGTGTAAAACATATAAAAGGGTCAGCCTTAAGTGAACTCGTTTATAAAAATATTAGATGGGAAAAAGGAACCCCAAGACATTTGGGCTTAAGGTATTAAACTTTTGCACCCTAAAGGCTTAGGTTAAGAAAATTAAATATGAATGTATAAGTTTAAGTTTTTGTCCTTAAGGTATCATATTTTTCATAAAGGATTACTATTTTGTATTTTATTTGTTGCATATTTTTGGAATATAAAATGTTTAAAAATAATCACACATTGTTAATAACACAAAGATGTTAAGCTGAAAGAAATAAATTTGCTGGGACTCTTGTGTGAAACTTCAGTTTTGTTAAAGTACATAGAGTATAGGGTTGCTTAGAGTTTTCTGAGATCATTTTGTGGACCTATAAGTAATATTTGGAGAGTATTTTGAATGAGGTCCTTAAAAATATATTGCCTAATTATTATTTTCCATGTAGCAATAACACAAGTCCAATTGTTTACAATGGCGGCGAATTGATATATCGCAATGTTCATTTACACTGACAGCAATAACATCACCGGCACGTACTCTTCGCATACGGGTTGGAGGATTAATGTCCAGTAAATTTAAACTGGTGCAAAATTTACTCCCAACAACTTGAATAGCTGTTTCGTTGGTCGATTATGACGACCAATAATTTAGAAAACATATCTTTCAGACAGCACAAGCGTTCGGTGAAATGGCAAAACTTACTGTGAATTTTTGCCACTAAATAAAAAATAATAATTTATGTTGTATATTTTCTCTATTCTTATATGAGTTATATATATGAAAGTGGCGAAAGATCTAAACAAGATTTGAATGAAAAGGTGTCCAAGAAATGTAAAAAACGCTAAAGTTGTATACACTTATGATTCAAATGTTTATTTTTTTTTTTAATAATTTGTTTATTATTATATCGGTAATCCTTAGCATTTTTTACGGCAAAATTTAAGCGAATATTTAAAGACCCCATTCATCATGTGAAAACCGAATTATATGTATGAATTTTGCTATAGAATATAAACTATACTATACTTCTCCTTCTAACGTATATGGAGCATTTAATATGATTGTTAAGATGATTCGGGAATTAAATTACTTAAACTCCATTGAAGTTACTACTATAAGTCATAGAAAAATGTTCTCTGTTTTTCCTTCCAACATGTATCTATTTTTCATAATTGAAGATATTCAAAAACTTTCAATTGTCCCAGGCATATTTGTTGCCACTAAAATGTTTAACACATGCCCTTTTAATAATAAATACTATGCAAATTGCAAACGGGACTACAAATCGCTTACACAACCACAGACAATCTGCTTATACAAGCAAAATTCTATAGGGACGCACAAGATTGCAAATACGCAAATCAATTTATTTAAATATAAAATGTGAATAATGAACAATATTTTTAATTTAAAATATGCAGGTGATGAGAAATGAAAAACCGAGAGCAATAATTTTTTTCTTTCAACATTTCCATTCAACGAAATTGCAAATCAATCAATAAATAAATGAAATGAAAATCAATTTGTTTGTTTTATATGGTTGGTGTTTTCATCTGTATAAATATAATGCACACACATACACACACACACACACAGACTCATGTACACTAACAGCACACATATACCACTTTACATAGCTTGTAAGCTTGCCCGTGCAATTGAAAAATTGTTGGTAGTGGAGGTATAGTCATAGTCTCTTCTGGATGACAGTACTAAGGTTTCAATTTGTAAATGATTATTATCATTATATTATCACTGTCCATTGCTAAATATTTTAGATGTTTTCAGGTTATGAAAGAAAGACAGTAGTAGAATAAAGTAGCAGTGGCAACAATTTATCGTAAATTTATATAAATTTGTTATCCAAACAGCAAAAAAGGACATCCGAGGACGATCCCCTTGATAACAGGCACACTTACTCCGCTATAAAAATAAAGAACAATTGTAATGCTCAGGATGATTAGCAATCTACATAAAACCACAAGTCTATAAAATTATAATCATCAGGAGCCTTTACAGAAGCAATTACTTTGATGTTTTATTATCTATTAGAAGTCTTTCTCTTCTATGTGGGGTAGTCACGGAAAGGATAACCTGTATATCTCTATTCAATTCAAATATTTCATACCAAGTAGTATAAGGGGGTCTAATAAAAAAGGGAAAAACAAGAAAATTTATAAAATTTGCCCACATGGCCACTCCTTTATTAATGTCAACCTCACCCACTGTCTGAAAGACTTGGTGACCCCGGTTGCGCTAAAGAGGCTGTGACAACCGATCTTGGGCGGGATTTCCTTAATGATTTGCATGGCTAAATAACTACATACTACTGCAAGAGTGGTGGCGATGTTGGCAGCACCAAACCAGGATCAGACGCTATGATCTAATAAGCCGTACGTCTTAAATATAAACCAATTAATAAAACCAGAACAAGAGTGAAAGCTAAAAAACATAAAACGTTTGACGGAATTTATGGTCCTATGCTCCCTCCAGGAGTGAAAGTAACATATATAAGGAGCATAAGCCATTTTCCCAACGCTTTCTAAATGAGATCAAAAGTATCCTGGATAAATACCATGTAGTAAATTTTGACAGCATGAGTGCCTGTTTTAAATCTCATCAGATGTGATAACTTTGCAAAGAAATATAAATTCTCGTGGAATTTTAGTTCACTTTACAAAATCTGGCCACTGATAAAATAGAGAAAAAAATTTTTAACTTTAATATTTACAACGATATGGTAGAAAATATCTGAAGTTATGGATTGGTTATGCAAACTTAAACTTTTTGAGGCATTTTAAATTTCAAACTAAAAGACGGGTGGTTCGTTTGATATTGGTACTTTTTCGCAACAAACTTTTAGAGGCTTAAAAATGTTTCGTTTTACAAAATGACGCAAAATAACAATAACAAAATTTTAACTGTTTTCTTTGTATGGTAAAAGAAAATTTATATTATGACTTGAGGTGTGTGAGTTGCCTGCTGCATGAAGAGAAGGAGAAAATATCATTACTAATTGAAAAATTGTGAAATTACAGTCCAGCAAGATGAGTAATCGTTTTTGGAGGAAATACATGAAATTTTTTCCCACTTCCCTTACTCACGCCTCATGTTGATTTTCAAGCCATGCGTGATATTTTATTAATAAAAAAACATTAATTTGATTTTCTTGCATTAAAATCACATAAAATATTAGTACTATTTAGTCAAAATCAGGATAATGTTTCTCTTTGTTGTAACTGTGTGTTGTCAACCAACAGTCATTTGCACAGTACATTCTAACAAGTCATTGATGTTTTTAATATTTAATAATTTTAGTTATTATTATTACTTATTTATTTCAATATTAGACATCAAAAGTCTAAGATTGTACATTAAGCATGAAAATTTAAAAGTAACAAAAAAACTTTTTAAAAAAGTTTCAAAAGCAATTACACATTTGAAAATAAGAATTAAAAGAAATAATTTGTTATAAGTTAACAATTGTGAAATGGAAATATTTATTATTGCTTCATGTTTTTATAGAAACTCCAGAGACTAACAAAATATATTAAAAATTGGTCCTTAGGCAGGAGGTTAGATCTTTGGAAGTAAATTTTTTTGATTCTATTTCAAAGCAAACAGAAGGCACTAACTTTTAGTATTATATTATTAAATTTATATAAGATCAAATTTCACTTAATTGCCATTCAAGGCATTTCTAATTCTTCTCAGTTGTGTTTGTAGCATTAGACCAAAATTATAGTTCAGCCGTCAAAAGGATTTAAGGACTAGAAGATGAGAATTTTCTACATATAATATATTCATGACTTCCTGAGCATCATTAGGACACCAAAGTGATGTACAATACAAAATCTACTTCGAAAAAGAAGTAAAACATACATTTAACAATTCTTACGTGACTGGGGACTAGACTTTAAGGTAAATTTTTTGTTTTATTTCAATAAAACTTAACTCACCTTGCTTTGTTGAGGTTTCAACTATTTATATGTCGATATTAAGTTGAACTCAAATAATAAAATTTTCAAACAAAAATTTTTCAAATAAAAAAACATTAGGAATAAATTTCAATAATAAATATTTTTCAAAAATATTTACATACAGAATTCTAAAAGTGTTATCAAATGTACGAAGTTATTAGCAAAATCTAGATTTTATTCAATAGAACTGAACTTCTTTTTTTAACTGCATTTTTAACTGTTCAGCATAAAAAATTTTAGTATTTAAGGAGCTGACACCGATCACTGTTCAAGAGAAAATGTTCACGGGTTATACATATACCCCTATACTCCTATTTGTTGTACAGATTTATATGTAAATATAATAAATAAATGCAAATGTCTCATTGAATTCAATATAAATTCAATTCGAATTTGTAGATTGTATGTGCATCAATAAAAATATGTATTAAATTCAATATTCGAAATTTAGTCAAAAATAATCATTTAAAAAATTTAAATTTATGTTGTGTCTCAGCTGAGCATATGCCTGCACTTCATTACCAATAAGCGGTAAAGTGGTGTGTTTGTATGTAAATTTTCCAATACTCTTATATGGTGTATGGGCTAAGACTTCACTACCATTTTATTGCAAAAAGTTCTTAAATGATCGCCCAACATGATGGTAAAATACTGAAATGATGTCATGGTATGAGCTGGTCTATTCTTTGCATTTTTCTTTCAATTTCGTAATTTCATGGATTACTTGCATCTTTCGAGATATTTTTTAAGGTTTTAACAACAGCAAGCTCAATGACATCTCTCATACATTGCCACTGAGTATAAAACGATGGAAATTAAAGCATAATACCAATAAACTAGCAGCTTTATTTCTAAAAAATTTTAACTAATATACTTGCCAAGTTCTTTGTACTAAGGTCCAAAAATTTTCCTTACGATCTTTCCATCATCTACCTGGTGTTCCAGTGAGTCGTTTCAGCTATGACGCCTTTATTACTCCAAATATTGGAAAAGTTGTTTTAAGTGTCCCTTCAATTAGGGAAAATTTGATTGCACTATGACAATTTTGATTATTTTATAGTTTTAATTTATTTTTCAAGCTTAAGGTCTCTTCTAATTTTTTAATCGAAATTTCGGTACTCATTGAGTAACATCTTCAGGATATTTGTTTTATTTGGTACTCGATGATACTAAAGTATCGTTTAAAAATTAAAAGAGACTTTAAGCTTGTAAAATAAATTAAGTTAATAAATTAAAATAAAACAGTCACAAAACTAGAGCATATATAGTTTCTATTATTATTGGTCAAGAAGGACCACATCTCATTAAAATATGCCTCATGCCCATGACATTTGAAAATTGTATGACATGAGGCAACTTAAATCACGATGCCGTCAGCAGTTGTTGATATTTCTAACCAAAATATTTTAATTGATAATTAGGAATAGTTGGTATGAAGAAAAATGTGGAAAAATTACACTTTTTTGGCCAATTTTTAAAATTCTTTTATTTTTAAGAATTTTTATATTCATACATTTAAAAGTATGTAAAAAAAGAAATAAAATGACTAAGTAGAGGCGTATTAAAGAGATCATAGAACTGATTTTCCGAATCCGCTTCTCTGTTAAAACCGCTCGTTTCTTAATGAGACCGCATCCATTCGTGTAGAATAACCTGCTCGGAGAGGTCTTTTCTGTCACATTTAGTATATAAATGTTTAAATCAAATGTTTACGGGCACTACTCCATACATCCATCTATGGTTTTTTAAATACCCTATTTCCTAGTTTTAGCACAATTTATTGCACGAGTAATGATCATCGCCTGTTTGTTAGTCTATGAAAAAATATAGTAAAAAATTAACTGCAGCTATCCCGATAAATTCAAAGGGTCACATTTCTTTTTATTGAAGTGTAAACCATTGAAAATTATTTGAATAAAGTACACAGAAGCGTTAACAAATTAGTTTCAATAAAATTATAATTTCTATAAGAAATTATATCTTAAGAGTCCAAATAAACCATACTACTCCATTTTAGATTTAATTTTTAGCATTCGCAATTATTTCTAAGTTAGTTTCAGATATGTTTTTGTACTTGCAATGATAAAAAGAGGAACAGGCTAATAGTTGAATGTCAAAAAATTAGTGGAGGCAAAAATAGACCTTTCCAGCAACATATAAAGCAAATTGTAACTTTTTTCCATGCTAATTGTAGGTTATATTTAGGTGCAAAAATTTTTCAACTTTTTCCACTATATGGTTTTTTTTTAATATTTATCTGGCTAATCGCTTCTTAAACATTTTTGTATATGGCGCATGAAACTGATGCCTTTAAAACTAATTGAAGCAGATTAACCAATTAATTTAAAGTCTGTAAAAAATTTTCAAAACTTTATTGTGTCTATACTTGAAACTATAAAACTTTAATGTGTCTACATTTGCATATATGTATTTATATCAGAACGTGCTGTTGTACACATATTGCTTTAATAAAAATTACACCTTCAATTAAAATGCCTTTGATTTATGTGACGCTTACCTAAAACATGTTACATAGTCAAGAATGGGTAAAAAAAAACCTATAAAATTCAAAAAATATTTTATTATGCTTAACAACATTATTTATAGCTACAAGCTACAATATCTAATGCTGATATAAAAATGACTAAAAAAACTCACAAATCATCGTTAATTTAGTTGTAAAAACAAGAAAAAATCATTAACTAATATGAACACACAAACACATGCATACAAAATAAAATCCAATATCACCATCCTTGTCATCTGTACAACATACTGGCATATTTATATGTTTAAATACATACGAGTATGGGCTCGAGTATGTATGTAAATTTTCCACATATTGTAGGAACCACATTTTAGTAGATACTAACATCTTTTTGCCTCCTTTGCTATATGACGAAATTTATAAAATAAATTAGAAACGCCTTAATGTGGCAAAAAAAAAATTAAAATTTATAATTAATTTATTACTTGGAGTTCACTGGATATTCATGGTATAGGAATTTTAACTACAAACAAAAATTACACAAACAATTTTGAAAACACTTTGTTCCTTTTGATTACCGCCAGGTAATAAGAAATGTGTTGCTCAATATATATTTTATATTTCACTCAGAGTACTTTTTTAAATAACCCAGCCTTTTATGTTTCCTAATCATTTAAAAATTCTTTTTTTAAAGCTAATTTTACAACTGCACAGTGGGAAAATTAATATATAAGTCAAATTACGATTTTCGTTATACATTTTTAATTAAAATGTTTCTCAATTTTCTCCAATATCTAGATCTATATTTTTCTCTAATTTGTATTATTTTTTCTAAGCAAAAGAAAAATGACTCTGTGCAGGGTTAATTTTTGAGCAACTGGTAACAAACAAGAGACTAGAAAATTTTCCTATCATACTAGATTATTATCAAACACAAACTGCCAGAGTTCTACGGCAGGATTCGAATCTGCGACCTTCGCAATACGAGTCTAGTACACTACTAACTAGTCTACGAAGGCGAGTTTCTTCTATCATACTAAATTAATTCCTATCATACTAAATGAACAAATTTGAAGAAATATCCTAAAATTATAAATAGAAATTTATTAAGCATGAAAAAGTATACTTAGAAGAAATGTGCTGATTGTGGGATTTCAGTCAGCTTAGAAAATCGATGACATATTAATATTACGAGTCATTCTCAAAATAAACTCAATAACTTAGTAATTTAGGAAAGCTCTTGTTGCATATGGGCTTAATATAAGATACACAATCATGAAATTTGCCATTTACAATTACTATATGTGTTTTATTAAAAAAAATTATTAAAACGTGGTAATATTTTCTTGTTTAGTACCTGTTTAAATTATAATATAATATATATAAAATAATTTATAAACTAGTTTATTAATTTTCAAACACCAGGAATTTAAGGGCTATATTTTTCTAAGCATTTGAAATTTATAAGAAAAAAACTAGAAATTATATTTTTATTGCATTTTGCAATACAAATAAAAACGTATATTGACGTTTCGTTTCACAAAATGCAAAGTTGCATAAAAAACTATTATTCTAAAATAAAATACTCATGATTGTATATTAGAGGTGGAGAAAACATCGATGGTACTATCGATGTATCGATGTTTTTGCATCTTTGTTAAACATCGATGTTTAATGACGACTATCGATGTTTTCTTTATCATCTCTGAAAAAATCGACAAGTTGAAAGAAAACACGCAAAAGGTGAGGATTAACTGAAATTTTATTTATTTCTAGTTTATTACTTTTACTTAACATATAGGAAATTTGTTTCGTGGTTTATAATATAGGTGTTGGTGACAACCGTGGGGTTATATATCAAAAATGGAGAAACATCTTAAAAGTAAGTAAAAGTTAAAGCAAACGTGTGTGCTGCAGAGTGGTGCGCGGGAATTTAATTTTTAGGCCGTCAATTTCCAGCGCACATTTACGTCCGACATTATATGGCTATAATGTTATTTTTTCTTCTTTACAGGAACGTCAGAGGAAGTCAGTGAGGCTGAGTCCTCAAAGCGCAGTCGGGAAGGGTCGTATGTTTGGCAGCATTTTCAACGAACGAAAGAAAGGACAAAGGCTACATGCACTCATTGCGGAAAAGTGTTAAAAACGGCTGGCAATACGACGAACCTTATGGATCATCTGAAACGCACGCATCCGAATTATCTAAATTCAAAACATCCTGCACCAACGAAATTGGATGCATTTTTAGTCAGAGATGTGCAGTATCCAGCTGATTCAAAGCGTAAGGTAGAACTAGATGAATATGTAATGCGTATGATTGCACTAGACGTGCAACCATTTAGTATTATCAATGACAATAGATTTCGTGCTTTGATGCACAAAATGGATCCCCGGTATAAATTACCTAGTAAAACCTACCTACGAGATGTATCGCTTCACAAAGTTTACGAGACTTTAAAAGACCAACTTCGGTCTGTATTGGAATGCGTGGAGTATGTCGCAATCACAACAGACGGTTGGACTTCAAAAGCAAATGAGGGCTATTTGACTATAACTTGCCATTTTATTAATTCTGAATTCAAGCTAAACTCAGCCGTTTTGTCAACAGCTAACCTTTTAACGCCCACCAACCACACTGCTGCGAATATTGCAGCCTCAATTCGCGAGGTTTTGACGGAGTGGGGTCTGATGCAAAAAGTTGTTTCTATAGTGACCGACAACGACTGCACTATGAAGAAAGCATGCGAGCTTCTGGAAATTAAGCATTTGCCATGTTTTGCACACACCATAAACTTGCTAGTTCAAGATGTCCTTAAACTTGAAGTACTTGTGCCCATTTTGGCTAAATGTAAGTCCACTGTTTCCTTTATGAAACGCAGCACAATTACAATGGCCAAATTTAAGCAGGCCCAGACTATTGAAACTCCACTTGGCCTGATTCAGGAAGTGCCAACTCGATGGAACAGTGCCTTCCAAATGATAAAACGACTTTTAGAAACGAAGGAAGCACTATCATCTGTTTTATTATGCACATCTAAGGCTCCGGTTCCATTTTCCGCAGAGGAAATCGTTACTTTGAAGGAGTTTGCGGAACTTCTTACTCCGTTCCAAGATGCAACTCTGGCTATTTCTGGCAGCAAAAATGCAACAATT
This sequence comes from Germaria angustata, assembly GCA_963681545.1. Taxonomy (NCBI): domain Eukaryota; kingdom Metazoa; phylum Arthropoda; class Insecta; order Diptera; family Tachinidae; genus Germaria; species Germaria angustata. The sequence continues at coordinate 94,613,542 of OY812999.1, read as the reverse complement.
TCTCTGGTCATTCCTCTAAGCTGCGAGCTGCATCAAAAATTGCAAAATTTAAGACCTAATCTTAAAACTGCAGAAGTTGTCTGTGCCTTCGAAATGTTAAGTAGCCGTTTAAGTGATAGATTTGCACACTATGAAACAAGGACTGTTCCCCGCATATCAACCCTAATAGATCCTCGATTTAAAAAGGATGGTTTTAAGTCGGTTTCAAATGCAGATCAGGCAGTTAAGGCTTTGGAGCAGGAGATGTACACCGTTTTGTCAAGAACTCCACGGGAGGAGCCAATACCACCCGAATCTTCTAAAAAACCTCATTTTTCTTTTTTGCAAAACAAAATTAAGTCAAAAATAAAATCATCGCGAGCAGACGCCATTGTAATTTTGAGACAGCACCTGGAAAATATAAATGAACCAGAAGAATGCGACCCTCTTTCGTTTTGGAAGGTACATTTAATTAATGTAATTATACTTAGTATTCTGAAATTAATGAACGTTTTTTTAGACGAATGCAGAAAGTATAGTGGCTATCAAAGAGGTAGTAAAAAAATATTTATGCGTGCCGGCAAATTCAGAACGAGTCAGAACGAATGTTCAGCAAGGCTGGCCAAATTATTTCCGATCGGCGAACGCGCCTCAAGCCGCTCGTCGTCGATAAACTTATGTTTATTAACAAAAACCAGTCAATTTTTGAAAATTTGTAAAGAAATCTTCGATCTCTATTTTTTATACACGATCTCTCATTTTTAAATACGTTTGTGAAACGTATTATTCTTTTAAGCTATGAATTTAAATGTTATGTTTTGTTTTTTTATTATTTTAACCTATGAATTAAAATGTTGTTTTTTTATTTTATTCAATAAATAAAATTTTAAATTTATTATTTTATTTATTAGTATTTTTACCAGTTTGGTGTATATCATTTGCACGTTAATTTTGCATACTTTACAATAATATGTATGTATGCATATGTTCTTCCGAAACATCGGTGTTACATCGATGTTTCGCTTAAAAACATCGAAAACATCGATGGTAGCAAACATCGATGTTTCTCCACCTCTAATCGATGTTACATCGATGTTTCGCTTAAAAACATCGAAAACATCGATGGTAGCAAACATCGATGTTTCTCCACCTCTATTGTATATGGACCTAGTACTTTACGAACTGGGAACGTATAATTAATATCCATTTGCACATTGTGCTCCATGTATAAAATATCAAGTATACGCCACACACACTCTAACACACATTGAACTGTGTTTGTGAAAATTTTGTAGCATGCTTATATGGGCATTGCTAGAAAGGTGTCACAGCGTATGATTAATATGGGAAATTAAAGTTATTTGTGAAATAAAATTTGAATATTTATTTTGTTTTCTTAAAAATAAAAAACTCATGCCTGGAAAAATATATTAAGCAATTAAGACAAACAAATAAAATTGCATATAAGAACTACAAAGCTTTTCGTTGAAATCTAGGAAACTGCAAATAAAATTGGGAAAATTTTCATTAAATCTGAAAATTTTATTGTTTTATTATTTGAAATTAAGAAAATTCTTGATTTTCAATATGAAGTTGGGAATACTCCAAATGAATGGGGAATCTTTGTTTTAAATTGAAAAAATGCGAATGAAATTAAAAAGTGTAATATTAAGAAATATTTACCGATAATTAATGTAAAATTATAAGAAATTATATGTGTATAATCTTGTATCCTTATAAGGGCTTTAATTGTTTCACCACTAGTTTCCTTGTGTAACATTTTACAAACTCTAAAGATGGTTTTGTAATATGTTTAGTGAAAGAAAAGACTTATTCCGTATCTTCACTTCCTTCGTGATAAATTTATAACTTCGATTATATTGAACTAACCTAAATTTAGAAGTTAAATGAAAAATATTTGTGAGGTATAAAATGTTATGTCAGTTTATAAATTACAACAACTTTCTTTTCACAAACTGAGGGCACGTCTGCAAGAAAGACTTTGCAAATATTTGCCTTATATTTTGCTGTTCATATGCCAACCATATCAATAATCATCCAACTTAATAAAGAAAAACATACCGCATATGTAAAATTAACATTTTTGTCAGAGGTAGTATGGATAAAGGAGACCAACTTTAACTGGTTTCCTCGTAGTAAAAAGGATTGGACTCACTTCATACTGGTTCAATTGATATGTCAGGAGTTATTATTAAAATGGAGAGTCCTAGTTTAAGGAAATTGTATTGCCTTACAGCGTAAATATATCGGTCAAAAAGGTTCTTTACAAGTGGAAAGAGTTAATGTATCACAACCCTTATTGGTATGTGATATTTCTCCTTACCACAACTATATGGGTTCCTCTTACTCTTCTGTGGAGCATAGGGCCGCAATAAAAGACTCTTATTACCGAAACAGGGGTTTCGCAGTTGCCCTCAATGTATTTCAGAAAATTCTCAGGAGTTTTGCAGTTCTACAGATTTGCCATTGAGTACTTATTTAACCACAACTAACTCTGTTAAAATTATTTGATTAAAAAATAAAAAAAGAAATTTTAATGCATAGATAAAAGCAATCGTAAAGACCGTAAATATACTTAATGTAAGAGAGCATAGATCTGCCTTTTTAGCATAAGTAATTATTATTTCAATAATATGTCTAACTATGAATCTATACAGCGGAAAAGAAAATTAACAATTTACTAATCTCTAAAATTCGCTCGAAATTTCCCAATTCCTAGTAAAAATTTCTTAACTTTTTTTTGTTTTTGTTTTTTTCTTTTCCTTAGTTTTGCATATAAATTCCAAATTTTATTACGAATTTTTTCAATTTGAACCCACTTGTTAATGATAGTAATTTTAAAATTTTTATACAATTTATAAAAATATTTTTCATGAAAACTTTTCAAAATCTATCACTTACTCAACACTAATCACATATTAATAAAAAATTTAATGCAGTAAATTTATTTCTGTCAAATTAAAAAAAAAAAATCCAAAAATCTTTGTGCTACAATTGTGTATTCATGTGCTTTTATTTTAATTTAACTTTAATTATTTAAAGTCTGTATTTAAATAATAATTGCATTTAAACATAAGTGCACTTGTGTCTTATTTAAGCAATTAATATTGACATAAAAAATTATTGGTGTTGTTGTTGCTATCATGCATGCAATAAATACTCGTATGTATGCATTTTAATACAGATTTAAGCTGGTATAAGTTTGTGTTCTTTTACTTATTCGTTTATTTAAAATTCAAAATAAGTAAAATATGCAAACTTAATTTGTGAAACAAATACACAAAACGTAACGTTGTCATTTGCACGCATGTATAAACTTAAACTATGGCATGTGTGTAAATATGTATGTATATGCTCATGCACTTAAGTGTGTGTGGGTATTTAATTGTAAATATACACTAGAGTTTGTAAATTTGGTTATGTTAACAACGTTAGTGAATATGTAGCTTTTTTAATAATTGAAAATAATTATGAAAACGTAAATTTCTTTGAAGTTTATTACAATATCGAATAAGTCTTTTGATCAGTATATATTTAAGTTGGTATGTAAGAAAACCCATGTAAACTTTGATTAATTTTCTTAGTTCAAGCAGCATATTTAATTCAAATATATATACGTCTTTTGGTCTTGTTGTAAAACTGTCATTTAAATTTAAGAACACCTTTTGCTCCAGAAATACATGGAATTCTGGGATAATTGGTATACTAGGTATATTAACATTATTATTATTATTACACTAATGGCATTGTTATCATTATTATCAATATTTTGATTGATATCATTATTTGCATTATTATCATAATAATAAATCAATATGAAATAATGTAAAACAAAAATACCAAGTTTCCTTGAATGATAAATAGCGCTCTGTTTTACAATAGAAGCTCCTTCGACTACCTGTATATTAAAAATATTTGCACAGATTAACGACATAAATACGAAAAGTTTAAGAAAAAAAAACCAATGCAGTACAATTGAAGTTAACCAAACTTCTTGCCACACAAATTATACAAATCGAGCAGAAATTTTTCTGTATTTTTACAATAAGAATTTATTTATTTTTTTCCATTTTTATTTGCTAAGATAGTAAGAATGGCAAAAATTAATATATACAACCATATAATTTTTATTCTTAAAAAAATAGTAAAGCACTTACAGTTATAAGAAGTTAGTTTGAATACAATAGTCTTAAGAAATTTATGTAACATTTCTTAATAACTTTTTAATTTTTTATTGTTTGTCATTGGCTTAGCTGAGTATATGCCTGTATTTCATTGGCGCTAACCAAATTATCAGTACCCTATTAACAAAATCATGATTGCAAAGCTTTCAAGCTCGTATACCTATACCAAAGTATACAAATACTATATGAGAATCCAAACAAAGGGTACTAATGATTTGGTTAGCGCCAATCAAATGCAGACGTATACTTAGCTAAGCCAACAAGAAACAATAAAATATTAAATAGTTATTTTGGAGAATATCTCGAATAACAAATTTGATAAATATTTTTTTAAAACTTTTGCTTTTGCTTGAGATAATTTGTAGCCTGATTTTACAAAATAAAAATTTAATTATCGTTTGTAGTTGTAAGAAAATGTTTATGGCTAAAATTATAAAAGATTTCTCTAAAAAATTTAACAATATTTGTATATCATTTCGAAACATTCTTTTCTACAAAATATATCACTAAAATCGACATTATATAATTGCAGAGATCAAAGTGCATTTTAGCTTGTTTTCAAAACATGCCAATTTAGTTATAAATATATATAATTTATTTATTTTTTAAATGTTTTATACAGCACACTTTTAAGTAAGATAAACAAACATGTTCTCTTTTACTTAGTGTAAAATTTTGTAAAGCAAAAGGGTTCATATCATTCTGAGTCTACTATTGATTATCCTTATTGATTTGCCTGTCCTTCCTTCAAAATAATTATCTAGTAATGCTCGTTATACCTTTAATAATATCCACTTAAAAATAAGCATCCACAAAATGCATTTATGTATGTAAATGTTAAGTACAAATAAAATATGAATTATAAATAAGAAACTTGAGGTTCTTCGAACCACTTCAAAACATTAGAGACCCCATTTTAAATAGTTAAAGTTTCTAGTTGTTGGAAATGCATTAAAAAAAACTTGAAAGCCTATTTTAAATATATGTCTCTTAGTTCTTTTTTAGAAAAAAATTAAAATGAGGCCTTGGGCAAGGTGCAGTTATTTTAGAAAATCCTTTTATAAAAATTGTGGTAGCAAAAAAATTTAAATCATAACGTGCTACAAATATATGCCATGGCTATTAATTTCCATTTTTAAGCTCATTTTTGAACTTGATTGTAATAATTTGCCCTGTTGTTTTTATAGAATTGAAGCAGTTACTTAAACAAACATAACGGACTGTAATTTCGCATGCTTGACTAATTACAACTTGAAACTCACGAAGTCAACTTATTTCTATAGTTTGTAGTAATAAAAACAATAACAACAAAATTAGTAACATGTAAGCAATAATAACAATAACAACAGCAACTTTCAAATCATCGCAGTGATAATAATCACTTCAATGGCTTCAACCACTTAAAGCTGCCACACAAATTGCATACATTTTTATTCTGCAACTTTATAATATCTCTTACATATTTTTTTCCATCTATTTTTTTGTGTAACCAACAACTATTTATCAAATTACTTAACTAAGTGCAAACTAATGTTGGCTTTTAAAAATTACCTTGTTTGAGCCACAAAAAAATGGCGACAAGGGAATTCGTTACCAACTTAATTATCTATTAACGCTTTTTTATGCACACATTTTTTGTTTAATATTTTCCTTATTGAAAATTGCCTTTTATGTGTTTTCTGTTTTTTATTGTTGTTGCAGTTTTAATTAAAACCCTGTTTAACTAAGGACTAAGTAATTATTTTTATTTGTTATTTATCTACTCGTATGTTATAAAAATATATTTTAAAAAGGCATAAGAGGAAATTTCATTAAAAAAAAACAATAATTTATTTCATCATTTAAAAGGAAACGAAACTAAAATTGAAAAAAGGGGTTTTTTAAATATCTGTGTTTTATCTGATTTGCATTAGAAAAGTAATAGAATTCTTTTTTTTTTATAAAAGTAGACTATTGAATTTTCGTTTACTTCAGGGTCTGTTGTGGTAAGAAAAAATATGTGTTTATAGTTCAACATTAGTGCAAATTTAACAAACGAGAATACAACAGCTAAAAATGGCTAAAAGATTTGTTAAGCACAAATTCAGGCATCTACACAATTTCATCAACAATACGCTATTAATTTTTTTAAATTAGACAAAATACCAATATATAAAAACTTCTTTATTTCTGGAAAAAATATTACTTGTATTAAAATTTTAGAAAATTTTCAGCACATTGTTTTAAAATTTTGGCAATTTAAAATAATATTTTTAGACTGGAAAAATTTTATTAATTCCTGTTAACGATTATTCTCTATATTCTAAGTGAATCTTTTATAAAGTAAGACATAAAAGGCAGCAGAGGGAGCAATGTTCTCATCAGCATTTTAAAGCGTATTGTAGAATACGCTGAAGAATTACATCCGACTTTCTCCAAATTGCGAACTAGGTTAGGTTAGGTTAGGTTAATTGGAGGGGTGTGATAATCCCATGTCATACGACATACACTTAAGCCAGTGAAGGCTTGTTGTACGCTCCATTTAATTATCAGATACAAACTGCCAAATTTCTGCGGCAGAATTCGAACCTGGGACCTTCGCACTACAAGTCTAGTACACTACCTACTAGTCTACGAAGGTCAGACTAAATAATGTTTCTTAAGTTCCAGTTCATTAATTAAGTGCATTTTATTTGTGTATTTTTTGTTTATTGGAGAAAAATTAGTAAGGGGAATAGTAAAGCAATGAAATTATTTAAAAAAATTTCAAATTTATATATTTTTGCAAAAGCTTAAAACTATACTGTTTTGTCAAGTTTGTAGTATAACTTTTTGAAATCCGCTGAGTCAGGAAGTAAGACAACTCATTTAGAAATTGGTTTCTTAATTCTGGGAAATTTATCTACGAAATATAAGGCAAGAGCTAAAATTGAAAACAACCATTTACATCTTTAAATCTTTATTACTTTGTGAACTGTTTGTTAGTAAATTATTTTCTAACCTTGATTTCCTTTTTCTATGAGATAAACTCCTCAAATTTAATATAATTTTTTTTAATATTGGAAAATATATTTTAAATTTTTTATAAAAAAAAAACTTCCAACCCATTTTCTTACGATTTAAATAAGGTTTTTCTAGCTTTTGAAAAATTTTACTTAAACTAAGAGAGCCTTTTAACTATTTTTTAAATAAAAATTTTAGTGGACCTCAATTTCTTTTTTTAAGTGCGCTAAAGCTGTGAAAATTGAGGAGAAATAATATGGTATTTTCTTAACAATATTCTATATACACTATTTGTCATTCAGGTCTTAATTTCTCTGGATTATCAGCCCAGCCCATCAATTTATAAAAGGCAAACTAAATTAAAACTACAAGAATTATAAGATTGTAACACCAAATTTACGATTCTAAAAACAAACAAAATGTCAGTTAGAGTTTCTGATTTCTATTTTCTTGTTTAGAACTTTTCCTTTACTACAACCCAATGCCGTGAAATTTAATTTTTATTGCGTGACCAAAACAAACGCAGGGTAGGTGAATCACATACAATGAAAAACAATAAGCGTACGTGGAAAATCACCCGGAAATTACAGGCATTGTTAAATGCCTTAAGTGTATAGAAAAGACTATGCCTTGGTGTTGAAACTAAAATTGAAATATGTACTAAAAAAATTGTCAGACATTGATTTTGCATGTCCATTAGAGTCGTACAGCCAGTGACAAAGTTTGCGATTATAGAAATATAAATAGAAGAAAAAAAATAGCAACAGCAAATAACAGCAGATAATTACTATTAAAGTGAATTCTAAAGCATGCATTTAGGAGCAAGACAACTCAAATTCCCTGATAAACACTTGTATGCACACATATGCAAGTGCTAATGTACAATAACAGACAGATTGACAAATTTATATTTAGATTTAGATTAACAAACACGCAATATGAACTTGAACTGTGAACACAAATATTCAAAATGAAAGATAGTCAGTTAGTCAAGCCGTCAGTTCGACAGGTAGACAGGTAAGCAGGAAAATAAGTGTGGAAATATGTCAATAAACATTCCACTGATATACAATTAAGGAAATTCATAAAACTTAAAACAAACAAGCAAAGCAAAAAGTTTTAGAATAAATTAATTAACACTATTTTTTCGACCTTTTTTGTTTTAATATATATAATTTTTGTAATCAAGCGTTAGGTCTTTTTTTTTTTAAATAATAATAATTTTATTCAATATTTCGACGCCTCTTTGGGCGTCTTCTTCAGGAAATTTTTTTATTAATAAAAAAATTTCCTGAAGAAGACGCCCAAAGAGGCGTCGAAATATTGAATAAAATTATTATTATTTTTAAAAAAAAGACCTAACGCTTGATTACAAAAATTATATATGTTTTAGAATAAATTTTTTCCTATAATTATTTTCAATTACTAAAAATATTTCAGACCGTTAGAAGTCTTCCCAATTTTTCCATTACCCCTGCTTTTCCCATTTATAGATAATATTTTCTTGCATTAAATAATTTTCACATACTAATGCATTCTTATGAGTGTTTAATTGTGTCATTTAATCAATTGGAATGGTACTCGGGCTCATGCGAATCTCTATCTGTCCATGTCACTGATAAAATACATTTGTGTACATAATGAAATGATTTTCTTCTGTCCACCAAAAAAGGATGTGTCAATCTTTAGCTTTCTGTGATAAACACATACATATGAATTTGTCTCTTGTCTAAATTTTCCCATTAAGTTAATCTTTTGCCATAGTTGTTCTTATTGTATGTATTTGTTAGCCTTTGCATTTGAGTCTTATAAATGTCATTGTTTTAAGAGGTTTCATTTGATTCGAGTGGCTTAGATTTCGAAATACATGAACATTTAATCACTAAGGAATCACAGCGCTATTGAATAAGTAATAAAATACATATTGACCATTTAATACATTGTGCTGTTATTTCACTACATTATTATTGTTGCTGTTGTTTTTGCTATCATTTGGGATTATATTGTGTCTTGTGGTGTTGGTAAGTAATTCGCGTTTGTATCTGCACTTAATATGAAATTAAGTCAAAATCTTAATGCCAACACACGATATGAGAACAGGCAGACATTGAGGTATTACAGAAGTGAATGAATTGAAATATGAAGACAATTTAAAGACAGTTAATGGACTGTAAGTATCTCATATAAGATTTGTATTAAGAACTGCATTAATTTTGAAGGTCTTAGAAAGATATGTATTCAATGAAATTGCATTAAATATACAAAATAAACTTTCAATAAGGGCAGGTCCTTTCTAACGATTTGTAACAACCATATGTTATGATTGTATATAAATATTTTTTTAAGTCAAGGATGCCAATTCACTAGTTTAAACGTAAAATATTCTTAAGAAATAAAACACGGAAACCTTTGATACATCTTGTGTCAAACTTAAAATTTTTTATATTTCTGTACAACTTCCCGCCCATTCCCATATTTTGCATGAATAATACTAAGACATATATATACAAATTATGTTAAATATTTACTCATACTGGGAATAATATGAAGGCATTATATCAAACTGCCCTTTTATTTTTATTATTTAAAAAACATATTTTATATTGTAGGCATTTAAGCAAAAAAAATTTTAATCATTTTTAAAAGTATTTTCTATGCCTCTTCTGTCATTTTATAATGTTTGCTCATTAGGCTTTATGGAAACACATGAACAATCACTTCAGTAACCATTTTGTGCTAAACAGCCTAAAAGTATGCCATTCAATAATTTCAATCTTAAGTGCCGTCATTGTCATTGTAATATGTTAGTTATATGCAAACGTTGAGATAATGCACAAAATTACGATGGAATATAATTGACTCTAGAGAACATTTTAAAAATACGTTTTCTTTATCTCTGTGAAAATGAGAAAAAAATGTTTTAGCAAAAAATTTTGTGAAATGTTAAACAGCTAAAACTTTTGAAAAGATTTTAAATTTTAATTGCGAATGTACATAGAAAGTTTTGCACTAAACAATAAGAAAATGTTTAATAAAAAAAACTACTACAGTATATATTGGATTTAGTGAACCCTAATCTCGTATTGATATGGCCAAATATTGTGTAATTTCGCTCATTTCACCTTCTTGAACTATTCTTCATAAAAGCATTTCTTGCACTTCTTACAAAATATAAAGTCGAAAATTTGTATTTGTTTACGAAATTTTTAAAAGTACATGAATTGCAAAATATTAAAAAAAAATTGGAAATATTTTGTTGAGACACTTGTCTAATCATTTCTTTGTGAAAATAAAATTCTGCGCGACATTGAGAAGTAAAGTTCTTTGTTTATTAAAAAAGTGTGATTAATCTTTTTATTTTAATCATTATTTTCGAACAAGAAAAATGTTATAAAAAAATAAGGCGGCCAGCTCTTTTGATATTTCGTTATATTGAACATAAGATCAATCAGTGTTTGATTATTAACAGAAAAGTAAAAACAAAACGTTAAAATAATCTCTGACTAAACTTAAAATAATTATTTAAAAAACAAATTACTACAATAAAACCATTAATAAAAAAATCATGTAAATTAATCCATCACTCATGCGGCTCCTAAAATTTTACAACTGACAATTTTCATAACAGTTTCTCTTAAGCTTGAAAAAACATTATCTATTGAAAAAAAACTCATTAGTATAACAAATTAAGTTTCACTAGCAACAGAGAAACACTCAGACATATATATGCACATACATACATATTTACACGCCCACAAGTTGGCAAATATTTAAACCAATTTACGCACACATACAATTTCGTCAAACGTTGTTGTTAATATCGACAATTTAGCAAACATCTAACAATGTCATTAAGTTATAAGAACCCACCAAACCCTGAGGATGCATTAAATGGAAAAATATTTCAAAAGCCATCCTCTTAAAAGACATGTACAACAGAAACCATAATAATAGCAACAACAATAAGAGCCAGGAAAGTTAACATCAGCAGCACCAACAATAATCACAAGAAACCCCTTAGTAAAACGCTAGCAAGAGTGATGCAACATAAACAACAGCACGCACAATACTGATAATCAACCGTAAAAATATAATGGGTATTTTTTTAAGGCTTACAACTTTGCATTAAATTGAACATACAAATATAGAAATTTTTCTTAGCCTGGCTTGAGTTTGAATCCTGAATTTGTTATTTATAAATATTTTTTATTAAGGAAGAAATCAAAAGAAAAAACCAACTGTAATACCCGCAGACTGGCAAAGTGCTATTTTCGATGGATGCCATACGATCTACACCAGCGCTCATAAGTCTAATGAGCTGGTCTGCTGTAGAGTATAGAACTTAATATTTTTGCAGAAAAGAGAGTCGCGGTTTTGATTTCTGCATAAACTTTGAATATTTCTACTTATTGTGTCCTTTGCAATTTCTCATTCTCTAACTATCATAAAGTTACAAAAACATGGACCCAAATAAGCGAAAGGTAAAAGACCAGATATTTCACTTCTTTATTTCACTAATTCACCACCTGATTTCACCTGTTTTTCTGTGATTTCTGCAGCGCATTACACGAGGGTACACGTCTTTTTTTTTTTTTTTTTTTTTTTGGTGCGAAGCTTAATTTTTTCTCAATGTGTCGACCTGATATGACACAATCTACAAAAATAATGATGAACATTTTATTATCAGAGTAAATTGTAGATATTTTGAGACATATACTTCTTATATTATCCTTGCTACCTCCATATGTTAAATGACATATAACTTCTGTTGTCTCAAATTGGTTTAGTGAGCTGGCATTAAATAAATTTTCTTGATAAAATAGTTTTCATACCACCATAATATTCTCCATCCTCTTCCTATTCTTATCAAATGCTCTGACATAGTAACCAATTGGACAAAAAATTTTAAATACAACATCAAACAGCAACGTTCACCATATTTTCTAAGAGATTAACGTAATCGTAAAAGGACATTACATAATGACAACACCAACAAACAAAAAACAACACAAACATAAATGACCCTATAATATTTTATAGGGACATTACAATAGTAATTTTTGTAGCTTTTATATGCTCCTTAAAATATGCTATATTTTTTATACACGTGCCTTAAATATACTCAAACATAATAAAAATGTTGAAAGCTTAAGCTTTCATTTCTATAACTTGATATTTGTTTTTGTGTGTGTGTTCGCGTGTGTGTGTGGGTGCGTATGTATGTGTGTATTTTTTTTTGCAAATTGGTCATTGTCATAGCACTTTTTATTTGATTGCATCAAAGAAAGAAAAAGGAAACTTGAATAAAATATTTATTTACTACAGCAAAAAGGAAATTTAGATTATCTTAAGATTACAGCGCAAATTGAGCCATTAAGCTTTGGTGTATTTTCTGTGTTATTTGCAGTCAAGCTTAACTTACATACACTCTCCTTTAAAACAAAAAAAAACATGTATTTTGTCTATAAAAAAACTAAAGCATATTTTATAGAGTCTTAGCACGTGATAAGAAAATTAACACTATTATGAATTGATAAAAGCATAATAGGCAAATGAGTCCGCTCGTTCTTTTGACTGCATATGAAAATATACATATTTATGATAATGCGATTAGAAACAAGGTAGAACAAATTTTGCAATATCACTTCTTAACCATTATACCTGGCCTTAAAGTAGTCAATAAAATTTTATTGGTTTTCCCTTTTGCATTATGTTTATTGCAAGAAAATTAAAAATACCACTACTGCTCGAAAAATGTTTCGGGATTTTCAAGTACCGATTCCAGTCTGATGGTGTTCAAAGGGTAAAAAAAGTAGTTTTAGTTTTCCCATATCATTTTATGATCCTACTATTTATCGCGGTGTTTGTAAAATTTCAATTACAAAATAATTTTACCTTTGCTTTCCTCCAAGATGTTTGAAAATTGTCCATTTTTTTGGTCTAAAAGATATGAACTTCTTATCTCTTTAAAAAAGAAACTTTCTTAAAAATACATCCAAAAATAACCAACTTGTGATTAATTGAGCTTTAAAAAATGGGCATGTAGATAGATTCGAATTTGTACTAACATCAAATCTGCTATAAATGCTTCTCGAGGTGTTTACTCAACATCGGAGTTGATATCAAAAAATCAAGCCACTCCAACCAACAGCCTACAGTCTGGTAGCAGACATATTCTATAACAACACTTGGTATGGGCTTGGTAAAGAAGCGAATTGCATGAAGGACGGATCCAGCAAGTCAGTAGCCATGTTAAAAAGTAATAAGTCAGACATATAACATAATCTATACATGAAACCTAAGCAACATCATCCTCAGAAACCATTTGGAATAACTAAGAACAGCAGAAGCGGTACCAGCAGATCATTATTACACATGACATATAGTTAATATAAATACTCCCTTTATAGACCTCTTTAGAAATTGACACAACAAGCAGTTCACCTCTATGGAGGAATAAAAACCATGGGCTGATCAATTATGTTCAAATTAGCAGGTCCATTTAGGTGCGGAATTAAGAGAAGAAATGATTTTATTATGGAGTCGGACTGATTTAATACTGAGCCACATGAGGATATAAAGGACCCAAATAATCTATACTCATGCAACACAAAGGGAGCAAACTGGACTCAAGTGGGTCGGCTATCATTAAAACCGCAAACCTGTGCAGCTAGTCGTGAATCATGTGCACACAAATTTGAATATAAAATTTTTTGATGGTGTATATCCTCCTTTATGTTCAGAATAATCTCAAACAAGCTTTTCAGGAGGCTGGAAATTTTTAACTAATTCATACATTGGAGTGAATGAAAAGAATTTCTTTTTTGACAACGACTTCCACTTATTTTTACTAAACACGTGTCCCAAGTGCATCACATATATACCTAGTGCAACACTGGCCATATAAGTTAAATATAATTGGCCAAAATTCTTCACACAATTCTTAAGGATATATGCTAAAGGTGAGGGCTAGAATGTTGCATAATAATAAAATTTTGTTTTCCTAATTCGTCAGCAGGGCAATTAATGAGAAAAGTTAAAAGAAAAAATTTATCAGTGTAATAAAAAGTGGTCTTTAGATAAGAAGAAGCCTTGCAATATATTGGATTAGGCATATTTTTGTTTTCTACTAGACTTAAAAAAAACCAATACTCCCTTTATAATTTCTTCTACTTTTATAATAATTTGCTTGTACTTTCCTCAATATGCTTCAGAGATCAAGGTTGTTTTTATTATACCTTTAGCATTATTAGAATTTTCTTTTGTACTTTCGTAAAGAAAAATAAAACTCAACTTCAACTTTAGCCCTTGAGTATTTACTGCTTAAAAACAATTTACGTAGAAAGTGAACTGTTATTGTTTTTACTATACTTTAGACCTTCTTTTATTAGAGTCTTGAGTTTGAGAAGAAAAATGAAATCAGAAAACTGAAAAAGTTTTTTATAAAAAAAATTAACTACAATGAATTGTGACTCACAGTGATTTTTCTTTACATTTTGCTTTCATCTATTGGTGCCCTCTTTTAATATTTCTTGGTTTTTTCCTCATTTCTTTCTATTTTTTTTCTTTTTTTACTAGTGGACCAATTAATGCTGCTTGCTAACCATGGCCATATTACCAAAGAAACTTTAATATAATAAACAAAAAAGAAAAAAGAAAAATCAGAAAAAAATTAAACATACAACTTTTCTACTTTTCTACGTTTAATATTAAATGGCATGTGGTTGTTTGTTCGTTTTATTTTTATTGTTTGGCTGCAACATTTTAAGTAAAATTGAGTTGCTTTTGCAGCTGGTATGAGCTCAAATAATTAATTTTAATGAGGCACGACAAGTTAGTAACTTAATATAGAATATTTAAAAACTTATTTATATGGTGTACATATTTCTTTTATAGAGCTTAATTATTTGCTTGAGTTCATTTCTTTTAATTTTCTCTTCTCTTTCTTTCATCCATTTTTCGTTTACACTTTTCTTTCTTATTTACCATTTTTATGTGTTGTTTCAAGATTTCTCTTGACCTGATAAACTGTCCTGTGTATTAGTGTTAATAGGGCTACAAGATGCATAATTTAATTCCTAGTTATAATGCAATTTAAAGACATATTCAAGGTCTGAAAAGGAAAAGGCGAAAGTATTTTTAGTACAGATTAAATTAAATTTACTCTAATGAATCCAAACAAAACTTTTTTGCGAATTAGTCATTTATACATATTGATTAAGTTTATGTTAAAAACCCTGACTTTGTCTTCATCCGGAAATGAAACTTGTCGCAGTTACTGTAACAATAACTAGATTTTACAAATTACTTTTTTGCTTAATATATTTTAGTTTTTCATCAAAATGATATGATTGAATTTTTACAGGTGCTATAAGTTAGCAAAAAGATTTTGATAATTTGGCACTTACTGATAACCAATATTAAAAGGTTTATATTTTCTTTAATTTTAAATTGTATGCTAATTTGCCAATATTAATAAGCCTAGATCATACCCTTTATAAAAATAAAGCTCCACCACATAGAAATTAAAAAAAGGAATATAAGCAATATTTTCTCTATTAAAAAAGTTAATAAACTAAACAAATTAAATGTGCATTTCTTGCGTTTATCGCGTTTCACATAAAGGATGGCTGATTTAAAACTGATTGAATAGTGAGGGAGAGCAACCTAAACAATCTTTTATTACTTATTCTCTACGTTCTATATGACTATATCCTTAAATATGACCAGCTTTATCTCTAGTAGATTTACCGAGAGAATGATTTTTCTACCTAGGCTGTAGTCTTTGCTAAAATATTTTTATATTTTCGATCGGATCCTAATGAAGAAGAACTTGTAAGAGTCCATAAGTCCATTATCTCAATTCTTGTAGGATAAATCCAGGACTCCAATCTGGCAAATATGTATTTGATATAAATATTAAAAAGTGGTAAGCCCAGCATCGTTTCTAGACTGTTTTAAGGAATATACCATATGGCAATGGTAGTTGTAAAGTATGCAAAATATTCTTTTCAACCCATAACAGTTTCAGTAGCATGAAAGTATTTGATCGCCTCCTTGTACATCCAATGCAAAATATAAGGCACATGAAGCCTTCCTTACATTACTTTTTTAGGATATCAAAGCCGTACTTAACCTTTTTTGAGAGCTTTAGACTAATATCATCGAAACATGGTGATCTAAGATCTGCAATTTTATACCATCTGGTAAAGCGTAAAATTTTTCTATAAATTGTTGTGCTTGGTCAAATGCTGATTCTACAAGATCACTTTGCATAAACCACTATTCCTGTACTTCTGGCTACCAGTTCCAAGAAAACTTCATTTACTACAAGATTCCATAGAAGTGAAGCAAGAGCCTCGCACTGGGGTAAATTTTTTTCAATCTTCTCTTTTATAATCTTCCCATGATAGAAATAATAGTCCCATATACAATATCAGTGACGTTATAAAAAAAATTAATAAACATCATTCTCTAACACGGTTTAATGATAATTTAACTAATTGAACAATAAAGCGATAAAGAACTACTACAATTTCACATCTGGTAATTACAAGAAGTTAGTCCATAAGAGATGAATTATTGTGATAATATATGAAAAGTAAAAAAAAATTTTAGTCAATAACTAAAATGTGGACTATGAAAAATAAAAATTTATATAGTTTCTTTTCAGCTTATGTCTGTTTAAACAGTAATGATGAGTAAAAAAATCTATATGATTATAGTCATTATCTAAATGTTATGTGTTTTTAGTACTTTCTCTATAAGGGATGTTTTACTCAGTTTTATCGTTACTACAATGGAATGTGCTCTAATGAAGTAAGAGAACATATTCAAGGGATCCGCTCTTATTTGCAAGCGAAACGTTCCTCATTAAAAGCGGTGACGTGTCATAATCCCCACCGATATAATCCCCATTTCAATTATGGGGCCTATGTCCGGTTTTTTTCGGTCGTAACACCCATAAAGGAATGGAGTTTATGTCTGAAAATAAAGCGGTCGCAATCCCCACAAAGTAATGGACATAACCCCCATAATAATGGGTGTTATGTCCAATACGATTGAGGTCATAATCCCCACAATCATCGGTTTAGGTTAGGTTAGATTAGGTTAGGTTGATTGGAGGGGTATGATAGCCGATGTCATACGACATACACCTAAGCCAGTGAAAGCTTGTTGTGCGCTCCATCGGTTTCGCTTACAAACTTTTTCTGTACAGCCAGCCTTCGGCCGGGCTGAAAGATTTTCTCCTCTATGGTATTTCGAACACCGGCTTTGCTAACAAAATATTTTCCTCCTTCAACCTTCAGGTGTGGTATAGAAGTTATTTCATTTTAATTAATTAAAGAGCTATTATTAAGAGTCACCTAATGGAAGCTATTTAATTAGGACTTATTCCATTATTCTGGCTACAGAGAAAACTTTTAGTCAGCGAAGCCGGTGTTTGTTATACCAGGCCGGGATGGGTCAATGATCTCTCTATGGTATATGGAACAGCGGCTTTGCTAACAAAACATTGTCTGTATAGCCGGCCTTTGGTCATATATCTATGATATCAAAGTTAAAGACCTCTTTCATCGGGAGTTACCTGCTAAACTAAGTTAAACTAAGAATTTTGTTTTTTGTAAAGAATTTCGACTTATTTTCGTTGGACATAATCCCTATAGCAAACGGTCATAATCTCCATGGAGATTATGTCCGTTTTGGAAGCGGACATAATCCCCACTTTATTATGGGGGGCACATCCATTTGTGGTGGATATAACAGCGAATCGTACTGCGAACTACAGAAACTATTCGTTCTTCAATCGAACGGCTTGTATGTGAAACTAGCTCCCTGCAGATGTCTATCCTGTCATACCCAACGTTGACAGGTTTAAATCGAATGTCCACAAGCACTACTCCGCACCCTATCCTATGTTCCTAATTCCAACATAATACACTGTACAAATGCGGGTCATCCCTGAGTACTAGTCAAATCGAAAATAAAATTTCTGCTACAAAAAATGCATTTATATGTTTTGCATTCTTTATTTTGCAATCAATCTCACAACTAAAATTTTCCCAACATTTTAATTAACCTCAAAATGTCATGCAGCGTTCACTCTCCAATTTGATTATTCATTTAATATTTATGAACCCATTACAGCAGGTTTGCATTAAATTCCAAACAAACAATTATTGGCAAAATATTTATACTTTGCAAACATTACGCTGCAAAAACAAATGTCAGCAATAAAAACCTTGACATCTCAAGCTTCAACATTTTCAATATACAATACAATACAACATATTTTTCAAGCTGTCCATTTCCAAACTATGAGTATTTGCAAGCAGTCCAGAAAATTTTTTAATCTTAACCAATTAATACGAAGCGGAAAAACTTGTATATGCTAAGTAAAATGTCCTTAAACTACTTAAAGTTGAGAGGATGCTCATGACAAACAATTGAGTCTTGTAAACTTTTTGAGTCCCCCTCATACTTCTTCATATCAAATACATTTAGTTGCAGTTAAAGCTTTTTCATGTTTAAATCTTGGCCAATTAAGCAAATATTTAAAGCGTAATTGACATTAAAATGATAACAAAACGGTGTGATTAAAAATTTAACAAACCTAAAACCATGCAACCTTGAACTAAAAGTTTTTTATTTAAAATAAAAAACAAATAAAATATTTTCATATCATATCACGAGTGTATCATTCCAAATAGCAAATGCGTGTAAAATATTTGTGTAAAATTTTTTTTTATTTCCCTTCTTATTTAAAAACAATACGTATTGCAGAGAAAAATAGTAAATTTAATATTTAGTGTCATGTGCGAAAGTAATAAATAATTCTAATGGTATTCAATTTTAAATATATTTTTTGTGATGGTGACGTATGAGCAATATTTAAATTAATTGACATAAAGTATACGTATTAAGGTGTCAATCAGGCGAGTAAACGGTGAGTTTTTTTTTAAAGCTTTCGGATTTGATTAAAGAAGCAAACAAAAATAAAAGAAATGTATAAAATCTTTATTTCAGTCGATACAACAATGTATACAATTCAGTGTTTAAACACTATTTTATGTAAATGTTGACCGCCGCTACGCTGGATCAAATTCTGGCATACTCCCTCCATCATATCGGCCGGTATCCCACAAACAATTTATTTAATTTTGGATTCCAGGTCGTCAATTAATTAATTAAGGGCTTGTTCCTGTAGATATAGTACCACAAAAAATAGTCTAAAGGCGTTAAATTGCACGGTCTAGTCATGTGACACCGTCTTGTTGAATATCAAAAAAAAAAAAACACCAACATCTCTTCAGAAAATAGAAGTATATCTCTATTATTATTATTGGTTTTTATACAAAGCATAAAGGTTGAGTTTATTAATTTTATCAATATAAATGAATTTATATTTGTAAATTTGTATATCTGTTTGCTCCTTTCAGGAAGCCAAATCGCAAATCGTATTGTAGTGATACCTTAAAATTTTCGAAGACCCGAAAATTAAAATAATCTTAATTATTTATGAGCAGTTACAAATTAATGATTAAATATAATATATCCTGAAAACTACAATAGGGAGATAATCGAAATTTAATGTACATTACTAAGGGAATAAAGTTTTTATCCAAGGCAGAGTACGACGGTACCCACCTCCATTAAAAGTAGTTACTAATTCCATGTCTAAAAAAAATTTGTAATCATACTTTCAAATTTTTTTATTCCGTACTGAGAGTAGGACCCCAGGGAAAGAATGTGTGCACTTGGGTAAAGTTCTGGAAATGTAAGAGGTGGGGATATGCTAACCCCATATAAGTTAATTAGCAATTTTTCTATATCTGGAGAACTACAAAATTGGGACTCTCCACATTGTATCAACGTCATTAAGACAATAAAGTGTGTTCTCGGGCAAAAGCCTAAGGACAGTAAATTTTTCTATACTTAAAGAACTACAAGATCGAGATTTATCGCACTTTTTACCCATTAATACGGAATTAAATTTTGTATTTGGGCCAAATCAGAGAGATATATAAGACGGAAAGATATATACGCTTCATACAAATGTATTGAAAACTAATTGGACAAGAGCGTGGCAAGGAAGATGAAATGGTAAATTAAAAGAATTTTTTTTTTGTTTTCTTTTATACGGAAAGCTACAATAGTTGAAAAAGTCTTCGATAATTAATAAATAATTTCTAGACGGAGTAGAGTGTGGTTTTAATTTGTTTACGTATAAACAAACTTTTAATATCATTTTTAATTTCTAGCTTATTATAATTTAATGTTTAAATCTTTGGAAAAAATTTAGACAAAATGATACTTTCAAAAACTTTTATTATATGAAAAACTTAGATTGGTCTAACAAGTACTTAATAAAATAAAAAATGACAATTTCGTAAGAAATCATCGATACATAAAATAAAATTTAAGGTAAATTGAAATTAATTTAAAGATCACTTCTTACAACGAAATCAATTTAACAATTTTTCTATAGAGAATTAAAAAAAGGAAAAAGATATGAAGTTTTGGTACAATTGCAGTTTTAGTAGAATTTGTAGAGAAAAAAAAATTATCGATAATATTTTCATAAAAAATAATATTACCAATAACTAAATTTAAATAAAACGAACAGTACTCTCACTAATTTTTATACGTTAATTAAGAACCACAAAAACATTTTTTGATTTCCCACACTTTTGCTATATATAATTTTGTCTAAAACTTCTTACTTCATTATATGTCTATACTAACTGTGCTGTAAAATGCTAAGATTATTAATAATTTTCCTGGTAATATAAATGATTTTTCTACTTAAAATGTGTTAATTTAAGCTGTCCTTGCGAGCGCTTATCAAATTTATTTTAATTAATATTTAAAAACGAATCTTTTCATTCAAAGGTGGCGGAAAAAAATTAATGAACATGTTCTTCCATCATTAATCAAATGAATTTATTTTTATTTTGTGGTTGCAAAGTAATCTTTTCTTTTAAGAAGGTTTTGCTTTAATAAAAGGATGTATCGCTGTAATTAATTACATGTTTTTTCTAACTTCAAACTCATACCGAAAATTACTCAGTGAAGAAGTTCTCATAAATTAAAAACAATTGTATTGTTTAAGTATACGATAAAAGCTTTTGTAGTCTTTGAACTTTGTTTCCCTTTTTTTCAATTATATATTAAAGATATTTTATTAATCAAACCGTTTTAGAAACTTTATAATGATCCAGAACAATTTGTATAAAGAAACTGTAAAGGAAGGAATATACAACAAGTACTCTGATGGGAATCAAGATAAAAACAGAAATTACATTCTATTAATCTTATTTTCAAAATACAAATTCTGATACTCAACTTATAATACAAATGCTTATAGTCTTGATATTTACTATATCAGCCAATAAAAATTGAAAAAGATATAAAAACGACAATAAAAAACAATATCTTAACAAATCCATGAACATCGACCCTTCAGGTCAAAAAGCTCAATGTTTTTTTTCCACTCTTCGTGCTTTAAAGGATGGGAAAGAAATTAATTTTAATGTTGCCACTAAGATTGTTTTCCTGTTGTAGGATGTGTATGTGTGTGTTTTCTCGTGTTTAAAATCAACAGCGACCGGAAAACATGTTTGCTGAATGCCGGTATTGATATTTTACTTCTTAATAAAGTACAATTTTATTCGCTCTTTTATAAACTTTGTCAAAGTTTCATTTCAAATTAATGCCTTTTTGCAAACAAAAAGCACAAGAAAGAATATTTAAAGATAAAGAAAATATTAAAACAATGCCATTACAGTGAGCAATAAAAATCGCATATTTTATGGTCGATAATAGACAATCTGATGTCTTAAAATATATTAACGGCCCACATATACAATCATATTTATAATAACACACACATACACACTCCTAGTGAAATAAATACACACAAAATTGCTCAGATATATCTTGTAAGAAAATTAATGTTGAGCAATTAATTAATTTAAGCTGTTGCAAATATTAGAACTAAGCCTCTTTCAAATATAGAAGAAAAAAGTGAATTGCTATCGTTGGAAAAAAAACTTTATCATATAATGACACAAATATTTCATTTAATAATATTACGTTTTCAACTTTTATTTGTTTTATGGGACAAAGTTAATTAAAAACTTTGAATGTATAGCATCGATGAACTAATATAAATTTAAGCGAAAAATACTTTTTAGCCGACTTCAAATTAAAGGAGTTTTATACTCGTACATGCCTTGGTGATGGTCCCATTTAAACTAATATTATATAGGATAAAGGAATAAAGTTACACTCCATACAATTCAATACATAATAAATCTTCATCCTGCTAATCCACGCACTAATTTGCGACAGGAGGCGTGATATATCGGATACATATTAAATCCTTATTATTGTAACTGGCTGACTGCAGTAGTGAGAGTAAATATGTCTCAGAGGTAGTGAAGAAGGTGGAAGATAGAGTAAGAAAAACTTAACTTCCATACCAACTTCAAAATTAATAATAAAAGGTTTAAAGTAAAAGCTCTTTAACAAAAATATTAAATGGCATTAAATAGAGCTACTAATATCATTGATATAGGCGTTAACTACTGAATATTTTAAAGCCGGTATGGACTGCATAAACTGTTAGCAATTTTAGTACATGACAGTCAAAGAACATGCAAAAACTTCTGCTAAGGATATGGAGCTATTCATCTTCTACGGCTACTATAGCTATAGATCTAACTTTCGCTAGCTCGGAAGCCTCTGGTAGTACCGACCGTAGCTCTTGGTCATGATTAGGCAACACCCAGTAATAATTGTTTTAATAATTTTACGGGTCGCGCAGATTTAAATACTGGTGACACCTCATTTTCAGTTGAGCAAGTGTAGCCTGCTTTTAACTTTGCATTAATTTTATATACACACCCATTTCCTTATTTTTTCAGATATTTTGTATTATCAAACAAGTTTTGGGAAAAATTCGAATAATCCTGACTCCGCAAGCAAAACACAAAGCGATGTAACGCAACAGCAGTCAAAGATACCGACAAATATTCATACCACGAGATGGTAAGAAATAGGTACATGCAGTGAGAAACAGAGGAAAACTAAATCATCTAAGAATCCTAGCACTCGAAGGTGCAATAGCTATGTAATAGCCTAGACTTTCTGCTCATTGGTAGCAAGCACATGCTACCATCTATAAACATTATTATCGATTTATCATGTCACTAAATTTTTTGTACCTTAATATCAACCTGTGAGGTGAGATCATCATCAGTAGTACCCTGGTTAGTGTGGATTCCACTGGTTTCGCTTGAGTCCCCTGAGATATTGAGAGTCCCCTGTCACTTGACTTTTCGTATCAATTTATGTGTATATTTTATAAATCACACTTGAACTATTACTAAATCTAAAATATAAACTATCAAATATTTAACAATATTTTCCTGTTTTCCTTCACTTTTTTAGCACAACTCTTATCTAAACAAATAATTGTGATCACATATACAATCACAGCAAATAAAGCTAGAAAATCCTTGAACTGTCTTCACTTGTAAACTTTTTTTAGCAAACAGCCTTAAGCTCAGGTCAAAAGAGAGGGAAATATTTTTATGTTTTGTCAAAAAAAAAAAACATAAATGTTGAATAATTGGCATATATAAAGCAATTCGTATGTATTTGTACTTGTGTTCGTAATGAAAAAATCTCATATTTACTTTTTATATAGTTAAGGCCAATTGCAGGAAGCACTCAAGCGCGATATTTGTTAGATCTCAAGGGAATTAAATGGAAAATAGTATAAAAAAATTGTATATTGAAAGAAATAATAGCAGAAAAGAAGCAAAAGCATTAAAGACCATTTTTGGAACAATATGCACGAAATAAGAAGAATTTGCAACAGCACTAAGGATCATGCTGAACTAAGACACTTCAATTTAAAGTAAATTGGGTAACCATAAACAGACAAACTGCTTCAGGAGAATATTGCCAATATTTGGGATTTATTGTATTAAAAAACTCATTCAGATGCAATGTAAATTAAAACAATGTCAAAATATTAGACTCTAGGAGGCCGGTAGAAATTAAAGACGGTAAAATCTTACTTACTTACTAATTACGAACCTCTTTCTACCCTGCAGTGTAGAGGTTTTTTTTAATTATTTTGAATTCGAAGAAGTGAGAGATTGGCACACTCTCCCCTATCCTGGTTGAGAGGGCTACTCCCAATTGAGGTTCCCCACAATGAACCATCGCAGAAATTTGCACGATGTTGATTGCAAGGCAAGTTCTATTTTAATCCCTCCTCTTTTTTTTATCAAAATGGTGACTTTGTGTATATTTTTTCATGTTTTATGATAAAAATATGCAATATTATGTTTGAAACGTAAACATATTCAATTTATACTCCATATTTGACTTCGGAAGGCTTCTTGACTAAAAATAAATGAAACTGCAACATTAAACACCCCTTGTTATCTCTACAAAAGGAGTGATTTTTGAAGACCACACATCAGTGTACAAGAGTCAATAGGGAATGCTTGTATGTATGGCCAGTTCTTTTTTTTCCTTAAAAGCTTCAAAAACTAATACATAATATATATTGAAAAAGAATTGAGAATATGTTCATAAATCTAAGTTAAAAAAATTTTTAAAATCGGGCTTAAAGTTAACATGTTGGGCAATGAAAGCTAAAATAAAATATAATTATATATGATGGGAGTAAGTAAAATTTTGTTCTATATTTTTGCCACTTCCCTCTTATAAACACCATTTCCATTCACAGTCTGGAGTACAACTAAATAAAATTGAACAAAATTTATATATAATCGAAGCGAGAGAAAAACCAAACAAGCATGAAACTAATAATAAAATAAACAATCAACGTAAATTGAACTCCACTACATGTCTTAATTTAAAAATAACCCCTTTGCTATTTTTTTCATAAATACTTTTAAGAAATATTCTTGTCATTTTTTAATATTCTTCTTCCAGAAAGTAAAATCGTATAAACGAGGGAAAAAGCAAAAAAAAAACTCCAAGCAACATTAAAATTTTAACTGAAGCGTAAAACTGTTAGTCTTACGTAGAGTATTTTTTGCTTCTTTACTTTGGCTGAAATTGCAGGAAAACTATAATTTTTTTCTCTTGTTTGTGTTAGAAAACTTATAAATTTTCACACACACACATACACGCATACACATTTACCCACATGAATACATTTTCCAGGAAAACAGAGAAATTATGTTTGTTTATTTATTGTGCAGAACAGGAAAAAACAAAGGAGAAGTGAACTTAAACAAAAACAAAAAAACAAACAGAAAAACATTCACAGGATTCTTATGAAAGGATTATTATACATAAATACACACATTTGTTTTATATACGTTTTTATTATTTTCCAACTGCAAAGGTAGAGACTAAGATGATTTAAACGATGGCAGCTTAAAAGATACTATGTTTGCCGTAAGTAGAGTATAAAATTTACAATAAATATTCAATATTGTTGCACAGGAAATATGGAAGAAAAAATATTTCAGCTTATAAATTGAATGCACTTATTATACTCGTAGAAATAAGATGAATTTGCTTAAATCGTATTTGTGGAGAATAAAAATGAGGCATTAGTCAAGGTTTTTAGAAGCGTCTAAGCTAGTAATTGGTTATTATAAGGATGTTAAGGTAAAACATTTTGTTTTGAATGAAAAGCTTTACATTAAGGATAGTCTTTAGCAGATAGTATTTTAATTTCAATCTTATATATTAAGAATTAAAATTTAATATTACGTTTTTTAATCAAAATTCGATAAGTATTAACAAAGATCTTTAAAATCACAAATTTTCTAATTTATTACGCCTTGGTCTCGGCGAGATTTTGGTAGATTCTCAAAAATAATAAATTAGAAATTAAAAATCATAGTTTTGTTGCAGAGAAATTTATCTCGTATATTTCATGTATCGAAGCATTATCTCTATAAAATATCGGAAATTTTTTATTAGCAAATACAAAGTAATGATGATGCTGAACACACATTTTTTAAGTGTCATAAATGGGCCGACAAACGCCAGGAACTTGAGAACCAAATAGGAGAAATGAGTGTTGAATCTATTGTGTACCGTATGACATACAAATAGGACTTGCTGGCAAGCAGTAGCTAAGTACTGCAAACACATTCTCATGGAGAAGAAACCTGACCTAGAAGCAGCAGACTAGTCAAAAACTAGCAATACGGGGACCTGGACGTAGGCCAAATTCGATATGAGGGCTGAAATCGCAGCCAAGAGGAAACCACCCTGAAGTAATGCATCACAGCGGTCCCGGAGTGGAATCACTTTCCAAGAAGAGGAAATAAGGAGGCTTTTTAGTCGGTATACCAGTGTTTTCTTGGAGAGCCGGACATAACACGGTCAGTGACGACTCCGCGCATGCAGTAATGTATTTTTCCTTCCTTTCCGCCAAAAAAAAGAATACAAAGTAATTAATAACATTGACTCACTTTTTACCAAATATCCTTTGCAGAAGGTCATAAACAACTATAAAGTTTTTCAAATATAGCACATTTTTCAAATCTATTCCTCTTGAGTCTCAAGATTATTTCGGAGACAGCACCTAATGTGCTCCTTAGACACCCGGTTCTGATGTAATATTGCACATTAAAATTATTCCGTAATGGTCGCTTATGGTCCCAAGAAGATATTTATTTTTCTTTTCACCTTTTTGTATTATTCGAAGCATCCTCTTACGTATCTTTTAATTTTATGCTCATCAGTTACATATAAGAGCACCATTACCAATATGCAAGCTTCGTATTTTGTTTAATTTCCCATGCTTGTTAAGTGCTTAACATGCTCTATTAACCGCCAAATGAGAAAACAAGTACCTGTTAAATGTAAAAAAAATTGGTATGTGTCTTTGATACTTAAATAAAATGTGTTTACAAATACATTGACGTATTTTAGACTTTTTTGAATGATATAGGATGAAAAAAGCAAGTTCTGGAGAATATTTCTAAAATTTTTCGGATGAATTTTTAATAGTGAAGGCCCTTGCAGCTTGTTTTTGTTAGAACACAAGACAACAGAGAAGAAGAATTTCTGGATTTATTTAGTCAAATATATAATAACAAAAGATTTCGAGAATTTGTCTATTATAAATTTAATCCCCAAAAGTATTTTGGTTGTTTTTCCAAAAATCGTAGACACGCAGATTCCAATAGTCTGTTGGAAAAGAATTTAAAAGAAATAGGCTAGAAAGATGTCTTATAAATGCCTTATAAAAAAGCGCTAAGGCAGTGTGCTTTTATTATAAACTGAAATCACAAAATGATTTCTGTTGTCCTCAAAAAATTGTAGGCAAGTATTTTAGACCTCTTTGCAAAGATGATAACACTAGTTAATAGAAAAAATTTATAATCTAAAATTGGTTTATTGAACAATGTTATTGGCTTATTTTAAAAAAAAGTAATGGAAAACATTTTGGCAATATTATCAAAAATGATAGAAAGAATTAGAAATATAAGATACATGACACAAATTAGTACCAAGGTGGACTTCCAACGTTTTTGAAAAAAAGCTAAAAATCTTTGCAGCTTGTTTTTTTTTAATAAAAGAAGGTATTTTGGTTACACTTTCAATTATGGGAGATTTCGTTTCTTCAAAAATAATAAGAAATTGAAGGAAAGATACACATTAAATAGAATTTCTAACACTTTTTAAATGAACATCCAATGGCCAAAGGCCTCTAAAAGGCTTATTTATTGTAATTATTATTATTTTTTTTTTTTAATATTAGGAGATGGTCACTTATGAAAGTATGGATAGAAGTTCCTTGTAGTGTTTCAACTTTTCACATTTTTAACTTGTTTTTCTACCAGACGACTATTTATTTTTCTAACACCATTTTATATGTTCCATAACGAACTCTTTGAAAAAAGTGGCTTGAAGAAATGATGGGTCTAATTTAATTAAGTATGTTGCCACAACTTTTAAATACTTTTAAAATAAAGGCCGCAAAATAATCTATGTTAAATAGTTCCTTATTATCAACACAAGGTCATATTCACCCTTTATATTATATTTTTCTGCCGGGAGATATTACAAATTTACTGAAGATTTTAATTTTTCATTACTTTCTATGTGGTCAGTTATCTAATGGAGAACAAGTTGGATCGATTTCTGAACACAAAAAACTATTTATTTAAAATGAACAAATTTTTTTGATTAATTTTTTTTCTTTTTCTACGAAACAAAACACTGTGCAGTGCAGTAAAAATATTCAAGATCATAAGAAGTCCCAGTCATTTGACAAAATCTTTTCAAAGTAGCCCTCTCTACTGAGCACGATATGAGCTTTCAAAACTTTTTTTGATATGCAACTGCTTTTATTATATTGCCTTTTTATTGTTTTTCTTGTTTTTTTATATCTACACTCTATATTTAGTCAGAAAGTGTGGCAAAAATTTAAGAAAATAATTTAGGACAGTTACAAATAAAATATGATAAATTGCTTTGGTTTACCAACAATGCAGTAACAATACCGAAAAAAAGCAAAAAGTTCAAACATTTGAATTTACCAAAGCAGCAGCAATAATAACAACTAAAATTTAAACAAAAACTACAAACATAAAATTTTCATGAACTTTGACCTGTTTTACTATTGAATAAAATGTACTGAGCAAAAAACCGAAAAATATATATATATATATATATATATATATATATATATATAAAATATACTCGTACATAAAAATATTGTTTGCATATTTTATAATTAATATAAATGAACAGACAGAAAAATCCATTCATTAAAAATTTTTTGCATTAAACTTGCTCACATGTTGCAGCTTAAAACATGTTTCATGATTAATGCAGCCTAAATTCATGCTATAGAATTGTGTTGTTGGTAGTGATTTATAATTCATTGCCATCAGTTTTGTTTTTGCACTTTTAGCTAATTGGCTTACCAGACTATAAATCTAACAGAGTGAGTTTCTGTGTAACTGTGTGTACACATTTATGTGTGTAGATGTGTGTGTGTGTGTGTGTTTTGTATATGTATGCGCTTGTAGTTTTCTTTAGACAAGATTTCCTCTAGAATCAGAAACTACAGTTTCCAAGCACATTTTATCAGATTCAACCAAGTTAGCAGTGGAACAAAATACACCATTTTATTATCAATTTACTTCATTATTTAAGTGAAAGGCGTTCAAAGTAGGGTGCGCCGTTAAGATTAACATTTTATATAATAAGTATGTTTTCACTATGAGCAAAACGGATTGTTTTGCGCAAATCGCTTCGAAGTGCTTCCATGACGTTTTGAGTGATTTTGTATAGTTTATGTAATTATTTATATAGAGAATGAAAAGAACTCTACAATTCCGCGTTATATAAATTTTTTGAAGTAGAACTGCAGCACATCTGGTTTTAAGTAGACGCATTAGCTTTCTTAAGCTATATGTGTTGTAGTCATTTTATTAATTGTGCTACTTCGTTGAGCATCCTGCTTACATTATCGACAAAGGCGGGTGCACCGTGATGTAGTGTACAATAGCGTAGTAGAGTATCAAGCTATACCGTTGCTAGTAACCAGTGCTATGCATTCACCACTTAAACATTCGATGTCTTTTACTGAACAGGAATCGAACTAAGGTTCTTAGTCATAAATCGCTTTGTAGTCTGCGTGCCAACTATTTTAGTCAATATTTAAAATGTTTCCCACAAACAAAACAGTTTGTTATTATTATTGTTTAAACTTAAAAAACAAGATGGGAACGACATTTCTCTTTTCTCTATGTGCCGTAAAAGGGATTTCACCATTAATGGATGGCCCGGAGTTTAATTTGCAATCATAGAAGCAATACAGAGTTGTACAGACAAATTTCAATATGATTTGCTGCACGTTGGTTTTCATGTATATTTAAATATAAACATGACCCAAGAAGGATTATATCGCCTTAATTTTTCGTATGTATAATAAATGGGAACAGCATGGTTTTAAAATATTTTCCCATATTTATTTTTTTCATAGTCTAGAGAACCATGAACATGTTCCAAAATAAAAAAGAGTGTAAGTAGAGTTTTTTTTCATTATCTTATAATCATCCCACAATCAATCATCAAAAATTCATATAATTTTTTAATAAATAAAAAATCAGAATACTATCTGCTAAAATATAGACTTTTACCAGCATTTTTACTGCAAACTCTAAGATGTTTCATAATTGAAAATAAAATTTCTCACAATTTTTTTTTTACATACTTTAATGTATCTTTTTCAATAAAGTTAAAAACAACAACGATAAAAATCCCAGCCAACAACTCTACCACATACTAAGAAATAATAAGACCGAAAAAAGTACTTAAACACTTTATTTAGTTGGAAATTGTTTGTTGTATCACCTGCCATCGTGAAGTTTATGGTTGTTTCTCGTTTTACTGTAGTGCCGCAAAATGCAACAAAGTTTTACAAATACTTCCGCTTCAAGTGTCTTTGGCTTCATCTCTTCTCCTGGGTGCGGTAGTCAATGTGGTTGTTGATTGCTAGAGATGATGTATAGCAGACATTGTACATAGATACAAACATTTTATAGGTATGAAGTATGAAGAAATATTTACTAAACTATATAGTATAATAATAACTGTGTTAGTAAGTGCACAAATGTTTTAAGAAATGAACAAACCCTTTCAATACACACTTCGCTACATTTTATTCTTCAAACCAACTTTCTTTCATTTCTTTCACAAAAACTTTTCAATATTACTATTTATTTTTTAAGATCTTTCCAAGGCAATTGTAAAATTGTAAATATATGAATAGTAAATGTGTGAGTGTGAGTTTAGGTCTGAAAATTTTTGCTATAAATGTGTAACTAATGTGGCATGCATCTCCACTACAGAGCATGTATATCAATTAGTTTGTAGTAGCAGCTAGTATGTAATATATATAAATTTGTTTTATTTTATTTTATTTGACTAACTTTTTTTGCATATTTATATTAAATTTTTTATTTAAAACTGATAGTTCTTTAACATTGGTACACTTAGTATGTGTGATATTCACATGAACTTTTAATGGAATTTTGATGAATGGATATTTATCTCTATAAAAGAAAATTGTTATTCCTAAAGTTCAATGCTGTATAAATTAATCTATACATATGATATATGAAAATGGATAAAAAAAATTGAAAATAAAGTATATTGAATCTCTTTTGTAACTTTCTAAGAAATAATTATAAAGTAATAAAATAGTAATAATATTGGAAATTTGTCAAGACATAGAAAAAAATATGTAAAGTGAAAGAAATCAAAAAAATATAGTTTGAAATAAATATATCAAAAATAGAACCAGCTGTTGTAGTAATTACGGTGATAATTTTCACTCCATCTGAACTTCTCCCAATTAATTTTATTACTTTTCGAAAAAAGTATGGCTTAAGCTAATTAGCACTGAGATCTTGCGGCAAGGAGTTGTGCTTTAATATGGCAAGTCAATTGTAGCGAATGTTTCATACTTAATCATATTTATTAAGCTTTTATATTATTATGGTATTTCTGGACCTTTCAGTCATACAATTGGGCTATAGATTATCTGTTATTTGTGTCTATCAATGATGTACCAGCAGTTTTGATATCAAGACATCAACTGTTTAAGAAAGGCAATAATTTGTTGCTTATGAAAAGCATTATTTGTTTGCTACAAATACGATTAAAACAAGATTAGAAATACTTTTAAAATGTAGAAAACAACAGACGTGGTAAATACCCAATCTGTCAAATATACCTTCAATAATAAAAGCTCATATCCTCCCTGGCAAATCCTCTAAAAAATTCCGAATATGCACACAAATGAAATATAAAATATTTATTACATCCAATGTAGATGTAATGGTCACTTTGGTTTTCTGGTAGATTTCCTAACCAATAAGCTCTAGAGGGGCCCAAACCACTCTTGGGTATTACTTTCCGCCATAATTAACAATTAATCTTAAGAAATGTTTGTTGGTAACACTAGTGTGGATATATTTCAAATAAATTTTTGCCATATAACAAATATCTTAATGCTGTAGGTTCAAAAAAGTGTATAGTTTTATAAAAAATACATATTATAAATGTATTTTACACCATATATTTTTTTTGGGGGGTTCAATTTTACCTTAAAATTAACTCCTATTTATTTTAACTATTTGTTTATTTTTTTATTTGCCAATAATATTCAATATAAATTTTCATTTCTGTAAACAAAATTCTTTATGTTTGAGTATTTGTATAATATTCTTTAATAATTTTTATATTTGTGTAATAAAAAAAAATAAAATTGATTAGAAACTTTAAATAATTGCTGGAATAATGAAATATAATATATTTACACTTCCCTACTTAGTACACAGACATACGTATATACGCTTATTATTAAATGATTTAATGAACTAAATATCGCTTATACAAATTTATGAAAACAAATATTTATATGTTAAACAATATGTTTTCATCGAATTAATAAAATTTAATCAATGATTAATTTTTTATTCTAATTGTAATTTCCGATTTACAACAGATAAACACGTATACTTAATATTCGATTATGTATTTAGTTTTTTGAAATTATCACTCATACGACTCAATTAAGGATTCCGCTTAATAGATGCTTAGCAAAAAGAGGCATTTCGATGAACTAAAATCGAATGCTGAGCCTACTTAGGATTCGCTTTTTATAGCAACATAAATGTTGTGAAGAAGTTTCTTTGCTGGGGTAGAACTCGCCGGTGTCCAATATTCTGTCACTTAAGTTCAAATTTATTGAAATAAAGGTGACTACTAAAATGGGATAATCACTTATGGTAGTCAACTTACCCTAAGGACAGCCGAACTCCAGCTGTCCGCGAGCTGCTCAATGATACTGCTTCTGGCTTACACGTAATAGTTGAAAATTTGCGTACGGCCCACGTTTATAAAGCTGTCTCCAAGGGGGTGTGCTACATACTTAATGCTGCTATATCAAGTGGTTGCTGACCAATATCGTTATAGGAAACTGACAGTATAAAATATCTTTCAATTAATGAATATAGTTATAGTGGAGGCGTGGTGTAATCGTTAAAGTATTTACCTACAAAACCAAGTAATCAAGCTTCGTTCCCTGGCAAAAAATTGTTCACCATGTTTTTTTTTAATTTCTGAAATTAAGTGGCTTCAGTACCTGTCCGAAAAATCCATCCAAGAAGCCACCTGATCACCCCTCTTCCTGCAAAAGATAATACCATCATGACAATGGTTAGGCTGGTCAAGGCAGCCACCACCCTTTGGAAAAAAAGGTAAGAATTAAAGTTTCCTCACTACTACACCAAATATACAGAGGACGTTGTTTCTAGGCAACGACAAATGGATGCGCCATTATCCTAGACCTGCTATAGCAGACCAATCATCTAATTAGCTAAAATAACAACGGATTAGCGAAACTGATAGAGGCAAAAATAACAATGCGAAAACAAATGAATCAACTCGTGTAAGTTGGAAATGCTTTGTGGAAGCCAAATTCTCCCCTGAGGGAGGAGGGAAAAATAAGTTAACAATATAAGTTTATGTATAATAATATCAAGAGTAAACAGTGGTCGATGAAAGCGAGATCTTCGGCTTTCATCGTAGCAACGTATACTTAATATGAAACTATGTACTCAAAACAATAACACTCATGTGGCACATTTAAGCTGGTCCACTTATAAAAAATTTAATTTGATAACATATGAATAATAGAAAAATGGAATAATAGAAGCGTTAATGAGGTTTAAATAAACTAAACAGAATATCTTAGTTGCTTTAAGAGGACATGGCAGGTCCTGTAAAAATCAATTAACACTCATGTCTCACATCATATCAAAAACGTTCTATATTTTACTAAAGCAAACTAATTGTACAATATTCTGTTTGCTAAGACAGAAAAAAAAAATATCAATGAAAATGAAAATATTTATAAAGAAAACAACTATTGATAGCCTCTGTTTTCTTTTTATTTATTTTTTTATTTCCCCAAGTTTTGAAGGAGCTCGACAACTTTCCTTTGTCTTTGTTTGCCATTTTATTGTGAAAGATTTGTGCTTGAACTATTATTTTTCACAGTTGGGATGTTCACAAAAAAATAGAAATGAGATATGGGAAACAAAAATTTAGATTTTTACCGTTTCTCTTTTTTTACTAATACTTTATCGTAAAAAACTGTTAACAAAACGATTTATCTCAAGTCCAAACAGTTAAAAAAATAACACTTCACAGAGCATATACAGTTTGAAAAATAAATTGATAACACTCCTTCTCCAAAAAAGACACAATAAACACATGCAACAAAATAGCAACAAAATAAAACGAATATATAGATATTTGGAAAATTTATGACTACAAGAAGTCAGCAAAATCGTAGAAGGAACAAATATAACAAAATCCTTAAATACAAAAAATAACAGTAAAACAAACACTGACTAATACAAGCAAAACTATTATTAAGTAACCAAAGGATACAAAAACAACAACAAGAAACCAACAAACAGAAAAGCACTGTTTGCAAGAAAATTAAGATTCCCAGAATTTCTTTAAGCTTCCGCTGCAAGAGGGAAAAAACATTGTAAAAAAAACAATAAAGAAAGAACTTTTGCCAAAAAACATACACTCCTCAATTAAAGCAGTGTAAAAAATCCTGATAGGACACATATTAATACCTACACTTAAAATGCATATTATAGCAAAATCCTAGCACGAGTACATATATAAACAGCAGACAGATATTGGTGAAGGGGAAAAGTGCTAGGCCAAAAATGTGTTCGTATTTATATTAGTGTTTCCAAGAATAGAATGGAGGAATCTTTAAATTTTCGTAAAAAGAAGTGTAAATTAAATTTTTAATATTGATAAAAATGGATATTGAAAGAGGGGGCCAAATAGAATCCAAAACAGCCAGTTGAGTCTTTTACTTTCCCAAACGAAAGAACTCCAAACACTTTAGATTTATATACAAAATATTGCTAATGTATTTAATATTGAAAATCTTTTCTTAATTAACACTATTGAAAATAACAATAAAAAGACTCATATTTGTTCTTAATTTCAATGAAAATATTTTAACGATATTTTCATTTCATGATACCAAAACAGGCAATAAATAGTATTCCATTTTGCCACTAAGTAATTGTTACTATTTGCAACTACTGGTGAGGATACCGAATGATCGAGCAATGAATTTATTACTAAAAAATATATTAATTGGCACAATTTTGCAATATGATCCTTAATATCCTATATTTTGTTAAAAATATACAAAACTTTTCCTTCTAACTATTAGAAAAACTTATCAAATTTGTTACCGGTTAGCGCCAATGAAATGCAGGTATATACTTTGCTAAGCCAACAACAAACAAATAAGATATTAGAAAAACATTTCCTAACAATATGTAACATTCTAGTTACTTCCAGAAGAGAAGTACATCAATAAAAAAAACGGGGGAAATAAAACAAATCTTAATAATGAGTCGACTTTTTATGAAGCTGATTACCAACAGTAACAACAGCAATACGCAAATGCACACACACAAATCAGACGGATAAAAACTGGCAATGAAATATTTATATCTACTTTTGTGCAAATAAAAAAGGATATATCTGAGATACAACTGTTGTTGTTGCTTCTTTTCAACAGTGAAGCAACTGATAGTCCAAAAGTACAACAAACACGTAAATAAATGTTGGGAAAAAAGAAAAGTAGCAATAAAACTTCCCAATTTGCATTGCTACTGATAAATTTCTTGAAGGCATTAATACAGACACTAAATTATAAGGATGTGTGAGCTTATCTGTAGGTGGTTATCGAAGCTCACTTAACGTGAGTTGTAAGAGAAATTTTTATTGCTTCCAAGGGCTTTACCATATAAATTAAACTGCAAAATACGCATATGTGTATATCACTTTTAACCCTGTTGAAGTCTGTGTGAAAAATCATCGGTTGAGTCCTTTCGTTTTTATATGTTTTTGAAAGCATACTCTGAACACTTTTATAAAATATTTATGGCTTATCATTTTAATACTTCTATTTTAATGTATTGTTTTCCATACATTTAACAACCCAATAAGGTAACTTTTATCATATCTGTTTTATTAACTATAATACCATAGTATTTATAGCCATAATAACCATAATATTTACTTTAAGAGAATCTTTATTACAATGGTAGTAACTTTAATGTAGTTGTCTCGAAGCTTATTCCCACCCATATAGTTATGATCTATGAATAATGATATTTGGTATTACAAATGTAACTGTGATGTGTGAATGAATATAATTGACAGAATACTATTTACCATAATGGCAGATATTTTAACATGACATTAATTATATGAAAAATATTTTGAAATATTTTAAATTTGGCTACCACAATTGAGGAAGTAAGTTTTTCTTCAGAATAACGTTTTGTTAATGCATTAAATTAAAATACAATAAGTCCAAGAAGCCCTGTTCAAAGATTATCATCGTGGCAAAAATTTCACATCTAATTGGGCACTTTTAGTCCATAAAAATTTGTTTGTTTGTTTGTTAAATGTTAGACAATATGAAAGCAAATATTGAATATAAAAATGGAAAATATTGTGTAGAACTAACTTAAGTTTACTTATGTTTGAAGGCTTATACAATTATCTTGGAATAAATTTTTTTAATAATTATTCTTAAGCGCTCGAGCAACAGATAACTTTTTTCATTTCCATATATTCAATGCAAAGTATGTTTATCATTAGTGAAAAGATATCACGATTTCCAAATTACATCAACAAAAAGGCTTTGTGATATTGTACGCTTCAATAAGTTTGCCTTGTACAGGCATTTAAAAAAACTATGAATGTCCTTAATTGAATCAATGGCCATATTTCCAAATATTCATTGCAAAGTATGTGTGTCATTAGTGAAAAATATCCCGATTTCCAAATTACACCAACAAAATGTCTTTGTGATATTGAACGCTTCAATAAATTTGTCTTGTATTGGCATTTAAAAAACTATGTATGTCCTTAATTGAATCAATGGCCACCGTAGACCGCCGTTTGATTTATGGTTGTTTAAAGTACAGTAGTCCCAAAAAAAATATATCATTTGGTAATAAATAATTTTGAAAACAATTATTTAGCAGAATCCTTCATATATTTAATATAAAAATGACTCTTAAGGACCTCATCCGATTCGTTTATTGCGAATGAAGTCAAGAAAATAAAATGTCAGTTTGCATTTACCAAAAGTGAGTTTAACTAAAGGTTCAGGCCAATAGTGAAATCGATAACAAAACGTTTCGTTAAAAACAATGAACATTTTTTAAATTGGAATAATTTGTAAATTGTAAATCAATTCAAGGGCCGGACGGCCACAGAAATCTCTCTAGGTTTCTAGTGATAAAAACAAGACTATTGTTTCTGAAAATCTAATAGTACTGATAAAAGTATTTATTCCGTTCAAATGGAATTATTAACCCCAGAACAGAGAAACGCACAAAAGAAAAATCTGTATAGACAACCGAATCACAAATATTTCTTGAAAAAGCTTCAAAAATGTTTCTAAAAACCAATCTACCAAGGACTTTTTATAAAATAATCAGAAAAACAACTACAAAAATGTTATTTTATTAATCATTGAACTATACAAAAAGAGAACAATAATTTAAGGGGGTTCTCTTGTGTTGTCTTCGTATCTCTGGTGCTCGCCCAAGATCAAGAGATTCCTTCCTACGCAGCCGAGTATGGCCTCTATCATTTAAAAATATTGCGGTGTAATGGGCCTGGATGTTCCTTTGTGTGTGTTATAAGGAATTTATAAATTAATGTTCTTACCAAAGGAGGAATCAAATAATAATTGTAATAAGTTCAATGAAATTTATGTTCACATTGCCAAACAAGTAAGTTCATGTGCCATTTATTTTCGTGAAGGAATAGAATTATTTAAAATAAATCTATGTGATAATGATTCTTACATATTGCTAGAAATATTAACTATAAAATTTCTTTAATATAACAACAATTTCTATTGGAAGTGGTTATTTTATATATGCAGATATAAATGTAGAGTTGAAAGATTTTGCAAGTAAAGCATTCATAATAAAATTTCGTTTTCATGATGACTTTTTATAAACGATTTATTCTAGTATCTAATATGCAACATACATATGTATTTATTAATTACTATACATACATGCACCCATACATATAAACTTATGTTTGTACATCCATACGGAAGTAAGGTTTTTTTTAATTATTTTAAAATTTTAATTATTTAAAACTATATTATCATTGCTTATACAGGGTGGGCCAACTTGGACTGACTGATTTGAAATGCTTATAAATTTTGTATTTTTTTTTTTTTTTTTTTTTTTTTTTTGTTGCAGATAATACAGAATTTTATAAAACTTTATAATGTCATCATACTCAATGGAAGAACGTGTAAAAATTGTTGAAGTTTATTATGTTTTCAGATGATCAATTGTTACAACGCAAAGAAAATACCGTCAGCATTTTAATAATACAGAGGCTCCCAGTGTAAACATGATAAGAAGCTTAATGACCCGTTTTGAGAATTTGGGTTCAGTGGGTAATAAACTACGAATAAATGTTGTTCGTCCTGTTCGCACTGAACAAGCTATAGAAGCCGTACGAGAAAGTGTTCACACGGATCCAACTGTGTCTACTCGTCGACGAGCTACTCAATTGAACATCCCTAGAATATCGCTACGACGTATTCTTAAAGTTGATCTGAATATGTTTCCACATAAATTCAATTGGCCCAAGAATTATTACCGAGGGATGCACCACAACGGCTGCAATATGCCAACAATCAGTCCAAGTTGGCCCACCCTGTATAATTTTGTATCACATGAGAGATATATCCTCAAATACCAATTTTAAATTTACAAAATTTATTAAAATCTTTCTTCTTAGGATTTTAATACAAACATTTATTGTGAGTTGTTTCCATTACAAGGTGCCACTTCTTACCTATTGCCGTTTTAACTAAATTTTCATTAATTTTTATCTAACATTTATTCAAATAAATAGACTGTATACAAAAGTATTTCACAAACAGTTGCGATGATTTGATGCAAATTTTCTAAGTTCCAAAAAATTTAATTAAGTTGATTTTTTTCATTAGCCGTTTACGATTTTTTTAGTTAATGTTGCCAATAAAATGTGATTAGGTGCATTTGAAGCTCCTCAAAACCGACTGCAATACTAAAATGTTTCGGAAATTTCTGTTAACATCACACCAGGTGTATACAAATATAACAAACCATTTATACCTGAATCGTTAAGAATATTATTAACTTGGTTTACCTTACCTTTACTTACAAAATCCGCACAACTTCTTTAAACTTGCCAACTCAGTACAAACTCTTTCAAACACTTAATACACCAACCCCAATGTAGTAGTGAAAATAAGCAAGAAAATTAAAAACAACAACAATTTTATTGCATAAATCATGCTGAAGGCATCAGGTGATTTACCACTTGAGATAAATGAAAACAACTTTACTTATGAATAGCTTTTTATACTCTTTCTTAAACACTGCGTCATTTATTTCATATTATAGGCCTGGCCATGAAAAAAGGTCTCCCTACCGAGATGCCACAAATAAAAATCAACACACAAAAAGTAACACAAATAAATGTTAAACAGAGAAAACTTTTGTTTAAGTTGTTATATATTTTATTGTTTATTATCAGGATAGCAAAACATGTTTGCGATGACAAATAAAAAAGAGATAAACAACAGAAATACCTTTAAATCAAACAAAAAAGTTTCTTTTTCGTAGAAAATATGCTTTTACGATTTTCATGTCCAATTGTTAGGAGAACGAAAAAAAAATTGGAAAAATCATAAAACGAAGAAAATAGTATTGACACCAGCTTTTCCAAAGAAAATTAAGACACGTATTTCAATAATTTTTTATATAATACAACCAAAGAGGGATAAAAATTTTTTCAAAGAAGCCTAAAATTAAGTTGAAAAATTTTCAAAGAAAAAATCAACTGCTATATGTTTGATCCTACAGCTCAGAAAAAAATCATGTTATCCGTACTGAAATCAAGCAAAGGCGCTAACAACGGCACGTTAAGTACGATTATTCTTAAACTTAGTATGGAACCTTTGACTGAAGTACCGATTCGGTCACGACTTCAAGCAGAAACAAATAGGAACTTCATAAAAAATAGACTTGAATTAAAGCAAAAATGGCCTTAGACTGGATTCTAGGCTTATAATCCAAGCAATACCAATCAGGGATATTTTTTCTATTCAAATCCTGAAACGGACTCGATTTTTAAATGTAAGTACTTAAATTTTTATATTTTTTTATCATATTACATTTTTTTGTCTTTGATATCATCTATCTTGAATGCAGGCCTTCTCATTCTTTACATGTTTATATATAAAAACTACTATCTCAGCCACAACAACACTTGAAATATCGATTCCACATAATCATTATACACTGAAACTTCCCGTATTTTCTCTAAGATTTTCAGGATAGATTTTAAAGAACGACTTTGACTTAAAGTAGAATTGGAAAAACTTTTTCTTTCTGTGTAGACACATCAGCCTACTAGTAAATAAACTTCCTACTTCAAATCTTGAGAACTAATCGTTTCATTTTCTATGAAATTAAAATATATCTTAGTTACATTTAAAATCTGCTACATGCAAAGTTCTTGCGAAATTGCTGCGCCATCTTAGGCAGCGGCCAGTAATGGGTTAAGACAATTTCATGGAATTTACTTAAAGTTTAGCTCTTAGACTTTTTCCAATACTGAACTAAAATTAACAAACTACTAATAAACAGTAAACATTTTGTTCTTAATTGCATATATTTCTCGTTACATCTAATACTCAAGACCATTTTCTTATAAGCCTTTTTAAACCTGTGAGTACAAAATGCTCGTAATTATAGAAAACGAATCTTATTGTTCGTTAACTTTCATCAAAATAAGTCTCCTTCTGTTCATTCATCTAGTCAGTTTGTCAGGAATTTCACCATCTATCTCTTTGGCAGGCAGCTAATGAAGTTGCTGCTCGTTGTCAGTTAAAAATCTTGATGTTTAACTTCTTTTCCTTTGCGCTTATTTATTTTATGTGCATTTCTTTTTTCTCAAGCAATAATGACACTTTGACACACCATGTTGAAGACAGTGTAGCCATGGTATCTGGATTGGCTGCAATTTATTTGCTGAGCAGAAGAGAGAGAACACAGGACTAACAGCTTGAAAGAAGGAGACATTCTTACAACAATGCAACAGAATTTAAATTTGTTGTGTTTCTGTTTTTTTTTTTGTTGTTTTGTTTATTTAAATAAAATAATTTTTTTGTCTTGCTATTGTTGCTACTGCAGCTCGTTTAAGCAAAATAAAATTTAAACAATGAAGTTTTTTCTCTCTTATTGAAAAACAGAAAGTAACAGTTCTAGTTAATTTTGCAACACACTAGTGGCATCAACAAATGAAAAAAGTTACAGGGGAGGAAATAAGAGCAGCAGTTGATGGCAAATAATAAATGACAGGCAAACGTTAATGACTACAATTTGGCAAACTTTGTTGCCTTCTTGTTAGCTTTTGTTACTGCTGCACTCACACATACACAGCATTGACGCTGATTTCTATAAAGTGTGCAGTTTTCTTTAATATACGAATCTTTATCTGAGCATGCAAACAAATTTTGTTTTCTTGAGTTTCTTTTCCTAGAAATTTGTACAACTTTTTTCTCCATTTAAACAAGGCTGCGTTCACACTGTGCATTATAGCATGAAATTTTTTGCTAATATAAGGCAGTTGGATAAAAAATGTTGTAAGAAATCGAATAGAATTACATATACTGCCAGTTTTGTTGTCCTATTTATTTTAATATTTCTACTCTCATCGAATAAAAAAAGTCGCTTGCCTCAATTTCCAAGAAATTTTCGTTTTAATAAATTTCTATCGCTTATTAAAATAAATGCCTATAAATTTAATACCATTAAACTATTTACCATAACAGCTTCAAACTAAAACGTAAGTCGATATAGATTTCGATAACACTAAAATATTACTGATTTTACTGTTATCGATATTTAAATGTATTTTTTTAATTTTTTTGTTTTTCTTTGTAAATTAAAACTATAATTTGACTTGGAATACGGCTCAGGAATGATATATAAAGTATGGCATCATTTTTACGTCTGCCTTACATGTCCTTTAATCGCTCCTATCTGTTAGTCCTATTCAATAATGTTGTTGTAATGTGTTATTATTGTTTGTTTATTATATGCTGCTGTGTCAATGTTTCCCAATGAAATTTCGCCATATGGACAGCTAAAGCCACAACAAGCAATACAATTTCGGAACTAAATATATTTTGAGCTTTTTCAGAATTTTATTTCGGAAACATGCCCGTATTGTTCCTCCTATACGTATATATTATCTAAAATATTTCGTCTATTACTTTGGAAATTTACTAAAATTTGCACAGTTTTCTTTTTTAAACTCAAACTAAGCATAAGTGACAGATTAAATCAAGTGACAGATTGAATCAAGTGCTCTTCTTGCTTTAATTTTGCGGAAGTATGCATCAAAATAAGTAGGTTTATCGATATATTTATGGAAAAAATTCTACTTTCAAGCTTAATAGATATTCAGAGTTCACAAGTTTATTTTGAAAAATGTTTCCTTAAAGATTCCAGCGAAATTTATTGACTCTCCTTAAGCTTCAAAAACTTTTTAAATATATTTTACAAAACACAATTGTTGTTCATAAACTTTAAGTACGCAGTTGATGAAAAAAACTGTTACAAACAATTTACATATTATATAAGCAAAATTGTTCATAAATCTTTAGTTTTTATTTATTGTTTTGTGTTGTAGTTATTATTGCTCAAATATAAAACATGGTTTTCCCTGAAATATTACCAACAACTTGTTAAAGTTTTAGAAAACTGTCTTTTTAATTTCGAAATTGGTCTCCTGTCTAACTAAAATAACAAAATTGATTTAAAAGTTCTTGTGTCTTAGAAACTTTATTTATTAATATTCTAAATTTTTTATAAAAAAAATTAC
Source organism: Germaria angustata (assembly GCA_963681545.1). NCBI lineage: Eukaryota > Metazoa > Arthropoda > Insecta > Diptera > Tachinidae > Germaria > Germaria angustata. The sequence goes on along the minus strand of OY812999.1, from coordinate 94,570,301 downwards.
AAACACCAAAAAACTTGTTATTATTGTTTTACTTCCTTAAGCTCTCTTTATTAAATGAAAACATATAAAAATATTGCATACTTTTAGGAGGTACATACCTAATTCTTGTAATTATTCTAATGATCGTGCTAAACCATTTTAAAGTGATAAAAATATCAACGAAACAACTTGAATGCTGACAATTGTTTTATCAGCTACGAAGATGGCGGTAACAGAACTGATTGTGAGAGAGTTGCATTTAAAATTTTAAAATTGCTGGTAACAAACGGCAAATAGCACAGTAAAACCTAATTGTTTATGATTAGAAATTGAGCCATTTAAAGTTAGTTTTTGAAAATTATATAAAACGGGCTTATCATAATTTCTTTTAATAAACATCGATTACTAGTTCGTTCGTTTATAACAAAAACAATAAAAAATATTCGAAGGAACGAAAGAATGACATTTATACCAATATTTATGAAACACAATTTCATACATATAACCACAGCGCCTAGATGCGTAATAGCTTATCCCCTCTGTATAATCTTCTGATACTTGTTAAAGGATTCTGATTCTATGTCTTGAAAGGCTCGAGCAATATTAGACTTAAGGGTGTAGGTTGTTTCTGAATTATCTTTTTTAACAGAACTTCAACAATAAAAAATCCAATATATATCGCCTTGACAGCTGGCGATGACCAAGCTTAAAGTGCAGAAGATCAAATATGTGTGACGCAGTGCCTCTTCCTGCTAGAGCTAAGGATAATCTTAATTCATGTCTTTAATTTTAAGCTAAAAAAAAGTCCATAATCATATCTCTGTAGGGCTCGAAGTTGACTGCTCCTCGGCTCCAGACTCCACACCACACTTTCACTCAATGGGGATGAATTGAACGAAATATTGCAAAATCGAAATTTTCCACATCACAAGTGAACCTTTTTCAACAGCGTTCCTTGTCCGACTGTTTTGCAAAGGTAACGCGTTTCTTTTTTACGTGGACGTATGATACTTGGGACAGAAAAAATCTATCCATGTCAAATTAACACATATTGTAAAAAGGGTAGTTGGACCACCTAGTACACTTTTACGAGTGATATAGAAAGTTATTGGGACCATGTTTCCATAAATACTTAAGATAGTATTTCAAAGATTAATTCGCTGCTGTGGGTTTAATTATGTATATAAAACCATCAATGGACTTCAACTTGTATGTGATTTTTATATATAATTAAATTCTCATATAGTTTATGTTGGCTTTTGTGTAAATACACGAACATACTCTAAAATACTCTAATATATCAAGATAAATTGCATTTTTAATTTAACGCAAGCCTACAAGAACTTCCATTCAATTAGTATATTGGAACTGAATTATATCTATATTTTATCCATGTTTTATTTTTAGTAAATTCATATTAGTTTTTGATATTAAAAGTGATAATTTTTTTCTTTTTTCCAATATTTATAATCTAAAATATGTTCATAACTCAATAGAGAGTTTGTCTAGTAAAAACTGATTTTGTTTAACAACCCAAAAGTAGGCTACACATTTAATATCCTGCATACATAGAGGCAAAACTTTTTTGTCTGCCACAGCCCAACAACAGCAAGGAAACCTTAACGGATGCTCGAACGGATGTAAGGCTAAATTGTATATAAAAGTTGGCAGAAAGTTGTGAACTGTTCAGAGAATCCTGAACAAAATGGAATAGAGAAGTTTTATATATATAAACATATATACAAGCATGATTATAATGTAAAAATCTAATAGAAAAAGTTATATACTTTATTTCTGTTAATAATCAAATGCAGCACCAGCCTAAAAGTCAACTGGGCTTATTTAACAGGGCTTTTAGTTGCATCTTCAATAATAAACTGAGCTAATGATATTTATTGAAATCCAATATTATATATGAAAAAAATTTATTTCTGTAGTTTTTTCTGTAGTGCTATTTATGTCTGTGGCATTTGGCTAAGAGCGATAATGTCTGTTCTTATCAACAGAGTAAAGCCTTTAAAGGCTTTCAATAATTATAATTTTTGATATGAAAAAAATTATAGACCTCTCAAAAAAAATCACTATTCTAATTATAGCTTTTCATATTTTACGGGCGTCTTTGATGTTAAAGAATTCAATATTTTATGAACTTCAACTACTTTCCGTGCATAATTACAACCTCTACAAATGCTTCATATAATAAAATAAAGCCCTAGAAAATTCAGAAAATTCTTTCTTTTGTTATCAATACACCCTTAGAACAAATAATTAATATAATCACAACTACAACGTTTATTATAAATTATTATACTTATTAGCCCTGTATGAAATGCGTTTAAATATTGTAAATATTGGCCTAATATTATGACGATGAGAGGAACGAAGTACGCCGGCTATGGCTTGTAATATATTTAATATATACTTAATATATATGAATCTATTAGGATGTTTCTTCCTCCTCTTTTTGATCTTCAGATCCGGTTTCGGAAGTAGGTTACCCCACAATCTATTGATTAATTGATTAAATCAGATTTTTGAAACGTTTTCAAATTAACGAGTACAAACAATTTTCCCGCTTTCGACAAATTATAATCTCTCCTAAGTTTCTAACAATTTCGGCAAATATATTTTTGTAACTTGCGACTGTTTATAATTGTTCTGCACTACCAAAGCCAGTCCATTGATGCATATTACGAAGTCATGGGAGTTGTTTTCTACCAATGCCACGGCTTTCTTCGATTTTGTTCTGATTTTGTAAATTTTGTTTCACAAAATACAATGAATGAAATGAAAAAAAATAAACCTATACTTTCAAACCAATTCAAAAAGTTTGTCGACAGGTTAATGGATCTATTCTTCATAGCTTTGAGGAACTATGTGAAATAATTTCAAGTTTGCTTTGACTTCAGTGCCCTCAAAACCTACCACTTAAAACTTTATTAACTATTATGGAAAAGCTGTCACTTGCTAGAGCCTTAGAAAGAAGCCCCGACAAAAAACACTGTGATATTGCAAAGTTTAAGTGGTTTCCAAAACTCAGGAGCTACTTTTCTTGGGCCTTAAATCGTAACTGTACGGTGCTCGCAGAATATTTTTTGTAATCCCGCTTATAATTTGATATGATGTAGTCTCTAGCAGATGCTCAAATGCTGTTTTGTTTGGCCGCAAATATTTTTTTACAACTTCTCAAAAATTACAAATACTATTTTTTGCTATTTGAGGATTTGGGCCTACCAATTACTTTCATCTGTTAATTTAAGAATATTAAATTTCCACCGGAGTAACCTTCCCTTCACTAATAAGTTATTTTGTTTTTTTTTATAATATAAATCAGAGTTTGGACTGCGATGGAAAACTTTGTATTTTGATACATTTATTTATTTCCCATAAAACTGTAAGGGAATACCAAATAGTGGTAGCGTAGTGTTGGCCTTGATTTCTAGTGGTGAAGATGCTGATAGTGCCAAATAAAATTGAGGGTGAATAATTTTTTGAACACCTGTAGAAGTAAAAAAAAATCCAAATGGCTTTCAACCAAACATTAAAAAAAAAATAAAACATTTTTATGGTATTATAAGAATCTCTACATTGATCATTTTGGTAGCGATGTCATGCAATTCTTCACAAGCTAATGGTTTAAAAACGAGAACAGAGCTTTGCAAAAGTTATGGAACAAATTGTGATATCAAAAAGATCAACTTAACTTTGTGGGAAACCTTAAAGATGAACTAATGAATCTTTAGAATTATTCAGAATCTCGTTAATGACTATAATTTTTTTCTAATGAAATATTAATCAGAGTTGTATCAATATATGTGGCAAATAAGAGGGCAATATTTTATACCTGCAGAACTATGAACTGATATTGCAAATACTCACCTACTAAGCAGTAGTTGTAAGTAATGGAATAAGAAGAAATTCAGATCGAAGCCTAATATTGTTATATACATCCTCAATGTAGAAAAAAGGACTTGGAAGAATGATATCTCATTTAATAGATTTTTTATATACTTGTTACTAACATTCCTATGTTAAAAGAAGAAGTTATCCTTCTGATAAAAGAATACTAATTAGGGAACCAAGACACCTTCTAGATCCTAAACAGTTTTTTCGATTAAATAATAAAGTCATGACAAGAAGTATGGCAAATAAAATAAAAATGTTTCAAGGACGATTGCTTAGACCCAGTATTGTGTAATGTAATATAAACAAGTATCGAGTTTTTATTGTTAAAAAAATACGTTTCCTTCTTTAAATTTATTTAATCGCTATACAGCCATATCGAACTGATAAATTTTATATATTTTCCCCAATAGCATACTTTCGTTATGAAATATGATAGTCCTTTTTATCCTTTATTAAACAAACTTTGTCCTGAAATTTTGTTTTGTTCACACAATTGCTTTTGGGTTTGATATTAGCAAATATTAAAACTTTAAAAAAATACCTTAAATCATAACACTATCATCTATGACTAAAATAATTTAACAATAATGTTGCAATTGCAAATTGTAAATTTTCAAGTACTGTGTTTGGCTATGAAAATATATACCTGTTTATTTAAATAGTCCCTACCACATTATTATTATTATTATTATTATTATTATTATTATTATTATTATTATTATTATTATTATTATTATTATTATTATTATTATTATTATTATTATTATTATTATTATTATTATGAAGACAATCTTATACGACGGACTTTGCAAAAAAGGTAACTGTAATTGTAAATAAATTTCAAATATCTCTCTTTACAAATATGAGTTTAAATGTTTCTGAAACATGAAGGGTAAAGCATACTGACATTTTTGTTACCACCAATGGAATACAGTCATACACAAATTTAAGTACATGACAAGTAACACGAATTTCTTAAATCAACATTATTTTTCATAAAAACAATTCCTTTATTAATAAAATTTATAGAGTAACATTTTACTTATAATATTCTTTCGTTTGTATGTAGTATAATTTATTAAACTAATTGTATACATTCAATACTTATTTGCAGTGCCCAACCCTCGCAATTGTTTGTGTAATAATTTCCTCTCAGCAATTGCTTTTGTATTATTGAAGAATCTTGTGTCCATAAGTGTACATTTGCTCGTATGTGTATTAAATTCTGGTTGCCTTTTATTTCCACTAGGCATTTCACCTAAATTACAGGTGTCCATGTATGTGTTTATATGAGTTTATACATCAAACTCTGCCTATGAGAGAGTATAAGTATGGGTTTTTGCAATAAACAAAATAGTTCTAACGTGTCCCTTTGTTTTCTTTCTAAGAAACTCACAAACAAATACACATACACATGCCAATATGCATGTATAAGATTTTAAATTAATTGGCATTTTACTTATATACTCGTACACATACAACTGAACAAACACGAACACACGTGCACGCATAAGTATATTTAGTTACAGAATAAGGGAATTTAATACAAATGTGTCTTTTACGAGTGACATTAACATTAATTGCATTATGACATCATCTATGGGTTCCATATTTCATTTGATTTCTACCAACTGAATGGCATTAAAAGACAATATTAGAACACTGCAAATAACAAATAGTGCAAGCATTCTAATGAAATAAATTTATAAATTCATACAAAATTTTAAATTTAAATTGTAAAATGTTTTTAATTGCTAATTAGAAACAATTTATTTTTGCAGAAGGGGCAGGTTACTTATTTATGAAATAATATAATTAGATCAGTTGCATCACGTTAAATGGACAGTAGAATGAACTTGTTTTAAATAAGAAAGACTACAATTCGGACATAGTCCTGACTTCCTTGGTTCATATTAGAAGGCATTAGTAGGTAGGAATGACAAGTAGGTAGGAGCTGGACATTCGATTTTTCCTTGTTGACCTCGGAACATTGCCAATGATTAGTTCTTTCTTACCTTAAAATATCTTAAAAATATTAGTCTTGCAATGTCGACCAAAAAAAAAAAATAAAGAATATATGAAATTAAAAATTTATAAAATTATATAAAATGCATATTGGCAAAATGGGTTTTCTTCAGGCTAGTTAAAAGGAGATGGCTAAGGAAAAAAGTATATTATTTGTACTAATAATTAACACACGTTTTCCACACGGACTCTCTCATCCTGCATTTGATAAAGTTCCTTTAACTCTTTGCAAATGCACAAAATTTGAGTATTAAAAATGTGTAAGGCGTTCAAAATTTTTATTATAAATATTTTTTTTTAATTAGAAATAAAGTTTTATTTAAGAAATTCGTAACATTGAATATTATACACATAGTAGCAAATTGAATTTCAATTATGAACACGTCATGATATAAACATATTTACGTAAAATGGTTCAAAATTTTCCTAGTCAATTTGCAGAAATATATTCAGCGCTCTAGTTTGAAAAATATAATTCCTTCAAAGAATTCCGTGTAATTTTCAAAAAGTTCTATATTATTCTCATCGATCCTATAAGGAGCATAGGGCCTCCTATTCCGTGTAATTTTCAAAAAGTTCTATATTATTATATACATATGTTCTCATCGATCCTATAAGGAGCATAGGGCCTCCTATTTAGAAACACTAAATGATCCATTTTCGCTTTTAAGGAAAAATATTTCTATGGAACACGGCAAATTAGACTCTTTTCACTTAATAATAATAACCCTGAAACAGATCCTTGTCTAAAAAAGCATTTGAAACTACACTTTTTAAAGAAATTAAAGAAAAATCAGAAGCGCTAAGTAAACTAAATGGAGCTTAAAAGTATTCCCAAAAAAATATGTATAAACCCTTCCATGTTTCTGCAAAGTATTGAGCATCCGCTTTGACATATAATTTGTTAACATTCAAACTTCCTAAGTCCAGTTTTACGACTAATACAAAACCAATAAAAACTTTTTTTTATTTAACTTGTATTACATTCCTTTTAATTATGTAAACGTCCTCTTGCAATACCTCTCAACTGTGTTCCATTTACTTTGTAAACTAGAAAAAAAATATAAATTTTTTTGCAACATGCTCAGCTTGATAATTATAAAATCCTTTAAACCGAAAAGAAAGAAACGAAAAGAAATTCCTTTTAAAAGTAAAAAAGGCTAATTAAACCAATTTTCTCAACAACACCTGACAATTAAAATAGTAAACGCCTCCTTAATTTGATTTAAAACCACACACCTACAAATGCATATATATATATATATATATATATATATATATATATATATATATATATATATATATATATATATATATATACCCTGAAGGAAATGTCACTAGTGATTCACTAGTGATTCACTATTGACAAAGTCACCAGTACTAGTGACAAATTATACCCCAGCCAATGCTTTTTTCTGTTGACATTTAACATGCACTTGTCATTGAAAATCCACTACTGACGTTGGAACTAGTGACAAACTAGTTCCAATGGGACCATATGACGACCGTAGAACTAGTGCTTCCCTGTAGACATTGTCACCAGTATTATTAACATACTCTACACAATACTTGTTTCTATTGAAATTTAAGATGAACTTATCATTGAAAACCCACTACTGAAGAGGTCGTTCTAATGGGTCCATGTAAACAATTTTTGATATACACATATCCCTACAGTTTTAGTTAAAATAAATGATTAAAAGTTCACCATAGAACAAATAAACGCAATTAAAAAATGAAGAGGCATAAGCGTGCTCTCAGAAATTTCTCTGCTCATCAAACAAAAACTTGTTGACAACTCCGTTGACGACGTCTACATATGAGTCACCAAAATAGTCGACAAAACTGGTGACTTGGGTACACTTGTCCCCATGTTTCCTTCAGGGTATATATATGTGTGTGTGTGTGTGTGTTTATGTATTGCCCTAAAGTATGCAATTTCATTCTTTTAAACAAGAAAAAACCTTATCTTGACATAGAAAATATTATGACAAATAACAAATAGATTTAATAAACAAGAAACTTTAAAAAAATCTTTTATTAACACAAAAAAAAATAACAACAAAAGTCAAACATGTTAGACTACATGTCACATTACTTCTTTGTAAAACTATTTTCTAGGATTGACAGGCATTATTGCAGGTATGAAATGTATTTTGTGCGTATTTTTTATATAAAATAATTTCATATTTTCCTAAAACTTAAATACACTTCAAGGTGAGTATGTGACATTATTTCCATTGCTGTGGAAAATTGCCTTTCCGCTTATACTTTATGCATATTTGCGGTTTTCATAAGAGTATTTTCTTTGTTATAAAGTTTGTCAGTGTCAGTTCAATGTGTTTAAAGGTTAAATTATAAAACTCTTCATAGAAAATTTTAACTTTTTGACATTTGAAGTGCAAGAAGGCAGCAGTTTTGACTTTTAAAACAATTTGCTACATACTTCAAAGATGAAAAGGATTTCTTGGGGATCTCAAAACAAACATTAAACAAATAAAAAGAGGCTGAGAATTAGTGACAAAAACTTTTTCTTAACTGCATAAGAAAGCACTACATTAAATTTAAATAAAGGTAAGTTGTATTAAAACCATGATGTAGCTAGACCGCTCCTATATTTGGAAAAAATTAAATCAAGTGTTTCCGTTAGTTCAATTCAATATTAAAAGATTATGGGTGGAATAAGCGTAATAATGAACAAATAGCTGAAACACCCAGCAGTCTGAGGCAGCAAGCGAACACGCGAGTCTGACTGTACAGTGGGCACAAGTATATAAAGGCACCCAACAGACTCAGGCAGGCCCGTTGCCTGCTTCGCACGGCAAAACAAAATAAGAAAAGAAACACACTTGTTTTTAATAAAGTTGGTTTTGTTCCCAAAAACACACTCACTTCACATACGCACCGCACACACATGCGTTATCGGATTTTAACCAAACTTCATATAAACCATATATGGGCCACTGCCTACGTAGTGTATAAGTTTGGTTGAAATCGCTCGACGCGTTTATGAGTAGTTCGGCGACGTACATATACGGACTTATTTTTATATATATAGATTGTCAAAATTTTTTCCCCTAAAACCCAAAAAGCCACCTAGTTCATTCGAAAGTTTATTAGTAGAAGATGATTGCAATGAAAGCACTTTAAATGACAAAAGCATGGAAAAATATCTATAAAAAATTTGGTTTTTTGTTTGAAGATAAAGTATTTGTAAAAAACTTTGCGCCAAACACAACAGAGTTTAATACTTTCACAGCTTCATTCAATATTTTTTTTTTGTTCCTTTAACTCAACATTTTATGTTGACATGTTAATGAAGTTTCTTTTTTCGATGTTGAATATTTTCATACAAAGTATTTTGCTTTTAGTTTTTTGTATATAAAACTAAAACTAAACGTGGTAAAATTCTAAACAACAAAAATTTCGGAAAAAAACACATAAACTAAAAATTAACTCTGTTTTGTTTAAATAACTTGGCCGCTGTTTCTGACTACAAACAAAACTTTAAGCAACCAAACGAAGGACAAAATTAAAAAAAAAATTATTAATATGGCTAACTCAACTAAATTTTATCTGGCAGATATTTAAACAGAATAATGTGACCGGAATAAGAAAATTTCTCGCATATAAAATAAATAAATCAAGAAATATTTACGTTGCACAGCTCACTTTCCTCAAATTTCACAAAAAAGAGCTTAAATAAATGCCACACTTTTACTGATAGTTTTTGGTTACGCTAGGAGTGCTAATTATGATCACATCATAAGATTTTGTATAAAAGCTTTTGTTTCAAGATAAAATAACATTTAATATTTATTTTATTTACGCCATTTAATTATTATATGTTCAATATTTGATACAAGGTGCCCTATAACTTGAAATAGTTCATGCATTAGTAATTGACACAAGAATGCCTCTCATTTGAAAGTATTGATATCACCGTGTCTTTTTTGTGAGGATAGCAAAAGTAGGAGAGCAACAATATTCCAAACTTTATTTATTTATTAGTCCCCAAAACTTAAAAAATTTTCAAAATATAAAAAAATTATATTATTTGAAGAAAAAATTTAAATTCTATCAAAGGAATCTTGAAGTATTTAAAAAAGAACATTAGTCTATATTTTTTTGACCTTTTTTATAATAATTTGTTTAATATAATAGTCAAAATTTTATTTAAAAAAAATTGTCCTGAAGGCGATACTCAATGAGTATCAAAATATCGATAGTTTTGAATAAAATTGGTTAACGATAAAATAAGACCGCAAGCTTGACTATAACATTAACCAACTTATTTTAAAAAAGAACTCTATATTTAAAAAAAATCAGTATATATATAAAAGAGTTCTTAAGAAATAAAATAAATTTACCATCTCTCTTTTATAGAATTATTGGCATACGCACAAAATGTTCTCCTCTAAGGACTATCTTAACTGAGAGGCATGTTTAAAATACTGACAAAGATTTCAACAATAATCTAAAATCGTATGGTTATTCCATCCTCCTTGTTATCCTTCTTTAAATACCTGTACATCTTGTTGAAATTCTTTTAATATTTCTTCCCTTAAGTTTTAAGATTTTGATGAAACCGTGCCAAACTAAAATACGAATTATGAATTTTGATGCTCTTGTTACAGCCACTATATCCTTAAATTATAATTGTACAAAAATTTTTTTGGCTACCCAAAGCAAATGATCACTATGTATTATTTGGAACTCAAAGATTCAATAGATTGTGGTTCTACGATTAACCCTCTGATATGTGACCATTAAATATACCTGCTATTAATTCTATGAACTTATCTAAAAAAAACCTGATATATTGGCAAACAACGAATTCACCATCTTTGTAAATTGACTTAATAATCCTGTTCAATATGCCGGGCATAATATGAAGCGATGGAAGTATTATTCAACCTTAATTTAACAACTTACAATCAATTTGTAGTACTCACGATGACAACTTCTTTTGAGTTCAATTATTGCTTTAATGGCGAGTGTTCCGAAAACATATGGTAGTGTTAGAAAAAGAAAGTTTTAAGTACCTATTATTAATTATAATTAATAATAGGTACTTAGTACCTATTATTAGTTATTTATGTTATATTATTATTTATTTAAAACTAGAAGTGCTATCAAGAAAACTTAGGCCGTTTGAGTAACCAACAGAAAAAAATACTTATGGAGTAAATATTTTACACAATTCAAAATAAAAAAAAGTTTAAGGACCAAAAGAAACACATAAAATTTTCAAAGTCGTTATATACACAATTAAATGACTCTACCAATAAGAAAGGGGTGACCAGAGGGTATATTGATAAGGCAGAAATTCTGATTGGTTCTACTTGGTGAATCCAACGTGATCCTTATCAAATACATTTCAAGTCTACTCACAAAACTCCAGATAGTAGTCCCTGAGCGCATATGTGAAAAGAATAATGATGCCAAGGTAAATACTGAACGAAAATACATAAAAATCAGCTTTTTTCTTTAAGAAAACTTTATAAAATCTATATTTGGTTACCCTGTGGTAATATTTCTTTAACTTTATATGAAATTCGTTGACAGATTGCAGTTTACAACTCCAAACTGTATTCCTATATTTAGATGATTATCTGCATCATTTAACAATATCGGTCACATTATGTCTTTCAAAATTTTCATGCAACTTGAATTCCTTTTTGTTGTGGCAAACATCGTATTGTACACAAGGCATGTCCAACACATTACAGTCCTGTGCATAAAAGCAACCCAAACACTAATACAAAAGAATTTTGACTAATACACGTGCATATAATATATTTATTTAAAAACAGTATCTGCACTATTAATTGTGACGAAATTAAAATTTATTAATTTTTACTGCCTTAAAGACACTAATTAACTGGATATCCTTGAGCCTCAAAAATACTGCTCTTATTTCTATAATGATATGAATACAGTAAAGCTGATATGAATTGCTAAGAATAAACTGATAAAAAGCACATTAAGCCTTTAGTGACAAATTATCTCAAGTGCCAATGTTTCAGGGGGCAAAGTTATCGCCATCTTAACCAAACACATTAGTGCTATTTGAATTCCGGAAAATCCGGTGCACTAAAATTTTTAACATGTTTAATTTATTCCAAACTATTCATAAAATTTGTGCGCAGGATATTTGATATCAGAACTAAAGGGTAACATTACCATGAATTTCGTTTTGATTTCAGTGACAAACAATTCTCATATTTGATTAATACTTTTATTTGCCAAGGAATGCAAAGTTGGTAGGCACTGTGGAGCAATTCATTGACTCTGAATTTAGTCGTATGATTTGTCTAATTTGCTTCAGTATACCGGCACAGCGACTGAGTCTGACTATTTCTTACGCTAAGAAATAGAGTTACGAAATATTGATCGCAATTTTAACATAAAATTGATGATAACTATATACAAGTCTGCTGCCAATAAAGCCAATAACTGCAAACCTGCCACTAAAAGAATTTGCTTCGACCAAACGTGAGAATATGTGCGCAATTGCCCTTAAACAAGAGTTTTATGTACAAAATAGAAACATTTATTTTGAAGTTCAATTAAGGCATTTGGATCTGTAAGAAGACCGTGTATGCAGCGAAATCATATTCATAAATAAAATCTCATCATATCGCTACTCTTATATATTTTTTTTAATTGCAAAATTGTTATTTGGTTTCACAGAAAGCGAAGCACTTTATTTAGGCTGCGCTTATAAGAATATAAAAAAAAGTAGTCTGTGTTCAGTCAAGAATCATTTATTGCTCCTGTGAAATTTTATTACAGAATGCGATATTTAAGGCTCAATTGTAAAAAAAAATCTTTTAGAAAATATAAAATTTCTGACTTGATTTAAGAATTCAGAAATTTTCTTTCCCTCTTTAATACAAAGAGAGTTGTTTATCCCAATTTGTTCATTAAACTTATTGATTTTCAAGTAGAAACTTCTTTTATTAATATTTCTTTCAAATTATTTCCATTGCCAGTATCATCTACTGTATTATCGCCCATAAGAAAAACCAAAAGACATATGCAACACACACATTTCACTGTGTTGCATCATGCTAATGGTTAAAGCTTGTGACATAAAAAAAGGGAATGTTAAACAGTGTGTGTATGTGTGTCTGTGTATGTTTGTACAACGTGCATTTTTTAGCTTCTAATTTTTTTAGTTTTCTTTTGGCAAAGGACCTGTGCAGTTAGCAGTATTACTTGGCTTGATGTGTCTAGTTTTTTAAACGTTCCAAGAATCGGTCGAGCAAGACCATAAAAAACCCAAAGCAATACAAACAGCAGTGGCAATGAAAAAAAACACAGCAAAAACAGCAATGACTACAAAGCAAACAAAATTTGTTAACCAACATTGTCAGTGCGAAGTACATGTTTTCAAGTTTCAATGAATTTTTTACCCAACGAGAGCAAAAAAGTGTTATAAGCTTTAAACATACTTTGCATAGTATTTAATATATTTTTGAAATAGTTTTTGGTAAGAAAACAAAATATATCTCTAAATGGATAATTTCTAAAATTAATTAAACATATTTTTCAAGCAACAATCAAAATTTATATGCACATTAGCACAGCCCTAGTACCATTCAAATGGTTATTTTCTTTGTTTTAAATATTTCACCAGGTTCAATACAAACACAGTATCCTTTTATAATAAGATTTACTCCAATTGAAATAAAAGTTATTCTTGGCTTTTGCTTAGTAAACAATTCGATTTGTTTTTTTAACTAAATAATTTTACTACTCCTTCTATTTGTGATCGTCTATAAAAACAAATTTACTAGTCATTCATATTTGTTTACCAGCTTAAATTCTTTGACTCCCAATTGTCTTATACCAATTACTTCATTTACTCGTATTTTATAACATAAATTATTATTTTGTCATTTAATTTTTAAAAATTTTCTGCTAAACCAAAAAAAAAACAGACAGACAAGAACAAAAACTATGCAAAGTGACAACTACATTTATGGAAAATATTGTGAAATGTTTTTAGCACTAATGGCTCCATGGGAAAGTTTACTTGTAATAAATTTCAATGTTTTTCTATAAAAATTTTTTAGCCATTATAAATTTACAAATATTTAGGTTAATTGGTAATGAAATGTGTGTAGTGGAAATATTTCTTTTTACAAAAACAATATTTTTTAGGTCAATAAAATAAATTCTCAAATTTACAATTAATAGAGAAAGTTGCTTTGTTAAAATAAAAACAAATAAATAAAGGAATGAGAGTTCGTCGAGTTAATTAAGATATTCATTCGAATACAGAAAAACTGTGTCATTATTAAATAAATTTTTAATATTTTTTTTCAGTGTGAAAAAACAAAAGCCAAACTTCAAAAAAAAATAATAAGGGAACTATTGTAATAAAAGTAAAGTTTAAAAATGTATGGCCAAGACTTGAAATTTATATTTAAGGCGATAATGAATATATAAAATGGCGCTAAAGTCAAGTCCTAATTTGCACTGGCTGCCATTTCGTTACAGATACAAGAGAAGCTTTATTTTATTACAAAGTTTATTTGAAAAAGCGGAATTAATGACATTAATTTGAGAAATTATTTCACTAAAGTGGCTATCACCCAAGCTGGCGTATAACTAAGCTCATTTTAACCAAATACCTTGCCTTGAAATGGCGATATTTTCTTCAATATTAACTTTCAAGACTTGCAGGGCTCGTGGTCTGTTCTGTTCTGTTTCTGGAAATGTGACTTAATTGTGATCACAAAAAATCCTGGCTTATGAAAATCCGGTACGCTTTGTTTTAATAGTGAAAGTTATGGACAGTTTCTGTACAATGTTAAGCTGCTCGTACCCATGACAAAATTTATCACCATACGTCAATTTTCTAAGCTTCTGGTCAGATCTACATTAAACAATAGAGGAGTAAATGAGTTTCCAGAATATTGTCAACGAAGATGTACAGACTGAGCACCTGTCCCCTGCATTACAAGAAATTTAGATTTATTGAAACTAAAAATTTTATAATTGTATGGCAGTTATGATAGATAAAAATTAGATATATGTGTTTAAAAAGCGATGAAATTTTTTTTGTTTCTTAAAATCAACTAATTCATAGGCACATAAAATTTTAGTTTGAACTGAAAAGCAAATAACCATTTTATATATTTTTTTATCAAAATATGTATATGTATATATATATAGAAGTCTTTAAGTATAGTTTGTATACATATTAAGTAATACCAGATCTAAAATTAAGTAGAAATAAATTCAACTAAAGTGAATATTAGTCATTGTTCTACAATTTTCTTTTCTAATTTTTAATTGTAAAAGCCATCTGAGATGCAAACATGTAAAGCAATTAGCGTGCAAGACGTGGTCTGGTTGTAAAAAAAGTCTTAACATATGCAAATATAGTGTGAATAGCTTGACGTGTCCTGTAACTTCCAATCATCTGATTTTAAGCTTATAATCATACTTGAAAAGATTCTGGCCAATTAATTAACACTATTTTTTCGACCTTTTTTGTTTCAATATATAATTTTTGTATTCAAGCGTTAGGTCTTTTTTTAAAAAATTGTAATTTTATTCAATATTTCGACGCCTCTTTGGGCGTCTTCTTCAGGAAATTTTTAATATTAAAAATTTCCTGAAGAAGACGCCCAAAGAGGCGTCGAAATATTGAATAAAATTACAATTTTTTAAAAAAAGACCTAACGCTTGAATACAAAAATTATATATTGATTCTGGCCAATATTACAACAATCCTTTTCCATTACTTCGAATAAAGCTTTGGTGTTACTAAGAAATATTAATAACGATAGAAAATAAAAGCAGAGGGCAATTATTAAAAAAAAGTTCGGAATACAGTGACCTCTCGGTAATGTGAACTTCCAATATAATGAACTATCCAGTAATGTGAACACCTATTTTTTTATATGGACGCTCTAAATAGTGAACAAAGTTTAATGGCTCTAAATAGTGAACAAAAATTTTTGCAATTTTTGTTTGTTTTCTAATTTTGGAAATCCCCCGATTGAATAAAAAACTGTAAACTATTGTACTTGCACACTTTGAGGTTTGTTGTGTTTCGTCACGCATTGAAACCTGTGTATTTACATTCCTGTGTATTTACAAAGATGTCTAAGAATAACAGAAAGTTTTTAACCATTAGTGAGAAATATGAAATTCTTTAAATTTTTGGAAAAAGGATCAAGTATTACAGTGTTAAATATAATGTTGGGAAATATACCATTCGTTCGATGCACAATAAGAATAATAAAAATTATAAGTGTGTTAAAAATAAGTATTATAGACCAGTGAAACGTAAACCTACGTATTTCAGAGCTTCCAATGATGGATAAATCTCTATACAAGTGGTTTCTTAACATGAGAAGTAAAAACCTTCCAATAAGTGGATTGATGCTGAAAGAAAAAGCGAAACAGCTTCATTCTAATTTTAATAAAAATGAACACGACTTCAATGCCAGCTAATGGTGGCTCCAAAAATTTAATATAAAACGTGAACTTAAAATTTAAGTAGTCGTTAAGTTTGCAATAAATTACATTTTATGTTAAAAATTCCAAGAGCTTCAATATTTTGTAACCAAAAAACAATATAACACCACAAATTTTTACAATCGAAAATGTGAACAAATTCGATAATGTGAACTACCTTGGTTTTTATTAGTTCACATTATCGCGAGTTCACTGTACATCATTTTTTGAAACTCCAAAACCAGTGTTAGAACACCGAGTGACAAGCATTGATTTTCGAATTGCATCATTCTCGGGAAACACAAGTATAAGTTTAAAAAAGATGCTCAACCAATTTCACGCTTGTATTGCGCTCCAGTTTTGTTTGAACTTAATATAAATATTCCACATTTTCACTGAGTTGCACCATCAAAGTATGCAACATATTTTGGCCAGTTGCCTACGTATGGGTTATATATTAATATTGCTCATACGTTATCGAGTACTAGTACATAACGAAGATGTAACAAACCTGCGTCCTTAGGGAAAACAT
This sequence comes from Germaria angustata, assembly GCA_963681545.1. Classification (NCBI taxonomy): domain Eukaryota; kingdom Metazoa; phylum Arthropoda; class Insecta; order Diptera; family Tachinidae; genus Germaria; species Germaria angustata. The sequence continues at coordinate 94,553,377 of OY812999.1, read as the reverse complement.
ATTCGAAAATTATTATAAAGCCACTAATATACAATTTTTTGTGCCTTATTGCATGTGCGTCTGTCTGTCAGTCTGTCTGTCATTCTGTCTTCAACACAAGTGTGTCTGTTTATAAAACAAGTTTAAAAACTTTGTTAATTCAGATGGCGGTAAAGATTTTAAAACTTCAAACCTTTATAACCATTCATCATTTTTTCTCCGTCTGTATTTCTTTTTAATCGTATGTCTAGTTCTCCCTTGTCTATTATTTTTAGATTAGCTTAAAGAGACCCCAACAATATCTCTGGAGCAGAAGAAAGTTTTCAGGACATTGCGAAACATTAATTTGAACAGGATTCACGATGGTAGTCATGTTATAGCTAATTAATTTAAGTTATTTCTAATTTCTTCTTCTGAAAAATTTGCAAATATTTTTTAATATATTTAGTTTTTTATTATATTTTTATATATGTTCTCATAAATTTTATAAGGAGCATACGGTCTCAATAAATTGGTTGAACATATTCCTGTATTGTGCCACCGCTTACACTTCGGCCAAGGTTTTATTCATTCCGGCTACTTCTATATCGATTTGCCTTCTGCACGTATGAGCTGGGCGTCCTCTTCTTCGACTTCTTTGCGGGTTTCAGTCTACGGCATTTCTTGCGATATATATTTTTTATTAAGTACACAAAAGAAAAGCTTCACTTTGATATCACAGCAAACATTTCTATGAAATACTTGATTAAAATTGTTAAGACTGGAAAATTGTTTCTTTATAAATAAAAATTCGTTATAACCGGTGTATGTTACAAAAAGAAACTCCACCATATATTACAAAGAAATATTACAAACTATATTACAAAAATCCTACAGAAAAAAATATTGCCAAAAACTTGAAACAAAAATTTTTTATAAAAAATATGGTTTTTGCCCAAACTTTTTTATTGTAGAGAATTCAAACACAAAAGTATTTTTCAAGCTAAATTTTTAAAAAATTTGTATCAGAATTCAAAAAATATCGTGTAGGTCCGCTCTTACAAAAAATATTTTCTTATTCAAAGAATTTGGGTACTGAAAATAGAATTACTTTTTTCGGTGCAAAAAAAAACAGTCTATAATTAAAATCAAAGATAATTTCTTCACTTTATATTTTAGGTTTAAGATTTCTCTTTATTTATGAACATTTTTCCTGTTTGTGATTTTTTATTTAAATTTAAATAGGCTACTTAGTTCAATCGTATTTTATAAGCCAAATTACATGTGATAGTTATCATATATAACAAACCAAACAAGTTTGTCATAAGTTAAAAACAAAATAAGCAAATTAAAAAACATGTGTATAGTTGGTAAAGAATAGATAACAATGGCAACACTGTTGTAAGTTAGTGATGTGTAATTTGGGCTTTCCATTACAAAAAAATCTTCACAAATTGTGATACGATGAATCAAAAAAATTCACGTATTCTATTTACAGTGAAAAAATTTGTATAAATAGCTGAAAAGCGGCTTTCGAAAACAGCATGTTGTTCCGTTCTGCTAGTGTTTGTCAGAATGATTTACACATTTGATCTTTGTTGTAATTTGTTCTTTAATAACTATCACATGTAATTTGCTTTACTTAAAATTCCTAAAGAAGAGAACCGATGGTGATCGAAATATGGAATAAAAAATAAAAATTTAAATAAAACAAAAAAAGAGTTTTATTTAATATATGACCTAGAGCCGGAATAAAAATAAAAACAAAAATTACATATCATAAGGTCGGAAAAATTAACAAATATATACTTAACTAACGGAGGGCACACCGAAGAACATCAATATGAAATTAATAAAATATACATACTTATAGTAACAAACCAAACAAGTTTGTCATAAGTAAAAAATAAAATAAGCAAATTAAAAATAAGCATGTGTATGGTGGGTAAAGAATAGATAACAATGGTAAGACTGTTGTAAGTTAGTGAGGTGTAATTTGAGCTCTTCATTACAAAAAAAAAAAGTTTTCACAGATTATGATACGATGAATAAAAAACAATTCTCGTATTACATTTACAGTGAAGATTTGTATGAATAGCTGAAATATACATCAACTGACACCACAGAAGTGGACCAAAACACAAGAACGCTGATGATGAAAGTGTAGCGGCTTTCGAAAACAGCATGTTGTTCCGTTCTGCTAGTGTTTGTCAGAATGATTTACACATGTGTCTTTGGTGTAATTTGTTCTTTGATAACTATCACATGTAATTTGGCTTATAAAATACGATTGAACTAAGTAGCCTATTTAAATTTAAATAAAAAATTTCTTCACTCCCATCGTAACAGTTTGTTTTACAATTTTATGGCTTTTAAAATTTAAGTGCTTCAATGTTTTGTTCTTCGCTAAAACCAATCTTAATTTCACTAGCAAAAGTTTAATTTAAAGTCTTGTAAAGTAAACTTTAACAAGTTAAAAAAGTTTGTTTACAAATAATACAACAAAAAACTATTATTAAATTTTTGCTGTGTGATAAACGAATAAAATTGACAGTACAATCTTTAGAAATACTTTAAATATATTTAATTTTCTTTAATTCATGGTACAAATTAATTTTTTTTATATGTAACCTGACGTGACAAGAGGTTCCTCATCTTGCCAGAGTACAATTTTCAGTATAGGACAATATATGAGTTTTGAACAAAATTGTTTGCTTTGGGTTTTTTAAACCAAACGATACGTACATAATTTAAGTTTCAAAAAAAATTGATGTAAAATAAAATGTTGGTTTATAATGATTTGTAATAGCTTTATTAAAAGACTTCAAAAAAGGGGTGGTTACACGTCTATGTTGTACAATTTCTTAAATTTTTTGGCAACTAGTTTTTTAAAATTATACTCCTTTTAGATAATTCCATTTTTAGCAATATATGTTAGGAGCGTTATTAAAAATATCCCCTATACAAGATAGTTATTAATTATTGCACATCTGGAATACTATATCAGTCAAGGCCAATTCGCGTAGTTAGGCAGCAAACTCATGGAATACGAGCGAAGGAGGAGCATTTCCCCTATAAATTAATTATTAACTATAGTGTTTCTGAAAAAATTATATATTAGCGAAAGTCTATGGACTTGGTGTGAATTACTTTGAAGCCATTCTAGCGTACTCCACTAGAAAATTAATTGTGAGAATATATATAATTAATTTTATGGGGCATAACGCTGCCGCCTTTTCTAATTGCAAACTTATTTTTTTAAGTATGGAAAATTTTACATATCTAGTCATAAGGAAGTTAATCTAAAATTGATTACAAAATAGTAAAATATCCTGAAATTAAACAATGTCCCTTTAATGTGTTAGCTTTAATACAAGAAGAGATCGCTTTCGTCAAGTCGTGTCGCTAACATAAAACTTAAAAAATTTGTTAAGTTCTGCATATACAATTTGATTACAAATAAAAAAATTGTGGTCATTAAAGAAACACAGAGGGGGCGTTGTTTCTAGGCAATGACAGATGGCAGCCCCATTATCCTAGACCTGCTACAGCAGACCAATCATCTACTTAGCTGGAACAAGAACAGTTTAACGAAAATGATACAAGGCAAAAAACAAATAATAACAATGCGAAAACAACTGCAACAACGACCCATGTAAAAATAGATATGCTTTGTAGAAGCCCTAGCTTCCCGCAGGAATGAAAGGAACATGTATATGGAAACAAGATAATCAACCGTGCTAGATTTGTCTATTTTAAAAAATTACCTCCTCTGCAATTAACTTTATGATGCATTTATTACAAATCGAATATTAAAACTTTTCTATTTAACAGCAAGGACTACGTGTAGTTCACTTCTTGAGCGTTCGCTTTAAAAGAAGGAGTTTTGTTTTTATTTGACAAGCAAAAACTTAATAATTTTTAAACAAACGCACGCTCATTTGTGCTCTTTTTGCTCCCACAATTGAAAAACTTTTAAGTTCTCTTTACGCTGCGTGACCAATGGCTTCACAATTAAGAAAAAACTTATTTACTTCTGCTTTTACTTTTCGTCCTGCCTTCACTTTTGAACTAAAACAAAGCAAGATTAGGTTGCTTTGACTTAACAAAAAAAAAAAAAAAAAAAAAAAAAAAAAAAAAAAACATTTACATGTGAGTATCGTATGTATTTGTGTTTGTTCTTGTGTATGTGTATACATTAGCGTTCCTACACAAGGCATGTAATATTGTTATAACGTGCTTCAATGGCATTTTCAATTATCGCCACAAATCTAATGGTAAATTAAGGAAGGGTTTTATGTTTCTACTTGAAAGTGTTTATAGTTCACAGCACTCATTGAATATTGAGCTATTTAACATTAATGAAGGTAAGGATTAATCAATACATAAAATGTTTTATATAATTTGAGGTGCAAATATGCTTAATATATTTATGTTTATTACAATATCTTGCGTGCGTTATTGCTGTTAAGCCAAGTAATAACAAAATTAAATAAAAAGCCCAAAAAATTAACAGCTCGTAGAAAAAGAAAATATTTGCTTTCTAGGCATAATTAAAAAAAAATTCTACCAAAAGAAAAATACACAAATTGGCAAAATTCGTTTGGGCAAATTATTTCTTAGTATTGAATTTTATTTGGAATAAAACTAAACTTTTTTTGTTACAAAATCACGCAAATTACTTAACGGCGGCATAACTCTTAATATATCATTCTTATTGCCTCTGGTCACAATAAATTTGTTGTTACAGGCTTTATGACTTTAAGCTTATAATAAATATTTTGGATCCTAAAGCACAGAAAATGCAAATGTTTATAAAATTTTGCAACTCACAATTGCTTAAAATATTTATCAAAATGTTCAACATGTTACCGTACTCGTTCTCTTAGATATTACTTACTGCAACCGCGATATGATTACTGCAACAGTTTTAAGTACGGGCAGTGGCTGATTGCTTAGTGGCATAGTGTTACTATCGAATGGTGTCATTAATAAATTGATCATTTAAAATTTGAATAACCTTAACAGTATTCAGGGTTATTAAACAAGTACTATTTTTCCTTATTTAAGCAAAAGTCTAAAAATTCTCACCAGGCTGAAAGGCTATAGAACTTTTACACAAAAGGCTCTACTCCTATAGAATAAATTTTTTTTTTTAAATATTACATTAATTAATTAACAAACACAACTGCGAAGCTACTTGGCTTATCTGCAGAGACACCCGGAGTCTGCGGCAGGAGTCGAACCTGCGACCTTCGGACTACCAGTCTAGTACACTAGCTACTAGTCTACGAAGGCACTCATATACAAATAATTTTTGTAACAAAAGGCTACACCTGTTGTCAATATAATACCCAACTATCAAATGCACAAAAACTTACTATTTTATAGTCAATTAAAATATTTCTTGAAGGGTAATTTTTTACAGTTGGAAAAAAAGATCTATCCCGCAATTAAAAACATGTTCTCTTATGCACTATTACACTTTTTAGATAAAAAAAATATGCAGGACGGTATTATATTACGCCACTATGTCTCACTATCGAATAAGCGAATGCCATTTTCGTTTCTAAAAATATTGCAAAGTGTGTCTTTATCTATTTATACAACAATTTTTTTTTACTCCATTTTAAAATAATTTCACTCTCTTAGAGAACTGCGGGCTTTTTCCTTATAAATTTGCACTTGAGGTGCCCTCGTAGACAAATAGCTTATATACTAGACCAGTAGTCCGAAGGTTGCAAGTTCGACTCCTGCCACTCACTCCGGGTGTTTAAGCAGACAAGCAAGGCAGCTTCTTATTTAAAAATACTGTGTTACCTATTTACACTTTAAAAGGACAAAATTATTTCAACTTTTCTTAGATACGAAATCTAAAAAATAGTAATTTTGCATATTTGGGACATGTCCCTACTACATGTTGTCCTCCTCCATGTTTTTACTCCGCTCTAAAAAAAAACAATAGTGGATATAAAAACACATTTTTCATTCAGGGTTACATACTACACAACTGTGTAAACTACTTTATTTATACAGAGTTATTCATTTTCCGGTTTCAAAAGAAAAGTCAAAATCATTCATGTGACTACGGCTTTAATAAAAATTTAATCTCATTTGAATGCTTGGACATTGCCATTACGTACAACAGTAGATCCTTCTAAAGTAATTTAGGACCATTTTTTCTCATATTTCGGGCGGTATTTCGGCGATAACTTCACAAATTTCCAATGATCCAAAGCGTTGGATCATTATTACGTTATAACGTAAGAAAATTATACGCGTGGACATGATTTTCGACGTTGCCTCACAAAAAAGTCTGACGGCGTCAAATGTCATTGATCATGATTTCCAATTGACATCGTTAAAATGTGAAGTCACGAGTTTTAGAAACTTCCCATGCAGAGTTGTGTTGTGTGGCTGGTGCCACGGTCATGTTGAAACCATATATGTTCCAGCCTATAGTCTTCAATAACAGTCCAAAAAAAATGGTTATCATGCGGCTATAGCGGTCTGAATTCACGGTAACGGTTCTTCCAGCGTCGTTTTCGAACAAATACGGCTCAGTGATAGCTCCAGGCCATAATGCAATGGCTTTTCCGCAATAGCTTCTAGGCCCAATATTCAACAATTTTGCGGTATGAGAAATTGGCTTCATCGTTGAAGAAATATATTTTTTTTTTACAAAAATCAGGGGGCAAATTACGGCATTCGATATCGATCGAAATTTCAATACAATTCAAGAAAATTTTGTTTGAAATTTCGTTCGATATCGAATGCCGTAATTTGCCCCCTGAATTGAAAGCCTGTTGCTCTAGGACACAATCAGCATATCAACGGCGTTGTGAATAGTCAGTTTGACTTTATATGGATTAAAATGCAAATCCAAATATAAAAGACGCCATAATAAGCCGTAACACAGGCCCAAATGCAGAGAACGCCTTGGAATCGACAAATTCGGATTATCCAGCACACTTTTACCAATAGAGGGGACATTTTGGAGAGTGCACACATGGCGATGATGCTCAGGCCTCACCACATCTGTAGCATTGGCAGTTTCTTCAAATGTCTTTGTGATATTGCCAGTTCCTTACACAGTAAGTCGACTAAGACGACCATAATCACACCTTAATGCTCGAAAAGTGACCAGTTTTTTGGTACTAAGTTTTGAGTACTTTAAGCAAATCCTGAACTAAATAAGTAACACTAAGGAGATGATGGAAAGTTGCAAGCTTTACTACACCGGCGGGTCTACAAATGAATGTTCTGAATTTTTTTAATTTCGCTGTTTTTGTGCACAGATTTTTTTTAAATACCAATAAATATATTGACATCAAGGGCTTAATTTTGTTAGCTACAGAATTTAAAAACTATTAAAATATTGTTTGTATTTTGTTTTCTTGATTAAAAAAAATGTAAAGAAAAAATTGTTTTAATTTTTTTTTTATTTTATATTTCTTATTCATATAAATTTCACTTCGATGGTGAGATGTACAAAATTAATTCCTAAGTATTTCAAACAACTACTTTTGTTCTATTGTGAGTTTGAAACAGGTATCACCTAGCAAGGATATGGATAATATCCCAAACATGTACGTACTTTTATTACATAATGTTAAACTAATGAAATTAGTATTGGTTATTAATTTTTCCTTGCTTGATGAGGGATTTCCAAGATAATATATTTAGGAAATTAATTTTTAATAATTATAAACACGTTAAGCCTGCAAAGCATTTACTTTCCTTACTTACATTATTTTTGATTTGCTGTATCTTTTCCTTCTCTGTTATTAAATATTCTAAGCATAATTAGGCAAAATTCAAGGTTGTTACCGTAAAAGTCCGGTTAATTAAATCTACTATCGGTTACACTTTTGTTGTTGTTTCGTATGTTTTTGCCACTTTGAAGGTCGTAAAAGTAAATGGAGAATATAAAAAAATTATGCGTCTTTTTTGCGTATTTAATTTAAGTATGTGTTTAGTTGCCCTTGCGTGTTGACATCGTTTAATATTTTTTGACAAAAAACGCTTTTGGATTTATAGTTTTGTTTCATACCATTTGTGGAAATGAACTCTTTTGTCAAGTAATACTGGCTAGTGAAAACTTGTGTGTTGTTGTTATTTAAAGTTTCACTTTTATAAAAATATTCTTGTGAAACTAGCCCTTGAAAGTCACATAATTGTTTGTTAATTTCAATAGGATATTTAGAATATTAAGGATATATATAATAAGCATCTAGATTTACGTTTTTCATTTGTTTATAAACAATGTTGCATTAAACTTTTTTATTCGCTGATAGGAGGAAATATGTACATATATAAAAAAATCTTCAAAAAAATTTCTACAAGACCATAATTAAAAAAATGCTCTATAAAAAAGATTTCTCTAGTTGAAATTAGGGCACAAAAAATTGTCTTGGATAGAAAAAATTCTATAGAAAATTCATTAAAAAATTTTTAGAGGCCTTATGAAAAAAATTCTAAAAATTCTACAGAAAAGCTTTCGTTTGAAAAAATACTGTTTTCACATATATTTAAAGGAATTAAGTTAGTGTTATATAAAATTTTATTTTCAAATACTACAAAAGATCTGCACAGACTTTATATCAAAATTTTGTTATTTTGATTTGCTAAGAAAATGAAAACTGTAGTAATGGATTTTGGTAGTAAAGAAAACAAACGTGCCTTTCTCGTGCTCTGCTTTATTTTGAAAAATTGCCTAATAATAATGTTTTATAGAAAACTCATTAAAAAAATTTTGACAGAAATATGCTTTCACAAAATAAGCTTCATTGAAAAAATGCTTTATATGTAAATAAAATATTTATCTATTATCAAATTTTTATATAGAAATTTTTAATTCATATTGATTCTAGAACCAAAAAAAAAAATGTTCTTTTACATTTAAAAACGCACTTACAGAAATAAATATTTTTAAGTTGAAAGTTTCCACTCGAAAGGTTTATATTTTTTAGTATAATTTATTTTAAATTAATTCAAACTTTTACTTTACTATACCAAAAATTTGAAAATGTTCACTAGTAATATTCTCTAAAAAAATTTCCATAGAAATTTCAGTGCCAAAAATTTATAACTCCACTAATGCAGCAAGGACGTAATTCAAAAATCAAAATTTTTATACAAGGAGATGGGGTAAATTTAGTAATCCTATCCAAAATATGTCAAAATGGCCTTTGAATTAATTTTTTTCTTAAATGCAACATTGTCATATCTCGAAAATTTAAAAAATTTTGTACCCAAAAAAAGTAATCCTCCATATCCGCTTTATGTATATAAAAAAAAGAAGAATTATATCTGAAGCTAAGCCCAAGTTATATCAAATGGTATCGATGTGGAAGCCAAAGCTTTAAAACCTTTAATTGCATTTGCTATTTATTGAAATGCATTAAAGGAGCATTAACAATTTATCTTAATAAATTTACTTTAAATAAAGGCTTAAATTTCTTAACTGAATACAAAAAAGTTTTTCAGCCTCCCTCTTAATCCTCAATATATACAAACTACAGTATAAGTATAAAATAAATATATATATATATATATATATATATATATATATATATATATATATATATATATATATATATATATATAGATACACATATAAAATATCTTCACAAAATTATAATTAAAATTTCATTGGAAAGTTTGTTAGAGGTTTGTTTGAATACTCCAGCTCTTCTCTCGTTCCATTATAAAATTTTTTTTACTATTTGCAGCAAAATTTTATATGCATTTATGCAGGTTACATGTTGAACAAACATTTGCTATGCAATAATTTGTTGCTTCAACACAGAAGCACATGGCATACATAAAACACACATATACACACAAATACATACACATGCTACATGCTAATATCGACAATATAAATGCAAATGCTGCCACCACAAGAAAATGCAACGCAAAATGAACAGTTAGCAAACGACAAGAGAAAAGCTCCAAATACAATGAACTTTTAAACAAAGACTTTGTAGTAGATAATAGAAGGAGAGAGAGAAAAAGAGAGAAAGAGAGAGAGAGTAGTTTTTAGGTGAGTTTATGCTGTTTCCGTTTATTTCATTTATGCATTTGTAGTTGTATGTGTTTATGATTTTGTCTTTTCGAAGTTTTTGAATTTTTTTGTACTTTTGTTTAAGTGTCTGCATATCTAAATATATTTCAGAAAGTTTTGCGTGCATTAGAAATTTACCTGTTACATATATTTGTGTAGATGTAAAGCCTGCTACAGTAAATATCCTGGAACACATGCCTGTCTACATAAAAGTATACAAACTACTTATACTAATTTAACGCACCTGCATCTATACTAAAAGCACATATACACATATAGTAGTAAATATATATGTAAATATATATATAAGCATATTATATATAGTTCACTTTAAATTTCGTGTCATAAATTTGAGACATATTAGTTTACATCAATTATTAATATTTTGGTTTAGGAAAAACTACAACAGCATATTAAAGTTTTAAGATCTACGATAATGTTAAATAAGAAATCATTATAAAATCTTTTTGAGCCAAGAAAATTAACATAAATGGTAAATTTCGTTACCTTTCGCATCATAAAATTAAATAAACATCCATATATAAAGTTTTTTTTAATACTTCATCATATAAAAATACAGGCTACTCAGATCCATGCTGTTATGAAAACTCCCCTCCGATATTACCATTAGCAAAGAACTCCCGAAGAAGTCAATAAAATCCACAACTTATCATATGAAAGTTGTGAAGATCCGTATTATTCTCAATGGTTTAAACAAAAAGGCCTGTCGTTGCAAGATGTTCTCTTTTAAGGATCCTATTAATTTAATTTAAAGTGAAGATGTTCAAGATGTTATAAAAAAGTGAGCATATTTTTCGTTGTGCAGTATATGAAAACTATATTAAATATTACTTTACATAATTAGTTTTTCTGATAGATATTTTTAGATATTTAAATAAACTGTTGCAGTTAAAACATTAGATATACTAGTATTGCTCTGGCTGCAGGAGTAAATAAGTCCATCATCTTTTTCTTGCAAAATGCCATCAAATTCCAACACTTTATAAGATCAAATGTTTGCCAAAGGCATTAAAATTTTTAACGAGTTCAAGCGTGCTATACCCTAGAGCTCAATCAGCACATAAAATGTATTTCGCTTAATTCTGTCCCCCTTAACGATTTTTTTATTTTTATCTTTCTATATAAACTCATGTCTTTATCCCACATCTCATTAAAAAAATCGTGTCTCGATTATAAATGAAACATAATTTCACATTATGATTTTGATAAATTCATCTGCATGTATATTGCGCTCATTTTATATCATCAAACCCTCTCTATAACCAGCATAATAAATGAAGTTTATTATTTAAACATATTCAACTGTCATCTGATTATTACATGGTCCTTGCTTGTATCCCATATTATTCTACGCACACCCGCTCACACACAAAAACAAATCAAAATTTATGTTGCATACTTTTTGGTGGTAACTAATTATATGCATTTCATTATATTGTATTGTTACTTTATAATTGTATTGAGCGAAAAAAAAATATCTCAATTTGTCATTTGCTTAAACGTTAAACGACCCAAAGAACAACAACAAAATGTACAATTGTACATACTCGTATATACAGTGAAAAGAGCTAAATGTATTAAAAATTAAAATACACATTATTTCAGCAAACATTTAGCCGGAAAATTTATTATCTTTTTCCATACGCATTATTTAACTTTCTCCTCAGTGACATGCATTATTTAATATGTGTTCATGTTTAGGGCTTATAAGCAGCGATTACTATGTAAGTGTGTGATGAAATGTGTTTATTGTATGGTGTGGTTTGGTTACTTGGGTGTTTAAATGTTTATAAATTTCGTGCATAAATTTAGGTTCTAGTTAGCTTTAGTTTTGACACAATACTAATTCACAGCTCACTAGGCTCTCACTGCTTGAGTACAATTGGGATATGTAAGAGCATATAGAGCTATGGAATGTAATACTGTTATCAAAGGATATATATATATATATATATATATATATATATATATATATATATATATATATATATGTATATATATATATATAACACCCTACACTAAGCGAAGAGATTTTTTACAGCTGAATTAATAAATGTTCTTCAAATAAGAAAAACATTTAATGTATGCTTAAGCTCTTTGACTAAGTACAAAAATTACCAGTCACATGCGAAGAACCAAGAGATCAAGATTCAGAAATTTAAAAATATGTATAATATGTATAAAAAAGTAAGTTCTAAAAAGATTGAATATCCTTTGTTTAAAAATTTAAAAATATGGTATTTATTGTATTATAAGCAAAAAATATATTTTTTTCAATTGCAGCGTTGATGGTAGATTGAAGTAGATTAAATAGAAAGCCAATCGCTCCTAAGCCGTCCATTACTTCTATAAATCAAACCCATTTTTCTGGAGTATTTTTATTTTTATTGTTGTTATTATTACTACCACTATTATTATTACAACTATTATTATAATTATTATTATTATTATTATTATAATTATTATTATTATTATAATTATTATTATGATTATTATCTCATTTGTTTTTTATTCACTCAACACTTGCCGCCAAGTTTTAATTACAACTTTTAATTGCAAAAAAAATTAAATATTCTCATAGCACGCCATTTTTCAATTTCTACTCTAAAAACTTTTGCTTCTGTATGTCTTTAATCTAAATATTATTATTTTGGTTTAAGCACAGTTTAGTTTTGGCCTTGAAAGTGTGCTTAATTTTATTTATTAATTTTTTTTTATTTTCATTTTTTTTTTAAATATATATTTATAATAACACATCATCAGTCATACACGCAGTCTCATTTCACTTAAAATATTTCAGTTGTGCACGTCATTGTCTGTCATAATAAACGCATGTTCTCAATGACACACATACACCCACAAGCACGCACACTAACGTTTCACTTAATTTTTACAAACACAAACATTTTTACCAACATTCATTATTTTTGTTCATAAATTTTTGTTGATTCAGAATTGTGTATGTATGTTAGTATTTTTTTGTTATTTTTGTTGTTTTAGCCTTGTGATAGTTTCTGTGGCAGCTAGTGACTTTGCCCAAGGCTGAAAAGCCGTACACAGAACAACACAATGGCACCATGAACAAACACATAAATTGGTATTAGTGCGTGAAATATAGGAAATATATCAACAAACATACAAACAAGATTTGCAACGTAGTGCACAGTGGGAGCGTGGAACAGAAAATTTAGTATATTTTCAATAATCAAAATAGTATGGAAAAGAAAAATTTGTATTTCTAGTTTCAAAAAAATTTATTATTTTTCTAGATGCGGCTATAATTTCTTAGCAAAAATATTATCGGAATTGTTGATACCTTGTAAGCATTAATGAAGTAGGCCTTTAATTTATTATCGCCGAGTAAATAAATAAATGTATTGTCGTAAGATTTTAAAAACCTTTTTAATAAAAAGTTTTTATGTAGGATGTACAAGTAATTTTAGTGTTGCACACTAGAAGTCTCTTACTACATATTGAGGGACTCTCTTAAGCATTTTTTTTACTACAAAATACCATGGCTTTCATTGTGATGTCTTTGTCATACAGCATTGGATACAATTTATATAAAACCTTATCTAATTATCAATGGATGTACTGCATAGATACACTTGAACTTAAGTAAACAATTACTTCTTTTAGCTTCGAATAACTTTTTTTAATTGCATTGTATAGAATTAAAACTGGGATAACATGGTCTGAAAAAGGTAAAAAACGCAGAATAAACTCATCACAGCAGGGGTACCTTTGTTGTGTATTTCCACAATCATACCTTTTAAGCCAAATTACAAGTTTCTTACGCACGCAATATACTTACAATCTCGTGCCCTTTTACACGAATAGCTACGATGCTGTCTTATGATACAATATTTATCATATTTATAAATCAAAAAACTTGCAATGATCCTCGCTGTAATTGGTGCATATTAGATGCAATTTATATACCCCATGCTTTAAGAGTATGACTGATTCGAAATTAAATGTTGAACATTTAAAAATATAAATAAATAGTGTTCGTTGATGTAATTTGAATTGGATTTAATTTTTGCATTTGATATTTATGACGTAAATATATATAAAAATAATAATATGTGTGTGTATATATCAACATTAATTTAATATTGGTTAAGCTAAAAACCGTTTAAAAAACGGGAATAAATCGCAAAAATAACAACAACAAAATTGTAAAATGATCTCAATAATGGTATTCGTTTAAGTGAATAAGTTTACCGAATGCATATATTTATACATTTACGCATTGTGTTACACGAACGCACCTACGAAAGTATTTGTGTAAATGCTTTTAATCGATCAGCTGTTTAGTTGTCAAAATCATAAATTGAAAATGCCGAAAGTTAGCAAAAAAGTTAAATTTCTTAAATTGTGGGAAAAAATTTGTATAAATGACTTACTAATGTTGGAGCTATTTGGGAAAAATTACGGTAATCTAATTGTGTTTATTTTGGGTGTTCAATACTAAAATCATATCATATTCCAGATAACCAACATAAAAAAGAAAACGAAATTATGGAAGACTTTGCGCTTGCAATGGTAGCTTCTAAATATTTTAGATATGGATGCCCATTTGTTCATCATTCTGTTCCAAAATCGCAAGATTTTTTAAGAAACGTTTTGCCACATTTGGACGAGGACAGGTTTAGACAAATTGTGCGAGTTAGCCGAACAACGTTTGATGTTATCCTTAATCTAATAAAATATGATGAAGTGTTCACTGGGCCGCGTTCGTGCAAGCAATTTCCCGTGCAAATGCAACTTACAATAGTACTTTACCGTCTGGGTTCAAGTGGGGAAGGAGGAACAATTGCTAAAATCGCAAGTTTGTTTGGTGTTAGCGACGGAGGAGTAATAAATGTGAGCTTTTTCAATAAATTGTACAGCTATGTTTGATCTTATATTTTTTTCATATCATAGGTCATAACCAATAGAGTATTTTGTGCAATTCTGAAGCTAAAAAACAAGTTCATTTATTGGCCAGATGCCGCAGAGCGCAGAACTTTAGTGGCTAAAACACTCAATGAGCTGCCACATTGTGTTGGCTATGTTGATGGCACGGAAATAAAATTGGCTGAAAAACCTATTGAAGACCCAGAGGCATATTTTTCCCGAAAACATATCTACTCACTAAAAGTTCAATGTGTCTGTGACCACAATCTACTCATTCGTCATATGGTGTTGGGGTATCCTGGCAGTGTGCATGACGCAAGAATATATAATAATTGCGAGTTGTCCACAATAGCTTCCGAACTACTGACGGGATCAGAGTGGTTGGCAGGCGACAGTGCATATAAATTGACAACGAGTCTTATAACTCCCTTTAGAACAAATGCAACAGAAGGGACTTTGCAACAACGAATTCTATTCAACAGAACTTTTAGCCAGTATCGAATTAGAATTGAGCATTGCTTTGGCTTAATGAAAGAACGGTTCAACAGTTTAAAAGAACTGAAAATACAATTAAAAAATAACAATTCCCTGAAATTTACATGCCGTTGGATATTAGTTTGTGGACTACTGCATAACATTCTACAAATAAAAAAAGATGAAGATTTTTACATTGATGAAAGTACGAATGAGGAAAGTGAAAGTGAAGAATGTAACAACCACAATTTACCTACCAACGAGGGTGAATCAAAACGCCTCGCATTATTAGCGCTAATACAAGATTTGAATCCTTAAAATATTTTAAACCAATAATATAAATAAAAGCAACTAATATTAACAAGGAATTTTATTTATTAATAGTTAGAAGTTTAAGTTATTGCAACACAAGATTTTATTTAGAATTACATTTTGATTCTATTTCAAATATTTTTATTCGCTCTTCACTTTCTAATTTAATTTTTTCGATTTCTAACTGATTTTGCAGTTCAATTTTTTTTAATTGCATTTGATTCCTTTCTTTCTCCTTTTCGAATTCTAATTTCTCGACTTCTAACTTTAACCTCTTCTCCTGAATCAAAAGCAAATTATTAAATGGATTATCAAATTTGGTTTTTTTGTTAAGTTTCTGAAATTATATGTGCTCTCTGGGGTGGAAGGCCCCGTAGTGGCATTGCAATGACTAATTGAAGTCATAGGTGGATCAACCGAATCCTCACACAGCTCGAAGTTACTTGAGGCGAAGCACTGAGAGCTTTCGGTTAGTGAACTTGACATTTCAGGAGTGTCGTCCAGCGTTTCAACATTATGGGTACTTTCAAAAATTACCCCTGGATTCACGTTTTTTCTTTGTCCGAAAATATCGTTTAGTAAGTCCCAGTGGGGGCAAATTTTGTTGATGTATGCAGACACGCTGGCTTCATCCCCATTCGCCAGCAGCCCAGCACCGGTTTTGCCTTTCCAGGCCACTGCGGACAAATAGCATGATTTCAGGTGCCGCATTTTGCTTTTGAGCGCCACCCAAAGGATACATTGAAGTGCTGGAGTACTTACTTGCATCTTTTCGTAGAACCTTTGGGCCGTCGGTTTCTGCAAAACATAAATCTTGAATAAATATCTATATGCACACAAATAAAATTGTTGTTGTGAATTCTAACCTCAAATGACTCTGGAGTCTCCTTTACCACATCGGCAACTGCTTGTAGGAGATGAAGAACCTGCGACTCTGTCCAGCGATGTGTCGGATTAAGTCGTCTACGTTTTAATTTTTGTTTTTGCTGTGAGTTCTAAAAAAAAAGCAACAGTGTCACTTAATTCAAAATTTAATTTCAAGTTTTATGCTTACCTCTTCCATACTTTTGCAAATTGAACAATGAAATAAATCAGCCGACCATTTGGCAGGGATGCATTCACAACCATGTAAACTTAAGCACAATGTTTGCGCAACGAAAATGCTACGTAAACTTATCAAGCGTGCGTAAATGAATTTTCATATAAATTTTGACAAGTCATTTACGCAATGGTAAACTTATACGGTTTACGAGGTTTACGAGGCTTTTACACCTTTAAATGAATACCAATAATATAATTTCCAGTGTGAAAATAAACATTGAAAATAGTTTGGTAACGAATACGCAACATTTTCCATTAATATTAATCATTCGCGCCAATTGTATAAAATCTATTCTTACAAGTGACGTATGATTAATATTATATAAAAACATCGAATTAGCAATTTGCATGTTAATTATTATGTGAAAAACTATTTTATTTAGGTGAAAACATCCAGAATCAATGTTATACTAAATAACAATTTTTATACTAAATATTTTTTTAAAGAAATTACAACAACTGCATCGAGCAACTGAGTCGTGCAAGGTTTTTTTTTGAGTTGATGAAATTGTAAAACTGCTTCCTCTAATTTTATTTCAATTCAATTATAATTTTCTTCTAATCCCACTGTGCCTTGCTTTAGTATAATATATATATTGACAATTATGATGAGTAAGTTACAATATTTGTCGCGCTGTGGAAACAAAACTAAGACCGACAGCTTTCAAAGCAAAACAAATTTCATGTGCTGTAATATATTACAAGATTTTTCGCCTCAACATTCTAGCAACATTTTGTATGCTTTTTTGTACTTTGTCATACTTTCGCTTGACTTTTTTCAAGTTTTCTGCCAGCAACTCTACCAATAAATGTCACTATTATGGTTTAGAAAGTGTGATATATTTTGAATTCGTTTATCTTTTATATTTTTAGGCGTTTTATGTCATTAAAGCAAAATGATATTTAACGTACCGTGTAGTGGTAAATTATTATCTTTCGTCATGCGTGTAAAGGTGTTTTTAAGAGTTAGATTAAGGGTTTATATACATATATATTTGTAGTATTTTCAAAATAAAAAGCCTTGTATTAAAATGCAAACAAATGCTTTTGTGTATATATTGTAAATACATATGTTTGTATATATATGATTTAAATATATTGCTCTTTCAAATAGATAACTATAATAGTTTTGTTCAATAATGTCAACCTAACAGTAATTGATAAATCGTACGATTTAACGCCTTTAGTCTATCTTTTTGTGGGGTTATGTTGAGGCTCAGGTACATAGAAAATCCCACAACAGTTGGCGCATATAGGCATTTACTTTTTATGATCTATATAACATTTAAATTTTTTTAAAGATATACTGCCTGACCCACGATGTCACTTGACATCGATCGCTCGCATAAATACATTCAAACCAAAAACAACATTTTAAAATTTGTTGCTGTTTCAAACGTATTTATGCGAGGGATCGATGTCGAGTGACATTGTGGGACAGGAAGTAAGAGCTTTCCATACGGTGAGTTCGAACCGAAAATCAGAACATCATGTGATGATAAGCCTATGATAATATTATTCAATCATAAAATTATATCTGTGATTCCATTATTTTATGATTTTAGCTTCAGAATTTTCATAACTTTCTTGAAAGCTTTTTTTATGAAGCATTTTAATACACGATATCATCTCATAGA
Source organism: Germaria angustata (assembly GCA_963681545.1). Lineage (NCBI taxonomy): Eukaryota > Metazoa > Arthropoda > Insecta > Diptera > Tachinidae > Germaria > Germaria angustata. Next base: position 94,534,903 of record OY812999.1, on the reverse strand, counting down.
CTTTCAGCTGAGAAAACAATATATTGCAAAAATCTGAAACACTATACACTCTCTAAGACAATCCAGATTAAAAATAAGAAAGTCGTTATTGTTCACAAAAGAAAAATAAAACTGACTATTCCTGACTATAAAATTTTTTTGGGCTGATGTTGCTTAGACAAAAGTTTCATTCAAGAAAAATATTTTAAACTATTTATGTGCCATAAAGTCCAAATGCCAATATTTCTTTCTTATTAGAACTAGTCAAGGAGTACTAAATGCAAATTTGTTAAATATTTCTTTAACTTTATTTTACAAAGAATTTCTAAGCAATTTATAATGCAAATCTTACATATATAATGAACGCAAATAACACTAATTTTAGTATAGTAATCTTTTTTAAAAATTTAACTTATTAGTTTAACTGCTTGTTACAAGAAAATATATATAAAAACAATACAACCATTTCGCTTCACATTTATTTCAGAGAAAAATAAAAACTTTAATAATTTTTAAAGGAAATGTTATTTATACAGAACAAAACAAAAATAATACACAAGAAAAGACAAGAAAAAAACTCACACCAAATTGAATAAGATATAAAAAAGAAAAAGAACTACAATTTTCTTGTAATTTAACATGCAGACAATGGAGATGAAAAAGAAAAACAAAATGATGTCATCCTTGCCAGGAAACAAGCGTATAAATACTAAAGGCGCAAGTAAAAGGAAAAAACAAGGAAACAGCATTTACAACTAAGAAAAAATTTATATGCATGTGTATGTCATGCTGTAATTGCATCCTTGTCAGTAAACATGTACATGCAAATATGAGTGTGTTGATTTTAATTTTGTATATGAGACTGTCTTCTGGTAAGTTTTTTTTTTCTTATTGTATTTATGTAGGGAATTCCAGTTTTATTTTGAAAATTAGAAATGAATATACAATTTTACTTTTTAGTGACAAAAAAAAAAGAAAATATTATATCTTAATGTATGCATACGATATGTATGTATTTTTCCACATATACTTAAAGTTATGTGTCCGGCACATTGCACTGGGTGCAACTTTCCATTTGCGGTGTAAAGTCTTCAATTTGTATGGTCGTCTCGAAGAAATTGTAACGCATGTGAACGGCTGTAGTGGCCTGTTGGAGAATTTTTTTGGGATCGGCTCCTTCATCTGAAATAAATAGAATATGGAGGGATATAATTTTTAATTCCTTAATACAAAATTGTTTAAAAATTTATTGATAAGAATTCATTCAGGACTCGAAAACAATTACAATTACAATTTAAGACATATTTAATCAATGTTATATTCTGCTATATCTCAGAATTTTTGTCATTTTCCCCATTTCCTATTGGCTTTTTGTTGTAATGTACGACTATTTATGTTTTAAAATTTTGTTCAAGGTATTCTTAATCATAAGGCATTTTAAATTAGATTTTGAATGGAAGGTCAATCCCAAATACTTATTTTCAAAACCCAAAATTTTAACCGATTTGTGTAAAATAACATTTTGAACAAAAGCTACTAAGCAAAATGAAACATAAAAACCATTTTACAAACAGATGAGAAAATGGTTGTGAACTATTCTCTCTTTGCTTATTTATGTATCAGTAATTATTCCACGGTTATAAAAATAGATGAAGAATATTAATTTGAATTCAGAAGTATCAATTAAAAATTTATTTAATTTTTAAATTTATTTATTTAGTTTATTTTTAGATATTATGTTTATTTTGAAGGGAATTTCAAATGAGTTTTGTTGTATCACGATTTTGAAACTTTAAAATTTTTGCATCTTAAACTCAATTTCACTAAAAACAAAACACAAGCAGACAACAACAGTTTTTAGTTCTTTTTTCTCCCATCTTTTGTCATTTATCTAGGAGTTTGTAAAGAGAAAATTGTCTTTCCTTGCACGTGCATCAGCTACATAAAGAAAAGAAAATTAGATAAAAGCATACAAGTACCATATGCCCCAATAAAACAAAAGTTTGGAAACACAAATAGTTGCAATAGTTAGAGCAGAAATAAAAGTGACGATGTCAGCACAACTGTTTAGACATATAAATTTACCAAAAGAAAATAGCAAATTGTAATAATGTGAAATAAATAAAATGTAGGTGAGTCTTTAAACAAACAAAAAATTATTTATTTAAATATTTGTATAAGGGGTGGCGTATACTTTATATTAATTTGAAAACTGTATTGGAAGCAAATTATTATTAAGCGAATGAATTCCAACCGAGACCGAAACATTGAGTAAAATTTTCTTTTATATACAGAGCAACCTATATTTTTGGAGTCAATATTACTTTAAAAAATTCATATTAATAATTATTCCGATTTCAGCTTATTTGATTTCATCCTCAAAACTGAATTATCTGCGAATAAGCAGCAAGCCCCAAAAAATTTATTAAGATTTACTAAAATATATCCTTGAGTTTAATTTATTTCCTCGTATCCCACTTATAAATATTATAAATTTTGAAAGTTTGTATGTTCCTATGTTTTGATTTTATATACTACTAGCTGACCCAGGCAAACGTTGTTTTGCCTTCAAATTTTATTTTCACTGCAAGTCTGGTTTCGTTGCAAAGTCATGGCGGATTGATATTTCGAAGCAGAATGAAAGGTGCACTAAATCGAGATAGCAATTATTGTTCAAATGCCGGTATCGGGCTAATTAACGCCACTACATGCTGATTAAGGACCCAACGCTTTCAGCGAAACACAGCATAGGTTTATCGCGCTAATTTCTATCGGGCAAAACAAAAAAACTAAATATTGCGCCATCTGTCGGAAGAATTTCAAACTACACAGAAACACTCCACCAAGTTTGGTCAAAATCGGTGCAGTAGTTTTTGAATTTAGCGATCACGAACATACACGTAATTTTTATATATATAGAGATGTTTGGATGTTTGTTGTTCAATCACGCATAAGCGTCCAAACGGATTTGAATGAAATTTGAAAATCCACATAATCTTTTAGGCACTAAATACTTTTTTTAAATATAAATAACAGATTTTACTTATCCAATTTTGAGACAATATAATAATTCTAAAAAATTTTACGACTTAATATTTAGAGAATATTTTTTGGAATGTTTAACAATTTTTTTATTTGTGTAACTGGAAGGAAATTAAGTCACATTGGCAGATAAGATAGATGCGTATCTGAAGGAATCGACTGTGAATTTTGAGCTAGAAAAATTTTACCTACAACATACGTGATTAATTTTTTAATTAGAGAAAGTCGGCTAGAAGCAGGCATAAATGCAAAGATTAAATTCACTAGTGCTTTTTTTCATCCAGTGGTGACAGAAAATTAACTTATTTCTCGCTTCCCTCCAAACCTATAAAACAATTTTAGTAAGAAATTGGATCCGTTAATATCATTAACAAAAAATATTGAATAATTAAGCGGCGAATTAAAAACATATATGTATGCACTGTACAGAAAACTTATGACCTCTTGATGCGCCACTGTGCAACGGCACAAGGCTACATGTCCAAGAGTTGGTAAGGGCATCATACAGGCTACTTTTTTAGCTGAGCAGCTAGAGCAGAGAACGTTGTGATCCCCCGAATACAAATAACTCATATGAATTTACCATTTACATTTAAGAGTCTACAGATTACCCCAAAGTTGGCATTTGATAAGACCATTGATAAGTCCCAGGGCCAAAGCGTGGAAGTGAAACCAATTTATTTGGCATTTTATTTAAAAAACGCTCAACTTTTTAGCGTTCCCTATAGAAGGGCATTCAAATTTAAATATGTCAAATTGGAGACAAGATCCGTTTCTCTACGGATGCGGATACGCATTAGTTTCTTTATAATTTAAATGCCTTGAAAGTCTTGTTGATTAAATTTTCTAGCATAATCGTATTATAATCGTATTTTTTGCTTATAAAAACCAAAAAGACATTCAAAAATATTCATGTGCTTAAAAAGTATTTTTTTATTTTTACATATTTGACATTCTTTTATTTTTTATTAAATTTTTCCGCCAAAAACCTTTTAATTCACGTAAATGACGCACAATATACACAAAAATATTCTATTACTACAACACGGTGATAAAAAGAATTACAAAATTTATTCATTAATTGCTGCTATACAACAACAAGGAAGCAACCGAAAACTCAGTTTAGAAAAATGTGTGAAATAAAATTAGAATTAAAAATTCAAGCGAAAATTAAATAAATGTCCCCAATAAAGTGACAATTGTGGCCGAACAAGGAACAAATCGACAACGAAAAAGACTCAATCATCATCATCCCAATGATCATCGTCAACATAAATATAAAATTTGGGATAATTTCCGTTTAAATTGGGAAGCATTTTTTTCCTTTTTGTCTTTCGTTATACAAAAACTTTTTCCATGAACAATAATAGAGAAATACAAACACAAAGACATTTTATAAACATTTTGGATAGTTACAAATTTATCAAGAAACTTTCCACAAAATACCTTTTAAAAAATTACGAAATAATTAATCTGTGTAAAAAAGGATTCTTGTAATAGCCTTTTTATGTATTAAATCGAAATAACAGTTTAAACTCCCACGTCACTCTAGTGGAAAAGATCCCGAGCTGACGAGATGACGAAATACTTTGACAATACAAAATCGTGTCTGCTAGTGTTTTATTATTACGATGCAGAAACTCAACCAAGTGGAAAAACAATTAACAATTTCAACTTGGTTGGCGAGCTTTTATGAAAAGTGTTTTAAAAAGTTCTTTTGAGGACTTTAAAAAAACAAGTTTTAGCAAATATCCCTAAATCATTGATGCCCACGTTCTCGATTTACAAACCACGCGCATGAAATTTACAAGATTTTGTTGAGGCGATGTTGGTAAACGTACTGCATAACATTTTTGGTTCTATTTAAATTACAAAAAGTACTTAAGAAAGTAGATTTTAAAAAAGTTCTTTAAAAAATAGGTTTTAAAAAAATAACTTTTTAAGGAAGTACCTTTAAAAAAATTATAAAGTTCATTGAAAAAAGTAACTTATAAAGAGGACTTTTTAAAAAACTAACCTTTAAAATAGAGAAAAAGTAACTTTTCAAAAGTTATCATTTAGCATTGGTATTTTTTTCTAAATTGCTTTTTTAAAAATACCTTTCAAAAAAGTACGTTTCAAAAAGTAACTCTTACAAAAGTGCATTTAAATATAACCTTAAAATTTAGTACATCATCAAAAGTAAGTTTTAAATGAGCACATTTTTAAAAAGTACCTTTTGAAAAACTACATTTTAAAAGTACCATTGAAAAAAGCACCCTTTACAAAATAAATTCTTAAAAGAATATCTCTTCAAAAATTGTCTTTTAAAAAGTTATCCTTCCTTGTAACATTTAAATAAGCACCTTTCAAGAAAGTACCTTTCAGATGTACCTTTTAAAAATGTACCTTTATTTCTTCAAGTAACTTTTAAAAAATTACCTTTTAATACAGTAGCTTTTAGAGATATACCTTTGGAAAATATACCTTCGGAAAAGTACATTTTCAAAAAATCCCTTTTCAAAAAAAACTTTTGATTAAAGTACCTTTTAAAATTGTAGCTCTCAAAAAGTGCCCTGTAAAAGCTACCATTTAAATATGTACCTTTTACACACAAAAAAAAACTGATTGAAAAAGTACCTTTCAAACAAGAACATTTCAAAGAGGTGCTTTTACAAAACAATTTTTCCAGAAGGTACATTTTTTGAAAACCCCTTTGAAAAAGGACCTTTAAAGAAAATACTTTTAAAGGAGTATCTTTTAAAAAAAAACTTTTTTAAAGTTCCTCCTAAAAACGTATGTTTTCAAAAAGTACTTTACAAAAAATATGTATTTTACAAAAGTTACTTCTTGAAAGTACCTTTCGAAAAAGTATATTTAAATGACATACGTTTTGAAATATATATTTGAAAAAAATAATACCTCTTTTTCTAAAATATTTTTATAAGAAGTTTGCACCGTGACTTTCTCATTGAGACCAAAATATCATCACAACAGGTGCTGAATATTTCTGTCAACTTAAATTGAGTACAACTTTTGGCAGCAATAAACATTAAAACTAAAACTGAAAATGAAAATATAAGCAACCCAAGGGAAAATACCGACCAAAAACAGTTTTCATTTAAAGCTTCATATTTAAATAATAACAAGGTCCACTAAATGAAACCAACAAGAGGAAGAAATTAAAACAAGCCATCATACTATGGTTAGTTATGGCAATAATGATAGTGCTGCATCGTTAGAATATTCAACTGCGGATGGTACTACCCAGCAAACAGATAAGCAGAGAGAAATAGTCATAGAGAAAAACCAGGATAGGATCTCATATGACAATATGTATAATCGACATACAGAATGGAATAGTTTTATTTTCGAATCCAATTCCAAGCCAACACATGCAATTTCTGATTCCGATATAGTGCGACTTGGGATCGTTGCAAATGCTCTCGTTCAATTGGTTTAGAAAATTTATTACTCGGAATTTGTTTGAAGCCAAAGCTGATCTTAAGGCAATTAAGACTTGCAATTTCAAAGTTTTCACCGCTTTACTTGGAATCTGTGGCGTCGAAATCTCTAGGCTCATCCTGCCATAATGCTAATCCTTCCTATTGTCACGCTGAATAATATTTTGCGAGCTCTTCTATCTATATTCCCGATATTTCGTAATTTTAATGCTTTTTTAAAAGTTATGGAAAAATAACTCTCTAAAACGGACTGTTACTTTCTTGCTGGGTAGAGATGATTGCAATGACTGTGACGACCATAATGACTTTAAGGATGATGTGTATAAAGTTGAAAACGATGATGATGTTGTGGTTGTTTTGGAGAAAACAACAATTTTAGTTTTCTATTGTTGTGGGTTAAGTCATTCTAAATTAGAAATTAAAAACAACAGAAAAAAATAACGAAAAATAAAGTTGTAGTGTTTGAGTTGCTATGGCAGCAGAAAAAGTTAAGGAGCATTTTTAATGTTCTGCTGCAACAGCCGGCTGCGTGCAGTCAAAACCCGGTCAACTCGTTAACAATACTAATTAAGATAATGAAGTTGTTGATCACTATTATTTTTTATTGTTATTTTCATGAGCAACAGAATACATAGAGACAGCAAATATTTAAGTATAAACTGGAAAAAGTTAGTGGAAAAAACTTAGGCCCATTATAATTTGCAAGCCTGAGAGCTTGATTGGAACAGCTTGAAAGTTCAAAAAAAAAATGTTCAATGAAATTGATTTAAATTTAACAAAAATATTTTACGTTAAACTTTATGAAGTCAATGCGATTTAATATTTATTTTGCTTCTCACATTTCCATTTGAAAGCCATAAATTTTTTTGGTTAACGTTTTTTTTACGTTTGAAGTTTTATATATATCCCACAACTTTTCCTTTCCACATGACTTGAATTGTCCTTTTTAGTTTAGTTTACTTAGTTTTTTGTTTTCTCTTTTTTTCTTATGGTTGCTTACATTAATCATTTCGCTTTCAAACTATAAACGCAACAAAACTTGTCCTGTCTCAAAAGTTCTTCTCTTTTTCTGCTCATTCATTCGTTTATACTTTATTTCCATACTTCCTGGTGTTACATTTCCATGCTGGCATACAGGCAAGGCAAGGTTAGGACCTTAGCAGAAATTAAGAAAAGAAATTATTGAAGAAAAAACGAAAACTTCCTTAAACAATAAATTATTTTTACCATGAAATGAATAAAGGAAAAAAGCTGAAAGAAATTATTCTTGTTGTACGTTTAGGAAAAGAAGTTAGGAATTTTTTTTTTCTAAATTCATGACAGGATAAAAAACTTAAAACATAAAAAATACTCAAAATGGCAACGAATTTTATATATCCTTTTAATATTAAGAGGCATAGTTAACCTTTTCCAGTTTAATATATTCCAAAGGTGAAAAAAATACCTCAAATAAAAAGCTTATGAAGTTTAAAGATTTTAAATCTAAAGGATTAAGCTGAAATATTTGAGGTGTGTAAAATACATAAATTGCTTTTAAAGCGATTTTTAGCTTAGACCACAAAAAAGGTAAATTATTCCAATACAAATTAGGAAAATATTTTGAATAATTTTGAGTTTGAAGAAATGTTGATAAGTCATTTACATTTTGGAGTTGGAAACGCTGTTTTTTCACAACCGAGTTGCTTTGCGTGTTGTTTACCTTAAAATTTTATATAAACGAAAAATTTGAAGCAATGGTGCTGCTAATAGGCAAAGAAGGCCGTGCGATTTAGCATTATTAGATTATTTCACTTAAGAATATGTAAAGTCACTTATTTACGTCGTTAAGCTAGAGACAATTAAACAGTTTAAAGATACTATTCCACAAAATTGGCAAAATACGGCAGCAGTTGCTCTAAAAAGTTTATAAAAATTGGCCTCTAGATTGCAAAATCTATGCACCAGCTGCGGCGGTCATTTATTCAAACATCATTAGCATTTTAATATCAAATATATTTTCCTTTAATTTATTGTGCCAAAAAAGTTTAGAAAACAAAATAAGCCTTAATTTTCCTTTAGTTAAACAAAGCGGAAGCTTTATTCAAAGAAAGGCTCTAATGAACTCAAAAAATATATGGATCTTAATAAAATCAATTTAATAGCGAGTCCTTCGAAGAAGCAAATAAATATGACTAAAAGCATGTTTAAGAAAAGTATATACAACTAAGGCAGATGATGTTGTTGTCGAAGAATGATCTTTTTCGAAAAAAATATATTGTAACATGTTTAAGATTTCTCATGAGAAATTATAGAAATACCAAATCTTTTTAACGAGACAACATAACATTTATTGGCACTAACCAAATCATCAGTACACTTAAGCCATCGTGTTTGAAAATCCTTTAAACTCATATTCTTATACCGAAAACGATTCAAGAATTCAATCATTTGTTCTACTTGACGTATAAACAAAATAATTTTAAATACTTTTATACAAGCAACACCACATACAACTCTTTTTTTTTTTCTTTCCTAAGTGCTCTATAGCAAAAAAGATATCCTTTGGAACAATAACCATATGGCAGAGCTCACAAGTGCATTACTAATTTAGCTTAAAGCTTCAAACGTTGCAACATATTTAAATTATTGAGAGTAGTAACTTTCAGCCAAATAAAAACTGCAATACTTTCAAAATGTTGTACATTCAATTTCGTTCAAATATTTAAGATTCACTACACTAGTTTTTACTTTTTGGTTTTGTAAAATATTTGTATTTTTGATTTGTACACATTTTTCCTTACAATTCCTTTCTAGTTTTATATATATATATTTTTTCCATTTTCTAAGCACTTTTATGTGTTTTCTACCTTTTTGTTTGCCAGTAACCTTGGTTTCTTTCTTACATTCATTTTTGCACCCATCCATTCATTCATTCATTTATTCACTCGTTCATACCTGCTTGATTGTAGCTTTTGGGTTATACATTTTGGTTGCTCGTTGCTCTTTGCGTTAAACATTCATGCAACGAAATTTTTATGCACCCAACGAAGCATGCGTTTAATAAATGGCCTGCAGTTACACAAGACTAGTGCATTACGTTACGTTTCGTTGAATGCTTCAAGCTGAATAGTTGTAGTAGATGGATGCCGGCTGAGGTATTGTGTGATTGGCTGAATCTTACTACCTGTTTAGGTAGTAAGATATGCATGGGCGTAGCTAGGTATGGGCCTAGAAGGCCGTGGCACCCACTTAATTCTATAAAAAAAATTTACATGCATTATATTATATTACATTATTAAAAAATGCACAGGGTATTGTGGACGGATTGCTTTTTTCTATTCAAGAAAACACAGAAAATTTAGGAATAGGAATGTCTGTTCCAAGGATAGTCTCTCGTCAAACGCACCGTTCAAATCTCCCGTTTTCATCATCTGTTGAATACTGGAAGCAATCTATATACATTCCTTATACAGATTCTTTAATTTCATCACTGGACAGAAGATTTAATGAAGAGAATAGGCCAGCGATTGCAATTCATTGTTTGCACACGTCAAACATGCTTTCTTTGAAGCTGGAAGAGCTTAAAGATGCCACAAAAACGTTTGAGGATTTTTATGCGTTGGATGATTTGGAAGGAAAAATTGAGCTTTGGTATAATTCTGGGCAACAAAAAAATGGGTAAAGACGAATTAGCCGACTTAGAGCTGGTGACTATTTTGAAAGACGCTGGATTATTTTGTCCAAATATAAGGAAGGCGTTATTAATTTCATTGTCACAGCCGTGCACTACTGCAACTGTAGAGCGGTCATTTAGCACTTTAAGGCGAGTAAAAACATGGTTGCGCTCCACAATGACTGAAGCTCGTTTAAACGCTAAAATAATATGCAATTTTACTTATTATCAAAAAATAAGTATATTGTATATTTCAGGACTATGTATGCTAATCGTCCACCGAAGATTGGTAACCGAGAAGTAGGACGAATTTTTGGAAAAAAATTTAGCAAAATTTTCAGAAGATCCACGCAGATTACTCCTCAAATAGATCGAAATTGTAATAATCATAAGAAATCATAATCATAAAAAATCATAATTTTCGTGGCACCACCCTATTTCATATCCTCGCTACGCCCTTGAAGATATGTACACTGCTTTTCATTAGAATAAGGCCACTACTGTGTCATACATTTAAAAAGCCTATGCTTCTTTTACATTATAAAGAGGAAAAAATTGTTATTGTAGCAAACGAAGGAATGCCTTAACTGTACAATAACAAGATAATAAAAACTTTTTGAGAAAACCGTTATATATTTTTTTTCACATTTTAAGTGATACTGAAAAAATTACTGTATTAAAATGTTTCATTAGAATAAGGCCAGTTGCATTTTTACATGAGAGAAGTGAGGCTCTGACGCAAAATACAGCAAAAGTTTTTGAGGAGCTGTTTACAAGTTTTTTAGGAAGTAATGGGAAGGAAACCATCATTGTCTATAACGGAAAGAGCTAAAATAGAAGCTTATAAGGAAGAAGGCTATTCCAGTCGCGCTATAGCTACAAAAATTGGTAGGAGCAAAACTGTTGTTAATAATTTTCTCCAAAATAAAAGTAGCTATGGAGAAAACATGAAAGGTCGCACTTACCGTGCCACATCACTGCGGGAACGGCGTTTATTACTAAGAAAAGCTTCCAATTCAGCTGCGTCTGTGAGCAAGATACGCTCTGAAGTTGGTGTAAAAGCAAGCTTGACAACGGTTTGGCGTGTTATCAAAACATGTACGCACTTGCAAAGAAAAAAGCTGCAAAAAAAGCCACCATTAAACAGTCAACGCAAGGAAAAGAGGTTAGAGTTCGGACGTGCCAAAATGACATGGAGTAGGGAGTGGAGAACCGTAGTATTTTCTGATGAAAAAAAATTTAATTTAGATGGCCCCGACGGTTACAATTACTACTTCCATGATTTAAGGAAAGAACCTCGCTTTCTGACAAAACATCATTCCCGCGAAGGTGGAGTAATGGTTTGGGGTGCCGTGTGTTACTACGGGACATCCGATGTTGTTTTTCAGAGCGCTAAAATGACAGCGGAGTCGTACAAATGTATTTTGGAATCAGCATTTCCACATTTCAATGAACTATTTGGACCAATATCCTGGACTTACCAGCATGACAACGCTCCCATACACACCGCCAGAGTAGTGAAATCCTGGATTCAGGCACAAAATGTCGGCGTCATGCAGTGGCCACCATATTCACCAGACCTTAATATTGTCGAAAACGTTTGGGGCTGGATGACTAGAAAAGTATATGAAAATGGAAGGCAATTTGAGGACAAAAATTCACTGATGGAAGCTATCAAACAGGCCTGGAGTGAAATTTCGTTAGACTATCTTAAGTCCTTATATGATTCCCTTCCAAACAGAATATTCGAGGTAATTGCCAACAAGGGAGGATGCACAAAGTATTAAAGCGTACACCTTTTGATTTTATATTAAAATAAAAAATATAAAAAAATATTCAAGTTTAATTTTTAGTTATTTACCCATGTGGCCTTATTCTAATGAAACATAAAAAATAAAGATTTTTAGTTTATTTATTTTTAAAAATATGAATAAAAAGTTACTTTAAGTTTTTCAAATCTTCTTTGAGTGTTTTAGATTTTAATAGATCATACTCTTTAACAAAACAACAAAAAAATAAATTAACAGCAGACTATTTTAAGAATAGAGACACAAATTTTCGTTAAAAATCGTGGCCTTATTCTAATGAAAAGCAGTGTATGTTCCATGCCACCGTTGGCTGGTGGCAAGAAAGGAAGGTGAACAGAGTTCAAAGTAAGTTGTCTATCATTTTCTGTCTGAAACTATGAAGTGTTTTTGTGGTCTATATCGTTAATAAATTAAATAGATTTCGTTTAATTTTGTGATTTTATTTATCAAATTACATTCAAAAGAAGACGTTGAAAAAAAGAATAAGGAAAATATTTTAAAAGATTGATAGTAAGTAGTTTCAAAGATATTAATCTTCAGAGAGAAGGAAAATAGAAAAGCGAAATTATAAGAAGAGTTACATTAAGAGTTAATTTGTTCTTCCAAAGGGGTTTACTTTAGTTCGCAACGTCAAACTCACGTAAGGTATGGTGTGTAACCAGACCAGTTTCGACTATGTCCATGGTCTTTTCCATCTTTTCATTCCTGATCATCTTTAAGAATAACCGTAAACTTGTTTTATGGACTTACAGACTGTCCCGAGATCTACAACGTTTCCGTTTGCAAGAACTCCAAACGAAAAACAGCTGATCTGCTTCGAACGAAAGCGTGATTATTTCTATACAAATTTACGTGGCACTAAAAAATTTCTCTATCATGAGTGGGAACACAAATATTAAAATCAATCGCAAACGTGTGTGTGTAAGCATTCGTGAAACTAATATTAACAAAAAAAATTACGGGAAGAAATCCAAAAAAATTAATAACCAAAGTAAAAAATCAAAATGGAAAACAACTGGAATAATTGAATAATTGAATAACAAGAAAATACATACTTCAATGTTAAATCAATTACATTCATTGATATATTATGTAGACAGATGTACATATATACACGTACGTAAGAAAACATGTAATTCATAAAGAATATGTTCATTTGATACATCAGCAAGGGGATGAAAAGCTCTTGTAAAATATTTAAATTCAACGGTATTTTTTTAATGAAATAAAATTATTGCTTTGAACTTTGTTTTCAAACAAAACTCGAATTATATAAAAGTTCTTTGGGTAATTTTATTGAATAAATTTTTTATAACGAGTTTTGGGAAAAACTATGTCATAACGATGTCAACAACATAGACACACACACACGCTCATGATGTCTATTTTAAACACTTTGACACTAATCACAAATACAAACACGACAGAGTTAAATTTTTTTTGGTGCATTATACTTATTTCAGTAATCATCGTTTTTAATTGAGGATCTATTTATTGAATTTATCATTTACGTTATAACGTAAGAGACTGATCTAACGATAGTGGAGACTTTATCAAGCGAAAATCAGTTCATGCCTTTCGTTCGCTTAAGTTTTCTTCCTAAATAATGGGACAAGCTGTTATTCTCATATCAATCCAAATGTCAGAGAGCTAAAAATATGACACTTAAAATTTGAAACGAAGTTAATTTATTAGATGTGATCTATTTACCGATCTATTACTACGTTTATACGCACGTCTTATTTGCAAATAGAACTATTTGCAAATAACTAATTCACTGTTTATACGGGAAATTGCATACAGAACTTGTGTTATTGTTAGTGATGCCATGTGACGAAAATATGATTGTTTGGTAAGTAAAACACAAAAAACGTTCATGAAGTGGCAACATCTTACTTTTTATTTGCAAATAGTGTTATTCAGGACTTGTTAAGTGAGTTAATAAGTTACAATAAAAAAGTTATACGGCAACATTCTTCTTTTTTATTTGCAAATAAGACGTGCGTATAAACGTAGTATATCATAAAAAAGCAAATCTCCAAAATTGTTATTTCCTAAGCTGTCCTTCATAAAAAATACCTCTTATAAGAAGTAGTTTCTTATAAAAATTACGTTTTATGAAAAGAACACTACGAAAAGTTTGTATTGTAAAAATTACCTTTCATAAAAAGTACCTTTTATAAAGAATACACTTTATAAAAGTACCTTATATAAAAAGAACCTCTTGCACAAATTATCTGCTATAAAAAGCACCCTTTATGAAAATTACCTTTTATAAAAAGTCCCTTTATATAAAACACCTTTAATAAAAATCCCTTTTATAAAAAGTACCTTTTATAAAAAGTTTAATTTATATAAAGTACCTTTTATAAAAAGTACCTCTTATAAAAAGTACATTTTATAAAAAGTATTATAGTTAAAAAGTATCTTGTATAAAAAGTACCTCTTATAAAAAGTACCTTTATTAAAAGTACCTTTTATAAAAAGGTATCATTTATCAAAAACACCCTTTATAAAACGTAGCTTTTATAAAAAGTACCATTCATTAATAGTATCTTTTATAAAAAGTACCTCCTAGAAAAATTACCTTCTATAAAAAATATCTATCTTTAAGCATATATATTATAAGTGTACGCTTTCTTTTATCAGTAAACAATTATGACACTGGCCTACTTCAACAATATTGTGAATTTTCCTCCCGCCCAACAAAAATAGTTGATGCTAATCGTTCGACCTAATGAAATTAAATAATAATATACACGAATTTTATATAAATCCATAATTCAACATTATTGTAATAAATGATTGTCAATCATAACAACACTTACATATATGACAACAAAAATAAAGTGATACAATATAACAATTGTTATAATTAGCCCCTACGCTCAAAAAAAAAAATGGATGATAAGCGACACAGAAAAAATTCCTTTGTATTAGTATGTCAAATAGTAACACATATACATACTCGTATACAATAATGTAAGCACAAATTGGCAGGATAATTAAACAAAACACTCACTCACAACGTTAAAATACTTGTTGTTGTAGTTGTTTAGTGGCAATGTTATCCTGCTTCGTTTTGGGGCAGCAGTACAGCGTACTGCTAGCCAGTTCTATACAATAAAACAGATCATTGAAAGCCCAAAGAGACTTGAAATAGATACGAACCAAAATTTCTCACAAAAAATTTTGTTCACTAACACAATTAGGATGTGAAATGATTTTTGTACTCGTTCGAGTATCAGCAAGTTTAAATGCATGACCATATGTGGGGCATAATTATGATGTAGTAGATGATGATGATAATAATAATGAAGACTCTTGTCACTGTTGTTTGTACTTACCAATTGCCAAGTGCACAGATAACGCAATTTTATTAATACTCAAAGCCCAAATACGCAAATTATGAACACGTTTTACGCCCTCGATTTGTGCGAAAATATTAAGAACCTCCGCATAATCCAAATAACTGGGTGTACCCTCCATAAGGACCTATTTCACAGGACCACGAACACATTCACCGATAGCAGAGCAACAATTGTTTACAATAGATTTTGATATTTTTTTATTGTTGTTTGTGGTTGTTTCAAAAGGCAGCAGCAGCATAATCAGCAGCAGTTAGGAATGGGCAGTATCCCATCAGTGGTAGGGATGGTATTGGTGAAACAAAGTTTAATTTAGGTATACGCACATACAAACGCATGCATGAGTATAGCCATAAATGTATATTTATCATTTTTAACCGCAGGCGATGACAGGCATAACCGAGATGAGTGTTGGTTTTTTAAGTTGTTAGAATCCAGCGAGTTAAATCAGGAACAACAGCAGCAACAATGGAATAGAAAGGAAAAAATTATTTTTTAAATAGCAAAATCACAATTGTTAACAAACGCAATAGGGAAATATATTTTTTTATTTTTTACACCTTTACGATAACAGTGGCTAATATGGCTAAAATATTCAATTCAATGAGGCTGTTCGTAAACGCATCACTCTAGTGTATAATATGATTATTTTGTCATGCTTTTAATAATCAGTTTTTAGTTCCCTATTTGATTGTTCACATTTTTAAAGGATACGTGCCAAGAACATAAAAGAGATGTTAATAAATTGAATTCGTGAATTAGATGGTTGTGTATTTAACATAAAAAATAAAATTTTAGAATTTAAAGCACAATATAAGGGAAATTTTTGAAATGTGCAACAAAGTACATTTTCTGAAATATTGGAATATTTTATTATTTTGATCAGCATTTCAAAGTTATTAATATATAAAATTAACCACAAACAAATTAATTTCTCAACCATTTGCGTCAGTTGGCACAAAATATACTGACATATTGCATTTTCGTCCCTTTGACAGCTGCAGTGTTGCTGCTATTTATTTGCATTTAAAAACGTGTTGAGCAGTGATGCATGACCAATGATATTATAACTAAAGTGCATTTAATTTTCTGGAAAAAGTGTAACATTTTGTTGAAAATCCCTTTTCTATCTTATTTAAAAAATTATAATAACAAGTAATTTAATAAGTTAAATAATTAATTAAAATAAATATTTTCACTAATCAATAACACTTGTAAACACGGATATTGTTCGAGATTTACATACTCCTGCAAAATATTATGATTGATTAATAACAAAAAAATTTTACAAAGAGAAATCCTCATGATTGAATAAAACATGAACTGAATTTAATCAAAACAGGCTAAAACTCTATAGTAAATATTAGAATATATTTTTTTATTTCAATAAATTTTATCCCAATATTCCCACTGTTCTGTTCAACTCAGCCACTAAGGCAAAACAATAAAATAAATAACTTTGTTGTTGTTTTTTAACAACATCAAATTACAAAATAAGCTTTTGGTACAATTTAAAAATCTCTAGTGGCGCGATTTGAATTCATTTTTTTCCATCCTCTTCATTCATTTATTTATTTATTTTATACACAGGAAAGGGAACAAACAAAAAAAACTCAACAAGCCGAATAAAAAGATAAAATTAAAATAAAAAAATATTGTAGAAAAAAAAACAAAGATATAAATAAACAACAATGGTGGAGAGCGAAAAAAAGTTTGTTAAAATATTATTGTATGAATTTGCATTATACAGAATATAAAATGATAAATGAGTTTTTGGTTACAAATGGAATACAACCAAAAATAAGAAAAACAATAAAATTACGCCAAAAATTTATGGTGGATGCTGATGAAACAAAAAATAAACATTGTAATATAAACAAGTATTGCGAGAAGACATGTTTCAAATTTAAGCACGGAAATGTTAAATTACTTTATATTCAAAATTATTAATGACTTATTGAAGCAATAAGTGTAAAAGGACTCTTAAGAGTTTAACTCACTCACCAATAAAGCATCCTTCATTATAGCAAATGTGGTAAAGAGCACGATAATGGAGAAGAAAAATGTACAAATTGGATCAGCCAAGGCCCATTCCGGCTTAAAATAGATAATTAAGGCGGCCACAAATACTCCTACGCTTTGAACTATATCACCCAAAACATGTATGAATGCAGCTCTAACATTGATATTTTGTGCTTCTTTTTCCGCCATACCACCATGATGATGGCCTCCAACCACAGTTTCAGCCATAACAGCTGACATTTCGCTATTAACATCACTAACAGAATAAGAATTTTGATAAGAGAATGTTTTTAATCCAGCTGAAGGAAGCTCAGCATCGGGTGAAACGCCCTCTTCTAAGCGTCTAGTAGAGGGGGTAGGACATACAATTTGACAGTCCAGTTTATCAAGCTTCTTCGATTTTTTGCTTTTGCCACCATGACTATGTCCTCCACCGCCTCCATGACTATGGCCATGCTGTAGTTGAACACCCATACTGAAAATAGAAATAGAAATTTGTTTTCTTAATAAATTCACAAAACTCCATTTTGTGCAGTTGCATTTAAGAAATTGAAAGAAGTGAAATTTGGAATGATTATTCTTTAAAAAAAGTATCCTTTCGCTGGACTCAAAATATAATATATATGACTTTTAAGGAATCTCGGAACTAATTAAAAATTTTATCACTCACATAATTAGAGCCGTAAGTATATCTTACAGGAATGTTTCACCACTGTTCATATGATTGCATGATATTACAACAATATGCATATTTAAGTACTGGTAATCGACTATTAATGAATTCATTGAATAGGCATTTGAACAAGTGAACTTCTTTCACTTACAAATTTCTTCCTCATGAAATTCTCTGCATTTCAGAGATTTCTTTCCAAGCTCCTTTTCTACTGTTTAGTTAAAGAAATAAATTTAAAAAAAAAACTCTTCCCTAGCAAATTCAGTCCAATAATATTATTTGCAGTTGTCTATAAAATTATATTTAATTTATTCTTTTAAATAATAAAAGTTTCACCCACTTCAATTAAGTGCTTCTAATTCAAGTTTTCTTGGTTTAATTACAGAAACAATAACACTCATATTTAAGTTTATATGCACATGCTTATGTAAACAGTGACAGAAAAAAGTCTACGTACCACCAATACTTAATCAATCTATGCATCCTAACAACACGTTTCAATTGACTTGTTTCTAGTTAAGAAGTATAATCTGATACAAAGAAGCGCTAGACAGACAAGGACGTAAGCAAGGGATTTTTATAAAATATTTAATTGTCTAACTTACGTTTTATTACATTGTTTTGTTACATTTCATTTACTTTTTTCCAATTTTTGAAAATTTGGTTGAGTAAATTTTTAAATTTTTGTGTAACTTTCTTATTGCAAGTTTTTATTGGAAAAGTAAACGAATAAACCATCATATTGTTTTTATTTTTAAATTTCCAAAAATTTTAGCTTTTTTTACTTTTTTTCACTGTCTATATTTGACAATAACAGCCAGTGGATGTGCATATAAAATCCATAGAAAGAGTAAAAACACTATGTAACTCGATTCGATAGTTAAATATTACGGATACGTATTTTTCCTACCAACTAACTCGAATTCGTAAATACATTTGCTACTTTTGGGTTGCCATATCCGATTATCGGATACTCGTACTCTACTTTCGGATGTGCATCACTATGTATTTCGAATTGAGATGCCAAAGTCGCTCGAAAGTTGGCATTTGTATTCGTTTGATGTTGAGCTAACGGATAAAATATAAAAAAAAAAAATTAAATAAATCAAAACATCGACACCAAACGCTGAAAATGTAAGTATTTGTTAAATTTATGTATATTAATAGATAAAAATGAATACAAGTCTTTTTCAATAGGAAAAGTGCTACGAAAAATATTAATACGAAGCAAAGGCAATTTGAAATTATGCTCAACTTTATGACAGAGCATCCGCAGTTGGCTAAGGGCTATATAAAAGCTCCGGACGCCAAACAAGCCACCAACAATTTATGGACACGATTGGCAGAAGATCTGAATGCAGCCGGTCCACCAATGAGAGAAGTGGTCGGTTGGAAAAAAGTAGGTAATATATAGTTTACCCATAAATTGAAATTAATTTTTTTTGTTTAGGTTTGGGCAGATCACAAGACTCATCTTAAGGCCAAATTGCGGAAGAACCGCATTAATTTTTCGGGTACAGGCGGTGGCCCGGCAATTATGTGTTCATTTACCGCACTCGAAGAAGGTGTAATTAATTTACTTGAAATGAAGGAGGCGGTTGATGGTATGAGTGGTGTCCGGAAATTTGGTGTAAACAACAGCACCCCTCCAACCGGCGACGACACTAATACGGCCACAAGCAGTAACGACGTCGATCAAGATGTTGCGCATATGCTCAACTGCATAAGAAATGATGCGAGGGAGACGAATGAATTGGTGTCTGCTCCTTCCCCACCGCGTTGTTCGTCAGCTGCCCGCACGCCCATCACACGACAATCACAATTCAATCGCGCTGTGCCAAAAAAGCAGACATTGCTGGAAAAGCAAGTGAATGGTCAAATGGAGTACCACAAGCGCTCTATATCACTCTTGGAAGAGATCAACAGCAATTTAAAATCTTTAGTTAGATACAAAAGAAGACAGGTGGATATAGAAGAAAAAAATTATAAGCTTGCAAAAAGAAAATTCGACCATAAAATGAAGTTGAGCGCAGAAAATCAAAAACTTTAAAAAATTGATTTAAAGAGAGAGATGATAGAAATTTAATGAAATCGAAATTTATAAGTTATATCTACCCTTGTTGTCTAGTGTGTATTTTATATTACTATTTAAGCTTTTTTTCTTTCATAAAACCACTATAAATGAATTAGTAGAAACTTTAGTGGAAATAAATAAATGAATATTTTATAAATTGTTTTTTATTTGATCTCTTAAAGCTTGGGCTAAGGCTAAGAACTGATTTCTGTCTTGAAAATCTAAAACAGTTATTGAGGCCAATTCCATTTCTTCTTCATTATTCACTATTTCTGGAGGTAATTCGACATTATGCTCTAAACAAATATTGTGTAATGCACAGCATAATGTAATTCTCGTGCTGCGAGTAAACAACGAAATCTTCCCTTTAATACACCAAACACACGTTCAATTATTGATCTTGCCTTACAAAACCGCTTGTTAAATCTGCTCTCCGCGGAATGCTCATTGGCGCTCTTGTACGGTGTAAGTATCCATGGCTCCAGTGGGTACCCAGAGTCTCCTACGGATAAAATAAATTAAAATGAAGAATTAAATAATGAAACAATTAAATTACCTATTATCCACGATGACTTGTCGCCATTAATATATGCATCCTTCAGAAATTGACGCTCGTCTGACAGGCTCCATATGTGAGAGTCATGCGACGCCCCTCCATAACATCCATTCACTGCTCTTATTCGTATTGTATGATCACATATCTAAAATATTAAAGAAAGTGCTCGTAAAAGGTGGGATGATTGAAGGATCTCCTTCCCTCAATAAAACAGCATATAATACCACATATTCTACACACGGTGTAAGTATTAATGGCATTATTATATTTAGGGGATGATATCATGTTGGAAATACTTACGACCATTGTATTTATGCTGTGTTTGAGTTTCCGATTGAAAAACAAGTGTTCGTTTTTAGATGGCCGGACTATTTGGATGTGAGTACCATCAATAGCTCCTATTATCCCTGGAATTCCAGACGTGGCATAAAAGAAATTTTTGGCAGTTCGTTTTTCGTCTTCGCTCGTGACAAAATTTATGTGCTTGGGACACAACACCTTCTCTATAGCATTGCACACTTCTTTGATGCAGTTTGACACAGTTTGTTGTGCCAAGCTAGCAAACCGGTCTTGACCGATTTGGTGTTGGTACCCACCTTGTCCAAGGAACTTAAGTGTAGCACCTAATTTGATTGATGGTGTTACAGCAGTCGATCTCAATGTTGTTGGCAGCTGCGCACCAATGCTCTCCAACACATATTTAAAAGCTTCCTTGTTAAGCCGGAAATTTCGCACAAACCTACAACTAAAAATATTTAGTTACATACAACATATTTAATAAATTGTTACTTACATTGCATCCGTCAACTGCATAAAATCTACACCATCGCGTAGGATTTTACGTTCCAATCGCTCGTCTTCATTTTCCATCCAAAGGACAACCGTATCCATTTTTATAACGCACAAATATTTCTTGTTTACTTGTTTATTTTTGTTTTCATTGTTTTGACATTTTGCATAATAAATGCTGCCAATGTTCAATAATACATTCGAAAGTAATGCCAAAATTATTTCAATGAGTGGCAGCACTTTTCGTTCGATCCGAAACTGTTACATGGTAAGAGTTTAAATTCGGATCGAATACAACTTTCGAGCTGTTCATACTTTCGAATCGAGTTACATAGTAACCCCCCAGCTGTTGCAAATCCATTCGATAAAAATTTTTGTTTTGGAACCGTAAACCAGATTTTTGTACTCAATTGGACAATATGGAAAACTGTCATATGCTTGTATATGCTCATAATGTATATATACAGTATCCGGTAGAAGTCTACGTGCGGTCAAAATTTTTTTCAAAAAATCTGCTCATACAGAACTCTTTAAGTTTAATTTTTATTCTAAAAACATAACAAAAAAAACAAAAACGTATTTCAATAAAAGCTTTACTATAAGTGATTCTAATATAGATTTGCTGGTATGCTGCGCCTCAGGGCAACTAAGTACACTTTTGCAGAGCAAAGTCTTGCAAAGTACACGTATCTGACACGTATGAGAAAACGTAATATTTCTAGAGCTCAAATGATAAAAAATAAGCCACTAATAGAATATTGAGGGAATATTATATATCGAACAAGAATATTTATTTTCCAAATTGTTATGGTTAAAATATTAGTTATTTGTAACAATTTTTATTTTATGTTTCTATTGCGTTACGCACACTTTCGTTTCTTGTTTCACTAAATAAATGACAAATAGATCTGCGTCAGGCTTTTGTCGGCCAGTATAAAATATATATGTTATATATATATATATATATATATATATATATATATATATATATATATATATATATATATATATATAAACTTTTATATACGAAAGTATTTTTGGCGTATTGTATGGACTTGTGATATCAAGAAAAACACACAAATTGAATAATTTATAAATAAAATGCAAATTCTTTTATGAAAAATTTTGTAAATATTTTCATCTATTTATTTATATGGATACAAAAAAAGAAAATGTTACAACAAATAATGTGAAGAAAAGTCAACAAGTTGGATTGTCATTTGTGACACATTTATATGTGGCACAAACTGTGCCATTCAACCTACATGACCTTAAAGTCTATTTTCGATAATAAAACCTGTGTGGTACTGGCACTGCTATGAAGAAAATCCCTCTCAAAAATGCCTTTTACTACGTTTTATTTAAATAAGCTCTACTTACAGTGAAAAAAAATCAGTAGCTTATACCACCTCTGTACACATTAATATTCTGGTCTCAAGGACACTAGCATTACGTTTGTTACGTATCATTTTGAGAGTATCGAAATATGGATTAATATAAATAAAATCTTTTAGCCATTCAACAAGACCTTATACTTAAATAATATTTTAATCACAATTACTAAACAAGATCAAAAAATATATCTTTATCATCCTTCGAATAAATCCCTATCATCGAACATTCGAACAGACTAATCGGAACCATGTATAAAGGATGATATCCCTTATGAACTGACATCACTCAATTCCATTATAGTGTGCTAATAAACTTAGATATCAATTCGCTTTTACGACTCCTTAAAATTGCACATGTGCTGGAGGAGATGACAAGATTTTTAACTATCCCCAGACACCACAAATAAATTCACAACAAACCCTGATTGAAAGTGTAGCAGCAAATAAAAACAGCAAATTATTTTGTTATGATACTTTGAACTAGATTACAAAACATATGTTAAAAACTTCTATAACCACAACAACAATAAAGATAAGTCATGCCCCTATCGCTGCGTGAAATTGCACTCAAGCAAAAATATCAGATCTGAGCGTTAACAAAATCCAAAGAGGGACAATCGCTTTTATTGCGAATAAAAGGCGAGCATATCTTTCATATGAATAAACAAAAAACTTGTGTGAAAGGATAACAAAGTAATACACAAACACAACAGCAAAACAAAGTTGGCCATCGAAATTAGGAAAAAGCGACAAAATTCCATATGAAACCATATTTATGACAAGTCTGAATATAAAATATGCCGCAGAAGCAATTGAATTCAGAAAAACTCTTTCCGTTTTGCTAGTTGCCCATTTACGATTAGGAAACTCCGCATTGTCTCTCCCATACAAGTCTGCTATTAATAGCCTCTAAGTGGCATATCTTAATAACCACAAAAGAGAACACAATCCGCTTACCCCAAAGATAATGCATTTCAATTTATTATTTTTCTATTCCCAGTAGACAAACCTTATTCAACTCTAATACAATCAGAAATTAATGAGTAAAAGCCCCTAAAATTCATAAAAATCTGCCGCCTTAGAAAATTTTGCTTAATCATAAATTGGCAACATGGGGACAGCTACTGCAGCAAATTATTTCGAAAATTCTTCATATGCTCAATAAATATAGTCTGATGTATCAGTCCAATAATGAGAATGTTCAGTGGGTTACTTTAGTATTATTTTATTTCAAATGATCTATAGATTAAAGATTCATAAAGACAATTTTAATTACACCCACATTTGTAACAATCACCATAATAAGGTTTTCAATTGCTTCTTAAGTTTTCTGCGAGATATTTTGGTAACATGGTCAATGGGGACATACTCAATTTACATACATAAATGAAAACGCACAATCCTAAAATACACATACATACTTATGTACGCATATTTGTAAACATAAAAAAATTTAGAAGAGAATATGGAGTTTAAGAATCAAAAAGAAAATTTGTGCTCTTTGCTATAAAAGAAAAGAAAGCCAGCAGCCATCATACAAACAATAATAAAACTTGAGACAAGTAATGATGGTTGAAAATATGTACAACAATAACATACAAACATGTATGAATAATAAGTGACTGATGGACTGAGTGAAGGCTCAGATTAACTTTACTCACTCCTTTTGATCAAATAAAAAAATAAAAAAAAACAAAGTGACTATATGACACAAACTAAAAGTTATTGTCACATTGTCATATATTTTCCTATTTTTAATTTTTTTCTTAATTCCTTTTCTATATCTCTTTGTAAGGGAGTACAAGTGTAAAACTTTAACTACAAGACAGACAAAAGCTTTTTTTGTTTGTTTTGTTTTGTTAGACATGCTGTGACATTTTAAGAAAAACTTCTTTTTTTATTTCTTAGAACAATACAAAAGTGAACAGCAGACATACTCACATGGAAAATAGTGCAATAGAAACAAAGTAAATACAAAACAAAATATGTATGTATGAGTATGCGTATATACAGGAACAATAAAAAAATATATAAATATTTTGTAAGTGAAAAATTTTGCACCAAAGAATATGTATAAACAATAGATGTTAGATTTTGCAAAACCACAATCAAAAAATATTTTAAAGCAGAGCATTAAAAGAATTCAAAACAGCAAAAAAAATTAAAGTGAGATATTCCAAAATTTACACACAAATCTTTCTAAAAAACAGTTTAAAGTTCGTCAATTGGAATGGCCATTAAGCCAATTACTATTACTAACTTCTGGATCAGTGAACAGAAGTTTTACTATTTGACATTTCTTGATTAGCTATAATTTAATTATTCGAAATAGCTTATTCAAACTGAGAAGCCACATTTAGTGATATGTTTTTGAAAGCTTTAAAATTTCAAAAATATTTAAAATCCGTTTTTGTTTCTCATAAAACCTCTAAAAGTTGTGGTAGACAAACCAATGTCTGAATTTCTATGCGGTAAAAAATGTGTATTGGAAACAAAAAAATTTCGAAATTTTTATACTCCATATAAGTTTTCCTTTGCAAAGTTGCTTAAATGTCTGCACTATTTACTTTTTTTAAATGCAAAAATATTTGTGCAACACAAAAATTATTTGCAGTTTTCTTGTCGACCGAAATGATTGCAGTTATTGTTTTTAAAACCCTTCTTTTTACAGAATTCTTTTCTAAGTATAATTTTTTTCTTTTCTTTAGATTCTCCTTTTTAAAACTTTCGTCTTGCGTTTGTGCATCAACTTTCCACTCTTGGATGACAGTTTAGTTTTATTTCTATTGCTTTGTGACAAATACAACATTTTTAAAATGGTAAAAGGTTCAAACTCAAAACAATCAAAAGTTGCTGCAACATTAGAATCAATAAGAAGAACACAAATAAATATTAATAAAGAGTTTGTTGTTAGAAAAAAAAGAAGTGTAAACAAATTTAAATTCAAACTAAATGTTGTTTGTATCATTCATCTGTCGTGCCGAATAAAACCTAAAAAAATTTTTGCATTTCAAAGTTTTACAAAAAGAAAATATGGATTTTTTTATTGCAAAACAACTCGTGCCAATTATGAAGCAAATTCATTATTAAACTCATACACGATCACGCTTACGCCTTTTGAAGGAAAAATAAAACACTTGAGCCCCACCAAGAAAAAATATGTTCACTTGTTTAACAATAAAACAGTTCAACTAAAATACACTCAAGAGAAAAACAACACGATTCAGTACAACGACAGAAGCAAATCCTATTTGTAAGAGAGTGGTAACTATATTATGACAACTATATTTGGCTGTTGCAAACATTTGAATTACCATACGCTATTGGATTATAGTTAAACCACAATACAAGGTTTGTTGTTATATAAGTTCATTATTTACTTTATTTTTAAGATTAAACACTCCTTACAAAAACACAACAATTTCTTGGGGGTAAGGAAAACACAAGTTTCATTTAAGCTGAATTAAGATAGAAATCTTAATCGCTTTTTTCATCCTTTTTTCTGTTTTTTTTTTTTATTATTCAAAAGTTCTTGTTTTAAATGGTTTATATGTAGTTCTCTGCTCTTAACGGAAGGCACAAGAAAAACAATTACGCTCCACTGAACACACTGAAAAACACATTTTTACAATAAACTGCAGTTGTAGCTGAAATTGTTGCAACAAGATGCTTTTGTATATATTTATTGTGCAATACTTTATTTGTTCAAAAAGAACATTTTCTGTTACAAAATTCGAACGCAGCGAGCGGCAGCAAAAAAATACAAACAACCAGATTTAAGTGCAAATTCATATGCGTTTAAGAAAAGAAGGGAAAAATGCAACACAATGCAAAATAATTGCATTGTGTTCTATAAGAAGATTTAATATTTATGGCGGTTAATTTATAATTAATTATTATTACGCTTGAGATGAAAGAAAGAATTATTTGTTCCACTAGAAATAATAATGGTTTATTTTACAATAAACGAACAATATTATGGTTAATTGTTTTTTTTTTCTTTTCTTAATCGGTTTTAGCGAATTCTTTTATAAATGGCATAATGAATGCTGAGGAAGTATGCAGCTGCTACATACATGTACACACTCAAAAAAATGGGCTAAAATATAAGAAACTTTGCTTAATTTGAGTTCAGAATGGTTGGCGTGTGACGTCAAAGCCGTTTTTAGTAGGATTCACATGCAACATTTCACTAGGAATTAATTTTTTTTTAAATATACTAAATTTCTTAGTTATAGTAATATTTGCTTGGTACTATGCACCCACGATTTGGCGTAAAAGCAATAAATTATAATAATAAATAGTAATATTTTCACTGAGTTCTTGGAGAATTTTTTGGAAAAATATTCGCAATTTTGAAAAAAAATATTTGGAATTTTTTTAATTAGTTCAATTTTCTTGGCTTTGAACATTTATAAATAATACAGAGAAATAATTTGTTTTTGTTAATTCTAATGTTTAGCTGTATATTTCTGTATTTTATTTTTGTAGTTTAAATAAATAAAGATTTTGGGTTTCCCATAAGGGAACAGGCTACATATAACTGCCCGTGAGAAAACAATAGGTTTCCAAAGTCCATGCCGCAAACATTTATCGACTGCCCTTGTGATTTATTTATTACGTGGGACCTACCACGACCATAAGTTCAATCTTACCAATTTTTAAATGGTCTACGTAGCTTTGTATTAAGGAACTCTGCAAAGTTTGGAGACCTTAGCCAACTTCAATTAATATTTAGTTTGTATGGGAGACAACACTATCTTCGTCTCTATTTCGCGCATTTCAGATCTGAATATGTATGTTTATTACGCACGAAGATCACAATTCTCATATCTTCTAGATAAATAATACTAAGATCTTTCTATTTTGAGGTGCTTCACTCGATCAATTAACTCAGATTTTCTTTCCAAAAGGACTATTCTCAGACTATAAGGGATATTTGATTTAAAAAAATTAGCCAAGTCAGTAGGTTAGTTTTAAAGTTGTGGCATTAACAACAAAGATCATATTTAATAATTAATAATTAAAGATAAACCATGATACAATACTTCTTGTCATTAAACTCATAGTAAAAAATTGAGTTGAACTAGATTTAAGTGGGTGACAAGTCAAATGTAGAAAATAATTAAGCCAATGAATGGCATCTCTAAGGAACTGCCTGTTCATAATGTAGAAAAAATATATTCAGAATCTGCAGAGAAATAAATAAGCAGACAAATAAATTAAAGGAGACATTTTTTTAGTAATAAAGTATCATTCCTGATGGAAAATTTATACTTCAACTTCTTCTTTAGTGTTTTGAAATTGTTCACTAGATAAACAGAAAATAGTGCAAGAGGCGAACTAAAGTGCCGCTTGCATTTCTACTAACGTTTCTTCTTTCATTTCTTTGATGATCCCCTTACTCCTCTGGGCCGCAAAAGTCCACGGAAATAATTTTTATTTATTAAACTCATTATTCGAAATTCTTAAAAACAATTATTTAAACATTTTATGACTTGTTGTTGCCTTAACTGAGTATATGGCCGCATTTCACAGGAGCTCATTTCATATATAAATATTCTCTTGCAACAGTTTTTGTAAAACTTTAATATTTTATAATTCAAATAATAATAAACAATTTTTTTATTGCTCTTCACGCTACCTAGAATAGAATTTTACAAAATCTGCCATCATTAATTCCTTATACTCTTTTGCGCAAAAGTTTCTCACAAAAATTGAAAAAAAATCTATGAAATTATTATATAAATTCAACAAAGAACTTCCCAAGCAGTTTTCCTAAAACTATAAAGTTTATAAAAAAAAACATTGGAGATAAGATATATAAAAAATTCGCTTAAAACAATTTTTCAACAGCCTTGTAAATATTTTCCAAGCAAACTCGTATCTTAAACAAATTTGACAAAAACAAAAGTTTGTAGAAAAGAAAAAACAGATCAATTTTTTCGAAGAACAAAGTTTTTGAAAACAAACAAATATATACGTATGTACACATGTAAACATACATATGTATCAAAAAATAAATTATAAACCTTGACCTTGTTTGAAAAATATAATTGCATTTTTTCCATTATTTTGGACAACGTCCTTGGGGCAATGCATTAAAGAGTTTTGAAAGGCTTAGAAACTTAATGAAGCATATGAAGTTAATTTATTTGTTATTGGAGAATAAAGACTTTTAAATTCCATACACTTAAAAACATGAGCTCTACGAATTTATTAAGAAACTCATTTTTATCACTATCAACAAAAATAAAAATAAAAACCCGATCATATACGATGAATTCAATAAGCAAACAATCAAAATTTGTATGTCCAACGAATTTGGAAGTCCCATGTGAACAAGAAACTGGAGTTATCTTCTAAGCAGTATCATATCTCTATCAAACAGGAAAGAGATTTTAGATCCGCTTTGCTCTTGAAAATGATTACTTTTTAATGTTGATTTACTTGTTATACCCTTCATTGTATATTTGCCTACGCAGAATATTTATACGTATTTGCAGTCTCGTTACAAGGCCAGATAACTTGCAGATCAAAATATTAAACAAAATGTCATACTTCGTCTAAATTCCACTGTTTTCAAAATCTAGAATGGCACCAATATTGGGGACTGTCAAATCACGGCCGACCAAAGACATGTCTGGTACCATGGGAATTAGTAGTTGTGATAGAAACCCAAATCGCAAGAAGAAATTTATTAGTAATTGGCTGAGAGTCGAAGCTATTGGCTGGCTTCCGAGCTATTCTGGTATCAATAGTTTTAGCTGTTTGACGGTTGTCCGCCAATGGCCGGGCTAGTTATGCTGCGGTATATACTGACGTTAATCTTTGACACTTTTGCCCATTAACACGTTAGACTACAAAGCGGCCAGGAGAACCACATCATGTTTAATGATGTGGAAAATATCTTGAAAATCTATGTCAAAGTCCAATCAAGGATTAAACAGCTACAGCTGCACCAGTTCTCATTGCACTGGAAGTAGACATGTTAAACTGTGAGCCTTATTGTCAGATGCCATACAATAGCACAAAAAATAATTAGCAACCGTGAGACTATTGCAATTATCAAGAAGATAATTTTTATGCTCCTATCCTGGGTGGAGGGAATATAAATCTATTGGTTGAATACCAATCTCCTCACCAAAGTAATGCTTATATACGAGTATTTCAATAAATCCGAATAAGACTGATTGTACTCATTTTCTGTGATGGTTGTCAAATTCGTCGTCTTTCGAAATAGAAAGCCATTCCAGATAATCCAAAAGAAAAAATATAGTCAAATTATCCCATTATGACTAAATAAGAAATGTAACCAATGACTTCTTAATGTCGACATCTGCATATTTATACTCTACAAATTCCGAATTATTGTCTCCCAAAAAAAAAAGACAACTCTAGTTTCTTCTGTCTATAGTTCTTCAAGCAAAAGTATAGATGCTCCTGTGTAAAGCATTCCTTCACAAATCTCAAGTATTAACACCATGCGAACTGCCTTACACAGCAGTATAGAAGAGCCCAACTCCATTCTAAGTACTAATATTTGACTAAAATCGAATGCCTCTGTACTGGGAAATTGAGACATTAGTTCCAGTAAAATATTGTAATGATTTCCTTCAATTTGAAGAAGTTTGCTTTTTGAAAAATTTTCATTATTTTCCTTTGAATACTGCAAGGAATTTCTTTAAATATTTCCAGCTTTTTATATCTTTGAGTTATGTCTTTTGCTTGTCGATAATTTCTTAATTTTCCTACAATTGCATCCAATATGCGGAAATCGTGCAAAGTGAAAAAAGGGAATAAGAAAATTAAATGTTAAATAAGG
Source organism: Germaria angustata (assembly GCA_963681545.1). Taxonomy (NCBI): domain Eukaryota; kingdom Metazoa; phylum Arthropoda; class Insecta; order Diptera; family Tachinidae; genus Germaria; species Germaria angustata. The sequence continues at coordinate 94,504,278 of OY812999.1, read as the reverse complement.
TCTCTTTCATATGGAGCACATTGAAAACATTGTTGCCAATTTGTCATTAACGTTTGGCTTGTTATACGTTTCACGCTTGTCACATTTGTCACGTTACGTGAGTTGTTATATTGTCACAAAATAAAAACGTTCAAAATGATTCTTTAGTAAGCAAACAAAAGAACATGCTCACACATATATACACATAAAAGTACATACACACACTCACACACATGCACATCAATTTAACAACATGTGCAGGCAACTAGCCAGGTTTTGTGGCTTAACTCGTTGTATTTAATACGAGGTTCGTAAGAAAATTTATTTTTAAATATGGACAATATTCTGCCCAAAGCCGTAGGACATTATTTTATGGAAGAAATGAATTTTGCGAATAGAATTTTAATTCCGTAGAGAAGCAATAGGAATTGATTATTGCATACCTGAAAATCGCTCTGCTAAGACTAAAAGCAATTTTTAAGCCTTTCGTCCTTCATAAATCGTTTATGTGCAAGACGGAGTGCGAATACATAAATTTCCTACATTGTGACGCACACATGTATACTCATATAAACGCCGTGACTTCAATTACCAGTGATTCCAGGAACAAAACAAAAAAAGGAAATGCGCGCATTGAAAAAGAAAAAGAAATTTTTATAATTTTTCTTGGTGTAGTTGAACAAATAATGACCAAACAAGTCATACATCAAGTTTTGAACACAGGAAATAAAAGCCAACACACACATAAGTACACACACATAAACGACTTGCCACTGGCCCTTAACATATACATGAGTGAGTGTTTGTGCGCTTATGTGTTTGTGCGGTTATGTGTTTCAAATGTGTAACACAAGTACTGCTTCGTACATCTTATTGGGTGTTATTTGTGGTTGTAATTTTTTAATGGTTCTTCAACGCTTGTTTTTTCCCCAATATTCCCTCATTTCTTAGTGTCTGTTTGTATACAAACAACATTTATAAAAGTCTCATATAATGTTTAACACACATAAACATGTGGAAAGCAAAGAACTGCAAAAAACATACACGCCGGAAATGAGATCTAAAGAGCTTTAACATTCTTTACTGGTACTCTTGGTTGAAAGAAGAAAAAAGCATTGAATTGCCAAGATTTTTTTTCACCGTTTTTGTCGTTATCGATTTTAAAAGATCATATTGTTTAGTGGTAGCACACATTTATACACTAAAAAAAATAAAATAAAGAAAAAACAAGAAACAAGAAACGGAAACCACTAGAAAATATGCTAGCTTTTTTTGCATTACTTGCCATACACACATACACACAAACATTCCATGCATATACATGTGAGTACTAACAAGCTATTCATCCTTTCTCATGCACTTTTTCTTCATTGCTAATGTTTTTGTTGTTGTAAGTCACGTATCATCATGTGTAATTTGTAATATAAGCGAACATTGCATAGTATTCAGTGGAAAATGTGGAGTGCTTGGCCGAGTGTAAAAATATGATTTAGAAATTAATGGCACCATCTAAACATAGTGCAATGTAGTTGTTATTATTATTACTTTTTCTTTAACAAATACTAAAATTACCTATCCTATAACACTTCTGTACTCGAATCTGCTGTGGATTTTTTTACAGAAGATCATTTATAGTTTAGGACTTTTTAAAACCGGATGTTATAGAGGCTCTGTAGCCGTTTATGTTCGGTATAAATTATTCTACATCTTACTAACTATCGCACTCAATTTAATGACCTCCTAATTAAATTGTATATTTAAAAAAGCAAGCAAACGTTTAGTATAGTGTAACTTTCTTAAAAAAATGAGTGAAAAGCTTGCTGAGGGGTACTTTCCTAAGTGGCAAATCATAATGATAGACTCGCTTTGGGCCTAAGTCGACTTAAGCACTTATTTCTTATTGCCATAGAATAATTAATATTCAAACAATATAAAATATAATTAAAATATAAAATTCAACTGATTTTTGCTAAAGAAATATTATTCAATAACACGAGGAGTAGTAAAGCTGTTAGTGGGAAGTGAACTACATCAAGTCATATTTTTTGTTATTTTTCATAAGACAAAATAAATCACAAAACCCTTCTATACCGTACAATAAATACATCTAAGTAACTTTTATATAAGTGATATTAGGTTCTACAGGCAGATTTCGCTCACTTGGCTTCATTATTTGGTCCCTTTTATTATACCCCAATTGGAGAAAGTAAAACTGAAAATCGAAAAGTAAAGAAGACAGAGAGCAAAAAATACCTGGAGTCTACAGGAGGAATCGAACCTGTGAGCCTCTTACTATAAGTCTAGTACAATAGCCACTGTACTAGGAGGGCATAGGCTATTAATTAATAAATTTATCTTTAAATAATTGCAAAACTAATCCTGAGAATGGACAATTCAGGCTACAATTTAAGGTAAATGCTGCTATTATTTGGCAGTAAATAAAATATATTCTTATTGCTTAAAAAGTTTTTTTTGTAAATAAATAATGAAAGCAACTCATAATCTATGCACTGCCCATCTGGGTGTTTAATGGGTGAAAATGTAGAACCGAAATTTGAAAAATTCTCAATGATTGAAAATTGAAAGCCCTCGTCGGGTGAGACTCGATAGTAACTATAAACATACATACTTGTTTGTCCCGCCGAATTGTCAAAAACAAGTTAAAATTTCTGTAAAAAAGTCTGCAACAGGTAACTACACTAAAATTGACAATATTCTGCATCTGTTCTTACGTTGCTCCATAATATATATTCATAGTCACGCATGTCTCATTCGATCACGTCAGCGGGCATTCAAATAGAATAATTGTTTTTCCCACCATCTTCCTTGTCCTTATAATGACTAATTCCATTATAAGAGTTGGTCCCATTTTGGCGGTGATTTTACTTTTGCCAAGAGACATGATGTTAAATTGTAAGTTTTACAAGCTCGTTAGCGTGTGACAATAACAACAGCAATAACGACAACCACAAGAGCAACAACAATAGCATAAACGTATGAATTTATGTTTCATAAAGATTCTAACGAGATTTAATTGACAGCATTATAAATATTAGTAATAAGAAAATGTTAAATGTGTCATTGTAAACGAATTTGGAGCGAAATCGCATGCACAATGGAAATAACTGTAAGGCACAAATACAAATGTATGTTCAAGGATTTACTTTCACATACACATGGTATCAAATGTTACGTACATACAAGTGTTTATACATATTTGTGTTATTATTATATTTGTAGTTGTAAATTGTGTGATTTTACACATTTTTCTTTTATGCTTTTTGGTTTATTTGTGTTCCCTTTGACGAATATTTCTTGAACACAAATGTCAAAGGAAAATTACAAAGAACATCACCATAAAGGAATATTGTGCAATTGTGGTAGAAATTTAAGCAAAATGTATATGCAGTTCTATGTGTAAAATAAAATTATATATTTTTTTAAAAGGACAAGCAATCAGGATTTGAACCTTTACTCGTGTAATGCATTCTACTGGAACTAGGAAGACTAGGAAGGTTATGGAAAGAAGAAATAAGAAAGTAGTGTCTATGGAAATTTGATTAAAACTTTTCCACGTTGAAATCAACAGGAAAGACAGCATCAGGGTGATTATTTCACACACGTATTTTACAACTAAAGAATTAAAGTCTTTACCCGCAATAAATAAAATTTTCTGCTAAAACGATTGTTTAATTGAATGTTTTTTAACAATATTATATCATTAGATAATATTATATTGATAATAATATATGAAAGCATATAAACTGTTATAAAAATCTGTCCACAATTTTCATACAAATAATATTATTTATCATAAAACACCAATAAAAACTGCGACTCAGATTTCATATATAAAATATATCGAAACTAAAAGTTTACATCAAAAACTGTTATACAATAAAAGTGTATAATGTTTAATAAAACTGTTATATGCAACGTTTCGAAAGAAAATATTATTATAATGAAAACTTTTCATCGGTATAGCAATGAAAATAAATTACTAAATATACATTTTCAAAATAGTGTTATACAAAAAAAATTCAAAAAGTTTTATAAATTTTTTATATATGATATAAATTTATCTGTAATTATATAAATTTTATATATAAATAGAAAATTTTTTAAAAAAAATTTAAATAAAAACTGTTATAGAAAAAACCAAACAAAACCAAACATACTTGCATAACATATACATAGATAAACAAAATATTTTGTGTGTTTATCTGTTATACAAATTTTTTACTGTATAGATATTATTGCAGTAATAACTTTTCTTCTGAGAAACTGATATAAACAAAATTATGTGTAGAAGGTATTGAATAAAATACATATATCGTGAGTGCTTGATCAAGAAAAAAAAGAATATTAGATCAAATTTTTTCAAAAAATTTCTGGTATACATAGAAATAAAATAGATTTATACTCGTACAAAAAAGTTTACAACATAAGTCTTCTTAAGAAATCCCTTCAATTAATATTTTCCATATTTAATATCGTAATTGTTAACTCCTTATTCAATACTTTTTAGCTCTTTTGCCTCCTAAAATCATTATAATGTAATTCTTCCCGAACACTCTTCAACTGGCTTTCCTTCCCCTAAGGAAGTACTTTTATAATATTTCCTTTTGTATATGTCCTTTAAATAAGTTCTCTGCATGAATGCCTTCTGTATCTTTGTAAAGAGCTTTACTTAATTCATAAGTATGTATTGCTAAGCTTAACAATGTATATCGAAATATTAAATGTAAGAGAGTGCACGAGTATGTGTGGTCTGCATTTACATGTCAGTTTATGTGAAAAGTCAATTATTATTAGAGATTATTAAGATCTCGTATGTCATTTAGGGCAACTTTCTTAGCAAAGCCTTGACAATTTTATTGTTAAACATTTGTGTGCTTGAACTTTGATTTGTAATCTCCTTTTTGCTGCATAATTAAATCCATATATATATATATATATATATATATATATATATATATATATATATATATATATATATATATATATATATATATATATATATATATATATATTGTTGAAGCAAATTTTATGTTACTATGAATTTTAATTAAAAGGGAAAAGAATATAGCAAATATTTTTATTTGATTAACTTTTTGGTTTCAAATTAATTTTTTATTAGTGGCATGTTTCTATATAACAAGTAGGCAAACAAACAAACAAGTACTACTCAGACAAGTACGTAACAAAATGAGTTTTTATAACCCACTTGTCTAACCTACGTGCTGTTACCTAGAACTTTACGTTTTATTACATTGCAGGATTGCCACAGTGAAAATTTTAGTATTTCGTTTACTTTTTTCCATACAAAAACCAATTTTTTTACTACTCAATGGCAACTCTAGACCGAATACAAGAGCAGCTGTTTTTTATTTATAAATCAAAATTTATTAATACATATACATATGTATATACATACATGTGTATATGCACACTTACAAACTTTTTATTCTTTAAATCCATATTTATATGTAGTATTATGTATATTGTATTATATATATTGTGGATTTTTAATTATTTTTTGAAAATTAATTTCTGTTTTTGGAAAAAATTTAGCAAAATACTATTTTGCCATGCACACAATCACTTTTTTGTGATTGTCTTCTTTTGACAGTTTCGACAATTGAAATTGCAATGTAGAAACCACAGCTCTTACGTTTTCACTCAACAAAACTTGACATTTGTGTTATAAACCCCCAAAGCAAATTTTCATACTCAATTGAGCAACATTTTTGAGTCACTTGTTATGTAGAAATATGCCATAGTTTTTTATTTTTCCAATTCACGTAAAAAACAAATTTTTTAGAATATTTTATTTGAACTGTGTGTATTGAACACACTTCATTGAAAAATTATACTTATTAATTTTCAATGAATTTGATGGTGAAAATTACAGGCAAAAGAAATTTAAGCAGTATCTGTGGCGTCAAAAGGACATTCTTGCTTCCGCCACACACACCTTATGAGACTTAGGTCTACCACATGGGCAGGTTTTTTTTGATATTATTACTATTCAAACTAATATAACCTTGGAAAGAGAATTGGAGAAATTTGTTTATTTCATTTATGAACCAAAGTTTCCGCTATTTATTCCGATTTTTTCCTCTTTCATAGAGTGGCTCACAGCTTATTTTATACAGTGAATATTTTCCTTTTCCAGGTGCCATAAGAACGAAACGAGGACGAATCCAAAAATTATTTCGGTGTCATATTAAAAAAGGCAGATTTCTAATTTCACAATTGTAAAATTAACATTGAAATAGTAAAAACGTACGAAAACAAAAATATTTCCTTTTTTCATCTCACACCTTATTTATTCATTCACTTGTGATTTTTGAAAGCCAGATATTACGACTAGAATTTTGTAAAATTAGTATATAATATAACAGCATTTACTCTATACAATAGACTCTAAGGAATTTGGCGTCGAGTGACTAACTTTTGGGTAACACATGACGAAATATACTCCAACTCCGTTCTTATAGCCTTCCTATTCCTAAGTCCATTTTTTGTGCTTGTTCCAAAGCAAACTACAAATTTTTCATAACTCAAGGTGCGGAGACTCGATATTGTTGTCATTAAATGTTGTCTATTATGTACTAGCCAAGATTGCAACACATTGTCCTTCAGAATCTGAAGGTACTTAAATTTCTTATTCATGGCTTTTTAAGTGCCAACTTTTCGATGTGAGTGGCCGATATACAGTTTAAGGTCATGAAACAGCCTTCGATATGCTTCACTGTTGCTTTGAAGTACTTTTCTTTTGACTTCTAAGATCGGTTTGCATTTAAATTCTAAATTCGTTTTATTATAATTGCAATTATACTTACGAACTATTTGTGTTTCAGTTATTTTTTGAGAATTTATAGTCATAAATTTTCTTAAAAAGTGTTCCTCTTAAGACTGTATTCAATATTAAGTAGATCGTTTTAACTTCATGATATAAATAAACAAAATTTGGTATTTGATATTTAAAATTTCCCTTTTACTTTTCCAGCTTTTGAGCTTTTTCAACATAATGAAAATCGTTTTTCTTAACAGCCATAAATAATTGTATTGTTGTTTTATATTTTTCTATATGGTTTCTAAATGTTTAATATTTCAACTCGCTTTGCAGTTTATGCTCCATATAAATTGTGAATATTAAAAGTTAAAAAAGAGAAATTTCAAACACAAATATAACACATGAACATAACCATATAAGGACTGAGATTAAACAAACAGTATACAATTAAAATAAAACTCATCAAGTTCTGCACTTTATAATCATAAATAAGAAAGAAAATTGTATACTCCTGTAGCTTATACAGCAGGACTAGGCAGCTTGTGAGCCTTAGTCCTTAAACCAAATTCAAATGCTTATGTTTATTAAACTTTATTGAGCCCCTTTAAATTTTTAATATGTTCATGTGTACGTAAGATTTCTTTTTGAAAAATACAAACATGAATACATTTTTTGCAAGCCTTTTATTTTATATAAACTATAATACAATAGTTCTTAAAAATCAAAAAAAAAAACAAAGGAGAAAAACCTCAAACATTAAATCCAACTAACATACACACTATTACACTTATAAGAGTATCAGTGTTTGTGTGCGTATATGGCAAAGGTCTCAGAGAGAACTCAAACAATATACAACATATGCCTGAATTTATGCTTCGTTTAATTTTCTTACTGTTATAAACGTTTTAAAATAAAACATTTATTTTTGCAAGGTTCATATTTAATTTTTTTTTCCTTTTTTTCGTTAAAGTCTATGAGGCATTAAGTACTAAACAAAGTATGAGGAGTTTGTTATAAAAACAACAACTGAAATAAATTTAAAAAATACATAAAATACAATAAAACACACAGTACACATACATACATACATACATACATACATATGTACATAAAAAAACTACCCAGTAAAAAATATATGGATTAATCCATAATCGAGCAATAAAGGAGTAATGACTTGGTCATCCATTTGGAGTAACAAGCGAGCTATCGAAACTTTTTGTTTGTTTTGTTGTTTATGCCTCGCTTAATACTCCAAATGGATCAATGAGGGATGTATCAGTTTGTTTTTGGTTTTTTTTCTTTGACATAACTGTTAATTGTTGACGTTTTCGTTTTGTTTTTCAATTTAGTCAGTTTAGTTTTAAAAAGTGAAAGATTTAAAAAAGCGAAAGCTACGGGTATGGTAACAAATTGTTAAAAATGTGCAAAATTTATTAATTATTTGTTTTCTATTTTAATATATTTCAGATTTCGTACATTAAATAAATAACCAAATTTGTATTTTATATGAATGTTTACTCCCTTTATGCTCTTTTAGGAGACAAAAACGATTACTCCCTTTATGCTCTTTTAGGAGACAAAAACGATTACTCCCTTTATGCTCTTTTAGGAGACAAAAACGATTACTCCATAAGGAGCTTAAAAGGAGTACTCGTGTCTGCGGACATGTTGTGTTAAAAATCCAATGAGATCCGGAGTTTTATGGAGTAATCCATTACTCGCAAAGGAGCGCTCCAAGATTACTCTTTAGATGATCCTATTTTTTACTGGGTACATCAAAACAAATTTTTACAAACAAATTCACACTCCCATACTCAAAAGGGAAAAAATAAAATAAGAAAAGCTAAACCCAAACATGAACATGAGCAAAACTATTTGCACACAAATAACACTCATACAATTATACGCAAACACATGTGTTAGTACATAAGTATTTGCAGTATGTGTGTGCGTAAATACAGCGAGCACATTACAAACGACAAAAGCAATTAGAGTGTTGAAAATGTGATTTTTTCTAGTTATTTTTATAAAACAATTTGTTTTTCTCTTATTTTTCAAATGACGCGACTTTTTACTAAAACAATATTTAAAGGAATAACGTGAACGCATACATGTCCTTTTTATAATGCAAGAAGATTGAGGCAATAATAAAGCCACTTAATAAAATTTTTAATAATGATTTATGAATTTTTATGTAAACATCACCGTAGTTTGAAAACTTTTTCGGAGCTCTGGATCCCCCTTCATATTCTGATGTAATCAAGATGTTCTGCTACAAAATTGTAGCCTTGATAAGCTCAACACGTTTACTTATGACTGTTCATATGCCAATTCAACCACAGCTTGCGTTTTAATGACTGATTAGTTTACTCACAAGTTTTATGATGAGAATCTGGATGCTGCACAAACCGTGCAATAATTAAAGTCTTAACCACATTAATTTAAATATAAGAGTTCACTCTTTATTTACTATTCCAGACAAAGGACCTGAGTGCCGTACTCTTCAAGGTAATACTTCTAAGTGAAGAATAAAATACCAGCAAGATATAAAGAATTACCCAGATAAACAGAAAGTAAATGCCTCCGGTACCCTCTTTAATAGGACCACAAATTTATGATAGTCGCCCTATGAAAAAATCGCCCGCACAAGGCAACAAAGTGAGTTGCGAAAAAAAATTTTAGAATTAAATCAAAAAATCAGCAAATACCGGGAATTTTGAATGATTATGCTACATCACGGAATCCAGTCAAATAGATAATTGGACGAATACATACGACGGTATTGGCCTATATGTGATCAAACCAAGTCCCTTGCCATGATAAAGGGTATTCTATATTAATCCAGGCTATAATCTGTCCAAGTAATAATTTTCATTCAAATCCAAACACACAAACTTACGAACTTTCTTATTTATAATATTAGCAGGATAGTAGAATTTCTCATGCAGATTATGAAAATATTTGAGATTCAGATTCTGTGGGTTATCAGCCTTTAGCTCATATCCTGATGATGGAGCTGCCACCTAAAGCTATCAGATATCGGAATTACAGTACATAAAGGTCGTTCGCTATTCGCTCTCCTACTATAAGCAGGGTGCACCACAGAGTGCAGGATAGTTTCAAATATATTCACATCACTACCCCTTACACCGTAGAGCTCTTAAGATTTTCAAATTCTTTTGGCATCGTACAATATCCAGTAAACGGAACGGAGCAACGGAAAAAATCGATGTTAATTTTGAAATTCGTAAAAAAAAATTGGCTGGATTAACTTCTAAAATATCTGGAGGAGATATAACACAAAGCTTTTATTTCTATATGCCTCACAAGGTTGCAGCTAAAATGTATACCCTAAAAACACCTCGTAAACATCCACACAGAAGTCAATGAGATGTCACAGAGCTTAGAAAACACGTTCAGCAAGATCTGTGATCAGATAAGAAACAAATAGTATATGATGAACACAACACACAGACAGCCTACGCCCCGTAAATGTGAAAGTCGGAGTCAACCACAGAACTAACTATAGATATTAATTTGTTATATTTAGATATTTGTAACGAATTCATTCGGTATAAACAATTAAGCTTTACATGTGACCAAATTCGATTGGTTAGAAATTCGGTTTGATAACAAAAATGTTTTTCCTCTGTCAAAAAGAGACTTACTTTCGCCGGGCTTAAGGCGACTAGTCCTCTTTTGGCTTATATTTCTGATAACTTTCATACGCCATTTAAAGCTTTTTTTTAGTTGGTCGCTTTATGGCGCTACGGTTTTCCATCAAACTACTTTTTGTAGTCGTATGTTGAATGTTTGTAAAGTAAGAAATACCTGTGTTAAATGCGATCAAAGAGCACATGTGTTCATTTCTCGTGGTATGAATAACTAATATTTTTTTGCTGAAGTACAAAAAATGGAGAAAAAATCAGGCAACGCAAACAATTAAATATTCACACGATTTAAATGTTAAGAATTTTTTTATTAAGATCTCAATAACACAATACAAAGACTCGTTTGATTCACAAAACATTCACAATAAAAGTAGAAGAACGAGTGTGATTATTGTTTTAAAGGCTCATAGCCTGACCGATAAGCAAATCCGGCAGGTTAATGTGTAGTTCACTATCCACTGGCCAGAAATAACTCCCCAAAAAATAGCTTCCCATAACTCCCAAAAAAAAGGGGAAAAAGGAAGAAACAATACCTTCTGGGGTCTTAATTAATTTTTATTTTGGACTTTTTTTTTAAATTTCTAAAGTAATATCCTAAAAATGTTTGGGATGAATTTAATTTTCTATTGTATGAAATAACGCCCAAACTTCAAACCAAAAATTGTACACATATTGGCAGTAATTGTCTTTGAATTTATAAAAAGAAATTATAGTTTAATTTTCCTGTTGGATATATTTTTATTTTGTGAAAATACTCAAAATAAAATATAATTTAAGAAAATTGTATTGTTTCTTCAAAACAATTGGACTTTTATATGTTATTTTATTTGAGACTCCTTACATATAAAATAGTCCCATAATTTTTATGGATTTATTTCCCAGAAATTATTTCATGCCGTCATTGTACAATGTCAGTGAGGAGGTTGTGACTTCGATTTCCAGTTAAAATTCGAGTATTTTTCTTTGCTACGATGCAATTTTTACGTGAACGTCTTTAAGTCTTCGAAGAAAATTCGTTAGAACGAACGTCTGTTTATTCTTAATTGTGTGGTACTATTGCCCTGTTCGTCGATTCTCTCTAACATTCTTGGCCACATCTTGCCACATCTATAGTGGACCCATTTTGCATGAAATAAACGTTTAATCGTATTGTTGATCACTCCTTAAAACAACAGAAAATATTATTTCTTTAGGTCTGTATCACCACAAAGTAGACCGAAGATGTCACAAAATATTTTCTATATTTCTCTTTTATTTGTTTCTCATGTTTCTGTACGAAAAAGTATAAAGCACAATGAAATGATATTTTGTTCCTTTCTTGCACTATTTTCAAAAAAACTGACTTTCTAATGTTTTAAATGTTAAAGTCTTCACTTCTAGTGTACTTTGTGGTATTGATTCATTATTTATATATCTATGTGTCTTTTAACTCCTATAAGGAGCAAAGGACCGAGTTTCGGAGTTGAGACTATCGGAAGGTCTTTCGAGCTCCCACTAAACCCTAGTTTGCATGTAATCTTTGTAACGTCGTGGCGAACAATTGGCGCCTTCCAAAAATCCGATAACAAATCTCACCATGGTTGGAATAACCCTATTAGCAGCATGGACCAAATCCCCTCGCATATGAATGAATGTATACGATGTTGCCAGCCCTAACACCGGGACCGGACGCTCTGGCCTAATCAGTCATTCGTCTTAAAGGAAACCTGATTACTGCTCCATTTTTTATCCTTTCTGCTAAAATTTCTTACTCATTTTTATTTACATTTCCATTTCTGCTTACTGCTCGTTTGAAATTTTAATCACAATACTTTTTTGAAACCGCAAACTGTATGTTTTAAAATAAATCACTTGCTTTAACTTTTTATGCCCAAAATTAGCCAACTCAAATGTGCCAAACACGTTTATCAAACAATTTGAAGTGGCAAATACAGTTGAAAACATTTCATCCACTCGACAAGCATGATTTTGGTAACAAGACTACATTTTTTTAAGTGCAAAAAATTACCAGTATAAACTGCCAACGTTCGCTAAATATACAATAATGAAAGCCAAAGAAAGAAAACGACTGCAAAAAAAATCCAGTATAAAAAATAACATTTGACAAGAATATAGCGGGACTTAAGCCAAGAACTATGCTGCAAAAATTATAAACTAAAGTGTAAATACAGCAAACTAAAATACAACAACTAATGAAAAATCTAAAACTGTTGACATTATTCTTTGGCCAAAAACTGTTAAGACCAGATGAACACAATAAAACGAAAAAGGTAAAAAGGGGAAAATAAATAAACAGAAATAAAATTTCAAGCAAATAACGACATAAAATAGTCTAACAGATTTAATTTTATTATAATAAAATTGAAAATTAAATTTAAAAAATTTAATTGAATAAATCACAAGCAAACAAAAAATTTATTTACACAAAAATAATACAATTTCAAATGTATTATGGAATAAATTCATATATATTTCAGCAAACGGACAAACAGCATTGAAAAGCCAAATCTTTCTTTTGATAAAATCAGAAGAAAAAAATTAATATAATTCTACTCTAACAGCAAAATTAAGAGGACCTTAAATAATGAATATAAATCATACGCCACCGTTCACCTCACAAACAACAAACAATTCTAAGGATCAATTCATTTATCTTAAGGGTGAATACCTGAATATTTAAAGTTTCCGAAACCAAACAAGCAATTACCCCAACTGATTGAAGTAATTGATTGAATAAATCGGAAATGAATAAAAAGTTCATTTAAATAAAAATCATAAAATCTCATTCACCATATAAAAAAAATCATGTTAATTTTATCAAATGGACATTCAGCATTTAGAAGCCAGATATTTCTTTTAACAAATTAAAAATAAAAAAAATTTGAAAATATTTCTACTCGTAAAGTTATAAGGAATTTAACAATATGATTAAATAAATCACAAATGTTAAGGATACAATTATTTGCTTCAAAAACAATTGGAAAAAGCAAATGTCCAGCAATGGGTAATAAATACACTAAAATTAAATATATTTTATAGAGCAAAAGAAATAAATAAAACGATTTCACGAATAGGTTCTAAATATTACATAACTGAGGAACTTGAGACCAGTGCCTAGAAGGCGGAATTAAATTTAGAAAAATTTTGTACTTAGCAAAATTTTTTGAAAAAAGTTTATATTTCAAACTTTTGAAGACATATTATTTACAAGTCGCTTTTTAAACTATAGCAAGCAAGCAATGAATTAGAATATAATATGAAAAAGTGTAAGGTAGAATCTCCGAAATCTCTTCTCCAAGTATTTTATATATGTACGTCTTGGCTAACAAAGCTTAAGGTTGAGAATGTTTACTTTGTTAGAATTATGGGTCGGCTTGTTGTATTTGTTGTTAAGCCTTAAATACGTAAACTATTACAAAACATAACTAAAATGTCTTAAACTTTCTTAATAATAATGATATAGAGTTTTATCAAAGTTATAAATATTTATATAAAATCAAGTATTAATACTGAAATAAAGTATTAATAAAATTTAGATTTTTTGTGACAAAAATTTTAAGCACATTTTCATATTTTAATTAAAATATCAATATTATTATTACATAATATTTGGTGTTTGTATTTATGTGCGAGAGTATAAATCTAACGAGGTGTTGCCAAGATACCTCACCTCTGTGTGTGAGAGATACCCCTTCTCCCACTGCTATTCCCTAAGTTCTCTGTTATAGTAAGCACATTGTATTCCAAGTAAAACACTTGAGCGTAATGGATTTTTAGTAATGTTTTCTTGATGATGGGTAATATATAAAAAAATTTGGAGTAAACCTGCATACCTCTCCCCTTATTGCCATTTAGTCACTTTTCATGAAACTGAATAGGAGCAAGACAATGTACTTCACACCAGGTTTGAGGATTCTCATTATTATTTTCGGCAAGATAGATATATAACAATAAAGTTAATATTTTTATTATGGCTGCTAATTCTTTCTTACAAATATTTGCAACTAATCAACCTTTGGTTTAAGTTATTTCCGAGATCCTCCACTATTATAATCAATGAGTTGATTGAGAGCTATTTTCTTCTCTACGTATTATATACCTATGAAAATCGGAAATGCCTCTTCATAAAAAAAATATATTTAAAATCACGAAAAGTCATTTAAAAAAATTAACAACATTAGTTTTTCTGATTTACTCAGTGTGGTGTTCTGTTAAATGTTGTTGGACTGTTTAAGTGATGAAGGCATAACACTGGTTACAACGATAACACTGATTAACAACGATTGTATACTTTTTTCACGCTAATGTTTACTGCATCAAAGCGTTCTCCTTCGTCGGTAATGTTAGCAGAATAAAATGGTTAAATGAGGACTTAATCTGTCTCGTTTACACACCAGAGATGCTGCAATTCAGCTACAAAAAATTAAAAAACGCGCAATAGTTGAGTTGTAAAAAAATTAAACTCTATCTCTCTCCCTCTGTCTTCTAATTTCACCGCCTGTCCTCTCTGCCCTATCCCTTGCACAAAAGCAGTAACACCTTAAGTACGTAGTACATAGATATTAATTGCCTGAGTGTAACTTCTCCGAAAAGAAATTTAACTCTAATTGATATTTTAATAATATATAAAGTTAAATTAGTTTAAAAAAAATTTTAAAAATTAAGTAAATTAAAACAAGAAAATAAAAATACAATAGATCTAATGCATATCATTGAGGCCCTATGCTCTTTATAGAATCGATGGGAACATATATATATATATATATATATATATATATATATATATATATATATATATATATATATATATATATATATATATATATATATAATGCATATCATTATATATTAAATATATATGTGTCCATGATTTGTTTTGTTGCTATAGCACCCAAATAATTAACTACCATTGAACAAAATCGGAAAAAAATGCTTTACTAAAACTAAAAATATATACGGAATTCTCTCAATGATTCAATAATTTATACAAATTATACGCCACAACTGCCCACTTATAAATGTTCCACAAACACACATACATTTAACCATCAATATATTTATTTTAGAAACAATTACACAAAGTTATTATTATTCAAAGCTCGTCAGTGAAAAACAATAGCAAAATAATTAATAATAAATAAATATAGTATAAGGGAAATTAATTTTACACGGAGTAAATTAAGCTAAATATAATATGATAAAAGAACCTATAATAAGAATTGTTTTTCAAAACCACAAAAATATATATTTAAAGTCTATTAGGACTTTTTGTGTAGTATCATAGTTACGAACCTTTGGCTAAGTTAAAAGAATAATTAATATTCATTAGACGTTGCACTGAACCAAGTCGTGTATAACAACAGAAAACAATATCATCTGCCGTGTCCTGTCATTATAGTCGATATTAATTATGTGATGGAAAAGAAATTATTTCTACTAAGCGCTGACTTATTATTAATATTTTTAAGGCTATGGACATCCAAAATAGTTTATTCATTATTAATTTTACATTTGTCGTTTAGGGACCATCATTAATATTAGAAAATTAAAAGAGATTTGATTATAATAATAAGGACTATTAATATCCTTATAAATTAACATCTAAAATATATAATTCATAATTAATTGAACTGTTGCCGTTTCAAGACCATCATTAATATTAAGGACTACTCAGATATTTTATTCACTATTAATTGAAAATAAACAGTTTCAATACCATCATTATTATTTTCAAATTCAAACAAGCACTATTGACTTTGTCGTAAATTAAAATCCAATGAAATTGAATTCTTAGAATAGACTAGATATACAAGAAAAATAAATTAAATGTAGGTGTTCATTAAATTCTTTATTAAAGGCAGGACAATTATCAAAGAAAAAATATTCTTTGAACACTTGACAAAAATGATTTGGCTTAAATGGTGATCAGTACGATATAAAATGCAAAACATGAAAATTTTTTTAATTTAAATTTAATAACTTTTAGTTTAGTTTTTTTAATTTTGATTTTTTTATTATCTAAGCTCAATGTTGTTTTTTTAATGTTCGTTTTAATATTTCGGTACTTAAATAAAAACTTATTTATTTATCTCATAAAACGATAGTACCTAAAGATTGATATAAAAATGATAACACAAACAAGGTCCGTAACCTTATATAATAAATACACCTTTAAAAAAGGTAAACAGATGTATATTCTTAGAAGAAATGGAACTCAAAAGTAAATGCAAACGTCAAATATACATGGAATAATGAGAAACTTTGTAAGTTTACAATATTTACTATTGACGAAATAAAAAGGTAATATTAAATTACTACTGATCATATGCCATTTAAATCGTTATAATTAGTATCGAATTCTCTAAGATAAACTGGCCCTTAAAAAAGCTAAACAGAAATCAAATTAAAATTTTGTTATCAAGTGCAATAAGAATTCAACTGAAATGAATTACAATTTCCTAAATCCCTTTACAAAAACAATTTATTAATATTCGGGCAAAGCTAATCGTCCTTAGATTTTGTCCATCTGGCAAAATTGATTATAGTAAGTTACTAGAAATAGGAGTTTTGTTTGCTTTTAAAATGTTATAATTATTCTATTCAAGTCGATTTCAATTCATTCAGTCACTTAACAAGAAATAAAGTTAAGGAACATTTTTCACTATTCGTTCTTATTGTGAAAAAAACGACATGTTTTTATCTGAATTATTTTTCATGAACAAAAAAATCTAAAAATATTTAACAATAATGATATACAAATATAACTTCAGCAAAAAGGATTTTACAAAATAAGAATTAAAATTTAATTTGCTTTCAAGGCAAAAAAGGATTTTTGGGTCTTATTGTTAACAAGAGGCGAACATTTTTTACGTGAATTATTTCCCTTAACAAAAAATTAACAAACCTGGTCTACAAACAGAATTTTTAATATGTCTGCATTTATTAGAATTAGAGATAAATTAGGAACACTAGAGGGTAATTAATATTAATCATACGTCACCTAAAACACTGTAATTATTAATATCGAATTTTTTAAAAATATTAAAGTTTACATTATGAACAAATTAAATTAGGAGATGATTTTAAACTCCAACGAATATTCTTGCAAGTGTTTATAAATTTTTAAATCACTTTTCAAGTAAATTATTTTCGAAAAAAAAATCTGAAAAAATTTAACAGCAAAAAAGTGTCGATCGAAATTATGGAGAAGAGAGCAGCATGAAATTTCACTAAAACATGAGTCAGAGACAGTTTATCAATATTCTGGCATAAATATTTGCTCTTATTGGAAACACAAGCCAATATAAATAAATAAAAGTTACTTTAAATAAAAATAAAATTAGAACTTTCTTCTAAAACGCAATAAGTAATATATGCAATTGTCAAAATCACTTCCTAAAGACTTATCAATATTCACCTTCATAGGAAAAAAATTTCAATTCAAGAACAAAAAATCTGAAAATATTTAATGAAATTTTACAATATGATATAATTACCAACCAAAATTTTAGTAAAAAAAAAGCAAAGTATATGTAAAATTTAATCAAAACTATCAATATTCTGATGCAGTTGTTGGTCCTTAATGTGATCAAAAGGGTCAATAAATATTAATTGAATTACTTTCCAATTGTCAAAAAAAAAATAAATAAAAAAATTTAACAAAATGACATACAAACTCAATTTTTAAAATTCCTTAAACTAGAGAGAGTTGAGATCATTTTAGCAATACTAGACTATAATTAATATCAATCATACGTCACCAAAGTAAATATTTTTTATGCAATTTTTTTTTAAAGATTAATTTATATTAAGCAGAAAAAAATTATAAATTACTATTGAAATACTTTAAATATTTTATCAAACTCGTCCACAATTTGTAAATCGCTTTAAAAATCTAAAGTGAAGAAAATTTAATTTAAATGAAATTTATTATGAATCAACGACAAAAAACTTTTTTTCATATCAATTATTTGCCATGAAAATTTTATGAAAATACTACACAAACCCAATAATATGATAAAATTAGCCATATATATATATTGTAAAAAGGGAGCAGATTATTCATTAGTTTTGTTCACAAGTGTGAGTGCAATCATATATCATTTATATTATATATCACCTCAATATAGTCAATATTGAAATACATTGCTCTTGGGGCCCAAAATATTTCTTCTATACACGAATTGAGCTTTCCTTATGAGATCAAGATCATCACATTGTATTTGAGTTATTTCATATTTTCTTGTATTGTCTTATATGAAATTTTAAGTCCCAATTATTCTTTTGTAAATTATAGAGGCATTTTTCAATCATAATCTATATATTTATACGTGCGCAAGCTGCTGCCCTGATTTTTGAAATGTAAATCGTTTCAGCAGCAGACAATGAGTGCTTTATTGACTTGAATTCAATATCTAAATAAATATAAGCATTTTGAACATAAAACGCACACACAACAAATATACCCAGCAAAAAAATTTTACTAAATTTCACAAAAATAGTAACAAAAGACTAAAAATAATGAGCCTTTCACTGCGAGTCGTGAAAAAAGCGCAATGAAAAACAAAAAGTTAAGCAACAACTAGATCGACTGAATGATTCTTTAACTAAAATAATTATGTAAGAACGAAAAAATTCTGACCGAAAGCAATTCGAGTGCAAAAGGTGGTCGAGCTTCACCCACTGGGAAACTACTAGTCTTAGGTGCCTTATGTTGCCCTTCTCTACAGCACAACGAACGCAAAAAGTTTGACGGGGCGACACTCCTTAGTCGTCGAAGCAGTTTATGCAGCATCCGTTATGAAAATAATCTTTGTATTTTAGTGAAGTCCAAAGAGTTGTAAATAATTAATTATTAACAAATTTTAGCCACCGTAATAACATACTAGTATTCTTTAAAGCAGCATCCTGAATGTCTGTTTTAATAACTTCAGCAAATCAAAGGGCAGATTTTATTGAGAACTCTTTGTTCAGGACTAACGTCCTCCTGTTTATGCCAACCTCTTCAGTGTTAGGACTAACTTAGTGAAGCCCAAAGAATTCGCAATAACCAACAAGCGACAAATTTGCGCCACCATTATAGCATCTTCTGTGCATTTTATCCTTTTTAGCGAAACCTTTTTTTTGTGTAATAAGTTAAAAGCTTCATTATATAGAGAAGTGTTTTTTTATATTTATCTCAGCTGAATAAATCTATAATTTTAAAACTTTTGTTTGTACTTACATAATATTAACCAAGATTGCCAGTCCTGATGTTATCAACATAATGACGGCATTTAGCTCGAAGTCACGATTTATAATACGCTGTATAGCCAACCATACTAAAACTGCGGTAATACACCAAATCATAAGAACTGAAGCTAAAGCTCCAATTACCTCAGCACGATACCAGCCAAAGGACATTCTAGAAGAGAGATAAATAATAATAGATTAAAAAAACTTAATAAATCAACTGCCGTAAGCACAAAAAATATTTTATAGCCGGCTTATAAAAGTGAATTAATTTTACAAGGTACCGACATGAATATTGATAGATTTTAAATAGTTTTCATACACTTGGTGCATTGTTGGCCTTCAGACCCAAAATACACTAAGTCCAAAAATACATGTTTTGATATTTATTGGACACACGTTTGTTCTTGGCGTTGTAGTTGCTCCATGGCCATCTTGGAGAAGTAATTCGTCGTAAGAGTTTTTAATTAAATTTCGATATAAACTTGATCTTAGGATCGTTTTATAAATTGAAACTATTTTACATGAATAAGAAAATAATAAATAATATAGATCCGTTATCTATATTAAAAAAATTACTAAAATTAAAAAAATATGCCAATCTTAGATATATGTGTGAGTAAAATCTTCAGTGATCTTTAGAAAAACTAAGATTTTTTAGCAAAATTTTAAATTGGAATTAAAATTTTGCAAATTTGTTTATAGTAGGTTAGGTTAGGTTAGGTTGATTGGAGGGGTGTGATAGCCCCATGTCATACGACATACACTTAAGCCAGTGAACGCTTGTTGTGCGCTCCCTTTTAATTATCAGACACAAACTGCCAGAGTTCTGCGGCAGGATTCGAACCTGGGACCTTCGCACTACGAGTCTAGTACACTACCTACTAGTCTACAAAGGTCAGTTTGTTTATAGTAAAGGGAAAACTTTTTCTATAGAATAATATTTTTAGTGGCATTTTTTCTATATAATAATTATTTTTATGTTAAAATATTTCTAAAGATAAATTTGAGTGGTAAAATACTTTCCCTAAAATAAAAAGTATTATTTAAAACGTAAAATTTTTTCTAAAAATTATTTTGAAGTCTGTTTTTCTGCAAAAAAAATCATTATTATTATAGAAAAATTTCGTAATTTTAATAATTAAATATTTGTCTGGAAAAATTTATTCGGAAAAAATTTTTCCTTTGGATAAAATATTATTTTTGGGCAAAATCCTGTAAGAAAAATATTAGGATTAGAATATTTTGAGAGTAAAGTTTTCAATATTGAAAAATTTTAGTGTAAAACACTATTTTCTATTCTGTTTCATAGATATGATATTTATTATTAGATTGATTTTTCTTTAAGAAAACAAATATTTTCCAAAATAAATTATTTTGATGCCAAAGTTTTCCTACAGAAATATTACTCACTTGACAAAATTTGTTATAGAAAATCTATTTATATGGCAAAATATTTTAAGCGGCAAATTATTGTATTGGAAATTTATTTTTGCGATAAGTTTTCAGAAAAATTATGTCATCTTAAAATAAAATTAAATTTAAATTATTTTTCTGATTTCGATATTTTCCTATAAAAAAAACTAATATTTCAGAAAGAATTTTTTATTAAAAATTTTTTAATACAAAAATTATTTTATTGGGAAAAATCCTCCTAAAGAATCATTTTACTGTGAAAAGAAATTTTTATGAAAGAATCGGTTTAACTGCAAACATTTTTAAGAGAAAAATTCATAACATTGAACAGTTTCTCTATTCAAAATTGTTGTCGTGGATATATTTTGTTATTTATAATACAAAAATTATTTTCTGTAGAAAATTTAGTTTCATGGTGAAATTTTCTACAGAAGAACTATTTTCAAAGCAGATTTTCCCTTATTCTTGCATCAATACAATTATAAAGAATAACATATAAGTTTCACAGACAAATTAAAAAGTGCAGATATAAAAAAAATATTGCAAAAATTATTTTCATGGCAAATGCAAAAATGCGTTTTTAGGAGGAAATGGATCGAAAACAAAACTATTTTATAATACTTGTTATTAGCTTTTTTTATAAAAAAGTAAAAGTATAAAAATTTTTACCTAAATTTGGGCATTATTGTCATCCCATTACTCTCTTCTACATGATGATTCTTCCTTTTTTTTAAACAGGTAGAGGTATAGATAATTCTTATTCTCACATAATAAGGATGGTGATAACTTGTCGTGCGTTTAACCCACTTTCAAACTGTTTGGCTAAATGTATGTATGTATTCTGCCAGTCAACCCCAAAAAAAGCTCAGGTATCAAAAATGTCCTACTGAATAAGTTTACGTTTGTGTTTATTTGAAGTAGAATGTTAATTAAAAAAATAATGTATATGGTTTTTTCTCACTAAAATATGCCAAAAATCATTTTTCAAACAAAGTAATTGTTGGAAAAGTTATAACAAAAACAAATTCAAACTTTTTGCTAAATTTCTAAGTAAACAAAACCAAGAAACTTTTTCTATTACCGCATATATACACAGCCTAAATATATGCAAATTGCATGAGACTTAAAAAATGATATGTATTTTATATAATATAACTTCCATGTTTGTTTAGCAAAATGAAAATGCAATTTTCAATTTGCTCACCAACTTCAAGAAAGAAAAAAATGCAGAAAAACTTATCTAGGAAAAACTAATAAAAACACAAATTTCATAAACAGAAAATTACCTAAACAAACTGAAAAGGAACGCCTTAATGTAGGCAATACTTAAGCAACTTACACTTTGCACTTATTTTGGAAAAGCATAAAATAAACGAAAAAAAAACTTTTGCCTTAATGTCTGCATTCTATTATTTTTCAAGCATTTCTATTTGCATTTTGCTTCAATTTACGTAAAAATCGCATAAAATTTCTTATAGTGTGCACTTTGTATGTGCAAGGAGACAGAGAAAAGGAATAGAATAGAATGTTTGATATCTAATTTGGCAAAATTTTGCTTATTTCCTAAAAGAAATTGTATGACCCATACTATTGTTTTAAAATGCAAAAAGTCAAACCTTAATAAATATTTTTTCCTGTTTGCAATATAGCAATACTAATATGCAGGTTATAAACATTTTGTTTTTAAAACTATAACATACTTCTAGGAATTCAGCTGAAACACAAAGTTGAAGGGTGCAGCATAGAGAAAAAAATTGCCCTTTACAGTTGACAAGCCTAATTTATCACAAATGCAACAAACAATATACAGACATTTATTCTTTACACAATACTCTTGGCAAAGTTTTCATTTTCATTGCTATTGTGGTCATGCAGGGAGTGCTTCTTTTAAAGCGTAACATGCATCAGGGTGTATGTAGCATTTTGGTAAAATTATAAAATTCTGTTCCCTAACACAAAACCTTGCATTCAAAGATACACTACTTTTTTTATACTATATTTTACACTCAATGTAATACAGCATTTATTTTTTAAACATACTTAAGGGATTGTTGCAGAACATCTAGGAAAATTTGGTATAAATGGTGGGCATGTTTAAAAGAGAAATTGCATGTTTTAACTATTGTTACTCAAGCACCTAAAAATTTAATAAATTGTTGTTAAACAAACACTATTCTTGTGCCACAGAATATACCAAGCAGCCCGACGACGAAACGACCAAACTTACAACACTGTTGGTACACACAACATATAATTTATTTATGCAATTATTTTATTAGATTGTTGCACACTCCAAGGCTGTCCGAAAACCAACAAATAAAATAATATGTGCTCAAAACTGCTCGTTTGTTATTTAATATTCCAAAGAAAAAAATAAAGAACCTGGAGTTGGTAAAGGTTTTACTGCAAAGAGGGTAAATTGGACTATCTGTGTAATTTTTGAAAATATTCTTCAGACAAAAGAAAAAATGGAAATACAGTTCAAACAAATACATAAGTATTCATTAATTACTAAAATAAACAAACGCCCAGGATAAGGGATTAATATTATTTAATTGATTTACTGAAACAAAAACGAATGAAAACATTTTGCTTATTCATATTGAAGTAATAATCTGAACTTAGTCTGGTCATAGTATACAACATGCCCTTACAGAATCTAGTCATAATCTAGCCATACTCAAGTTATAGTGTATAAACACTTTATACATGTCTAGCCGTAGTCTAATAATAGCTTAGACATAGTCCAATCATAGTCTGGTGTTAATTTAGCCAAACTCTATTCACAGTACAGTTATAGTCTAGTCATGGTCTACTGATAGTCTACTTATTGTCTAGTCATAGTCTAGTTATAGTCTAGTCATATTCTAATTATAGCCTACTTATAGTATAGTCCTGGTCTAGTAAAACTCTGGTCATGGTCTAGTCATAGTCTTGTCATAGTCTAGTCATAGTCTAGTCATAGTCTAGTCATAGTCTAGTCATAGTCTAGTCATAGTCTAGTCATAGTCTAGTCATAGTCTAGTCATAGTCTAGTCATAGTCTAGTCATAGTCTAGTCATAGTCTAGTCATAGTCTATTCATAGTCTAGTCATAGTCTAGTCATAGTCTAGTTATAGTCTAGTCATAATCATACTCTATTCATAGGCCAGTCAGAATATAATAATAGTCAAGTCATAGAATATACGAAGTTTAGTCTTATTCTGGTCAAAGTCTAATCATAGCATAGACATAGTCTAGCCGTAGTCTGCTTAGTTATAGTCCAGTCATAGTCTAGTTAATGTCTAGTCGCAGCCTAATCATAGTCTAGCCATAGCCTTGTCATAGTATAATCACAGTCTAACCATAGCCCACTCACAATCTAGTCATAGTGTATTCTTCTTAACTTGATCTTATCTACAACTAAGAAGAATTAAATCTATGCATATATCATTTTACTTATTTAAGTTTTCTCTTTCGTTTTTCTTTTCTTCTTTGCCACGTTATTTTACTTTCTATAGACTAGCTTTTGTAGTTTTAGCTCTTAAGAATCAAAATAAAAGTCATTAGCAAAAATAAAATACCCTCTTCTTGCCCATCTAGTGTGCGATGGGCTGAACGCTGGTGCACAGGGATTGCGATAGAAGGAAAAAGTTAACAATTCCATAATGAAGAAACTACAGTTAATGTATGTGCTTTAATAACATAAATTTTTTATCAAACAACAGCAAGGCCACACACAATATTTTTGTTTTTCATAGTAAGCTTTCAGGCTGATTTTTCTGGTGAGTTTATATTAGGGAGCTTATACGATATATATGTATATTCAAATGTATGTATGAATGTATTTTGTTCGGTTGATTTTTTGAGGCAATTTGTTCTACTCTGTGCTGATGCTCTGGTGCCATTTTTTTGCTTCAGTGACATTATAAAAAAAACATATTACTTCGTACATATATTTGGGCTTTTTTCTACTATTGTGTTTGTTTAGCGAATATGCTAAGAAAAAACTTTGCAAGTATATGTGAGTAGTTTTGAATATTTTATGAAAATGAGATTGGTTTTTTACCACTACGAAATGTGAGTGCTGCAAAGTTTGTTTTCCTCTTCTCTCCTGCCTGCCATAGTTGTAGGCTTAAGCCTGACAGACAGACTTGTGGTTGTTTGTAGCCAAAAGGGGCTTAACAATAAGAGACTGGCTGTATATTTATACCTCTTTTTACAACTTGAGTTAAATAAAAAACTCAAATTACTATTTTGCTTTTTTATTGCTGACGTTATTTCTCTAAAGATTTGTTTATATGTTTAAATTTATAATAAATGCAGATACAATATTCTAAACAGCTCGAAAAGCCAAATAAAGTAAAAAAGAAAAATGGCTTGAAATGTGAATTTCATAGCGCTGCCTAAAATTAGGCTACACAAATTCAAGCAAATGGGAAATATATAAGTATCTTATTTAAATTATTTATATAGTTCAAAGAAAGAACTGCAAGTAAATTAGAAAAACTACTTGTATGTATTTACTTTAAAATTTGTATTTTATTGAAACATCTCAATTGCGGTACTCTTTTCACATAAATTTCCTTAGAGATTTAAAGGAGCAGTGGCTTGTTTACTATTTTTTAAATGTGTTTCCCAAGCTTTTAAATAGCATTTGTTATTTAAAAGAAGTGTTTGTTTACATAAAAAGAGTATATATGTTATAAGCCCTGAAAATAAATGTATATCAACAAAAAGAACCAATGCTAACGTTCCTTTTGCTAAAAATACTCTATCGTTTTGTACGTTAAACTTCCTCTAAAATACGACTATAAATATGTGGAAACTATGACTACACTATAACTCCAAATGAAACAAATTTATAAAAATAAATAATATATGTATATGGTAGTCATTCTTAACACCATGCCTTTGCTAGGCAACGGCTTGGATAAGACATGAACATAACGCGAGCAAAGCATTAGTATTAGTGTGTTCATGATCTTGTGTGTGGCGAATTCGTGTTAACGTTCATGTTCAGACATATCATTAATATTTTTGTGATTAATTTTTTCATATGTGTGTGTCGTTTTCTTCTCTCATTTGCTTATGTATTTATGTAATATACATACATGGCGAAGATCATGACAAATATTCGACATTTATTTGGGCAACAATGGCAGCACATGAACGGTCTCCACGAGCCCCATTCATGAGCAACATATATTATGTTCAATGTTAACTCCAAGTTGATGGCTAAAGGGCAGAATTAGTAACAAACGATATTATCGTTGGTTTTAAAAATTAATCAGTGCATTTTTTTCAACTTCCTAGACAAAATTTTCTTTTAAGCTCTATTCATGATTTTGAGAGTAATAAAAAAGTTCGTTAAATCGTACATGAGAGCAGTGTTTTTCCGAAATCAATTAATAATGCAATTACATTCATATAAGGAAAAATATCTCGTGACTATTGGCAATTTTAAACCTTTTTCAGATGTAGGGTCCATTTACAGCAGTAAATAATAAATCGCAATTGAATATAAGAGCATTTTTTCATTTAGCAAAAAAAAAAAAAAAAAAAAACCTAAAATGAACAGGAATCAAAAAAAGGCATCTTAAGATTACAAGCCTCTGTTAAAATCATTAGAAGTAATCCAAATTTGCACTACTTTCGAGTCCTAATTCTAGCATTTTCATGGCTATTTAGGAGCTCTCTTTTTACTGGGTAAGCAAATGCCATTCTACAGCACTGTGAGTAGACTATGGCCATAATAAGACTAGATTATAGCTAGAAATATTACTAGACTATGACTACGCTATAACTAGATTATATATAAATTATAAATAGAACATGACCAAACTATGATTATCTTATTAACAGATTTAGACTACAATATGACTATACTATTATAAGACTATCACCGGGCTATAAGCAGACTATGATTAGATTATGACTTAATTATGACTACAATATGACTGCTGTTAGCAGACAATTAATAGAGTACTCCTTAGCAAAAACAAAATTACAAGTGGACTATGGCTAGATAATGATTAAACTATGAATACTCGTAGAATATGACTAAAATATGACTAGATTGTGATTAAAATTTGACTAGAATATGACTAGACTATGACTAGCCTACTACCAAACTTTGTCAAGACTTTGACCATAACATAACCAGGCCATGACTGCACTAGATTAGGCTCTAATTATTATATCTAGACAATGATTATACTAGGCCTAAGCTAAGACTAGAGACATGACTAGGTCACGCCTAGACTATTGATAGATTATGACTGGACTATGACAAAACTATGACTAGACTATGACTACACAATGGCTAAGCTAAGATCAGACATTGAGTAGACTATGCTTTCCTATAATTAATATCCAGCTAAACTACGACTCGAGTGCGTTAAGTAAATGAAACATTTGGAACGATTTTCCGTCATCCCACGTCAAATTTGGTTTATGAACAGACCGGTTTCGGCTTTGTGCCATCTTCAGTGTTCTCGAAAACTGAAATACAGAAAATACGGAAAATCGTTCCAAATTCAAACAAACCCCGTCGGAAGAATATCACAAAAATTAAATGAAACATAGTACTATAGTAAATCGATTAAATTCAATTTGTATATTTTCCTCGAGAGCTAAGAGTTATCACTGATTGCAACGAGAATGTCATATTTAGTATAATCTAGGGGACTGCTTTTTTAACAGATTGTTATATTAAGAAGAAAAAGAATACTTTCTGCAACGTGAACAAAATGCACCCATTTTAATTTCAAATGAAAACTTTTGACTAAATCTATGCAAAGTATTCGAGATAGTCTCCCATTTTTTTTATAGAATATAAGTTTTTTGTTGTACTATTTTGTCCTTTGAAAATTTTGAGGGAAACAAACGAGGCTAAATCCTTTTCAAACAAACAAAAATTTAACATCTGCTGATGAGTATACATTTAGACTAATTTAACCCCCATCAAATGCCATCTTTGTTAAACACTTTTCAACTAAACTTTTCAAATACTTAATATTTTCGTACTGTTCCACTATAACTGCTATGAACGCAAATTATAAATCATATATACAACCCATAAGATTCCAATTCGCTTGATTGCCCCGTACACTTAAATATACGATTGGACATTTAGTGTCCTTGTTTAAATTTCATGTCTAGCAAACATTAACAAAAATCAAAAGAACGAACAAATGTACCAAAAAAAAATTGTTTGCACAAATGAATTTCGTACAAATTTGACATTAAATTAAATGATCAAACATTAGGGGGAAAAAGCATATCTGAATGTCAAAAAAAAAGGAACGAATGGCATTGTACGTCTCTTTTGGGTCTTATTACAAAATTTAGCTACAACAAAAATTTTATTTAGGAAAAAGAAATTGAAAAAGAGAGAAATTGAAACTTACCGTTGAGTTGAAGGTCGACCAGCAATCCAAATTGCAAATAGTGAAATCATAAAACTGGCAAAATCCGTTAACAAATGAGCAGCATCTGTTGCAATTGCCAAACTATTGGATAATACGCCACCTGTAAAGACGGAATAGAAAACACACACAGAGAATCAATGTTTGTTACATGCGAAACACAACACTCTTCAAATTGTTGTGGATGAAAATAAAAATACTTCCAATGTTTCAAATTGTTGACAACAGGAGTTTGAAATGTTCGTTTCATTTGCTTTTGGTTTTTCTTTTTACTTTTTGCTTTTAACAAATATCGAAATCAATTGGTTTGATTGGTAACAAAAACACTAAAAAGGTGGAGTCATTTGTTTTATCACTTTGAAATGTTGAAACTAAAAGGTGCAGAACTGAATTGGCAACCATGAGTGAGTTTTTCATTTTGGAAAAAGAAACAACGAATGAGTGGCATGTGGGCATAGGCGTCTTTCGTGCTCTGACCTTAAGTTACACAGTACACAAAAATAAAAATTTAACTGAAGTTATAAAATCAAGATGGCAAAAGCAATTCTTTCCCATTTTCAATGAGCTATAAAAGGTCAATACATAAATTTTTTGTGTCATAAGAATTTTATAAGCCTTTCATTTGTAACATGACTAAGAACCTTACAGCCATATTGAAAGAACTAAAAAGATTTTAACAAACCACTCTTAGGTATAGTTGCACTCAAAAATAATTATTATAAAAAATTACAAATATCTTATTTTATATTAATAATCCTTCTTTGTGCAACACATAAAGATACATGTTGCAACTCAAATAAATGATTGAATTTTTAGCTCTTAGCCAAAGTGTCAAATTTCTTATGATGAAAAATATAAGTAAATTATACAATTGATAATATTAAAAAAAATATAAAGAAAAACATAAAAAATATCATATTTGTTTGTTGCGGCTTTCCACATTTCATTAGACGCTAAACCAAATTGACAGTGAACTTTATATTCGAAAACATTCAACTTCATATGCTTATGCCGAAAATTTCGAATACAATATCAGAATTCTCTATCGTATATGAGCATTATAAAATACATAATTATATAAGTTTAAGAATGCAAAGGGCACAGCAAACAGTTTATACTCAATATGAGTCTACTACTATTTTTTTTTTTTTTTGTTCATTCTAAGACTATTATAATTACGTATTTTGTAATATTTGGATACAATAGAGAGTTCTTATATTGTATTCGAATCTGAGCTCCATTTTCTTCAAATTAGTTCCAGTTATCGAGATGTATTGTTATAAAATGAAGCAGTTGCATGAAAAATATTGCCATAAGTCTTCTTTAGTTAAATAAAAAATTCTATATCCGGCAAAAATATTATCTTTGTTCTTTAATCTATAAATAATATTATTCTTTTGTTGATATTAAAATAAATTTATATTATAGTTTCCTTAATTATAACATCTGTTACAATATCGAAAATAAAGCTCTTATTTATATAAAAAAAACCTAAAGTTGAATGACACATTATAGAAATGATCACTGCAGACTCAATGAAGAGGATCCAAAAAATATAACATATTGTAGCGGCAATCACTGGAAAAGATCCAAATTTCCAGTACTTTCGCATCATATGGACTTCTTTTGGAACATTTTTTTTTTCTTTGGATGTCCATCGTTATCAATGACTTAGCAGTTTTGAAAATTTTTTCGCCTGCATCTTATCCTCCATATAAAATTATATTAACCTGAAAAAACATATTCTGTGCACATAAAGCTTTCACATATATTTGTTTTTTGTTAATTTTCTACTCATTTAAATACCATTAACGTATTTTCACAGTTTCGTTTTACGTGGATGAATGTGGTTTTTCTTTACCGACCACAATTGACATGTTTTTTTGTACACACGTATCTTTTTGCCCCATTTTCATCTATTTAATATTCTTTATTTGTTGTGTGTAAACACAAGAGGGAAACGAATTCGTTAAAACTTACCCACAATTTCGCATATCATGAAGAATAAGCATAAACCACTGGCAATAATCAGTTTACGGCGGGCTTTTACATCTACACCTTCGCTGCGTTGACGATGGCAATGATCACGCACTAGAAAATTGAAATAAAAATGAAGGAAAAAACAATATTATATTTAAATAACTCAAGAATTAAAATTAAAAAACAACTGAATTGGGAAAACACTTTTGTGGCATATTGTTTTTAAGGTGATAATAAATAAAATAAGAGTTAAATTTATAAAATGATTGAGTAGTGGTGGTGAAAAATATAATTTACTTGAACTAAATAATTAATAATAGGGGATTTCAAAAGAGAAAAAAAATTATATATAATACATGCACAGCAATCAGATTTCACTATTTATCGAAACTTTGGCGATTTTGGTCACGGAAAATACCATTTTGACGATTTTAATATTTCTTTTTTAATATATATATAATTTTTGTAATCAAGCGTTAGGTCTTTTTTTAAAAAATAATAATTTTATTCAATATTTCGACGCCTCTTTGGGCGTCTTCTTCAGGAAATTTTTTTTTTTAATAAAAAAATAAAAAAAAATTTCCTGAAGAATACGCCCAAAGAGGCGTCGAAATATTGAATAAAATTATTATTTAAAAAAAAAAAGACCTAACGCTTGATTACAAAAATTATATATATATTAAAACACAAAAGGTCGAAAAAATAGTGTTAATTAATTTCTTTTTTAAATTTGAAAATTTTTGTTTTTGTTTTGCAAGGACGAAAGACAAGATAAGAGTTATTTTGTTAGAAGAGAAAAAGTTCAATTGTATTAGATTTTATATGGTACTCTGTGGCCATGTTTTACACAGTTTGAATTCTGCAGATAAAATTAAAGTTTCTTGCACAGTTAGTCCTCGCCATATAGTCAAGGAAGACATTATTTATTTCTACGATTCTATAAAAAATATAACAATTTAGTTGAAGAATACCAAGAAGTTCTCCATATTCTCTCAAAATCCATTGCTCGTCTGTAGCAGGTTACTTCCCTTTGGAAAAAAATATAATTTGATTTTTTATATCTTGCAATGCAATGAGCTGAACCGTGGTTCTACTACGGCACTTCTTTGTTATGAAATTGTAATTTTTCAAAATAAGAAACATATTTTCTTAAATACAACTAACAATGTTTCGTACTAAGAACCACAGCACAGTTTGCGCGTTAAAAATTATTAAAAACGATCAATATTATACTTAATAGCCAATTAGATATTACATGTTGCATGTCAAATTTTTCAATCGATATATTAAATTTTGATCAACATTTTTACAAAATTAAAACAGAATATTTAGGCTTTGCCACTATACAGCTTTAACTTTCACAACATTAGCTACAATGTTGCTAAGAAATATTAAAGTTTAAAAAATTTTAAAGTTTTTAATTTCGAAGATTTCATAAGCCACTAAAAAAATATTTTGGTGCAATAACAACATTATGATTTAAATACTGTAAAGCTTTATTAAAAATATTTTACAACTAGAATTCTCTTTCTATTCTGTACAAAAATAATATTAACAGAAAATGTTGCGAAAAAGCTACTGCAACATTACATTTCAAAGAAGCATTTGTTAAAAAAAAACTATATACAAATTTTTTTTGCGTTAAAATTGTACTAAAAGTTATTTTACTTTTAATCTACTGTTATGGGAATTTAGTCGTGTTGAAAAGCATTAATTTTTTCCCAATATTACTAACGATATTACATTTAGTTCCAAATTTTTACATGCAGTTATTAAAGTTGTGTGTTAAAATATTTTCCTGTTGCCTTTTTTGTTTATTTCCTTCAAAGAATTTACATTTGAATGCCACAATTATACTGTTTCCACATGTTGCTTTCAATAATCTCATATACAACATAAACAACACCGTCCCCCTATAATAAACATATAAATGACGTGTAAAGGCACGCAAATTATACATTTAAGTGAAAAGAAAAATGGAGTTGAAAAAAATATTTTGGGATTAATTAAATGTTTAACGTTGTATTTGTGAGATATAACAGTTTGCATGTTAGCAATGCATATATTAAGCTTAAATCGAAGAATAAAAGAAAATATGAAATAGACCTGAATAGAAAAAAAATTAATTTGAATAAAAGGCAGGCAAGCAGACAGACATACAGGCTAAACATGTTGCATTTAATTTCACATGTATGGAATTATTAACATTTTTGAAACTAAAATATTACATTGAAAAGGAAACGGAAACGAACACATACCTGTGCACAAAAAGAATCCAACGGCACAGTTTGTTGATAAAGACAATTTCAAATTGAATTTAAATTTTGTTGATTTAATTTTTCGCCAATGCACTTCAAAGGCGATTTCCTTTTCACAAGCTCAAATACGACGATAGAGTATTTTGTCGCTGTCTACCTTAATCTTCTTCAACAATGAGGAAGAATATCATGCATAAGGAAAAATCAATTAAATTTTACACATTAAAGCTGCCGCAGGAGGGATTGTCATGAATGAATTTTATGCGCCAATGAATATAAAACAAATAAAATGGAAATATCGTAACAAGGAAAACAGAACTAAAAGAAAATTTGCTCTCACAAATACATAAGAGAATAAAACAAACAAACAAAAAATACTTTGTAACGTATGTGTGTGGCAATATACGAGTATAACTGCGGAGGCTCATATAAAATGTATGACTCTTGAGCAACTTATTTTAGTATGAGTGCCTTTATTTTATTACTGTCGCTGCTTTATATCCTAAGAATTTAATTTGGATTTAAAAAACATTGCAACAAAAAACTTTCTGTTGTTTTTTTTCATTCTTTGTCGTTTGTAAACCATTTTTATGCAAATATGGCAAATTTTCACCAGCATTTGTTGCAGCTGCAAAAATTTACTTAACGAATATAACAAAAATAACAGCAACAATTCCCTGAAAAATGTAAAAGAAAATATTGTTGCAAACGAAAATAGATGAAGAAGAAAAAATAACGTAAAATATGGCGGTGACATGTTGCAATAAAAGCATTTAATAGACCCTGATACATAAAAGAAGATAAAAAAAAGATGATAAAATATATATTGAGAACATGAACAAAAGTACAAAAAGACAATATTTTAATCGCCTAAAAAGAATTTTATATAGTGCTTTTACATTTTCCTTATAGACATTAAATATAAAATAAAGGCACTTAAGATTTATGGATTGAGTTAAGACTAATAAGAAAATTTATGTTAAGAGAAACGAACACATAAAAGATAGATTGTAGCAAATTTGTGTAAAGAACTAACAACAAAATAAATTAAACAAACTGCAAATTCAGAAAACTTCTTTACAAGTTTCAAACATTTATTTCAATCCTTATAAAAATTTACTTCAAGGCCTTTTACTCTGTTCGAAGTTGTGAAAAATGTTGAACAATATTTATTATGTCCTTTGCAATATTTGACATGGAACAACTTTATATCAATTTTGCAATTTAGTAGCTTAGTTTTCGTTTTTATTGCTTTCAAACGCAAATGGTGCTGTACTTTAGACTATGCAACATTGTTTATCGTACTCTACTGCGTGTTCCACAATCTCAGTTGGTATTCTAAGCGAATGAAAATTGATTTGGGTTCCTGCTGGCATATTAGTATCTATGAAAACGATGACTCGTCAAATGACAAGTCAAAAGGAAACGTGTTTTCATACAAAATCTAATTCCACTATCTCGAACGTGTTGTCAGCACTAAAAACGCAAATGTCAAAATCAAGTAAACGTGTTAAATTTTGTTTTCCTTTCGAACGACAAATATAAATAAACTAATTTTTATTTGTATTTAAAACAAAATTTAAAAATTAATACGGGTATCAAAGGAGAACATTGCTATAAACACATTCGAGACAGCAGGTTACCGTCTACAACCTGTCAAAAATAGAATACATACTATGTATATGAAAATGATTATTTTGAAGCCGGCACGGCAGGTTGTTGTCTGTGCTACTTTTGTCGTGTAGTCAAAATTAAACTAATTTCTATTTTTGTTGGCTACAAAATAAAAACAGTGTTAACAATACAACAAAATGTGTAAAGCAAATTAGCGATTAGAAATATTTTTTATTGCAAAATGAAAAATAAAATTCCAAAATTTATATGTTATAATATATATGCATCAAGAATTGTTAAATAAATAAATTTATTTGTTTTATTGTGTGGTTTTTCTTTCTTGGCCAATTTAGATTTGATTTATTAGTTCCTTGTTTTTTCAGCTAATCAGGCCTTATGTGTTTTTATGACAAATTTCAAAAGTTATTTATTTCATATTTTCCCGACTTTTCGTGAATTTTTTGTTCACTTTATCCAGGGACTTGTCTATTTTATTAAAATATCAAAAACATCAAGATTTTATAATTTTTTATAATTTATAATTTGTTTTATTGTTATATATCATATTGACTTGAGCCAAAAATACCAACATTGGTGAAGATTAAAAAAACCCAGGGTAATAGCCCTTTTTAACATAAAAATTAATTAGTAAAATTTATTAAAGATGTAAAGAAAAGAAAACTATCCTGAACAAGAACTTTAAAAAATTAAAAGCGCTAAATATGCACCACTTTAATATACATAAATTGTTTACCATGTAGCTGTCGTTATCAAAATAATTAAGTAGCTGACTACATGACGACAATAGTAGACAACGACATTTTTAGTCGGTGTTCGTGTAGCCTGCTGTCTCGAATGTGTTTAATGCATTAAAACAAAAAAATATATAATTCCCTTATTATTGAAATTTACCGGAACTGAATAAAAAAAATATATGTATACTTATATCCACAAAAAAAATTATGTTCAAAAAACCCAACAATGTATCAATTGCTGGTGGCCAGCCTTTTGAAAGAAATAATGCGAAGAACTCAGCTTTCTTGGGAAAATTATGCATTGCTTTATTTTATATTCTACTGTAAGATAAACCATTCTGATCTTTTCAACACAAATAAGTTCCAAACAATTAGTTCCAAATTTGCAAACTGAAGTCTTACAAATGAAAAAGTGTACTGAATTTTCCACAGTCTGCTGGTACCTCCCAGTGTCCAAAAAAAACCCACAAATATTGCAAGCTTTATGTCCGTTGTAATAAAAGTTTTATGTCCGTTGCTTAAAATCTCTGCAGAACCATAAAAAATGCCTATAAGTTCACGAAAACTCCCAAAAAATCAAATTAAAAAATACTATTTGAAACAGTTCTCTGCGATATATGTGTGAGTCGTCATCATACTGTTCCGAGTTAAAGGAAAACAGCGATTTTTGAATATATCTCTGGCTCTGCTAGAACAACACGGGGTCAGGATAGGTTTGGGTTTCGGAACATGAAGGCATCCAGTGAAACTAGAAGACTGATAAGTGTGCAGGAGCAGGCTCAGTTTTGGATCAGACTATCTCAAAAAGGAATTAGAGCGTAGTCGCTGAGAAAAATTAAAATTGGTTGGTCTACGATAACTGCATGTAGTCCAGTACCCTATAACCTACAATCAGCGGCAACAGAACGAGACAATTTCTTTCTCCTGGAAGGAGGTTGCTAACACTTCTGGTTGGCATTAACACAGGTTTCTGTGCGATCGCATGCATGTCGCAGCATCTAAGATTCTCAAATGATGGCCAGTACAGTAACTGCTTCGAGACAGAGGAGGAAGAGTAAGTTCAACACTTTCTATGCGACTATCCTGCTCTTAAGGAGCACAGACTCAGATGCCTGAGAAATCGCTTCTTTAGGAAACTGGACTGTCTCAGGGATTCCTTAGGTTTTGCGAGGTATTTTGGTTGGTTTGGTCGGTAGCATGAGATCTGAAATTCCGTAGGGAAACGTAGAGGTGAGCGTGCTGTTAGGTGAAGCAGTTAACGCGTTGACTGCAAATCATTTATGACTGATAGCCTGTGTTCGATCACTATTCCGGACAAGTCATCAACATCATGTTAGCAGAATCGTTGGCGAAGTAAAACAATTAATAAAATCGCTGAACATACAGCTAAAGAAGCTTAATGCGCCTCCTTAACACTGGGGGCGCAGCAAATCTGCTTAAAAAAGGGGACTTAACACACTTTGCGAGCTGTCTTGTCAATCTAACCTAAGCTAACTTAGAGAAAAAGTGTTCCCCAATAAAGAAGATATTAGACACAAGAAAATTATCAGAATCATATTTGCAGCAACACCAATGCAATACCAGAAAGTGTTGATATGGACTTTAAATTAAGCTATTCCTAAATTCAACACAGTCATACATATCTCAAAAACTCAAAATTTCGTTTTACTTCTTACTTCAAACTGTTCATATACAGCTGAAATTAATTGTATTTATATATAAACAATCCAGTAATCTCTTAGTAGTTTATTAAAAACTCAGCATTATTGTCTGAAAAAAAGCAAAGGAAAAATAGACAAAATTTTTAACCCATTTAAAACTCAATTTTAAATTTTGTATTTGAACAATCAGGCATTTGCATCTGATGACGCGCTCTAAATTTATAAAGTATTTAATGTTACTAGTTTTTCCTAAAAATTATCCATGTCAAATTTTGGGACTATATAAGCAGATTAGGGGAAAATACACAGAGTATTTATTTTGAAGAAAACCAAAGGGATCCAAATTCAGAAACGTTCGAACAATTTCAGAACTACACAGTTGTAAAAAAAGAGTTATACATAAAATAAACATGAATAAACTTTTTACGTTTAGTAAATTTGTTGGAAAAAATTTGGGGTTTTTTTCAATGCGAATTTTATTGTGGGATTGCAGAACAGCCCTTTCGTAAGACTATTTACACAAAAAGTCGCATTCGGCTGTTAAACAAGGCAGCGCAAAAATAATGCCACAATATGAACTACTTGCCATTTTATCATAAATGAAAAAAGGAGCTCTGTTTTCATAAAAAAGTTTTTATGTAAGTGTAAATTGATGACGATAATTGGAAAATTTTATATCGTTCAAATGGCCACCTTGCGCTCGTATTACGGAACTTTGAATTGTTGCTCGCCAAAAATCTGGCTCTAAATTGGCGATTATGACATTACTTTTGAGACAGCTTGTACAATTTTTTTACTCTTAAGAAGCTTCGCAACCTTCATTTTGTTTGCAACATTTTTCTTTTTCTTAGCAACATCAATATTGTGTCGACTTATTAAGAACAAAATAAATTTTAGTCCTGTAAAGGGCAACAAAGAATATATATATATATATATATATATATATATATATATATATATATATATATATATATATATATATATATATATATATATATATATATATATATATATATATATATATATATATATATATATATATATATATATATATATATATATATATATAAACCCACAAGAATATTAAAAGAATAATCTATTTCGACCCCTTTTCTATTAAACCTCATTTTCACTTACAAAATAAAAGAATTTTCAACCAAAATAAAATATGACGAAGAACAGAATTGATTGCAATGTATAAACTGTACCAAAGTTAAGAACTTTTCCGTTGCAACATTTTTCCACTCCAGTAACAATAGAATTTTTTGAAACGTAGAAAAACACTAAATTAATGACTATGTAACCCATGGTTATAGCATCTTTAAGCTTGTCTTTTTAGAAAGTATATAAAAAGGAATATTACTATCACTTTCTTAAAAGAAATTTGATTTACGGGACTTGAAAATGTGCGTGTTTTTAACAGAGACCTGCAAAGGTAACGTGTTCATAGCATTTTTTTTTTTTTTTTTGTTATAAGTAATTTCGCAACACTAATGTTGCATTATGCCACATTTATATTCTTAGCAACATTTAGTGATATTTGTCGTGTTTTTTTTTAACCTCATGATTCTCCAGACAGCAATGTTTAGCTTTTTCATCAAAATACTTTTGGCATCTTTAACTTTAAAATGATTTTTTTAAACATTGCGTTTTTTTTTAATTTAAGAATTAAAATTTACTTTACTTTGTCTTCGCTCTTTGTCCTTAATTTTTTGTTTAACTTTGTTTTCTTTTTTCATATTTAATTCACTGACAATATTTTTTATTTTGTATTCATACAAATGTTTTCTTTTCGTTTCTTTTTTTTCCAAAAATTGTTTATATTCATTTATCCCAATTTTATTTTCTTATTTTTATTGTCGCCATAGTTTTTCTGTGTAATTTTAATAACCCCAAACATGTTTTGAGTGTATTAAACAATTGTGTCCTTCTGTCCGTCTGTGTGTATATGTTTCCAAAATAAAATGGGACTCAATTTTATTCAATTGTATTCGAGTGGGGCATTTCGACAGGGAAACGGAATAATAATAAAACACAACTTTTGTTATTTAAATTTGCAGGTTTTATATGCGAAGAGGCACAGCAAAGTGGAAGTCATAGTCGTGGCCAGGTTTAACCTAAAAATGACTATAGTTAAAAGTTTTGTTGTTGGTTGTGTTTGTTTTTTTGTTCAACCTTACAACAACAGCTAGCACCGAAACAAATTATTTTAAATTGGAAAAAAGTCAAAAAGTTTGCTCCCACAGTGGGGCTTTCTAGCAAAATAAATTAATTAAATTTCACAATCTACAATTTATCAGAACTATGTTTATGTTTGTTATACAATAATCATGTATAAGAGTTTAAAAAATTTACAATGGATGCAATTTATTATGGTTCTTGTACTAGTTAAAAAAAGACATTTAAAGAGAAAAAGTTTTTTCTTCATATCCCATTTCGATGTAGAAGTATGCAACCCACACATAAAATATTCTACAGAGAATAAGCCGAATACCGGAAATGCCTCAAAATATAAAATAAATGGAAAAATATTTGCTAAATGGAGGAATATTTACTAAGATCAAGTGGAGTAGAGTGGTGACATAATTGATTCTATTTTTATACCAATGATCAAATGAAAAACAGTTCAGAATCATTTTCTCCATTTTCATTGCAAGACTCACACAAAAATATTACAGAGAGAATAAGCCAAAAATATGTACGATAACCGGAAATGCCCAAAAAAGTAAAATATTCAACAAATGAATGGAAGAATATTTTCTCAAATCAAGTAGAGTAGGATGGCCACATGATGGAATCTATTTATATACAAAGAGGGAAATGAAAAGCAGTTCCAAATCATTTTCTCCATTTTTATTTTTCATCTTTCTTTAGTAGCTGTGAACAAGCTTTAGGGCATAATGTATATTTCATTGAAATCTGTTAAATACCTGGAGAACTATAAGCATTTCGAGCAAACATAATACATTAATCAAATATTCGTAATTGTGAAAATACTGAAGGCCAGTAAAATAATAATCATATCGTACCACTGTTCTGTTAAACTATATTGCTTTCTCTCGTGTATTATTGTTAAAGGAAGAATCGTTTTTTTGTGGCTGTGTATGTTGCTGCACAATGTTGTTGGTTTGCAACAATTTACATACAGTTGTTATATTTGTCTGTCCATCCGTCCCTTTACTAACTAAACGTCCGTCCGTTTGATCGTCGTTTCATTTTACAAACAACAACTACTACAACTACTTATACAATTTACAAATGACTGCCGTCGTGGTCACTTCCGGTGCGTAGATTTGTTAATGTAAGTGTGTGCATGTGTTTAAGTGTGTATTTGTCCTTAAGTGTGAGCGAGTAAATGCAAGTGTGTTTATAAAATTTTATAAAACCCCATGTGGCATAGGCTCAACAACAAGCAGTTTTAATGGCCTACAACCGCGTCCGCAATTGGTTTTTGTACCGGACTTTTTTTACTTCTACTTGTTTTTTAGCTCGTTTCAGTTTTCAGTCGTAATGCTGCCTATTTTATTTACATTTTGCCAAGGTTTGCATTTTGTTGTTGGGTTCGGCTTTGCCTGGGTGTGTTTGTGTTTGTCCTGCATGCAGGACCGTATAATATTTTTTCCAGGACTTGTAATTCTTGGTGTTTTTTTATTTTTTAAAAGAACAGAAACAACTAAAAGAACAGCAAATAAATATTGTTGAATTTGTATTGTTAAGCCTTTACAACATTTAGCAATTGTTTTTACTGCCACACTGCAACATGCAGCCAATATTGTTGCACATTTGCATTTGTATGTTTGGGTGCTGGTGTTATCTATTTTCCAAATTGAATAAAAAAAAGCCCAAACTACTCATAAAATAGTTCAGGGTTAAGAGATTGACTGCTTGTATCACTGAATTAGAACAAAACTAAAATTGAACTAGACCTATATATATAAATAATGTTTAACTATTAACGAACAGAAGTAAAACTGAACTAAAACAACTAGGATTGAACTGGAACTAAGCAATAACTGAACATATACGAAACAAGAATTGAACAACAGCTAAAGCAGCACTACATTTAAACCGCACTAGAGCTAGAACTGAATTAGAACCTTATTAGAGCTAAACTACAACCGAACAAAAACTAAACCAAAACCGTAGTTAAATTAAATTAGAAATCAACTATAACTACACTAATTAAGAACTGAACTAAACATTAACTGAAATTAAAGTAGAACTAAACTAGAGTTAGGAACTAAACGGAAACTTGTTGAATTAAAACTAGAGTTGAACTAAACTAAAGATAAGCAAAAAGTGAATCAGAGCTGAACTAAAAAGAAACAAAAACTAAAACACAACTAAGCTAGAACTAACTGTAAAGAAATAGATGAATTGAAGTAGTACTAAGATAGAAGGAAACTAGATCTCAAACAGAATTGATCTTATTCCTAACCAGAATCAAACCAGAACTCTAACTCTGCTTGAACAGAAATAGAACTGAAATAGAACTGAACAAGAAGTGAACTAGAGCTGAACTACAATTGAGTTAGGACTAAACTGGAACTGGAAAAGAACTGAGCTATAACGCAACAAGAACTAAACTACGACATACCAAAAACTGAACTATAATAAACTAGGACTTCACCATAACACAGGTAGCGGCAAACATGACTAAGACAAAACTGAACTACAATTGATATAAAGATTACTAGATGCTGACGTAGAGGAGAATGAAAGCTAAGCTAGCTCTAAAATAGAACTAGGTTTAGCTGAACTAGACCTAAAATTCGAATGAAATAGAAGTAAACATAAGCGCAAGCTCAAGTGAAGCTGAACTTTAATAGAGATAAAATTGAACAAAAATCAAACCAAATTTGAACTAAAAGAGAA
The DNA here is from genome assembly GCA_963681545.1 of Germaria angustata. Lineage (NCBI taxonomy): Eukaryota > Metazoa > Arthropoda > Insecta > Diptera > Tachinidae > Germaria > Germaria angustata. The sequence continues at coordinate 94,462,627 of OY812999.1, read as the reverse complement.
ATATAACTAAATTTTGCGATGAACTAGAGCTGAACTAGATTAAAAGATTAGAACCGAAACTGACCTAGAACTGATCTACATCTAAATTGAAGCTGAACTAGAACTGAAGTAGGTTCAAACTTCAACTAAACTAGAACTGAACTAGATAGGAATTAGTTCCGAACAGGGATTCAATTGGAAATGAAATAGAATTGAACTAGAACAGAAACTGAAAACTGAATCAGATATAAGATAAAATTTAAACAATACTAAATTCATCGTTCCCAGGTGTCACCACATCATTATCATCGCCCAATCTCTGGATAAACGTACACCATTTAAAAGTATAAATCTCCTTAGTAAAAAGAAAAACTATTAACAACAGTTTTTGGTCAATGTCAAACACTTTACTTTAGAAAAGAGCCGTCTAGGCTCGCTTAAGAGAGAGAATCACTTATTTATTGCTAACGAAACATCGTACAATGACTGCTCATTTTCGTCGTATTACACGCGACTGATAAAATTTCAGTTTAAAAAATAAATAGGAGCTTGAACTCAACATACATTTATTTTATTTTCAGTAAGTGTCATATATTTTACACGTACATTCGCCTCAAAAAGCAAATGAAGAATGAACTTAATTCGCGTAAACGAAACGGTTTTCACTTTTTTTCACTCCGATGAAATGAAATAATCACCTAAATGAAAAAGAAAGTTTCCATTTTCGCTTATACGAATTCTACAGTATTAGTGTACTTTAAGGCTTAAATAAATAAATAAAAAAATATATAAGTATATATATATATATATATATATATATATATATATATATATATATATATATATATATATATATATATATATATATATACATATATATATATATATATATATATATATATATATATATATATATATATATATATATATATATATATATATATATATATATATATATATATATATATATACAATTTTAATGTTGCAACAATTGGCAACAACTGGTTTTTTAAAATTTATAGAGCCAAGTAGTCAACAGAGTTGAAAAAGTAAATTTTTTCACATGCAATTGAGTTTTTATATTCAACTTGTATGTTTTATCTTTCGAGTCATCATTGGTTCTTTTTTAGTCCTTCAGTCTATTAATAACATTTAATTGGTTTTCAACGAGAGTTTTTTTTTAATTTTTCTGAGAGAAGGAAAAAAAATTTAACAACATGAAACTCATACTCGACACTGCTGTTCCAAAGCTAATGATGTTGGTGGGCTACACAAAATTTACAAAAAAATCTTAAGCAAACCAAAGATTTATCAGTTAAATAATATTCTAATGAATATTTCAGGCACTTATGGCCTTTTTCATTTCTGAAAAAGTGTAACATTTGGAACGATAAATTTATATAAAATAAACCCAATTTAAAATGGGATGGCAAATAATCATTCCAAATTCCAAAAATCTCAGCCGTAAGAAAAACACAACTTTTTTTAAAGTGTAAAATTGTTTACCCTTTCAAAGATAAAGTTTTAGTGTTCTTTAATGCTTATTAGGAAAAATTATGCTTTGCTGTAAGGAAGTTACAACTTTGGAATTATTGAGATAAATAGCATTTTTGATAAATTAATCAAGAAAATATTACACCTTTTTCCTAAATAAAAAGGCCCTTAAAACAGTTTACTTTCAGATAAAAATCGCACTATGAAAAACGGAAAGAGGCGGAACTTTATAGAAGCCATTAAGCATTTTACATTGCCGGAAATAATAAAGATTTCAGTGTTGGAAGGATATATTTTCACAATTGACACCTGTCTGAAGAACGAAGGAGTACTCTACACTTGTAAATAATTCATCCATTTAGTGATTTTGTTTAGAATATTATAGAATTAAAATTTAACGTTAATGAGCAAAAACAAACAATAGGTCTTTATTATAATATTTATAAAAGGCTTAATACAATTTATGCAGTTCTCCAGTTTTACATCAATATCATTGATATAAAACTGGATCAAAGACTTCTCCAACATTGTTTTTCCCCCATATACTGTCAAAATACTCACAACTGCTTCATACAAAATCTTCTCGAATAGCTGCTATATTTTTTAAGCAAAATTTATTACTAGACTTTCGACCATTAGCCAATTATATTAAAGTCTTGTTCACTATTTACTGTTCCCCCATCACCCACTGCTAAAGTTTCTAAGCAAAACGCATATGTGAACTTTTAGCCATCGGACATTCATCTAATATTTCTATTACGACCTTCTTCCACTATTTGTAAAATTCTTATTAAAAGCACCAAATTCCTTAAAAGCACTGGATGCAAGATTTTCTCGAATTGCGGCTATAGTTTCTAAGCAAAAAGTATAATAAGACGCTTTGCATGTAGTATTTTATCCAAAACCAGATGAAGATCTTGTCTAATATTTACTTCTCACCAATATCCCACCATTTTTAAAATTAAAAAAAAGGACGAAATCCTTTCAACGGCTTTATACACAGTTTTCTTTAATCCCTGGTATAGTTTCTAAGCAGAACGAATTTATGAAATATTGACCCTAAAAAAGGATTAAAGTCTTCTCTAATAATTATTTTTCACCAATATTTCACTATTTTTAAATTTCTTATTAAAAATCTAAGGGCCTGTTTGCCGATGTCGAAAGAAAACTTTCTTTCGCAATCTAAGCGAAAGAAAACTGATTTGGGTTTACCTAAATTGGTTCTATGCGAACGATGACTCGAACGACAACTCGAATGAAAACGTAAGTGTTTTCATACAAAAATGCCTTTGTCTATTTCGAAGTTGTTGTCAACTTTGCGAACACAAATTTCAAAATCAGGCACCAGTTATTTTGTGTTCGAATGACAATAATTATTTGAAAAAATATATAAATAAACAAATATGTTATGAAAAAAATTTTTAATAACAAATAGCTTTTTTAGTTGTGAGTACATACATACATTCATACATATGTATGTACATTTGGGGTGGATTATTGCCTACATATACATATACATATATGTACATACATACATACATAGGTACTTATTTTGTATTTGCTACTTGCAAAAATGACACATATTGTTTGCAGATTTGAAATCTAGAACCAAAAAGACAACAAAAAAGTATGCAGGAAACAGGTGGTTGTAATTATATTTTTTTATTTTGTAAACTTTTAGTTTGTTTTGGTTACATTTTCTTTATTTCGACAGCTGATTAATTTCAAAAGGAGTTGCATTTGACTTCAAACTATTTAGTAGTATTTTTTGTATTTTTAGAGGAAATTGCTGTAAAACAATTATACTTATAAGTTGGCACTACTTTGCTTTATTAACACGTAAGATACAAAAATTGACTGACGTAAGTAGCTGCGAACGAAAGTGAGTGACATAGACAAACTCAAATTGATTCGAATGTGAGTGACTAGCTTTCTTTCGCATGAGTTTTCTTTCGACATCGGCAAACAGGCCGTAAATTCCTTTCGAACACTTCATACACAGTTTCCCGAATGGCTACTCGAACTTCTAAGCAAAAAGAGATGATTAGATTTTTGTCTATCGGCCATTCACCCAAATTGAAATAAATTCTCGTTCATTATTTCTTTTTAGACCATCTCTTGAAAAAAGCATAAACATTTTTCTATCTCATAATCATTGGTCATTTGTTCAAAATTAGTTTGAATCAGGCTCAACACTTATTTTTCAGCAATTCTTCTTGAAAGGACCAAAATCCTGCAAACACCTAATACATGGTTATTTCGAATTGCTGCAATAGTTTCTATACAAAATATATAATGCAAGTAACACTTTTCATCATTGAGTCAAAGTCCTGTCTAATACTTATTTTTTCACAATTTTGGGAAAATAGCGCTGTCTTAACCAGGTCGCCTTATGCTCCATATCCAGGTATGGATTCAGGTGGAAGGGGTAACAAAATTTACTTTTTATTATCTTATGATGAATTAATTTTGAATAACTAAAATCTTACATACATCGACCCATTGCATGAACCAACTAGGAGTTTAATTTATTTATATCCTTTTACTATCTGTGTAAGATTTCTTGTGTCAGATCTAAACGTCAATTATATCCAGCAATATAACAATAAGTCATTATCATTAGCAGACAGATGATTGAGACGATCATTCAAGTATAGCGGACATAATACTGAGCCAACCAGATATCCTTGCTGAAGTCCTTGTATAAATATAAACGAAACTCCTAATGGGGTTACGTCCTAGTTTTACTTGTTGTGTTTTTGTTTAATTCAGCTAATAAATATGCTAATTCACTAGAGAGTCCTAGACTACTACACTTTTATATCAAAAGTTAATTCTGCTTAAAATTAAGTTGAACAATTATTCACAGTGGTGTAATAGAGGCCATTTTCTAAACAATAAATGTTTGAGAGATATAATGATTTTTTATTAAATTTCAATAAGTTTTACAAAACATTTATTATATAAAATGTTTATAAAAATTTCTTTTGTAAACTTTAATTAAAATTGTTGGAAATAGTTTTTATGAAATTAGCGAGTATCGAATTTGTAGAAAATTAATTACATATTTATATTAAAGAAGAAACTTATGAATTAAATAATAAATAAATTCAATTATTAAAGAAGTGTCTAAGACCTAAAATAAATATATTTTCGTGTACTTAATTGCAACATGTTTCCCATTTTATATTTATTTATTTATTATTATTTTCTTTTTTTTTTATTATCCATGAAAATCCTTGAAATTAGTTCTTTGAAAAATTATCATTATACAAAGTGTTCCTCTAACTATATGACATGTAGATTAAATTTCACCAACTGTTAACAATTTCCTTTTTTAATTTGTCGTTGCCTTAATTTACTTTAGACACTTTCACTCACTTACTCTTTACTACTCGTATCTTTGAGCCATTGAGACATAAATTCATTAAACATTTATAGCGAATTTAAGTATTTTTATTTATTTTCTTGTTGTTTGTGTGTGTGTGTGTTTTTTTTTATTTCCTTCTGTCCTTATAACACTTGTCGTTATTATTATTTACGACAGAAGTTTTTCTCGAGTTCCTTTTGGTTTTATTCCTTTATAGGATATTTCTTGTTATTGCTTGATATATTTGCACTTAACTAACCTTAGCCAATTGAGTGTAATGTTGTTACTATTACCACCTTCTAAACTGCCAACATTTAGGGTCAATTTAACGTTTTGCTTCACAATACCAAGTTCGCCTTGTTTTCTGATTATAAGCGACATTTAGAGAAGCGAACAAAAAACTTGTAGCACTATGAATGTTGAAAGCTTTTTGTTAAATACAAAGCGGCGACTACATTGATGTTTATAATAATGATGATAATGAGAGTGATCATAATGATGATGATGACGATAACGACAATAACAACAAAAATAAAAAAACCCTTAAGTCTGTTTTACTCCCAGTGTTTCTAGTCATCTATGTTTGTTTTTTTTAATGAAAATGACTGAATCAAATGGCAGAATTGAGTGAATGGAGGCGCAATGTAGACTGTTGTTTCTGTTGCTGTTACTGTTACTGTTGTTATTGTTGTAATTAATGTTGCCATTTGCAATTACCGCGCTATTACACTTACAACACATAACAATATTGTTATTTGGACAAATGAATCAAAAAAGAGGTGTTAATGTACAGAAAATTTTGAACGAATTAATATTTTTTGATGGCAATAGAAAACTTAAACGTAAAGAAATAAATCTATTACAAGCTATTGAGATTATATCAAAAGCCCGATTGTGTCTTTATCTCTCTGATTATGGTTTTAGCTGAGAAATCATACAGGGGCAATCTATAGTTGATCTTTGACAGCAGGTTTGATTTAATTATTGAAACATGTAACAGTGTATTACGGTTCAATTTCATGGTGAATAGATATTTAATCACATTTAGTCTGTTGATTTATATGTGTGCCACCTGTTGTCCTTGCAAATTCGGTGAACTCTTAAAAAAGAAAGTTTCCCGAATTTTCAATTCATATCGAAACACATAAAGGAATTAACAAATTTAACACCTCTTATAAGTACACCTTTGCTACCACAAACTCGCTAATTGATGATGTTCTTAGCCATATTTCCTACAACTAGGAGGAGAAAGAGGAATATAACCAAAATGTAAGAGACAGAGAAAAACTCTATAAAATTAAGAGCAAACGACAAGGAAAGTAAAAAATATATATACAGTTGATTACGGTTATAACGAAACTCCACGGGACTGGACAATTTATTTTATTATAGATGTACTTCATTATGGCCAAAGAAAATAGCAACGTAGATTAGATTTAATTCTAATTTTAAATTTTTTTATGTACTCGTGTCTATGTACAAATTTCACTTAATTTCTTTTATTTTTTATCATTTGGTAAAATAATAATATGCAATAATTTCAAAGGCTTAGAGAACTTTAACAATTTGTTTTCTTCGTTATAAGCGTACAAGCTTACAAGCATTTTTATCTTGGCTTCGTTATAAGCGAAAACTTAAAAAATAACCCAAGTTTATTATAATCGTACAATTTCTATGAAAGATTTGATGACACAAAACTGTTGGGACTGGAGAATTACGAGTAGTTGGTTTTATGCGATACGGTTATACATTATAGCCAAACTCCACTGTAATATAAACTAAACTAAATTACAATAAAAATCAAGGCAAGCGAAAAACACACAGAAAGTAATTGTTAAATGAAATTATTTTACTTTGACTTCTTTTTTCTATTTTATTTCTACCTGACTTGTGTTGTAATCACTTTTATATGGAGGTGCTGGTGGCATTCAATTTAGTTTCGCAACTTTGAGCATAAAGTAATTAGAATAATTGGATGATATAATATCAATATCAAGATAATAGCGTATTTATTTTCTACAAAATTAAAAACAGATTTACACAGTTTGTAAACGTTTAGGAGGTGAACAGTTTGAGTGTAGGAAAAAGCTTGAATTATTAAGATGAAAGACTATTTCCAATTTGAAAATGTTGTTAATTGGAAAACGGGTATTTGGTTTAAAAAAAATTTGATCCACATTCAATTATTGTATTTGGAGTTGTCATATAGTGTTTTCTGTTGTCATAGAATTTTTATGAATTCTTATAAGACTTACGAACTTTTTGATTTCACTTAGTAAATAATACAGGAACTTAATTACGTCTTTAGGTGAAGGCCTTGAGTAAAATCTGTGTAAAGAAAATCCGAAGATCAAAATTTAATAAAAGAACTCTTTTAATTTATATATAGAATAGACTTTGAGTTCACAATATAAGAGATTATCTGTCATGGATGTCATGCATACACTCTTTTCAAGAAACTTCCAATGACGCTTATAAATACTTACATAAGTTTAGTGGATGGTACTAGGAAAATAGTTAAGTGGAATGCATGGAATAATAGATAGAGGAAAAAGAGTTTCGAAATCAATCTTAGTACGTGGAAAGTGACTGGAAAATTTTTTTTTAGAACTTGACTATCAAAACATATTTTTTTTTCTACCATGCGCACTACAGTAACTCAGAAATCACGACATAAATCGAGAGAAGTCGGGACCACCATTAACAGTTTTGACAGAAGTGCTCAATATCGCACTACATAAAATGCCTTACAAATATTTAGAGCCAAAGTCTTACCTTTTTCAAAATGCCGGCTGCAGTGTGAGCTGATCTCCAGTACAGCATACTGAATTGAACTCCAAATACATTACAAGTGGCAAGTCTAATTTATTTTCCAACACTTAAGAATGTCCAGAATAAATTTCAATTACCCGATTAACTTCAGGGTTCTTAACCTCTACTTTTATTGGGGATCGGCATTACATTAGCAAACTTCCAGCATGCAATTATTCAGTACATTATTTTCATATTTATATATATTTTATTGTCTAGTCGGCGGATTAGCATTGTGCAGCCACTACTTATTACTGGCTTATTTACGCTGAGATCCGTTATTATATTTTTGGCATATACCCAGTTCACAAGTTATCGTATGAGCTATAAATCATCGGATACTACAATAGTTGTGCAGCTGTTATTGCTATTATTCATGTAAAAATTGTCCTGCTTTCATATAACGATATGGTTACCAATATCAAGAAGGCATTTCGATCAATATATTTGAAATTAAATTTTGTACTTGATAAGAAAATTATAAATTTTGTTATCAAAGATAAAAACAAAAATGTAAGATGTTGTAAGCTAAGGAAACTACTGCAAGGACATTACATTTTTCCTACATCTTTTTTTTTATTTGAATTGAGTTTTACTTTTTCCTTTTGAAAATTTGATGATTTTAAGTTTGACTCGGAAAACTTACAACGGATTATTAACAACATCCGTAGTTATATTTTCTAGAATTTATTAATTACAGATATTCTATTGATCCTGAGAAGTAAGGACTCTTTGCAAGGTAGCTTAAATCAGCTTTATTAACCGGGTCTGCAAATACTCGGTCATCCTTTAGTTAGAAGAGTTGGAAAAGAGAAACTGGCATTATCCCCTACTCATTTAACGAATGATATCGAAAGCTCCTTTCGCCAGAAGGATCTCGTCCTTTCGCGCAGCGAAAATGCTATTGTGGCAGATACGAAATGCATCCTCTCTGTATTTAGCATTCAGTTTTGCACTTCTGATTAAACCAAGACTTCAGTTTGAGCTTAAGTAACTAAGATTTTTTTTGAAGAAACGAAGATTTCTTCTCTCTGGAAATTTACGCTTTCAAACATTTTTGCATTAATTGGCCAGGAAACATGATTTTTAAGTAATATGACGTTGAGCTCGTTTCAACAAGGTTAACATCTCGTAGCAATTTGTAAAACATTACAATGTTTTTCGAACGAAAAGTAGGTGAAGAGGATGTAGCGTTACGGGAGGTGTATTAATGCCTTCATCATAAATTTTCTTGTTGCGACATTCAAGCAACATTTTAGAAGTTGGCTAAAGTTGAACTGAACTTTTAATTTTTATTATTTTTATTTATTAAAGACGCAGAGGCTTTATTATAAACAAGATTTTTCTTTTGTTACTTGTTTGCAAAAACAGCCAGAATCTTTGGCAGAAATTAAAGGACAGTAGTTTGAGGACTGCTAGTCAAATACAGCAGCACCTCTTAGTATGTGGAAAAAATCAGTGCATAATGATATAACATATTTTTCATAAACTTAGCTAATATTCAACTAGAGATGAACTAGAACAGATATAGGAAGATGGTTCAATCTCTTCACCAAGACAACTACTTTTAACATTTTTAAAAAAATTTCAGATGAAGTACTCCTCATTAAGGTAAAGATTATTTTTTGCACCACTCCTTTTACCTTTTCTATATTCTTTTACTGTTTTTAATCGCATCATTAAACAAAATTATGTGGTGTCTCCTAATTGAATTTTAAATAAATTATTTAATACATGTCTAGACTTTAAATAAAGAAATTTTGCTTATAATATGAGAAACAACAAAAAGATTTATAATTTCAAATATAGTGTGAGGGAATTAGAACTAAAAATATCCTTCCTTATTCCCCATATTCTAAAGCAAATAAAATACTGACTTTAGCCGTGCAAACTCGTGCTTAAATTTGTATACCTATTAAACGAATGTGAGGGTGTGCGTGTGTTTGTCTAAAATATGTATGTAAATGATTTTAATTGAAATTCAAGCTGATAAAATTTCAATTAAAATTATTTCATTGACAAAGAGAGGTGCATTGCCTTTAATTTTTTTTTTCCTTTCTATGAAAAGGAAACAGGAAACTCAAAAGAAATTAATATGAAATTTTTCTTGTTTCTTTCTATCTAATTCCATTTATTTATCTTTTTTTTATTTTCGATAACCTCAATTACAGTTTTTATCTAAATGGAAGAACAATGTAAATGATATACAGGTAGGTATGGGAAGGAAAAAACATACAGAAAATTAACAGGGATATGTTTATTTCAAGGAAATCAATTTAGAAATCAGTTTTAGACATCGTATGTTCTCTGGAAAGAGTATAATTTCATTGTTGCATACTTTTGAGTATAGAACACTGTTTTATGTGCGTAATATTTACTCAAAGTTAGTTTTATTTTGAAAAATTTTCATTTCATAGGAACGACGTGTCATTCATATTATTTATTACATACAGTTCATTTGTTTTTCGAATCATACAGGCCTGTCACAGAAATCAATTTCGATCGAAAGTGGAATTAATTCCGTATTTTGCTTCTCCAGAAAGCAAAAAACGAAATTTTTTTTCGGAATGAAACCACTTTTGATTTCATGATCGAATTTGCATTTTTTGTATCTGATAGTACAAAAACAAATTTAAAACTTCCTTGATTGAATAAATAAAATAATAAAATACGGAATCAATTCCACTTTCGATCGAAATTGATTTCTGTGACAGGCCTGATAGAGTGCAACATTTTTTAAAAACATATCGCATGAAACTTTAAACAGAATAACCAGGCTCAATGTTTAAACAGATTTTATTGTAAAACATTTTTCATGAAACAAACTAGTATTTTACTGGGATTAATAATTTAAAAATCAGCGGTAGAACTGCTCTTTTGCCTACAGATTATTTTATAGTTTCCAAAATAAAATTTTCCCACCACTTAATCTTATTCTATAAAATTTTCTTTTATTAAAAATTTCTTATTATTAGTTATTTCTACGCTATTGCGTAATTTGTAAGCACAATTTTGTCGAAGCACGTACTGCTTTTAACAGTCGTCATTATTAGTTTTATAAGTCATCAAACTTCCCTCCCACCGACTAAATCAATTATGCTTCCTTTACACCAATAACACACAAACAACATAAATTCTGAATTAGAATCCATTAGAAAAATGTCATTTACCCAATGAATATGCAGATATTTCCTTCCATCAACAATTTATATACTTTCATCATTCTTTTGTGGTCACCTGCTGAAAGACTAGTGTCTACAGGAGCCAATGGAAACAAAAAACAATTAACGTGATGTATTTTAGGTTTAAAAGAAATATATAAAAATTCGTTTTCCTTTGCTGGCATTTAATTGTTTAGAAAATTGTTAGACGAAAAAAAAACATTGTATAGAAATTGATTTGGAGGAAAAAATCGAATACAATGATCCTTAGAATAGCAATTTACAATTAAAATCTTCTATATGATGCTTAAGTTGAAGGAAACGGAAATCTAAATGCAAAGCATACAGAAAAAACTAAACGTTATAAAATACATAGGGATGTACTGAGTGACTGTTTGGCATATTTGTATACATATGTGTCAATTGACGAATGGCTAAATATTTTTATGGTTTAGCTGCCCATATGTGTATTGCCTCTAAAATGAATTTTCCTGTTATTTTCCGTCCATTTCAATTTTTTATTGATGTGGGTTGTGTGTAAGTGACACTTTATTTTTTTTTTTTTTTTTTGCACACAATATAAATAAATAGAACATTGATTTATGTAATAGTTTCACTATAAAACTGTCAACTTTATTTCGTTGTTTATTTATTTATTGCCTCGTTTATGGCCTTTTCATTTAGTTATAAATTTAAAAATCTAGAAATAAAGTTAGAATTGAAATGAAATTATGTTATTTTGTAAAACTTTTACGCCAAGATTTTCACAGCTTTTCCAGCAATACCATATAAAGGTAACCCTCCTATAACGCAGTCGACACGTTCCCAAAAATCCAAGTGTTATGGTGAAACAGCATTATAAAAGGCAAGAAAAGAGTTCCAAAACTAAGAGTGACGTCTAAATATTCATTTAATATGCACATGCATTCAAGTTATTTAAAGCAAAAACATAAAATAAAAAATGAGTTTTCAATTTATTATTATTTTTTTTTTCTAAAATATTGACGATTTTATTTTTCTAATTTCATCCGATAGCCCCGCACATGACATAAAGCAGTGAAAAAAATCTCGCATATCAAAAGAAGATGATCGCAGTCTTCAATAAGTGCTAAAGAGAAACTGCGTTAAGGAAAACTGCGTTATAGAAGGGTTGCCTTTATTGAGACAATTGGAATGTAGGAAAATTTATAAGAAAAATATATTTAATTCATACTATGAATGACAAAGGAAATCTAAATAGACAAATCCATTAACTCTATAAAAGAACAACTGCAGCCAGAATAAAATATAGCATTTATTCCTAAAGGATATAGCAATAAGGACTTCCAAACGTTGACAATTGAAAACGATTATGTTATTAGAACTACATCTATCGAAATGGTTCGGGCAACATTCCGCATGCTTCGCCCATTTTACAGTCGCTATAATTGTGTACTATTAGCGGAGTAGTGAATAAATTTTTAGCTGACTGGACCTTTCGCAGACCACAACTTGGCGAATTTTGTATCGTGAGTTGAACCTGCTAAAGGTAAACGGCCATAGACCATAGACTAAATGGGCTCTGAAGCAACTTCAGCTTCTTTAGCATCTTCATTTCCCGATGAATGGGTATATCAAAAAAATAATTGTCGAGTTGGAACGATACCAATCCACATGAGATTCAAGAGTGGCCAATACATTTCAAAAAAGCTATTGTGCATTTTGAGCTTGCGGCCACATCGTCCATATTAATTTCAAACGACATTGTTGATGCCATCAATGTGAATGTCAATGTGAAGCGCCATAAGTCGATAAATTTGATGATATAGACACCAACGACGCACATGTCATTTTTTACCACACAACTCTTCCCATAGTCGTCTCATGTGTGTGTAGTGTAAACTGCTCGCCAAGATCATGCGATTCGACCAAGTTAGAATTTTTTCTGTTTAAACCTTGATATTCGTACGCTTTTCAATCTGATTTGTCACAGATATTAAGCAACATTTAATATTTTGATTTATAGATTTGCTGTTTTAGTCAATATCGATAGGTGCGTTATAATTATTAGTTTTAAGCAAAAGTTATGCAATATTTTTGAGTTTGCAACATTGTTTTATCTGTATAATTAAGTCAATTTATTTTAATTTGTCTCTTGGTTTGAAAAAAAATTATTTGATTGAATAGTGTGCAACAATGTTGCTTCAATGTTGCTATACACACACATATGTTACGCAATATTGTTTCATACATATGTTAACCAACTTTTTTTCTTTTCATAAAGAAATTTAAAGCATTTTGCACAATAGTATGGCTGCACTTTTAAGTACATCTGATTTCTTAACTGCAAGCAAGTTATTGCTTTTGAAATTTATAAAAATTAATTTTTTTAACTAAATACGATTTTTATATCTCTCAGCAACATGTTGCCAAGACTCTTTTCAATATTTCATCAGCATGTTTCTTAAAATTCTTTAATAATTATTTTTTGTAATTCATTTAATTAATTCATTTTATTTTTTAACCACATGAACTCTTAATTGTTTGATAAATCACCACAAATATTTCAATAATAAACACAATTTATCATTCAAAGGCGTAACACTATGTGTTTAAATCAAAATATTTATAATTAAGTAAATTAATAATGAAATTGTTAAGTGATCTGAAAAACTGCGCTCAAATTGAATGATGAAAGACAAGTTGTATTGGATTTAGTTGTTAAAATGTTCCCTTTATCTTTTTATGCAAATTAAACACGCGATTTTTTTTTAGTATGAAGAACGTGTTTTTTTAGATCATGGAACTTGTTAAGAAAAAAAATATACATATAAACATTTTCACTATTTTTTTCTTTTTTTCAATGAAATAAAAATTCAAAAGATGATGTAAAAAATATGTGCATTGAGAGAAGAATTAAAATTGCTTGTTTATTATTATGCAAGTAAGTAATAGGGTAATGACAGTTGGCTGCCAATGCGAGGAGGAGTCGTTTAAAAACTGTGTCATTCAGGTGGCAATAAAATACTTGTTTGCATTGATTTTTTTTTATCCAGCTGCTGCCGATAATTTAAGTGTAACGTTACGTGTGCAAAATTCTTTAAAGGGAAATGAGAAATATTTTTCTTTTAATATTAACGAGATTATTTTGCACTAGCTTGTCGATAAGGTGATTAAGATTGCAAGACAGTTGAGGTTTACATTATAGAAACACCTAAGAAATAAATAAATGGCTTCTTCCTGTTACTTTTTAATTTTTTTTTAATATATATAAACAACATTCCTCTATATCTTCACTTATCTATGTCATCCTAAATTTTTGCTATATATTAACAACAACTAATCGATAGGCTAGCATGGGACTATTATTTATATTTAAAGTAAAAATTATGACAACTCTTAACTACATCCGGAAAAATTTATTCCATTTGCAAATGCAAAACTCAGGTATTTTCATTTCTCTTATTTGATTGGGAGCCTAACGGCTCCTTCTTCATTCCCAAGCTGCACTAATAATTGTTCTATTTAAATTATGAATAATGACCATTTTATTCCAATTTATAACACTCACTAGCAACAGAAATGGTTTGAAAAGGATAACCAACAGTACAACAGCATATAAAAAGGCACACAAGAATTAAAGGCACATTTGTTGAAAGCAGAACAGAAGCAACATTTTGATAAACCAGACACTCTGTACTATTTCACAAGAAAACAGAACGATAAACAGATAAATGATAATCAAATGGTTAAGTGCAAATCAAATCACAAGGAAAATGCATCACTTATTTTTTTAATTCGTAAAAAAAACATGCCTCTAAAGTACGAATTCACAAGTATTACTAAAATGTTGGAAAGTTATGCTAAGCATTGCTTGCCACATTATCAAAGAAATTGAAATATAAGGCATTATTAAAAATATTGAAGTAGCATCAACACGTTGACAAGATTTGAAGTATTTGTTACTATTTCCTTATAAAATTAATGTAATTGCGAATTGTTAAGTCCAATTTTCTGTTGAAAATTTCATGTGAAATGCTGAAGACCAAGATCAGTATGAAACAATTTCATATGAATGGGTTACAAGATTATATTGCGGAAGTTCTACTCCGCTCATGTCTGTAACATTCTGACAATATTTTTTCAACTTGTATTGTAAACTAATATCTATGGCACTTATTGCGTATGAAACGCTCAAAATTACGTAAAAATTTTCGCTTAAAAGCAAACTAAAAAAAATTATACTAAATCGCCCAATGGATATTACATGGTGCACGACAAATTCTTATAATGATATAATAAATATCGTAAAAAATATTATAAAAATGTGTACATATATCAAGAAAAAAATTAATATCACTAGGCAATATTAACGCTAAAGTCCTCCAAGTGATATCTTGAGAGTATTTTTAAGACATCTGCATTGTAACTTTTGCTAAAAAGTGTTGCTGGGAAATACTTTTACAATATAAATGTTGGCTGCAGGAAAAAAAAATAATTTTAAAATTGTGCATTTTAGTTTATTTAAAACATTTTTTAATTTTATCTTGCTTTGCATACAAAATTCACATTGGTTGTATTATTTACGAAAATAGGCCTTAGATGTTGCATGTAAATTTTTTAAACAAAACATTAAACATTGCTGCTCAACATATTTAAAAAGCTGAAACTGAGTATTAGGTTTAGCAGCAGTTTTTCAAGTGTTGTCGAAATAAATACATATAATTATTTTAATATTCTATTGTTTGTTGTTGGCTTAGCTAGGTATATGCCTGCATTCAAAGCTCGTATACTTGTGCAAAAGACTACAAATATATATGAGAATTCCAACTGAACTCAATCATATTTTTCTAAATATTGACAAAATATTGTTTCTACTTCTTGTAACGTCGACAGCGACAAACAGAAGAGGGGGAATAATTATTCAACATTTTTGGTAAATGGCGCGAATTGTTTATCGTCATGTCAATAATATCAGACGTCAACGTAGATAAATAGACAAATTATAAAAAAACTACGGCAATGGTCGCAGTGCAAAGGGCCATCCTGGGCCAAACCCCCATTACATTATAAAAAAACTACAGTTAAATAAAATATAATTAAATAAATTTTCAAAATATGTAGTTCAAGTTCGGCAGAAATTGAAAATTCTTGACTTCAAATGAAACTTCGTTAGCAGCCCTCGTTCTTGCCACTGAAGCCATGACATGCAGTTGGAATGCATTTTTCTAAAATTCACTCAAACACAATCACATTTTTATATAAAAATGAATAACCATAATGATTTCATATCTACCAAACATAGTTTGTGGCTACTTTAAAATGTGAAGACCTTTTTTTCTTGTTAAGACCACTTAACTCCTACATGTGCCCTGCAGACCGCTCTTGTCTCTATGACTACGTTTATATATAATATTTCATCATTCAAAATACATAAATTTAGATTAGCTGTCTGTGATAGTAAATGCAACATTTATTACATACTATTCTCCATAAATAGACTATCTATGGTCATTACATGGACACTCTTATAGAAAAAATACATTTAAGTACACACACACACACTCAAATACAAGCACATGGATGTAGAATTCTATATGCACGCAAACTCATAAAGCATAGAGATATATGTATATGCGCATACATATACATATAAATAACTTCCTTTTAGTATGTCTGCAAAATACTTCACAAATTTTCGTACCACAAAAGCGACCAGCAGTATATGAAGTCCAAAAAAGAGGACAAAATTACCAACTGCTGACATATGAGAGAATGTTAAAAACAAGATGAAAATTTATATTTATGACCAACTAAATGAAATGAAGAGGATAATAATGGTCAAGTAAATTGTTTGGTAAATGGATAACAAACAACCACAACAAAAATGCTGCTAATCAAATTGCAAGAAAAAATATTTCACACAAAATAAGACACTATAATCATAAAATTTATAATATATTATGAATTTATATAAAACAAATTATTAAAAAGAAGAAAGATGTGCTTAAAAATGTTGCTGAACACAAAATAATTATTTATAGGCCATAATGATTTCAATGTAATAAAATATAATTTATGAGTATAGTGTTTTGAGTAAAATTTCAAAACTCGCAAAATCCATATGGGAAAAATTTTATATAATACTTTTTTCAGAAGCAGCACTTTGTATATGTAGCAAAATGTATGTGATGTATTCCTGGCAACACTAAAGTCACTTTTTTTAAATGTGAAATAATATAAATGGCACTTACTTCATATGATATTTACTTAGAACTTCAATTCAATTCATATTTATTCGTTTATATATTTACGAATATTTAAAGTTTCAAACAAAATGTTGCATGTAATGGCTTCCAATGGCCCATATGAAAAATACTAAATATATTTGGTTTATATTAAATATTAAAAAAATAATGTTGCGAAAGTTGTGCTTTGCTTTTTTTGCAAAATATAAGTGAAGTGTTTCTGGCAACATTGAAGGAACACTTTTTCAAAGACTACAGATACATTAAGAATTTTTTCCAGGAGATTTATTGCATAGAACTTTATCTATTTGCCAACATAAGTTAGAATGAAACATTTGGAATAAAAATGCTGTATGAAATTGTAAGAAATGTCATGTGCTGTTAGTTTTGTTGTCCCATTTCCTTCAATATGCCTACTATCAGAAAATAAACGAAGTTGCATGCAACAATTTTCATGAAAAAAACTAATAGTATAATTGCAATCAAATGAACGGTTATGCATGCACAATGTTGCATACACAAAAATCTAAAACAATGTTGCATACTCAAAAGTTTAGAATAATTTGTTTTTAAAATATTAAAAAAAATTAAATATAAATACATAATATATATTTTCACATAAAATAATACATGTAGCCCAACATTTTGCACAAATCGAACAGTACAAGTCCTTCTTACGTATATAAACCAATGTTGTATACTCAAAAGCATAGCACAATAAAAATAAATCACCAAATTTTTCACTTGATATAATAAATGTTGTTCAACACTTTTTTAGAAATTCGTACAGAGTAGTCCTAAAGATCTAAATATGTTGCGGAAGAAAATTTTGTATAACAACATATTGCTGGGAAATTACTGTTGTGAAATATTGGAAACAAAATAATTGTCTTGAGCACCACATCAGGATGTCTGGTTCAGAGATCGTGCTCATGGGCAAATTGTAATAGAGAAATTATAAGTTCATCAATATGTTGCCTATCAACATGTTGCCAGTGTTAAGGAATTCTCTCTCAAATTCTTATTTGTTTCCAAAATTAATTTATCCATAATAAAGAAAACGTATACTTCCCTCTAAATTGACAGCTCTTTCAAATTTATTTCTAATCATATCCACCGGAAATTTAAATAAAACTTTCTTTGAAATGAAACTTTATATTCTACAAAATGATGCTGTTATAAAGAATATAAAACTAAGAAAAGTAGACGGAGCTTCATGCACATTGTTCAATGTGCCTTAAAATCTTGTTGCTACAAAATTAAAATTAATTATGGGTGCAGATATGTGGAGGAAGTTTAGACCCAAACCTAAAATTTTCCTTTGCGTTGCAGCCTCCCTAGACAGTTTTCTAGCTTCGTCGGAGACAACAATAAAACAATAGTTTGATACAAGTTTTAATGAATTTTTTGAATTATTTTGCTTTTTAAAAAAGAGTGGCGCAAAAGTAATGTAAAAACTTAAATTTGCTCCCATTCTAGTATTTAACACATGATGTAGATAAACAGAGAATTAGTTGTCAACAAGCCATGGAACGATACACATCTCAATAATAAAAGTTTAATGAAAACAGAGCTCTTTTCTTAATTTATAATAAAATGGTAACCATTTAACATTATGTCATAACTTTTGCGCCACCTTGTAAATTTAAAATTTTGTTTTAAAACGTTGTCTCGTAATGTGTTCCTAGGGGCCTGTTTAATGTTAACAATAGAAATTTTATTTAATTTCAAACTCAATTATTTATTTAATGTTTTTTTTTTCATTTTGCAAATTATTTATGCACATGCCTCTATCAAATTATTTATAATTTGTTTCCACATTAGCGTCTCAACTAAATGTCGTTTATTTATAGCGAAAACCATTCAAATAATCTAGTTTTTTGTGAAGTTGCAAGCCAAAAAGCCCACAAACACTTAAAATGTAAATAAGCTCAAATTTGTTATTTGTTTAAGCAATTTCTGGTTTGATAAACAAAATTGTTAACAATTTTTTATAACGAGCGATAATAAAAGAAACAATAACCCAGCAGCATTAAAAGGCAGCAGCAGCAGCAGCAGCTCTAAAAAATGAACCAATAAAAATATTGCGTGTCTAACAAATGCCAACAAATATTGACAGCAAAAAAAAATTCAATGAATTGTTTAAAAAAAATAGCACAAAAAGCAAATTAAATCGTAACAAATTTACAAATTAGATGCTAAGCAAATTGCGTTTATTTTAAAGACCGTCGCAAGCTTGAAAAGCTCTCCTAAATGCCAGTAGTTTGTAGTTTTAATTGCATTTTGTCTCACATTCAAAACAAATCCCAACTTTTTATTTCGCCCAACTTTGTTTATCCCTACACACATGTGTCTTTATAAATCCTTATCTGTGTAGTATTTTTAATTAAAATTTAAATTCCTCTTTTTGCGCGTAGCAATTTTGTTGTTTCCAAATTCTATTATATAATGTTAGAGAAACCTTTGAAATCACACCAAATTCAATCTATTTTTTGGGAAAAAATAAATAAAAGTGTGTATGAGTGTACAATAAAACTTTATTATGTCAAATGTATTCCATTTTATCATCATATTTCAACGAGTTTGCGGTACCAAGAATAGCAACAACAACAACAAAAAACGTAAACTAAATAAAAACTATTTTGGTAAATCTGGGGATAAAAGTAATAAAAAAACGTAAATATCTACATATTGCATGTACAACTGCAACAACATTTTAATAAAACATTAAGCTTTATACTACACTGAGAAAATACTTTAAAATGATGAATGAACTATAATGACGTAACAAAGACATTAATAGTGAGTAAGACAGGAAATAAGCTATTCATAGTCTAGTCACTGTAGAGTTATAACCTAGTCATAGTCTAGTCATAGCCCAGTCATAGCCCAGTCATGGTCTAGTCTAATAGTAATAGTCACAGTCACAGTCTGGTCAAAATCCAGTCACACTCCAATCACAGTTCAGTCATAATCTAGTCTAATATTCGGTCTAATCATAGCCAAATCATAGCAAACTCATAGTTTACTCACAGTCTAGTCATAGAATAGTCATAGTTTGGTCACAATTAAATCACATTTTAGTCTTAGTACAGCCATAGTCTAGTCATAGTTTTCTCATAGTCCACTCCTACTCTAGGACAGTCATAGCCAAGTCATAGCACAGTAATGGTCTAGTCTAATAGTAATAGTCTAATCATAGCCTAGTCAAAAGCAAATTCATTGTTTAGTCACAGTTCAGTGATAGTCTACTCATAGCCTAGTCATATTCTAGTCTTAGTCTAGTCATAGCCTAATCATATTCTAGTCATATTCTAGTCATAGTCTAGTCATAGCCTAGTAATATTCTTGTTAAAGTCTAGTCATAGTCTAGTCGTAGTCTAGCCGTAGTCTAGTCGTAGTGTAGTCATAGTTTTCTCGTAGTCCAGTCATAGTCGAGTCATAATAGAGGCATAGTCGAGTCACAGTCTAGTCAAAATCCAGTCAAACTCCAATCACAGTTCAGTCATAATCTAGTCTAATAATTGGTCTAATCATAGCCAAGTCATAGCAAACTCATAGTTTACTCATAGTCTAGTCATAGTTTGGTCACAATTAAATCACATTTTAGTCTTAGTCCAGCCATAGTCTAGTCATAGTTTTCTCATAGTCCACTCCTACTCTAGGGCAGTCATAGCACAGGAATGGTCTAGTATAATAGTAATAGTCTAATAATAGCCTAGTCAAAAGCAAAGTCATTGTTTAGTCACAGTTCAGTGATAGTCTAGTCATAGCCTACTCATATTCTAGTCATAGTCTAGTCATTGTCTAGTCATAGCCTAGTCATATTCTAGTCATAGTCTAGTCATAGCCTAGTAAAATTCATGTTATAGTCTAGGCATAGTCTAGTCGTAGTCTAGCCGTAGTCTAGTCGTAGTTTAGTCATAGTTTTCTCGTAGTCCACTCATAGTCGAGTCATAATAGAAGCATAGTCGAGTCACAAGGTAGTCAAAAGCCAGTCACACTCCAATCACAGTTCAGTCATAATCTAGTCTAATAGTCGGTCTGATCATAGCCAAGTCATAGAAAACTCATAGTTTTCTCATAGTCTAGGCACAGTATAGTCATAAACTAGGCATTGTCTTGACAGTCTAGTCATAGTCATGTTATATGTACTCGTATATGCTTTCTATCTGTTTTTGTTTAATCTGTTTTCTTTAATATCTCTCAGTGTATTTAACACATTGCCTGTAATCAGATTTACATAATTTCGGTCACTTGATTGGAATAGTTCTCGCTTAACTTTTCTCTTTTTTTTTTAAATAGTGAATTTTGGTTTTAGTTCAAATAACTTACCCTCTATACGACTATGTCCATGTAAGCAATAGACGGACGAGGGCTTTTGTCTCTCACGTTCCATATTATTGTTGTTGTTGTTGTTTCCAATACTAGTACTGGGCGATTGAGGCACGCTGCCAGCTGTATTGGTAGCTGAGCCGTAGTTGTTGCTTTTCAAGTCGCTAAAATATAAATAAAGAGGATTTCCATTTAAAAGTGAAATATTTTATAAGCTAAAAGATCTGCATAATTTTAGGAGCCAAAAATTAATATATAAGAATATGTGTTTAATTTAGAGTTTGGATTTTTCAATTATATGACAAATGTGAACTGCTTCAGAGTTTATTTTGTTTTTTATGATTGAAAGTGTGTTGATGGCATGTTCAGTTCCACAGAAACTAATTTCTTTTGCGTCTTTTTATGAATTTTTCACACAAATTGGTTCCACTTCAAATATGTTTTTCTCTTATCAAAGTAAGGTAGAAAACGGAAAGTTTTTCAACTTTTAGTTTAAACAAATTTGAATTGTCGTCATCATTGCTGTTTCACAAATGAGAGAAAAACAAACAAAA
Source organism: Germaria angustata (assembly GCA_963681545.1). Taxonomy (NCBI): domain Eukaryota; kingdom Metazoa; phylum Arthropoda; class Insecta; order Diptera; family Tachinidae; genus Germaria; species Germaria angustata. The sequence goes on along the minus strand of OY812999.1, from coordinate 94,440,696 downwards.
ATATGAAAAAAAAAAATTCTAACTGATTGCAGAATTAGCACATCACAAGGGTAAACAAGTTTCTACTTGGAAATTTCTTAGAATCTTTAACAAACTGTCGCACTACTAAATACAATCTAAAAGCAGTTTAAGTCAAAAATTGTTTATACATGCATTCGCACACAAAAAGGCATTGCAGCAAGATGTTTGTTTGGCAACAACACATTCACCAGAAAATGAAAGTTTTGCATAAATACAGGAAGTTGCTGCAGAACAGCCCAGCAGGAGAGAAATGCAAACAAGAAGAAATATAAAAATTGATGTTTCCAAAACAAACAAGAACGAAAGAAAAAAGGAATTTTATTACAAATGCTCCTGATGAAAAAAATGTTATGGAAAAAACAGAAAAACTTTTTATTATTTCTCGTTAAAGAAAAATTCAAGAAGGATTGAAGAAATAATATAACACTCCCTGAGCAATTTGCTTGTTTTTGAAAGTAATTGTCTAAATTTTATTATTGATTTTGAAAAGTTTTCCAGAAATATTTGTTAAAATTGAGGCAGTAGTAGCTGGCAGGCACCAGGTTAAAAAAAAAACAAGGAAAAAGTTTGTTTCTTTGAGTTTTGAACGAAAACTTAAGCAACATGTTGCCGGAGAAAGTTTAAAAATTAATAATTAATGAATTCAGGTATTTTGCTAGTTTAATGTGCGTAATACAAAGAATGTTTAAATACCAAGGGCTTAAAAACGAAATTTTTTACCAAAAACAAAAAACTTATTTGGAATTTTTTTTTTGTTTAGGCAGTTAATATTGTTGGAATAAATTAAGCAATATCAATAAATTTGTTAAGAATATCGCTAAACCTATAGCAGACTGCTTGCTTTTATCTCTTCACAACATGTGCCAAGCCGCAAGCAAACGGCAGTGCCGAATACGGCAGTGCCTACAGCAGAGATGGATACCGCTTACATGACTTACGAGTATGTGGCTCAAAATCATGCGTGAACTAGTCTTTAAATACGAAAAAGTAAGGCTGAAGTAGAATGCGTTAAAAGGTTTTGTCTTATTGTTTCGCAAGCAGAAACTTTTGGAACGTTATTTGGAATGTTTGGAAAATAAATTATAATTGCAAAATATCGTAACGTCATAATTTGAATTGTGATTTAATGTTTATGAAGTAAATGTATAGACAATTAGTTGTCAACAAGCCATGGATCGATACACATCTCAAGAACGTGGAATTATTGTTACTGCTTATTGGAAAAAATTTCTCGTCAAAATTTTGACTCTCGCTGTATTATCTTTCGAGTTATAGAAAAAAATATTAATTTGTATAGGCGCACCCTATAGGATAGTTCCACTATTGTATCTCTTCAGATATGTTATAATAAATCACTCTTGTCGTAAATAAAAATTCAGGTGATCCCTTTTTCCAAAACTCCGAGCGGAAATTTAGTATTGTTAGTATCGTCCGTCATACGGTTGCAAAATTTTAAGTCGATCAATCATATATTTAGTTTGGCTTCCTATAAGAAGCAAACCAACACACATACATGCAAACATAGAAACAGATTCATTTGTATATTTATATATGATGTACATAATAAATGGAAAACTAATAATAATAACTAATAACCGCGTCAGGTCAGCTTTTCTATTTTCTCCAATCGGGCGAATTTGTCTTTAAATCTGTCACTGACGTGTACAGTGGGAAGTAGACTGATTGGTGTAGAACCTTCTCTCTTTCTTTCTAACGAAGGATATCGAATCATTTTAAATAAAATGATGATGAGGTAAACTTAGTCCTGATTATTGAAACGAACACTGGCTAAATGAAATGATTAAAAACTGTCTACATTCATCACTACCTGATGTAGAGCAGACAGGCATAACAAATGCTAATCTATCACCATCTCTATGTTCTATGAGCAGAGTATGAAATTGATGTGAATGCAAACAAAAACACAGATGCCATAAAAAAAGAAAACTTGATTTTTTTTTTTTTTTTTTGTTTTATGCAAATTGTAAAATTTTTCCTGAATTTCATTTCACTATTTTATTGCTGCATGTAGATTTGTTGGCCTTGAATGTTACTTTGTAGCATTTACCAGGTGATGCATTCCAATCTTTCACGACCATTGTTTGAGGGAGTGTGTGTATATGTGAGTATACGTGTGTAAGTTTGTGTGTAAGTGAGTGAGTTAGGCCATGATACATTTACAGCTGCTATGACAATAGAAAACTCTGCCGTGCTGTGCACATTTCGAGGACAAAAAAGAAAAGAAATTCATATGGAATAAATAGTATCGTGTCTTTTTTTTAGCCGAGAGATTGCTATTTTTCTAGTCGTAAAGCTACTTTGTCCTTATGAGAAAATTTATCTTTTTTTTTGTTTACTTGTGCTAGATTTTAGGTATAGTTGCATTTTTTTTATATGTGTATTAAGATTTTAAACGTTATATGATTTTATCTTTTTGCTTTCAAAGAGAAATTGAACTATATGCGTATTCCAAACTGAAGAAAAGAATTTTAAAACTGAAAATATTTTTAGTTTATTTTGATCCCTTTTTGGAATTCGATTTCGTACTGCTGATTCAATTCCGGCTAGAGAAAAAAAGTGGCTTACGAAAAATCATTTGAACTAAAACAGTATTCCATTAAATTTATGCTTTTTTTTTATATGGATAATGTGTGGCTCTTTCCTGTGCAAACGCAAAATTTTTAGAAATTAAAAATTTGAAGGAGTTGTATTACCCTGTTCCTTATTTATCAAAGTACACTTTGTCAAAAATATGTTTTCAAACCAAGATTTTTTTTAATTTTGCTTCCAATAAAAAAAGTCCAACCGTAATGTCATATTAAAAAAATTACTACTTGTCATGGGTTTTGAGATATATAGAACTGTATTCTAATACCGCTGACCTCATCATCAGTAGACTATAACCGAATCATGTTTGAAAAGGATTCAAGCAAATTGTTAAACAATTTATTTGCAAAAATATACAAAAAAAATTTTTTTTTCTTTTTCTTAATAATTTTTACATCTGTTTTATTTACGTAAATACTTTAGAAACTAAATTTCTTTTCTCCAAAAGTTTTAATTCATATTTTAATAATTTGCATATGCATGTATATTTTTGCTATAATTTAATAAGAAGGAGGAAAATTAATAAAAGACTTTTGAAAAGGGATATATAATAATAAATAAAAAATATAGTAGAGTAGACTTAAAAAAACGAACAATACTCTTAAGTTGAAATCAGATCAATAATGTGGTTTTACTGTGAAATTTTACATCTAGTGTGGAATATAATTGTTAGCCTTTCAATTTCATTGCAGATGAGCTCAAAATTAGCTAAAGTAACTTGAAGCCAAGGTAATTTGAAATTCAATTTGAAGTTTTCCTAGATGACATGACATTTTGGAGCACTAGACTATACTGTGGGACCGTAAAAAAATATTGAGTGGAAATTGATTTAGGGCCAGTTTGAGATCAGAAATCAAATGAACTTTAATCCATGTATTTACTTATTCAGTAGGTAAGGCGGCCAATATTATCACCTACACATACATGCATATTTATCAACAGCTGTGGAAGTAATAGTTAAAACAAAAAGTATTTTCGAGAAAATGAAAGGCTTTAGTGATAAAAGAGATTATAGCGATTACTTCCACATTGCGAAACATTTCTATACTTTTAACACTTAAATAAAATTTACTTTATACGAGATCTTGTCATTATAAAAGGTGAATTCAGAAGTTTCGCGGGCTACGTGCATTCGATTAGCAATTTTTTTCATGTTGGCATATGGTCATTGTACTCTGAGTGAGAAAAATTTTTACAAATGGTACAAGATTTTCAAAGAAGGTCGAGAAGATGTGAATGAAGAGGCTCGTCCTGGAAGATATATCACATCAAAAACCGATGAAAATGTTGACAAAGTGTGGGAAATTGTTATGTAGAATCGTCGAATCACTATTAGAGAAATTGCAGAGGATGCCGGCATATCGGTTGGCAGACGCCAAAAAATATTCCGGAATTGTGGAAAAATAATTTATGGCTTTCATAAGTTTTTGGCAGAAAGAATAACGTAATATTGCCTCAGTCACCGTATTCACCAAATTTGGCCTTCTGTTACCAAAATTGAGAAGATCCATGAAAGAACGACCTTTTGCGACGATTCGATGGCACAAGTGTTCTCTATTTAATGGGGAGTACTTCGAAGGGGGCACAAAAGAAATTAATGAATAAATAAATATTTTTTGAAAAAAATGAAAATTCACTTTTTCTATTGAAAAAACATCGTACACAAAATGAATTTCGAGCCTTCGGGAATTTCCTAATCTTCTCTAAACAAAAACAACTGTGGCGCTTTTTTTGTCCTTCAGTGTGGTAATACTGGAAGGTTTATCCACCCAAAAATACCAAATTGTGAAAATACGTGATCAAACTAAATACAAAATTAGATGACTAAATAGTGAAACTGAGTTTAATCTCGAATTAAATTTATGGCCTTAACAATTGAGTTCAGACTTCCTGTTTATGATGGGGTACATAATTTTGCTGAGCATATATGGAATATATTTGTTAAAAAGGAGTTTAATATCAAGGATAATGCCTAGATAATCTGCTCCTATTTTTGATTGAAAAATTTAATAAGATTTTGCGGACTAAGGCATACCTTTCCCTTTCTTATTAAAACGATAGTTTAGGTATTCTCCGGATTTACTGGAATATTCCATTTATTAAAATAATTGTGTACTACAGTCAAGGCTAACCGCGATTTGTTACTAATATTCGTTTCTTATGTATCAGAGCAGAGTATAAAAATGTTGTCTGCAAAATTTTTAGTGAAACAGTTCGAAAGAGGTCAAATATCCGCAGCGAATATGTTATACAATACGGGTGTTAAGAGAGACCCTTGCGGGCAGCCAGCTGTGATGTCTTTTCGTTGCAAGTGATGTGTGCCTAAATAAACATGGTATGATCTTTTTCACAAAAAGTTATAAATATTTTTTCTGATTAGGTCTCTTGAAAAATTAAGTCTATTTAATTTATAATTTTTTAAAAAGAAATATGTATTGTTTGTTGGCCGCTAAGCCAAATTATCAGTGAACTTTAAGCAGCTTGAAAACATTCAATCTCATATCAAGTAATTTCATCTTGTTTAAATTTATTTTCTTATCACAACTTTCTCGTTTACGATTAGAAAATGCCACATAATTTTTAAAGAAACCTTCATATGATTATAAAATAACATGATTATAAAATAATACTGTCAACGAAATGTTTTCAAAATGAGTGTAGAAAAAATTATATTTTATTTCAGCAGAAACCCAAATTTATTATTTTTTTAATGATATTGTATGTGAAATATCATTTGTTGGTCAATGGTGGCCTCTCTACTAGATTATAAAATTACTAGAAAAAAGTATTTGAAAACAAATTGTTATTGTACTTGTAGCAAATAACAATGAAAATTAATATATACTGATTAGTTGCCTAGAAGTCAAAGTTTGAGCGTAGACAAAGTTTTTCAACTATTGTTTTATTTATATATTGAAGATCAATAAAGTTCAATGATGCAAAAAAAAACTTTATCAATAATTTAAACTAATTCTTTTTTTTATTACCAATTTCTCACTTTTTTATATTAGAAAAAATTAAAATTGTTTGACATTTGTTGTGGGTTTAGCTGTCATTCATGCTTATAGCCACTAATCAGTAGACTTCAATAATCATGTTTAAAAGGAGTTGAACCTTGTATTCTTATGGAAAATGTATCAAAAAACGTTTTACATTAGAAATGATGCACATTATTAAATTAGCAAACAAACAAAAAATTAAGATTAGACTAGATACACAGATAGTACAGCTCGAAATTATAGATATTTGATTTCATACAATAGAAAAGAAAATTAAATTAAATTAAAATACTGTAAAATTTTAAACAATTTTTGTTTGTGTAATTATTGTCAATTTTGGTTTTCATTACAAAAATTTTTGAGAAACATTTTTGATTTTTATTACAAACTATCCGTTGAGATAGCGAAATATTGTATAATTAATTGTCTTACAATAACAAGAAAAATATCGCAGAAATTATAATCATCATTTAGTAACTGACCTTCTTAGACTAGTAGGTAGTGTACTAGTGTAGTGCGAAGGTCCCAGGTTCGAATCCTGCCGCAGAACTCTGGCAGTTTGTGTTTAATAATTAAAGGGAGTGCACAACAAGCCTTCACTGGCTTAAGTGTATGTCGTATGACATGGGCTATCACACCCCTCCAATCAACCTTAACTAGTAATTTATGAGAATTACTAAACTATTATCAAACAACAAACAACACGTACGTTAATTTGTTGCTACGTATGACCATTATTTATGATTTTTATTAGCACTTTAATATGGCAGCCAATTCAAGTTATGACATTAATTTTGCGCCAGCCTTTATAGCTAAAAATATGTATGTCAGCCAGATAAAAAATTTGTTATTAGAATTTTGGATAATAAGTATAAACTAAAATTTTAAATATAAAATTATCAATTTAATTGGCATCAAATGTGAAATGAATAGAAGCGTTTAAGTTATTGAACTCAGCACACATTCCTCGGAATGGATCAAAGTTTGCCTAGTTAGAATGGCATGAAATTTTCATATATTTCTTTAGAATAGGAAGCTTAACAAAAGCTAAGCGACTTTCGAAGATGGAAGAATTGCAAGAAAGCATTCGTAGGCAAAATGGAAGAAATTGCATCTGTAAAACTTTCGTGCTTTCGTAATCGTCAGATATAAATATATAACGATCAACCATTTTAAATTCAAAAATTCCATTTAGTTGGCTTGTGTTATATCTGCCTTTATTAATGCTAAAATAATAAGCAAATTTTAGTAAAACATACATTTGCCATTTGATGAACAGAGGAAAAACAAGTGCTGCAATTTCCCTTGCCTATTCAAAAAAGAGTTTCCCAATATGAGATTTGAATTTGCCACCATTTGTGCAGTAAAGTTTTAGCAAATCTAAAAAAAAGAACACTTGACGGGTGGACAGCCTAAAGTTTTTATTTCATACAAAATATTAGTGGAATAGTGTTTTTTAGCTTCGTCAACTATAGAGATTTTTTGAAAAATTCAGGGAGAGTGGGTCAGTTGAAGATGCTGAATACATAGGTCCTCCAAAAAGAAGGAGTACGAATTTCAATATCGTAGCAGAACGTGAGTGGATATTAATTGCAAATTTCAAGAAGCACTAAATAGTGTATGTTCACGAAAATTTGGAGGATATTGATGTGGCCATGCATGAGACATTTCGTTTAGTTGATCATGCTATTTAACACCATTCATTATACAGATGAAATCGCCAAAGCAGGGATATACATATACAGGATCCTATCCCGTATCAATAAACAGGGAAGGTTGGGATTATTGTTTTCGTTATAAAGTAATACATATTTCTTGCAAAATTAAGATGTCCTCCAGTCATAAACAGCCAAAGCATCTAGTGGTAAAAAAAAAAAACAAAATTTAAATAACATTCAATTATTTTCCTATGAAAATAAAATTTCAAAACACTTCTTGCTTTGCAAAAATTTTTTTCACAAAGTGTATGCACTTTACTTCTTTAACCACAATTTTAATCTATTTTTCGAATTGCATGAGAAGAGTTCCATTCAACACAACAAGCCGCTGCTAATTTTTATTTAAATTACTTTCTCGAAATAATATAAGATTTTAAAAGTTTCTCATCGCTATTGCTCCACTTCCCTCATAAATTGAATCCCTGTCAATAAAATATTCTCCACATACTTTATCTTCTTCCTATATTTAATTATCTATAGCTTTTAAATTCGTTAATTTTTATACACGGCGACAGCAAAATAAAAAGTCATTAAAAAATTTGCATTGTGGAAAGTCTTAAGCTGATTTTTAATTAAAACCTCAACTAAAAAAAAAAAAAACAAAAATAAATTTTAAACTCAAACTCAAACAAACTATTGCGTACAGCAGCAAGAGTTAACGAAAAGTGTTCATTAAAATACAAAATGCAGCAGCCCGAAACAAAAAATATAAAAAATAGTCTTCAGCAAGTAGTTATTTTTCCTCCCATTAGGGATCAAACCTCTTCCTTCAAAAATAGCAGTATAGAGGTTGGAAAATGCACAAGATATTTTCAAAATTTATACAACACATCAATACAAATCGTTAAATGGTAGTGGTGCTTGCAGCAGCAGCATAATTTCAGTTGCACCAACAAAAGACAACTGTAACCAACAAATAATTGGAAAAGCCTTCAAAATTAAAGACCTACGTCGGCACATCAAACCACAACTTTCAAAGAAGAGGAAATGTCAAGTGCACACGAACCGTCTTTCGCTTAGACACTCATTACAACAACAAAAAAGCTGAAATATAAGCTATTAAATCTCTTAACACTTTGGTTGATGCCACAAAACAGTGGGGAGTTCAAACTTAAGTCGAAAGAGTGAAGTCTTAGCCGAGAAGGAAGTTAAACAATAAGAAAAAGACACTTATTATTAAGGAATTTTAGATGTTTTGTGATTTCTTAGATGAAACATATTTATTAAGAGATGTTGTACATATTTTAGGAATAGATATGTATACGACTGTCTAGATAAGACATTGACATGGAAGACTTATACTAAAACGAAGCAAAAACAATTAAATATCAGAAGTAAAGAACTATATTGGCTTCTAGTACCCAAATTTAAATTAAGCATAGAAAATAAAGTGATTTTTTACAAAGCCATATTAAAACGTATTTGGATTTATGGGCTACAATTACAGGGAACAGCCAGCAATTCTAATATTGAAAGATCATAAAGGTATTAGTATAAAACTTTACGATTAATAGTATATGCTCCATGATTTGTATCAAATAATACTATTCTCAATGATCTCTGTATTCTATAGGTGAAAGATGAAATAAGAAGTTTCAACGAAGACTATTTAGAAAGGTTAAGTATTCATATCAACCCATTAGCCATTGCACTCCTCGATAATACAGAAGAAATCAAAAGACTTAATTAAAAGGACCCAATTTACAGAAATTAATCTACAATTTCTCTTGCATATTTATTTATCACTTTATATAATTTTTTTAATTATGTTGTCAATGTCATATTAATAAATTTAGTTATTAATCTTTAGTAGACAGATTGTAAATAAAGAATTATATTAGAGGTATTCACGTCAACTAGTACAACTTTGCACAATTACGTAGTTGCACTTTTTGACCTGAACAACCTATTTCTCTTTAGTTTGTGCAAAAGTCAAATAGAAATATACAAACGTAAACAAAGTGCGTAATTGTTAAAGAATTTTTTCGTCTTCTTTCCATTTTTTGGATATTTTCTTCTTCTTGATTGTTTTATTTTTCATGGAAGTCATATTAACGTAACGCAATATTTTCCTATTAAAAATCTTTCTCTATTAAAAAATAAGATCGTTAAAATGGCTGTTCTGCGTTGCTATTTGGATTAGAGTTGATTTTTTGAGTACTTTTTGGCAATGCTAGAAAAAGTTGCACTGCTTTGCATCTTTTACTCTGATAATCATGCACTTGCTTTAACCCTGACAATCTTGCATCGTTAGTGCAAAATAATTTTGTATATGATTGTTGTAATGATTTTAGAAAAAGTTGCAACTTTGCATTTCGGCACCGCCAAATTATTTGACGTGAATAACTCTATTAAAAAACAAATATTTTATCTACAAATAGGCAAAGGCAACACAATTCAGAAGCCATGTTTCCTCTGTTCGTCAGTCTATTCCATTATTTAGTGCCTTTTAATGAGCTTTAGTGCAAAATGTATGTTTTATGAAGATCCACTAAATATTTTAGGATTCATAAGCGTTCGAAACAAATATTCAGGACTGGTCTTGAAATTATATATTTAAAAAATTTGCTAAAAAATTGGGACTATTTAGTTATTTTAATTTGAAGAAAACAAACTTAAATATTTTTTTTTTAAAAGAGAATTGTCCTGAAGATGATACTCAATGAGTATTTAAAAAAAAAAATAAAAGACCTTAAGGTTGAAAATTAAAAAACGGATTAAATATTTTTTAACTTTAAAAAATCATGAGAAACTAAAAAAAATCGACTAGCTGAAAAATCCCCCAGAACAAAAGGATCATTGAAGGAAAAAGTATAATAAGACTTGAAAAAGAAATTCACAATATTACTTAAACGGAAAAACACTATATAATTTCTAGAGCTTACACAATTTTCTTTAAGGGGAGGAAAGTCAGTCGTCCCTAAATTTATAAAATAAACGACAAAAATATTTCACCAAAAATTCAGATTAAAAAACACTAATACTGGAAGAAATCGTTAGCATGGAAACATTTATTTTGTATTCCAAATTTTTTGTTTATAGTATTAAAACAACTTTTAGTGGTTGGTTGTTCTTGAATTTGCTTTCTATTTTTTACAAGAATCTGCTACAATTCTCCTATACATCTATTTATTATATCTATTTATTTATTCATAAAAGCGAATTGACTTTAAAAATAGCACCAGTGGCAATCTTATAAAATTGTTTGAATAATCATTGTCTATTCCTTCCTTATGAAGTATGTACCCAGTAAAAAAAGGAAGAAGCTGTTATTGAAGAACGGCATTTTTATTGCTCCCAAGTAACCCGATAGTGCATTTTTTACCCTTCCAGTAGATAGAAGTTTTAACAATCACAATTCCCAGGACTTAAGGGAAATTATTAAGTGAATTTGGTCTAGCCGCTGTAAGGGAAGAGTTGTTCGTCGATTATTAAATTCTCACTTCAATTGTAGTATTATGAAAGATTTACATTGAGCAAATGGTATTTTAAAAATATTTGATACAAAAATTAAATCTATATATATAAAAACAAGTCCGTATATGTACGTCGCCGAACTAATCATAAACGCGTCGAGCGATTTCAACCAAACTTATACACTACGTAGGCAGTGGCCCATATATGGTTTATATGAAGTTTGGTTAAAATCCGATAACGCATGTGTGTGCGGTGCGTATGTGAAGTGAGTGTGTTTTTGCCGCAGGAATTTTTTGTACCGCATACAGCATTCATTAGTATTGAATACATTTTGGTCGTTTGTGTATTGGAGAGCATTGCACGGAGTGATGCAAATAGCAATTTGTTATCATTTCTCTTTTCTCTTTAGACGTCATCATTGGTGATTGATCTTATCATAATCGATTTTATTAATTTCTTCGTATTTTTTGATGAGTAAACCAACTTTATTAAAAACAAGTGTGTTTCTTTTCTTATTTTGTTTTGCCGTGCGAAGCAGGCAACGGGCCCGCTAGTTTTTAATAAAAAAAACTCAAAAAAGTTCATTGACATGTTGAAAACATTTAAATAAAATAATTTTGTAATGAAAACCCAATGTTAAAGTCATTAGGAAATATTCTAAAATATAGTTTTTCCGCATCGAAATCTCAGCATTTGGATGGCTTCTTTAGAAGCTCTTTTTAAAGAGTACCTCCCAAACAAAAAATTTAGTTGTTATTTTAAATGCTAATGTTGCTAAAGTGGTTGAATGTTAAATTTGTTTGTCATGATGAAATAATATTTCCGACTTCGACTCCGAGTCCAGTCCACAAAAATAATCAGTAAAAAATTTTATTTTTGTAAATAAGAATTTAATGTAATAATGTATAATTATAATATATAAGAAGCTGAGGGAGGAATAACATTTGAAGTACTCCAAGAAATTTATATTTCTTGTAAACGACTGCAAGTCCAATGAATAGAACCCGCTTGCAATGGCAAGGTAAATTAAAATCATTAGAAAATATTTGATTTTTCACAACTTCAAAAACAGATGCAATGTAATTTATAATTATATTTGTAATAAATCAAAAAATTTTTTTCTTATATTGTCTTAATGGCTTTTAAATAAAAAAAAACATCTTTAGCGCTTTTAAATTGTTTATAAAAAATCGTTTTGTTTCTTTTTATTTTATTTTAATATTAAGCTTAATTTCAATGGCATGAAATTCAATAAATAAACCGAATAAAACATATCCATTCCCCACTGTGCATACTTTTCGTATTATTACTCTCAACTGGTATCAACTTAATAAAAAAAAACGAAATTCTTGTGCCAACCAGCCTGCTGTTTCCTTTTCCTGCGCGATGCTGCTGCAATATACTGTGTTTTGTGATTAATGCAAACTTTAAATTAGATTTTTGTTGTTTTCTGTGTGATATTTCGCACGCCAGTTCAATATGATAAAAACCCTACTGCGATTTTTTAAGAAGCACTAAAACTTTAATGATAAAGAATATACAATAAAAGAAAATACAATATTAAAACTACTTAGTTCGATGGGATGAAGTTAGGAGAGAGGTTTAAGATGAATAAAAAGTGATTAGTAGTAGACGAATAACTTAAAAGTCAAGTCAACAAGAGCAATACTTTTCAGTGAAATTAAACTATCAGTTGGCTTTCTCATCTGTTTATTTTCATAAGGAAATTACGAGTTTTTCCGTCTTAATGTATGCTAATTTAAATTAATTCTAAGAATTTTATTTGTTCAAAAAGGAGAAGGATAAGAAATTAAGTTAGGAAGACAATGATCTTAGCCTACTTTTGCCACAACTGGGCTTAAAATAGTGACGTTTTTATTTCTGAAAGAAAGGCTGCAATTTGTTAAACAGTTTACAAGAAAAAACATGTGCTTGATGCCCCAATTAAAAAAAAATACTACTTGCAAGATTGCGGGCTCTTTCCTAAAATGTTTGCGCTCATTGAATAGCATTCAATTAACTTTTTTCTCTTTGAAAGGGCAAACAATTTTACACTGTCTTAGAGCAGAAAATACTATACGTTGTTGAATGGAAAATTTTTTCAATTGCCAATATAAGGCACAGTGAAATGGTTGGTATAATCAAGTTGCAAAAAATCATATAAAATTACATGTGCTGCTGCAATATCAAACCTATCATTATATAAAATATGATAGAGTATATAATGTAAATCGAATCAGATTGAGAAGTTTGAATTTATCATAAATTGGGATCTTCTGAAAAATAATTATTTAGAATAGATGGAATTCGTCTGGTAGTGTAATAATCTAGTGTAATAATTTTCTTCCACAATAAAAACAAACAATTTTAAAAGATTATTAATTTAGACTAACAAATTCTGAAATCGAACTCAGGACAGTCTAATTAATTTCAGTTTAGCCAATATGGTGCAAAGAATTACATAAATTTAAATTTAGGAAAAAAAACTGATATAATTTTTGACCTTTAATAATTTTAATCAAAGTATTACTTAAGCTCAAGGTCTTATTAAATGGTTAAAAAATTTATTTGTATCTCGATATTTACATTATTGGAATGCAATATTAATTAATATTATAGTTAAAGTTTAATAATTAATATATTTTAATCACAGTCAAACCGAATGTTACATACAATACATCTTACGCCGTACCCTTGAACTATAATTGAAAGGTATAGACGGATTTTTTTTAATTTGGTTTATCCATACGGAAGATATGATTTGAAAATGTTAATTGATATGAGAGATATGGCTGTGAAAATTTTCCATCAAAAGAATTATAAAAATTCCTAGCAAGTCGAGTTTAATATTAAAGGAAATTCCAGGGATAATATTTTTACTTCTCCATTTGCCATCGGCGAATTAAGGCGACTAAGTTGTAGTGATTAATATTCGTTAATCAAATATATAATATCAATAATCAAACCGAGTTGTACCAATTTGAGGACGCACCTCATCAGCATGCATTTCGCACACTTTGCGAAATTTTTGGTTGCAAATATCACCTCCTTAACAAACAAAAAGCCGAATAAAATAGAAAAGTTGAAACAGTTTTTTTGTGTTCTTTAATTATTTCTCATCTTAGGTGTGTTACCTATCAATCCCAAGGCCTTTTGGAGTAAAAATTATAAGACCAAATTTGATTTTAGACTCAAGGATACATCATGATTGATATGATTCGTAACTAATGGCGTTTAGTTTCCCTATAAAAATTGTAGTCTTCAATTTCAACTTTATTTTAGGATGAGATTTTACACTTTTTAAACGACTTAAAAAGAGGACGTTACCCATTCCTGTATATTTTTTTTAACGTTTGTACACGCATAAAACTTTATCATTTCTGAACCGATTTTTGTTTGAAAGGGTTTGTGTGCAGGTTGGCTCCATGACTTTTTTTCGAAATTCGGACGGAATATTGATTATCGAATAATTCCTTCACTTATGGAATGATTTTCAATGTAATTTTTTTGGTTGAAACATTTTAGCGCCATTATTATCACGTAATTCCCCCATTTATGAAATAATTTTGAAACCCTTTTTTTATTTTAAAGTGTAGCTTGCAGTTCGGTTTCCAGGAAATTCCAGCAGAAAGAGAAGGTGCCCACCCGAAATAGTCATTGCAACATAACTCCGAAATTTATGGACCCTCTTTTAATAATTTTTCGTTTAAGAAGACATTTCAATCTTTCATGGGTGTAAAATCTAAACTATAAATGAATTATATCGAGTTCCTAACTAAACCATAGTTGCTACGGTCTTGTAATCTGTTCGATTGGCTCTTTGACTGAAGTGGGTCTTTTTTTGCCAGAATTATTTCAATTATTAATACATGTTGCCAATCACTTGAATATTGTAATTATTGCTAAATAATGAGCAATTTTATTCTAAATTCAAAACGATAGATATACACTAATGTTAAATGTAGCATAGAACACCTATTTTTGTTCCATTGTGTTCCCCACATTTTTAAGGCGATTTTTTTCTTTTTTCAAAAAAGAAATCGCTATAAAAACGTTTTGAGGATAAATACAATTACAGTGAGAGATAGTCTCTAAAGATAGACTCGCTTATAAAAAAGAATTCGGAATCAAATTTAAACTTAAAATGTTGTATTTTCCCTGGAACCAAACACTTTGTCCTTAACAACGTACCGCTTTCTTGGTCTCCTTATGCTGTCATCTATAATTAAATGAACGACTTAAGTAAGATAATAACGACTGGGGCATCTTTTGCACCAGCCTAGGAAAAATTAAACGAGAAAAGCGACTGCAAAATTAAAAAAGAAGAAAAAATAAAATTGTGAACGAAAGGGAAAGACAAACAAACTTTAAAAATTTTTCTTAATGTTGAAAAGTTTATGTTGACGCCAAGCGCGTGATATTCCTGAAAGGATTAAGCTTCAAATAGAAATAATAAGCTAAGGAACAATATTCCTGGTAGCTGATGAAATAGATGTAAAAGAAACGAACCGGAAGATCTAGTAAATACAACAGCCAACAGCATAAGACGCAACTGTTCAGGCACTTTGACTTGACATATTAAAAAAGAAAAGGGAAAAAGGCAATTGCGTCTTGTTATGCACTATAGTGAATAAAATATTGAAGCTAAGACGAATGGCTTCAACAGCTTGACGAAAAAATAAATAAAAAAAAATAAGCCATCACATAACGCACAGTTAATGACGATGGTGTGAAGAAAAATCACGTGCAACAAATGTTTTAACAACTCAGTGCAATAAAGTGGAACGAAAAACAACCCTTACAGCTTAAGCGCCTTTGATTGACATAATCCAACTGGCAAAGGATTTAATTAAAATATAGTAGTACAGTGAGAAAGAGAGAGAAAAAACAAAAATAACATCACAAAGTTTTATCACACAAATTTTAATCATGTCTGCAAAATATTAATAATCAATAATTTTTTATTAAGCTATTAAAACTATATAAAAAAAGAAGTTTTTTAAACCCCCATTTAAACTGTCAGTCAACAATCATAATTGTGCAGCAAAAATTCACAAATTATGCATAACCACTGTCCACAACTCAATAAGGCTACAGTTGCCGCTACATCAGACATTTGATGTAACCAGGAAAAGTAAAACAAGTAACAAAAGCACACACTTTTCCATTCCATCAAACTGCAAACAAGCAAAGACCAACAAGTCAAATATTCTCGCACAAGCCAATTGACACAAATGATGGCCGGGTTAAAATGTTGTGGTGCTCAATGGTTACTTTATAATGTTATCACTGAAGCCCCTACCGTCTCTGACGGTTCCACCATCGTCACCAGCAACTGGCAAAAATTTCTCGCATAATTATGATGACAAAACGTCACTGATTCGATTGATCGATTAACACACATTCACACACAAACACAGATACGGAGATATTACCAATACAAGCCGTTATCTGTTGTAGGCTTTTAGATGATATTGAAAAAGAAATTATTATGCATGATTTTAGGAAAACATCATTTCATACTGTGTTTTTAAGGATAATGTTGTTATCGAGAATTATGACAATGAAAACGAATTCCAACGGATTACTGAAGGGTTGGAAAAATAAAGCAAATCATATGGGACCGCTAGCTCAAATTTAAAATTGAAAATTAAAGAAATTTAAAGGAACTATGCATTGAAATTGAAGTCCTGGGAAAAACGCCCAGATCTTACCCTTGAACTTATGTTATTAGTTAAATAGTCGTCATCAGTTGATATAGGACGACGTTCCTAATAAAGAACGTCGTCCTATATCAACTTCTATCAGTTTACTCCTAGATTAAAAAAGGTTGCATGTTATACTAAGTCCAGAGCAATGTTATATTTAATCTAGCTTAACAATTACAAAGTCGAAATACAACAACGACAGTCGTAATAATGCTAAATATTCCGAAAGGGAATTACTTGAGGGTTGCAAGGTCCTTTAAATGATCTTTATTACACAGATAATATTTGCCTATTGGTTCACAGCTTCTCAGATCTTGCATCAAACCTGAGAAGTATAACGACAACAACAGATGAGGCTGGACTTAGGATCAACACTGCTAAAACCAAATCACTGCGAGTGAATGCGTCGTCTCAGAATTATTTACAATAAGAAATAACCAAATAGAAGATGTCAGCCAGTTTTATCTTGCGAGCATAATTTCCGAAAATGGCGGGTCAAGTGAAGACTTTGACAACCATGTACAGAAAGCGCGACAAACTTTCGGTCGTTTAAGACTCATTTGGAATTCGGCTTCACTCTCTCAGCGCACAAAGTTAAAAATCTTTAACACAAATGTCAAGAAAACTCTGCTCTACGGTTGCGAGAAATGTAGCGTTACCCCTTGAGATATACAGAAGATCCAGGTATTTGTGAATCAATGTCGCAGGATATTGAGAATATTCTGGCCTAGATTGGTGTCCAACAACAGGCTTTGGAAACAATCCAACCAAAAACTCATGGCCCCAGAAATAAAAAGACGTAAATGGCGCTGGATTGGCCACACTTTAAAAAGATCAACGAACGACATCGCAAGAAATTAAATATACTGGAACCCGCAGGGAAGCTGAAGAAGAGGACTTCCAGCTAATACGTGGAGAAGGCAAATCGATGTAGAAGTGGCTGGAATGGGTAAAACCTGGGGCGAAGTGAGAGCGTTGGCACAAAACAGGAATATGCTCAACCAATTTGTTAAGGCCCTATGCTCCTCATAGTCTTACTACAAGCGATTACTGCAGATCTATAACTACAAATTTTAATCATTTACAATAATTTTAATACATGTTTGTCAATGCAGGATGTTGTAAAGTTGTGTTTTGTAGATTAAATAGTTTAAAATAAATGAACATAGTTTTTCTTTATGGGTTTTGAGTTGAAACCTTCCTTAATTGTTTCATGATTAGATATGAAAGAAAAATTAAATCTAAATACTAGCTAGAGGAAAATAGTTTTATATTAGATTGGAATTGTTCAGTTACCACTGAGAATAAACTTTACATCTGAAAGGGGTAAAAGCTCAACAGTAATCAGGAATTCTTTTTTCTAATGTGAAAGCAATCTTATCACTTATTTTATGGATCAAAGAAAAATAGTATTTTTATGTAGGATTAAAGAAATAAATATATTTCAAACAAAATAGTATTTTAAAAACAAGTTTAACAGATTTTATAAAAATTCTGTCAATTTAACTTCCTAGGAAGTTGAAAAAATGCTGTATCAGATTTTTGGAAGTAATGAATATGTCATTTCTTGAAAATGGCTTCCATTTTTTCACTGAGTATTTCCTATTGTTCTAAAGGTTAAATTAGTACGGCGGGACGGTCACTTCACAAGTGAAAATTTTGCGCGATATTGTCGAGGAAATGTCCACGAGTCGTATCGTGTAATTTCATTATTACACTATTATATCATGTGTGGTTTGCTTAAGCCATAAATCTGGGAAAAATAGTCGCAGGTTCCCATTATTACAACGCAACTCAAAATCAAACTGATCCATACTGAAGAATATGTGAAAGTAGAACAGGTCGGGCCGTAATTAACATGCGATATCAAAACGAACCTTTTAACTAACAAAATCTTATTTACATGTCTTTTCAAGTTCCTAGCTAAATTATATACATATATTCTTGTTGTTTCTTCAGTGGAATTATCTCACTTTAAGCCATTTAAGGTCAAATTTTTCAAAATCACATTTTATTTTCATTGCTACTTACTCCATTAAAAAGGTTATAAAATTTAAACAAAACTGTTGTTGCTATATTGAATTTGATTGAACGACGTCACGGAACTAAATTAAAAATAAATTTACATGGATTTTCGTCAATAAATTATAGTACTATAAACTTACGCCACAAACGGTGTATCCTCTTTGGAAACCATTTTCTTAAAATAAGAGCAAGTCCAAGCTATGGAGTTCCAAATGTTGCAATATAAATATACGCTTAAAACACGATTTCACAACAGTTTTTGACACTTGTTTTGTCAAACGAATGAAATATTTTGTTAAAGAAAAATGTGAGGAGAAAAAGTAATTTTTATTTCGTTTTTTTTTCTTTACTTTGTTTTAACAAGGTGATCCGACACACATACAAATGAAAAGGTTGTAGTAAAAGTTACCAAATCAAAGGTAACATATGTGTTTTAACACTTTCTTCAACAAATCGTAAATTATGTAGATGAATTAACTAATAAATTCATGGACTTAAACTTAATTAATAAATTTGTATTTTTTTTTTTTTTCTTTTTCACTTGACTCCTCACGTTAAACGTTTATAGTGAAATGAACTTTGCCAGTGTTTTTTTTTTTCTTAACAAAATTAAGATAAATTAAAAAGGTTTAAGTAAAAATAAGAAAAAAGAATACTACGGATGCTTCTTGTTGTTTTTATAATCCCCTACAAGTGACAAGGCAGAGCAGTAAATTCAAGATAAGACGGGGTATGTGGAATATTAAAAAAAAAAGTGGAAGAGCAGACTGCTTATCACCACTGTGGTACGGAGTGTAAGTAAGAAAGTATGTGTGTGTGTATAAGATAAATTAACGGTCTGATCCCAACAAACACAAGTTCAAATGTTTGAGATAACATTAGAATTTGCATGAAATCAAAACAAATAAAATAAAATCCCAAGTTTCGGATTTAATATTATCGGATTTAAAAGCATCTACATATGTACGTAGAATGAAAGGTTGGAAATACTATTTAACAATAAGTCCCTTATATTCCTATTCAATTCAAGCACTTTTACTCAAAAGAGGAATATATTTGAAAATATGTATGTATATATAAAAAATGAATATAGCTGATGTACCTAGCCCTTCCTGAGGCTTTTCGCCAACCTCTACTCAACTTCTATTTAAGAACAATTTTCAGCGTAATTGAAAAAAGCTGTTCCCAACCAATTAACCGATTTAAATAGAAAAGTTCAACATTAAAAGTGCAAAAAATTGAGCGAATTTAGAGAACCGATTTGGCAAGAGTTTTCGATTTCGAACAAGACACTGTTTTCGAAAGAGAAAAAGGAACAGCACACCTACCGAACGACATGGATCAAATTTACTATAATCGGAGCAGTTTGCTAAGTCTTAAAAAATTATCGATTTAAGAAATATATTTGCTCGATTATCGAAAATTTTCCCTAATGAATTAAATGATTTCAATGAAATTTGCTGCTATAGATGTTTTCTTATATACACAGATGATTAAATTTTGGGTCTTATCGAAGCGGCAATTCAAAAGTAATATCAAATCATTTCACATTCACACGAATGAATACCTTCAGAATACTGCCAAATTTGTTCTGAGAGGTTTTTATACGCTCATCTTTGCAAAAATAGTCAGAACCTGAAAACAACGAGATCTACTGAAGTCTTAAGTTTTGAAAATGTGGATAGAATATTTAATGGCGTTTAATAGATAAAATTTTATTCAAGAAGTCATATAAAAGATATCTTAGTCGTGTACAAAAGTAACCGGCAACATCAAATACCCTTTTTCTTTGAATCGAAGAGAGCTTTATTAATTTTATATACTCTTTTGAAACACATAAGTATGTATTTATTTTGTTTTTATTTATTTATTTTCTTATAAAGAATAAATTTTTGTCGAAGAGCTGCAAAATTATAGCCTTTTGGCTTGACTCTGCTGCAGATCTTTTAATAGTTGATTTAACTTTCTGCAATCTATTTGACAATCTTTGTTCATTCTAAATGTTTTAATATTTTGCTTTTAAAATTAATAACATCCGCAGTAGCAGTTCAATGGGATGCAAAACAAATTCATACCAGGTAAACTCACCAATAAAGACAAATACAACTGTCTTATCGCATAATGTCAAAACCAACAGAATAAAAGTAGAAAGCAAAGGAAAATATTCAAAAGTAATCAAAGTAAATAAGCAAACAAAAAAATTAAAAAATTTTGATATTGAGTAACAAAAAATGTTATGAAAAAAATATCAGCTGCCAATTCCACATGTTATGAATTCGCCTTAATGGAAAATATGTACATATGTAATATGTGAATACAATTTGAAAAACTTTTAAACATAATAATTTCCTAAAATAATATCTAAAGAAGGAGATGTTTTTATCGGTTTTCTGCAATTTTAGTTTCGATTTGAAATCGTATTAGTTAAATCTCAGTTTTGGTGTTAGCATGCATGCATGCAAATGAACTACTTTGAGAACCTGGGGCATCTACCTGGGGAACTCAAAATGGCATTTCAATAAGCTAATTAAGTTTATACCAAAATATAGTGCCCTGCACTGGAGAAAACAATCTGCTATAACTTTATAAAGTGAATTCTGTTTAATTTCCTCAAAGACGCATTTTTATTATAATTCATTGCCTTCCGACTGATCTCAAGTCGAATGTCAGAGTGGTTAGGAAAAAATTTTTTTCGAAATCATTATTAACAGCGAATAAAGTTGAAATAAGTTAATAAAAGATTATAAACTAAATGGGATAAGATACTATAGGATATACTGATTATCTAAATATACAAAAGTTGTATCCATCTACATGCCATCATTTGATTTATAAATGGCGCGATTTTCACAATTAGTTGCCCGGACTTCCTAACCTAAAGATATTTATTAGGATGTGCTAAAGCCATCGGTGACTAAATAGTATAATTACGTGACCTACTTGATCTCTCAGATAATTTAGACACTGTGCAACCTCCAAAAATATGCAAACGTAGGAGCAGTTTTTCACAAAATCATCACATGTTTAAAACCACAGCGATTTTCAAAAAACACAGTTACCGAAAAAATTGTAATCGGATTTCTTTTAATTATTTGAAAAGGATTTTCTTACGGGCTATACATAGGCAACTCAATTTTTTATTTTTTTTTTTTTTTAATAAATAAAAATTAGCCAATTTCTATTATAATTTAACCAACGTTTCGTTTGTCTGTTGCAAACTTCTGCCGGAACTCAGATTTTAATATTCAAAACTAGCAATAGTGGAAAGTGTTTGATTGTTGTGGTCCCACATTATTTTCCAAAATCGGACGTGCTATTGCCCCCCGCACCCCGA
This sequence comes from Germaria angustata, assembly GCA_963681545.1. Classification (NCBI taxonomy): domain Eukaryota; kingdom Metazoa; phylum Arthropoda; class Insecta; order Diptera; family Tachinidae; genus Germaria; species Germaria angustata. The sequence continues at coordinate 94,418,867 of OY812999.1, read as the reverse complement.
AATAATGACTATCGCACAACTCACCGATTATATGGAATGATTTGGTAAAACGATAACATTTTATACATATTAAATTCGATAATAAAAATTTTAAAAAATGTACATTTTTTTCATTTTATTTATTTCTTATTCATTTATAAAATTTATCACTTTGATTTGACATCAAACCCTACATACTTATATGTTTGCTGGATTGTCTTGCAATTACGTAGAGAGTAAAGAATATATAAAAAAGTGAAAAAAGCCAACAACAATAATAATTTAAATTATGTGGTGAAATGTGCAAAGTAAAAATTTATAACGAAAGAAAGAATACTAAAATAAATCAGAACTATTGAAGAAGAGATCATTTACAATGCGATTAAAAAACAGCTTGAAAAAAACTGCTTAAATAATAATAAAAAAACGCGCATGCTGTTCGTATACAGACGTAGCAACAGTTTGTACAACGTAATTAAGTAAAATATTCGGGAAGTTCTCTCCCTATACTATTACAATTTTCAAATGATTTTTATTTTATTTTAATTTATCAAATTAATATGCAGCATAAGGATGCGTAAAAGCATTTAAGGGAATTTACAAAAAGAAAAATTCATCATAGATTTTTTTCTATGTACATACATATGTACTTATATTCACTTAAAATATAATGAACTATACTGACATTTACCAAATTAAAGTTCAAGATAGTCGTCGTATGATAAAAAAGCTTTTTCATACTGGGATTCATTAAAAAGTTTGCAGCTTTAAAAAAAATTGGGCGCTAAAAATTTCACATTTTCTGGAAAATTTTTCCATAATTTTAGGAAAATGTTCTTGGAGCGATTTTTGAAATATTCCCGATTGTGTTTTAGCTATTTAAATTTTTTAAATACACATATATTTTTTATTTTAAATATTATTTAACAATTTTTGATTTTTTGCAAAATTTTTTATATCATCAAATTTAATAAGTTTTCCAAAATTCCACTTTACGAATAACCATAATTTTTATAAAACAGCATCAATCCTTCATTCGAGGAGAATTGCATCACAGGAATAGAGATTTTTTAATTCAATAATATGATAAGAAGCACAAAATTGTTATTTTATAAACTATCGTTTTGGAAAAGTGAGATCTTTACCCAATCCTGCCTATGTAATTACTTAATTTAGATAATTAAATGATTGATTTTAATTAAAAGGATAAGCATGTCCCCTCATCGCGAAAGAAAGCTTAATATTTGCACTTTTTCATCACAATCGAAAATTTACGATCACTTAAATTAATCCTTAAAATTTTATAATCCTTAGAAAAGGGATCACTTTTGCAGTAGCCATTAACTTAGTGCAGAAGCAGTTAATAAAAGCACTTCTGCTGTTAAATTTTGTGTGTGTCCCTTAAGCATTTTTTGACGGTTAAGGAACGATGTACTCGTTTTATTTTAATAATATAATTTGAAAGGAACACAACTTTACCGTCTAGTTATAAGTTTGTGGAAACACTTCTTCTCCTTTTCCAACAAAGAACGAATAAATTTGTATTTCTTATAGAAAAAAAATCACAATTCCATAAAAGCAAAATTAAGGAAAAGCAAGACTACAAATTAAGGACAATGCACATCATTAATGTGTAACCGCATTAACTTTTCCAGACCTGGTCTACAATGCGATAAAGAACAAAACATGAAATTATCAATTACTCTACCTTCACTTATACTGCGATTGTTTTGTTATTATTTCACTCTCAATGTAATTCTTGTTGTTATTGTTTTAAATTATCTCATTTACAAATCCCTTATCTCATTTACATACATATTATTACCTTATCATTTTATTTGCTCCTTTTAATCAGAGAAGGTTTTGTTACACTTATTTATTAAAAGACAAAAATTAACAAACGACAGCGTATTCCAACTTTAATATAAAATATAATGCCAGCAATTGTTGAAATGAACGTTTCTTTATAGAAATTGAAAGAACGAGTGCATTTGAATATTTCAAACGATTTTCAAAAGATAAAAACAGTTTTATTATCTTGAAATGCGATTAAAATAAGGAATATTTTCATACTAAAAATAATTCGTACAATTTCGTATTTTAGCCGGCACCAATATAATGAAAATAATGATGTGATGATGATAAGGTTTATTTAATTGTTTATTTATCTTTTAAATATATTACTTTCCATCCAGGTAAAGAAAGGTAAATATTTTTATATTCTCTACAAAAAATTTCAAACGAAAAATTGTGATTTATTTTTATACGGAGTTTGGATGATTGGAAATATGTACATACAGTGGCTCAAGCATATACATAAGTATGTATGTAATTGAACAGTAGGTATGAGATTATTCAAATGCTGATTTTTACACTTTAATGAAAAAAGTTCTAAAAAAAACTTTAATGGAGAGTTGTATATTATTAAAAAACCTATAAAACAATATATGTACATAAGTAGTAAAATACTTAACACGTTTTTATTCAAAACCGTTTTTAAAATAAAGAAAAACATGAAACTAACAAATTCAATGTCAAACCGATAATTGAAAGCGTGTGGGTAACAAGCTATTGGTGTAAAATGGTTACTTGGACTGTTATCTTTTCTAATGATTGACTTCCTATTTATACTATGCATTATAGATAAATAATTATGCAAGTGTACTGTTAAGAGTGCAGATCAATGTTGCAATGGATCATAGAGGAAAAAAACAAACAAATTCGGAAACATGGAATTTAATTATAAAATTACATGGAGACGGTAATTCAATACGTAAGATCCGAAAAATTGTTGGTCATACTATCATTTAAAGTTATAAAAATCTACAACTCCGAGTCAAAGTTTTTTAGAATTATTTTCATTAAAGTGATCCTAGGATCCACTGTATGTGTTAAAAAATCCAACAGCCGAAAATTATAATAACATTAATATAATGGCCTCCTTATCTGCTTTAGTTGTATAATGGCTCATTTCTCACCTGCATTACAATTAAATTCTTAAAAATTTAGAAAACGATTTTTTAAGCGCGGTCATCTTTTGAAACTAGTTTGATCGATAAAGCTCTCGAAAACAATGAGTCTTTTAACACCCACGAGTCTTCTGTTTTCTAAAAAGAATCTCTTTCTTAGATTTTCAAGACTTCTGCAAATGCCATAAGTTTTACCTAAATTAATTAACTGGTCCATTATCGAAAATCAGTGTTTGTTTTTAATTACTACGAAAATTCGTCTTAAATGGAGCTCAATATTGGTGGCAAATTCCCAAATGTAATATTTACTACTCACATAACATGCAGTCGTCGTAAGTAATGGTTATTTTCGTATAGCGGCTTCTAATTTAGGAACCACCAGTCGACTATCAGTAAAATATTACCAAATTATAAAAATACAATATAAATATCCCATCAATATTAAAGTCCTGAAAAATTTTCTGGAAACTAAACCCTCATAATATAGTTGTCATAACTATGGCAAAACCATGTATTTCCTTTCAGTGTATGCAAAAATTACAGTTTATATTTCTTTTAAATCTAGTGTTAATTGTGAAAATCAATATATTATTTTTTTATCAATGCTTACAATAGATTAAAGCATATTTAGTGAAATTAAATTTCAAATGGTTATATTTCAGTAACTGTTTGCTAAAATTTTTGGAAACTGTTGGCATCCCTGGTCCTTAATATAAGAAAAATGTTAAAAATATTATTAAAGTTTTACAGAAATGTTAAAGTTGTTTTATATGTATGTTATTATAACTTTTACAACAGCTTTTAAAAGCTTCCGATAATTGAGAGATGCCAGGTTTATTAAAAAAAATAAGATGGGAATACAATTTTTCGCCAAAACCTAATTTTATTTAAAGGCTTGAAAAGATTTTTATTTAAAAAATAGCCTGCGCCTAACATTTAATAAAAAATTAGCTAAGAAAACTATTTTTATGATATATTAAATATTAAACCTTTTATGTAATATTGGAATTAAAAACTTTTTAAACTAGTTATTTCAAAATTCAAATTTGTTATATAATAATTCTTTCCTAATTTTTTTCTGAATTACATTTCAGCTATTTATTTTTTTTTTAATTCTGAGTTGTAATTATCTTCGTTTTTTCCCTTATATAAGTATTTTACATCATACGAATTTAGCAGCCTTTGTCGATTTGCCCTTTATCAGACTCTTTACTTGCTTTATTCAGAGCTATGCGTCGTTTTTAAATTATAAATATTTCAAAATATATGTAAATAGTTTATTCATCACATAATTTTTGGGATCTTTGGTAAATTTTAGTTGAAAAAGATCCTTATTACACTTAACGATTTTCAACCTAAACTTCTATATTTTTCACGAGTTTAAAGATAACACGCAACTCTTTTCGATACAGCGATTTGAATCATTTATATATATATATATATATATATATATATATATATATATATATATATATATATATATATATATATATATATATATATATATATATATATATATATATATATATATATATATATATTAAAAGTTTTAAGTTTCGATTTTGTAGGCACATATCCAATATTTCGCTAGATTCTACATTTCTGAAGAAAATTTCGCTTCGCTTTTTCTAAATTGTGAAAAAAATTCAAGTTAACCTAGTTTATTGTTTTTTTACTATAATTTTAGCACTATTTTGTGAACTTCTTTGAATTAAATACTTTTTAGCTGAGTTTGCTTAAGTACAACTTTATCTTTGTAATAATTTTTTGTCTTCTGAAAAACCCTAGTTTCATATGGAATTTATGTATTTCTAATGTATTTAATACTATTTATTGCTTCCAAATTTAAAATCTTTGGCGAAATTTTTATATATTATGAGTATCCAAAATGGTTTCAATAGCGAAGTTAATGGAATTTTTGGTATAGAAATTTTCACTACTTGCAAAATTTTGTTTCTCTTTAATTTCTTTTTTAAATTTTAGTTTTTATTTTATTAACATTTGCTTTTAATATTGAATGAATTTGTTTTAATCTAAAAAAATTTCCAGAGTTTTTAATGAAAAATACTTTCAATACGACTGCCAACCAATCCTACAATTTGAAATCCAGTATTTGACTCTATTAATTTATAAAACTGGTATCCTCGATGATGATTGGTTTTTCGAAACCGTAGAATTTTGTGCACTATGATGATATTGTTAATGTTGTGACTGTTCCTAGACAATAAGCGAAATATAATTCATTTCAGTGCCACTAAGGACTTTGTTCTATTAAAACATGAATATTCTTAAAATTCAAAATTTTTCGCCAAATAAAAGCCAGGTTTGAACTCCAAAAACAAAAAATATATATTCATTATAAAGCCCATAAAATGTTTTCGAAAACCCTAAATTAGTATCACTGTTACTAGAGGGCAATTTCTTCCTTTTTTGAATACACAAAAACACTTATATTGAATTTAATTTCAACTGGTAATACTATAGCCCTTACAGTTTTAAAACCTACTAAAATGAGTCAAAGCTCAATTGAATTGAAGATATGGCAATGTTCCTTTTATTGAAGAAGCTTTAAAAAGCTCTCTGCACAAAATGGATTTGTAATGGGAAATCTATTATACTAGAACTATTTAACGAAAAGGACTTGAAGGAAACATACTTGAAGCTAAATAAGTAAAAAAGCATATAATCTTTTAACAGCTTTTTTGCATGCAACATAAAATTATAGCAAAATTTTTGCCATTTTGAATTTTAGGGGTTGCACATACATTTTAAATCGCTTCTTATTGCACAGTGGGAGATTTTAAAAGAAATATTATATATGTATGTATCTATTAATTTTTTTCCGATTTACGACTACGTACATATATGAAATTTTATAAGCTATTGAGGATTTGCATGTGAGTTATATTAGAGAGTTTAGGTCTTTATATTATCATGGTTGGCAGCAGCAAGCAAGTTGGTTCTAAACAGGACAGTTTAGCTGCTTAAAAATGTCCGAGCAATATTAATTTGTTACTTTGATCTTAATATGAATATTTTACTAAAATAAAAAAATTTATTTATAATAAAATACGTAAAAGCTGTAACGTTAAAGAATACACTTGCAGAGAAAAAATTAAAAAAAATTTTTATATGTTGCGATGACGTGATATACTGCCATTAGTGCTGAAGTAAAGCTTCTCCCCATTCGATGCATAACAAAATTGCAAGAAAATTCTCAATGATTTCATATGTTTTCAATTATTTTTTAAAAGCGCTTTCTTTACTTCAACTGTTTGAAATGTGAATTAGCTGTGCTAAAAAAATACCTTAAAAACAAGTCATAGTGCTATCTACCTTCCAATTCTAATCGCCAAAATTAATTATTTTATATTTTCCTTCATTTTGCCTTGAAAATTCAAAAAATACTGGTTGGAAAAGACATCCTAAATGTCAACCCAAGTATACAGAAAAAAATTCTTAAAAGGTATGCTTTGTATCCTAAATATTATGTTTTTGTAAACTGTTAAGATCTTTTTGAAAATTTTCAGATTTTGGTATGTATCCTATATCATCATTTACAAGAGGTACAATATTTCCATCTACTTTGTATTTGTATGTTATTGGAAAGCTTCTTTTAGTATAAGGGGGCTTTTCGAACTTTCTGCGAATTATGGGATTTTTCTACCAGAAGACACAACATCTTTGTTCACTAACTATTCTTATTTATCTCAAATATGCATACTATGTGTCATACATTCACATTTGCATGCACATATGTACATACCTCGAAAATACGAACAACTGACAAAAAGTTTTACAGAAATCGGCCAAGCCGTTCTCATTTTATGAATTATTGGATTTTGCCACGCCCCTCCGCCCACAGACCGAAAATAAAAAAATCACAGTGTCACCCGCCTGAGTATTCTGAAGGTTCCCTGAAAATTTCGTCAAAATCGGCCCAGCCGTTTTGGAGCCATTACGTTACATACATACACACATCCTATTTTCAATATATAGAAGATATGCATACTATGTGTCATACATTCACATGTGCATACACATACATATGTAGGTACATTCCCATCTATCGAAACTGATTCAAAATTATAGTAACACTTTTACGCTCTACGTAATTAATAAACACAAAACATGGGATTGTATGAAAAGTTTATTAAAATGACACACATTTTTTTGTTTGTTTCAATAGCACATGCACACTCATGCATACTTGATAAATTCATAACCCCACAAACATTCAATTGCACACATAAACTAATCGCAACTTATTCACCAAATTAACAAGGTTTTTTTTCATTCTGTACTATTATTTATTATTGTTTTTTTATTTTTTTTTTTTTTCAATTACGTATATTTCTTTGTTTGTGTAATAGTAAGTTTTTATTTTGTTCGTACAAAAACGAAAAGCAACACGCACTCTTTATTGAAAAGAGCATGATTTAAAAACAAAACATGTGCTTGCTTTTATTGCTGTTGTACTTTTTGCATCTCTCATTTTGGCGATTTAGTCTCGTTTAATGTGCGCTTGTGTGTTTGCATACGAGTACACAGATGTGTACTCTGTATGCATGTGCATGTGTGCGTAGTTTCATTCGTGTGTTTCATGTTTTTGACATTTACTTTTGCCTATAATTAGGCGCTGTGTTGTAATTCGAGAAGTAGCTTAGTATATTTTAAGGGGTTTTGCATGATAATATTTTCCTGATTTGTTTTGTTACATGGGTACTTTGAAACGAAGCCAACAACAACAACAAAAACACAAGAACTATCTTAATAACTAGTTGGTATGTGTGTGAGTGAGTGCCAGTGTGTATATTCATATGAATGAAACGAATTTGTGCTAAAAGGAAGTGGTAAACAGGCAAAAAAATAATTTATTTTTACTTAGAACTATGAAAAATTAAACCAATATAAACACATGAGAGACTGAAGAGAGGAATTTACAAAACTTTTGTCAAGTGTATTTTAAGTCACATTATATATGTAGGAAGGAACAATTTAATGAAAAAGCTATAAAGTAGCGACACTAGACAATTCGTCGCAATAAAATGGGCGACGGCTTAGCGACCCAAAGCAGTTTTACAGCAATAAATAATTGATATAACAATTAAATTTTTAAATATTGATGATGAGTTATTAGGGAGAGCTTTTACGTTTTATTGATAGCCAAACGTAAGATGTAGCCCATAATATTCTGAATTAATAAAATACGTTAAATAAAATTTTTTTATTGAAATATTTTTGTAATAAAAGGATTCTCAAAACAAACAAAAAATACAAAAAACTGAATTTCATTTTGAATAACTAAATTGTAACTAATTACTTAGTAATCAAGAATGATAAAAATGCACTCAAGCCATATAAAAAATATTTAATTAAAAAATAATATAAAAATGTCCATAAACACAAAATAAACTTTAAAAAATAGTCAGGAATATACATTGACGCCACAAGAAAGACAATACAACCAAACAGGACCCATGTAGTCTAATTTCCAAAACAACGAAGAAGCGAAATCTAGCAAAATAAAACAAGTAAAAAAATTATAAAATGTTTCCAAAAAATTAAAATGACACAAAAAGATTGAAGGTTGGAAAAGTCTAAAAAAAGGTCAAGCTCAGAGAAATTTCGTTTTCGTTTTTGAAAAAAAGTGTAAATTTTTTTACCTTTTTAGGGAGAAAACAAGGAATTAGAGATTTTTAAAAAGCGCAAACTTATTATGGAAAGAACACACAATCTTGTAAGTGGCTATCAATAATTATTGCCTACAACGACTTCAGAACTGCTGTCTTCTTTTACTATCAACTTGATGTCAAGTCGACGCGACAATCACAAGAGGGAATATTTTAACGTTGCCAGATTTCCGAAATCTGACAAATGATGCCACAATTTACTGATGGGGAAATTTTTTGTATTAAGATTTCACTGCATTTTTTATAAAAAGAGGTATGCTGCAAAACTAGGAGTCTATAGAAGTAATTGAAACTGTAACCCTTAAACTATTTGTCTAGTATAATACCTAGTATACCGTCCATCACTTTATTTATAAATGGAATCAACAGACATCTAAAACCGACTCCTTTAGATTAAGAAGATATACATACAGCATAAGTTTAATAAAAGAAATTTCTAATAACGAAAAGTGGAATTAATATGTAAATTGTTGCATCTTTATTTTGTTATCGCCTTTCGCTTCTATTGTGTTTAATTCTTATACAAAATACAATCATCTGACAGATTCATTTCAAAGAGAGAAGAGTAAAAGTGTTTTAAAGGTAAGAGTGTATATATGTACATATACATATATAGTATATTTTAACGAGTACGAGTACATACCTATACTATTCACCATAACAGGAAATTCATGATGAAAGAGACGTTTAAAACGCAAAGGAGGAGGAAGAAAGACACAAACGAAAGCCTGATACACTTTGAAATTTTCTACTTAGTAAATTCATACAACGACAAAACGTTGAACGGTTGTAACGATTGTTGTATAGATTAGTAACGGGAATACTATATAGTAGTTATACATATATTGCATATATTAACACAACGAGACGTTACTTAAAATAAATAAATTATAAAAATTAAGAAAATTAATTATATATGCATATTTGGAAGTTTTTTCAATAACTTTTTTCTTATTTAGCATATTTCCGTGTTTCGTATTGTGTCATACTTATTCAGTGTTATTTTTTCTTTTTTACTTCTCGTACATTATATGTACATATGTGTATGAATGTATGTAACATAACAAGTAACGGTATTTAAGTGAAAAATTACTTTGCAACAAATTTTTATAAGAAAATTAAAAATGTATAAATGAATTTTTTATAGTGAAATATAAGAGGAAACATAATTAAGTGTGTATAATATATGATTCTTGGCATATTTGTTATATATGTATGCATTACTAAGGAAAAAGGCTTAACCTTAGGGAAAGAGTGTGTAATTTTCTTTTTGTAAAACATATTATGACATTATAAAATATTAAAGAAAATCGAGAATGTAGTTTTCGTTTTAAGCTTCGTACCAATCGTTAGTAAATACTACAGTAACAACAACAGAAACAACATTGGCAAATCAAGAAAGCAGCAGAGACAAAAAAACGATTTTTCCCTTACACCAGCCAGAAAAATTAATGTTAGTGGGCAAAAAAACACGAAAAATGGTATAAAAAACGGTTTATAATTTGCCATTTTCCACTATGCCATTAGAGCATTGAGCCAAAGGCAGCCAAAAGGCTGTGAAAAAATATAATTCTAGTGTTAAAAATCAATAAAATGGCTACAAAAATACCAGCAATCATAATAACAACTACAACAGCAGCACCAACAACAACAAACATTTTCAGAAAATCAATTTTTCTAATAAATAACCTAAATATTCACATTTTATATAAATAAAAAAAAGTAAAAACGAAAGAAATTAATAATAATAAAAAAATGCAACAGCAATAACAAAAAACTCAATATAAATGAAGAAGAAATCTAGGTGCCAGCATTTTTATCATCATCATCAACAACAGCAACAACAACAACAAAAGCAGCCAAAACAACAACAGCAAGTCCTAAAACAAAAACAGCATCAGGAGCAGCAAATAAAATTTAAACGAGATAAAACCAGAGTAGAGCAAATTGATAAAAATACAAAAAGCTGAAATCTGTCAAAGTGCTTAAGAGTGTGTGTGTGTGTGCATGTGTGTTTTTCTGTATGTGTACGTGTGTATAAAAATGTGTAACATGTAGTATATTGTAAGGCTGTGTACTACTTGTGTGTACTTAAAGAATTTATATTCTTAAATGCTGAAAGAAAAAATATCTGTTAAAAGCTAAAATTATTCAAAAACATACACATATGCGAAGGCCCGTTTACATTGCAAAAAAAATCACACACGGAATAAAGTAAAGAAAGCAAAACAAATTCACAAAAATGTTAAAATTTTTATAAAGCCCCCCGAAAAAAAATCAAACTATTTAAACCATAATCAAATTTCCAATAACAAATTATTCTGCTTATACTTTTACAATTTTAACATCATCATCGTGATCCTAATTTTCATTCCCGTCTTTACATTCAACTACATTTCTATTTCAACACTGAAACCGCAGCCAATACTCTCTTTTTTACCGTTTCGTGCCCTTAAACAATGGCTGCTTCGTTATTGGATTTAGATGATTTAATAGAATTTCAATTGGTACGCTTAAAGCTCGAGGAACTAAACTACAAAGATGAATTACAATTGCAACGCCAGCTGTTGGATTTGGATGCACTACAGTGTACACAGAGACGTCTCAAGCAGACCCTAACAAAAAATTTAGCCAACCAGCAGCATCAGGCATTGCAAGTGCCGGAGGCCTCGTCGTGTACGGACTTGCCCTCGTCGCTAGGCGGCGGCATTGGCATACAAGAAAGTGGATCACGTAACAATAACAACAGTACTAGTAGTACGGGTGCCATTGCCCGCATTAGTAGTGGGCGAAGGGGAAAAGGGAATTTGGTCACGGTGGGTGGTAGTGTACAAAATATTAACAATGGTAGTGTAGAAATAGCTATGGAGGATTTGGGTGCTGGAGCTTATGGTGGCGGCAGTGAAGGCGGAAATGGAAGTATACCACGCGGTAATAACAGCTTGCCGAGCTTCAGTGATAGTGACGAAGAGGCCTTCAATATGGATCATCAAAAGGAATTTAGGTAAAACGTTTAAGATATTTCATTTTATTATAACGATATAAGGGTGCGCCCGTAGTTTTCTGCGCAGTGTACTAAACTAATAGTTTAAAAGTCGTAGGTTCGTTTGCGGCCAAAGGTCGTAAGCGTTTCCGCTTTGCATAAAAATAACATAAAAATATAATTTAAGAGTTCTCTGCAATTATATTATAGTCTTCTCAACAATTTATTGCTGTGAAAAATAAATTAAAATATTTTTATAATACAAGAAGTTATGCTTTATATTGGGCCATAAAATTCTCACTACCTTTAAAACTTGGCAATATGGGCGAAGTAGAATGACAATAATTTCTTAATATAATTTTTTCTGCAGCTTATGTTTATTCATAACAACAAGTAGAAAAGAAACTGTTAAAGTAATAGTTCCTATAACTATATTATGATCTATTCAAAAACATATTGTTGTAGGAAATTTATTATACGTTTTTTTTCAGTTACAAGTACAATAGATTATGGGCCATTAAACTTTCTCTATGTAGAAAAATTTCCAATATACTTGGACTAGAATGATAAAAATTTCTTAATATACGTTTTTAGTCAAAGTACCATTGAAAACAAGGCATTTATGAGATGATTTTTTATGTGTTTTGTATTAGTTTTTAATTAGTTTTTAATTAGATTTTTTTGCTTAAGAACAAGCAAAAATCTTTTCGCATTTCCTTTCTCTGAAGCCCACTGTACACACATATCAAATAATTTTTAAGTGCTACATACACCGCATAAACTTATATACATACATTAGATATGAAACAACATACTTCCTTAAATAAATAGTACCTTGCCATAACCATAGGTGTTTACGTTGCAAAACAATTTTGTTTGTAACTGATCATATTATGATAATGATAATATGCGACAATATTATATTATTACGATATTGTAGTTGTATGATAAAATTCTATTAACAAATTTAGCAAAAATTAGATTTTTAACGCGAATTTAATTTGAGCTGAAACTATACAATTCAAAAATACACTCAAAAAATAACGAAGTGAATTTTAGAGAATTTTGCAATTGTGTGTTCAAAATGATTATCGTATGCCTCCAAAAAAAATTTCTTATTGGGATTCAATGAAAATTTTCCTTGCTGTTAATAAAATAAAATAGTATTGAGGATTTAAAAAAAGTCCTCATTTTATTTTAAAAAAGAGTTGCTAATTTTTATTACAATTTGGATACAAAATAGTTTTCGTAGGGCATTAAAGTTTTTTTTTTTTTTTTTTTGTAGTATTCAATACAAAAAAAATTCCTCGCTGCGCGTAAAGAAAATCATATCAAATAAATCTTTAAAAAAACGACTTGATTTTGTAGAAAATTTTACTTAATTTTATTATCAAGATTACTGAATTCCTGGTCTAATATGAAATTTAGAAAAAAATGAATTTCAACTTAAAATTTTAGTTTTTATTTATATCGAAGTTACGAGTATTGTATGTAAATAATTATTATATGCATTATATGTATGTATGTACTTTTTTCGATTGGACAAAAATTCACGACATTATCCCTATTTATGCAGTGCATTGTGCTGGACTTAGGAACATGTATTATGTGATGCGTAGTGCGTTTTCCTGATACTCATATATCGACCACAAATAGATGTGCTCTTAATGAAGAAGGTGTTGTTCGCAAATAACAGCGGATCTCGGGAATATATTCCCTTACTTCATTAGAGCACATTCCATAGTAATAACGATCAAATAGCGAAACATATCCCACTCGGTCTAGTAGCTTTAAAATAGACTTTGTAGCACCGGCCCATACATGAGAGTCAGATGTATGTGGTATAAATGGTAATGATATTACAAGGAGTGAAGTATCTCTTATACCGTCTTAAAAAACCGAAGAACTTGAATGCTTCCTTAGCGATATGCATATACCCTTAAAAGAAATATAATATATTGCTTTCATTTTATTGTTCTAAGAAACATAACATGTTACATCGAATACTTTCCCTCCATATGATGAACATAATAAAATATTTGATATCAATTGTGATTGTATCAACCACGTTTTTGCATTTCGTGTATGTCTGCGAGCAAGTGATGCAATTTTCCAGTTCCCTTAATGAAATATACGGATTCACATGAAAACTAATTATTTCTTTCTTTTAAAAAGAAATCGAGATTACAAGTATTATTGAAATTTAAATTTGAGACCCCTGCCAGTGGCAGAAAAAACCTTGTGGAAGCTTAATATAAAATTACTTTTCCTGGAAAAGATTATTAAAAGTCTAATTTTATTCACGTATTAGAGACAAATTCGCTGAATATACATAAGAAATAGAACTTGTAGTGACAATTTTATAACAAAATCAGTGCAAATTATCTAAATTGGTTCGATTTCTGTATCACAATGTCCGCATTTTAATGACTCCTTTGGAAGCTCTTATTATAACCTCTCAGAAATATCTAAAGCTTTAGCTGCGGGTGGTTATTGTTTTAGGTGGTGGTAAAGACATTAACTTTTTTGTAAACATTTTAAAACAAAATATTTTTATTATTAACATAATTTAGAAACATAATAAATTAAGAATTTAAATTAAAAGGAAAGATACCAACCACGAAAGTTTTAGAACTTATTAACATAAAATAAAACAGTTGTGACATTCGATAAAAATATCAATATGGAAATCAATTAATTGTAAGACTGATTTACTTTAACTGCCTGTTTACGTTAAATGAATTTTCTGTTCAGTATGCAATGTGTTTCAGGAAACTTTTTCTATTTGCCAATACAAGGTAGATTGAAACATTTGGGATGGAAAATGTTGTAAGATATCTTATAAATCGTACTTTATGTGCCGCCAGTTTTATTATCCTGTTTGCTTCAATTTCCTTCCAACCAGCGAATTAAAGAAGTTGCATTTAATAAATTTTATGAAAAAATGCTAAAATAGATTTTTATATATGTATCTAGGTTACGTCAAAAAATATGACCGGAAACACAACAACACTTACTCAATTTGAGTGTAGAATGATTTTCGTTGGCTTCGACGACATTTTTTACTGGATTTCATAAAAAAAAGTCAACGGTCACAGAAAATTCCTTACTTTTTAGAAAATTTTACTTAATTTTAGCAAAATGGTTACTGAACTAAAACTTCAAGCTTTAAGTTAAGATGCAACACGAACCCCTATTTACTCGCTGCATTTATAGAGATATTTTAAGAACGTTTTAAGAAAAGTTGCTGGCCTTAAAATATTTATAAAACAAAAATTTCGAAAGCTATTTGAAGTTATTTTTTTTTAATGTTCAAAATTTTAAGGCCAAGTCTCCATCTATATTAAAAAATAATAAGTAAACCTTGAGAAATCAAACATTAAAACAAAAACAATATAACAAATGTTTGACCTTCTGTTTGTTGGGTTATTTTACGATTATGTACGTATTTGTTAATTTTTATTATGGGTAAAATTTCCTAACACGCGGCTTATTAATATTTGTATTCAATTTGTTTATCATTCAACTTTTGTTATTAAATTTGCGTAATAAATCCAAGAAAATTTGGCCAAGTCATTTTTAATGAAATTCCTGGTCTTGAGTAAAAACAAAATGTAAAAACACTTTTAATTTATTTGCTACGTGCATACATAAATACGTAAGTGTGTGTGTGTGTGTATGTGTGCATGTACTGAAAGTTTAACGTACACATTGATTATGCTGAGACTTGATACAACCATAGACTTATTGTCAACACTCTTTCCCATAAAATTGACAGTTGTGATGTTTTTTCACTGTCTGTTTATCTGCCTTTTTTACTACTGTTCTTTAATCGCGTTTTTCCTTTGTACTTGCTTTCGCCGTCAAATTATATTTCTCATAATCCTTTAGTCTCTAAGTCTATTTCTCTCACGCTCTCTTGTTTTTTTTTAATGAGCGGAAATGCTGCCATTTTTTCATAAACAAGTCACACCACCTAAAGGGCAGGACAGAGTTTTGCCAGAATTTCACATTCCCATAAGGACTGTGTATATAAAAAAGCACAGAAATTCAGGTTGGTAAACTTCCGTTTGTTGGTATGTAGTTCAAAAAGAAAATTAGACGGAATTTTCGACACTAATGAAGTTTATTTTCTTTTTATTTAAAACAAAATCAATGGGTGTGTATTGGGGCATTCAATCTATACTTTGAATTTTACTTTTTCCGACTAATTTTTTTAATCTACATTTTGGAGTATTTGAACATATTTTCGTGTATAATTATTTGCTTGGTCTCATATTTGTTTCTTTTAATGGACGTAAATGCTGCAAACTTTTTAATAAATCAAATTAGAAGCAGCCAAAAGTTATACGTCTTACACATGATCTAAAACATCGTTGGAGATGGTTGTTCAAAATGGTAGACAATATCCTTCGATGTTGATTTAGATCTTATCGGAAATTCAAATATACAAGCCCTAGAAATTTTAAGTAAAACCTTACAATCTATGACGTCATTGTGAAAGAGATTACTAACGATTCCGCTATTATAATTGAACTTATGAAGTCTTGCGAACGATTTAATTAAAAATCTAGAGATCAGATTTTATGAGGGACGAATTCAATTTCGTATTCTTATTCTATTCTCATGAATATTTGCTTGTAGTAAAAGTTATATAAAATAGAGCACAAAAGCAGAGATTAAATATATTAGAAATAAATTTTTGATAAAATGTTTAGTGTTGAACTTTGCCAGGATGAGTCACGACGATGACTGACTATAGAAGGAGCTCGACAGTAATGCAAACACTCTTTTAACAGAATTAACTCAAACTATTAGAGGGCTGGGAAGTTTACAAAATCAAAACAGGATTCTAATTTCACAATAGAAGATTCCAAATGTTTAGAGAAAATCAGAATTGAATAATCTCTATTAGAGATTTCTTTCAATTTCTTGAATATTTACAATAAGTGAAAGTTCAGGTCTTATTGAAACAAAAATAGAATCGCTGAAATCCTAAATCAAATTGTTTTTCAAAAAGATTATTTAAAAAGATGGCTATAAAATATTGAATTAAATAAAAAAACATCTTAGTTGTCTTTGTTAATTATGAATTTTACTTTTTTCTGAACTAGTTCAAATAATAAATAGTTCATGTATTTTTATTCATTGAAATTTATGAAAAATAAAATCAATGAAGAATTTTATCAATCGGTTAATTTGTGATTAATCGATTAACCGATAATTAAAATTTTTCAAGCCAAGACCTTAATTAATCGAACGATTAAAACAGAAACCAGATTAATTTAATATCCTAGTTTGTATAAAAATTTATTGCTTTACACAAGTCTTCTTTTTTGGTAAAAATAGTTTTAAATATGAAATTGAAACATACTAAAAATACTAGATTGAAATAAGTAGTTGC
Source organism: Germaria angustata (assembly GCA_963681545.1). Taxonomy (NCBI): domain Eukaryota; kingdom Metazoa; phylum Arthropoda; class Insecta; order Diptera; family Tachinidae; genus Germaria; species Germaria angustata. Next base: position 94,401,839 of record OY812999.1, on the reverse strand, counting down.
AAATAACATTATTTTAAAAGTTTTATTGATTTTATTTGATTTTGGGGACCTTCTTCATTACAAAAACTTTAACAATTTTGCAACAAAAATATTTAAAATAAGGAATAATAAAACGAAAAATTTTATTTAGCAAACTTAATACATTTTGCACAGAATGAAAAAACACTACTTTAGCCCCTTCTTAGTCTCTTACAATAGGGCTTCTGCAGATTCGTTAACTCTTACCGCAACAGGTGTGTTAATTTGGAGTGTACGTTATAGATTCTCATTTAGTAAACATATATTTGTTGCATGCACCTAATAAGCATTCCTCCCTATCAGGTTATTCAATGCAATGCATGTATTAGATCAAATAGTATCTTAAGATTCATCTTTATGGACTAATTTAATAGTGACAATCTCAATATTCCCTCAATCGCTTCCGTAGGTATGTTGCCTCAAATTTAAAAAGTACAATAAAAATAACAATAGCTGCCAATATCGGCTGCAATTTTTTAAAAAGACTATCTGTAGTGATATTACACAGTAAACGTGATCTCATTTTTATAAAAGGACCAGTCGATTTTAAGATAATTACATCAACCGTTCCGCGAACGCTTTACCTTAGTCAGTTAAGAAAAATCTTACGAAGCTCTCAGGCAATAGATAATGGTGTGATTAGCTTCTCTATACGAAACTCTAAATAAATTAAATTATATGAGTTATAATTAAGTAGCAGCATGTCTTTCTCTACACTAATATCGTTTTTCATTTCCTTTACGCTTGAGGCAAAATAGAGAATATGGTGTATGTTATATAGTTGTAATAGTTGCAGCTGCAGTGTTTGGAACTGACTTCTTTTAATTAATATCATCAACATTTAAAACTACTCCATTTAATGTCAACCCTGTTCTAGTTTTGATTTCTAGATTGTCCTTACAACTCGCTTCAGTTTTGAGGTGTTTAATCTCTGGCAACTCTAATACGTTGTTGGCTTTTCCACAGAAGTTTTTGCACTTCCCCTCACACATACTCTCTCCGTCTCTTGGCTTTAAAACACTTTCTCTTTGTAAATTCTACGATATCTCTCTCAATCATTCCTCTTTCTTGTTTCCTTTAAAATAAGGTCACGTGTGGCTTGCACGAAAAATAACTTTTATAAAAGTTGTATGTTTTACATGCAATGAATGCATTGGCGTGTTTTGAGTTCTTTATTAATGCTTAAGTTTTTTTTTTATTTATTTTCTTTAATTAAAATTGCTTTGATGTAATTCTATCAACATTATTCTCTTGTAATCTTTCATTACGACATCCTTTACTTTCTACCACAATTCTTGGCGCTATTAATTAACAACTGTTCGTTACTTAGGTTTTGTTTTAGGAAAGTTTCAATAAAATTTTAGAAAAGTGTTGTTTGCAAGACAAATTGGCAAACTGAAACTCTGATAATTAATGATTATTGAAGCTGTGTATATTTTCATACGTGTGTATGTACGTGTGTATATGAATACCTACATGCAAGTTAGTATGAATCAGTGCCAATTTATGCATATTAATATTTGAACCAAAGGTGCATTGGAGATTTTGATCGTTTTATCTAAAATATTTATTAGAAAGTTCAATACATACATATACACAGAACGTTGTTAATTTTTGGTGTTATTGTTCTTTAGCCTAGGAGTATTACAAAAGATTTTGGTCTACTTAATTTTTTATTATTTTTTTTTTTTTTTTGGTGGCTTCTTTCTTATTAAATTACAGCCCAAACATTTATAATCAAATAGCACACTAAAAAAATTGTGGGGGCCTATTTTATTTTTGAACTGAAGTAAATTTTCTCCTCTACGATGTATCGAAAATTGGGTTCGCTATTTCAAGGATTTTCTTCTCAAAGTTAACTCAAGAATTGGCTCCTCTTCCTAAAGCATTTCTGCTTTACCGGCTTTCGAACGTATGCAAGAGTTACCTCTCTATGATGTGTCGAAAATTGGCTTAGTTTTCCAGAGCATTTCTGCGAAGATGGGCTTCTAGTCCTTGCGCATGGCCTCAGGATGGACTGATACTTTTAGGATTATAAATGTATAATAGATGCTTATTTTATATGTAAGTTTGGGGCTTCATTTCATATACTTTATAATAAATCCCTAATAATGGGTTGATATTTAGTTTTTTTGCTTCATTGGGGATTTCTTTTTAGAATAAAAATTTAATAATACCACGTGTTGCCTAAACGTTAAATAATAAGTTGTGATATAGACGTGATTGGTGTCTTAAACGTGTAAGAATATTTTTGGTCTATAAGGGGGCATATAAATGCACGTACATATGTAAAATGTTTAATACAATAGACTGGGAGCACTGTCTTAGGCTTTCTTAATCGTTAAGCTGCTTTTCGGTTTACAATTCTCGTTTGTTTCATCAATTTATCTTAAATAAACTCAGGCTGGAGTAGCGTTTAAAAATCTATTCTGTATGTGATTTAATTAGAGAAGCTTATGGGACATAAGCATGAAAAATATTCGCTTAGAAACAAAGCAAATGTTTGACCAGGCGGATCCCATATGCCTAAAGTCAAACATAAATACCATCAATTGTCAATATAAAATTGTTTTTCTAAATTTTTTTGCACTTAAAATTTCTCCGCCTCTTACTTTGTTGAAAAATTGCATAGTACTATATTATTTTCGAAAAAAAACCAGTCACACCCATGACGCCTGCATATAAAATTACCGCAATACAGCTACAGCTACAGATTTTTTTCTGCCTGTCAAACTTCATATTTATACTGTATGTAAATTTCTTTCACTTATGCACATGCATACATACTCCTAAGATTAATTCAAATTACAGCTACAGTACGATATATGTGGAAAAACAGATTTACAATCCGTTCTGAATTTCTTTATTCGCAAAGTGAAGAATACGCCTAATGTAAGCTGACAGAATTATACACAGATCTTTTTGCTACATAAATCTTTTTATAGAAGCATCAATTTCACATAACTTATTTGACAAGATTCCACGTAACCAGGCCAAGACCCAGACCAACCCCATGAAATATTTTTTTTTATTTAGAACAAAATAATAGCAAATTTTAAGGAGTTGGTTGCATGCCTTTGAACTTTAAATATGGAAATATGGCCTTATTTTTTGCGTGGTGTCATTTGTTCGCTTATCTAAAATACTTTTTTAGGCTATAAAAAATTTAAATATAGTTTTAAAAAATTTTTGGGAGAAACGTTTAAGATCCTTCTAAAAGCATTTTTCAAAATTGGCCGATTTGAGAAGAAACAAAGTATATTAGATTTAAAATAATAGTTTTTTGAACATTTTTAGGAATTTCTGTATTTAACATATGGACAGCTGAAGAATTTTCTTGGGGTCTTTACAAGCCCTTTAACGAAAAGGAAAATTATATCACTTATGCAAAATTTTCTTCTGGGGAAGCTAAGTACCCCACATACGGACTATATGACGTATATATATTATGCTTTATTGAAAAAAGTCTTATAACGTGTAAGCTTTATGTTAAGCAGCAAATGGCCAAAATATATAATATAATTTAAAAAACTTCCAATCGCCAGTTTAAAAAAATTGTCACTTAAAAAACGAAAATAATAACAGTCACTTCTCGTGCCCCTGTATAATGCACTTAAATTTTCTGCTTTTATTGCTACTCCTATCTCCTCTTCCCTTTCTTAACAAATTATCTAAAGTTCATTTCCTTTGCTCGGGCATCTTGCAAATCATTTGCGTGTTCATATGTGTGTATATCCATACAGACAATTAAAAATTTCCCTTTTAAATGCAATCGCCATCCCTATCGTTTTACCCATTTTTTTGTGTTTTATTATTTATGGATTATTATTTTTAGTTTTATTAAAGCAGGAAAGCAAGTACTTGAGTGTCATTTTGCTACTTTGTTTTAATTTCTTTTTTCTAGAAAAATGTTTCATTGTTATTCCCAAGGAGTGTAGTTTTTTTTATGCAGATATTTTTCTGTTTACTTCATTCCACTTAATTTGTTAATAAAGAGTGTTAATAAGATTTCTACTATGCTTTGCTGGTAGTGCTTTTAGGTTTCCTTGGTAACAAGCTCTACATGTTTTTGAAGAAAACGTATTTGCAGGAAGTATTTCTGTTGGCATAATAAAATTGTCTAATTTTCGCTTTAAATCTTTATAGTATCGCTTAACTCTTGTAATTATTTTTATGATAAATAAAATAAGAAATGTTTGTTTTAATTCTTCAGACAATCTGTCTGTTGTAAAAACCTTTTTCGATATTTAGGGATAAGCTAGATTAGAGCCAAAGGACTCCTAGTTAAATTTGATTCCCTAATATTGCTGGATGGCTTACATTGTTCTTGAATAGATAAGTTCAGCCTGAAATATAGCATCATATGCAAAGCCCATTTAAATGAATTTGTGTTAGTGATAGATGATGTGAGTGATAGATGGTAAATAAAATTCTTTTTCACACAAATTTTTTAAACGAATTAAGAAAATTTACTCAACTGACCTTCGTAGACTAGTAGGTAGTGTACTAGACTCGTAGTGCGAAGGTCCCAGGTTCGAATCCTGCCGCAGAACTCTGGCAGTATGTGTTTGATAAATAAAGGGAGCGCACAACAAGCCTTCACTGGCTTAAGTGTATGTCGTATGACATGGGCTATATCACACCCTATCAACCTAACCTAACCTACTCAGATCGAGATCAAAATGACACCAACACCATTTTCACCAGAATTCTGACAAAATTTAGTTGAAAATTTTGATTTTTTTATAAATATTCGAAGTTATTTATAAAAATCGATTTTATTTTCTAAGATTTTAAAAAAATTCGTCGAATGCTTTATATTTTAAATTTTTTGGTAAACAATGATTTATTTACTCAGAAAGTTCTTGTGAAAACGAGTTTGATATTAACGAGAAGTTCCGGGGATGTCCCGCAATCTAAGCCATAATTCTTATTAAGAAAAATTTATAATAGGATCCTCTACGAATTTGCCACATCTACAGTCTGTAAGAAGAAAATCCGTTTTAGCGAAAAATCGTTTAAGCCAAATAAATTTTGCGTGTAAAAGTGCAAAATTAAATGAAATACACATCACTTCATTTAAAAATTATATAATCGTTCGCCGGCGAAACACCATGCAGCGCCTCTTTATTTTAATTTCGTTGCATGCAGCAGATAAAATCTCAGTTCATAAAATAGTTTTAAGTTCAAAATCTATAAAGATTCGCTTTATTTTTAGTATCATTCATATTTTCGTTGTTCATTTCAAAGAACAATTTCAAAAGTGTTGAGTTCGTATAAGCGAAACAATTGAAGATCTTCCATAAGGGAAAAGTGATTTGTGTAATTTTCTATTTTCACTGAATGAAATTCGGCAGTATTGGCTTTTGTAAATAAGATCAGGGAAGCCTTGGTTCTGGAAAACTGAAAAAATCTTTAACTCAAATGGTTAAAAAGATTATTCCAATTTACGAATGAGTAAAGATTTTAAGTGAATTATGATTTTTATTTTTTTTATTTTTGTAGGTCTCTGGTAATTGAATGGTTTCAAGAACTTCGCGCCAGAACTGAAGATTTTAAATCGGACGAAGAGTCGAGAAGAATGCGAGAAGCCGGCAATGATTCCTATCGTAAAGAACGTCACGCGCTAAAAGCGTGTGACCTCTATACGGAAGCAATATTTTTGGCGCCATCACAAGATAGTATAGCTGCCGCAATGGCGCACGCAAATAGGTCCACAGTATTGCATGACTGCGGGATGTATGAGGTAAGGCAAATTAAAAAAAAATGGATAAATGCAAATAAACCTACATGCTCATTCTCATGCACATAAACACACACACACACATACTTACATTCACAAACACATTCACACACAACTGACGGCGAAACACAAACCAAATCACTGCTTCTATTCGGTTACAATAAGGCAAGAAGCAGTTTGAATAAGAGGTGGCATTGATTGGTTGCTGGTTGGTGTTGCTGATGACAGCATTTTGTCGTTTGTTGTAACCAAGCGAAGTGTACTGGAGTGAAGTGAAGTGTGTGTTTGTGTAGAGTTCAGTGGTGTACGTGTAAATAAGTAACATGCATATAATTATAAGTTCCCTATTATAACTTAATAACAATTATAATAGAAAGGAGTGAGTAAATATTTCCTTTTGGAAATGATTTCAAGCAATTAAAGATTGATTAGGGGTTGTGCTTTAAGCTCAAAAAAGAAGGGGAAAATTAGTTTTGGAAGACCAAATTAACAATGTATTTTTTTCTTTTATTTTTAGCAATCGTATGATGATTGCTTATGTGCCCTGGACTTAGGCTATCCGGAAGAGTATCATCCATTGCTAAAACTGCGTCAAGCCTCTTGTGCCTTAAAAATGCGTAATTTTTCTTTATGCGAACAACATTTGCATGAACTCTTACACATGGAACTCTCGGAAACATTTGAAGCTCGCACCCATGAGCTGTGGCATGAATGTGAAGTGCTGAAAGCCGAAAAGATTGAAATGGGTGTACAGACCGACAACGATTTAATAACTAATGGTACCAAAATCTATGAAGTGTAAGTAATTTAGTGAACAACGCGAATTCGATTAATTCTATCTGAGGTTTCTTTCCCCTATTACAGAGCTTGGTTAGACAATACTAATGTTATAACCACAACTAAAAGCGCCTACATAAGATCCATTGTGGATATACCGAACAATACTCCCGTATTTCAAGAGGAAGCCGCCGTTTTTGTGCCTAGTGGTGCAGCACGTATTTGTGATCACTGTGGCATAACACAATTCGTACCGTTTCCATGCATTTTTTGCTCTAATCGTACAGCCGTCTACTGTTCACGCAAGTGCCGAGCAGCACACGCTTCCATACACGCTCTCGAATGCTATGCCCATCAAATCGAACTCTTCGAAGAGTTCGGTGTAGAGTTCTCAAAGCCACGCTTATTACAACTTGCCTTTCGCATGCTCATCAACGGGTTACCTCAGGTGGTGCCTCATTGTCGCAAAAAACCTACGGTCAGCAAAATGTGGAATGCTTTTAATAGCATACTGACCGAACGTAATTGTAATTCTTCGTCCGCCTCGCTAGCTGCCTCCTCCACATCATACTCTGCCCTATTGCGTTTAGAATCTCACATAGATAAGGAGGAAAAGCCAAGTATGGTTTCTTTTGCCATCGTCGCACATATTCTCGCCATTTATTTGGGCGAGTACACCGACTTTTTCGAATTACTCGAGCTGACAATGCCCGCAGCAGCAAAGCTAGCGCGTCAGGAATGGGAATTGCTCGCGTCCGCTTTGCTGTTGCGCCACATTTGCCAGTTGCGGCACAAAAATCTCGTTCACTGCCCATCTTTTGTGCTGCCCTCCGATCCACATGTGCTCTCGCCCAACGATGAGTTTACACTATGGGAAACGCTGCGCCACGTACGTCGCGGTTATTTACATCTTATAGCCGGAGATGTAACAACTGTGGGATATGCTGTTTTCCCCCAAACTCTCAGCCACTGTCGTCACTCCTGTGTCGATATGATTTATCGGAAAATCAATGGTTGCAAACTGACCGCCTATGCCACTAGTGAAATCGCAGCAGATGCTTGCATTTGCAATTGTTTCGTTAGTGGGAACTATCGACAATCGCTATACAGCCAACGGAAATTACAACTAGCAACAAGGGGCATTGATTGCAACTGCGAAAAATGTTTTCGTCCATATCCTGATGAGGATTTCGTAAGTATTTCTTCCTAGCTATTAAGCAACATTTCTTTCCTGGAAACCAATCCCTATGCATTCCATGCTATTAACATAATTAGTTCTTTTTGTTTTAATTTTCTTTCCTATTATTACTTTTATCGTTTTCAATCTCATTATTGTATTCGATGTTCTATACAATTAATGTTAATTTTTGGTCGTTATACGATTTTTGGTGTTGTGATATGATTGACTGATTGATTGATTGATGTGTATTTATCGTTATTGGGACTTGTACAATCAAGACATTTTATTTTGAAAAATGTGGCGGAGTTTAATTTTGAAATTATGTGCATAGTTTTTTCTTTCATTTCCTACATGTCTATCAAATATTCTCTAATACATTTGCAGACTACTCTGACAGACACGACTCACACAGTTACAGAAACACAAAAATTCACCTTTGAAACGTTGAGAGAATGCTTTACTTGTTAAATTAAAGAAACGGAATGATTTATTGTCTTTTATCATTTTTCATTTTAAATTATTTCGAGCACTTGTGAGAAAAATATTGTCTTTACTTTATTGCAAATACCATTTTTAATTTAATGTAGCAAATTTAATGTGTTTATTTAACATTTCCCATCTTTAGTTTAATTCACTTCTTATAACATCTATCATATTGTCATTATGCACCTTTACACTCATCTCACACACTCACACCTAATCATTCATCTTCTACCATTTTCATATTTCTCTTTTTCCGAGATCTCCTTTCTCAATTTTTGAAGCTCAAGCTGGGAGAAAACACTAATTAAATATGTAAAGTTGTAAGTTAAAGTTAAATCGATAAATAAAAAAACATATTTGCTTCAGCTTGTCATGTTACGCCATACATTTTATATTAATATTATCAAGGCGAATTTATACTAGTAAACCTAACACAACTTTCTCAGTACTTGAGTACTGAGTATACTTATATTTTTTGACATTGAGAAATTAAAAAATTTAGAAAAAAATATCAGCTATGCTGTCAATTCCAGCTGTTATGAATTCGCCTTAAATGTTATTATCTGATAAATGTTTATAAATAAATTTACTTCTTACATCTGGATATACGAGAAAGTCCTTTACGAGTTGTTTGTCGACTCATAAGGGCTAAATAATTTTTTGACCCCTTTAAAGAGTTTTATCAAATTTAATATGAAGACGAAGGCTCTACAAAAACATTTTTTATTGTTTTGTTTTATAACTCTAATGGTGTTAGTGTCAGTTAATATACATATAAGGAAATTTAAAGAGAATTTAATAAACTCGTATAACGATTTTTTACCGGAAAAATGCTTAATAAAGAAAATAAGAGAAGCATGAAGTAGGTATGTTTATTGCAGAAAGCACATAAGTTCAGACGAAAATGCGAAGCCCTAGTCATTATCTTGCAGTATCGTTAGGTTAGGTTGATTGGAGGGGTGTGATAGCCCATGTCATACGACATACACTTAAGCCAGTGAAGGCTTGTTGTGCGCGCCCTTCTAATTATCAGACACAAACTGCCAGAGTTCTGCGGCAGGATTTGAACCTGGGACCTTCGCACTACGAGTCTAGTACACTACCTACTAGTCTACGAAGGTCAGTAGTCTACGAAGGTCAGTTGCAGTATCGTTACTGTATCTAAAAGTGAATAAAGAGAAAGATTCCTGAATAAACGCGATTATGGAATACTAAACGAGCAATTTTTTTTATTTAGTTTAATATGACCTAGATCTAGAGCCTGAATAAAAATAAACATAAATTTAGTTAAATTTGAAAATCAAAGAGATTGAAAAAACCGTACAATAGACAGAAAAATCAACAATATCGAAAGTGTAATCAAGGAAATATTTAAGAATACAAAAAAATTAGTTACTTTGTTCTCATTTGGTTACATTTGTTAAAAAAAAACCACTGGTATACCGACTTTCGCTATTCATTGTTCTTCGAATTTATTCTCCGAATCCTTTTTATTGCCATTATACTAGATAATGCTTTCGTTTTCGGTACAAAAAAGTTTCGGAGTTTGACACAATGGCAATATCAGACGACATAAAAAGATGGTTTTTTGGAATATTATTTCTTGGTACGGTTTTACTATGAGGTATACAAAGGCTATATGCAACTCTAATGTGGACTCCGGAATGTATGCTCGCTAAGAGAATGAATAATAGGAAGGAGGGGAAAGAAAAGACAGAGTACCACCACTACCATTACCTTCCTTCCTTTCTTTTATTTTTCCTTTTGGATACTGGATGAAAAATCAGGTAAAGAAAATGGAATAAGTTTAGGCTATTAGAATCCAAAGATTTTCACAGGACGTACTTTTGATATCTAAAGGCATAGAGCCTAAGAGAGACAGTTTCATATTTTGTCCATACTGAAGACCACACACAAACATTATTAATAATGCAAACAACAATTAACAGTTCAAATTTGGTTTTGTTTTCAATTAAAATAGTTTTATGTTAATTTTCATTTACATTTACAAAATTAGGTAACTAATCTTTCGATGATGTATTTGAACTTTGTGTGGTCCCAAATCGCAAAGGATAAAGGTTGGATTGTATTTAATCTTTGGTCAATAAAAATGTGTAACAGCTAGATCTGCTTCCTTATAACCAAATATCATCAATATGAGAATCAAGGAGTTAATGTTAAGCTGCAATAACAATAACTAGTGCCGTTCGCAGTCCTTTAGGTAACGTTTTATCTATCCATAAGCTGTTTCTTCGTTTTGTAATATCTTGACATAGAAATCGGAATTATTGTTGAAAAAAAAAATTTTGAAAACAATGGAACTATTCAATAGTTAAAAAATATAAATAGTTAAAAAACTGGCACAGTGATTTCTCAAAAATCCGCTCAAACGACTTGAATTTTACATGTTTTAAAAGATAAATTCTTGAAGTGTCGTAAGACCAAGAAAAGATCTTATCCAAGATCTACATTATCCTCAAGTAATATAGTTTTATTTTATGTAGGTGATCTATTTTCTAGCTGATAATAGCTGGACAGTGAAAGTTTTGAACTACATTAACTTATTTGTACAAAAATTTCAGATTAAAGTACCATAGCACTGCTAATACAAAACTCTTATAAAAGAAACAACTTTGAATTGCTTAAAATGGATAAATTTTCGGCCCACTTGAGATCGCCAAATAAACAATGCACTATTTGCATGCTCTCTAGATGACAGAGAAATTATCAAATGTATGGATCAAGTAGAGCCAATGGGACACTTGCTGTTTACTGGCTGGGAAGTGTTTTCATTTTGCGTTAAGATCATATATGTCCTTGAAGGATATAGTATTTTGTCATCATCTCTTCTGGATCAGTTTACTCTACAAATATTGAAATAATCGGCCAGCCGGTAGCCGCTTACAAAACTTTAGATTTTTTAGGTCATTTTAAGAACAAAAAAACTATTAGTTACACAGTTTTAGCACAATCGGTGTCATTTAAATCAACCATTTTACTTATTATTACTTGTAATCAGTTCTGCATACACGTATATAATTAACTCTTTTCATTTATCTATTGTTAACCATCTAATTATACGCCTTTATTTGAACGTTTTATTTTATACATGTTTTAATGTTGTAAATTATATGTACGTATGTATGAGTGTATGTTTTTGTATTCGTAACAAAACTAAACATATATATATTTATAAATATATGCATATATATAGAAAAAAATCCAATACAAAAAAAAAACAAAACAAAAAAACCATATTGCAACCAATACCACTTGACACAAAAATTTCAGCATAAATTTCATCGTTACCGCTGTGATAATCCGAATTGCAAAGAAATCTTTACGCCATCAAATCTTAAACGCACCCGTAATTTGCAATGGTGGAAATCCGATTACTATCGAAGGCCCGAGAACAATGGTTCCGAACTGCTTGTTTGCACCGAATGTGAACAGACACAAAAACTTGAATGGTTTTGGACATTCACCGCTGCCCTGATGGACTGTGATACAATCGAGGAACGTTGCAAACTTTATGCGGCTGTTGAGCGAGCCGATAAACAACTTGTCGACACACACGAATTGAAAGTGGCACTGGCACGTCAATTAGTCGAACAATGTTTATTAATACATAGAGGTACGTTGGACCAATTTGTTTGATAAGACTTTTTTACTTTGGCGTGATTTCTGAAATGCATATTATAAACGTTTCTCTATTTTATATAAAATCGATATGTTCACAATTGTAGCACATTTCTTTTTATAAATATGTACTTAATTGTTATAACAGACATTTTGATTTTAAGTGGAATACAGAACGTAAAAGGATAATATATTTACTAAAATATAATTTAAAATATGGTTAAACTACACAATTGTATCTAATTAAAAGATATTTAAGAATCTTTTTTTTTTTTTTTTTGGAAATACAGTATCTAAAATGTTAAGTAGATTGTGCTAGTTCCATTTTTTTCAATTACTTGTAGTTCTAGTTTAGGTTATTAATAAATATCACCAATTATTTACAAATACTAGTCGCTAGTTTATTTTTTAAGAATTTGTCTAGATTTTTTCATAATGATTTCATAGTATTCATTGTTTTTTTTTATTTATTTTTTAAATATAGTATAACTAATTCCCTCCCTTTATTAATTACCATATTTACAGACTAGTGCGACAGATTTAATAGCTCGTTCCTCGCTACTCTTTCAAGAAATGTATATATTCGTATATATAATAACACCTGTTCGAAACTTTTACATTTTCAATATTTTGTAAAAATATTATTAAGCAACCCTTTCACTCGCTAGAACAAAGAAAATAAGTATTTTTTGTTATTCCGCCTTAAAACTATATTCACATATACATACATAGATCTTTAAGCACAACATCTAGAAAAGTACTCTGGGCAACGAGAATGCTTAAAATCTTTTGGAGAAAAATATTTGAAAAAAAATCTTTTACTAGTTGACCAGTGTAATTTATAGAAAACTCTGTTAAATTTCACACCTTTGAATCTAAACAAATATTTAAATTTAAACTTAAGTTTAAGAATAAATTACAAACATGTACTCTTATATAAAAATCTAATTAAATTAATGTTTCTCTTCTTTTTTTCCGTTTCTTTCAACCACTTTCACAAACAACCTAAAACTATGCAACACAAACCAAAAGAGGGTTCAAAACAACTTGATGAATGGGAGCTTAATAAATTGGGCTCTATTATGCGCAGTGCTTTGCATATAGTATCGGCCCAATATCGTACCTTTAGCATTCAGTATGTCCAGCACATGTCCTATTTTTGGGATGTTATGGCCCTAAGCAATTACAAATGTGGCGATAAGGAATTAATGCAAATGTTACATGCCCTCGAATATATACCCGATGAATACAAGGAGATTTTTATCAACTACTATGAAGACTATATAGCACCAAAATTTGTGGAAGAAACCTATGGCAATATACTCGATACGGAAGTGTAAAGGTAAAACTCACACTCACACCATCTCACAAAAAATTTAAAATGTGTAGAGAATATTAGAAAAGAACTCCCTCCCAAGTAAAACTGAATTCAAATCAATTAATGGAGGAACAAGCAAGCTTAGGAAAAAAAATATATAAAATTTAATTTAATATTGAACTAAGAATATCACATAAACATTATTAAGAACAACAAACGGACTTTAATTGAAAAAAAATTTTTGGGTAGAATTGGCAAAACAATATGGAAGTAAAAAATTTATAAAAAGGCTCTAGAAATTGATCATTAAAAGAGAGAAAGATAGAGAGAGGGAGAGAGTTTGAATACAAGATTTTCAATCTCAACATGTTTGGAAGACTTTGTGCTTTTGTAATTTTATTAATGAAATCAATTCAAAATTATAAAACAAACACTTTTTTAAGCATTTGATACTGTCACACATGAAACACTAACAACTAACACAACAACTTCTTTCAATTGTAATTTATACAGTTGGTCTATAAGGCTGAATCCTTTCGCTTATTTATTTTGTAAAAGTTTGAAACCGTGTTTATATAAAAATCGCCAGAATTTAAATCACAATTATTATCATCGATAAATTCGCTCAAACAACGTCGCGGTAAAAAAGGAACTTCCAAAGAACACAATAAGATCCATAACTTGTGATCCGGAAATAGGGAAAATTCGTATCTTTTCCAATGATATTGACAGAGTATTGTCATTGCAAGTCGTTGTCTTCTTTCGGTTCTGAGGAAATGTTCAAAATATTGTGAAAACAAAAAATTTCTTAACTTGAAAAACGCATTAACGGATACTTTGGAAGCAATGGAAATGTCATTCCCATTTATTCACTGCAAACAAAAAAATCTCTAAAAAAATCAAGATATGCTTTTTAAAATATACTATATAGATGTACTCCGAAATAATTATTTTAAAAATTAATTATTTTTTGTTGGCTTAACTGAGTATATGCCTGCATTCCACTAGCGCTAACCAAATCATAAGACTAAAAAAAAACTATTACTAAAACTATTATACTTATATATTTTGTAAATCACAAGTAGAAAATTATGATTTCATTCCATGGAATTCTCATGTAATATTTGTAGATTTTTTTATAAGTATATGAGTTTGAATAGGTTTCAAACATAATTCGGCTAAAGAGTATCGATGGTTTGATTAGCGCCAGTGAATTACATGCGTGTATGCCAACTACGAACAATTACTTTTTTTCAAATATTCACTATGCAGAATCTTCTGTGCCCTTCGATCGAGAAATTAATTAAAATTAAAACAATCAATGAAATTTTGGAAAAGTTTCTTCATATAGATTTTGAAAAAGTCACATATTCGATTGTTATTTCTTAAGGCTTTGTTTTTATGATTATTTTCTTGTTAGTTTAATCACTTTTTGATAACTCAAGATTTTTTTTTTTTTTTTTTTTGATCTTATCATAAAAAAAATCCCTAATAAAATAATGGTATTTTTATTAAATTTAAGAGATTTTTACAGCAACAGCGCTACCAATAGTTCTATGATAATTACAAATGTTTCAGTTTCATAAGGAGCAGTGGGACTAAACTAAAAATAAGCGTTGAAAAATATGTGTTTCTTCCTCTCTATCTCTCCATCTCTATCTTTCCATCTTATTGTAACAACAATTCAAGTTATTTCTGGAAATAATTTAAATGTTTATAAAAATTTTTAATCAGAAATATTTAATAAAATATAACAGCTTCTCATTAGCCTTGAGAAAAATTGTACTTTTAATTGAAAATTGCTGTACAATTACACAATTTTAAACACGGCGAATTAAATGTATCAGCTGGTGTTAATAGCACAGCTGACTACGGTTTTTTGGAAACTATATCATTAGTTTATAATGCATTTATTGGCCTCTCAGCAACAACCAAATGCACATGAAGGCGAATTTTAATTCGCCTATACAAACGCATTGTATTAATTCGCTTTGGTTCTAACTAAGGCCGAAGAGTAACAATATGCATATTTATCCAGATTAATTTGCGAACGTATTTTTTTCAAAAAAATTATGATAATAGAGAGATCGAAATTTAGGGATGCAGGAATAAATTCCGCGTGATATTGTGTTCATATAAAGGATGACTATTTATTTTTGAAAATTTACAGAAAGTTGTGTGTTAAAAATAATGATAATAGAGATGAGATCGAAATTTAGGGATGCAGGAATAAATTCCGCGTGATTTTGTTTTTATATTAAGGATGACTATTTATTTTTGAAAATTTACAAAAAGTTCTTTGTTAAAAATGTCATCAAAAGTGTCTACATGTGAATTTAATTACCAGAAAAAAGCAGTTAAGATCCCAAACTATTACTCGTAAATTGAAACAGATCAAAGTCCAGCGCAAATCGAGCCCTTATTATCCAGACTAGAATTTAGTTGAACTAGAATTTAGTTGAACTTTGATTCATTTGAGCCCAAAGACAATATATATAAAGGCCACTGGCTCGTACGAGTATATGTACATAATTTGAGAGCACAAGTAAATAGTAAATGCTGCGTTTAATTAAGCGCTACAAATTAACTCACTGAATTCTATACGAAATCATTCAGTCTGGCCAATGAATATGACTTGGGATTAATTTAAGCCACATTGGTTGGTCTCAAAGAACTTTGTGTTTAAAAAGAGAAATTGTGTATTATTGAAGTTCTGCGAAGTTACAATACAAATGCTACATTATATTCATTTTATAACCATTCATTTCTTTACGAAGTTCAGTAGTTTCTGCATCATATCTCAGCTCTTAGGCGTCTTTAAAGTTATGGCGATTCTGCAGCTCGAACTCGATTCCATGTTTGCCATGTTGTCTAATCAACCTTATTACGATTGTCGTTTAAGCCCATGATATACGAAGCTTGATGCAAGGAATCCAATGCATGTCAACATGAGAAACTTTGGCAACTGTTTCATTAAGCATTTAAATAAAAGTTTCAATTAAATAACAACTTACTCGTATAAAAGTTCTTGGAGCTGAAAATTAAGTAAAATATTGTGAAAAATTTTGTTATTCAAAACTCCAGTCTATTTCCAAACTAATTGCTGATTTTTCAAGAAGCCAAACAAACCAAAGAAAAACATGCTACAAAATTCTAAACCGAGCAACAAGGCTCAATTACATTTAAAATATGATTAGACAAAGGGAAAAATAAAAGTAAAGTAGTGATGATAATAATTATATTATAGGATATATATATAATAAATATAACTGGTTACTTAAAAATAATTAAAGGCTAATTAAAGATAATCTCTACACGAAACAAGATCAAAATTTTATTTTAGAAAAATGAATGTAGCAAAAAGCAAGTTTTTTTAGAACAAATTCCTTAATTCATTCACAAGTAACCAAACTGATATTTAAACAAGCCTGTTTATTGAAAAACAAAAATCATTCTCAAAAAAAAATTATAAAAAAACATGTTAAAACCAGCTTAAATAAACAAAAATTAAACCAAAAAGGCTTCAAGCATAAAGCGATTATTTTTTACCTCAAAAAAGGAGACATTTTCAACAAAACAAATAACGATTACTTTTGCTTACGAAAAAAAACGTATAATAATAAGCAAAAAGGTTTTTTTTTTTGGACTAGACTTAAAAACCAGCTAAATTTAAATGAATTTTATGTATAGTTTTATATAAAAGAAAGTTTATTTTTTAACTAAAGTAACTTAGGAACCTCAAAATGAAAAGTAATTTAATAATAAATAATAATAGGAATTACGAGTTACTTTAGCTAAAAATTGTTAGTAATTAAAAACAAATTTATTGAACAAATGACAAGCAAGTAAAATTATAATTAAAACCATTAAAATGTTTATAAATTTTTCAAAACTTAATAACAAAATTTTTTGAGGTAATTTATGTAAATACATTTGCATTGTTTAAACAAAAAATAAACAATAAACAAAAACATACATCCCGAAAAATAAAAATTACTCGCATAAGTTTAATAATGAAAAAAAATAATAATAATAAAACAAACAAGAAACTGATTACTCGTTCTAAAACAAAATAAAAAAAGCAAGAATCTCAAATTTTCTAAATAAAACAAAAACCTGCTCGCTCCTTCAAATTTAATTAAATAAAAGTTAAGCAATCTAGCAATTGAGAATTTATAATTTAAGTTCTTTTTAAGATGCACGTCTCCATGATAAAGCGAATTAGTTTTTGGTGCTGTCGATGAAAAAGTACAAGCGCTGACAGAGTTGTAAAAGAATGTATCAAATTTGCAAATTTGATTCATTGCGAATGCAAAACTTTGAGTGCAAGTTTTTTTTGCATGAAATGAATTGATTTAAAATATGACACAAACACAAATTTTTTAAATATTTGAAATTTTGTTTTGGCCTTAAAAAATTTTGGCTGTGCAATGAATTAGTTCAAATTTTAACTCAGTTTATATATTTTTAAAAATTAATCTAATTAATTTAATTATTAAAAATATTTTAATGCATAAAGAGTTCATTCAAGTTTTAAATCAATTCATCTATTTTTGAAATGAATTCATTAAAAAAATTGTTATTTCATTTCATTCAAAATCTATTTCAATTAAATATTTGAAAAAATATGCATTGAAATAATCACTATTTATTGCTTGAATGGTTCGCTATATTTAACCGACTTAAATAATGAGAAGGTTACCAATTCGTACGCATAACTTTATCATTTGTAAGGTTGGTCCCATAATTCTTTCTTTCGAAAATCGGACGGCAATTAGCCTCCTCCGAAATACTGACAATCGCATAACTGGTTGTTGAGAGTCGTTCATAATAGAAATGTCATCTAAGCAGTTTTATAGCTGACCAAAGGTAAAAAGAAATATTGACGCCCTATAGAAGGCATCTATACTGTTTTTTTTTTTTGGATGAGCAAGACCTTCACGCTAGCTCGCCTTGCGCGGCAGGCCTTCTGTTCTCTCTTCTTCTGGTAGAGAAGGCCTTCCAGATTGGTTTTAATGCCAGACAAACATCTTTCCAAAGGTATTTCTAAATTTGACCTTGTTTTTATTACTGAGTCTTCATTCTTTTGCTAAATAGAATTTAAAATATAGTTCCTTCTCACTTCCCTTCTAATGGGTAGGAAGTTGGGATGTATAGAGCATTTTTTAGAAGGGAGAACCAAAGCCCTCTTGGATGCCTTCTTTGGAAGTTAGAGAAAAATTATAATAAGATGAAAAGAGGCCTTAAAAGAAGACATGAAATTTAAAGGCTTTCTTAGTTTTACCGATGGGGTTATCTAGTACACAACCTTCTCTTCGAGTTCTTATATACTCTTATTTTCTCCATTGGAAAGCCTGGCTGCTTGTGTCTTAGCATCTATATAATCAATCTGTTCGTCGGGCCTTTTCTCCCGTCGTATATGCACATACTCTACAAATGGCAATTCCAACCGAACCATTCTGGATTCTTTCAAGGACCACTGATGAAAAGGGGGCCGTAAATATTTGGTATTCCGTTAAATGATTTTGAATGCGGCTTTACAAAATACATCTTATAAGTATTTTGTTGGAACTAGTAAAATATAAAATCAACTAATCACACACACCATGCGAAACAATTTGCATTTTTCCATAAACAGAACGAAAAAATCAACTTGACCATATCACTTTGACGCGCATCTTATATTTTATCAATTAATTTCTTAATGTTCGTTTTGAAATCACAAAAACTCACAATAAATTATGTATAAAAACAATAAATATTTAATAATTAAAAACAGCATAAGTGAACAAAAGAAGAGGCTTTTTATTATGTTCGGCTTCTAAGAAGCTTTAGTTTTTTAAGCTTTTTAAATTGTAGCATATCAGCATAAGTATACATAAATTTGTTAAAGTATGAAAAATTAAAAAAAGTAAAACAAAAAAACTATGTAAAATCGAATAAATGTAAAACAGCCAGAAAAAAAGCAAATTGTGAGCATATGAAAGAAGAATAAAAATGCGAAGATACATAAATGAGAAGAAATAAAGGCCCAGCCTAAAAATATTAGCGAAATTTAATCAAATAACAACAATTTGCCATTACGACGAGCTAGAGGGAAAATGCAAATTATTGATAATAAACTTGTAATAAAAGAAAAATAAAAGAAACAAATTCAAAATTAAGCCCATTAAAAATTTAAGCAAATTTAATTACAAAAAAAAAAGAATTATAAAAACCAAGGCTTAGACAAATTTATATTATTTAATAAAATCAAAATAAGAAAGAAGAAAAAGATTGTAATTTATTTTCAAAATTTATTATTAAGTAGGTCAAATGAAATAAAATTTAAAAAATTATTAAGTTTAAACAAAAGCTGTGTAATAATTTAATCATTAAAATGAAAACCAAATCCAATATTCATATTTGAAATTAAAAAATCAAAGCGCTAAGCCCAAGACTATTTTTGTTTTTAAGTAGACGATGTCATGAAGCTACAGGCAATGCTTTATTGGAAAATTTAATTGTTTCAGCTGGAGCAATGCTACAGGATGTCTGATATATTGCGTAGCATACACTAACACTACCGGAATTTTTAAATTGAGAATTTTTATGGAAATTTTCTAGTTTCAATGAAATACATATACACAATTCCCAGAAATGGATAAACAAATTAAATGTAAGCTTTTGAGCCAGAGGATGAAGAAAAAAAATATGTTTAGCCCTTGTTTTTTATCATCACGGAAGATGCAGCGAAATGATTTGTATTGGCAACAATCGGTTTGATTATCGCAAAAATAAATCAATTGAAAAAATTGTATTTATCCTGCGGGCCATTAATTTCTGGAACTTGCCGGTAATATAAGTCCCACTTTGAGGAAAATTTTTAGAATAATTAAAACATACTATTTCAGAAACTTTCTGGCAAAATGATATTTCCCAAATCATGAAATTTTTTTTATTATTATTAATTAACAAACACAAACTGCGAAGCTACTTGGCTTATCTGCAGAGACACCGGAGTCTGCGGCAGGAGTCAAACCTGCGACCTTCGGACTACCAGTCTAGTACACTAGCTACTAGTCTACGAAGGCACTCATTTGTATAAAATCCAAAACATTCGAAGGTGTTTTCAACGTTTAAAAAAATTGATAGAATTTAGAAAACAGATTTGGCAAGAATTTTCGGAGTTATTAAAAAAAATAATGCACTGTTTTTAAAATTGCCGATAACGTAATTTTAGTCATTCGAAGCAGTTTCGCAAGTTATGAAAAAATGTTGAGTCTATAAAAACGATCCGAGAACAATTTTTGAAGTGATTAAAAAATGCTGTTTCCTAAACTTTTAAACAATTATGTTTCTCGAAACATTTTCGATTAAGATGAAATTTAAGGAATTCGATGCAGTTTTGAAAGTCTAAAAAATTTTCGTATTCATGTTTTTAAAATGCTGCAAGTTTCTTTTTCGATCGTTTCAAATAATCAGAATAGTTTCCTAGAACTCTAAACACCGACTGCCATGAATTTATCAAATTAAAATTTGTTTCCTTTATATTTTTCACTTAAAGTACAAAGTTTTTCTAACAATTTTGTTTTTCACAGTTGTGACTATGGATTTTTTTATAATTATTCGTTATTCTTAATCATTGAGTTTCCGTAATTTGCAATAGATTTTTTACATATATTAACTTTAGGATAATTTATTTAGAAACTTTCGGAACTTATTGTAATAATTTCGTCATGCTTGGCATTATTTATTTGATTTCATTTTACATTTCGTTTTAGGGATTTCTTAACATTATTAAATTTTGTTATTCTGTTATTTTTTTGTGTTTCCCTTTTTTTAATTAAAAATAGGAAATTTTACCCCATGTGTATACAATTATTT
This sequence comes from Germaria angustata, assembly GCA_963681545.1. Taxonomy (NCBI): domain Eukaryota; kingdom Metazoa; phylum Arthropoda; class Insecta; order Diptera; family Tachinidae; genus Germaria; species Germaria angustata. The sequence continues at coordinate 94,380,815 of OY812999.1, read as the reverse complement.
TCTGTTTTAGATTCCAATTGTTTCCTGGGCTATTTTAAATTCTAGCGTTTACTTTTTTTTAATTTGTATAATTTGCTACGCAATTAGGGATTTCCTTTACAGCTGAAAATTGTTGTCGTTTTTAGCAAATTTTTTTAGTTTTTTTTTTGCATTTTTAGCAGTTTTCAATTTTTTTTATTTTATAAAAATTTCATACTTTTCGTTTAAGCCATATTTCTAAGACAGTTTCCCGAAATTCTTTACGATTTTGATATGCAACAAATCTTCATTTTCAATTTCTCAGGTTAATTCCTTTTTTTCGATTTAAAGAAAAAAAAACACTACAGCTTTTAAATTTTATTGCATTTTCTTTTACACCTGCTTTTTCATGTTTGTTCGATTTGAGACATGATGTGTCTTCTTTTCTATTTATATTTCTTTTAGTTTAATCTTCATCTCGCAAAACTGTCAACTATTTCAGTTTAATCCATTTTCTAATCTCCAATGCTTTTCGCGGCTTGAGTGATTTTCTTTTTTTTATAACTTTTCTCTTCTCCTATTACATCTATTCCTTTTGTCATTTACGATTTCCGTTTTTTGAGTCAGTCTGGTAATTTTGTGTTTTTAATTTGAATTATTCGTATGCATGTGCGAATAATTGCCGCGAATATAATATAGTAGTAAAAGTGGAGAAAGTATATGGCACATAAACAATACAAAATTGGTAAAAATTATAAATTTTTAACACTTTTCATTCATTTTATTTTTTTTTTTATTTATTAGGAAACAATTTTTTTTTAAATAGTCCTGGGTATAGCACGGTGCTTAATTAACTGCATTAATTTTAATTATTTAAATAAATAAATAAAAACTACTGTTGTTCTTATTTTAATTAATATTAATTTTTTGCTATTATTTAATAAATTTTTATCAATCGAATAAATGAAACATTTAACGAGTAATCGTTTTGAACTAATTGAATATTATGTTTTTTTAGCAGATCGTAACACTGTGGTGTAATATATCTCCATTTTTAATATAAAAAATGGGCTCATCTCCATTACTTTTTGTTGGAAGCTGGAATCTTTATAATAGTACTCGTAGTACTGCTTTTAAATATAAGGAAAATGTTTCTGATCGATGTCATAATTTTCACAACAGGAAATATGAAACTAGAACGCATAGAAGAATGAGTATGTCAGCTGTCAAGCACTTCATCCCAACCATCAGTCTATTCACTCTATTTAGATTCATATACGAGTATTTAACCAATCGATTGTATCCCTAATGATTTTTATTTCTCATCTCTCACCATTTGGTTAATACGAAGTCCATTAGCGCTTTCAAAACTTTTTATCTTTTATTATACTCAATCTTTTACCATTTGCTCTAGACGAGTCCAACCAAATAAATCTATTGAATTTATTTTCAACAGTTCGACATCGTGGGACCGGCTTGCAGCATTTTAAAGTAGATTTTTTAATAAATTTCAAGTTTGCCGTACATATTCGATTGATTTCGCTGAAATGAGTAATTTATTGGCCGCTTGTTGGAGCGTGTTTGTTATCGATACATTTTGTATAACATGCATTTCAGGATTTTTATGATTTTTGAGTAAAATCGAAATATTTAGCAGTTGTCGACAGCTTTTCGTGATTATTTTGTTTTTAATGAAATTTATATTTATTTCATTAATTTTGAAATTTTCATTTTTTTACTTATAAAGATGAGGTTTTTGATGAACTTTGGGAATTTTAGAAAAATTTTGATTTTTGGCTAGTATTTCTTCCCATTCCCTTAGATATATTTTATAATAATTGTCGATTTCTTCACTTTTTAATCACTTCTGAACAATATTTTAACATCGTTATGATTTTGGTGAGTTTTTAAATTATTTTTTTAACACTTTTTTTAGATTGATATTTGTGTAAATTTTTATATGCATGTTTGCCTTTACGACGAATATTTTAATTGTGAATATTTTGTGGTGATATTTACAATTTTTAGATGAATTTAGTTTTTAAGACTTTCCAGTTATTGACTGATTTTATACCTCAGTTACATTATTTTTCTATAAATTATTCAAGGTCCAAACATTATAACACAATTAATTATAATGTTTATTTGATGCAACATTAGAAGTGAATTTCGTTTTATCCTTATCTTTACGTGAAATAGATATGAATTTGTTTTTTTTTTTTTTTGTTTTTTGTGAATATTTAGGTTTACGATTCATTCCTTTTTCTAATAATTTTTTCAATGACACACCTATTAAGAAGCCTTTTTATATCGTGTACAATAAAACCCATAACAGCCTTTGTCGGGAATCTGTAACTTAAATGATAATAGTCTAAAGGTGAAGCACTAATTATCCTGTCACCCATATGAATGCAGAATAAATTACAAAATTTCAAACGAAATGATTAGTTTGAAAATTAACTTTCCATTTTTCGTACAAGTATAATACATAAATATAGTAGCTGATCTTCTACATTTTCGTGTCATTTTCATTCATTCAGTTTGTAATTTTTTTTTTTTATTTCTTTAACACAATTTAATTGAACACTTATGAACCTTAATTGCCTTATTCGTATTAACAAAACAAGATTACGTTGGGTTTTAAATAGTGTTTCAAAAATCATTTTTTATGAATAAGGGCCTAACGACAATTAGTCGATCTTATAGCTTTACGCTTTGCCTGTCCATCTTTCTATCCATCTGAAACCATTTGTTTTAATTAATTTTTTTTCCGAAATTATTGTTTGTGACCAACTTCCATGCAGAAATATTTTATTTAGACACTATCTGTTGGGATTTTGTCCTAATAGTTAAAATATAAAAAAAACCTCGCCTATTTTTCTAAATCATTAAAAATATTACCGAAATTTCATTAAACAATATATATTTTTATGATTATGATTTTTAAAACAAAATACCGAAAAACTAACACAAGTTAATAAACAATATTCGAACATTAAACAGTCAAATGGAATTAATAATTAAATAAGAATTTTGTAATTTAAACAACGCAATTTTAATACATTTAAAGAACCAATTTCAGTAAAACAATAAAAAATATATTTTAAATAATTTTTTTTTCTTTTTTTTTAATAAAAACAAATATAATATTAAAAGCTGATTACCGGATTTAAGAAAAGTTAATAAAATATACAAAAAAAAAATGCATTAAAGAAATAAAATAACAAATTTGTAACAAATTTGAATGCAAATGAAAAAGGACAGAAATTTTAATTTGGCTTTGTTTCAAAGAGGTAGGTTTTGCGATGAAAATTTTAAGAGTTTCACTTTTAGAATAGTACATACATATAAACATAATTAAAAAAAGTTTTCTAACTTACCTTTATATATTTTTCTTTGCCAAATTTGCTGACCAATTCGTTGAAACAGAATAGCATTAAGAAATTGTAATTTTCGCTGAGAAGAAATTGCAGTTTTGTAGTATTTTGTTAAGTGTGGATGATTAGTATATGTTAATAATGATTTAGTTAGATAAATGATCCAGATTTACATTTAGTTAGGAAATTGAATAGTTAAGTATGATGGATTGTAGATGGATTTTAGTAATTGACTACCTAAGGAAATTAAAAATATCTATTATTAATATTATCACAATTATATGGAATGAAAGAAAAATAATAATAAACTAAACATATTTAAAGATTTTGATTGTATTAGTTTTCTTTTTTTTCTTCCTATTTGATACGTTGGTAGCTTTAAAGAATATGGGATAGAACTCCATAAATACAATTTGGAAAACTTAGTAACAAAAATTTATTCAAATAACGAATAAAGGGAATTTAATAAAATTTAAATTTACAAATTTTAAAAATAAAATTGGTTCTATCCTTTAGATTAAAAACAATACCAAAAAACCAAAATTTATTTTTGTTTCTAATATGCAAAAATGTTCCAACAGAAAATACTTTTAAAATTATAAAAACCGGTAGTTATAGTAATAATTATTGTGCTTTAGGTTGCTTTAAGAATGATAAATTAAAAATCTCAAATATTTTTTAAACATTTCGAACATTATGATTCAAATTTATTTTCTTCTAATTTAACTCTTGGAATTTTTTTTTTCGAAACTCAGCTTACCTTTAGCGGCAACATTTCTATTATTTTCCAATTTATAGTGGCTGTGTAACAACTTTAAAAAAATTCTATTTACAACGATTAACACGACGCATTTAAAGTTATTCTTTTATAAGAGCAAATTAAAGCATTATATCAAAGTCTTCTCTTTGACAAAATATTCCGATCGATTTAAATGTACAAATAAAACAGACGCTGCTAAACGAGCCTGTAGCTCTTGTTGAGCTAAATCATGAGCCCATTCAACTCGTCCCCAGAATTTCAATTGATATTCCTCTTCCAAGCGGGCTAAAGTGACAGCTTTATCGACCGATATGTGTTGGTCTATCACAGCAAAGGCTAATGTAATAGATTTTAAAGTATCGACAGCAAAAACAAAACCTTAAAGAAAAATAATCGTTAACTATATGACTTAATCACTTTAAACTGCAACATATCGCTTACCATGAAGTACCTCATCCGAATGTGATAATAAATATTTGGATATTTTCATTTTATCTTCAGCCCTTATTTGAGGCGGTGTTATATTCATGGTTTTTTGTAAATTTGTACCATAACGCTCATTAAACCATTTAATTATGGGATCCCACTCATTGCGCTGCAATTCATGCAAATCCTTTTCATCACCATACTGAAAAAGTATTGTGTCCGTGGGTACATAATTTAGCAAATAGTTCACCATATCAATTTTCGTATGATTATTGGGATTATCTATAGCTGTAAAGCATAAAGCTGACAAGTGCATTTTGGAACGTTCTATACGTTGTTTTTGGTTTTCAAATTCTGTTGCCACAGCTATAGCCAAAGGTTCACTCTTTACCGCGAATGGTGCTCCTTTTGGCGTTTTCAATTTGCGGTGATCTAGTGTTACCTCATACTTGCCATCATTATAGAGGACTGAGGTATTTTTATAGAAACGCTTTGGAAGACTAGCTGGATAGCGAAATACAAAATTAGAGGTTAAATAACACCTTTATGAAGAAATTCTTACGTGCCGGCTTTCGTTTTCTTACCATATAAACGTTTGATGATGATATTTTCTTGCTGTATTACTTGCTGGCATATTGGTCTTATAAAGTTATAAAAGCTACTCATAACAACTATAATCTTTTCTCTTATAATTTGATGATTTTCTGGGCAAAGTAAATTTTCACAAACGAAAAACCAGAAACAAATATGAGCAGAGTCACAAGCCAATATAATTTTTCCAACGTCGCCGTTAGTATTTTGCGGCAGTGGACTCCTTTCAAATTAATAACTCCCCGTCTACATTGGCAATTTTGTTGCATGTAATTCTGCTGCAGAATTGCTTTAGTGTCCACATTAGAATAAATCTAGTGTTGCAATTCTTGTTTAAAAACGTATGTAAAACATAAACTAGAACTAGACTCGACAACTTTGTAAACATGCATAAAGTTTGTGTGAAAGAGATAGCAAAGCTATTTGTTTTTATATAGATATCTCTTCTTACAAACTTTATGCACGTTATACAAAGTTTATGCAAAATATGATTCGGACCCTTTTTATACGTCAAAGTTGAGTACTCTGGTTGAGTACTCTGTGATGTAAAACATCAAATACAACAACACCAAACATCAAGCTGAATAGTGACGATAGCAAAGCAAAACAGAATTGCAGAGAACACGAAACTCTGTACCCCTTCCCTAGCTTCATACCTCTCTCTCCTAAAACAACCAAGAATTGCTGCAACTAAGTTGCAAGTGTGGACAGTGAGTAAGAAAAAACTTACTGGATTTTTTTAATTCGCTGCCTGTTTCACGATGTCGAACGACATCGTTCGCTTTCATAAATACGTTTGAAACAGCAACAAATTTTAAAATGTTGTTTTTGCTTTGAATGTATTTAAGCACGCAAACGATGTCGTTCGACATCGTGAAACAGGCAGTCGTTTCTTGTTTATTCTTAATAACTGCATATTGATACGCTTTTCATGGCACACTTCGATATAAAATCGTAAATCAGTATGTATAATACAGATAAAACCATATAATTAATGATACATATGCGTGAAGATGCAAAAATTTATGTAAAAGCAACAGTTATGTACAAAAATAGAACACTTTTCAACTTTGAAGACGTATAGCCGATTTAATATATATAGTTTGTGCACATCCAGAAAAAACTACCCGTAAGTAATATCATTTTTCCTTAAATAGGGTCTGTAATGTGAGCGTTAGAAGGGGACAAAGAATTTCCTTAACTCTCTCGCTTTTTCTCACTAAAAGATCTGGGGGCAAATTACGGCATTCGATATCGAACGAAATTTCAAACAAAATTTTCTTGAATTGTATTGAAATTTCGATCGATATCGAATGCCGTAATTTGCCCCCAGAATAGCTCTGACAAGCGTACAAACATTCTTCCTTGATATTCATTATATATTTTTGACAGGTTGGTAACTCTATGCAGTTGCATATCTAATACGTTAATAAGCAACTCTACGTATTATCTTATGTATCTATCTGGCATCACTTAAAATTCTCAGTTGTCAATACACAAAAAAGGCGAATATCGGTATCAAAGATAACAAGAAAAAAGCTATAGTTTTTCTGCAACGGGAGCAAGCACACTTAATTTTTCTGAGCAAAAGAGTGAATTCTTTTTTTTTTACAAATTATACAACTATAATTCGAAAAGTAAGATTAGTTTTCATAATTATAATTGATAAGTAACTTGTAGTACAATTTTATAATATATTTTAGCTAGGAAAATCCCAAAATGAGTGTCGAAGAGGAAGTTTTTAAAATACAAAAGAAAATGAGCAAAATCACAACAAATGATGGCACGGTAAGATGTATTTAAATATAATAATAAATGTAGAACAAATTAATGATCAATTCATAAAGTTTGGTATGGCACTAGCATATACAGAAATATATCGGCCAAAAAAGAAAATCATAAATAGCATTTAGTGTGTGTGTCTCATGCGCGCCTTTTACTTTTCATTGCAAACACCATCGAGTTGGTACAGCTAGCCGGTGTTTTCTGCTTGGTGCTAATGCAATAGTGACTTCCAAACTGTATAAAAATGTGGGCGCTGGGTTTGTAGCTAGACTTAAAACTAAAAATTGTATTTGGTATAGCAGGGCTATACTTGAAACTTTCCGCTAACATCAGACTCGATTTGAGAAGCCCATAAAAGTGCATGGACCTGTAAACCGATTTAACAAAAATATATAGGAATTATTTGGAAAAAAAACGCTGTTTTCGAAAATAATATATGTCTAATGATTAAGCAGATTCTGATAAAATTTTTCACCATTTTAAGAAATACTGAAATTCTAAAATCTATTTAACTTTTAAGTAGAATGTAGGAAACTGTATTCTGCAAGAGTTAGCGGTTTATACACGCAAACACATGCGCACATCATTCCGAAAATATTCCTAACCGCTTCCTGAGACCTAAATCTGATGAGAATTTTATCTTCGATAATAAATGTGAGATCTGTAACTTTCCATATTTGATCCGGAAGTTAAAGGAACAATTTTAATTTATTAGTTAAAAATTCAGTTATTGTTTTATCTTGCTTTTAGGGTCAAGAACAAGCTTTGGATTTACTGAAGGCCTTGCAGTCCCTTAATATTAATTTGGACATTTTGACAAAAACTCGTATTGGCATGACGGTTAATGAATTGCGCAAAAGCAGCAAGGATGAAGAGGTGATTGCACTGGCCAAAACCTTAATAAAAAACTGGAAACGTTTCTTGGCCACGCCGGGAACAGCAACAGGCAAGGAATCCAGCAAGTCGAGTAGTGATGGCAAAACTTCATCGGCTAGCAAATCGAACTCTTCATCCAGCAAAGATAAGGAAAAAAATTCTACCACTTCCTCCTCTAAAGACAAAGATAAGAAAGATGAGAAGAAATCTTCAGCATCAATGACAACCAAAGATGAACGCAGACCCTTACAAACCTGTTTTCCTGCATCGTCGGGAATGACTGATGCTGTGCGCTTGAAATGCCGCGAAATGCTATGCAATGCACTTAAAGTGGGCGAAGCTATGGAAGGCTGCCCGGAGCCCGAAGAAATGGCCATCGAACTGGAGGAGGCAATTTATGCTGAGTTTAAAAATACCGATATGAAATACAAAAATCGTATACGTTCTAGAGTAGCCAATTTAAAAGACGCCAAAAATCCCACCTTACGAGGTAATTATATGTGTGGCGCCATCACAGCGCAGCAATTGGCAAAAATGACGCCCGAAGAAATGGCCAGTGATGAGATGAAGAAGCTGAGAGAGAAATTTGTTAAAGAGGCCATTAATGATGCCCAATTGGCAACTGTGCAAGGTACCAAGACGGATCTACTAAAATGTGGCAAATGTAAGAAACGCAACTGTACCTACAATCAACTGCAGACTCGATCATCTGATGAACCTATGACAACTTTCGTCATGTGTAACGAATGCGGTAATCGCTGGAAATTCTGCTGAAAAATTGATCTCAGCTAAAGCACATCCAATTCCGCCACCACCCTCTAATAGAAGCGACTACTATCATTTATCCATATTGATATAATTTTATTTTCTGAATAATTCCTCAAACTAAATGTGTAATTATTTTTTTGGTTTGTATTTTTTAATCGTTTATAGTATATAATTGATATCTTCTTGACTTGCAACTTCTTGCCTACATAATTATGTAGCAAGTGTTTTTTTATTATTAAAATGTTTGAGAAATTGGTTGAAATATTAGTAAAACTTTAGTCATTGTAAAGACTTCATATATCGTGAATGATATGTATTGATAAAAATACTGGTTTTGTTTTGTAAATAAACAGTATTTGAAAAGGAGTTGATATCCTTAAAACAAAATGCTCTTGTTAATTGGACAAAATGCATTAAATTTATTTAAAAAATGAATAAAATACCTAAAAGAATTATTAAGTAATTTAAATAAAAATAATGTTTCATTAAACGAGCAAAGTTTATTAAAGTAGAATGTTTTGAAAATAAAGAAAAAAAACTTTTTGTGTAGTTAAAGAATACATTAACATGTTTTAATGTCAAGCAAAAAAGGAACATTCCCCTTTAGAAAAAATATGTTGTCAATTATTGTAATAATTGGAAAGCTTCATTCAATGGTTACCATGATGCCTCAGTAAGAAAAAGGCAACATAAATATGTAACGTGCATATGTATATACATACAAATGTACTAATGCGAGTTTTGATCCCTTTTTACTGAAAATCAAAAGAGGATTATTTTAACTTTTTTTAATATTTTCCTAGGTTTTTCTCCCCACAAGTAGGTCATTTATAAAGCGACTTGAGTGTTTTCTGTTTTGTTTGTTCCCTTTTCAGAAGTGAGGAGCGCTACACTTAAGTATATAAAGTAAAAATTCCTTATGAACATATTCCTGGATATTTTTCATCTCATTAATTTTAGTTATTGTAATTTTTAGTGTTTATTTTTCCTGTGTTTTTACAATATAAATTATTTACATTTATGCGATAAGAGGGAGTTTATCTTCGATTTATCTTAGTATTACGAATATCAAAAAGCTCACAAGTTCCATGTTAAAGAATATAGTGGAAAAATTTAATTTAAAAAACCGACCTAGTGATCTTTCAATAAGAAAAAATTAAAAATTAATAGATATACAGGCAGTTCTCCTATAAATACAACAATCCACTGAAAAAAGTTTAAACAAATGTAATATTAGGATTCGGAAGTAGTGCAAATACGCATAATTTTTAATGTTCACTTTTGATCCTATTTACCATTATAGAAGCTTTATTTATTATTTACTTTTTTAGTGTTTCAACATAGAAAATATATTAATATTAAATATAACTTTGACATCTGGAAGGCCAGTAGTTAGGATTTCTTTTTGTGTGAAAATACTACCAGAAAATGTAGTTTTAATGTAGGTTTTAAGAAATAAGAATTTTTTATAAAATAAACTTTTCGAATTAAGTTTCACAGATTTGTGGAAAAAATTTATATTATTAATCAAAAATTTTCCAACTTGACATCCCAGGAAGTTGATAATATGCACTACTGAATTTTTGGAAGCAATAAAAATCAAGAATTGGTGTAATTTACTACGGTAGTTATCAAAGTTATTGATGAGAAAATAACGGTAAATATAGACATTTTTACCTCTACATAAGTAAAACTCAATAAGCATTAGAAAAAAAGCCTAATAAATAATGGTTATTTGTGATTTACAAAAATAAGTATGTGTTTGTTACCTGTTACTACCAAGTTCTAATATTGCTACAATACTTGGAATAAAATTTCATAAACTGTGTTCCATATATCGCGCCAATTATTATATATAAACTATGATATTTGATTTTTCAGACATGTTGTAAGTGTGTTCCAAAACAATTAAATTTCATTACAAATATAAATTATTTATTTATTTGAATGTTAGAAACATACTTAAATGCAAATTAAGCAAATTGTTCTTAGTTTGTTGGTAAGGAAGACAAGACGACGACAAGCTAATACAGGTATGCATGTATTGTCATTACGTTTTGTTCTCCCATTCGTACATATTCACACACAAACACACCAATGAAAAAATATTGCAACCTCCAAGAAGAAAAAAAATTATCAACAAAAACTGACAAAGAAGAAAACGGACTTAATAAATAAGAACTACTTTTAAAAATAATCGGTTTCTTTTTTGTTACCATCAAGCACTTGTTGCATCATTAGTTCAAGCCGGCTAAATATAAAATAACAACAACATTTTACGAAAGTAAATTAAACCCAATTATACTCTCTTTTAAAACAACAAACGATCTAATAAAATTCAGAGAGCAACAGAAAGCCTTACCAAATGAGAGTAAATTTTTTAACAACAACCACAAAGCCGTCAAACAAAATACGCTAAAGTTTAGTACGAGTTTACCTGTCGTCGTGTTAAGTTGTGTTAAACGGGAAAGAGCAGCGTTGGGTGTACAAACAAACAATAGAAAATATAAAAATAATCCAGTAAACGGTTTATTAAAAGTGGTGAGAAATAAAAGAAAAATAACAAGAATTATAATATAAAAAAGAAGCAACAACAAGAAAAAAAGGTGTAGATACTTAAAACAAAAGCGGTTTTTAATATTGTTTTTGCAGTATTTCGTATTTAATTTAATGAAAATAGAAATGAGACGAGAGCATACGCAGAAATAAATAACTGAAGTGAAAATAACTTAAGGAAAATGCAAGATATTAATGAAGTTCATACATACATATTTACCTACATACATATGTATGCACATATGCACATACATATGTATTTACATACACACACGTATGTAAACTTTAGTGCAAAAATAATATAAATATCAAGTGCTTTTTGGTTGTCTGTAGTTTAATAAATAAAATTAATATAAATGATTAAAATAAACTTCAAGTGGCTGCCATCCCATTGCGTTAGAGTGATGGCGTAAAATTTCAATTAAACACATAAAATGAAACCAGGAAGTGCATTCGGGCAAAGTAACCTGTTGAAAGATACATATGTGAATTGACCCATTTATGTAACCTGTTTTAAAATACCAACCATAACTATTTTGTGGAAAAAAAAAAACCAACAACAACAGCAAAGAGGAAAAAAACTTGGATTAACTGTTTTTCTTACTTTTTTCCATTCCATCTCTAGCCAGGTTCTCCAGAATGTATGCCACAAAAACAACAACATCAACAAAATAAAAAAAAGAACCGAAAAGCGTTAATTACTGAATTGGATTAACAAAATAATATTTTTTCACGAATATGGCAAAAGGAAAAAAGGAAAAAAACAGTGCAAAAAATTTATGAAAAATTTAGCACTTTTTCTTAATTATTTCCATTTGATTTCACCTCAAAATTAAATAAAGTAAAATGTTAACTAAACAAAGAGAGAGTGTTAACCCGACCGATAGAGATTGTCAGTTAGAAATTGAGTAAAACAAAGAACAGTAGAGCGTACAGCAGTGCATTCACCTTAAAACCAGACTGCCAGAGACATGTATTAGAAAGAATCTAACAAACACAATATGATATGCTAGTCAAATATACGAGGTTAGGCTAAAAACTTATTTAAAAGCACTAAGAAAACAATTTCGTTCCATTGATTATTTTAACTTGACTAGTTTCGCGGTACATAGCTGGATTAGAAATATAGAAATAATATACATACATATTTTATATAAGAAAATAACTAAGAATGAATTTTAATCCAGATGCTGATATATAACATACAAAAACGGAAAATTAGTAATTCATTTAACATATTATTGTTTGTTGTTGCCTGGATGAGTGTATGCCTGCATTTCATTGGCGCTAACCAAGGGCGTAGCCAGGATATAAAATAGGGTGGTGCCACGAAAATTATGATATTTTATGATTATGATTTTTACGATTATTACAATTTCGATCTATTTGAGGAGTAATCTTCGTGGATCTTCTGAATTGCTAGAATTTTTTCCAAAAATTCATCCTTCTTCTCGATTACCAATCTTCTGTGGACGCTTAGCATACATAGTCCTGCAATATACAATATACTTATTTTTTGATAATAAGTAAAATTGCATATTATTTTACCGTTTAAACGAGCTTCAGTCATTGTGGAGCGCAACCATGTTTTTACTCGCCTTAAAGTGCTAAATGACCGCTCAACAGTTGCAGTAGTGCACGGCTGTGGCAATGAAATTAATAACGCCTTCCTTATATTTGGATAAAATAATCGAGCGTCTTTCAAAATACTCGCCAGCTCTAAGTCGGCTAATTCGCCTTTACACATTTTTTTTGTTGCCAAAAATTATACCAAAGCTCAATTTCTCTTTCCAAATCATCCAACTCATAAAAATGCTCAAACGTTTTTGTGGCATCCTTGAACTCTTCCAGCTTTAAAGAAAGCATGTTTGACAGGTGCAAACAATGAATTTGCAAACGCTGGCCTATTCTCTTCATTAAATCTTCTGTCCAGTGATGAAATTAAAGAATATATATAAGGAATGTATATAGATCACTTCCAGTATTCAGCAGGTGATGAAAATGGTGGATTTGAACGGTGCGTTTGACGAGAAACTATCTTTTTAACAGACATCTCTATTCCTAAATTGGCTGTGTTTTCTTGAATAGAAAAAAGTAATACGTCCACAATACCCTGTGCATTTTTTAATAATTTTATACTGCATGCATGTAAAAAAAATTATTATAGAATTATGTGGGTGCCACGGCCCTCTAGGCCCATACCTCGCTACGCCCATGGCGCTAACGAAATAATCAGCACCCTTTAGCCATATCATGTTTGAAAAACATTCAATAAATAAAATAAATATATAAATAAAATAAATATTTTACGTTTACTTGCTGCCATATACATATATTTCCTGACTTTCCTCTCTGCCACTGTGCTGATATTAGAATCAAAATACAGTGGTCGGCATATTTATTTTGACAAAGTAAAGTGAAGAATTGTTTTATTATTTTTTAATGTTGAAACTGTTATAACGGTACAGTTATCATAATATTTTCTTTCTTCAAATTCTTAAGCACATGTATGAAAAAATATTTTTAAAATCTTTACGCAATCTTATTCTGAAGAGAGAAATGCAATTTGGTATACGAATTTGTAACGGCATAATTATTTTGACATTTTATAATTTCATTTCGTTTTGTTTTTGTGTTAAGCTTCAGTACAAAGCGGTCATTGTTCAGTATTACTTATTAACATTCGATGAAAGATAAATAAAATAATTCTATTACTATTGAGTAAATATGGGAAAAATCTCGGAATTAAGTAACACCGTCAGAAGCGAAATTATAACCAAGTATAATCTTGGCATATCTGTAATAAATATTGCCAAAGAATACAAAGTACCTAGGCAAACCGTTTATTATCAAATAAATAAATATAAAAAAACAAAATCTGTTAACAATTTGCGTCGAACAGGAAGAAAATGTAAAACAACGCGAGCGGAAGATCGACAAATTGTCAGAAAATTTAAATGTAATCCAGGTTTGACACCAAAAGCGGCTGCGTTGGAATATAATTTGCACTCTGACAGACATATCAGCGAAAGAACAGTTCGACGGCGTCTGAAAGAAGCCAACATTAATACATATGTAGCAAGACCAATTCCATGTATAGCTCCAAGAAACCAAATTAAAAGATTAGAATTCGCAAAAAGATATGTAGACAAGCCCCTATCATTCTGGCAAAGTGTCTTATGGACCGATGAAAGTACTTTCGAGTACCATTCGTCAAAGAAAAAAGTTTTTGTCAGACTAGACCAAAAAACTCGAAAAAAAATCGCACCTGTTATCCAAAAAGTTAGCCATGGAGGTGGCACAGTCATGTTCTGGGGCTGTATAGCATACAAAGGCTTGGGAGACTTGGTTCCAATAGAAGGTTCGATGAATCAAAACCAATATTTAAGAATTTTAAATGATCAGGCATTTCCTTCTGGCGATAAGTTGATTGGACAGTCGTTTATTTTTCAACAGGACAATGCGCCATGCCACAAGAGTAAAATGATTAAGACATTTTTGACAGAAAATTGCATTGAAACTTTGGATTGGCCACCGCAAAGTCCAGATTTGAATGTAATTGAAAATGTTTGGTCGTATATAAAGCGCCAAAGAACAGCAAATCTGACAAGAACCAGAGAAGAAACAATATCTGAAGTCAAATCTTTGTGGGAGGGCCTACCAACAAAATACATTCAAAACTTGATCGATTCAGTTCCTAAAAGACTCCGGAAAGTCATTGCCGCTAAAGGAGAATACACATTTTATTAATATTAAAAATATTTAAAAAATTTACAAAACTTGAAATAATATATTTTTGTTTAAAAAGTTAACATATTATATGTCAAAATACTTATGCCAACCCAAAATTTTTAACTTAATTTCATAGAATGCCAATTGAATTTAAAAAGTTATGATTTTATGTTTTTTAATTAGTAAATAAACGATACTTTCATTTGAAAGAAATTTTGAATTTTTTATTATATGTAACTCTGAAAAAATTTTAAAATTGTAAAATTTCTCAGGTGTCAAAATAAATATGCCGACCACTGTACCTTAAGAGCCTTGCCTCGTATTAGATAGCCAGGCAAATAGATAGTCTGACGGGCGGTTAGATAAACGTACAAGATTAAATGGTAAAAATGCTAAAATAAAAGATTGAAATTAAAAAAGCAAAGTATTTTGTTGATGTTGCATTTCTAAGGCACTAACATCGAATTATCTCTCAACACGAGCTTTGAGAGCTTTTTATTTACACATTTATTTATTTATTTTTCTTTACTATTTTTAGAGGAGAGCAAACAAAAGAGAGATGATAATCATACTGTGATCATTTGTACTTGTCTAACAAAAACGCCTAGAAATTTAAACTCATAGAAGAAATCCTAATTTAATTAGCAATTGTATAATTTTTATTAGAAAGTTATAATTTTTAAGAATTTGAAAACTTTATTTGAACCTGTAATTTTTTTGAAATTACCACATTTTGTAGTTGCAATTAAATTTTGAGATTAGTTGGTGGCGGCAGATCGGGTGATTTTGCGAGCCTTATTACACCTATGTGTGCGATTTCCACTATATATCCTTGGAAAATATAAATTTCTTGAATAAATATATGAACATTTCAGAGACATATTTCATTGGCACAATTTATTCAAGTCCAGAAAAACTCCAATAGAAAGATATTCATTGCTTCCAAAGAATCTGTTACTGGATTTTTTCGACTTCTTAGGAAGTCAAGTTGAGGAAATATTAATTAAATTAAAAAGGTACCAATTTCATTATACAGCATCATTATTTAAAATTTAAACTGAATCTATTACTTTCACATAATAAAAAACAGACAAATTCTTACTATTGCAAGTTTTCATCTTTTCAAAACTTATATTTCTATTGGTTATTAAATATGAAATAAATTTTTTTAAAAGAAGAAAAATTAAATACCTACTCTCCTTACAATTCAGTTAGAGGCATTAAAAATGTGAATTCTATAATGACAAGCCTTCTAGTGAGTTATGTTTGCATTGAAATTTCTGAATTTTTATGACTTTTCAGGACGCTCTTTTTTACAGCGTCTCTCCCAAAACAATGTCTTCCCCAAAGCTGTAAGACTAATCTCTGTACATATAAAGTTAGTGCGATTACTCCTTTATATGTATATTGTTGGGGCTGAGGCGGTAATCACACTGGCTGTTAAATATGCCACGATGAGATAATATTTCTAACTAAGTTCAAGTTTAAATCCAGTGGAAAAAATGTTTAACAATATTTTATTATTTGAATAGAAATCAACTGTAATAAGGATTACAATGCAATAAAATGTCTGAGGATTAATATTTGAAGTGATTCCAAAAAATCGAAATATCATAACACCTTGGACGTTACTTCAGATCCAATGAAGAGGATTCAAAAGAGAGAACATCTTGCAATGACAAGCCTGTATTAAAATTATTGAAAAAGATCCGAATTTGTTTACTACTTTCGAATCACAAATTGTGAATCTTATTGGCATCTTTGGAAGTTCTAGTAGTTGTGTAATAATTATAAAATGTGACAAGTGTAAATTAAACTATTATTATTTTAAGTTGCTGTGTCACGGAATTTCATTTAAACTGACTTAATATGAAATGCAGTAAAAGCTGTGCTAACCCTACACTTACCATTTATGATTTGTTTTGCACGCTGAGAGAACACGTCCGTCATTAGGAATAAGTCCCAGACATTGTTTTTTGTATTATAGTCTAGGGTATACAAATATGTTTGCTTCTTAGATATACTTCTTCTTATAGGTAGGGTTTTTAACTTTCAATAAAAATTTTATAGACTGTCAATTTTATTAAGTTTCTAATGATACAAAATTTCGTCGCATAATTTTATGAACCCATAACACTTTTAACAGCACATGTTTTCCTACAAAATTGTCCCATTAACTGACAGTCCGAGTCAACTTTACAATAATTGACAACGTTGCAACTTTGTTGTCTACAATTTAAAGTAGTATATGAAAAAAATTACTATGTACTTGTAAATGCAGCAAATTTGCACAAAACGCCAGGTGCAATAACTTGTTGCAGACCGAACTGGAAGAACGGCAAGAAAACACTTGATTTAATGCAACATAAAAAGAGGCAGCAAAAAAAAAATGAAAAAATTTATGAGCCAAGAATTAAGTGCGTGAAAAAGTTGCATGCCGTATATGTATTTAAAAATATATAATATAAAATACAATTAATATAATTCAATTTTCAATACCGGTCGGCTTGAAACTGTAAAATACGCAGAAAGGAAAAATAGTTTTTTAATAAATGCTTTGAAAATTACAATTAAACGGAAAATAAAAAAATCATAAAAAATTAACAGAAAAGTTAATTAAAGCAAAAAAAAATAACAATAAAAAAATAAATAAAATAAGAAAATAAAAAGCAAGATACCAAAAAATATTAAAGAATAAAAATTAATATGAATCGAAACTTCAAGCCAATACATAAGTAATTCTTAAATAAAAAAATATTTCTTAATATAAATTGATCATTTTGTTTAATTATATCTCCAAAATTCAATTCCAGTGTTTAATATCAACTGATATATAAAAAAATCCCTCACGGTCTTGCAAAATTTTAAGAGAATCTGAACAACAAAAATTCGATAACACATTTTGAGGTGAGTATTAAAATTTTTAATACTGTTTAATTATTTATGATAATTTCGAAACCATTGGCGTTTCAAACTTGTAAAGAAAGAGTACGCGATCCTTTGAATTATAATTTTTTTTTTAATTAGAGCGATAAATAATTTTTTTGCTAAGAATTTATTAAAATTTGTTTAACTTTTTCAGAAAAAAAACGCCTTATATTTTATAAATTGAAATATATCGTTGTATAAAAATAGGTAGTCTCGAAAACCCCTTGTCAAATCAATTTGATAGATTGAGCCATTTTTCGAAACTTGGGACAACTGCTTCCACTGCCAAAAATTTGCAAAAAAAAAAAAAAATCGACGAAATTATTCGAAAACAGCGTTTTTTTAAGCGCTTATAAATTTCCAAAAATATTCATGTTCGAATAAAATTGATAATATAACTAACACGGAAACACTAGGTCCTTAGAATTTTTAACTTGTTTGAAAATACATCATTGCACTGCACTGAATATATTTTTTAACAAATAATTTATATTTTTCCATTTGAAAACCTTTTGATTTTATCAAATGCACAATAGTTTCATTTTATGTTTTTTATTATCATCGAATTAAGAAAATAAACTAATTATTGTCTTACTTCTATTGAGTCGTTCTCAAACAGACATTTTACGATGATCTGATTAGATTGAAAGCTTTTGTCTTTTAGAAAAGTGTCTTGTATATGGCACAAGTAGTCGTGGACTAGAATTATAGCCTCTGCGTGAAGTTATCTTGCTAGGACATAAAATTGGGCCGCCATGGCAGGTATCGATGTTAGTATTGATCTCTCTGTTTTGTTGGAATCACTTAATTGCTATGTACACTAACGATTCAATAAGTCTAAGTAAGAAGTTTCTGATAGCACAGGGTGGCACAAAAGTAATGTTAACTTCGTTAGACGGTCGGCAAGCAGCGATTCATGAAAGGTTTGTACCTTGTACGTGAACGTCTTCAAGTCTCTCAATAACATTCGTTTCAAAAAACGTCTGCTGTTAGGAATTGTAAGGTATTGTCGTCTCATCGATATTCGTGGATTCTCTTTAGCGCCCTTGTCCACTTTCTGCAACATTTGTAGAGAACCCAGTTTACACAAGATGCTCAGCTTAAAGCTTGATCGTATTGTTATATACGGTGGCAAGAAAAATTACCACGAAATTCACGCTGCCTTAAAATACCAAAAAATAAGCGTTCTTCACATAGTAGACCCGAGATGTCACGATTCGGAAGATATTCTATTTTCTATACTTTTCACCCTTACGGCATTCTGCCAGTAACTCCAAAGAAAAAATTGAATTTTTATTTTTTGAAACTTCAAAATCTTCACTTCTGGTGTACTTTGTGGTATCGCAACTTTTCTTGTTCTTAAGTAATTATCTATCCGACTACCCCATAGACGTCAAAACACAATGACATATAACAGTATTTGTAAAAAATTAAGGCTTATTCACATTATGGCATTGCTATTGCGCGAACACTGTATGAAACCGATTTTTTGCTCTTTTGGAATTGCCAAGCAGAAAAAAGTGAAACTGATCATATAATAGTTGAAATTTGTTAATTTGATGACAATGGCTTATAATAAGGCATATTAAACTTAACTTAACAATAACTTCTTTGTTTTGAAGAAAATAAGAGCCTCCAAAGTGAAATTTTTGTTAAATATAAAAACCTTTGTTAATTTCAAGCGCTCATTAGTTTAAGTTTTAACTTTTTGAAATTTTTTCTTCATATTAATTTTTTATTTACTAAATATTTCTGTTTTTTTTTCTTTTTTTTTTTTGTAATCAATGAATGATCTCATTGAATTCATTTGAATATTTATGAAAAGAATTTTGTTTATTATTTTTGGATGACCTGATACGATCATTTTTATTTTTACAATTACAAACTTAATAACGCTGTTGTTTAAAATTATCATTGTTATCATTATAATGTTTCATTGACTTAATTTTAGCTCCGAAACCGGCTCGTTCAATTATAAATTTCTTTTTTATATAAGCTGGTCATTCATTGTTGTTACAACAAAAAAATTATTTTTAATTAACTCTCTTTTTTGTTATTCTCATATACTAGTGTTATTTTTGAAAGTATATTTTATTCCCATTGTCATATGTACATATTTTCTTACGTCCCTCTTTTTTCAGCGGGAGTCATGCTCGAAGTTATAATTGTTTTTTAATGTTTGATTTTTAAAATATTTTGATAATTAGTTTTGTTAATGGTTTTTATTACTTTTAATAATAGTTATTAGGATTTTCACGGATGGTCATTTGAAATATATAATATTTTCAATTAATCACGCCTGACACATTCCAATTAGAATGATTTAAGTTTCATGCAAAGAAAAAATATGGAAATGAATTATCCTCATGGTCATTTTATGTTCCCTTTATCCCAGTTATAATAGAGGCAATACAATTATTCTTGTTAAAACAAAGTTTGAACATTTATTTTTTTTCTCGAATATTTTTATGTGAAATTATATGATCGTCACATCTTAAATGTTCAATTAAATAGCACTGTGTGTAATTTTTTAAGTCGTGCAAAATAACCATATACGGACACCACTACGTGATAAAAGACTAAAAAAAAGACCCGTGTCTCCCAATTTTTCCCAAAGTCATGCACTTTTTTTATGGGCCGCCAAAGATTTGGGGCCTCGGGCTCATATCTTGCAAACCGTTTCGAATTTCGATTTACTCTCTGAGGCAAACTTGTAGCTCTTGTCATAAAGAACAAAAATTGCGAACATATAAAATCAAAAAAACTTCACCTTCCAGATAAAAATCGCAAAAAACTTAAAAAAATTCGATTTTTTTTACCTTTTTCTTTTTTTTTTACCGTTCAAAATTCAAGGAAACAATCAACTACAAAAATTTATCTAAGATCTCAATAAACAAATTTCTACAACATATAAACTTCCTGGGAATAATTCTGAACACCGTTTAGGTAGCGCTTAGGTAGCTGCAAAAGTGAAAAAAGTGACGCGGTGAAAGTTATATAAAGTGCTACAACATAAGGAAGTTTATATGTTGTAGAAATTTGTTTATTGAGATCTTAGGTAAATTTTTGTAGTTGATTGTTTCCTTGAAATTGGGAGACACGGGTCTTTTTTGTAGTCTTTTATCACGTAGTGGTGTCCGTATATGGTTATTTTTTCCGTGTTGCACTGTGTAGTTCTAACAATATTGAAATATATATATATATATATATATATATATATATATATATATATATATATATATACATATATATATATATATATATATATATATATATATATATATATATATATATATATATATATATATATATATATATATATATATATATTAAACACTTCTGTTTACAGTTGAAAATGCAAAAAAATTATATTAAAAAATAGGGATTTCACACATTTAAGAGTGACAACTATTTTCCGGCCAAGATTAAATAATGAAAAATTGAAATATAAAGCAAATGGAAACTGAGAGGAAAACACTTAATTAAAAACATGCGAAGAAAAAACATGGTTGTTACAATCATAATCGTAAAATAGCATTAACGCATTAGAACTAATAGAAATAATCTATGAAAGTAGTAGAAAGAAGAAACAGTTTTCTATTTAAGATATATTTATTTTCAGACACACTATACATATATATTGCTCATTTACTTAGACAACGTCATGACTCAAAATACCAGTTTTACCAAAAATGGGTATAAACTTCATGGTGATCATACGAGCATTTTTAATGAAATTTGTACACAATAAAAAGAACGACATGGTATACAAATGTGAATTTTAATACAAACATTTGGTCTTTTGAGTTATGATGCAGAAAATAAGTGAAATAAATGTCTAAACAGTCCAGGAACACCCGATTTTGACTTTTAGTAATGAACGAAATACATAGCTTTGGAGTCAAATGACAAATGGAAAAGAATGATTTTAAAAAATTTATATATTCTTTAAATTAACTTATAATAATTTTCTTTCTTGACCTAAGGCCTAAATTTTTCTAACTCTAATTCATTTGTTACAAAATTTATATTTGAATTTGGGATCACAGTATAAAGATTTAATTTTCGTTAAAAGCTTTGAACTTTGATATATAAGAAATTTACGGAAATACTCAGAAAAAATTAAAACAATCTAGTATTATAAAAAAATTTAAGTGCAATTAATAATAAAAATTTCATACACAACAAAGTGTTGTTATAAACGATTAAAAAATAATTCGAACAATTTCACTTTCAAGCACGTTTTGTCATATAAGAACTCACCTTTGACAGATTTGTGAGCAAAAACCTATTCAGAAGAATAAAATAAATAAATGGGGTCCAAAACAAAATTTGTAAAGAAAAGAAAACACAATATAAAAATATGACAAAAATTTTTAATACTCTTATTAATGTTTATTTGAATGCATTTATGTATGTATTATAATATCAGGCAGCTCTGCTAATAAAATTCAATTACGTATTACAAAGTTTATAAAATTTTTCCTAATACTTCCCGTTTTATATAAAAAAAAATAGTGAAGATACTAAACACACAAAAATGTGCTACAAATTAAAAAATTAGACTATTACCAAATTTTAATTTAAATCGTTAGAACGCCTTACAACGTATAGATAAAATATTGTCTACATACGAATATGACTGTCTTCCAACGCTTAATTAATTCCAGTCTTTTAATGGTATTTCAAGTTTATAATATTTTAAGTATATATAAATACTACATTTAAACATATAAATATCTTTTCAAAATTATATTTCCACAAATTTTAAAATATACTTCTAAAAAAGTGCCTAACAAAAATTATCTTTTAATAATTACCCTTTAAAAAACACATCTTAAAAATACTTTTTAAAGAAGTATCAATCCAAAAATTAACTCTTAAAAAAGTAACTTTCAAAAAAGTACCTTTTGAAAACGTACATTTTAAAAAAGAACCTTTTAAAAAGTTCTTTTTAAGAAAGTATTTTAAAAAAAGTACCTTTTAAAAAACCTTTTAAGAAAGTACCTTTTAAAAAAGTATATTTTAAAAACGGTACTTAAAGTACTTTTTAAAAAACTATGTTTTGAAAAGGTACTTTTTAAAAAACTACGTCTTGATAAAGTACATTATAAGAAAGTATCTTTAAAAAAGTACCTTTTCGAAAAAGCACCTTTTAAAAGAGTACTTTTTCGAAAAGTACCTTTAAAAAAGTACATTTCGAAAAGCACTTTTGAATGAAAAGTACCTTCTTCAAAAGATATTTAAATACGCTTTAGAAGTGCTATTTGCATAACTCAGATAGTCCACTTCATCTTTTCATATGGATTTTTTTAGTGATTCCTGAACAATTTTTCTAGACGAGTTGACTGTCTGGATTATGTGAACAACATGTAAATCTTTGTAAAGTATGTATCGTATTTCTCAAAACTATATATTTTACGACTGCTCGATTAATCGTTTGTAAAAGGCTTGGATGAAACTCGTGCCATTGTTACTATTAACAAATTTTAAATCAAATTTGCATTTGAATTCACAAAAAACAAGTTGAAAGTGTATTTTTTAATTGTAATTTCATTGAACAAAAAATATCTGAGTGGAAAATTAAAAATTCAAGTTTTTTTTTGTAAATTTGTTAAGGAAATTTATATGTATTGTAACTAATGAACTTTTGTGATGAACTCAAAGGCGATGATGACAAACTTACTGGCTGACTGACTTACTGAATGACAGATAAAGGGGATTTTTATTTACTAGTATTGTGAAAAATCTTTATACGAGTATTTATGTAAAAGTAACTAAAGAGAAGGTGTTGTGGTGATACGTACGTGTATGTCATTAGTGAAAGTTGTTTGAAGATTTTAAAGAGTCTTTGTTTACAAGTTTTAAGATGATGCATTCATTGTTGCTCTTGTTGTTAAAGTTATAGGATTTTTTGATTTTATTTCTCCTAAAGAAATTTTTCTCAATTCAAAAAACTTTACAATGTCATGAGATTGAAATTTTTTATTCATTCGATTTTATATAAATTTTTGCACTTGGATCTTGGACGTGAAAAGCAATAAAAATAACGAAAACTTGTTTTATAATATTTTGTTATTTTTATGCAAAAAGCTTAAAATAATTATACTGGGATTTTTTCAGTTGCACTTGTGAAGAACAATGAAAAGGTAAATAAAAAAATGATGATATCATAAGCATTTTACACTCTTATTTTCCTAAAAGGGCTTAAGTGGCATTTTAGTCATTGTTAAGTTGGCAATATTAAGCGTATGTTTCAATAACCTCTCATGCATAAATAAAATCTACTATTATTCGTTTTTTCTCAGGCTAGTTGTGGAAAAACATTCATGAATATTTATTTCGATAAATAATCTGTCCACCACAGGATGTTTGTGTTACCAAAAATGAAATATTAAAATAATCTAGTTTTTGCACCCCCATTTAAAGAATTTTTTATCGGCACTTTTGGATGGTCCTTGAATTATCTCTGTGTAAAGCGTTATTAAAACAACGCCGTGAAACATTATATGTTTTATTGCTGCGGCTACAATATTATATTCTTTGTAAACAATTAGTCGGAGGGCGCTAAGCCTTCTTCAGAAGAAAATTAAGACTTATCCTTATTAATTTTAATTATTAAAGTCACCACTTAGTCACATTTCAACAAAGTCATGTGTAAATTTCGCCAATAAATTAGTCTCATTTAAAAAACTTGTATATTAGAATTTTGGTGTTCCTGAAAATCATAAGAAATATGATGATTAGACAACAATATGGTTTTTAGGACAGCTTTATATTGATAATATGGCTTGAAAATAAAAATAGGATTTAGTCAGGTTCTGAGACTAGATGAAATATATTGCTACTTGCGTGTTTTTTCTTTATTTTAAAGTCCGCTGTAAGAACTATATTGTTGAATAAAAGCTTCAAATTATTGTTATAGAAACAAATATAATCTTGTGATTCATGATCATAGTATTGTTCAACGTTATTACAATAAGATCAAATGTAATCAAAGTATTGTTAATGAAGAAATTGTCAACTTTAACATCAAAATCTGATTTCCTTAGAGCTAGTGCAATAAATTTTTATTGTTTTTCTTAAATTAAAATATGTACTTATATTAAATTTAATATGAACCAAATGAGAAGTCTATTAAACTTTTATTTAGTATATACATATGTAATTGTGTTTGTCTGTTGCTTAATTTGCTTACATTCGTTTGTAATTGGTAAAAATAAAAAATATAAACGTATATATGCTTGGACTTGCTGGCCGAATTAGCAACTTTCGGCTCATATTGAGCTCGATTTGAGAATAATTTTCAGAATAATTGAGAAAGATACGGTTTCAACACTTGTCGCATTCTTAAGAGTTCAAAAAGGTGATAGAATTCAGAAAAATTATTTAAAAGAAAAGAATGTTTTGGAAAATTTTAGACCAAAATTGTGGCATTTGAAACGGCTTTCCAAGTTTTGAAAATCCATTAGGTCGATTTGACAAGGATCTTCGATGTTATTGAAGGAGCGCATTTTTTCCGAAAAATTTTGGCGACTATATCTGTCGGACAAGTTAATTTATTTTAATGAAATATTTGGCATTTAAAACTTAGTTTTTGAGTTTGAGGACTGATTCGGTTCGGGATTGATCGAAGATTAGCTGAAAACTTATTTCTAAAATATATGTTTTTAATTTATTTTGGAAAAATCTCAAAATCTGTTACGTTGGATTAATTCACATTACAACAACACTTTTACCACAACAATAGATTGTTATGGAGATCATAATTTTTTCTACGCATCTAGGTAGTTGCAAATATTTGGTTTGCACTGTAACTGCTAACTATTAATATTTTTTTAGAAGGAAAAACGATGTGACCCAAAATTGTGATTTTTTTTAAATTATAACTTGTTAAAATTTTTTAATAGACCACTTTTTCAATAGGGAAACATGTAGTATGTAGATAAATTCGATATTCTTTTTCAAGCGATCGTTTGTAAAGTTCGATAATTAGTAAACGTCATGAATGAATGAATAAGTGTAGAGCGAGGAAGATATGACATGAAACAAGCTGTTTGTAGAGTATCAATTTGACAATTATAACGTGAGGGCCAGTATATAACCCCCAAAAAATAGTTTTAATAGTTGGTCACGTTAAGAGCACCTGACGTTATCGTAAATAATACAAGTATTCTTTGGTTGTTTGGGAGCTTTTGTAATGCTTCAGTTAATTTTATACATACGACTTTATACATGTGTGTATGTATATGTAATTTTCATTAATACAGTCTTCTCATTTATGCATCTGTAAACGTATATATGTGAGTATGGTTACATTTTATCTAGTTGTTTTTTGGCATAATAATCGGATAAATTTCCTGTATATTCATGGTTAATTTCTGTAAAAGTCAAATTTAATACATTCATTTATTTTTTTTGGTTCTTTTAATAGTTTTATAATAAATTACTTTCTCATATAAATATATAATTTTTTGAAAATTTATATTAAAAGCAACAACAGTCTAAATAAAATGAGAAACTAAAGAATAATATACATACATATGTATGTATGTATATATTTAGTTACATATATGTATGCGTGTGTAGTTAAAGTTAGTGGGCATGCAACAAGTGTCTTGTTTGAACATTGCAGCACTGGCACTAAGGCAAACTTTCGTCCAAAAACAAATAAATAAAACGACGACCCACCGCTAACAAAACTGTTGCACTTGACTGCATTTATTGTTTATACAAAAAAAAAACCTTTTTGAATTTTTTTCAATGAATCACACAAAAAAAATGTTTTCTCCTGTTTTGAAATGAAAAAATTAAATAAAATAAAATAAACGTGGTAGTAGCAGGCTAATGCAATAAGCTTAAGATTTATTTCAATGTGAAAAATATTAACAAACCGAATGAAAGAGATTTTTATTTTAATAGAGGTTTACGTAAGGAAGTGAAATTTTGAAATAAATTTCCGGTGGCTCATAAGTAATACATACGAGTATAAACGATAAAATTGGCTTTGAATTGCCGACGTAAGCAGTTTTTAGGTTATTTTCGAAAACTAGTGATTTCTGACGAGGCCTCCACAGCAACAAGTGTAGTGCAGAGTCCTGTAGATATACTGCTTCCCGTTGTGCAATTAATTTTAATTTGTCCGTGTCGGATGAGAAATGGAACTTGTCTTAAATTAATACCTGGATAAAAAATGTCTAAAGTTTTTTTCATATTTGAAGTTAACATACTTCTATAGAAAAAGCTTGATACTCTGGAGTAGTCGATATAAGGTTAAGTACGTACGATCCCAAATGATTGCTCCAACTTTCAGCATTTGGCCCTAGGACTTATCTATGGTCTTTGTATTGTAATTTGCAGATTCTCGAATGTAAATGTGAAATTCTTAAGAATAATTAAAATTCGGAGTATTAGCATGTTCCCTGCCTTAGCGGCTTATCTGAGAATAGTCACCAAATTGATATTTCCTGCCAGCTCTTTGATACGTAGCCGTGTGCCATTGCATAGTTGCACATCAATGGGGCTGGCACTGAAACTGTTAGATAGAGCTTATGTTATGGAATATTTCAAAAATTCTACTGTTATCACTCTTCATGTGTCTATTAATATGTATGTTTCTGATTCGCCGAGTAACCCTTACAGTATTTTTTGATAATGTTATTTACGGACTCAATTGCACGAAATATGAAGATTTCTAGTCGTATCTTTGACCACAGTGGCGACGTCTTTAGAAACGCATACATCTCATCCGCCGATGTACATATATATACCACTCATCCAATTTTCTACCAATTTACACAAATAAAAAAAGTTTGGAGCAATAATCTTCTTGATTGGGTCTCGATAAATATCCCATTAATAAGAAGTCGTAAAACTCTTTAGAATTATGATAAAGTCCCAAAATGAAGTTATACACCATACTTTTCTTGACTTAATGAAGGTAGATATCTAGTCGTGGAAAGGCATCATTAAAATTATTGGAAATTATCAAAATTTTCACATCCTAATTTCAGCATTTTAAGTACTTTTTTGGAAGGTCTATTTTTACTGAGATGTTTCTGTCTAACAATGCAGTAGCTGCTCATTTTAGTTTGATTTTTTTAATCATATTATATTTCACTTACACTTGACAACTTAAACAATTTTATATCTTTTCCATTTTTATGTAATCTTATATGCATAACTGTAAATATTTGATAATAAAAACAATAACTGGCCTGTTATTTGAATATTAAAAATATTTCCAAACGTTCAAACTCCGTAACATGTATTCATTTTCTTTCTTCGTTAATTTGATGGCTTCGACGAATTTTTCAACACTCCGTTAACTACACGAGCAGAATAATTAAATATTTTTTTCACCGGACCAAAAATCGAAATTAAAATTTTACCGTTTTTTTTAATGAAAGTGAAAGAAATACTTTTCATTATCACTGAAATTGAAACTTTTTCCCAATGAATTTTTATTAGTAAAGCACTTCCTTTTAAGAACAAAAAAAAAAAAAAAAAAAATACGAAATCGCCAGCAAGAAAAAAGTGAAACGTGAATTTGACACCTTTTAAGGACTTTCAATTCATTTTGGAAGTGAATAAGAAATGACAATAAATATAGTTTCTAATTTTTCGTGAACATTTATTGAATTGGTGCTTTGAATAAGTTTCACTTGACAGTTACTTGTTGCTTAGTGTGTCATATTAAAAAATTTTTTCTCTCTTAACAAAAGTTTAGCTTAAACAAATTCATTTCTGTATTTTAAACTTAAGCACGCGTTCATAAATTGTATTTTCACTTTTTCTTGGTGTTTTTTTTACAATGTGCAGGCTGAAAAAAGAAATACGGGAGCTTGTGCTTTTAACTACTTTTTAGTCAGTCGTTTGTTAGTTTATCTTTTTGTTTTTGCATAAAATAGGCTATTGTTTTAGTGCTTTTTTTTAGCTACACCTCAGTTATAATGCTTAATTTCTTTCTTTTTTTTTGAATATTTCAAAATATTTATTTGCCATTATCCGTCATACACCATTTAAAATCAAAAAGTGAAATTTAAAATTTTAAGACAAAAGTGGCAAACTTAATTTCTTGTTAATCGAAAATTTCATTATATTTTCTATTTGAGAACGATAGATCCAAATCTTTGTAATAGCATTATTATGTTGAAATATAGTGAATTAAACCATTACGAAGCCTGAAGAAATGATATTGCCTTTACGAGTAAATACTTCTGCAAAGTCTTGGCCAAAGAATGTACTGATGCCATTTTGGAGAGTTTTTGCCTCTTCATAAATGCGGATTTACTAGTACATTTTTTGAAAAAGCGTGTAGTCACAGTGCTTTATGTTCAACTAAGAATTATTTAAATTTTGCAAAATTTAACTATTTTTAGGTGCTTATAAATAAGCTTTTTATACAACCATGCACATGTTGCATATTTTCTTCTTTAACTTTTTTCAATGACAATCATTACAGCAAAATTAATAAATCAATTTTGTATAAATATTTAATATTTATTAAATTCACTATTCGAGATATTCTCTAAACCAACGAACGCTTTCAACTTCTACCAAAACTACCGCGTCCGTGCTCTGAGAAATATAAAAATTATGTAGTTTCATCCTCTTTCGATTCACTTTCAAATAAACATAATTTCGCCTAAGAGTACTGGTGATTTGTCTAGCTCCAATAAAATGCAGGCATACACATAAGTACTCAGCTAAGCCAACAACAAACAATAAATTAAAAAAATAATAAAATATTTACAAAAAACAAGAACTTATTTCTTACCCTTTATTTTTTAAAAATATTATTTTACGAAATACGGTGTAAAATGTACGTTAGAATCATATTAGACAGTTATAGCTGATTCACATTTCTTGTCTTTCCTTTCGTAAACATTGTCTTCATTTCATCATTTCTTTTTTCTTATATTGTATTTTATTTGATTTCCTTTGTTTTCTTTCATACATTTTTTAAAATATTTAAGTTAGTAGGTTTCTCTAACAATAAATCTTAGTCAATCGAGTGTAACTATATACAAATCTTTTCTGTTTTATAAATTTCCATACATTTTACCACCTCAAATATTGGCGCAAATGATTGAATTCAAACAAGTTAAGCCAAACAACAGCTGGATAGTAATTGTTTTATGTAACACACTGGCAAAAATAAAATGAAAAATTCATAAATTTGCATAAAACTAAAGTGAATGAAATTTTGCAGCAATCATATTGTTGCAATAAATTAATGGTCTTTGAAATAAAGATCTAATTTTATTAGCATAAATTATAAGTTTCGGTAATAAAAAAAAACAATTTTATTTACGGCCGAAATGTGAGAAAAATATTTTGATAAATTTTTTTACCTACATAAATATAAGTATGTTTTGCAAATAAGAAAGTTTTTTTGCAATTTTTCTTTAGTTTTTTTCCTCTAATGATTTTAGGCTTTGAATTGGGCGCTTTCCACACTCAATTTTTTTCAATTTATAACTTGTGATTTCTCACATTTTTGCTGCTTTTTCTGACTCTAAATGATTTGGTAGAATTTTGTTTCCCGATTTTGCCAAGCTTTACTACATATGTATGTATATACAAAAATATATACTCGCATATATGTATATATATATGTATGTATATATATATATATATATATATATATGTATATATATATGTATGTATATATATATATATATATATATATGTATATATATATATATATATATATATATATATATATATATATATATATATATATATATATATATATATATATATATATATATATATATATATATACTACGTTTATACGCACGTCTTATTTGCAAATAAAAAAGAAGAATGTTGCCGTATAACCTTTTTATTGTAACTTATTAACTCACTTAAACAAGTCGTGAATAACGACACTATTTGCAAATAAAAAGTAAGACGTTGCCATTTCATGAACGTTTTTTGTGTTTTGCTTAACAAACAATCATATTTTCGTCACATGGCATCACTAATAATAATACAAGTTCTGTATGCAATTTCCCGTATAAACATTGAATTAGTTATTTGCAAATAGTTCTATTTGCAAATAAGACGTGCGTATAAACGTAGTAATATATATATATATATATATATATATATATATATATATATATATATATATATATATATATATATATATATATATATATATATATTGTAATGAATTTATGTTTAAAGGGAAAAAGGATTGTTTTCAGTATTTACTAAGCTCTGCAGCCGTTTTTCTTCAGCACCCAACAGTGCCGATTTCAAATGAGAAATTAAGAGAAGCCTTTTTATTCAAGCTGTTCAATAATTTTTCATTTGAAATGGGCACTGTGTAACTTCACTGTATCGCGTTTAAGTTTGTGCCAAATTTACTATGGTAATTAAATTGAAGACAATCTTTGAGAGTGTAAAATTTTTATTTTTCATTCGCTTGTTAATTATTTCCAAAAATTTATTTTTTTTAGTAAAATAATAATTTCTGATTTCTATGACTTATTTTTCGCAAACTTTTTTAACATTTACTAGTTTAAAAAAATAAGTCAATAAATTGTTCGCTGAGAAATTATGAGATATTTTCAAATCCAATTTTGTAGAAAATGTGCTTACTTAAGTTTAGTACAGTAGAGCTTGGTTATAACTACGGTGACCATCCGTTCACTATTATAGTGGACAGTACACTATTTGAGCCTCTTGTACACTATTTTTTTCATGTACACTATTTGTACATTTTTTTGTCAATTGCCCCATTTTTTAAAACATATTTTCTTTCATGTGTACACTTTTGTTCACTTTTCTGTTCTATTTACTATTCTTGGTCATTAATAAATATTCTTGGAAACTCTAAGTTTCATTCTCATTTATTATGAAAAATAATCTGGCCACTATGTACATATGTTATGAGAAAAGAAGAGAATTTGTCAGTTCTTCAGCTGTTCATACACATGCATACATACATATACACATTCATCCAGTTTGAATAACTGTTCAATTTTTCTGTGGAGGGAAACAAAACTAATAACAGGGAAATATTTGTGGTGACAATATTCCTTATAAAAATATTTTAAAATTAGTGGATTTTGCATTTTCTTTGGCTGCATCAAATGCACCAACAGAAAGGGTTTTTTCTATGTCTAATAATATATGGACTTCGGAGAAATCTCAAATGAAATTGGAAACACTAGAATCTCTCTTAATTATAAAACGCAATTTTGAAATGGATTGCACTGAATTTAAATCATTTCTAACGAATAGAGCTGATGTTTTGCAGAAAATACATTCTGTAGAGAAATATCAAAAGTAAAGTATGTATATTTTTACATTCGTTTGTATGTGTGTATGCATTTTTAGTTTAGTTTCCTTTTTTATGTATGTATGTACATACATATATGTGTACACTATTTCTTTATGGGTTTAATGGTCACCGTAGTTATAACGTATATCGGTTATCAGTTGTTTGCGTGTAACGAACGAATTCTTCACTCTCAACAGTTTTGTACTAATATTTCATAGAAATTATTGCAGCTATAAGGAACTACGGTTATAGCGAACTCTCGCTTATAGCAAAATCTCGCTAATAGCAAACTTCTGCTTATAGCGAACTATTTGTTAAGTACCAAATTTATGTTTTTAGTAAAATTTACGCTTACGACGAAAAACAAAATCAAGAAATTTTTTATTAATTTTCTAAGCCGTTTTTTGTCATTTACCGGTATTTGACATAATTAAACATAAAGTATTACAAAATATAAAATAAATAAAATTTGTGAATACATAATTGTCTTATAAACATATCGAAAAACAAGAAACATAATTTAAAATATTTCAATGTTGATTGCTTTTAATTATTATAAAAATATAAATATTTACTCCGGCTATACATGAATATGTATGTATTGTATTTGTTGTCGAGTGTATATGCTATTGAGTTTGCACAACAATTTTTATTTTTTTTTGGGGTTTTTTTTTATGTCAAGGTTCTTTCTTATCTCTATAAAAAAATATTTAGAACGTTACGAAAATCTTTACATATTTTCATGTTATTATGTGATTGATTAAAGACAATGTCTAAATAATATAATTTTGCATATTTGTGTGCAATTATAATTTAATGAAAATAAGCGAATGAAATCAGGTACTTAAAATTTTGTAAACAGTTTTATTTTAAATTAAGCATATATAAATAATTAAATATAAGACCGGCGTCTTCAAAGACACTTAAAATCATCGAAAATCAGACCTCCAAGATCAGTGCAGGTGTTCAAAATCTGGACGTCTCTTTCAATGATGCCACGTTCTATATATAATCACTAAAATACACCTGGATTAACTAGGGCCAAATTCAGCACAAATATATATATATATATATATTTTTTGTTTTAGATTTTACAAACTTTTTTGTCATTGACAAAGCTAGATTGAAAGAAAATATTAGAGCGTTATTATGTTTATTTTACAATTTGTTAAAACCAAATCAGGCCATCGGTTTATTAATAAATAAAAAAAATCTATAGCAATTAATTATAGACAACCCAGAAACTAACTCAGCAGTAAGAATTTTCTAAATGGATGCCCACTTACGAGTGCAACACAGAAGAACACACACACATGTATTCATAGTGCAATAAGAAAAATATGCTTTAAAGAAAAGTATTTAACAATTTTTCACAGCATAGAGTTTAACCCAATTACAAGAGTGCAATAAAAGGCAGTAAGTGTGTTCAAGTAACTACCGCCTGTTTGTTACCGAAATAAAATTAACAATATAAATATGTATGTATGTATGTATGTATGTATATGGAATTGAAAGCCCAATAAAAAATGTGTATATTGCTAAACAAGTATAAATAAATATTCACCTGAGACTAAATGATAATTATTAAGAACGTTAATGATACGAGGATAGTATGAAAATTGAAATTTAAAGAGAACGTTAAAAACCTTTTTAAAATTTTTCTATTTCTTAGTAAGAAAAAGGGCTTCCTAAAAGGCCGGGAACATGCAGAAAAGCTTTGCCAACTTAATTTCCTAGGAATATTAAAAAATTTATTACAGTCAAATTTGGATAACGAAACTGGATATTTTCAGCATTTGTTATTGGCTTAAGCAAGATTTTCATTTAAACGGATTTCAGATAAATGAAACCACTTTCGTTTAAACGCACTTTTTATTACATTGTTTTCCGAATCGAAGGCAATATACACATATGACACATACTGAAAATAAAACAAATGAATGCTGATTATAAATTTAGATATATTTTGTGGACTAAAAATTAATCGGTTCCCTGCAATACAATTGAAATGAGTTGGAGCAGCATGGTAAATAAATATTTTTTTTCGTAGATCATCTTGTATTTTTATAAATAAAATGTATTTTTTTTTGGGTTCTTCTCTTAAACAAAGTGTTTTGAAATTAATCATAAGCATTGGTGTAGCTAGATGGTACATCTATAACCTCTGAAAATTTTTCTGTGGGTGAAGCTGCAAACATTTAATGAAAATTAAGAATTTTTATATTAAATTAAGCGATTTTTTCATTAAAACTTCTTTCGGAATGAATAGGAATGTTCCTTAAAAATGGCTTAATCGTGTCTTAAGAGCCAAAAAAGCTTAGGGGACAAATACAAAATTTCACAGGAGAAGTGCTTTTATTACCCCCCTTTGCGCCGAGTTTTACTGCAAAATTGATTTTGCTCTAAATTTATGATGCCACTTTAAACGATTATCGATTGCAATGAAAAAGTAAACAACTATTTAGTTATTAGTTTTTGTAAATTTGTGACTACCCTCGTTAACTTTGTGACGAAAAAAAAACATAAATTTCAACATGTATGGAAAACCTGGGCTTTAAAAATATGCTTGTAACCTAATTATTTGCTTCATCTTTTCCGACTCTACATCGTACTGTTGCAACAAAAACTCCTTTCACATTACGCTTAAAGAACCTGGAGTGGAGGTGAAAAAATGCAAGCAGTGCAAAAACACCAACAAAGCTAAAACAAGAGAGCTGCAAAAACAAAAAACGTGTTTATTCCCTGAAGGAAATGTCACTAGTGATTCACTAGTGATTCACTATTGACAAAGTCACCAGTACTAGTGACAACTTATACCCCAGCCAATGCTTTTTTCTGTTGACATTTAACATGCACTTGTCATTGAAAATCCACTAGTGACGTTGGAACTAGTGACGAACTAGTTCCAATGGGACCATATGACGACCGTAGAACTAGTACTTCCCTGTAGACATTGTCACCAGTATTATTGACATACTCTACACAATACTTCTTTCTATTGAAATTTAAGATGGACTTATCATTGAAAACCCACTACTGAAGAGGTCGTTCTAATGGGTCCATGTAAACAATTTTTGATATACATATATCCCTACAGTTTTAGTTAAATTAAATGATTAAAAGTTCACCATAGAACAAATAAACGCAATTAAAAAATGAAGAGGCATAAGCGTGCTCTCAGAAATTTCTCTGATCATCAAACAAAAACTTGTTGACAACTCCGTTGACGATGTCTACATATGAGTCACCAAAATAGTCGACAAAACTGGTGACTTGGGTACACTTGTCCCCATGTTTCCTTCAGGGTTGTTTGCACAAACATACATATGTAAATATGTAGGTGTATGTGTATATACGTAGTTGAGTGAGGACCATTATTGTTTGTCATTCAATGAATACATGCACAGGTACATAGTTACCCTGAAGGAAATGTCACTAGTGATTCACTAGTGATTCACTATTGACAAAGTCACCAGTACTAGTGACAAATTATACCCCAGCCAATGCTTTTTTCTGTTGACATTTAACATGCACTTGTCATTGAAAATCCACTACTGACGTTAGAACTACTGACGAACTAGTTCCAATGGGACCATATGACGACCGTAGAACTAGTGCTTCTCTGTAG
The DNA here is from genome assembly GCA_963681545.1 of Germaria angustata. NCBI lineage: Eukaryota > Metazoa > Arthropoda > Insecta > Diptera > Tachinidae > Germaria > Germaria angustata. Next base: position 94,345,131 of record OY812999.1, on the reverse strand, counting down.
ACATTGTCACCAGTATTATTGACATACTCTACACAATACTTCTTTCTATTGAAATTTAAGATGGACTTATCATTGAAAACCCACTACTGAAGAGGTCGTTCTAATGGGTCCATGTAAACAATTTTTGATATAGATATATCCCTACAGTTTTTGTTAAAATAAATGATTAAAGGTTCACCATAGAACATATAAACGCAATTAAAAAATGAAGAGGCATAAGCGTGCTCTCAGAAATTTCTCTGCTCATCAAACAAAAACGTGTTGACAACTCCGTTGACGATGTCTACATATGAGTCACCAAAATAGTCGACAAAACTGGTGACTTGGGTACACTTGTCCCCATGTTTCCTTCAGGGTATATACATACATACATACATACATATACATGTTGAATAAATACATAAATACTACAGCCATTGAGTAAAAAAAAAATAAGTTATAAATGACAATTATTAAGCTGTATAATGTCAATAATAAATATTCGTGAGGGGAGAAAGTAGTTTTCTTTTTGACCATATCTAATAAAAACTGAGAAATTCTATATAAACCATTTGAATTAATAGAAGAAACATTTTTATGCCGTGTGGACAGGAAGAAAAGCTGATTGTTCCAAAGAGACAAATTGTTAAGTTTGACAAAAATATCTTTCAAAATATAAATACTTTTTACCCCTACCTAATTATCAAGCAAATCTCTTCATAAAATCTTGCAAATTCACTCTTGTAGGCCAGGCTGGACTCTTTTTCGATTCCAGCTTAAGAAAACAAGTTGGAAATATGAAAACATTTCTAGTCTTTTATGTTTTTCTTCAGCTTCTTTATTATTATTCCCAATGGCTATTGCAAAAGTATTAAACCGTTTGCTTATGCATGATAGTGGCAGCAGCAACAACAATATAAAAAAACGAAACATGTAATAATGTTGCAACATGCTGCATATGGTATACGAGTATGTAAATGCAACATAGTTTTTTTAAGAAGTAAAATTTTTTAAACGTCATACTTTTGCATTATTTTTATTGTTTTTTTATATTTATATTGTTTGCCAGAGGAGCAGTAGGAAAGAGAGTGAGTAATAAAAATGGAGATGGAGAGAGCAACATACAAAATATTTCTGATTTTTTGCCGGTAAAACCGGATGTGGAAACTGGTTGTTTGTTGTGTTTTTTTAGCTGTTGTGAATCTGCTATTTTCCACTACTTTATGCTACTGAATATTAGAACAAGTTAATCGGACATTTAGAATGAGTTGTTGAGGCATTTAGTAACAATTTATGTAACGGTTTTTTGTTTAGTGTGTTTTTTATAATATTTCTATCGGGTTTAATAATAATAAAGCTAAAAAAATGGCCATTCACATATGAATACTTGATGAAAAATAATAAATGAATTGTTAATTAAAATTAATGGCGAATGAATGAATTATTGATTGAAATTAACAATTCTGGTCACAAATTTTGAATGAAAGATTGTAGCATTAGCACGTTATAGGAATTTATCTAAATTTATTTCATTAATATCATTGATTTTTATTTTTAATCGATTTCAAGAAAAGGTGAAGATATTATGTTCGTCTAGTATAAAAATAGAAATTATTTAGAGTCCTTTAAAATTCAAACCGATGTTAATATTTATTTGGATAAGTTTCGAATAAAGCAATAGCAAGTTTTGAAAATTTACATGCCTTTGAACTATTCTCATAAATATTTACTGGCAATTTTTTTGTAAAATATGATATTATTTGTAAAATAAAATTTTGAAAATTTTATAAAGAAGAAATTAGATTAGTAATGTCAACGGCATTTCCATCGGATTTGTCTAAAGCTGGAAAATTCGAAGAGAATATTATTATTTTCTTCGAACGTTAAAAAGAGTTCACAGCAATACAACTGAAGTAAATTACATCAGGCCAAACATTGAAAGAAAAATTATATTTTAGAGCGATTTTTTTAAGTGTTTCTGTATTAAAAAAAAAAATAAATTGATAAATAAATAAAATGCCAAAAAAAAAATCGTCAAAGTGTAAGTGATACTTAATAGAAAGTATTGAAACGTCACATTGAAAAAGTCGGTCTGAAAGTCGGTCTTTGGAAGCCATGCTCCAGAATTTCATCTAGCAAGTATTTAATGAGGGCATCTTATTAAAATGCCTTAATGTTCTTAGGAATTGAAGTTAAAGGGGCTGGCCCTAGTTTTTATCAAAAAAAAAAAAAATGTTATAATGAAAGCGGTCAAATATGGAATGTGTAGAGCAAACCAGCCAAATATTATTCTCTTTGGTTGCCTCGTGTGCACTATGCTTTAAATAAACATGCAACTAAATAGACGAATTATACACTTATTTTTTTAACATGCGATCATTTAACTCCACTCATTTTAAATTTCAGAAGTATTATAATCTAACAAGTTAACACTAGAATTTATTATAATTTCCTAAGTTAAATTATGCAGCAGACATTAAAGAATTTTCAAAATTTTCTTGTAATGACCAAAAAATTACAATTGAAAAAAATAAACGAACTAGGTACATGGAAAATAAATGATTTTAACTGTAGCAGCATCCCGCAGCTTTGAGATCAACTAAGCATGCCTACCGCAAGTTTTTTTTGCCAGACAGAGTAGAAGAAAAAATACTTACAAAATGAAGAAGCAATTAAGAAAAGAAATGGATACTCATTAGAAAATAAGACGGCTGTCTTAAAAGTTTACTAAGGTGTAATTAATTTGAGTTAGTTTCATCTATTGTTATTGTTATTAGGTTCTTTTATATTCGCTTATACGCTCAAACAACATCATAATTCATAAAAACTAGTTTTACAAAAAATGAGTTTAAAATTTTTAATTTCCATACAACTCAATAGAAAAACTAAATAATAATTTTCCATCAAGAAGTCAGTTGACAAAATATTAATACGAATTTTTTACACATGATAACAAACAATATGACCATTAATTTTGCATTATTAACTAAAAATTGCATATCTTGAGTTATGATGTTGTTTGAGCAAATGTGCAATTAGACACCAGACGATATTTCAATACTAATTTCAAAACAAATTCCTGCAACGATATGTTAGATTCTGGAGATGTATGTATGGTATTTTATGTTAAAAAATCATTGGATTTCTCTTCAATAACTAAAAAGTATTTACTTCTACTACCAAACAAGTTTTAAAATCTGTACTGTATGCAACCGTTGCATTATGAATGACATTTTGTTGAAGATAATAGACGCTAACCCAACAAACACAGGATCATGGGGTGTGATATAAAATTTTATTAAATACTTTTTTAACACATCAAGCTCTTAATGCTTTTTTTGAAAAAAATAATTTGAGTTCGAATTTCACAATGAACAAAATATTAGATATGAAATGTTATTTTTAAATAAGTCTCATCAAATCTTTTAATTATCCGCTATTTCTCAAGTCTTAAATCATAAAAGATAATTTAAGCTAAAGATCTAAGCGGCTTGTCAAACATACATACACAGCAATAGATTTTTTAGATTTTCCTGGCTTGTGACGAGTTCAAACGATTAGAGCGTCACTGCAATTTCATTTGTTATTCATCTTCAGTAATGAAAAGAAAAGAACGAAAATTTTGTAGAAAGAGTGGTTTCCACAACAACATTTATCAGGACAAACAAATTTGCAACAAAAAAATGGCCCTTACTGTTGAAAATTATATAAAAAATATTCTTTTGTTATTTATTTTGTAGCTTCAGGATATATTCCTTTGAAATTTTAACCAAAACACCGTAGCTACGCGTAGTGTAAATTTTAAATAATGTTCCTTTCACTTTCCTCACAAATTTAAAAGTAAAAAATGAATTAAAATGTTGAAAATTTTATTCAATTTGAGTTCAAAATGGTTGTCGTATGACAACAGGAAGTTTTTGAGTAGAAATTAATAAAAAAAATTTACCTAATATAAGTGAAAAAATCATAGTTCCTGGAAAATTGTACTTAATTTTAATAAAATTTTTACTAAATTCTTGTTTTCGAAAATAGACGCAGTTTTTAATTAAAAAATATTCTTTGTCGAACCTCACGATTCAAATACCTGTGTTTCACCCCCTATACTTTCAAAAGTAGCGGCGGATCTAAGTTAAATATGAAGGAAGACTATTGCCTAATTTTTTTTAAGTAACCCGTCACCTCAAATTTGAAAGGACTCTGCATTTGTCCAGAAATCAGTGCAATATGTATTTTGACTCACATGCATTCCATTAAAAATTTCAGACGTGTGGCTCACGAGAGTGATTTAACATCAGCGTTTGAGTAATAAACAAGAAATTCGACAGACGCTGCCGAAACAAGACGGTTGCTAGCGACTGCCGACAACAATTTAGTTCTATTGAAAAACTTTTTGCATGTGAAAAAATATAACGCCACGGCGCTGTAAGAGAATCTTAATTCGTACTAATAAGAAAACTTTCAAAATTATAATTTGTTTGAAGCAATAACACATTCCTGCAGTGATCATAATATAGTTGCTATAACCATACCACAACCATCTGTTGGCTAGTGCGTGAATTTGATTCGAAACTATTTTCAATTTTTAATCACACCATTGTGTTTGCTGGCTATGGTGTATTGGTTAGTGAATGTGTGAGTGTTTTATGAAATACTGCCAGATGTCGTGTATTTGTTGGTACTGCTTATTTAAGCTTTGCCTCATTAATTTACCGTAAACTTCAACTTCACCTTAATTCACATGTTGTTGTAGTTGTTATAGTTATGGCTTTTACTGCTGTACTTGTTGTTTTCATTTTGATATGGTATTTTCCTCATATAAATAAGCCAGACAAAGTTTTGTTGTTATATTATTTAGTCATGGTAATTTTTGTTTTTTTTTTTTTTTTGTTTTGCTTGTTTCTTTTTTGCCACAGTCAATGAGAGTTCAACTTCATTCAGTATATTTTTTTGCACTACCTTTTATTAATAATTATCTATGTATTTTGTATTTTTTTCTGTCTATTTACAGATTTTTTTCTTTCAAATACGATTTCTTGATGGTCAATGAAGGGCATTAAAAATGGTGATTGTAACACGCGTAAGTATATTTTCAATAAAATTTCTATATAATATTTTAAGATCTAATTCAATCACATTTCGGCATTAATTTAGTTTTTAACACACCATTAATATAGGGAGTTGAGGAAAATTTATGGTGTGAACAAACAATTTGTTTTAATTCATGAAATACATGTGATTTATGAATGTATGTATGTACATGCATATGTATGTATCAGATTCATAAATGTCTGAATATGTTACTAAAGGGAAATACTTATACATACGGACATAAATACATGACTATGTATGTATGTATGTACTTTAATTTATAGTCTTTTTACAATCTAAACTATGCATCTTTTTTATATGATTTATGTGTGTATGAGTGTTTCAATGTGAGGGAATAAATTTACATAAGAATTCCAGAGTTTCTGGGAATAAAAACATTGTTGCAATTAGAAAGGAAATCCTTTCCAGATATTTTTTTCATGGGATTTTCTTTGTTAACAATATGAAATCTGTTTCGGCCAATTAAATTTAATAAAGTAACAAACAAAACCGAACATAAATTTTTGTAACGCACCTTAAAACGTTTGGTTGTAAAATATGTTGTAAACGGTTTAATTACAATATGTAAAATGATATTTACATACATATATATTTGATTAAACTTAACACTTTTATGTTGATTGTGCACAAAAGACAGCAAATTGAGTTTTCTAGTTCGTTACTATAGAATTATTTTGAAAAGTTTTCTTTTCTGAAAAAATTACACCGCTTGTGGATCAATTTACTACAACCGCGTACTCTTCTTTAAGGACATTTCGCACTATAATGCAAGTCTTTATAGAAATCAAATGAAAGTTGTTAATAGTATCAAAGAATTAAACGTAGATTTTTACATCTCGTTTTTATACTATCACACTTCAAATAAAATGAAAAGTATGAGCGGGAAATAAATATGCAGTTTTTCAGAATTACAATAAAAACGTATATATGTATGTACTTATAATTTTTAAAATTAGTTTTGCTGGCTTAATCTTCTCATTTTTCTCGACCCTGAGAAAATTAAAAATCTTAATATTTGAAATTTTTTTAGAAATTATTTCGTTTCATGGGTTGTCAAATTTCTTTCCGCAATATTTGATATTTTTATAACATATTGCTTTCAAAATATCACACTTTCTGATAATGTTACTGTGAAAAATAACAATATACCCATGTAAACTAATGTTTTAATAATATTGATTAGCCAATGTTAAGCGTATGTTGACTAATTTACACATCATAACCTAATTCTTGCGATGTATAAGATGATAGTTGTCTGTGTAATTTATTATAAATAATATATACATTGTGTAAACTTTTATTTGTAGTGCGAAAATTGTTCTTAAAACTGTGTAAATAATGGATTTGCTATGTAAAGTAATGTCTTCACCATGTAAAATGGCAGCAAAATAATAAAAATGTGTAATAAGATGAATAATTAAATAATATTTATGATCTTAAAATTACTCGTGCATTTCGAATATCGTATAAGGTAAACACAACTTGTGATACCATTCAAAGTAATGTTTACACCTTTTTTAGTTGTAGAGAAAGCTAATCTTTGCATCATGTAAATAACTGTTTAGATACGTTTTAGAGTAAAAAAAAAAATTACGTTTAAACTTTCATTTTAATATATAAAATGCATTTTTGCTGTCTTTAAATAATGCTAAAGGTCTTTAAATATTTCATAAAACAAAGCCGTGTAAAGTACTCTGCACAAGTTAAAGTTTTTGCCATGTTAATTTATACTTTCGCCGTCTTGGCTAATGTTTGAGTCAATTTAATAAATTTATATATAGTTTTATTCTAGTTTACATTATTTGAGTTATAATTTATACTATATTGATTTAGATTCATAGTTTCAAAGTAACCTCTAACAATGTAAAAAATGTGTTTAATTTTTACATGATGTAAACTAGGTTTTAATCTATGTAAATTTACTTCTACATTGTGTAAATGAATATATATGCTAAGATGGCAGATTTTACGTCGTTTAGGCTATTGGCTATATTATATTTATTAATGTTTGCGTTGTGTAAACTAATATACAGAATATGTAAATTTGTATTTACACTACGTAAATTCAGTTTAAAAGATTCAAACAACTGGTTTACATATGTAGACATATAGTAAATTAATGGTATGGCCAAGTAAACCAAAATTGAAGCAGTAAGCCATTATATACATTGTGTAAACTATTCATTACATGATGTAATCTATGGTTTATAAAGTGTAAAATTATTTCTAAAATAAACCAAGCACTTATAATGAATAATATATAAAATTTTGGTGAATAAAATATTATTTTGTTTGTAATTTTATTTCATGTAAACTCTTGACTCTGTTGCTAACGTGTGGAACTTCCTAATGTTTTTTTTTTTTTTGTTTTTTTTTTTTTTAATTTTTCCAACTAATTATTAATCATTCCATGGTAAACATTAGCACGCTTAAACACTTTACAACTTTAAATTTTTATATTAAACTTAAACAAAAAAATTTATATTGTCTGGTGCGTTACACTTGAAAAAAGATTTGGGTCAGTGTTTAACTTTTTTCAAACAGTATTTGTTTTTGTCTCTACTTAAAAGTATTAATATGCTTGAAATAAAATGTATTATATAATTTGGTAAATTAATTTTCATTGTATTTGTTAAAATATCAAACCAATTGTAGTGGTAAATGTCGATAAAAAAAAATTAGACTGAAATTCAAAACTCAAGCCAAAGATCTCTTTTTTGTAAAACCATGGTACTCATAAATAGTATAATTATAAATTTAATTGTAACAAAATCAACAAAAAATAGCAAGCCATAAATGTCAAATTGACATTTTCAACTGTTATAAAATATTAAAAAAAAAAAATAAATAAATAACTACGTAATAAAGAAGGTTAAATAAAAAATAAGATGATTTGAAGAAAAAAAGTGTTTCATTGAAATTAGACAAGAAGACAAACATAAAATAATCATGTTGCGGTTTGTTAGGTTTTGTTTACATACATTTGTAATTCCATACATAAGCAGAATTTTGAATGTATTTACTTAGTTAGTTATGTATGTATGTATATTACATATTGCATTTCCTGTGGTAAATGAATAAATGAAAAAAAAAAAAATAAAAAACCAACATGGTGTGAGTAATAAAATAAGAAGTACAAAGTGTGTTAAGAAAAGTTTATTACACAACATTTTCATTGTACATTTAGAAAACTTTACGTCAAGTACATACGCACATAAACACATAAAATAATAAAAGATGTTCTGAAATTTAATGACAGGGAATTTAATGAGGCGTTATGAACAAGGTCAAATTGTATATAAATACATAGTTTTTTTAAATCAAATTTTAATGGGATGGGAAATAGATAAGAGAGAGAGTGAGTGTTTCTAAGTTTAAGGTATAAGTAACTTCATTAACTTAATGATTATAGCGTTTACGAATATGTTAATCACAGTAGCTGTTACACAGTCCAGCGAAGATGGGCAAAAATAGGAAGTGGATTAAAAAAAATCCCTATCGGTACTTTAATGCAACATGGACCTGCCTCAAAAGTCAAGGTTTATTATTTATTGATAAAAAATTATTCCTCAATATCTTCTTTAAACGTAAGAAAAAATCTGATTCATCATATATATTATGATGTATTAAAAGCGAGCTTTATAAAAAATGTGCACAAAAATATGGCAGATCTCCATACATCTCCTTTTGAAAATTGCGATTTAAGCTACCATAAGCATCCAAGAAAAATAAAAATTTTAAAAAGCCTTTAGAACATAATTCTAATAGTTCGCCTGCAAGATTTTTTTTAAGTCTCGGTAAGGCAACGGTTACCTTCCATATGTCCTTTTTAGAATAATCATCATAAAAGCTATATATAAGCTATCATAAACATCAAAACTTTATCTAACAGGCTCAAAAAATAGCACATAATGTGTGCACAATTTTTAGTACCTCCCATATATCCTTTTTAGAAAAATTTAAATTTAGACTAAAGTAAGCCAGGAAGACTAAAAAAATTGAATAAAATTCGCACAAATATCTTACAATTTATGTACAAAAATTTTTTTAAGACGCCTTATGGATATGAGCTCATCCCATATATCCTTTTAAAAAAAATATGACTTAAAGAAAACTACCACAGAAAAATTCATTAAAAGCCGCAAACTAAAGCTTTAGAAAATCTTTGCAAAAAACTTTGTTAAGTCGCAGCAAGGGTGTAATAAAATCTTACGTATCCTTTTTAGAAAAATTATTATTTACCTAAACTAAGCCAGCAGGACCAACAAAAATTTAACAAAAGTTTAAGAATATACATATATTAAAAAAGGTGTAGAAGATTTTTGTGAAATAACACCCAGGATATTAGTACCTGAATTACCTTAGTACCTTATTACCAAAAATTGGTACTTAAACCAAACTAAGCCATCAAGACCAATAAAAATTTTGCAAAAGTCGGAAAATATATCTTTTAATCTATGCACAGGATTTTTTAAATCGCTGCAAGGATGTGTATATTTGATTTCATATTCTTATATACTAAGGCAATCCCCAAAGGAGCTTATAACTTCGTAACACTAACATTTCTTTTTTCTAAAAAGTATCATTTAAGTTGTGACCTTCGTGACTGAACTTCGTAGACTAGCAGGTAGTGTACTAAACTCGCAGTGCGAAGGTCCCAGGTTCGAATTCTGCCGCAGAAATCTGGCAGTTTGTGTTTGATAATTAAAGGGAGCGCACAACAAGCTTTCACTGGCTTAAGTGTATGTCGTATGACATGGGCTACCACACCCCTCCAATCTACCTAACCTAACCTAACCTATCATTTAATTTTGTGAAGTTGTTATACTACAAGTATATTTTACATGAAAAATATATCAATATCTCTGTAACTTTATAGTTTAAAAAAAAATTAAAATAGTTTTGAGACTCCGAATTACAGCATCCACAATGTTTTATTGTGTACATCCAAGAGGAACAATTGCGTCTTGTAATATTTATAAAGAGCTGCAACTTTGCGGAGGTCCACTGATATTGGATACAATTTATTATTTTTAAAATACTCGTATGTATATTTCCGCATTGTTAGAATTTTGTTAGAATTAGATTTAAACTTTCGATACTTATTTAACACTCACAGGAAATTGATATTATTGTGACATGCAGGTGTTTGAAAAATTCAAATCATTGTTATTGACGACAAAAGTTGCTAATTTTCTGTTTTATTATTATTTTATAGTCTTCGTCAACACTTCTACAAAGTTTAGCACACGTTTTGCAGCGAAAGCACTTCTAGGGTATTGTTTTCTAATCAAAGCTTGACAGTATCAGTGATTTTTTTACGCAGTCTTAGCATATGAAGATTTCCCCCACTTCATATATACAACAAGTGAAAATAGCATAATAACTCTACATATAGATTTTTTACGTATACGCAAGGTTAAATCATTATCCTTGAGATTCAGACTAAAGCCCCTTCAAAAAGGTGAACTGAATAGCACAGCTGAGTATAAGATCAGGAAGTTGCGGAGCTTACAACATTTGCAATGAGTTTAACATAATATTATCATTGCAGGGCGCTCTTCCTTTATTCCTATTTACCGATTTGCCAGCTGCTTACATTATGTAGAAAAAAGTAAAAATTTTATGCTTCTTTTGTAAAGAATAATTATGATTGACTACTTACCACTGGAAATAAGCTTCATATCTGAAAGGCGTAAAAATTTGCCAGTACTCACGATTTCTCTTTCCTTATGGGAAAGTAATTTTATAATTTTTTTATTGAAGAAAAAGAATGTTTTTATGTAGATTTAAAGAAGTAAATATTTTCTTAATAAAAAAGGATTTTCACATGGAATTTAAAGTATTTTTAGATGTAATGGAAATTTTTAACCAAAAATTTGTCAGCTTGACTTTCTAAAAGTTGAGGTAAAACACTATTGAATTTTTGAAAGCAGAGAAAATGTCGTTCCATATTTTTAATGGGCTATAGTGCTGGAAGCGATAACAGGGCCACAATAAATGCTATGTATTCATATGTTTTTCTTCTATATTTGATTAATTAAATATAAAATAATCATTAGCATTAAGATTTGGATACAAACTTCGCACAGTTTAAGATCATGGAGCAAAACGACTAGTCTCTGGCATTCATTTGTCAACTTATAAAGGTTTGGATACCTTTCTATTGAAAACGCTCTAAAGCTGAAATAACTTGATGCAGGACAATGATCCTAAAGAGACTTTAAATGCAAAAATGAGAAGGATATATGTATTATATAAAGTTCAGCAATTTCGATCTTACGATTCAGTAGAGCAGATGAAGCAGGACTCCTAATTTGCTTTTACATAAACAATTTAAATTAATGCTAATTCTGAATTTCTTATGTGTAGATAAATAAATAATTAAATAAATAATAAATAATTTTATAAATTATCCACCCTTAGGAATGTTTATTTGTAAAAGTTTTATAAATTTATTAATTGTGTATCCTCATCGTAGAACAATATTATTTATTTACCTAAAGAGTACTGAAATATCGGGTAATTGCTACATTTATAAAAGTTTTGTAAATAAGTAGATCTTAAGCTTCACTAGCCATAAATTTTAAATTATATATAGAGGATAATTAATACAAATATATGTATATACACATAATTTAATAAATAAGAAGAAAAAAAGAATAATTTGACTAGTCCGACAAAATACCTGTTATTCTTATATTGTTGCCCTTATTAATACACCTCCATTCAGACAATTGTTTTAATTTTTCCCTATCACCACTGATAGGAATATTTATGATCATCTGGGCTAATAATAAGCATAATTTTATAGAGAATATCTTTCATGAAATTAATAAAAGGCACCTATGACAGTAGGCATATATACTTTTGTAAGCTTTAACTTAAAAAAAATAAATCAAGAAAGTCCTTCTCTCTATTTTAATATTTTCTTAAATCTTATTGATTTAAATTTTTTTTTCAGGGTGACTACATCTGGATAGAGCCCGCTTCGGGCAGGGAATTCGATGTAGCCATTGGTGCTCGTGTCATATCAGCAGAGGGAAGACGCATACAAGTGCGTGACGATGATGGCGACGAAATATGGTTATCGCCGGAAAGGCGCATTAAGGCCATGCATGCATCTTCAGTACAAGGTGTGGAGGATATGATCTCCTTGGGGGATCTTCACGAAGCGGGAATTTTAAGAAATTTATTAATACGTTACAAAGAAAACTTAATTTACGTGAGTTAAAGCCTCTTAAACTCATCACTTGCTTAAGACTTATGACTAAATTTAATTTTTCTATTCCTTAGACCTACACTGGCTCCATTTTAGTGGCAGTAAATCCTTATCAAATTCTTCCCATTTATACAGCTGATCAAATAAAACTCTACAAAGAGCGTAAAATCGGGGAATTGCCTCCTCATATTTTCGCTATAGGCGATAATGCTTACGCTCACATGAAGCGTTACCGTCAAGATCAGTGTATTGTTATATCAGGAGAATCCGGCGCTGGCAAAACCGAGAGCACAAAGTTAATTCTACAATATTTGGCAGCCATCAGTGGTAAGCATTCGTGGATCGAACAGCAAATTCTAGAGGCAAATCCCATTCTGGAGGCATTCGGTAATGCCAAAACTGTGAGAAATGATAATTCTTCAAGGTGGGTTTTCCAATTTCCAAATACTCATAATTCGAAGTAATTATTAATTTTTTATTTTCCTCCTTTAGATTTGGCAAATATATAGATATACACTTTAGTGCCAATGGCGTCATTGAAGGAGCAAAAATCGAACAATATCTTCTGGAAAAGTCTCGTATTGTATCACAAAATCATAGTGAACGTAATTATCATATATTCTATTGTATATTGGCGGGTCTGTCGAATGAGGAGAAGCGGCGCTTAGATTTAGCACAAGCTGCTGATTATAAGTGAGTAATTCAAAGGATATTATCGTATTTCATCCCCGTTGTTAAATATTAGTCGTAGTAGACTAGTTGAGATGTCTTTAATGTATTTTACAACTCGGATATCCGTTTTCATGCGCTCGAACGTTTTCATTTTGCAAACGGTAATTACTCAGTAAAGGGGCAGTGTCATTAACATTACATAGTGAGGGAGAATTAGACTATTTTGGAAATGCAACGATAATATCTTAAATGGATGGATCGTCTAAAAGAGAACTTCACTTGGAAATATCAGAAAGCAATTCGTGCTTAAGCTTTCATTCCTATACTTCCAAACCTCTCAGAAGCGACACTGTGGAGTCCTATAGCAGATCACCTAAGACATGAATAATTGCTAAGAGTCATTTGTCGATTTTCGTCGTATTGAAAAAGACATAAAATTGAAGTCCCTGCGAAGACACTAAATCCTTTTGACTCATTGAATATATCACCTGAAGATAGGAAGCTGTAGAGAATTGAAAATTTGTAAATTTTTTCAGACTTCAATATTCAGCCACCTTTTTTTATTTCATGCAGGAACTTGAAAAAATTGTTCTTGAAATTTCATTTATAATATACAGAAATTTTTTTCGAAAATTAGGTTTTCATCAGATTTTGGCGTTTTGAGATCCTAGGAAGATATTTAGCGATCATATCGACATGGCTGTATGAATGTATTTATGTGCACGTTTATGCGTGTATACGCTCGTAACTCTTGTTTGTCTGAACCGTCAAGCGTGAGTTGAAGTTTGAATGAGAATAGATCTGATAAGATAGATTTTGAGATTTTTTGAAAGAATGTATCGTTAAAATAAGTCTCAAGGTACCGTTTCGATCCAACCCAAAATTGAATCAACTCTTAACCTAAAAGCCAACATCAATTGCCACAAAGTTTATTAATATCTCTGAATTTGTTACTTGGGTGTTTTTTAATAAATCTATAAATTCTCATCAAGTCGATTTTATGACTCCGGTGATTTTTAAAAATTTTGACAAATACTCCGACTGCCGCAATTTTAATAAAAATTGGCTTATTTGCTCTAGTGGCACAGTTTTCGTAAACCTTTCAGCCTCGTTTTTAAATTATGAAACTGCGTCGTATACAGTAAAACTTATTTAAATTGGTTGTTTTGTAAGATGTCGCTGTCATCAATTATTCTGAAAATTTTAAACCAAATTTATATAGTAAGAAATAAATATTGAAAATGGTACATAGTCTAAACCGGTCAAATTTTCCTTAAGATGACGGAAAATCATTCCAAAGATCGACATAACTTAGACTGATGCCATGTTCAGCATTGTCAGACCATATTGATCTACCAAAAGTATTAAATTCTACAAAAACAATAATTTTATCAAATTTTTTTCAGATACTTAACTGGCGGTGATTGTATTACCTGTGAAGGTCGTGATGATACTGCTGAGTTTTCTGACATACGTTCAGCCATGAAAGTTTTATTGTTTACCGATCACGAAATCTGGGAAATTATAAAACTATTGGCAGCTCTTCTACATTGTGGCAACATCAAATATAAAGCCACTGTGGTTGATAACTTAGATGCTACCGAAATTACCGAGCACATCAATGTGGAGAGGGTGGCGGCCCTGTTGGGCTTGCCCATGCAACCCTTAATGGACGCTCTTACCCGGCGCACCTTGTTTGCTCATGGAGAAACTGTGGTCTCAACGCTTTCGCGCGAACAATCAGTCGATGTGCGTGATGCTTTCGTCAAGGGCATATATGGTCGCTTATTCGTCCATATTGTACGTAAAATCAATACTGCCATTTATAAGCCACGAGCTACATCACGGAATGCAATTGGTGTCTTAGATATATTCGGCTTCGAGAACTTCGATCAGAATAGTTTTGAACAATTCTGCATAAATTATGCCAACGAGAACTTGCAGCAGTTTTTTGTTCAACACATTTTTAAATTAGAACAAGAAGAATACAATCATGAAAGTATTAATTGGCAGCATATAGAGTTCGTGGATAATCAGGATGCTTTGGACTTAATCGCTATTAAACAGCTGAACATAATGGCCTTGATAGATGAGGAGGCCCGTTTCCCTAAGGGTACCGATCACACCATGTTGGCTAAGTTGCACAAAACCCATGGCACACATAAAAATTATTTGAAGCCAAAGTCGGATATAAACACGAGTTTTGGCTTGAACCATTTTGCTGGTGTAGTATTCTATGATACAAGCGGTTTCTTAGACAAGAACCGTGATACTTTTAGTCCCGATTTGCTTCATCTGGTTAGTCAAAGTAGCAACAAGTTTTTAAGGCAAATTTTTAGCCAAGATATTGAAATGGGAGCAGAGACCCGCAAAAGGACACCAACACTGTCTACGCAGTTTAAGAAAAGTTTGGATGCCCTCATGAAGACTTTGTGTTCCTGCCAGCCGTTCTTTATTAGATGCATTAAGCCCAATGAGGTCAAGAAGCCCATGATGTTCGACAGAGGTTTGTGCTGTCGCCAGTTGCGTTATTCGGGCATGATGGAAACTATACGTATAAGGAGAGCTGGATATCCCATACGTCATGGCTTCCGAGATTTTGTAGAACGTTATAGGTTTTTAATACACGGTGTACCACCTGCTCATAGAACTGACTGCCGTTTGGCTACTTCGCGCATATGCGCAGCCGTTTTGGGAAAATCCGATTACCAATTGGGCCATACCAAAGTTTTCCTTAAGGATGCCCATGATTTGTTTTTGGAACAGGAGAGGGATCGTGTCCTTACGAGAAAGATTTTAATTTTACAACGGACCATTAGAGGTTGGGTATATCGTAGACGTTTCATGCGCATGCGTGCCGCTGCCATTACCGTGCAACGATACTGGAAGGGCTATGCTCAACGTAAACGCTACGAAAAAATGCGTGTGGGCTATATGCGTCTACAGGCTTTGATACGTTCACGCGTGCTATCGCATCGTTTCCGCCACCTGAGGGGTCATATAGTGGGCCTACAGGCTCATGCTAGAGGTTACTTAGTGCGCCGAGAATATGGCCACAAAATGTGGGCCATAATCAAAATACAGTCCCATGTACGAAGAATGATAGCCATGCGCAAGTACAAGAAATTAAAGGAGGAATACAAAAAATTTGCGGAAGTGTTGCACTTGCGTAAGCTGGAGGAACAAGAACTGATGCACAAGGGCAATAAACATGCCAGAGAAATTGCTGAGCAGCACTATAGGGATCGTTTACATGAATTGGAAAAAAGGGAGATGGAACAGGAGATAGAGGAGAGGAGAAGAGTGGAAGTGAAAAAGAATCTGATAAATGATGCGGCCCGCAAACAAGATGAACCAGTGGACGATGGCAAGTTGGTGGAGGCCATGTTTGATTTTTTACCCGATTCCAGCAGCGAAGCCCCTACACCTCATGGCGGTCGGGAAACCTCTGTGTTTAACGATTTGCCTCATGGACAGCATGTTAATCAAGAGGTAATTTATTTCAAAATATTTTGTTATTCATTTTTTTTTTCAAAGTTTGTGTTTTTCTTTACAAGGATTGCATAGGTCCTATGCATATATCTGAGGACGAAGAGGATTTATCGGAGTTCAAGTTCCAGAAGTTCGCAGCTACTTATTTCCAAGGCAATGTTAATCATCAATATTCCAAGAAGGCTTTGAAGCATCCTTTACTGCCCTTACACACGCAAGGAGACCAATTGGCAGCACAGGCTTTATGGATTACAATTTTACGATTTACGGGTGATATGCCAGAGCCGAAGTACCACACTATGGATCGCATGGATACTACATCGGTAATGTCGAAAGTAACTGCTACTTTGGGACGCAATTTTATAAGAAGCAAGGTGAGCTTCGGCTATTTATAAAAAAGTGAAACGAAACTTTTACAAATATTTTCCATTTAGGAATTTCAAGAAGCTCAGTTAATGGGCTTGGATCCTGAGGCCTTCCTTAAACAAAAACCCCGCTCCATTAGACACAAATTAGTTAGCTTAACATTAAAACGTAAAAATAAGTTGGGCGAGGACGTGCGAAGACGTCTGCAGGATGAGGAATATACGGCAGACAGCTACCAATCTTGGCTGCAGTCAAGACCCACTTCGAATCTCGAAAAATTGCATTTTATTATAGGCCATGGTATTTTAAGAGCTGAACTAAGAGATGAAATATATTGTCAGATATGTAAACAGCTCACAAATAACCCTTTAAAATCATCACATGCCAGAGGTTGGATTTTGCTGTCGTTGTGTGTGGGTTGCTTTGCCCCATCAGAGAAATTTGTTAATTATCTGAGGGCTTTCATACGCGAAGGTCCACCCGGCTATGCTCCCTATTGTGAGGAGCGTTTAAAGCGTACCTTCAACAATGGCACTAGAAATCAACCACCCTCCTGGCTAGAGTTACAGGCTACCAAATCCAAAAAGCCCATAATGTTGCCTATAACATTTATGGATGGCAATACTAAGACTTTGCTGGCCGACTCTGCCACTACGGCCAGAGAGCTGTGCAATCAACTGTCCGAGAAAATCACTCTTAAAGATCAATTTGGCTTTTCGTTGTATATTGCTTTGTTTGATAAGGTGTCTTCTTTGGGAAGTGGCGGTGATCATGTAATGGATGCTATTTCCCAATGTGAGCAATATGCCAAGGAGCAAGGAGCACAAGAACGTAACGCTCCCTGGCGTTTGTTTTTCCGCAAGGAAATATTTGCCCCCTGGCATGATCCCACTTTCGATCAAGTGGCCACGAATCTCATTTATCAACAGGTAGTTAGAGGTGTGAAATTTGGCGAATATCGTTGTGACAAAGAAGATGACTTGGCCATGATAGCTGCCCAACAATATTTCATAGAATATGGCACTGATATGTCTATGGAGAGATTATTTACGCTGCTGCCCAACTTTATACCAGATTTCTGTCTCACCGGCATTGACAAGGCCATAGAACGTTGGGCCGCTTTGGTGTTGCAGGCCTACAAGAAGTCATACTATGTTAAGGAGAAAATAGCCTCTTTGAAAATCAAGGAGGATATAGTCAGTTATGCCAAATATAAATGGCCTTTATTATTCTCTAGATTTTATGAAGCCTATCGTAATTCTGGTCCCAATCTGCCTAAGAATGATGTTATAATCGCGGTAAATTGGACGGGTGTATATGTGGTCGATGATCAAGAGCAAGTCTTGTTGGAATTAAGTTTTCCAGAAATTACCGCCGTATCCAGTCAAAAAACGAACAAAGTTTTTACACAAACATTTAGTTTGTCTACTGTGAGGGGAGAGGAGTTCACTTTCCAAAGTCCCAATGCTGAGGATATAAGGGATTTGGTGGTGTACTTTTTGGATGGCTTAAAGAAAAGGTAAGTTTAGTATTTCTCTCTACTAATATCAAACTCGCATTTGATAAGAATTTTCTAAGTTATCAAATAAAACGCTGTATTGGACTTAGAAAAAATTTATGGTATTTCCAAAAAAGTGACCGAATTAGGAAAATCTATTTGACAAGCATTTTCGGAGTTATTAAAAGAATCACTGTTTTCTGATATTTTTTACAAAATACATACCTTTCGAAAGAAACGTTTTCGAAAATGTTTGATAGGATTATGTTTCAAAAGGCGATTTTGATTGTATTTACGGCATTCGAAAATGTTTTACAAAATTCCAAAAATTACCAAATTTATGAATGGATTTGAAAAGAGATGAGAAAAAACACCCTTTTCGTTTTTTTTTTTTTGACAACGATATCTTTAGATTGAATCAACCGATTTAAACGACATTTTTTAGCAATTATCGATGTACACACCCACATACAGCCACCAGGACATCATTGCAAATATAAACAGGAAAGCTTCAAGACTCGTTAGATCTGACAAAACTAATTTTTCGCTTGAATAATTTTTTGATAGTGGAAACTTATCAAACATATGTATATATTAATTAAATTCAAATAAAAGCACATAATCATATGTTTATAAATTTAAATCTGTATATGTTTACAGATCAAAATTTGTAATAGCTATCCAGGACTATCGAGCTCCTTCAGATGGCTCCAGCTTTTTGTCTTTCTTCAAGGGAGATTTGATTATTTTAGAAGATGAAAGCTGTGGTGAAAATGTCCTAAATAATGGCTGGTGTATTGGCCGCTGTGAACGCTCCCAGGAAAGAGGTGATTTTCCAGCAGAAACTGTTTATGTCTTACCCACACTCTCCAAGCCACCTCAAGATATTTTAGCTCTATTTAATATTGAAGAAGCTCATCATGGCAGACGCTTAAGCATGGTTTCGAATGGTGTGCCAGAGACGAGAGATAGACCTCATACTTTAATGGAATATGCCATGGATCATTTCCGTTTGCCTCCCAAAAGAACGGTCTCAAAAACCCTGACCCTAAGTTCAAAACGTTCCGAAGAAATATGGCGATATTCACGTGATCCAATAAAGGCTCCTTTGTTAAGGAAATTGCAGTCTAAAGAAGAGCTAGCGGAAGAGGCTTGTTTCGCGTTTGCCGCCATCCTCAAGTACATGGGAGACTTGCCCTCCAAAAGGCCTAGAATGGGCAATGAAATCACCGATCATATATTCGATGGTCCCCTCAAACATGAAATTCTAAGAGATGAAATATATTGTCAAATTATGAAACAATTAACCGATAATCGCAATCGCATGAGTGAAGAAAGAGGTTGGGAGTTAATGTGGTTGGCTACGGGCCTTTTTGCTTGTTCTCAGGGTTTACTAAAAGAATTAACATTGTTTCTGAGAACAAGAAGACATCCTATATCCCAAGACTCTCTGCATCGCTTACAAAAGACCATACGTAACGGCCAACGTAAATATCCCCCGCATCAAGTAGAGGTGGAGGCTATACAACATAAGACAACACAAATATTCCACAAGGTTTATTTTCCCGACGATACCGATGAGGCTTTTGAGGTGGACTCCTCCACAAGAGCAAAAGATTTTTGCCACAATATTTCCCAACGGTTGTCGTTGCGCACTAGCGAAGGCTTTTCACTCTTTGTGAAAATTGCCGATAAGGTAATTTCGGTACCAGAGGGAGACTTCTTCTTTGACTTTGTGCGTCACTTAACGGACTGGATTAAAAAGGCCAGACCCATACGTGACGGCACCAATCCCCAGTTCACATATCAAGTTTTCTTTATGAAAAAATTATGGACAAATACTGTACCCGGTAAGGATCGAAACGCTGATTTAATATTTCACTATCATCAGGAACTGCCAAAACTATTAAGGGGCTATCACAAGTGTTCGCGCGAAGAGGCAGCCAAATTGGCGGCGTTAGTCTATCGTGTACGTTATGGTGATAATAAACAGGAGTTGCAAGCCATACCGTGAGTATTTGTTCACTAAGAGAAATATAAAAGAAAAAACTGGGTGCTGATTAAATATTCCTTTTTTTTTGGTTTTGATTCTTAAACAGACAAATGCTGCGTGAGTTGATACCCTCCGATTTAATGAAAATGCAAAGTGCTAGTGAGTGGAAACGGGCCATAGTTGCATCGTATAATCAAGATTCTGGCATGAGTTCAGAAGATGCTAAAGTCGCTTTTCTGAAAATTGTTTACAGGTGAGTGTTATTTTATTTTATTCATTTTTCAGTTTTTATAAAGAATACAAAACTAAAATCATACAATAACAGTTCAATTACTTAGAAAATTTTTTTTCAATCATTTATTATTTATTGTATCTTAAAAAATAAATTGAACTAAGGCAAAGCTAAGCGAAAAAAAATATTTCTATAGCTTTTTTTGTTACGGCCTTCACGTGGCTTGATTTTGGATAAAAGCCATATTATTATCCTTCCTTCTCAGCCGATTGTGATCTCTATACTTTATAATTTTTGCCTGAAAATTTTAAATTCACTGCCTGTCGTTCTAAATTGCACTTTCCATATGTAATTGCAGAATTAAATGTTATTGCAATAGAACTTTTGGAATTACATCATGTAAAGTGATTTGCCGTGTGCCGAATTCTATCCAAAACCGTGCAGCTAATAACGCTTGACCTCCGTATATAAAAATTATGATATTATTCCATAAGTAGTGCAATCAAGTCCCTTGCCATGATTACAGATATACTTATAAAGCTTTATTTATCTATCTGCCAAAGCTTTATTTATCTATCGGCCTGTTCAGATGTTTACCCCTGAATTCCGCAAAAAAATCATGGTAACAGTTCATAAGTGCTCCAACTAAGTCCTTTAGTGCAATAAAGTATATATTATATGTTAAGAGATCAAACAAAACCCTTTACCTCTATAAGGGGTATCATATAATTTCATTCAGGCTATTAACCATCTGCGTGCCAAGTTTCATTAGAATATGTTCACCAGTCTATGTCAGATTTCCATATATGGTATAGGAATTATGCCATAAAGCATATTATTTTTGAAAAATAGATACAAACATAGTACCAAATATTAAAATATTGTTTTGTTTGACTTTAAATAAAATGCAAATATTTTAATTTATAAATAAATTAAATATTAAATAACTGGGAATTCTCTTAGGTTAGGTTAAGTTAGGTTGATTGGAGGGGTGTGATAGCCCATGTCATACGACATACACTTAAGCCAGTGAAGGCTTGTTGTGCGCTCCCTTGGGTTTAACCATAATAATTCTCTTACCAGTCACATAATAATAATAATTTTAAAATTATTGAGATGTAATGCATAGCAGGAGTACCTGTTCTAGCGCTAGAATATCGTTGTGTTAATAGGACCATGTTGTTTTTCATACATTTGCAATACTCTTGAAGGACTCTGACTCCCTTAAGAAATATAAATGCATTACAAGCAGCTTTGGACAAGTCGCGATTTTTAGAGGACAGTCATACTTAAATATAATAAATAAATAACTAATTTCTTAGCTTAATATTTCAACTGGCTTAAATATGTATGTGAAATATTTTCTCTATTTATTTTACAGATGGCCCACATTTGGCTCAGCCTTCTTTGAAGTTAAACAAACTACTGAACCCAATTACCCCGAAATGTTATTGATAGCCATAAACAAACATGGCGTTAGTTTAATACATCCAGTGACAAAGGTAATTTCAAACGATAATATAAAGAAGAAAATTTTTTTTTATTGTTTCATTGCTTTTTTCCAGGACATATTAATTACCCATCCATTTACCCGTATTTCGAATTGGTCATCTGGCAACACTTATTTCCACATGACGATTGGAAATCTCGTTAGAGGCTCCAAATTGTTATGCGAGACTTCATTGGGCTATAAAATGGATGATTTATTAACATCCTATATATCATTAATGTTGACAAATATGAATAAGAATCGCACCATACGCGCAAATTAAATGATCTACCTTCTCCTTAAATAATTTTTTTTACTAATTTTATATAATATACATATATAATTTCACCTGAACTCTTTATACATATTTTGAAATTGACTAATACTTCTTTTCGTTTGCTACTATACGTCCTCGAAGTATTGCATTCGGTAGATGTTTTTTAATTATGTCTAGTACATTCTCCTCCTTTTTTCTTTGACTTGTTAATTAATGTTAATGTTTCCTAATTAACAAACTATTTAATATTCTTTTTAATTTCTTTAATGAAAATATCTTAATTATTTATTTGAACATTTTATTTATTAGTTTTTAAGTAAAACAATCGAAAAGCTAAGAGATGAGAATCTGTTGATTAATATACTAATTGTTTCTATTTGAAAGAAGAAATAATATTTGAATCATTAAAATATATCGGCATTATATTTCGGAATTGGTAAAAATAAATTTGAAAAAAGAAAATAATATGCAGTTGAATTTATTTTACGTAGTCGCCTTATATTGTTAAAAACAAATTCAGTTTAGAACAAAGTTAATAAATAAAAAAAACCCAATAAATTATGTACGAACAAGCAATCCCTTTTAATAATTTTTACTATTATAGCTATAATTTGTAATAAAAAAAAACAAGTATATTATTTATACAATAAAAATATATTTTAAACAAAGTTAATAAGTTTTTTTTTTTTTTGATATATTTGAGTGATTTGGGAAAATTTTAAATTTAAAATATACATAAGTATGTATGGACTACAGGAGTCCATATAAATATACATAGACATATATGTACATATATACATTCATTTACCATGACTGCCATGGACAAAACCTTTTGTTTATACCTGCTTTTCTATACAGAATAATCTATTGTCTGTGGTTACTGAAATGAATCATTTATAGAATTTTTATAATCGTGGAATTTGTGGTGCATATCATAAGGCTAATAAAAACTGACGTGCACAATGGGGTAAATTAAAAAAAAATAATCTATTATATATGAGATATAAGTTGTAGGGCAGAATTATTTGATACTAGAACACTATAGGATAATGCAATTGTTTTAATTTACATTGTTTGAAGACTTTCAAGGACAATTGATATGAAGGTTAAGCTTATAAAGAAAATTTTACTCAAACATAAATAACACATTCAAAAATTTACTCTTAAAAATTGATATTAAAATTGCCTTAATTTCCCTAAAACCAGAAAACAATTATACTAAAATATAATAAAATTTGGACTTAATGGACTTAAAAATAGTTCATAATTTTCCACAACAAATTTCATACATTTAGCGATAATTTAATTGACTTTAAAACCATATTTCCTTAAATGTATTAAGTGGTCGTTAGATGTGAGGAATTTATGTAATAAAAATAATACATTTTTATTTTAGTAAAAGAAATTTAGTTTAGGAAATGATTTACTTGCGTCAACTTCATAAAATTTTACGTACTTAAAAGCTATAAATTGTTGCCTTCGATTTTGGTTCACACATTTCCTAATTTAGTAAAAAAAAATCCTGGAATTAAGCAAACATTTTCCAAAACACACTAGAAGATCTTATCGAATTCTCATTATCCTAATATTTATAGACGAAAAGTTTGAATTTATGGATATAAATTTTGAAAAAATCTGAAATTTGAATATATTAAAAATAATTCTAAAAGGATATTAATCTACTGTAGCACGCTGCTATTAATTTTACATTTTGTGCACAGGTAAATTCCGTGTCACACTTATTTTTGTTTTAAATCTTTTAATGTAGATTTTGGCCTAATCGTGGACGTTAATAGATCTCACACCGGTTAGCAGTGATCCTCCTACGTGTTTATCTTTACAAGCGCGTAGCCAGGTTATGAAATAGGGTGGTGCCACGAATATTATAATTTTTTATGATTATGATTTTTTATGATTATTACAATTTCGATCTATTTGAGGAGTAATCTGCGTGCATCTTCTGAAAATGTTGCTAGAATTTTTTCCAAAAATTCGTCCTTCTTCTCGGTTACTAATCTTCGGTGGACGCTTAGCATACATAGTCCTGCAATATACAATATGCTTATTTTTTGATAATAAGTAAAATTGCATATTATTTTACCGTTTAAACGGGCTTCAGTCATTGTGGAGCGCAACCATGTTTTTACTCGCCTTAAAGTGCTAAATGACCGCTCAACAGTTGCAGTAGTGCACGGCTGTGACAATGAAATTAATAACACCTTCCTTATATTTGGATTAAACAATCCAGCGTCTTTCAAAATACTCGCCAGCTCAAAGTCGGCTAATTCGTCTTTACCCATTTTTTTTGTTGCCAAGAATTATACCAAAGCTCAATTTCTCCTTCCAAATCATCCAACTCATAAAAATGCTCAAACGTTTTTGTGGCATCTTTAAGCTCTTCCAGCTTCAAAGAAAGCATGTTTGACGGGTGCAAAAAATGAATTGCAAACGCTGGCCTATTCTCTTCATTAAATCTTCTGTCCAGTGATGAAATTAAATAATATAAGGAATGTATAGTATAAGGAATGTATATCGATCGCTACTGGAAGTATTCAGCAGGTGATGAAAATCGGGGATTCGAACGGTGCGTTTGACGAGAGACTATCCTTGGAACAGACATCTCTATTCCTAAATTGGCTGTGTTTTCTTGAATAGAAAAAAGCAATCCGTTCACAATACCCTGTGCATTTTTTAATAATTTTATATTGTATGCATGTAAAACAAATTATTATAGAATTAGGTGGGTGCCACGGCCCTCTAGGCCCGTACATAGCTACGCCTATGTATCTTTATGTAATTACGCGTATACTATGTACTCCTCTTTTCGCGCTATATCTATAATGTCAAAGACCAAACGTGTATAATCTTAAATTTTTACTTTTCCATCGATCTTTACCGTGGTCCATGAACTCGACACTACCCATATATTTATTGTAGTTAGTGACCACTAGAGAGTAAACGACACTCTTTAACCTATCTTGACCGGTGATATTAAGTTGGTAAGCACATGCACCCATTTGATATTTGCATATATATTCGATAAGAGAGAGTCCTTGAAAATTTTCTGTATAAATATACACTCTCTGCATACTTTTGTCCAGCGGCAAGGTATTGTGTGTATTTTTCCGAGCACCATTAATATATATTGTAAATTAGGAGAATTGAAAAATATATCGAAATTAAGTTTTCATCCAATAAAACACTATATGTCCTTTTAGCCTCCTTATAAAATAAAATACTTTAATTATCAAATTAAAATTTGAACAAAAATGTTTCCCACTCACATGAAAGGGTTAAAATTATAATATTTAAACGTTGGTCACACTGTTTGACATGCTCCATCTTTTTTACTAAGTCTCACAACTACTTTTAAAATCAAAGCTTTGTGAGAGGATGAGACAAAACAATTGTAATCTTTTGATTGGTTGCCAACAATACAAAGGAAATCTTTGCCTCCTGATTGGCTATTTAACTCTTCTCCTACTAAGACTTTATTTTCAACCGCATTTAGATTCACATGAACTTTATGAAAATGTGTATAAACATATAAAATTATACAAATATGTACATCCATATATCTCAAATAAAACAGGGCAAATTGTCTTTAAAATTAAAAAAATTATTCCCACAAATTCAGCAATAGCAAATGTTTTGCAATATAATTGTGAAGAAACAAGAGCAATGAACTTTTTTCATTGTTTAATTCCCGCGTTTTGGCTATATATTTTTTCTTTTTTACAAAACTAAATTTTATTATTAAGATGCTTAGTTTCTTTAACAAAAAACTAAATACGCTAAATGTGGCACTCAAACATACATGACATGCGATTTGATAATTTATAAAAAATTAATTTCCTTTTTTTTAAATCCATTTATTTATGGGAATTTCCTATGAAAACAAAATATTAAAAAGGCAACAATAAATCAATAAGATTTCTTAAATTTGCTGACAACAAATACTCTATACCTGGATTGGCATCTAATTTTTTAATTACTCTGGAGATTATTTTCATGATATTTTTAATCATCTATGTATGTGTACTATTATCTAAGTGGTAGTTTTATGATTTTTCAATTACAATAGCTTAGAAAACAAAAAACAAAAAATCAAGATTTTTCCCATCATATAGGATCTCGTTTTTTTTCATTGCAGTTGTAGTTGAATTTTTTTTGTAGTTTTAAATTTTCGTGTCATAATTGATTGTTGTTATTATTATTTTTTTTTTTGCTAGCGAATATTTTTGCGACTTTTGTTTCTGTTGTTTCACCTTACAGAATTACTTATTTATGGCTTATACACGGTGATACTTCGCTGATGGATTTTTTCACTTTTCTGAACCTGAGTCCAATCAAAAATTTATCACGCAGAAGCTCGCAACCATTTTCATGATTATCTATCATGTATTTTTCGCCATCTTAGCACTAATTTTTATGAGAGTATTATCTAACAGTTCACTAATTTCAGCCTTTAAAGGTTATATACCATGGCTAAATCGACTCTTTAGTAGTTTCATAAGATCCTTTAAAAAGTTTTTTAGATATACATATTTTACAAAAACAATTTTTTTGTTGATATTTCTGAGAAAAACCTGAAATCACTAATTTCAACAACTCCATCTAAAACATAAGACTTAAAATACTCACACAAGACTTCAATACACTGATTCTCTCGATTTGGTTTAATTAAATTACTGCAAAAAAAAAGTCTTCTCAAATTTTAGCAAGAAATTGCGATAAAGTGTACGTAAATAAATTCTTTGATACCTCTACACTGCAAGGCAGAAAGAGGTCCGGAATAAGTAGGTAATTCTTTGATATAGCTTAATCAGCTTTATTATGAGTAACGTTTCCGCGGAAAAATTTTCCCCTTCCCAATTCATCTTATTATGAATAAAGATTCCTTTTCAATTTTAGCCTTCTTTAAGTGAAAATTTTAAAAATGTAGTTGGTCTAGATTTAGTTTATCTTGCGTGGTTTTCCCCAATTATTTTAAAGGGAGCAAATGTATAAATGCAACATTTAAGTCGAAAATGCAATATAACAACACAGTGCTAAAATTCATTCTCAAGGAATGGCAGTCATTAGAGCAGGGATAGGCAAAAATACATAGAAACATTTTGTTTGCGCTCACAAACACACATTAAGAATCACTATTGCCAGATCTGACATTTTCATGTCATACCTAAATTTGAAATCTTAGATCTCATAAAAATTTTGTGTTTCAGAACTTGTATTTCCTCAGGTTAATTTCATATGAATTTCTGGGGATCTCACTTTTTGCATATGGCAACGCTAATTTCTAACAAGAAGCGTAACACGTCCATCGTGTTTGAGTGCTCGAGTGAGACTGATTTATGTTTTTTATTTCTCTGCAATACGTGTGCACATGTACACGATGTAAGAGCGTAAGCATTGGCGCGGCGCCCTTGTTTTGCCTATCGCTGCATTAGAGCACCCTTTCAGCCAGCTTGAATTTTGTTTTTCATTAAGATAAAAATATATGCTACGCGTATAACAAAAACATACTCCTTTAAACTCTTTCATTCAAGATGCAGGAATCTTTGTAAAATGAACTTTTTCGTATAGAAATCTTTTAATAAATTTTTAAAAAGCAATATCTAGTATTTTGTAAACAAGTTAAAACTGGAACATGATTCTCCAAATGTACTCTTTATACATTTAATTTGCAACCTTTTGATTGACTTTGCACATCTATTTCAAATAGTCCTTCACAAATCGAATATCTATATGTTTTTTTTTATGAAAAAATAAAAAAAACAACTTTTGCACTTAATACACGTAGCTACTAGTATAAAATTAATAATCAAAAATAAACAGCTTTCTCTGGTTTTCCCTCTATCTCTCTCTCTCTCTCTCTCTCTGTAGGAGAATATTTTTACCGGAAGAAATCTCTCTGCAAGGAAACAATTCCGTAGGGAGGTTCATAATCAGGCTAAATATTTCAATTGTATTTATACTCGTATGTATATATATACAAATATGTTTGTATGAGCCTTAATGTATTAAATTATGTTTTCAAATTCCATTGCTTTGTGATTCATCAGGAAAATTGTGAATACAAAAAAAAACGAAAAACGATCACAAGCTCAAACACATGTAAGTATATACAAATATTAAATAAGAATCGCAAAAGTCATATAAATATACAATAATTAATATTCTTAGGATGAAGGCGAATTCATAACAGGTGGGATTGGCAGCGCAGCTGATTCTTTGCTCAATGTAAAAATGTCATCATTTATTTTTGTTTATTTATTTTGATTACTTTTGTATACTCTGATCTACTGTCTCATTTTAGTCCCACGGGGGGGCACGGTTAATACATCTTGTCTTGGTGGCTTGGTGTTGTGCTTCCTGGGGTATAGGGTTATCAGGTTTCCGGACCTAGGCCTTTTTGCTGATAACCCCTAAAAACTTGTATGTTGCTACCCAATCCCTGAATCAACAGGGCAACGGACGCGCATGCAAGTAAATTAAAGGTGAAAGTGGGTTCGCTCGCTCGTCCGGTAAGTGGGTAATATGGTCTTTCCAGACCTTGACCACCTTTTACACGCGGCTGACCAGAGTCCCATCTGGTGCCACGGGAACCAGTAGCCCCTAGGACGTGTTCCAGACTGGTTATTGGTGAGGCCCCTTCGGGGATCACGTGGTGGCTGTGGTTAAAACCCAAAGATACACGGGAAGAGTTATAGGTCAGATGAGTGTGTCTGCAAGAGGTGCTAGTGACTGATTGTAGATGCTCTCTTCAGGCCATATATCTCTAGGTGTTGTTGCTATTCGACAAAGCTACCCTGATTTTTTGCGGTTGGCGAAGCCTCAGGTAAGATGGGGGCACTATTTTGCTGCCGGGTCATTGGGGTAGTAGGAGGTTAGATAGCTCCAACACTTCAGCAAAGTGTCTGTACATGGTTCTGCAGCCTGTACAGAATTTGCTACCAAGTCGTCCCTATTAGGGGCACATGTTGTTTGCCTCAACCCAGTATGTGCCTCTGGAAGGGACGACGGGACGGTGGTGAACGGCTTTATTCACCCAGTGCGAAGAGCACCGTCAGGTTAAATTTATGACAGGTACTGACGTAAAATCTTTGACATATTGTCTCATTTTAGTAGAACGAGTATTTGTTGTACGAGTGAGTTTACCTGGTTTTTAATTAGAATACAATTGCCAGATTTACAAAGAATGCAATCAGTTATATCGTTAGAAAGCTTTAAAAATTTTTATTTTGTTAATTTTTTTTTTAATTTCAACATTTTACAACGATATGACTGCTTTTTAAATTCGGCATACTCGTATAAAGAAAATTTTTTAAATTTAAATACTTTTTAATTTGAGTATTTTTTTCAATCTACAAACTTCCCATAATTCAAAATAAAAGTATTCTTTAATTTTAAAACGGAGTCATGGGCGATTTAAATTTTCCGTCATGTATATTTTGTTGTTTGATGAAAAGTCAAGGAATACATTATAAACTAGTGGTATTGTCTCCAAAAAATATATATACTCAGCTGTTCTATTAACACCACCTGGTAGAGTTAATTCGCTCTGCTTAAATTAAAAACTTAATTTTATTACGTTAATAACACAGGTGTACACGTATGCCCAAATGTTGCTATATGCTCGATTAAAAGTGCCTGAAATTATCTTTTAATATTAATTTCAGAAGAGTTTGAAACCAAATTTTTTTCTCCATTGCCCCATTGCTTGGGAGCTTTGGGCTTTCACAAAGCAACTCCATCTTACATGTGTTGTTGAACTTGTTCTCGCATTGCTATTTTTGCCTTGTACCAGTTTCGTTAATCGGTTGATGATTGGTCTACTGTAGCAGGTCCTACGATAAAGGGGCTGCCATATATTGTTGCCTAGAAACAACCAATAAATCTAATAAATTAGATTAACAACTTTTTTTTATATAGATTAGCTCTTCAGCCACAATAAATCGCAATTTTATGAAAAATTATTTGGGGATTATTTAGAATGATTTAATAACATTTTTAAAAACAGAATTTTTTTTGAAAACTATTTTTGGAATTATCATGAAACCTTCCAAATATATTATGTTTAAATAAACAGACGATGTTCAATGCTTTTCAAATATACTATTTGAAATCTATTGATGGGTTGCTTGGCCTAAAAGCCACTGAACTAACAACAGAAATTTTTTTAACTTATTAGGAATACTATTTTTTGTTGAAACTAATGACTTGATAAATCACCCTTTAGTTGTAAAAATGTAAATAGAAAATATGCAAAAAATAAATATTTTAGTAAATTAATTTTTGTATGTAGTTTTTTTTTGTTTGTTGTCTTTTTTCTAATTCATAAACAGAACAATAGTTGAAATACTGTTGAAATCAAGATTTTCATGGGAACTCGAGAGCGACTGACAATGGCAGAATATACTGTAAATAGATTTCAACACTTTTGTTGTAAATATAAGATTTTTCAAATAATAAGACGTTTTTAGATTGAGTGTTTTTTTTATAATCTGTGAGTATAATGTGAATTTTTATTTGTGTAATTGTATATGTAAGATATAAAAAAAAAGTTTACTCACTTTATTTTTATTTTGAATGTCAATTGGTATTTAATTATATATTTTATTCTATTTTATTTTTTTACTTATTTAAACTAATAATTTTCACAAAATTTCTTTCTTAATTGAAACAAAAGACTTAAAACACAAACCTCGCAGGAGAGGCCGAAAATCAGGCAACATGGACCTAAAAAATAAAGAAACTGAAAGGAAAAGGAACTTGGCCTCTACAGCAGAAAAGCCTGTTTGCAGTGGACTAACCCATTCTTGAGTTGAGGTAGTCCCCTTTAAAAACTTTGTTCTCTTTTCTTGGAACCTATAATAAATGATGCAATTTTTCTCATCGTTATAGGTCTATAGCCATCTAGAGGAAAACTCTCTAGTTACTCTAATGAACATTGCTATAAGGACCAATGGGTAGCTATTGAAGCCAGTGCCATAGTTTTCTTCCGCTGTCTCGCTGTCGCTACTAGACTAGCCTGAAATCATTTTCTCCCAAAATGATACAAAAAATATAAACATATTTTGGTTGAGCATAGCGCGGAAGGGAAAATATTTACAAAGTATTAATAAAAATCACACAAAGATTCTACAAATAAAATTGAAGAGACGACTTTAATGGCTAGAATTTGTATGAAAATTATAAACGATTATCAAAAATTTACAAACTTTACTTGTTAATGATAGCATCAATATGAAAAACAAAAGAAATTTAATTTACTAATTTTTTTTTTGTAAAATTTCCTGTCTTTTTTAAGCTTTTCTCAGTATTTTCATAAATAAACTTTAGGTCAATTGTACGAGTATTGTAGTGAATTTGTTCATATTTATTATCAATATTTTAACACTCCTTTCAATTTGATATTATTTTTTTTAAATTATGTTATAAAATTTATTATAATAAAAAAACGTCCTTGCCGAAGCCACAAAAAGAAGTGGCGAAATATCAAAAATAAATATAAACAATTGAATAATACAATTGAGCCAAAGCTGATCCCTTAAATTATTAAGGATAGTCTCGTTTAAATATTTTTATTGAAACAGTACCAAAAATATATTTTTTTTATTATCGACTACACGTGAAATATTTGAACGGAATATTTTTTTCAATTTACAAAATCTTAAATTTTTTTTACATAAATTTTAATTGCCGGCTTGAAAAATTAAAATTCTGAATTTCATTCGATTTTCGCAAATCCAGTTTTCATCAGACCTCGGTGCCTGGAACTGCTACGTGTATGCATGCATGTACATTGAACGAATAATTTAAATTAATAATGCAAAATTGAAGAAAAGTTGGTTTTTATACGAATACAGCTAAAAAAAAGTATCTTGTTCATCTCTATTGCTATTAGAAATTTCTTCAAATCGACTTAAAATATTTTTATAAATAGTTAAATAAAATTATGAAACAGTGAAAATATAATTTTAGCTGAAATTGGGAAAGTTTTTTTTATTAATATTAATTAAAAACTGCAAACAATTTGAAATTTTTGTATCTGCGTATACAAAATTATTGTTGAAAGGACCTTCAAATTTGGGTATTTAGGTTGAAAAATCATTAATATTATTTAATAGCCCATTTCGTTCGAATGGATGTTGTTCGTGGTTTATTCCAACCACTAAAGTTCTGTACAGTGCTAGAAGTTACTATTTCTAAGCACACACATCTTGAGCCACAGCTTCAAGATGTGTGTTTTACACAAAATTTTTTCTTCTTATTGTTTCTTTCACTAACAAATCTTTTCTTTCATAGGTGATATTTATTTAAATTAATTTCGTATTTTCAATCTAAAAACTAAAAGTTAGTTTTAAAGAAAATTTTTCAGTTCCATTTAATTTTTTCTCTAAAATTTTACTAAAACATTTTTTCTTATTTTAGTGAAACTACAATAAATTTGTATTTAAATAGACATGTTTCAGTATATATTTTGATTTTTGTTTATCAGTTTATTTTATTAAACGAACAGTTTTTGTATAATAATCGCATAGTCATATTGAGATGTTGGTTTGACTATTTTTATATGTCCATTCCCTTACAACCCATTTACTACTGTTGTAATGTGATTTTAATTAATTCAGTTTACCTTAAGCTAATTTCTTAACAAATTTTTCGTACTAATCAACTGATTATATAAAAGGAATTTATTTAGTTGAATAAAAATTAATAAATTCACTAAACTTTTCGCTGATATTACCTATGAAATTTGGTTCAGTGTGTTTACATATGTAAACAAATGAAAGTTTTTAAATTGCTAAGCCGGTCGGTAGCAACCGATGAAAGAGATTTTGAATAATTTTTTTTAGATAAATTTTATTAAGGTTTTTTTTCTAAAAAGTGTTACATTTTTTACCCTTACAAGGACAAAAGAAAATTATTTAAATGTTCATTATTAAATTAAAAATTGCCCAATATTAAAACTTTTTAAACGGACATGTGAAACTGATTTCTTTCTTAAATAACAATATAAGACTTCTTTTAGAAAACAAAACAACATAAACTGCCTGTTCAA
Source organism: Germaria angustata (assembly GCA_963681545.1). NCBI lineage: Eukaryota > Metazoa > Arthropoda > Insecta > Diptera > Tachinidae > Germaria > Germaria angustata. Next base: position 94,311,734 of record OY812999.1, on the reverse strand, counting down.
TGAAAACCAAAATCGAATTACTTCTAACCTTAAAATAAAGTCAATTCCTAAAAATTACATTGAAATTGATGGATTAGTTCGTAAAAAATGTTTTGTTTTTTAATTACGAACGAAAAGCAATTCTCAAATTTAATGTGATATGGCAGCAGCTTCCAAGGTTTTTTTCAATAATTTTTTGAATTTAAGAATTAAGTTTTTTTTTTGTTGTAAACTAAGATCAAACTTATCTAAAGACGTAAAGTAACAAACTTCTTCATGTTTTACTGTACATTGTTAGAAAAATTTTCGTGCCTTAAGTCTTTCGTTTCATTTATTATTTGCAACCAACAAACGCATTAATTAAATCACAAATTGTTAGAAAATCTTAAATGCTCCAGTTAAATTTTGTAACAATCTAAAATTACTTACCAAAATCACTTCCCATGAAAATTTACAAAGACCAACAAACAAATTATTAATGTTCTTAATAAAAGCATTTATGTATAAAGCAACATAACAAAAGTGGTTATATACATACTCGTATATATATATATATATATATATATATATATATATATATATATATATATATATATATATATATATATATATATATATATATATGTAAAGATGTTTTCTTTAAGATTTCTTTTTACTTTTTCTAAGGCTTGTAATAGAAAATTTTGCATAATATTCCCACGCAGTTGTGATTTTTTTTAATATAAAAAACTACCACTTTTTTAAGCATAATTAAGCGTGTGAAAATGTATAAACCAAAAAGAAAATAAATAATAAAAACACGAAGAATATTTCCTTATAATTATTTTCATTTGCCACAAAAGAAAAGTGGATGAAACAGAAGAAGAGAATGAGATCTCTAAATAAGAATTTCTGCCTTCACACTGGGCTTAAAAGAGACATCACTACTTTATGACTTGTAGCAATTTTACTGCTTTCAACTTAATAAAATTAAATCAATGATAGTGTATGTAAATGTGGTTGTATTTTAAGAGGGATTGTTTTACCAAGTTTCTTTTTCTTCAAGTTGCTTAATAAATCTTATAAGAAAAAAGGGTTACTTTCAGTTCCTGCAACTATGAGTAGTAGAGTTGAACAGCATTCATTAGAATTCTTAATTTTAAGGTTGAACTAAAATCAAAAATTTTCCCATTAAAACTCTATTTATGATCTTAAGGTGGTTGGTTGGTTGGTTTTGGGTGTCTTAAAGACGAATGAAAAAAAAATATATATATATATTTATTTATAAAAACAAAGTTTCAACACGCAAAGTTGTGTTAATAAATGATGGGAAATTTGTGGAAAGTTGCAGTTTTTATTTGCTTTTCCTTTAGCCCTTAACATGCAAGTTCAAGTCTTTGCTTTTTAGAAATGATAGTAATTTTCTTATCAGATCTTGAGAAAAAGTTTCAAGTTTTCAGGAGTAGATCTTACAAGAGTTTAAGTTTAATGAAAGCGAAGGGGAAATTTTTGTGGTGAATTAAGTAGTTGAGTTATTATTTGAAATAATTATAAGGGGTGTTCGAAATAAAGTCTCATATTTTCTCACATTTCTAATAATGTTGAATAAAAGAAACATTTTTATTTGAAGTAAAAAAAAAAACAAAAATCAAACAGTCGTAAAACAAATGTCTTACTTCGTATAAATCAACAATTTAAAATAAATTATCCACCGTATAATTAAGGATTGAATCGGAGGTTAACTTCAATGAATTTAATATCTTAAATATATAAATTTGACTTTGGATGAAAAGCTGCTTTATCTATTTTTTAAAGTCAAAATAAAGTTAAATTAAAAATAAAAATTTTTAAATTTCTTCAAAAAAAATTGTCTGATATAAAAAGAAAACAAACGTATTTCTACCAAAATTTTTTTCAACAGAAACATTTATCTTAATAAAAAATTTTTCAAAAAAGTTCACAGAATTTTCTAAAAAATTTTTCTTTAATATAAGAAACAAAATTTGGACAAAAAATATTTATTTCTCACGTTTTTGTTCTACAAAAATATTTCTAATATTCTCAGAATTTTCTGAAATTTTTTTTTACTTAAAAAAATTAAATTTGAACAAAAGAAATATTATTTTTTAAATTTTTGTTCTCCAAAAATATTTTTTAAATGTGTCAGAATTTTCTGCAATTTTTTTATATACAAAAAAATTTTTTTTGAACAAAAGAAATTTTATTTTTGTTCTCCAAAAATATTTTTATAATTCTTTCATAGAAAATTATTCATGAAAAAATTTTTCTCAGAATTTATTTCTAAAAAAATTTAACAAAAGATATTTTTACAAAAATATTTGAAAATATTTAAAATTTGAAAATACACATAAAAAGAATTTAAATATATGTGAGTTGTTTTACTTTACTTAGGGGTTACACGTTCAATTTCCTGCTTTCAAGTTGCAATAAACTCACTCGTTTCATTGACATCCTTATACCTTTGTAACTTAAACACTAAGAGCTGTTTCACACACGTCAAGTTTTCTTGATGAAGTTTCAATTCAGCTGGGAGAGTATGTATTCCTTTCTTTATCTATCTCCCAGCTGAATTGATACTTGATCAAGAAAACTTGACGTGTGTGAAACAGCACTAACTTGATATTATTTAATTTTTCCTTTCGAGTCGTACGCCAAATTCACCCTCAACTTTTATCAGCTGATCAAAATTCTTGCAAATAAATTTTCAGTTGTTTAGAGGAATTTCGACAAGTAGTATTTTTGATAAAATTGAAAGCAAAAGCTTAAACTTACAACTTAAAATTATTGTCAGATCCTGCCAATTTTAATGAGAATTATATTGAAAAGATGCAACAAAAATAAATTAAAATTTATTATTGTTGTTATATACTTTCGGTGGGTTAATTTGATTTTTAGAAACTCGTAGGAGAAAATGATTCTACGAAGAATTCTAAACAAATTCATCCTAGAAAACACAGTTCTAAAGTGGATTTCGAGCTATAGAAAATTTCAAAATATGTTGTAAGTTTATATAAAAACTTTAAAATAAAATATGAGAAGAAAAACTTGAATCGTATTTGAAAATTAAAAAAAAATTTAACCAAAGTTGGCTTGGAAAAATTTTATGAAAACAGCACATCGAGCGGTTTATCTTCGCTTCGCATCTTTTTTGTTTCCCTATAAGTTGTATAAAATTAGTGGCCTTTTGGTTGACTATGATGGGCCATCAACACCCAACACACATGCTCCACACAATAAATATAAGGAAGAGAAAGATAAATGATCTACTGTTTCCCGAAGAGCTACAGCGAAAAGCTGCAATACAGTTGTGTCTCTAATTGATGAAAGTAAAAGAAAAATACCCCGACTTAAAAGCAAACAGTATCAGAGCCTGTTTGGGGAAGAGAGATATATGTATATTATATAAATTATATTATAATTCCGAAATAAAAAATTCTATTTTTTTTAAATTCACCTAAAATAGCGATTTCATATACAATACGCTTGTGTAACATGATGTTGACCAAAACCTCGAAACTTCACTGAAAAGATTCAAAAATTCACTAATCACAAACTCGAAGTTTGACTAAGACTTTCGAATATTAACCGAAAGTTCAATATTCTCAAAAAATTTACCAAGAGATAAATTCAGAAAAAAATATATGTATGTACATTCAATATAAATTTAAGATTCCTTAATGAATACTTTGCTCTATTATAAAGTACTTATTACATTAGCGTAGATAAGCCTGCTAGCGGAATACTAGGCCACTCCCTCCCACAATTTCCTTTATTTAAATTGAAAAAAAAAAATTAAATTCCATTTTGTGTATTTTTTTTTTAATTTTAATTAAAATGCTAAATTATTAACAACAAAAAAAAAACGTAAACTTATTGGTATTATCTTTGTGATTGTTGTGTTTTTTTCTGACGAGATTTACTTAAATTTACAATGATTATCCGTCATACCATCCCATGGTTCGTTTGCCTGTGTCTCTCCTTCTACTTGTGTATTACCCTCTGTAACTCTCCACCTTCCCTTTCTCTGTTCATTCCACTAAACATGCTAACTTACCGAAACCGGTCTGTTTACAAACCATATTTTACGGCTTATGACGGAAAAATCATTCCAAAATCTTTGTGATAGTTTGAACTATTCGTTCAAAGTTTTATTTTTAATATCAAATAGTTGACAAATCTAATCAATCACATTTGCATTTTGCATGATTTTAAGCCACAATAAAATATTATGCCGTGTATTTGAAAAAGAGGAATGAAAAAAATTATCCATTTCACCAAAAATCGTAAAAAACAAAATCAAACAAAATTTTGTTACACGTTTCTTTAAAAAATATTAAATTCTTTGTTTTATTACTTAATTTTTACATTATTTACTTTGCATTTGTGTATACACTTATGTACGTTTTTCAATTTAATTTATAGGGGTGGAATTATATTTTTATTTGTTATATGTATTTAAAATTAAATTAAATAGAGATTTGTTCTAAAAATAAGTTTAAAACTAATTTTTGTCTTTTCAATGATGTTCTTTTTATGCTTAATACAAATTAGAAATTATTAATATATAATTTCTACAAAAACTTTATATGCGACATACAAAGTTCTTATTGTTCATCTTACAAATTAATATGTAATAGTTTTTGATATAAATTACTAAATCTATGAAAATGTAAAAAATACTTATTGATAACAGATTAAATACATTTTGTAATTGTAAAACTGCGTATAAAAAATTTTCGCATATAATTATAGAGATGGGTGAAATTCCAAAATAATAATAATAATAATAATATTTAGAGTTTAGATGTAATAGAAATGATAACAAACTCTTTGACGGTTATTTACATAATTTAAAATTTTGATATTGATTGATAAGTATTTTTTAAATAAAACTAAAATGTTTATTAAAATTAAGCTTAAGTATTTTATAGTATTATTTTACGCTTTTAAATAGTATAAATATAATGGAAATGACAAGAATTTGTTCTTAAGGTTGAAATAATTTCTTTTTTAAGAAGAGAAAAACTCTTAAATAAGGAAACTAAAGCAAATTAATAAAATAATTGCAAAGGTGAATACAAATGAGTTTGATAATATTTTCATTGACAAGTTCCATATACATGTAAAATAATTTCTTATATATTGATTTTGATAAACAAAAGCCCAACTAAGTCTTTTGAAAGTATCTTATTAAAATGTCTTGAAGGAAACTATTTTAAATTTAAAATAAATATTTAAAATTATGTATAAAAAATGTTAATTCCCAGCAAAAACTTCACTTAATTGACAACTCGTTCTTAAACGCATATATCGAGGCAGTACTATCTCTACTTTGGTATTGCGAGCGATTTTTACATCGATTATTTTTGTAAAAAACAAAATTCAGCAAGTCTCATAAGTTGTTGTTATTGAATGCCTAAAATCCTGCATTTAGAACCTAAATAATGCGTTGTAGAACAAGTTTCGAAATTGTTTACTGAATTTGATTTTGTTTTTCTTAAATTTCATGCAAAGGTTACAAAATTAATTTTAAATACCAAACAAAAATTGTAGGCAGTACTCAAGATAAGCCACCCGCATGCGTATTCCATTGCACTTCTGACATAGAGGGTAAGGTTTGCTGCTGCTGTTGTTGTTGTTGCTGTTGATGCATATGATTGGCATTTAGACCCTGTGAACCATCACCTGGCGAGCCCACGTTATTGTTATTGTTGTTGTTGTTCATGCTCGTAATATTATTGTTATTAAGTCTTGTACGCATTACATCATCAGCCTGGGTACAGTGTGGTCGGGGCCCCGGCTCGGGTGTGTATGTAAATGTTAAGCCGGTGGCATAAATAATGCCATCATTACGTACTAAAGATATAGGCACTTGAGTGGGTTGACGGACCTTTGAAATAAATATAATTAAGAGAAAAATTTATAATTTATTAAAAAATTATGATTTTTTTAAATAATCAAGCAGTATTTATGTCATATTTATAAGCAACTAGCGGGCCCGTTGCCTGCTTTGCACGGCAAAACAAAATAAGAAAAGAAACACACGTCCAAAGAGAAAAGAGAAATGATAACAAATTGCTATTTGCATCACTCCGTGCAATGCTCTCCAATACACAAACGACCAAAATGTATTCAATACTAATGAATGCTGTATGCGGTACAAAAAATGCCTGCGGCAAAAACACACTCACTTCACATACGCACCGCACACACATGCGTTATCGGATTTTAACCAAACTTCATATAAACCATATATGGGCCACTGCCTACGTAGTGTATAAGTTTGGTTGAAATCGCTCGACGCGTTTATGATTAGTTCGGCGACGTACATATACGGACTTATTTTTATATATATAGATTTGAAAATGTTCGAAAAATTCAAATTTTTGAAAACAGATAAAAATTATTACATTCTTTAAAAAATATTAAAAAAAGTGTCTTTAAAATCGGTTTTTATATTCAATTGGATACGTGACGCCAATTTAACAATACATAATTTCATACTTTGAAAATGTTGACCGTTCAACAAAAATATAAAACATTTACTTACCCACAACCATTCACCTCTGAATTGTGATATTTCGGGAACAACACACAGAAGCGTTTCGGTGCAACGATACATGGTTTCTGCTTCAACATCACCGAACCATACTTGCAGATGGGGTGTAAAATTATCACCACTCAATTCTAGCATGGCAACATCACCACCACCATTTAGATTTAGGGAATTAACTATTGGTACGGGGGTTACCGGGGAACTGTATTGAAAATAAAATTTTAAAAATATATATAAATAGGATTTTCCCATATAGGCTAGTGGGTAGTGTACTAGCCTATCGGTACCGATGTGTTGGCCTGTTTCACTAAAAACGAATAGAGGTCTGTGTTACAATGCCCGAGCAAGTCCATTTTTTATATTCATAAGTTATAAAAATGTTTTAAGAAAACAATAACTCTTTTATAGTAAATTTTTAAAACAAAACTTTTCTAGAAAAGAAAATTTGTGTCAAAACAGCTACTTCTGTAAAAGAATCTTTCTGAAAAAACTTGAAGAACGAATTTTATCATTAAAAGAGAAATAAACCAACAATATCGCAAAGATATTTTATGAATTAATGTGAAGTTTACTTGCTCAATTTTCTTTAAATTATATCTTGAAATTTCTTTCACGTTCACAAGGAACTTACACTGCAGAAACTTACGAATTAAAAAAAGGAAATAAAATTAAAGTACGGCCAAATCGAAGCCCATTTTCATTATCCTTATATTTCACTTCTAAAAACTCAATATCAGTAAGAAGAGTTTCTTTGAGTGAAGGGGCTCGTACAAAACTCTTTTTCAAATTATTGCAAAAATTGTCTTGTAAAGGTTTCTAAAAATTAACTCCACTGCTCTGATACTGAAAAATATTTTTTAAAATAAAAACCCGACTAATGCAACAACAAATTTTTAATTGAAAAGTGATAATAACAATATTTACTTACGATACTGGTCCCATGCCTTCATAAAACTGATACTCCGCTTTATCTGTCGATATAATCGTCCAACATGCACCATCATTAATCATTTCCTTATTTGGCTCCTTCGGACACGGCGTCGCTTGGAATTGTATGATTTTCTCTTGCGACAAACACAAATACATACGATCCGTATCTTTCATATAAAAAGCACACTTATGCAACTGTGATACGGGGTCATCAGCCTCTAATAAAGCCATTTGTTTATCCACTTTTCGTATTATAAGACGTGGCAAAGCCATACCCGTCACCGAGCACACCAATTTAACGGTGGCACCATAATGTATATAGCCATCTCTTACTTGAAACTCTTCCGATTCCGATTCATTATCATCCAGCAGGTGTATGGTAAACGCTCCCCATTGTGTGGAGGATGCATGAAAGTGGCCATTCTCAACATGCAGGTAACGAGTAGAGACTGTTTGCGAACGTAAACGATTGAAGAGGGCCACATTTGTCCCACTTGCTATGCAGAGATCGGCATTTTTTAACGATTGTTTCTTTTTCGACGGTTTCGAAATGACTTTAATACGTTTTGAATTAAACACACCGATATCGTGGCCATTGCCGTAGAACATTTTTACCGACAACATAAAGTGTTTGCGCTTATCAGAATCCGATATGAAAAGAGTTTTTGCCGCACAATATTGTTTGCCATTAAGATCTAACTGTTGCATGTCCTGATCAGCACTACCAATGCCTATAAAGGCACATAATTGAGCACCCTGCTCGCCTTCCCCTTTTTGCAGCATTTCCTCGTATCGGCGACGCCAGCCACTACCGAACAGATAAATGCAGGGTGGTGGACAGAAGAAGCGTTTCTCATTACCGTACGATTTTTGCGCAACCTGGTAAAATGAAAACAAGCACATATATGGAAAATAAATCAATGGAAGATTCTAAAACAAGACTAACATAAAAAATTAATCACTTGTAAAAAAATTCTCAATACATTTAGTGATATTCCATCTCCCGTTTCTACATTCCGCGTGAAATAAATCCAATTGGAATTATATGCGATAATTCATTGTTGTTACAAAAACTGATATTATTATTATTTTTATTATTTTTTAATTAAGAAAACCAAACTGCGAAGTTATCTTGGCTTGTCCGTAGAAGCATCTGGAGTTTGAGGCAGGAATCGAACCTGCGACCGTCGGACTAGTCTAGGACACTAGCTATTAGTTTACGAAGGCATTTTTATCCTAAATAAAACTGAAAACTGTTCTACTATCCCCAAATTACGATCGGCAACTTCGTATTGTTCTTGTATTTGACTATATACGTGATATATACAAGTATATTCGCCTTTTATTCCCGATGAGGATGATAATACGAGGATTTCACCAAATAACTTAATATTACGATAATGAATCGATTTTCGTTAAAAAAAACATGACTGATTCATAGCTAAAATTTCCTGCTAATACGAGTATCAATCTCAACTTGAAAATACTTTTCGGAGTTCATACATACAATCATATGGACGGGGTGAAACCTGTATTTTTGGTTTTTCTATGCGGAAAATTTAAAAGATTCGATATGCATTTAGCTTTATTGATATTAAATAACAATTCCGTCTATTATTCTGATTTCATACTTTATTTGGAAGAATAGTACACAGTCAATTATCTACATTGCATCGATTTTATTATGTTAAAATTTTGCAGCAATTTTCAAAGCTTACGCGCCAAAGAAGTCAAAAGCAACCAACGATGTAAATATTTTTTCGTTCTATTTAATTAACTTCACACTCGCTGTCATTGTGCTTCACTTAAATTACATTTATTTTCAGCAAAACATGCCCCTCCCCAGGTTTACATATTTTTCTTGACCAACAACCGAAATTGCACTAAATTCTTTGTGGTCTTTATGGTACAAATTATCACCCAACGTAACTATACCTTCACAGGCCGAAAACTCTCACGTTGTTCTTTGAAGTGTAACCGAAATGTGAAGAACCTTAAAAAGACCCAACATTAGCAACAACTACATCAGACAAAAAAATGTTCATACTTCAAAAATGCACTTGATTAAAAACCTTTTAAGCATGCGCTGTGTGTTTTTAACCACCAAAGTTGCTGTTGTTGTTGTTGTTTTCGTATTTTTTCCTTTAATTATAAAAACAATAAGAATAAAATTAATCAAATCATCAAACATCTTGTTTCTAACCACAGACATTTTATTGAGTTTTTCTATTGCGATTTGTCTATTTCTCACAACTAACGACGAAATCTAGAAAAATAATGCACAATTGCAATAATAAATTCGAACCCAGAACACAAAATAAAAAAAAACCATCAGAATTATGATTAAGAATTTAATTGTATTACAACTTTAATTAAATATAAAGTGCACTTGTGCTGTATTTTCTTACTGACGAGTGCTACGATGATAGTGTTGGTAGTGATGATTATAATTTGTTTAATGCAAAAGGCATTCAGGTGTGAAGGATATGACTGTGATAAAAAAACTTCCAATATATAGTACATAAATAATAGTAATGACGATGTCGACGACTTTGTCTTTATTTAAATAATCTAACTTTAAGCCACACTGGCAAACTTTTCTTAGGGTTTTACGATTTGCCTTATTATTTAGTGCTGATTTGCAATAAATTCTTTACTTTGCATAATTAAGTTTTATATATTTGCAGCTGCTGACTAAAAAAAACGAATGTCGCTCTAAACTTACGCCAAAGGAATTTGCATAAAAGGCAACAATTTAAAAACTATAATGATTTACATTTTATGATTAAGATTAAGAATAGAAGAGCATACGGAAAAGGAAATTATGAGATTCTGACAAAAATTTGTGGCGAAAGCTGTTTTTTCTCATGAAAACTTTTTACTTTATTTTGTAAATGCGAACGAAACTTTTGTTTGACCATTTTCTAAGTATATTGAAAACAATATTAAAAAGCATAAATTTGTTTTTGTTTCCAATAAAAATTTTAGGAGGAATGTTTCCTTTAAATTTACAAAATCAGGCGGTTAATTTAGATGCCTACTCGCTGAACTTCATATCAACTAAATTGATTTCTTTGTTCTCTTCAACTGCAATTTATTGAAATCGATAATATTGTTCACATCAGGCGCAGTTGCAGTTTCAGGGTTGAAGTCAGTTGGCCCATAAGCTCTTAGGAAATAGGAATTTCGATTTTTATTTTTTTAGCTGTTCCTCTGATATTTAAATGTTAATATACATAATTGGAAGCCACTTCGTTATAAGTGAAAAAAGTACGTCTGTTTTCCTAAATATTTGTTATTGAAATTGTATATCGCTCCATGTCTTGTTGACAACTAATTTCCTATATACGTGTATATACACATCATAAATGTCAATGCAAAAATGGCAGTTAATTCAAATTATGACATTGCTTTGGGGCGATCAAAAAAAAAAAAACGAAAGAAAATGCTGTACAAACTCCCCCAACGCAACACTTCTAATATTGCAACTCACAAATTGTTCATATTGTTGATTTTATTGGAGTAACTTTTGTTAAATAACAATCTATGTTTTACCCACCTTACTTTTAAAACTATGGCCTTTTTATTAGCTTTTCTTTTTATATAAATTCATTTAGTTAGATCTTAATATACTATTGACTGCAATGGTGAGAGAAGGATAAGGTGTATTTAGACAACAAAATGATGCTTCAGTCTTTGTGCAATTGCAAAACGAAAAATTATTTTATATCAAAAAAACTTATTCGTAAATTTCCAACTTTTTTAATTAAATCCATACTAATTTAATGTATCTCTTATTAATATTCTATTTCAGTTATTTCTTATTGATATGTGAAGGAGAATTTTTCGTTACAATTACATACATATATATGTTTACATGGAAAATTCGCGCTACATTGAAAAAAAGTTGATAAAATGAAAACAATCTCTAAATTTAATTAAATGTTGCTTAAGCTGAAAGTTGAAACTACAAAAAGTGTTAGAATATCGGCCATTAGACCAACCACCACTAGATTATATTATTACATATTAAATAATTTTAAAAATAATTTAAACTAAGTTTCCGCAGCAAACTTGATTTTCGCAACTGCCTAAATTTTTATTAGTTATTCAAATCATTCCGGCCATTTTCGAAATTATGCTAGACTAACGCATGACAAATTAATTTATACATGCAGATATTCGCAACTCAATAAGAAAACCTCTTTTAAATATGAAGTATTTTTTTAAAGTTTTTATGGTACCATAGTTAAGGTAGCAATTGATTAGAAAACAAAATATTAGTTTTTGGGATTTTTGTCTATCCGTCCGTGCATTTCTGTGTAATCGCATTATACAAAAACTTTTTAAATAAAATTTGATGTGGATGCTGTATATGTGTATGCTGGTTAACGTTTGGGATATTTTTTTTTTACAGATGACTATACTTAAAAGCGATTTTTATATTTCCATTATAAGGCTATATTTTAATTTTTTTTATTATTTTTTTATTTGTTTTCATGCTCTAGGTCATACATTTACTTAATTAAAGTCCTTTGCTTTATTTAATATTTCGGTCACCATCGGTCCTTTTCTTCTGGAATTTGAGTAAAGCCGTCTTTTTATTTTAAAATCACAAAGCTTTTAAAATTACAAGCTTACTAGTTTTTTTCCTATATAATTTTTCCAAAATTAACTGTTAATTTATTAATTTTTCTAGAATATAATTTGATATAAATTATGTATATAAAATAAACGTTTTAAGTGCTTCATGTATAAATATGTTCGAGAAAACTACATTGAAATTCGAATAAAAAGGAACGATATATTGAAATAATATTAAGAAAGATCTTAATTTATGATATGAAGTTAGACGTTTCACATATCTAATAGCCTGTAGAGGACATTAAAATTTTTAAAATAATAATATTGAATATTGTAAATAAAAATTAATTATTTTTATAAAAGACCTCGAGCTTAATAAATAATACAATATGTTAATCAGAGAAAGTTCTAATAATATCATCAACGCCTTTTCAGTAGGTAATAATTAAAAATATTAAAAATTATTTATGCCATTATAGTAAAGTTTAGTGTACAAAGTATGGATAAATTAGAAAAGATCTGTTAGTTAAAAAATCATAAAAAATTCTTCCAAGTGTGGCAATAATAAATATAGTTCTGAAAGGTCAGACAAGTTCAATGATGAATTTGAAAGAAAAAAATATTTTGTGGAACCGCCGGGCATTTGGCGAAATGCCTTAAAATAGATATTTTGAAACAATGTTCAACGACAGTTAATAAAACTCATCCATTAAGAATGGAAATACGTGATGGTTAAGACTGATGCTGGACAAAAAAATCATCGTTATGACGTATAGCCGGTGGTAATATATCATTTCGAATATTTTTGAGGACTGTTCAACCCTTATATAAAGTTCCTTCCACCAAAATACGCCAAAAATGCCTTTCATTTTTTCTTCCTACTTCAAATTAACTTTATATTAACAATGGTTTTTGTAGACTGATATATACATATGTATTTTTGGATTTTTATATGAAATTTAAACCAAATCGATTAACTAATTTTGAAAATCGAAATTAAAGAACTTGATCGCAATATCGAGAGCAGATTTTTTAACTTTTTTACCATTCTCTACTACACATGTACATATATCATATTTGGCCTTAAAGGCTTGATATGTTAAAAAGTTTTATGCCATGTTATTTAGATATGTGTGAATTTATATTATTATATTAATATGTTATATATACATACGTTCTAGTTTTTTGACCGTTTTATTTTAATTAGTAAACTTAATTTATTTTTTAAGCTTAAGGTTTACAAACAAATATCCTGAAGATGATACTCGATGAGTACCGAAATATCGATAAATATTAAAAAATTAGAAGACCTTAAGCTTAAAAAATAAATTAAGTTTATTAATTAATATGTATGTTTAAGGCTCGTATATGTACTGTTTTTCGCAGTATTGTACTGTTTTTCGACATCAAAAACTGCGTACTGCTTTTCTCCCTCAAAATACTGTTTTTTGATACATAATAGAAATAAAAGCGGCGAACAGCGAATTCATGCAAAATTATTGTTTACTTCAAAAATAAGCATTCTCCTCTGATTCGTCGCTAGCCGAAAATTTTTGGGTGGGCAGCATTGCAAGAAACACCAACATGGAATGAAGTCGAAGCTGTTATGAACAAGTTGAGCGAATACAATTTGTACAATGCCAATGAAAATGGGGTAAATTTACACACCCAATTTCGATATATCAAAAACTATTATACGAGTGACAAAATTATACAATGGAGAGAAGGCAATGTTTCGATCGATTGTGGATCGGTGCGAATTCAAAGAAATGGCCACGATCGTTGAATATATTTTATGTTTTCCAGGAACTTCAGCATCAGTAGAACGAATCTTCTCTGCAGTGAACAAAACTTGTACGTCAGACAAAACCCGATTAGATGTGCAAACATTGAAGGCGATTCTGACCGTCAAATGTAATTTGAAGTACAAGTGCGTTGATTTCTACAATTACCTCAAAACGAAGCCGGCATTGCTTATTCAAATTGCTTCAAACGACAAATACAAAACAACCACAAAAGCTGATTCTGATGGAAATGATTCAGATGATGGAAATGCTTGTTAATTTTTTTATATATTGAATAAAATATATAAGCGAAATGTACTGTTTTTGGTCCAAAAAAATATACGAGCGTTATGTATGTTATATATTTATAAATGAATAAATATACATATGTATTAGCCTATTATAAAAATCATGCTCACTTTTAATAAAATGAATATAAAAAATATGATTTTCAAATCCTACCTTTGCATGCAGAATAACAATGATCATATCGTTACGCTCCCTCATATAACGTTCCATAGCATCGCGGGTTAACTTTTTTTCCTCAATATGTGATCGAAATGTTGTGGCAGATGAGAGCGAACTGACAGAGGTGTTAAGACCCGTAGACATAATGGAACCCCCGCCACCGGGATTGCCACCACTAAGACCACGCGGCACCATAGCCAAATGAGGATGATGTTGCTGCTGATGCTGATTGTGAGCCTGTTGGTGATGATTGGGCGGACTAGGAGGCATTAAACCACCATTGCCACCTCCGCCGCCCCCAACAGCATGATGTAGCGGAGGACTGGGTGGTGTCTGAGCATAAGCGTTATTCGCCATACCTGGACCAGCGCCTAAGCCAAAGTGAGGCATTTGGGCGTGTGGACTGCTTGTGAATGAGGATGTTGCCGCAGGTGAGGACGATGAATTGTTATTATTTTGGGAATTGGGTGAAGTAAGTTGATTATAATTATCACAGTTATTATTGCTACTACTGTTGTTTAGTTGGTCGACTGGTGAATTTTGTTGAAGATGATAGTTCGGTGCAGGTGCAATTGAATCGGCACAATTTGGAATGTTAGAGTTTTCAAAGATCATGAAATTTTGTGTCAAATTTAAAGAAGAATCCTGAGGATTTTTCACAAATTGTTGTTGCTTGAAACACTGCATTTAGTTAGAAATTTAACATTTTTCCAAAAAATTATGTTGACGTTGATAACGATGTACATATATGCTAAATGTTTTAGTAAATACATTTTATTTGGATGTTTTGTTCAATAATTCCTCTGTAAGTATTGGCATTTGTGTTTTTGTTCAATTGGCACTTGTAAATTTTAATTAAATAAAAATAATGGGATAGTAAACAATGTTTTCTGTTAATTTTTCATGTTTTTATCCTTTTTATCTTCAATTTTCTCTACTTCCCGCTTTTGATAGATTACAAAAACAACATATCAAATGTATTAAAAACAAGAGGAAATTATCAAAATAACAAAAACAATTCTACACATTCTCTTTGAATTCAAATACAAGAACAAAAACTCACAAATGTCACTTTAGCAGCTGTCAGTTCTCACACGCCGCTTATGTTAAGTTTACATTTAATAAATTCTGTTTGAATTTTGTTCATTAATTTTTTTTATAAAAATCCTTTATCGGAATACTGAATAAAACTGCTTCTGATTTTAAGAGTTATTCTTTAGTAACATTCTGTGAAAATTAAAAACACCGACTGAGCCCTTTTGAACAAAACAAACCTCTTTTATTTCGCACCAGCTTTTTACTTTCCTTCTTTTATACACTGTTTTCTACTTGCTTATTGTAAATGTTTTTTTTTGTTGTATTATTCATTGGTGTTGTATTTTATTTTCATTCTGCTTGTTCTACTTAGAGTGTGTAACAGCTCTGTTAAAGTAAAAAAACTACCAATGAAATGCAACCCTGCATGAAGAATTGTTCATAGGGCTTATATATACTTCACCATAAAAAAACGTTATTTTAACTAATTCATTTTTAATTCTTTTCACTGTGTATACCATCACATTGTTAAAACATAAATGTTTACAATTATATTAAAAGATTGGTATATTCATATACAAATATACACTGAAATGCAACGTTGCGACTTTGTCTTATTAAATTCTTTTTATAAATTTACAGCGGCCCGGTAATTTGGAATATATATATTTTTTTTAAAATTGAGGTATATACATAAGGATGTACATTAATCTTATATAATTATAAGCATATAAGGTTTCCTTAAGGACAAAAGTTCCGGAAGCAAAATCCAAAATGCCGGATATAAAAGTGCAATAAAATGCAACGATGTCTTTAAGCTTTTCTTTTATTAACTTCTTCATGTGAGTTCTATTTTAGCAATCGTTCGACTTGAAGTAATTTATAAAAAATTAGACGAGCGTGGGTGAAATTTCTTTTAAAGTGCAATAATCAAATTAGAAAAGTGTTTACCAATAAATAAAATCAATTTTTGGTTATATAATGAAATGTGTGTTCATAAGAATGTATTCAAAGTGAAAATATTTATGAGTAAAGAAAATTTGTTCACAAAAAAAAGATGGTGGAAGGTGAAGCCGAATTACAGGATTTTGCAGGTAATTTTTTTAAATTAATTTATCAATTAAGTTTTTAAGTATCTAAATACAATTGTTCGTTATTTTCTTAATGAAACAAGTAAACCTTTCGTTAGTTTAACGGCTATCCTAAAGAGAGTCATACACAGTTGGCCGCAAATTAAAGTATGCACATGTACTTATGTACATATGTACGTTAAAACAGATTAATATATGTACATATGTATGTATACATATACATATATTGCCCAGGACAAAGATGAATCTCTTTCTATTTATTTCTTACAATTTGAACGTTTGGTCGCCGAATAATTTAACTGATAGACTCTATCAGCAGCACGGGTTTTTTCTGTCATCTAAGCTTAAAAGAGAAGTAAACACTATATTGATGGCTGACCAGAGCACAGACTACAATTTTCTGCAAAGTATACACTAATGTAGCCATTGAACAAAACATGCGTTTGCGTGCATTACTTGTCCTTGTGATAACCTTAAAAATTTTGTACGCAGTTTTTTGTACTTGTTCTATTACAACTCCTCTCATAGGACACCGATTTGGATCTTTCTCTGCTTAAGAGGACGTAACAGGTTCGTCGCAATAAAAATAATAGTATGTAAGTAGTTTTATTTTTCACTTATATGAGTAGAAGTTACACTCTGTAGTGTATTACGATCCTAGAACTATTGCGAATAGTGTTTTCTAAAAGTTAAACTAAAAAAAAATTGGTCTTGTAATTCCAATAAAAATATTGTTGTCACCGCTAATGTTTACATTCCATGTCCATCTTCATATCTGTTCGTCTCCCTTCTATTTTTATTTTAAAAGATACCTGCCTATCCGATAGACTATTACGTCACACTTTTTTAATAAATTTATGTACATACATATTTGAAAAATCATTTTTATTTGGAAACATATTATCAAGGATCAAAAAGTGTATTTGAAGAAGAAAAGTTAGATTGAGCACTCACTTTATAAGGCAACTGTATGTACTGTGTATTGTTATAGTTCCAAATATATTCCATTAAATCAAATATTTAATTATATTGAACCATTAAGCGATTTCATTTGATTTTATGTAGTTGTTTCAGTAAATTATTTATTTGCTTAGGTTTACATTCTAAACTTTAGATTGTTTTAAAATATTTTTTATATCACTTTTTCCTGATACCTTTGTGCAAAAATTATTATATACGTTTATTCACAGAGAATAGAAAATAATTAAAAACATTTTTTAAATCTTCAAGTCTTTTTCCTCTGAACAATAATAAGCGTGAACAAATTTAATTGTATTTTATTAAGCCACTCACTATGTTTTAACTTAAAATATTCGTTACCTAATGTTTATCATCTTTTCTCTTCAATGTTAAATTAAAAACTAATTTCTATTAAACGGAAAAATTGCAAGCTGCTTTCTACTTCCTTTCAATCACCTTCCTTTGAAAAGTAACATTCTTAGTGTGTCGTTTTTCAAATTGAATTAAATATTAAGGAAACATTTTGAATCTTTAATTATTTTGTTAATATGTATATTTCCTCACACTGAACCACACTTTATTGATTTAAATGAGCAACAATCAGTAAAATGTGTGTCACTACTAGCATGGCTTTGATTCGAAAAATATTCTTAAAAAAGATATAAACAACAGAGGTGTGGTGTTAGCTTAGTAAAAGGGGAGTTTATTTCAAGTTTTATGTTTAAGTTTTGAATATAAACAAATATGTTGATCACAGCTTCAATTTTATACTTTATTGTTTTGTATAATTATATGAGAACTATCTTTCGTCCACTTATATTAGTAACTTAATTTTTATACTATTACCTAATCATTTATAATATATTTTAAAGTTATGTAAGAAAATTGGTTTTTAATACTTCCATTTAAAAACATCATAATAGCCATAACACTGCCAATGTCCCACTTTACAAACTTCAACGTACCATAAAAAAATGTACGCAAACATTAGTATATTGTGGGAATGTTTGCAGCTGCTTTAAAAAGCAATCTCCTCATACTCGTACATACTCATCGGCATTTGGATGAGTTTGTTACCAATTTTTATCAGTTTTAAACAATTCATATCATCAATATACTTTCCAGATATGGAACCTTCACCCAAATACAAATATTCCAACTTTGGACAATTTTCACTTAATATTTTTATATCACCATCATGCACCCTGGCATATGGACAATTTAATTCTTTAAGATTTATCATTTTCAAGCCAAAGTAGAATGTATAATCTGGTCGTTCATTTAAACGATTTGAGTTATAGACATATACAAAATTATTTGTATCCTCGACTCTTAGCCTGCGTATATTTTCGGCGTTAGATCGAAAAAATGTCTTGTATTGCTGAAGAGTTAGTGGTTGCAAACATCTCATTTGTGTTTGAAGATCAGTGTATTTTCTTGACCAAATGTAATGTATCATAAGGTATTTGAAATGTTGGCACACTTCACTAATATCCACTTGATCCTTGAGAGATAAGAATTCAAATATTTGTAGCAAACAGTCGTCATTTAGATCTGATAACATCTTTATTATTTAATTAATATTAAATTCGCAAGTTTTACTGGAGATCACTTTATTTTGTTTTGATGTTAAAATTAAATATCATGCCAAACAGCTGTAGTTAAAGTATAAATACATTAACCCATGGATGACCACACAAATTTTATACATGTAAGGATGATGTAAGAGGAAGAATTATAAGTATAATACATAGTGTCCTTCGCTACCCCCAAACAACATCATTAAATAATCATTTATGAGTATAGATTCGTACAAATTATACGGATGATTATGGTTTTCTACCACAACCTTAATTTTATAAAAGCCAATACGATAACTTATTTCACTGTAATAGCTCTCCTATAATAGAAAATAAATAATGATCTTGTAGGAGGGTAACTTTCTCCTCGCCACTATCCAAGTAGTTTCCTGCTTGAATATGCAATCAACTTTAAAGTAACCCTAGACAATTTTATAAATATTTGATAATAATTAATAGCTATCTATTGCGTGAATTAAATTTAGATAGTTTCAATATTGCAGTTCTCTAGATGTACAAAAATCAATGTGCTTTGCATAGCCGTTTATATTTTTCCACACTTTTTTCGAATATTCACTTTATTTAATTTGTGACTTGCATGCATTATGGAGCGCCTCGCTATTGTAGACATCTAGATATGATTGGGGTTAACAGTTTCCTCATTTCTCCACTGCCATGTTTTCGCTGGCATACAAATTTTATTTCCATAGTAATATAAATTTTTTTTGGAGAGTTCCACTATTGTAGCTCTCCGAATAGACGATAATTAATAGTTATTTTGTATGGAGGGAACGTTTTCCCCGCACTATTAAAATTGTATGAGTATTAAAATTGTATGAGTATAGATTCGTACAAATTATACGGATGATTATGGTTTTCTACCACAACCTTAATTTTATAAAAGCCAATACGATAACTTATTTCACTGTAATAGCTCTCCTATAATAGAAAATAAATAATGATCTTGTAGGAGGGTAACTTTCTCCTCGCCACTATCCAAGTAGTTTCCTGCTTGAATATGCAATCAACTTTAAAGTAACCCTAGACAATTTTATAAATATTTGATAATAATTAATAGCTATCTATTGCGTGAATTAAATTTAGATAGTTTCAATATTGCAGTTCTCTAGATGTACAAAAATCAATGTGCTTTGCATAGCCGTTTATATTTTTCCACACTTTTTTCGAATATTCACTTTATTTAATTTGTGACTTGCATGCATTATGGAGCGCCTCGCTATTGTAGACATCTAGATATGATTGGGGTTAACAGTTTCCTCATTTCTCCACTGCCATGTTTTCGCTGGCATACAAATTTTATTTCCATAGTAATATAAATTTTTTTTGGAGAGTTCCACTATTGTAGCTCTCCGAATAGACGATAATTAATAGTTATTTTGTATGGAGGGAACGTTTTCCCCGCACTATTAAAAAAAATTTGGTTGTTTGATTCCGGCGATCATTAGTAAGATGGTTGCGAAATTTTAGGCTTCCAATAAGGAACTAACAGACATATAAGCACACATTTATATACTTATATATAAGTATATAGAGACTAAATTGCAGTCAAAGGAAAATAGCAAATTAGGGTAATAATTTTCCACCCTTACAAGATCTTTAGTACAAATAACTTCCAGTGACTGGAAAACTTTGAAATTATTTTGTTGAATATATAAAATATTCATTAGTATTAAATTAAAAACTCATTTCTTTGAAGTCTAACATTTTAGAGCCATACTTTCTTAATTAAATTAAATATGTATTAAGCATATATTTTGAATATTTAATTGCATATAAGTATGTACATGTACATATTTCTCCACACTTCATTGATTTAAATGATTGAACAAATTTTTTTTTTCAAAATAAAAAAACATAGACCAACAAAACTCCTAAAGAACGCAATAGAGGGCAAAACAATGATTTTTGGGGATTTATTTAAATTATTGTGATTGTATTTTATTTTGGGAACTGTATTTCGTATGAAATAGCAATCCAATTTTTTTAATATATTCGGTCACGTTCGTAAATGCAGTGACACTACAATACATAATTACATAATAAAAGAGTAACACTTGACTAATATTGATGACCGTATCCATAATACTCATTTTCTAATTCAAGTAAAATATCTTATTATTTGCAAACCGAAATAAGTATTTGACTCAGAATTTTAAATGTATATTGAAGGCGTACTTCATTTGTAAAATGGTTGCTTCACTTCATTGCAAATTAACACGCTGTTTTATTTCTATTTGGGGTATTATTTCATTTCCTTTTAGGGCCGTATTTCACATTAAAAATTGGAATAATATTGCATATGTAATCACAACCTTATTTAATTTTTCTTTTGAGAGGGTTATTACCAGCAGAGGTCATTTCATACCGCCCCTTTATGTACCCATGCTAATTGGTAACCGTCCTAACTTCATTATTATTACATACATATGTTTGATTGGAAAGTTAGTCCGACTTGATAGACTCCCACATACAACATAAAGGAATACATTTTTAGTTTTCGATAGAAAATTTTGAAAGTTCAGTATCTCCTTTTACTTGTCGGTACATACGTCCTTAAATATATATTACTAAGCGATTAAGGAGAGGTGTAGTTTACACTGATTTTAGCAAGGACCACGTGATATACTGAGTCACCAACTTCATCAGCTTTCACAAGGTCTATTTAAAACCTTTCACCTGAGCACTCGTTTTTTATATATATATATAGATCCTGATATATTCCTAAATTTCCGCATAAGGTAACAGAGTATAATCTTATATTACATACTTGCTAATAATTATATAACTGAAAATTCTGATACTCAAAATCTGCAATAATTCTAATATATTGCGTGGAATCAGTTTTAAGGTCACAAGCATTCCAACTTTTACTTATTCCTTTTATATCAAAAATATTCCTTAAACCACATAAAATTCGAATTTTTTTTAATTTCTTATCTAAAACATTCACTGATTCGTAACATAATCTATATAATATGTTCATAAGTTTTTATATAGCTTTCGATACTGATTCTATATTAATATAATATTAATATCTTGTAATAAACGGTAAAATTTATTTATTTATTAAATACAAAATTTATCGCAAGCCCATTATGCGGCACTAATTAAATATAATATATTATTTACACCTTACAAATTGTATTTAAAATAGAGATTTTACTTCAATACAAAATTTGAAGTAGATATAAAACAGGGAATACAGCTGAAGCCATGCTTTACCCTACTGGTTGTGAAAGGTTTAATTTCTATTTTCATCTATAAAATACAACTCTGCGAAGTGGTGCAATGAATAATACGAGGTGAACAGGTTATATTCAACACCATTACAACGATACAGTTTTATTTGAGTATATTAAAAAAAATTAATTCATGCTCTGAATTTTCCGTTAATTTAAAACAATTATCACTTCGTAGCATATTTTTCGCAACTAAAAGTTTTTATAGAACAAATTTTGAATTATTTACATAATAAATTTTTGTCACGAGTATCCAATTATTTGAAAACAAAAATTCAAGGCCCTTACATATTAATGGGCCTTGTATGAATTCGCCCAAATCGGGGACCGATGATTGGGAACAATTCCTGTCTGTCTGTAATTATTTTTAGCTACTACTGCCAAAGTGGAGATTTATTTGCATTTTGCAGACCTTTAACCCTTAAACGTTTTTTCCTAAAAATAAACTAATTTTTCAGACTAATATAATAGGGAGAAAAGTTAAGAAAACTTATTTAAAACGGAATATAAACAATGAATATATCAAAACTTTTTCGCTTCAAGGCTCAGTTTTGATAGATACTATTATAGTCCATAGACCTATTTGTTGTTATAATGTTTAAATAATGTATGTATATTTAATTTATTGATAAAGTCTCAAGTACATAATCAGCCTTTTTAAGGTTAATACATAAATGCATGCACATAGATCAATGTGAGCAGTTTATATCTAATTTAATTACAATCTGATTGACCGAGCTTTACTTGGAGTTGGAGAGTTTTTTTACTATTATCGATCGGCATATTTTGTGTTTCGGGTGGTTCCATTTTATTTTTATTTCTTTTCTCAGAAATTCCTTTCATTTGATACCCATACTTATTAATGGGGGTATATAAAAATAATCATCCTCCTATTTGGACCGTCCGCAATTTTGTTTTTAGAATAATTTCATTAATTGCTCATTTATTGATATTCGATATGATTGTATTTCCAAATGTGTTTTGCAGAAGATTAATTTACTCGACCTTTCTAGTCGTTAAAGTCATAACCTGGCAATATGAGTGTTGTGAATACCACACAACATATACACCACGTATTTATTTAGTGCAGACACAAACTTCAACACTATGGTTTATTCACCTTCAATATGTTACATGCACACAGGGGTGCCAGAAGTGACGATTTTTCAAATCGTATATTTCCTTTAAAATTATTGTTTGATAAGTTCTGGCGGAAGAACTGGAGCCGTTTTTTACCTGATTTTTTTCTACAAGCATTTCAAAAGCTTTTTTGTTCAAAGCGTTTGAAATTTATAATAGAAAATTTACATTGCTTAAGCTAAATTAATAAATGAAAAATTGATGTTTTTTAGAATTAGCTTTTATTTTATGCTTAATTTAGTGATAGCTATTTAAAAAATGTTTAATCTGCTCCCTCAAGAATTCAAAAAAAAAAAAAAAAAAAAATTAAGAAAATATATAAACGTAACTACGTATTTAACGTATCCGCGTATGAAAGCTGAATTTCGGACTTTTATTGTATTCGAAGACTTATGATAAAATTTAAGACAAATAATTTCGCAATATTTCTGCTTACCATATCGCTTTTTAAGGGAAGTTTTTTGCCCCTTTTTACGAAAGGGACAAAGAGACTTATACCTAGCAGACATAGAGTGTTACCATGTGGCGTTATAGGGTTAATATGTTTAAAAAAATGTTTTTCCCAATGTTTTATATAAAACTGCTGTACACATTTTACCTCTAAATGTCATGGCGAAGAAATCTAGCTCCCGGCGAAAATAAAGAGGTGTCAAAAAGGCCGATACACGTGTTTTATTTTCCTCTGTACCTGAATCAGTCAATAGAGCTTTGTTATTTTTAAAGAAGTTAAATTTTGTTGTACAAGGTGGCGTAAAAGTAATGTCATAGTGTGAACTGGCACCCTGGTTATAAATAAAAAAGTTTATTTAGAAATGTAAAATTGATGACATTTATTGGAAAAAATGTTCACCTCCCGAGTTGATGTATAATTACGCTCGTTTTACGTCATTTTATATTGCTGTTCGCTAAACATCTGGCACCAAATTAGTGATTTTTTCTTCAATGTTAACTTCCAAGACGTTCAAGGTTCGTTGTAAGTTGCTGTAAATGCGAGACTTTTAGAAGTCGCAAAGGAAAAATTATGATGTTGTTAGATCAAGAGATATGGACGGACAGTTCAAAGCTCCGAAATGGGAGATAGACTGATCTGGTAATTTCTGTCTTAAAAATCGCTTTCACTGCCCGAGCTGTGTGGGTGGTTGCTCTGCCCTGTTTATCATCTTCCTGTAACGCTCACACTTTACGGTTACGGTGGTGTCATCGGCGTCTTCAAGAAAATCCCAGAGATGCAAATTTGTCTTATTAACATAAGCACTTGAGAGGAAAAGGGCCTCGTCGTACATTATAATAATCTTTGATAAGAAATCATCCTCTTATTGCATCAGATTTAAAAGAGTATAACAAATAAGTTAACCTTGTTCGACGGTCAGCAGGCAGCGATTCGTAAAGTTCGTAAACAGTTTTCACTTTTTAGGTGAAAATATTCAAATCTTTCCCAAAATTCGTTGCAGCAAACATCTGCTGACGTCTAAATGTGTGCATCGTCGTTTTGTTTGTGGATTCTCTTTGACGTCGTCGGCCACATCAACGATCTTTACGGTCGAGTGAGCAATACGAAGCCGACCACTTCTTGCGACATATGTAGTGGACCCAGTTTATACGAGGCGTTTATCTAAATGCTTAATTGTTAGAGCATATGGAAAACGAACCGGAGGAAACCGAAGACGAAATTCATGCTGCCTTAAAACAACAGACTGAAAATTTGTCCAATAAGCAGTAACAATAATTCCTCGATATTGAGATGTGTATGGCATATATATATATATATATATATATAGTAACATTATAAATTTCAAAGAACAGTGACATTTGGCGAAATATGCAAAAATGGCAGCCAATTTAAATTATGATATTAATCTTGCGCCACCTCGTATTTTTAATTGCCCTCATTGACTTTAACAATATATTTGTAACTCTGTGGTAGTTTTGCTTAAAGCAGTAGTTATTATTATTTCCTCTTTCCCTAAAAGCTGTTTTAATATTTGAGTAAAACGATAATTTCTATAATTTGCACCGATTTTCCGTCATCACCAGATGCCACATAGTTGAAACCGGTCTGTTTATAAATAAAATTTGAAGTGGAATGACGGAAAATCATTCCAAATTCAAGCAAATCCTGTCGGAAGAAAAACACATCTCGATAAATACTTTGTTTTAAAGTTTATTTACTTTGTCATTTTAAATAATTTGTTTTGTATTTCAATTACATTTTTTTCAAAAAAATTTTTTAATTAAGTTTTTTATAATTTTTCTATTACTCAGTTTTTCTTTTATATATTAGTTTTTATATATAACTTCATTTTGTTAAATGCTCTAATAAATCTTTAACTTAATTTCAATATTGTAGAGTATTTTTTCATTGTTTTTATACTTTTAATATTCAACTCAGTTTTCTAGGTTATAGTTTTTATACTTATATATGTATTTATAGTTTTTGTTTAAAATACTAAGTTTTAATTCAAACAGATGTCTCAAATCATAATTTTCTATAAAGAATTTAATTTAAAGGAAAAATTTTTTGGAAGAGAAAAAGATTTTATTAAATTTATTTTCTTTAATGGATCACAAAGTTTTTTTTTATTTTCTTTAATATTATTTTAATTTTTTTTTTAATCTTTAGGCTAAAATGAGTTTAACAATATTTACATAGTCGTATATTTATAATTAAATTGTTAAGGCTGGTAAGAAAGTTTTATTAAATTTATTACTAAATTTAATTATAAAGTTTTTTTTTTCGTACTATAGGTTTTTAAGTAACAAGTAAGAAAATACATTTGAGCTATAATTATTCTGGGAATATATTACAGTTTAATAAGGTTTCGGGTTGAAGGTTTTCTTTACAGAGTATTTTTTTAGAAGTTTCATAACTTAGTTTAGTAAAAGTAAATATTATTGCAACTTTTGAGTTTTCTTTGTTCTAAAAGAAATAATTAATAATTTTATTTAATTGGTCCTTAGAATTCTACGTTTAAAACTTGTGTAACACTACTGGCATTTTATTATTATATCTTTTTTGTTAAAAATTTCTAATTTAGTTTTTGCATTACATTTTTGTATTGTTTAATACGAGTACTTTGGTTACTTAATTAATACTTCTAAAATGAGAATATTTAAATTTTTTTCTTTGTGTTAAAATTTACTTTTTATGTTACTTAAACTGATGGATAATTAAACAAAAGATTTCAACATATTTTTGTATGTTTGCACTCAGAAGTAGGCAAGAACTTGAAAAGTTTTTTTGTTCTGGCTTTAAGTAATTCATAAATAAACGAACTACTTACTCTACATCTTCGTCGCCTCTCCTAACAACTTCGTATGCGTGTCTTTCAATTTCCATATTGTAAAATGGGTCTGACTGTACTATATTTTCTCTTTAATAGTTTAAATGGTAATTTTTTTCAATTCAATTGCTGATAAAATATGCAATAAATAGGAGAAAATAAAAATTATTATATAATTATATTATTGTTATTATCACAAAATCCTTGTAAGTGAGCGTAAAGTCAACAAAGCGAGAAACTGTAGTCTACAAGAGAGGACTTGTTAAACGCAACGCTTTTCAACTTTTCTGGTTAATCATCATTAACTGGAATGTGCAATCTCATTTAAAACATTTTCTCATATTTTACAATAATTATATTTATATCTCTTCTGGTTAAAGAAACTGCCCCAAAACTTTTTATTATTCTTTTGTTTGCTTCTCTTCGCAAGACTAAAAAGATGTTCTCATGTCGGCAGCTTTCGCCCAGCAACTCCCTCCTTACTTCAATAAATTACACGTATAATATAAAGCACACCTTAAGGCTGCCAATTTTCATTAACGAATGAATGTTCATCAAAAATTCTGCCAACATAAGAAACAGTTAACTTTGTTGTTTAAACAAAAACATTTTCATATTCTATTGGAGAATATCTCGAATAACGAATTTGACAAAAACATTTTCGTTAATTATAAATTACAGTTAGTTTTTTCTATTCTCTATGCATGTATGTACATACATACTTGCGTCAATCATATTTGACATTTATACAAGCGAAGAAAAGAAAAACCGTGCTGGGAAATATGAGAGAAATGATCAAAATTTATCATTTATAAAATGTAATTTATTATTAAATGGCAAGCAAAAATGTATACACTTTAGACACGTTGCTGTTTGTTTGGAAGGCATTATCCTGAATCCTGTAGCCATAAATGTTAGTAAATTAATAAAAGTTTAAGTTTAATTCGTATATTATTATCCCAGTTAGGAGTGCCTTTAAGACGGGAATACCTAAAAACGGATGAAGGACAATGTCAAATACTCATCGGCAAACAGATGGGATTGCTCGAATTAACTAAAAAAATAAGATTTTTTTCTGATTCTATTGAATATACCAAAAAATTTGAATGAAACTACCTACAATTTGACATCATTTGTTGATCTGTTTTTGAAAAGTGCATAGAAAAGAAAAAGTGCCGCCATTTTGTTTACTAGGCTTGTAACCATGTGTGTTAATAAAAACCATTAATATTCTATTAAAATTCATCCATTAATGCCAGCTTTATTAGCATTTCTCACGGAAATTCGGAGATTATTTGGTAACACATTTTTATATTTAGTGCATGGATTTAGTTGACAAAATTTTACATTAGGTCTGTTCAATTACTAAAAGTTCTTATTATGACTTGTTACTGGATAGTGTTCTTGTACTTCATAAATATGTAATGAGAGAGAGAGAGAGAAAATTAACATAAGAAATTGGGAGACAAAAAATTTTTGCTTGTAAACTTTACTCGCATACACCTGTATCATGTTTATGAATTAAAAGTTTATAAAATATTTTTTATAATATTGAAGATAATCTTTAGAAACAAAACTAAATATATTTTTCGAGAAAATAAACTATTCTTAATGATACAAACAGAAAAAAACAAATTTTATTTTCAGTAATCGAATTCTGAAAATCACTAAATATTTTAACAGAATGCAGACCGACAAATAATTTTGTGAATTCTAACAACAATTTTGTAAAAATTTAACTTAAATTTAATTTCTTGTATTCTAAGAACTCCAACTAATAATTTACAGGACAGTAAAGATTTTCACTGAAAATTAAAATTTATTTTAGACAAAATGTTTGCCTGACATTTTTTAGGTATAATTTTTTCTATGTGGCAGAGACTGCATGCATTTAGTATCACAGATATTGTCTAGTTTGTGCAATTTTGTTCGTATTAAGCTGTGTTGTACCCTTAGGACAGTGGATGCAGATAGAAAATGTAAATGGTAAATTGTTCTTTGTGAATTTTTAGGAATTAAAATACTGAATGCGAACAATAACTTTTTTCTTAAATTAAGGAACAGCAACACAAGAAAAATTTTCATAAAACAGCTCTTCAGCTACTTTAGTTGCAGTTAGTTACTATTAAATAGTTCATTTACTTTTTCCTATATTTGAGAATTTTGTACAGTGATTCTTGGAAAGTAAGCGAACAGACCTATTATGATTTACATAGATGATTATTATGAGTTTACGTACTGAAAAATCCATAAATAGTAATAGTTACTAATGCTTTTGATTGAAAGGACCCTACATAGTGCGAGTTGTGAAAGCCAAATTTACTATTTCTATTATAAAAAAAGTCCAGGTCATAGAATTTTTTTTTATGTTGCCCTGTGTAGTTAATGTGACTTTTGATTTCTGAATGCTTCCAGTGCCAAAAGTACGGTATTTTAAGTTGATGTTCTGTTTGGCAAATTTAACTCACTATTTTAATAAAAGGCTTTTGCTTTTGTTTGTTTGTTTGAAAATAATGAAAAGTTAAATTGACTGCTCCATGTTCATTAACCTTTTTTTGTTGTTGTATGTGACCTTAAAAACTATTTTCCTTTTCGATACTTCCTGTCAAGAGATTTCCACTATTCATTTGCCATTAGCCTTTTTTTGCTGCTTGATTTGATTGTGTGTGTAGTGTGCGGTTGTATGTGTGTGTGAGTGTTTGCGATAGTATTTTATACATCATCATTCAAGCAAACGTACATACTTTTACTTAGTTTTTTCACATTCTTCTCTCAAGTATGAGAATAATAAAAAGAGTAGTAGTGTCCTTTTAATTTTTTTAAACTGTAATTTAAGATAAAAGAAAAGCATACATTATGCTGCTTAAAAGGATAAGTAAGAGAAAGTACTTAAAGGTTCGGCAAATGTAAACCAAAATATTTCTTAGAACTGCTGCTGCATTTAAAGGCGAAATTTATTTACATAAGTTCATTGAATAATTAAATCTTAATTTATTTTCTTATGAAATAAGACATGTTTCAGTTGTAATTAGATGAACCAAGTTCTGGCATATTTGATTTGTTATTAGGAATAATATATTTATTTAATTAATGTATTAATTATATCGAAGTTTCATTACGTTTCCAATTCCGAGTATAAACATGTGCTTTTAACCAATCACTTGATGAAAATACAACTTTTATAATCCATGTATTATCATCTATCAAATGTTTTCGTTAAACTAAAGTAAAAAAAAACTAACGATTTTCCACTTTATTTATTATTGCTTCCATACAGAAAAAAATTTACTTCATTTTCAGTAACCAACTTCATTGAATCAGTAGATATTTTGTGTGAATGCGAACCTACAAATTATTTCGTAAATTCAGACAATAATTTAACAGAAAAAATTTTTTTCCTGTACTCTGAAGAAAAAGAAAAATCAAATATTTAACTGTCAAAATGTTATTTTGAAATTTTCGTGTGTACTTACTAAAAAATTCAATTACACTAATTACTGCATTTCAAGGACATGTAAAGGATCACGATATTTTTCAGTTGCTGATGTTTAATTTCGCGATGCTGTTCTTGGAGGCGCTCACGTTCCAAAAGCAGCGATATATGTAGCTGCAGGTAGTAAATAGTCGAGTTACGAAGCCAATTTTCTACCCTTCTAGCTAGCCGTAAGTCCTTCCTCTACTGCCTTCTCCATCCCATATGCTTCGACTATATACTTTTCGAACACAAATCTGTTTCTTTTGTGTATAAAACTGTATGAAACTAAACAGATGTTTTGTATAAGTTGGGGAAATATTTGGCAACTGACTAACATGAGTTTAGCAATTTATTACACGCTTCTATGTATTATACGAATGTGTAAAATGAAAGAACTTTCATCCCAGTGTGATTCTGTTAATTAATCATCTTATCATGCGTATAGAAATATAGAAATACGCATGAGTGTGTTCTACCATTGACCTCTCTAACATGAAGCGGGATAATGTTATTGAAGACCTTTAGAGCAGATAATTAACCTTTTTAAGAATAATTTAAGGCCGATCTACAAATAAGCATTTTTCTTATTGTTAGGTTAAGTTGAAATTTTGCAGAGAAAAATTTAATACATAACAGTATTATAAGGTTTATTACCCATAATTAAAGCATTAAGGTTCTAATTAATCGAAAATTTTGTTAATATTGCTCTAGTTGGAGTCCTGCATTAGACAATCCGGGTTAACAATAGTTTTAAAATAAGTTTTTATTAAAGAAAAAGCAAGGAGAAATAAAATGTTACTCTCACAGAATGGAAGAGTAATGTTTTCTATAGTTGTCAAATCACCATCATCAGCGTTCCTGTGTCACTTTTTTACCACTTTTTGGATGGCTGATAAGGTTTGGGAATATCCTCTTTTTAACACATTTGTGTATGAAGGAAAAATACAAGAAGCAAAATGTTTATTATACTTCGTAACCACAATACTTAAGTGTGTTAGAACGAAATCGCCATGTATTTGTTATTAAGCTTTTTCTCTTCTATTCTTCTTCTATTCTTCATAAGAAATGTATTCGAAATTTTCTTTATTGCAAATTTTTGATTGTTCAGTTTGTGTTTTCAAAATCGTTGGAGTCTTTTTTTTAGATTTTGCTTGCGTGTTTTTCGCATTATCTATTCGTTTTCCTTGCCCACTTCAGAATGCTTTAATATAAATATTATGTGTTATCTTAATGCTTCGCTTAATTTAAATTACTAATTAAAAATATATTAAAGCTTTTTATTTGCCATTGCGTAAGAGCTTACTAATGTATTTTCATTTGAAACAATTTGTACTTAATTGTGGAGAGATAAAACGAAAAGAAATAGTACATTAGCTTAATAAATATAATATTGCATGCGTATGTTATTTGCACTATTGGAAACAAAAAAGCTTCAACAGAGCTTTAATTAAATTATAGCAATATTTTAGGAGTTATTTTTATCTCTATGTTAACAGAACAGATAAAATTGTATTAATTAATTAAAAGCAATTAAAATTTATTCGTCATGTACTGCCAGGATTTTTTTTATATGAAATTTCTACTTTTTTGCTGAGAAAAATGTTAGTGGAAATTACTCTTGGTTGCAAACTGCCCCTGTAGACCTTAAAGATCTAGCATGTCTAGGATATATGCTACATTTTTTTTTAAACTATACTAGCAAAATATACGAGTTTTCGATATATTCACAATAGATACGTTTACAATAGCAATCAGGGATGGAAAATTCTCTACTATCATAATTTCTTATTATCGTGGTGGTATACTAAGCCATTTGATATTCCCAAAATGTTTTGTATTCATATTTTTAGGAAGCGATGTAATAATGAGTATTACATTGCAAGTTTGCAGTTACATGTCTCTGTGTCCACTTGTGCCATTGTAGCCCTCAAGCGGTTGCACAGATTTTGATTTAGTTGCCGCAAATGGCATCTCAACTGGATTTACAGTGAATTTCTCGTATTTTTTTTTATCAACCAATAAACGACAATAAATTTTTGAAATTCTAATCGCTTAAACAGTTGGTTGTGAAGAATATCCCAAATTATAAATTTCAGTATTAAGTATATATTTCTCGTATTATTATTTTTTATAAAATATTTGAAAATTACTTTCTTAGTATTAGGATTTTCTACGTTTTTATGAGATTAAGAACAAAAATTTTTAAATAAAAAATTTGGAACAAGTACGAGTAATTAACCGTCGTACAAGATATAAAGAAACGTCTCGACGTTTTATAATTTATTGTCACTTTTCTGCTCACGATACAACAGCCATTGGTTATAGCTTTTCGATAATGGAAAAATAAAAAATTCCATCCCTGATATTAATAAAAAGTTTCCAATACATTTTAGAGAGTTGCAACTGTCACTACAAATGTCGACGGTAGCTCCAAATTGAATATGACAAATTTCAAATAAATGCATGTATTTAAATAAGTAACAATTTAGGATTAAAATTAAACTCCCAGAATTTAATTAGTTTACAAGAAAATTTACACAAAATTCAGATGATCTTTTGAGGTTACTATTTAATTAGATGAGTTTTTATTCAGCTTTTGTCTATAGCAACATGATATTCTACGACAAAGAATTCATTTTCAAACCTACGAAAAATATTTCATAAATTTAGTTTCAAATGTCAAAAAGTATGCACCAAAATATATAGCATATATCCTAGACTTGGAGATATGCTATCAAGAGTGGTTTCCACTATTATATTTTTATTAATTTTTTGTTTTTAAAGCTAAAGTTTTGTTTGTCAATTCATTATTATATCGTAAAATACATATTTGTTTAAAACAAATGCGAATTTGGTTAAGGATACTCACAGTTTTGATTGCATTCTCTCAAATTTTAGAGTATACTCTTAGGCTGCATAGGAAAATCTGTGAATAACCTAAATACCCTAAGTATCTAAAACATATTTTTATCGGATTTGTATCATATTAGCAAAATTTATAATTATGTAACAAATATGTATCTATGTATATGTTATTAAATTAATGATTTTATTAAATTTAATTTTTTTTAATTTCTTTATCAAACGTTTATGGATTAATTCTTTTAAACGGCTTTTTATATATTATGTTGTTGAGTATTTTTTAATTTGTACAACATATTTTGTTATAGAATTAATTATTATTTTTTTAATATTTTTAACCCTTCAACATGATTTTAATTTATAGTTCGTAATGAGAAGTATATAAATAAGAATTGGTTTATAATAAAATATCAATAGAATACTTAATATTGAATTTGAGCGGGAATTTAGCCATAACAAATTTGAACTATTCAAACTTGTTTGTTGTGGCTTTAACTCTTCATATCCCAACATTTCATTGGTCGGTAAACCAAATCGTCAGTAAACTTTAAGCAACATGAGTCTATTTGATTTTACTGCAACATGTTGAATATAATTCTCACATTGTATTTGATTTCTTTGACATAAACATTTGAGGTTAAATGCCTTCAAACTGCTTAAGGTTCACTGACGATGTGGTTTATCGATCAACGAAATGATGGCTAAAGCCACAACAAATAATACCTTTTCGAAACTTTTTATTTTTTAATAGAATTGTATAATTCAAACATTTTAGTTTAAGAAGTTTGATTATAGTCTAAATAATTATCCCGAATCAATTGCATAACTAAAATAGACTTTTATGAAAATTTGTCTTTGATTACTTGAATAATATCGAAAGCAAATCTATTAGAATAATAAATCTGATGCTTTTTGTTACGAAAATATTTCTCGTTTATTGTTTTCAGTTTGGTACTCAATTTCAGCAATGACACAATGTTTTTTTACGATAGCTACTAAATAAGCTTGAAATTCTTATATGCAAGTTTATTTATAAGTTATATGCAAGTTTATTTATACGTTGTATATGTATACGACTAGTGTGTAGTCATATAAGCAACATTTGCGGCAGAGCTCGCTTAATATGAAAATATCGTGTTAACTAAGATCGTGTTAAACGACACATGATAGTGAAAAATTGTAGTTACATTCCACGATTTCCAAAAAAAGCCACTTTCATTTAAATATTTCATATTTTATTCATCGCCCGTCTCCCAGAAGAAATTTAACAGCCAACAAGAAAATTTTCCTTTTTATAAAATTTTTATTTAATGACAATTTCTCTGAATGTCTGTGAATAACTTTAAACAATATTTTATATATTATTAGAAAATTTATACTTTATCACTGCTCAAATTTGGCAAACGTAGACGTAAAGCGAAAAATTGTCCTCAGAAACAAAATTTTCCGTAGTCTTGAAATTTCATAAATGTATTTTCTCAAATTTCCTTGGTATATGATTTGAATTAGCTTTCGAGAAAGAAGTTAAATTAAAAAAAGGTTACGCTTAAAATGTACCATTTCATCGTTTAGGGGTTAATTTTCTCTAGTTTTTATGGTTCTGTTTTTGTTTTTCCGTTTTGCTTTTTATGGTGATTTTTATTTTCCAATGTGATTATTTCAATTCACTTTTATGTTTATTTTTATTACATTGTTGTTGTTATTGCTTTAATTTTGTCTTCTTTTTTTGTTGTTCTTTTCGTTCATGTCATTATTGGAGCTGTTACAAATTTCGGCAAGTCACTACATGTAATTTTTTCACTTGGAAATTGTTACAAATTTTCAATTCATATCATAATTTTGGGTGCATTGTTGTTAGTGTTTTTGTTGTTGTTGTATAGTTTTGGTTTTTAGTATTCACAACCGTGTTTGTTTTTTTTATTATTTATTTTCACGTTTTTGTTTAGTTTAATTTATTATTGGGAAAAGTTTTGATATTTCAAAACCATTTTTTGTTGTTGCTGCAAATTTGATTTGATTAAGTTGTTTTGTTATCATTTGATTATGTTGTTGTTGCCATTTAGGTTGTTACTCTGGGTCATTACGTTTGTCCTATTATATTGTTGTTATTCTTTATTTGTTATAACACAAATTATATTTAATCATTTGTTTTATGCTAATGTTATGCCAATAGATATTTGTAAAATCTATTACTGTTGATTATCACCACCATTACCCAGGCCAGCTTTCGTTTCCGGTGGTACCTGTTTGTAAAGCAGAAAAAGGATACAAAAGAAATTTATTAACGCTTAAAAGTATTAATAAATTTTTCGCTGTAATGCCAGAGAAATAGCTAAAACAAGTTCAGGCATTTTACATATTTTTTATATAAATATATCAGCAACAACAAAATAATTTTTTTTGTGATACATATAAATGTTTCCATTATATTTTATTTTTTTGCATTTTATATCTGCATAATGATATTAAATGGCGAGCGAGAGAGAGGACAAAAGTAAAATAAAATAAAACAAGCATAATTTTAGGCATTGTGACGGTTTATATGAGATAAATATATTAGAGTGTTGCTTTATTAAAAAACAAAAGATGTATATTATTGCTGGTTGTATAATATTCTGAACAATGCTGATATTAAACATTTAAGCAAATTGGTTTTCATTTAATAAAGAAATTAATAACAGCTTTGTAATGAAGCGGTGCTTATTATGTTATGGAAAGCATATCTTTAAAATGTATCAGACAACAAAGTTCGTATTCTATTTAAGAATTAAATTGTCGTCTAGAAATTTAGAAAAAGTAAGCATTTTTGAAATTAACATAAAATCCTATTTGACGTATGTCCGATCAGTGCGACATATAACATGCTTTAAAAATATTTATTTATTTATTTAATCCAATAATTATTTATATATTTCAATATTTATTTATCTGCAGACGTAAAAGTCATACGTACTTAAATTAATGAATTAAAAGTGCTGTCCAAAGTACGGTAAGTATAGATGTTCATAAAACAATTATGGAACACTTGACTCAAGAAGGGATTCTGGATTGATTTTAAGCAAAAATTAAAATATTAAACTTGAGAAACATTTGACCTGATTTAAGATAGAAATGGCATTGAACTAGGACTTGGCTTGTAATCCAAGTGGGTTGATTTTTTAATTTCAGTCCTAGAATAGGCGTAATTTTCTTTATGCTTAAATATTTAAATTTTTTCGCTTTAATTTTTTTATATTATATTTCTAATTGTCCTTGTGTTTGAATCCAGATCCTCATTTTCATCTCATTCTCATCAGCAAAAAACCTATACTATCTCACCTGCAACAAAATTATAAATATCGACAGCATACAGTCAATATACACATAAAATACTTGAGGCATTTCGTACTTGATATAAGAACTACAGGGTAGATTTGGATTTGTTCGTATTTAAATTTCTCAAAGAATTTTATTAAAAATAAGAAAAATTTATATTCTGATATAAAATTATGTTAAACTTTATCGACATAATTGTTCATAAGGATGGACATACATAACAATATAATATAAAAGTGAACGGAAAAATTATGCAGGTATTCTCATATACCAATTCCCGTCTGAAGTAGTCCATAGAGTACAGAAATACTTTTAATTTTTCCCTATCACTTCATAGTCCAATGACATGCCTTAAATTTTAATTTCTTGCAGATTTCATTTTGTTTGTTTGATAAATTTGGGCCTTGCATTTTGAATTAAAAAAGATTTATGAAAATTTGTCAAAGAACAATCGTGTTACGATTGACTGTCTTTAATAAAATGAACTTTGCCTTAAAAAATTACATATTCGGCATTGTTCTATAAATCGAATCAAATAAAATTTCTTGCTTTTAAAATAAATTCTCATATTTCGTGATGTCTAAGCTGAATTCATGTAGTTTTTCTAGCTTCAAGATCATGAAAACAAATCTGTTTAAAAGTAAATGAAACTATTCTAATAAATAACTGTAGCAACACGAATAGAAGAAAATTAGTATTTAAAATTTTAAGAACTTTGCTTATTGATATCAATAAAATTTTATGATTTTTGATACATTTGATTTGAAAAAAAAAAAATTAGTTTAAAAAACTCTGTAGTTTCTTCATATTTTATCTCGAATAAAATTAAAACTATTATCGTTCTCTATGGACTTTGATAATCAAGAACAAGATCGAAATATTATTTTGTTTTATCCTGGACCCACTCTTAATGTAATGTAATGTAATGTAATGGGAGTTTGGCCCAGGATGGCCCTTTACACTGCGACCATTGTTGATCTATTGTGCTTCCCCTGTCCCTAGCAGTCCAGTACGTTCACAAATGAGATCAACTCCTTCAATGGGAGCATTAGCAGATCCTCTTCACTCAGCGTATATGCATGTAAAGTCCTGGACCCACTCTTAACCTGAAGTATAAAAGAAAATGTATTTTGGTCTCTACCATTTCATTACTTATGCACTTCGGGGACGTACGGCTTATTACACCATAGCGTCCGATTCTGGTGTTTTGGCTTGCAAACATCGCCACCAGACGTGCAGAAATATGTAGGTATTTAGCCATACAAAACATTAGGGTAAACCCGCCCAAGGTCGGTCGTCAGAGTCTCAGTAGCTCGACAGGGGACGCCAAGTCTTTTACACAGTGGGTGAGGTTGACATTAAGAATATGTGGACAAATCTAAAAACTTGCTCGCGCTTCACTTCCTTATTAGACCCCACGTGCTGTAATGCTACTAATTAACAACGAAGTGGGTGATCAAACTGAAAAATAATTTTTTTACTTTGCTGTTAGAAACGCAGCTGAACTTTATCTGAATTAAAATTAAGCCTTCTTAAAAGGTTTTTTTTTTTTTGAAACCAAATCCTTGTTAGGATACTATTGTTTCGCTCCCCTTTCATTAAGCATATTAAGCTCATTTTTTTGTTATAAAACACTTATGAAAACACTTTAAAAAATATAAATTA
Source organism: Germaria angustata (assembly GCA_963681545.1). Classification (NCBI taxonomy): domain Eukaryota; kingdom Metazoa; phylum Arthropoda; class Insecta; order Diptera; family Tachinidae; genus Germaria; species Germaria angustata. The sequence goes on along the minus strand of OY812999.1, from coordinate 94,273,769 downwards.
TTTATATGAAACATACACACATCCAAACAACATCAAAAATTACAATTTGCATATTTTTTGTAAATTTACATAAAAACATATATTCACACTAGTACCTTTGGAACGATGTACAAATCGTCAATTCAATAATTGTTTAATGTAATTAATTTTATTGTTTCTTGAATTTTGTTGATTTTTTTATTCGATTGATTGTTTAAAAGTGTTCTTTCTTTCTTTCATTGTTCATTGAATTTGGCATTAGTTTATGTATAAAAGCTATGGAAGTCCAAAAAATCCGAATAATCGGTTTGATTAGCCTGCTGTTGGTCAAGCTATAAAACAAAACAAAAAAAATGTAGATGGCGGTAGTGAGGAAAAATGAAGAGGATTAAATTTAGGACTTTGAATTTATATTTACATAGTATCTTGTGTTGTTTAGTACAATATGTTTAATAATATTATTAAAATGTAAGGGGTGAGACAAAGTGAATTAAGTGAGTTAAAAATAAAATATATATATATATATATATATATATATATATATATATATATATATATATATATATATATATATATATATATATATATAATATTACTTTTTATGGTGTGTATAGTTTATATTACTCATATTTATAGAGTTAAGAAAAGAAATTTTCCTTAAATAATTATTTTTATATGCGTAAGTGCTTATTATATTATGAAGAGAGTTTAACAAATTTACATAATGCATTTCTTCAAAAATCTTACCAATTTCTTAAAGCAGTCATCAAAGAAAGCTGTCATTGAGCGATATAAATGTCTTTTCACACCAGATAGTTGATGACCCTCATCGGGATAAATTTGTTGTTTATATAGCACTCCTTTGTTGGTTAATGCCCTCGACAATACCATAGATTGTTGCAGGTGAACATTATCATCGGCTGTCCCATGTATCAATAAGAATTGTTTGTCTCGTAAGTTGTCGACATATTTTGAAAGATCACCCTCTTCGTAGCCCTTATAGTTGTCGGTTACGTTCGGGAAACTTAAATAGCGTTCGGCGTACGTGGAGTCTAAAGTTTTTCAAGTAAATATGAAAGAAAAGCTTTTAAGAAACAAAACATGAGAAAGTGTTTCAAGTTCTCTATTTTTATTAACTCTACAAATGATGATCGTGCGAGAGCCGACTTTAACCATATTTGATAATTTTAGACTATACTAATGTTTGCTATATCATTTGATTGCAATTATTTGAAACTCTCAGATATTGCTTGTAAATCGTAGTCACATCAGTAATGTTAAATAATTAAATTTTATTTGTTCTTTAACTTTTTACTTACCGTACAATTTCCAATTCGTTACTGGACTAACGCTTATGCCACATTGAAATATCGATTGAGCACCGGCCAGCGCCAGAGCTGCCGTATAACCACCATAACTCCAACCCCAAACGCCCATGCGACGGCTGTCGATAAAGTGTAAATTATCACGTAAATATTCGCTAACTTCCAATTGATCTGAAACTTCCACTGAACCCAGTCTCTTATAGACCTCATGCAGCAGTTGATATCCCTGGCCCGCAGAGCCACGGCCATCAATTTCTATAACAATATAATCCTTATTACCCGATAAATAGGTATTCCAATCGATATGCCACTTATCCGTGACCAATTGAGTGCCTGGACCCGAGTATACATGCAAAATAGTGGGATAACGTGTGATTTCATCTTCTCTTAAGACGGGCGGCAAGTATAGTTTCACTTGGGCGTGATAGCCACCCGAGATCATAACAGGGAATGTTTTTACTTGGGGCAGAGATGTCTTCAACATTTTTTCTTTTAAGCGGGTATTGTTTTGTATTACCATTATTAGCTCCAAGGGCAAATGATGTTTTCCATTACCACCGTTTGTATGTTGCTTTCCCGCTCCATTCAATATATAAATGCTAGAGGTAGGTATGGCAGGACCCAAACATTCGATAAGCACAAATCTAGCATGTAAGCTGGGTGGAAATTTGGCGTTGTTATATAGACATTCATTCGAATTTTGAGAGTATTTAGATTCTCGCGGATGCTTTTGTTCCAAAGGTAGAGCTGGTCCCGCCATAGGTAATGTATCCTCAGCGTTTTCCCAATCATCATCCCAAGCAGTAACTAGTCTGGGAGGCGGTTTAGTGTGAGCCTCGTAATCATAGGAGCCGTCACTATTCCTCGGAATGGGGCATGTTAAGCAATCTGGTGCATAAATAGGAGAGCCATGACGAGGTGGCAATGCCGATACTCTATACAGATGCTGTTGGGAAGGCAAACGTTCAGGGACACCCAAAAAGTAACTAAAATATGTACACCATAAAATGAACAAACTATAATTGTCTTATGTGAGGAAATACTAACACAAAATTATTCGTTTGATCCCAGTGCAACAATTGCTTAACCTCATATTGGCCATGCGTTAAAGGTAACACCCTTTTCTTGGCCACGTGCACATGTACTATATGACGGAAATAGCCAGAACTTCCATCACGTAAAGGTGATATTGATATATAAGATGTCCCGTTGGCTGCAAATAATGGCACCGTTAAAGTATCCACCCAACCACGACCGTCGCCGCTAACACGATGGGTCTGTTAATTGGAATTTTTTTGTTTGTTTTAATACGACTAAAATGATTTTTATCTAATATTTAATGGTGTATTAAATATATTACCTCAACACAGACAAACAGGGGCGACTTGCATACGCTTACCACAGAAATGTTTTGCGGTCTATTTAGCCATACCACGCTTACTTCATTTTCACTCACCCAACTGGCGCTGGTAATGTAATGGTCTCTGTAGGCCAAATGATAAAAAACAGTTCTGAATAAAATGTGGTTTAATGGCAAAAAGCATACAATCTTACTCATTTTGTACTATTTGTGGTGGTTGAACATCACGCTTATGTATTTCTTCCGGATCTTTAAGGTCTACAACATGTAGTGTTACTGTAGGGTTTTGTGTACCAGGTTTCGGATACCTAAAGCATAATAATATTGTTGAAAGATGAGGAATATTTCTTAAAGGTCTAGAATATAGCAAAGATCTTAGGAACAAAAATTCTGCTATGTAAAATAGTTCCATATTTTACATGAAATGAAAAATACTAATAGAACTTTTAAAGCAATAATTCCGGAAAAAAAACCGAGTTCAATTGAAAGAGCCAATCGAACAGATAGCAAAACCAAAGCTACTATGGATTATTTTAAAATCTGATATAATCCATTTTTAGTTTATATTTTACCCCCGGGAAAGATTGAAATGCCTTCTTATATAATTTTTTTTAAATAGTTCCAAAAATGGCATAATCATGATTTCGGGCGGCTATTTTTCTGTCCAATTTCTACTTAAATTTCTGTGAAACCAAACTACAAGTTACACTGTTAAATAAAAGAAATCATATAAAATGGGGGAGTTATGTGAGAATAAATATTTCTGATGGGGCGAATTAGCCATCCGATTTTCCAATATTTCGGGTGGGAAAATTGTACGTCCGATTTCCGACAAAAGTTGTGATATCTACGAACTAGCAAGCAAAACCTTTCAAACAAATAAATAAACAATTTTGAAAATCGGTCTATAAATGGAGAAAATATGCGATAATAAATATTTCGGGCGGGCAAATTGCGCGTCCGATTAAAAAAAATTATTCCAACAACCTGCAAAGAAAGGTTATGCCTGTACAAACATTAGAAAAGTAAAAAAAATACACCGAATTGATAACCTCCTTCTTCCTTGAAGTCGGCTAAAAATACTTTAACAGACAAGTTAAAAAGCCAAATATCCTCAAGCGTTCAACATCTAAAAATATTATTGGATACAGGTCAGTTTTATAAAATTGCGAATTGATTTATTTTCCCTAGCAGACGTGCCATTTTTTTCTCAACTGTTTTTAAATATAAGATTTCAAAATACGTTCAGGGTACAAAAAGCATTTAATCAATAACCTTTTCCACTTATATTACTGCCTTTTCAATCTTCATTCACCCGAAAAAAAAACTACTTCCATAAAATATTTTAATAATGAAAAAGTTTCCAAGCTCAAGGATACTTTTATTTAATTTATTATTTTTCGAAATATATCTCTAGTAAAGCATACTTTTGTAATAAATTTCCTTTACGTCCGATAGAAAATCTCATGTACAGCAAAACTTGTTAATGAATTTTTAATGAACTTCCGTTAAATATGTTTTCCTACTTGTAAACGACAGCAATACATATCTTTTAACTCACCTTAAGGACCTTATTTCCGGATACAAATTAGCATTTGGATGATGGCCAGCATTAGGATATCCAGCATTGGTTGTACCATACCAAGCAAAATGTTGTTCCTGCACTAATGAATCATTGAATGAGGCATACAACATCATATGGCCATCGTGTGAAAGCCAAATTGCGTTATTTGCATTTAAAATTTCCTCTATAAATAAAAAGGTAAAAGCAAATAAAAAGGAACAAAGTACGTTAGCAAAATTAAAGGCCATTATTATTACTTTAAATAAGCAAAAGAAAGGACATACTGCTACTTCCTCATGAATAAAAGAAAAAAATATATTGACAAACACATCAAGTAAAATGAAGTCAGTTGAATGTGTGACATAGGAAATTTCATTTAAAAGCAATTTCTCTTGACAAATGTCACTACTGCTAATGTGGTGAAGTGGCAGTATCGAATTTTCTATTACATTTACAGAAAAGTTTTTAATACTTAAAATTTAAATACTATAACACGATGACTTCAATTCTAAATAGTTCAATTTAAATGCTGACAAAACTTTAGGGTTTAAACAAAAATTTAAAGTTTTCAAGAAATCGCAGGTAAATCGGAAACATGTGACCTAAAATTAGAAAACATATTTTTGATCTAGCGACCAATGAAATTGCGGCAAATGAATAGCTAAAGCTACAACAAACACATATTTGGTAAGTTATTTATTAAAATGTTTTTTTTTGGTACAACAGCGATAAATTTCAATATTGAGTATTGATAATAAAGATTTTGTTTTTGAATTCTTAATATCGAATATTTATTCTTTTGGGATATTCACCCCAACAAATTGTTAAAAGAATTAAACTTTTTAAAAAAATGTTTTCTTTGTTGTTCATTGGCCGCTAAACCAAAATATGTTTCCTATTTTTATGGCAACCTTTTTTCAGAAATTAAAAGGCCATATGTTTATGATTTGACTGCGATTTCTTGCAAATTTTACATTTTTGCATACACCGTGTTTGTGTAAAGTTTTGTCAGCATTTAAATTATAGAATTTAGAATTAAGGTCATTGTGTTGTAGTATAGTTCATAAAAAATCTTTCTCAATTGCCCTACTACAACCAAAGACATGGATTTGCCCTCGCTTATTATTCTACTAGAAGTCATTTTATTATTTGCATACACTTGCATTGCTATTTATAACATAGACACTTGCATAGTCACACAGATATACCCAACTTGCAACTACTATTTCATTCAATCACTCACCTTCATACAACCAATCAGGTATACCATTAAAGACAACTCCCGGTATGGCATCACGCGTTATACGATATACAAATTGTGAACGTGCCCCCTGGCAGTAATAGATGTCGTAATTGTAGACTAAAACGAGGGCATTAAAGTGGGGTGTAAAATGTGCATAGTGCAAATATGGCCATTCATTGTCACTGGCATCGATTTTCAATTTAATACTTTCACTGTTACCATCATTATTTGAGCGTTTCATATATATTTGCACAATGGGGAGTACAGCACGGTGGCAAGAAATGCCAAAGTCAGCGAGCGGCATCGAAAAGAAAAAAAAAAAAAATATAAAAAAATTAATAAGAGATATCAATAGTTTCTCTGTATTCAATATTTAATGTAACGCAAATGCAGTTAATCTAATACAATATTCCTGAGATGGTTTCTGCGGTTTACAAAGTGTGAAATTGTGTAACAAAGAGAGAAAGAAAAAGTCGAACGTTTATAATTTGATATAAAAATAAGCTTTGAACACAACTTCCGTTTTATTGAAACGAGTAGAAAAGAATATTAAAAAAAAAATCCAAGGACATGGCATGCAGTGTACAAATATTCGAGGTTCCTTTACTGTTTTCTGAATTGAATTTGTTATTGCTGATTATAAATTAAAGCTTGAAAATTTCTCATTAACTTCATATTGTTGTACTCGAATTTCTTACGAATTCTCTCTCTATCCCTCTCTCTCTCTCTCTTATTAAAACTTTAACTTTTACTTACCTAGTTTGAATGTCAAACAATGTATATTGAGCCAAAAACGAATAACGAAATATTTTGATAGCGTTTTGTGATAGTAGCAGGTATCGTCTATCTGCTGATATGGAAAATGTATGGGGTGCTAATGTTTTCTGTTTAGGAAAAAGAATGTATGTTAAGGTATATAAAATAAATAATCACTAAAATTTTTTAATATACATATATCGCTCCTTTAGTGTAACGTAGTCATGGTTGAAATTCCACAAATTTTTGGTTTATTGGGAAAGAAGTGTTTTTTAATATCCATTTTTTATATGTAGAAAAAAAATTATGAATTATATCTGAAGGTAAACTAAAGTTGCACTAAAAAATTATAAGATGTGACTATATTGCATTAAAGTGGCGATATACAAATATATTAAATAGTTTAAATAAACATTAAATAATATTTTAAGTAACATAAAATTAATAAAATCATCATCAAACTCATATGCTTATACAAAAATCTGCACAAGTTATATGAGAATTCCATGAAACTCAATAATATTTTTCTATTTATTAAGTATAATAATTTTATAAAAAAATTTCCTGCAGAAGGCGCCGAAATATGTTCAGTCGTCGAATTATTGAATAAAATAAATTTGTTTGTTTTTATAGAAAGACTTAGCTCGTTTGTGAAATAAAAGATACATATATTAATTTTAAAAAAGCTTTCATACCACCAATAAAAATGATATTTTAAATGTAACTTAAAATAATAAAAATTATTGTGCTGTTCGATATTATTTGAAAATATATTGAAATTTCGTTTGATGTCGTATGCTGTAAGTTGCCCTCTGATGTGGGAATTTCCAGTAAACCCTTCACTTTTATCACATCATGTCACACTATTTAATTACTTGTAATTTAAAATGCTCAGTTCGAAACTTTTCTTTATTATGAATACTACATATATACCTTCTATACAAAATTACAAAAAAAAACAAACATAAAAATTACGATAATCCTTGTATTTCATCCAATTGAAAGGAAGGATGTGTTGTTGCAAAAATTTAAGCTTTTACTGAAAATCCCCATATGGGAAGAAGTCTCGTCTTATCTCGACAAATGTAAATTTCAGGTTAACAATGCAGGATTAATTATAATATCTATCTTTATAGTATGCAAGAGTACATTTTATATACTCGTCTCTTGATTTTTATTATTTAATAACTAAAATCTCTGAAAAATTTGCATTTTTTGAGTTATGGCATTGTTTGAACATATGCATAATATACAGAAAACAAATCCATATGACAAAAGATACGAAAACAATTTTTAGAAATGAAGGGAAAATTGCTTAGTGTTTTTTTTTCAACAATTGCATTCGTTTAATACTTAAGTGACTCAAACAAGTTCTGCTGTTAGACATTGGAATTATTTGAATTTTTTCCATTGGCACTTTCCTATCAATAGAAAACTGCAAAGAACTATATCTTGGTGTATAGTGGTCAAGATTGTCGTGATTGCCCTCATCAGTATCATTATATTTCAATGGATGTACAACTCTTGTGTAATATCATCCTTGCTAGCAATATGGATTGGACTAGCATTGCCTTGAAACTCGCATCAAGCCTAAATATGTACTGGTTCCCTGTGTTTCAGATTAATTTCTGCCGTTGTGAACTATATCTTAAGGAATTATTAGTTATTAGGCCACGACATGTTCCTGAGAGGCAGATCGTAATCTGATATCTCCGGCTTGTTACATTCATAGCAGCAGCTTTTTATTTCAGGATAAAAATATTTCAAGCTACACCTGGGGGAACGTATGAATACTATCAATATGGTAATAAATTTTTAATAAACTTCACTGTTCCTCTAAACCTTGTCAAAGAGCTGAAGTCATGTAAACTTTAGCTCACAAAATGGTTCAGTATATGGTGATATATTTATAAGGCAGCAATTTGTAATTTATCCTTCAATATCAGCTTTTATACCCAAATCGCGTATACCCTTATTTGTGTACCAATTATAGCCCTTATCATCACCGGGATGTCCTATTTAATACTTATTTAAGATAAAAGATCAATGAGCATACGGCTTTCTACGGTACTGAATGAGATTTGGGGCACCCGCTGATAAGAGCTCATCGAATTTCGGGAGCTTGCATACTACGTGAAGTAAACCAATGTTATATTGAGAGGTAAATGAAAAAGAGTTAGCCTTGAGCCATATTTTAGCCTATAAGCGTCCATCAAAACTTTCTCATCTCCATTTATTATAAAATAACAAGTCAAGAATGCCAGTAAAGCATGACAGGACATGAAAAGAATGAACGAACAACATGTGTTACATTTAATTATAATTATGATACGCATTCATATGATGTGGTATCATTTATTATACATACATATACACACGTACGTCCTATGTTAGTAGCAGTTTGAATTAATTGCTTTTATTTCCTACTCATTTTTAATTATTTATGTACGTATTGGGAGCTTAAAGAGTATAAAAATTGTTGCACATGTTTAAAAGTTCAGATAAGAATAATGAAAATTGTACAATTGAAAACTATTAACTTAATGACTATAAAGTAAAAAAAAAAAACACATTATTTACTAAAAGAATATATAGTTTTGATTCTTATTTGGTATGCCTAACAACAATATTCCTTACACGGTACAACATTTTTCAGGTGATTAAGGTAACTAATGGAAAACTCCAAATAATTATTCTTAATTTTTTAAAATTTGTTTCAGCTTATTCGGACTAGTGGTTCTCGAGTTATTATTTGATGTACCAGTACCAAACAAATGATGCAGAATTTCTTCTTTTTGGGGCTACTTTCATAAAGAAATATCAGAAATGAGTCCCGAAATCATGTGCTGTACTGTGTTAGTCAAATATAAAATGACTCTACATGGCTAATGTAAAGAACACTCTGGACTCACTTGATAAGAATAGAATAACAACGCAACGTATAAACGTCTGCGGGATAGGACACAGCAGTAGCCAATTTAAACTGTTAAATCAATTCCTTCATCAGGAATAGCGAGTGGTCTTCAAGTTGACTCCCTTCATATCAACTCAACAGTCTTCAGTGTCGCTCCCTTGAAAACGACCTACCATCCTTCTCTACACTTCATATTTATTTTTAATAGGGGTTAATTACCCAAAAATCCAAAGTTCAACTTTTTCTACAGTTCAAGCTATTTTCAATCAACGTTATGCTGTACTATTTTTCTAAATTTTCATTCTTTTTTTCGATTTCATCTCGTTTTTGGGTACCTGTTGATGTTTCTTTAGTTTTTGTTAAAATTATTCTCGAGCTTTAAGCATTTTAGAATTGATTAGATTTCTAAACATTTTAAATTGAACATCAATCACGAATGTTTCTTTGATTGTTGTATTATGATGGCTTCACATGCTTATAAGTTACAAGATGTTTATCCTCATTAAACTCATTAAAAGACACTAAGTACAAAAAGAAAAAAGAAACAGAAGAAAATGGTTTTTGGTGCGGTTCTGTAATTTTAAAAAATTGGTTTCGTTATCAACTTTGTTATATTTTGATATCAAGCGGCATCTCTTTTGAAATAAGAGAAAAGCACGAAGAGGAAAAAAAACCAGAAGAATTTTTGGTGTTCAAACAGTTCAATCACAACATATTTTCATGAACTTCTTTTATGATCAATAAAAGTAAAATACAGCAAAATAATGTGTATGTATATACAAATATGCTTTTGTAATTTGGTATATTGCTTTAAAACAACAACTTCCGATATTGACAAAAAAGTATAGCTTCCACTGAACAGCTGACTTTAATCGTTACAGTGACACTACAAAAATTATTGGCGTTAAAATAGTAAAATCATAAATTTTGCTGGTAATTTATTTAATTAATTCAGTAGTCGTTAAATAAACTTACTGCTGAACTAATTCCCTTCTTTAATCTTTTTTTAAATTAATTAACAAACACAAACTGCGAAGCTACTTGGGTTATCTGCAGAGATACCCGAAGTCTGCGGCAGGAGTCGAATCTTCCTTTGTGCCACAATTAGTAAACCCAAGTGTGCGGACCAATTTTCAATCTCTTTCCGTAATCTGCTGACATAATCTAGCCTACCCGTGAGTACTTAGAGCGAAGTCTAGATATACAATTGAACGATGGTACCCAAGCTACCTCAACTTTCAGAACGAGGAAAGCTCTTCATACCCCAACTAATAAAATTCGTATTCATTGTAGCGCCTTATTGTCTTAAACTTGAAAACCATATATTTATTCCTATAATTGCCACTGAAGACTAGAGAACTTCTTGGCCATTTATTGACTTAAAAAAGTTGTATTTAATCGCACTTTACATTCATACTGCGACAAATACAAATATATGCCCACTTAGACGAGACATCACGCCTTAACCACACAGGTTGCATTACGGCTTTTAATGAAAACAATGAAGCCATTGTCCAGGACATACTTCGTCAAAGACGGTAATCAGTGAGCTGCTTGGATAGTCCTATAGAACTGTTTTTGGGTTGTTTCAAGTGAATGACAACTAGAAAGTTGCTACACAAAGCGCAGATTTAAAAAAGTCGCATGCTCTACTGTCCGAGTCATTCCCTATTTCCATTTTGATCAATATTTTGACGTATATATTTGACGTATATGTTTACCCACTCTGAATCTCATTTCTACATATTTTTCAAAGCTTTATTTTTAATTACAATTCATTCATAATTTAAATTCAATAAAACAGATATTTTATAACATTTGTATGCCAACAATAAATACAGAGTTCAAGCAATCCTATTGATAGCAAATAAAACAATAAATTTGTATTTTCTGCAACAAAAAGGAAGATTTTCATATTTTGTCCTTTGTTATTGAAATGATTTATTAGATTTGAAATTTTGCTTAATTCTCTAAGCATTAAACGATTATAAATTGTTAAACACACCCCATCAAGGCCTTGTATTCCAAAATACGTAAAGATTACTTTCATATTGCATAAGGAATGTAAAAGGAGGGTGGTTCTTTTACCATGGATTTAGAGACTTTGAAAACAAAAATTTTTCTGAAAATTTTTTTAAGCTCCTGGGGGCTAAAGGAATTTAAAATAAAAAATGTGAAGCTGCGAAGGTGCTTTTTGTGAAAATATTCAATAATTTAATTCAATCAACAACATAAAACTGTTATCAAAAGCATAAATGTTTTATTGTAAATTATTTACTATTTTCTTTAAACAGAGGAAGGAAGTATGACTGTGAAATAAATAACAATTCGAATCAAATATCAAGTCAAGTGTAAACACTTCAGATAAATTCTGTTGGAGTAAATACAATAAATTACATTGACAAAAAAGCTTGAAAGGAATAAACAAAATAAATCCAATAGAAATGTTAATAAATAACGTGGATGAGGGGAAAACTGTTGTGAAAATGAGCACAATTTACTCGTGAAAAGAATTATATATTTCTTATATTTGAGTTTTTAAAAATATAAAAAAAATCTCTAATCAGATATCCAATCTTTTGTATTACGAAGTAACGAAATAGAATGTAACAAAAAAATCCTTGAGTTAAGGGTAAATGAAAAGAACAAAATACAGTGGTATACCAGTTAACCAAATGATTTTAAAGAAAACGAAGGAAAGGACATTTTTTTATTTACTGAAACTTAAATATTAATTGAACTAACAATAGATTTAAATTTAAAATTTTCCATTATATAAGTCCAGCCAGCACCAGACTGAAAAGCGATCAGTTGCTGTAGCTTCTAAAGCTCTATACAGAGTGACATAACAGTGACGCAGTGAAAACTGAATTAAATGGGATGAACAGAACGATATTGATGCTAAAAAACATAAAAAAATCTACTTAGAGCTTCAGGAAAACTCAGTTCAATGCATGGGCAAAAAATTATAACAAATTATTTTTAAAGAATTTTTTTCTTTCATTACTGTGGATTGTTCAGTTTGACTTGAATTGAATTAAAAATCATTAATGAATTTTAATGTGACTTGAAGTACGAGTATGTTTTTTGTTTGTTTGTGAACTTTTTGTCTAATAGATCTGCCTTCTATCAAAATAATATTCTTTTAATTGATTAAAAACGTTTTTGGAACTTAGCGCACTATCCGATTTAACGAAACCGGTCTGACATTAATTGCATCATTCATTAAAACGGAATACCACGGCATATTTTATTTTTATTAATTTTTTTGGTAATAAATTGTTAAATAAAAAACTATAATATATTAAATATATAATTGGAATATTATTAACAAGTATTATTAAATAAATTACAAACTTACGAATGTTACATTTGACATTAAGACACGTTCAGTTAAATTGGCAACGTTCAACAGGCAAATGCGTCCCCAGTGATCCTGATAAAGGAATTCTTCTTCTGTAAACAAAAAAGAAAGTAGTACAAGAAATATCGAAAAAAATGTTATTACAGATTTTAATAAAATATAGTGATTAAATATAATAAACATATTGAAAGCAAAATGAAAATGATTCTTTTATAATATTTAAGACATTTGACAAAAATTATTTTATACGATTATTTTCTGTTGAATTTTTTATTTACACGAATATTATGAAATCCGAAGTTTTATTTCAAAATTATTAAACATTTCCAATTAAAAGGTGTAAATAACATTTAAAAAATTTTCTGGTAGAAACAGATTCGAAAAATTTGCTAAAGCTTTTAAGCAAAAATTTTTATAGCATTTTAAATAAAAATTTCCAAAAATTGTTTTTCCAAAGGACTAGAAAAATGTTTGTTTAATGCAACGAAGTTTTTCTTGAAAATCATTTTTCGCTTTCATTTGAAAAAAGAATTTATGTGGAATATTTTATATGTACATATATATATAAAAGAATGTTTTTCGAGGAACGATAAAAACAATTTCCTTAGATTTTATTTTGTAGCATGTTGCTCTAAAATATTTTTTAAAAGTTTGTAGAAAAACGCTGGATTAGTTATTCTAGATAATATCTTAAAAAAAATTGGAGGAAAATTTTATTACCTTGGGAAATTTATTATTTCTTTGTAGAAAAAAAAAATCCTGCAAATATTTTTTATTAGGCTTCCAAATCAGTTTTAGATATAATATTTTTTTTATAAATTTCTCAAAAACTTTTTCATAGCATGCTAGATGCCTTAGATGTCTTTAGATAAAATTTTTAGTACAAACTATAAAAAAACAGCCTGTCAATACAAAATTCATTATTGAGTACTCGTACCATTAAAAAAATTTTCTTGGTAATACTTTTATTTATTGCACCTAAATTTTCTTAAAAGTTTTTGTTCTACACAGAAAAATATTATCGTTGTTTTATATTGTGGGGAGTGCAATTCTGGAAAAAATAAATATTTCTTTTCCCATATTTTTATTTTGTTCTAAAAACATTAAACAGGACTCTAGCTTCTTGAGGAAGTATTTTAGAAAGAGTTTTGTTTATATCAAATATTTTGCGTCATTATTTGGAAAGTTTGTTTTTTATAAATTAAAACGACGTGCAGTTTTTGTATTTCCGCTAAGTATTTTTCAAAGTCATCTTTGTTTTCTTTTGAATACTTTTTAAATTATACTAGAAAATGTTTTCATTAGAAAATTTTATGTCAGTTAAAACAACATGTACGCGTTTGATTATTTTACTCACCATTTATCCAGGTGCCATTGGTCTTATGTGGCATATACACACCATCAACAATTTCTTGTAATTTAAGACGTTGACCTTTGACTCTTGGCCCTTCATCGGGGGGAGTGAGTAGTACCTTTTATAAAAGCAAGAATTTTATATGATGTTTTCTACATAACCAAACATTTGACAAATAAAATAAAAACAAACATAATAAAAATTAAACGAACAAACCAAACATTTACACACATAGGGAAAAAATAGATTTATTTTGTTGGAAAGAATTGGATTTTGTACAACAACAATTTACAGGATGGGTAAAATTCATAACAAATAAACAAAATTAAGGAAAAAACCCGTGATAAGTGTCCCAAATCAAATAAAAATTATAGTACAAGAACATACACACACACACAAACACACACACATAGAAACACACACAACATATATATAATATATATATATATATATATATATATATATATATATATATATATATATATATATATATATATATATATATATATATATATATATTATACATATTATACACATTATTTTTTAAGAAACACACGCACACATTCATAATTAAAAAATATTAACAAAAAGTTGCAAAAGGAGCGATTAAGAGCAAAAAGAGTATGAAGGAAAATTATGAAAAGAGATTAAAAAAATTAGGGAAATTTACAACCATTCACATACACCCACAAAATAAACATTACAACAACAATAATTTTAATAAACAAGTAATAAATACAATTTTTTTTAATAAAAAAATATGGAAAAAGAAGAGACAAAAATAGAAGGGCACACATAAACTTGATGACTAAAATAAAGGATTGTAAGTAATATTTATATTTATTAATAAATAATCCAATACAGTGCCTCACATAAGTTTTCGGATTTCTCAATGTTTTTTTCTTAAAAGTTTCAGTTATAAGTTACCGCACAAACGATTCTGCTTATAGAAAAACAGCCCAATAATTGGCTTAAAAGCAAAATCATGGACCTACTTACACTTACACCTTTGTAAACTAGTTGCGGAATTTTTCAATGTAGTGTAACATTTCATATCTATAGCATGTGATTGCGATATCACAATGAAAGTTATTATTGTATTTCTTCTGTATTTCTTCGAATAGCCTTATGCCATTTTCTTTTCTTGAAAAAGTGAAGCATATTGTTAAGCAATTTCCAAAAAAAATGTGATTAAAAAATGTTTTTAGAATTAATTAATGGAATTATTTTTGAAAAAAATTTAATATTTAAGCTAGAGCAGGTAGGGGAATACTCTCTTCCTATACCGCTTTACACTACACCAGTATCCTTTTAAAGAAACTACGAGACTATTATTTGAAAAACGTTACAAAATTAAAATCAAAATCAATATACAGCAGCAACTGTTTAATTGGCAGCACTCGATTTTTGTATATTAAAAATATATCAGCCAATAATTTCTAATCAATATGTCATAAAATCCTTACCCATAGGATTTTATGACATATTCTTGTACAGTCTTTCACAGTTCCAGGTCTAGACAATGAAAGATGTAAGAAAGTGATAGTTCTTTCATGTGAAATAATGTGCATCCATTGAAGTTATTATTCAAGGAAATTTGCTCTATGAGGCTCCACCTAGGAAGTCTCATTGTTTAGTTCACAGAATCTCCAGTGCCTGATTTTAGTGGCTCATAGTATCTAAGACCACGGTGTCTGGTAAGACATCCTTTAAGTATTCTTGGCTCAGTCGTATAAAGTAACATTAATTTTTGGCATATACTACAAGATAGTTTTTTGAACCCTATAATTATGACTCAAAGGCGAAAAAACTCTTGACTTAACCCAAAAATGAGACCTCTCCTTTAGCCACTAGTTATACCAACATGACCAGGCTGCCAACACAAAGTGATAGTATTCAAATTATGGGCTCCAAACGCATTCAGAGATGTTACATAGTCTCCGACTTATGGTACCTTTGCCCATATCAAATTTGTCTTTATACATTTTATCCTTCACTAGCATAAACTAGGATGAAGTGTCCTCGTTGTCTACTTGCTAGTGTACTAGACAAGTAGTCTAATAATCGCAGATTCGACTAGTGCCGAAGGTTCTGAGATCTTCTGCAGACAAGGCAAAAGGCTTCGCCGTTGACGGTATTATAAATAAAGCTGCCTGCGGGTGCTTCCCCTTTGAAATGTCTCTTATTATCATCATTTTTCCTTTACGAATCAACTGATTTAGTTTTTTTTTTGTTTGTTTGTTTGAAAACTTATTATAGACACTGTAAGTGGTATAAATGTTTTAGTTCTAATCAAAAATTAAATGTTTATGTTTTTGATAAATTGACATGCAAAATGTCAAAATAAATGCCATCAAAACATAATATTTTGACTGTGTCATTACGACTACGTATTCCTTTCTATTGATTTTATATTGTATGATTTTTTTTATTATTTTTTTTTTGTGGACATTCCATGGCGCAAACATTAAATAATTGTTTTCAATTACTTTAGTGTCTGGTCTTTTGTTTTGTTGTTTTAATTTAAGACGTACTCACCACTGATGTTACAATTAAAGCTAAAACTATTGTTATGACCAATAAAGCAATAAGAATGCCACGCCAATTACGTTGATTTGGATTACCAGAGACCAGCTGGAAAAAATAGAGATTTTGGGGAATATTTTTCAAAAATTTACTGTTGATTAGACGCTTAATTCTTAATTTAAATAAGTTGTTAACTAAAAAAAACCAAAATTCTGTAATAGACATATTCTAATTATTTTAATAGTTAAGAAAATCATATTATCGTTGTTAATACATATAAAAAAGAAAAAAAAAACGTAACCAAAAGTTATGTTTTGTTTTGTAAACGAACTGATTTATGAAAAAAAAAACCATCACCATTTATTATACTATTTTCAAAATGTTGTTGTCATGTATTGTCATTCCAATCCTTAATTTTTTTTTTGGGCGTTCTACTCCCCTTTAATATTAGAAAACTTGTTAGGACAATTCGTTTTCTTTTCTTTTTCTTTTTAAATCCCTTAGAATGAGTAAAGAAAAATTTATCCGAAAAACAAGAATTTCAATAAAAATTTCTTATATTTCTTATTATTTATGCAAATTACTTTCTTGCAACTTTCTATTTTGTGGAGTGGGGATTAAGTAAGAAAAGAAACATTTTGTTATTAATTTCAATTTGATGTTAATGTATATTTCGTTATTACAAACAATTTTGGATAGATTTTCAAAACAAATTTTCAAATTTATTGTTATTTTTTGTACTTAAAAATATTTTTTTAATACTTAAAAATATTTGTATTACTTATGTTAATTTTATGATTCGGAGATTGTAGGAGTTTTGTAAAGTGAAATATATTTTAATAAATTCAATGTGTAATAAGGTTTGTCAGTAATGATTTTAGGAAAGTGGTTTATCTATAATTTAAGAGATGAGATAGTAAAATAATCGTTAAAGTTATTTGAACTTCTGTTAAGAAGTTTCCAATGTATTAATAAGAAAATTTTTGCCTGTATAGGAAGTTTTACAATAAATAATAAAATAATTAAATATTCTTTAATGATAGTTATAGATAATAAGGTTTAAGCTGTCTACATTCTTGCGTTTTGTTGATGCTAACCAGCTCATCAGTAAACTTCAACTTTCATGTTTGATAAGCATTTAACCGCATATGCTTATATAAAGACTTCCGAATACAATATGAGAATTATAAAAAATTTCGTTGTACATTTATTTATTTTTCTTTTTCTTACAACAATGCTTTGAGCAATAATAAGAACAAGAAAAATATCCTGAATAATTATGATTAATATTGTTAATCAATTGTTTAATAATAAAATAACAACATAACATTTTCTTATAATATCATAAGATTTTCTTAAAACTTGCCAGCAACTTAATTTATTAAGAAAATCATGCAACAAAATGTTATTTATAAATTTCGTTTTTAGTAATCAATAACAAATTATGAAAAGAGTTCAATATTAAATCTAAATAATTGCTAATAATTGCAATAAAAATGAAAATGGCGGTAGCTTTACAGAGGAAACGTATACAATTAAAATCCCTTGGTAAGAAAGTAATAGTTGTAAAGAAAACTATTATCAATTTTTCTACTGAAGTATTGAAATATCGATATTGATCTGTTATCAAGCGAATTATTGATATATTAATATTAATATTGCAAAACTTTCTTTAAAATAATTAATAAAAATATTTTGAAGGGAAAATTTCCGAGGAGTTTGTCTCCACACATCTAATTTACACATCTAAAATTTTTCGGCATAAGAATCTAATTATTATTTGAAATTTTAGTGGTCATTGAAAATTTTTCTATATAAATAATTTGTTATTAAGAAATATTGTGGTGAAAAATAGTATCTTTTAATTTTTTTTTTTACAAAACTGATGTAGAAGCAAAACTTTTAATAACAATATATGTATAGACAAAATCATGAAAACATGGAAATCTTCATTAAGCTACAGTTTGACTGAATTTCAAAACGAAGAAGCAGTTCGATAAGGGTATAAAAGTAAAAAATATAACAAAATTATGCCAGGATAGTCAAATAGCAAGAGCAATTAGAAAAATATAGCAGTAAACAAATTTGCAACATGGCTCTTAGCAAAGCACGATTTGCGGAAGAATTCTTAGGAATAGCATGTCTAGGAACATGTTTAGCCTTGATAAGCACACCCAATTTCAGTCCCTCGCAAGTCGAAGCATCATTAACACATTTATCTAGGCTTGTGTAGGCAAGCTTACTTCCCAGTATTTGTATACACGCCCTTTATCCTGTTATTCCAGAGATTTTGTAGAGGCACAATAAGTTTTTAAGGATAATTGGCAAAAAGGTAAACTCTGCGAATTTTTTTGGCAAGCGACAGGACTATTTCCTTTAAGTAGTGGCTGTTCAAATCTTAGGGCTTTTCGAAAGATTTCGGATTTGATAAGCAGATGTTTATTTTGAGTTTATAAACATGTCTACATACGTATATAGCCTATTATTTCTTCCCACACTGTTTATCAGATCGAAAATAATAATTATAAATATATAGTATATGTATCAGTAAACTAAGTTGTATTTATACTCTAGTAAGTCAGCTGTACTCGTAAAGCTTTTTTATTGTTTGCGTTATTTGCTTTATCCCTTTATCCCTTTATCCTGTTTTCCAGAGATTTTGTGTAGGCATAATAAGGTTTTAAGGATAATCGGCAAAAAGGTAAGGTCTGCGAATTACCCTGCGCAGTAAAAATTTAAATTCCTCTATGGTCATCATGCTTTAATGTAGTTTGAAACGGACTGTAAACTTGATGCAACATATCGCGTCTATTTGTATATGTATTCAAGTCCAATAAAATTCAAATCCATTAAAAATTTTCACACCTTTAGCGGACTTTTAGAATAATTTCCTTGAATAAACTGCTACCTCAAGGATATTTCTTCTTCAGCATATGGGGGCATTTTGGTTAAAAGGAATGTTCAAGCCATTAATAACGATTATTTTATGCTACATTTCGATATTTTTTGGCAAGCGGCAGAAGTATTTCCTTTGAGAAGTGGCTGTTCAAATCTTAGGGCTTTTCGAAAGATTTCGCATTTGATAAGCAGGTGTTTATTTTGAGTTTATAAACATGTCTACATACGTATACAGCCTATTATTTCTTCCCACACTGTTTATCAGCTCGAAAATAATAATTATAAATATATAGTATATGTATCAGTAAACTAAGTTTTATTTATACTCTAGTAAGTCAGCTGTACTCGCAAAACTTTTTTATTGTTTGCGTTACTTGCTTCTGGACTAATAATTTCTTCTATATTTATTGTACAATTTCTAACTTTTCCTTTCAAATGTTTGCTTGCTATTAATTTTCTTGGTCTACCTTTTACTTCTTTTTTAATCACAATTTCTTGCATTTAATTAGTTTTTATTTTATTTTTTTGTAAGAGCCATTATAATTTGTTAAAGTTTTTTTATTATTAAATGCGTGTTTGTGTCGCTTTTAAAGATAAATAAAAAAGATAATAAGAAGAAAACGTAAACCATTAAAATAATAATAACGATTTCAAGAAAGTTACTTTTGTTCTTTTAATTTATACAAATTAAATTTGCTTGCTTGAAATTTATTACTAAATTAATGTTTTTGTATTTAATAATACTAAAATGTATTTATTTTAGTGTCTGCATATGAGTGTGCTTTGGTTGCGTATGATTAATATTAATTTATAATATTAATTATACGCTTGAGCTCAAGTCTAGCTTTTCAATTTAAATTAATTACAAAAATTTTCCTTTTGTTTTTTCTTTAATGCTTGACAGCATGAAACTTTATATATCAATTTCATTACTGATAGAGCAGCTGCTGTCACTTCGAACAAAATGCAATAGTAAATGGGAAGCAACAGTAGTAAAAACCGCCTTTGCAATTACCCCACACGCCTTTTTATTGCAAAATATAATTCTTAATTTGCATATTTCATTTTCTTGAAATTCTTCTAAATTCATGTGTATTTTTTGCTTGAATAGTGAAAAAATGTTCTATTTTGAATAAAATTTTTCTATGTATTATTTGCTTCAAATATTCTACGTTCTTATTCAGTTTAAGTATTATCAAGGGCAAACGATTATTGATATTTGCATAAACTAATTCAATATACCGCTTATGTTTTTTTCCTGTCTACAAATATTTCAATCCTCAAGAGACCAAGGAAACTTTGCTAAGACATTCCCAAAAATAGCAAAAATTTAAGAGAAGATTTCATCATAATACATTTACAAAGTATTTTCTGTATTGTTTTAAGCTTGAAAACTTTGTCCTGGATTCAGCTGAACACAAAGTTTTCTTATGTTATGCAAAATTTATTCACCACTTTCATATTTCATAGAAAGAAGAAAATATTTTTGATGATAATTCATAAATGTTCTTTTTTTTGTTTTTTAAATAGAAAATATATATTTCCATAAAGAAATTTTTTTTAATTAAAAATTATTTAATAGAACCTTTTACAGTTAATTACTCTAATTAATTTTAAATTTTGCCATGATATACACAAGTATCATAAGAATCGCTTAAGAGGATTTTCTTGATCATTGTTGGCTCTACACCCCAGATTTTGTCTTTTTAATCCTAGTGCTACCACTAACTGATGCCCCGAAAGATGCAAAATTATCTTTGTGAAGAAAAAATTGTGTGTCACTGCTGTTAAAAGTAAAATTAATCTTTGCACACATTGGAAAAGGAAACAAGGAACTTCTCCACTGTTGAAGTCATAATGAATTATATACCCACTGATACTTATTATGTGCACAAATGAAGGAATCGTTAAGTTTGAAGTGTATGAAAATATTATTTGTTTCGTGTAGACGTAGCACTACCTTCTTTATATTGGAATGCCGATACGTCACAAAAAATAAAGCTGTGTGAGAGTTTTCAAAGTAATCGGTTGTTGTATTCTAATGAAGGCTTAAAGTGTGTATGAAAAATTTCATGAAAATCGCCAATATGACTCCTTAGTTGTACTATACCTCTCTCGAAGCAGGCTTAAGATATTCGAAAATTTTCTGAATCTAGTTAAAAATCGATTTGATAACAACCTTCGAACTTGATTAAAAAAACTCGTTTTTGTTTTGGCAATTTTTTTTTGAGCTTTAAACCAACGACCAAACCTAATTTGATAAAATCTTTAGCATTAAAAGTACTTTTGAAAATCCAAAAAGTGATCGTATTTAAGAAGCTTAAAAGTTAAATCGACAGTGATATACAAGTATCTCAATTCAAATAACCAGGACACTCAAACTAGTTTTTGAAAATACACAAATTGCTATGAAATCTATTTGATTAGAAGTATTTATTATTAAAAAACAACGCTTTCGAAATATTTGTAAATGATGCTTCTCAAATCAATTTAGTGATTTGTAAAATGGATATGGGAATAGTATTTAAAGTAAAAACTCATTTTTCGAAATTTTGTTACAATGATGATGTCTGTCGTATGTATCAATGTATTTTAATAAACTTCTTCAAAATTAATTTTTTGTTCGATTGTTTTAGATTGACAGCTGCTTAGGTTTTAGTCCGATCGGTGCCGTAACTTAAAATTTATTTTGTATACACATATATTTATTTTCTTGCTAAGTTTCAAAATTTATTAAGTTAAATAGTTTTTTATATATGTACATGACGTATAAGTGACGCCAGACCGAAATTTTCAACATTTTTTATGAATGTTGAAAATTTTGGTCTGAGTCCTTTAACCACTGAAAATCTATGAGTGTCTTACACGCACATAGACGACCACATACAGCCATATGGTCATCATAGGTCCTCAAAACGTACTAAAAATCAAGCTGAAGTAATAAACTTTTAATATTTTGACAGTAGGACGTTCAAAATACAAACTTTTTCTTTATAATAATCCAATTCTGGTTTACTTATCATTTTGTTTTATTCAAATGAATGGTTATCAATTTAGACACTTGAATTTTTGCTATTTTCAAAATTTTTGTCATTGAAGCTGCTACTTTTGATATTGTTGTTATTTTCTAAAGAACTTAAACATTGTTAACTGCCAATTTTTGCTCAAGGTTATATTCGCTACAAGCTAATTTTTTTTCTATTCCATATCATACACTCATCCATTTATTTGTTACTACTTGTATGTGGATGATGAGAAAAAAATATGCTTAAAAAAGTCTTTTGGTCTGATTTCGAGAACACATGTCATCACATCACTTGTTTGCGATTTTATGACATTCCACAACCACTTGATCGTTATGTTGTATTGTATTACACATACATGCAACGTACGTTAACAAATGCTTCATGCAAATAAAACTGTTTTGCGTTCAAGAGATGTAAAGGATGCATGGAATGTCCTTTACACATTGGTATCGTTGGGTTTGTTCCTTTCTTGTAAAAACAAATTTTGTTATTACGGTTTTATTTTTTCACATACATTTCCTTTTTGATGTTGTCGCTGTTGTACATTTTCAATTGTTCATACATACTTAAGTGTTTGCATATCATTTGGCTACACCTTCTTTTTAATAAAATGTCTCTATCATGTTTCACAAACTTAAAAGACATGCAGAGATTTTCAAGTGTTGCCTGTAAAGATCCTAAATAAATGGAATGACCTATTATTATTGAAGGTGTGGCAAAACTTTAAGGAATTTTGCGAAGGATTTTATATTTTTCTCTGCAATGCAGGAGCGAAATTCAAAACATTTAAGACTCACCTTCTCCAAAAAGAAAGAGATAATGGCTTAAATATGTTTGGTGTAAGTATGTGTGGGTAACAACAAAAATATACAGTGGAGTGTGGCTATAATAAACTCCGCAGGAACGAGTAATTTTGTCGATCATAGAAAAAGTTCTTTATAACCGGAGTTTTCTAGTAGTATCGATTTTTTTCTTACGTGAAACTGGTTTTATTATTATTGGTTGAAGAAAAATATTACTCTTACCTAGATTTGAAGAATTAGAAATTTAAAAAAAAAGTATTTTAAATTAAACTAGAATTAATTCCTTTTTTAAATTAAAATTTTGTCAATTGGATTCTAGAAAGTAAAAAAAATGCTCTAACGCGTTCTTTGGAAGTGATGAATATGTCATTCCGAAAAACAACTTCTATTTTTTCCACTTGGGTTCTTCAATCATAGTTGACGCGAAAATTTGCTACAGCTGTAGTTCATTAGGAATGTAATAATTTGTTTGAGACATTTCTTCTAAAAATTTTTGGGACCGGAGAAGTTGTTCGCTACAATCAATAATTGGCTATAACTGGTGGGTGTTATAACCAAACTCCACTGTATATTTTACTTATTCCATTCCATTTTTCCATATTTCTTTTATAGTTATAGTATGTGATGACTGATGTTGCAGAAAGAAATATTTTTTATTAAAACAGCAAACTTGTCTAAGAAGGAAAAAAAAAACTCAGGATAGTACGTGCATCATGCGGGCTTTAAAAATATTGTAAATAATATTTGATGACATACATAAATATATGGAAATACAAAATGGAATAAGAAAGCATTTTATCATTTGTAAACGCAATTGATTATGATGTAGAAGAAGGAGTTGAGCATTTCAATTTAAAAATCATATACATCTGAAAATATTAAAAATTAAATTGAAAGTAAAATTGAGCTGGTATTTAGATATATTCGAAAAAAATTAGTTTTAATACTATTTAAAGGATGTAACACTTCCAATTGCAGATTGATTTTTGTGAATGTTAGAGGGTAGCAATGAGAACTTTCTACCCTGTAACCAGGGTTGGACAATATTTGAAATACAAAATGGCACAAAATTATTGTCGTAATTTTAATTGGCTGCCATTTGTGCAGATGGCATCAAATGTCACTATGTTTTGATATTTATGATGTTGGTATATAAAGAGAATTAGTTGTCAATAAGCCATGTGGCGATGCACATCTCAAGAATGCGGAATTACTGTTACTGCTTATTGGACAAACTTTTTAAATTTTCACATTTACCACAATAAATGGCCAATTCACAACAATTCTTAATGCCGCAAAACCATCACAATTACGCATCAGCTTGGGAGGTGGACATTTGAGCGATATATATTTTTTTCAATTAATGTCATAAATTTTAAACTTTCCAATAAACTTTTGATGAAAATAACAAAATGACAGCCAGTTTCATTACTTTTGCGACACCTTCTAAATATCACATATCACATCTGTTATTCTTATAATTTCATGGTATCTTACAGACAACATTAGAAATATAAAATTTCTCTACTTTCGCTTTATCTTTAATTATTTAAAAAGAAAGATTTTTAGCCAAGCAATTGCTTCCACAATATCCTTTATTCATATAAAGTACCAAAATTTTATCTGAAGCTAAATCGAAATTATATCAAAAATTGTCGATAATGAAGGAAACATATTAAACACCTTAATCGCATTAGAGCAAAATTTCTTTTATTTTATTTTTAATGTCTGTATATGTTGTATTAAAGGAGGGATATGGCTTTAAAATTTAAGACATCTTTCCTTCTTTTAAATTATAAATTTAAGAAAATATTTTTTACGAAACCTGCTGAAAGCCGTCGAGAGTAAAAGATAAATGAGAGAATAATGTTATCGTAGCTAAGCGATATATTAATCTTAATTTCATGCAGAGTGAAAATGACATAGTGTAAGCATCTTCACATCGTAAATAACGATACTGTTTGAGAGGTAGATTTATTTAGAAAAAACAGCTTATATTCAGTCTTAAAATGTTACAAATAGAAGTATCACAATTTACAATTTACAATAAATAAAAATATCGCAATTTACATCAGGACGCAATAATAAACTCAGATGTGAAACATCTTGGATGCCGATAATCACTTCATTAATTGTTTAACGTCCAACCATTAACGTTTAAATACTTAAACATTTTGAAATTATAGGAGTTTGTAATTATTGTATTTATGTATAAAAAAGGAAATGGCGCATTTCATTTCTCCATTAAGGAAAATTAAAATTAAACAAGAAATATTTAAGCGTATAATTGTTGTTGCTCTGCATTTAATTATTAAGTATACGCTGCTGTAGACATTTAAGTCGAATATAATTTCTCTGGAGCATTGAAGTGCGTACAACTAACATAAATATTTTTCAATACGAATTTCATAAGATGGCAAAATGTCAATTATAATTGAAAACATTAAAAGTGGTTCGAAACTCCTTAGTTCATAGAGATATTTTCTTACATCCTTTATATACAAGGATATTTTTGTGTTCTGGCCGTTTATAACTTTATTATCAGAACATTTATTTCAATTATTGTTATTACTGCTTTTATTGTTTTTCATGCAAATATCACTTTAACGTTTGTTCAGCAAAAGTTTTCAGTTTTTTTTTTCTTTTCTAAATGCACACTAAAGGCATTCAATTTGAGAAACTATAGTATTGCTATTGAGGGCTATAAAACGTACGGTTGAAAAAACATCTCATTTAGCAGACGCCGTCAAAACGAACAAAAATAATTACAAATTAGTAAGAAGTACGAAAAATAATATCATGTACACAAACGCTAAGAATATAAATAGATGATGTAACGATGGTAGTCTTAAAATGACTTTACAGAGGTACAAAAATTTGAAATTGAGGAAATCGTTTGTATTATATTCAAATAATTATAAGCGGTAATATAAATATATAAGATGCGGGGTGAAGCCCATCCTTTTTATTGATGTTTTCTTAGAAAGTAGCATGAAAATTTTAAGATTTTGTTTAAAGACCAAACAGCTTTGACTTGATGGGTGTAAAGTATGAAGTCGTATTGGGATATAAGGAAATTAAATATTTTCGATTTAAGCAAGATTTTCGTTTAAGTGGACTTCTTATAAAAGAAAAACGTTGCGTTTCTACGAGTCCAGCGCTTTAAAAACCATTCTAGGAATCGAAAGTATAATATATGATACTTAATATTGAAATTTATGGGGACTGAAACCAGAAAAATATTTGAATACAATTTTAAAACTTGTTTGTTGTAGCCTTAACTGCTTCCATGTCGACATCTTCCAATGTCATATGATTCAAATACCATATGAGAATTCTCTATCGTATGCGAATATCACAAAATATATAAGCACAGTAGGCTTAGAATGTTTTAATTCAAACAATTCATATTCGATATAAATATATTTTATTTTTCTTGCAACCTGCATACAATTAGATGCACCTTGGGAGCCAATCTTTATTTTTAACGCTTAATATTAAAATTCATCATGATTATATATTGTATTTTTTATATACAATAGAGAATTCTCATATTGTAGTTCAATATTTTGGTGTAAATATGCTCGTATGAGGTTGAATATTTCCGAAAGACTCAGGCACAATTTCACAGATCTTATGTATTATTCTAATTCCTTTTATGCAAATTAATTAACTAGTGAATACAGCTCAAAGTTTATATTGATTAGGCTGAAACATTACAAAAAAAATATGCTAGTAATGCTACATTTTATACGGAAACCATTTAATGTATGAAATATGTTTTTAAATATTTTAAGTCAAAACTGCTCATTATGGGACCATTGTTAGATTTTAATTTAATTATCAAATCTCTAAAGGTCGTTTTCAACATTGGTAACCTTCCTTCTGGAATAAATTCTTAAAGAAAGCGCTTAACAAGGAAAAACTTAATTTGTAACAAGTACTTGAGCATTAATGGTTAGTAGTTGTAGTTGTTGTAATTATTTTATTCATCAAATAAAAAGCCACGCAACATTTAGAAGTGGCCATTAGAGAAGCGTTTAGTTACGCTTTAATGTGACTAACGAAGCGTTTCAAATCTATGGAGTCTTTCTGCGTGTGTATGTGTATGTGTCTGTCTCTACTTAGACTAAGTTCAAATTAGACAAGTTTTCTTGCCACAAGTCTGCTTCGGTAGGAAGGAGAGCGAACACTGGAAAATGGAATACAAATGTTTTCCATTTTCTTCTTTTATCATTTATTCTAACAAAATCACAATTGAGGCAAGAAAATTTGCCTGAAATGCAATAAAAATATGTTGTAATAACCTTAAATTTGACTCTATTTTATTTAATTTCTTCTCATTGCAGGATCAATTATCAAGATAAACAGATACTATTTGGTAAGTAGAAGTAAGATGACATCAAAAAGAACATCTCAATTTTTTTTAACGCTTTAAAGTAGTGGAACCTTATACAAGTGATTTTCAGTTTATTGAACAAAAGTCGATGGTGGGTGTCCATTTATGGTGGCCTTTACTATATATAAATTGCAAATTAAAAGGTATTTTTAAATTGGTCCATTATCTGCTCAATGAATTTTTATTTATAAAAAGACATTAATATGGAATAATTATAACTATTAAAAAAGAAAATAGAAAAGCACTACAGTCTGCTCATTTTGAGTTCCGAAAGCAATGACGGCCGAGGGGCTATTAATTACAAAAATTTCTTTTTTTCTTTCGCCATCTTCATACAGCCGTGCAATTTGAAATCTAGTTTAAATTGTTTATGTGCTTGATGAATGACTGCAATATTCGCATCAAAATTCTGCATCCATCACAACAACAAAATAATTTTAATTTGACGTCTGGCACCGTCTGTACCATGCATATGAAAATTTTACAATGCTTGATGATATTTTTGATCGTGTATAGGTTCGATAAATCTTGAGGTGAAAGCGTTAAACCAAGAAAGATGGAATTCATTTAATGCATAAATGGTATGGCTTTAAAAGTGAATAATTGGTGGACGTAGATTCTTTATTCAATCCACATCTACCATGCTACCAATCCCTAACTAAGACTTTTTATTATATTTATTTATTTATTTTTTTTTACTTATGAAAAACGCAAGATCAGGCTGATTTATTTTTTATATATAAGCTCTGCCGAGGAAACGTGAAGTACTAATCATATAGACTAGATATCAAACCCATAATTTATAAAAGAATTAGTTTTTCTTTTCTTAAGATAATTCTTAAATAAGCATTTACCTCATCATCATAATTATCCTGTTCAGGCATGTCGTCTTTAGTTTAATCAATATTGTTGTATTAAGGAAACTGCAACTTAACGAACTGAGGTAAAATTAAAACCCCGCTTTTGTTTTAATTTTATGTCAAAGTTTCATCAAAATAAACTTCATGCGTTTTTCTTAACATTTGGCGACTGTTGACGATATCGTTTTATTTTTATTCTACAATATAATTATTATTATATTATTATTAATTATTAAGGATTTAAATTTGAGATTTTATTCGTTATAAATTTGATCGCTTCATGTGTGTATGTATATTTGCATAAATATATCGTTGTTTTTAAATTCTTTTATAATAAAAGAATACTGGTCCTTGTAACCTTTACCGTCGCTAACAAACGCTTCATGCACAAGTGTTTTCTTTTCTGCTTTGTTGCAATTAAGGTTTTTTTTTATTTCCTTCAAATGAAAATTTTCTTTTCTAAGCTTTTCTTAAAGGTTCACATTTGTTGCAGGAACTTATTACTGTTGCAATTTTTTCATCTTGTCTGCACTTGTTGTCCCCGCAATGTTGAAATTACTGCGCTAATAGTTGTTGTTAGTGCACTTTGTCTAGTTTCCTTCATTCGTTAACATAATGTTAGGCGGCACTCTATAAGTATACTTTAATTACTGTCTCAACCGTTCTGTCCTTGGTTCCTCTATGACCTTGACTCTCGAAGATGAGTGCTTTGTATGCTTGATGTCTAAGAAATACATTTAAAATTTTTTTCGTTTTCTTAGAATTTTCTTTAGCAACTGTAATTAACGGTTAACTTATATGTTTAATTTAAGAAAATTAGCTTCTTAATTTTCGAATCCATAGCGTTTATTTAGAATTTATATACAGGCCTGTCACAGAAATCAATTTCGATCGAAAGTGGAATTAATTCCGTATTTTGCTTCTCCAGAAAACAAAAAACGAAATGGTTTTTCTGAATGAAACCACTTTTAATTTCAAGATCGAATTTGCATTTTTTGTATCTGATAGTACAAAAACAAATTTAAAACTTTCTTGATTGAATAAATAAAATAATAAAATACGGAATCAATTCCACTTTCGATCGAAATTGATTTCTGTGACAGGCCTGATAGTTTTTTTTATTGAATTTTTATTGCATTTATATTGAATTTTAAATTTTATCGATTTTTACTGTTAAGTTTATTCAAAAAAGCCTTTCTTTCTCTCAAATTATTTTTAAGAAGTTTTTTTAGATATTTCATTACTTCATAAAAAAATAACATTTTCAGAAATACTTTTCTAAGGATTATTTTTTTAATAAACAAATTTCTAAAAAAGGTACCATTGCGAAAAAGCAATTTTTAAAATGTAATTTTTACAGGTACTTTCTTAAGTAGTATATTTTTAAAGGAACATTTTTTGAAATTGCTTTTTTGAAAGGTAGCCGGGACCTTTTTAAAATGTACTTTTTCAAAAGGTATTTTTAAAATGTACTGTATTAGAAGCACAATTTTCAAAGGTTAAGGAATCAGCTTTTAATAAGCACTTATTTAAAATGTAAATTTTTAAAAGGTACTTATTTAAAAGGTACTTTTTAAAAGGTACTTTTTTAAAATTTCCTTTTTAACAGTTATCCTGTAAAAAGGTAGTTATTGAAAGGTACTTTTTTAAAAATATATTTTTAAAAGGTACTTTTTTAAAACTACTTTCTTAAAAGGTACAAAGGTACTCCTCTAAGTTGTACTTTTTAATAAAGTACTTTTTGAACAAGCACTTCTTTAAGCGTTACTTTCTTTGAATGATATTTTTTTAAATGTACTTTTTCAAAAGGTACTATTTTGAAAGGAATTTTTTTAATAAGTACTTTTTAAAACGTATTTATTTAAGGCGTACTTATTTTAATGTTTTTCTTTGTAAGGTACTTTTTTACAAGGTAATATTTTAAAATGTGTTTTTTTGAGAGGTACTTTTTGAAAAGGTATTTTTTAAAGGGTACTATTTTAAAAGTTATTTTTTTTTGAGAGATACTATTTTGAAAGGAATTTTTTAATAAGTACTTTTTAAAACGTATTTATTTAAGACGTGCTGTTTTTAAAGGTATTTCTTTGTAAGCTACTTTTTTAAAAGGCACAATTTAAAAAGGTACTTTTTTGAGATATACTTTTTTAAAGTATTTTTACCTTTTAACAGTAACAGTATGAAAGGTACTTGTCTTAAAGGTAGTTTTCTCAAAATGTACTTTTATTAAAGGTACTTTCGTACTTTGTCCAAAGTTACTTTTCTGAAGTATTTTTTTAATAGATACTATCTTTTAAAAGGTACTTTTTATAAAAGGTTCTTTTTCAAATGTACTTTTTTAAAACATTTTATTTTAAGAGGTACTTTTTTAAAAGAGTTTATTTGTAAAGGTACTTGTTTTAAAGGTATTTTGTCAAAAGGTATGTTCAAATGGTCTTTTTTAGAAGGTACTTTTTCACAAAGTACTATTATTATTATTATTTGCGATCTTTATATAATCGTTGTTTTAGGCAATTCGGGTTTTATTTATTTATAAATTTGCATTTTGCTTATTTAATTGCGTGTGTTCTTTCATTTCACGTTGCTGTTGTTCCAAAGCTTAGAATTATTTGATGTTGCGTTTTGAATTTTCACCGTTTTCTGGTGGAATATTTTTGGTATTTTCCTTTGCAAACCATATTATTCGTAACTTTGTTCAAATTTCTGGCTGGAAAGTGATAAAAGAAAAATATTTATTATTATAATATATAAGATTTATTTGTTTGATTTGTGGTGTGGATCATGCTTTAAGGATTAGTTAGCCAATAGTTTGATGTTTGAAGGAAGTATTTTGGAAGGCATGGTTTTCCTCAAATGTGTTGTACGAGTATTATTTGCATTTGTGTGCTGTATTATTCTCTTAATATCCAGTGTTATTTGGCTTGTTTTAAGTATGTGTTAAAAAAAACTTTTGTTGTGCTAAATCTTTGATTTGATGTGTTATAATTTTATGTGCATTTTTTGGTTTGGCGTGCTGGTAATTATTTGGTATATTTCCACTCTTATAAATAATAAAATGCTAATGCGTTTGTTTGCCTTGGTGCATACAGCGTGTTAGAATGTGCAAATTTTAGTGTTTTTAAAGTGAAAAAGTTTATTTCATTTTACATTAATATGTACATATTTGTAGTTGTTTTTAAGGATTATTTAGTTGGTCTGTTTTTTTCTTTTTAATTTTGTTACTTGTATTTTATTGTTTGCAAGGTCAAGTATTTTAAAGTTAAATATTTACATTATATTAATTTACACTAAAGAAATTGTGTTGTTTTTATGGCAGAAAGGTATTTGCTGAATTGTATTGTAAAAGTTGAAATATTCGTGCAATGTTCTACTGTTGATAGAGATATACAAACAAATTTCGTGTTAGCATACGATTAAAAAAAAAGAAAATATAATATTTGTAATATAAAAAAATATTGACTTTAAAACTCTAATGTACATTTTTTTTCATATTGAAAGTCCATTAGACATGCAGTTTTTGCATAACTACGATAAAAAATCAAGTTTTGTATAATGCCAGTTAACGAATGAGTTAATTGAGTTCATCATCGAAAAGATCAAGTCAGACATTTGAAATTTGAAATACCTGAGTTATACACATATTGTTTGGTTTCTTAAAGGATTATTTACATCCTCCAGGTTTTTATAAAAGTTTGAAAATTTTATTATATTAACTACTGACCTTCGTAGACTAGTAGGTAGTGCACTAGACTCGTAGTGCGAAGGTCCCAGGTTCGAATCCTGCCGCAGAACTCTGGCAGTTTGAAAGGGAGCGCACAACAAGCCTTCACTGGCTTAAGTGTATGTCGTATGACATGGGCTATCACACCCCTCCAATCAACCTAACCTAACCTAAACTAACTACTTTTTCACAAAGCCTAACAATTTAGTTGAGTTCTTTAACTAACGATTTACTGTGTATACGCATATTTTCTGATACACCATAGAATACGATGTCGATTCCGCTACGTTACAATAATTGCTATAATTACAACAATGCTCGAGATAGTATATATATATATATATATATATATATATATATATATAATATGTTACATTTTATATGCATTCCACAACATGAGACACAAATAATTAAAATAAAAACTATACGTGTGTTTTGCTGACTTACAAGAACAAAAACGAAAGCATATGCTTCAGGCTCTTAAGAAATATAAGATAATTTAGATGATTGGCTATGTAAAATGAAGGTCTGAGAAAGTAATTATCCTTCTTTTAACTAAGAAAACAAATTTGTGGATAACGTTTACCATAAGTTCATGTATATTATTTAACTAACTTAAGTATTAGTAAAAGTAATTTACTTAGTCACATGCCTTAAATTATGCTACAAATATATTTAGTAATTAAATTATATTTTGCTAGTAAAAACAATGGGAAAACAAATACCACAAAATGAAATTAAACCTTAATTGCTAATAACTTTGAATGCAAAAGATATTCCTTAGGCTAGTTATTTGCGTGGTTCTAAAATATAAGAAAATCATGTTTAACTGCAGTAAATAACAGGCAAAAGAAATTACTATGTACCCCATATTAATATCGATTTAGAACATGTTTGGAATAATTAAATAAATATTTAAATATTATATCGCTCCTTTAATGTAATATAGTCTCATCTCCAAAAAAATCAAATTTAGCAAAAAAGCTTTTTTTGAAGTGCTATCTTCTATATCGACAGTTTTTGTTAAAATTTCTGTTTAGCTTCAGCTATAGCTCTTATTGTTTTCTACTTATCAAGAGGACATTGAGGAACATTTTTTGTATAGTTTCTTATAAATTTGTATTTATAGGGGAAATTTAGTGGTATACGCCGCAGCTCAATTTAATATGTAAGGGGTCCTTCCTAAAACGCTCAATTATCATATAATTTTTGTTAATTTGAAATGCCTATTTATGACATTATGTATGAAATATAAAATTGTGCTTCGCTGTGTGGCTTCGAATTGTGTAGTTTTTAATGTTTATGGTGCATAAATCAGGCCTAATTTGACCGATGGAATGGGTTGTGTCGGATTTGAGGGCCGCCTCCACCTGAGGTGACCAGGTGGAGGCGGCCAGATGTATAACTTGTGTGCCACGTAGCGCCGTACTTTTGAAACCACACATCGTTAGTGTCCATATCGTCCAACTCAAGTCAAAAGAAATTGGTAATCGCTGACCAATAGCATTCACTCGCCGGAGATGGCCTGGTCAATGGCCAAAATCCACACCAAACAGTGAATTTTTCGGGGTGAATTTCTTGGATCTCATGTAGATTGGTATTGTCCTAACATTGACAGTTTTGTTTGTTTACGTACTCATTCATCCAGAAAAGGGAGTCATCGCTGATTATGATTTTTTGATGAAGATAAAAGCCATTTAGCGAACTCAAATCATTGTCTATGGGTGTTTACCTTCAGTTCTTGGGTCAATCGAATTTTGTACGGGTGTAAGCACGAAAGGCCGAAATTTTATGACTGTGTCGGATTCTCGATAGGACGATTATGGTGACCCTAAAATGGGGGCAGCGCGCAGAACGTTTTCCGAAGAGAACGCACATTTTGATTATTGTTCACTAATTAGTAATTTAGCAAAACTAATTGAATAAATGACAGCCAATTTGATAGATCTCAACTTTTGTTAACTATCACCTATTAAACTTCAGAAATCCGTACTTGCAGACGCTTTATGTGTATTTCTCTTTTTAGGAACTTCTAAGAAACTTTATCAGCTTGTAGGACATACTTTGGATTATGGACTTCATAAGAAGAAAGAACTAAAATATTTTATCCCAAAATAGGAATATAATAATATGGGGTCATGCTTTCACCATATTGAGTTCTCTCTACTGAGTTCATTCAGTGACCATGACTGAATTCTGGATGGCGCTTGGAACTGAAAAAATTCAATTGGTTACAAACTTGGTAATCACAATAATTTTATTTATTATGTGTATGTAATTTATTTTGAGTTTTTGTGTATGTAATTTATACGATTCCATGCACTAGCAAATATTGAATTGTTGCAATGTAAAATAGATGAACTATTTTATGATTTTTCTTATATAATTGGGCTTGCGTCCTTCGGCATTTGACTGTATTTACACATGGCAACAAAAGATATATTTTTCTCTATTATCCTTTAAAGTTGAACCAAAACACTCGTAATTCTTCAATTCTTGAGAAGTTAAAGTACGCGTCATATATGGTTTATGTTTATATGTATTGTTAATAATCTGCATAATATATATAAAGATGGAAGAGTGCACAGGGGCACACAAATGCTTCTATAGTTCGTTATTTTATATTATCTTAATTAAAATCCAAATTAAGAAAACACTCCCATTTGTTGAAGAGTTAATGCTGTTAAGGCTTTTTAAATCTCCATCATTGAAAAGGCGTAGATGAATGTTCAATATTACTTTTTTATCGAAACTGTTGATGGGCAGTACGAACTCCGAGTTTTTTCTGAGCAAAATACATTTAAACATACCAATACGTTTAACAAGACACTATAACTACTTAAATACTAAATACTATTCCATTTACTGAAAAAATAAGCCATACGCTGGGAAAAAATAAGTAAATAAGTAATGACCCTACATCATCAGCTGGAGATGTGAATCATGGTTTTTAAAATCTCAATTATTTGTAAATGTTTCTAGTCTTAGAAGGGACTTTTTGGGATATTTCTGGTAAATTATGTCCGTTAAATTGAAATATAGGTGCAATATATGATATGAAGTTCATCAAACTTGTTGTTGGAGCTTGATAGCAATATACATAAATCATATACATATTTTCAAGAATTATCAATGTCCCCAAAAGCTTTTGGTTTTTTTAAGCTCATTGAGTTTTATTTATATGCAGAAAATATTCGCTATTCTACTGTTTTCTCCAGCACTAATTTTGACAACTTGCTAGTAAATTATACCAAGAAAATACCCGCTGATTTTTATAATGCCTGCCTTGATTCTTACATATTTTTAAAGCATTTATATCTTTGCATTTGCTATTTAATGTTCTTCTACAATAATTACCATATTATCAACTAAAAAAAGCAATTTTCCCCCTACGCTTTTCGCCTTCAAATAATCAATTGCATGCAACAAGCGATGTATATGTAGCAAATTGTAAATACGGTCTTAGTTTTAGGTAGGTTAAGTTTTTAATATTATTTTTTATATTGAATCCAAATGAACCCTAATATTGTATTTCTGTATTGCCTTGTAACAATAATAACAATAACAATATTAATAATTAGTATTATAGTCATAGTAAACATACATGTATTGGAACTTATATGAAAATTTTATGTTGAAGAAGCAATATGGATTCCTCTTTGACTCAACATATACTAAAATCTATACCCAGTAAAAAAGAGATTCAAAAAAGCCATGAAAATGTTGAAATGAATATCCGGAAGCAGTGCAAAATTGGATCGTTTTCAATAAATTTAACAGAGGCTTGTTTTAGTAGAATGTTTTATATTTTTCGATTCCTATTAACAGACATGACAAAAAATAAACTTTTTAGGATTTTTTTATATTGAAACTAATTTTTTTATATTGAAACTAATTTCTTCAAACCATGATATCAGGCCGTATTTATATTTTTAGTTTTTACTTCAACTTATAACATGCAAAATTATTTATAAAGGTATTTCGCGTATTTATAAAAGTCATCGATATTCTATTTAATAATTCATTATAAGTAGAGTACAAGCTGTGGCTAAAATTTTTTGTAAACAAATTTGTAAGAATTTAGAATTTACATAATATTCTCATTTATTTTTTATCTCGCTTACTTTTTAACTTTCAAAGAACACCATAATATTCTTTCCTCCATCGTTATCGTTACATCCGTTTTCCTGTTTCCTGTTTATTCGACTGATATACGATATTCCCTGAGTATGAATGTGCGTGTAAAAAATTATATTAAATATGAATATATAATTGTTAAAAGTAATAAAAAATAAATATGTTTTATACTACAGATGAACATATATATTTTCAGTAAAAGACCAGTTTTTATTCATTTATATATATTAATTTTTTATTTACTATATATTTATTTATATAAAAATCTTCTGTCAATAATTCTAGGGAACTTTATCAGCCATTAAATACAGCCGTGGCTCATGCACTCAAACTCTTTCATTTTTATTTATTGATTCCCTAGAGCCAAAAAGCGCATTCTGTAACAAACATTTTCCGTTGCATATTTATAGGAGGACAGTAAATAAAACTCAGTGAAAACATTAAAGTAAATGGGTAAAGGCTAAAAAAATGTTTGAAGGGAGGAATATTTATGTATACTCCAACTGAAGAGGAGAGAAAACAATGGCAATAATGACGTGCAAAGAAAAGTCATAAACTTTTAGTAGAAAACAAAATTGGTGAAGGATGGTTATTGAATGTTTTCGATATTGCCATTATATCTTTCAACGCAGCTGCCGTAAATTATTCACGGTCGCATTAGTAAAAAGGATTATCGATTGTTTTGAAATGGGTAAAATTTCATTTTATACAATAAACTCTCGGTAATGTGAATTAATAAAAATCAAGGCTTTTTGTTCATTTGATCAAATATGCTGAAAATTTCGATTGTGAAAATTTTAAATGATAAACTTCAAATTTGTCATCGACTAACAAATTAAGAAGAATTGAAGCTCCAGTATTAAAATAAAACAATATATTAATACGTACATACAAGTGACTCGAAACATCATACTTTTTTTTCTTAATAAAAACAAAAAAAAAATGTTGAACAACTTATTAATATTAGAGTTGTTTATTTCCAAAAGCCGTTATAAACCTCTGAGGAAAAATTTCCAAAAATACAAAAATCCCATCCAATTAATGTTTTTTTCTCTAAAAAATATTTTTGTATTGTGCAATTAACTTTAAAACATAAAAATCAGTTTTTGAGTTTCATTGCAACAACGTGTTTTAAAAAGAAAACGCTCAAGTTAGAGTTGTGTCTGGAATAAAAATCATTTGTTAACGATTTGAGGAGTCCTGGAATCGTTACGTGCAATTGCATGTTGTTCATTATTTAGAGCCATTAAACTTTGTTAACATTTCAGAGAGTTCATAAAAAACTTTGTCTTCATATTACCTGATAGTTCACTTTATTGGATGTTCACATTACCGTAAATTCACTGTATACAAACACTAGAATTATATTAGAATAAGCTACGACTTGCTGATATTTTTGATCACTCGTTTTTTTTATAAAAGGACGAAGATACAATTCACATAACTTAGCAGCCCTAAGATAATAGTATAGATCCGAGCTAATTTTAAATTCTTATATCAGTTACTGAATATCACTATGGTATTCTAGAATATATATGTCTTCTAAGTCATTCTTTACGCAGTGCTTAAATGGTGTTTTAAGTGACAGGACTTCCTAATTTAAGCATATATAAGCCTTAAAGTTATCAATTAGAGACGGCAAAAGATCTTGGCAACTAAAATCGCTTGTCTGGATCAGTGCAATATGACTGAAAATAATGTTGGAATATTTTGATCAAATAAAAAAAATTCATATTATTTTGTTAAAATACAAATCTCATCCATTTTAATATTTATTTACGCAATATTTTCCATACTACCATCGTTTATTTTATTATTTTAAGTTAATAAAACAATAACATTATGTTTTACTTAACGTTTTAAATAATGAGTTTTAAAATATATCAATTTTCCATTAGAGATTTCAATTGAAATTAAAATAGCCCACAGCGAAACATTTATTAGATTAATTGAAATTTTTTTATAATAAATTATTATTTCTTTCTTTCAATAATTGCCTTAATCTTTATTCCGCATTTTAAATAGAAAAAATATGAAATTAAATAATTTCACCTAGCGGACAATATTATTG
This sequence comes from Germaria angustata, assembly GCA_963681545.1. Classification (NCBI taxonomy): domain Eukaryota; kingdom Metazoa; phylum Arthropoda; class Insecta; order Diptera; family Tachinidae; genus Germaria; species Germaria angustata. The sequence goes on along the minus strand of OY812999.1, from coordinate 94,235,472 downwards.
GAACCTTTTGCAGAAACGAATATAAGAAAGTATTTGGAAGTATTTTTTTTAAAGAAACTTTCTTAAATTTTTTTTTTGTTAAAGATATTTTCTAAGAGGATACTTTATTAAAGGTACTTTCTTAAAAGGTACTTTTTTTAATGGAAAATATTTAAAATTATTTTCTTTAATTTACTTTTTTAAAAGAAATTTTCATACTTTCAGACTTTTTTTAAAGATGATTTTTTAAATGGTACTTTTTCAGAAGGTACTATTTTAAAAGGTGTTTTTTTAAAAAGTGTTTTTTAAATATACTTTTTAGAATGCATCTTTTCCAAGACATTTTTTATTAACTAATTTTTTAAAAGTTACTTTTCTAAAAGATGTTTTAAAGTTAATTTTTTAAAAGGCATTGTTAAAAGGTAATTTTATAAAAGATTCTCTTCAAAAAAATGCTTTTTGAAATATCAGTTTTTTAAAGATTCTTTTCTGAAAGATAATTTTTCAAAAGGTATTTTCTAAAAGGTACTTTTATGAAAGATTATTTTCGAAAGAGTATTTTAAAAATTACTTAACTAGAAGGTATTTTCTTAAAAAAAATTTTTAAAATGTAATTTTAAAAAGTACTTTTTGCATTTCACTTCTCTTTTACAAGGTAATTTCTTAATAGGCACTTTCTTTAAAGGAATCTTCAAGGAATTTATTTAAATGCACATTCTTAGAAAGTGATTTTTAGCTGGTAATTTTTAAGAGGTAGTATCTCGAAAAGCAAATTTATTAATAGGTGCTTTTTTCAAGGAGTCTTTTGAAGACGTACTGCTTTAAAAGAATACAAAAGGTACTTTTTAAAAGGTACTTCTCAAAATACACTTTTTGAAAGGTACTCTTTTAAATGAAATATCTTTAAAGATATTTTCTTAAAAGGTACTTTTTAATAAGGCATCCTTGCCAAACGGTACCTCATTGGAGCTTCTTTTTCAAAAGGTACTTTTTCGAAAGGTCCTTTTTAATATTTTTTCATAAAGATTCTTTTTTAAAAGGCAATTTTAAATAATTCATCCTCTCCATAGGTTGCTTTATTAAAGCTACTTTTTCAAAATGTACTTTTTAAAAGGTTTTTTCAATATGTAATTTTTTTAAGTACCTTTTTGATAAGTATTTTATAAAGGAAATTTTTTAAAGGGTATTTTTTAAAGGCACTTTTTAAGTGATTTTTTGGTACTTCTTAAAGGAATAAAAAGGTGCTTTTTAATGCATATTTTAGTTGGTATTTTTTTAAAATCTATTTTCAAAGATTCTTCTTAAAGGCTGATTTTTCAAAATGTGTTTTTGAAAGCGGTACTTTTGCAAGATGTTAGATTTGCTTAAAATACATGTATGTATGTACGTTTTCAAAAAATTATACTGCTTTAAGAGGTGGTCATTTTTATGGGCAACTTTTAATACAAGAGAAGAAAAGCAGCCGGAGGACATTTTGTAAGGGGTGGTTCCATAATTTCTTTTTATAAACTGTCAATCTGCTAAATTAAAACACAAATTTAAATGTTTATTGGGTTGTACCCTCCAAACACCTTTTAGTGTATTTGAATATATTATCATATATGAACATATGTATATATTATCATATATGTACATATAGATATATTACGATTTTATTAATTTTTTCATTTATTGTTTATTTTATTTTTTTATTTTAAAATATTATTTACGATCAAAATCAAATAAAAAATTCGAAAAATTAAAAAAATGTAGACATTTAAAAATAATCGCACAGTAAAAATAAAAAGAAGAAATTTTATAATAAAGAAAACTAAATTGATTTGGAAAAACAACAGACAGAGTGTAAATTTCTAAAAGCACATGAATTTCTGCTTGTAAAATTGTTCGAATGAAAACAAAATATTCTGTTCTTGCCATTAATGCAGATGTTGGTCATTGCTAATGATGTTGTTGGCATTTGCAACGGTCTGTTGTACGTGTGAGCGTGGTACATATATATATAGTTTGGTAAATGGGAGCAGCCAACAAAAACATTTTAAAAATTTAGACAATAAAATTGTGTTTGTATACAAAACCTATAAATACAGCAAAACTACCAGCAAAACAGATTGCCACACGATCTATGCAACTGACCTTATTTATGCTGATTGAAGGCTGAACTTGACATCTTCAAAGTGGACCAGGGGAGATCTCAGGAGGGCAGGTTAGTTTCATTCAAATGGACAAAATAAAACAATTGCGATAAACACAATGAACAGATGTGTTTTGTGTTGGAAAAATTGTATTGATGAAAGTAAATAATGAAAAAGATTGAAATATGGAAGATTATGTTTTTCGTCTAAATTAAAGAAAAAACAATTGATTCACTGCCTAGAGGGTGGTCAAAATATCAATTAACATGGAATTTTTTTCAGTTTAGGAAAACATTTTATAGAGGAAAACATTTTCAAATATTTAAACAAGTTAATATTTGCAACCTCGAGTTCTATTTTTTATACAAGAAATTATTTAAAAAGTTTAATTCAATATATCGGCCTCCTCTTTCGATGTCTTCTTCAGGAATTGTATATAATATTTAAAAATTGCAATAACAAAATATTTAATTTTTAATGAATTCAACAATTTTAGCAAATCATATGAAAAGAGAAAAAAAAATATGAAACAAAAAATTGTCTCTTGGAAGAAATGAATCACCAGATCTAAATTGAAGACCATAAAAAAAATTTCCAAAACACACCCAATTAAAAGGAGCTTGCGAATACATAATGAAAGCGCTGAGATTGTGATTCCAAATTTTGGCAAATTCGAATCATTTCCAACGGTTATAACGTGGGCTTTTCGTTGCAGGATGATCTCAATTTTAATGTTTATTCAACAATTTGTAAGCTGTGAATGATGTGTGTATAAAAATTAATTTTTAATATTTTTCGAAAAAAAAGTTTCATATAAAAATAGTACAGGCTCAACACTGAAAAATACTTTTAATCTGGAAAGGATACAAATAGTCACGACTTTGAAAGTAAATGTATCAGATATGAAGAAGAGAAAAGTAATGTTTTCATGTATCCTCAAAGAAATAAATGTTTATTTTTATAAAACAAAAGCACTCTCAAAATCGAGAACATGTCTTCATAGATTTTGGAAGCTTGACCTCAAAAGATGCCTTTACTGATGGATTTGTTGAGGCAATAAAAAAAAAAAAAAATATATATATATATATATATATATATATATATATATATATATATATATATATATATATATATATATATATACAATCTAGAGATAAATGGCCAGAAAACTTTTTAACCCTTTAACGGCCATAAGGAAACTCTGATTATATAGTATATTAGCGTCTAACGGTTGTTTTTTAGTTGATTTCGTAGGCGAAATGAACCAAAATTACATTACGTTAGCGAATATTTTTCATGTTCATCTTTATAGATAAAAAGTTTTGAATTCATTGAGATGAATTTTGAAAAAAAAACTTAATTAACTGCGTTACCCTACAAAAATGCCTTTTGTTTATGATACAGAGACAGACAAATTTTTTGGTCCTAAAGGTAAAATTATATATTAGATTTCGTCCCACAAATCGTCAGTACTACAGACTGGTTAGCTGTGGTCCCCTACCATATATGCAGTTTTTTCTACTATATTTTTAATATCAAGGAGAGGTTGATACTGGCCATATATTCATAGTAGTGGTCATAAGACTACAAAACAAACACGAACAGATCCTAACTGTCCTCTGTTTACAAATGTCTTAGGGACCTTGGATATAAAAATTTTACGTACATGAACTCATTTCGTGACCATCTATTTGATACCGGAGAGAACTTTTGGGTATAAATGTCTCCTCTCTTCATGTTTTTTCCAGCTGAAAGTTCTTCTGTTCCTTTTCTTTTATTTGACGATTTATTTGGTTTAGCGACCAATGAAATTTCGTCATATGAACAGCTAAAGACACAACAAACAGTAGATTTTGTAAAAACTCTATTTGTTTTAACAATTAGTTGAGGAGAATATCGTAAAATAATAAATTTCAATATTAAGTATTGAAAATAGTATTACAACTATCGACAGATTATTTTCGGCAGGCGTAACACTGAAGATTCCACTTGTGACCTATAGAGAAAAATATTTCCATGGTTTCTACATTCACATACATCAATGGATTACGTCACTCCAAGAAATTCCTACGCTTTGAAGCTGGGAGAGCGGATCCGGCTCTAAAACTGGACAGGAAAAGCCTACGGACCATGGTAGGGGCGCTCACAGGCCATTACGCCTGCAAAGCCCACCTATACAGAATGGGCTTACCTGACACGGACATTTGCAGATTTTGCGGTGAAGATGAGGAGTCGATGGAACACTTGATAGCAAATTGTGGGGCATTGTGCCATAGAAGACACAGGACTCTACATGCATATACGCTGAGTGAAGAGGATCTGCTAATGCTCCCATTGAAGGAGCTGATTCTATTTGCGAACATATTGGACTGCTATGGACAGGGGAAGCACAATAGATCAACAATGGTCGCAGTGCAAATGGCCATCCTGGGCCAAACCCCCATTACATTTCATTACATTGCATTCACATAAAATTACTATTAATCATCTATTTAATTCCTATTACTTTTTATTTATTAATAAAAATCTCAATAGAAAAACTGTAAGAGGCATAAAATAAGCGAAATAAAAAACTACGCAGTGAGAAAGAATTTTGGAACTCTTCGCCAACGATTTCGCAAAATGTTTGCTTAAATTGTCAACTGCTGAGTCTTATATAATATAAATCGGCATTCATTTATACAATCTAGCTGCCAAATTTAAGATTAAGTGCAAATTAGTTACTTTATTTATCAATTTAATACTTGGGAAAAATGCGTCCCATTGACGTAAATGGGTGCCTTTTACAAGTTTTCCGAAAACCGATTTTAAAAGCAAATCATACGAAAAACCCAACCCTTACATTAAGCAAACTTTTTACTTTTAAAAAGTCATTTGTTTTATTTTTCTATTTCTGGAAGTTTTTCTCAAACTAATACTACAAAATTTTATGCTGCCCCTCATCTTCTATTTGAAATCCAACATTGAACAAAGTTGACAAAGGAAAAAAAACGGTTTTTGTTAATTTGTTTCATTGAATCAGCCTGCCAGTCTATGAATTGAATTGAATTTTTATTTTTACTGGCGTCAGTTTCTGGAAACTCCAACTCTACAGATTTATTTTTCTAACAAATTTTAGTCATGGATACTTGTTTTTGTTTTATTTAGATTTATTTTATTTTTCGTTCGTTCTCATGCCTTCGAAAATATTTTGTCTACAAGTTGATTTTTGTAATTTTTATTTCTTTCTGCCGGAATTCATTAACATTGTTAGTAGAACTTTTTGAAACATCTCAGACATGCTTGACTAGAACGGAAGGCTTTAGTGGGTTGTATGAGAAATTATTAGGAAAATTAATAATACGAAAACATTCTTGGAGACTAAATAGTTCGACTAGGGACCTTAATTATTTAGACTTTTTTCCATTTTTATTTACATAAATATTTATTCAATTCATTATTCGAGATGTTCTCTAGAAATATTTCTTTAGAATTTTTTTTTTTTTGTTTGCTGCTGGCATAGTTAAATGTATGTCTGCATTTCATTGGCATTAGCCGAATCATGTTTGGAATGAATTCAATCTCCTTCTAACGAGGCCATCAGACATCTTAATTTCTTCAATGGTTTGTTTCGTTTTTATTAATTATAATTATTGTATTCAATACCTGTTTGGAATACTAATTTTATTTACAAATTTCTTTCGTGATTTTTCCTTAATCTAATTTAATAATCTAGTACATTCATAAAAATTTCCTACAATCTTTATGTTTGTATAACAATCTCGACAACAATGTTTTCAAATTTTTTGTGTGTATCGTCAAATACGAAAAATCTTAAGGAGAAAGTGAAAACAGTTTGTAGGCATTCCAATTCTATCAGCTGTAACATACTCGTACCATTCACAGGCACACAAACACAAATATCCTTTTATATTTTTTCTTTGTATTACTTTTATTATTCATCATCATGAGTTTGTGGAAGTAGACCTACACAGTGACTTAACTACTCGTTCGTGATAGTACACAGACAGTAAAATTAATGTCGGAATTCTAGACATTTTGACGGCAAATGTAGTATTAAAATCAAGAGTAGCAGCAAGACAATAAATGATGTATACAACAAATATAGCAACAAAAAAAGAAAATGAATATTTATTAGATATTATTACTTGGGATTAACTAAGAGCACTTGTTATTTTGTGCGTTTTTATTATGTTTGACGTACGATGTACATGCATTTATACATACATAATGTTCATCACTAGCACAGTTTCAATTTCCGTAAAGAATGTAGCTTCTACAACATGGCCGCTATCAACTCTCAAAGCTTAGAAGTCCCTATTGGAACACCCGATAATATCATTATACAATTTGTTTTTAATACAAAATCCTATTATAATTTTATTTGTCTCGTTCAATTATAATTTTCGAAAGATTTATGTTGACGCATCATTAAATTTATTGTCTATTTTTCTAATGAACACATTAATAATTTTTATTCTCAATCTCATTGTCTTTTCAATTTAAATTTTGGTTTTTTGTTTTTATTTCCATTAATGTTCATTTTCACGATTAAGTTTGCTTTAATAATTTGATTACTGAACGTAAAAAATAAATTTTATAGCCCTTCAACATGAATGACTTATATATAGTATTTGTTACAATTTAATACTTTAACGTTTTTTACTTTTTGGCCCATATTCTCTGGCAATAAAGAAAACCTGCTTAATTCCGATTTTACTATTTGATAAAAGAGATTTTTTAGAGTTAAAAATTTATTGATTTTTAGAAATTTAATTTAATTGTACTGTTGTCTTCTAAAGTCCCTACTAATAGAGGATTATTGAAGTATTAGTCTCCTTTAATATGAATTATTTATTCATGAACTATTTAAGATAACAAAACTGAAGCACTTACTCATTTTTGCCACTTTTTGGTATGAAAATTTTAGTTTATCTTTAAAGCATTAACAATAAATAAAAGTAAAAAAAATTGATTTATAAAATTCACTAAAAAAATATCTATGTCAAGGGATAAATCAAAGTTTTACTTAAGTAATTGTAATTTAATGTGGTAATAAATTTTGTTTACAATAAACCTTAATTGAAGGTTTAAGGCTTAAATTTGAACTACATAAATTGTAATGGATTCAGGGGGAAAGCCAATCAGAGCTCTAAGCGAATAATTCTTTATTTAATGAAATAGCGAATCATTCAAGCAATGAATTGTAATATTTTGAATGTGTTTTCCCCAAAAATGTATGGAGTTAAAATATGAATTAAATTTAACAATCCTTGAATGCATTCATATTGTGAAGAAGACGAATTGAATTAAAATTTAAATGAATTCGTGATGTATTAATTTTTTTCTACTTTCTCATTTTACAAATAATATGAAATGAACTTATGTTAAATTTTCTGAATTTGTATGAGAAATAAAAATAAATGTATAAGATAAAAAATTAATTTTTGCTTTAAACATTTTTTTTTGGTTTATAATGAATTAATCAACATTTTATTTCACTTTGTGATTTTTGTAAAATGAATGATTAAAAAATTTAATTCATCATTAATTCAATAAAATTTTAATAAAATCCATTTACTTCATAAAATGAATGCTTTCTATAATTGTTAATTCATTATAAATGTATATTTATTTTAATTCTTTTTATATATTTTTTAGTATTTATTTTTTTAGAAATAGATTGCATTGAAATACTAATCAGTCTTTTACAGCTCTGAGCTAATATACTTAAAAAGATGAAAAGAAACATAAGCCCCATTTTATAAATAAAAAATTTCGCATCTTTTCGAAAATATTAGCAAAAGAAGCTTAAATAAATACACCCATAAATTCTCTCCCTCTTTTCTCTCTCCAAATTATCTTTATTCACAATTGACATTATTGCAACCCAATGAACCAAATAATCTTTTGACATTTTCAAACTCATTTACATAAACACTCAAAAAATTGTGCAGTCACACATTATTGCTACAATAACGCATTTCTATAACATAAATTGTATCCTCTTATTATCTGATACGCTGATACGCTGCTTCTTGCCCTTCCTTTTTTATTATGTCTGAATATAATAAATTTTAATGAAAGACAACAAAAAAAATCACTTCTACTATGTGATAAAACGGCCCAATAAATAAAAAGTACACTCAAACATGTTTTTACAAGGTACACACGTTCCAGAGGATATCACGTAAAAAAATGTGCAAACAAGGATAACAAGGTTGTGCGTTATTTACATATATACGTACATATAGAATTAAAAAAAAAACTCAATTGGTTTAGCAACCTCCAAACTCTCAATGAACTTTTCACATAGAAAGTGCCTTTACCGTCATAAAAAAAAAAAACTTAACCGGCATAATTTTGAATTTTCGTTTTACGTCGCAAACGATAATTCGCAATCATTAAAGTTAATTCTGAAAATTAAAAATGGAATCAGAAACTTAGAGCGAAATAAAATTTACAGTACCCCTACAACTTAATGCAAAGGCAGCAAATAAAGAAGAAGTCCCTTTAATATTACATATGTTAAGGATTGATATTCTACCAAAAAAAAAACTATTTCATACGATGCTCTGTCTACAGATTGATATAAAGATTGATTAGAGAGAGCAGTTGTCGCTGTGTATGTCCTAGTCGTGATACTCCATTGCGTAGTCTCATACAGTTTCATTAATGGTTCCACTTATACTTTCGCTGGTATTCGATTGGCCATTATAAGCAGCAGTCAAAAATACTTACTCTATATACTCATGCTCCTGAAAAATTTATCAAATTCCTTTCTTCTAAACTGAGATCAGTTGTTAAATACAACTGTCTACGTCGCTCCAAGCAATTATATTTAATAATATATTTTGAAACATGTTACTTCTAGGCTTTCAATGACAAAAGTTTGGAAAAGTGACGCTAAACCATAAGTATCCCAATATGTCAAGACTGGGTCCCATCAGATCAATATAATGGATCTACCAACAAGGACCTTCAAGCTTTCGAAAGTTAACAAACACAAACTATGAAGCTACCTGGTTTGTCTGCAGAGACACCCAGATCCTGCGGCAGGAGTCAAACCTGCGAATTTCGGACCACTGATCCACTACACTAGCTACTATTCCACGAAGGCACTCAAGCTAGTTGAAGCTAGATCTTTCAAATGGGCAACTATTAATCAGTAGTATTTCGCCCAACCACTATGAATAGATATATCATTCAACAACAGATCAATATAATGGATCTTCCAATGAGGACCTTCAAGCTTTCGAAAGTTGATAGTGGCCATATTGATTTTTTTAACAAACACAAACTGCGAAGCTACCTGACTTGTCTGCAGACACCCAGATTGTGCGGCAGGAGTCGAACCTGCGAATTTCGGACTACTGGTCTACTACACTAGCTACTATTCCACGAACGCACTCAAGCTAGTTGAAGCTAGATCTGTCAAATGGGCAACTATTAATCAGTAGTATTTCGCCCAACCACTATGAATGGATATATCATTCAACAACATGTGCAAATGATAAAATTGTTTTAACAAAATGGGCGTACCCTTCAGGCAACTTTACGCGCTAATTTTACGGTTGCCATAATCGTCCTACCGAAAGGTGGAGGTGTCCACAATTTCAGTAAACAATATCACATTTTATTTGAGATTGAATATTTTCAAATTGCTAAAAGTTCACTGACGATTTGCTTTAGTAACAAATGAAGTGTCGGCATATGAACAGCTAAAGCCACAACAAACAATAAAATGTTTGTGAAACTTTAATTGTTTAAACGGTTAGTTGGAGGGAATATCCCAAATAATAAATCTGAGTATTACATTTTTTTATTATAGTATTATTTTGCTTTTCTTTACAACTTGCGTGATATAGACTATTATAAAAATTTTTATTCTACTGGAGTTAAATTTTTTTATTGTAAATTTTTTCTTGTAATTTTTTCGGTTTATTTGTCTGTATTGGAACTGGACTAGAATTTACAGATTTTGGAGTGGTATATGATTTCATAGGAGTACATAATCATTACTTAAATTTTCTTTATATCTGTCATTTAGAAGATATCAAATTCTATTTCGACTACAACTTCGTCGATTTCAAAAATAATAAAAGCAGGTGATTTTTTAATTTAACCTGTTTTTATTTGAATTAATTTATAAAAAATATAGGGCTTTTAAGTAAACATCTGATGTGTAAGATAAAGAAATAAAAGTTATGGTAATTGCTATCAAAAAATTATTTTTGTGAAAATTTAATATAAAGGGTTTTGAATATACTTTAAGAATATTTTTTTTTTATATATGAACAATTGCGGAATTCTAAAACATATTTATTACAGTTATTTCTTCGCCCATAAAGACAGTTTTCTTTCAATAATAAAATTGATTTTAAATTTTAGTTTATTGATTTATACGAAATTTTTCTTTAAACGTATACATTTTCCCCCTTTGATTTCACCAACCTTGGAAATTTTGCTTTAGTTTCGCACACAACTTTATAACCTTGATTTGAACTGTTTTCCAACTTTTAGTGTCTATAGAATTTTCAATTCAAATAAAAAATTCTTTCTAATCTCTAATAAAATAAAAATATATTCTTATACATTTCGTTGCTTAAAAAAATTTCCAATATGTATTTGTAAAATTTCTTCTAGATAACATTTAGTAGTAAAAAGCATAAACTACACATAGACCCGACAACTTTGAAAACGTGGGTAAAAAGCCTTAAGCATTCTATGAATTGCTGTGTCAGCATGTGAGAATTGCGCCAAAAGGTTTTATACAATTTTTATTTGCCAGAACTATTTTTGTTAGCTTTTCTCTGTGTAAATGAAATAAAAAGAATACATATCTCTTTTCTGATATTGTTGTTTTCCGTATACAATGACTGCAACTACGTTTTTCTATCAGGTAACTTGATGGTAAAAAAAAAGAAACAAAATAAAATTCAATTTCAATCAAGGGATTTTTTTCGACAGGATCTCCACAACTAGACAGATAGGCTGACGGCTGTGTGCTTCCTTGTTTGCATAAAATACCACAGGTTGAGCGTGTGAAAATTCAAATTGTCCATTTTTAGTATTTTTTGTGTGTTTTTTACCTCTAAAAATTAAAAACTATTTGATTTTTTTAACGTACAGGTGGCCTTCAGGTAATACAGAGTGGCGTATTTGTCATTTATGTTGTAAATATATAGAGAATTAGTAGTCAATAAGACATGACGCGTAACTCACTTCAAGAACAAACTTTTTATGAAAACAGAGCTCTTTTTTCATTTATTAAAAAATGGTAGCCAGTTCAAATTATGTCATTACTTTCGCTCCACTTTGTATAAAAGCCAACTACATTAGAATTAAAGGCAGCTTTGGTGTACCTTAAATATGTATGGATGTGCTAAGAAATAAGTGTGTTTATTTCAATAAAAGGTAGTACTTTCAGCAATTGCTACAGAGTTTAACTGGAATGTAGAAATAATTTTAAATTTTAATAAAGATTTTTAAACTTAAGTTCCTAAGAAGTCGAAAAAATGCACTCGTGAATACCTTAGAAGCAAACATTTTTCATCATTAAGTTGAATTTTCTTTAAAAAATCTTTGAAAATTTTTATAAAAAATAATTTGTTTCCAGTCTTATTCGTTTTGCATTGCTATCTTCAAAATTAGATCCCTGTTCAGAACAAGTCAACAACATCAGGGATATTTCTGACGTACATTAGTGTGGAATTGTGTTAGTTGTTGTTTGATTGTTTAAGTGATGAAGGCAGAGCACTGATCGCTGAACAATACCGGCAGTGATTGATACGCTTCTATGCTAATGTACATCACAACGGCCCATCGCTAATGTTAGAAGAATGTTCGTCGAAGGTAAAACAATTAATAAATGGGCTACACAATATAGCTTGAGAAACTTAAGACGTCTAATTAACAGTAGAGGCGCAATAGCAAAGTTGTATAAGAATTAAGCTTGCCTCTCTACACTATCCTGTTCCCAAAGAAGTAGTAGGCAATAATTGCCAGAGTATTACTTTTCTTTAAAAAAAATACTATTTCTTAAAATTATTTCCTATTTTCTGCAACTTTCGCTAGTCCTTATTGTTTGATTCAGTTTATTTTTCCATTTTTACAAAATTAGTCAACCTTTGGTTGATAATGGACGTATTTATGATTCAAAAGTATTAGTTAAATGCAATCATTTCCGTTAGTGCATTTTTTAGCCTTCTTAGGATCCAATAGATCCAACAGTATGGAATTAAACATTATATAAAAAAAGGATATTTATTTCATTAAATCTACTTAAAAGCATTATTTTTCTTTAATGATAAAATTTCTTTCTCATAAGAAACAACAAATCGGGACAACTAGTAATGAATTTGCATGCCTTAGAGATGTTAAGCTTATTGTCAGTGGCAAATACACAATCCAAATTTTATATAAAATAAATGATGAATAGTGTACTTTTTCTAGATAATGAAGAAAGCTTCCAAATCGACAAATAGGAATCGAAAATGTAAACATGCTGCAATAACAAGCTTGTGTTAAACTCATTGAAAATTATCCAAGTTTGCACTAGTTAATTTTCTTGACTTCTCTGGAAGGTCTTTTTTACTGGGTAGGATATGAATTTGAAATTTCAAAACAAACAAAATAAATTTTCAAAAGTTATTAGAAAATGCATACAAAAATCTAAAGTTTGTTGTGGCTTTAGCTCTTCATATGCCGACATTTCATTGGTTGCTAAAACCAAATCGTCAGTGAAGTTTAAGCAGTTTGAAAACATTCAACCTCGGATGTTTATGCCACATAAATCAAATACAATATGAGAATTTCAATATTGCATATGAAATGTCGGCATATGAAGAGCTAAAGCCACAACAAACTTTTGATTTTTGTATGCATTTTGCAATAGCTCTAATTGTTTCTAACGATTAGTTGGGGAGAATATCCCAAATAATGAATTTTCAATATCATGTTATTAGAAAATTTTAATTTAGCACGTGAGTTATAATAATATATCAAATAGTTTTGAAAAAATATTCAACTGCAAAATTTATTTTTTGTTTTACCTTGTAGCCTCATTTCTTTTCATTTCATAGAATAATAAGGATTTTCTTAACTTTAATTTCAGAAAATCTGTTGAGACCTACAAAATGACGATTTTATAATTTTTGACCGACCTTAAAAGAGAATTCGAGTGTATTTTTTTACTTTTCGCATTATGGACCGATTTTCAAAATTATTATTTTTTTGTTGAAAGTCTTAGTCTGTAGTTGGGTCTATATTTTTTTCGATAATCGGATGGACAATTCGCTTCCCCTTCCGAAATATTGATTATCGCATAACTTAACCATTTAATGACCGATTTTGAAATCGATTTTTTATTCGAAAGTGTAGCTTGCAGTTTGCTTTCACAGAAATTTAGGCGGAATCGTACAGACAACGTGGACGCCGGAAATAATTATTATAACATAACTCCGCCATTTATGGGGCTATATTAAAAGAAAAAAAATTTTTTAAAAGGTATTTAAATATTCCCTGGGAGTGATATATATCATCATAGTTTTTTCTTTGTTATATATAATACATTTAAGAGAGATACATTATTCTAGAAATATTGATTTTAGTATGAAAATTTTTATGTGTTACTAGGATATTTCTCATAAAAAAATAATTCATAAATCCTGATCTATTTAATCACAACTTAAGCATCACAGAACATGTAATGATTTTTGTTAAAATTTTATGTCTTAGATAAATTTTATATAGAAAAATTTTTAATGATGGCCGTAGGTCAATATAATTCTTCGGATCAACTAAATTCGCTATGAATTTACATAAAAATATTTGATATAAAAAAGCTTACCATCCAAAACAAGCAATAAATATAAAAAATTAGATTGACGTTCTACATCAAATTTTAAGCATTTAATTTATTTTATTATAAATATTCTACCACTCATTCAGTCAATATAATCAGAAAATTTAATAAAATTTTACATAGAGTGAAGCAAAATTATATAAATAAATAAAATATTTATATTACGTAAAATTTCTAAATTTATTGGTTAAACAGAAAATTTTGTTAATCTGGCTTAAGTTGAGATCCTGACTTGGACAACACGAGGTTTCACAGTTCGAGATTATTTCGTTATGCACTCAATATGTTAATTTGGTATTACAACAAGTGAAATTCGTTTTTCATATTCGTTATCGGTCCACAATGAGTTGCTTGGAAAAGGACAAAATTCTTTACAGTGAAAATTTACACAAGAAAATTCCTTAAAAGCCCTTAAAGCATCAATGAAAATTTTGAAAACTACAGATTTAGTGATTTAGTGCTTTTTCTTACTTTGGCACTTAATCCCCCTTATTATGATTGTCGACTTCGACGTCGCACCAAGTCGACATCAATATATTGGCAATTGCGAGATCGTTATCGGGAACTATTAAATATTACTGATAGGATATTACTATAGTAGTAGGCTTATAAAATTACAATTGGACATCAATATTAGTTAATTATTGCCTACAAGCAGTTCAGAACTGCTGTCTTTTTTTACTGTCGACTTAATGTGACGTCGACGTCGACAATCTTAATAAGGGGGAATGTAAAAATTTTACGTTTTGAGGCATCCTAAAGCACCCAGTGGGCATCGCTAGTTATAAGTAACTATGTTTTTCTGGACTATGATTTTTTCATTAATTTTTTGCACCAATTGCTGTTTGAATAACACACAAAATTATTGTAAATTGAAGATAGAGATTATTTAAAAATTAACTAACTGAAAATAATAAGAGAACTATAATTGCATGCACTTAACAAATTATTATTTCATTTAATTATCAGCCTCTGCCACACACAACTGCACAATAATTTTCATTGTCATTGTTAATTGAAGCTCAGCATTTGTTATATAATTATAGAAAGTCATAAAAGTCTGCTTGAATATTATATCAAAGCAGAGTATGCATATATATATATATATATATATATAATTCACTTTGCTATATTTATTTTGCCTTAAGCTGCTTACGTTTTATCTTTTACCTTACATTTGCTAGATAGCGTTGAAAGTATTTTATAAAGAAAACCCTTAAGCTATTTATCTTTCAACGCTTGCTTACTCCTCAAAGTATACTATACTTTTGCAATCATCACTCAAACACTTAGAAACTCGCATCATCCATACACACATGCATAAGAGTGTAAACGCATACTTATTGGGAATTGTAAGTGAAAAGAAAAAATTTTAAATTTTCACTATACTTCAAGCACATTCAGCCAGTCATTTGTTCACTCATTCAAATAGTCAGTCATTCATTCATTCATATTTTCAAACATTTTGCTTCTTTGACTAATAATGCCGTTCTTAGATAAAGAGTTTTGGCATATAAAACACATAGACACACACACACACTCACTTGTAGTTCTTAAGTCATTCACAAATGCTTTTAAGAAGACTTATCAGGAAGCAGATCTGTAAAGGACTGATTCATATTTCCTTTTTAATTCAACATGAATGGCAACAAAAAAAATATGAATGCATTCATAATGGACTACAAATTCTTAAATGCATTAATTTAAAAAAAATACAACTGAACTAAATTAAGTTAACAATCTTTGAATGCATTAATTTTATAAGGAAAATGAATTTAATTAAGATTTGAATGAATTTGTGATTTGAATGAAAGTTTGAATTAATTCATTATACACTAAAAATTTTTGAATAGAAAACCATAATCTCAACATCAAAAATAATATTAAGAAGCAAAAACCAATTTTTAAATTGTTTGAAATATTGTTTTTGCTGTCAAAGATCTTTGTTGTATTTAATGCATTCAATAAAATATTAATTCTAAACTATTTATTATAAAATGAATACATTAAACATTTCATCATCATGAATTTATTGAAATTTCAATTTCCGTCACAAGATGAATGTATTCAGGATATATTAATCGTTTCTGATGCGCATGCACATTACAATTCAAATTCCTTTTTTCAATTCTCTGCTTAATTGTTTCATTCTGAAAAGAATCATTATTTTACAGCTCTGTCGCCAGGAATTGAGAGATGAGAGGAGAAAATATGAATTTGCAATAAGACTTCCTGCCGTTAAGACCAAATGAAGATGAAGTGTTATCACATGATGATGGTAATATGTAGTACAACTGCTGTTTCAGATACATTTCAGTTGTTGAGTATATTTGCCAACAGCACATTCTCTTGTAATCATTTACTTTAGATCTATTTCTCTAATATCTAACATATCGTATTACAAACACTTGTGATATGTTTAATAGACATAATGTTGCCTCATTGCATAGACACTGCTGAAGAACTTTTGCGTTTTTTTTTTCTTAGACGAGAACGTTCCACAATTTAATGCAGCATTGTTGAGGAGAGCTTGAAGAAGGATATATAAATATTTTTATTTATTGAATACATACATTGTATGTAATTCAACCTTAATGTTTCCAATAATTTTAATTATATTTTATAGAAACAAACTTTTTTAATTAAAAATTTTTTAAATTTTATATAAAGTTAACATTTTGAATTTTTTAATGAACAGAAACTATTGTAGGTTTTATTGTTTCTATAAATATAATTCATTGACTAAGCTTTTTACAAATATTAGGAAAATGTTTTTTTTTAAACCTTCAATAACATTGTCTTTCTATTATTAAAATTACGTGTAACTGATTTTTAGTAACCCAGCAAAAAAATTTAAAGCCGTTAAGTCTAGAAAGTTTTTCATATGATTTTTAAAACATAAATTTATTAAAATGCATTTTAAATACTATTGCATAATACAACAAAACAATCGTTTTCGAACTCATGAAAAACACATTTATTTCTGCTAATTTGTGATACTAAAAGTCTATACTTTTACAATCGTATAACATAGAAATGCTTTAAAACTTTCATATGACATTGAACTTTCTATCGTATATGATTATTGAAGTTCACTGGCGAATTGGTTTAGCGACCATTGAAATGTCGACATAAGAGCAGCTAAAACCACCAAAAACAATAAATTTTTAAAATTTTTATGAATTATAATATATTTATTTTAAAGCGCGAGTCCTATTTCTTATAAAAAGTTTGTTTAAAAAATTTAATTTAACATATTGACCCCTCTTTGGCTATCCTCTTCAGGAATTGTAAATAATATTTAAAAACTAAATTATATATACAAATTAAAATTTATTTTTGTAATAAATTAAAAAATTCTAACAAATTAAATGAAATGAAAACACATAAAAAATTGTCTTTTTGAAGAAAGAAAAACACAGAATTTAGAAATCGGTCTAACGTAGTTTATAAAATTCCTTGTAATTGTCACAATAATGAGGAAAGTGAACTAGCTTGTGTAGGAAATACAAAAAATAAATTAAGGACTAGAATAGCAGGACAACAGTCAGACCACAAATATGGAAGAATCACAACATCACAAAAAACTAATAAAACATTGTGTTTTAGGTTGGAAATGGTCAATGTTATAAATATTCTAACAGGAAAAAGTATGGCATATAAAACTAATTCAGATAATGTTGCGCAAAGTTACAGGCGTTGGATTCACATGAATAAAAATTAAACTAAATAAGAAGAATACGAGTAGTAATAAGGTTCTTTGTTATAGTATGAGAATATAAAAAAGTATAATTAAAAAAAAATTATTTCTTATTTATTTTTCTTTTCATATGATTTGCTAAAATTGTTCAATTTATTAAAAACTTTTTTCTTATTGGAATTTTGGAATAGTAGAGGGGTAGAAAAAAAACGGAAGAAATTTTTTGTTAAATAAATTTTTTATAAAAAATAGATATTTAATAATAAACTTTCTGTTTATATAGAAAAGTTATAATTAGAATAAAATAATTATTATCATAGAAAATTATTCTATTCAAAACTTTATCCTTGATAAAAAAAAGTTATCGCTAAATGTGTTATTAATGAAAAATAAGGGAAAATATAATTGTCGATAAGCAAATTTTGTGCAAAGTTCCAATTATTATTTTGTTACAGCAAAAAAAAAACATTTCAGAATTATTTATAAGATCGAAAATTGCAACAAATATTGAGAATTAGTGGGAAGGATCACTAGTTATTAATAATGATTCATTTCTTACTTTAAAAATTAAATCGTGCGGTATAAAAACATATTTGGAGAAATGGATGATACGAATATTTATAAAACTATAATTACCAATTTTTTTTTTATTCAACCCGAATCTAATGTACCCTCTCTTCTTTCTAATATAATCAAATTGTGAGTACAAAAAAAAGTTTATTTACTTATATTAAAGGGCGTTAATGTATCATCTGGGTTTGTGTTTATTTCCACAATAGTGTCATCGGTGTTAAAAGCAATTGTCGTAGTAATGGCATTTACTCTTTTTGTCCTAGTGTTGGTATTACTATGAAATGTTTTATCTACACTTTTCTAACGCTTTTTATTTATCTATTTAAATTGAAGTATTGAAACATGATTTTGCTTTCTTTGGTCTATTTTACCCACATTTTATACTTTTTGTTTATTTTTGTTTTAAAAGCGAAAAGAAAAAGCATTAACACAATTCTTTTCTTGTTATATATTGTGTATTACATCTATTTTTACATCTAAGTGCTCGTACAGTAAAGTAAGTATTTATATGAGTGTGTGTTAGTTGTTGTTTCTGCCCTAGTTATAAGAATTAAAAAAAACCAAGCATACTTTTAGGAAAGAGAAAAGAATTTATGTAAGTAAATTAAACAATACCAGATGAGATTACCTGCATCATATAAACACGTTTGATATTCTTAATAATACGAAACTTTTGAGGAATAAAATAAAAGTTACATCCTTCAGCAAACTATAACAAAGAAATAAGAAATTTAATAAAGGATTGAACCTTAAAAAGACCATTCGTTGCAAATTCCTGTTGTTACGAAATTATTGATTTATCTACATAGAAAATTTGTAATTATTTAACTATTGCAAAATATTTTGAATTTATCCACTGAAGAAATATTTCATTTTTTGGTAAAGATTTTCAAACAATAATAAAAATTTTAAAAATATTTTCATTTCACAGACAAATATTTGAGTTTGTTTCGCTGTTGCTGCCTGCCACTTCTAACAAAAGCTAAATAAACTTATTTTTGTTTTCTGTGGTTAGATGTTGTTGTTGATCTTGTGTGTTTTCAAGTTGAATAAAACAAGGAAGCAGTAGGATTGTTTTGAAAATTTTGTGCTGCGTACTCTATAACGACTCAACAACAATGATAAACTTTTCTAATTTAAGACGGATATTATTAAAACGAAAGTTTTAAAAACACACAAACCAAAACAAAATAAAATAATTAAAAATATATATGGTATATATATATATATATATATATATATATATATATATATATATATATATATATATATATATATACAATATATATATATATATATATATATATATATATATATATATATATATATATATATATATATATATATATACAATATATATATATATATACAAATAGAAGTAGAATTCCTCAAGGGGAATCAAAACTTTTGCTTACAAAAATTATTGCAAAGGGTGTGATTTTTTTTGTAAATTTCGCTTGAATATGCCACAAAATATGAGAATATAAGTTTGTTTGTTTTAAGTATTACCAATGCATGGAAAGTAATTGTGTATTTTTTGTAAGAAAACAATTTCATAATTTCACCCCTAGTGGGGAGATTGATATCTGCGAGGGATACAAATTCACAAGTGTTCCCAAAATCTTTCTCTTTATGTAAAAGAAATGTTATCAGTTATTGGTTGTAAAAAAATATGTTTCCATGCAGATTTAAAAAAATAATAATTATAATTTTCTAAAATAAGAAAGTACTTTCTATTCGACTTTCACAGATCTATGAACGCAATTCATATTTATAATCATAATTTTTACAATTTCACTTTCTATGACTTTTGAAAAAATGCACTAATAAATTTTCGGAAGCAGTGGTGTATGTACATGCATCTTTATAACAAAATCATTGCATAGTTGTATTGTCAAACAAGTCCATTTATGAAAATTGTTGTTGGTGTTTTTTGTATAGAGTTTGACAAGAAAAGAATAAGTTATAATATAATTTTTGTTTTTCAGTTTTTCATCGCAATCGATAATGTATTATGATCTTTCATAATAAATCTTAAAGCTTTATAAATCGATTGAAGTGGTATCACAATTTTAGAACCAATTAAGTTATGCAGTAGCCATACAACTTAGTGCAAAAGCAGTTAAAGAAAAAATATTCTCAGGTACAGTAAGTCACGATATATTTTGCATGTATATAAAAATAAGAAAAAGTAAAAATGTAAGAAAGGAACTGTTTATAATAAAAAAAATCAAGAAATAACCAATTAAGGCAACCGGCTTCCGCATAAGTGAGATGAAGTATTTTAGTTTGGCACAAAACTATTAAAAACAGCATTTAATTCAGACTTAAAACCGGCATGCCGTACTATTCGAAAATATAAATTGATCGAGACCAGTTTATTTTCGAAAAACCCACGCAACGGTTAACCGGTTTTCTGTTCCCTTTTTTACATACTCTAATACCCAATCTACTGGTTTCTTAATACGCACCAGCAAAATGCCAGAAATATTGACAGCCAAACCGGATAAAAATATAAAAACAAGTAGATTAATTAATTGGGAAAATGTTTCAAATAATTTTTATAAATGTCAAAGTTTTAATATAAAACTAAAATTACCTTAAAAACCTTAATGTGCTTCCTTATATAAAACTACCAATATATCTACATTTAAATTATTTAAGTTATTTGTTAAATGCACATCTTTTTTGAAATTTGTATGTGAAGACCCATTTGCTTGTCTTGTTACTCCTGTTGTCTACTGTCCACTACATTAAAAACAATTTATGACCATTTAAGCCCAGCAGCTGCTCATAATTTTCTAGAATTTAAAATATGTCAAGGGTTCGCTCAGTCTATCCTAAAATATTTTACCTTTTTACAACAACAACAAAAAAAAACAAAAAAGAAAAATGAATATTTTATGAAAACAAAAAGAGCAAAAAGAAATCTAAATAAATTTTTATATTTTGTATTCCATGAAACGTTGCTGGGGAGATGTATGGCTTTTGTTTGCCATATCTTCATTTCATATAATGGAGGAAATGTATTGAAATACACGCAAACTCAATTTTACCATTATAGTGGAAATTATAATCTAAACTTTGTTCTTAGACATAGTGAAACGTAATAACTGGACTACAAAAATAAAATGCTTCAAGCAGAACAAACACTTTCTAATGAGAGGGAAGTCCTTTTTCTTTGAGTAAACTTGAGGGCTAATTGTCACACGATGAATAAAAAAATTTGACGAATTTTGTCTGTTGGCTTAAAGCTGAACTCACCTCCTTCTAAGGATATTTTCAGTTTTATGTATAATAATATATATAATAACATTCCTAAAAAATTACGCCTATCCAGAAAATGATAGAAAACTTGAGGTGATGTAGGTTACAGTATAGACAGGCCGGGCTATGCTGTTGGCTGTGTCCGCTCTAACTAAGAGACTTTGAACACGCTGTAGTTATTTGGCTAAAATCAAGGAGATATGCCCTTTTAGGTCAGCCTTTGACCACATTCAAATAATATCCTTAAATATTATTACTTTTGAAATATCCACCCCCATAATACTGTGCCCTTTGCTGCACTTTTATCACATTTATTTTAAAAATTATATCCAAGAGTTGTGATAACATGCACATATTTTATTTAAATATTTTTGTTTGCTTACACTGAAGATTTTAAAGTAAAGCGAAAGCTAAAAATCCGCTTTTTAATGTTTGTGTTTTCACCACTAACATGTCGTCAAGATAAAAGAAAACTCCAACCCATAGTGAATACGTTAAAAATACAACATGCTGTTTTATGTAGTTAAGATCTGGCGCTGTGAGTTTTTACAACAATAGAGTGATATGTGGGAACTAAGTTGTATTTATTTATTTTAATTCTTTCCTCTTTGGACTTGTCACTATAAAACAAAACACTTTTCTCTACATTGTTGTCAGAAATGCAAGAAGATTTCATGGAAAACAAAAGTTTTGTTTAAATTTTTTTGTGAATGAGGGTAAAAAAGAAAAGGGGTTTTTAAATAATTATTAGTAATTTAAAGACAATTAGTACATGGAAATTATTTGGTTGAAATTTTTTGTCAAGAAAGTTAAAACAATTTATTTTTTAAATTTTCGCAAGAATTTTTTTTTTTTTTGTTTTCTTTGGTAAATTTTTATTTCATGGAAAATTGTTGCTAAATTTTTTTTTCAAACAAATTATCATTACAAATTTTGTTTCAAAAAAATTTCGTTTTTCGTTAAAACTATTTCTCTGGAAATTTTTCGCTAAAAATTTTTCACAAAACTATTTTTCGGTAAACTTTTATTGCATACAAATTTTTTGCTAAATATTTTTCCCAAACAAATTTTTGTTAAAATTTTTTTAACAAAGTTTTAGTTAAATTTTAATTCTCTAGAAAGTTTTTGGTTAAAACTTTTTCCTTAAAAAATTTCGCTATAAAATTTTCTTCTCCGTAAGATAAAAAAGTTTTCCATGAAAAATTATTTCTGTACAACTTTCGGTGCGAATTTTCTTGAAAAATATTTCTCTGGAAAATTTTCGGTTAAAAATTTTTGTCTCAAATATTTTTTCGTTAAATTTTTATGCCAGAAAATTTTTGCCATAGAAAATTTAAATTTTTTTTTACAATTTCGTATTCACTACAAAAGACTGGTAAAAAATTTTCATTAAAAATATTTTCTTTGCAACATTTTTGCAATAATTTTTTTTCGCTAAAATATTTTTCTTTGCAAATTTTTGTATGAAAATTTTATTCTTTGTACAATTTTCGTTGAAATTTTTCTTCTCAAAATGTTCACGAAACATTTTTTCTAGAGAAACTTCTTCAAAACATTTTCTCCTTTCAACGAAATTTCCTTTTATAAATATTTTTTCGGAGAAAAAATTTGTAAAAGAATATTCGCTTATATTCGTGATTCGCTAATATTCGTGATTTTTTTAGAAAACTTTCGATAAAAAATATACAGCATGTTTTATTTAAAAAATTTCTCTATGATTACCTTAAGAATTTTTCCCCTAAAAAATTTTTGTTTTAAAAGAATTCAATAAAATATTTTGTAAAAAATTTTTTCTAAGATTATATTCTTTTAATGCTCTCTACAAAACTTCTAACGATCTAATTTTCTTAAAATATTTAAGGTGAAAAACTTGTTTTCCAGTAGTTTCAATGATCTTTCATTGAAGAATTTTCGATAAAAAAATTATTTAAAAAAATTTCTTTGAAAATTTTCTATAGAAGTTTTTCGGTAAAAAGTTCTCTAGAAATTCTGCGATAAAAAAAATCGATTCAGAAAACTTTAAGTAAAAAGTATTTCTCTTGAAAATTTGCGAATTTGACTCTAGCAAAATGTTCTGTTTACAATTGAGTAATTTTTTGACCTTTGGACACTGGCTGTTATAGTTGTAACCCTCAGAATTAAGATATTAAAACCATCAATTGCGTCTAAAAAAATTAATATTTTGTAAAGATAAATAAAGAAAATAGAGTGTTTAAAAAGCGCAAAATTATTTAGGAGGGTTTTTTTTAATAAGACCGACAAATAAAGTTTTTTAAATTGATAAACAAAATGTTAGACTTGTTTTGGAAGAGAAAACGCCATCTGTGTACAAAGTTCAGATTTCATCAAGAGTCCGGGATACAAATATAATATTAAAAATCAGAAACCCTTCTAATCCTAACTTTTATTATGTTTTTCGTAGATAACTTTCTAACGAGCACTTCAGTGTCCTCTCAAATGGCTATTGTGAGCACCTTAATGATTTGTTCTCTGTTATAAATCATGGTTTTTCCTGTCCCCATTTTGCTTTTTCATTTCTGTCAAAATTAGAAACATTTCCCAAAAATATGTTCCCTTTTTCGATAAGTGAACAAATAAATAGTTAAACAAACTTTTCTCTGCAGATTTTCATTTTTCTAAGCTGACGTCAATCTCTGTGCGATTTTTCATATTATTTTGGAAAATTTATTTGAAATTGAAATAATATATGTCTGTATGTACATTCTCGTGTTTGTTTTTTAAAGCACAAAATAATGGCAATAAATTGAAATGAAAATTTTATGATTTATGACATTGTAAACATTTATTTCAGTGAGAAGAAAGTTCTTCTATTTCTTTGACGGAATAAAAACATCAAAAACTCAGATGCCATGAAATTTATTTGGAAAACATAAAAATATGTAATGAGTAAAAGGTAAAAGGTAAATATTTGCCTTTAACGTAGTAAAAATAAAGAAAAATATTTTGTATGTACACACTCTCTTATAAAATATTTATGCTATGAAAGGAGGGTCCTTTACTGAGTGGGTGTAGTAGCTCTACCACAAACTAAGGCATTCGAAAAAATTTATATAAACAAAAATTTTTTCTACTTCCTTTTGATTTCATTGAGTTTAAAATTTGCCGTAACTTTTCCACTAACACACTTGAAGTATATTTCGCTTCAAACAATGTACTTCTGTATACATTCTCGCACTTTATGGTAGCGGTCGTGAATATTAACACTTTTAAATGCAATCATAACTTTGAATTTGTGCAGATTAAAGGGTGTATGTGTGTGGAACATGAAGAGAAAAATATATTCATGCATTTAAAATTAATGCGTTAAGTTATGGCCAAATGTACCACCATCAACAAACCCATACAATGTTTTACCACAAACGTAAATCGGCCAACAACAACAAGTTGTTGCAAGTTTGGATGCACAGAAAAACAACAGTTGTAATGAATATATGTGTGTGTGGGAGTGTTCAGTGTTCGTTTATGCAAATTAAACCGTATGGCAGTTCAAAAAATAACTATTGCAATTGCATGGAAATAAGAGTGAGATATAGATTTGAAAGCTCTTTTGCATATACAATCTTATTAAACGAACAGCCAACAGACTAACCAGACAACACATTGACATTCCAAATAGAAAGAGCTTTTCAATAAGGGCGAATATATATTAAAGTGGTATGGAGCCCCCTCCCAATATATTGCAAGGATGATATAACTACAAAAAATAATATGGTGAGTCTGATGAAAAATTTAAATAAAAATTATTCGTTCCAAACAGTTAAAGAAAAAATTCTCAGTTTTAGTAAAACTTTCCTAAAACTAAGAAAGCTTAAAGTTTATTAACGATTTGGTTTAGCGACCCATGAAATGTCTGCATATGAACAGCTAAAACTACAACAAACAATACATTTTTGAAACTCCAATTGTTTAAACGACTATTTGCTCGTATTCCAAATAATACATTTTAATATTAAAATTTTATTTCTCATATATATATTTTCTTCCAAGATTAAGCTGTTTCCTTAAAGAATCTCTCATTTTAATATTTTTATTTTAGTTCGATAATAGAATAAAAAAGATTTTTTAATAAGGGCAAGACTTTACCCTCTAACTCGAGAAAAAAACATCATACAAACAGAAAACTTATTAAAATATGCTAAAAATATGTTCATCCCAATATCAAGGAAGTTGGGTAAAAATAATTTTTGGGTTGTCCACTTCACGTGAAATGATTTCTTTTTTTGGTTCTTATGGATGACTTATCACAAGTATAGTTACACATCTGTTGGCCTAGATCGAATTATAAAAACTTTTTAGCAAGAAGTTTTGATTTCCGGGCTCATCTCAAATTCATCATGATGATAAGTAGGGCGACAATTTCAATGCAAATGCATATTTATTGTCGACACTTTAAAAGCTATTCTGATCAATTTTCTTTGCGTTTCATAAGGTTTCCTGTAAAATGGCATCAATTCGTTTTTGCATATTTTGCATATTTTAACAAAAAACCAAGTTCTGTGCATATTTTTGTAATAAGTGCATATTTATTTGCATATTTTCCAAGTTTTTCACAGCTATAACAATATTAAAAAAATTCTCCATTCTCTCAAACTTGCACTGAATACTTTAATATCATCTCTGAAATAACCGCTATTTGATATAAGATACAACTTGCATACTATGTACATACATACATACATATGTACATATTTAAATGTTATTCATTATACCAGCTGATGTGTCAGTGCCGGTGAAAATTTATATAGCCCCC
This sequence comes from Germaria angustata, assembly GCA_963681545.1. Classification (NCBI taxonomy): domain Eukaryota; kingdom Metazoa; phylum Arthropoda; class Insecta; order Diptera; family Tachinidae; genus Germaria; species Germaria angustata. Next base: position 94,209,184 of record OY812999.1, on the reverse strand, counting down.
TTGTTAAACACAACGAAATCGTATTTTTTTAAAAACGAACGACGTCATTCACTAAATAGCCCCCGCTGTAAAAACCAAGCGCTATAGCCCAAGATGTATGTAGTCTACATACATCTTGCCATAGCCGTCTAACGTTTCCACTTAATTAATCTCCAAACTACAGTTTCCTTAGCGTATCCATAATAAAATTAGAGGGATTCGGATCTTTGAATGAGAAGATTAATTTGATTGACGATGCTGTTACCAAAATTTTTGATGTGGAAGGTAATATTGCAGAAATGAAAAAACAAAAATTTCAAAATGTACTACAGAAAAATAAAGGATTCGACCAAATTAAGAAAATTGCCAAAACGTTCAAACTAAATTTAGATGTGCCTATTTCTTTAGAAAATTACTCCCCAAATGAGTTATCTTCATTCAAGTATGCTCCAATAACTTCCGTCGATGTGGAGCGAATATTTTCGATGTACAAAAACTTTCTGCGTCCCAACAGGAACTTTACATTTGGAAATTAAAAAAAATGTATTTATTTATACAAACAAAAATTTATGTTAATACTACTCGTTTAAATGTACAGATTTTATGGACTGCTTTTATTTTTTTATTTTAATTTTTTATTTGATTGTGTAGACACAATTTTAACGAACTGAATTTTATTTTTTGTTAAGTTATGTTATTTTGTTATATTTTAACAAATCTGGTTAAAATTAATTGTTTTTTGTTGCATATTTTAATTTATTTCCGCATATTTTCATTATTTTGGTGCATATTTTGACTTCTATGGTGCATATTATATGCGCATATTTTTAATTTTATAGTGCATGAAATTTGTCGCCCTAATGATAAGTATGTAAATCCAAAGCTTCTATGTATGGCAAAAAATTTATTGTCTCGCTGTCTCCAGCACACTTTAGATGGCAGCGACGTTTTTTTTTTGTTTGTTTGGCAGATCTAATTCATTTACTACAAAAACTACTTGGTCATCATAGACTTTCAATATCGATGTGTCCCTATTATATAAACACACAAATAAACTGATGTTGCATCAAAGGGTGTATGGGTGTGTTTATATTAAATACACATACACATGTTTATATAAACTGTCCTGGATGTCGTATACCATGAAACATTTCCGTTAATTATTTTTGTTATCGCCTTCTCTTGTCGTACCAGGAATTGAGGAATGACATTGCTCTTCCTATTCAGAAATTTAGTATTTATCAAGGTCCTTATTTTCTAAGATAAAATATTGTTTAAGCATTTGAAATTTGTATGGAAAATATCGCGGTATTAATCGAATTCCTAGTTTAATGGCATACAAATTTAATGTCATTACAAGTTTAAAATTGTTGCGCATTGCAAAATGAGGTACTAAATTTTTCATTTCGGTAAAAAGAAGATAAGGTTTAGAGCGTGAGTATGATGTCTTTTTTTAAGCAAATATATTTACTTAAATATTTCTCCATATGAAATATATTGAACGTTTTATTATAATTTAAAGAAAATTTTACATACAACACTTTTCTTGAAATGAGTTTATATTCCTCTTGAGAATTCTTCTAGCTAAAATTAAATTTACATCTGCTTTTAAAGCCTTTTAGAGTTTACTTTGGAAAAGCTGGCTGCGAGAGATACGTTTCACAATTATGACACTTCTATTTTAGATTTCGAACTGTCAAATTTTATTTAAATTTTACAAATAAAATGTTTTCTCAAATTTGTTTTCCCCAACCAATTAATGACAAAACGAATGTGAAATAAAATTAAGAAAATAGTATATAATTCAGTTTTTCCCAGCAGAGGAATTAAATTTATTTTTCTACTACCAACTTCACCCTTCAGGCGCAAACAGGCAAATGACAAGTCGTGAAATCGCTTAGAGAAAATTTTTTTAACGATTTGACCGTTCATTATTTACAATAAGACAATTTGTCCTTTATTTTCATAAACTAAAAAGGAAACTATGAGGGCGGTCTACAAATTAGCCGATCTGACTTATAGATGGCGGCGGCAGTAGTTTGAAAAAAATTACTTTGGTGATAAATAAGTGGGGGCTTTAAAAAACATGTTTTATTTCAAAGCGGCACCTTGTTTAGTTTTTTTTTTTGAACCACCAAAAATTAAAAAAATTCAGTGAATTTGCAAACATGGAAAAATTTGTCACCGTAACTTTATACTTTTATTTGAAAGGACTTAGTTCAACTAATACTAAAGCCAAGCTAGATTCTACTCTGGAGGAGTCTATTCCTTTTGTATACGGCTATGAAATATTGGGTGACAGAGTTTAAACGGCGCTTTATGAACTGCCAAGATGATACCCTAGTGGTCCATGTATGGTGGTATCCACACCACCAAAAACGGTTAAGAAAATCCACAAAATAGTATTAAATAATCAGTGGCTGGAGAGGGGGGGGGGGGGAGAGCTAGCTGAAATAATAAGCAGTCCAAAAATTGCCGTACATCGCAAATTGGCGATAATTTTGAAGAGGAGAATGCTGTGGTATGATGGTTGCCACGTTTGCTTACAATAAAACAAAAACACTGTCTTGAAGATGTTTCACTATTGTTTGTCGATATTTCACCGGAATAAAATCAAGTTTTCGCGACAATTCCATAACCATAGATGAGACATTGATCTACCAATTCTCCCCTGAGAAACGGGCAAAGCAGTGAACTTGAAGAAGGCGAAAATATTTCCATCGGCAGGCAAGAACATGGAGTGTGTTTTTGTGGTATGCGCGAGGGATGAGTTTTATTTTTTATCTTAAAAAAGGGGAAAAAATCACCGTCAATTATTATGCAAAGTTAGTGTAGCGTTTAAGTCATGAAATTATGAAGAAAAGGAAGCGTTTAGCGGAAAAGAAAGTGTTGTTTCACCACGACACAACCACTTTTGCAATGACCGAAATCAATGAGCTAAAGTTCAAATTGCTTCAAGAGATTAAGCTCTCTAAGGCTATATTCTATTTCCAAGCTTGAAAAAATCACTCAGTGAAAAAAAATTTGCCAACAATTAAGAGGTGGAGTATGCGGTTGATGGCTATTTTGAGGATCTGGACAGTTCTTACTATAAACAGGTAATCGAAGCTATTGAATATCGCTGGAAAAAGTACATCAAGCTAAACGATTTCGTGGAGAAATAAAGAAAATTTTTACTAATTCGTTGCAATTTCTCTATTAGTTCGGCTAATTTTCGAACGGCCCCTGTACTTTCGGACAACTTAATGTTTGTTCTACATTTCGAGGTGAAAAACCACAATTGAAAACTATATTCTTCTTATCATATGGTAGTTATAGTAAAATCGCTCTTGCCTATTAAGTAAGTACACCTTGCGAATATGTTGTTTATTTTAAAAACTTTTATATTGCAAAAAAATACTGCAATTACGTTAGGAAAATTTCTGGGATGAATCCCATGGGAACTAATTTCTATTACGCATAGTTGTCGAATATATTCCCATTTAAGATTGGCGCGCTACGTTTTTTCAGCAACTTCATATGTTTTAATTTTATTAAGCGAAACCAACAAACTTCAAAAAATTTAAAGCACAATGATAGAAAATTTTCTATAAAATATTTTAAAAGTAAATCTCTGCCAGCTTGATGAAACAGTATATTTTTTCTTATCTCACAACTTATATAAAGAAAAAACCAAGTATCAATAATTATGCCTGACTCATGGCAATGCTTTTGAAAAAAGAGTGCTTCCAGAATGCCTTCTATAATGCTTTCAATAATCCTTTTTTTACCACTGCATCCTTTTTTCCAACAGTTCGTACTTCTGCTTGTTGGGATGCTCGCATGTCGTGTGTGTGTGTGTGTTTATGTAAATTATTTTTATTACTCTCTATGGCATTGCCAATTCACGTCTCTAGGCATGAGCTTTTATTATCTGGCGTTTGTGAGTGTATGGGTGTGCGTGTGACTTTGTTCACTTGTGTGGCCATTTCCAGGCCTTCAGTTGGTCATGTTGGAAATGTTAAATATTTAATATAATTAAAAATTTAACAGGGAAATAAGAATCGAAATGAATAAATTAATGGGAAAATAAATGAAACAAATAAATAGTTGGAAATAATGAGAGAGGAAATTAGGAGACAATTGCAAATTTTAATGAAGAAAAGTATTTATTGGAAAAGTTTTATGATGTGCAGGTTTTTGTAGCACGTAATAATAACAAATTATTAGGTATCATCAAGATGGTCTTTACTTATGTATACGGAAGTACATTTGCGATTTTCTGCATTTCGTGAAAATTGCACTCAGAAAAAATTATTGCGCAAAAAAAATCAAACAAACATTTGGTCTAAATTAAATTTCATTGTCAGTCAAACTCTTTTATTGCCCCTGTTAATTATTAATTGGAGTTTTTAGAATACAACTAAAAAATATTCTTTGTGTGTCGGAATTAATACAAAATATTTGCTGATTCAAAGAATTTCGTTATTTAAATTTATTTTGTTTCTGTAAAGGCAGTCCGAATTGTAACTTCAGTGCAATTTAAAATATCGTAAGTGATGGTAAAATAAAAATTTGTTTGAAGATCATTTAAAACTTATAATAAGAGCCTGGGTTGACGACAATTAATTTACATAGATCGAAATTTTCTTACAACTCACTGACGTAATAATTTGTGATTGAAAGACCATTAACAAGTCGTAATCGGTAGCCGCCGCAATTTCTTTATCTGTTATTCTAAACAGAGTTTAAGGACGTGTAAGCAGAATTGATTACAGATCATTAGCAATTTTTATTATACTTAGTTTCATGTTCATTTGAAAACTTTTACATGAGCGTAGCGATGTGTGGCCTGTAAAGTTGCTCTAAACCAAACTCGTGCAATATTTTGAACTAATTTTGTTGGTAAAACTTAAACTAAGTAATAAGAAGTAATAATTTTTTATGACATATTTATTAAGCTATTAAAAATAAAATAAAATTGAAACTTAATAGTTGTAAGTAGAATTAGACTAAAAAAATGTCTAGCAATAGTGGTTATTTTTATCAATTTAATATTTTGTGTGATGTGCCTTGTTTTTCGTTTAACCATTTTCATTATCTTTGGAATAGTTTCGTCTTATTTTTGATAGTGACCAGATTGGATTGGATCCACTTACATGGCCCTTTTTAGTTCAGATTTGCTAGATACCATGTGCTCCTGAGCGTTTTTATATCATTTGTTTTTTATAGGATTTATCTCATTATGTTATATAGGATTTATGTTATGTTATGTGTTGGTATTTTCATTTCTTGCGGGGAGGCATTATATGGCAGCCATGAGCCTTCTGTTTCGGATCATTATCACGATAAAAAAAATCCGATCGCTAACCAGAGTAAGCATATCTATATTCTTCGGAAAGTTTTCTATTAAAATGTGTAAAAGCATTTTTTCTCCATAATTGTATCAATAAAATTCAAAACTCCTGGCCTGGCTGCCTGGCTGCCTGGCAAACCTTAGAGCCTTGACATAAATTCTAATGAAATTTATGGGACTATCTCAATAACACAGCACACGGCATCATGTCCGTACTAAAATTTATTACAATAATTGATAATTTTGCATTCTTAATATAGAAATCAAAAGTGTGTTCCCACCTGCTTAAACAAATATTAACATTTAGTTTCTTTATAATAATAAGGACGTTGACAAATCTGCCTTATGCGATGTATTCGTGTTAGTGTTAGAGCATATAATTTTTTTAATTTTTTTATATAAATTTCTGAAGATGAACATCAACAGTTAGTATCACCAGCCGTAAGTTAATGTTTCTTTGAACTCTTGTTGAGCATAAACATACCTGAATACAAAAAAACCTTAGCACTTACAATCGATACAATACCTTTGTGAATTGCTTTAAAATTTCATCACATAAAAAAAAATTTTGTTGTAACTTCTATAAAATGTAATTACTTCTTAAATTTTTTATTTTCAAAATATCCTTGGGAATAAAAAATGCCTTATTAGCCGCATAAATACATATTTTAAGCATTCAAAATTAAAATGGAAAGGAACGAGAAGAAAATTATGAAAAAGGAAAAAAAACCTGAAATGAAAACTTTTAAATTTGGTACGGGGGAAATACAAGTATGTAGAGCATGTACTTATATGCAACGGGATATACTGTATTCGGTTGAGAGTAAAAGAAAAGGAAATGAAAAAGCTCTTTGCAGACAGCTTTGCCGTGTTGACTGTTCTGTACTAGATGTATCGTTTGTTTCGTTTTGGTAACTTTTTGGCCAGGGACCGTAACTTTTGGAAGTTTTGTTCAAATAACTGCTTTATAACGATTACTTTTCAGATTTTATGTTTTTGTTGAGAAAATAATACATATTAGTCATTAATAATCATAGTTATTTTTCAAGTTTTATTTTCAGCTTACAAAATAAGAGTAACATATTTTAAAAATTTTATATTTTGCTTTTATAATAATGATAAACAAATTATAAAGCTATAGTTGTCTGTCCCAATTTAAATAAGACACAGACAGCAAAGCTACTTTGATTTCCAAACAAATAATTATTTTGAAAGCAAAAAATGATACTTAAGAACAAAGAAATTTTAAAAGAATATATATATATATATATATATATATATATATATATATATATATATATATATATATATATATATATTTTTTTTTTTCAATTGAAACACAGCATTTAAAAAACTACTGTTGTTTTTTAAGTACCAAATAAAACTTGACAAAGAACTTATATTTTCCAAGCAGAATATAAAAAAAATGATAGTAAATTTTTATTTTTATTTTTTTTTTTTTTTTTTTTGATAGAGCTCAAACAAATATAAAATTATTGCAGCCAAATCCGTTTAAAAAAGATTATGTTTTTATATATAATGTAGCTGTATGTTTTAATTATTTTTTTTGTCTTATTTCCCTGTTCTTACAATTTTTTATTGAAATTTTTAAAATAATCGTTATTTGCGGTGTCTACTTTTATTGTATATAAAATATATCAAAATAACTTGGTATAGATTATTTAAATTTTTGTAATAAAAATAAATTTCCAGAGTTCTAAATTAATTCCAAAAGAAGTATCGATTGGAGTAGAAAATTTATAATGAAAATAAAAATCGAATAAAGATTTTGAAAAAAAAATATGTCAGAAAAATACAGAATTTAGCAGAAAATGTTAAACATTTTGAAATTGATAGATCAAGACTGCTAATATAAAATTTTTTATAGAAATTAAAAAAAAATCGAGAAATATTGTTGAACATCTACTTAAATTTCAAGATCTAGTAAATATTCTCAAATTGTCTCGTTCTGTCGGCAGGAAAAAATTCAACAAAACTGTAGGTGTAAGCCAGGAAAGCTGTAAAATAACAAGGTCAAAATAAATTGTAATACTTTTAAAAGTAGAGAAATGACTAAAATTGGAAGAAAGATATGAAGCCAATAAAAATTGTTCGTTTCCAAAAAATTTCCATTGTGTAATCAAAATTTTATTTTTAAAGATAAATTTCTCTAAAAAATATAAGTTTCTTAAGTTACTTCTTAATAAACAATGTTTTTTTTTGGAAAATTAAAAAAATGTGGCAACACATTTGGGACAAGTTAAAAGAAATTTTGGAGAAAAATATCGACGCAATAACATAAAAAATATGAAATTTATAAAAATATGGTGAACGTTTGAGAAAAGTAAACAATATATAATTTTTTGTTGTAATTTTTGAAAATGTTTTTACTTTTATTACGTATAAATTTAGCAAATTCTCAACAAAATTTAAGTTATATAGTATAATTTTTTCGACCTGCACATATTGTTAACCAAATGAAAATAAATTTTCTCTCTGGACTTGAATTTAAATATCATTAAGATCCATTGGAGAATATTGATTACTAATTTTTAATGTGTTTCATGATTAGAAATCACACGATAAGTAAATTTGACTACTAGCTGGGCGAAAAGGATATTTTTAATTTTGACTAAAATCAACTAAAATGCGCTTAAAAGTTTAGTTCAGGGTCTGGCATAAATAAAAATGTTACCACGGCAACACTCAGTTGAAATTTAATGGAAATTAAATAATTGAACAATGTAACAATAACTACATTTAACTCCTGCTGATTCTCATCTGGTATTAACTATTTTGAGACACTTGCAAATAAAACAACTTTAACATTAATAATTATTTTCAATCACGTTGACGTTGAATTATTGTTTCTCATGTAACAAATTTTTAATTTGAAATTTTCATTCCTGTTTGTAAACTTCTAATAAATCGAATTTATTTCTTATAAAATTTTTTTATTGTTTTACATTTTTAAACCTCAATACTAACAACAAACTAGTCCATACGACGACGACGCTTTAATGTGGTAATATGTATGTATATAAAAAGTACAAATAACAGAATAAGTAAAGGAAGCTTTTGCGTGTTTCGTTATAAAAAATGTTGAGACTGGGATCCGGAAGTAGTGCAAACTTAAATCATTTCCAATGAGTTTAACATGAACTTGTCATTGGAGGATGTTTTCTTTTTCGACTCCTGTTCAACAATTTGGAAGAAAAGTGAATTTTTTGTAATTTTTAGAAACTAATTTTATAATAAATTTGGATTGTATATTTGCCACTGACAACAAGTTTTACATCTGTATAATGTACAAAGTAGTTATGGTTTCTTTTTTAATATATTAAAATAGTTTACTCATTATTGGTAGAAGATATATGATTTGATGTAGATTATAAGAAATAAATATAATTTTTTTTATAATAAAGAAGAGCTTTTGAAACCATTTCCACAAATTTATAAAAGTAGTCGCTATTCCTAATTAAAATTTTCTCAATTCGAATAAATTCACCAGTGGATGCTTTAGAAGCAATGAAAATGCCAATCCTTAAGAACAACTTCCATTTTTTCCACTGTGTTTGATTGATAAAGAATGGAAATTGTAAAAACTCCTCTTTTAGCGATTCTTAATTTAAATAGTTTGATGATGTTTTAAAAAAAATCAGCCCGAGTGCTTATGAGTTGTGTGAAATATTCCGCATGTTCCACCAGCTGGTAATAAAATTTTCTTTTCTGGCATTTTTTTTTTTTTTTTTGCTGGAATCACGTTAGAGTTAATAAAAATCATTTTCCAATGGACTCTGATAAGATTTGTATTCGAGTTTATCAAAAAAAATTTTTTTTGTTAACTCATAATATATGTATTTTATATGAAAAAATCAGCAAAACATTTTATTTACAATTATTTCTTTAAGTACAAGAAAACTTGAAAAAATTATTGGTTTTTATGTATTTTATTGACGCTCACAGTAGTACTAGAAAGTTTCGTGGCTGACAGAAACAAAATTATTCTTTCTTTAATTTACAATGAAGATATATATGTATACAAAAACCGTGTATAACGAAAACGGCTACAAACAAGTTTTGTTAATAAGCAAATGCTTTAAATATTAAAATATTTATGTAAACAATCAGGAAATTCGTCGATACATCAAATTTTTCTTTGAACATTGAAATGTGAATTCCCTTCTTTTTGTCCTGAAATTTGTTGCATGCAATTTCTTTTATTCGCTGATAGGACGGATATTGAAACAGATGGGGATACGATTCTTACAACAGTCTTTATCCCAACTATTCACTATTCATTATATCGGCAAAATTTTAAAGTTGCATGCAATAAATTTTAAGAAAAAAATACTTAGTGTAAATACAGTCTGTGTCATTTCCAATTTTTTTTTGTTGATATTTAAAGCCATATAAAATAGAAAACGTGCTGAACGAGTAGCGTGTAAAATGATTGATAAGCGTGTATGGGGATTAAATATTAACAATAAAAAACTCAAACGGAAATACAATAAAATCCTTTAAGTGAAATTTTATTTGTAAGCGGAAAAGCCTAAAGCCCATAGAATATTAAAACGAAAGAAGAACATAAACCCTCAAGCAAGGAATCATTTTGACATTATACTCGTATCAACAATAACTTTAATAAATAAATGTCAAATTATTCATATACATATATATGTATAAATGTATTTGTACACACATACAAGTATTTCACGTAAAAATATAGTCGTAAAATTTACATATGAATTGAATGAAAAATAAGCTTTAAAAATGTCATAAAAATATACTTTTGAATAAGAAAAAATATGTAATGGCGAGATGAGTTTTTTAAATTCACACGTCTCGTATAAAAATTTTAATACACAAACAAACAAAAAAAAAAAAAAAAAAAAAATTACAAACAATTCTATTATTATAAAAATAATTGTTCCAAAGCATTTAAATTTATTTACTTGTATTGTTTCTTTAAAATGGTTTCATCGCCAACGCAGAAAAATATTTCATGAAACTATATATTTATATATATATATATATATATATATATATATATATATATATATATATATATAGATATATATATATATATATATATATATATATATATATATATATATATATATATATATATATATATACATATATATCATGGTATGTTCAAATAGTAAGGAGACTTTTTCGGGACTTTCTACAACTTTTTTATCTTTGTATATAGATTAGAAGGATTTTGGTGTAACCGGCGATTTTGTGTCGGCAAAATAAAAATTACAAAGAATTTTCCTCAAACGTTAAGTACGGTATGAGCTCTTTCAAGAAGCACGAAAAGATGCCTCAGCATGTCGACATTGAGGAAATGAAGAAAATAGTTTAGGGAAATTATTGAACCACTATCAGAGAAGTTGCAATTAATGTTATTGTAACGTTTGGGTCGTACCATGAAATTTTTTTCACAATTTTTTCAATTTTTTGTTTAATTTCTTGTGAATGGTTTTCAAGCCATTTACAACATGCACAATCATGCATCAGCCACCATATATACTGAACTTAACCTCATACGACTTTTTATTGTAGAAGTCCTCACAATGACAAACTTGTATTAAAGTCATTGGAAATAACCCCAATTTTTATTGATTTCGAATCATTTTCACTATCAATAGTGATTCAATGAGTTCTTCGAAGGATAATTTTTAACAGGGCTACAATTAAATATCGAATAGTACGTATTTCATCTTTAAAGACTTATAGGATGAAACGATTTTAAAGAGTTTTCCGTCAGCCTATTAGTTTATATCTGATTTCTTCTTTTATGGCTTTCAAAAAATCTTGTGGTTACCACAACATGCCACGAACTTTGCTAGTCTTGATAGCAACCCTTGAAATAGAAATTTCTTAACTGCAGACAGATTTTTTGGGAGCAACCATTTAAAATGCCGTAAAGTGAGCGCGATTATGGCCATTTAAGCAGTATAATTTTTTCCAATTATTGTCACCAGCTCTACAGTTTTAAATAAACTTTCTACAGGAACAGAGCTCTTTTCCCATTTATAACAAAAAGGCAGCAAGTTCAAATTATGAAAGTACTATTGTCCTTAGTACCAAGTAAATTATTTGCCAAATAATGGCTCTAAGGCAAAAGCCTTTAAGACAGTGGGACCACTTGAAAATGTAAACAATTACGTTCTGTACATATTTGTAATCGAAATGAAAAAATAACTTTAAAAAAGTCTTTAACGAGCTCCATCATTGCGCGTATGTTCAAAGCACAACCCAGCTTTTACATTTCCGCTGACTGTGGCAGAGTTCACAACGGTTCGTATAGGCTTTTAGTTTACCTTAAATTGGCGATTAGTGATACGAATAATATAATAGATAATATTTGAGAATAGAAATATTCTTACATCAACAGTGTACATGAGTTTGTATTTTCTTAAAAACTCATAATGCTTTATTAACAACTTATTGAAAAACAAATTTTTGTTTTATTACATTTAAAAGTTTAGATTAAATTTAACAATTTAAAAGCCAAATAAAATTAATTAAATATATTCATCGAAAGAAAAAAAGTCTTACTTTTGTTTTTTTTAACAACATGCATAAAATTTTCTTTGAAAAGAACTTTTTCAATTTTCAACCTAAAAAACTTTTATAATAAACTGAAATCAGTTAATGTAAAACTTTTTTTTAGTGAATTTGTAATATTATTTTATTTGGATCTTTTTAAAAAAACTTTCTTTCTCTGACAGCCTTTAAAACCATATTTCCTTTCATTTCATATAGACCGCGTGTTTTATCCTGCCTAGTTTATGTTTCATGAAAACAAAAAGGATGAACATTTTATTTTTAAAAAAGAAACTGCCAAAAAAAGCTCTGCGGCTTATATGTGAGTATTTGGGTAGGAGAGAAATAAGTATAAAAATAAGCTTGAGCTTATTGTTTAATAAATCTTTTTTATTATAAATTTTTCGTAAATTGTTTTTATTTCATTCTTTCGTTCATTACGAAAAGGATTTCTTTCTGCACGTGAGCATCAGCTGGTGCATGAAATAAAATTCTTTGAATTTCGTTACGGGACGCAAATTTTTGTGATGTTGAAGGAAAGCAGCATTTACATATGTACGTATATATTTGTTTTATAAATATTTTGTTTTTGTAAAAGGGACTATTTAAATATTTGAATTTATTTAAAGGGGGAGAAATAATATAATACGAAATAATGTTATAAATATATTCGTCCTTGAAAAATAATCTTTGTCTATCTTCTATTTTACCCTTATAAAAATTTTTGACATTTTTCACTTAAAATCAGATTAAGGCCAGTAGGAAATGTGAGATGAAGATTGACATAGATAGGAGTAAATATAGTCTTTCAATAAACCAATATTTCATTAAAAATTTACGTAAATTCTTCAGCGATATATAATGCTTAGCATTCATTCATTTCAAAATATTTCAATTTTATTAAATTTATAGTCTTAGTGGCTGCGCATTATAGTAGATCATAATTTTAGTGATTATTAAATTTTATGTCAAACTTTAGGTGTGATAAATAAATTTAAAAATAATTATTCTTCATTCTATCTGCCTTCATATAATTAATATTTTTCCAATATTCATCTTCCAGGAATCTTAGCCATAGTGAACATAAAAAAATTATCGAATGTGGCAATAAAAATAAAATTACAGAGTTATAAACAAAAACAATATTTTTATTGTTATAAATTAACTGCCGTATGCAAAAAAATATTTTACTTTAGCTTTAAAGCTCACATTAGCTAAAAAAAACTGTTGCTAAGAAATCGTATGTAAAGCGCTTCCTTAGCTATAGAATGTATTGAGGAATTTTATTACCAATGAATTCGTAATTTATAGTTCATGATGTATAAAAACGATTGCAATTTCAATCGAGTAGTCAAATATGTAAAAAAATATATTTATTATTTTGAAACCATTCCAACTATTTTGAAAATTTTTAATAGTAAAGCAAACAAAAGGGATGAAATTAACAGAGAAAAACAAATACTAATGAGTAAAGAAGAATTCACAATATATATTTTTTTATTCGAATGAAGAGAATATTTTATTATCGATCTTTTTGTATTTGTTTTCATTGTGTGTATATCATTAATAAATCTTTTCATATTTATACTTTTTGTCGCGTATTTTTTATGAATTTTATGATGTATTTGTATTTTAATTAAATTGCATAATTTAGATATATATCCCATCGAATGAAAAAAATTATATACTATCACTAAGAGCTAAGACTACAAGCTTTAATTACAGGTTCAACACGAAAACCCATTTGCCACTTTTAGAAATATATTTTAAGTATGAAATAACATTTTGAAAATATTCCCTTAAAGTAGTTTTAAAAAAGGCTTGATCTTTTTTAAATTTACATAAAACAAACTATTTTTTTAAATATATTACGGCTGTAAGATTTAATAAATTATTTGTTTCTATTCTTAAAACTATTCAAGTAATAATGCCAAAATGAATTTTATTTAAGCACAAGGCCTTCTCTTCGGTATTTCAATACTCATTGAATGTCATCTACAAGAAATAGTTTTTGTTTCCTGAAGATGATACTCAAGGTGCCGAAATATCGATATATAATTGTAAATAAAATGAAAAGATTTTAAATATTTAATAAGAAAACCTGCTGCTTAAATAACATACAAATTAGAATCATTGAGAAAGGTCTAGAAAATATATATACATATCTATTATTTAATTAATATTCGAAAACTTCTTCTATTTAATCATTATTTATAAATGAAGAAAAGAAATCTAGCCAAACGAAATATGACTTGATTATATGCATCTTGCACCAAATTGCGCATATCACGGTGAATAGCAACTTCAACAGCCAAACTCACTTACATTCTCAACCACAAATGTTGTTAGTAAAGACACAAACCATACAAAGTTACTATTACAGTAAAAGTGTCGTAGTTTTCGAATTACACTATATCATTTTTATATGAACATTCATTACTCACCATAAAGAGCTTAGTTTTGTTACTTTTAAGAAGTTTGAAATAACTCATATATTTCACATATTCCACATTATCAAACCCATTACATCGTAACCTACGGAAGTCTGTGCCCAAAAATAAAGTAAATTACAGAAATATGTATATTAATTGTTATTTTGAATTCCAAATAGCACAATGTAATTTCTATGGAAACTTAATTTGTTTAATTTATTTATTAATTCATCACAGATACAAGAATAAATATGATTCCTTTGTAAATTAAATGGCCCAATTTTTAAATCATATGACATTAACAAAAGTTTGACCTTATGCCTTTAATATAATTGTAAAAATAATGATATAAATTTTTTATCCAAAATTAAATTTAATTTTTGTAATTATTGAACCAAATTTTTAACAAAGATTTTGTTGATAAATTTATAAAAAATCTTTATATTAATACAAATTTACAAAAAAATATATATTTTAAAAAGATTTTAAGCTCTTTCTTCCAAGTTTGCACTCACACGCTAAGCTGTTTTTTCTTATTGAAAGGGCAAAAAATGTTGCATTTTTTTTGAAAATACAATTTCGTAAGCTTAAATAACAAGAACTTTTTGTGTTCTCATGTGTCACTAATTTACAACAAACCTATTTTTCTCTTTAAATATAACAGAAAATAAATTTTTAAAATATACTTATTAAATTATATTCCAAAATAATTATTTAAAAAAATTATTATATGTAGTTGGTAAAAGTTAAATAAAAAAAACCCATGTCGATTATAATTGTTTGTTGTGTTGTTTGTATGAAATTTGTTCTAAAACTTTCATACTTATGTACTTATGTGCTTTGAAAATCACAACAGGAAATATAATAATAATATATATTTTTTTTTTTTTTTTTTTGGTTTGAATGCTTTGTAATCATTGTTTCGGCTAAAGAATGCCGATGATTTGTTTAAAGCCAATAAAATGAAGGCATATCTTTATCTAAGTCAATAACAAACAACGATTTATTTTTGGAGATATATATTTTTTAAGATCCTATTATTTCTAATACAAATGTAGCAGAGTTGTGTAGTACATCCCATACAACCGCCAAAAATTCTATAATAATATAGAATTCTACAAATTCTATAATTAATCATTTTTAGTTCTGTTTTCTCTGTGATTCTCTGCATTCAAGCTGAATTTATGACAGGTGGATTTGACAGAGCTGAATTTTTTTCGTTGCTCATTGTCAAAATTTGCTCATTTCTTTTCATTGCTATTGAACATGTTCCCTTGCTTTCTCATTTAAGTCTTCTGTTTTTGACATTGAGTAATGAGATAGTTGCATTCATTGTACTGTTGAGCTTACGTGACATAAATTCTCCTTAGAAGCATTGCTACCCATTTTAATGTCGTTTAAACTAATTTTTTTTTTGCAGATGTAGCAGGAATTTATTTACTTTTTAACTTATTTTTTTTTAGAGATATCAACAGATTATATAAAAATAATTTTAACAAAGACAATTGTGTAGGCTTAAAGAAATTTTCTTAAGTTGCATAAAAATATGCGTTGATTTGAATAAAAGTTTAAGTTGATTTAGATAATTTTTCGTCAATGTGGCCTCCAAAAGTTGTTTAGTGTACGAGTACGTTTCACCCACCACAGGCTCTAGCCTGCTTCATTACAAATTTGCCTTTGTTACTATAAAAATATAAGTAGGTTAATAAAACATTTAGTTATTCCACAAACATTCTTGTTATCTATTGATTTTTCATATTTCTTATCTATTAATGTCTGTTACTCAATTATTCGTATTTTACAAACATTTCATTCGATTAATTTTGTAGACAAAATTTCCTGTTGGTCATTAACGGCTTAAATTGCATGACTAGCAACTCCCACCTTTGACGTTGTGGTAATAAAAAAAAAGTTCATTTGCAGTTTTTCTAATCATTCAAACCGCAAGTCACGCACATAAATTCCTTCCTTTTCTCATTTAGTCATAATTTATTTAGTATATAACAGGATATTTAAACGTTTGTTATGACATTTATTGGATTAAGGGCTAGTTTTTCACTACTGAGTTAAACTAAGTTTAATTTAATTAGGAAATAAAAGTAAAAGCACTTTAACCTTCGATGTTGTTCTTAAATAAAAAATTAAATACTAACAATTAACTATTAATGGCTTACTTTTGATATTCTTCAGTGTAGTATTGAAGAAACAATTGGTTATTTTTCAAATTGATATATTCAGTGTTTTCTAAACTCTGGAAAGTAGGTAGGGTCATACCAATTCCCATAATGAAGATACCTCAGTCTCTTTCTGACTTCCACCCTTTAGGTATCCTGAGCTCTGGCTCTGAAATTCTTGAGATTTCATTAAAAAATCAAATACTGAATCAACTTAAATTGCAAATTATCTAAACCCTTAGCAGTCTGGTTACAGAAAAGGTTATAACACTACTGCTTTGTGGAGATCCAGAGCAACAACAAGGATAAGTCTTATAATTCTATGCTTATAATACCGGATTTAAGAAGTATTGAATATCGCTTTAGTTATTGGTCATGTTCTCTCTTCATTGGCTGCATTTTTCAAGCACAGAAGGCGCTATGGTGAACTCGTACATTGGAACTGCTTAGAGGGGTGCAATAGAGTTCTACATTAGTCCAAATTATATTTATGATGTACTTGTTTGATTTCTATCGTTGTATATATTTCTGTAAATGTTATACTTAATTAGATGATAATGGCCTAGGTTAAAACTACTTGGCTGATAATATAAATAAAAAGCTAAGTGACATTGCCGATTGGGCAGAACACTTCTTTTCCATCAATCCTTTTAAATCTCATAGTTAAGGGTCTCCATTGATATATCGTGCCTTAACCGCTAAAAGAAAGCCTTAAGGGACAAACACAAAGTTTTGCAGGCGAAATGTTTTTATCAACCGCCGTTGCACTTAGTTTTATGGTTACTGCAAAATTAATTTTGTTCTGATGCCACTTCTAATGATTATAATTAAAAAGTGAAAATCAAAACTAATATTACTTTAGCTTTTTAAGCGGTAAGAGCACCATAACTTAGTAATGATCCTATAAACTTAGTGTTGCATCAAAAGTTCTAGGGATACTCGTATATCTTGGCTATAAGCTTGATTTTCTTCTTTTTGTAAATGACATTTTTTTTGCCTTTTAAAGCGAACAAACATATTGTCGTTTCATTGTATCTTCCATTGTTTTTGTATGGATTGAAAGTGTACTCGGGAATGTCGCAACAGAATATTACAAAGCCTTGGATTTGTAATATAGGGAGACTACATTTCTGGCGATGACTTTAGGCTCAGATTTTCAAAGTGATATTGATCAGCGTATTTCACTCAGTTTTAAAAAAATAATGAAGAATTCCAAACTCTCTCTTCTTATGAGCAGCTCATTTGTTGTTAGGATTGCCGGAACTTGGAATAGCTTGCTTCCTTATGCATTACGTTATTCCGATCAAACTACTGACCAATTTAGGAACATTATAAATTAAGATTCAAATGTCGTCACCTTGAACGAAATAAGCTTTTCTCATTATTCCTGCAACATATATGTATGAAGGGTACTTTGTTATCTTGCTAGTTTATTATATTAAAGGCATAGTAGTACGTATATTTTTTAACTTCGGAGCTACTTGGCTTGTATGCAAAAACACCTACAATCTTCGGCAGGGATCGAACCTGCGACTTTCGGACTTTTAATCTAATACACTAGTCACTAGTCTACGAAGGCACTTGTAATAAATAAAAAATACATTTATAAAAAAAATACTTCAATAAATGTTTGACCTTTTTTGATATTAAAAATTAGGAAGGCTAAAATCTTTATCGCCTCCACATTTGACTGCTTCAACTTCAGTTTAACTGAGAAGGTTTGCTCAGTTAAACCTAGATTATCTTTTATATTTTAGGTTTAAGATTTCTCTTTATTTATGAACATTTTCCTATTTGTTTGTGATTTTTATTTAAATTTAAATAGGCTACTTAGTTCAATCGTATTTTATAAGCCAAATTACATGTGATAGTTATCAAAGAACAAATTACAACAAAGACACATGTGTAAATCATTCTGACAAACACTAGCAGAACGGAACAACATGCCGTTTTCGAAAGCCTCTACACTTTCATCATCAGCGTTCTTGTGTTTGGTCCACTTCTGTGGTGTCAGTTGATGTATATTTCAGCTATTTATACAAATTTTCACTGTAAATGTAATACGAGAATTGTTTTGATTCATCGTATCACAATTTGTGAAAGCTTTTTTTGTAATGAAAAGCTCCAATTACACATCACTAACTTACAACAGTCTTGCTAGATTATCTTTATTTAGAAAGCAATATTTCAAATTTAAGTTACAGTTAACTAGCTTATCCTTATTCTAAAAACGAGCCCTAAATAGTAAAATATTTATGGTAATGAGGTGTCTTATTTTGGGGTAATTACTTTGTTTTTTCTTTCTCTTGCTAATAACCAATTAAATAGGCAAAAATATATTGATTATTAGTTGGTATAGGAAATGAATTTTTCAAACAATAAAATGCAATAAAAAAATTACAAAAAAAGTATTCACAAAGAATATTTGCATGAGCTTAAAGCTTTTGCTTTAGCAAACCCTTTAGAAGAGTATACAAAGAATATTGTTGCGTTGTGTAGGACTAACGGAAATACGATTTATTTCTTCGGTTGTTTAAATATGCCAATTATAATAAATTTTAGTTAAACCGTAGAACATAAATCTCTTCAACCAATTTTCCTCCTACAATCAATTTGTAATATTTTGAAACAACTCATAAGTTGTAGTAGCCTTATAAGATCCCAAAATAATTCTTTAGGAATAACTAAATTGAACAAGAAACTCCTTCAGTAGTCAAAAATTAGAAATTGATTTACATTTCATAGCACTATGGTAGAGTCCCAATCAAAAATTATTTTTATTTTGCATTTAATATTTTTTTGGTATTGTTAAAAATATCACTATTCTGTACCACTGTGCTCTATATAATAAATTTAATTCGTTGCTGTACAAATAATCGCCTAAGAGAAAATCGATCAAATTGACAAGAAAATCTACCCAAGATGTGAAATAAGAAAACGTCCAGAATATTGAGAAATGTTCCAAAATTGTTATTGCCAATTACCCAAAAGAAAATATTTATGAACGATTTAATTTCTTATAAAATTGATTGTTTGTGAAAATATAATATCGTCCAAGGCCAATGAACAAACGCCAAATTTTATTAACAAAAATTTGTTGGGCTCTTACTTTTCAAATTTTGCGAGTTTTTCTCCTGGGCGATTATTTAAGTGCTAATAAATGTCCGAGTATATATTCACCGGGGCTACTAACTGCTGTGTGATGGAGTGGTTGTGTGCTGAAGTTTTACGAAAGTCATAAAATTCTTATCGAAATTCTCTTACTAAAATTAATCGTAAACACAAACACATACAACAAATGCAACAGTTAGTATGCTCTTGTGAATACCTCTTATGTTGTGTTATTTAATTTAAACTGCTACTTTGAGTTCTTAAAATTCAAGGCATTAACTTTTCTAATGTCTATAATTCAATTGATAAATTAGGCATGAAAAAATTTTATAACATTTGCTAACAACGCATTTTTTGTTTAGAATATTTAACAGAAAGATTTGTTACGCTTTATTTATTAAGTAAAGCTCAAGAATATTTATCATGTAGTGCGTATTCTAAATCCAGCAGTTTTCTTTATTATTTGAAGATAAAAACAATTGTCCTACATTTTCTGGGAAATGTGTTTGGAATATTTAAAAGGGGCATTTTTATTTATAAAATAAATTTCAAATATTTGGAATTTTGCGTATTTTAAACGCATCATTTGTTTAACTGTATTTAATCTCATATCAGCTCAATAGATTTTTTTTATGTTTTGTAATTTAATTTAATTTTGTAATTTATTTCTAAGCATTTCTGCATTTTTATGATAATTTTTTTTTTGCATGTTTGCGTGTTTGTCCTTTTCATGTTCTTTATCAATTCCTCTAGTATTTAGTATTTTGGAAATTCTGTTAATTTTTTATTTTAACCAAAATTTAACTTTTTGAATTTTTTGTTAACCTCGAGGTCTTTAAAAAAACACTATATATCTATACAGTGTGGCACAAAAGTAATATCATGGCAGTAAGTTAACTTCGATCGATGATCAGCGAGCAGCAATTCGTGAACAGTTTGAAATTTGTACTGTAAGTCTCAATAAAATTCTTTGCAACGAATGTCTCTTGATTCTCATCGACATTCGTGGATTCACTCTGACGTCTTTAGCCACTTTCTGTGACGTCCGTAGTAAATCCAGTTCGCACGAGGTGTTCAGCTAAACGTTTGATCGTATTGTTGTATACGGCGAATAAGAAAATTATCAAGAAACTCACGCTGCCTTAAAACAACAGAAAATAAGAGTTCTATAAATGATTATCGACCAGAGATGTTACGAGATGGAAGATGTTGTATTTTGTATATTTCTCATTCTTGCGAAGTCCCATTTTTTTTTTCTTTTGTTTTGGTACTAAATTTCTGGCGATGTATAAATTCAATGTATTGAAAGAGCACAAAACATAATGGAAAGATTAATTCACCCATTTCTATAAAAAAATATAATAATCTGAGTATCATTTTTTAAATGTGAAAATCTTAATATGTATATTTAAGAATTAAGCCGAGAACTAAAAATGTATGAAAGCGAATTTATCAGTTTCCAGTATAAATATGACTGGATAATATACGCATGAATATTGGCAGTTAAATATATGTATTTATAAAGCAAATAAAAATTATTTCCATATGTAGAATGCTGGTAACTTCATTTAGAGATAGACTACTTTTTTCAAAGAAATGTTTTCTTTTATCAATATAAATGGAACAAACACTGATTTCAGCTGCTCCTTGATTTAGTGTATACGATTCTGGTCTGGCAACTAGATTAAATTTAGTATGAACTAATATGGCAATATTTTAGTGCAGACAACTTGAAGAATACGATCACAAGTTTTGTCTAATTTTCATAAAAATAAATTTCTAATTGATTTAATGTAAACTCACTTTTGATTTCCTATCAACAAGGTCAACAAGCAAAAACTCAACTTACACAGCAGAATGTTTTCGAAAGCTACAGCCAAAAAAATTACGAAATTCATACAACTAAAAACTGTACGCAATGTCCTTCGAAAACAGAAGTTGGGCTTTTCCTTGTTAACCTGGGAACATTGCCTTATGATTAATTATTTTTTAACTTAAAAAATAAAAAACAAATTTTTCTTCCTATTTCCATGAAATTTGGTTTATATTCAATAATAAGAGGCATTTAATGTTGTAAGTTCCATTGGTATTGGTTAAATAAATGTAAATGAAAGTTAACTTACTTTCATTCTCAACACGCAAATATTCAACTGTTTTTCCTAACTTTTTCAAAACCTTTCTTTTATTAGAATCCAGCAATAATCAATTTCGATTAATTCAAATTTAAGTAGGTTTATTATTTTCGATATACAAGATATTGATTGTAAGCTAGAAACTGGAGAATTGATTATGATATAAAATATAGTCAAATTAATTATTTAAAGGCATTACATCACACATTTTTTAATCTTCTTTTTGCAATATGTACTAAATTAAAAATTTAAGAGTTTTTAATTGAAATTTATGTATATATATGTTTTTTTCTACATTCTAGATAGCAGTGAAAATTTGGATCTAAATCATCGCTTTTGAATTAATTAACTGTAACTAAAAAAGGCAGTAAAAGTGACAAGAGTTTTCGGTAAGTCTTTTGAACAGTATAAAATAAGTATTTGTTTTAGTGGTTTATAAAAAAAAAATTCAGAAATATTTTTGATAGATTAATCTGAGAAAATAAATAATATTATATTTTTTTTTGCCGCACAATCGTTAAGTGAACCAGAAGCTTACTTTAGATAAAAGGCATTAAAACAGTTGATCTTAGGGAGTTTTGTTAGTCATAATTTTTAATAGTCTTGCTCCTTTAAAACAATATATTGAACTATTTAATGTAGCCATTACATCGTGAAATTTTACTTCGAAATTTTCAAACCATATTTTTGTCAAACATTTTCTGAACAAAGTTCATTATTTGTAGATGGCAATATTTAAAATTCATTAGCCCTTTAGTTTTATCCTAAAAGTTAATTAAAAAACGCTGTACAAACGCTTACAAATTTTAAATTTCCGTAGACATCTTGCCTTCCAAAGTTAAAGTTTTAATGACAAACTTAAGTTTATATTTTTAAATACATAATCCAAGCTGAACGAGCTGAATTCAGTCGTTTTCTTTATATAAAAATGATGGCAATTTTTTTATTTTTCAGTCGTCTTGTAATTTTTGTTTTAATTTGTTATTTCTTAATAATATGTATTGCATCACGAATGCTTTATTTTACTTCAACTCATCTCATGAAATTTATATCAGACTCAATAAACACTTTTATCAAAAAAAAGTATGGTTATGCTTATTTATTCAAATATTTATACTGTCTGATCGATTCTATACAGAAAAGAAAAAAAATTAAACTATTATTAATTATGAAATTTTTTGTGTCAATCAAAAAAAATATTTAGACTTGCTAGAGCAAGCACATAAGTAGCAAGAATTAATTTTATTATTTGAACTAAAATAAATATTAATAACAATATTTAATTACTAATAATTTTTTTTACAATTAAAACTACAAATATTTGGATAAAATATAACCAAATTATTCATTAACATTATTTCATAAGTTCTCTTGTAATTAATTGTTCTATAGATTTTTCTTTCCTGTGGGCTCAACTGTTTTATGCCTGGCGCTAAATACTTATATTTTAACACTTGTCAATCAATTCTTAGTTTGTTGGCCAAGGAGCCAAGACGAAGACAGAACTGTACACATGTATGTGTGTTCATTTCGTTCTGTTCTTCCATTCGTACATATGTACACATACTTATACTTAACAATAGAAAAATTCTCTGTGTATACGTAAATGCAACTTTAAAGACCATCATTATAACATGGCTTTAGTTAAAGGTAGAATTTTATCGAACGGCTAGACAAATTTTCATTATTACAACTTTGCTTTATTCTAAAACTGAGCGATAAGTTAACGGCAAGATCATCCTTTGTGTAACTTTTATCATAACTTTCTTAATTAACAGCAGCATAATTGGCATTTTGTATTACATATTATTTTTTATGTACAAAAACTAAATTAAGGAAATAGTATTTGTTTTAATAAATAGTCAAAAGTTGCATTTGTACGACGTTGACACAGAATTTATTTAAAGTAATACGCCTTTTTTTACAAGGAAGTTGAAGAAGTTAAAAATTTATAAAGGTCAGTACCTTTAACTATCGTTTACTTCAACGCCAAGTTGTAATAATGGAAAATTGCATCAATAAAAGTATATTAACGTAAACTCGGTCTAACTAAATCATTAATACACTTATGTTGTTTTAAAAGCTTTCCAACTCACATACTTATTAAAAAAAAAACACAAATACAATATGGGAATTTCAATCATATTTTTGCACTTGCGAACTGCAAGCAAAAATATACCAGATGCTGGCATAAATTGACTAAAGCAAAATTTTTTTTGTTGTTGTTGTTTTGCTTTGTTTTTTCTGTGTGTAGTCACAGCTTAAGTAGTGTTGCAGGCTCATATAAAAGATAATAAATTAACAACAGTCAAGTTGTTAAACTAATTAAAATGCGAATTAAATTAATTAAACTTTTAATGAAAACAAAAACATAATTAAGGAATTTAATTGATCAAAACGTTCAAATAATTTTGTCTATGTACTATCGAAACTAAAAAAAACCACATAATATGATGAAAGAAAATTATTTTAACGAAAACTATTATTTAATTTCAAAGGATTATTTACAATAGTTAATGCTTACATAAGAGAGCATACATTCAAAATCATATTAAATAGATATTTTATATTATGAGTATAATATTTACATACATTCATATATAAATACAAACAATATTTACATGACTTGTTTACACTAGAGTAACATTTGCATTTAATTTTATGGCAAATGTGCAGAACTTAAATTTATTTTCAAGAATAAATAAATGTTAAACAGCACAAATGTATGTTTATTGTTGTAGGTATAAATATATATCTTTGATTAAAGGATAATAGAATGAAGTGTTAATTGGATTTTAAAGAATTTTATTTGGCAAAAAGTTGTTATTACTAAAAAATGCTAGGAAATTATGAATACAGCCAGTGTTGTAATTGTGATATGCAAAGTATGTATTTTTTTTTAATATTTTCATTGATGTTTTTTTAATAATTTTAACCAAATTAAAATTCATGGAATTTTTCTATTCGACTTAATTGAATATACATTACAAAATTTGTGTGCGTGCGTTTGAGTAGCGATAATTTTCAGTGGAAATTTTAGTTTTTAAAATCAAGGCAATAAAGCAGTAGAGCAGAATTTTTATGAAAAATGGGAAATATATATTTTTTACATCGTAATCGGATTTTACTTCATTAGCTCTTTTTATTTTTATCAAAAAGCAAAGCATTAGTATGAAATAGAAACCCATCCCCAATTTAAAAAAAAAAATTAACTCACCAATTAAGCAAATACAACTCCCTCATTGTGAAAAAAAAAGTATAAATGTTGAAAGCAAAGAAAAATATTCAAAAGTAACAGCAAAAAAAAAAAATAAATAAATTTTGACGTTGACCAATGAAAAATTTAAAAAAAATGTCATCAACTGCGCTGTCTATTCCACCTGTTATGAGTTCGCCTTGACAAAAGCTAAGCTAAATGCTTTTTCTTTGTTGCACAGTTTTTCTAAATTGAAAATTTTTCAATTTGTGAAGTTTTTGATTCACTTCCTCAGCATTCACATTTTTGCATAAAAAGTTATGCTACAAAAACTTCACACAGCTTAAACTGTAGCTTTTACATTTTTTAATGTCCCTGTGAAAAAAAATGGAAGTGATTCTTACTAAACAACATTTCCGTTGCTTTCAGAGTGTTCATTGATGAATTTTTTCAACTTCTTCGAAAAAATTTCGATTAGAAACTTAATAACCTTCCATAAGCCTGTGCTTTTTTACAGAAAATAATTGCAAACGTTTACAAATCTACATGCTACGGCTCTTAATCTATCAGATCAATTCAATTGTAGGAAAATAAAAATTCTTGTATTTTGTTGGTATGGTGTAGGACTTTTGAAAATTACAACAAAGAACGATTTTCGCTAATGCAGTGATATATACTCAAATAGAAATATTATGGATGCAGAATATGAAAGTTTCATTTCATAAAAACATTTTTATATAAGGATAACGTAGTGATATTACAACTTAACGAAGAAGCCTACCCGATTAATCAGATTAATTTATGAATTTTTTTCCAACAAACAAATTTTTCAATCAAATGATCACTTTCTAAAGAACGAATTAATTGAACAAAAAATTAATGAAACAAAAAAATTTTATTATGAAGATAAAAGGTTTCTATATGAAAATTATTACACAAACGTGAATGTAACAAAAACATTTTAAAATTATATATATATATATATATATATATATATATATATATATATATATATATATATATATATATATATATATATATAGTTTTTATTAGAACTTTTAGTGAGAGCTCTGCTTTAAAATATATCCCAAAATAATTACAATCTACCAGCTATACGTGATAGCAATGCAAACAAAAGGAGTTATGGAGCTACAGCTTAACAATTTCTTTAAGTTTTAACATGCAATGAATTTAGTAAAATTTTTATAAAACTTTTAGTATTGCATACTTGGTTTACAACACTGGCTGTAATATGTTTTATTTAAGTAGTTGTAACTTACCACAATACGTCGCCTGACACGTCTCATTTTGTGGTACGAAGCTGAAGGATCCAATTTGTTTTACTTGAGGTGAGGAGCTGATATTTACAGACGTATTCTTTACTAAAACGCAGTAGCTTAACCTTTCATAAAGTGTTTTAATTCACTATAGCATGAAAAATATTACCAGTCGGCTGCAAAAAATTTACTTGAACTAATTTACCTAAATTTGTTTATTTTTAGCTAAAAAAATTCTTTTTGATCTTTAAATTATGTTTTCTTTCCTTTATTTTCAACACAACTAGTTGTAATCACGAGCAAATTCCCAAAAGGAAGTTTGTACACTTTTGTAAATACTATTATTTAGCTTTTGTTTTTCTTTGAGAAAAACTCTTGTATATTTCCTTCAAACTACTCGTGCGCTCACACAAATCAGACCCACATGCAAGTACGTTTGTTATCACTCGAGGAAGTTGGAAAAAAAACTTGAAAGATTTCTGGTTCCTCTTTTAATTATTTTGTTTAATGGTACGCATATATGTATGTATTATATATGTGTGACTTTAAAAAATCATTCAGATATATATATATATATATATATATATATATATATATATATATATATATATATATATATATATATATATATATATATATATATATTTCTGTTGTTACTTTTAACATGCATATAGTGTTCGCACACATACACACATAATAAATGAAATTTCCTGTTAACGTTGGCAGAACAATAAGGCAGGTTGTGTACAAAAATATCCTCTAATACGAGTATTAAAAACACACTTTATTATATACTAAAATGGAAATAGTACACAGTTACTTATGCTCGTAAATACACATTATTTCTTTGCAGTCTTACTACAAAAAGCCAACGGTAATATATGAATACAAATATACACACACAGACGTAGAAACACTCATTGAAATATTTAAGAAAAATTATGTATGTATGTAGTTAAAAAAAAATTAAAAATTTTTGTCGTTGCAAAAAAAAAAACGCAAGGTGTAATCACTTTTCCCATTCGCCAACTTGCTAATGTATTTAATGAATTATTTCCATAAATTTTCTTCAATTCAGTTTCAAATACTTTCTTTAAAAATTTATTTATAAATATCTTCAATTTATTTTTCGTTTTGAAGTTCTGTTTCTCCAACAACCGTTTAACCGCACGTCTCAGATGAAACTGAAAATTCTGCGAGATTTTTTAAAGATAAAATACCCCCTGGAAAAATTTATTTTTTTTTTGTTTTTGTTACTGTATTTCTCCGTTAACAAATACATTGTCGAATTTTCATTTGGCTATGTGACTGTGTGTGTTTACAACAGTTCTCTTTTTAGCAAAAGAAAATTAGTGTTTACATGGTAGTGTGACCATATTGACATTTTTTTTATTATTTTTAATAATTCTGGAAAAAGTTGCTTAAGTTGCATGAACCATCTTAACTAAAACAAAGTTGTATTCCTATAAGTTTTATGCTTGAACGGTTCTGATCTAAAATATATATAAATATAAATATTTTTTCTTTTAGATCAGTTACATAGAGCACTTTAGAAGTTAAGCAGACTCAACGCAACATGCTGGAATGTATAGTATTTTTTCTCTAATCGTGCTCCACGTTTCACCACCAGTCCACTATCTTCTCTTTCACTATCCCTTTCTTAATGAAGTACACTTTAAGTACTTTACATTAATTGTTTGAGTGTTAATTATCTTTATAAAAAAATTATACTCTATTTTTCAAGTTAACAAGTGACATTTCTATTGCCATTTTCCCAAAAACTTTAAGCATTTCGTTCATAACCTCATGCTATTACGAACTGGGAAGTTATTGATTGATTTCATCAAGATATTCAAAAATTAAGTTTTCATTAGAGTTTGGCATTTTGGCATTTTGTCCTAGAAAGCTATTCTCATTATTTTTGCGACGATGTCCATATGGTTGTATGTATGAATATGTACATGTATTTGTATTTAAGTTAGATTTGTATAGCTTTTCAGCGGTTATAACGGAGGCGACAAAACTAGCAGCATTCTGAAGTACTTATTCAACAAACTGCACAAAATCTATCACGTTTACCCGTTTCATATTCGCACGACCCCTAATTCATGTAAAAGTGAATCAATAGACATTGCATTCACTTGCTTTATTATTTGTTTTTGGGGGGATTTATAAAGTTCAATAAATAATTTAAAATAACATTGAATTTCATGTTTTCATTCGCACAACTAAACTTGAATATAAATTTCTTGTCCATTTATCTTTGACGATATTTCATTTCCATTAGGTGGAATCATTAGCTCAAACAGACCTATACATACAACCAAGAGTCGTTAAAAATAACTTAGTTTTGTAAATAGGGCCATTTAAGTTCAAGCTATTTTGAATATAAATTCTTCTAAAAGCTAACAGATTGCAGTAGCTTTCTTACGTATAAAAAGTCTCATTGAAAATTAGCTTCAAATGATGTTAGTTGATTGTTGCTTCTTTTTGGTAACTAAAGTATTTAAAATAAATTTATTGTAATAATTTTTATCCTTTTACAATTAACAATTTTAAAAATTCAAGAAATTTTCATTAGCGTTTTGTAGAATTTATTTATTTTACTTTGATTCTGCGAGATCTGGTCACCCTGAAAATTAGTATATAGGATGAAAATAAAAACAACAAAGAGCAAGAGAATTATCAAATCCAAAAGCATTTTGTTTTGGTCAAAAGGGAAAGAGATCAACTGAAAGAAAATCTTCAACCAATGATGCCACCTTAGATATTTTTCTTGTATGTTGTATTTAACAAAAAAAATATGGTTTCATATATCAAATCGTCTAATTTTAATCTAAAAAACAACGTCGATTGCTACCAAATACATACATAAAAATAGATTAATTCGATGGAAAAATTTCAAATCCGGCATTTTTTTAAGGATTTCCAAAATTCTTCTCAAATAATTCAAATTGTTCATATTTTGAATTGTTTGCATTGCATTTTGTGTGACGTATAGCGAAGTCCTACTAAAATCACTTGTCTGCAACATTAATGCCTTTCATTGGGTCCACAAAAAAATTGGTCGCATACATAGTTACATATAAGTATATATTTTCCACCTGCCGTGTGAGCAAGCTTTTGCAAAACACTGTATTTAATCACACAACTCTAACTCTCTGTCAATTTCTCTCTTTGTACCAATTACTTTGCTTATAATTTCTCGCTTTTAGCCATGGTCTTTTGCTCTCTATACTGTTTGAAAATTTTCCCTCTCTCTTTATTTTTTAGAGAACAGCAATAACAACAATAATACTTACACTATCTTTTTTTTTAGACCAGTTGACCCAGTATGTGTCTGGAAGCAAATATTTTTATACTAAATATATAAAAAACACCAATTTTCCGGGGTTGAAATGTAAAACCAGAAATAAAAAAGAAAATTCATACACAGCCATTCACACTTACATACATGATTGTGAAATAACAAGTTTTGTTGTTGCTGTTGTTGTTTTTAAACTTGTTGAAACACAACAATGTATAAAGTTTCACCTATGGTAGCGTAGCAGCAAGTGAAAGGGATACATTAAGGGAACCAAAAAGAAATACAAGAAAAACCGTAAGAAAAGCACGTTAGAAATTATAAAAATTCTAATACCACCAAACAAACAACACAATTTTTACTGTATGTGTATTACAATGCAAACACATACGTATATTCATATCATTACATTAGCAAATAAAACTATGGCGGTAAATTAGTTTTGCACGTGCATGTTGTTTGCAATAGAAAAGCCAAGAAAAGCGTTCTTTTCACGCGTGCACACATACATACGAGTACGTGTGTACACGTATGTACATAAAGTACATGTGCACGAACTTCAGCAACCAAGTCGCGTCTTAAATAAATTTAAAAA
This sequence comes from Germaria angustata, assembly GCA_963681545.1. Taxonomy (NCBI): domain Eukaryota; kingdom Metazoa; phylum Arthropoda; class Insecta; order Diptera; family Tachinidae; genus Germaria; species Germaria angustata. Next base: position 94,179,091 of record OY812999.1, on the reverse strand, counting down.
AGAACTATGTACGTGTAATTAAAGTGTAATACATGCATATCTTTACGTATGTATATCTTGAAGTTTATACACTGGTGGACATTTCGTTAGCACATTACTCCCAAACATTTTCTTACAAATAAGTTGATGATATTTTTCGATCGTTTTTTTTATTTTTTTGTATTATTTTCCTGAAGAAGACACCCACAGGGTGTTGAAATATTGAAAAATCAAAAAATAATAAAAAAAAGATTGTTTTTTAAAAAAGAAGGCCTTAAACTCAATAAAATAATTCAATTAATTTTCATACAAACTTAAAACTTTAGTTATGCGGAAGTGCTCAAAATTTTGACACGTGTTGATTAAGAAACACGTTACATTATATTGTTTCAGTTTTATTTATTATATTTATTTTATTGTTTTACTATTTTATAAAAATACAACCCCTAATAAATGGGTAAATAGCAATTCAGAACAAATTGAAAACGGAAAAAAATAAATGAAAACACATTTAGTGGAAGCTCCCTAGCCGTACAACTCCAATAATCAGAAAATTTTGTAGTCCCAAGCTTTTCAGCAGTATTTTTTTATAGAAAATACATTTGTATAACCGCATGAGGACAAAAAAATTACAAAAAAATTTTATTAAAATATTTCTCATAAAAGGAACATTTTGATACGATGACTTTTTTAAATTACCTTTCAGAGTTCCCAAGGAAGTATCGCTCATTTATATCACATCTTTTTCCTCATGTGCTTTTTAATGGTTCTATATGCTTGTGAAAAACAGGAATGGCTAATGGAATCTTAAAATTGTGCCAATAGGCTTATGCTTTTCAAATTTAATTGTAAGAAAACATGATTAATAATTAATAAACAAAAAACATACAAAACCCATATAAAAAATCTAGGCCAGATGTCCCTGCACTTTAAATTTATTCAATTAAAATTCCTGTACAGTCTTAAAGCCTCTGGAGAAAAGCTCCCAAGTCATCGTAGTTATTTCCCAGGTGTGATTAGGTGTGCGTTTGTTGATCGGTCCTTGAAAGTTTTTCGTCTATCTGTCACAAGTTTTAATAATTTCCCCGGCCAAATGTCAAGGTATTGGTCGTTAGCAGTTGCTAAAAGAAACTTCCAGGCTATTTGAATCACTGTCGTCCGCGTATAATTTTAAAATAGAAAAAGAGTATGTGTTCTGTGCAAAATTTTCTTAATAATTAATTTCTCTCTGGGAGCAAATGCGACAAAACAGTGTAAAGTTTTATTATTAAAATTTTAAAGCCTCGCAAAATGTAATACCGAATCGCTTGCTTAGAGTTGCAAGACAAAGCAGAGAGCAGTTACGACCTTAATATGTAAAATTACTAAACCCGGGAATATATATCAAAAGTACTCTATTTGATTGTTGCATCATTGTTCTTTGGAAATTGGAATGTCACAAAAATTAGTAAATATACCAACATTGATATTTCTGGCAGAAAATATTGCTGAAAGCATGACAAAGAAAAGAATAGTGTCAAAACCCTCTTAAGTAGTGAATCGTGACTCCTACCACATAAGCTTTTAAGCTCCCATCGCCCACAAACTCAAAAATCATATCTCAAAAGCTAAGTTAAAAAGGCATCATATGAATTGCGTACTAGTTATAAAAACATTCAGCAGCATTTCAGGAGCTCAGTCTGCCTTAGCCTAAAACTACTAAAAAGTAATCACGTGGCGTAAAAATGTCACCTTGTTGTCAATTCGTCTTGAAAAAATTTAATCAAATCCGTACCTTCTCGTTTAATAAACTTTCATTCTTCCAAAAAATAATAGAGAATATTTATGCATACCTAAGAAAAAACACACAGCCTCTAAGATCCGTATTCATAAAGTGTGCTAAACTAATATCCACCACTGCATATTTAATAACTTATTTGTGGAAACACCAAAAATTTATGTCAGGAAAAGTCGTGCAAATTGCTTTACACTGTAGTAAAACTGACTTTGCCACCTACAGTGGGTAATAATATATAAAAATATTATCCTACATTTGTAGTCTAGTTTGTCTTTAAAAACATTGCTTGCAACAAATTTTCTTAAGGAAAATTGTCGTAAAGACTGATTTTATTTAGAAACGGATTGCTATAGAATTTTAAAAAATTATTCTGGTGACAATTTTTGTGAACAAAAATTTGTTGAAGCGACAATATTTCTACAGGAAAAATTTCCCATCTTAAACTGTCTATCGAAAATGTACCTGCCGATTGTTTTTCTCTAATAAAATTTTGCTGGGCGCAGAAATATTTTGCTATAAAGGAATATAGAAAATTATAATAATGAAAATTGTTCTATTTTTTTTTCTCTGGCGACAATATTTCTATAGAAAAAATTTCTTACCTCAATTTTTCTATAATTTTATAAATTATTTTTCCTTGCCGGAAGTTTTTATCTTAAAAAAATGCTGGCTATAGTTCTGCTATAAAAACGGCAGTTCTCTATGATGAAAAACGTTACTGTTGAACTTTTTTTGTAGAAATATAGTTTTCAGGGATAATTTCGTGTATTAAAATTCTGCAAGCGAAAATTTTTTTATTAACATTTTGTGTTTTTTGTATTAAAAAATTTAATATCTCTACAAACAATTTTTTGCTATCGCTATCGGTGAGTTTTTTGTAGAAAAATTTTACAAGCGAGAATTATTCTATAAAATATTTTGCTAAAGTTTGTTTTTCTACAGAAAAATTTTGCTACAAACATATTTTGTCTAACGTTAGTGTTTTACTAGGAAATAAAGTCAATATTTTTATTTTGTTAAACCCACTTTGCAACTTTGAGAAACAAACAAAATAAAATAAACCCACACACACACAAGCACACATACCAATACAACAGAAAGTTACACAAACATAAAACTATTTGAAAAATTGTAAAACAACATGTTGATTTTGGCAAGAAATAAAAGCCTTTTACTGTTTACAAAAACAATAATAAAACATGTCTGGTAGTCATTTGTTTCTTCTCACACTATTTAGCGGTAACCCAACTGGCATTTGGGAAATTTTGTTTTTTTTTAGTCCTTTTAAACTGCTCCGATGATTAAAGACCAATTAGTTAATTGTGCGCTTAGGAAAAGATTAAAAAATCATGATCTTAAATGTTTACAAAGCGACTTGTCTAAAAAACAAAATGTGCATAATTGATCATGCAGATCATAAAATGATCGTGCAGATGTTTGAAATGTGACTATTTAAAAAACAAATTAAACAAACAATGTCTGGATTTGCAAGTGTGTGTGTTGGATTATAAAACAGAGAATTTCTACTTTCAGCCCATCACGGGGTAAGTTGATATAAAAAAATTAATAAAACCACCAACCTCGTAATGCATTTAAAAATATTTCTTAAAAATTAAAAAAATATTAAATTGATTTTTTTTAGAAAATTAAAAAAAGACATATTTAAAATTAAGAAAAAATATATATATTGCAAAAAATTACTCGAAAAATATTCGAAATTCATTGTGAGTACTGCTGCAAACTCTCTCGAAAATGAGTCGTAATTGACTAAAAACGCGAGTCATAAGGGATTCTCACAAGGGAGTCGTACATACTACTTTCTACCGACAAAAATATCTCTTATGATCATTTTGAATACTAGAATATGGCTACAAATTACATAAACCGATAGCTGGGAAATCTTTAATAGAATATGTCTACGAGTACGTGTGGGTTAATTTATGTGCGTGTTAATATTACATTGTAATTAATTTAATGATAAGGTAATAAGGATAAATAAACAATTATAGTAAACATTTTTTGATTTTTATTTTATTTGGATATGTAAGACAAATATAGGGCAAAAAGTTAAATGTAAAGTACCAAAGGAATTACTTTCAATATTAAAAGTATGTGTAGCGAAAATCGGAATTGTATCTGAAGTTAAATCGAAGTTATAACAAAAAGTTTCGAAGTTAATACTTCAAACAAAAAAATTACCATATATTGCTAAGAATTTTTTTGTTTATGACTTTGTTGCATTAAAGAAACGATACGTACTCTTAAGCTTTTATTATGTACATTTTATAAAATATAAAAAGTTATGAAAATGATTCTACTTCAAAAATAGCATTTATGCAATTGGAAATAAATGAAAGATTATCACATGCTCCAACTACTGATATCTATGAATAAAATTTTGAGTTTCACAATAACTTTCTTATTACCGTCTTTAAAGATATTCCTAGATAGCTAATGTAATAATATTTTATTATTACTGAAAGCTTGCAATGGGTACTTTTGAATTCGGTTGAATTTTTTGTTAGAAATTTTTTTTATTAGATATTATTTTTAAAGTTCATTTCAAAATATTTCACTTCAAAATGTGACCAGTTCTGGAAAATACTCCATCATATAAGAAATGAATATTCAAAATCGGTCCACATATTTCGGAAAAATCGCTAAGAATACAAAAAAGAAAAATAACATACAGTTGGTTAAAAATATGTAAATGCTCGTGATATTGTTATTAACACATTTAAATAAATTGAAGGGAATAAAAAATCTGAATTGAAAGAAAAGATATGAATTATTTTGGCTAATAAGATTAACACACTAACAAAAGCAAATCTCTTATGGAAACACCGACAGAATCCTTTATAATTAAGAAAAAGTAAAGTTCAAGCTTTCTTATGTGTTAATAAATATATACACCGATTTAATCCCTAAGCTTTATTTGTATTTGTATTTGGTATCAGCTTCACTTTTTTGTTTCCCAAATGTAATGCAAATGTCTGAAAATACTATAAGTTTCTAGCTTCTTATACTTGTATATATATATACATAAATATATGTATATATATATATATATATATATATATATATATATATATATATATATATATATATATATATATATATATAATTTTTCTTTCAGATACGAGTAATCTTTATGGTCATCCTTTTGTCAGGTTTTATATAAAAACAAACACAAACCTTTAGCAATAAACAAAAAATCAAGGATTTGTTTACGTAAGGTCCTTTAGGGCTGTCTGCTACAAAACAAAACTATACAACACATAAAATACTTAAACAAACGAAATATGAGCTGGCTGCGGTTCGACTGTTACAATGGCCATACATACATACATACACACATACATACAAATATTAAAACTCATATTAAATGAGCAGTTTTAAAAAGGTTTCAGTTACTTGCAAAATAAATAGGTGCCCAAGCAGGGTCTGGGCTTTCTGTAAGAAAAGATAATATAAATAGAAAGCAAACTGTAAGAAATAAAAATTAAGTCTATGAAAAATATATAGGATAAGAAACCCCTACGAACTTTTAAAGTATATAGTTTCTAAATAAAAGGAAAGTTCCTGTCTAATATTATTTACACTTTATTATTCAATCGATTGAAATTAGAGCTTTATGCTTTATGCAGAGAAGATGAAAAGAAAGAGGTCGTATTTTTAAAATTAAAATTAATCATGTAAAACACACGGGACCAGTAGTCCCATCACCATGAAAAGCTCAGAAAATATTTTACTATGCAACCATTAACGGAAATTAATATTAATGAGGAAAAACTGAAATTAATTAGATTATGCGTTATTTCAGAATACAGTATGATGAATTATTTAAATTTTTTTTATGTAAGCTTAATTACTACGTTTTTTAAATTAGATATTGGGTATCGTCATTAGGAAATGGCAAACAGGAAACATATTTCTAAATAAAATTTTTCAATTACAAGGTATTTTTAGGTTATATAATTGAAGTATATATACGATTAAGAACAAGAATAAATATGCATGTACATAAACGATAGAAAAAGCTATTGCTAAGAAACTGCGAACAACTACATAAACAACTCCAGATATTAATGTTTATCTATAATGAAATTTTTTTCCCTCAACCTTTTTTATTGCTCCTGTGAATAATTAGTTGGAGTCTTTTAAAAATTGTTATCAAAACTTATAAAATTCTTAGTTTTAGTGCACTTTGTACGTGTAAAAGGTAATTTAATTTAAGGATATTTAAAATATATATATTCAAAAGTGCATATTTAAAATATACTTTTATAAAAGAGACTTCCTTAAAAAGTGCTTTTAAAAAGGATCTTATATGTAATGTAATGTAATGTGATGGGGGTTTGGCCCAGGATGGCCCTTTGCACTGCGACCATTGTTGATCTATTGTGCTTCCCCTGTCTCTAGCAGTCCAATACGTTCGCAAATAGGATCAGCTCCTTCAATGGGAGCATTAGCAGATCCTCTTCACTCAGCGTATATGCACGTAGAGTCCTGTGTCTTCTGTGGCCCAATTCCCCACAATTTGCTATCAAGTGTTCCATCGACTCCTCATCTTCATACAAGGTACTTTCTCAAAATTAAGTTTTTTAAGAGGTATTTTTTTAAAAGGTACTTTTTGTAAAGGTACGTTCTTAAAGGGTACTTTTCAAAAGGTACTATTTGAAGGGGTACTTTTTTAAAGGTAGTTTTTAAAAGGTATTTGTTTAAATGTACTTTTTTAAAAAGACATTTTCTTAAAGGTACTTTTTCAAAGGGGACTTTCTTAAAAGTTACTAATTTAAAAAGTACTCTTTTAAAATGTTATCATTCAAAAAGTGCTTCTTCAAAAGGTACTTTTTTAGAATGTATTTTTCAAAGATGTACTATTTAAGCGGTACTTTTTTATAAGCTATATTCTTAGAAGTTACTCTTTCAAAAGGTACTTATTCAAGAGGTACTTCCTGTAAAGGTGTTTTTTAAAGGTACTTTTTAAAAGTTCCTGTTTTAAAAATTAAATTCTAAGAAATACTTTTTAAAAGACATTTTTAGAAATATTTTTTACATGATACTTATTCAAAAGGTACTTTCATCATTTTCGAACAAATGCTTTTGTACTTTTCTCCATCTAATGAAATGAAAACTTGTACAGAATAAATAACAAATATTTCAGTAGAAAAACTTATTTTCAAAACTTTACCATTTATTTACTCATAGGGATGGATACATTTCCTATTTTAGTTTAATATGAAAATTTTCGGTAAATTTTGCCCACTACAAAAGTACATTTGAAATTTCTACCGTGAACACAAGAAAATTTTTAACAAATTGCTTTTATCAGCTTTTTTCTCATGATTTGCTTTTTGTTGTTGATAATTTTCTTTATTCTGTCAATTCTTTTATCTTTGTTGTAGTTGTCACACTTTTCTTAACACATCTTATCCTTTTTTGCCTTTTGTTGAGATAACTTAAGCCAAGCGATAGCCACCTGTCTTATTGTGTTAGCAATCTTATTTCAAATCTAAAAGGTATTTATTTCTTCTTCAAATATACAGTCAACTCTCGTCCTTTAAAGTAAGCGAAATAATCCTTTTTTACGAGCATCACTACAAAATGAAACAGATTATTGTTCGCTTTAGCTCTTACTTGCAATAAAAGAAAATGCAAATTCAATTGAATAAGCTCCAAGAAAAATGGCCCCAGAAAATAGAAAATTAATATGGAGTAGATTGGAATTCATGAATTTCTTTCTCAATCTTTTTTTCCAAGTGAAGCATTGGCAATATGAGCCCGTTATGAGTTCAAAATAGCAACATTTTGATAAATATTTTACAATTCTATCCACTTTTCTATTGAGAATTTATGCTCGTGCATAAAAAATAAAATAATTTATTAATATAAAAGGGTCAGCACATAAGAGTTTTAAATTCAAATATTCTCTGAAACGAATATAGACTTACTGTTTCATAACTATTCTTGGAGTAGCATGTTTGGTCCTTTAAACGAAAGCATACAATACTCGGTCGTTGATTAAGTATATCATTCTGCCTCCGATGGGCTTCGACCATTGCTAAATAAATAGGAATTACAAATGCTGCTTTCATCCGCCAGTGATCAAAGAGTCGTGGAAGCTTGGAAGGAAACTACATTGACGAAAAAATGTTTTAGGAATAAGAATGGAGCTCTGCGGTACCCTTGAATTGATCTTGGGATTCTTTGATGAAATCTCATGTGTAACAACTTATATAGCGCGGTTCCGAAGGAAGCTCGTTATATATGGAGAAAAGTCCGCACTGACCCCAAATGCAGTAAATTTCTCTATCAAGGGCCTTAGAAATATCTAGAGTCACTAATTTACTTTCACCAAAGTAATGAATGGGATTATAATAATATTGCCAGAATATTCCCCGTATAGTGTTGCTTACGGAGATCATACTGACCGTCTCTAAGAAAATTGTTGGAGCTAAATATTTTACAACTCTCCATCACTTTAGAAAGAGGAGAACAAATTGCAATTGGGCTGTAATTTTCAGGGTCTTGGCTTTATATATGCCAACCTTCCAGCACATCGGAAACTCACTGTATCTTTCAACAATGTAGTACAAATTTTGCCTTTTGTATGCCAAGGTATGTGACGAACACATTCAGTTCACCTTGGATGAGATACAGCCGTCATGACAGGTTCGTAAAATGCTGCTGTAAAAATACAATGGCCCACATTTGCAAGAAGATCTTTGAATTCCACAGAATATATCTGTGGCAAAATTTCTTAGCAATGTTTTCTTTTTAACTAGAGACACCTTGTTATATGGCCTTAGATCTCGCCTAACTTTTCATTTTATTTTTGAGTTCTAGCTGATCATGCATGTTGGAAAATCCATATTCAAAGACTCGTGAGACATGATGTATTGAACGGAATTAAGCAACAGTTTACTACTCAATAGGATAATCACATGTTATACCTGAAGGCAAAGACTACAAAAAGCTCTAGTAATTTTTCTTGATTATAAGAACATATGGCTTAAGGATTTCAATAGGACTTGGAGGAATTTTCCTTCATCTCACAGTCCGATTGCGGGTGATATCTCCTTTTACTTATCTAGATTTAATAAGTAAGGGGAGAATGAAAAATCGTTCCAAACTGGAAACATCCCATTGGAAAATATACAACTTTTCTTCTATAGGGGTATTCCAGCCATTCCTACTCAACCTCAAATCAATCACATCTATAATCGATGTAAAAACTGTTGGGTATAGAGAAATGTTTATTAATTTTTACTTCTTATGAGCATTTTATTGTGAATTTGAAACGTATTTGGCATTTACAAAATTCATTTTCATCTGAAAAATTAACGTTTAGCATTTCTCTCCTCCACAATAAGACTACAAAATGATCTTTAGTTGCAACTTGACAATCGAATTGAAATAATCTTAAATCTTGTGAAAGGAAATGAATATATTTTAAAAATTAATTTAGCTTAAAATATTGAATATACATTGCCTTTCTGTACTAACGAATGCTAAAAACTTCTTTCACTTATTAAAAGCTTAAAGGAACTTTTGCGAATATTGACCAAAAAGAAAAAATTAATTTTATTAAAAGTTAAAGTATTTTCATTTGCTAGTAAATCACTAAATTGCACTTAACATTTGAGAAGAGTCTTGAATATAATATTTCTTTTCAATTTGTCTTATTCCAAATATTTTTGGGTAAAGTTTTCTTGATGTTTATTTTTTTTAACTCAACTTTACCAGCTGTCATAAAAATATAGTATTTTTAATTCTGGTATGAAAACTTTTACATTTTAACATGCTGTATTGCATTGAAGTCATGTTTCTATAACAATGTTTAACTCTGAATTTTAATTGCGAGTTAAAGGCAATAAAATTAACGCTTTGAGGACCAAAAAACATATGTAAGGCCATTCTTTTAATTGACTAACAAATAAAAACTTTTTAACAAACAATTGAAACCTCTTCAAATATGTAGTCTAAACAGTTTGAAATATATATTAGATATACGCGCTACCTGCTAAAATTTTTAAAGACGGCCTCAAGGAAGGTGTCACATGCAAAATATTATTTTCTAGCTTTCGCTCATCTTGGCAGCAGCTTGAAAGATCTCTGTAGAGCCAATTTTTGAAATCAATTAAATTATTTGTTTAAAAACCTTTTATATTAAACTTTCTAGAGATTTATATGAAGTCAGTATGGGAGTTAATCTACCCCTGCTATATCACTTCTAAGGCATACCAACTTTGAACAGTCTTTCTATTATAATGAGCAAAATATAAACTTAATAAGGTTAGGCAACGCCTTCCCCTAATCTTATCAGATATTGATAAAATGGGACCTGCTGTAGATCATCAATGGAAAATTTTTTTTTTTGTAATCTGTTGAGGATTTTAATTAAATACATAAAAAAATTTAAAAATAATGTTAAAAGAAACTATTAATTTTTGTTTTAAGCTCTTCCAGATCCCTGTGAAATAAATGTAATGACATACATTTTCATATGAATTAATACATTCGACTTCTTGGGAATTTAATTTGAAAAAATCTCTAGCTTTAATACATAATTTTTTTCGTTATGTTATGTTGAAGAGATGAAAGGATTCATCTCATTTCAAAGAAAAGAAATACATATAAGCCAGTAAAAAACCTACTGTACGTTTCCATATATAAAAACGGAGAATCTATTTCCCTATAGAAACTTTGCATCATGAAGGTAGTTCCTCAATTCTCTCCAGTCAATACACCTGAGGTGAATAATGTCTGGTAAGGTATCATCCGCAAGAAAACGGGTATCGCTTGCACAAAAGCTGTCCTACCTGCATATTGTCCCACATTCCCTCTACTCTTCAGCGTGCAGATGTCCTTGTAAGTTGGATTGTCTCGTTAAGACACCAATCAACTTACTTAGCTCGGGGCTTCCTTAGTCTCACTCAAAAAGCTTCCTATGGTCACACTTCAGCCACTAGGTGACTAATCAGTTTTCTAAAAAAATGCATTGAAAATTCTTTTTTAAAAAGTTGAGCTTTCACCGTTGAGCATTTCACTGGTGGCTCAAACCAAATCATCAGGAAACCTTTAACCAAAATTTTGCCTATAAGCAAAATAATCATTATGCTTGATGCAAACGCCTGGTACAAGATATCAGAACTAAAACAAAATGCCGCTCCTTGTACAAAATATTGATGTATGCAATAAAGAGCCTCGTCAATATTAATTGTAAGTTAAATATTCTGAATTTAAAGTAATTTTTATTGTTTGAATTTTCACGGAAGTGGAAAAGTGAATTCTTACATCAAACAACTGATTGATCAAAGTAGTAGAGTAGACTTTTTTTGTCTCTAGTAGAAAAAACTCGTACTTTTGATTAAAGTTGACTTGGGAACCCTTAAAGTATATTTCGCTAAGGAATATGTTTGCGACCCAATATGTTAAAGTGATCTTTTCTAGAGCAGGGGCTACAACCAACAGCCATGCCACGCTGAAAACATGAGCTTTTGAGGTTAAAAACAATTTTCAAATTTTGTGCAGCTTTTTTAACAACATGAAACCATAGCAAAATTTTCAAATAAATCTTAAGCTTTAAGTCATTTTTTATCGCATTTCAGGGTTTATTATAACTTTTTTACGACACTTACCAAACAAATGGTTTTGTTGTTAAAGTTTTCTTATATTTCTTTTAATCGCTATTAAAAAACACATTTCATCGTTTTCACGACTTATGAATATATGAAATGAAATTATATTAAGCAGAAAAAAGTTAGGTAGCAAATTAAATGAAAAAGTATAAAAGAGATTATCTGATTAATATAATGGAAATAAATATGACTTAATAACTGTGTGATTTAATCACTTGTAATTATAGTTATAAGTTGGGAACAATTAAGTGATTTTTATTAAGATTTTATTAATCCTTTCAATTAATAATATTTTGATTTTGATATAAATCTGTGTTGGTGTAATATAATCAAGGATGATAAATAATCATGACAAGTTTGATTACTAAATGATTAAAGTTGAGTAAAGAAATTAATATGCATTTTACACAATAAGCGAAAATGTAGCATATGGGCCGATAACAGATCAAAAAATTTCACTAGCTGGCAGCGCCTACATCTAAAAAATTTTTGTTTGGTTCGGGTAGGCGTGTTTTGCATAACAAGTGAAGATGTTGCACGTGAGTCGACACCAGCTCAAAGTAGTTTCGGTAGTTGGTGGTACCTATAAAGAAAAATTTTCATGTAGATTTTTCTGTGGTCGTACAATTGACTTACAGGTACGCAATTGTCTAATGATCCAAGGTTTCCGCCCAAACTCAGCTGGATCCATAAGATGGAGTCATTGAAAGCAAAGCAACAGCGGACATAAAATTGTTGTCATATATAAATCTTTCAAATATATTAGAATTTTTGTAATATCTCACACGTTTTAAAATTTTCTCAACTTCATATTGCAGGAGTTACTAATACAAATGGAGTTCGTGAACTTCTAAATGATATATATATATATATATATATATATATATATATATATATATATATATATATATATATATATATATATATATATATACATATATATATTCTGTAACTAACTGTACTAATACGGAAGAAGTGCTGAAATACCAAGGGGTCGTTTTTAAATTTTGAAGTTGATTTTTAAAAATGCAATCGCTTTTTAAGGAGAGTTTTATATACACGTTCTTTAGCCTTTTATTTTAAGAAAAAATTATCCAATTTCATGAGTTATTACTTCAAATGAAATCTTACATCAAAATTAACTTCATTACAATCATTCTTAAATAAGGGGTAAAATCAGTGGAATTTGTTTGAAGGGTACTTATCAATATGTCAAAGATTTTACGTCAGAAAGACCATATTACCCACTTACCGGACGACCGTTAATTTACTTGCATGCGCGCCCGTTGCCTTGTTAATTCAGGGATTGGGTAGCAACATACAAGTTTTTAGGGGTTATCAGCAAAAAGGCCTAGGTCCGGAAACCTGATAACCCTATACCCCTGGAAGCACAACACAAAGCCACCATGACAAGATGTATAAACCGTGCCCCCCGGGGGAGGGTACTTATCAAGTGGTAAATCACATTGGTGCTATTAACTCGTTTTGAGCTTAAGCCCACTTAAACATGTTTTCCTTAATGCTACAGATATTAATATGCCTAATAATATTCTTCAACCCTTAAAAATTCCAAATAGAAAAGTTTTGCTTAAACCATCAATAATATAAAATTGCCCTATTTTTCATTGCCTGTTCCACAAAAAAATAATTGATTAATAAGAAGCAATTATTTACTCATATATGTACATGCGAGTAAATATACATTCATTTGTATAGGAATACTTCATAAAACTCCCATTAATTCACCTAAGCCCAAGGGCGTATGCAAGTTTTTTAATTTCAATCATTTATATTAATGATACGCACACGTAAGTTTGCCTTATTTCTTCGGAGCAGAAACCATTATTATATTTTGTGATGATATTGGAAAATTTGGTCTTCATAAATATTTTATTTATTTATTTATTTTACACTTGATTAATTTCTAGAACGAAAATGGATATAAATTGAAAGAAGAAATCAGTTTATATTTTGTACGAGTATTTCTGTATTGTTTTCTAAGTTTTTAAAAAAGAGAAATCCAATATACTTGAAAGTTTTATTAATGCACTCATATTGAGTTTCCTTTTTAACAAGTTCTTATACATAAAGCTATTATTAATTTCGGGCGTGAATAGAAATGTGATGGCTTTATGCATGGAAAGAAATATTTACAGTTTTTGAAAGATTTTTTTTTTATATTAGAATCTTTAGCTGTTATAAAGTTTTTATAATTTTATCAATATTTAGAGTGTAATTTAAGCAAAGTTGACAAGAGACAATTCTTTGATATTTATCTATGGACAATCACCAAAATTAATTTGACTTTGATAGCCGTGCAATCTTGAATTCCCTGTGAAAATAGTGGCATTTCTTTTTGAGGAATGACATTTGTATTGCTTTTCAAATAACCGATAGCTAGTGTGTAAGCCAATTGTCAGTCAAAAATATATTTCATAATCTTATCGAAGTAAAAATGGAGTTAATTTATTCGTATTATATTTCCTTGATAAAGTAAATAATTATAAAAATAATTCTTATGACTTACCCTGTGCTCGAGCCAGCAACTTGCTGTATAATTTTGCACGCTGCCCACTTTTTTATCGTGTCCTTCTGCAGGAGCAACTAAATTATTTATTTTAAATAAAATGGTGAGCCTTAGAAAAGTAAGTAACTAAATACACCATACTCTAGATTGTTTTTTTCTTCTGGATAACATTTAATTAATGTCAGCAATTAACAAAATCAAAAAAATTAATACTTCGATAAATTGTATACAATTAGTAGTAAAAACTCGTAATACTTAATTATATTTTTCCACAGATGTGTTGACGAGAAAATTCATTTAAATAAAGAAACGATTTTCATTGATACGGTGAATTCAGAAAAACTTATGAAGAATAGAAATATGAAGATTTTATGTATGCAATGAAATTTTTTATTCTGCCAATGAAAATTTTCATGAATAAAATGAAGAACATTTAATTGAATCGTTTCATTGTCTCAATTAATGATTTTTATTTCAGTGTAGTAAAGTTTATACTTGCTGGTCCATGATATACAACTCATCATAGTAATTTGATAGCCGCAACTGAATAATTTATAAAAATAATGTGGCATACAACTATATTGTACTAGCCAGAGACAGCCAACATTAATTTTCCATATTGGGTAACCAGTTACAAACAAAAGATCTTCTTAGTTTTTAAATCTTCATTTGATATATAAATTTTATAATAATAAACTTTTTTTCCAAAGTAAGTTTCTCCTCAAATATTATTAAAATTGTTCGCTATATTCTCCAAACTAATTGTTAACAAAAAATTGTGAGCTTAGTTGTTGATATGCCAACCAAATCATCAGTAGACTTTAAACATCATGTTCCAAAATCGCTGAAGGTATATTGGTTAGCAGCAGTGAAATGCAGGAATGTAGACAGCTAAAGCCAAAACAAATATTCTAGTTCCCAGATATAGACTTATTTATATTTACTTATTTAATATCTAGCTTTTTAGTATATAATTACAAAATATTTCAATATTTATCCTTGTCGATGAAACAAACTAACTATTTAATAATGATGCCCGTAAAACATTAATTTACAATGCTTTCGCTTCACATTCCATTAAGGATTCTGCCATTCCTTATTACTCTGTTACTACTTCTCGTTAAAGCTTTTATTTTCGCTTCATTATTATGAACATTATGGTCAATGTCGTTCATTTACTTTTCATCGTCCATCATTATGGAATTGAGATACAGTTTTTCTTTTTTGTGGCAGAGCGAGGATACACATTAATATGAACATACACATCCCTAGATACACGTACATACATATATATCACACATACATATATCTATGTAGGAAGATGTTTTTCTTTTATTTCATTTATCAATCACTTACATGTCAATAATTTGAAAGCCTGAGAACAAAACGATACAAAGTTTCTCTTTTGTATGGCTACAAATTGAATGATGGCATCGAAACTAGATTTCTGAGAAGTTTTTTTTGAAATGGGATAAAATACTGTGTTCCTTTTTCTTTAATAGAAATTGTTTTATATGGTGTTAAAATGAATATATTGATTTTATTGAACTCTCACTGAATTTTAAGTTTGGAACTTTGCAACCGAAAATTAATCTAAATAATAAAGACTCAATCCAAAAAAAAAGAAAGATAATTTATCAAGGACTTACTGACCCTTTGCAATTATGAAAAACTGCTAATGTGTTTCTACTGACATTATGTTAAGTCATTAAGGTCATATTAAAAATATGCAATTGGCCATTAATATGTGGCATGAAGTTTTTCGCTACTGCAAATAAAAAACAGATTGGTTGCTGTAACCAAGCTTGCAACCAATCAAATTTTGTCGTTTAAAATAATTGATTGCTGCAGTACATAGATACGCTAAAAAGCATTATTCGATTGCAGAAAAATTAAATTTTATTTAAAACATAAATATGAAAACTTGAATGGTTTTATTGAAATTGTTGGTGCATTTGCTTAGCTTAGCTTTTTAGCTGAGGTGATCTGTGTCATTGCCACCCCCTTTGGACTGTCCTATTTTCGGTTAGAAGCTATTCTATATTCATGGAGTGAATTCTACTATACTTCACCTTATGGATTACAAATACACTGACCAAACTTTTGGTTTGGATACTTAATCATGCCTTTTTTTCTTTGACTGTAAAGTTGAGAATACAAAAGCACTCACAGGCGCATTTAAATATTCAGAATCATCGTCTTTATACGAATGTAAAAGGTCGGTCTTGTGGTGAGCAACCACATGTGGTCCTATATGGATTTTTTTTATATTTAATTGGTTTGGTTTTAAATAAATCGCATTGTTATATTTTTTCAATACTGCTTTGCAATTCTCTAGGATCACCCTCGTGTATTAATTTACGTTTATTTTTAATAAACAGACGTCTTGATAATAAAACTATTTCGAAACAATTTATTATTAATTTTCTTCTTAATGCACTGCAGAGTCTAGATGGGCGCAAAAAACAGGTAACAGAATCATAAATGCTTTAACAAACTGTAAACAAAAGCTCAACTTTTAATATAAGCAAAAGCACTGATTGACGTCGTTACTAACAATAGACTTTCATGAACTATTAACATTATGTCATAAACATGAAACCATTTATGCAAAGAAATCAAAAATAAAATGCACACATGTAGTACATAAGTGATTCCAAATATAAACGTTTGTATCCATCCATATGAATAGCTTAACTCACGTACACCATACATATAAATTTAAATACAGGTATCCCTTATAAAATGCGGAAAAAGGTTTCAAAAGTCCTCTTGTTAAGCGAACCTGCCTATATTTGATTAAATTACGCGGAAGTCATACTTGATGTCATATTTAAAATTATAGAATATATGGTGTAACATTATTTAGTTCTTTAATTAATTATGTAGAAAATTTATTTATTATGACAGTTTATTCCTGACATTTTTAACAAAAAATATTTTTTTATTAGTAAAATAAAGATTTTTTTAGAGAAATAACACTAAGGGAATTAATATCTTTTATAGCGATGTTTTTAAGTAGATGCTTTAATCATTAATTACCATTTCAATAATTGTTGTACCTTCACCGATGATTCTGTTAATGTTACCGACGAAAGGGGACGCTGTGTTGTACATTGGCATAGAAAAGTGACAATCACTGCCTATATTACTGAGTGACCAGCGATATGCCTCCATTGAGCATAAAGTTGTTGCATTTTGTATCAACAATGTAACGAAAATCCACTAAAATCGTGACCTGAAATGGTCACATTTTCCGGTAAATTTATTCAATTATTTGAGATTTATTTACAATTTCTATTTCCTTGATCATTCTTATATTAGATTTAAAGCAACCGTTGATATTTTCAATGATGGCTGCCACTACCGTAAAACATCGCGGAGGCTGATTCCTATAATCTTTAGACAAATAATAGACTCAAGCCGTCTCCGTTTCTAAAAAAAAGTGCAAAATTTTCTCATTCAAATTACTTAAGAAAAGTCATCCAAATAATAACTTCTTTCAACAAAATTACTATTGTTGTTATATTGTTGTATTTATAGTGAATTCACCCATGCCTTATTGATGTGCCAGGAATATTATGGTATTGAATTCATTTGGAAAGATTTACTCTCATCTTCCAATGACATATTATGACCGAGTACTGAAACTAGTTGTACCTTTCAATGCCATAAATATCAAATATGCTTAAGCATACACATCTAAAGCCTATTAAAAGCTATTTAGATAATATTTCGAATCGTATACATGCATATACGGGTACATATTAATTTGTTCTGTATTGTAAGCAACTGTTGCGAGATAGCCTCAGAAATGCCATAATGGCGCAGAGGCCTTCAATGTAAATGTTTTAAATAATTACTACAAATAAATTAATAGTTTCTAAATCTAAAAAAAATTGAGGCATTTCTTAGGTAATATTAAACAACAAGAAAATTTTATTTACCAATTTACTAATCTATTACAATTTAAATTATAATAAATTCGATGTATTAAATTGCTAGAATTTAATACATCGGCTTGAAAAAATTAAGTTTAAAAAGCCCTCGAAACAAAATGCTTGTTGCAACCATATCGCTCTAACTATGTGGAAACTACGATGCAGTGACAAACAGAAACACATATAGATACAAACGTTAAACTAACAGTCTCATACTAGAAATAGGTTATAGCTGTCAAAAATTTTAATTTTACTCATACACAAAATATGAAATGATTCAATGCAATACCACAATACCTTTGAATATAAGAAAACAGGATGATATGGGCCGTTCCAACACTGACTGTAAGCGTATACAAGACTTGGATTTTATAATCTGTAGGTTTCTATGATCTAACTGTAGTATATATCCCAGATTTACAAGAGTGAACCGAGTTAGAGTAACTTAGAATAAGACCGCAATATACGAGGGCTACTCGTATAGAAATAAGTATACACTTATATATGCGTACAAGGACTTAAATCATTTTAATACAAAGGAAAACAAATTAAATAAAACTGTATAGAGCAACTCCAAAATCAACAATTGTAGTACAAGTGTTACTAAATTGTGTGCTTTTGAAATATAGGGTGACTTTTTCATGAGTTTAACACAAAGCAAATTTTACTAGACACTCTCTTAGATTTCCATTACAAATCTGTACGATTAGTCGATTAGAATTACATTCGACATTATCTCAGAACATCTTTGAGCAAACAATGCGGATATCGGCTTACGCATCAGAACTTTTTATACCTTGTTTCATCAGATTTCTATAAAAAATTTCAGAATTTCGTACGACATACATACATATCTGTCAAAATTCGTGTTAAACACTTCATATATTTTTAAACACAACTCTCGGAGAATTCGTATACGACTCCGACTTTTCTGTCAACGTTGCTATCAGCAGACATCTGACAGACGTTGTACTAGTGTGCTGATTGGGTACATATAAACACATTTACACATATATGTACATATGTAAATTTTTTCATATTATTTTTAATATAGCGATCAGTTAGCAATATTTTACATGTACCTTCAGCATCCGAGTATGGCCTTAATTGCACAATCTCTCGCGAAGGGGAAAACTAAAGCAAAAGCAATTTTCGTATTGGTTTGATTGTAGGATGTGATTTTGTGTATTTCAAGGATTGTACGACATGCCATCCATATCAAACAAGTTGGAGAGAAAGTAATTGGTTCTCATATCACAATTCCTAATGATCCCAGTTCACGGCCCTTTCTCATATTCAACAAACCTGATTCGTATTGTTTTGACAGTTGTATGGTTTGTTATTGAGCGAGCAATATATTTATCGTTTTCAATGGATCCAGTTTCCTTGAATTAATTTTCGCAGATGTTATAGTTGCGACATCTATGTTATGATCTCTGCAAAAGTATATAGTTAGGCAAATAAATTACAATTATTTTTAAATATTTCAAACAGAAATTTAGTAAAATTGAATAATTGCATGTTTGCATGTCACCATTAAATAATTGGCATTTTTTTCATAATTGCAATTATTAAATATTTTTTAATAATGATTAAGGTAAAGATGTTATAGAAAATAATCACCTTTTGTAAACTTTGAATGAATTGAGCTAAAAATGGAAAAAAACGAATTTTCCACAAAGAAGCTGAATACAAAAATAGAATTTCTTATTGTTTTCCATTAAATTATTATTTGTGTTCTTCTAACAAGTGTTACTCAATGCAAAAGAACAACAAAAACACATATACATATATTCCTACACACACGCGCACACAAACACATACATATATAAGATATCCTTGTGTACTACTTAAGAGTGCCAATATTTGAAATAAATATTTTCGGAAAATCATTTTATGCCTCCAATATGTTTTGCTTTTTGCATAAAACTACGTGCTACTTCAACCATAATTTTTGTATTCAATTCAAAGACTATTTATCTTTATATAACTTTATATTATTATATCAAGTGATTTGTTTTATTTGAATGCCTTTTGAAATTGTGCCAAGAATGAGACAGATGTTGCAGCCCACCAAGTTAAACTGGGCAACTTGGAAGATCTTATCAAAATGTTAACGATAAATATTATGTGTTAAATCATTAAATCTTTTGCTAATTTGAAATGACTTTTAACGCTCTCCTTAGGAATGTTTTGCAGCAAATTTTATTAATACGTTAACAATAACCGGTAGAACCTTTTGCAAAATGTACTGCTTACGTAATAATAATAGAGCGAAAATCTTTTTATTTATTTTTTTATTTGATAACGAGAAGTATATAGGTTAGGTTAGGTTGATTGGAGGGGTGTGATAGCCTATGTCATACGACATACACTTAAGCCAGTGAAGGCTTGTTGTGCGCTCCCGTTAATTATCAAACACAAACTGCCAGAGTTCTGCGGCAGGATTCGAACCTGGGACCTTCGCACTATGAGTCTAGTACTATAACTTCACTCCTAATTTTCATATATGATTGAATTTTATTAAACTCTTACTTTGTATTTGGTGCTTTTTAAAAATAAACATACGAGGTGGCATGTCATAATTTCTAGTATCACAATGACCATGGGGATGCAGATGGTCTATATATAAAATAAATCTTGAGTGGAGGAAGTTCTTGCTTGTCACCAAGCGCCGGTTATGCAGGAAATCTTTAAAAGGTTAAATTTGATTTTAAAACACCATTATGGATTTCCTGTAAAACAGCCCTACGGCCCGGCACAATACTTTTATCCTCTGTGCTATTTTGAATACAGATGTCGCCTTATAGAGATCGTTTCTATTGCGGTAGTTTATTACGCAAAGTTTTCTGTATCAGGGGGCAAATTACGGCATTCGATATCGATCGAAATTTCAATGCAATTCAAGAAAATTTTGTTTGAAATTTCGATCGATATCGAATGCCGTAATTTGCCCCCAGGCTTTTTATAATAATATATGTATGTTAGATATAATATGTTATAATATGCATGAATATTACGCCTTTGTTTTCATGTATATATTTAAACTTTTAAAAGTGACATAATGTCCATTGCCGTTATGACACTATTTAGTGTGATAAATAATATGTGGTCACTGGACATTATGACATGCCACCATTATAGAAGTTTTCATGTCGTTTTCAAAACCAATTCTGAAAACATTGGTTTCTATGACACCCCTGATTATTGTCTGAATATTAAAATTTGTTTCGGTTGATTGAGCAAAATCTCCTTTGGCAATTTTTATTTATGAAAATATTTTTATTGTAGCAGCAGGTCTTTTTAATTGAAAGAAGTACTTTTTAGTTTAAATTTTCAATATTTTACCAGAATTTGTTAAAATATTAAAAAAAAAACTAAAAATATTTATTTGAATTAAAAAGACTGCTGCTAAAATAAAAATATTTTTATAACCCGAAGTAAGTTATTTTTATATGCAATTCCTATGGGAATGTAACATTCAGACAGAAGTCCGTACTAGGCTTTAAATGTTGATTTTCTTTGATCATTAATATATTTAATTTGAAGTAAAAGAAATCAATAGTAGTTACGGCTGGCGGCGCCAAAAACTAACTTAATTGCATTAGTTTTGTTATCTTTTAAAACACTACTATACCACGATTATTAACCGACTTCAAAAGAGGGGATATTTATCAATTCCTGTGAGTTTTCTTTATTTAATGTTTGTTTACGCACAACTTTATATTGAATGAATTGATTTCAAAATTTCTATTATTTTTTTATTTTTTTTATTTTTTAAATTTTTTTTTGAACATATGACCTACAATTTGCCCCTTACCGGTCCATAACTCCCCCATTTATGGACCGATTTTGAAAAAACTTTTCATATCTGAAAGTGCATTTTACTGTCTTTTTCACAGAAATTTAATTTGAGAAGGTATATCAATATTTCCCATCAATAAAATATAAACTAGAAATGGATTTTATCTGGTTTTGAACTAACCCATATTTGCTTAGGCTTTGCAATTTGTTCGATTGGCTCTTTGGATTAAAGGCGGTTATTTTCTACCAGAATTATGTATTGCATATTTACTTAATTGTGGAATACTCAGTTTCATAATTTTTTTTTTTACTACAGTGGAGAAAAATCTAGTCGCATAATTTGCAAGGCTTACAAGGCCAGCTTTTAACTTTTCTAATAAAATTTCTTAAATAAATAAAGAAATATTTGATGTGTGCCATCAAACCCATCATAAATTTAGGCTACATTTGTTACTATTTTCTTAAATGTGAAGCACATGGTAGACAAGTTAAAATATTTATACTGACTAACATAAATAATTATGCCATCAAATACAAGAGGAGGCAGAAAACACACAAAGTTTTATTAATTTATGTAAGTATGTACGTCTTTTCGTTCACATGCAGACAGCGTTATCACTTAAGAAAATTGTTTTAACTGCTGGAGCTCAAAAAGTTAAATTTTATATACATAATTTGCTTTTGTTGTTGCACGTATGTGGGTCTGTGTTGACATTTCATTAATATTTCCGTTTATTTATTCGGTTATGGTTTTCATGTTTTATTACGAGTGTTTTGGCAATGGCTGCAAAACTTTGCGAATGATTTATTTGCAGAAATCCTTAAATCAAAAAAAAAAATAATAATAATAATAATAAAAAGATATAGATATATATATATATATATATATATATATATATATATATATATATATATATATATATATATATATATATATATATATATATATATATATATATATATATATAGATATAGATATATATATACAGATATACATGTACATATACATATAAAAAACTAAAAGAACATTATTTATAAGGACTCAAAAAAATATTAAGTGAAATATTGTGCATGAATTGAAACATCTGTATAGAGAGAGGCTAAGGGATATGGTGCTACATTATGTAGCAGATATTTTTTTTAATAGTTTAACATTTAAGGGACCACCCCTACTCGAACAATGCATTGTGCTAAAACTAGGAGATACAGGGCGTAACTTCTATGGATAATCGATTTAAACTTTTGCACGCTAAAAGTGGCAGGAAAGACCTCTGCAGGCAAGTTATTCCACATACGAATTGCCCTGCTAAAGAATCGGCCCAAAATGGATAAGTTTTCAATGAAAAAAGTGTAGTTTATATAAAGGAGCATATTTTTGAATTTTTAATGAAGACTTTTACAAAAACTTAAGGAGGATGAGGAGATAAACCTCCAATTTTTGTGCGTTTGGCCTTTACTGTCTGCTAGGCTTTGGTCATCGATTATACAATAGTCTAAGTTAGCAACGGCTGATCTGAGGAGACTTAACTCTTTAATCAGCGGTAGTGGACGGCTCCAGTAGTGAACCTAAGAGAACTGTACAGCCATTCCTTTTTCTTTATCTACTCGTACATTTTAATTGTTGTCTCTTCTGTCTTGTTTGAGTCTTCTGTTTCCTGGGTTTGTCGGTTTTTAACCAATATATCCAATCAAGTGAAGAAAGGCTACCTCCTGAACACAACCTGATCCAACAATTTGTTTGTAACTTCTTAAGAAGCTAAATTAATAAGTGCATAGTTGGGGAGACATGAAAATGTACTGCCTTAAAAATGACTTCTATTCAAAAAATTTCTTAAAGTCGTACACTACCAAACAAATTTGCACTGTAGGGCATTTTTGTCAAAGAAAAAACTATTATGTCAAAGCCAAGATTTCACTTGTATTAGTCGATGATAAATTATGGTATTTAAAAAATAATTTTTCTTGCGAATTTTATTTTCGTTACATTAGAAAACAATGCAAAAACTTACAAAGTTTGAGTGAAATCGTTACTTTAAGAGTTTAATATTTCAGCAATAAGTAAAAAACAAAATATGTATGAAAAAAAAAACAGAAACGAATTGTGATAGAGAAATTCAATTTATTTAGTTTTCATGGTTATTTTTGTTTTTTATACATTAAGAGGATATTACAATAATGACCAAAAGTGGCACAATAAATATTTTTAATAGAAACTTTTTAAGATTTTCAAAATGAAATCTGTAAAGAAGATTTTTTTCATTTTCGTATGAAGAACAACAAAAAATAATTATCCTGATTAAATAATTTCACGAATAAAATAAGTAAATTTAATAAAACTACAGATCGTGTGCTCTAAATCGCATAACACACAATATGGCTTGGAAAATTCTAATTTCCTGGGATTTCGAGCGCAAGGCAAAAGGGAATTCGTTTGATATTTAACACGTAAAACATTTAAAAAAAGGTCAAAAATTATATTGTATGGAGTTCGACATTTGGCATCACAATCTGGACTTTTGCACAGACCCAATAAAAGGGTATTGAATTGGATACTTAATTTTTTACAAAACGACTTGTTACTCTTCAGACAATTTTCTTATGTGGTTGTATAAAAAATTTCCACAACAGATTACAAGTTGAGAATGATTGACATTTCGGTATTGTCCCACCTTATAGTGTTTTCATTACTGAAAAAAATATTGCCACAGTTATAGGGAATACATTTCACATGTTGCCGATGCCCTTGCAAAGTGATGCCTTTCGCTCAAAATAAAACAAAAATATTTATTGAAATATTTAATGTCCATTGATTGGTTGAATGGTATAATTGGCTGCTCCCACTGGAGATGAGCGATCAAGTAGAATCGAAAGATATCATTTTGACAAAAACCACTACTCATTCGAGTCAACCCATCAATGTCAGGACTCAAGTGTCACTCAGATTGACACTAGACCCTGTAGTATTTAGAAATCTAATAAGATCACCCAGACCCCTCACAACTCTCTCTATATCTCTCTCTCTCTCTCTCTCTCTTACAACTTCGCCAGGACATCCAACTAAAGTTTGCCCAGAATACTATGCCTTGGACAATACCATGGCGGGTATTCGCATAGAAGATGCAAAGCTGTCTTCTACCCTATGTGCCACAAAGCAACTATGGCAGAACACATTATAAGGGAGTCCCAGCCTCATAGCGTGTCTGCGTATCATCCACTGGCCCGTAATGTCCATATATTAAAATAAGCTCTGTGAAAAATGGCCTCAAACTGAAAAATTAATAAATCTGAAATATGTCCCCAAACAAAAAATGTTAATTTATCACAAAAATAAGAAAAGTGACCCTAACAATAAAGTTCTTGTTTTCAATGGGAAAGCTATGGGGCCATTTTTCCTAAAGCAGTCCAACTTTCAGGTAATTTTTATAAAGAGCTGCCGGTAATTAAATTTTCATAAATTAAACATTTTTCTTTATTTTTCTTTATAAAGATTTCCTCCATAGCCTCTCTTCGTTTTGGCGCAAGTATTTTTCTCTGTATGGTATTTCGAACATCGGTCTATCTTTTGTGTAGACGGCCTTTGTTCGGTCTCATTTTGCAATTTGAGGCCAATTTTTATTTTAAGGATATTTTTCCTCAAGCTGAAAATGCCCTCATAATTTTCTATTGAAAATAGTTTTTTGCACATCTTTCACCTTTCGTTTTTTAATCCGAATCTGGGGGATCATGTTGTATAAAGTTTTCACACAAAAAATGCGTCTGATATTGTAAAGGAAGAACTACTAGAAAAATTTGAAAAAAAGGATGGAAGTCAGTATTTAATTTATTCCATTCTTCAATTCAATTTTCAACTGAGAAAGAATACTTAAATTGCTTAGTAATAATGAGAGGAAGTTGCCCATTAATAGTTGCCCATTAAATGCCTACTTCTTCCGGCAGAGTTATTTATAATTTTTGTATACATTAAAAATGAATTATTATTAATACAGCGAAAAATTTCAAAGAATGATTTCTGTCAATAATTAATATTGAGTACTTCAACATAATTTATAGTGAATTTTGAATTAATGTACAGTTGATAAAATTTTAATTTCACTGTATGTATTCCACAATCTGTAATACTTTTTGCAATTGTTTCTCTTTCATTTAACTACCAAATACAAGTTTAATTTTTCTTCTGGTTTCCGTTAAGACCTCAAGTAGAAAAACCACTTAAAACAATAGTTGTTCTGGCTTAAAACATCAACAGCAGGGAAAACAAAATAAACTGTAATACATGTTCTCTCCTTACTTGCTAACTTGGTTGGATAATGGCTAGTGGGTAAGATTGCTTGGTTTGTTGATTGGCTTGTTTGCCACCGAGGTCCTTTTAAATGCAAAAACTATTCAGCTTCCATTATTATATAAATTGTCCCCTTCTCTTTCATATAATATTATATTATATATCGTGCCCTTAATTTGATTTGTTGCAATTTTTCAAAGTCTCTTATGCTGGCTTTAATTTTCTTTACTCATAAGACCACGGCGCTCCTTGGCAATTGTGTATTTGAGGATGAAGATTGTCATCATTGCATTCTCACATTTAGAATGTTGTGCTGTCTCAATAGCAATGCAAGTACATGTTGAAACAATGCCTTTAAGACGGAACGGAACTGAAATTTGTAATGATCCATCCATATGTATTTCTCTTCCTGTTTCCTATTGTTCCAGTTGCTGTGGCAACTCAACAAAAACATTAAACGTACTCAATGTAATCACAATAAATAATTGTAGCAATTGCATTTCAAGGAAATGTTCATTTGAAGAAAGCAAAATATATGTATGTATGTCAGTACATTTATTAATATTTTTTAATAAGAGATGAAATAAGAAAGAGTAGAAACAGGACTCCTAAGAGAAGGCAGCAATAGAAGGGAATAACTGAGGGAAAAAAGCACAATAAATAAAAAGACACAAAAATTGCCAACGAAATATGAGACGAAAGAGTAAATGAATTTTAATTTATGTTTTTATATACAAAAGGTCAAGGCCTATTTATGCATCTCTTTACATCTTTACGTTATGCATCTAACAAACTCTATACAGGGACAATTTCGGTTATGGTTTTTCCATATACATAGAATTTGACAATGTCACGACAGCTGTTGACTTGTATTGATCATATCCAATAGGATTTGCACAAAGTCTATTTACAAAGGCCATCATGGCTCTACATCAAACACAATAATACAAAAATAAATGATATTTTATTTGTGTCAAAAATTTTTCGACTTTCCGAAACAGCTGACTAAAGGTGGAGGTACATAACACACGTTACACGCGTGCGCTCTTTGAACGCGTTGTATACTTTTTACGTGTTACACGCGTCAAGTTACACAACACGCTTCATATTTGTTCATACTCAATCAACTGCTTCATAATATGAGCTGAGTAGCCGCCATTTTTAAACATGGCGCGTGAAAAGTTGAAAGTTAACGAACTTCAGGCGTTAGACGCGTTAAGCTCTAAACACATAGATGACAGCAGACTTCACGACTTCACGGCTTCAAATGCTGCCAACTTCAAATGCTGCTCTGCATTCAGCTTCATAATTATTTTAAAGACAGCAACAACATAATAATCAGCTGATGTGTATTTTAGCAATACAAATTACAAGGATGCCGCACATATATTTTATAATGAATAAAATTACATTTATTGATAAAAAATGTAATAATATCACGAAAAACTATAAAAACACATTAATTTATTTCTTTATTGTATTTTTGTAATGTTCCCGTCAAAATAGAAAATAGTCTAAGTTGACAGCAGCAGCAAATGCTGTTGTGCAGTCGTGCTGCTGTGCTGCCGTCAAAATAACCGTTTTCATGGATTTTATTTTTGACATATTGCTGCTTGATGTCTGCTGTCGTCTATGTGTTTAGAGCTTGAGACGCGTTGCCGACTTTTTTATGTACCTTGTTATATGAAAATACTCTAGTTCAACTTTTTTTGACAAAAGTCTACAACGCGCTGACGAGTGCTATGTACTTTTACCTTAAGACATAAGTTACCAAAAATGGAAAGTTCTCTACATATTATCTTTTTTTGCTACTGGTCGAAATATGATAAAACTAAGATAAGTTCTAATTTGAAGTAAACTATTCTCTTTTTACTATTGCTTACCATGCAACTAAAGTAACACTGCTTATGGTGGCAAGTTAAATTTGTAATAATATTGTCATTCATATAAAAGCAACTGCAAGAAATTTTCATTTTAGATTTTAACAGAAAAATTCGATTTTCAAATCGAATTTCCAACGTGAATTAGTAAAACATTACTATAATATTGCTTATAGTAAACACTTCTTTTGAAAAATCATAAAAATTTCGATAACGTAAATACTGATGTCGTAATATTAGAATCTGCCAATAATTCAAGTATTAGAGACTTTAAGACAAAAGTTACTGAAAGAAACAATGAGCCAAATGAATTTATGTATGTTGTCAGAATTTCCTATATTATAAGCTTTTATATTTTAATATTATAAGCTGTTATAACTTGAATTTTCCTTTGTTTGTTTGTAAAACACAATACAGTGCACTTAGAGGTTGAAGAAAACTGGTAAAAAATTATATGAAGAGACTTACATAGGCTAGAAAATCTAATTGTATCATTACTTCTAAAAATGTCGATCTTTAAATTAATTACTTAATCTAAAGTAAGATATCAAAAGTAACTAAAATATTCTAAAATTTTCATAATGATTTTTGTATAATACTTTTTCAAATCGCTAAAAAGGCACGGACACCGCTCTTATATTTTCGCATATTATGATTTAAGGTAAGCGAAACAAAAGTCGCAAATTACTGCTGGCAATGTAAAGGACTACTTTGTTATCACTTCAAATTTTTAACTGACTTCAAAATAGAAGTTATATTTTCGTCAATAAATATTTTTCTTTGCTCAGCGACTTTTTGTCATTTGTAGACCACAAGATGATCTCATTTTAACCAATATATGAGAGGACCAGGGTTAAATGTACATCCATATAAAATAATATTTAATAGTATTATAATCCTTTTAAGTTTTTTTTCATGTGGTTAATCCATATAAATAATCTTTATGATTTGCTCATTTTAAATTTTTTCCTATTTTTTTCTTATACTTCTTTCGTTGTCTCCAGCTGTCATTTTGCAATTAAGTGTTGCACAAGTAACTATGAATTCCTGTATTGTATATAAATAAAGGTGTAGCATATGCAAACTTGTATATTATATTAGTGTAGGGTTAAAATATTTGAAGCTATTTTGCAAATGCTGCGATGCAAGACCATTTACTCACGATTGCAAATTGGGGTATTATAAATCGCTTGCTAAAGAATACTCAATTTTTGTTCGATCTTCGAAAAGATTAAATACACATTAATTGTGAGCTTTAAAGAGACATCATCCAGGGCATGTGTGGGTAACATTTGAAAAATGCGCTGAATTTTTTAAGTATTTTTTCAAAAAACCAAAGCCATAAGAGATTCATAAACAGAGTAAATATAATTATAAATAACATATAAATATAAATATATTTTAGGTTTTACCTACAAATAGTGGTATAAATATGTAGAGTATAAATATGCTAGTGTAAAGTATAAATATGCTATTACATTTTGCAAATGCCATAATGCAAGAGCATTTGTATAAGATTCTGAATACTGCTATTAAGTTGTCAGCTTTAATTTTACATCGTTTGCTAAAACTTGTGTGCGTATAAAATATAGTTCATTTTAATTTAATTGTCTACTCCGAAATTAATACAAACATAAACATATGTTGCAATAATGTTGCTACTAAAATTATTATTTAGGTGGGTGGAATAGGTGTCATTAGGTGAATTTTGAGTACACTAATATATATATATATATATATATATATATATATATATATATATATATATATATATATATATATATATATATATGTGTGTGTGTGTGTGTGTGTGTGTGTGTGTGTGTGTGTGGGGGGGGGGGGTGTTTGTGTTTTTGGGTCAGGAGTCAGACCAAAGTAAAAAAATCATGTATTTCTGAATTAACATAGATGGCTTGTGAATATATATTTTTTTACTCACGGACTTTTACAATATAAGAGTGTCGCAACCCTGCTCCAACTGATTATACTAACAACCAATATATGGCACTTAAAACCTTTTTAGACAACGTTATATAATATGCTGCTACACATAAATGTTTTGTTAATTAAACCAACATAATTTACGTAAACATGCATTAGCTAAAACATACATACAAAACCAAAAGTATAACAAACTTAAAAGTCTTTTAACAAATTCAAATGTGAAAACCTGGATTTATCTATAATTTACTTCAAATTTGAAATGGCTAACAAAATTGCATGAACAGAGTGTGCAACTTTTAAAAACTTTTCAGCCTTCTGTTGTGGAAACAAATAAAACATACAGTTTGCCAACGACATGCTTTCGCTTTTATGCTTATATGATGATGCGACCAAAAACCAACAAGATGTAATTCTTTTACAAGTTATATAATAAAACAGCATAATGGCTGTAAATTGTTTTGCATTAATTAGAATTTTAAAAACTTCAACATTTAGTTTAAAATACCCTATACTGAAAAAGCAACAATTGGGGGCAAAATTATGGCCCTCTAACAATTTCTAGTGTTGGTGCGAAATGTAAATAAGTCCAATGAAAATAGTTAGGTGGAAAAGAGGAGACGATTAATCTAATGTCAAAGAACCAACATACATATTGGCTTGTAAAGCGGTCATGAAAACCAAAAATCTATAACCCTATAGGAACTCCGTGCCATGAAAGAATTTTCTCGATTCTTTCCAGCGAATACCCTTGAGGTGGTTTATGTCCGGTAAAGTGTCATCCGCAAGAAATCGGTATGTCGCTGCACAAAATTTGGGCTATGATAGAGGAAGTGTTCCACTGTCTCATTGTCCTCCGAACATGTCATCTAGTCATTCTCCTGCTCAGGGTAAATCCAATGCAGATGTGTTCGTAAGTTAGAATATCCCATCGAGGCAGCAATAAACTAACTTAACTCTGATTTCCTCGTCTTATATTCGCGTCGTTGGTCTCATTACACATTGGTTATATCACCCATAGTTCCGCTATTCCTCAGTATCCTGTGGGCAAATTTTGACCAACTTTGCACCTCGGGTCTCTCAGCCTCAAAGGTATTCCAATGACAAGGATCTCTGTCTGCTACGTTCTGGCCCTGATCACCAGGCTGTTAGCATGTTCCCAGTGATAATAACTAAAAGTAATTTTTAAAGAATGATATTTTGCAAGAAGTTGCTTCAAAAATATCAATTTGAATGGATGTATGCCATGAATTTTTTTTAAATGAAACTTGTTGCAAGCAGGGATGTAGGTATAAGTGTCGCAATGCAATGGGTAGATGCTATTAAATAAATATTTTTCTTCAATTAAGCCATTTAATTGAAGATTTAATTGTGCTTAAAATAAAATTTTATTAAAAGGAAGTCTTGTGTGAAGTAACCCAGTGAAGAAAATGGAAGTTATTCTTTAGAAATTATATTTTCACTGTTTCCAAAGTAACTGCTGGTACGTGACTTGACTTCCTTGGATCCAAATTTCTTTCACAAATTTGCTAAAATCAATTTTCAAATACTTTCTTTTTATAAATAAAAGATAGTTATCTCTTTAAAACTATGTAAAAACATAATTTTTCTTCCAACAATAATGATAAAATTGCTTTCACACAAGAAAAAAGAATTTGTCCGCCTTACAGTTTTAAAGTTTTTTGCCAGAGGCAAATAAATTATACTAATTTAAAATAAATAGTTTCCTTGCAAAATGCATTGAAAAAAATGTTTGTTGTGGCTTTAGCTCTTCATATGCCGACATTTCATTGGTTGCTAAAACCAAATCATCAGTGAAGTTTAAGCAGTTTGATAACATTCAACCTCGTATGTTTATGCCACATAAAACAAATACAATATGAGAATTTCAATATTGCATATGAATAACAACAAATACATAATCATAGTAGGCTTAGAATGTTTTTATATAAACAAACATTTTTTTCAATGCATTTTGCAAAAAAAAAACTAATTGTTTCTAACGATTGGTCGGGATATTCTCCCGAATAATACATTTCAATATTAAGTATTTATAAATAGTTTCCTTTTCTGTTAACATAATGAAGATAAATTCGAAATCGGTGAATAGGAATCGAAATAAGGAACATCGTGTAAACTTTTCGAGTTTGCACTACTTTTTCATGACTTCTTTGAACTTTTTTTTTACTGGGTAAGGCCTGACGTTCCCTTATTTACACGAACAAAACACTTTTTCAAACTAAACTTTTCTAAGCTCCAGTATATAATTAAAACGAAATATAGTGCAGAATTATTATCTTCTATTGTTCTATACAAAACAAAATTTTATCAACATCCCCCATTATTTTCTTTTTGGACTCTATTATAAAAATCACATTTAGTTTAACATATGTATGTGGGAAATTTTCTTTCAGTTTACGGTTTGTTGTTGTTCACTTTGTTGTTTTTATTGTTTAGAGACAAAAGACACAAAATGGAATTTATAGTTACCTTTGCCCCACATTTATTTTGTTCTTCATGCCGCTTAGTAATATGAACCTCAGATTGTAGCAGATTGTTTCGTAAATTGCTGCTATAATTGTAACAGCTTTCTTTGTGCGGCAAAACAAACACAACAACTTCTAAATTAAAATTAAACTCCACTCTACAATAGCAACAAGAGAGAAAGCATTGCAACAGTTTTGTGGAAAAGATAAATATATTTTAAATTCAAATCTAACCTAGACGCTAAACGAAAAGAGCATAATTAAATGTGGTTTAATGATAAAATTCAAAAGCTACTATTAATGGTTATAAATAATTCAACAAAATTTAATTAAATACTATAAAATTAAAAAGCATTAACATTAGCAATTTAGCATTATTTATGGTCGAAATTCATTCAAAGAAAACAAACAGCTCAAGTACTGTAAATTTATGTATATAATTTAAAGCACATGTTGCAAATAGAAGTACAATTTAAGTCCAATTTTTGGTTTTTAGCTCGAAAAAATCTTAAAATTTAAAAAAATTTTATTTAAATTATAGAAAACGATACTTTACACTCTTCTTTTATAAAGTTAACAAACACAAACTGCGAAGCTACTTGCCTTCCTGCAGAAACACCCCGGGTCTTTAGCAGGAATCAAATTTGCGATCTTGGAACTAGCTACTACCCTACAAAGGCAACATGAACACGTTGTAAGTAGGGATTCAATAGCGTTTTCGAGACATCGAAAAAAATTAATAATCGATTAGTAAAAATGGATTTTCGCACGATAAATATCGATGTTGTTGGTGATAGAAGATAAGTGCAACAATGTTTTTCTAATGTTTCCCCATCATTATATGATTTACAAATGAGGTTTATGATAAAAGATTTAAATAATGCAATTCGAAGCAGCTTATTTCTTCCGTGAGTGATAGTTTCTTCAACTTCCGATAAAAAAAAAACTTTTGCTAGTTAATTATGGGAAGTTGTACCATTTAAAAGATATATTTCATGTGCTCTCATATTTAAAAAAAAATGTGACAGGAAGAGACAGGTACATCAGTACTTACTTCCGTTTCAGTAATATTTGATGTTGCCTGTATACAGTGAATTTCGGTTATAATGTACACCGGTTATAATGAACTTTAGCATATAACGAACAACTTCTCCAGTACCAACGGTTGTAACGAAAATTTACATTCACACGTGAACTATTTTTGAAGTATCAAATACAAAACTGCTTGTAAATTTATACGCTTTTAATGAACAAAAATCGCTGAGCCGTTTAAATAATTATTTCCCAGTAAAACTATAAAATAAAATAAATTTTTTAAGCCGTGCAAAGCAATATTAAAAAAAATACAATTTATCACCATTCTATATCTTATAAACAAATCGAAAAATAAGAATGTTATTCACTTTTATTTATTTGAAAAAATATAAATATAAATATTTGCACCGGTTATAATGAACTTCCTCCATAATGAACAAAATTGCCCCGTCCCATTTAGTTCATTACAAATAAACTCCATTGTACAAGAATTTCCGAAACTTCGTTGTTAATATATGAGTAGATGTTCGACACTTTTTCTTTCAATGTATCGTCCATCAAAGCATTTATTTTAGTATCGAAGTTTGAAAAATGTAATAAAATATTTTATAATAGATACTTTTTGTAAAAGTTCCTTTTCATATGAATAACTTTTTGTAGAAAGCACTTTTAAAAGGTATTTTTTCTAAAAGACACATATATTTTTTATGAAAAATAATTTTTATAACAGATATTTTTTATTAAAATTACTTTTTATAAAAGGTATTTTTTATAAAAGCTACTTTGTATAAAAGGTACTTTTTATAAAAAGTACTTTTTATAAGAGGTAATTTTAAAAAAAGTTACTTTTTATAAAAGATACTTTTTATAAAACGCACATTTTATAAAAGTAACTTTTTAAAAAAAGCACTTTTAAGGAAGGTTCTTTTTATAAAAGATACCTTTTATAAAAGGTACTTTTTATAAAAGGTACTTCTTATAAAAGGTATTTTTATAAAAGGTAGTTTTTATAGAAGGTATCTTTTATAAAAAGCACTTTTTATAAAAGTTTAGTTTTATGAAAGTTGCTTTTCATAAAAGGCACTTTATAAAAGGCACTTTTTAAAGAGGTTTCTTTTTATAAAAGTTACCTTTTATAAAAGGTACTTTTTACAAAAACTATTTTTTATAAATGATAGTTTCTATAAAAGGTACTTTTCATAAAAGGTACTTTTCATAAAATGTACTTATTATAAATGGTGCTTTTACTAACTGGCATAAAAGTTACTTTTTTATAAAACCTTATTTATGTAAAACCTACTCTTAATAAAACTTATTTGTTTTATTAAATGCAGCTTTTATAAATATGCTATCAATATAATATGAAGATACAATTAAAATATTTTTAAGACATCATTTTATAACTAACAAAGCTAAATAGTAACTTGTATGTTGCTCGAATACTCCCTCATAGACAACCAGTCCAGTAAACAAGCTCTGCCAACATGTGTTCTACCACTGGCTTGCACTTATGGTAACAAATTTTAATTAAATTTATAAGAAAAAGCCATATTTATACAGCATATACGAATATATGCATATTGTTGTTGTTGTATTTCTTTATATCCTTTACAAAAGATATGTGTTATTTTAGTCATTAAATGGAGTGCAACAAGTTGTAGTAGATTGAATAGATATTCTAATATTCATTAAGAACTTTTCATTAAATTATTGATGAAGGACTTTACGACTTAATGTTTTTGATTTTGTTTTTTTTTTCATTAAATTTCCTTTGAAATACTGAAATTTATTCTATTTTAATACTGCCAAAAATAAAATAAAATAATATTCTTAGATCTTAGCCAATAAGTGAGATTATTTATATATGGAAGTGTGATACATGACAAAAATTAAAGTCAACTTAAACATCATTTATTTAGATTGATGTCATTAAATAATTACAGAGTAGAGTGGAGCAGTTTATATTAGTAATTGACACAATTCATTTTTTAAGAGCACTAAATATAATTGCTAACAACATACAACAACTAATTAAGAATATTGTTTAAAAGAACCATCTTGGAAAACCCTTTAAAAAAATTTCATATACTCGTATATTGAAATTAATATTCAACTGTAAAATTTCTGCTGTTAAACTTAATTTCACTGACTCTGTAAATATTTAACAGTCGGTTTAGCAGAATGTGTCTCTACTTAAAATTAGGAGGTGAGTTCCTAATGTATATATGTAAGACTTCACATACAGGTGGCGCGTTAATACATTTAGTTGATTAAAACAACTGTGATTTCAATTTTTAATTCAATTCAAGTTTTATGAACCAAATCAAATATATTAAGGACACTTATAATGCAAAATGAATAAAAGTGCAACGATTTTTATCAACGCAAATATAAAACGCATTTACAATATGTTTCATTGGCACCAAACAATAATGAAAACTGGTTGTTTATAATTGTTCAGTCGCAAATTAAAATTATTTATTTGTATTTATTTATTTGTAATGTGTTTCATTATTAGAAATGACAGAAAAAGTAAATTTGTCTGCTAACTGGGCTAACACGCGCAGGTTTTCGAAGCCACCACTCAGGATTTTTTTTCAAACCTCATTACTATTCAAATCAAAACTGTGGAAGAATATTGCGTGAATATTTTCTTAAGTAATAAACTCGATTGCAAATGAAGCATGTGCGCTAGCAGATTAATTTACTTTTTTGTTTTTTCTATTCATGAAACACATTTAAAAAGAAATACACATTCTCTAATGAGATTTGAGTTCGAGACGATAAAGAAAATATATGTTCATTTGGGTTGACAATATCATGACTTTACTGCTTAAGTAAGATCATTATTGAATTTGACTTCGTCATTAAAATTAAATCTTAAAATTTTATAATCTTTAGAAGTGACATCACAAATTGAGAACAAAATCATCTTTACAACAGCCATTCAACTTAAGCAAAGGCAGTTAAAAAGAACACTTCTCCTGTAAAGTTTTCCCTTAAGCTTTTTTGGGGGATTAGGGTACAATATACGCATACATTCATTTCCACTAAAATACACTCATCAGTAAGGCAAAGATTTTGACACCTAAGCCCCATATTTATATTTCTAACTAAAGAATAATATAAAGTAAAATTATTTATTGTTATAGCAGAAAAAACTCTAGTAATAAAATTCATTAATTTATATATAATATAAATGAGCTGATGTCGAGCTAAATTTCTTCTTAGAAATTTAGCTGTTTTCGCGCTAAAATGCAAAAGCCTCTAAACATAAGCTCTCCATTTTTCGCAATCACGGTTCTAAGAAGAGTGGTAGATGATCTTATGCTGATGTCCAAAAGTATCATTCCTGAGTGCTCAGTGCAGCTAGACATGTTTTACTAAAAAAAAATTTTGAAGTTTTAAAATAAAATCGTAAAAATTTCCAACAAAAATCTTCTTGGAGTGCAATGCAGCTAGACATATGTCCCTAAACATTAAAAAAAAAATTAAAATAAAAACTTTAAGATTTCTGGAAAAAAAATAATCCAAAGCTCATCATACGAAAAATTAAAAATTTTATGGGACAAACAATATAAATGTAAAAATAAAATAATTTTTCATCTAGTAGGCCACAGTGGGCCAATTTCGAAACCATTCAAATAATTTTAACAACATTTCGCTTAAAGTAGAAGCCAAGAACGAAGGAAAATTGACCTTAAAAAATTACAATCCTCGATATTTAATTCAAATGTATACGTAAAAGATATGCATTGGAAAAAAACCATGACTGATGAAATTTTTTGGCTGTATAAAATAACGCCCAAATAAATAACATCCATTAATAAAAATTAATTAACTTGAAACAATTTTCATACATTGCATTATGAAATAAGTCGTAATTTTTGTGGATTTTTTTTACAATTTTTTACGCATACTAGTACATATTTTAATTTTTTAATGATTTCATTTCATGAAAATTATTACAATAAAATAAACCAAAATTTTTTTTTGAAAATGTGTAGCACCAGCGGAATCAAATTGAAAATTTTACTGCTATAAGTAAATGCAACTTTTTTATGAATATCGAAGTCGAAGTTCATTAGTGATTTCATATAAAAATCGCAAAAATTCAAAAGCTTATTTGTTGTACATATATTAAGCTTTTTATATGCCTGCATTTCGTTTGAACTAATGGCAAAATATCAATTGACTTTAACCATTCTGTTTGGAAAACGTTTTATATTTATATGAGAATTTCAAAAATTCAATTATACATATTTTTATTTGGAAAAATAGTGTTATTAGCATAAAGTCTTTTAGAACGTAAATCACCGTTTTTTCCTAATTTCACAATTTTTCAATCTTGTTTAAAATGAAATTCGAGACAATTTTTTTTTTCTTCCTTTTAAATTGTGTTTTATTGAAATTATTTTTTACAAATAAAATTTAAATACACTAATTATAAATTTACAATTGAAAAATTTTTATTAAACTTAAATAGGACTTTGAAGAGTGATCGTTTAGTTAATTTTTTTTTTAAGTTATTATAATGAAATATTGCACATACTTAACAATTGCTTATATTTATAAAATGGATCAACAATTAGTTATAATTAATAATTTAGTCATACATATATACAATTTCATTGTTTGCATTAATTTATTGATAAGTATTTTATTAAATAAACTTCAAAAAGCTTTCAATGACTATCATAAGAATTTTATGTTAAGGATTTTGTTAGATTTTGTTTAGTCTTAACTTTTAAGAAAATGGACGTGGTGCTTATTAATTTCTATTATATTTTATAATATTTTAGATTTAGTTGAAAATATTTTTATAAAATAATACAAGGCATTTGAAAATAGTTTTCACATAGAAAAAAAATTTTATAAATTAATTAGAAAATATTCTTAAAGGCAAATAAATATGTTTAGGTATCTTTAATTGTAGTTGTAAATATCAAATAACTGTGCAATTAATTATAGTCAAGTATTCGAACAAATTCTATCCACAATAAATGGACAGACAGTAGTTGGGGAATTTTTTTACTCGTAGGTTTAATTACTTATACTCTAAAAGCTTTAGGAGTGAAATAGTAAGAAAGAGACAAACAGAGAAAAAAACCAAATGAGTGAAGACCCTTGTTGTGTTTTGGATAAAAAAAGCTCTATTATTTCGTCTTATTTCGTATTAAGCTCTGCTTCAATTCCACCTGTATGAATTTCATAATAAGAATTATGGCCGGGATTGTTTTGTAATATTAATTGTTTGGTTTTGAATTTATTTC
Source organism: Germaria angustata (assembly GCA_963681545.1). Classification (NCBI taxonomy): domain Eukaryota; kingdom Metazoa; phylum Arthropoda; class Insecta; order Diptera; family Tachinidae; genus Germaria; species Germaria angustata. Next base: position 94,140,525 of record OY812999.1, on the reverse strand, counting down.
AATGATTTAAATATTTTTATTTTGTTTAGCATTTATGTTCTTAACTTTGTTAATTTCTAGTTTTATTTATTCTCTGACGTTCCTGCAAATATTCACAAATTGATGAGTATTTCTGCTGTCGTGCCACTTGAAGAGCAGTTAAGCCATCGTTGTTTGTTTGATTAATATCAGCTCCAGCCGCTATTAATTGTTTCACAACTGTCATATGACCAAACATAGCAGCAGCGTGTAAAGCAGTCTCGCCATTCTGGAAAAAAATATGAATAGTTTCAGACAAAAATTATATTGAAATGCGATATATATTATAATTGAACATTTTAAGTGGATTTTTGAGAGTAATATTTTCTACCCGTGATTGCAATGTTGATACAGTTGTACTCTTTTTGTTCCCCGTTACATTTGAAAAATACTATGATACATAAATCATACGTGGTACTATTGAGAAATATTCCCAGTCTTAGTAATTTTACATATTAAACTCATGATTGTACTCTGCAGGCAATGGGACTTGAAATTTCGCGACACTTTAAAGTTTTAAAAGTAAAACCTTTCAACTGGACCATTGAACTGGATTCAATAAATAGAATAAATATAAGCAATTTTCATTTTCCTCAAATAATACCCACAGTGCACCAAATTACTTGGGTGTGTCCTTCAGGAACTGCTGAGCGATATACATATATCTTCGTTAATAAAAATTCCACACACAAAAAGTCGTACCGCGATACACCGCAAATAAAGTGAGGGCCAAAATTCTCGAAGACCGAGGAACAAGTACAAGCTTTGTTACACTTAGGAAATAAACTGACCTTCGTAGACTAGTAGGTAGTGTACTAGACTCGTAGTGCGAAGGTCCCAGGTTCGAATCCTGCCGCAGAACTCTGGCAGTTTGTGTTTGATAAATAAAGGGAGCGCCTTCACTGGCTTAAGTGTATGTCGTATAACATGGGCTATCACACCCCTCCAATCAACCTAACCTAACCTAACCTAGGAAATAACTACGATGACGCAGGAGTTATTCTTCGGTTCACAGGTTCTTTACAACAGAAGTAAATTTTTTAATAAATACATTCAAGGAGTAGCAATATCTATTCAATAGATATTAATTAATCAATTAAATTTAAAAAAGTACAATTTTACAAATCTATTGGTATACTTCTAAAATACAATTTTCTATACTTCTTTACCACATACAACAATACTCGTAAAACATAAGAAAACTTCCTAATATGAGCATAACTTTTCATAGAAAGTTTTTAATAAAATCCAGCAGGAAAGCCATCGTATGAAAAGGTACTTATAATTTGTTGAAAATACAACTGCCACAGTTTGAACACTCTGTTTTAATTTTTTAGTGTAAAATATTATAGTCAAAGTTAAAAAAAAAAATGAAGAAAAAACTAAAACTCAATTCAAATAAGGAAAATTCAATTTGCAGTGTGAACGTTGTGTGAAAATCATTAATACCATAAAATTTTTTTTTGTGATGTGAAAAGAGTTTAATTTTTTTCGTACAAGCCAAAACTCTACTCAATTTAAAATTTGTTTCCAATAATCTATGATAATTGAAATCTTTTATTATTTTCCTAACTATTTATAAGTCTATTTATGCTCTGTATATTGAAAAATTTAGAACATGACTGCGTTAAGACCATTATAATTTTTTTTGACTTTTTTTATATAACACCAACATATTGGGCTAAAAGCCATAATATAATCATCACCATCATATGTCCATATGTCATCGCTATACCATTCCCTTCTTATATTAAAGCTATAAAAATATCGACAGTACTATTGATGGTATCGATAGTTTTATAACAAGCTATCGAAAGTACAAAATGGGGCTACTATCGTTAGTTTTACAATCGGTATTTTCGATAGTTTTTTTTATAAAACTATCGCAACATTCAATATTCTCGATAGCTTGCTATAAAATTAACAAATACTATCGATAACGATGCCACACACATACATATAATCGCAAGAATTATTTTTTTATGTAAAATTTTCTTCACAAAGCACAACATCATAATTTTTAAAAATCCTTTATAGCTTCTGATATCTCATAAAATTCTTTTCTTTACCATATTTTATTTTTACCTACCGGCAATAAAGTTAAATTTGGTCGATGTTTTAATAACTCTGTTACCACAGCGGCATGACCCTTATGGGCTGCTTTAAATAATGGTGTAGCACCATCACATCTAACAGCATCAATATTCGCACCGTTTTGTAATAAAACCTTACAGATATGATCGTGACCCATTTGGGCCGCAATCCACAAGGGTGTGGCGCCATCTATGCGCTTAGTGTCAGGATAAGCACCAGCTGTTAAAAGTAAAGATAACACTGTGCGATGACCGTTTTGGGCCGCAATGAAAACTGGTGTAGCACGATCCTTAATAAAATAGGTTTTTTTAATTACCATATAATCAGCAGTTTTTTTTTAAACCCACTCACCTTCATACAAGCATTAACATTGGCACCACAATCTAATAACTCCTTAACTAATTTAACATGACCACCCTGGGCCGCCACAAACAAAGGTGTACCGCCATCCTAATGAAAAATGAAAAACATGTATAAACCATTATAGATATTAGCCAACTATACATTATACTAACCACTGATGGAGTATCTACGCTTGCACCGGCTTTTATTAATATTTTCACCACATCCAAATAGCCGCCCTGGGCAGCAAAAAATAATGGTGTGGTCCCAGTAGCCCTTCTGCTATTCGGATCTGCACCTTGTTCCAATAACTCCAAGACACATGTGGTATGACCACCAGCGGCTGACAATATCAGGGGAGTAGTGCCATCCTGCAGTTATTTAGAAAAATAATGTTTGTTTTATGACTAGCAATTAATTATAAATAATTTAGAATTATTGTTCCCAGCAATTGTTTTATTGCTTTCATAAATTGTTTTGATAACCCAAATTTAAAAAAGTGAAAACACTAAACCTGGCCAGGAATTAATATGGCATGTACTAATTTGTTAACAAAGACATGCCATAAAGGAAATCGCAAATATATTGGAATAAAAAGTTGAATTTAACACGAAAAAATTTTTAAATGTTGCACGATTTCTGGATGTTTGTATAGAAATATTATTAATATTATTATTTTGTTGTATAACAGTTATGTTTTTTATTATAACACTTTTATTTATTTTATAATGGTTTAATTATTATATTATAATTTAAAATGAGAGTAAAAATTCAATGAAACAAAAAGAAAATTAAGTTCAAAAGGCGACAAAATTGTTTTATATTAAAAATATATATTAACGGTCGTATTAAGAAGAAATTTACAGCAGCTTCACAAACTATTGCTAGAAAAAATTTGCATTCAAAAGCAATAATTTTACAAAATCCCTAAAGTAAACTTTTGCCTACTTTAAGCCTATTTTGAGTTTATGTTTTCAACACAATATTTTTGTACCCCAAATATCTTTATTAATGCAACTCATAGCGCTTCATGAAACACCTTAAATTAAAGCCTAAAGTTTTTTCTATTACTAGTGATGTACAAAAAGCTGAAGACTATCGAATAAAAAAAGTCTAGTGAATTCCTCTACACCCATTATACATATTTTTTGTTGTTTCTACTACTACTTATAGGATTTGAATATAGTTAATTTTATTTCATTATAATATATTTTCTACATATTTAACAATTCGATTGAGGTTAGGTTGATTGGAGGGGTGTGAAAAGCCCGTGTCATACGACATGCACTTAGGCCAGTGAAGCCTTGTTGTGTGCTCCATTTAATTATCAGACACAAACTGCCAAAGTTCTGCGGCAGGATTCGGAACCTGGGACCTTCGCACTACGAGTCTAGTACACTACCTACTAGTCTACGAAGGTCACAATTCGATTGTAGTTTTAATCGCTTTTGTGCATCATAGGCTACAAGGTGGCGCAGTTGTAATGTTATAATTTGAATTGGCTGCCATTTTTACAGATGGCACCAAATGCCATATTGCTTTAGCTCATAAATATGCCAAAGCTTTATTTTGGTATTTTATTCCATTATTTATTTTTATAATTTTTTTTTTTTTCTTTTCAAAAGTGGAACTGCCCCTTGTTGAAATTTTTCATTTAGACCTTTAACTGTTAAAACCCTTCATTAGCATACAAAAATATATTGTGATTTAAATAATTTTTTTTAGGTTTCAATTAAGTAGAAATAAATATTTTATTCTAAAAAAAACATATACTTTTAAGACGATTTCATTTTAACAATTTTGTCAGTTTTTTCTCAAAAAATTTTACGATTTTACACCTAATTTGTCTGGCAACTTTGTTTCCTATCATTCTTTGCTTTACAGTCAGTCGAACACCTCCTCTTCCATTGCTTTGAACTTTCTAAGGAAAGATAGGCTTACTTAGCCAGCTCCTTGGTATAATATCTAGCAGAAATATCAGGGCATCAAGTCGATAAATTCATTTTTCGCGACCTCCTGCTGGCTTAACACCTAATTGATTGAGGACACTTTCATTCTACCTCCATCTCTTCATGCAACAAAACGATCAATCAGTAGCCAAGTGGACCAGTTTATTTTTGAAAACAAACTGGCATAATGTAAAACAGCTTCCTCCCGATAAAATATTCTCATTAAACAGTGTTCGAATAGTTTTCTTTTTTTGTATAACAGTTTTTATTTTATCTAAGGATTTGAAAATACCTCTTGATAAGAACTAAAATCCTTAACAAAATTAAAATTATATTCTGCATTTAGAGAATTTCGGGGCCTGTACGTACATATATAACACTTAAATTTTTATACCAGAATTTTTAAAAATTAATATACGAACTAAAAAATTATAAATGAAAGTTGTGCATTTTCTTCTAAACATTTTTGTTTATGTTTTTTATGGCAATTCTTCAACATGTACAACAGCAGTGTGCAGAAATAGCAAATTCCGGTGAGCTTTCGTGAAGTGAACTTGATTTTTAGCACAATTAATAAGCCGATAGCCTGTAGTAGCTAGTGCTTTTGTATATTATTTATTATAGTTTTAATTATAATAAATTTGAAATAAATAAATAAATAAATAAATAGCACAATTAAATTTATAAAATGTATTATAAGATTGAAGATCAACATTAATTGATACTCTTAAGTTGCTGCTGTTATTATTTATTAATTTAAATTTTTTATAAAAAATTATTATAAATTTTTTGTTGCTACAGGCAAATAAATTGAATTTTGAGAAACATAATATGCCATCAAATAAACCGCAATTATGTTTAGATTACGACAATGTATGTGTGAATAATATCAAATTAAATTTTTCAAATATTATGTAATTGATATAACAATAAATTTCAAAACCCCAAAATGAAATTTAATGCAAAAATAGCAAAACAAAATTCGAATAAATGTACGAGTAAAATATGAAAACCTCAGCCAAGATTCAACATGGTATGTACAAATTTACTTGCCAAGAGAAAGAAAAAAATGCGGCCGTAAACATGAATATGTGATGGAATTGGTTGAGCTACACATTGGTTCGTATTTACATTTGATCCAGTCACATGGCCCGTCTCAACAAAATTGTACTTGGAATGAAAATCAGATATTAACGCTTCACTCTGACCATATTTCACATTTGAAATTTTGCATTTATATCTATATAAAACAATTATCTTGTGGACACGTCTGGAGAAATTTATTTGCATAAATAACAGCAAATTTTCTCTTAAATTACGGCATTCAATATAGATCGAAATTTAAATTTTTTGATCGATATCGAATACGGTAATTTCCATAAATTTTTATTTCAGTTCGCCACAGGCCAGTAGATAGACCTCCTTCGATACTTCCCTATTCACGCCAATGCAGTACGCAGAAATAAGTCAGCCACAAAAGCCGACTATTATCGCCAGGAAGAAGTGATAGAGGTGTACACCCATGAATCCAATTCAGGAGAGTACCTCGCTCTCGGACAAGAATAAAGTTTAGGCTCCTGCATCAAGCCAGCATGCTTCAGCTCGAAATATCGGCAATTAAAAGGGGCGGCCAACTGCTGCTACAGAATATTTAGTGATAATATTAAAATTTGTACCAGCAGTAAGGCTGCGTTAATGCCCTTTCAACTGAGCTAGTATTGATGAGCTGGCCAGGGAAGAGGCTTGCTTGTCATAGGTTGTACTGATGCTTCCCAGCACACGCCAAAAGATTGAATATTCCCCTTAAATGACTTCTGTAGCAGTTGTCAGGATGAGGAGGAGAAAGAGACTTTAAAACATCTCCTCTGCTGATCATCAGCTGTATCGAGCCAATATATTGCCTTATATCGCAAAAGTTTTATACCCGAATTGAGACACCTGTTGGACTGTGAGATTAAAGGAATATACTCTTTTGATCGATGGTCGGGTTGGTTCAACATCGATCCGCCGCATAAGGGTCTTAAGACTCAAAATATTAGGTATTTAGGCAACACAAGGGGACCAAGGTGAGATCAAGTGTTTCGGGTATGATTATGACATACATTTTATAGACAATAAATATCAAAAATTCCGTGAGCTTGGAGTATCAGCTAGAAAACACATAATTTTTGAGGAGTTCACCAACCAGAGTTTTTTTTACAGACAGTTTTCTAGCAGAAATTTTAAGTGGCAATAAATTTTTTTTTTATATTGCAAATGTTCAAATATCATTAATTAGTTTAATTAATTAGTTTAATTAGTTTTATTTATGGCCAACATTTTTCTATACCTTTCGCAATTTTATTCAGTAAAATTTTTCTCATTTTTCATGATTTCTTTTTTATAAACAATAACATTATTTCAAATATACAAATAACTTACACATATTTTCCAAACTCAATGCATTTATTAACAATGATTTATGTATTGAATGGTCTAATAGTTTCTTAAAAAATACAAAAGTTTTCACTTTCAATAGATTTTATTATTTCAACGTTTTCTTCATTCTTAATTTAAATAAGTTTGAATTGTAAATTTCTTTTTGCCAAGCGCAAAGAAATTATGAACAAATTAAAACAATGTTAATTTAATTCAATTAATTGATTAAAACAGTCACACATGCTCTCGTTTATAAGCGTTTGTTAAAGCGTTTTAATGCAAATTTCAATCGTGCTCATGCTTACGACCATTTAAACGTTTTTAATGCATTCATTTTCAATTGACCGTTTGATTTAACACCATCATTAACGTTATTTTCATTTTCATTTTTTTTTTTCTATTTTGCTGTTGCTTCTAAATTGTTGTTAAAGTGAAACTATTTTCCTTCTTTTTAACTTGCTGCTTCTGACATCTGACAGCTGTTTTTGGGTTTCCTTATGTTTTATTTTTTTTAGACATCGCGCGCTCTTTGTATTGCACTAGTTAAGAGCATGGGGCCGCAATTGTGTTAACAAATAAATTTTTGTTTTGTTTGCATTTGGTGAGTTTTGGTCAAAGCCAAGAAAAAAAAAACAAAACAAAACAATCGGATAGAAATTTTATAATTACAAATACAACAAGAAATATTTTATTGTTTTGGTATAAAAAAATTTACAATTGGGGCTTTCAAAAAGTATGCTATCAGTCATATTGTCATAAAGTTTAATTTAGAAAAAAAATTTCAAAAAAACAATTAAAAAATTTTAAAGCGTTATGAGATTATTGCTGATAGTATGCCTTGTGAATATGCTGAATAATTTCAACAATTTAAAAAAAATTAACAAAAAAAACAATTAAAAAATTTTAAAACATTATGAGAATATTGCTGATATCTGAATAATTTCAATAATTGTATTAAAAAGAATGTAAGAAAATATTAAAAAAGCTCTGTTGATTGATTTTATAAATTTAAACGAAAATTTCGTTAAAAAATTGTATTGAAAATAATTGCAATTTGAGTTTTTTATTGGTGTTCTCAATAAAAATATTCGAACAAAATTTTTATTAACATATCCTGACTTTCTTGTTAATAAAATTTTTACAATTATTCGGGGTATTCACAAGGTATGCAACAATTGCCATTTGAGGTACATTTTGAAAAAGGTGCTCTTTAAAAAACGTACATTTTCAACAAAGTACTAATTTTTAAAATTAAACTCTCTATTTCATCTTCTTCATACCAAATAAATCATCAACATATTTTTCAATACATTTCGGCTTAATTTCAAGTTTATTAATACAAGTGTCTAGTAATTTCTGCTTGACAATATCTGCAACGTGTGCCATTTTTGTATTGAAAATATGTTTTATTTGATTTTGTTTGAAATTTTGTTAAATAATTTTAATTTCCTGAAGAAGGCACGCACACCGTGTAGAAATATTAAATAATTAAAAATAAATATAAAAGACCTCAAACTCAAAAAATGATTCAATTAACTAATCAAAATAAAGGTCGAATAATCATCAATTTATAATTTATTTCTAATTTTTCTACTTGAAATCGTGCAGTGGAGAGTACCAAAAATTAGTTTTTTCCTTTTTCCCCATTACGAAAAAAATTACTAAACACGTGTCCGTACATTTTTAAATTAATTTTATTTATAACGGCTTTCGTTAATAAATATTGTCAATATTTCTCAAAAAAAACATGTTTTTGGAGAGCAAATAGTGTGTAAAGATCAACCTATTTTAGCTGTAACTATATTCCTATACCTGCACATTTAGACAGATAAATGCTTTTAAGATAACAGAACTATACAAAAAAAAATTGCAACCACGTCAAAATTATTGGAAAATTATATAATTTGTTTTATTTTAACTTGATAAATTTAAAATAATACTAGTTTTATTTTGTTTTTTGCAGCTCCTTCTAAATAAAAAGGGTAAGTCAATTAATTATCATATAATAAATCTTATTGAAAAATTTTACAAAATTTTACAATTTTCTATATAAAAAAATTGTCTGAGTATAGCATAACATTGCATAACATTTATACACCTCAATAATAAAGTCATTAATTTGCAATATTGAACTTTACCTCGTCTTTGCAATCAACGTGAACTTTTCCACTGTCTAAGACGCGTCTCAGCGTAATATCGTCACCCCTTAAAGCAGCCAAATGCAATAAAACATCTGAGGGAGTCTCTTTCTGCAAAAAGATAAACACAAATAAAAAAATTTTAGTCAATAATTTAGTTTCTTCATCTTCATCTTCTTATTTTGAATTAAACACTTTCATTTGTTTAACTAACAACTATTTTATAAAAAGAAACGAATCGAATCGAATTGAAATGAAATGAAAAACAACACCAATTGAATGTTTAATATTTTAAGTCAGCGTGTAACAAGTTGTTGCATGCAATAATAAGCGCAAATTGCAACATAAATATATTGAAAATATTAAATGTCAAAAAAATACAACACCAATAAACACAACACAGCACATACGAGTACAATACAACGTTCATATGAAAAATTAGCGCGGAAATATTAATGAAAATTCATATCTCTGTTGTCGCGTATGTGTAGGAAAATTGTATGAGAACTTTATAGTTTCAAAATATTAAAAAAAACAACAACAACAACATCGTTAAGCTTGGGAATCTACAAAAGTGCACCTGATGCCACCAACAGCAGCAGCAGCAACTGTCAGAAGCTTGAAAACTAAAAACACACGAACGCCACATACAACCAACCCACACATTTTAATGGTTTTCCTCTACGTTTCACTGCTATTCAATAGCTTTCCCAGAGCTTAATACAAAAGAAAAAAAGCTTAGACAGATTTTAAAATTTGCTCTTGTTATTTGCCATATAATTGAAGTTGGAAATATGAAATTATCTTGAGTTTTTGAAAAAAATTGATATATAGTAGTAATTGCTTTAAATTTTAATAATTTTAAATATTATAGAATAAATGAAAGGGACAGTTTCATTATATATTGAAATTATATTTATCTGTTTTTTTTTTAATTTATTTGATTGAATTTTTAAATAGTTTTTTAATCAAATATAATTGTCCGAAAATGATACTCTGAGAGTAACGCAATAATGATTGAATAGTTTTATTAAAAGACGTTTTACTTGAATAGTACACATTTAAATTAGTTTAATTTATATGTTTCAAATAGATGATTTTTTCAACTCATTTGATTGTTATACCCAGTAAAAGAAAGAATACATGTATTCCATTCCCAAGAAACGATATTTTTATTGCTTTCAAAAATCCAATAGTGCAGTTTTTCGACTTCTACGAAATCAAGTTGACAGTGTCAACTTGACACAGTTTTGATTGAAGGCTTGAATTACTTCTACAAAACGGTGAAACTCGATTGGAAAATACCTTTTTTATAGAAAAAAATGCTTAATTCATTACATTTGTATATGTAATGAATTAAGTATTTTACTATATTTTCAATCAATAAGAAATTATACTATGTTTATACATGCACCTTAATTGCGCAATTAGAAAATTTACGAAATTAAGGTCTTAATTGAGCTCATTTTACCATACAAACAAATTGCAAAAATATTTGCTAATGCCAATTTAGTCAGGAGTGTTCCTTTTATTAAAGATATTGGGAACATTTTTTGTCAAAACTGCCTAAGCCAAATCGGATATGTGTGAACACCAAAGTCGATAACTCAATTTAAAAGTTAATTGCCTCAATTAAGATGCATATCTGAACAAAGTATTCAACAATTTTCACATAAGAAAGAAGAAATAGTGACTATTGGCAAAATTTTACCCTCACCATTAGTTTTGTCAATATTACAAGGATAGCTTCCTAATCGGTGTATAGGATGCAAAAAAGAAAACGTCCTGTAATCACAAGCCTTTATTACAATCATTGGAAATAAGCTGAGCTTGCACTACTTCTGAACCCTAAAATTCTGAAAATTCTTTGACATTTTTGGAAGCACTTTTTAGCTAGGCAGCTGCAAAAGACTTCCAGTGAAGCATATTAAAGTCTTTGATAGCAATCGAACCCACAAGTACAAGATTGAGAGACTAGCACCGTATACACTAGCCCAGTGGTGCATTCAGCATTTTATTATTTTGAATATATTTATTTATATCTTAATAATAAAATTGTTATAAGGAATGAAACGGTTTCAAATAAGATCAACTTCTATAGCCAACAATAATTTTTGAAAAAGTTAAATATTAGAAATCAGAAAGCAATGTGTCCTAGAAGAGTTTTTGCAGAAATTTCACAAAAATAATCATTTCTTTCAATGCTCCTATGAATCAAAGAACTATTATTTTATTGTATGTTAAAAATTTACGTGACTTTTATAAATACGGCAACATTTTTGTCAAAATACAATTACGAAAAACTGAAAATATTATTCGCACAAACCACACAGTCATAAATCTTTTGGTTTGACGTACAATTTCGACAGCTTTTAAATACAAAATTTCTTAATTAAATAACTTGAAGGTTGGAATTGTTTTGAATACTAATAAAAAGTTTCTTTACAATTTTGTTTCATTATAAAAATCAAAGTCGTGCATGGGAAAATTTAAGCAGAGGCGCGTTATTACGAGTCTCAAACTCTTTATATAAAAAAGTAAAAGGTGGCGCAAGATAAACGTCATAATTTGAATTGGCTACTATTTTTGCAGATGGCTTCAAATGTCACTGTGCTTTAACATTTATGATGCAGATATATAGAGAATTGTATGTCAATAAGCCATGAGAGGACACACACCTCTAGAACGTAGAATTATTGTTACTGCTTATTTGACAAATTTTCAATTCTGTTGTGGTTTTCCTCGTCATCGTGGTCCATGTGTTCGCACAATTAAGCGTTTCATGCAAACTGGGTCCACTACAGATTTCGCAAGAAGTGGCTGAGCGTCTATTGCAACGAATTTTGGTAAAAGATTTGTAAATGTTCGAATTTTTTCTGTCGCAAGTTGATGTCTCGATTGGTTTCAACAAGACAGAGCAACCTTCCACATAGAGCAGGCAACGATGTAGATTTCGAGAAACCAATTTACAGGTCGAGTGATCTCCCGTTTTGGACATTTGAACTGGCCTTCCAGTTCGCCAGACTTCTTACCTTGGGGATTTTTAAACTCTCGCATTTACCACAACATACCACAGACTTTGCAAGTATTGAAAGATAACATGGAAGATGAAATCATTAATTTGGAGCCAGATGATATGTGAGCAACAATTCTAAATGCCGTAAAACGAGTGGAATTATTGTTGCAATTTTATACTTTCAAATAAACTTTTTATGAAAACAGAAATCTTATTTTCATGGCAGCTGGTGCAAATAATGACATTACATTTGCGCCACCTTGTATGTAGTTTACTTTTATATGGAGTTTTCAATTTCTTAAATTCACCGATAAGTGCGCCAAAAGATATTAGGACTTTAAGTGCTTGATATATTTTTGGAATAGAAAATTTTTGGTTATTAATCACATAATTATCTCTATTATCTCTATCTCTACATATATAAAAATTACGTGTATGTTCGTGATCTTAGCGATCAAAAACTACTGGACCGATATTATATGCATGCTCTATGGGCCGTGAGGAGTGTTTCTGTGTAGTTTGAAGTTCGTACGACAGGTGGCCCAATATTTAGTATTTTGTGGTTTGCCCGATAGAGATAAGCGCGATATGCTGTGTTTCTCTGAAGGCGTTGGGTCCTTAATGGCGTTAATTAGCCCGATGCCGGTATTTGAACAATAACTGATATGTCGATTAAGTGCACCTTTCATTCTTCTTCGAAATATCAATCCACCATGACTTTGCAAATAAACCAGACTTGCAGTGAAAATGAAATTTGAAGGCAAAACAACGTTTGGCCGGGTCAGCTAGTTTACATATAAATATAAGAAGAAAGAAATAATTTTTGGAAAAAACCCTGTTCTTTCTGAAATCTTTTTATATGTGTAACTACTCGTATTTGCCGTTTTCTGTTGTTCCAAATTAAATAAGGCCCTAAAATAAAAATGAAATAAGGCCCCTAAAAATCTTTAGTTTTACCCTCTACGCTTTTCTTTGGGTTTTCATTTAGTTCCCCTTTCTTAGTATGTCTTATAAGTATTTCTTTTTGATATTTTTTCTAACGTTGACTTTTCTTACATACTCATTCCAAGTTGTTTATGATTTCCAAACTAGGCCAAGTAATTTGTAGACCATATTCGCGTTTTTTTCTTTTTTTTAATTAGTGTTAACTTGAATATTTCCCTTTTTATTTACCAAGACATTTGTTGATTTATAATAAAATAAGCTTCAATTTCTTTAGATTTGGGTTTCGCTTTAATAAACTTTTTTCTTTGATATTTAAATATTTTAATAATTACTCAACGTTGAAAAAAATAAACTGTTTTTTTTTTGTTTTTTTCATTAAATTTGCATTTCAAATATCAAATTGCAGAAGAACTGAAAAAGTGAGCTTTATCAGTGGCATTTAAAGAAGTAATTTTAAGTTCATTTGAAAGTTGATATTTAAAATGTACTTCGTGTGCGTGTTTTTAATGGCAAAACGGCTTTTTTTAAGTCATAAAAACTTTTTGAAATATAAAAGATGTTATGAAGAAAATTAACAATTTATTTGCTCTTTTCTTGGTGCTTATTAAAAAGAGAAAAAATACGAGTACGAGATCGTAAACATGTGTTAATAAATTTATAACAAACAGGTGATAATTTTTCGTTAAACAGAATGGAGGCGTTAAGCGTTAACTGCTGTTTGTAATTGTTTTTGAAACGGTTAAATAAATGTTGATTCCCACTTCGAACAGTTTTAGTTTTTACATTTTAAATACAAATGTTGTGTTTTTTTTTTCAAATTAATTTCAAAAGAGTAAAATATGTGCTCCAACAAATACGTTTAAATAACGTTTTCTCAAAGCTGTTTAATTAATAGTTTTTTTTTATATATTTAAAAAAATACGCCATAGCAGATCATAGCAAAAATGGGTACATAATTATCCTTCAACAAGCTAAGAACTTTGTGAGAAACTTAATATCTTATGCGCCCATAAAATTTCAATAATGTCAAAGTATCAGCAATCACCAGAATAATGTTTCTGTGAGTGTAAAAAACGCAAATGTCAAAATAACTTAAAGAGCGTGATTCAGTAAATTTTTTTATCAAGTCAAAGAATATGGTTTAACTAAGGATATGTACTCAAAATATCTATTTCTCGCCGCAGCGATGGTTATTGCACCAAACCTTTTTTAACGTTTGTCTCTATGCGAGATCGCGAAAATATTTAAATCTGAAACTATTGGGGTACTAAGATATGTGGGCCGATTAAAAATTTTTATTTATATCAACGAGTATGCTCCAAAGGTGTTCTCCGTTTAATCAATATGTCATAGAACGAGGGAGAAGAGTATCATCCATACAAAGTATAATTTGATAAACCTCTTCCTTGCCAATATAATAATGTTAGACTGTTCCAATGCACTCAATCTCAAGAAAAACTAATAGTCTATTATCGTATATCTGTTTGACTAGGAGTGGGGGTGTTCCAAGTTAGAGGTGGTCCCGTTTTGACCAATCTGTGAAAGCAGGAGAGGGATACCTCCCTTCAAAAATAAGCTGTTTAAAGTTGGAGATCAAAACTTTCTAGCAAAAATTTTACCAAAAATAAATTTATTATTATATACATAATTATATTGCCTACTGATATCTCTGAAGCCATTGCCAAGAAACTTGACAACTAAGTATGGAATCTTATTCACAGTAGGTAATGCATATGATAATGTGGTATATATATTTGAAATATTTTAAAAGCTATGGTTAAAGTCACTTCAACTTTTTTTAAAAAAAGCTTTTATTATTTACTTTCAAATTCAATGTATAGGAATAAAAATGTTAAAATCTTTAGAAATCATCCCAAATGCCAAATGCTTCCGGATCACAAATTCTACATTATAATAACTTCTCAGCAAGCTTTGTTTACTGGCATGCTTTTTATATGCATATATTACAAACTACCTCCAAAAAGTCCCTTTTATACAAGTTTGTGAACATGACACGAAATTGAATGAATAATAATCAAAAAGGAGATTTTGCTACAATAAGCCCATATTTATCAAATTTGTTATTCGAGATATTCTCCAAAATAACCATTTTAATATTCAAACAATAGAATATTACAATAAGCCCATGTTAATATTATTTAAATTCGCAATGATTACGGATCGCAAGTTTTGGATTTTTTTGACTTCTGTGGAAGTTCTTTCTTATCATGTTCATATCGTTGTTATTTTATATTTAAAAATAAAATTTTGTAATACTACTTTCCTGTACTCTAAATATAACAATAATTATTGTTCTACAAGACTTGAATATGCAAATAAATAAATAAAATAATGTATTAATTTGACTAGAAGTTTAGTTAATCTGGTTCAAGTTCTAAATTTGACAATTCATTTTAATAATTTTTTTCCAAATTAGTTTTTATTAAGGAAGAAAAAACCAATTATTGCGCTAGCAGAACGAAATAGTATTGTCAATATGACTTAATAAATTTTTACTTGTGCCCACTGTAGTTGTGTAAGCAATGTTGTCAATAAACACTAACCATTAGATGTAACATTGTGTGAAGCTTAATATCACACTTATTACTATTCGTATTCATTATTATTATTTTTTTTGTCTTCATCAGCACGCAACACAATATTATCGCACAACTATAATTTATTTTTTTCTTACTGTCACTTGTTGCGATATGAAGTAATAAGTAACTAGTTTGAAAAATAATATAATTAACA
Source organism: Germaria angustata (assembly GCA_963681545.1). Classification (NCBI taxonomy): domain Eukaryota; kingdom Metazoa; phylum Arthropoda; class Insecta; order Diptera; family Tachinidae; genus Germaria; species Germaria angustata. The sequence goes on along the minus strand of OY812999.1, from coordinate 94,124,851 downwards.
TAGAAATTACAAAAGTATTTTTAGATAACTTACCTTCAAAGACATGTTTTAGAGAGTGAGTGTGTTTCAAAATTTGTTTCTTCTATTTAATTTGCAATTATTTTAGTTTTGCATTTTATTAAGGCGGGACATTTGATTTGTTAAAATGATCTTTAATTTGCCGCTGTATAAAAAAAGGCACGTGTTGAGTTTTTTTTTCTAATTTCAAATTGTTTTTCCTCTTCTCGTTTTTTTTTTTTTTGAGCAACTTCTTTTTTTTCTATGTTGATTTTTCTTTGTTCGAATTTTTTTTATAATGGACTTCCTTTAAAATTCACTATTTACATTCATAAATGTTACACTTCTTTTCTAAGTTTAAAAGATTTGGATTTGTATTTAATTTAAATATATATTTTTTCATCAAGAGTTGAATAATTTATGCAAACTCAGATATAAAAGAAACCATTCACTTTTGCTGTAAAAAATAATACAGAAATTCATACTTAGAACAAATGCAAGACTGAAACCACACACTACTCTTCTAAGCTAAACAAATTCTAATGTTTTATAAAAAAAAAATATTTTAAAGTGTCAGATCTCTTTTTTATAAAAAAAAATTATTTGTAAAATTTAATTCAATATTTAGATTTAAATTATCTTCTTCAGGAATTAATTATAATATATAAAAATTACAATAAAAAACTTTAAATTTGTTTTTACAATAAATTAAAAAATGCATAGAAAAAATCAAAAGTTTGTTGTGGCTTTGGCTCTTCATATGCCGACATTTCATTGGTTGCTAAAACCAAATCGTCAGTGAAGTTGTTTAAGCAGTTTGAAAACATTCAACCTCGGATGTTTATGCCACATAAATCAAATACAATATGAGAATTTCAATATTGCATATGAATTACAACAAATACATAATCATAGTAATGTAAGAAATATTTAAAAATAAAAAATAAATATATTGTTTTAATAAAAAATGCTCATTTGAATTAAACAAAAACTATTGCAATATTTCTTACATTTTACAAATTGCTTTCTGTCATTGTAAAAGTTAGCAAAAAAAACGCGAACATTTTGTAGATCATGAAAACATTTTTCAGCATATTCACATACCGGGTGGTCCAAATACAAGTAATTTTTGAAAAATTAGATAAAATGAAATAAACTTAACTTCTATATATTAAGGCTTTTTTTAAGTAACATGTGACTACCGAGTCTGTCTTTGCAGTAGCAAATCCTGTCAGTCCAACTTTCCAAGGCTTTGTTAGCGGTTTCCGGCTCTATTTCTCTAATGGCTTAAATAATATTAGCCTTAAGGGTGTATATTGTTTCTGAATTATTCGCATGGCATCGGCATCGTACAAGATTTCCGAGCTGGTCAAATGACACCGGTAAAATGGCTTGCAACCCGATTTCCTAACGTAGCGTTCAAAAGATTGATTATTTAATAAGCAGTGTGACATGGTTCGCCATCCTGTTGAAACCAAAAATTTTCCAAGCTCATATCTTCCGTTTCAGGCCATAAACAGCCCGTAATCAAGATTCTGTAGCAATCTCTGTTTACTAAAATGGCGGTTACACTAGCATTTTAGGATAGAAATTAGCCAACTACGCCTTCACTCCGAAATCCACAGTAAACTGTCACTCTCTGTGGATGCGTTGATTTACATATCCCATGATATCGAAATATTCCTCGTCAGAAAATATGATTTTTCTGTTTAATTCGATGTCGGGTTGAAGCTTCTGTAAGGCCCAAACTGAGAAGCCGTAACGAAGCGGATGGTCGTTTTCCTTTATCTTTATGCGAACTTCTCATCATGTTAGTGCGTGAAATGGGGAGGTGTTTAGATCGATGGCAATTTGACATTCTTCAATTGAGTTACACTCTTTCAGGCATAGAAGCCATATTGTCATCGTCACGCATCGTACGATGACGGTGAGTATGAGTGTTGCAGCATCACCATATTTTTGCATAAACTTGCGTACAACACTCGCTGAAGGTGCTTCATTTTGGCCAAAACAAATTTTAATGAACGCACATTTTAAACAACACAGCATTAGTCACTTTGGAAATAAGTTTGCAAATATTTCCCAACGTTCTTGAACCGTAAAGTGACAAATTTTGCCTGCGGGGACGCGAAGCTGACTACTAGCCAATATCTCGTGCAGAAAACAAAAGTGTCAAAATAACATCTGATTTAAAAAGATACATGCATTTGAGCCACCCGATATATAATTTTCCTTTAGCTGAAGAACAAAAATCTAGAAAAATTAGTTAATATTCCAACAAAAAAACTCTCATATGTCCTAAAACAAATGTTGTGTCTGCTGTCTTTTCCAATTTATCACTTTATTTCCTGTCACAATATTGAATTCAACTTCATATTCACTTCATTTTTTTAAGCAGTCATCATAGGGTGTTGCAATAACGAAGAGACGTGAAGTCCTAAGAAAATGTTACTGAAATATAATAATTCTCTGCAACAGAAACAAGTCAATTTATTATTATATCATTGATGCAGTGGAATACGATGTTCGACATAAGGCAACAGGTCTTAATACTTTTTCTTCGTGGACAAAGATTTAATGGAGGAAAATAAATGCACCCAGTGTTGCAACAACCAAAAAATGCTTGCAACGAAATTTTTGGAAAAAGGAAAGAAATGAGAAAAAAATTTAAACATTTTATTGTTTTACAGACTGTGGCTTGTTTGTATGCGGAACGTTGTTTCGTTATACCAATTCGAATTTGGTTTATAAGCATACTAGTTTCGGCTATGTGCCATCTTGAGGTGAAATGACGAAAAAAAAGTTCTAAATTCAAAAACATTTCTTGTGGGTTTAAGGGATTGACATTTCGTTAATAGTAAATAATTCATCATTAGACTTCAATCAAGATGTTTGAAAGGCCTCCAACTGTTCATTCATATTCATATATAAGTCTTAAATACAATACGAAAATTTCATAAAATTAAATCAGATATTACAAAAGTAACAATTGAAAGTCAAATAAAATAAGATAATCAAAATTGAAATTATAAGAATATACTTGTATGACCATAATAGGCTCAGAAAGCTTTTATATGCTTCGTATGAATTCTTTCATATCTCTTATTATCTATATGCAATTAGTCTCCCTTTGGATGACAATGCCTAGTGGTCTAAAAGAAGTCTGAGGAGAAACTAATTATATACAGTTTGGAAGATAAATATCTTATGAGTTTGTTAGCCATGTGTCAAACTAATGGACAGTTAAGCCCACAACAAATAAAAAAAATAATAATTAATGGGGAGAGTACCTGGACTTATTTAAATAAGCAAAAGAAAAAAAGGTAACAACATGTCTGTTGGTGAGAAGTAAAATACTCAAAGTCAAATTTCTTTTTAAATATGTTTTTTTATGTTATTGGAATCAGGATTTTTATTCTACTGAGAAGTGAGTAGTACTATGTCCCATACAGTGTAGTTTTTGAGATAGAAAAGTTAAAAACAACGCCAAGTCCATAGTGTTTCGTGGTAAAGAACACCAACTGAACAAAATTTCTTTAACAAAATTAATGGTAAGTCAACGACTGTCTCTTATAGATGTGATAGCACTTTCATATCTCGGTGTCGTCTTTATACATCTCGCCTCTCACATCTTTTGCTTTCGTGACCCTCACGGCGAACCTGATGATATTTGCTTTCTTAGCGCCTTAATATCTTTCGAAATGATAGACTTTACCGCAGTTGTAGCACTTGACTCGCATAATAATTTTGTTAATCGCATTGCTTTCTTTCTCGCTAATGACTTCTGCGCTTCGCACCATGCACTCTTATGGCTTACAAATGAACTTTGTGGTATCCTGTGCCAGTACTAAGTAAGCCGTATGTTATTTTTAGGATATATTAAATATTTTATTCTTAGACCTAGCACTGTTCGTTATACGTTCATTATAGGCGAAATTTCGCTATAAACGAAGTTCGTTATATGAAATATTTGTATAAAATTGTTGGGTTAGGAGACGTTGCTCTTTAGAGGCTTATAATTCGTTAAAACTGGTGTAAGTTATAACCGAACTCCACTGTACAAGTTTTCAGTTAAATTCTTGTTGCATTTTCAGTTTTAGATACTGATTAGAATTTAACTTTTTGACTCTGACACTCAGGCAATTAATGACTACTACTTACAGTGTCACTTCCTTGAGTAAGGGATAGAGCTTAGAAAGTAAAGATGGTGAAATAATGCAGAAAGTTTAATTCTTTTTACAATTCTACTATTGCGCGTTTTATTAATTTATATAGCAATGTTGCAGCGCCTCTGGTGCTGAGTAGATGCGTAAACTCTCTTAAGCTCTATTTTGCAGCCAAACATTAACACAGAAGAGCATCAATCCGGTGCTGTTCAGATACCAGTGCTATGCCTTTGTCACTCAAACAGTCCAACAATAACTAACCCAATGCCGCACTAATGTACACCACAAAAATTTTTGATATTGATATGACTTGTCCTGAACAGGGATCAAAATCACGTTCTATGCCACGTTTCTTATAAAAGAAAATTATCAAACATGGAGAAAATTTTTAACAATTTCGGTTAAATATAACCAAAACGGTAACGCTGTATGCACGTACGTTTGTATAAAAACCCTCAGTAGGTTTTCTATAATTCTTTTGAGCGATAGAAGAACTAGAGCAACATCGTTATCATCATAATGATGATGATGATGATGATTCTCCTTAAAAAAGTAATAATGCTTTTTGTTTAAATTTTCGAACTAATTACACATCTGCAGTGCAGACAGTGACTACAAACATTCATGCCTTCACCCGACGTTATTTATCCCATATAAAATTGGTTTTGTTGGGTTGGCTGTTTTTTGCCAGCAACTTTTCTTTCCGAAAGTTTTTTGTTTTGTTTTTGTTTTGCTGCAACAAACTTTTGTGTATGTTTGTTAAAAAGTTGGATGCTTTAGCTTTTTTACCAGGTTCTCATAAAATGTTCTAAATTTTCTTTTCATTTGCCGTTTTTTTCATACGTACTTATTTTTCTTTAAAAAAAACTCTTTTTATTCGCGTGTTATACTAAAAGAAATTGTCTAGTTATAAAAAAAGTCAAGAATTAATGTGCAGAAGGAAAGCACTACAAATCAAAATCGTGATGTAATTATTGTAATGCAATGCTTTGAAAGCATCATGGCAAAGAACACGCAGGTATTTTAAAATGGTAGTTGTATCCACACAGGATTTCCTTTCTGGTATTTCAATTATTATTATTATTATTATTATTATTATTATTATTATTTTTTTTTTTTTTTTTTTTTGTTAATTATGTGCTGAGTCTGGTCTATTTACTTTCTACAAAACATTTTTTAACAGGTAGTTTGAGAACTCATTACATGTTTTTTTTATTTCTAACTAAAAGAAGATAATTTGACGGATGTGGAAGATAATAGTCACACTCATCTCATAAAAGAGGGCAATTAAAAAAATTAATGCACAGTCCGTTTGGCAAGACTAAGAAGAATAGAATACCCTATAACGAATCGAATTGCCCCGGTCCCATTTATTTTGTTTTAGCCAAACTCCACTGTATACAGAAAAGAAGTGAAATTTTGCTGTTGAAAGATGATGTGGAACTACTTTTTAGAGCAAGAAGCAGGTCGAATTAAAACTTCAAAGTAGAACTACGACTGGAGTCGGATATAAGCCTACGTCGATGTCATTTTCCGTTTCTAATCAAAAGCTTGTTAACGCCTGTTGCCTTAGTGGGATGCTATACGTCTTTAGAGGCTTTAGAGGCGTACGTGTATAGTTATCTCTTGTGTATACACGGTACAATAAAGACTTTTACACTTTGACAGCAGATAGCGGTCATATTGATAAGCTATATCTGTCAATTTGACTACCATTCATTAAATATATTTTGCATAATTACTGTGGACAGATATAGCCTTCAACGAAACGTGCAAATGATACAAAATCGGTGTTCTGTTCGGGCAACACTCCACGCACTTCTCACGATCACTATAATCGTCTTAGCGAGAGGAATATTCACACTGCAGTGGAAAATTTTGAGTCCACTGGCTCAGTAAGCAATAAACCAACGAATGTATAACGACATAAGGCAGGATCTGCCAAAAACATCGCCGCTGTTCGTGAGAGTGTGCATGAAAGTCTGTGGCAATGGATTTCACGTCCTTCACAAGAACTCGGCATTTCACAGACCACAACTTCATCGCTACTTTGGTCAACACCTCTACCATAGATAAGGACGTGTGTTCACTGAATGGGCCCTGAAGCAAGTTGAAAGCTGTCACTAACTTTTATCAAAAAATCAACTTTAGCGATGAGTTCGTTTTCTGAATAAAAGGGTATGACGATAAACAACATTGTCGAATAAGTGATGATATCGATCAACATGAATAACCAATGCATTTTGTCTCCGCCATTGGAGAACGTTATTGACCAGACCAACGTCAACGGCAATTGCTTTAGTTCAATGACTAACAACTTATTTTGGCCGGAATTTAATGATATGTATACAAACGACATGTGGTTTCAATAAGACGGCGTTACGTGCTACACAGCTAATGCCAGCGAATAATAAAAGATTCCAAAGGATAATTTAATAGAACAAATGCTCCACGATTATGAAGTGGCTATAAGAAAGGGCTATCTATTAATATGATTACTCTGATATGGGTACCAGGGCATCAGGGGCATGCCGGGAATGAGATGGCGAACATCTGTGCGAGAAGAGGGGCTGAGGGGAACTTCATTGGACCCACCCCTTCTTTTGGTTTCAACAAAAGTCTCCTTAAAGGGGAGATTTTGAAATGGACATCGTCCAGGATTGCACAACATTGGAATGACATCAATGGATTATGTCAATCCAAGAAATTCCTACGCTTTAACGCTGGGAGGGCGGATCTGGCTTTAAGACTGGACAGGAAAAGCCTACAGACGCTGGTAGGGGCGCTCACAGGCCATTACACCTGCAAAGTGAAGAGGATCTGCTAATGCTCCCACTGAAGGAGCTGATCCTATTTGCGAACGTATTAAACTGTTAAGGACAGGGGAAGCACAATAGATCAGCAATGGTCGCAGTGCAAAGGGCTATCCTGGGCCAAACCCCATTACATTACTTACTTACTTACTTAATATGATTACTCCTAATCTGGAGTATTGACTTATGACATTTTTTTTTTAAATTTAAAATATTACGAGCATTAATCTAGACTCAGAAAACGATAACAAGTTGCAAAAGGATCAGATAATTTTTGCTAAAGTTAAATTTCTATTGATTTGATAATACTATAAAAATTAATACTTTTAAGTTCGTTTCTTATTTTAAGAATTTTTTATCATATTGTAAATTCTTGGCAATTTAGTGTTCTCTTTTCTAGAAACAAAATCATTACTTTCTGGTTTTAATTATTCATTAGTAAGTGCGAATTTACTACTGCCGTTTTTGATTCTAAAATAAAATCAGCATTTTGTTGATCAACCTGTTTAATAAATATCTATTTATCGGCCTCATTAAAAACTACTCTAACCATAGGACTGTGTGCTGTTTCCTAACAAGTTTACGTTTATTTAAGAACAAAACTCCCTTTTTTCTCTATGAAAGGGCAAGAAATGTTTTCTTTTTTTTGGAAAAGAAAACTCTATAAGAATAAAGAGTGGAATATCATAGATTGTTAAAACTCTCTAAGCGCGAACGTTGTCTCGATTAATTTGGCAATTTAAAATGAAAATGTTGCACTCTTTTCTTAGAAAAGAACAGGGCAAAGCAGATTTTTCATAATTGACTATGAATTATATTGAACTGTTAACATATTGCGATGTATGGACGAGTATTGGAAAAATACTCTTTGTAGTGTCACTCACTGTATATCTCCGCATCACAAAAACCCTCTTCCTTATATAAATAGGTCCCATCGTAAGAAACCCTACATGCATTAGATTTTATTTAAAATGTAGACATTTCATTTCTGAAGCCATTTAAAGGACTCCTTGAGAATTGTATGCTCCGATTATGGTTTACAACACTTAAATGTTGTGTTGTTTCGGCTACCACACAACACTAATTTATTTTTTGATTATGGTTTACAACATCTAGGTGTTGTTTATTTGTAGTACATAATTCCGTGAAAATACATAAATGTATGCCAAAAACTGTTAATAAAAGATTAAAGAAGCCTACGTTTTGTTGGAAATAAATAAAAGAACAACAAAAAACACACCGAAAAAGAATTCGATATAGTTCATGGATTTGAACTACCATATATGGAATAAGTATGTATGACTTTTATAAAACCAAAAGTTATTACAATATCTTAATTACAATAACAAGGATGGTTTCTTGTTTTTGATACAAAAACTGAGCACTTTTCTAAAAACTAACTCTTTGCCATTATTTAATATTTTTAATTGGCTGTCCCAAGCCATTTAATTGTTTCTATTTGCCCTTGAGCTGTATTTTGTTATATCCAAATGGCAGCTTCCCTCGGCCAATATCTGGATTAATTTTCATCAGCTCAACCAGCTTGGCCATTTTTTATGTTATTTGTAATTTTGCTAAGAAATATTTATGTCATTATTTTATATTTATTTCTGTATGTTTTGCAAAACAAATTTTATATGCGTACTTAATTTTTTTATATTCATTTTCCATTTTCAACTTGCAATGTTAGTGAAACAACACCTAATGAGTGAGAACAGCACATACTAACAACAGTTGTAAACCATAATCGCATTTTTAAAAATACAACATTAAAGTAACAACTGTTGTGAACCATAATCGAGGCAGTATTTAAAAATTTTACACGTTTATTTTACACATTTAAAATTTGACTATGTGACTCCTTTATCCACAAAATATACAATTGCAAAAGCTTTTTGTGTTTCATGACTTATTGATTAATTTTTTTTTTGACACGAATATGTAGAAATCAAGAAAAATTAAATAATCTTTAAGAAATATAGAATAGAACACACTTTTTATTATATTGAAAAAAGAAAAAAGAAAATGTAATCCCGTACGATGACCATTTGACAGCAGTTTTGTTTATGTAATTCCCAACAAGTCTTCTTAGCGCCAAGACAAAGTGTAAACACTCCATAATACTTTACGAAATGGAATATTTTCTTTACAAAAATAACAACAACAAAAAAAATCACTCAATAACGAAGGAAAGAAATAAATCAAAACTGATACAGTGAGAAAAAATGAAACGCAGAATTGGGTCAGTCAGTCACACTTCGTCGATTTTCAAGTCAAAATAAATGTCGTCATAAAAATACAAAATGCTAAGAAGTGCATGAACTTCTGCTTCTGTAAAAGATATTAAGTTGTATAATAATTAAAATTAGAAGTACAATTAACATTTGAATACTCAATTCCATATAAACCTTTGCAAAATTTAAGAAAAATTAGTTCATTATAACAATTTAGGTGAAATATGGACCAAATTTAGAAAATTTTCCATGAGAAATTATTCAATTTTGCTTTTAACTGAAGGTGTTTTCTTTTCTAAAAAAAAGTGTAACATTTTGATGGTCAAATCTTTCGCCCTTATTTTAAAAAATGTGGCCTTAATTTTGTAAATCACATCACATCACAGGTGAAATTGTTATGAAAAGCAAGAGCAAATTTTGGGAAAGTTTTGAAAATTTATTTTTGATTGGAATTTGAAAAAAAGGAATTATTTTTTTTTCTATGTGCGTTACACTTTACGCTTAAATTCCCCTTTTTTCTTTAAAGAGGTAAAAAAGTTTACATTTTTTTTAGAAAAGAAAACGTTATGAGGTAAATGGTAAAATAACAACAACAAAATCAATCAAAAACTAATGAATTTACTTCTCGCTGTCTCAATGGAAAATAAAATCAAATGCAAGATTTTCAAGTCCAAATAAAAAAGCAAGAGAAGCTTTTGAGCATATTTTGAAAATTAGTTTTTGTTTGTCATACAAATTTTTCACCAAACAAACGTGTAGCATTGGAATTTGAAAAAAGAAATTTAATTTTTTTTCTATACGCATTTCACTTTCCGCCTTAATTCCCCTTTTTTTCTTCGAAGAGGCATTATTTTAGAAAAGAAAATAACAACAATAAAACTGTTTCAGTGAGAAACAACCAAATGCATACGAGTATTTGGGTCAGTCACACTTCCAAGATTTTCAAGTCAAAATAAATGTCGTCATAAAAATACAAAATGTTAACAAGTGCATGAACTTCTGCTTCTGTAGAATATATTAAATTGTATTTCTAATTAACACTCTGATATAATTTTAATTAGAAATACATACATATAACACCATTAAACTTAATTTATAAAATTTAAGAAAATTGTTTTCATTATAATAATTTTTAGTGAAATATAAACTAAATTTATAAAAATTTTTAAAGCTACTAATTAAGCTCTAATTTTTATTTATTGCTTATTAATATAATGAATATAAGAATGTTATAAAAAATATATAAAATGAAGTACTAATTTACACATTTGAAAAATAGTCATTATATAAAGTTTAGCCCCGTAAAAAATAAAAATTTATATTATTGTACAAATGTAATGAAAAATGTAATTTAAAAAAATTACATCTACATATATATTTAGTTATCAAAAGACTAACATGATTGGATGAAGTCCTTAAAAAAATTCAGCTATTAATTTTTCTGAGCCAAAAAGCACCTTCTTTCCATATACAATTTATAAAAAAATATACAATTTTAGCGACCTCTTGTCATAGTAAAAGTAATTTATTATGTTCTTATATTCCATCAGGTACAAGGCCAAAGAACTTATGCTTTTAAATATCGACTGAAATTTTTTCATTCAAATTTTTCTATGAAACAAAACACTGTGCAGCGATTCTTATCCAAACAATGAGAGATTTTATTTTTTTCTTAATTTACACTTTACGGATTTTTGTTTATATTAATTGATTTTAATTAAAACAATTCGTTAGTTGTGTAAGATTTTTAATAGACTATATTCATTAAATTTTGTTGATTTCTTGCGTTTTTGAACTCAAAAGTATTCTTTTGGTAATAAAAATATGTGTTTTATTGCTTCTCTAGCACTTGAAATTATTTTAAGCAGTCATATTTAAAAATTTTATTATTATCTTTGTTTTAAAAAACAAAAAATTTAAATGAAAAATATAGTAGCAACATTTGACCATTTGCCATATGGCCTCTAATATACAAATGCTTCTAATATTAGGAGAATAACACAACACTTAAGACACATCAGAGAAAAAACCACGTAGTGAAACTTTCAGTAGAAAAAAGAAAACTACACCGTATTTGTTTTGGAACAATAGTAGAACATTTTGTTTTATCGTTGAGATAAAATTGAACTTTGTTGTTTTTGTTTCGGATGAACAAACGTATTTTGGCAACGAACAATAGGAAACAAAATTTTAAAGAGATAGAAAAACTTTTTTTATTGCCTGCACAATATTGATTAATTGTTGAAAAATTACTGCAACCATAACGAACAAATGGAGAATAGAATCTTTTAATACTATAAAAATAGAGGCTTAAAGTAAAGCTTATATTTTAGTCTTACAAAACATTGTCAGTTTGAATTTATTATATGGAGTACAACTATATATCGCATAGTGGGTCTGCCAAGATTCATTATTTCTCCCATCTTATTACCGTTTTTGCTTAATGCTGTCCTCTGTCAAGCTTCTTCCACTCATATTTACTTTTGCGTTTTTTATGGTGATTCAACAATAGTTCAAGATTGTAGAAGTTTAGGGCCATGAGGCGGAATATGAATGATACACTTTAATAATGATCTTGTAACAATCACTGAATGGTGGCTTTTTTGATGCTTATAAGACCCACTATTGCATGCCTTTGCATAATCATTAGGAAACAGAATTTATTGGCATTAAACTCCAGCATGATGTTCGATGGGGTGAGTGTATTTAACACAACTCTAAGGAAGTATTCAAGAGCGTTGGTTTTTCAGACATCGTAAGAGATGCTTCGCTACACCTGATTTTCTTATTATTTATTTAACTTTTCTTCCCCATTTAAAAACGTTTGTTTTGCGGACTTTCCTAATTCAGCTGTTCAAGAGATTTGTCGCAATTAGTTACAAAGATCTTTACTATAAGAACAGGTCAGAATCTTAGAGCGAATTTTAAACTTTATCTGCAACTTGATAAAAAATCATACAGTGGGAGAAGCCTTCTACAAGGTATTGTCCCCAATACTAATGTATTGAACACACTTTGCGTTGCTTTATTTGTCAATGGTAATTATCATTAGAGCGTATATTAAATTAGGCCGACGCCACGCAATGAGCGGCAAAGCGGTGAGCGGCTGAGTGGGAGCGGCAAAAAATTAAAACATATGGAACACTAATGAAGTGGCCACGCAATGGTAGGCATTACTGAGCGGCTAAGCGGCATTTCTGAGCGGCTAAGCGGCGCCTATTAGGAATAGAACTTGTTCTAATTTTTAGTTGATTTCTGAGCGGCAAAGTATAAACACGGCAAAAGTGAATGCGGAGCTTATAATTTGAACTGTACAAATCAAAGGATTTCACGGACATACGGCAGTATTGCCAAAAGCTGTCTGGAAAGTTGGGCAGATTTGTATAAAAATGGTTAAATTCGCCGTAATGTCGCCTTGCTTGATTTATAGGATAAATACCACGTCTGTTTCTTTTTAAACGCATTATATTCTTGTAAATATGAATACGATTTTCGCGTAAAAACATTAAACAAACCTCTCTTGACAATGGCATTTTAACAACTAACTGCACTAACCGCTCAGAAATGACGCTCAGTACTAAGCCACTTGCCGCTCGAACTCGGCGCTCTGCCGCTCACCGCTTTGCCGCTCATAATGTGGCCTCGGCCTTAGAGTCATTAGCGGTCCATACTTTTATAAGAATCACACATTGGCAAAATTCCAATAAAAATAAATTTGCAGTTCCTTAACGAGCCAGTAGTATAGCTTCTTGAACTCCATGCTAACAAGGAGACAAAATGGTTGATTTTTAAAAAATTTTTTGCAATTAGTTACAAAGATCTGCACTATTAGAGAAGATCAGAGTCTTAGAGCGAATTTTAAAAAGTCCTTCAAATACGAGGTGGCGCAAAGTAATATCATAATTGTAGCTGACTGCAATTTTTGTATATAAAAAAGAGCTGTACTTTCATAAAAAGTTTACCCTTGACAACTAATTCTTTATATATCTACATCATAAGTGTCAAATGCGAAAAACTGCAGCTAATTCCAAAAAGGACATTACTTCTGCACCACTCTGTATATGTCTTTCATAGTTCAGTTTTGTATTAGCTTCCAAAAAAATTATAGCAGAGAGCTCATGCTAATATAATACACGAGTTAAAAGAAAATATCACAAGGAATAAAATTACGTTTCAATAAAAAAAGTAGGTGTGTCCAAAACATACAACAGTGGGCATGAGAGGGCTAAATTTCCTATTTCTTAATGAAGTATTATACAGAAAAAATTAATGGCAAACAAATTTCAGACAAACATTTTGTCTAAAATAAATTTTATTTTCAGTCAAACTTTTTTATTTCCGCAATTAATTATTAATTCGAGTCCTTAGAATATAAGAAAAAAATTTAAATTTTTTTTCAGTTAAATTGTTGCCTGAATTTACAAAATTCTTTTTAGGTCCGCCTTCTCCCAAAATATTTACTGATCAATTTTGTTGCTAAAAACAAAATTTAATTTTTTCTGTATAGATTGGACATTACACTATGAATCTTTCTTGAAATTTGTTACAGGCAAACTTCTTAATTCTCTGATAGGAGAGACACTGAATCAAAAGGAATAGCAAAACTGCAAGGATATGAAATTTCATAAGATATCTTACAATTGTTTTGCCCTATTTTGGCAAATAGTCAAAGTTTCGTGGAAAAAATATTAAAATCAAATCAAATAAAAAAACGTCCTAATACCTAACACTCAGTTAATTTAATTTATTTTATTTAATTCATTATTCCGAATATTCGTCAAAATAATTATTTAAAAAATTTATTGTTAAGTAAATTAATTTTAAAAATAATTATCGTTATTATTTGATGTTGTCGTAGCTGAGTATATCGATTTGTTTCGATTGTAATTGTTTGTTGTATCAAAGTTTTCGAAAATCAAAATTAACAAAATATGATTTAATTTTAAAGAATTCTCATATGGTATTTATTGAGTTTTGATTAAATATATGAGTTTAATTGATGATTATTTATTTGACGCCAATGAAATGCTGCTAAACCAACAACAAATAATAAAAAAAAATTATTTTTTAATTAATTTACTTTAGTTTATTAGAAATCACTTTTCAAATAAAATAAAAACCATTTACAATTTACAATGGCAAATTACATAAGAATCTAATTGTTTTGTTTTGTTAATAAACGAGATGAATTCATATTGAGGGCACTTGAACACTTTAGATGTCTATTTTATTATTTTCAGTCTTTGTACCAAGAATAATAGTGCAAAAGTCTATTATGACAACCAATTTACGGCAACAATTTTCAAAACGGGGTTCGTTCAGGTTTTTTCTATATTTTATTTTATTTTATTTTTTTAATAAACAGTTGCTCGCAGATAAACGACACACATTTTGTAACTTTTAACATCACTCTTAAATAATGATATCATTTTTTGTTTAAATTTTTCAAAATGCACTCGTAAATATTTATGTAAATAATCTAATTCGCACTTGGCTAAAAATGGACCAACACTTTGCATATTTTGCATACGTACATATATATGTTTTTTTTTAATATCTATTCCTTTAATTTTAAACCCATTTCAATAAAAAAATTCTGCAATATGGGCTAAATAAACTTCATAAAATAAAGAATGAAAATAGAGAAAATAATTTTTTAAATATTTGCCTATTCCATTCTCGTTTTATTTGTTTAATGATTTTTTATTTGGTTATTTTTTATATTTATTTATTTGAAGCACATTGTTTTTCGTTTAAAAGTTCATTTGCAACAGCACCTTCTTCCGCCAGATTTACAAAACACAAGTGTTTTATGAGACCGCTAAAATGCAACTAAAAATTTCAGTTTTTCTGTTCTGTTAACGAAACAAAATTACTCTATAATGCTCTTCAAAGACAACATAAAGAGAGTGAAAAGGTTGCCAGGCCACTTATGTATACAATGTACAGTATGGGAAATATAAATAATATTAAAAAGATGTGTAACAGCGATACATATAATGTTTCCAAAAGCACCTTTTTTACAACTACAGTTCTATATGACATTTTATTTTGGTCATATGGTTAGAGCACAACAAACAGGAGTCCATTTTATTATTATGGTATAGAAACATTGTAGGCATTATTTCTGGTATAAAAGCATTCTGCAATAATTATACACGATAGAGAATTCTCATATTGTATTTGAATGTTTTGTTCTAAATACATGAGGTTGAATATTTTACAAACTGCCTAAAGTTCACTAATGAGTTGGTTTAGAAACAGATACATTTTTGGCATTTTAACAGCTAAAGCCGCAACAAATTTTGGAAATTTGGAAAGTTAATTATTAAGCAATGACGTTTTAAAATAATACAGCAAATAATTTTTAAGAAAATTTCCAAAATCAATTCGGTGTACGATAAATGGATTTCTTTTACACTTAAGATGATTCAACTTACATTTACCCTCACTGTAAGAATCTACACAACAAATGCCAATCAACAACAACAAATGTTTGCTTGATACAACAACAAATATAATAATAATATGATAAAATGTAGCCAGTAGCAATTCTAAAGACATTCATGTCATCTAGAATCTGACGCTAAAATACAAAATTGAAAAGGTTAAAGACAAGCAGAACGAAGACATCATTTTTTCTCTCTTAACAACGATTGCAGCCACAAACCACAATCAATGCATTCCATCATCCACATACCGAACAAATCGAAAAGCCATCGCTTTGGTACTGGTGCGTCATTTGGTCAGTCTGTCAGTCAGCTAAACGGCCAAATAGCCAGTGTGGTAAATGTCCACCTTAAATAAAAAAATGCAACAGCATCAATAACGACTAAAACATTTGAAACAACATAATAAGACATGCTGATCATACCACATGTGGCTGCCAGCAACAGAAGCATAAGTTTCAAATAAAATTGCATGGAGTAGAATTTCTGCAATGCGGTTAATGATCGTACGATTGTACATTTTATTCTAAGAAGCCTAAATATGACCACAATTATTACTTCTAACATCATTATGATGATAATTATAATTATTATGCGGTAAGTGTTGATAATAACGATCGTTTTTTTTTTTTTTTGAACAATTTATGTTTCTGTGTTGTGTTGCATGCATGTCATTGTGGCATGTATGTTTGATGAAGATGACAGTGAAAATTACTTGCATTAAATTGAAGCCTAAAATATCTTTGAATTGAAAAAAGAGCACTCCAAGGAAATTTCAATAATGTTGTTTGACAACATTAACAACAACAATATAAAAAAATCTTTTTCACATGATCGCATAAGAACTGTGATCGTTTGCGGCTGTGAAAATAGATTAACGGAAAGAAAAACCAGAATCGAATTACATTTTAGTTTTCGTTGAATTTTTATGGCAGATTTTCAATTACTAATGTAATTAGTATAAAATTGATTAGATTTAGACATACTTGAGCATTATAAGAGACTTCAGCAGAAATTGTTGGGAGGAAATTATCAAAGTTCAATCAATCAGTTGATGTTAAAATAATGATTCTAAGAAATATTTAAAATGATTATCTGTGAAATTTATTTTAATTGAGAATCGAACCGGTGCTTTAAAATCAACTGTTGTGGGATATTTCCAAATGGAGTTAATTTATGTGGCAAGTAAAACATCTAAATAAGACTACGAATTTTATGATGTTGTGCGCTTGAAATCCAAAAAAGTTATATTCTTTACGTTAGTATTATTTCAAAACTTATTTTGATACACTTGCTCCATAATATTTAAAAAACGAAATTCTTTTTAACATTTATTAATATTTGTAATCCGCTTAAAATCCGACTAAGTTCACCACTCTTTTTTAATGGTCCGATTATGGACGGCAACCGAATCCACTGTAGCTTATCTCCTCTATCAGAATCTGTGGGGGGGATCTTTCCCCCACATTTTCAATTTGTTAAAATTAATAAACGAACTTTGCTGACAGCTCCTTGTAGCTCAGGCAAGTTTAATTTTTTGAGGTAGTTCGCTCAGTAGCTCAATTGCTCAGTTGCTCATTTGATTTATTTTGCTCCCGGTGAAGGTTCATACCATCCGTTCTATGATTTGCTGCGTTTTGTTCATGTATGAAAAAAGTGGAAGCAGTTTAATTGTATGTGACAAGTTACAGAACAAAACGTCTAGAACGCATAGAATAGATTTATTTTCTACTCTTGCATGCGTCTTATGCATCATGAGAAAAGATCAGCTGTTTTTGATAGCCAAGGATGACAAATTATATTTTATTTTCAATGATATCGATAAAAATGTTTGTGTCGCGGACTTCAAATTTCCCATTTTTTACATTAAAAAGTTTCTAATAAAATAAGAGGCTTTCCTAACAAAGGAATAAAATACATTATTATCAATTTTTAACATAGTTCTTTCATTTACGAAATTTTCATTATAGTTATCGATTACTTTTATGTACTGAGTGTCACCTCTGCTGTAGTTATTATTTTTTAATCAATTAAAATGGAGAAGAATATTATTGAAGCTGCAAAAATACCACTCACTTCCCGTTCCGTAATCTTTTGCAGCTTTTCGTGGGCCCAATATATTACGTGTAAAAACTCAATGAATTTCTTAAATTCTTTTAAAATCACAATTTTACATTCCTTTTCTGCCAAAATTTTTTATATTTGATAAAAATATTTACACTACAGCTGATCAAAATAAAAAAACTTGGCGCATAAAATCATTGTATGTAACTTGAATTTAGAAACGCATATAGCGCATATGCATATTTCACTCATAATTAAATAATTTAATTTTATTTTAAGAAAATGCAATGAAATGAAATTTACTGCTTTGAAATTATTTACTTAGCAGTTTAATATAAAGTTTAGGATTTGGAACGATTTTCGTGGGATGACGGAAAATCGTTCCAAATTCAAACAAACCCCATCGGAAGAATATCACAAAAATCAATAAAGTTTAGGGTTTGTTTTGTTGATGCCTTCAAATAAAGCAATAAAAAATTTAAGAACAATAGAAAGCAATAAAACTTAGGACTAGAAAATATTATCTCAATTAAAATGCATACTAGACACTATATAACTTAAAGAAATTAGTTTTAAATAATTAATTATTATAGAATAAAAAAGGGAAACAATTACACCTTTGCTTCCGGGGCTTAACAGTAATTTAATATAAAATGTGTTAAATTACAACAAGTTTCTATATTTTCACATGATACAAATTTAATAAAGAAAATAATACGAACACTAAAAGCTGCAAATCACAAATTTTCGCGAAATCGTCATCATGCTAACGAAATTTCGCTTATAAAACTTCTTTGGTTGAAATGGAAATGCTCAGTACTGAGCTAAAATCGATCAGTTAAATTTCAGCTTGTGGAATCGTTCATTTGAGCCAGCTTGAAGCTGAGCGTCACAACTCTAGTATATACAATATTTGCTTAACGAGCCATTTGTATATCTAAAATGGTTATTATGAATGTGGCCTTAAATATTTGACCATACAAAAATTTCCTCTAGTTAACGACATCTCAAAGGTTTTATTAACAAACAAAAAGTTTTAAAATTGTCTGTTTCCTTTACAAAAACTTATAATTTCCATTAGATCGCTTTTATTATTATCAATCCTTAAATCACATTAACAATTGAAATTTTACTTTAAATACACAAGGAGTATGAATTTCCTCCACACGTAATTGGATTTTTTTACGCCATAAAGCATACTACAGTTATAATAAAAAACACATGACCAGCCACACGCTACAGTTTGTTTTTGTAAAGGGAAGGTGGAAAAAATGAACATGTGCATACATACATAATAACCAATTACACTTGGACAAGTGGCACTTTTCTCTCACAGCAAAAAGAACACACGCAACCAGCATATCAACAGCAACAACAACAACAACATTAAGTTCCATGACTCCATTGGAGCAACAACAAAAAATCTCAAAAAGGGGGAATAATTTCTATTTGAAGTTTCAGGCATTAAACTAAAATCGATATTTTAAAGTTGTGGTGAAAATGTGTTTTAAAGTATAATTCAGGGGGGAAGTAGTGATGGCAAATTATGTAAAGTTAAGAACATGAAGAGGAGAGATATAAAATATTAATTTTGCTTATATGTATGTACATTTAAAAATGTATTAGTTTTATATTTTGTTATGTAGGTTTTCAATTTCATTTGTTATTAATGTTTCAAATTACCTTTTCGCAATAACTTTGCATATTTATAGGCACAATATCTTATTGTTTTTCTGCAATTGTTTTAGAAACACAACAAAAACACCACAACTCATTAATAAATCTAGTTTTCTAGTAAACGATTCTGACACACCATGGCAAAAAGTGTCCGACCATAAGAACCAAAACAAAATTGTGACAGCACACCATAGTACTGCCAGATTTAAAAAAAATCAATATTAAAAAGGCAACAGTATATTTTATGTTACAAGATATGAGGTCTGTTCGGTCCTTTCGTTCATAAGACATCATTTTGTTAAATATATTCTGCCATCTACTAATGCTGTGTGTCTGTTTTATCATACAATATCTATTATTGGACAACATAAAATAGAAATTAAATTTTCTATTAACTATTTAATATTTTATTGTTTGTTATTGGCTTATCTGAGTATAGGCTAAAGGGCATTGATGATTTGGTACTGATGATTTGGTTAGCGCCAATGAAATGCAGGACTATACTAAGCTAAGCCAACAACAGACAATAAAATATAAAATAGTTATTTTGAAAATATCCCGAATAACAAATCTGATAAACTTTCTATTAACTTATTGTACTAAATTATTGAAATTAAATAAATTTAAAAAAATTTGGAGCAATAATAATTTAATGGGAGATAAAAAATATTTTTTAAGCTTAATTTAATTTTAAATATTCTTCAGACACTAAACCTGGGTATGTACGCAACCCTTAATATGCAATTTTCGCCATAGCGTGCAAGTTCCACAATGCACTTTTTATAAAGCCATATAACAACTGTTTCCTTAGAAAATAACAGGCGATAGCATACTTTAGGGATGTAACGTAAATACTTCAGCATGGTTATATTTGATAGTACTAAAATTATTATACTACATATTTAATAACTACAGCCAACTTCGCACAGTATGAAGTCAGTGCTAGCAACCTTGAAAATCTTTCTTTTTGTGTTCTAACTCTGTGAGAGTGTTCATCAATTTTGTAAATTCTACAAAAAAGTAAGTTGAATACAATTAAATAAATGATTAAAACATAAGCAATGCAAGTCTTTTGAATAACAAAATGTAAATTTCAAAATTTAGTTAGTACACAATGGAGAACGACGCCGGTGAGAATGTTGATTTGTACGTGCCCCGCAAATGGTAAGTAACACGTGTTTTATTGAAAATTATGGTGTTTATTAACATTATGACGTTCACATTGAATTCTAAAAATACTTACATCGGATTTCTGGATTTCAGCTCTGCATCAAACAGAATTATACACGCTAAGGACCATGCTTCCGTACAAATCAGCCTTGTGGATGTTGATCCAGAAACTGGTCGCATGACTGATGGTTCCAAAACCTATGCCATTTGTGGTGAAATCCGCCGTATGGGAGAATCTGATGATTGTCTTGTCCGTCTGGCCAAGAAAGATGGTTTAATTGCCAAGTAAGTCGTGCCATTGGAGGGCATGTAGGCACAACATTCTGTTGTTAGAGGGAAACTAATAATTTTTGTTTTTTTAGAGCCTTCTAAAAAAATATGTGTGTAAATAAAGCCAACGTTTTACAAACATTTTTAAAAATTAATATCTATTATTTAAACAAATTTTGGAAAAATTAATACCATATGTTATTTGATTAGCAGAGGAGAAGAGTAAAAACACCATAAGAGATTATGAGCAATCAGGAGTGTCGTACATACAAATAGTATGTAGCTTGACTTATTGTTTCCCAGCTGGAAATGTTTTCAGAGCTTGTCTAATTTACATACTTTGTACGATATACGAATTTTAATAAAATAAATTTAAAATCTTGATAAAACGTATTTCAAAGTCCAATTCAAGTTTTTTTTTTACAATGAGGAACATTGTATGTATGTAAATCTGTTATTTGTGAATGGCCTCTTGTCTTGGAAAGGAAAATTTAGTTTACCAGGACAAAAAGTTCCAATATTTTGTGGGCTTAGCCGTGTATATGACGGCATTCTATTGGCGCTAACCAAATCTGCAGTAAACTTCAGAGCATTTCATTAAACTCTACTATTCTACTTGTGAATTACAAAAAGATATAAGCGTAATAATATCAAAATAAGAACTTTATGGACTTAACTACTTATCTAAATTAGTTAATTGGTTCCAGAGATATAGCCACAAATTTGCTATTTATTACTACCTAGATTCTGAATTACGAAAAAGTCAACCACATTTTATGTAGAATATTCAAATGGAAAAATTCATTGATGAATTGGTGCATTTGTAAATGTAGTACTCCACTGCAATAGTAGATGAAAATGTTCTTATCTGCAAGAGTCAAGCAATTGTCCAAAGTATCTTTAATACGGGTGATTCGTTTATACAATAGTCATAGGAATATTTATTAGTTAACTAATGGCAGGATGTTATTTATTTCGTAGAAATTTGCTCAGATTTCTATACAAAACTACTTTATTTTATTAAACAGACCTTTTTTATTTATATTTCTGGGGCTTCCGAGCCATATTTTTACTGTTCGAAACTGCAGTTTATTATTATTATGTAATATATTATTTACTTTTATATTTAAGTGTAATTTCAGGTTTTTGCCTTTGTAATATATATATTACAGTGTAACCTCGGTGAACGCAACCAATAAAAATTTTGGGCTGTTGCGATAACTGAGTTGTTGCGCAAACCAAGTCACAAATTTCTAGTCATATTTTTCTATTTAAAAGCTTATTTTAAACAAATCAAGCATTTTATAAAAAAAACTAAGGTTAGCTTTTAATAATCGTATTTATTTGATTGAAATATGGAATAAAAGCAGAAAAACAAAATATACATCTAATAAAAATTTAATAAAATACACACTCAAATATATGTTAATTTGTACTGATAGTTGTTATCGAGTTAAAGATTCTTGTTTTTAATTGAAAAAGTCTGAAATTTTCGACTGAGTTTTTGTGCTTGTCATATTTTTTTGAACTACAATTTCACGAATTTTTTGCAATACCATTATATCATCCAAAGAACAGCTATTGTCCTCTGCCCATTGTAAACAAACGTTGACGCTTTCTATTGCATTCGGACATCTTATTTTTAAAGGTATTGGACCTAACACAACATTTACATCCTCGTCTTCAGTTTCGCTTCCTGTGTTTAATGAACCACTTATACAAAGCTTTTTTCTATTTCGGGATATTCGGATGTTCTTATTAAATAACGCTTACCAGGTCCAGCATTTGCCACAAACGCTTTTAATGCTTGTTCATTTTTTTTATTCTACATATTATTGATTTGTGAACCTTGTATTCATTACATATCGTTTTGACAGGTATGCCACTTTCAAGTTTCTTAAGAATTTCACTCTTTTCTTTTATTGTTAGTTTAACAAATTCTGTCACTAGAGGCATTTTTGTTATTTTGATGAAACAACCATTCATAAACAAAGAAGTTTCTAAACTAAATTGATTTCAAAAACGAATTAATACACACAAAATATTTGTCATTCTTAGAATAGGGGTAAATCAAAAAGACTATTGCATTTAAGCATAAGATTTTACATACACACGTTTTAGTTTTGAGTTTATTTATCAAAAAACAAAAAAAGCCTTACTTGTTTTGCAAAGTTGCGTTAATTGAGGCTTTGTTTTTTGAAAAGTTGCGTTTATAGAGTCACCAATGTTAAGAAATTGGGTGTTGCGTTAAGCGAGGTGTTGCGCATATCGAGGGTTGCGTTCAACGAGGCTACACTGTATATATTTTAATTGAAATGAATAATCTTACATTTACTATATACAAGGTAACTGACCTTCGTAGACTAGTAGGTAGTGTACTAGACTCGTAGTGCGAAAGTCCCAGGTTCGAATCCTGTCGCAGAACTTTGGCAGTTTGTGTCTGATAATTAAAGGGAGCGCACAACAAACCTTCACTGGCTTAAGTGTATGTCGTATGACGTGGGCTATCACACCCCTCCAATCAACCTAACCTAACCCATATACAATGGAGAAAAATTGGAAAAATAATAAAGTACAGGAGACTTCCTCTGGTTCATTTCAATTCAGTATAGGAAGAATTGTTAGAGGGAATAGCTTATATTGGAATCGTTATTCTTGCTTGGCTTTATATATTGGTGAAAAAATATCTCTGAAATACCCAAAAGGCAATTGCTTAATACGAGTAAAAGAAATGGACAGCATTTGCTAAAAATATGCTAGAGAAAGAACTTTGCGCTTTGAAATATGCTCATCAAATACATTAACAGACATGCATTAACCAAGAACTTAGAATTAGAATTATAAATACTGATTATAATCTTGAAACTTTATTATATTTAATAGTTTGTTGTAAGTTTAGCTCTTCATATGCCCACATTTCATTGGTAGCTAAAGCAAACCATCATAGAACTTTAAGTGGGTTGAAAACATTGAATGTCGTATACTTATGCCAAATAAAGCAAATACAATATGAGAATTTTACATTGTATATGATTATTACAAAACAGAGTTGTAAATGAATCATTAATTTTTGATTTGAATTCATTACGAATTAGCAAAATTTTGAATTAATTCTTTTCGTCAAAAAACGAATTGAATGAAATTTGAATCAATTCATTTGAATTTAGCAAACATGAATTGCAATTCATTTTTAATTCAAATGAATTGGTAAAATGAATTGCAATTCACTTCCAATTCATTGCAATTCATTTTACCAATTCATTTGAATTAAAAAATAATTGCAATTCATGTTTGCTAAATTCAAATGAATTGATGCAAATTTCATTCAATCCGTTTTTTGACGAAAAGAATTAATTCAAAATTTTACCAATTCAGTGCATGAATGAATCGCGAATTAATTCAAAAATGAATGATTCGTTTACAACTCTGTTACAAAATAAATAATCATAGTAGCCTAATAATGCTTTTATAGAAATAACACAACACTCAATTACACTCGCACATGAATCTATTTCATTTTTTTTTTTTTTGCAAAAAGACTAATTGTTTAAACAATTAGTTTGGGGGAACATTCCAAAATAAATTTAAATATTGAGTATTAATTTTTTTTAAATATTAGATTTTCCACTATTTCCTCAACAACATCATAAAAAATCGCTAAACATGTAACACAAAAACGCTTATTTGCTTTCTCTACAATCCAAATGCAACCCTGCTTGTTGGTGTAGATAAAGTCGTATTGAATCAGAAAGAAAAACAAAATTAGATAAGTGTCGTCCTCGAAAAATAATATTAAACGGAGAAATTTGCAAAAATTTTATTATAATAAAAAACAAATAAGTTTTGTAAACAAATGAAAATTGTTGATAAAATTTCTCTTGTGATACCATGATAAAAGAAATTATATACGACCAATTGGAATGAAGTGCAATAGTGTGTGTGTGTGTGTTGTAATAGCTGACAGATAACAAAACAAAGAAATTTATTGAAAAAAATAAAAACAAAAATTGTTGGATAAAAAGATTCAAATATTACAAAATTATTATATGAAACGCAAAAATTAAAAACAATGTGAAGATTTTGCACGGTTGACGATTTTTAGGTTATTAAAAAAGACTTCCAAGTATTGCTAAATATTAGAAACTGGCGACCCCCCTTTTACAACAACCTGATGGTTAATTATTGTTTTTGTTTAATATTTCTTTTAACAAAATCATATAATATAACTGCAGACGACTATTTATTTTCTATATAGTTCTTTGCGTTTCTTTGTTTTTCAGTTTCAGTATTAAAAAGGTAATTAATTTAGTTTTTTTTTCTATTATAACCTTTATGTACATACATACATGCATATGTATGTACAAGCATATTATTATATTTTGTTCATTATGTAGCCCTTGTTTAAATAATATGTATACATATTTTATTTTGTTAAATTGTAGAATATAAACATTTTTATTAGGTCACTCTTATAAAACTAGTTATTGGCCAAACTAGTTCCTTAATTGCATTTACCTAGAAATAAAAAGAAACACGTTGAAAGGTAGAGATATAATGCGTTCCGAAAACAAATTACATTTTATGAAATGCATTTTAAAGAAAGTTAATATATGAACTGTTAAATAAATCAATTAACAATGAAATAAGAATTATAATTTATATTTCAAAATTAGTAGTATGAGTCCTGCAATTCAAAACTGGCAAGTGTTTGGATAATTCCTTTCTTAGATCCCTGAGTTCTAATATTAATGGTATTAACGTAAACACCTCAAAATCTAGATAGCTCTTTGTCTGTCGTAATATATTATTCCTAAAGGGTATAAAGTTATTGGTTCGTTGAAGATAAATTCTTCGGAATTTGCTAACCTGCATACATAAATATTATTTACACATTTGTGCGTTCAAAGTTGGAATAACTTGGGCATCCTCATGTTTGTAATCTTACTTCTTGTGTTAAAAAACTTCAGAGAGTTCGGTACATGTTCGTTATCTTATTTAGCACCTTTACCTTATGACTCTGATTAGAATGCTTATAGATCTACGGAGTCTAGAATATCGTAGAGAAAAATGCAGTCAGCTCTACTGGTGTATGATATTAGCAGTGGTAACATTGATTGTCTTGGCTTTCTTTATTCTGTACCATTTTATATAGATTGGCTAAATTTTTGATGTACCTTTTCATCGAACTAACTATCAACATAATGATACATTAACTCGTGATTTAACCAATCTCAAGCAACTTAATTTCAATATACAAAAAGATTTAAAATCTTTTATCGAATTCAGCGTATAAAAAACAGAGTTCAAACTTCTGTTAAGTTAGTTTTGTACACGTACTATGTTTCCAAATATTTTTAATAAGAAACATTTTATTTTTGTTGTGTTAGTTATTTATTTTGTTTAGCTAATTTGGCCTAACGTGTTTTTATGACCATAAAAAATGCAGTTTTTTATTCCATATTTCGCGACGATTCGTGAATTTTTTTATTCACTTTATCCAGGGATTCGTAATTGAGACTTATAATAACTCACATTAAGAAAGATTTTGTTTTATTTATAAAACTAATAATTTCTTATGTTATAAAAACAAAATACATATATTTATTGTACACAAACTTTTGAAAAGCTTGCATTGCTTTAAAACTCACATTAGTGGAAAAAACACTTTAAGGCAATAAAAGTTTGTTAAGAAATATATACATATGTTTCAAAGAATATATGTATAAATATGTTTCAAAGAAGAATTTTCACTTATACGAAAAAAAAACAAAAAACAGTTGTCGAAATTTTCTTTTTTCGCTTATCCGAATTCCACTGTATTTCCTCTTTTTATTTGGTGCGTATTCAAATTAAATTTTTTATGAAATAAAACAATAACAATATTTCTTTGAAAAAAGGCTTATAAACATTACCTACAAAACACCCGTGCCTAAATATAACAATACCGCCGAGAACTTAAATAAACAATTTCAAACACAATATTTCTAATGCTCTTTGCAACATTTTATTTACACAGCTATAAAAATATGACAACCACATTTGTATGTCAGTCAATTGTATGTAGTAATTTTCAATTTTCTAAAAATATAAATAAACGAAACCTAACTCGATAATAAATTTGTACATATGCACTCTATGATCATTTATAATACCGTCTTTTGCCCCGGTACATTTGCACTTAAGTTGCACTTGCAAAGTACTCAAGCACAGTGAACGTACATAAATAAAATTTTTAGCAATAAAAATAGCACTAATAACAGAATATAAAATTTTTCAAAACAAAGTAAGTCTATGAATAAACTGAGGGATTTTTTGTTTGTTCATTGAGTTTGTAGTAAAAACTTTGAGCATTTTAGAAGCTCAGTTGCTTTTTAAACTACATATGTATTTGAAAATACCAAAAGACAAATACAT
Source organism: Germaria angustata (assembly GCA_963681545.1). Classification (NCBI taxonomy): domain Eukaryota; kingdom Metazoa; phylum Arthropoda; class Insecta; order Diptera; family Tachinidae; genus Germaria; species Germaria angustata. Next base: position 94,097,597 of record OY812999.1, on the reverse strand, counting down.
AAATATTTCTACTCCTAGTTTTTATGACATCATTAGCATTAATTTGGCAAAAAAAATTTAATTAAAGTATAAATGCATTCATAATAAAGAAAAAAATTTTTAGCATTCGTTTTGTGAAAAAATGGATTGAAGTAAAATTTTAATGAATTATTATGAACTGAATATTCTTGAATGTATTCATTTTACAAAAAAATATATTAAATGTAGAAAAGCACTACATTTCAATATGAATGAATTCACATGGGACTTAAGACAAATTTATTGCGAATAATTTTTATTCACTACTATACTTAGAGTAAAATAAATAATATGTCGTGATGAGTTCATTTGAATATCTGTATGCGTGCATTCCAGAATTTTTAATTTATTATGAACATATTCATATTCTAATTAAATTAGTTTTAGAAGCAATGTGAGTACATTTGAAGAATAAAAATTGCTTAAATGATTCGCAGTGTGCTACAAAAGAAGACTAATTCTCTTACGGCCCTGATTTAATCTAGAATATTTATATATAAAAAGTACTCTTCTATACAAATTTCTCAAAATAACATTTTCTTCTGGATTGTACAAGTAGAACTCAAATAGTATTAATATAAGAGTATTTTTATTTATTATTTTATTATTTATTATATAGTCTATAATACTCTTATCAACCAAGAATGATATTTTTAGTTTATAATAAGCATAGAAACTTTCCTTATCACTGTTTTAGGTTTGAAAGAAGTTCTATTTCAAATAATTTTAAAATTGACCTACATATATTAAAACATTTGATAAGAATAGCATAGCTTTGAAAGTTTTCTTTTAGGAAACTTCTTTGGCGACAGCAAAATCGATTTGGGAAAAATTGATGCTCGCCCCAAATTGAAATTTCTGCTAAGTTCTGACTCTAATACTCGTATGTACTATTCGTTAATGGTTGATATTCCAAACATAAATAATTTTTATTAACATAACTTTTGCAGAAAGAAATATAATATGGCTTAATTTGTAAAACTTATTGCAATAAAATAAAAAAAAAACTTTCTTAAACAATTGTTAAATTTTATTTCATCCATCGCTGAGTCATGCATTACAATCTTTTTATGTATAAATGTTAAAATTTTACGTTGGTTGTACTTCCTCTATTTATTGTTTGTTTTTGTTATTACTCTTTGGCTGGTAAGTGTAACTTAATGTGATATTAGACGAAGCAAATCATAAACTTTACTGGCTTGAAATAGAATATTTTTATTGGCTTTGAGGTTCTGTTTTTAAATATTTGTCTAGTCTGTCTTTACATTGATTATTCCTACTTCTAATTATAATACAGTTGTTGATTAATTTAATGATCTTGGAGCACTTAACTATTTAGGGTCAATATTCTGATTTAAGGTATAAGAGTATTTCGATGACGTGTGGATATCAATGAGAACGTCACTTATATAAATTTTACATATGTATTCCATACATATATTGTTCCTTTATTGCAGGAAAGTGATAGCTAATTTCAGATATTTCAAAGATATATCTCGTATCCTCCACTCTTGACAGGATAATCTATATATTAATACGTGAATGAAAATCTTTGGCTATTTTTTATGGTTAAACTACGGTGTTGAGTTTTCCCACAAATATGTATATGGATGTTTTATTCAAATTAATATTATCAATAATAATTAAAATTGGTTCAATATCTTTCGAGTCATATACTAGCAAACATGCGAGTTATAATAATATGAAATTAAATGCTAAACGTTTTAAAACGTTTGTTTTTGATTAAAACTAGCTGAAATGGCTAAAAATGTTTAAAAGTCATTTAAATTGCGAAAATTTAGAAAAAATTAAATAATTACTAAAAGTAAATGCTGCTTAGCATCGTAAAAAGAGTCCCATGAACACCAAGAAGACGGAAAATTGGTAAACACTTTGCAAAATAGCGGTTGAAAAGTCTAAGTCTGAGTTGTGTTCTCTGAAATATTTTTTCATATTTTTAATTACGGCCCTTAGCGATGTTTAGTACTCTATTGTGATATCTTTTCTATGACCTTTTGTTAATCAGTGCTGTAGAGAATCCATCCCAATGGTGACATATAATCTATCCCTGATTAGTTCGAATAGAATTTTTCTTGAAATTCAATTATGTTTTCCAGAGCTTGCAATTGAAAAACTAACAATACTGTTGATATTTTTAAGAATCTGCCACAGATATGATAAAGGTCAACTACTGAATATACTGATCAACTAGAATATACTTTATTGTATAATCGTTTGAAAAATTGCACAGTTCGTAGGGGTCTTTCACTGACTTATTACTAATGCAATGACAATCTAACAGACAATAAATACAATGGCTGATTGATTTTTCAATGTTTATATTGTATTAAATGATATGAAAAAAGGGACACAAATATTTTGATAGCTAATAGTGATATGCAATAAATTCGAAAAGAGCATATACGTATTCGAACTTAAACTTTGCGAGTTTGCCATTAGAATAGAATAGATCATGAGATGAATTAATAGATTTATCAGTATGATTTCTTTCTGAAATTATCAAATTATTAAAAAAATTCCGCTAATGATTTATTCGGATATCTTCTCGATTTTTTCATTATGAAATTGGAAAAATATTATTTTTTGTAAACTTCAAGTTTAATTAATTCAAACACTGAAACTATAAACTCAAAGCGGTCTAAAATTTTTTTAAACCGTATTATATTAAATCGGTGAAATGAATGAAATCTTATATGGATTGTAAATTATAATAAATATAATATTTAAACAAAATTTTTCACTCTACTTACTTTTCTCCAGGTCAGTTATTCAAACTTCAATCAAAACCTGAAGACTGAGAATCTAAAACCTGACCACATTTTATTTTAAATAATTTCTAAAATATTCAATTCATGCACCTTAATTAGGGCAATTAAATTTAAAATTTATTTATCGACATATCCAATGTAGTTTACCCAATAAACATTAGACAACTAAAAATGTTTTAACTAAAAAATTTTGTTTCAGTGTTTTTAATAAAAAATTCATATGCTTATGTTGGCTATAGGAAATACATAGATTTTTGCAATATTTCTTACAAAATATATTTCTGATCTATTTTTGATCTATTTTTAAATATTTGATCTGATCTATTTTTAAATATTTTCCATGAAATATACATACGTATAATGCCTAATTTTGTATGTCAGCATGATTAATATTTGCGTTAACTCAACATCGCCGTTAGGTGAAATATAAATTATATCCTTAATTTTGTCGTTGAATGGAATTTTCTCTTCTAACTGAACAAACTTCACAAGGAATGCATGGAGGAACTAACTAAATTTCTAGTACAATTAGGTTCTAATATATTACTTTACTTCTTCTGTGCTAAAAAATTGAGCATAATTACGACCTTAACTGAGTAAATTTCTTAATTTTGTAATTAAGGTATTAGTATTAGCCTTCTATTATGCGAGTTTAAAATTATATTTATTTGTTGAATTTATTGGCTAAGAAAGGCCGTTCTAGGGTGAAGTTGCTTCTGCATCCCTAGAAATCTCTTGTTGTTTTTTATAATTCGAATCAAAAAATACATTCTGGCCCCAAAAATATTTTTTATAGCTCCTTTAATGGTTGAATTTCTATTAGTTTGTAAAAGGGTCGTATGTGGCATGGGTTAAATCAAAATTTTAAAAATTAATAATGTCAAAAATAATTTGATAAATAAATAAACAATAACTATAGTTGCTATATCTATTTTCCACAATTCCTCTAAATTAATCTACCCTTATTTTACCTTTATCTAATAAGTTATTTCTCTTTTAAGTGTGTGAATTTTACAAAATGTGGTAAATTTATTAAATCAATGGTTTTCGCTGACTTTGCATATTAATATTATATTCTAAACAGATGTTTGCTTTGTACAAACTTTCTCATAAAAAGTTTTACGATTTTCACATGAACTGTGATGTTCGATATTGATCTAATGTTTTGTCATTATTTAATACAGTAAAGTACGGATAAATGCACATTGGTTTTCACCCGACTTTTTGTGCAGTTATCCATTCTTTGCATTTATGCTAACCTCGGATAAATGCACAAATATTGCAATTATACAATTATTGGGTAAATGCAAATTTTTTGCATTTACATATAGTTACAGAGAAAGAAATCAAACTATGTACATACATATGTGCTTAGAGTATATATACATATGAGCATAAGTTCCTTAAAAATATAAGATAAAATAGACTGTTGATGATTTTTATAAACAAAGTTTAATTTTATTGGTAATTCATGTATATTTTTGTTTGTTTAATAGAGTTCAACAAAAAGACTTAAAAACCTAAATCATAAAATTTTAATGTACATACTATACATATGTTTACAAACTTTCATATATCGTATATATCATGGTATAAAAAATAGAAGGTACCTCCACTCTCAATTTATTTTTTTAATAAGGATTTTTGAAGTTTGTTTTTTAGTAAAAATTAAAATAGCGTTGCCAGAGAAAGGAAAAAGAAAAAATATTCCAGGAATTTTTTTACACAAATGTGTAATGAAGTGTATTATAGTAGACTAGTAATAATAAATAAATGTGTAATGATATTACATTATATGATGTACATAAATATGTATGTAGGTATTTGTGGACTTTGTGAAAAACATTTTAACGATGTTATTGTTATTTTTTGCAGCGCAAATTTACTATAACACGATAAAAAATTTTGAATTAATTTTACATATTTGAATAATCTTTGGCGGCCCATAAAAAAAGTGCATGACTTTGGGAAAAATTGGGAGACACGGGTCTTTTTTTTAGTCTTTTATCACGTAGTGGTGTCCGTATATGGAAATTTTTTTTCGTGTTGCACTGTGTAACTTTGCGACTAAAAATTATGCTTATTATTTGTTTGGAAAATTTATTCGAATCAGGTAATCAACAATTAACTTTCCAGAATGCTTCACAGTCGACCAGGAAATTATATATATATATATATATATATATATATATATATATATATATATATATATATATATATATATATATATATATATATATATATATATATATATGTATATATTACTGTCTGACATTGGCTTTGTATGTACTATGTATGGCAGGGATTAAAACCACATTTTACTATTGAATTACGTTAACAAGTTGTTTTTATAACTGAAACACTATGCCTCACTTTTAGCACATAGCAAACGCACACGGTAACGAGGATTATGTCATTACAAACAAACCCCTCATAGTTAATTTCTCTTTCTAATCATTTAAAGGCTACTTACAGCCAAATGGAAAAAGTATCTAACACAAAAAGTGCATTTTTTAATATTTCTATGATTTTATTTCGAACTCTTTACCTATGTTACATTAGTTTTACAACAAATATAAAAAAAATCTTAGTGCATTTGCATTCATTTGAATGGCTTCTCTTTTCTAGATTGAAATAATCGGGAACAGCAGACGGTGCAGGGTATTAATAATTAAAATTATTGCATTTAAACAGATATGGATATTTTGTGGGGTCATAGAGTTTTCATTTCTACGACTTTTTCATTGCCCGGTAAAGCGATATTGAATTTTAAATTTCCCTCGAACTTCCATTCACTACAAAATGATACAAAATATTATTTAATTTATTAAAAAATAATAATAATAATAATAATTCATTAGATCTATAAAATGGTTTTATAAATGTATTAAACATTAGTTAAAAAAAAAATAAATAAAAAATCTGCTTTTTATATAATAATACATATATTCATGATATATAAACGAACAACTAATTCCATTGATATAACGACAAATAAACGAATAATATTTAAAGAAATTATTACCAAATATTGATCCGAAAATAGGAATAGTGATTAGTTTAATTTCCTCTCTTACTTTCTACAGATGTTACTATTGTAGTCAGAATACCATTATATATTCTCTGGACCGCACCAGACCCAATAAATATATATATATTTTGGAGAAAATTATGATATTCTTTGAAACGAATCAGGGGTTTTTTTCTTATTGCTTCATTAAAAAATTCCTCAAATGTTAACCAAATGAACATATTTTTCCTTGGTGGGTTCAAGATCAAATCTCATCAGAATCCACTTGAATTTACATATACATATTTGTTGATATAACAGGCAGTTGAAATGAGTTTAAAATGTTTAATATACTATTTAAAATGATTCATTTTAATATAGATTTAAAATTATTATATCATATTTTACCGCTTTTTAAATCAATTAAACTTATTTTTATTGCAATTTTTTGTAGTAAAAACTTTTTCATCATTGAAACCAAAGAGTTTCAATATATGTATAATGGTGTCAATTTGAAGTAAAATTTCTTTGTTTTTGTGCTCTGCAAATACGTATTTTTGAAATTATAAATTTTCCCTAAGGCATTTTTTTAAATAATAATTACTTTTCGTATTCTATTCATACCAATGAAAATAAATTCGTAATAACAAAATAAGAAAACTGCCGGCAATTCTTACACAAATTTCCCCAAATATTTTTCCCCGAAAAATTTGCGGCATACCCGGGAAATACCGAATGAAAACACAGTACTAAATTAAAGTTTTTTTTTTTACTTTCAATAAAGATCGTGCTTAAAAATTAAGTACGAAAGAAACTCTCAGGTATTTCATGTACATATATATTGAATACGAGCTGAATGCCTCCAATATATTGTTAAATTCTCAAATTGGATTCAGTTTTTATGTACCATAGTTCGAAACTGTTTTTGTTTTTGTTGTTTTTCATTTTTATATTTAATAATTTTTACAACACTTGTGAAACGGCTACAGTTATCGCTAAGTAAATACTCCCGTTGAAACCCGTTAATTTTTTCCAGGTGCCTTCAAAAATTTTTGTTAAATAGAAAAAAATTTTCGTTATTTGGTAACCTCGGTAATTTGCATTTTACTCGATGACACGGTGCAATTTGAATTTAAGCTTCTCTGCACCCTATAATACGAAATATATTAATGTGTTAATAAACCGCGTTAAAAAAAAAACTATTTAATTACCTACGGCCAAAGTTAAATATACAAAATTTAATTTTACTTGAAACATGTTTTGTCCTCTAAAGCAATAAAATTCCAAAAAAAAAATTTAAACTAGAACTAATGAATTTTAATCAAACTCTTGTTTAATTAGTTTTTTTTATTCACCATGCTGCCCCAGTAATTTTTATTTTTCCTTTGGTCTCTTGAGTTTCAAATTATAGAGCGTCCATTGTATTAAATATATTAATGCTTACAAAATAATTTAATTTATGTATTATTTAAAACATCAAAGTTGCATGCTAAATAATGTTAAACGTTTATACTTTAAACTATTTCTTTTAAATTAAAAAAATATATATTTAAAGACGTTTTATATTATAGTCCATGATATGAAACAAAAACCGATAAAGTGTAAATAACGATTGTCTACGAAGAAATGTTTTGAATATATCGTTCGAATCAACCTATTTATTAGGAACGGATAATACTGTGAGTATTTTAAAATGTTCTATATTGTTACTTTCTTTTTTAGAATTTGCATAAATATTTTAAGAGTTTTTAAAGCATGTTATTTTTAAAAGTGCATGATTAGCTTTCTTGTTTCTTAATATACTTTTATAAATCAATTTGTATTAGATCCAAAAAACATACAAGAATGAAGAATTTGATGCAAAAACGCTAAATTTCACTATAACGATATCGCGAGAGAGCAAAATTTATTTACATTATTTGTCAGAATATCAACTGAAAAAAATACAAAGACTAAAAATGATTTTAATTGTTTACGAATACTTTCATAAAAAACAGAACTGTGAAAAACGGGCGATTTTAATTTGATTTTTGTAAATTGTGATTATAAAACTAATCAATATATAGTTCAAAGGATATAACCATTTGACAGACAGATATGAGTTGATAAGACCCCGTTGGCAACATTTGAGTACGGATACATAAAAACATCACTGAAAAATACCAGGCTTTAAGGCATTTGCCGTTACAATATCATATGTACAATTTCGGTCATGTTATCATGTCATGTTGCAAGTTTATTTCAATAAGAACAAATTGATTGATGAACCCAATATCGCCATGAGCCAGGGGTGTAATTACAGCATTCGATTTCAAGTGTGCTATGGAACCGTTTTATTTTTCGATATGTGTCGATTGAGCTAATCAATGACTATTATATGTATCGAATCGTAATTGTTAGGAACATGGAATAAGTTTATAATATATTTTCAATGTCAATTGTACACATGGTAACAGTAGTGATACAATTATCAGTCACACTATCTCTTTTTACGAGTGGATAGTTTTAATAAACAATAGTTTGCCAAAACGCCTTTTTGGCACTTGAATAAATTAGTTTTCATTTATACGATAAGCACTGACGCATCGAATATTATCGCCTCAAATAACGTTACATCAATTCGATATTGGTTGAAATGATACCAAAATAATATATACAGCCAATATTTAACCGAATCTACATGATGGTTAGGTTAGGTTAGGTTGATTGGGGGTGTGACAGCCCATGTCATACGACATACACTTAAACCAGTGAAGGCCAGAGTTCTGCGGCAAGATTCGAACCTGTAACCTTCGCACTACGAGTCTAGCACACTACCTACTAGTCTATGAAGGTCAGTCAGAATCTACATGATAGTTTCCTTTACTTGTATCGGAAATTTGTTAGAAAATACTAAATGCTAAGAGGGCCAAACTGTGCGAGGCCGGTAAAAAATTTAGCATACCTTGTATGTTGTTGCTACATAGCACAACATAAAAGGCAACCATATCACACGTTTTTAACACTTTAGCAAATTAGATGCATTGTTCATGTTGCCGTTGGTGTAAATGCTGTACAAAATTTTTCTACATACATGTATATTTTTTCTTATTTATTGAAACATTTTGTTTATGGATGTATTTTCAAAATTTATAGACATATTTTTGTTGCATTCTTGTTTTGAATGTTTAAAAAAAATTAGGTCAACTATAATTGTATGTCATATAATAATTTAAATAAAAACTATGTGGAATATTTCGAATAATTCAGTTTCAATAAGTTGAGTAAACAAATAATAAATATGATAAAATATTTATAAAATCATAATTTTGTTGAAAATTACTGGATTTTGCAAGGATAATATAAACTCCGAAGCTTTCTCTTTAACTTGAATGTAGAAACAGTCAGAAAACGAATACAATGCGATTCTTAACATTTTAATGGGATCAACACTCATTCTGGATGGGAAAAATGCAAGCCCAGAACGGCATTTCTGCGCGAATCAGCCTGATCAATCAGTCTATCGGTAGCCAAGATATTCAAAATAATTATTTTTTTCACTTTCCATCTCTTCGCTAGTGGAATATTTAATGCAGGTAAAAATGATTGTAATTTTTCCATTTAATTTTTAATTTAGGTTAAGTTAGATTGGAAAGGGCGCCAGTTAGTTCTTAAAATATAAACTGCCCACTTGGGTTCTGTTTAGTTTTGTATTGCCTGAGGAGAGAGAAGAGAACATAAAATCCCATATTATAAGTTCTATCCTTGAATTCGGTGTTGAAGCACCCCGTTGCAGGGATAAGAGTTTATATCCTTTATATTGCCAACCGAATTCTTGCTGGATTATACAGCAATGAGCTGTATAATCTAAGTGGCCAATATTGCTCTATATTGCCTTTGCTTTCAATATAAAAAGGACAAAAACTTTCATATGAATTTCACACACTTATTTCGCACAAAGCATTCCCACAGCTCTGCAAAAAAGTCACTTCAAAACATTCGTTCTCTTGATAAAAGTTAAACTTTGACTTGAAATGAATTCATTAATTAGTCTAATGAAAAAAAAAATTAATTAAAGGTTTCTTACCCCAACGTGGTTTGATATGACTGATAACCTCTTGTAGATATTTGTATGTATTTATTACAATGAGCACAAAATCTTTTTTAATTTATTTATTTTCTACTTAGTGGCCGAACACAAATTTGATTAAAAAAAAACGAATAATAAATTTCAATATTAAAAACGAAATATTTTTATAATGTTATATATAATACATGAAATATCGAATTTATTGTAAACAGATTTTTGAAATAAAATTCTTTCATGAGTATGGGTGATCATGTGTGATTTACTTTAATCACGTGGAAGATAACCATGTCTGCATTGAGCTCGTCTATTCTTGTTTTATACAAGTATTTGACCTTTTTAATTTTATGATAACCGTAACCGTAAGTTGATTTGTTATGGGCGTTTGCGGAATGAAATGTATGTACATATATGTTGTGTCGCAACCTCTTTTTTCAGAATTCTTTGTCATCTAATATTTGGTCACTCCTAGGAGTGATATTTTTTCTGATTTTTTTGTTTTTATTGTTGAGCACTTATCAGCTAAGCGTAAGTTTTAAGTGTCAAACGAAACATCTGTTCTCATAAAAACCCTCAGAATTGAAAAAAAGATAGAAAAAATGTAAACCTTTTCTTTCCACGGTAAATATATGTATGTATTTTAAAATATATTATTGTCTCAGTAGATATTCGCCAAACTGGCTGGCTTTTTTTCGTAATTTAAAAAAAAAAACGCTTAAATCAATATTTTATTATATGTATTTTTAAAATATATACTTAATGCATACATTTGCTCTCTTCAGAATAACCACCTTTTGCCGTCCAAATTTGTTCTTTAAACAAGATGAAATATCATACGGGAATTTTTCATAATAGGAATAATGGGAAGGGGAAAAATTTATCTTATTTGTAATTGGTCTGATTATGTGCGAAAGGGTTGCAATCCTCTCTACCATCTTGAGTTTCGCCTCAATAAGGCGATGATGAAAAAAATAAAAATTTTGTGACAAAAAATTGATCCGACCTCAAAAATATGCCTTAAAAGGTTTGAAATTAATAAAATTTAGCAAATGTATGCATCCGTTACCTACTTAAATCTTTGAATCTAGAGCCAAAAGTTACGAAAAACCATAAATTGAATCTTGTGCTTAAATATTTCTTGGCATCGACTTTAAACTTTTTAGAAATTACTTTTGATGTCAGTGTGAGATGTGCTTTTCTCCAGCTCTTTTCGCGTATTGGTGAAATCTTGAGCATACTAATTTTGAACACTGTCACTAATATAGGCAGCCAAATACACAATAAATAAGTATTAATTTGTATGGGAGCGACCACTCCTCTTGTTCCCTATCTAGTCAGTTTTTTTTGAGATGGATTCTTATTGATATTGGTTATTAGACTTTTCTTTCAATTATATACATATATAAATTATCTTATTTAACACAATTCTTTAATATATCAATACCCGGAAGGAGATAATCAAAAAATATTTTTTTTACCAAAAAGTCTTCAAGCTTAAGATAATTTAAAAAATACAGTTTTAATTTTTCTTTAAAACTTTAACCATTTTTTGTGTTCTCAACTTATAGTTTAAAAATAAGATAATTTTTTTTCGCTTTTATTAGTCGTGTATTTTCTTTAGATGGTATCCTGTATAGAATGTTTATTTGCGTTTTCTTAATTGAAAATGATCAATTTCAATCAACTGTTTCGCCAATGACAGCTCCCGCGTTTCGATTAAGTACTCTTATTGTTCTTTTCATCATCATGTTGTTTAGCAACTGGTATTTTGTGGTATTTAAAGGAAAACCAGAAATATGATATAAAAAGTGTTATTGTAAATATGTTCTTAAAAAATATATTTAAGGATAAAAAACTGAAATACACAGTAGAATTTTTAATATATGGCTCCATAAACTCAGTTAATTTGAGACAAATAAATAAAATAAATATATAATAATCAGACTTTAAAATTGACTTTGAATAGAATTTCACATGAAATCTATTTATTCCCTTTCCCCAAAATTTCGAACGGCTATTTAGTATTGTTGTTATCTATCTTGTATTTTGTTGCCATTTTCAACATATTTTGTTCATGGAAAATAAACTACGTGATAAATATGTTCCCCTTTTTATCATGATACAAATAATTATATCTTTTAATAATGGAACTTTTTGGAACCGTCGCCACTAAAGCAGAATAATGTGAATTTTATTAGTTGTATAGCATAAATTATTCCTAATGCACCGAATGTTTCTTTTTTCCTAATTCTTGACTAATAATATGGGAAATTATTCCAAATCCAGGTAGAATTAAGATATATACATACTAAAACTCTTCTTGAATTTCCTCATTTCATTTAAAAAATAGTTTAAAAAAATATTGCCGTTTTCGTTACAGTACATCGTCAAAATGACGAGAAATTGGGAATTCTTATGCATATAATATAGTTCACATTTGTAATAAAATAAAAATTATGAGACTGCTAAAAATGGTAAAATATGATTAAAAATGCGTAGATACATCTAACAATAAAATACTGAAACATATTCTGCTGTAGGGTAAAATATGTAAAACTTTTTATAAAATTATACACGCTGTTCTATGTTTTCCCTTATTATTAATAATGCGACATGTATGTACATATTAAAAAGTCGTCGGAAACAATTATGCACGAAAATAAGGGATACCAGATAAAAGTTATTTCAATGGGAATAAAGTAAGTGCCAGTGAAATTTGTAACATTATAATTATGATTTTATTAAAAACAGCATAGAAAACGTAATTTTGTATTAGATATTATTTTAACGAGCAAAACTCTTGATATAAGAACAATGTAATAAAATTAAACTCTACATCCCTGCTTATAGAATGTCATACGAATAAGATGACCATTGTAATATTGCAAGAAAGTGGCACAAAAAAAACGATTTTGGATAATGTTGCGCTAAAGGAGGGTATTACAGTTTTTGTTTTTGTTTTCATAAAAAAGTAATAATAATAAAGATTTAAATACAGAAAATTAGTTTTTTAGTCTAAGTTGAACTATTTAACTAATATGAAAAAATAACAAAATTCGTTTCACCGCACAAATTTTCAGCATGATTAATTTCCACACATTGGTAACGGTTCATATCATATTTTCCTTATATTTCAATATATATATTGAATTGAATTTCGCGCCTTTTTTTCTTATTTTGAATAGTTTGACAATTTGAAGTTTCACAACTGCCGTAGTTGTATTTTCTACAACTTATCATCTAAATACAACAAGATTTTTATTTAAAACTTGTATATTTTCAACTTTCTAGTTGAAATAAACAGCTCAATTGCTTATGTAGATTGCTCCTATAACCAAGTAGTTAGAGTTCTAAGCTATTAAAGAGAATGTTGCAAGTTCAATTCCAATACGAGTTTATAATTCTTCTCATATTGTGAACTGAAAAAACTAATAATAATATATTTCTCCTTTTGCATGAAAAATTAATACAGTTGAAAAATTCATTAGCTGGAATTTAGGAATATATAATGAATTTTTAAATACAAGTCAGACTAAAAAAATAACAAAAAAAAAAATATTGTGAAAGTATATATAAATAGATAGATAGATAAATATAAATAAATAATCCCTTATAAAATATAAATTTTGTCAAACGTATTTTTAGGACAAATACTAAAAATTTATATATTTGTTTTCAATTTTTTTTTATAATTGAAAATTAAATTTTAAACACAGTTTTTTAGAGATTTATTATCTGCTATTTGGGAGAACTGCTCCATTATATTTATGGCAACATTGTATTCATTTTGTATTTATACTCTCGCATTATTAAAGCAAAGAAAGCTTAAACAGCAGTCAACTAGTCTAATACAAAGCGATTTGAAGGTAACACACGCACGCATGAAACGCGCGTTATTCTACTCACGAGCATTTACAAAAATATAACAAAACTCATATCTTCAATAAAAAATATTTTATATTTTTAAAGAAGTGTAATCGGGAATAGTTTGATAAAAATTTGTTCGTTTCAAAATATTGAGGAATAGAATTCTCAGAATATAAAATGATTTTAATGTGTTTGAAAATTAAATGCTTAAAAATGCTGTAATTTACTGAGAAAATTTCTTCAAATTTAGAAATTTTCTTTGAAGAAAAATAAAATGTAAGAAGATAAAAAAATAATAATTCAAAGTCCACATATTAGTTTTAGTTTTCTTTCAATAATTTACAACACTTTCAAAACCCCCAACATTTTTCTCTTAGTGTATTTGTACTTATCGTTTGTTTTATTTAAAAAAGAAAATGTTGAAATGTGTGAGTTCTGTATGAAATAAAACTAAGAAAGCTGTATCATAATTAATCTTTGTGTTAATATTGAAATATTTATTAAAGTGCTCAAAGTGATGTTAAGCCAATATTGGGCATTCGGCAAAATTTTTTTTTGAATTTGGTCGAGCAGCGATTATTTTATTAAATTAGAGGAAAACATCATATAAGATTGTGAATGTAATACAACACCTTTGATAAAAGATTAATATTTACGAGAAAAACTATCATTTCGACCATTCTTAGCAGTTAAAACGAAAGTTTTTGAAAAAATTAATAATATTGGAACTGAATACATGTTTATTATTGTCAAAAAAGCTGTATAGATAGTGAAAAGCGTTCATCAAAGAAAAAGCTGGACAATCATGTCAATCATAACAAAACCCCGATAATAAACTGAAATAAAATAAAAAATAAAATGAAATAATATAAAATAAAACAAAAAAATTGTAAAGGAATTAAAAAAGCTTTTTGATTTTAAAAGAAAAAGACGGCTTTACTCAAATTCCTGATGAAGAAAACCGATGGTGATCGAAATATTGAATAAAAAATAAAAAATAACATTTAATAAAACAAAGAAGGTTTACATAAATTAATATATGACCTAGAGCCTGAACAAAAATAATCATAAAAAAAGGAAATAAAAAATTGTATACAATCAAAAATTAGGAAAAAACAGTAATAGTACGCTAGATTTTTGGCCGTAACTGAAAGTGACTGTAACGAAAAGGTATTAATAATCAGTTATGAGCATTACATGCGACATAAGTATGCACTTCTGAAGAAATCGTTATAACCTTAAGGCTTTACCTTCGAGCTTTTAGTAATATTGGACTACTTTATTTTCAGACCACAATAATTACTGTCCTAAGACTAGAGACTTAAAACAGCTCTTTACTGGGGTGCTCTTGTAGACCGGCCTGCTTAAATGTCTTCGCCATTTGCATTTGTTAAAAAATTTGTAATATGTTTTAAGCAAAATATAATAATGTATGGCACATTTCCATTGCTTATTCTCCACTATAAGATTTTGGCACAATGTTGGGTAACAAAAACAACCGTATTTCAAAAAAAAAAACTAGTTGAGCCAGCAACCCAATAAGATTAATGATTTTAATAGTGATACTGAAATTGAAAGAAATATTTTTCCATGCCCCAAAATACAATCATAACAATCCGAATCGAAAGTTACAAATACAATTAGTGATTGAATTATAACTTTGGTTTATCATGAATAGCAGATCAGGGTCGAACACACAACTTCCGCAGTGGTAAACTAACATATTGCGCACTTTGTAAGTTAGTGTTAGACTCGTATGATACATATTTCCAATTAGTTAATTTATTGATGTCAGTTAATTGAATGATGTCAGTCTTTCATCTGTCCGATGTTATCTGAAAAAACTTATTCAAAGACATTAACACTTTAAAAATAAGATCCCAGAAAGTAAGAATATTCACTTAAAAATAAGGATAAGGTGTGAAAATTGGAAAAGCTTTATTAAATTGGCAGAAGAACGAGAAAAACTTCTAAATTTTCTTTTAATTAAAGAAGACTGAGTAGGTTTGAAAAAAAATATGACAATACAATGGAAATTTAAAAAAAGAGTTTTCTATTAAAAAATCAATATGAAAAATATATATGAAGAAATTTTAGCCAGAATTGCAAAATTAAAGAAAATCCTAAAATAATTGCAACGCCACAGTATATGGGCAATTTTCCACACTGCTATTTACAAAATATAGTATGTATATAGATACATATATCAACTCATGAGAAACAAAAAAATTCTTAAAAGGAAAAATATTTAGAATTATGAAAACCTACAAAAAATGCAAGAAAAAGATAAACTCAAGATTTAAACGAATTTCGTCACAAAATGTGAAATCCTCATTGTAAAGCTCACTTGGTTTAGATATTTTTATATGTGAGTTTATTTTTTAATCATAAAATTTTGAAATTTTGTGACGCAAGTTGGCGATAATTTGTTTTTTCTAAACAGTTTTGTAATTATAAATATCATGATTGATTTGTTCGAAAATTAAAAATATTTTTATATATTTGTGTGTAAACAGAAATTTTTTTAACATAAATAAACAAAATATCTCCCAAATGTTATTTTTTTATTCAAATGCTTAATTTAGTACCAAATGAATTAAACATTTCTGACAAGATTTTCAAAAATTATGCTCAAGTCACATTAATCTTCAATGAAAGTACAAAAAAAATATTTAAATAAATCAATAAATTAACATAATAAAAACAAAGGCGTCAAAAAGTATACATACTCGTACATACATATGTAATGTGTATTTTACAACAAAAGTAAGTACAATCGTAAACAAATAAACGACCCGTGACGTCGTTTTCAATTAAAAATTTGACTGGCCGATACGCAACAATGCCGCTGATTTGAAATTAACACGTTTTATTCTTTCTTGTAAAACTTTAGCATTTTTTCGAAAGGTAAACGGTCCGCTGTCAAGCATTTCGTTTCTTTTTATAGTTATCACCCACAAAATACTAAAGATGTGAGCAAAAAATTATATTTTTTATATTTGAAGAAGTTGGTAAAAATAAATTCTTTTTTTTTTCAAAATATGTATTTCAATTTATGTTGAATGAAACTAAACGAATCTTTATATAAAAGTTAATTTGTGCTATTTTTTTTTAAGTTTGTGTTCATTGTAGGAAGTCAAACAGTAATATCTATCGTTTTGAAATTTTAGGACTGTCTTACTAAAGATTCGGAAATTTCTGATAAAAAATATATAGCCAAGAATATGTAGAAAATATCTCTTATATGTTAACGACACCAAAGAAGTTTCTACATACATATTTATTCGTTTTAGAAATTTGCATTTTTGGGTTAAAAATCTTTAAATCTGCACTTTAGGGGTATAAAAACTCCAAAATGAAGATAAATCTGCAACAGTGCCGGTGGGATATGTATAGAAATTAAATTAATTTTCTTGTAGTATATAATGCATTTGTTTGTTTTATTTTTAGACAATAGTGACTAAAATGCTTAGAAATTTTTGTAACATGTTCTTAACATGTGTCTTGTTTGTTGTGCGTAGGTGTTTTTCAAAAAATCTATTCGCAACACCGTTGACAGCTGAATTATTATTTGTTGGGTTATACGTATTTTTTTATTATGTATCAGACAGTGTCATAATGCCACATTCCTTCAAACTCGCTCAATAAAATTTAAGCATTTTGTGTAACCCTGAAACACTTAGGGCCTAATTTTGTATTTCATCTAGATGATGCGATGCATTATTTCAATGTATAATATTATTTTTTTTAAACAAAAGCAAAAACAATTTAATTAAAACAACGCAATGCTTCAAATTGGTGAAATATAAAAATGGGGCCCTTAATCTGATCACATAGAAAATTTCTACTACGAATTTATTTAAAGCTTTTTTTGTTATTCTTATAATTATTTATAAATTGAACGCTTTATTGTAACATTTCTATATGTGTATGTGTGTGAGCTTCGTAAGTACAGATACTATCAAACATCATCAATAAACGAGTGTTGTCTGTCCATCTGTCTGTCCGCTATTGTTTTCTTTTTTAATTTTCGATTTCCTAGACCGTCGTCTGTTATCGTTAATTTGTATGATAGTAGTAATATCAAATAGGCGACTGACATACATACATATATGGGATGAAAAAAGGAAAAAAAATATTCAAAAACAAACAGCAAATTTTAAAGCTTATATGTAATGTTTTTATCATTAATAATTGTCATGCATGGCTGCCATGCATATATGGGTTGATAAAGACTGAAATAATTAAGATCGGGATATTATTTTTAATATAAATTAGTAAATTCATTTACTAAGACTATATGGAATATTTTATTACAATTTAAAATATGCACATATATTTACTCGCAGAAATTGACCCGTGTAATAAACTAACCTTTGGACGGGAAATTTAGTATTTAACAGGGTTTTTAATCGAATATTCTTTTGATATTTACTATTTAGGTTTAAGTTCTTATAGATTTATCTGTTTATTCCATAATATGCTCTGTATACAAATAATATATCTACTTTGTATGCAAATAATATGCAAAATAATTTAACTATTCAAGTACTGTTGTATTTAGAATTTTTAAAGACGTGTAAATATGTTGTAGACCTATTATTCTTAAAAAATGATGAAGAGCTGAAAACGGAGATGTTTTCCATAGATTGATATGATGCCTTATTAATCCTGGTAAATTGGCATATTTTTCATTTACAAATTTCTTTATAAAAATGAGGGACTAAACATGTCATATGTTTATGTGCTTGCTTTTTTAATTTTGACATTGTTCTGAAGACGGTTTGAAACGGGGACAAAGAATAAAAAGATTTAAAATACAATTGCATAGTATAGATTGCATTTTCATTCAAAATACTATTGAGACAATTTTTTCACCTCGGAGAAAATATTATTGACTTGTTGCGTGAAGTCTAGCAAAGTTTAAGTTTTGCTGCACTACTTGCATTAAATTTAATATGAATAAAAAAATTTACATAAAATTAAAATTGCATTAAATATATGTGTGTACATATATTAGTGTGTGAAGATAAATTTAAATTGAACTAGTACAGACAGAAACCATATTTTTTAGTAATGACAATTTCGCAGTTAACAGAGCTCTGCTAACCAGTTAACAGAAATCCCAAAATGGACTAGGTTCATTTAAAAGGCGAAATATAGGAACTACGACAAGGATAAAAAACTATATATCAGGAAATATGCTCCAGGAAATCAAGTCGATATCTTGAAAACTAAGCAAGTTATGACCAAAATGGTAACCAGTTCTACTAAAAACTGGCCGGGAAGAGGCAGTAGTAGAACTGGTTACCATTTTGGTCATAACTTGCTTAGTTTTCAAGATATCGACTTGGTTTCTTTTGCGTTGGAGGGACAAACATATTGGCTTACATGCCTATTTTTTTTGGCGAAAATAATAATTTTTTTTTAATTTTTTCAAAAAAAAAAAAAAAAAAAAAAAAAAAAACAAAGGGTTAGGTCATTATAATTTTTGAGGAAAAAAATTTTTTGTCGCACTACCCGCGAAAAAAAATCGAATTAAAGCCAATAAGTTCTTATCTATCCAACGCAAAAGAAATCAAGTCGATATCTTGAAAACTAAGCACATTTAAATTTTTTTTTTTGGCGAAAATAAGAAAAAATTTTTTTTAATTTTTTCAAAAAAACAAATTTTTGAGGAAAAAAATTTTTTTCGCACTACCCGCGAAAGAAAATATTCGAATTAAATCCAATAAGTTTATATATCCAACGCAAAAGAAATCAAGTCGATATCTTGAAAACTTAGCAAGTTATGACCAAAATGGTAACCAGTTCTACTAAAAAGTGGCCGGGAAGAGGCAGTAGTAGAACTGGTTACTTTTTTGGTCATAACTTGCTTAGTTTTCAAGATATCGACTTGGTTTCTTTTGCGTTGGAGGGACAAACATATTGGCTTACATGCCAATTTTTTTTTGGCGAAAATAATAATTTTTTTTTTAATTTTTTCAAAAAAAAAAAAAAAAAAAAACAAAGGGGTTAGGTCATTATAATTTTTAAGAAAAAAAATTTTTTGTCGCACTACCCGCGAAAAAAATCGAATTAAAGCCAATAAGTTCCTATCTATCCAACGCAAAAGAAATCAAGTCGATATCTTGAAAACTAAGCACATTTCAATTTTTTTTTTGGCGAAAATAAGAAAATTTTTTTGTAATTTTTTCAAAAAAACAAATTTTTGAGGAAAAAAATTTTTTTCGCACTACCCGCGAAAAAAAATATTCGAATTAAAGCCAAAAAGGTAACCAGTTCTACTACTGCCTCTTCCCGGCCACTTTTTAGTAGAACTGGTTACCATTTTGGTCATAACTTGCTTAGTTTTCAAGATATCGACTTGATTTCCTTTGCGTTGGATGGATAAACGTATTGGCTTTCATTCCAAAATTTTTTTTTGGCAAAAATAAGAAATTTTTTTTTAATTTAAAAAAAAATCAAAGGGGTTAGGTCATCATAATTTTTGAGGAAAAAAATTTTTTCGCACTACCCGCGAAGAAAAATATTCGAATTAAAGCCAAAAAGTTTATATATCTATCCAACGCAAAAGGAATTAAGTCGATATCTTGAAAACTAAGCAAGTTATGACCAAAAAGGTAACCAGTTCTACTACTGCCTCTTCCCGGCCACTTTTTAGTAGAACTGGTTACCATTTTGGTCATAACTTGCTTAGTTTTCAAGATATCGACTTGATTTCTTTTGCGTTGGATGGATAAACGTATTGGCTTTCATTCCAAAATTTTTTTTTGGCAAAAATAAGAATTTTTTTTTTTAATTTAAAAAAAATCAAAGGGGTTAGGTCATCATAATTTTTGAGCAAAAAAATTTTTTTCGCACTACCCGCGAAAAAAATATTCGAATTAAAGCCAATCAGTTTATCTATCCAATGCAAAAGAAACCAAGGCGATATCTTGAAAACTAAGCAAGTTATGACAAAAATGGTAACCAGTTCTACTAAAAAGTGGCCGGGAAGAGGCAGTAGTAGAACTGGTTACCATTTTGGTCATAACTTGCTTAGTTTTCAAGATATCGACCTGATTTCTTTTGCGTTGGATGGACAAACGTATTGGCTTTCAGCCAATTTTTAGGCGAAAATAAGAAAAAAATTTTTTTTTAATTTTTTCAAAAAAAAGGGGTTAGGTCATCATAATTTTTGAGCAAAAAAATTTTTTTCGCACTACCCGCGAAAAAAATATTCGAATTAAAGCCAATCAGTTTATCTATCCAATGCAAAAGAAACCAAGTCGATATCTTGAAAACTAAGCAAGTTATGACCAAAATGGTAACCAGTTCTACTACTGCCTCTTCCCGGCCACTTTTTAGTAGAACTGGTTACTTTTTTGGTCATAACTTGCTTAGTTTTCAAGATATCGACTTGATTTCTTTTGCGTTGGATAGATAAACCTATTGGCTTTAATTCGAAAATTTTTTGCGGGTAGTGCGAAAAAAATTTTTTTCCTCAAAAATTATGACCTAACCCCTTTGTTTTTTTGAAAAAAATTAAAAAAAAAATTTTTTTCTTATATTTGCCAAAAAAAAATTGGCATGAAAGCCAATATGTTTGTCCATCCAACGCAAAAGAAACCAAGGCGATATCTTGAAAACTAAGCAAGTTATGACAAAAATGGTAACCAGTTCTACTAAAAAGTGGCCGGGAAGAGGCAGTAGTAGAACTGGTTACCATTTTGGTCATAACTTGCTTAGTTTTCAAGATATCGACTTGATTTCTTTTGCGTTGGATAGATAAACCTATTGGCTTTAATTCGAATATTTTTTTCGCGGGTAGTGCGAAAAAAAATTTTTTTTTCAAAAATTATGATGACCTAACCCCTTTGTTTTTTTGAAAAAATTAAAAAAAAATTTTTTTCTTATTTTTGCCAAAAAAAAAATTGGAATGAAAGCCAATACGTTTATCCATCCAACGCAAAAGAAATCAAGTCGATATCTTGAAAACTAAGCAAGTTATGACCAAAATGGTAACCAGTTCTACTAAAAAGTGGCCGGGAAGAGGCAGTAGTAGAACTGGTTACTTTTTTGGTCATAACTTGCTTAGTTTTCAAGATATCGACTTGATTTCTTTTGCGTTGGATGGATAAACGTATTGGCTTTCATTCCAAATTTTTTTTTGGCAAAAATAAGAAAAAAATTTTTTGTTAATTTTTTCAAAAAAACAAAGGGGTTAGGTCATCATAATTTTTGAGGAAAAAATTTTTTTTCGCACTACCCGCGAAAAAAAATATTCGAATTAAAGCCAATAATTTTATCTATCCAACGCAAAAGAAATCAAGTCGATATCTTGAAAACTAAGCAAGTTATGACCAAAATAGTAACCAGTTCTACTAAAAAGTGGCCGGGAAGAGGCAGTAGTAGAACTGGTTACCATTTTGGTCATAACTTGCTTAGTTTTCAAGATATCGACTTGATTTCTTTTGCGTTAGATGGATAAACGTATTGGCTTTCATTCCAAAAATTTTTTTTGGCAAAAATAAGAAAAAAATTTTTTTTTAATTTTTTCAAAAAAACAAAGGGGTTAGGTCATCATAATTTTTGAGGAAAAAATTTTTTTTCGCACTACCCGCGAAAAAAAAATATTCGAATTAAAGCCAATAGGTTTATCTATCCAACGCAAAAGAAATCAAGTCGATATCTTGAAAACTAAGCAAGTTATGACCAAAAAAGTAACCAGTTCTACTACTGCCTCTTCCCGGCCACTTTTTAGTAGAACTGGTTACTTTTTTGGTCATAACTTGCTTAGTTTTCAAGATATCGACTTGATTTCTTTTGCGTTGGATAGATAAACCTATTGGCTTTAATTCGAATATTTTTTTTCGCGGGTAGTGCGAAAAAAATTTTTTTCCTCAAAAATTATGACCTAACCCCTTTGTTTTTTTGAAAAAATGAAAAAAAAATTTTTTCTTATTTTTGCCAAAAAAAAAATTTTGAAATGAAAGCCAATACGTTTATCCATCCATCGCAAAAGAAATCAAGTCGATATCTTGAAAACTAAGCAAGTTATGACCAAAAAAGTAACCAGTTCTACTACTGCCTCTTCCCGGCCACTTTTTAGTAGAACTGGTTACCATTTTGGTCATAACTTGCTTAGTTTTCAAGATATCGACTTGATTTCTTTTGCGTTGGATAGATAAACTTATTGGCTTAAATTCGATTATTTTTTTTGCGGGTAGTGCGAAAAAATTTTTTTTCCTCAAAAATTATGACCTAACCCCTTTGTTTTTTTGAAAAAATTAAAAAAAAAATTTTTTTTCTTATATTTGCCAAAAAAAATTGGCATGAAAGCCAATATGTTTGTCCATCCAACGCAAAAGAAACCAAGGCGATATCTTGAAAACTAAGCAAGTTATGACAAAAATGGTAACCAGTTCTACTAAAAAGTGGCCGGGAAGACGCAGTAGTAGAACTGGTTACCATTTTGGTCATAACTTGCTTAGTTTTCAAGATATCGACTTGATTTCTTTTGCGTTGGATAGATAAACCTATTGGCTTTAATTCGAATATTTTTTTTCGCGGGTAGTGCGAAAAAAAATTTTTTCCTCAAAAATTATGATGACCTAACCCCTTTGTTTTTTTGAAAAAATTAAAAAAAATTTTTTTTTCTTATTTTTGTCAAAAAAAAAAAAATAAAAAATTGGCATGAAAGCCAATATGTTTGTCCATCCAACGCAAAAGAAATCAAGTCGATATCTTGAAAACTAAGCAAGTTATGACCAAAATGGTAACCAGTTCTACTAAAAAGTGGCCGGGAAGAGGCAGTAGTAGAACTGGTTACTTTTTTGGTCATAACTTGCTTAGTTTTCAAGATATCGACTTGATTTCTTTTGCGTTGGATGGATAAACGTATTGGCTTTCATTCCAAAATTTTTTTGGCAAAAATAAGAAAACAATTTTTTGTTAATTTTTTCAAAAAAACAAAGGGGTTAGGTCATCATAATTTTTGAGGAAAAAATTTTTTTTCGCACTACCCGCGAAAAAAAATATTCGAATTAAAGCCAATAATTTTATCTATCCAACGCAGAAGAAATCAAGTCGATATCTTGAAAACTAAGCAAGTTATGACCAAAATAGTAACCAGTTCTACTAAAAAGTGGCCGGGAAGAGGCAGTAGTAGAACTGGTTACCATTTTGGTCATAACTTGCTTAGTTTTCAAGATATCGACTTGATTTCTTTTGCGTTAGATGGATAAACGTATTGGCTTTCATTCCAAAAATTTTTTTTGGCAAAAATAAGAAAAAAATTTTTTTTTAATTTTTTCAAAAAAACAAAGGGGTTAGTTAGGTCATCATAATTTTTGAGGAAAAAATTTTTTTTCGCACTACCCGCGAAAAAAAATATTCGAATTAAAGCCAATAGGTTTATCTATCTAACGCAAAAGAAATCAAGTCGATATCTTGAAAACTAAGCAAGTTATGACCAAAAAAGTAACCAGTTCTACTACTGCCTCTTCCCGGCCACTTTTTAGTAGAACTGGTTACCATTTTGGTCATAACTTGCTTAGTTTTCAAGATATCGACTTGATTTCTTTTGCGTTGGATATATAAACTTATTGGCTTTAATTCGAATATTTTTTTTCGCGGGTAGTGCGAAAAAAATTTTTTTCCTCAAAAATTATGCTGACCTAACCCCTTTGTTTTTTTGAAAAAATTAAAAAAAAATTTTTTCTTATTTTTGCCAAAAAAAAAATTTTGAAATGAAAGCCAATACGTTTATCCATCCAACGCAAAAGAAATCAAGTCGATATCTTGAAAACTAAGCAAGTTATGACCAAAAAAGTAACCAGTTCTACTACTGCCTCTTCCCGGCCACTTTTTAGTAGAACTGGTTACCATTTTGGTCATAACTTGCTTAGTTTTCAAGATATCGACTTGATTTCTTTTGCGTTGGATAGATAAACTTATTGGCTTAAATTCGATTATTTTTTTGCGGGTAGTGCGAAAAAATTTTTTTTCCTCAAAAATTATGACCTAACCCCTTTGTTTTTTTTGAAAAAATTAAAAAAAAAAATTTTTTTTCTTATATTTGCCAAAAAAAATTGGCATGAAAGCCAATATGTTTGTCCATCCAACGCAAAAGAAACCAAGGCGATATCTTGAAAACTAAGCAAGTTATGACAAAAATGGTAACCAGTTCTACTAAAAAGTGGCCGGGAAGACGCAGTAGTAGAACTGGTTACCATTTTGGTCATAACTTGCTTAGTTTTCAAGATATCGACTTGATTTCTTTTGCGTTGGATAGATAAACCTATTGGCTTTAATTCGAATATTTTTTTTCGCGGGTAGTGCGAAAAAAAATTTTTTCCTCAAAAATTATGATGACCTAACCCCTTTGTTTTTTTGAAAAAATTAAAAAAATTTTTTTTTTCTTATTTTTGCCAAAAAAAAAAAAAAAAAAAAAAAATTGGCATGAAAGCCAATATGTTTGTCCATCCAACGCAAAAGAAACCAAGGCGATATCTTGAAAACTAAGCAAGTTATGACAAAAATGGTAACCAGTTCTACTAAAAAGTGGCCGGGAAGACGCAGTAGTAGAACTGGTTACCATTTTGGTCATAACTTGCTTAGTTTTCAAGATATCGACTTGATTTCTTTTGCGTTGGATAGATAAACCTATTGGCTTTAATTCGAATATTTTTTTTCGCGGGTAGTGCGAAAAAAATTTTTTTCCTCAAAAATTATGATGACCTAACCCCTTTGTTTTTTTGAAAAAATTAAAAAAAAATTTTTTTCTTATTTTTGCCAAAAAAAAAATTTTGAAATGAAAGCCAATACGTTTATCCATCCAACGCAAAAGAAATCAAGTCGATATCTTGAAAACTAAGCAAGTTATGACCAAAAAAGTAACCAGTTCTACTACTGCCTCTTCCCGGCCACTTTTTAGTAGAACTGGTTACTTTTTTGGTCATAACTTGCTTAGTTTTCAAGATATCGACTTGATTTCTTTTGCGTTGGATAGATAAACCTATTGGCTTTAATTCGAAAATTTTTTTTGCGGGTAGTGCGAAAAAAATTTTTTTCCTCAAAAATTATGACCTAACCCCTTTGTTTTTTTGAAAAAATTAAAAAAAAATTTTTTTCTTATTTTTGCCAAAAAAAAAATTTTGAAATGAAAGCCAATACGTTTATCCATCCAACGCAAAAGAAATCAAGTCGATATCTTGAAAACTAAGCAAGTTATGACCAAAAAAGTAACCAGTTCTACTACTGCCTCTTCCCGGCCACTTTTTAGTAGAACTGGTTACCATTTTGGTCATAACTTGCTTAGTTTTCAAGATATCGACTTGATTTCTTTTGCGTTGGATAGATAAACTTATTGGCTTAAATTCGATTATTTTTTTTGCGGGTAGTGCGAAAAAATTTTTTTTCCTCAAAAATTATGATGACCTAACCCCTTTGTTTTTTTGAAAAAATTAAAAAAAAAATTTTTTTCTTATATTTGCCAAAAAAAAATTGGCATGAAAGCCAATATGTTTGTCCATCCAACGCAAAAGAAACCAAGGCGATATCTTGAAAACTAAGCAAGTTATGACAAAAATGGTAACCAGTTCTACTAAAAAGTGGCCGGGAAGACGCAGTAGTAGAACTGGTTACCATTTTGGTCATAACTTGCTTAGTTTTCAAGATATCGACTTGATTTCTTTTGCGTTGGATAGATAAACCTATTGGCTTTAATTCGAATATTTTTTTTCGCGGGTAGTGCGAAAAAAATTTTTTTCCTCAAAAATTATGATGACCTAACCCCTTTGTTTTTTTGAAAAAATTAAAAAAAATTTTTTTTTCTTATTTTTGCCAAAAAAAAAAAAATTGGCATGAAAGCCAATATGTTTATCCATCCAACGCAAAAGAAATCAAGTCGATATCTTGAAAACTAAGCAAGTTATGACCAAAAAAGTAACCAGTTCTACTACTGCCTCTTCCCGGCCACTTTTTAGTAGAACTGGTTACCATTTTGGTCATAACTTGCTTAGTTTTCAAGATATCGACTTGATTTCTTTTGCGTTGGATAGATAAACTTATTGGCTTAAATTCGATTATTTTTTTTGCGGGTAGTGCGAAAAAATTTTTTTTCCTCAAAAATTATGACCTAACCCCTTTGTTTTTTTGAAAAAATTAAAAAAAAAATTTTTTTTCTTATATTTGCCAAAAAAAATTGGCATGAAAGCCAATATGTTTGTCCATCCAACGCAAAAGAAACCAAGGCGATATCTTGAAAACTAAGCAAGTTATGACAAAAATGGTAACCAGTTCTACTAAAAAGTGGCCGGGAAGACGCAGTAGTAGAACTGGTTACCATTTTGGTCATAACTTGCTTAGTTTTCAAGATATCGACTTGATTTCTTTTGCGTTGGATAGATAAACCTATTGGCTTTAATTCGAATATTTTTTTTCGCGGGTAGTGCGAAAAAAAATTTTTTCCTCAAAAATTATGATGACCTAACCCCTTTGTTTTTTTGAAAAAATTAAAAAAAATTTTTTTTCTTATTTTTGCCAAAAAAAAAAAAAAAAAAAATGGCATGAAAGCCAATATGTTTGTCCATCCAACGCAAAAGAAATCAAGTCGATATCTTGAAAACTAAGCAAGTTATGACAAAAATGGTAACCAGTTCTACTAAAAAGTGGCCGGGAAGACGCAGTAGTAGAACTGGTTACCATTTTGGTCATAACTTGCTTAGTTTTCAAGATATCGACTTGATTTCTTTTGCGTTGGATAGATAAACCTATTGGCTTTAATTCGAATATTTTTTTTCGCGGGTAGTGCGAAAAAAATTTTTTTCCTCAAAAATTATGATGACCTAACCCCTTTGTTTTTTTGAAAAAATTAAAAAAAATTTTTTTTTCTTATTTTTGCCAAAAAAAAAAAAATTGGCATGAAAGCCAATATGTTTATCCATCCAACGCAAAAGAAATCAAGTCGATATCTTGAAAACTAAGCAAGTTATGACCAAAAAAGTAACCAGTTCTACTACTGCCTCTTCCCGGCCACTTTTTAGTAGAACTGGTTACCATTTTGGTCATAACTTGCTTAGTTTTCAAGATATCGACTTGATTTCTTTTGCGTTGGATAGATAAACTTATTGGCTTAAATTCGATTATTTTTTTTGCGGGTAGTGCGAAAAAATTTTTTTTCCTCAAAAATTATGACCTAACCCCTTTGTTTTTTTGAAAAAATTAAAAAAAAAATTTTTTTTCTTATATTTGCCAAAAAAAATTGGCATGAAAGCCAATATGTTTGTCCATCCAACGCAAAAGAAACCAAGGCGATATCTTGAAAACTAAGCAAGTTATGACAAAAATGGTAACCAGTTCTACTAAAAAGTGGCCGGGAAGACGCAGTAGTAGAACTGGTTACCATTTTGGTCATAACTTGCTTAGTTTTCAAGATATCGACTTGATTTCTTTTGCGTTGGATAGATAAACCTATTGGCTTTAATTCGAATATTTTTTTTCGCGGGTAGTGCGAAAAAAAATTTTTTCCTCAAAAATTATGATGACCTAACCCCTTTGTTTTTTTGAAAAAATTAAAAAAAATTTTTTTTCTTATTTTTGCCAAAAAAAAAAAAAAAAAATGGCATGAAAGCCAATATGTTTGTCCATCCAACGCAAAAGAAATCAAGTCGATATCTTGAAAACTAAGCAAGTTATGACCAAAATGGTAACCAGTTCTACTAAAAAGTGGCAGGGAAGAGGCAGTAGTAGAACTGGTTACTTTTTTGGTCATAACTTGCTTAGTTTTCAAGATATCGACTTGATTTCTTTTGCGTTGGATGGATAAACGTATTGGCTTTCATTTCAAAATTTTTTTTTTTGGCAAAAATAAGAAAAAATTTTTTTTTAATTTTTTCAAAAAAACAAAGGGGTTAGGTCAGCATAATTTTTGAGGAAAAAAATTTTTTTTGCACTACCCGCGAAAAAAAAATATTCGAATTAAAGCCAATAATTTTATCTATCCAACGCAAAAGAAATCAAAACGATATCTTGAAAACTAAGCAAGTTATGACCAAAATAGTAACCAGTTCTACTAAAAAGTGGCCGGGAAGAGGCAGTAGTAGAACTGGTTACCATTTTGGTCATAACTTGCTTAGTTTTCAAGATATCGACTTGATTTCTTTTGCGTTAGATGGATAAACGTATTGGCTTTCATTCCAAAAATTTTTTTTGGCAAAAATAAGAAAAAAATTTTTTTTTAATTTTTTCAAAAAAACAAAGGGGTTAGGTCATCATAATTTTTGAGGAAAAAATTTTTTTTCGCACTACCCACGAAAAAAAATATTCGAATTAAAGCCAATAGGTTTATCTATCCAACGCAAAAGAAATCAAGTCGATATCTTGAAAACTAAGCAAGTTATGACCAAAAAAGTAACCAGTTCTACTACTGCCTCTTCCCGGCCACTTTTTAGTAGAACTGGTTACTTTTTTGGTCATAACTTGCTTAGTTTTCAAGATATCGACTTGATTTCTTTTGCGTTGGATAGATAAACCTATTGGCTTTAATTCGAAAATTTTTTTTGCGGGTAGTGCGAAAAAAATTTTTTTCCTCAAAAATTATGACCTAACCCCTTTGTTTTTTTGAAAAAATTAAAAAAAAAATTTTTTCTTATTTTTGCCAAAAAAAAAATTTTGAAATGAAAGCCAATACGTTTATCCATCCAACGCAAAAGAAATCAAGTCGATATCTTGAAAACTAAGCAAGTTATGACCAAAAAAGTAACCAGTTCTACTACTGCCTCTTCCCGGCCACTTTTTAGTAGAACTGGTTACCATTTTGGTCATAACTTGCTTAGTTTTCAAGATATCGACTTGATTTCTTTTGCGTTGGATAGATAAACTTATTGGCTTAAATTCGATTATTTTTTTTGCGGGTAGTGCGAAAAAATTTTTTTTCCTCAAAAATTATGACCTAACCCCTTTGTTTTTTTGAAAAAATTAAAAAAAAAAATTTTTTCTTATATTTGCCAAAAAAAATTGGCATGAAAGCCAATATGTTTGTCCATCCAACGCAAAAGAAACCAAGGCGATATCTTGAAAACTAAGCAAGTTATGACAAAAATGGTAACCAGTTCTACTAAAAAGTGGCCGGGAAGACGCAGTAGTAGAACTGGTTACCATTTTGGTCATAACTTGCTTAGTTTTCAAGATATCGACTTGATTTCTTTTGCGTTGGATAGATAAACCTATTGGCTTTAATTCGAATATTTTTTTTCGCGGGTAGTGCGAAAAAAATTTTTTTCCTCAAAAATTATGATGACCTAACCCCTTTGTTTTTTTGAAAAAATTAAAAAAAATTTTTTTTTCTTATTTTTGCCAAAAAAAAAAAAAAAAAAAAAAATTGGCATGAAAGCCAATATGTTTGTCCATCCAACGCAAAAGAAATCAAGTCGATATCTTGAAAACTAAGCAAGTTATGACCAAAATGGTAACCAGTTCTACTAAAAAGTGGCCGGGAAGACGCAGTAGTAGAACTGGTTACTTTTTTGGTCATAACTTGCTTAGTTTTCAAGATATCGACTTGATTTCTTTTGCGTTGGATGGATAAACGTATTGGCTTTCATTCCAAAATTTTTTTTGGCAAAAATAAGAAAAAATTTTTTTGTTAATTTTTTCAAAAAAACAAAGGGGTTAGGTCATCATAATTTTTGAGGAAAAATTTTTTTTTCGCACTACCCGCGAAAAAAAATATTCGAATTAAAGCCAATAATTTTATCTATCCAACGCAAAAGAAATCAAGTCGATATCTTGAAAACTAAGCAAGTTATGGCCAAAATAGTAACCAGTTCTACTAAAAAGTGGCCGGGAAGAGGCAGTAGTAGAACTGGTTACCATTTTGGTCATAACTTGCTTAGTTTTCAAGATATCGACTTGATTTCTTTTGCGTTAGATGGATAAACGTATTGGCTTTCATTCCAAAAATTTTTTTTGGCAAAAATAAGAAAAAAATTTTTTTTTAATTTTTTCAAAAAAACAAAGGGGTTAGGTCATCATAATTTTTGAGGAAAAAATTTTTTTTCGCACTACCCGCGAAAAAAAATATTCGAATTAAAGCCAATAGGTTTATCTATCCAACGCAAAAGAAATCAAGTCGATATCTTGAAAACTAAGCAAGTTATGACCAAAAAAGTAACCAGTTCTACTACTGCCTCTTCCCGGCCACTTTTTAGTAGAACTGGTTACCATTTTGGTCATAACTTGCTTAGTTTTCAAGATATCGACTTGATTTCTTTTGCGTTGGATAGATAAACCTATTGGCTGTAATTCGAAAATTTTTTTTGCGGGTAGTGCGAAAAAAATTTTTTTCCTCAAAAATTATGACCTAACCCCTTTGTTTTTTTGAAAAAATTAAAAAAAAATTTTTTCTTATTTTTGCCAAAAAAAAAAAAATTTTGAAATGAAAGCCAATACGTTTATCCATCCAACGCAAAAGAAATCAAGTCGATATCTTGAAAACTAAGCAAGTTATGACCAAAAAAGTAACCAGTTCTACTACTGCCTCTTCCCGGCCACTTTTTAGTAGAACTGGTTACCATTTTGGTCATAACTTGCTTAGTTTTCAAGATATCGACTTGATTTCTTTTGCGTTGGATAGATAAACTTATTGGCTTAAATTCGATTATTTTTTTTGCGGGTAGTGCGAAAAAATTTTTTTTCCTCAAAAATTATGACCTAACCCCTTTGTTTTTTTGAAAAAATTAAAAAAAAATTTTTTTCTTATTTTTGCCAAAAAAAATTTTTGGAATGAAAGCCAATACGTTTATCCATCTAACGCAAAAGAAATCAAGTCGATATCTTGAAAACTAAGCAAGTTATGACCAAAATGGTAACCAGTTCTACTACTGCCTCTTCCCGGCCACTTTTTAGTAGAACTGGTTACTATTTTGGCCATAACTTGCTTAGTTTTCAAGATATCGACTTGATTTCTTTTGCGTTGGATAGATAAAATTATTGGCTTTAATTCGATTATTTTTTTTGCGGGTAGTGCGAAAAAATTTTTTTTCCTCAAAAATTATGACCTAACCCCTTTGTTTTTTTGAAAAAATTAAAAAAAGATTTTTTTTCTTATATTTGCCAAAAAAAATTGGCATGAAAGCCAATATGTTTGTCCATCCAACGCAAAAGAAACCAAGGCGATATCTTGAAAACTAAGCAAGCTATGACCAAAAAAGTAACCAGTTCTACTAAAAAATGGCCGGGAAGAGGCAGTAGTAGAACTGGTTACCATTTTGGTCATAACTTGCTTAGTTTTCAAGATATCGACTTGATTTCTTTTGCGTTGGATAGATAAACCTATTGGCTTTAATTCGAATATTTTTTTTCGCGGGTAGTGCGAAAAAAAATTTTTTCCTCAAAAATTATGATGACCTAACCCCTTTGTTTTTTTTTTTTTGAAAAAATTAAAAAAAATTTTTTTCTTATTTTTGCCAAAAAAAATTTTGGAATGAAAGCCAATACGTTTATCCATCCAACGCAAAAGAAATCAAGTCGATATCTTGAAAACTAAGCAAGTTATGACCAAAATGGTAACCAGTTCTACTAAAAAGTGGCCGGGAAGAGGCAGTAGTAGAACTGGTTACCATTTTGGTCATAACTTGCTTAGTTTTCAAGATATCGACTTGATTTCTTTTGCGTTGGATGGATAAACGTATTGGCTTTCATTCCAAAATTTTTTTTGGCAAAAATAAGAAAAAAATTTTGTGTTAATTTTTTCAAAAAAACAAAGGGGTTAGGTCATCATAATTTTT
This sequence comes from Germaria angustata, assembly GCA_963681545.1. NCBI lineage: Eukaryota > Metazoa > Arthropoda > Insecta > Diptera > Tachinidae > Germaria > Germaria angustata. The sequence goes on along the minus strand of OY812999.1, from coordinate 94,065,074 downwards.
GAGGAAAAAATTTTTTTTCGCACTACCCGCGAAAAAAAATATTCGAATTAAAGCCAATAAGTTTATCTATCCAACGCAAAAGAAATCAAGTCGATATCTTGAAAACTAAGCAAGTTATGACCAAAATGGTAACCAGTTCTATTAAAAAGTGTCCGGGAAGAGGCGGTAGTAAAACTGGTTACCATTTTGGTCATAACTTGCTTAGTTTTCAAGATATCGACTTGATTTCTTTTGCGTTGGATGCATAAACGTATTGGCTTTCATTCCAAACTTTTTTTTGACAAAAATAAGAAAAACATTTTTTGTTAATTTTTTCAAAAAAACAAAGGGGTCATCATAATTTTTGAGCAAAAAAATTTTTTTCGCACTACCCGCGAAAAAAATATTCGAATTAAAGCCAATAAGTTTATATATCCAACGCAAAAGAAATCAAGTCGATATCTTAAAAACTAAGCAAGTTATGACCAAAAAGGTAAGCAGTTCTACTACTGCCTCTTTCCGGCCACTTTTTAGTAGAACTGGTTACTATTTTGGTCATAACTTGCAAGTTAATTTAAATTCATTTAAATTCTATATAGTGAGTAGTACCAGACCCTCTCCATTTTTCCAATATGACCACTATTCTTCCCCAGAAATTAAAAAATAGAAAACTTTTTTTCAAATCCCATTTATTAAGCTTCCAAGATTATTTCAGAAATCCCACTATTATATTCCATTTAAGCACTCCCTGGACCACCATTTCTATATAGTATGTAGTACCAGCCCCTCTCCATTTTTCCAATATGACCACTAATCTTCTCAAGAAATTACATTTGTTTAAACGAATTATATTCACCCATATTATGAATATCAATGTTGTTACATGTGACGTCGACGGTGGCAAAATATCATTACTGTTGTCAATATTGGCTTATACCGACAACAATTGACAACCGTTTTACATTTTCCAAGGCAATTTGACGCCGACATTGTGTTAAGTTGACTCTGTTTTTGTCAACAAAAATATTGTTAACGACTGGTGTTTTTTTATTATTATTATTATGTTTACTGTCTTAATTCTTAATTAGTATAATACATACAGCAATTAAAATCTAAATAACTGAATATAAACGCAAAATTAATAATATTACAGTGAAAAATTGCTGTAAAAACCTTACGCATACATTAAAGGTATAAGAAATTTTATCAACAAACACTAACTAAATTCTTTCATACAAAAGAATCTGTGTGGTTGTTTAGCAAATATCTTATAGTTTCGGATTCAGACCATCTGCATCTTACATTAAATGACAGAGTCAGTTCCCTCGGAAATGTATTAAACATTTTATGGTTAAAGTTTTTGTGCAATAACTCAGTTGAGTATCTAGGAGATAGATTGTGTATTATTTTAAAATTTTTGTTCTGAATTATTTGCAGTTTCTTTTTATGTGTTTTAGCGGTTTTGTGATACCATACTTGGCAAGGGTAGGCCATAATGGGACGAATACACATTTTATAGAGTAATAATTTTTTATTTAAATTCAGTTTTGATCTTCTACAGAGTAGAGGATATAGGGATCGACCGCATTTAATTGCTTTATCGCAAATGTTATTTACGTGTTGTTTGAATGAAAGTATCCTGTCAAGGATTACCCCTAGATATTTAATGTCTTCTTTCAAAAGAATAGTTATTCCTCGAGAAGTTAGTTGTAAGGTTTGCAGACTTATTATAAGGAAATATAATAGCCTGCTTTTTAAGGTCATTGACTTTAATTTTCCATAACACTATTAACTTTCTGCACTAGTCACAAATTTCTAGCAAATTTTTGCTTTATTCACTTACTTCGCATCTTGCAAGTTATAGATGTCTGATCTTTGCCTCATAACTTTCCTTTTACGTTTGTTTGTTTGTTTTCTTCATTAGTACAACATTCACTTGAATCTAACATAAAATACATTTTCTTTTAAATTCGAAAAACTAATTCAAGAAAATAAACAACATTAACATTTACAGCGATGATATTTAACATTATGGATAACAGCACAACAGCAACACAATACTTTTTTTTAATACCAATATAGCATTGGGGTGATGGCGATGGCATACCAATGTGACGACGGGTATAGTATTGTGTTGACGTCGACGTCGGCATTCATAATAAGGGTGATTGTATTTTGCCTTCCGTATTGTCACATTTTCATTAAGAAATTCCTGGAGCATATTTTCTTATATATAGTTTTTTTATCCTTGTCGTTGTTCCTATATTTCGCCTTTTAAATGAACCTAGTTCATTTTGGGATTTCTGTTAACTGGGTAACAGAGCTCTGTTAACTGCGAAATTGTCATTACTAAAAAATATGGTTTTTGTCTGTACTAGTTAAATTTAAATTTATCTTCACACACATACATACATATATTTCAGATTTTAAATTGTATATTGCGCACTTATTTCATTTCAAAAATAAGTCTTTAACAACATGATACTTGGGTGGTTATTTCATTATTTCATCTCAAAATTGGGGTGTTACTGCATAAGAAGTAACGCACCAATATATGCGAACTTGTTTCATATACATATCTTTTGGGGAGTTATTTTCTTGGGGAATTATAATATACTTAGTTGTCACAATGATGTGTTAGAATCCAGGAATACATTGCAGGAATTGAAAAGCATATGTATATAAGGATTTTTCAAATGCTTTTTCGATTTTTCAATTTGTTTCTATTTACATATGTTTTTTTCTTAATTTTTTTTTTAGGAAAAACGTTTGTTTAAATGCAAATCGAAATTTCACACGTTATTGACACTTGCTTATTTAGTACCTTTAAGAATACGTATGTATGTATGCTTGTGCACACTTATGCGTGATCATGTGAAGAAAAAAACCACTCACGTTAATGCGTAATAACCACGAGTGCAATTACCATATCTGGTTTATCTATTAAATATTTAGACATTAGGTCTGTAGTGAGTTCGAATCGCATACTAATAGTCAAAAGCCAAAGGCAAAGAAATTTCCATAAAAATAAAATAAATTAAAAGCACAAACGTATTTTTGATTTGTTATTTACATATTATTTCTTTTATATTTTGGAACTGTGTACGAAAAGATAGATACTTATGTATGTATGTGTGTATGTGTACGAGTATCTCTGTATTGGTTAAACAACGTTGTTAAAACACGTTGGAGTTTATGAATCTATGTATATACGAATACATATTTCGTTTCTCAAATATTTTTCTTTTGTGAAAGGAAACTTTTTGTAATTTTTTTGTAATAATTTTAACTAAATAACTTTCTCGGCTTCGGCAAGAATTGTGGAGAACATATAAAAGTTATAAAATTAATTTAAGAAGAATCACTTATTAACTACGAGTTTTTGATTTAGCGATTTGTTATAAGATATGCGAATGAGAATAATTGGAAAATAGAATGCGTGCGAATATGATTAAATCCACTTATGCTGAGGATACGATTTTCTCACAATTATTGGCTCAACAGATTAAAAGGTGTTTGTTTTTTTTAACAGAATAATATAAAAATAAAGGGCATTTTAAACGACTTTCAAAAACAGCTGACTACAACATAAGGTATCAGGGATGGCAAAATCGTTTTTTGTGCCTTTCGAAATATGCCAAAACTGAGATGAGTCCTGATTTGAAGCAAATTATCTTCCTGTTGCTGTTGCTTACTATGCAGCTACAAAAAAACTGCTTATTGCGCCAAGTCAAACATTAATTACAATCTCCCTTCATCGTCGTCACATCAAGTCGACATTAAAGAAAAGTTTAGTTCTGTGCTCGACGCAGACACTAATTGAGTATTATCGGCGGCCATTTACAAAAATGTTTAAGCCTTGGTAATGGTAATAGCTTATAAATAATATATAATGACCCTACAGTTGCCAAAATATTGCTGTCGACTTCGTGTTTCCCCCAGGGGGCGCGGTCAATGCACCCTGTCTTGGTGGCTTGGTGTTGAACCTCCTGGGGTAGAGGGTTAACAGGTTTCCGGACCTAGGCCTTTTTGCTGATAACCCCTAAAAACTTGTATGTTGCTACCCAATCCCTGAAAGAACAGGGCAACGGGCGCGCATGCAAGTAAACTAAAGGTAAAAGCGGGTTCGCTCGCTCGTCCGGAGGGGTAGTTGGTCTTTCCAGACCTTGACCTTTGGCCAATTGCCCTAAAACTTAATATGTTACCACCCAATCCCTGAATACCAGGGTAACGGGCGTGCATATAAGTAATTAAGGAAGTAGCTTGCTACGCTAGTCTGGGTAGAGGTGTTACCGATGCCTCAGGTGTGCAAGGAACCTAAAATCGGAGGTGATTTTAACACGCGGCTGACCAGAGTCCTATCTGGTGCCACGGGAACCAGTAGCCCCTAGGACTTGTCCTAGACTGGTTATTGGTGAGGCCCCTTCGGGGATCACGTGGTGGCTGTGGTTAAAACCTAAAGATACGCGGGGAGAGGTATGGGCTGGATGAGTGTGTCTTCAATCATGGGTTAGTGGCATGATGTGGATGTTCTCTTCAGGCCGTATATCTCTAGGTGCTGTTGCTATTCGACAGAGCTGCTCTAATGGTTACGGTAGGTGAAGCTTCAGGTCAGATTGGGGTAAAAGTTCCACTGCCGTGCCATTTTTGTAGTAGGAGGTTAGATAGCTCCAAGCATCTTAGCAAGGTGTCTGTACATGGTCCAGCAGCCTGTACGGAACTTGCTACCATGTTGTCCCTGTTGGGGGCACATGTTAGTTGGCATTTCCTCATGTGCCCTTGGCGGGGGCTACTGGGGCGGTGGTGAACGTGCTTTATTCACCCTTGTGCAATAGTGCACCGTCAGGTTGGGCCTTCGGGCAGGTACTGACGTGAATCTTTTGCAACTCTGTCGACTTCGTGTGAGATCGACGTCGACAAATGGAATAAGGGGGAATCATTCAAGTATTAGACAAAAATTTATGTAAGATATACATAATGAGCCAAATGAATTGTGTAGAAAAAAATTAAACAAAAACTGTTATTAACTTGTGACGGCCTGCATAAATAAACTTTAATCATTAAGTTCTTCCGCAATGACAAACAGCTCTGATATTTTCATTACTGCCAAAGTAATAACTCGACTTCTCAGGAAATTCACTTAACAATATCTTGATTAAAATCTCATAATTTCTTCTACAAACTTGTGCTATTTTGTTCTAATATTCAATAAACTTCCAAAAAGGTGTAGGTTATATCGCCCCTGCCACATGCAAGTAAACTGGCTGCATAGGATTAAGGGGAGAGGTATGTAGCTCTTATACAAAGCGATTTCTAGTTATCACATATCAAGAAAATTATATTAATATACCACTGTACTGGCGTGATTTATTTAGAATACATTATATTTAGTTCATATGAAAACTTACGGAGCGAGTGATAGAATACTTATACTTTACACAATTAAAAAAAGAATGACTTACATATAAAATGCACGACTGCAATAATTTAAAATTGAACAAATAAGTTTATTAACTGTAAATATATGTTCTGAAAAAATTTAAATAATTAAAATTTTTTGAAATGCTTTACTTACTGAGGCCTTTGAAGCCACTGCCAAGAAAGATAAATGCATAAACGCAAAATTTAATTTAAAACTTTCAGCCTTCTTGGACCATAAAATTTTAATCTTTCTGGCTTCTTTAGAAGTTCCTTTTTTGTACTTGATGAGTGTTATTGCAATTGGTGTGTATGTTTCTTTTTTGCATTAACCACCATACTGTATAACGATTACTTATTTTTAGAGGAGGCCCCTATTTGTCAATATATGGTATAATCATAACACTGCGCCATTAAATTATGAACCATTAAAATAAATATTAACTAACGTTTTTTGTTTATTTTGCATGCCAAGTTGATACAAAGTCCAAGCATTCATCCATTTAACCTCTGTACCAGTAACAATAAAAATATTTATTTACAAAGGGCTTACCAATAGGGGTACTATCATGACTAGTTAAATGACTAAGCAGCACGTCCAGATAACAAAACTTTACTTAAATCCGTTTTCGTTAGTACAAATATTTCATTCCATGCAAATGTTAGACGCCATGGAGTTCAAAAGTAGACTCTCCAACTTTTGGTGACCAACATCGGTACTGAATGAAGCACAAGCCCTATGTCAAATTAGCCTGCCCGTGTGTATGGCTATCGGAGACTTAAACTTGGAACAATAGACAATTCGAGGTTTTGGTCGACATGAATGATTCGTAAAGATTGCAAGTTTTGATTCCTTTAGACTTTTTCTTATATGGCTTTCAGAAGTAAAAGTAGAATAACTATGACAACAATTAATAATGTAGCAATGCATTGAAAAACTAATGATTTGAAAAGTTTTGGAAAGTTCAATAAATGTTAGTTGAAAATGGCGGGCTGTGATATGGCGTCAAAGCCATTTTTTTATTGGGATTCAGTAAAAATTTTCTTAACTCATTAGTGCGCAGAGTCCCTTATAAGGGACGCTCGAATTTTCTACTGTACCGTTTTCAAAAATTTGAATTTTTAAATAACAAGGTAGGCTATGCATTACTAACATTCCAACGAAACGTATATTACTTAATTCCTTTCAGTTATTGTGCTTTGTGTGTTGTGTTTTATGCAAATATGGAAAAGAAAAATATGAAAAAACAAAAATCTCGAGCTGGGTAAGTAAAATTAGAATATTTTAAATATTATTTGAATATTTGTTATTTTTTGCGTGTTGTTATTTATAAATAAGTGTAATGATTCAAATTATGCCAAAAAATTATGACAAAATGTAATGCCACGTGCATGTAGTGACTTTGATTGCAACGTCCCCTAAAAGGGACACTGCGTCCGTAGTACAATTGTAGTACGATGGTTGAGTAAATATTATTTTAATGTATAGACTTACAGTTTCTGAAATATTGGATGAACTGGATGCTCTTGAGTGCAATGAGCTCAATGGCGTTGCAATTTATACAATTCCACCGTTAGATGGAGCAGATACTGATCAGGATAGTGATGAAAGTGATGATGACCATGAAGCAAATCTTAATCATCTGGGTCCAAAATTATTATCTACCACTTGTGAAGTAGTACAGGAAGATAGTGAATGGGATGACAGTGATGACGAACCCCTAGAGAAATTAATGCGCATCTCCTCTGGATCACACAAACAGGCAAACATGAGTTCAAATTGTTGGCGAAAAGTTGAACCATTATATGATATAAATACAGAATGTACAGTGATTCCACCAAGTGCTGAGGCTCAATTAAGCAAAACTCCGACAGAATTTTTTGAATTATTTTTCTCCGAGGATATTTTAAGACATTTTGAGGAGCAAACAAACTTGTATGGACTCCAAAAGAATATAAATTTAGATATCACATTCGACGAGATGAAAGTATTTTTAGGAGGTATTCTTATGTCTGGATACGCCAAGTATCCCAATAAAAGATTGTATTGGTCAAGCAAATCTGACTGTCCTAAACTGCTCTGTAATAGCATAAGAATGAAGAGGTTTGAACAAATACTAAATAACTTTCATTTGAATGACAATCACCAAATCGATGATATAGATCGCCTTTACAAATTGCGACCTTTAATAAATCACCTAAATGCAGCATATCTGCGACACGGTGGGATTGATGAAAATTTGTCAATTGATGAGAGCATGATCCCGTATTATGGTAAGCATTATGCCAAACAATATATTCGGGGGAAACCAATCAGATTTGGTTTTAAAAACTGGGCGTTAAATTCAGCTAACGGTTTTATGATCCAATTTGATATATATATGGGGAAAAATGCAGAGTCTATTCCCAAAGGATTTGGTGTAGGTGGTGATAAAGTACTTGACCTCCTCTCGAAAGCTAATGTTCCATCTAATAAAGGATTCAAGGTGATATAACCATAGTATTCCCATTTAAAAAACCAGACTTATTTAATGTATTTCAGGTATTCATAGACAATTATTTTACCTCCGTGAAATTACTTCAACACTTGTCATCCATCGGAATTTGTACTTCAGGAACGATAAGAGAAGGGCGAACAGGAAAATGTCCTCTTCGCTCAATCCCGGTAATGAAAAAAGAAGAAAGGGGATCTGTAGATCACAGATTTACAAATAATGGAAACATATTTCTCACACGATGGAAGGATAATAATGTTGTCACAATTGCAACAAATTTTGATGTAAATGAAATGGGATCGTGCCAACGATTCGTTAAAGGAAGGGGTGCTGTAAGTATTTCCCAACCAAAAGTGTTTCATCGATATAATAGTGGCATGGGAGGTGTTGATAAGATGGATCAATTAGTAGCAGTCTACCGCTCGCGAATCAGACAAAAGAAATGGTGGTGGCCAATATTTGCATATCTTCTTGATGCCTCAGTTGTTAATGCATGGCTACTGATGAAGAAAATACATCCCAATGATCCTACATGTGCATCTCTTCTTATTTTTCGCCGAAATCTTGCTACTTCCTACCTTGAAACATATGGGACACCATCTGTAAGAGGTTCGCGCACTAATAAAGTGACGACAGACACACGATATGATGGCAGAAACCACCTTATTGATTACTGTAAGACTGATAAACGATGTGGACATTGCGGAAAAAAAACTAACTTCATTTGCAACAAATGTGAAAAAGGGCTTCACCCCAAAGAATGCTTTAAAATATATCATACACCTAGTGCACCTACTGCGCAGTGTCCCTTATAAGGGACGGTCCATAAGTCCAAAACTATAAGTTTTTTTTAATAAAATGTTTTAAAAATGAATTAATCAGATGATTTTTATTAATACTTGGTGAAAATTATTTAAGAAAAGTGTCCAGGGAACTTCGTCCACTAATGGGTTAATGCGCTAGTGAAAAAGATTATTTTCTCTTTTTTAAAAATTGCTTATTTATTTTCATTACTTCGCTAGCCTTTGTTAAACATGGTTAGTAAACAAAAAAATTCAATTGATTTATAATTAAAACAATTGTTTGTTTGTTTAATTGCATTGCTAAACAAAGTTTAACAAAATATCGAGAGTAACTAATTATTTTTACAAAAATGCAACCCAATAACTATAATTAAATAACTTATCCATTATTAAGAAAACATTTTAACAATTTCTTTACACTTTAAATTAAAATTAGTAAATATTTTACTGAACAAGCTCTAAAATTACAACTTAAACTCGAATTCAATAAAATAGTCCAAATACTAGTTCATGAAGTTCTTTATTTTTCATTATTGCATGAAATTTTCGTTGGAGATAGGATGCAACGAGAGAATAATTTTTTTTTGATTAATATCTTAAATCCACACTTACCCGCAATCTTCTGTTTAATAGTTCAGCGCTCTAATTTTTTACCTTTAGGGACATTCTGCATTAACAATGAAATCATTTATTTTAATTAAGTTCAAATTTCTTTGGAAATTATAAAACTTTACTCTTTCGCCTTAAGCTTTAAGTTTGTATGAACTTTTCTTAAAATCCAGAAAAAAGCCATGAACTAGGAAAAATACTTTTTAGAAAATTGGTTAGAGAAAGTTTTATCATTTAAAAAAAAGGACAAATTAACGACAACCATTTAAAATTTTTAACTGAATAAAAATTTATTAACTAATTGTGAGTGAACCATTACTGAAAAAACGTGTTGTTGATCAATATATAAACAAATCTATTAATCGCTCTAATTAAAAAAATTAAAAAGATCACTTATTAAACAGTACTCAATATCCTTTTTTTCTCTGTGAAAGGGCGAACAATTTTCCACTTTTTTTAATTTCTCTCACTAAATTACAAATTTCTTAGTTTTATGACATAATTTCCTTAAGCTTAGTAGTATACAAATACTAAAGTTTTGGAAATAGAATTTTAAAATCATTCTGGGAAATTATAAATTTTTATTAGATTTGAATATAATTACCCTAGTTTTAGGGAAATTTTTCTTAAATTAAGGACATTCCTTAATTAATTTATAAGACATTTTTCACATTTATACGACATTTTTTTTAGTGTGTGGTAAAACTTAGAGCTCTCGACATTATAAATAATATCATACTTCATAAATAATGCCATATACAATTCATACATACATACATACACAAACAGTTCGTTCTGTTTCATTTCAACATTCATCCGCCCTTATTGGAAAACACTGTAGTAATAAACAGTTTAAGTTTCTCAAAATTTTTTATTTGTAAACTTTACATTTTGCTCGAAGAATTTGCTTAGTTTTGACTTTAGAACTTGTGTTAGAGCTTAATTTCTATATATTTTTTTTAAATTAATGTTAATTGTTAATTTTTTCTTTATCTTTTAGATTAACTTTTCACACATAGAATGCTACCCAGTTTTCATAGCTTAATGAGGTGCTCTTCGAGCGTTTTACAACAGTCTACATCAACTAGTGGACCACATCAAGCTTTTAATGATGATGATCTTAATACGGCCACCTGTTCGGGACGTGGCGACTGCCTAAATGGTACTTGCCTTTGCGAAATACGCTATGCCGGCGATGAATGCAGCGGTTTTAATTTGCCGTACTATGCAGGCATATCGAGTGTTTTCTATTTCGTGGCTCTGGTTTCGGTGATCCAGTTGTTTATTTGTATAGTAGCCGAATATCAAAGGCTTAAACAGCCATCGGTTTTGAGGGCATGTCGCATTACCACACAAAAAATGTTGTATTTCATGGTATTTGTGGCAGCATCTTTGAGGGGCGCTTACTTTACCACACCGGTAAGTTTGTTTAAAAAAAATTTGTATATTTATTGTTTTTAATGTAGACTAATTTAATTTTTCAGATGGACCTAAAGCCCCAATGGGCTGTTACTTTAATGTCTGCTTATTATCCCTTATTGATGACTTGCGCTTCATTGATTGTCTGCATGTGGGCTGAGGTAAGTTTTGTTTTAAAAGGACTATATAGTGTGTGACAATACAAGGATTTTTTAATATACAATTCCTAGCTTCAGTTTTCTTTATCAGATCTTTTCGGCAAGTAAATTAAATTATTTTTCTTGGAAATTTTATACTTTAGTTTTAAAAATTGTTTTTTTTATATACAATGATTGTCATATAGGCTCTAGTACGTCCCACTAGAAAATGTAACTGAAATCAATTTTAATTCCATATCAGCAATTTCGTGATGTTTTGCAAAATGATTGGATCTGTTTTTAAGACGGTTCCTTTCTTGTTCCTTAGAAACACAAATCAAGCAGCTTGTAATTTAAAAAAAAATGTCAACAATTCGGAGAGTTTTTTGGAAATTCTCTAAAAGCAGAATTAAATTGAAAAGAATAAAGATCCATCGAGCACTTTTGATTATTTCGCCGAATTGGCCATTACTTAAAGACACTCAAAATCAATTATATGGCGAATATTAAGCCATAAAGCGAAAAAGAACATGTTCTTAACTAGATACGTTGCAAATTTTCATTTGAATGCTGTACCCACCCATCTTGGGAGCATTAGGCTTCCACAAAGCATCTCCATTTTTTGCGAGTTGTTGGAGATGTTTTCGCATATTTAATCGGTTGTTGTTCCAGCTAAGTAAGAAACAACGCCCTCTATGTAAGTGGTTTGATCGTTTTCGTTCTAAACTTTCATTTGAATGCTGTGCTATCCTTCCCTTAATGTCACAAAAATGTGTTTTATCTACAGCTTGATTAGTTTTTCCGTTGTTTATTTACAGATGTACGTGTGTATATGTATGTACTCGTATGTATATATCTATATGTCAATATAATTTCCTGAGAACATTCGCAATTAAAAATTTGTATTCAACAAAATTTTAACAACAAAACCCAAACAAGATATCAACTCAATACGTCATATTTTTTTTGCTTTGTTTTTAAAGTCACTTTTGATTGTTGTGACTTGTGGTGGGTTTCACCTAAAATTTCAATGAACTCAGGTGCAAATGTACTGAATATAGCAGCGGTGTCTGATCTACAGACTTATCTGCCTATTGCTAGAAATGCAAAACAAAAAATAATTTATTGACAATATTTTTCGTTATCAAATCGTTTTCTTCCACCCCCTTATTGTTATCTTATCGTTTAGGTGTCGACGTTGTCGTAAGGCAAACATTAGTGTCAAAAGGCACAGTTTCGTTTTGTGTTTCTCTGTTGTTTCACCTGGTTTATGCATTCTGCCTCTAATATAATGTATATGTTTTGAAATTATCAATTAGAAGACGTTTTGTATCTTTAATAACGAAAGTTATTACATTTGATGTAATTCTTAATTAAGTACTATTGACGTTAACTGGTGAGTGCAAAAATAATTGAATAATAAATCAAGTATTGGAAAACACAACTAGGGGAGAATTATAATACGAGTCATTTAAAAAATTTAATTTTAATAATTTTTTGTTAAATGCGTTTATACAAATCATTATTGAATTTAAATATGAAGCAATTCCTTTTTATCTTATTTTTCTTACAGATCTTTCATTTACGCGATATACGCTGGGAAAAATCGCAATTTTTATCGAAAAGTTTTCTTGGCTTCATTGCCTTTAATTTCTTTCTCTACAGCCTATTTGGCATTGAAGTCTTCTCGTCGCTCATCAACTCCAAACGTGAAACGTATGCCCACATCTTTAATGGTTGTTACGCCGTCTTGCTCTTAGTAGTTGTTGTGTTCTTTCTCATTTATGGAGTGGAAGTATTTTTCAAATTGCGCGGAGGTTTTGTATATGATCAAACGGGCAAAATTCTAGGACCCAGTGAGGCCATTGTAAACGCTTCACAGCTGCATCAATCACGTTTAGGTCTGCTGTCGCAGGCAATAATGTTAATAGTGATTGTAGGATTTTTAACCTCGGAGACATTGGGTGATTTCTGGAAAACAAAGTAAGATTTCTACACAAAACATATGTATATCGAAAAATATCGAGAAATTAAATTTATTACTTTTCAGAGTGCCAGTCTATTCACGCAATTGGCATGATATTGTCTTTCGTATTGTGGAAATAGGTGTTGCTCTGTGGTTCCCTTGCTGTTTATGGAACTCTATGGCTCCCGAACAATTATGGATACTTAATCCTCGCAAATTAATATCACGGCAAATCGATCCATCGATACCCACTACTTCTGCCGAAACGAAAACTTTATCGGCCGAAGAAGGTCAATCGTTTTTAAATAAGAAAGATTGTTGGATTTGCTATGACAGCGATAAACCAGAGCCTTTAATACAACCCTGCCGTTGTACAGGCGATGTTTCGTCCGTTCATCACGAATGTTTAAAACGTTGGCTTGTGGAAAGCTGTAGTAAAACAGAAGCTCAATTATCCTGTAAAGTTTGTGGTTTTCCATATGAAGTAGAGAAGACAAAAAAGTAAGTAACAAATTTGCATATTATTTCATTCTTTAGTACTTTTTCCCCCAAATCGAAAATTACTGGAAATTCTACAAAAAGATTAGTCTAGCTAAATTAATTTTGATCATTCGTAAATTTTTTAATCTCCCTCAATCTCTCGTGCTCATATGCAGTTTTTGTGAATCTGCTAACATTGTTTTCAGATCTCTTGATAGGAGCTAATGGGATATTTTGGCTTTATTTCGATGCAAAAATGCAGATTTAATAAAATTTAATTCGAAAGATTGAGCATGTTCCAAGTTAGAGCTGCTGTTTCACTTTAGTTTTTTACCTTAAATTGCAATCATTAATTACAATTGTCTCCATTTTATTTTCTTAAGCAAAATCTAGAGAAATGCTGTACGGTATTAAATCTTTTGGCTAAAATATTGTCAAGTTAATGTTACTACAAAAACAGAAATATTGCATATTTTCTTATTTTTATTAGATAATTCAACAAATTCATAATTTGTAATTCTCTTAATTTCTTGACATGGTTTTAACAGTGACCGTAGAAACTCTGAAAAGTAAAATGAAAAAATATGGCAGAAATTGCAAGCAGTAACTGCCTTTTACATGTACTGGCAAGTTCCAATGATGGCAAATTGGTTATGAAAGTACTTTTCGGATTAATTCCAAAAACTTCGTTCTCAATATATTTGGACAACAATATATCTGCAATCACCGCAATTTCAAAAATCCAAATGTTTAAAATCAATTGACAAACAATTTCGGAGTTGTTGAAAAAATTCGTAGCAGTTTTCAAAATTTCCAAAAAATTCGAATCTATAAAATCGATTTGACAAGAGAATTTTTAAATTTTCAACTGCGATATTCTCAAGTGAATCAAGCGATCTTAAAGAAACTTTATGCAATATTTTACCTTAAGAGATGATTAGTTTTTGAGATCGATCAAAAGTACACCTATTTCAAAAATAAATTTTAGATTTTTCAGAAAATTTTAAAAGAAACTACCACAGCGAATCGATTCATATTCGTACGATATCTAATTGAAGATTTAAGAAATCTAGATCTCAAAAATCACGGTAAGATAAATTTAATGGTGGGAGATTGAAAATGACATTTAGAGACTTTGTTTACTAGTATTTGTTTGTTATAGTAAATAGTGTATTTGGTTCTTTGAAACGTATTTCAATTTAATTTTCTTAAATTAGTCAAGTTAATCGCAGAAAACTCTGCAAAACAAACAAAAAGTAAATTTTAAGTAATCTCTGGTATATATGAAAAAATTTGAAAACGGAAAATATATTTTGTTTAAAAGTGTAACTCTCTCAGTCCAGTGAGAACGAGTGATCTCATAAATACGTCTAATATCCTAGAAATTAATTTTAGCTCCGCAAAATAATCTTATATGAATGTATAAAACTTTGTTGCAGACTCGACTGGGAAAAAGGTTTTACAATACAACACTGGTCCAAGACCGTCATTCTCATTACCCTTATGTGCGTGGCGGGAGCCTCAGCTTGGGTAGTAATACAACTATATGTTGATCCTTTAATACGAGTTATGACCGTGGGTATTGCTGTACTCATTGGTTATGTTTGTGTCAAGTGTTTAGGTGAGAATACCGTTGTAGCCTATCAACGTGCCAAAGTAAGCAGCATTAATATAGTCACAAACTCTGAAATGGAGAAATTGCATACCATCTGTGAGGATGTCAGCACGGCTGGAACCAACAGCTCCTCATAAATGTAATTATATACATTTATATAAGCATATTTTTTTAATCATAATCCGAACTTCATTATCTTAACATTGACTTTCATATTAACAAAAAAAAAAAAAAAAAAAAAAAAAAAAAAAAAAAAAAAAACATTGAATCCATTCAAAACTTACTACTTTTTACCTAAAATAAGTTTGTGCTCTCCAATTGACTTAAATTTAGTAAATAGTTGTAATTTATTTTCTCCTTAAAATTTATACAAAAGTATAAAATCTGTGTTTCTTTACAGCTTGCAATAAAATTTTACAAGTTTTCTATTTATTAAAAAAATTAAATTAAAAAAAAAAAACATTTTTTAGTACATACATATTTGATATAAGTATGTTTTTTTTAAATGAAAATAAAATATAATTTTATGCACATTTATTTAAAAAACATTGTATTTTATGTGCTATTAGTTTAAGATCTTAATGTATTTAGTTATAAGTATTCCATTTAATCTTCCTTATTTATACGACTGTATATTTTTATTTAAAAAATATATATGTATATACATATCGAGCCTTTGGTGCAATACCGTAGAAACTCATAATTTGAATTTTTTAAGGTTATATTACGAAATTATTCGCCTTCTCGTTTTTTATATTCTGTAAAAGTTTCATAAAAATATTTTGTATACTCAGCTCATGAGAAAAGAACCAAATTTTCTTTTACCATTAAGTTGTGTGTAAATTTAAAACTTTAAACTCAATTTCTGCAAAACAACTTTTTTTTGAATTATTGCGTTATTGCAGCAAAGGCTCGATATGTATATTTTCAAGTTTATTTTGGAGTATGAACAATAGTTTGCAATTTTTTTCCATATTTAATAATAGCTTGTGTAGAACTTTGGTTCAGACGATATTCTGTCTTTAGCAACTAAAAATTCTAACAATTTGGCTGCAAATGGATCTGAATTAAAATAACATAGTATCAAAAAAAAATTCTATGAAAGAATTAAGTTTCACTTTTTCTCTTGGTTTAATTATAAAATTATCTCATTTAAATTCAATATTATCAGCTCAAGTCAAAAACTCGTGATAAGGTTTTTCCTTCTTAAATGGTTTTAGGATCGGTTTTAGATGAAAAATTACTAACAATCTAAATGAAACTTGTTTTGAATCTTTAATCTCTAATTTTCTTTGCAATAAATACGTTCCAAATATCCTATAGAGAACACAGTAGTAGGTTTGATAAAATAAACTTGAATATTGTGCAATTCCCAAATAAAATACAGGAAAAAAATTTTAAGCTAATGTTATACAACAGAATTAAGATTTTTTTTAAATATAATGAAAAACGAAATCAATTAAAATATAAAAAAAAACGAAAAGAACTAAGTTTTTGTAAAATCCTTACCATTAAAAACTAACACCCTACTAAATTTTTTTTATTCATTTACTCGTTTATATATTAACTCCCTTTTTAATTTTGTAATTTATTTATTTTTGGTTTTAACTAAACAAAATTCACAATTCGAATGAAAATTTTTAACAATGTTGAAACGAAATACGACTATATAATTTCGTATTGAAAATTTATTTCTAATTTGCAGAGTATTACAATGGAATTAGAAACATAATATCAATTCAGTTTTAATTATGAATGGATTTATGACAACGTAACGAAATTGCTTTGTTCAAATTGTGTTACATAATTCGCAATTAAACATAATATTTGTAATGTTGTACTTTAAATATTATTCTATTACCAACATAATTATTATATATAATTATGACTTAAGCGTTCCAGAATTTAAATTCATCAGTCTTAAATATGGTTCTCTTACGCAATTTTTCCAAACGCGGCTTTAATAATTCTTTAAACGGGACCATAAGTTTAAATATAAAAAATCAGAATAAGAATTAAACCATAGTATGTAGCAGGTGCGGACATTCTTGCACCTTTTAGTAGAAGCTCCAAAGTTGTTGGCATATGTGCCAGCTCGTAAAAGCATCACTGCACTTTATCATTGAAAGCAAGTCTTATTTGTAGTATTGTTAGTCTTTCTTTCCATGTTCTATTAGACTCTTTCATAATAAAATGTTCAAGTTCATAAAACATACTTCCATACAATATGGGTTATATATATACATATATTTAATATTGGCTTAAATTTAAGGATTTCAATAATAATACTCATACCCTTTTTACAACTACTAATTTTCTATAAAAATATGTTTGTTTAGTTCAAATTTGAATTAAAACATAATTTAATTTGAGCATCTTATTAAATCATAAATAATTTATAGTAATAATAAAACATAAAAAATTGTAATAATAAAAATCAATTGTTAAGCTTTCAATTAAATATAATTTAACTTTCCTCTTACAAAATTTAAAGTTTTTTATTAAAATATATCATAATAATCCTTCAAATAAAGATTAACAATTAGAACCGGACTGACCAATTTCAAAACACAGCAAGTGACAAAAAAAGTTTCGTAATCGATCGTGATTCGACATAAATTTTTTGAACATATAAATATTAAATAATTTTATGCTTTAACAACTTCAGTTATGACAAGTGCTCTAATTTCTATAATAAAAGTAAAAAAGGAAACTAGAAAATGCATGCTTATCATCTGTTTTATTTAGCTTGTTAATTTCTCATTAAGAAATTTTGTGAAATTTTTCTGCTTTTTACTGGAAAATTTTATATTTGTCACTTGCTGTTCTTTGAAACGGTACAGCCGAAGGACCTAAAAAAGTAACACCGTAGAAGTTTCAAAACTTAAACTATGTTTTCTGAAATTCGAAGTTAGATTTAACAAAATGCTATAAAAATGTTTTAAGTATTTTCCTTCCTATACTAACAAAAAGCGCAATTTGTTAATTTTTTTTTTATTTTTATGCCTAGACTGGACTTGGAACGAGAATTTTTTTCACTAAACTTCGCTTTAAATATTCTTATCTATTACCGATTAAAAGCGGTTGCATGAAATAAATTTTAAGAAAAAATTCACGGTGTAAATCCAGTCTTACCCTCTCACTTTGAATATTGTACTCCTTAAAAACATTTAATAATATACATTTTAATGAATATTGCTATAAGCTAAATTTTTTAGAACGTATATTTAAGTTTAGTTTTAATTAACAGCCATATTATGTATGTCTTTTATTACACGTCGATTACATTTAACGAAATCAAAGTCATACAAATAAAATTTTCAACCAAAATAATTCAACTATCATCTAAACTCTCCAGCAACCTTCAATTATAGTTTAGAAAATAAGTGAAAAAGCCCCATAAATTGTTGTGATAAAAATTCAAAATAAAAACTAAATTTCTAAATTCAAAAATTAATTAAAATGTTATTTAGTAAAGCAAAAGATAAAAACGATACCCAGTTTGTATTTCAAAATTACTATTTTATACATTTATTAAGTCTGAAATTGTGATCCGTTTTTACCCACAAAAAATTCATCAAAATACACACAAGATATAGTCCACAAGCTTAATTGTGCCGTTTCATTAAAAAATCATTGAAATATACCCAGTAGTTGAGCTACAGAAATAATTAGCTTCAAGACACATTTTTCTGTTGCCAGCCAGGTTTATAAACAATTCTCTGTATTTTCCAAAAAAAAAATCACTTTTATTAGAGAAATATGATGACTTCCGGATTGGGCGTGGAGTTCGTGAATGAAATCCGCCTAGCCGTTTCCGGGGGAAAAAAGCTCAGGTGCACATTTTAAATGAATTTGTAATTCTAATATATTGGAAATCGCTGGATATTTTTTGAATTAATTACCCCGATCTCAGCTTTAATACAATATCAATTTGTGTGCGAAGGACACTAAAAACTGTACATAAACCTCTTTTGAAATAAAGCACAATTTGAACCAACATAAAGTGGCCGTGGCAAAACAATTTCATTTGAAAATTAGTCCTCACCATAAACCCTATCAGCCCACCAAATTCTATGCGAATGACTTCAACAACATCCGAGTTATTAAGCAAAACGTAAAAGCTTTTCTCGCTCCCAAAAAATCAGTCTTGGCTAAAATATCTTACAATTTATTAGCAACTTTTCAAGATATTTGTGCAAAATATAGTGGAGTGATGCAGTTTATAGCTGCGGATAGTTTATAATTAATTTTTTCCATGTCCACTTTATACAGACAAAACTGGGCGTTAATCAAGAACTACTTTTTCTAGTCAACCAATCTAAAAGCCGACTTTATGACCTATCATTCAAAAAATATTTCATTAAGAAATACCAAGCAGTTTCCGAGATATATCATTTAAAATTTAGGATTTCGTGGTCCCCTTGGAACGGCAATAACTCAGATATATTTACAGATCAGTCATATAAAACTTCACAGGTTGGTAAAATAGGATATGGAAATTTATGTGGTTTTTGTTTGAATTTTGTGGGTCCATTAGCTCGGAAGATACAGAGGCGACTGTCCTAAAACGCATTTTTATACTATAATGGGGGGCCACCAGGCGGGCCAAAGTTTGGCCACTATGTAGCTCACTTTCCCATCTATCATATGGCGAAAGAATCATTTAAATATTTGCAGCCGTTCCTGAGTTATTGCGTTTTTAATAAAAAGTTTTCGCCAAATCCACCTACTACCAGCTTATGTTGGCCTGGTGTTTTACAAAAATAAACGAATTTGTATTTTTCAGACTTTGATTTTTTGGGAGCGAAAAAAGCTTTTACGTTTTGCTTAATAACTCAGACGTTTTTTTAAAATAATTCTATGAAATTTCGTGAGCTGGTAGAGTTCATAATGGAGAAATATATTCAGGTAAAACTTTGCCACGACCACTTTCTAATTAATGATCAAAAGGGGACGCTTTTAAAAATCGCTTATATAGAGAGTTCTGTTGTTTTATACGCAGCGAAAGTGCTTTTGTATTAAAGCTAAGATGGGAGTTATTCATCTATTGAAAGTTTCATTTAAAAATATCGAGCGGTTTCCGAGATATAAGAGGTATAACTTCAGTCGTACATTGTCGGTCTAGCAGCTTTTTAAACATAACGCCCGAAAGTCGGCAATAATGTTTTACCGACTTTCGAAAGTTGCATTTGCAGAGTTGCCGGACCGATAATGCAGATCATGTGCTACTCTCGAATTAAGTTTTAACTCTTATATCTAAGGAACCGCTGGATATTTTTGGATGAAATTTCTTTGTGGATGAATTACCCCAATCTCAGCTTTAATACAATATCAATTTGTGTGTGAAGGACACTATAAAACTGTACATAAACCGATTTTGAAATAAAGCACAATTTGAACCTACATAAAGTGGGCGTGGCAAAACAATTTCATTTGAAAATAAGTTCTCACCATAAACCTTATCAGCTCACCAAATTCTATGCGAATGACTTCAACAACATCCAAATGATTAAGCAAAACGTAAAAGCTTTTCTCGCCCCCAAAAAATCAAAGTGTGAAAAATGCAAATTCGTTTGTTTTTGTAAAACACCAGGCCGACATAGGCCGGTAGTAGGTGGATTTGGCGAAAACTTTTTATTGAAAACGCAACAACTCTGGAACGGCTGCAAATATTTGAATGATTCTTTCGCGATATGATAGAGTGAAAATTTAGCTATATGATGGTCAAACTTTGGCCCCCTAATCGCGCGCCATAATAGTGTAAAAACGAAATTTTGCCGATAACTTTTATATCTTCCGAACTAATGAATGCATGGAACGGTTTCCGAGATATAAGAGGTACAAATTCAGTAAAAATATGCACTTGTTGTGCATATGAATAAATAATGCAATTGCCAAGAAATTTTTTAGATTTTTATTTCTGGTTCTTCGCTTCTACCTCCGAAATGACTAAGCGGATTTAAATGAAATTCGATTAAATGCTAAAGAACATTACGGTTATTTATTTTATATGTCTATGGCTGACTAAGGAAGCTGTCGCACTACTATACTGTTCAGTGTGTTTTATTTTATGAATGAAAGTTTAGGAGGAAAAAAGCCGGACATATACATACATGTGCATTGCGTGCTTAATTTGCAATAATTGTTATGGTATTTAAATAAACACTTACCCTAGTCCACATTTACGAATTTCAAATTAAACAAAATATTTATT
Organism: Germaria angustata; assembly: GCA_963681545.1. Classification (NCBI taxonomy): domain Eukaryota; kingdom Metazoa; phylum Arthropoda; class Insecta; order Diptera; family Tachinidae; genus Germaria; species Germaria angustata. The sequence continues at coordinate 94,043,936 of OY812999.1, read as the reverse complement.
GGGGGTATTTGTAAATGTTTTATTTTTATTATTATTTTACTTTCCAATTAAATTGAGATTTTATATTAATTTCTTTTTTTTTATTATGTTTTAAACAATATAAGATTTTTTTCTAATAAATTATTACGCAATACATTTTTATACAATACATAAATTAAAAAAAAAAACATCATGATTAATAAATTACACTACAGTGATTATTTTTGTAATTATTTTGCATTTCTTTATAAATATTATAATAATTATTTATTAAAATCTCTTTTTCAACTAAGACTTCCTTTTTGTTTCTTCTGAGAATTTTGTTTCTCAAAATTTTGATTTTATTAGATATTTAAGTATATCTTTGTTTATTGTGTTGTAAAATAAATATTTTTTAAACTGTTGTCCTAGTTTTACGTATACATACATATTTATTGTTGTTTTTTTTTTCATAAATTGGATTTTCATAAAATATTTGAAGGTTTTTGTTTAATTTTAAAGCGTGTTTTAATGTGAATATTTTTTTAATTTATATTTTAGTTTTATATTTCTTTGTGATTGTATTTGGAAAAAGCTAATTTGTTTGTGTTTCACTTATTTGTTACTTAATTATAATTTCTTTCTTTCTTTCTTTCTTTTGAATCTGTAAATATTTAAGGCTAAAAAAGTTGCGGTTTAAAAAATTATTTATTCTCAATTTTGGCTTCTTGCCATTTCAAGTCTAACTGATTTGTTCATAAAAAAATATAAGTGGCTTGAGAAGGGTTTAAAAAATGATTTTTGCATGGAAATTCGTTTTAAAAACCTTATAAAAATAAGACGTATTTTTTTTTACAAATAAGGCCTTGACATTGTTTTAATCGTCTATGGTGTAAAATAGATGTTTCTAAATCCGAGGCAAATATTTGACCAAATAGGCGCAACCAATATAAAATGTACAGAGTGTTGCATGAGTGAGGCAGGTGATTTAGTCGCAAGTTTAAGTTAAATAAAATTTTTTTAAACTTTACGCAAATTACTTTCTGACTGTATAATAGCCGCTTTATAAGAGCAACTGCAATTCTAATAAATTTAATTTTTGGCAAAAAAAAATCAATTTAAACATCTTTTAACTGAAAATTTCTAGATTCCAAATTTCGAAGCAAATTTCGCAAATTTTTGACTAAACAAACGCACTCGTATGTATTTTGTTTTTTTTTTTTTGCATTTAAAGTTTTTATATTTGCGAAATAATTATATTAAACGAAGTTTGGTAATATAAAGACGTATAAAAAATATATGTTTGAAACGAATGAGAATTGTACATTAGTACCATAAGGTAACGCTTTTGTGTGCATAAAACATTTCTTGGACTTAAAAATGAAGCTCTTAAATATTAAGTGATTTATTGAAAATGAGACAAAATCAAACTTTAAGGCAAAATAACAAGGTTTTGACAACGGAGACTAAACATTTTATATTTAGATCCACGTTTTCAAAGTCTACGCCTGAGTTTCATTTGTGAGGGAATAAAAGCTTCTACCCTTTTGCATATTCCTGTGTTAAATCGGCATAGGAAAGCTTGCGTGCCTCACATTTTAGATTAAGGATCTCTGCACCAACTTTAAGCAATATATTACGGGTTTATTTTTGCGAAAGTTTTCTTTTCACTATAAGGGCTAAAAGACCCAGATATTGTAGATTTAAAGGCGTAATATGTTCCACAAAAATGTTAATCGTATTGATTTACATAAATCTCCTGAAAAAAATCCTACGAGTAAAATAAATGGGTCTTATGTTTTCCTAGAACGATTCAGGGGACGTACTGTAGCATTAGATGTCCATCGTAATTACTCTACGTATATTTCAAGAGAATTTAACTTGAAATTTGGAACTATATCGAATTTCGTAATTTTCCTCGAGCAAAACTTTGCAAAAATCGATAAACTTAAACGCAGATGTAAACTTTTATAATGCCCATCCAGCCGGAATTCTTTGTCGGCACCTGGTTGTTCTTTGCTGTACAGTGATTTTTATTAAAAGGCGATCAATTTGTTTTACAAGTTTGTCATATACGCCTACCACCAGAAAAAGTTTGAGTAACATACACTCTAATTCTCTAAATCACATCGCCAGGTGAAATTTACAGTGAGAAAAAAAACTAAAAATTCAAATTCATCACTAAACAAACGAATAGAAATGCAGACATTTTTCTCTTCTCGATATAAATTTCATTTTGGTGACGTTATTTATAAAATTTTAATTTTAGATTTTCACTTTTTCATCGTAATCGATAATTTTCGTTCGGTAAAATTAAATCTTAAGGTTATAAAACCTTAATAAAAAGTGTTATTATAAACTTAAAAGCAATATATTTAGTATCGCAGTAGCCAAAGACAGTTAGTAAAAGCCTCTTCTCCTGTAAAATTTTTGGTTTGTCGCAGCGCCTAAGCTTATTTTTTTGCGCTTAAAGCGCGATATATAACGCCATTGTAAAACAAATTTTCCTTTTGTCTCTTTCATAAATTTAAGAGAAAATTTTCTTCGAGCTTTTACGTTTGAAAACAAAAACAAATGTTGATTTTTTCTTATTATTTTCAATATAAATATTCAAACGAAAGATTAAAACTGAGAGTTAAAATAAATTGAAAAAAAAACGGGCAAAGGTATTTCGTTCAAAAACATTTTTCGATTTTAATAATAAAATAATAATAAAACTTATAAAATAATTTGCTTAAATTAATAAAAAAAAGTAATAAATATTTACAAATGCACACACAATGAACTTAAAATAATTATACTTATAAAACGCCCAGGAAAGTTTCATGAACTCAGTCACTGATCCTAGAACTCATGCAATAAGAAGTAATGCACATATAAAACAATTGTCTCGTAAACCATATTTTCAAAACCAAAATTCTCAATCATCTATACACGAGTGCATAGGACACCAAATTCTGCTGTCGCGACGTTTTAATACGTACACCATAAAATTCTTCAAGCGAATTACGATAAGGACATTCGGGTGTGAAGGTAATTTTTGTAAGAACACACACACCTTCTTAAATTTAATATGCGATTTGACACCGATTTTTAAAACTGTTTCGTGTACTTATCAATCAATAATCACTGAATTCGTAAAAGCTCATTTGCATGAATTCTACAACTAAATAATAAAAAAGATGATAAAATATCCCCAGGCTTAATTTATGCATTTTCTTCAACTATATAACAAATTAAGAGCAGATTTTCTAAAGACACAAAAAAAAATAATTAACAGAGAAATTTACTTGGCTTTTCTAGGAGAGAAAATTTTAATACAATAGATTTTACACACCAATTAACACACTTTAATATATAAAAACCATAAAATATACATAAAAATACTTATAAATAATAAAAAAAACATCAACAATTTAAAAGCTTAAAAACGTAATTAAAAGGCTTTCGTCTAAATAAATAAAAAAAGGAACAAACAAAAAAAAAACAAGTTAAACTATGGAAAAATCGTAAAAATTATTAACAGCCCAAATTATACACCCGTTAACGAATACCATTTATTTACCATAAAATTTAAGAGATTGGTTTTTGTTGGTTTTCTTTTAGGACTTTAAAAAAGTTTAAATATCAAATAAAATTTCCACTTTGTTTTTGTTTTATATGCATTTTTTTCTTTTTTTTTTGAAAAAGCTAAGCGTGGTTTTTCTGTTTTATATTAAAAAAAAACTACTTGTCTCCTAATTGTTAATTTAAAAAATATTCTCTTGTTTTTGTTGAAGATTCTAGAAAATATTTACTTTTTTTTAAATTTATATCACGCCGGAAGCAGTTTTCTCATAGGGCGTGCCCAAGGTGTCCCGCCTTCGCGGCAATGTACCACTTGCTGTCAAAGGGGCCGATTCGGGACAACCCAAACCTGTTAAAAGTTCCACTAAAGCCGTGGTCTCTTCCACGCTATAGTGTGGTGCTGGTATACCACCGTTAGTGGTAGTTGTATTTGAAGCCGTGCTGCTGGTATTAGTTGCCGACGCTGAGGCATTTGAGGTTGTTGTTGTATTCGATACCGAAGACGAAGATGATGAATTATTACTAGCCATACTGGAATTTGTATTACTGCTGTTATTTTGTGAGGTGGCAGCAGCTGCTGCGGCTGCTTTTAAAGATTTAGCGGTGGCCAAAGATTGCGCAGCTCTGGCATAAGCCAAACAAGTGCGACCTTCATGATCGGTATGTTTGATATTCGCACCATTCTAAAGAAATATGTTTGTAAATGTTTTTAATTTGTTGCTCATTTCCTAACACTATACGGTTGTATGTTATTTGAAAATATATGTATGTATGTATATGAAAATAAATTCAGTGAAAAATCTTTTTCAACTTTAAAAAATGGAAAAAATTCTCAAGAATTACTTGATATTTTTGGGGGATGGGATTAGGGTGGTAGGCAGATCACTGGCATCTCATGTTAATATTGTATGTTTAGGGATTAAAAAATGTATCTGGTATATCGACATTATATATATTATGGGACTAGTGTATCGATACCAATGAAATATGATTTTATGAATTGAATATGCATTTTTAATTCAACTTACCCATATTAGAAGTTGAGCTATGGCTAAATTTCCAATGGCACAGGCCAACAGCAAGGGAGTTCTGACATCTCTAGGACTAACATTGGCATTAGCCACTTCAGCATTGGCGTTCGCCAATATTAAAACAATGGATTTTATATCAGATCTAAGAAAATAAATAATATTATACACACAATAATTAAATATATAATGGAAATTTGCTATTTGGGGTATTCCCCCAACTAATTTTTATAATGCATCTCTAGTGAGGAGTGTTTCTGTGTAGTTTGAAGTTCGTCCGACAGATGGCCCAATATTTTGTCTTTTGTGTTTTGCCCAATAGAGATTAGCGCGATAAGCCTATGCTGCGTTTTGCTGAAGGTGTTGGGTCCTTAACCAGCGTGTAGTGGGTTTAATTAGCCCGATACCTTTATTTGAACAATAATTGCTATGTCGATTTAGTGCAAATTTGAAGGCAAAACAAGGTTTGCCCGGGTCAGCTAGTCTATATATATAAAATAAGATGTGTGTATGTAACGTAATGGCTCCAAAACGGCTGGGCCGATATTGACAAAATTTTCAGGAAACCTTCAGAATAATCGGGCGGGTGACACTGTGAAGTGTGAATTTTGATTTTCGGTCTGTAGGCGGAGGGGCGTGGCAAAATCCAATAATTCATAAAATGAGAACGGCTGGGCCGATTTCTGTAAAACTTTTTGTCAGTTGTTCGTATTTTCGAGGAGAAGGTTTTTATGGAAGAAAATTTTGAAAAATCCCTCCGAAAAAGTCGGAAAATTGGAAAAATCGAAAATCGAGTTTTGTATGAAACTTTGTTTGAAATTATTCCTTAATGGTTTTTCACATGAAAAAATAGAAAGTTTGTCTGAAGGCTTAAAATTGGGGTTAGGCGAAGTTCGCCTGGTCCGCTAGTATGTATATATTTTTCAAAAAGTGATCGAAACATTTATGAAAAATATCATCGGTCATTATTTTTAAATACAAAAGTTATTGCGTATATTTTTTTTTCATAGTGAAAAATTACATCACGTAAGTGATGCCTGGTATGGAAAGTTCTATACGTCTTAATGTAATATCTGCGTTGAAGCGTCCTCTGTCCACGCTAAACAAAAAGTTGGACATATCGTCCCTACCATGTTTAACTATCAAATTTTAAAAATTCGTTTTTTTTTACTGTCATGGAATGGGCAATACTGTTTCAAAATTAATAAATACAAAACAAAATTTCATTCCTTTCGAAAGTAGTTTTAATTCTTTCATAAACCAAACAACTTTAATTTTGAAATTGGAATTGAAAAGGACTCCTTGTCTATTTAGCATTTAAAAGACAAACAAATGCATATATAGTGGCGAGCACATGTGGCTACATCCTTCCAGCATGTGTCCTAGAAATGCAATAAAACTCATAATTTATAAGAAAAAAGAACATGATTTTTCCCTTAAAATATTCAATAAATAACAATAAATGCAAAAAAAATTAACAGCGATATTTAAATTGCTGCGTATTTATTAAATAATGGGGAAAAAGGTCGATGTATCCACTTCCGCACGTTTCCCAATAAAGTTTTTTAATTCGAATTGTTTATATATTTTCGTTACTGTAAAACATTCTTAATTGCCTTTTTGGCATATTTTAAGCCAAAGTTACGATGGTCCGTTCGGAATACGTAACCCCTAATTTTTGGGCTAGAGACCATAGTTCCCTTAAATATGTTTGTGCATTATCCTGCGGCAGAAAACATTGTCTATTAAGAGAGCTTTTAAATTCTTTTTATATATTTGGGTGTTAGGCTTCTTGTTTGACATCATATTGCTTGAAATTTTCCATTTTTTTATTTTCCTTTAATTTTTTTTTGGGTATATGCTTGCCCAACACTTTGCTCAAAAATAGTGGGTACATATTCCAAACGGATTATCATAAATTTTTTATAAAATATTCCAAAAGGCACTAAAAAATATACTGACAATTCGAATTAAACATAAGACATGCAGAAATGAATGCAATTCACTATATTCGATAAATCTGCAGTTTTGCTGTCGATATTTTCGAATTAATTTCTTTATTTTATTACGATTTTCTCTCAATAGTTTAAGCAGAAAAATCTATTCACTTTTGTTACATTTAATGTGCGATAACCTTTACGTGTTGAAAAAATTTAGAACGTAGTCTTAAGAAGAAATCACTGGGTTCTAGTTGGTTGCTCTTCATTTCCTTGAAGGCAGCCACGCATACCAGCCTTAGAATATAAACGTTTTAGTCCTCCATTGTAAAAGTACAAAATGTATAGAATGTAAAATAGGTAAGACGTAAACGATCACAATGGCGAGTATCAATTATCGGAATATTAAAAATAAAATCATGTCTGGTAAAAACACTTTGAGTATAAGTACATCACAGAATCATTGTAAATTTAAAATAAAATGTTGCTTAAAAATTGCAAAGTTAAAAGTACATTTAGATATTGTAAATTAATGAATTTAATACATTTATTTTCTTATTCACTTACCTAATCACAGCTTCAATTAATTGCTGACCGAGAGTAGCATTTGTATTGGAATTCTGTTGAGGTAAAAATTCTTTGGCCTCATATTTACTTCTAATCCAGGCCTCTTTTTCTTCCCTGGAAGAATTAGGCTTGGGTTTTGTACGCTGGCGGATGTTTGATTCCCAAATAGAATTAGCTAAACTATTGCCAATGGCCAACATGACACTTAAATGAGCGGCTCTAAACAGAAGAAATTAATATTAAAAAAAAATTATTATTATTATTTTTAATAACTTACGGCCAATCGTCCAGGCCCAAGGAGCGAACTTTAGATATATGGGAACCCAAATTACGATGTATACCCGAACATTCAATGCACATTAATACACCCAAATTTAAACTGGCCCATTCGGGATCTTGAAATGAAAAAGTAACAAGACTAAATATACATATATACATACATACATACATATAAACATGCATATACATATTTATATTATTTCAAATACTGACTGATTCAATAAAAAGTGATGAAAATTATAAAAAAATAACCCAACATTTACTCACTTGGCGCATCGCAATCGACACAATAGCCATTACCCGGTACTCGTGTCCTTATCGTCACCATTGAGGCCAGTTCGCTAGTGGTGGCCGGCTTTAACTTGGTGCTCTCTATAGTCTGTAGACTTTTGAAAATTTCCTGCTCTATGGCAGCCACCCACTCATCTCTTTCCTCTGAGTTGGCAGCCTCGAAGTGCCATTGTTTGGAGTCCAAGGACACGATATAAAATTCATAGCCGTCAGAGTCATCTATTTCATTAGATTTAACGCTGCTGCTCTTCATACGTCTGTGACGTTTCTTAACATTTGGTGTTTGGGCTTCCAGTTTATTCGAGGCATTGACGGCTAAAAGTTCACGCTGAGAATTTTCCCCGGAGCCGGCTATAAAGGTCTGAGAATTAGAATTGGACATGGCTATGCCTTCATCACCGCTGGTTTGTTGAGAAGAGTTGGATTTAACAGCGGATTCTTTCAAGGGTTCGAAAGCTGAAAAAATAAATATATAAACGAATTATTAGAAATAATTTGTGTATCATAAGGATTTTTTTCATATTTACCATTATTGGTGGACAACATGGATGTTGTCAAAGCACTATTAGTAATTATGGATTTGGAACCACGTGGTTTTTGTCCTGGCACCTTGACGGTAACGTATTGCAATGGTATCTCCTTGCCATGCACATCGTCCATGTAATCATGCAATGAAGGATGATAAGTCAGCCTGCCATCATCACACAATGTAACGTATTTCTTTTTCCATTCTTTGTTTAAGGATTTACTGGATCTTTTGTATAGATAGCCCTGTTTGATGGGTATCGAACGTCCACTTCCCAATTCACCATTTTTCATTTCTTTCTCACCCTTTTTCGAAGAGGAAGGTATAAATAAATTCGATCTTCTGCGAGATTTACGGCTGGCTGTCGGCGTCGAAGTAGGTGTAGGCAAATCCTTGCTACTCACTGTCGAATTCGAGTCTTTTTCTCTTAAAGGCACCAACGACAGAGGAGCCAATTGCTCTGAGGCTGAACTGTTTTGTGAATTGGATCCTTGAGGATTATATTTGGTTATATTGTTATTTTCATTGGTCAGACTATAGTCACGATCGCGTTCCCTATCCCTATCCCGCTCCCGCTCTCGTTCGCGATTGTGATGAGATCTCAGTTGTACATGTTGGGTTTCTTGAGGTTGTTGTTGTTGCCACAGCTTTTGAGCATTGCCTGTGGGCGGCAGACTATGCTGCTGTTCGTTGTGTACAAAGTCCGCACTCATACGCATGGGAATATGGTGTGTTGAGTTCGAAAGTACATGATGCCTATGGGGTAGTGTAAGATTACCCGCTGCAGCCCCAGCTCCAGCAGTTTGCATTGAATTTGAAGAAGAATTACTAGATGCAAAGCCATTGGTATTGGTGCCATTTGTTGAACTGTGATGGTACGAGGCAATACCCAAACGTGTGCCCTGGGGCGTAGTGGGTCTGGAGGTAACACTTGCGGGCAGGGGTAGACGTTGGGAAAGAATTTTTTGACAAGCTGAACGGAATTTTAATGAAAAAAAAGATATTGTTTAAGAAATGTTAAAGGTGCTTTGTTTGAATCATAGTCTCAGAAAAAAAATTATAAACTAAGTCCGATTGTGAAAAGACAAGTACGCTAGCTTAGTATCAATTAGCGCAAAAAGATAATTTTTCTTTTACTGTTAAATATAAGAAATTCCACAAGGAAAAAATTCTAGGGGTAGGGGATGTGGATTAGCTATACCCGGAGGGTTAATGCTCGAATATAAATAACAAACATGAATACATCTTTATGTCTGTTCAATAATTACAAGTTTGATGAAATGCCAGAAAATTAATAAAATTTTTAAATATTACATACCGGCCAGGATACTGATAAATAAAGGAAAAACCAGCCCATATTTATGTATAACAATATAAATTTTTTATACACGTTTTTAAAGGACGTTTTTAACCGAATTATTTAGTGCTTCATATATATGTATTTTAATTTTGTAATATTCACATTAAATAATTCACTATATTATTAAGTAAGAAATAGCATTGCTGGGAGTATTTAATTTAGAATTCAATTTAGATTTGTAATGTACTTTTTTCCCCCAATTAGTAATTTATCAATCCAGTACATTAGGAATTTTTTAAAATCTTCTATATCCTCGTATCAATAATCCAGAAGAAACCAAAAACAACCCAGAACTATTTTCACTACTCGTTCATCGATGTTTATTTTTCCTTTTGTGTTTAATAGCTGTTAGCGAACTTTAGTGCAGAATGAATGCTTTATTAAAATCGATTAGTATTTTGGGATTTATAAGCGCTTGAAGCAAATGTTTGAGATTGGTCTTTAAAGTAGCAATTGTTGAGCTTGAAATTCATCCACTGGCTGACCACTAATGTATTGAAATCAATTAAGAAGGGGTGAGCTGGTATTATTGAAAAAAAGGATATATAAGGAGCTCATATGTCCTTGGAGTGAATGCAGCAAAGTTTTGTAGACGGACTAAGAGCCATATTTGGCGACCTTTAATAAATTTTCGTTAGTCTGCGTTCCTTATTTACGCTCAAATAATAATTTTTATAAACAGTATATAGATGTCCATATTTTTGTACCGATTTCCTGATTGTAAGTATTATTTTGTAATTTTTGGAAGGTACCTACATATGTATATACCATATAAGACATATTTTATGATCTTTAGATTTTTGCTATTGTAATTAGCTTAGTTAAGCTTAAATCATAATATTACTAGAACAGGATATATGGCAGGTATCCATATCGATGTTGTTTATTTACTACCAAATATATTGCAAGAGTTTTCCCCAAGCTTTTATTGTTCTTGGTTGCTTATAGTAGCTTAAATCTAACTTTTCTAAACGGAGACGTATAAAAGGTACACGTATCCTGGATCGGATTTTTTTTCAATTAAATTTTTTCATAATTTAATGATATAAAGTACCATGAGAGTTTATTATCTTTCTATTATTTCGATTTCTTTGGACGACAAAGTACTGAGTGGTATTGTTTTAAAAAAATCATTCTGCTGAACTAAATTCTCAAATTAATAAAGGAATTTTAGAGAATTATCAGTTAAGAAAATATAGCGTTGAAGCTGATTACAATGATGTGGAAATACTTAAAGCACATTATGTGGTGAATGTCCTTTGTACACCAATGCAAGTGTAAAAATCTTTAAAGCTTATTTAAAGTTTATGTAAAATGAGCCCAGCTTTTCTAGATGACTTTTATTACGATTGTCGCTTTCATATCCCAATAGAAAATCTAACAGAATTTTTTAATAAAAACTCCTAAATAATATAAAATTTCTTAATATTTGCTCGTTGGAATAAATTTAATTAAATTATAGAAAGACGAAAGTCAAATCTAATATCTTTACCTTCAGTTGCAAAGCAGCTGAGTATATATTTTTAAAAAATTAATTTTTTTAATGCAGTGAGAATATACGCTATTTATGTTAATTGATTTGATTGATTGAAATCATACTAAATCATATTATATTAAATAATTTTTTGTTTCCCTTGTAAAATTAACTAAATTGGACTTTCCAACTGAAGCTAAGAAAATGTAAGAATCTCTTAGAGGACTATCAGATGTGGAATAATTCCATTTAGTTCTAAGATATCATCTACGACTATATTAAAATTGTACTATGCTACATATGACAAGAGTTAAAATTTTTCTGATACTGGGAAGTTCAGTTTTTCATTTTAAATGCATTTTATTAAACACAGAGACTTACCATCTTGAAATACTCTCTCCACATTTAAGCCATATGTAGCACACGTCTCATAATATGAACATCTTTTTAAATCATTGGCCAGTTTGCGGGCTCGAGAATCGTCTATAACACGGGGATTGCGTTCACTAATGGCATCCTGAGTGCCCACCAAAATCATGGGCACCTCTTGACCGTTACGGAAATGAGCCATTTTCGTATAATAATTGTAGACTGTATTAAAGCTTGATTCGTTTTCTAAACTAAAAACGAATATAACAGCATCAACCCAGGCAGCAAACTGGAAATACAAAAAAAAGTATTTAAAAAGGACTCTTTAATAGTATAAAACAAACAATGTATAATTCATAATTTTAATGAATAAGACAGTCAAATACAACTAAAAATATACAAAAGAAAAAAGCCCTTGACTTTGGCTTTAACAGCCAAACTCACATAATACTTGACTTAAGGTTAAGGTTTCTTTAAGTTTAATGTGCAATTATTGTCGTTTTCTTTGAATAAGTAAACAAAAGGTGAACTTAAACAAAGACCCACAAGGTGTCTAAAACACACTCGAACTCGTACATATAATAAAAATTTGTTTTATTTTTAAGGAACAAAAAATAAAGGGTTTCATATTACTTTTATATGGATGAAAGCTGAAAAAAGTCTTTAAATTCTTTTGCCAAGTTTGTTTTTTTTTTACAAAAAAATAAAAAATAAAAAATCAATTGATTTTTAGTTTTTATTCCTCTTTATTATTTTCTTCTAATTAATTCACATTTTAAATTTCAGCACAAAAATACCGGAAATCTTTTCACAAACATTAAACAATGGTTTAAAGGCCAATGAAGTCTACTTTAGGGAGGTTAATAAAATAAAAAGTGAAACATACTTCAGGACTGAACTACCAATAACCCCAAAGGATATTGAACTTTTTTGAAATTATAATAAAAAACAAGCAATTTCAAGATACACTGTTAAAAAAAACCCAACAATGTCATAATGCTCTAGTAGCCTTTTAAAAAGAAAATATTTATAATTCAGATATGAAATTTATTGTATACTGCGCAGGTTTATGAAAACATAAAATTATTGAACTTTTAAAGGAAGAAGTAGAAATCCGAAATAACTTTAATTAATTTTTTTAAATAAATACAGACAGTAGCTTTTTTAAAACTAATTTTCAATAACTATTTTTTTATTGTTCAAAGATCTTTAATATTTCTATGAAACCTTTTGAATATATTTTTTAAACTTCCGCGTTTACGTACTCAATGGCTGGCTGTCTCTCGACAAACTGTGTGGGTAATCGGTAAAACAGACCTCCTTTGAAGTTGCCCAGCCATAAACACACCGGGTTTTCTAGTGTGTATGATAGAATGATTGCCGTTGTATGAGTGTGTGCGAGTGTGATTGTAAATATCCTGCAGGATAAGCAAGTAGGTGGTGTGAGGTGATGTTGTTGGTGGTGTCTATGGCGGCATATAAATAATAAAAATCGTATATAGTATACGATTACAAGAGCAACTAAAAAACAACGACAGCCTACACCACAAAAGTGTTAAGCCTGCATAGCGGTTAATAAAGTAGAATATAAGCGACAGGCGACAGAAATTATTTTAATATATATATATATATATATATATATATATATATATATATATATATATATATATATATATATATATATATATATATATATATATATATATATATATATATGTATATATATATATATATGATTTAATTGATTTAATCTGTAAACATGTTTAGAGACATTTCTTAAAAATTAAGAAAAACTTTTAAAGAAATCTAAGCAAAATTGGTAAGCAATCGAGACAAATTTTTTAGGATTTAATATTAATTAAAAGTTTAAATTAAGTTCCCGATCTTAGTATATATTCCCCTATAATAAAACATAATATTAATAAAATTGCATATATGTATGTACATATTTCACTATAATACAATATACATAAATTTAAATTTTCCGATTTTGCAAACTTACGAGTTCGTCGCATTCATCCAACCACTTCTTCAAAATATTTCAACGTTGCCGCTGAAATCTCTATTTCTATTTATGATTTCCAAATTTGTCCTTTTTTACTCATGTTCCTTCAGATATTATGTACTTAATAAACTTCATGTTTATTAAAGCATTTGTCTGAATTGTCGTCAGACTGGCGTCTCTCATACACAAAAACAAATAAAATAAAATATAAAACAAGACAATACATGTGTGTGTGTATGTATTTATGTCTGTAAAAATCTCTCTACGTAAGTAATATTGTCTCTAATGAAATGAGCGATGTCTGCAAGATTCATTAAATATTTGTTTGTAAATGTTTAATAACTTTGTGTGGGTGGCTTTGGGTCGTGTTTGCATTTATGTGCAGCGCAAAAGTATGCTTTCAATTTTTTCTTAGATGCATGCATATGTATGTGTGCTGCTAATATTGTTGTTGCTAGAATACTGATTGCATACAAAAAGGTTTTATTTTACTTTTACATATTTTATGCACTTAGAAGGAGAATCGTTCCTTTGTTTTTGTTTATAGTAATGGCAGTGTTGCCATCAGGATACGAAAGATACATTTTTCGTATCTTTTGATGACTTCAGGTACCATGTATAATCCTGACATTTTTCGTATCTTTTGAATCTGTACGCAAAATGTACAGAAATAAAATATTAAGCTTTCAGTCTCTAGCAAAGTTTTTTAAAGTTATCACTTCGTTATGAATACTAAAAAACAGTGATAACTAAATAGAAAAATTACATGTATTTTGTTGTTAGGTTTTCTAAGTTCTTCTGTCGTCTGCTTATTCTTGTGTACATATGCATATGTATATACATATGTAGATATGTCAAAATGAAATTTTAGAAGAAAACAATAACGATCTTTACAGTTAATAATTTCAGACCGTATAATAGTTTTATAAAATAAAAATAATTTTAATCCCCGAAGTTAAAAGAAGAAAACTAAAACAGCTGACTGTAAATATTATATTATATATTTATATACATACATATAAATGGAACTGAATTTTACATTTTATTTATTTATTTAAGTCAATGGATGCAATAACAATCCTTACTGACTAGCAACTTAAAGTAAATGTACAACTAAAATAAGTTATTTAATTACGATTTAAAGATACTATATTGCAGCGATATATCTAAGAATTCACAATAGCTGTTAAATAATTTCAGTGATTTATTAATTTGGTCATTAATTGCTTAATCGGTTCTATGAAATTCAATATGAAAAAAGTAATATCTCCTACGAGATCTCTGAGGAACGGACATTTTTATATTAGCAAGTAACTCAGTACAGTCAATATTACTATTGACAATTCCATGAAGGAATAACAGAGCAGAGATTTTTCTGCGGACTTCTAAGGATTTCATTGATATATGGATATCAATGATCATCTACATCTATGCTCATAAGAAGTTAAAGGAGTTGAAAAATACAAAGAAGAAAACACAAATTTTAAAAACTTAATTTGAAGTTTTTCCAGGCGATATATGTGTATCTTAGCATTACGGCTCCAAATAAAGGATGCATATTTTAAACAAATTTTATGTACATACATACATTGTATGTACATACATACATATATTTCTATATGGAATTACTGGCATTTTGTTATAATTTACAGGTCATTCTCCAAAAAGACAATGTACAATTTTAATGATAAATGGCTGTTAATAAAAGAGTACATTGGATGGTTAACGAAAAAAAAATTAAATATGAAATAAGAATGTTATGTTAATAAATGTTAAACGTTAAACATGGGTTTTCAATTTTTTTTTTCAAAATGTATCTTTTTGGAAAAAAATGTATCTTTTTGGAAACTAAAATGTATCTTTCTCGAAATTTCACTGGCAACACTGAGTAATGGAGAACAAATTATGAGAGTATAATAATGGTGTTAGATGGGGAGTGAGAAGCTTAAAACATTAAGGGAGAGAGAGAGAGAGAGAGAGAGAGAGTAGAGTTTGGGCTCTAAGTAAATTCGAAAATGGTCGTATAGGCTGTTTTGTTGTTCAAAGAAGAAATAAACATAATTTAACAGCGAGAGAAATTTTTTAATATTTCAGTTTAATCGAATTAACAAACTTTAAGGAAGTAATTTTCAATATTTTAGCATGAAGTTTTTTTCTATGAAACTAAGATTTGTTACCATTGGATATTTTTTCTGAATACGACTGGGAGTAACCTGTAATATTTATTATTCCCCATTTCTTACCATTTTTGAAAAAAACAAATTAAAATAATGTTTCCTGTTCCCTAGAGCGATTTGTTTTCTCAAAATTGTAATATTTAAAATAAATCTAAGTTATTAAAACTACACAACATTCATACAATATGGCTAAAAGTCCTCTCAATTTCTATTTTTCGCCCATTTTTTACCATTTACTAAAATAAGGACCATAATCCTATTTTCCAGTTCATAACTGCTAGTTGTACCGAAATGTCATCATAATTTAAAAAAAGAATAAGTTGTAGAGAATTCCGACCCATTTAACATTCATCTCGATATTTTTTTCTTTTTACATAATTTTTCTGATTTTTCTATGGACAGAGCTGTAAAAAATATTATTTTTATTCTACTTTGCATTAATTAACGTAGACCGAATGTTCATATAAAGGTTTTTCCTATTTTCCTTTGAATATTGTTAAAATTGTTAATTTAATTTCAAGTCTAGTCTATTATCAATATTATTCGCTGTAGTATCCATAGATAGAATCTCGAAACTATAAAGTTATATGCCAAATAAGATGTTAATAAAGATGAATTTAAATAAAAAAAAAAAATAAACGTAGACCGCATGTTAGTTTGAAAAACTTTTATTATTGGATAAAATTTTGTGATAGAATTTGTTACTTGAAATTTTTTAAATAAACTTGGAAATATGAGCACAAAAAATATATACATTATAAGGCAATCCTGTATTAGTGTTGCAAAACTGCACCTACTATTTGTATTTTTTTTTTTTTTAATATTTTCCTGAACACAGTATTTGCCATTGAGTGATCATCTTATATTTGCATTAGAAACTTTTTTGTTTTGCTGGTGACGACGTTTAATGCTTAAAAATATTTTCTGACCCTCTTCCGCAAAGTAATATTTGACATTCTATGGCAAGTATTTGAACAATACAGTACAAATAGCGATTTCTTATCTTAAAGAGACTTGAAATTTTTTTAGTTTTTTACCAAAACTTAAATAAAAAAATTCCGGCAGGCAAAAAAGTCTCTAGTTGCATATGACTTTTTACAAAACTTTTTAAGTGTCTTTTGAATTAACACACAAAATCGTCTATTTGTTTAAACGTCGTGGGTTCTGTTCCTATTGCTATGTTAACTATAATAAATTTATAGCACAATTGTCATAATATTTACTATATAATATATAATTTATTAAAAAAATATACAGGATTGTAACAATTTATAAAAAAATTATTCAAGATATTGTCGTAAAAAATAATACATATTTAACAATTTTGACCACCTTAGTCTTAGTTTTTCTTCTTTGAACTTTCTTTGGCGTTCACACAAGTCATGTCTTGTTGACGAGTTGTTTTTATGTACATATGTGTACATAAAAAACGTTGTTTGAGCATTTTTGACATTACGAATGAGAAAGCAAAACGTACTGACAGTACATAAACTTGCGTACTCGTTTCTTTTAGCCTCGTCGATCTCGCCTATAAAATAGCAATCATGTCAATAAGACATGATGCGTCTGAACGTAGACTTAAGGAGTTCAAAAATATTTTACATTATATACAGCGCTTGCCCAACAAATAAAATTTTCTCAGTGTTATGAAAACCTATTTCTTTTAATCAAACATTGATGTACCTTCCCACATAAATCAAATTTGCTTTACATCAGATTTATATCCTCCACCAGCCATAAAATGTTTAAATCCTCTTGTAAACATAACTGTACTACAAATGCTTCTAATAAAAAAACACACACACATACACACACACACACATCTACACAAACGTCAGCCAACAGGAAACCACCAACACAATAGGGCACACTTTGCTTTGATGAAGCACAAATCATTTCACGTAAGTTGCAATATTTTTATGTTAGTAATCAAAAACTAATGACACGCGTCTGTCACAAGATGAGAATGAAAGTTCTTGGATTGACCCTCTCCTCTTTATGTTTAAGTTTGCAAGTGAATTTAATTTTTTCCGAAAAATAAGAAAACAAAAACTTTCCATTGAAGTGTTAAAGTCTCAAGAGCTCCTGAAAGCGTTGACGACAACAATGTAATGATGTAAATGTACTTGCTGCATTTTTGCCAACAAGAAATAAAAAATGTTAAGTTGGGGTGGTTGGGAAATTCAAAGTTGCATGCGACACCCATGAAATTTGTTAGTGTGTACATGGCAAAGAGCCCTTGTTGCTTTTCTTGGCTCAACGTCAAGGTTGTGTGTGCACGTGAATGTGTGAGACAAACGTAAAATAATAAATGATACTGGATTTAAAAAATTAGAAAAATAAATATATATTTGAAATAAAAATATTAAGCATTTGGAAGATTATTTCTTATTTCTTTTTAATGCTGCGCAGTTTCCAGACAAATAAATGATACCATTTGAAATGTGAGATAAGATGCTACTGCACATACACTGGCCCGAAGTTGCAACAAAATTCATAGCAATTTTCGTGGTGCATTATAAACGACAAAAGGAAAAATATAATATATGTATATACATACATATCAAGCAGCATTCAAGTCACAAGCCTTTAAATGTTTAGCAGGGTTAGTTACTAAGCAATTTTTATGAAGGAAAACACATTGAAGGACTATTTTGTACAAATAGAAAAAATGGTTTAGCACGGCATGGAGTACGAAAGGAAAAGAAAATGATGAGAGTAGGACGTAAATCTAACGCTGACGAAACTTAAAATAAACACAAACCTCATAACTCCGAATGCATTCTTAAAGGGATTTAAAAATTTTTTGATTATTTTAAATCTTATATATAAAAACTTATATCTATCCGCGGATCAGATCACTTTTCACTAAGTGATTGGCATAAGTAGTATTCATTTGCATATGAAAATCAGCCCACTAATCTGGACTAAAATGCCATTATTATTTCATTTTTTTTTTTGTGCAAAAACTAATGTCCAGTTTTGACCTTTACAAAATCTTAAAGCTGATATAAATCTTTTTAGTGACTTACATTTTAAATAACTTTTTTTACCTCCTTGTAAAGCAAATAAAACGTCACATTCAGCTCTCAGAATCAAAGGCAGCAGATATTTTCCAAACATTGCAAAATTTTGCATGTTTACCATAATCCCTTTCAACTTTCTATTTACTTTGTTGTCAAACATTTCAGTCAAATCGGTTTTTAAATTAAAAAAAAAAACTCCTCATTTACAAACAATTTTTTACAAAAGACCTTTCACTCACACAGATGTAACTTTTAAGCATAGAATTGAAGGCAACTGCAGCCATCAACCCTTAAATTATGCCCCATACCAGGATTTTATTGTGCAATTGTGAATCCATTTTTTGTGCAATTCTTTAATCGTTAAAGTAAATTTGCACACAGTTGCCCAAATAATGGAGAGATGGGTTCTGTTTGCCAAAAGCGTATTATTCGAATTGGGCAAAAGGGAAATTTTATTATGTTTCTTTTTAAAATATTCCACAAAATTTTTTAAATGCATATATTATGAATAGAAGGAAGAAGAACAAAATCGTTTTATATGCCGCTGCGTGAGTATTTCTTGTTTGTTCGTTATACACGGGTTCTAATGTAAAGATTCTAAGGGTTAAGAGCGAAAGTGGTTGCCAATCAATTTATTCATAATTAATCCTCTGTGTAATTATGAGGGATTGATTGCCAAATATTTTAAAATTACGTTTTTTGCAGAGATTAGAAATTGGCACGTGATTTTACGGCAGCTTGAATATATTTTGTTTTCATTTTATACTTAAACCTAAACGTTTAGTTGATGGGATTAAAACTTTATCGAAGTGGAAAAATAAATAAAAGTCAAATGAAATGCATAAACAAGGATTAAAATACCCAGAGAGGCGGTCGGATGGCATTTAATGGAATACATGTACCAAACATATATGTAGCAATAGATTTTATTAGAGTTGGTAAGGTGAGTAATTTTTCACTAAACATACTTACTCAAATAAAAAATAATAATTTCTTCAAAATATTTTTTAAACCTTGTGTTTTTGCGATTGCAGCGATATTTTGACGTTTGAAAAAATGCAAAACCGTGAGCGTTCCTGAAGTTGAACTGATTAAAGAGGAAACATTAGAAACTAAGAAATACAAATTTCAAATTTTTTTTTCGCTTATTTTCTCATTAATATAAAATCACGTAATTTTATACATCACGTCACTAAAGTAAAATTTATATTTAATAAACAAAAAATTTTGTTCCAAGTAATGAATTTCGATTTTTTAACCTAAACATACGAGTACATGTTTCACAGAAAAAATGATTGTCCAGAAACATTCGGACAAACATTTTGTCTAAAGTGAATTTAATTTTCAGTCAAACGTTTTTATTTCCGGTTTTAGAATACAAGATTTTCTTTTATTCTTTTCGGTCAAACTATTGTCTGAATTTACAAAAATCTTTGTCCGCATTCACACAAAATATTTGCAGATTCAAAGAATTTGCTTCAGTGTTGTCTTACGGAGTTATAATGTTCATTCAGAATAGAAATTGGCTGAATTTATATTCAATTTTGTGTTAAGAATCCAATTGGGTATTTTTGTATTTCATCAAGCTGAAAAGTTGAGTTGAGAAAAACATCAACAATTTACATTGGAATAACGCAACGTCTCAACCAGGTGTAATACAAAATAAAGCGAAGCTTTCTCAATGTTTTTATTTTTTATTATTTTTTTTTTTAATAAAATAATTTCTAAAAACCTCTACTGATATTTAAAAGAAAATTCTGATTTGTGAAACTGTTTTATTGCAATTTTAAATTACACAGTGCAACACGAAAAAAAGTAACCATATACGGACACCACTACGTGATAAAAGACTAAAAAAAAGACCCGTGTCTCCCAATTTTTCCCAAAGTTATGCACTTTTTTTATGCGCCGCCAAAGATTTGGGGCCTCGGTATCATTTTCGCAAAAAAGTGATCATTTTCTCGGGCTCATATCTTGCAAACCGTTCCGAATTTCTTGTCATAAAGAACAAAAATTGCGAACATATAAAATCAAAAAAACTTCTCCTTCCAGATAAAAATCGCAAAAAACTTAAAAAAATTCGATTTTTTTACCTTTTTCTCTTGTTCAGGTCCATAGGTAGCAAACCGTTCAAAATTCAAGGAAACAATCAACTACAAAAATTTACCTAAGATCTCAATAAACAAATTTCTACAACATATAAACTTCCTGGGAATAATTCTGAACACCGTTTAGGTAGCGCTTAGGTAGCCGCAAAAGTGAAAAAAGTGACGCGGTGAAAGTTATATAAAGTGCTACAACATAATTCGTACACAACAGTGTCAACTGACAGTTTCAGTATGCAGTGTGAAAAAATTGATTTATTTTGCTACGTTTGCGGTCATCAAACCAGAAAAAAAACATCTACAAGATTTCAAAAGGAAAAAAAGTCCTTCAAATATTTGCACAAGATATTATTAGCTTATCTCACAGATTTTATACTTCCAAGCAACTACATAAAAAGCGAAAAAGAGACCGAGAGAGAGAAAGAGATAGTAAAGGAAAGAAAACTTTTATTACCACCACCTCCACCAGTTATGTACATCCAACATGTTTAAGCATCATTCCGACTACTTAACGAACATATTTTAGGCATTAAACTTGTTACAAGTAAACGTTTTGAAAAGCTTATTAAAAAGTTTATTTTCTTTATTTTGCTATTCAAGATGTTTGTTGTTGTTGTTGCAATCATTGCTTTCTTCCACTACCTTAAATTGTTGTGAAAGCAAACAACATGAGCCTGGCAAAAATACTTGTAATGAAGCCAGAGATAAGTTTATAGTTTTCGTGATGGCGAAAGTAAAGTTGAAGGTATATTTGTACTTGGACCAATCTATACACAGCCACTAAATGTTTGACCTAGTTTTGTTTCCCCTGTGCAAACTTCTTGGAATGATTTTGAATATGCGATTAGTGTTCCTATTATAATAGTCTTTTTAGCAACAAATAAAATACATTTTTAAAGTCTTATATAAAGAAGCAAGGAAATTATTGGTAGTTGAATGTTAGTTGTTTTGACTGTTTAATTTACGTTAATTTGGTTCATAGTAAAAGGATGACAAATGTCTATGTGCAATTACATATACGAGGGCATTAATAGAATTGTTGGACCTTACAATTTCCCACATTTTACATTCCTTAAGTCTTAACATTTCAGCAGGCTACAATCAGATTTTATCTAATTGTAAGGAACACATGACAGAAATTGTAAATCTTTTATTACAAAGAGATTCAAATAATGGATGCTATTTAAAGTGTTACTTTTTTTTGCGAAATGGTTAGTGATAGAGAGAGAGAGAGGGGATAAGTGTTATAAATAAAAAAGCAAGAGAGAGAGAGAGCATAATTCTTATGCAACTCTGCTATTGCACGTTTTAACAGAAATGCTTCAGCGCCACTGGTGTTGAGTAGCATTGTCAATCTTCATGTTATGGGGTTTTGTGAAAAGCAGCTTTGTAGCTTCCGATGTTCTAAGAAATTAAGAGATGTAATTCTTAGATCTGTGTCGACGCGGAAAACCTCGGAAGACACTCGAATGATGTCATATTTCATTATTCGTTAGAACGTTTTGTTTTACCACATTAATATATCGCTTCTACCTTATCGGAATACTATATATTTATGTACATTTCTTTGATAATACTTTACTGCTCAATCGATACGGAAACCATATCGTACTTGAACAATAAAAGTGGAAATATTCGGCTCCTCATCCTGATAGTTGACAGATAATTTTTTCTAGGGGCCTTATTCTGAATTGCGATGCGAAAGTCAATGCGATGCGCAAATGAAATGCGATGCGAAAGAAAATTGGTATTCTATAAGACTTTCGTAATCGCATTCGTGGCAACGACGGTCAAAAATAACAACGCTGGCCAGATATAACAACGCTGGTCTAAAAAAAACGTCAAAGTTAAATTTACAAAAGAAAAATAAAATTGTGATTGTGCTTAAAAAATAAAGTTAATTTATATAATATTTGTGTAATTTACCAAAAATGGAATCTGTGGCACTATGGTTTGATGATGAAGAGGCGCATGACCAAAATTAAAGGATGCAGAGAATATTATTATTAGAAGCAAATCGGATATTCTAAGCTTGAATGCAAAAAGGTAATTTATTTTGAAGCATTGAAAACAATTAATTATGCAAAATATTTCTATTCCAGCTTTATAAAAAAATTTGATTGAGCCAAGAGGCATTTATATATGTTTTAAATTACATTGGCTCTGAATTGAATACCACAAAATCAAGTGCGATTCCGCCAATTATCAAATTAGCGACTACGTTAAAATTCCTTGGACAAGGAACTGTCAATGGAGGAAATTGTGGATGCCGAAGATCTGCCACAATCTATTACTAATTCACCCAGCTATAATAATAGTATTAACAATTACACAAACATTGCTAGAAATATAAGAGACGAAATAAAAAACAATATGATTTAAAAACTAAAAGTCTTTTCTGTATTTAAAAACTAAAAGCCACTTCATTGGTTATATATTTCATTGGTTTTGTTTATTGTGCACCTTGAAATCAGTTCAAACCTATTAACAGGCGGTCCGCTTGCATTTAATTCTTCGGCTAATGTCTGCCACAAAGCATTTGCTGACTGACGTGTATTTAGTGTTTTTAAATGACCTTTTGCCAGTTGGCTGTGTTTCATCATAAATTACACCATTATTTCAAATTGGTGTGATTTGGTGGTCTTGTTGTTTGTTTCCCTGAATAATTTTAACAATTAATGTAAGAATAAATAAACAAAATTATTATTTTTCACTTACATTTTTGTGCTTTGCGAATGCTGTTTTGCAATCGAATATATTTTGCGATTTTCGTATGTATCTGACATTTGTTTTCGCAATACAGAATACCGACTTGCCGCCTTTTCGCATTTTAAATGCGAATAGAAAAAGTACTTTGCGAACATCGTAATACAGAATAGAAAGTGTTCGCATTTACATGTTTTCGAGTCGCATTGACTTTCGCATCGCAATACAGAATAACCCTCTAGGTTTGAAACAAAAAATATTTCCCAAAAGAAAAGCCTTCTAAACAAGGTGCTTGAGGAAGCAATTTTAAACGTTTAAAAAAATTATACCATTCCATTAGATTGATTTGTCCTGTGTTCATTCTGCAGCCGTTAAGAGACTTTTTGAAATGAAAATGCACAATTAAAATCTATTACTATCTATTAATATTCGAAAAAAATTCAGAAAATCCAGCTTTGAAAATGATCCAGTCATCGAATAACACAAGCAACTTTGGATAGTTCTCAGGCGACCCTCGTATATATATATATATATATATATATATATATATATATATATATATATATATATATATATATATATATATATATATATATATCAAAGAAAACCTTTTATATGACCTTCTTTTAATGTGCTTTAAATAGATACATGCAAACGTATATTAAAACGTTAAGCTCATTGTCTTGGCTTGGCCTGGAAAGAAATGAACTCTCGATACTATTAAAGCATTAAATACCTTTCGTTATACTTAATACTATCGGCTGTTGTTTTAAGTTGTTGGCTTTTATATTATGGCTAAAATGTCACGTTTTTGTTACAAATTTTCTCTCTCTTTATTGTTGTAACTTGTTGTTAGTAGTTTTGTTTTTCAGTTGTTGTTCCGTTCAATTTTTCGATTTTCTTGGCACGTTTTTGTACCAGAAAAAGTTTGTATTTTATTGCATAAGATGGAATGTCATTGTTTAAGAGATATGGCATGAAATACGTTAGCAAATTGAATGAAAAACATTATTTAAGTACATAAGGACAGTTTTAAATTAGTTTTTTCTTATTGGTTTGTAAAATATTTATAAAAGAAAAGTCAATAGAAACGTCATATGTGTATGTATATGTATTAAAAAAATTAAATATATATTTAATAAAGGTAAGAAGGAATATAGTAAAACATACACTTTTTAAAGTATGAAAAAAAATTTTAAGAAAAGCAGGATATTTGCCGGATATCACACTTTTCATATTGATACAGATAAATAAGGAGAATATCAACCAGCCCACCGGGATATTTTATCATAAAAAAATCACTTTCATGGTTTTCCTTATAAAGTAGAGTTTCATTCATCAATGATGCGATTAATAATATCTCTCAAGTCATCAATTGCATCTTGTTTATCGATGCATTACAATAAATAGTATCGTGCACCATGTGCCATCTATTTAACCCACATAGTACAGCGTTAATGCTCTCTCATTGTGTCAAAAAATAATGACATTTCATTGACTTTTAGACCAGCTCATAAGTCAACTTTCAGCAGTTTGAAAACATTTAAACTCATATATTTATGTCAAAACAGTCGAATACAATATGGAGTATTCACATCGACCTGCCTTTATAGGAAACCAATATAAATATTAATAAGAGCATTTGTTGCATTAATTTAATCAATTAATATTACCATTAACTTGTTGCTATTAATCAATTAATATTTTACATTTTATTTATCACAATAAAACCGATATTTTAAAACACTTTTCACATAAATTGTTATTTGTCATAAATTTTTTTGATTGCAGGAAGTATGCAAATTTAAGAGTATTTTATTCAATCTATATAGCAATTTTTTGTACCAATACATTATTTTTAATAAACTATAAAACAAATTTACATATGAAAGCATTTTCCATAACACGGAAAAAATATATGTATGTAAGAAAGTAGCCATTGAAGGAGGGGATAAATTCATTTAAAATTATTGGTAAAGTACACATTAAATATTTATTAATTTAATACATAAAAACGAATCTATTCAATTCAACCCCCAAGTATACTTTTAATATTTAAATATAACCACTAGCCTAAAAGTATGCTAAACACATAGGGGAAAATGGTCAAATGTTAATGTGTTGCCATTAAAATAAATTTGTTGCTTTTGTTTCCAGGTTTTAGCTGAGCTTTTATCGACTGCCTTTGCCCATTAAGTTTGAGTTGGGTGCTTTATCCAATGCCTTTAAAATAAAGTACTGTAGAGTCACGCAAACTACTTTAAGTCTAAGAATATAGTCTATCTTAATGGCTAACAATGAATTATGGAGCATACTTTTGGGTTTAAGGAAGCAATAGGAGTACAAAAGTACAAGTTATGCTAAAAGTTATTTTAACGAAACTCTAGAAAACATGTTAAGAAAAGCTATCGAAGGATAAAAGTATAAAATGTACATGTCAGCGCAAATGGGTATGAAACTAAATGTTATTAAGATACATAATAAATGCATGAAAGAAACTAATGTGGCTTTAATAACTAATATTGAGTAATGAATAACTATTACAATTAAGTTTGCATTGTCTTAAAGTTCCAAGACCAAGATTTCTTGTCATCTCAAAAACAATTCATATTAAATGATTTGTAACAAATTTTTAATGATACAAATGATGCAAAATCTGTATTTTTTCAAACTAGTTGGAACTAAATCTGTTCATGATTCATTAACTTCTAAAACGCTAAAGTAATTAGTTTAACAACCACTGATAAACTTACAATATTTTTAATAAATTTAAAAAAATATTAAGTTTCATTTTACTTTTTGCATTTCACTTACTTGCATTTCTGGTGCTCCCCCTTCATCACGTATTAATAATAAATAGCTTTGGCCATCTATGAATACTTCTTTTTTGAATCGTCCACCTTCGGGTGATTCTTCTTGCATATAGGAACCCGTTAGATAACGATGGACCAATGCCGATTTTCCTGAGTTTAAGGAGCCGACAATGCCCAAACGCAAATCGGGCACTGAGCGGGATATCGTCCATTCTTGACTATTTACAAAGGAATCTGCAAAAGAGAAAACATTATTATATGAGAAATGATGCGTCCCATCAAACAAATAGTGATAAACTTCTGTTTTTTAAGATTTAATTTCATAAAATGCATTCTAAATATTTTTTTAAAAATTATTATTAAATATTAAAATTTTTTAAGATTTAATTTCATAAAATGCATTCTAAATATTTTTTTAAAAATTATTATTAAATATTAAAATTTATTCATGATATTCAACAATTTTTTGTTTGTTTCGTGTTTATTTACATGTCGATATTTCGTTCGTAATTTATTCAACCTCACATCCCTGTATAAAAACTTTCAAATGCAATATGAATGTTTAATCAAATATGAATATTATAAATATATAATTAATTAGGATTAAAATGATATGGATTTAATAAGCTTTTGCGGTGAAAAATTGCTTTCACATAAAAAGTTTCAGCGCATTATCACAAGGTTTAACAGCTTTAAAGCTGTTTTAAATGAATGTAATTGTTGAAACTTTTGCCCGATTATCGTTTACAACAGTTGTTATTTTAATGTTGTATTTTTTTAAAATGCGATTATGGTTTACAACAGTTGTCATTACTGTTGTAAATTAAGTTGTCTGTGTTCGTTAACATCGATTATCATTTAAAACATGGTGTATTTATGTGTAGTTCGCACTGTCAATAATCTACAACAGCTCATTAGGTGTTGTTTTATTAATATTGTAAGTTTAAAATCGAAAATAGATTAAAATAATTTAAGTATGCATATAAAATTTGTTATGCAAAACATACATACTTGTTAAAAATAATTGATTATAAATATTTCTTAGCGAATTAATCCAGATATTGGCCGAGGCAAACTGGTATTTGGATATAACAAAATACAGCTCAAGGACAAATACCATCATTTACTGCACTGGCTTGGGATAGCCAATTAAAGAATAGCAAGAGTTAGTTTTTAAAAAAGTGCTCAATTTTTGTATAAAAAAAACCATCCTTGTTTATGCGGAAAATGTTTGTAAAACTATAAATTATGTTATTGTAATTAAGATATTGTAATAACTTTTGGTTTTATAAAAACTGTACATACATACTTATTTTATATATGGTAGTTCCAATGGATTTGAATTGTCTCGAACTCCTTTCCGGATACGTGCCATTAGTAAGTGTTTTTTTGTTATTCTTTTATTTATTTCTAACAAAATATAGGCTTCTTTAATCTTTTTTTTTAAGTTTTTGGCATGCAGGTATGTATTTTCATGGAATTATGTACTACAAATAAAATGCAACTCTGTGACATAAACAACATCTAGATGTTGTAAACCATAATCAAAAAATAAACTAATGTTGTGTTGTAGCCGAAACAACACAACATTTAAGTCTTGCAAACGATAATTGGGGCTTTTAGTGATCACAAAAAGTTAAACACTTTATTGATTAATTTTATGAAAAACATCTATTTATTTATCTATCTATCACTTTAATTAAACAAATTTAAAGTCCTTTCAGTCTTGCATTCTACTTCCTAAAGAACATTAAATTCCTGTTTTTCTGAAAGGAAACCGCCAATAGTATCGTAGGAATTTAGCGGTTGTCATCTATCATGTTGCAAAAAAGTTCGACTGTTAGTTTACAAAATTTATGTCATACATTGTTTAATATAAGATGTTTTAAAATAAGAATTCTTTCAATTTAATTTTACTCGCATACGAAAATTTTTAAACGAACGGAAGGATATGAACCTTTACAAAGCTACGCAACGGCTTTATACAAATTTTGTATTGAAAAATATTTTTGAATAAGTTGGAGAAATTTCCATGCATGTAAAGAATCAGGTCTAATAATTACAATTTATATATTGAACTTAAAAAATTTGGATAACATTTGTTATCTTCCAAAATACTTTAGTTAATAGGTTCAATTATATTTTTATTTAAACCGATCAAATATACATATATATGTGTTCTCACTCGCTAATATTGTCATGTTCCATGGTATTTATGTATGTGTGTGTGTTCATATCTGTTTGTCTTTCATTTTCCCCGTATTATTTTTCTACTGCTGCTTACTTGACAAGACAGCTACTACGAACTGTCAACTGTCAAAAACATATTGCCAGTATAACATTACAGCTCAACAAAAAAAAATAATAAATAAATAAAAAAAGCTTCCACATGTTATATAAACTTTTATCTAAGAAAAAAGCAAACAAAAAGATACACAAGCACACACGATAAGCATTGGGTGGCCAACAAGATTTTTGTCTGTTTCAAACTGGCATAACAGCCGTCGTCTCATCCAAAAAAAGGGGAGAAACAAGACAACATAAAACATTTACTAAAGATTTTGTTTGAATTTTCGTATTTATTTTCCATTTTAAAGCACTTGAGTAGCAAAAAAAAAACTAAACTAAATGAAGGTTGCTGCAACAATGCAATTGTCAAAAATACAGCAAATGAGAAAAGAAAAAAAAAAATAAATACAAATAAACTGGTTGCCAGACATTTAAACATGATGTCCTTTTTGTTTTGTAGCCTTTGCCTGCCTTAAAAAGGAATTGCATACGTAATTAGCTGTGACAAAAAAAAACAGATTTGTTGTACAAAACTAACCATACCTTTAAGGCCAATTGCCAACTATCATTTGAAATATATATCTAAATAAATATAACCCAGCAAACAAGTAAGCAGAATAAACCGGCAGCCTTTCTATGTGACAGCAGAAGGTTAGAAAAAAAAAACAGAAGTAACAAAATTAGTATTTAATTTTTTTTAAGAATTCATTATCATTACCGGTCAGAGTTTACATGCGATATGTACACACGGGTGTGTATATTTCAGGATTTCTTTGATTGACAGCTGAGAAGACATTGTCATGTTAATTTTTTTTCCATCTTTTAGTCCTTTGAATCATTGTTAACATGTATGGTATACATATGTATGTATGTTGTATATAATGGGTTTTTAATATTTTGTTTAACTTCTTAACAATATGCTCGAACACTTGGTTGATTTTAATTAAAAGTGATGGAATAAAAGAATGTCTGATATATCCTTTTGTATAAAATAACTTAATTTTAAAAAAAGCTAAGCAGAGCTAAGTTATAAATAAGTAAGAATCGTTAGATCTCATAAAGTTTTTTTTTAATTACGAAAAAGGGTGATTCTTTTGCTGGCACGGTGACACTGTTTACTTTTTAAATTAAGAAAGAAATTCCCCGGAACTATAATACAAGGATTTGATAATCTTCCGTATATCCGTAATAAAGATGCGTTTCAGGTACAATTAAAAGTGAAAATTTAAAACATTTCAAAAATATTTGTGAATTCTATTTCACAACAAGGACATGTCTTCCTTCTATATATCAATATTTTCGTATATAAAATTTTCTGTCCATTTACAATAGAACATAGCAAAGCTTGATGCGACGTTTATAGAATTTGCAGCAAATTTCAACACATTCGTTTCAAGGATATTCCTATTTCTCATATACATACATATATATTTAGTTAAAAAAATTAATTTGTGCCAAATTTATGATCGAAATGCCGAAATATAGATGAAGTTGCGCGTTTTACATTTCTTTTTTTATTCAATTTTATTTAGTGCAAGGACATGCCTACCGACCATATATCCTTAATTAAAAAAATTAAAATTTTGCTTGGATTAATGTAAATATTGGCAAATAATTTTTACATTATGTTTGTAAACTTTGTTATAAATTTCATTTTGTTCGCTAGAAGGACATTTTCTTCTCACATGGATACTACGTTAAGGAACGGAATATAGCATAAATTCACAAATGCTTCACATATGCCACTTTTAAGCTCCGTGATATATTTTGTTGCTTTCAGTGCAAGGACATGCCTACTTATCATATATTCTTAATTTAAAAGGTTAGATTTTCATAACGTTTGTGGTCAGAGTACGCCCAGAATTTCAATATGTTTGTTAAAATTATACTGTTGAGCTCTTGATAAAATTATGTTTTATTTCAAGAAGCTTTCCTCAATTTCAAGGACTAAATTTTAATTAGAGATATGATCCGAGTGCAGCAAAAATTAGTAAATGAAACTAAACTTATATACTTTTTCGTATCAAATGCTGGAAGAACTTTGTTCTGTCCCGTATGTATATCCTCTTCGCTAAAGTTTCTACAAAATCGTTCAACATGTACAAATTTAATAACGTATTTAAAATCATTTTACTCACAGCTTTTCAGCATCTTTTTGAAAAAAAAGGTTCGTCCTGAACTGTTGTCAGTAAGGACTCTGCAGCAGTCAGGTGGTAGCTGTAACTGAGTTTAGAGATCTCGAAAAAGTTGTTTAAAATTGTAGCAGCAAGAGCATTAAGAGTTTCGAACCACAAATTGATTACTCTCGGGCTGAGCGAAACTCAAGAAGCCACTAAAATTCGGTTATTAGTAAGAGAAGATCTATGTTTGGGGTTAGTGCAAAAATTTTGTCACACCAAAAGGCCCTTCTAGTGTCTTTTGATATTCAATAAAGCCACGCTATTAAACAAAGTTTCACGCATTAAAGATTTACTGAAGATGCAAAAGTATCCTGATCACTATAAATAAAGATTTGTCAATTTGTTTGTCGTTTATGAACAAATTTGTATTCTATGTTCCACTCAATATAAACACGTCGCAATTATTTTGAAGAGCCGTTTCCATCAACAACTGAAACCACAATTGAATCAAGAAATACTTGTCATTTAAAATTTTTTTAATGGGCTTATAAGAGGTTTATAAATATTAATGTAGCGATATTTTTTTAATTAAAGTTTCATAAATTGTTGTGTATAAGACAGTAGGCCATTAAATTTTTAAATTATAATAAACGTAAGTAGTTTGTATATAAACAAGTTTCTCTGCAGAGGGCTACATTAAATTTCCGTGTAGCAATGAACGCGAAGTCCAAAATTCAGTCAGAACTGACCTTAAACGTTAAACTTTGCTTCCATGAATCATTTAATGAAAAATCGTAAAGCCTCCCACACACACACGTTTTTCATATGAAATTAGCTTTTGTCATTTTAAATAGAGCTTCATTCAATTCGTAAGTGTGTCTAGATTAAACGACCATTTAAGGCACTAATTTGGGAGCAAGTGTGTATTTTTACTTGCGATTTTATGTGAGTTCAATGCTGCTTTTAATTGAATAAATAAATACAGTTTTTGTTTCTTTTAAACAAAACTAATTGTTAATTATAGTAATTCTTTAACGTTTCGTATGTGGGTTAAAGCAGTTGTTCAATGCTTTAAATTTTATCTTTTTCGAAAACAAATGATTTGATTGCCATATGCTTTTTAATTTATTTTAGATCTATAACATGCATGGTTTTCTGAAAAATTATGTAAATCGATTTTTGATTTTTGTCTTTGTTTAAAAATGGTTCATTGAAATTATAAAAATTAATAGAATTGGTACATGGATATTAAAATACCACGACGAATCTGTCACGTCATTAGGCCTTTGAAGTATTTCAGAACTTTATAGTAAATGAATAGAAATTAAGAAGGAGAATATGCTGCAATATCATGAACATGATCATGGCATTACAAATGCTCCAAATACGCACTTCTTCCGGATAACAAGTTTTGAATCTTGTTGACTTCTTTGGAAGTTACTTTTTAATGGGAAATTTTTCCTGAATTTAAGTAAGAAAATTTAATCACAATTAAAGGTTTATTATACATACGCTCTCGGACAAGAGAATAGATTGAATTCTCATTTGGTTGATACTGAATCAGGTTTTGGGTCAGGTTTTGGGTTCGTATTGAAATGTCATTTCTAATCGAGTTCTATTTAAATACAAAGTTAAGCTGCCCAGTACAAAATTAAACTTAAGTGGTCAGCATTGAGTATTCAAAGTCTATTTAAATTATGCGAATTGGTAATGAGTGCATATTTACTAAAAATCAGGTACCACTAAACAAAAATTATGGTACCAGATTCCATTGGATTTTTTCCAAGAGAAATCCATTTTAGATAATATGTATGTCCTATTCGGTAGAAGCTGACGTAATATATTATGCTATAAATACACATATTTGAATTCAATTAAAAGCAAATAATAAAATATGATTAATAAATAATCGTTGCTGTGTTCACAACAGCAATACCCAATTGGGAAAATAAAAAACCTTAGACATCTTAATATATTTAATATATGATTTTACACCATTTATATGATTACTACTAAAATATTCAATATGATTATTCCAACAATATTCTAAGATATCAAATGTTTGTTACAACAGTGTACTTTATTGTGCTTTTGTTGAAAAATCATTTCGATTTTTATTTAAATTTTAAAGCGTTAAAAAACTATTATACAAAACGCATTTATAATAAAATTCCATAAGAAAAAACATTAATTATAATAGATGTATATGTATATGTTCTAAGAGCTGGCCTATATACATACATATGTGCGTAATTTGTTCTATATATTTATTATGCGTGAGTATTTACATAAATAAATATGTTTAAGAACATTTCATGTAGACCTCAGGAACCAAGCAAAAAAAAGGAGCTTGCAAAAAAGTCATGAAAATTTATGCTCAGACTTAGATCCGGAAGTAGGGCAAATTCGTATCGTTTCCAATGGTTTTATCACATTATTTTTTATTGCAGGATGTCCTCTTCTTGCACTCGTCTCCACCAATTTGGAAGCTATCTTTATTAAATTGAAAGCGATATTATTTTGTGTTGTTTTGTAAAGAACATAGTTTTATATTAAACTAAGATTGGTAATTTCGCATTGAGGCGTTATGAATTGCTAAGAACGAAAAGGAGGCAGATATGGTACAATGATCCGAGTTGCCGAGAGGTGCACTTACGCTTACTTCATACTTTTGGGGGTGCGAAGTGAGCAAAAGATCGAGAGTATTGTTTTGGTGCCCTTCAACACATGAGATATTTGCTGGTTCATTCACTAATTCCACGAGGTGGTTGTGCGCGGCGAACAACTCAACATAACGACCTTCTGGAGTTATTTGACCTGAATGGCGAAGCCACAATATGTTGTGAATATTAAAATCACTAGCAACAATGATTTCAATGTTCGGACAACTCTTGAGGATCTTTGATATGGAATCAGATAGTGCATCGAAGCTGTATATTGTTTTTTCCCCTTTGTGTTTGGGCTTCTGTAAAGAAATCCGAAGTGCAAAATATGTGACCTAATCATGAATTTAACCCAGAGACAGTTGAATTCTAGATCAAATGTGCCTAGAGATTGCTGGCCCTGCTACACAACATTATTGCGTATATAAACCACAAGACCCCTGCGAAGATTAAAAAGGTATAGGAGGTGATACCCAGGTAGGTGAAAATCCTTTGGATCAGCATTTTCAGACACCTGGGTCTCACATAAGGCGATTTCTTTTTTTTGTTTGTGTGAAATGATCACTTATTTATTAACCATCAAAATTAGGCTTTCACTTAGATTTAAAGAAATGAGTATTTTATTTTATAAAAAGTATTGTTTTCAATTAGAGTTTTCAATCATGATTTTTTTCGACTTGATTTTTTGGCAAGTAGAAAATATGCAGCATTGAATTTTGGGAAGCAAAAAACTGTGGTTCCTTAAGCATGACTAACAATTTTTTTCACGTAAGTGTTGGCAAACATTTATGATAAATTGCCAATGAGATTGTATCAAAAATTTTTTTCTTTGCTGGAACCACATTATGATCATGATCAGAAACATTTATGCTTTCTTATAATTTTTTATTTTAGTAAAAATTTTACTATTTAAAAACACACTGATAATAATTTTTTCTAATGTCAGTATTGAACTATCTATTAAAGTGAATAAGTTTCTCAATTTACAAGTCCATTTGTATTTTGAATCGTTCATTGAAATACAACTTATATAATTTTTTATGCACTGCTGGTATTGTTAGACGTCAAAGATATAAACAATAAAAACTAAAGAAAATATAGTTTTCTCATGTAATGAATTTAAAGAAAAATTGGTATTTCGTTGCATAAATGCACTACAATTATGCACTATTATAGACAAACTTAAAGTCTGGTTCTGCTGATTACGTTAAAAAAGATTTCAAGTGGTAAGTTAATCACCCAGCTATGGTTTTAATACAACTTTTCTACATATTCATTGAAAATGCTAATAACAATTACACACCACTATAAAGAAATACGATAATAATACAACCAATACAATGATACCAGGGTCTTGTGAATTGAGTAAATATATTTTTTTTGGCGCGAGTTATATTTTTTAACTATTTATTAAAGATAAGAAATGAATTTTTGTTATGAAATCAGGATAATGAAAACAAATATCACCATACTCGTAATTAGATCAGAAGAGCTCCTAAAGGAACTTGTTTATGCAAATTAAAAAAAATCAAGCAAGTAATATGTAAATATTTTTAAATATTTACTTTTCCCATTAACATTTCATTGAACTTTCTTTACATATTTTTATCACATTGTCACATCGCGACACTATTTGTAACTACTTGACCCTTTTCTGAAACCGACTTAAGCTGGAGGAATGGCTAAAACCAGTTTTGATAAGATCAATTTTCCTTCCAAGCAAATAAATTAAATCAAAAGTGACAAAGTTTAACCAACAAAGGTATTGTAGTCTTTTATAGCCTTAAAAAAACATTCATAATGAAATAAATCTGTTTAGCCCTTTTTTCTTCTAACAAGTAATTAATTTTCCTTTAAGAATACGAAAACACACAAGTTGG
The DNA here is from genome assembly GCA_963681545.1 of Germaria angustata. Lineage (NCBI taxonomy): Eukaryota > Metazoa > Arthropoda > Insecta > Diptera > Tachinidae > Germaria > Germaria angustata. The sequence goes on along the minus strand of OY812999.1, from coordinate 94,008,796 downwards.
CGGAAGGATAGAGGGAATGTAGTGAAAAGTTTTCTTGCATACATAATGAAGTTTTTCTACAAAAAAAAAAAAAAAAAAAAAAAGGAAAACCAAAGTGGAATGACAAAACACCCTGTAAAATTTAACATAAAGATCAACCAAACAACCACCATCAGTTTCATTGAACGATACTCGTAAATTAAAATGTTAAGAAAATGTCTTTTACCTTTTTGTAAAAAAGAAAAATTCTACGACTTAAGTCCATTTATTAAAGATCATTTGTAAATAAAATTAACATAAATTATATTTAAAGAATTTAAATAGTTTTAGGGAACGTTTTTATCAGAAAATATGTTATTGTGATAAATGTAATTTTGGTTTTTTATAAAGTTAAGAAAAGTCCAAGTGTCTAAAACATAATGCACTTCTTGGATATAAAAGTAATTTCTGTTACATATTTGGATCATAAATAATTTTCAAATTACTAACGCACTATAACAATTTTTATATAATAAAATTTTTAGTATCCATCTATAAAATTTTGTAGCTTTTTTTTGACAGCTGACAGTCTATCAAAAATTAACTAAATAGTATTTAAAAAAAATGAACGCTTATGTCAGCAAAAAAATTAAAAAAAGTATATTCGAAATATTGATTTAACTTTCGTCAACTGTGATCGGAATAACTAGAAAAAAAAGCTAGAAAAAAGAGTCAATTTTCTACTTAAACAACCTGCAGATCCAAAAAAGTGCACTAGTTTTTTTCTAACAGAATTTAAGAGTTTGAAAACTACAATATTTTGTTTTTGAAAGAATTCTGTAAATGGAAATTTATTTAAAAAAATTTCGCTGAGACTAAGTTGGCGGTTAATTCCGGAAGTCTATTGTGAACGAAATTATTTGAACTTGCGAGATTTTTTACTTTTGAGATTTAATTACTCGTTATCGATAATAATACTTGCATTCGAATTTAAGTATAATATGAATCTTAGTTTACGTTCAGACGAATCATGTCTTATTGACATGATTCTTACTTTTTCTTCTTTGAACTTTCTTTGGCGTTCACACAAGTCATGTCTTGTTGACGACTTGTTTTTTATGTATGTGTACATTAAAAACGTTGTTTGTGCATTTTTTACAGTACGAATGAGAAAGCAAAACGTACTGACAGTACATAAACTTGCGTAATCGTTTCTTTTCCCCTCGTCGATCTCGCCTATAAAATAGCAATCATGTCAATAAGACATGATTCGTCTGAACGTAGACTTATTATTATTCCAATTGAAAATATATTCATTGTGAATCAAGTTAGAAAAGAATTACTTTTTTTTTTCTATGTAGTTTAAGAACGAACGTTTTCATTAAAAAGATCTTGATTAAAGTTTAAACTAATAATTCAAACCATTCCTTTCACATGACAAATAAAAACTACTTACAATTTTCCACCCTTTCCCTCGGACTACCCTCGTAGAATTTATCACAGTTTAAAAAAAACTTTTTCTTCTCAAAAAAAAAAAAAAAACAACCATAAACATATTTACTTTTCTCAACATATTGTAGACAGGTTTGAAATCTCGTGTATAAGCATAAAAAAAGGAAAATATCCTGCAAAGACATACAAGTCAATTTTAAAATCATTGGATATTATACGAATTCGCACTACATACTGATCAATATCTCTCCTTTTATATGACTTCCGCGGAAGTTCTTTTTTTGCATGTTAAGAATACAGAAACTAGTGTAAATTTTTTTTCAATATATGAAGTGTACTCAAGAAAACATCGGGAAAGGTTATTTTGGAAAATTTGCTGTGAAAAAAATCGTCACTTCCGACATCCACTGAACAGAGCAAGCCCTTTTAGATATTACGAGTATTTAAGGCTTAGAGCCTACTTTAAGGCGTCTGCTATCTTTTGTTTTCTATACTTCGTAAAATATATCGTTAAATTTTTTTATTATTTTAAATTATTTATGGAATTTTGTCATCTCCTATTTTCAGTTAAACCAGTTAAACTTGTTGAATGTTGAATTCTTTATAACCAACTCTGACCATCTCATTGCCATTTATGTCGTATGAAAATTACCCCCTTTCCTTTAATAAATTTCAAATAAAACTCCTAAACACAATTTTATGACGTTTTAACGACGCTTAATACAGTAATTTTCACGTGTCCTTTTATGCGGCAAATCTTTTTCTCAATGGTCACTATGCAAAATTTCTTTCAACCCTCTTTGAACCATGAAACCATTAGTTCGTCCTTTATTACGCTTTTTTCTTTAACTGCTTTTGGGGAGTGAGTAAATTGTGTTTTATTGTTTTTTAACTAAAGAAATTTGTACAACAAATGTTTAAGTGGCGGTCTTATATGAAATTGATATCACATTTATTAGGTTTATTTTATTTCTTGATAAAAAAAGAAACAAGTTTCTTTTGTTAAAAAAACTGCTCTAATTTTGCTTAGTTTTACTACTCCATTATATAGTAATTTGTTATGGTTTTTCTTAAAGCCAGGGGGTTTTTTCGAAAACGCCCTTGTCTCTAAAGTTTCAAAAAGTTTAGAAAACATGCAAAGAACTAGTTGGGAATAAGAAGACGAACACTATCTAATTATAATTTTTTGTCATTATTAATAAATTAGCTTTTTTAAATAAGAACCTTTATGTGTATAATTTTTTAATTTTAATTTTTAACTATTTTATTGCAAAGCTCCGAATAAAATTTTGTTAAATTTATTTATTTATGGCAGAAAATGGAAATTTAAGAAAGTTATTATAAGCCTGACAAATAAAAGCCTTAATTCAGACTTCCCAACGAAATATTATTAGTATTTTTAGTATTTTTTTTTTGCCTAAAAACTAAAATAAGCAAAATTTATTAAAAAGCATTTTTTTAATAGGAATATTTATGAAAAATTTTATATAAGAACAAAAAACATTTAAAAGCTATTTAAGGAATAGTATTACTAAGTATGAGAACATAATAATAATAAAAATAATAAATTGTCAATAAATATTTAGTTTTTTGATTAAAATTTCCAAAAAGAAAAATCAACAAATAATTGTTTTTTTTTATTTCAAGTGAACATACTTTTAGCTGGCTGGAGTTCAAAGCTCATCGTATTCTATTAGAGAATGAAACATATTTTTTTTATGTTTTTCGTCATTATAAAAGACGGGAAAGTAAATTTACTACTAGCTTTAGATGCCAACACACACTTAATCCACACTCGTGACTAACTATTTGGCAGATTTTTGTTTACTGAAGAAATAATACGAGAATTATTATCTTCATCAGTCGTATTTTTTATTTTTTTCTGTTGTTATGAACGGAGTTTTTTATACTCTAACAAAGCTTCTCCAACTTATTCTGCTTTTCTATTACTTATAAATATATTATAACATAAATAAAAAACTAAATAAAAAATTTAATAAGTATACGATATCACAGAAATCAAGTTTAAGGCCACGAAAATTATGTGCCTTATACTTGTATTTCTTTCTTGGAAAATTCAAATATAATTATTATTTTCAGTCTCTGATTTATTATATATTAAGACAAAAAAGCGAATTTGCATAGAGGGCATGTGAGTTATTAAATAGATATTCGGGGTGTACCACCAACTAGCGCGATATTACAAATTAAACAAACTAGTTTTGGCCAATAACTTCAATCATGTTTGGCGAGCCGGCTTGTATACTGAAAAATACATTCTGTTTCTGGATCAACCATATCTCTACATATATAAAAATTACGTGTATGTTCGTGATCGCTAAATTTAAGAACTACTGCACCGATTTTGACCAAACTTTATATACATGCTCTATGGGGCGTGAGGAGTGTTCCTGTGTAGTTTGAAGTTCGTCCGACAGATGGACCAATATTTAGTTTTTTTGTGTTTTGCCCGATAGAGATTAGCGCGATAAGCCTCTGCTGTGTTTCGCTGAAGGCGTTGGGTCCTTAATCAGCGTGTAGTGGCGTTAAATAGCCCGATACCGGTATTTGAACAATAATTGCTATGTCGATTTAGTGCACCTTTCATTCTTCTTCGAAATATCAAACCGCCATGACTTTGCAACGAAACCAGACTTGCAGTGAAAATAAAATTTGAAGGCAAAACAACGTTTGCCCGGGTCAGCTAGTATATGTATATAAAAGTATGTATAATACAGTGAATTCCTAGAAATAAATTCTTTTAATTTTAAACTTATTTGTATTAATAAACAAAATTTGGAGTTTTTTGTTGATATTTGCCAATTTAAAATATTTTTGGAATCCTCATAGTTCTTTTGAAAGCAATGCTTTAAACTTTCCTTTGAGTCACTATTCGGACCAATAAGATTTTCGTTTATACGAGCGAGAATTGCAATATCCTACTCACTTTTATAAAAAATGGAAAATTTAATTTTGATATTTCAAAAATAAGAAAATAAAATAAACGACAATAAATATATCATGTACAAAGTAGGTCTATAGTGGTCTATTTTGAAGAGACAGATGATTTCAGCTCATGTTCTATGTGAATTCGTCTTAAGAAGATTAAGTCGACATTAACTCTAACGCCTGAGAAATCACTGACGAATGGAGGATACCTTTACCCCTAGCGCATTAAAATAGCAACACAATACACAAAAAGAGAAAACGTAGTGATCTAGATCGTGACAACATTTTTTATTTGAAATGAAAAAATTTTCTTAAAATTTTTTTTGGCATTATAGACCCTATGATTGAAAATTACCCCAGTTAATGTATAAAAGTCATTAATTTCTTTAATTATATTTTTAAGGTCAATTACTCAAAAGGGAACTTGTTAATTTCCGAGCCATTTCTTTGCTCTTGTCACATTTGCATCTCAGGATAATTGCTCTTCCTTTTTTGCAGTTCAAAAGATGATAAGACAAATAATGTCCTATAAAAAAAAGAGAGTATTAAAAAGTATTAAAAGGTGATTAATGAGTTCAAGATTAGGAAGAGCAGAAAATTTATTTATTTTATTTGACAGCTGTAACGTTAAAAGAAGATTAAAATTAAAAATGAGCGAGAAAATTTTAAGAAAGTTTGAGATGAAAAAAAGGAAATGAACAAGGAAGTAAATGAGCGTTTAGACTCTCATATAATGATTAAACTGATAAGAAAATACTACTCCACAAATAAAATTTATTAATAACTATAAAATTAATTATGCATATGACATAGAGTCATGATCGGACTGCTAGATCTGGTAGACAGTTTTAGGTTTCGGCTTCATTTCAACTTAATACCTAATTTTTTATATTCTTGGAATAGATTTTTTCTTTGCTATAGTATAAAGTTATTAGAGAGATTTCTAGTATTTATAGCATTCCATTCTTATTGTTATTTTTGTTGACTGCAAACCGTTGTCATTCCGGTTATAACGAACTTTTTTTATAATGAACTAAATTTGAACTATTTTGGTTCGTTATAACTAAACTCACCTGTACTTTGATCAAATCTAACATCAAATATTTTAAGTGTAAAATTAAGATCATAAAAATGACCAACCGACTTGTGGTTTTTAGCACAACCAAAACCAGCAGCCTGAATAGACGTCACATTTTCTAACACCTTGTAAATGTTACCCGTCATAAAATGTTTTATGTCAAACAAATGCTCACTGGAAAAATTACCTACCACAAGACAATTTTATGACAGTGTAATTGTGTAAATATTTTATGGCCTTTCCTCGTTTCAGTATTTTGATATTTTTATGTTTCTTTTGAATGAAAGCGGTAACTATAAACAAAATATAAATAAGCATATAATGATAAAAATATTTAAATGAATGAAAGTGTTGACAGGATAACCAGTTAATTGTAATAAAAAATGAAAAAATTAAATAAACTAAAATTGCATAAAAGGACTCTTTAGGAGCAAATTAAACTGGGGTTTATGTTCCAGTCAATGAACAAAGTTTTAGGAAAATGAAAATTTTTGTGAAAAATATTAGCATTTAAGGATCAAAAACCGACACCATATGACAACAAATGAAACTGCTGCTTATAAACTATTATTAAATGTCAGTAATGTTGGTTTAAACCAGAGATAGGGATCGGGAATAACTATTAACTCACGGTCATGTAGCACACGAGTAAAAGTTGCTCACACAGGATAATGTTTTTCTAGCCCACGTTCGTAGACTGTCCATTGATTACGAAATATTCACGACAAAATATAAGAGTAATTAAGGAAAATATTTGTTTAATTTTCATAAAGACTAAGTATGTCAAATATGTGCTACTCATACAGGATCCTGTTTTCATAGCTCACATCCACACAGACTCTTGTGCAAAAAAAGAAGAATATATCAGGCAGTCTATAGTCTAGGACAACTTTTATCGCAATTAAAGATTCGGTTTGAATATTTATTGTCTATAGCCATACTTCTTATATTCAAACGTTTGCTACTCAATCACACATAAACGGCTGGAGAGATTTGAATGAAATTTATCGCCCAGATGGTAGTTTAGCGTATATAATACTTTATATCTTCGCAATAGAAGTGATTTAACCATTTTTGGGACAATATCATCATTCTAAAGAAGAAAACTATTTTTAAGGCAAAGTTGTTTTTATTGATTGAACTGGCAATAAAAATTGGGTCACTGGTGCTCATCGGTAGATGAAAGTATAAACTATTTCTGAAATCCAAGGATATGCTCGTACCTGTACCGTCAAACGTAGAAAGGAAATATTAGCACTAGATTTTGACAAAAAAATTTGCTGTAAACGAAAGTTTAGAAAATGTCCTTAGTAATATAAGAACATATTCTATAATTTGCTCACATAAAGTTCCACAAATGTATTCTGCGAAAAGACCTCTTCTTCTCAGCTGAAATCAAGGGACCGTTGATGGAACTAAGTGTCTAAAATGTATTCCTTCCTTCTAAAACGTGTTCTACAAAATTAAAACGTGGATTTTAAATGCAACGATTTCTCAAGTTTTCAACCTGTCGATTTTGGTAGATTTTGCTCTTAAAATTACACTATTATTGGTGTATTTTTTAAATGAATTTTTAAGTGTAAATTGGTTTTTTGGAGCTGTAGTTGTGTTAAAGCGCAGGTTGATGAGGAAAAACAATGGATTGATTTTGAGTTTCTTTCGTTTTAATGTGCTCATCACTATTTTGTAAACGGGATTATTTTTTTGTTTTTATTAAATTCATTATCACCCAATGGAGGATCAGCTGCCAGCATCTTTTTATTACTTTAAGGGTAAATCTCTTTTGCACATTTATATTGAAAATAACAACAAAATATGGTTTTTTATTCTTACTTTTAACATAAATAAATGTTCAAACGAATTATTTTTTAGTTTATGAAAACAGACTGTAATTGTAAAAAGATGTGAACAAAAAAAAATCATACTAAATTTTAGTTGCTTGTATATTTATATTTTTTGTAATTCTCATTTATTCTTTAAGATTTTTTTATATAAGTATACGAGTTTGAATCCTGGTTTTTGTTCCACTGATGAGTTGGCGTTAGTACCAACCACATACAGACGAACTTGTAACTCACAAAAAATAAAATGTTTCTAAAGTTATTTGTTTAATCTTCATAAGCCCACGTATTTGAAAATAATTGCTTTGCCAGCCTTGCGAGTTTCTGTACTATTCCAAGTCATTGCCCCAATCGGGCAAAAACTTTTCTTTAATCAAGAAAAAAATTATACTTTACATTAAATAAACCCTGAGATGCTGAGATATTAGTGTTCTTAAAACGCAAGATGCACAAAATTCCTGTACCACATGTCCTCATGTTTGTCGATAAAAAAATATTGCGCTTGTTTTCCATTCTTTCATATGGAAATTTTTTGCATGCAATTTTAATAAAATCATTAATAAGAAATCTGTTTTTTCTACTAAAACTATGAAAATAATTACAAAATATAAAACTTTTGCTACATAGTTTATGATTATTAAAAAAACATTCTCCCATAATTAAGACGGAAAAAGAATGCTAAACACGTTTCATTTTTGTGAGGATTTCATTTTCATGTTCCTTTTGGTGTAAATGTTTTTGAACACGATTTTTAATAGGGGTGAGTAAATCTGGGTATTTTGTTTATTTTATTTTTTTGCTAAAGGAATTGAAAAGCAGATGGAAATATTTTTTGGTTATTATATTATTATATTTTTTGGTATATATAGAGATATAGTAGAAATGAAAATAATTAAGAGCTACAACACGATGTAGGAGCTTCAAATAGGTTAAAATTGTCAGAAGCAAAGATAATACAAACCTAATTTTTGCATTTGCAGTACATAAATTAAAATCAAAAGTATGATGGTAATATGGTGCCGATAACGATGTTATGATCTTTCCTAGAAAGATGTTACAGCTTCTGATATACATATATTCCAAATGCATAATATTAAAATAAGGTCATTGAAAATGTTTAAATGGTTGGATAACAAAAAAAAAAAAAAAAAAATGTTGCGGTAAAAACATTTTTTTTAATCAAAGTATGACTAAAAACCAAGATGGGACATATTCATCAATCATACTCATTCAAATGAGGACGTACACATTAAATGAAGACGTACACATTGTATGAGGAAAAGATGAAAACTTTTTTAATTTTCATTTGTATAATATTAAATTTAATAAATTTAATATGAATAATATGAATATATATGAGCATGCCAATAAAAGAACGTAACCAGCAGTTGTGTCCATTGCATGTTTTATGATTAATAATCACATTAAATGTTTTACAAATAAATAGTTTTTCGTAATAAAGAATTAGTATAAAATAATTACATAATTTTGTTTGTTTGTAATATTTGAAGTTTCCAATTTGTTAATTAGAAAATCTTGTAATGGCTTGGCCACCTTATTTTACTGCTGCAAAAGTTAAACTGACAAGCTTAAAAAACATAATATAATTTTTTCTGCCTACTTTAATAAAATTTTTTATTTAAATCAAATAATTCATTTACAAAAACCTTAATCAACTGGCGAAAAAGGATTATACGCCTTTATTTTATTTTTTATGTCCTTCACCCTTTGCGTTGGCGCTTCTTTACTCCTCTTAATTTCATTATTTAAGATATAAATATTCTTTAAACAATTTGGAACATTTGCTAAAACGAACAAAAGGGCGCGCAAAATTTAACAAACCAGTAAAATTAAGGAGCAGCTGTTTATTTTCAGAACAACAAAGGCCAAGAGCGCACTACATTCCTTCACTACACTGATTTACTTTGGAATTCATTGTTATTGCCAAGAAAAATAAGAATTAATGAATCCAATAGAAAATAATAAAATGATGAAATGAAAATATACACGAGCCAGGTAGCAGATTAAATATTTCTAATAAAACTCAGCTAAATTTATTGAAAAATAAATAAAAACTTAGCAAATAGAATACTCTCAAAAAGTTCCTAAGCGAAATGTTTCAAGAAACAACTATTAAAAAATCCCTTTTTAAATGCATTTATTAAAAAAATCCAAATCGTACTCTTTATAATGAAGAAACTTTTTACAAAAACGAACTTTTCGAAAATCTGTTTTTATAAACAGAACTTTAAAAAAAAATTATAAAAAATACCCACATAAAAATTATCTTTCATATAAGTAATTTTTGTAAAAAGTACCATTTATAAAAAGTGTCCTTTTAAAAAGTTCCTTTTATAAAAAGTGCCTTTAATAAAAAGTGCGTTTTATAAAAAGTACATTTTATAAAAAGTACATTTTATAAAAAGTAAAAAGTAAAGTACATTTTATGAATTTCATAGAAAGTACATTTTATAAAAAGTACCTTTCATAGAAAGTACCTTTTATTACAAAAAGAAAATTTTTTAAAAATTACTATATGAAAAGTACCTTTTATGGAATGTAAATTTCATAAAACGTAGCTTTTATTAAGAATACCTTTAATAAAAAGTGCCTTTTATAAAAAGTACCTTTAATAAAAAGTGCCTTTCATAAAAAGTACATTTTATAAAAAGATCATTTTATAAAAACGTATTTTTATGAAAAGTACATTTTATAAAAAGTACCTTTCATAGAAAGTACATTTTATAAAAAGTAAATTTTCTAAAAAATAACTCTTATAAGGAGTACCTTTTATAAAAAGTATCTTCTATAAAAAGTAATATTTTTAAAAATCACCTTTTATAATAAATACCTTTTATAAAAAGCTCCATTTATAAATCCTTAACCGTTAATAAAGGCAGCTCTTCGTAAATATACCTGACAATAATTATTTTCTACTTTTCTCCGAAACTAATGCAGTTTCATATTTCACTTATTTCACTTATTTTCACTTAATTTTTTCTTCACTTATTTTTTTTTTATTAAGTTTAAAAAGTAACAAGATAAAGAATTTTTCTAATGACTAATTGCCGAAATGTTTTATTTGAAAAATAAAAATAATAAATTAAAAAACATTCAATAATGCGGGAGAATTTCTTTTATTTGTAACCTTCATTTTAGTAATAGAAAACAAAAACTAGCACATAATGGCAAATGTATAAAAAGTGGCAGAAAATGTACTTAATGCTCATTTTATTATTCCCATTTCATTTTTTATAATGATTGCGTACATGGTTAACGCCTATTTATTGCATGTTTTACCCTAAAAAAGAAATTTTTTTATTTGAAAGTTAGCACACGTTCTCTTTCAAATCCTATTTGAAATGTTTGTTATACGAAGCAAATGTGTATGTGTAACCCATACTCTATGACCAGTACAAATTTGTACAACGAAACTAATTTCTAAAAAAACAATGTTCTGTACTTTTCGGTTTGATAAGCAAAACTATTCATGCGAAACTTTAGTATTCAGTTTCTAACAACATGCTTTGAAAGAAAACTATTGTAGTACAAATATTCAAAATAAAAATATATGTCAAATTTTTGAAGATCGTCTAATGAGTAATTAGAGAAATTTGCTGTGTCAAAATTAAAATTAATTTGGCATATGTTTCAAATATTTACCTAATGACGGCAAGAATTACAACGTTATGATTATAAATAATTATAAGGGAGTTGTAAAGTATACGTTGTTAAAAAAAAACTTTTCTAAAAGGGAACCAAAAGGACTTTTTTTTAGAATAGCTACTTTTAAAGGCGCTTTCTTACCAAAGTTGCTCTATTTCAAAGAGCACTTTTTTAAAAGTTATATTTTGACAGAAGGTATTTTTTAAAGCAGTACTTTTTTCGCAACACTGATTTTTTCACAAAGTATTTTATTGTAAAAGGCATAAAAGGTACTTTTTTGCAGATGATTTTTTTTTTCCAATAACTAATTTTTTGTAGAAAAAGGTAATTTTTCACAAAAAGTTCTTTTCATAAATTTCACAAAAGGTACTTTTGTATACTAAAGGTATTTTTTGAGGAAAATTTGCATTTTGGAAAAAAACACTTTTTACCAAAAGCGCTTTCCATAAAGGGACTTTTTATGGAAGGTACTTTTTACAAAACGAACTCTACTATTAGTTACTTTTTGCAAGACTTATTTTTAAGATATTTACAAGTTACAAAAGTTACAAAGGCGTTTAATACGAATGGTACATAAGATATTTTAACAAACGATATTTTTTCACAAATACATCTTCTTCAGCACTTTCGTAACCAAGGGTACTTTTTTGCGTGATAAATTTTAGATTTTTTCTTTACACAAAACATTTTTCTGCAATTGATAATTTTCTTTTGCATAAGTTCTTTCTTTACAAATAGTACAACTCCACAAAAGTTGCTTTTTTAAAAAAGTACTTTACACTTTTACAGAAAACAGCATTCTAACGTGCTGTGTATACTTTTGTTTTTTTGGAAGGGCACTTTTTCTCACGAGAATATTTTTTTTATTAATTTCGTGCTGTGTTGTTGTCACAATTTGTTTTGACATTTTTTAAAAGAAATTATATGTACGAGTATGTATGAATGTATATATAAAATTATTGAGTTAATGGCACTGATAATTATAGTACTATGATTAATTGTATTTGAATAACAGTAAAGAAAAATAAACTAATTAAGGTAGTAATTGGGGGTGGTCTTAATAATTAAGAGTTTATGGGAAACATTTTCGGACCCATAAGTATGGGAAATGGAATATTGAGGGTCAGAAACACTACCAAACACTGCAAGAAAATATTTTCGGATAATCACAAAAAACAGATTTAAAAATATTTTAGTAAAGAGAACTGTAGTAATTTTTTATGAACTTGTTTTAATACTCGTATTTAAATATTTTCGTTTTTACACTTTATTAATGAGAGCGTTGCTATTGTCACAGCGAGCGTAGCGGCTCGGAAGTGGGATAAAATGTTTTGTGATCCTGCTCTTGATACAAAGATGAGGAAGTTCGAGTTTATAACATTCTTTCTTTTATCCTTGGGGAGCTTCGTTTGATAAATCAGCACATGCAGAAAGTATTGCAATAGTTCTGTTTTAGCAAAATTTCGTGGTATCATGATGGAGCAAAAGGGTGTGTGAGTGCTTCATTCTCATGTTCAGTCAAAGTGCACTTAGAAGTTCTTATATATCTTATTCTCTTCTTAATTTTCACTTTTAAAAAAATATCATGTATACATATTTATGACTTATTTTGCTTATTTTTGCTATTTAAATATTCCTAGCTTTACAAGGCCATTTGAATTGCTCTGGTTTTCTGTGACAAAAGCGCCTTCTTTCTAGACAACTAATTTAAAATTCAAATTTCATAAACAAAATCAACATTAGAATGAACCTCCTTGAAATTAAAAACGCATAAATAAAAAAATATCCTTATGAAAAATACTACTAAATCAAGGAAATGGCCATCAAATGTAAAGCAGCAACATCATAAAAAGGACATATCCAAAATACTAAAGCGTAAGACTGTTCGTTCTACTATAGAAAAAAATTAAAAAATAAATATTTTTTAAGCACAATGGCACTCAGCTAATCAATGTTTCATATGCACGAATGAATTTTTTTTTAAATACGATACATCTTAAAGATAAATAAAAAAGGATATTCATCCTTTTCGTTTCACATCAACAACACTGATCTGTAATTACAGTGTTCAACATTGAAGAAATCAAAAGGGAAACAAAAATATTTTTATATCAAAGAAAAAAGAAAAAAAGACGCTTAAGGGTTGCAAATGAAAATTACAAAGTAGAATAAATTGGTAGGATTGAGATTTTAACCCTTTTATTCAATATTCCTTTTTTTATTTGTAGGGTTTGTCTTTAAGTCTTAAAGTTTGTTTTGTAGAAAAACAACAAAGTCACATGTTGTTTGTTGTATATTAAAATTTTTTGTTGCTTAAACATTATTTCCTTTAAAATCACTTTAAAAATAAACACGCCTTTTGGTTACTAAGTGCAAGGATTGTGGCATTTTGATTGGTGCCGAAGAAAAGCAAGAGGAAAGAAGAGTCGAGGTAAGCAAATGGTGGCCATTATTTTTTGTTGTTCTTTTTTTGTTGCAAATTACCTGGTACAAATCTTGGAAACTATTGAAGCAATTGTTATGGCGAAAAATTACACATACCTGCAAAGAAAAGAATATTTAAAACAAATTAGTAACATAAGAAATGGTTTTTTACTTATTTATTTGTTCGAATCCTGTACAAGGAAAGTAGTGCATGAAAGTAATATTCACAGGATTAATTAAAAAGTGACCACAAACATATATTTAGAACATAAATTAACTACAAATTATTTATGTTAATGTTAGATAAATTTATGAATGAAAATTTTAAAACTAAAAAATTCTCTTAAAACACAACAGACAGTTTGCAAGTATGTACGTTCTTGTACATTTTTAAGAGATATTTTTTGAAAATGAAACTTTTTCAAAATAAAATTTTTTAAAGTTGTTTTTTTTTAAAGCTTATAAAGATAACTTGCTGCTTATAAATCATTGAAAATTAAGCAACTTATTGAAAAAATTAATTTCATTTTTATGAGACCTGCGCCAATACTCCTGCACTGCGTTGTGCCGAAAGAAGAATAGAGGGAGTAGTGTCTGTGGACATTAGACTTGACAGGCATTAGAGTCGAAGGCGACAGGAAAGATATCCGCCAGGGATAAATCGGCGAAAGAAGGAATTTTCTCTGTAATGTGAAGTGCGATTCGCTGACACATCAACCATTGATGGATGTGCTCTTGATGAAGAACGTGTTCATCGAAAAAAGGAAGAGTTTTCGTGAATAATTTTCGTGATTTCAATAGAGTAAATTCCATGGTAGCAACAATAAGACAGCGAGGCACAGCCAAACTGTGTAGATCCTCCAGTGAGTCAATAGAGTTGACTACACTTCTGTCACTGATTAACTTCTTCACCCTCTGCTTCACGTGGTGTAGTAACTTCAAAAAAGATTTTGAAGCGCCGGTCCATACATTTAGATTTTATCTTAGGTTGGATGTAAGTAATATAAATAGCAAGGAGATCAGAAGGATCTACAAGCGAAACTTGTTTAGCAAAAAATTTTATAGGAAAGTTTTAATAATGAAACATTTTTAAATGTCAATTTATCGCTTACTTTTGCTAAAGGTACTTTTTAATAACGTTTACTTTACCGCCAAGTTGAAATAGTGGTCCTAAAATATTTTAAATGTTATTCTAAACAAATTTAGATGATTTAATAAACTTGTTTGCAAGTGTATTTGTGGCTCCAATAAATGATTAAGAAGGTGAAATACATAAGTATGTCGCCAACTGATACAAATCGCAGTGTTTGTCAGCTAAAATAAATTTCGATACAGTAAAAAAAACTTTGATTTTCAAACGTTATGATGTGAATAGAAAAAAAGAATATAAATTTTAATAGTTACCTAATCTATTTTTAAACTTAAGACTTTGTGTCTTAGTCTAGATCTTTTGTATATAATTAATTATCACTTTAGTTTAAGCAGGCCAACTTAAAGCAGCTCGTTTTGCTTAGAACAACAACATCTCGTTTTACCTTTAAAATTTTACTAAATTAATTTAAAGATATCAAAACGTAATTCAAAAAGTCATTGAACCAGATAAAGATGACTTTTCAACAAAATCCAAAATATACACGTACACTCTTGTATGGAAACTCACACGCACACACACACGCTGTGTATGGGATTTGTGAAGACCTTTCAAGTTTTAAGTAATAAATTATGCAACAGTATCATTTCTTAAATCACACTTTTTGGTACATCATCATCATCATCATTAAGTCAATTTAATTCAATATATATTTTTTTATTTAAAAGTTTTCTTGAACCAGAGATTAATTCGATATGGGAAAAAATAAAATGCAACAACAATAATAAAAGACTTAAATTAAGCGTTTGTTGCAACATAATACTGCAATCGGATTTAGAGGTAATTGAAGTAAAAAATAACTTTTTATCTAAAGAAAGTGTCGCTAACATTTGCTTAATTTAAGATATTTTATATAAGACATTTTAATTATAGCAGAAAGAAAATGAAGCACCATTTAATCAGTGTAATAAAGAATTAGAAAGTATCGAAAATTACAGGGTAACGGGCGCGCATGCAAGTAAATTAAAGGTAAAAGTGGGTTCGCTCGCTTGTCCGGATGGGTAACATGGTCTTTCCAGACCTTGACCTTTGGCCAGTTACCCGTAGAACTTAATATGTTACTACCCAATCCCTGAAACCAGGGCAACGGGCATGCATATAAGTAATTAACGAAGTAGCTTTGGCTATGCTTGTCTAGGTAGAGGTGCTACCGATACCTCAGGTTTGCACGGGGCCTAAAATCGGAGGTGTTTTTAACACAAGGCCGACCTGGGTTCCTATCTGTTAACACGGGAACCAGTAGCCCCTAGGACTTGTCCTAGACTGGTCATTGGTGAGGCCCCTTCGGGGATCACGTGGTGGCTGTGGTTAAAACCCAAACATCAGGTCAGATGAGTGTGTCTGCAATATGGTGATAGTGATCCTGTTGTAGATGCTCTCTTCAGGCCATATATCTCTAGGTGCTGTTGCTATTCGACAGAGCTGCTCTAATGGTTGCGGGCCGTTGTAGTGGCTAGGAGGTTAGTAGCTCCAGCACTTTGGCAAGGTGTCTGTACATGGTTCTGCAGAATTTTTGAAGAAGATACCCAAAGGGTATTGATATATTGGGGTATTATTCAATTTGTAAAAATTTATGAATTTATATCCACATGGGGAAAACTGTTTTAAATTAAAAAAATTTTTTATATTTGCTTTAAGATACCATCTTTTAAACATAATTCAATAGCACATACATTAATATCAAATTTATTAAATGTCCGCTTCAAATCATATAAATTATTATTTATGATTGTTGTTAAATCAAATGATCTAACACAAGCTGTTCTTTTATTACAATGGAAAAAATATGAGAATAAGAGAAATATGAAATGAAAAATTCTATTGTTTCTCAACTGTAGGCCTTTTGTTCAAGGGTGTAACCGTTAATAAAATATTTGTCTAGCGGTCTAAAGTGCAATAATGTCAAACCTTAAGGAAATTTATTAATATTTTTCTTTGTCATTATTATTCTTGTATTTGTTTCCTGTCCCACTAACTCCTCTTTTGGTTTGGGTTACTAACGATAATAAGAAAAGTCATTGACTTTATATGGCATCATAAAAATTTCTACGTAGTAAGTGACTGCATCAGAAACTTAGTGTTTGGGTAGCAGGGATCTGTTGCAGTATATTTTAGCCACACTTAAAAGTTTTTGTTTTTTATGCAAAGAGATGCTTATGTAGGCCGACATTTTTTATTCATATTTTAAGGTCATTTCTCTACTGCTGCTACAAAAAATCTTTAGTTATTTTATAAATACTTTGTTGCATTTTTTGAAATTTTTTTTTAACAGTTCAACGTTCCTGATTTTTCCAATAAATATTTTCTTACATAATCTTAGTGAGTCTCTATTGATAGTTTTTTTTTGTTTGTTTTTTTTTGTTTGTTTGTTGCCTGTTAAAAGAGAGGGACAGACACCTGTAGGAGGCAACTGAACATGACATGTTTTTATTTTTATTTCTTTTTTGTTTCCAGTTATTGGTACCCAGATAATCAGTTTAAACTGTGAGACATAAAGAAAACAAACATGTTGAAATTTTGTTAAGAAAAATATCACAAGGGGTATTAAATACAAAGGAAACCAAAGTAAGAGATAAAAAAATAGCATTAAAAATAAATTTTGCAAAGTAAAAGAAGATAATACGAGTATCTTAACACGTAGGAAAACAAAGAAAGTTCAATAATTTGTTATTAGAAATGATTGGACATGCATATGAAATCCTTTTGCGTTTGAATAATTTTCTTTAAAGTCAAGTTCTTTAATAAATAATCAATAAGGACATAAAATGTTTAGCTGACTGCTGGAATGATACGAACATCATTCACACAACAGCTCATCTTACTGGCTTTCAATCCAATAACAGATGGTTTCAATTAAAACGATTTTATTTACTTTATATAAGATTCTTTTATTTCTTTTGTCCTCTTTTATTTTATGATTTTAATTTTAAGGCAACCGCATTTGATTGCGGTGAATAGTTAGTATTTGTAAGTGTAATGGAGACCTGTATGAATGCCCTTAATAGGAAAAATTGTGCATTCGTATTATTGCTAACTCATTCTGTTTTTTGAGTATGTTAATATTTAACTCTCTTTGATATATTGCGTTTTCTCCCCTATTCATTGTTTGAGACATTCTGTCCAATGTTGTGAAGAGCATTAAACAACAATAATTGTATTGTGAAACACAATATGATTAAGCTGTGTTTTAACTGTTACTTCTTTTTTAGGTTTAGTGTAGTGGGCAGCGTTGCAATTTTGCTATAATTTTTTTTAATTTTAGTCACTATTTTGCCAATAAAAAATATTACTTTTCCATTATGCAAAAATCAGTCCAACTATTTTTCTCATTTAATATAATTTCATTTGATTTTTTTATTACTTTAGTGTGTAGTCATCAGTTATAAATAAACTAGCTGACCCGGGCAAACCTTGTTTTGCCTTCAAATTTGCACTAAATCGACATAGCAATTATTGTTCAAATAAAGGTATCGGGCTAATTAACCCCACTACACGCTGGATAAGGTCAAAATCGGTGCAGTAGTTCTTGAGTTACGGTGCAAAAACACACACACAAAACTAAGTATTGCGCCATCTGTTGGACGAACTTCAAACTACACAGAAACACTCCTCACGTCCCATAGAACATGTCTATGAAGTTTGGTCAAAATCGGCGCAGTAGTTCTTGAGTTACGGTGCAAAAACACACACACAAAACTAAGTATTGCGCCATCTGTTGGACGAACTTCAAACTACACAGAAACACTCCTCACGTCCCATAGAACATGTCTATGAAGTTTGGTCAAAATCGGTGCAGTAGTTCTTGAGTTACGGTGCAAAAACACACACACAAAACTAAGTATTGCGCCATCTGTTGGACGAACTTCAAACCACACAGAAACACTCCTCACAGCCCATAGAGCATGCATATCAAATTTGGTCAAAATCGGTCCAGTAGTTTTTGAGTTTAGCGATCACAAACATACACGTAATTTTTATGTACATATATAGCTGACACCGTCAGATCAAAATATCTTCGGAACTACATAACCGATTTAAGAGTATGATATCTCGTTTAGAAGAACATGACAACGGCTTTCCAAAAAAAGTAAAATAAAATAAAAAAGCACAAAAAATAAATATATGTATATGCCATTGGTGGTGCAATATGAAAATTGCATTTTGCCACGCCCCTCCGCCCACAGACCAAAAATAAAAAATCGGACTTCACAGTGTCACCCGCCCGAGTATTCTGAAGGTTTCCTGAAAATTTCGTCAAAATCGGCCCAGCCGTTTTGGAGCCATTACGTTACATACATACATACATACATACATACATACACACATCCACTATTATATATATAGATTCATCATATAAAATGGTGTATTTATTTCTTTCATTTAATTTGTTGTTTTTTTTTTTTTGGTTCTGTTGTGTATGCAATCACAGTAATAAGTGGATTTATTATGTAGAACGAAATTAACTCATTCATGCAGTTCTCTAATATGTGCGAAAAGCAAATGTTATTGCAAAAGAATAACAAAAAACTACCAGGACGCAGCGCAGTGTCTATTCAGTTTAAATCAAGATTTCCAATTTATAATAATATAAGATAAGTAAAGATAAGTATTGTCACAAAAAATATATCTGACCAAAGAAAGCTTTTATTAATCAAGAAAGCTTTTATTATTACAAGAAAAAAGAAGTAAGTAAGTAAGTTTTACTACAAATTGTATTATATTTTTAGGTTCTTTATCTTTTCTTTTAAATTTAAATTTTATATAAATAAAATAGTTTAAATAGTTTAAAAAAGGTGCCAACACAAAATTCAATCACTATAAAGTTCTAAAAAAGCTAAATACCCATCCAGTTCAATTAAAAGTGAACAACAGAACACCATTGCAAAATACGCAAAAAACCAATTTAAACTCGAAGAAAAAATGAAAAAAAAAACAATTTTAAATTCACTCATAAATGTGTATTTTTTTATTAAAAAAATTAAAAAAATATAAAAAGTTAAACTTTAGACCTTAAACAAAGCCAGTTAACTTTTCTAAGAATATAAATGCTTGTTAGATTATTGCATTTGTTAATAAAAATAATTTCTACTTTTGTATTTTAATTTGGTACTTGTGTGAGTGACTTTGTTTTGTTATTATTTTTTATTTTAGCCCAGTTCTTGAGAAAGTTCAAATGTTTATTCAAATGTTTGCGTTGATAAACAAGTTCTAAAGTCTTTGTGGGGAAAGAGCAAGGAAAGAGAAAAAAATTCATCGAAAAATTATTTCTATTATACAAGTTCAAGGTTGGTTTTTATTGCGAAGCTTTTTAACAATTGATGCACATTTGTTGTTTTTTTATTATTTATTATTAAAGCTCATAAGAAATTGAATCAATTCAATCCGCAAAATAGACAAAATTAATTAATTGCATAGAATGAAAAAAAAAAAACGATTGAAGCTAAAAGGAGAGTATGCAACGCCTTCAGAAAGTAACTTTTAGTTGATAGTTAATAGAATTTTTAAGTTGCGAAAGACCGTGAAAACTAGCACTATGGCAATAGAAACGAGTTCACATAGTGTATGTGCAATAAAATGTATTTGCATTTAGCAGAGACACAAACCATATTTTAGCAGTTAACAGGTGTGAACCTATTAGCAGAAATTGAAAATTAGAATACTTTCATTAATTAAGAGACAAAATAATGGGATTGGAATCAGTGCCATATTAATTATCAAACAAGAAAAATGCTCCAAATGGTACTCAATAAAGCGAATCCTTAAACATAATTTCTTGAAAATTTTTAGAGAGGGACTGGCACAACATATTGTTATAGGAGTGATTGTTCAGAAAGCACCTTGTTAATATATCTGAAATTATTTTGGAAATTTAAAAAATGTATTTTTTCTGTAAAAGATTAAACATACAAAATTATTGTATTTCAATCAAATACCTCCTGGGCCATCATTCCCATATCAGTCCCCCTACGTTTCTCCAACACGACTACTAATCTAGTCAAGAAATTTAATAGAAGAGCATTTTTAATAAGCGTATTTTTGAAATGGATTTATTCCAATTTACGATCTCTGTTAATTGACAGACCGGTATTAGCAAAGCCTTTGCTAAATATATGGTTTATGCCTCCGCTAGTAAATTAAATTTAAGCACCAAGCATTTGAAAACATTATAATAAGGGATTTACTTCAGCTCTTTGCATATTTTTAATGGACTATTGTCTCTAAAGCTGAAACTTTTTAAGGTTAAATAAAATGTGTATGATTTTGTATAAGTATAATTTGTTTATATTTTATGTATGAATTTAAAAACTTAATTAATTTTTTTTTCCAATCTTAAGGCATCGAAATATCGATTAAAAAGAGACCTTAATGTTGAAAAATTAATTAAATTTATAAATTAAAATAAAACGGTCAATAAGCTAAATATATGGAAACTAATGGAAATAGTTTTAGGCAATTTTTGGTTCAAAGTCGATAAAATGAGTTCTGCTGAAAGCTTTGAATCGTGATTGCACTCAAATTATGGCTCTTTTTTTGAGTAATAATATAATAATAAAAATATATAATTCTATCATCCTGGCTTTACGAAGTACTATCTGTTGAATAGAGCGTTACTTAGAAAACGAAAAACCTCAACCATCTAAATTACTGTCATAACTTACAATCCAATCAATAATTCATATACATACTTTTTCTTGAATTGTGAAGAAATAAAAAATATCACTTTTGAAATGAGTAACAAATTTATGAAATTTCACACACATTAAAACAATATTCAGCCATGCACACACATATACGTACATGTTTATGAAAGTCCTTTTTGTCAAACACTTACAATCACCTTTGGGAAAGATCTATGATCCCTAAAGTCTTGTGTCATATGTTTTTCATATTTTTTAATTTTTTTTTTTTTTTTTTGATTTGGGCTTGTCTCGTTCTTTCTTAAGGATTTCAATAAGTAGTTTTCAGTCAATAATTTTTGGTTGTACATATAATATTTTTTTTGGCTGCAAGAAATCACATTGTGATTTTCATTTGAAAATTATGAATGTGCACTCTATTAAATTTGACATATTTATGAAGTGTTTCAATTTCTATACATCAATGTCCGTTGATGCACAAAAAGGATATAAGGAAATTTCAATTACTGGTTACCAGGCAGCTGCAGTTTATTTGTTACATCTTTTTCTTCTATTAGAAATATGTATGTATGATTTTTGATTGTTTGGTTTTAACATTATTTTGAAGTGAAATTGCTATGTAGAATTATAATTTCAAAACTAAAAATAAAGCAAATACAAAATTAATGACATGTAAGTTAATAAAGAAATCAAGGATCTATTGAGGAAGCGAAGGCGGAAAAGATGCAATAAAATATTAAAGATGAGCGCGAGTACTTCTCATGATGGACTAACGTGACCGCTTGATACACAGACTACCACTTCGCAGGTGTGAATTGGGCTGTCGGCAAAAGTCCGAAAGCACCCTCGCATATATCATCCATTCATTAATTTCAACATTTAAATTTCTTATGAAGAAAAAAAGGCACAAACGCCGTAAATTTCATTCTAAGCTTTAAACGTGTCTTCACACAATTTTTCTGATACACAAATTTGCTTTTGTTGTTGTTAGTGCTATTTTTTTTAAAACAAAATCCGTTTAACTAATTAGTTTAGACATAAAACAATATTGAGTGTTATTTTTATATTTTCCAATATAATATCATATTCCAAACACAAAAAGCAAAAGTCTAATTGTTGTTAACAACTACTGGCCGTTTGTAGTTTAGCATTCGTAAGCTTTTAACAAGACAATTATGGCTATAAATCATAAGGATCATGCCTGGCATTCTTTACCATATGTTGTGTGCCAATAGAAAACTAAAAGTTTTGAAGATGACAACGAGAGTTGTACTATTGCTCTTGCTGTTGTTGTAAATTGCGTGTAAAAGCGACATTTAAAGATGATGAAGAAAAAAGTTTTTTGTATAACAATTATGGCTTAATTATTTTTAAACTGGCTTTGAACGGCTACAACCAAACACGCACCGTAAGAAGAAAATAACTGATAACAAGTGATAAATTGGCGGCAATTGTATCTTGCCATTTTGCCACTTTAATACGCATACGGGTATGTTTGCACCGTTTGAGAAATGCTGTTTGTTCGGTCGCAAAGGAGTGTCTTTATTATAAATTGTTCTCTCTAAATTAATATTTGTTTAATTGCTTTGATTTTCTTTAGTTAAACAGTAATTCTTTATTGTATGATTTATGAAAAACCAAACCTAAAAATATTTGTGTAACAAATTCTATAGTAATTCAAAGAAAATAAAACCTACTCATGTTTTTCTGTTTGTAATACATCGACGCCTACTTTCCCTGCGAACTAAAACCATAAAGTTCAATTCAATTGCACTTAGTTGAAGATGACACATATTTTTGTTTAGATTGTGTAGAATAACTATGACTTAGATGAGAGACATTTTATTTTTAATGAAAATTTTTAGAATATTTCTTCGTTGGAGTTTTTTCTTAAATAAATACAGTCTTAATTATATAATTTAAAAGAATTTACAAAGGAAATGATTAATTTTAGGCATTTGCATTTAAGTAGTGTGATAAGGATTTTGTCATATCATATAAAATGATTTAAACATAAGCTTTTAAGATTGGGGTTAAAAATTTTAAACTTTGATGTCAGGAATGGAAAACATTTTTTTTATCCCAAGAGTAACCCAGTCAAAGCAGTTATTGCAACCAGTTATACTTAAAAAATTTCTAGGACTTCCCCATTAAAACATATTATGAAAAAATTGCATTTAAATTCAATTGTTGTGACCGTAGTGGGAAAAAAGCACTGGGTACTAAAAATAATGCTAAGAGGGCTTTCTCTGAACAAAACTAATGCAAAACTTTAAAACAAACAAAAAAGGGTTTTCAAAGAATGACAAGGATTCAATCATGAAGCATTCGCTGTGAATTTGAATGCGTATAAGTTAAAATTTAAATCATACTTATACGAAACTTCTTCAGGATAATTTCACATGCATATAAAAATACCCCGAGGATACTCATAAGTATACTTTAAGCATATAGAAATGGTGTATTTTATGTGAAGGATAACATTATCTACTGTTCAATTGCTTAATACGATCAAAAGCTAAAAGGGATTAAAGAAATAATATTTTAATAAGATTACAAAGCCAAGGCTATAATCACATTTTAAAACGACTTTCTGAAGCTTAAAAGCTATTTTCTTACAGTTAAAAAGCATCTGTATACTAAAGTACCTTTTCAGACAAATTTTTATTAGCAGGAACCATGAGTTTTTACCCCATTCCAATTCACAGTTTTATTTCTTTCCCTACAATTTCGTATTACGTGCACAATATTGTTCATATATTTATTCGTAAATATGTACAGTATTTCTTCAACACAAAATATTTTTAATTATGTAGAAATTTAAGCTTTTAATTGTTTAATTACTTTATTAAATTAGATTTTAACTTCCTTTTTTTTTGCTACATCCCGCAAACGACCTACACTAACCATTTTCATGATGCACACAACTTTTGAACTTCCTGTATTAACGATAATTTTTTTTCTTTTACAAACAAAATGAAAGCACATAAATGCATATGTATGTATTTAATTGGTATAAACATACTAAAATAACAATTGTTGTAAATTATAAAGAAAAAATCAAGTTATAAATTTATATAAAAAAAGAAACAATGAAAAGTATGTGATTAAACCCCACAATTGTAAATAGTTACTATTTAATGAAAACTTCCGCTTAAATTAATCATAAAAAATATTATAAAAATTTACCTCTTTTCAATTTGATATGAATTAACCTTCCTCCCGCACTCTTATTTTATGATTGTTAGTAAAAGGCAAGTGCTCTTGAAGGGTTGGGCCAAATGGCCGTACAAATAAATAAAATTTCCAAATACC
Organism: Germaria angustata; assembly: GCA_963681545.1. NCBI lineage: Eukaryota > Metazoa > Arthropoda > Insecta > Diptera > Tachinidae > Germaria > Germaria angustata. Next base: position 93,984,325 of record OY812999.1, on the reverse strand, counting down.
TTCTTTACACAGTTCTGGCACATTTTTTTTCAAAGTTATGCCTTTAAAAGGGCTTCTACTATTATATGCGCACATGTAATATTCATACTATTTATATGTATGCATATATATGTATATATTTATAATTTGATGAAAAATATTATATGTATTTTAAATATTTTTCCCTCTTACTTTTACATGTGCTTTGCATTTAAAATTATATATATTTTTTTAATTTTTGTTCTTCCTATATGTATGTGCTCTACTCATTTAATTGTTCGAGCATAACATGGCAATCATCATCAGCAACATCATAATCATCATCACAACTTTTGTGGTACAACAACGTCATTATCATGGTAGTGTTGTAAGCATGGGCTTACAATTCATTTGTGAACTTTTGCTATGCCCTTCACTACAAATGGAAAGGCTGTCTTTATTAGTGTGTCATGGCGTTTGTATTATTGCCAATATACGAGAATGTAGTTGAGCTTCCATAAATGGAACTTCCATAACTTTAACTGCTTTGGGAAAAGTAAATAATATTACTATAAAATAACTTTAAAGTCTCCGTAAACCGATATTTTTTTAATAATTTGATTTATGTCAAAAAGCTTTTTTTCTTGATTTGATAATTGGCACTTTCAAGAATTTTTTTTTAACTGGGCTTGTCAAATGAAAACCTTTATTGTAAGACATCTCCCTTCCCAAAAGCATTTATAGTCATGTGTGCTCCAAGGCTATTTGTAAGTCTGCAAAACTTCAGAGTCTTCCTAATGATTTTTTTTAGCAATATATAGATAAAAATATGGTTAATGTTGCAAGTCTACCCTTAAAAATCCACCCTAGAATCAAGCTCAACTAGGAAGTTTTCAGATTACTTTAAACAAACAATTTGTCTGAAATTTTGTGAGAACGATTTAAATTTTTATCAACTAATTTTAGCAAGTAAATAAATATATAAATAAATAAATAAAATAAATTGAGTTTTCTTATGGTACAGGCCATGAATAATGACAATAATAACGTTTTATTTTCTAGAAAAGTGTAACATTTTTTCTCCGAACTTTCAAGGAAAAAACATTCAAATCTTTAAAGATGTTGAATCTTCCAATTAGAACCATTTCCTTTTATTTTAATTGAAAAAAAAAAATTATTATACCTTTTTCAAAAATGAAAACGTAATTAATTATTTATTCCCGACTAAATTTCTTTTACACAAAAGTTTATGCTTAATTGAAGTGTATAAAAATTTCGGTACAGCCGTCTTTCTTTTAATTTACATATATTTTTCCAATACTTCACTTGTTGTAATTTAAATATATACATGGTGTAGTGCTTTGTTATTTTTTTATTAAAAAAAAATTGCAATTGGAAAAAAGAGACTCAAAGAATTTTTGTGTGCTGTGAGGTATAGTTTAGTTGAAATTTTTATGTAGATTTTTATTTTATTTTGTATTTATTTTACCGGCCTTATAAGGGGGCAACAAGTGCCACTTTTCTTTAAAGAGCTTTGTTTTGCTTATATTTGGAAAAGGATTTTCAGCCCCTTTGGCTGTAAGCGGAAGTTGAAATGTTGGTAGCAAAAAAAATTTATATATGTACATGTGTGTATGTGTAGAAAATATAAAATAAAATATGTAATGAATTTGGGCTTTAAAAATATTTTATTAAGTAATTGAAATTCTCTGAAAGTTTACTTTAATTTTAACACTTTTTGCGTAAAGCCAGGAGGCAAAAACAATATTTAATATTCAAATAACTTGGAATTAATTATTAATTAAAAGATTGTTAATTATAAAGCAAGCTTTTTTAATATTTTATTTACATTTCAGGGTCTTTTTGATTTTTCTTCAATAGCCAAGCTCTGTTTTTAGCTTTTAAGATCTAAGCTACTGCTCTTTAAGTTATATATTTTAAATAATAAGACTTACATATATAAAAAGTAAAAAGCTTTTAAGCTCTTTTGTATAAGATTTAACGTTTTTTTTTAATTTGTAGATTTGCCAAGATTTTACTCAAACTCAGGTCTATAGCGGTTGGCGATTTTCGACTTTGACTTAGACAGTTCGTACTAAATTAAACACAGAATGCAACATTTTGCATACGAAATTCGTCAACCTCAATGATTTGCACTATTTAAACTTCCAACGAAATCATAAACAAGGTCCAATACTGCTTAAATATACAACTTTTCAAAAAGCTCTAATAATATAACTTTTTGTTTTTAAAGCTTAAAACCTTAATATAAACAATCGAAAGCTTAATAATGCTAGATAAAGCTATAATAACTTATTTGATTACAAAATTACGAAATTGAAAAAATGGGCATGGCGTATTTTGCGTGAATTAAAAATTTTTATCAAGTTTGACGTTGGACGGTTTTGGACTTGGGTGTTAATCTTAACCCATTCACGATAGTTTTTTATCCAGAAACCAAGGTTCAATATATGTTTCATATACGTTTATGTTTATGTATTAAATTTTTTCGGTTTGGAGCAAGTTCCAAATTTTTATTTTTTGCTTGCGCCATACGCGCCGACGTACTTCGTGATGTTACAATATACTTACAACTAAGAATTTTTACAAAATTAAATTAAAATATATTAATTTTTAGCAAATTTCTAATGTGATTTACAGCGCACAGTGGCTGAAAATCGTTTTTCATTGGCCAAAAGTCAAATTTTTTTTTGTCACCGATTTTTAAAATTTTTACGCCATTTTGGAGCTAATATATCCATATTAAGGTAGCCAAAAAATTAGGTTAAACTATTGATAATTGTGGGCGTGGCATGCTGTCAAACTCAACTGTTTTTTGTTATTTCAGTAAAAGGTGTTTTTTTTATCAGTTTTTTGTCAAAAATAAATGGTCACTACTCGCAAGCTATCATCGATAATGGCCTGCGGTCTTTTTTATAATATTGGTAGGATTATAGTCTTTAGTTGTTGTAAGTGGTTACCGCTCTAGCGTTTAATATTAGAGGTGTTATGAAATATTTATGAAACTACTATATTTTTCTAAAATTTAAACTTTAGTGGAATAGAACTTCTAGGGAACAAAAGGGAACAAGAAACGTATACCACCCGAAGAAAGGCGAAGGTGTCTTCTTTCACCCCATATATACTTTTGCACCCGCCACGACCCGCCGGTAGAACACTTTTTTAATTTTAATGAAATTACTCCAAAAAAAATCAAATTACTCTAATATAAACAGCCCTATAATTACTCGTATACAATAGTGTATTAAATTTTCACTTTTTTGCCTGAAGGTTTATGTTTTTTACTTTAGACTACCTAAAACTAAAATAATTAAATATAATACCTGCGAAAGGGTTTTATGGCTTTGTTTTGATCAGCAAAAAATCAGTAATAAAAATATCACAATAGGTTCTACAGTAAACATATGATCTCTTTCTAATATAACTGTTAGGGTCAGCCAAAGTCATAAACAATTTTATAATAATAATCGCGACATTAAACGACTAAAGATAAAAAGAACCCCATATTGGCGAGATACTAATTAGTTTTACCTGATATTAAGGTCTGGATAACACGTGCAGTTTTGTTCAATTTAAGTACTACCTGCTATGAAATTGAAGATCAATGTGTGAATAACATGTATCTAAAAATATATAAAACTACGGATTCAATAAGGGATTACACAATAAGTTAATCCTTTACGTGTACGTACGTATATTTGCAAGTGATAAATCATAACAGACTCAAATAAAAATATTCAGAAAAATATGGAGAGCTTCGGTTATAAAGAACTGGCCGAACAGTATTTTAGAAATAAAAACCAGGAAGATGTTCTTACTTACGTTAAAATAAAATTAAGCTTAAATTCGTGTAGCACCGAAATACAAGAGCAATTATCTAATTTTGTAAAAGTACTAAAAAAACGCTACAAAGAAGTTAGCTACAGTAAACAAAAGTTTTATATAAAAAGTGAAAAGTGTTTAGAAGTGGTCGCTGCAGAAACAGCAAAGCAAGATAAGGTTGGAAGACCACGCAAATCATTGGACAACTGCAGCGATAAATCTAAGAGGCGGAAACTTAAAGATGTTAACGATGCAATTGGTTGTACAAATATAAAAGAATCTTTCCTACATCAATTACGATCACAGAACCAATTAACAAAAGTGGATATCATTGAAAAAGTTATTAAAGCTAGTCCAGTGAGAACAAAACGAATTCTTAAAAGTATACCAACTGCGAGCGATGCAAAACAGTGCGCAAATGAGGAGGCATTAGCCTTATTTCTGGATTTGAATTTAACAAAACAGCAATATATTAAGCTCAGATTGCGTGCGATTGAAATGGCTCAAATATCTATCCAGCATATCATCACATAACTGCTACTAAAATGGACTGTTTTCCATCAAAGGATACAATTACAATCATACCAATTTCGACAGAGGTACAAATACAATCTCTACTTGATCACACAGCCGAACGCTTGCTACAATCAATACCAGGAAATGCGTTAAAGAAATATGGAAACACAAAGCTAATTCTTTTTTGCAAGTGGGGATGTGATGGTTCTTCGGGACATAACCAATACAAACAAGTTGTATGTGAAAATATTTCGGACTCGGATATGTTCATGGTATCAATTGTACCATTGCGATTGAAAAAGATTTTGGAAGATTCAGAGCCTTCGACTAGTACAATGCAAACAATGGATATTTGGAAAAATGAGACACCATCTTCTACGAAATACTGCAGGCCAATCAAATTTGAATTCAAAGAAGAAACTCGTGATGCCATTAACAAAGAAATTAGTGATATCAAGGCCCAAATTGCAACACTACCATTAGCCATTACAATTACAGTTAGATGGGCAGCAAATTGAAGTAAGCTACCAATTAGTCCTTACAATGATAAATGGAAATGTAGGTCAGGCTTTGACTAACACGAAGGCTGCATCCAGCTGCATTATATGCCAAGCAGCATAAACCCAATTAAACCAAGTTCCGACAAAATCATTAGATAATACCGATGCATATGAATTTGGATTATCACCACTACATGCAAGAATACGACTTATGGAACATATACTAAAAATCAATTATGATTTATATTTCGGGTCTTCAGGATCCATAAGAAACAATAAAACCAACAAAGAGTTAAGAAGTTCAAAAAAGAAACATGTTCAAGATGAATATCGCAAAATTGGATTGATTATAGATCAGCCAAAACAAGGGTCAGGCAATACAAATAATGGCAATACCGCACGAAGATTCTTTTCAGATCCAGAAACAGCATCTGAAAGAACAGGAGTGGATTTAAACCTTGTTTCCAGTTAATTTTAAAATTTTTTTTGAGTGTAAAATTTTTTTTGTGTAAAAAATTTTTTTCAGTGTAAAAAATTTTTTTGAGTGTAACATTAAAAAAATTCCATTATCACAAAAAATAATTATAATTATTATTAAGATCAAAATATAAAATTTTTTAATATGCAAATAAAAAAAATAAACCCATATTTCACTCCAAAAGTTAAAAAAAAATCAAAAGTTCAACTTTGACCTAGAAGTCCTTAAGAAGTACTCAATCAATTTCAATGTAATTAAAACTGAGTCAAGCTGAATTAAATATCTATCCATTAAAAAAAGAATTACTTCAATATTTTGATCGGTTCAAAAGTTACAGAATTTTGGCCAATGAAAAACGTTTTTCAGCCACTGTGCAGCGTTCCCAAGTCCCTTGGTCGTGAATGGGTTAAAATACATCGTATATGTGTGTTATTAAAACCGAAAGTTGCAACCAATTAAGTACAAATGTTTACAAAGAGTTAATAATAAAAGAATAGCAAAAAATTGCCTCCAAAAAAGTCATGTATATGTAGAGTTAGTGACCCGGAAGTAATGCAAATGCCAATCATTTTAGCACGAAGCTATTTGATTAGTATCGTAACAAAGAAAATAATTTTATAATAAATTACGTTAAGCTTTTTGCCACTGTCTAGACAGGGTGAAACCTTTATAAGCTCTAGTTTGTTTTTACGTATGTAAAAGTTAAAGTCTCAATAATAAATTAAGGAAAAGTGATGTTTTCAGTTAAAATTTAAGAAATCAGATTTTTTAATAAAAAGCACATATTTTCAAAAACTAGAACAGCATTGCACACATACATGTGAAATTAGTTCAAATTCTTAATAAAGATTTTGTTAAATTAACTTTTTAAGAACATGAAAAAATGCTGATTGACACTTTGGAAGTAATGAAAATGTTCTTCCTTGAGAATGACTTAAGTTTTTATTTCACTTGGAAGACAGCATTTTTATTTATTTCATATAATTCAGAGAGAATCTGAAGCAACCAACTGTCAGCATAAAATAACATTACAGAGCTGGTAATTTGTGTTCGTTCAAATATTTATATATTGCATATTTATATATTGTTTTTGTGTTCAATATGCATATGTATTTATATACTCGAATGAATTAAAATGATTTGAAAATCGTATTCATGCATACATACTGTGTTTTTATTTTTTATACTATATATTATTATTATTATTTTTTTTTTAGTTTATGAGAGATAATTTTTATCTTATCATTTTCTTTGTTTTTCTTTATTTTATTTTATCAGTAACAACAGGATTTAGTGTTTTTATTTTTTTATCAGACAATGATTTCTGTTTTTGCGTTGTTTCTTTTTTCGCAAAGAGTGCCATATAGTCATTGGCGTGGAAAGGCCGTTGTGGGTGTGCAATGCTCAACCCAGAAAGGATGGTACCTCCACCAGAGTTTCCAAGCTTCGCATTATTTTATTATGTTGTCTGTAATTTTAAATAAAACATTCAGTCTTGTACCTGCCTCAAAAAAAATATTTGTAGCACTGTTAATGCCAATATGTGCTCGTATACTCTACCTACGACCTCACGAATTTTCAATGTTCAACAGTTGTCTTATCATTAGTATTAAAGGACGCATATGAATATGAAACTTTCACATTTCTTTGTTAATTGATAACCATTATTAACAAATTATTTCATTAAATATATATTTCATACCATGACTTCATTTTAATATCTTTTTTTAAATACCCCTAAATGGAAAATATATATTTGTAAAAAGTAGAAGAATTTCTAAAGGACATTTAAAAATCTTCTGTTTTATCAAAATAATTTTTTGTAATTTATTTTAGTTGTCAATAGTTATTAAAATAATTATTAATATACATGTAAAAACTTATTTGTCTATTATTTGAACATACGAGTATTTTTATATTATTCTTAATCCGGTAATACTTTTAACTAATTTCTTTTAATTGTCAATGAAGTTCATAAAACCTCTACCACAAAAGGGTCACTAAGAATTGTACTAAAATAAGCTGAGCCAGCAGCCAATTAGCCTGACCTGTAGCCTCATTTTAGACTACATTTATTGAATATTAAATCAGAAATATTTTAAATTTTGTTTTGCAAATATTTTCCATAAATACGAAATTTAATTAAAAAAATGCAAAACAACATACAAAAAATCATTATTTTAAAATAATGCAAATGTTTTAATTAAGAGAAATAAATATTGCAAATTCTGGTATGGATTAAATAGGCGAACACTTTTAAGATTTTTATATAAATTATCACGCTCTCCATCCCACCAGTTAACGCCCAATGTTTCAGTAAATTTATTATACGTAGCATGACACAAAGTTTAAACGTTTAATTATAAAGTACTGTTGGCAGAAGTTTTGACACCAGGCCTACTAACATTTTTATTATTGTTTTGCTGGCTCTTGTCCTACGCTGCCCAGCAGGAGTAGTCCTTAAGCAATATAAGAAAAAATAAATACAATTAATGATTAAATAATGATGTTGCTGAAAAAGATAGCAATAGCACTTTAAATTTTAATTAGAAAATTTACTAAATCATTAAGAGTAATCAAAATCTTAAAAGAAAACAACTCAAAAAGATTAATGATGCTATGGAAAGCGTTATAAAAATGCCATTAAAATTTAGCACCTTTTCTCAAATATAAATAAAATTAGTTTTATTTAAATTGATATTATTTTTATTTAACACCTGCTTTTCTTTTTGAGTCATAATTATCATCTTGCTTTTTTGTTTCTGCTATGGCACGCTCTGACCATGAAATTTTTTTTTTTTTTAAATAATAAATTTTGTTGTATCAAGAAACGTGTAAATCTTTACGAAACTATAAAAAACCCACTCTATTTATATGATTTATATTATTTTTTATTTTTGACTCATAAAAAACAAAAAAAAAAAAAAAATTATAAAACTTTTGGCACTAATTAAAATGATTATTTTTAGAAAAATTTCAAAGAAATAAATGTTAACACAAATAAAGCCCCAAAACATTAATACCGAAGCAGGTGCAAAGAAGTATTCTATACGCATGCGCACATACAAACAGCCATTGATATCGTATTGCATTGGATTAGCACACGAATGTGTATATGGAACGATAACAACGAAAAGTGTAGAGTCCACTGTGAGCGTTTGAAATTTAAAATAAAAAATATATTTTTTGAGCTTTTTAGCAAAATTTCTTTATTTTTAATTTTATTCCATTATATTTTCAATTTCCAATATTTATCCACTAATCTGCATGGCATCGTCAGAAAAATCATGCCCATTTTATAAATTTAGCTAAAAAGGTCCCAGTAATTTTCAATATGTATATCCTAATATATGAAACTTACAAAAAAGCACAATGTAGCTGCTACATTTGTATAATGCATTACACAGGACTCTTATCTATAATTCTTGAATTTGGGTTAATCCTCTCTTAAACAATTTAAAGTGGCATTTTTACTATAATGTAAATTAAAAAAAAGCTTCATGAATGCTTTTATAATTATAAAATAATCACTAGTATTTAGTATTAGTAAAGCTCTTCACTCCGAAAACAAGCAATTTAAAAGCGCTAAGGATTTTTTCAATTGAGAAAAAAATTTTCGTTAATAGTTTGAAAATTTTAAAAAGCTTTTATGAAATCTACTTATCATGATCAGAATAATGAAAATTATTTATGATAAAATCAGTATAAAAACATTTTAAAGGCTGTTCCACTATTTTTAATATTAAGCTTTATGAAAAACTTTTTGCAAATATCTAGCCATTAGAATAATAGATTAAAAGCAAAATCCGGTACAGTTTAAGAAGTTAAGCTTATTTGTTTAATTTATTCGAAAAGATTTAAAACTTTTCATTCTAAAATCTCTAACTTGTTTTTACACAATTGAGGAAAAAGCTTATAATAAAAATAATAAAATTTATTTCCACACGACATCAGGATGATATTATGTTTAAAGCTTTGCAAAATGTTTTTCTTTAATAAGTTTTTTTTTAAATCATTTCACTATTAAATTTTAATTATAAAATATGTATTCTTAAATTTCATATCATTTGCTGGTCGTTTTTGAATTTTTTACGTCATGTTAAAAGCTTAAAATGTTTTTTTTAATTTAGATTGCTTTTTCATAAACGACCTTTATTTTTTAATGCAATATATAAATTAGAAATTATTGTTGCTGTTATTTAATATATAAACAGAATAATATTGTTTTGTATTTTTTTTTTTTTTGTATTGTATTCCAAAGAGCTTTCAAGCTTCTTCCTAAGAGTTCAATTTATTTTTTATACATAAATTTTGCTTTTAATCTAGGCTACAACATGGTTGGATTTTTTTTTTTTAATATGTTTGTACTTTTTTCATATTCAGTAATAATTTAAACACATTAGCAAATATAATGAACAAAAAAATATACATTTCCAAAGATTTGTCAAAAGTTTGACAAAATTACTTTTTTTTTTAGAAAATTAAAGCTTTTTCCCTCTGAGCTACCACTTTCAACTTAAAGGTTTATTTGACAGAATTTATTCGAAGTAAAAGTTACAAAAGACATGAATGTCAACATCTGGTTTAGAAAATATTAAAAAAAAATTTTGCTACATTTCTTAAGAACTTTAAAAGCATTAAAAAATGTTAGTAATAAGACTTGTTTTGCAATACAAAAAATAGTTTTGAGCAGCTTTTAATGTCTGCAGAAAAAGTTACTGATAAGCGGGCAATAAAAATATTTAACTATATTTACGAAATATGTATTTTAACATTTATTTAAGTTTTATAATTAACTTAAAAGACTTTTTTTATATTTCTTAAAGCTAATTTTAAATTGCCGGTAATGCTTTTTATAATTAATATTTTCTTCTTTATTTTTCCATTTATTTTAAGCTCATTGTTTAATTTTTCTCACCATAAATTTTTAATAGCATTTTATACACTATTTTCATGGATTTAAGTTTTATTTTATTTTATTCATTAAATTTTTCACACTTTTGCGGAAGACTAAGAAATCTTGTTCAAGTGTGAAGATTTTAAGACATAAGCGAAAAAATACTAAAATAAACTACTAGTGTCAACATTATATAGCCTGCCCCTTATTAAGCCCGCATTTATTTATTTATTTTTTGTTTTTTACACAAGAGCTCTTGAACTGCTAAATCAAGTGTGAAGAAAAGAAAAACATTGTTTTTTTCTAAATTAAATAAAGATTTGTTTAGAGAAGTTGTTACAAAAGTAAAAGTCCTTTAATGACCCCCATAAAAGTTACTTGTCAAATGTAATTTTTAAGTCATTAACGAACTAGAAATTTATGGCTATAGTCAGAAGAATTATTTTAAGAGAGCTTGAGAATTTATTCTTTATATAAAAAAAACATAATTTTCAAGCCATATTACTTAAAAATCTTTTAAACAAGTCGGTTTATTCAAACAATGTGTTACATTTACTTTATAGCAATAGATTGGAAATGAGTAAATGAAAATTTAATTTATTTCTGAGGTAATGTGCTTCAAATAAACCTTTTAGATAAAAAAACTTTAGCTTTTTCAGCAATCATTTCGACTAATTAAGTAAGTGCTAAAAGCAGACCTTTAGTTCATGGCTTAATTAAACAATCATTTTTTTTTAAGTCTTTTTTTTATCAGGTGAGCGGTGCACGCCTTTCATTTTTTATTTTCAAATAACAAAAATCAATAAAAAGTCAATAATGATTTTATACTGACTTTTTCTTTTGCTTAATTGTAATAAAATGCCTTTTTTGCAGAGCTTCTCAATTTAATTTTGTTCAAAGTGGGGTACTATTTTCAGAGACTGTTACTTTTTTTCTTTAAACTAAAGCCTTTATGACCATAATAACGTTTAAGGCTTTTTTCAGAAACAATGCATTTAAAAATTTTGTTATAATTAGTTTTATCTTATAATTATTGTGTTTGTATTATGGGTAAATAATATTTAATTTTAATTTTGTTAATTAGTTAAAGTAAAATATCGAAAGTAAAATTTTGCCATGTCATTTTTATAAAATTTCTATTTATTTTTTTTATATTTAAAGTGAAACACGTGGTGAAATTGCGTTTAATTATTAGGGAAACAATAAAATTTTATATTATAAAATGTAATTAATGTTTAGAAATGACTATTAAATGATATTTAAGAGTTCTCTCCTTTTTTATGAAAGAAATGCTTTTAAAGGATCATTGAGAAATAAGCTACTTAAGCCATTTTAAATGAACTCTACTTTGGAAGAATGAAAAAGTCTAACGCATGTATTTTGATAAGTTTCTAAAAGTTAAAAGTTCTTTCTACACTAAACCATTCAAGAGAACAAAGTTTATAAATAGCAAAAAACAAATTTCAGATCATAATGTCATAAGCTCTATAAATAAGACTGTATATATATACATACATCGAAAGGCTTGCTGTCAGTTTTTTGTCGCGAAAAAAGGAAAATCATAAGTTATTGCAACATCTCCTCACATTAGATGCTTCTTTTAGTTTTGCTTAGTAAGTTTTAAATTACTTTCAACAAACAATGGAGAATAAAGTACCTTTTTAAATTTCCCAGGAGCTTATTATGACAAGAGGCTTTACGTAAATAAATGATTCAATAATTAGAAGCTGCTTTTAATTTGATTTCTGAAACTTTTTCTGTTCAACAAAAGTTAGGGAATAATACCTATTATATATAAATATCATTAATAATTTATCACAACTGTATAAAAAAATTTCATACATACTTTAGATTTAATAAACTTTCTATAAAATTTGGTTAAATATTATGAACTTCTAATATAAATTTCTTAAGCTTAAAATTTTTCCACTAAATATTTTATTCTTTCTCAGCAAAAGCTTGAACCAATTTCTGCTCAATTTCAGTACTATCTTCAGAACAGAGACCATTATTACTCTAATAGAAAGAAGCGAATAAAATTTTTTTCAGCTTAAGGATTACGAAACTTTAATTAAATATTGTCATGCATTAAAACTTCAGTTTTACTACCTTTTTATTCAAAGTTTAAAGTTTTGCAAAAAAACTTTATTAGAACTTGATAATTAAAGAATTTTATCTATATCAGAATAATTTATGAGTATTTAATAAAAAAAATTCAAATATCACTGCTGATTTCAATATTTTTCTTAGTCTTATTAAAGTTTGCAATTTCAGTTAATTTTAAAAGCTTTTTATATTTCAGTAGGTATTCAAATATTTAAGACCTAAAGTAATAAAATGAAACTATTCTTATGAAGAATCACGTATACAACTACTTTAAAGTTTTATTTAAACAAATAAATATACATACATAAATATACTAGTAATTCTATTAAGAGTGTAAACTTTTTGATGACCCCATGCCCGAACGTATAAATTTGTCAATTAAATTTTTTGTTTTTTTTTTTTGTTGGTATTTATGAATATTTTCTAATTTATTTTTTTTATCGCCAAGAGAAATATCTAAAACGACGGACACATATATTTATCAAATGCACAAATGTTACTTTGCAGACAATTGGATTTTTTTGTCGTTGTTGAAAATAATAACTCGACATCACGCTTGAAATGCCTAACAAATGTTGCTGCAGTGGTTTATGATATATGAAGAGGAATGAAGTGACGCTTTTTGCATTTTAAATGAAATTATTATTGTGGGAATGCTGGAGAAATAAAAAGTTAAATGAATACGGGAAATATCACAAACATTACTTGCAACAAGAGCAATAACTTATTATGAAATATTAGAGAAGGCAAGCGTAATTGGTGCATAAGCTAAAGCTGTACATAGATAACAGCTTTAAGCTTTAAAGTAATTGATATCAATAACGGTTTAGCATAAGCTTTAGTTTTTAACTTATAAGTAACTAAAGCTTTAAACTTTTTTTTCAAACAAAATGCAGTATCGTTTAGAATTAATTTTAATCTTATTCAAACACTTGAGTGCAGGCATTAAGTTTTAAGCCAAAATGATCAGCGGATATAAAAATCAAATGCAAAGTCTAAAGGTTTTATTAAATTTAAATGCTCTGATATTTCATATACGTGAATACGTTAAACAAGTTTAATAAACCAAAAATTATTACCATATTCCACTTTTCTGCAAATATTTCTTGTCTTCTATTCTAGTTCCAGTCACTGCGCAGTTCTCTTATCTTTTTGACTTTTTTTCAAAATCAACATTTATTGACTTTATTATTAAATGTATGCACATTAGGTTGTCCCAAAAAAAATTTTTTTTGGGGATCAAGCATAATTTGAAAGCTTATGGGTTGAAGTATTTTTGAGATTTTTTCAGATTTTTCGGAAAAGGTTTGGAGGTCGCTCAAGTCGAATGTTTCCCAAAAATCGGGTTTGACGGCCGTTTTTCTCAGTTTTCTTTATAACTTTGTCAAAAACCACAATTTTTCACTTTTGAGAACACAATTTAAAAGAAAAATCGCCAAGCTTTATTTTTGTGTGCAAAAACCACAACCTTTTGAAATGCATTTGTTTATTTAGGCACCCTACATTACAATTTTTCGTAATTTTTCCATAAATTTTGTAAATAACGCTTTATAACTTTTAAAATTTCTATAAAAATTAAAAAAACTAAAAATGCAGTTTGAAAGATAAATTCATTCTAAATAATTTAGAGAAAAGCTTTTTGAATTTGCTTTTACCGTTCCTGAGTTATACCCGTTTGTAGCTTTGTACTCAGTTTATAATATTATTATAAACTGTTTCCCAGTTACTACTCATAACCAACACAGAAATAAAAATCAAATCTTTTGTTTTGGTTTATTCAAAATTCATTTATTGGGATTCCTACGATGTAGTTCAATGCCCTGCAATAAATTCTGAAAATCTGTTTCAGAGGTTGTGGCATTAATGTAGGTGTTAGCCAAAGCCACACCTCGTTCTGCCACATCATTTACCACTTGTAAATTTTTAACTTTGTTTTTTGAATCTTGAAATGACTTGTTGGCTTTCCAATTTTCTGGATCTGTTTTTAAAAAATCAGTTGAAATATTGCAAGCATGAAAAAAATAAGACTGGCTTTGGAAATGAATCCCTCAATTTCCTTGTTTTTAAGGTTGTCTTCTACTAAAATTGCGTTTACTTCTTCATTATCGCTACATGGCGTATGTAGATTTTTTACCATTAAATGCAAAGTTTTGCTGTCAATACGTTCATCAAAGAAAGCCAATGCAGCTAGTTTTGGGGTTAAGTACCACTGATGACCTAGAAAAGTTTTTAACGTGGCGCATGCAACTTCTTCATTAATAATTTTGTAGTTATCCAACTGCTTTAATAGATTAAGATCATTGAGAGGAGCGTATCGAGGGCATTGGCAGAGGTACCAATGTTTAATATATACTCTTAAAATAAATGAACTAAATTCAAGCAAGGCATCAATTTTTAATTTGTCTATGTAAGATTGGAGCTGATTTCGAAAAATGCATATTTTTAAAGAATATATAATTTTCATCATCCAGCGAGCCCGATTAATAGCTCCTGGAGCTTTTACCGTTGCATAGGGCTTAGATGTATCACCCAAAAAGATTAGGCTCAGATGAAGCAATTCTTTATAGTCTTCTCTTGGTTGCATCTGTTCAAGCTGGTCTTTAATAAAATTGCTCAAATCTTCGCGTATTGGTGCTGGGATAATTTTTTTAACAATTTTGTGATTTATACAGTCGGAAAACTTGGACTTGTCAATAGACTCCCACCTTTGCTGAAGTGTGATAAAAATTTTTATTTGTGGTGATGTAGTCTGTTCTTCAATATTCAGCGCCTTAAAAGCTGATCCAGCTACAAGCTCCAACATATGGTGGCGGCATGCCAAAAATATGAGGTCTTTTTTTAGTTTTTGACGAAGTAAAGCGCATGCACCGATTCGGCGTCCAGTATTGGAGCTAGTTGTATCTGCAGATATAAATTGGATATACTGAGTTAGATTCCAGGCTTCTAGCATTTCAAACACAGCATCGGCTTGATCTTTTCCCCTTCCCGACAAAAGTGGTACTACTCCCAGAAGCTTGGGGTCTGAACTTCCGGTTACACTGATAGAGAGACGATCAGTTTTTTTCTTTTTATTCTTTAAGTCGGGCATTATTTTTCCATCCCAATGCACGGTTATGAAATTTGAGCCCTCAAACGATTTTCTAATGGAATCTGCAACAATCTGTCGCTGTTTTATACGTACCCTCCAAATTGAACTCTTTGAGCATGCAAATTTTGCGATGTTTTGAGCAGAATGTGAGCAGGAATTTACTATAAGCGAAGCTTTACGGCAACTAATTCCGGTTCTATCAAGACTTGCACAAACCTGATGCATTTTTGAGGAATTAGGAACTTCTGTATGGACCAATTTTTTTGTTGGTTCATAGATTGAATCATCCGAGTCATCACTAGAAACACTACAGTTAACCTCTCTTTCCAAAAATTTCGATTTGGTTTTGCGAACTCTGTTTGATCGCTTAGATCTTCTGAAATGCTGAGCTTCTTTTTTGAATAAGCTCTTCATGTCGTCCAAGAAATTCCCTCGTTTCTTTATCTCGATTTCGGTTTTTCTAAATTTATTCTTACTTAGAATTACCCACTTCGAGTGCAATTTTACGATTTCACGAGCAATGTTACAGACCTCCTGATTTGTTTTCCATAAATCTTTAAAATTTTTTGCTATTATTCTGGCGCTCTTTTGGATGGAATATTTTTCTATTAAATGTAATTTAAAAAATCTTTGCAGTATTTGCATTTTCGTCGGCAATTGGCCGAGATGAAGGGCATCTATCGTTTTTCCCACAAGCCACACACTTCTTGTTTTCACTAAATGCATATCTGTTTTTAAATAAAATTACACATTTTTTGGTCTACCCAATATTAAGAAAGACTTACCGATACAATAAAGTAACAGTTTTGTAAGATATTTGAAAATAAATTCGCGATTTGTTGAAATTTTCAGTATTCAAAGCAAACGAAAACTTTTATATACACAAAGCAAATTTTTTATGTAATTTATCGGCCAACTGATTACTATGGGTCCCAAAAAATTTGAAATTTGAAAATTTCAAAGTTCAATATTTACAAGTGGTAAATGATGTAGCAGAACGAGGTGTGGCTTTGGTCAATACTTACATCAATGCTACAGCTTCTGAAACAGATTTTCTGAATTTATTGATTTTTTTAATAAATCAAAACAAAAGATTTGATTTTTATTTGTGTGTTGGTTATGAGTAGTAACTGAGAAACAGTTTATAATAATATTATAAACTGAGTACAAAGCTACAAACGGGTATAACTCAGGAACGGTAAAAGCAAATTCAAAAAGCTTTTCTCTAAATTATTTAGAATGAATTTATCTTTCAAACTGCATTTTTAGTTTTTTTAATTTTTATAGAAATTTTAAAATAAACAAATGCATTTCAAAAGGTTGTGGTTTTTGCACACAAAAATAAAGCTTGGTGATTTTTCGTTTAAATTGTGTTCTCAAAAGTGAAAAATTGTGGTTTTTGACAAAGTTATGAAGAAAACTGAGAAAAACGGCCGTCAAACCCGATTTTTGGGAAATATTCGACTTGAGCGACCTCCAAACCTTTTCCGAAAAATCTGAAAAAAATCTCAAAAATACTTCAACCCATAAGCTTTCAAATTATGCTTGATCATCTATGAAAATCGCAAAAAAAAATTTGTTTGGGACAGCCTAATGCACATACATATATTTAGCCAATAAACAATAATCATCAGCTTTAAATATCTGCAATGAAATGCGTTTCCTTCAAGACTAAAACAATATGGCTCTGGTCTTTAAAGACATTTGTTCTAATTTTTTCTTTTTAATTTGAATGAATATTTATAATTTTGAAATTAATTATAGCAATCGATTATACACAAAGTAAGAAAAGTTTATTAAAATTATAATAAATAATGCTAAGATGCATGAAAAATATTGATTATTAGCAGGAACTTTGATCCAGCAGCACGAGATAATTTTAACAATATCAGGTGCGCCTCAAAGTGAAAAGGGGACTTGATTTCAATTACGTCAAATCAAAGCAAGTGATTATTGATTACTCTCGTTATCTAACGAACTTGTTGAAAAATTAACTTTGCGTGTAGGTGCCACTGTGAAAAATGGAAATTGGTTATTGAACAAAACAGTGTTGCAGTGTTCAAAGATGTGAACGTCCAAAGAAGACTTTGTTCAAAAGTTTTCTTTCGAAATAATTATAATAAAATCAAATTTTCAAAAATTGTATTTTTATTAATAGTGTATTTTAAGTTTTAGTTTATTTAAGTAACAATGCTAGTTTGTTTTTTAAATCTTATTTTCTGACTAAAAATTTTTTATTATATTTGGGGATCCATAAGGTATGCCATCAGTCATATCAGCCTATTTGTGGAAACCCCGAATTGTTTTAATTTTTCTTAACAGCAAACACTCTACCTCACCTGATTTCCTCTTTTCCCGATCGGGAACGACTAGAGATTTGGCACGTTTGACACGTAATGAACGTCGGCGTATGCTGCGTAAAAAAGCTTCGGGCATGCGAGAAAAACGTTGTGGCGTATCAGGAGCTTTTGTGCGCTCTGGTAAAAAGAAATTCTTGACAGCCAACATGATAAATTTATTTTATTTTATATAAGTATTTTAAACGTTAATAACGAATTACAGTACCGATTGCACATTAAGCATTTGTTATATTTCAAAGTATATTATTTTTTATATAAATTTCAAAACATTTTCTTTATTTTATTATTATATTAAACTTTGCCATTTGAAAAATTTCTATTTTTATGGTTTTTCTTTTTCTTTTTTAATTTAATTTTAAGTTAAATTTTTGTTTTCACACATGACATTCATTTTGACGATTATATTTAGTATATTTTGCATTCAAATTATATTATTTGTATTTTGGCTAATTATTTCTGTTTTTATGTTCATGACTAATTCGACATTATGAAATACATAGCAACTTATCTTGTTCGACATCTTGTTTGTTTGAATAATTTTTAAATGTATAATTTAAAAAATTTGCTAACTTTTAAGTTATAGGTATTAATGAAACTTTTACTTTTTTAGTTTGAGATGACATAATCTTCTAACATTTTGATAATTTTTTGTTAATTCGTGTTGTTGTTGCAACTTTTTACGACTTTCTTAATTAATGATTTTTATCTTAAAACCTTGTTTTAATTTTAAACCTTCACTTTTTGGTAGCATTTCAGGTTTTTACACGTGTATGTACCTTTATTATAAGCAGCTAATTAGTTATTTTACTTTTAAAGTATTCACGTAAATTTTCCAAACGCACTTGATACCAGAAAAACGCAACAATATTTGAATAAATCCGACACACAATGCACGCGCAGATCCACCAAAAACCATTCTACAGCAAAGACAAAACACAACTAAAGGGAAATTTTATGAACAGCATTTTTTATTAAATGAAAACATACAATGCTAAGCAACTTAAACAACGTGATAATGTTAGCAACACTCATACAAAACAACTAACACCGGTGGTTGTTTTTATCCCAACAAACACAACTTTTAAAATAACTACATATATTTAACAGCTTTTGATATCAGATGTGTATCAAAAGCGTCTAATTGTGCTTGCTTGGCACTCTTTGCTATGAAAACATCCCATTTTTACAACAAAGGGAAATTTTAACATGAGAATATGTTAACTATGTAATCACTTAACATTAATGTTAACCATACATTAGCATGCAATCAATAAATTCTGTTATGCACACATACATAACTATAATAGTGTGGGCTTTTGTTTTTTAATTTTGTATTTATGTTATGATTTTTCGTTTTTGTTTTGCTTGGCAATTTCTATTTTCTTAGCAGCTCAGCTGCTGTGCGCATTTATAGGTAATGCTGTACTTACATAAGTACATGTTTGTACATATGTACATACTTATGTACATACATATTGATGTAATTATTGATAGGAAATAATTTATCCACAAGACACCGACTACATACATATGTACATATACACACTTATATAGTACATACTTATGCATACATGTAAGTACATACATACATATATACATATATACAAACATTCCTTATTTAATTTTGATTTTTCTTGTCGTTACAGCACCTCTTCTCAACAAGGAGAAGGCCAACAACAAGGCAATTTTGAAAAAAATTGTATTTTAGCTGTAACTCTATTTTTCTCTCCCTCAAAGAACAAAAAAAAAATAAAAAAAGTAAAAAAGAAAACAATTACCAAAAAATAAAAATTATAATACATAATATCAATATAACGGAAGTATGGGTATTATTGTTATTGTTTTTGGAAATGCTGTTTTAAGGCAAAAGTAAAAGCAAGTAAAATATTTGCAGGCCAAGGAAATCTTTTTTTGCCAAAATGAAACCTAAAAAAATACATTGAAGAAAAGAAATAATGCCAAGAAGACATGATAAAAATTACAAACAAAAGCAAATAAGCACAATTTTATTGTTGGAAAACTAAATCCTAGGAAATAAATAAATAAAAAAGAAACATATTGACAACAATAACAACATATGCACATACTTATGTACGCCTGTATATACTATGTAAGTATGTATGTATGTATGTATGTATGTATGTATGTAAATGCTAATGAACAAAGACTAGACAAAATGAACTGATTGACGCTTTACGTGAGCAATACTAATTGATATCGATCTTAATTTTTTAAGGCACAAAATACATACATACATACATACATACACACACACATAAGTATGTAAGTATGTAAGTATTTAAGACAAGAGCACATGCCTAAATAAACATGTAAATCTGTACATATGAATGTATGTGTACGTGCAAGAGTACAGGGATATACATACATACATACATATGTACATATAACTACATACTACATAGGGGCAGGGCAAATAACCCTACATTGAGATTAATTACTACTGTGTAACAGCTCCGGAATTTTGCATGGTATGTATTGCACAACCATCCCTCCCTCTGTATACATGTACTTACATACATATGTATGTATGTACATATGCATGTTCATATGTATGAATATACATGAGTGTGTATGCATGAATGTATGTACATACATACTTATGAAGTGTATTCGAGTATGGATATATTCATACATATGTACATACTATGTACATACTTACGTAGTAGATACATACTTACGTATACTAGAACCCTCTGAAATATACTTACATACATACATATGTACATACATATGTATCTCGATGGCGTATTTGAAACACCAATAATGCTGCAACAAGCAGTACAGCAGTTTTAAATGATATTTTTTTGAAATCGTAGGATGTGAAGAAGGTTTCATTATATTCCACAATCTCGCAACATTGCTGTTTTGGAAGTATTCGTACATACATACTATGTACATATGTAAGTATATTTTGAAGGTATTTGTTATATATGTACATATGCATGTATGAGCACATACTTACATACATATGTATGTAAGTACATGACATACAAGATCTCCATTTTGAGGGCAGTAACGCATTTTTGCAAAGAGAACTTTTATTTTGCAAAAAAGATCATCGTTTGACTAACAAATCGTCAAATCGAGAAGAAAAATTATCACTTCCGGAAAAACCGGTTTTGATAGAGGATCGCGATTTCGGCAATTAAACTCGATATTTCAAATAAAAAATCCTCAGATTGATTGAATTGTTACTTTAGCATCATATTTACATACATACATATGTATGTACATACATATGTATTTCTATGTACAAATTCGTCAGTTTAGCATACATAAGTATGTAGTATGTCTATATGCAAATCATTAAATGCAACATATGGTAGACATATGTATGTAGATATGTAGTATCAAAAAATTTTAGCTTGGCAAAATGCGATTAAAGCTCTTAAATAATTAGTTCCCACATTGAAACTTTTTGGAACAACTTTGGTTAAGTATCAAACAACATTCTTATTTTTATACATACTTACGTATTAACAGGATATTAAGGCAGACTTTTCAGAATTCTGCATATATGTAGTATGTATGTAGGTCTATGTTGCATTAAGGAATAGCTTAATTTAAAGGTATAACTTTAGTTAAACTTCACAATGATTCTATTTTTTCTGCTAAGTATAAAGAAGATTGTAAATAATATCTAATTTTTAATCAATAACTCAAAAATTTAGTTTTTTGAGATATTTATGCTGCATTAAAAGAGCGATACGACATGCATGAGCTGTATACATGAGAATCAGCAACCGGTGATCGCATTGACATCCCTGTCAGATAATACAATATCTCTGTACACATAAAGCATATTAGTGGGTACACTTATGACATTTTTAACTACATGTGAAATTCGTATGAAAACGTTGTATACAAGTAATAATTTGCATTCTAACGCAAGCGTGTTCACACATGTTTGGTTGCAATGACTAATTATTGACATGTTGTCATTCTCTGGTGTGTGTAAAAAATAGGGTAAATTTTTCAATTTCTGGGGATGATGGATTTTATTTATTTTTTCTTACGTTGACCAAAAACATACATACATATACATACGTATCTAAGTACATATGTTTAGAGTTTGGTTGGTTTGTTGCACGCATAGAGGTTAGGATAATGCATCTCCATACTCATCGCTGCTTGTGAGTAAAAAACTCAAACGTACCTGAAACATCTTCACCGGCTTTGGTAACCTGCAACTTTTTGATATTAAAAAAAACAGATCCCTGAAAGGACGGAAATTTGCAACGGTTGAAGAGATGAAGACTGCATAATTGAACGAATTTTATTAGGGTTAATCCGAATTTGTATACATGGCTTATGTACGTGCGTAAGTTTTTCAACTCAGCCGTATAAAAAGTCAAAACAAGACGGCCAACCGGACTTCACTCACCACTCAATCAAAAAATTATCGGCTGAATTGTTCATATCAACGAATTTCACGCAAGCAATTTTTACACAAGGCCGCTCTGTTGAGAAGGCAAGGTACCTTAGTCCGGATCACAATCCACGGCGGTATAGAGAAAGATGTACTGAGAATAATATTTTAAATTTAATATTATAAATTTTAATATTTAATATTTTAATATTTTAATTTTTTTTTTTAAATTTCGCCACTAAAAAAAATTAAGTTCTTTTTTGGAAAAATAAATATTTCTGACAAGATTTTCAGTTAATTTTAGTTTTATTTATTTATTTGATTCATTAAATACATATCATATATTGCAGAATAGTATATGCAGCCAAGCAGTCTATGGGCTATATGAAGAGACTAATTCGAAATCATGTCTAATTTAATATATCACTACTATTTGTTTGCTGGGCAACTATGGCTCTTCGACATTTTCAAAAACGAAATGACAATCTCTGTCGTTGCCATCTCTTGCCACAGATTGAAAGTGATGTGTACAAAGCAAAGACGGGAATGCAAATACATATTATAGATGATGAATCTAAATGTTGCATTAAATATTAAGCTACATGATGTTTCACTTAGCATTCATGTCAAATCTGGAATCAAAATAGTACGACTAAAATCACGTTACTCAATATTCATTTATGCAACATTATGGCACTATATTCGTTTTTATCTGCCTCCAGTCGTTAATGTATGTATGTATGACACTATCACATACAGGCAGCAAAACAACGATAGAGAAACAAGAGTGTAGAATTTTTCCCAGCATTTTGTGAAATATGGGTCACAGGGATGTCAGAAAAAGGAAATTACATACATATAGTATATATATATGAATATTTTAATATTCATTCCTTGATATGTCAAGATTTAATATTTAATTTTTAATATTTTTTTAAAATAAAATTGGAGTGCCAATTAATAAAATTTTAATAAATTGACTGTTGGATTTGACACAATAATTGCATTTTCCGTATTGCACGCTATTAACATTTTTTAAATTAAATTATTTGTTGCAATTCCTTTATCAATATTTCTATGTTGCCGGTTTGTTTTCAAACTTAATTTATGTTGATTTAACGTAATTATAATTTATTAGTTCACGTTTTTGTATTAAATCATCGTAGTAGTTATTGTAGTTTACAACATTTCTATAGTCACTCGTTAGTTGTGCTAAAATAAAAACTTTTCCCCGTTTTCGGTTGCCGTTGTATCTGAGCGCGGTTAAACTCAATGCAATTAAAAACCCATAAATTTGTTGACCATAATATTATAAAGTCCGGGCGGGTACAAAAAGAGAAATGAGAATATATTTTTTTGCTTTGTTCATTCATAAGCGAATACATGCATATGTACTAGTACTTATGACATATATGTGGTACACGTATGAGAGGACATCAAAAACCCCTAATACGGCCCACTGTGGCATACTTTTCAATAAAATCACAAAATATTTTTCAATAAGTGGACTCTAATAAAAACGAAATGAACTTTAATTAAATAACTTTTGTAAGTAAGCGTTATTTTGCAACTTATGATAGTTTTAAGCATGGGCGTAGCTAGAGAGTTTTCTGCGTGGTCTGCTGCCCCTGCAAATTTTCCTGTCCGGTTATATAGTCTTTTGACAGAGAGGAAATTTATATCATATATTAAAAGTTCCGTAAGGTAAAATTTTGGGGTTGCAGTTCAAAATTTTATCCAAAACAATTAACCATATGCAATAGAAAATAAACGAGAGCAATCCATAAAATGGCGATATTCTCCAAGAAACAAATGCGTAAAATGTAGGTATGTACTTACTTATATGGTGCAGTAGCCTATGCTGCCGGAGGTCTTACCACTCTGAAAACACAAAGCGTTCTTCAACGTCTTGCGAGCTAATTTAAGACAGACATAAAATTTTTTGTATATGACAGCATGGAGAGTTTATATAGTCCTTCGATGTAAAGGTGGAGCCGTTGTTTTTAGCTTTCAGTGGCTAAGAAGTTCTAATATATGGATCCCATGAAGGTAAGCTAAGCATATATCATTATCCAATAAGGCCAGGATATCCGAAAGAATATAAAGGCGGAAAAGATTGCCACGTTCCTGCAATTACGGTTCAACTTGAACATTAGATGACGTTAAGTGATCACAACCACGCCTACTGCAACTCGAGGTATACGCCCAATTTAAGGATATCACAGCAGCACATCTGTGACTGCAGTATCACGCACAGGCAATGATGCAGCCCAGCCCAGCCCATAATAGATCACGAACTAGCCGAAACCACTGAGAGACAGCTCTGTCAAGAAGCGACAAAACCTAAAAGAGTCAGGCAGAAGAGAAGATTCACCATCGAGTCGCCAGTCCTTTGAAGATCCTAGCTTAACACACACCTTGTGGGTATATTAACTCCCGATGCCAACGGGAATTTTCACACATCGATTTGGGATTAAGCTCTGCTCATCTGTGTGCTTAATTAATATCCCCTAATTTAGGCCTTCTGTATCATGAGGCATCGGTAAAAGCTCTAGACAGACTTATACTTACTTTTTTATAAACTTATATGCACGCCCGTTGCCCTGTTATATCAAGGATTGGTTAATAGCACACCCCGTCCACGGGGGAGGGAAGGTTAAGAGGAGTAACAGTAAAGTAACGATTTTTATACGATGTTGCACTTGCATTAGCCCAATCTCATCTGCAGATGGGGCATAAGCCAAAATCTGTAAAATAGCACCAGTGTCTAGCAGGTCATTTAATGAGCTTTTGATCCCTTCACTCGCCAAGTTATCAGCCTTTTAAATAACAAAATTCCTGCAATGATTGGGATTCAGCAAGTTAATTCACGTGACTTACGAACAGGTTAAAGTCCTAATAGTGCAGTGATTCGTGATATATCATCTACGATTCTGGTTAATCGTGAGTAAACTGTTAATAACACAAGTTTTTCTTAACATCGTAAATCGGGTTCTTAGTGTGTGCGCACTTCCTCTTGTCCATTTAGCACTTGAACGCACATACACCAACATATTGCAAGAGAAGGCGAAAAATCATTCATAAATTAAAGAAAATATAAACCAATTAAATTTCTATATATAATATCAACAAATATAAGCAAAATTTAAAATATGCCAACAAAAAAATGCATAAAATTAATATTTAAACAGAAAAACGAGAAAATACATGTTGGCTCTGAAATGCTGCAGGGTGGTGCTGTTCGCACCACGCACTTGTGTGTGTGTGCGTGTGTGTGCAGTTGGTTGGTATTTCCCTTTTGGAGCATCGCCATAATACTGTTTGCACTTTTTGCATAATTATCATCAGCATCATACGCAACATCAGCGGCAACAGCATTTGGTTAATAATAATTTGGTTAAGGGAGTCGAGTGTAAATTAAACACAATTTATCGTCTGCTCATATAGACGTCGAGATGGTGTGACCATATGAAGGAATGCTGGTACAATTATCCGAATGGCTGGATGTTTGAAATATTAAATATTAATAACAACAGATTTGGAACGATTAAAAATAATTGCAAAGTATTAAAAGCGTATAAATACAATATATTTTTGGTGAAGGTTTAGTATCTATCAGGTAACATCAACCTGCTATTTAATTCAATGGGGAAATCAAATTAATTTTGTCTAGCCTTTTGGACATGATTTTAATTGTAGTTTATTATGTTTTTAGCTAGAAGCATAAAATTTTTAAAATGTTCAATCAAATATCTATTTAATACTCTGCTTGCTAGTTTCTTAATTATTTAAAACTTTAATTATTTCTTATAATTTAATTTAATTTCCACTTCAACCAAATTTTCCAAAAGTACTTTCTGTGAAAGAAAGCCGGAAATAGCATTAAATTAAATAAAACTACCATTTGACCAAAAATCCTAACATCACCCCTGCCAAGCAGTTACAAAAACAACTAAACTACTACACCTTAAAGCACATGCATACACATACGTACATCTCTAACACACCCAAAAGGCCATTAAGGAGTTGATACGGTGTAAAAGGCTCAATTTAAAAGCATCAAGTGCATTTGGATTTCAATTCTGGCAACACAATGGCAACTGAATTACTTCATTAGCATTAAAACACATTTTGGAATTACAAATGCAATTGTAACAAACGTCAACTCACGAATAAGAAAACGAAGAAAAATTATCTTTTATAAGCGATAGAAATAAAACGGGGAGGATTCCTTTTATAAACTAAAATGGGTGGGGAATTAGAAATGTTAGGAAAAAGGGGAAAGAGTTTTCCTTTTTATAATACAGCACGTTGTTAGCTGAATAATGATGGCTAAATCTCGATTAAACTTTAAGCAAGTGTGTCAAAATGCACTGGCATGTGGACGTGACACACCTCTCACAAGAAAAAAGAAGCACATGCAACTAAAATAATAATCACAACTGAGTTCTTTAAATAGAGGGTGGAAATTACATCAAGTTTTTTGCCAACAATATCTGTTGAAAAAAAACTCCCCTTGTAAAAGACCTTTCTGAAGCACATTCTTCCTGCATTTGATAAAATGCTGTGACTTGTATTATTTTGCCAAATAAAGGCAATGACTCAAACTGACTTATAACACCTTTAAAATATGCTCTTTAAAACTTAAGCACACTTCAACCCTAGAGTATGCTTTAGATTTTGTTGAATAATGAATTTCACACACACACACAAATGTGAAGTTTCGAAGCGATAAGATTTTAATCCAGAAAAACTAACAATTGAAAATCGTGGGCGGAGATGGGCACCAGTCATATGATATTTTTTTAATTTCGACTCGTAGAAAATACGTTATGGGAAGAACAATAGCGATGGTAGTGTTTCTGCATACTCAATTTAAGTTTTCACGTCTGCATGCTAAGTGATAGGAAAGATCCCTTAAAACAGACCTTTTAAAACTTTAACTTACCTGAGCCTAATTTCTTAATAACGAGTTTTATAAAAGCTTAAAACCTAGGACCAAGACCCAAATTTTGTAAAATGAGACCCAGATTTTGTAAAATGAAGCGTCAAAAATTTTTATGAGAAAAATTCCGATATCAAAATAAGTTCTCTGTATTTTTCATACAAATTTGAAATGTTCAGAATGGTTTTTTACGAATCTGGACCTAAGTCAAGAAAACTCATGTGTTGTTATTAGGAGAGCTGCACACATATTATTTTTATTTATAATGCTTAGTGAAAGAAAAAAGGTTGTGGGAAGAACAATAGAGGTGAAAGCAATAGACAATTTCTCGTTAGTGCATGATCTTTAGAACTTTAACTTAATTCCACCTTAAAGTATGCTTTAAAGATTTCACAATCGCATGTGAAGTTTTAAGAAGAAAAAAATCTGGGTCCAGAATAAATAAACCCCAAAGTACTCCATGGCTCCGTATTAGAAATGGTGATTTTTTTAAGCAACACAAATGGCTTGAAAACAAGGAGGACGAAAAGTTATTGGCATTTGTGCACATTCAATTTGAATTTTACTACGCTCTCTAAATATGCTTCTCGAAACTAAAACTAAACTAAATATGTTTCTCGGAACTAAAATATACTTGCCCCTTCATTACCTTTCTAGGCTACAAGTTTCGATTATATTAAGTTATAAAAAGGTAAAAATATTATCCTACAAAGAATGGGGTTTTACTAAAACTGAACATAGATCAAAAGGCATTTGCTATTTTTATTCGGATTGACATTTATGGAATGACGCATAATATTACAGGGATATTGTGCTGGAATTAAGAAATTGACTTATGGCTGAGAGGAGAAGATGCAGTAGTGACATTTACTTCGGGTTTTCCTACATCAAAACGGAAAGCAAGGCAAGGACTCATTAACTATTCTCCATGTTATTTTCCAAGGTGTAGACACAGTAGATAAACGTTTTTGAAGAAGGATTAAAAGACGACATTATGACGATTGTACAGTGAGTCAAAAGATTAAGAATTACATAGCTCTCACGTTTGGGCCGATTTCAACCGAATATACAAAGAATTAATACAAATTACGATTTGTGTGTAAATTGAGGATCTTCACTTATTCATGAAATTAGCCTGTCGAGTTGGCGCTGGGTGCTCAAGTTCATAGACCCACATAAAATTAGTGTTTGGTCACTACAAATCAAAAGCGAAAGTCGAAAGAGTGTTCTCAAAAAATCCTGATAGTGTTTCAACTCGTGGTATGAAATTCACATTTAAAGATCTATAGCCAGCGAAGATCGAACATCAAACGAAGTTGATAATCAGGACAAAAATTGCCTTTTCATTTTTTTTAATGAAAGTGAAAGCGAAATATTAAAAACAAATTTTAACACTTTTAGAAGCGGCATTATTCATGCGCACATTGTAGGGTTTTGATTGGGAACTGCTATGGTATATAGAAAAGATCTCTCTTCGTTAGAAGTTATCAGAAACTGAAGGTTACCTTTCGCAGCATGATCTAGTAGATATATAGAGTTGCTGCATTAAAGAAATAGGGACATTTATCCAAGTATTGGATTTTATAGCGAAACGAGTGAATGAATTAATACTAGAGACGTTCCATTTGTATTTCACTATGCTTTTTCTCTTCAGGAAACAGAGGGAGATCAACCAGTAACAAATTGGCGTACTGCTGTTAAAAAACTTTTTTGATTTAATTAAGAATTAGCCTAATAATTTTATTGGTATAACCAGATTTATTTTTTTATATTTTGTAAGCATGAGTTATCGTGCATTTTCTTTTCTAATGAAAAGTGTAACACTTTAACATTAAAAAGGAAAATTAGATAAACGATTGAAATAAAAAAAAATAATAACACATGCCTTTTACAAATTGATCAACAAAATGTTACACTTTTTTTTTAGAAAAGAAAACGCCATGTACGAGTATTATTTTCTTTTATGTGAGAGTGCATGAGTGTGAAACCACAACATGGTGTAAGAGTAGAATTTTTTGATCATAATGGTCTATGAGTGATATTTTACCTGCTATTCCATCACTATTTGTTATTTCCACCAAAGGGTTCATTTAAATTAGTCTTATTTTTATGTGCACAGCAATTACTTTGTAGTGGTTACTTATTTTGATTGCTGTGGATATTTGAACTTTTCAGTAGAACTGCAATTAATTTTGTCACTAATCATTATATATTTGATATTTCCTAAAAGTAATTAGAGACAACATGCATAAATATTTTGTATAACAAATTACAACCCTCAACTTTCAGAACAAATTGACAGGATGCTGCAGCTCATGTGATTGTTTTGAAAAGGGGAAAAAAGAGAGGGTGATGAATACAACAGCCCTTTAATAAATTATAGCATGCGGTTGTATAAATCATTTTGACAAAAAATTCAGTTGAAATTTGATATTTCAAATTTTATTTTTCCTATTGTATTATTTGTTTAGGTTAAGTGCTAATTTTCTTAATTGGAAGCGATAAAAACGAACGTTGTACAGTGTAATGTGACACTTAATTAGTGGGTGGCTGTGGTCAATTCGAGAGAAAATAGACAGGTGAAGAAAAACTTGAGTGAAACATAATCGTATATTCAAAAAACTTTAAACGATTTTAATCTATTTAGTTAAAAAAAAACAAAATTCTAGTTTAACGTGAGTTCTAAAAATTTTTGACTCTAGACTATTTGCCATAAGTAAGAAAAATGGTGCCGTGACAATTTTTTTCAATAGTCACGAGCACAAAAATTTCATAATGCATGACCATACTTTATGCATTTGGTTTTGGCAAGTGTACACTCAAGTGACTGAAAAAGTATTCTGAAACTTTGCCAGTCACGCTGACTTAAAATTAAGAATATCAGTTTAATAAAAGAAAATAAATTGTTTTTTTTTTCAATTTCATTACAATCGTATTTTTCCCTTCTTAAAAAAAATACAAAATTTTTATTTAGAATATATTAAAAAAACAAATTTTCAAAAAATTTTATTGGCTTTTTCTTAAATAAAGTGTAACAATTTCTGCCCTATCGAGGCGGAAAAACGGTTAAGAGATTTCATTAGTACGTGAAAATTTTCTAAGAAGGAGCATACAATACTTTAAGAGACTAAAAATTTCTAAGCCAGAATGATAAATTGTCTCTTTGGCAAATGAAAATAAAAATGCTGCACTTTTTTTTTAGAAGAGAACACAGCGTATACTTACGAGCATATGCGCCGCATTACTTGCAAAAAAATTTTAACAACTTTTAAGTACTATTATCCCATTTCTGATCGTTCTAGTTCCTTTTCTGAATTTTCAATTTTTATTACAAAAATCTTGGTTTCAAAAGGGGCAAATGTTCAAAAGCTTGTAAACTTATTTTCCATTAAGTACGGGTCATCTTTGAGTCTGTGGCGATCACTTTTTATTGTGACGGTGTCTGTAAAATCTATTCTTTATTGTTGAATCATAGCAGGTTATAGGAATCAGTTTTGCATCATTTTGTATTTACAACTTAAAATCATTTATTATGTGGATGACTTTATAGGAAATTAAGTCACCCCTTAAAATGACAACATCTGGTGAATAATTGATACTAAATAAAAAAAGTCGTCATAAAAGAATGCATTATTCATTTATAAAATATTTTCAATTTTAATTTGCTTTAACCATTTTTTTCCGGAAATATATGTCTGTATGACATATATATATATATATATATATATATATATATATATATATATATATATATATATATATATATATATATATATATATATACATATATATATATATAATTTTGTTCTTCTTTTTATTTTTCGAAAACCCTCAAATGACGTACTTAAGCTGTCATATTTGACACTTCAGAAATTTAAATTAAACGAAACACAAAACAAACAGCCACAATCGATTCAAATGGGGAAGTAGGACTTTCCGTTTGAAATTATAATTAAAAATCAAAAGCAAAAGAACACAATAGAAAAATATAGAAATAAATAAAACGTATATTTAAGACTCATACCATAACATTTTACTCCTTTATTGCTGAAAAAGCTGTCAAAGGAAGCTGGTGCCGGAAAATAAACCACCCTCATTAAATTTAACTCATTCTAATGACATCGAACCTTTCACCGCAACAAATGCACTGTGTCTGCAACGAACGTGGTAAAAATGTGTGCTTAGATCGAAACTCTTAGTATCACTAAGTCCAGACATTTTTTACGAAATGGATGCTGAATTGAAATTTTCTTACAATTCACTGAATATTTTAATTACATTTTTTTGTACTTTTATTTATATCATGTATACATTTTTATTTTTTAATTAAAACCGAATGAATTTTATTTGTCAAGTATGAAAATGGTTCAGTTTTGTGTATGACTCATTTACTTTTTTTATTCAAAGAAGTCAAGTGGAAATAATGATTTATATTATTTTGGGTGTCATAAAATAGTGATGACAGATTAAGGGTGCATTACAAAGTTATTTAGACAGCAAGACTATGCATGTTTTTCGAGCAGTTTGAAGGAAAGGATTTTGGAACAAAAAATAATATTGAACATAAATTAAAAAATCAAACGAATTTTAAATGCATATTTAGCAGTATTTAGCAATCTTTTATAATTTTTTTTTCAAATAAACATCGTTCCTTAAATGCAAGAAAAGCTTAAAAAATTTTACTTCTCTTAAATCGAAATAACGATTAATATTGACTCTATATTGGCTTGTTTGGACTGATATGCGTATATAATATCGGTTTTAATAAGAAGATTTTTTTTGCTGATGATATGATAAATTTATTTTAAAACTACTAGTGATTGTCAACAGAAACTTTTCATTTAGTTGCTTCAATGTTCTCCTTGCAGTTTTCCCCATTGTTTTTCTTTCACGTGAAAAATGTAGTTTATTCTTAGAAAAAAGTAGAAACACCTTGACCACGTTTTAAAGTCTACTTGTTTAACACGTTTTCGATCTTGCGAGTTTCACTACAGTTTTGTCACATATTATTAACCTTTACTTCACGCGAATTTATTTCGTTTTAATAAGTCTGGCAACACTTAGTATGTATATTTAAAAAATTAAATTTTATCTTTAAAAAACGTACATAAAACTATATAGCAATCTACTCATTAAATACATTTTAGATCTAGCGAATTTCAAAATAGTTTTGTCGGAAATTATTAAACTTCACGCGAATTTATTTGAACTTGACAATAAGTCTGGCAACACTTACGAATACTATATTGTCAAAAATCTATACATATATGATATATACGTAATTTCATAAAAATAAAATGGAAGTTCGGCTTTAAATGTTGAAGGCAAATTTTGGGAGTTGTATTGCATTTTCGATCGGATGCAGATTATACGAGGATAAATAGAAGAGCAGACGAAGTGCCTTCGTAGGATAGTAGCTAATGTACTAGACTAGTAGTCCGAAGGTCGCAGGTTCGATTCCTGCCCCGAAGACTCTAGGTGTTTCTGCAGACAAGCCAAGTAAATTCGCAGTCTGTGTTTGTTAACTTTGTTAGAAAAAAAGAAACGAAGTAAAGAACCGGGGCACTTGAATGCCCTCTTTTCGGACATGGCATACGTATAACATACTAATATTTCATGCCAAGACTAGTAAAAGTTTTTCATACTTCGATATTTATATCGTTTATAATTTTAAAAGAAGCTGCATATGTGATCACAGGTATACAACACCCGCTTGTAAGAGTAATACAATTGACCCTGTGCAAGTGCTTGACCCTATTCACAGACTGGCGTGGCTTATTGCTGGATTAATATGCATGGTGAAAGAGTACAGAGGAGTGGAATTCGACAAAGAATGTCTGCAAGAGAGAGGATAAGAAAGAGCGCAGAATTTTAAGTTATCACAGAATTAATGTCGAAATGGTTGGATGAGATTCCATTTATAATATATAATTGGTATGGCGCCATTCTAATATTTACCAGAATATTTATGCACTGCCAGTTATTTACCCCACTGTTGGAAGATTGTAAATTACAAGTTGAAAAAGGTTAAATAGTTGCAACAAAAGCAAAGTGCAATTATTTTTTAAATCACGACTTTAGAAAAGGCACACACAGACGACAGTATATTAATGTTGATTCTTAACAACAAATCAAATTGATTTTATATGTCTCTACATTGAACATAAAGACAATTAATATTTTATCTTACAAATGGTGTTAAATAAAATTAAACACACATCTGTACAATTGATTTATATCTCTTTCTTTTACATGTCATGATTTTTCGCCAGCAAAAGATTTTTTTTTGGAATAATGAGATCATTCATATTTAAATAAATAAATGACTGCAGTTTGCAAACATTTGAAAGATTAAGAAACTTGTAAAATCTGCCAGGCTTCATGACAAGAAAAAAATAATAATAAAAATTAGTCATAATTTTTTTAATATGTCATTCATTCATTTGTGATTCAACAAATTCGAATATTATATTTATAAGTATTTGGCCTTTTTTATAAACATTTTCGAGCTAATTGCCAATATTATATGTATGTATGTATATGATAAAAATAATATTTTTTTAATATTTCGTCTACTACTTGTCTAACACACATTTCAGCTTTTCAGTTCCCTTTTTTTGGGTTAAAGATTGATGACAATTTCTGTCACACACATCCACGGCAAGACAGAGACAACTTTTTTGATTTCCGTCGTTTTTCTCTTAATTTCATATTTAAATAAACTGACAGACAATTTACACTACAACTCTTTTGCCAAATATATTTTATATCTATAAAAAAATTTTAGAACAAAATTGTTTCCCTTGTCTCTTGTCCCTTTTGACGTTTTAACGCACACCACATACAACTTGTTTGACAATTTTATGACATCACGTATGCAAAATATTATTTTAAAATAATTTCTTTTTCACTTCGTTTTGAAAAAAATCTTAAATGCATGCGCCAAATATTCGTTTGGTCTATATCTTTTTTGCAAAATTAATTAATTCCAAAACGAAAAGTGGGTGGAAAAAGTTGGCTGGGGAGGCAGGGGACGGAGAATAGAAATATTTTAAGCATTTCATGTGCGTTATTATTATTATAACACTTTCAATTCTTGGAAAAACGTATGTGTTAAATATTTATTTTAAAAATATTTCGCGCGATCGTTTGAACAGCTTGTTTTTGTGGCGACACGTTGCTTTTGTTTTAAGAAAATTTGTAGAGATTAAGGAACATATAAAAATTTCTTGGCAATTGTGTTAATCTTTCTATAAATATTGTGTATTTTACTTACATTTTACAATTAAATTTAAATTCTTATAGAATCTTATGATCAACAAATTGAGTTGAATGTGTTTTTTACGAACCCCAAATAAATAAAAGAACTCAGCAAGAAAAAAAATAATACGGTTCGAATTCGTAACTTATTAACATGCAGATGCGAAAACATTTTCTTTCGCTTCGAATTACAGATTAAATGCCTACTTTTCATCTGTATTTTCATTTTAATTTAATGCATATCTGAAGGCACTCAATTTTTTTATGAAAATCTAATTTGAAACTCAATTAAAAATGAAAAATTATCTTGTATAAAAAAGTGAAACCAAAAATGTCAGCCTACTTGAAAGCTGCTAAGAAATATAGCATACCTTGAAGGCATAAATAGCAGGAAAGGAACTGCAAGTGATTAAAACAAATATACAACATTAACGAAAAGAAAGAAATTGAAGTGGGTAATTGAAATTTCGTCTGGGAAAAAATAAAGCTTCGAAAGCCTTAAGCTATGCAATGTAAATTCTTACCAGGTTGTTAACAGATTTTGTACTTATTTAAATCAAATTTCTTTTTATATTAAAATTCATTCAAAACTTCTACATGTCTGAGTATTTTTGGCCTGTAACCATTTCACATAATGACATATTTCTCCAGCTCTTTTATTTTTTCTTCTTGACTTTACTACAAGACATTTTCGGTTGAAGTTATATTTAAATCAATAAAGTCAATTTAATAATTCAACAGACAAGAAAATAAATTTATTATAATGTAGTTTTTATGTACGTACGCTGCAATGTATTCATTCTACATTTTTTCTATAAACGTCTGTCTGTTATATTTTGTTGTATGACCGTCTTGAGGTCTGTTCTGTTCGTTTGCAAAACTTTTTTTTTATTGAGTAGAAGTTGTCATTCTGTTTCACTTGTATCCATTTCTTGGGGTTGTTCAAAGAACACATTGATTTTTTTGTATTCCAATTCATCGTGTCATAAAATATTTTGCCATGATAATCATATATTACTGCTGCATTTAAAGTGAAGTATGAAGGCAAAGAATATTGTTTTTGGCAGAGAGTCGAAACATGAAAAGGAAAAATAATCATGATATTTATTTATATTTCCAAACTTTGGTTGAAAGTCTAGGAAAGTTTTGCCCTTTTTGTTGCATTTAAACACATATGGGGAAACGTTCTTACAAAAGGAAGTAAGGAAGCATAAAATTTTGAATTATTTATTTCTTACAACATCATAATGATTTAACGTTAATTTTCATGCTCTACTCGTGAAATTAAGATATTGGCTGTGATCATATTAACCTACTTTTGGTAATGATATGAAATACAAACCAAAGAAACTTTGTTGCAATATATATTTGTAACAATAATAAAGGAAAATCCGAAAGAAAAAAAGAGAAAGAGGAAATTTCAAACAAATCCTATAAGTATACTTTACTTATACGTCAGTTGCGAAGCTCCCTTAATATTATGCTATATATGTAAATATGCATTTACTTTTCCATGAAAATTTTGTGGAACAATTTCTAGATTGGCTTGTCTTGCTTTCTTACAAATATTTGCTTTAAATGTACAGAATAGAAATAGATATATAAGCGAACGAAAAGTTTGCATTAAAAATATTTAAAAAAGAAAAAGTAAAAACAAGAAAAAAGACAAAAAAATAAAGCAAACATAACAAGAAAGTGCTTTCTTAATGTAAAGTTTAGTTTCTTTTATGACAATTTAGACTTTATTAGTGGTATAATTTTTGATACTTATCTACTTTTAAAAGTATACTTTAGCAGAAGATAACAAACACAACTTTATTATCATGAGGAAAGATTTTGCAGAACAAATGCAATTACTTTAAACTATAGCATAGTTTTAGGTTTGAGTAGAACTGAAATCCTTCACATAAAGAAAGTGTAGAAAAATATATTTAAAAATAAGATTTGCAACAAAATATTACTAAATATATGAAGAAAAAAAATTGCTTCTGGTATTAAATTCGGATGTAGTAATTAGTCTGATCAAATTAAATGGATTTGACTTTTTGTTTATGATGTTAAAAGAAGCAATTTATTGTCAAAGCTGAGGATGTTATTCGTCCAAGATAATACTCGTATCATACACTGCAATATATTTTATTTCCATTCATATAATTGCTTTTTTTTAACAATTTTTTTGACTGAAACAAGAAGAGTTGGACCTAGGGAACTTTCGATGTCTGTGCGAATAATCAAAACCTGCAAAACATACATTGAAGAAAACTAATACTCTGATGTAAATTTAATAAAAGCATTTTACCCAAAAAAACATACTTTTCAAAAACTAAAACAGAATTGTTTTAAAACAGAAACATTTTTAAAAGTAATTTACATCTTCAATTTAACTTTCTAAAAATGTACTGAGCGAAAATTCGTTTCGTCTATTTTTATTGAAAACAACAATAAAAAAACGAATTTTCCATTCATTTTACATGAACAGGCCGTCAGTCCTGATCATTTTATAAATAAAATTATATCTTATAAAATATACGTAATTGAATACAAATTTTCGATTTAACATTAAGACTTAGAAAATACCATAAATAGCAATTTTACATTTATCGATGTTTTTATCTTATTTAATGTATACTTTTGGGATTATTTGTAAGTACTTTTATTTAGTTTGTTTCAAATATCACTTCGTTGAGCTTATTTTTGCTACAAAACTATAAAATAGCTGCAATAAAGCTTTTTATCGATATTTTTTAGCCAGCAAACTATTCTAGTTATACGTAACAGCATCATCTATGGAATAAATTACCAGATTTCCTCCATCAAATATGGATATTGACACAAAGACATGCATATGACCCAAATTTTATGCTGCATTTATAAAATTTATTGAAGCCTTACAGTAGGCTACGAAAAACTAAAAAGCTTTTGATGAAAAGCAGAAAAAATAGCAGAGTTCATGAACATAAGCCAAAGAATGAATTTATTTCTTAATCATAAAATAAGAGATCAAAATAAAATCCGAATTAATGGATCTTTTTATATATATACTCCACACAGTCCATATGGAGCCTTTTACCATGCCTTATTTATTTGTTTATTTTTTATAATAAAAATAGCTATCGAAATAATATGGGAGCTCAAAATTTTTTGTCTTTGAGAACACTGTTTATAGTTTCAGTTTTTTGTCGCTTCATTTATTTAGTCTTTTTGTTTTATAGTTCTTCACACTGAATGAACATTTAAATGAAAAGTCTATATATTGATGGATTTTTCCGATAATAGTTTTGGTTGTGGTGTTTTTACCGCAGCATAAATAATTTACTTGTACTCTTGTCATTTCAATATTGAGTAAAAGTCAACGTATAAATTTTTGAACAGATACCAAAAATTTTGAATATTAAAATTATATTCAGGTGCAATTAATAGATGCTCGTATTGGAATAAAATAAAAACAACTAAATTTTCTATTTCAGTTTTGGACATAGTAAAAAGTTAATAATTAAAATTTTTAGTTCGAAATGGTTCTAAAAGTCAATCGAATTTCATTGCACCATATCGAAACAAATGTTACTAAATCGAAACGGGACAATATATTCATAGAAGTCAGATCCCAATCACAGAACAGTATTGAAATTGTTAAAGTTCGCTATATCCCATTCAAAATATTGTCGAAATTTTGGAAAATATTAAAATAAAATAAAATATTAATACTCGTACTTATCGGCTGACATTAGGAAAACAAATGCTTTTG
Organism: Germaria angustata; assembly: GCA_963681545.1. Classification (NCBI taxonomy): domain Eukaryota; kingdom Metazoa; phylum Arthropoda; class Insecta; order Diptera; family Tachinidae; genus Germaria; species Germaria angustata. The sequence goes on along the minus strand of OY812999.1, from coordinate 93,946,239 downwards.
TGTTTGCGATATGAACCGATTATGAACGACAATCGACGAGCTGCCAGTCGATAAAAATTATATTACGGTTTTCAACCGGCAACTGTGAGTCGTATGTGTTAATTCTATATTTGTCCTTTTCTAGCAACTATAAAAATTTTTGTTGTCGAATGGTAACCCAGCTGAAGTTAAAATTCTATCCATAATAGGGCCATTAGTCTATTTAGTTCTCCCTATACTGAAGAATTAACTCAGTATATGAATATATACTATATATATATATATATATATATATATATATATATATATATATATATATATATATATATATATATATATATATATATATATATATATAATGAATTGGTGTTTTTATGTTTGTTTGTTCCTTTTAGAAAGCCAAATGACAAGGCCGATAGTCCTTTAATTTGGCAGCCATCTACGGCGAAATTAAAATAGGGTTGGTTTTTTTAGAAGTGCAGGGGAAAAGGTATCCCCTATACAAAGTAATTATTAATGCAACTACATATATCAGAAAATCTGCAAAACTTCGACTCTCCAAATTTTATGCACTTTATAATGGACATAAAGTGTGCATTCAGATGGAAGTATGCTTGTATAGAGAGGGGGGATAGGGGTACCCCGCACACAAATATATTATTAATTATTCTATATCTAGACAGATAACGCACTGGGAATCTTACAATTTTTGGGGATGTCACTACAAGAATAAAGTGTGTATTCGAAGTAAAGCAAAGAGGTAAAAGAGAGCAAAAGCGGTTATGCCGCTGCAAAGTAATTATTAATAATTATATATCTTAAGAGCTACCACAGTTAGTCTCCCAATTTTATATACGTTGCTATAGAACAAAACTATATATTAGAGCAAAAGCATGGATGAGTAGGAGAGGTGAGACGGGCACCACAAATATAATGTATTTATAAATTATTCTATATCTAGAGAACTAAATGTAATATTGAGGCTGGCTCTTTCTTGAGATTACTCTGGCATTAGATGATATAGGATGAGATTACTCTGAGATTGCTATAGCGGGGGACGGATCCATCCCCTCATACCAAAAAGCTATATGGCCTTATGACGATTGTAATTGTCGTATTTCGACATTTTAGTAATAGATAAAAAATAACGTGCAACGTTTTTTATTTTAATCTAGGACGAAACTGTCGAAGTAGAAGTACGTTTAAGGACACTCATAATAAGGCCGATTAACTATTCTTTATTTGCAGAACTACAAAACCAAATCATCAAACTTTGTAATAAAGTGCATAGTCAGACACTAAGCTACTAAAATAGAACCGGAGGGAACGCTGTTGCTCTTTTACAGGAACATTATTTATTTTATTTTATCCGGAGATCTAAAATAGTGAGAGATGTCATCATGTTGTTCAGAACAAACGGTTTCTTGAGAAAACCACAATCTTCAATATACTCATGGATGTATCTCTACTTATAAATGTTCATTATGACAATGAAGCTGGCGAAGCACACCGGGCATGGCAAATTTAAAATATTTAGTAAGAACGTACACATTTATATTTTTTTTTATATGTTTTGCCATTTTCTTCGATCGCAAAATATCAAAAGGAAAATCTCAAAAGAAATTTTCTTTGTTAATTTCATAAAATGTTTATTTCCGTTTACGACGTAAAGCGTTAACACTATTTCACCGATTGTTTACATTTGAAATTCCGTTCACTATTACATTCGGAACGTTTCAAGTTCAATATGAAAATTACACAAAGAAATGAAAATTGGATATTTAAAGAATGCATTATTTATGTATCTTTTATAAAAATGTGTTTATTAAAATTTTGAGCATTATTAAAAGCATTATGAAAGCATCAATTCGAATATAAATGAAGAATTTATACAGGGTTTTCAATAGCTTAATGTTCACAAATATTTTGTATAAGAGGTAATTAACGAAGGTTTTTTTTTCATTTCAGTGAGTGAAATTGGACAGGCACCAAGTCAAAACAAAATAACCATCAAAGGCTATTAATTTGTCAGCGGCGACCAGTCCTTACTTTGAAACCCTTTTCTTTTAAGAAAAAAATTTTAAAATATTGAATCCGACCAAAACATTTAGAATTCATTGAAAAAAAAGTTGCTTTTCCAATACATGATTTTTTATTAAAATTTTTTTGGGTGCTTTATATAATTCAATAACAAAGAAAGTCCATGAAACGTAAAATTAACTTGACTACAAGAAACTACAAAAGAAAATCAGAAAAACGTATAAAATAAATTTGTGAAAAGAATAAACAAACTTTCAATGTTTCTTACATCTAAAATGTTTCATTTCAAACAAATTATTAATAGAATCAATTAAAGTTATTATAAACAAACAAACAAAGATATTAACTTGGCATTAAAAAGGAATCATCATAGTCCAGGAAAAGACTTTTAGTTGGTGGAGTACAGAAAGAAGATGAAAAGTGTAGAAATTGTCAAAAGTTTTTGGAAAAAAACATACGAGAAGTTTTGCTACTGAGAAAAATTTCGAAATTTTAAATAAAAGAAAAAAATCTATCACAAAAACTCTGCATGCAGCAAGGAGTCATTTTAAATTTGATTTTAAACACAAAATTAAAGCAGTAAAGATTTGTTTTAATTTCCAAAGGACATGCAATTCCTTTTTCAAAATATTTTTGAAATATTCGCTCATATTATACTCGTGGCAGTTGAATATGAAGAATTGACGAATTAAAATTTTATTGGTATTATATAATATTTCCGACGTTATTGTTTTTGTAATAGAGTATAATTTATAATAGACTAAAATCTCTTCTTAAAAAATAGAAATTTGTCTACAAATTTAGAGATTTTATTTAAATATCTATCAGTAAAATAATTAAAATTTTATTGAAAATGTTTTATATTTTTTAATGAGGAGAAAGAAACTAAAAATCTTCTTCCTTTCTAAAGACACCTACTCGTAACATGCTATTCCAATATATTTGAGCTTCCAACTACAATGTCATTTTTTTCTTGTTTAAATTTATTAAGAAATGTCCTGCAGTGTTATAAAATTTTCCCGACTGAACAAAGCTTCTTTCCGATACATTCTATAGAAGATATTATCTAGACTTGGTGATCCCCCTAAATCAACATGTGTGAGAGTCCATTTTTAATAATCCTGCTACAGCTTCCTCTAAGGACATCAGCATTTTTTGCCTAAAAGTTCAGCCTTTCAATCTTAATGTGCATTAGATTTTTTAACGCCGGTCATCATTTCGGCGCTGCCGTTTCAGGACTGGGAGGACTAACACTATTTGATTAATATTTAATATCGTTCTTTTATAGATAATTTATCAGTAATTTTGTATTATCCTTTTTTTATATATGGATTTTTTGCATGTTAAATTTACGAGGGTTACGAACTGTTTTGGTGTTGGATTTTCGATTAAAAAAATTATCTAGAGTTATCCGAATTACAAGTAAATATGCAAGTGCATTTTGTATGCATTTTAAAAAGCACATTGGAGAATACTCGTAATTACACTAAAACAAAAGTAATATTTTTAAGTTTATCTTCTCTATACTGCTTGAAATTAGAAAGAGCTGCTGCTAGAATAAATATATTTTCATCAGAAAGCTAAAGTTTTATGCAGCCAACATTGATATTGTCTTTGAAAATAGTTCAAGAATGCCAAAAATTTGGGCCATTTACCTTAAATGTACAGATATATAAAGTGCACCTACGAAAGGAGATTCTGTAAGAAATTCTGAAGAATAATAATCGAGAATAAAGATTTTGTGCAGTTAAATCAAAAGTGCTCTTAAACAGAAGGCAGCTAACATGATACTAATGTAATGAAGTTTGTCATTTCATTTGAAAACTGGCGTGTCATTATAGGAACTCTGCATTTTATTATGTGCGATATTGCATGATAGCATTATCCTCTTGAAGGATATGCTTTTTTCGTCTGATATTATACACATATTTAGCCCAAAATATCATCATTAATTTTATAAAAAATTAGCAAATAGAATAGAGGAAACTAATAAAGATGTCTGCCCTTAAAAGATGATGAAAAAAGTGAATGAAATATTTAAGAAAGACTAAATTTGCAACTACTCATCGCAGTTATCTTTTAAATTTCTCAGTCTTTTTATATCTTTGTTCTCAAAAATAAAGAAAGCATGTTTAAATATTTTTTATTTTCCCCATTTTTGAAAACGTATGCAACCGTATGCAAATCCTTCTTCCCAACCACATACAATAGATAATTCTGCCATTGTCCTGTTCTATTCTTTGAGGGTAGTTTCCAATTTTTCTTTGAGTCTTCACATTTTTTTTTTCTGTGCAATTATTGAAATGTGTGGTTTTTGAGGCAAATTTTCCAATATTGGCCACAGGATATCATACTCGTATATTGGTTGTGTGGCAGAAAAAAAGGAAAAAAACTAAAAAGTAAATTTTGCCTGATACGAACAAAATGGGAATAAATAAATATGCCACAACATGTAATAGATACAAGACGATTGGCAAATATTTCTATATATAAATAGCAAAACAGAAAGTTTTAAGAGATTAAAACGGCTTAAAAACAGCAAATAATAAAAAATAAAATCAATATTGAGGATTTAATGAAACAAAAAAAATTAATAATGTTTTCCGAAAAAAATCCCAAATATTTCGACCAGCAATGGATTATAGAAATTCAAACTAAATTTGTAATGGCATTTCAAGCAGTGAAAAATTAAAGTTAATTTAAAATGAGCAGAGCTGGGAATAACTACACAATCATTTTAGATTAACTAAGGTTCAGAGGCAGCTGGTGAAAAATAAAATTAGAAAACTGTTCAACTCACTTGGGTTGTTTAAAAAGGGCAATAAGCAGAATGAGTATAGGGAAATATTTGATAGATGGTTGGTATTCAGGTTTCCATAAAACTCAACTGCGAAAATCAACACGACGACCATTTTGATGGTGCCTAATTACAGTCTGCAAACAAAGTCATGTACTATTCATCTACAGCGTTCGCTTTTATGATTTTATTTTTTTTTACATTTTGTTGATTAATTAATAAATTCGTACAAAAAATGTATTTATCGCTCTAATTTTATATAATTTAAATTTTGTTCATCAACTATTAACAACTCTATTTGTTGCTCTAGTTTAAAAATTTCAATTCCCATATGGAGATTATGAGCCTTTCCATAAAAGATCCCTTTTTCTCTTTAAGACAGCGAATAACTTTCCCACGTTTTTTCTTTTTAGAAAACATCATTAGAAATTAAAAAAGAAATGGTAGACAGTTTTCAACCTCTATCGGGAAAAACTTCTTAATTCACAGTTGATATTTTAAACTTTCATCTAATAATTGAATAAATTTGCAAATCTTTTCTGAAACTATTTCTCCACTAAGAACTAAATCATAATTTTCTCACGTTTTACATCTTTCAAAACTGTCGCATTGTTTTTTCGCTCAACTCTCCAATTATTAGGAAACATAATTTAATTTATCTATTTTTTGAAATAAATAATTCATAACCTTCCATTAATTGCCAAAGAAAATAACATTTGCAATATTTTCTAGTTTAAGTCAAGCGTGAAAGGATTAAAGGAGTATTAGGCATAAAATTATTTGGCCCAGAATCTAAGGCAAAAAAGAGAAAGGGAGAAAAGAAATAGCAAGAGTTTCTAAAAGATTGTTTGTCGTAATTGCATGTTGTGTATCAAATTCAGCAGCAGCTTTAAAACAATACAACATGACATAATTATTAGTCTGTACATCCTTTTTTTGCCAGGCCAAATAATATGAATGAGTGCCAGAAAAGATAGTGCAATTCCTTCTAATTTCATGTCCTGGAAAATTAGTTTGTTGTGCATACGAGTATAATTTTCTTGCTGGAAGACACACGACATTTTTCTCGGTTGTAATAATTATGATGCCTGTGAAATTGCAGCGATTTAAGGAACAGGACAATTTGACACGGCAAAGGTGTGAATTAAAAAGAGGCAGAAGCATAAGTAACTTTTTATCTTCAATAACGTGAAAGTGAGTGTAAAGAAACTCGGCAGCAGTCACACTGTGCATGGGAAGAATTTTGAAGTGATTATTCTTTTATTATTAGTGTAACGTGTCTGAGGATCTGTGTATGGCTTGATACCTCTTATTATATTGACTAAGGTAAATATTTTTATACTAATATGTTTCTAAGAGGTCTATTTTTAAATATATTTCTCAAAAAATTTTTTTCATGACACTTAATGTTGTTATTGTACAGAATTTTCCCTTCTTATGTAAATTTTAGATCTGTATTGTTTAAATTGAAATTTTAATTAGTCTAACTTTAATTCGATTCTTGGATTTGTTTATTCTTATCAATAATTTTTTCAAACTAGTTTTAATAAGGAGAAATTATGAGAAGCCAATTACACTAGCAGAACGGAACAGTTCTGTTTTTGATGGTCATCTTCAGAAATGGAAATCTTTTTTAAGAAAAGAATCATTAAAAACTCTTTTGCGAAACTGAAGATTTAAGCCTAAATATGAATAGAACAAAGGAAATATGTATGTTGCATATACCGAAAGTCACCCTCCTTCTCATCCCTGTATCAGTGGTCTTAATGCAAGATGTTGTAAGACAAGATATATAATGTTTGTTGTTGTTGCTGGAAACATGACTGAATCTTATCAGTCAAACATCCCGTTCAAAGAATTTTCTCTTGATTTTGTATGAGTTTTTCATTTCAAGTTCAATAAGTTTTCAATGATTTGTTGGCAGTTTCTCCTTGCTTTCTCTTTTGATTAAATAGATTAAAAAAATTATCAGGACATTAATCTTCAACAATAATATGGTTGTGTATAACAAAATAATGTGTTTATAATCTGGTATTTACGAGACGAGTAAATAAAAAAATTACATTAAAAGGAAGAGGGGAGTTAATTTTTTGAGGTAAATATTTTTTAATCTAAATATTAAAACAAACACTCAGAAGTAAAAGTTTTGGGTATTTGATATATTTACTTCGACGTACTTACAGACATTTTAGGGATTTATTCACTTACCTGAAAAGAAAAAAAAAATTAATTAATTAATTAATTATTTATAGAATGCTGTTTTTATATTTATAAAATAATTCATAAAATCATATGACGAGATCAATAATTATTTTAAGGATATTTAAAAATAAAAGTAATTTAAAAATTCAAATTCCCAAGACTTTTTATTCTACAGCCAAATATATATTAAGCAGGAACTATTGAAAATAGTTAAATAAGAGAAAGAGGCAAACGTAAGAGAATATCGTTAAAGTTGGCCTGGTACACCTTTTGATCGCGTTAGCGAATAATTGCTAAAAAACACAAAAAAATATTATTGTAAAAAATTGGGCGATTGTTCATTGAAGTCGTAGTGGCTGCAATTGAAACCCAAATTGTGGGGTAGAAATTTGTTAGTTAAAAGCCAGCGGTTTCGCACAGAGATAGTAGCTGCCTTCCGAGCTCTACTACCAACAGCTAAACAATAGAAACTGCTTGGGAGGTTGCCCACTAATGGTCCGGTTGCATATGTTTTGGTTTTTGGTGTGGCATCCAATAAGTTCACCATGTCTTAATGGCACTAAGGTTTTAGGCCGTAACGGCTGACATCGTATACATATCTGTTCATAGACTTTCCGCGATCTTAGTTTTTTATATTTGGGCGTTTGTTCACCATATCCAACTTGCCCAATGTTCATAATATGTTCAATTGACCAACAATTTTTTTCTTTATGTCATTATTTCAATTTCGAGGTGATTTTCATAACTAACAATCATCCTAAATTCGCGATTGAGCAAACTTTTTGTGTGTTTTTCGTCGGATAAGCCATAACTTTAGGCGATTGTAAGTTTGAAATTGAATTAAGGCACAGAGAAAACACTTATGGTGAAATGGTTGTCAAAGCTCTATTATGATCTCTAAAACAATGTATTGTTATGGCAAGTAAAATATTGTTACTTACAAATAGTTAATATATATTACTATAGTACGATAATCTTTTTTAAATTTATATTTGATTAATGAATTTTTATAATTCTAAATATTTCATATATGAGAGAATCTGTTGTTGTAAAAAAATTACTCTTTTATTCACAATCGAAGAATTACTCAGATTCAATGGACGTCGAGTGAACATTGGACATATTGTCCATAAACTGTGTGTATTGTTTTTAATAGAATTCTCATTTGCTCGATATTAAATTCTATGTGAATATCCTGCAGCCGGCTAACGATTCTAATGTTATCCTTTATTTTCTATAGCACTAAAGATTTATAGCATAAGACATTATTGGAATTAGTTTTGATCATAATAATCATATTATGAATATGTATGATAGTTATAATATTAAATAATAATGGGGTTTATTAATGATTTTTACGGTGGTCGCAACAATGATTTGATTAGTGACATATAATTCAATCATAACATGTTTTTGAATTATGATGCGAACATTAATTATTTCTATGTTCAAAAGGAGTGTATTTCTGGTAAACTAAGGGGAGAAACAACTTTTAAATCATAGCAGTTCATTTGAAATTTTAATATAAAGCCGCCGCAGTAAAATTTCATCCAAATTAATTGTATATTGGGTCCCGTTGAAAGCTCATAAATAAACTTTTCATTTACTACAAAATTGCTAATTTTATTATTTACCTTCAAATATGTTTTCCCTATTATTCTCTAGAGATGTTAATTAAATAATATGAAAGATGAATATTTTAGTTTGAATTAAAAAATAAAAATATGAAAATAAATATAAAATGCGAAATGTAAAAGGACTTTTTATTTAATTCTAGACCTAAATAAGACATTTAATTTCACTAACATTTCTCTAAAGCGCAGGTGTAATTTAAAATAAAAATACAAAATAAATAAGAAATGCATTCTATGAGCACATACCGACCGCATCCTCAGCATGGCTCACTCCCATCAAAGAATTTCGTCTGCCCACCCATACGCCTTTTTACATTTCAAGCTCATCTTTACATTTCTATTCGAAGATAATTACACGTTTTATAAAGACAAAACATACATGAAAAATAAAACAAAAAAGTAGGAAGAAAAATGCTAAATATTGCATTGCATGCCCCTCCATAATGATTGTGCGTTAGTGTGGATGTCTGTTGGTGCCTGGTGTTTCAACCTGGTCGTGGTTTAAGGTGTGTGCAAGTGTGCATTTGTTTTCGTATTAAAAAAGACACGCGCTACTTTTCTCAACGCGGTCTGTAGATAATTCACGCTTTTTTCCCCCCTGTAAATTTCCACTTAAAAGAAAAACTGTTTGCAAGTGGAAAAAAGGAGCGAGAGTCCTTGTTTATTTTATAGAAAAAAGAACATACATGAAGTCTGCCGTTTTATTTGTGTCATGTTGTTGCTTGTTTTTTAAATGACTTTTAGTAGTTGCAGGATAAAATTGTGGCATTTTAAGGATAATTATGTCAGCTAAAGTCTTTTTTTAGTTTGTTTAATTGTTCGATGTGTCATTTCAAAAGGACTTTAATTTGTTTGGTACATGATTATTAGCTGTTGAATTGTAATTATTTAGAAATAAGAATTACTAATTGCGAGATGTAAGGATTAATATGAATATAAAAAAACGTTAAATAAAATATAAAAGTTATACAATATATAACATTAAAAATTTACAAGATATTTAATTATCTTTTGAAATTTAATTAATTTAATGATTCTGTTTATGACTGAAGAGTTTTAAAGAAAAAATACACCTAGAATAAACATTTATTTTCCTTGGCGATTATTTCAATTTGTTATATTTCTCTTCTTGGGTCAAGTTTCTTAGAGGGATCTTAAATCGAAATATTTAATTGGAAAGTTCTAACCCAATACCAGGTATTCACCAGACACTGATGCTTCCGCTTACTACTTTTATAGGTCCATTGAACCAGAGGTCCTTCTGAGCATTACACCACAAAATCAGATGTACTAAAATCTTCACGGGTCCCCAAAGGCTACCAAAAATATTATAAAATGTAGACGCTTCAGATCGAAAACATTCAATCAAACAAAAGATGGTATTTAAAAAAATTTCTAATTCACAAAAAAACTTATTTGTAATTGCAACAATAAAATTTAGGGACACGATCAGATGTCGGATATTTTTGTGAAAGTAAGTATAACCATAATTTTTATCTAATGCTCGAGCCTAAGGCCCAAGTAGCCATGGCCCTTATACATTAGGTTGTAATTTTTAATTAATAATAATAATAATAATAATAATAATAATAATAATAATAATAATAATAATAATATCTAATGCTAATTTGTGGCAAGTTACATATTTAACTAACAATTTATTTTCGGAACCTTCTGCTTTTGTCTATCGATCCGATGTGGTTACTTTAGAGTAAAATTTGCCGGGTATAACAAGAATTCAAAGGAATCTGACGAAAGGAAGTAGATAATTGTATACCAAGTCCTTTATTATTTCCTTCTCTCTCTCTCTCTTTCTCTCTCTCATCTAAGGGGTTTGAAGATATGTTATATGTTTATCTAAGTTTCGTCTTCGGACCTATTGCTCAGTGTGCTGTGTGCGAGGCCCTTTGTTACCCAAATCATTGTGAGAAAATCAGTATTCATCACATTTTTTATTCTTTTTTTTAATAACTATAATTCATTGCTTTCACTAAAATAGAATATTTTATTTTCTAAAGAAAATCTGGGACTGCACTAATATTCTTCCTATTAAGGACTAAAAGGAAAGCAAAAAAATAAAACCAGAATTTCGTCTAAAATTGACTCTATTGTTTATTCCCCGTATTGTATGGATGGATATATGACACGCGTCATATTATAATTATGACAGACGTCAGTTGACATCAAACACATACAGGAATTGCTAAAAGAAATAATATTAAAGCGTCCACACACCAAAACACTGACCATAATGCAAACAGGATTATAATTTTTTCCATATTTTTTATTGGGCTGTTTGGTTTAAGTACAAGTGGTGTCGTTTTACAATGCAAGGGGCTTCCTTTCACACTTCCAGGTCGCTTCTGTGTCTGTTTAGAGGATAATCATTATTTTGTTCGAGACGCTGTTGTGTTAATGACGACAACCCCTTTTTTGCTTAATTTAGTATGTTGCAACATGTTCATGGTTATTGAATGTTGATGAATTTGTAACACATTACTAAAGGGGGTGCACTATAATGATAGTGGTCAGTCAGTCAGTTTGGGTCTTTTTATTTATTCGAAATATCAAGAAACTGCTGTGTGAATAATTTTTATTGCTGTTGATTCTATTTTGCATTTGCTTTACAGAAATCATGCTGTGTCCATGTCCAGCTCATGTTTTCTTTCTTTTTTTATCCATACGAAATTTCATTGCGTTTGAACAATGACGAGGTTGGTAGCAAGGAAAGTGATTTTTTTCAAAAGACTTTTGTTTGCAAAAAAAAACATAAAAATGTTAATGAAGTCATCATCATCCTCATCATCATCACCATTTGGCATCGAACGTGTTAAACGGATGTTGTAATATTTATAATAAAAATATGGAATAAATGAATGGAATGCAGCTGTTTGACTAGAAATCGATTTGAAATTTTTTTTTTCAAAAATATATATTTGAAATGTTTAGCTTTTTTTAGATTTTAGATAAAAATTAAATAAAAACTATCTGGCAAAAAACAATAGCTGAATGCTAAATATTTACACATCGATGAATCTAAGCTGCTGTTTATTTTTATTTATTTTGTAATCGTTATTATTAAAAGAAAACTTAAATTATGTTCTCGGAATGAAGAATTTTCCAACAGCTTCATTAAATCCTTTTATCAAAACATTAAAACAGCAACCACCAAACCAGCACACCGTATTTGAACACACATCAAAAAAGCATCATCAAACATTAATCTAATACAGAAAATCTAATCATTTCCAACGTAGTCCCGTATACAACCAAATAAACGGTTAAAGGTCAAAATTTTAACCATTTCCATTTGGCAGCAGAGGAAAAAAAACTTTCACTTCAAGCTAATGCCTTTTCCTTTCCAACACATGATGGACAGTTGATGAAATGTCCTGTTTCTAATGAATATAATAAAAGCTAAACAAAAATACACAGATGCAAGCACAATCACATCCTTTTTTTGTTTTTTCTTTAGTTGGGAATGAAAAAATAAATTATATGAAAAAATTTTTATGTGAAAAAATTGTGCACTTTAATAATATTGTTATTTAAATGTATGAAAATAATTTATTTTTCACGTTCATTTAAAGAAAAGGGTGTATTTCTGGTGGCAGAAATACATACAAAACAATGTTTTTAAAAGCACTTGTAGTTTATTAAAAATAAACACGGATAAATAACGATTGGTAATACTTTGGTATGGTACTTTTCGCTTATAGTCCATACCGCTTAAGGGCCAAAAGCAGATGTACGCTAAACTGCAAAATATTAGCCAAACGAATCTCCGCTAGGGTGTCACTGGCACTGATGTAGACTTCACAAATCTACTATCGACCATATAAATAGACTCCATGTCATCGTAGGAAGTGTTGAATGGCGATCACCACTCTATATATGCTTTATTGATTTCGAAAAAGCCTTCGACACATTTTATCAAAGCGTAATTTGAACGCACTACTATGCGAAAACGTTCCTCTTAAACTTATCGCACTTATTAGGTGCATTTATCACAATGCCAGCTGTCGAATTAAACACGGTAAAACGTTAAGCAGGGCGGTAAAAGTAGAAATCGGTGCTCGCCAAGGCTGCGTTTTATTTAATATATTCTTAAGACACAATTCTCAAAACGAAAAGGGAATTACTTGTGGTCTGCAGGGTCGTTTAAATGATCTTGATAACGCAGATGGTATTTGACAACAACAGATGCGGCTGGACTTAAGATTAACACTGTTTAAAGCCAAAACACTTCGAGTTAATGCGTCGTCTCAGGAATTATTTACAATAAAAAAAAAATCAAATAGAAGATGTCAGTTTTGTTATCTTGGGAGCATAATTTCCAAAAATGGCGGAACAAGTGAAGACATTGACAACCGTGTACAGAAAGAGCGACAAACTTTCGGTCGTTTAAGACCCATTTGGAATTCGCCTTCACTCTATCAGCGTACAAAATTCATAATCTTTAACACAAAGTGTTCTTGATACACTCTGCTCTACTCTTGCTAGACATGGAACGCTGCCCCTCGAGATATACAGAAGATCATGGTATTTGTGAATCAATGTCTTCGCAGCATATTGAGAATATTCTGGCCTAGAGTGGTGTCCAACAACAGGCTTTGGGAACAATCGGACATATAACTTATGGCCACAGAAATAAAAAGACATAAATGGCGATGGATTGGCCATTAAGAAGATCAAAGAATGACATCTCAAGAAATGCCATAGACTGGAACCCAAGCAAGTCTAAGAAGAGGACGTCCAGCTCATAAGTGGAGAAGGCAAATCGATATACATAGAAGTGGCTGGAATGGGTAAAACCTGGGGCGAAGTGAGAGCGTTGGCACAAGACAGTAATAGTGATGAAATGTCTATTATTTCTATTGGGTTGGCTGTCTTGCAATTTCTAAAGCTTTTCTGTCTACATAAAATTACACTGGTCAACACTGTTTTTGTCACATGAACTTTGTTATGATTTTTATTTATGTTGGTGTACCCTCATTAAAAATATATAACAGTATTGTTTCTATCACATCCAGTTTTCTTGTGAGAGCTACATATTAATTTCTGACCTCATATACGTTTCTTTGTTTACATAACTGCATTTAGTCGACTGTGTAACTATTGTGTTTGCTAAATTACATTTTATTTGCATTAGTTAGATCGTAAATATGCCACGAAAGTGTTTGAACAACCCGGACAATTTTTGTTATGTGTGTGGAGAATTAGTTTTTACATCTCAGCGTCGAAATTTCACATCACTAATTGAACAGTGCTATTTAGACTATTTTGGTTTTCCTGTGATGAATCAAGACAAATCCTGAGTTCCACATAAATGTTGTGTAACGTGTGTGAGCCTACTTTTAGGTTGGGCTAAACAAGAACCTAGACATTTGTCATTTGTTATACCAATGATTTGGACGGAACCAAAGGATCATGTAAGTGATTGTTATTTTTGTTTCACTCAAACAAAAGGTATTACTACCAAATCCAAACACACTATCCAGTATCCAAACTTGTCTTCGGCCAAGAGACCCATCCTACATAGTGCCGAACTGCCTGTGCCGATGCCTCCAAATCGATCAAAAAGTGAGAATTATAGTCCGAAATTTTTTCTCAGTCAGCATAATAAGGTATCTGAAGATAGTGATCCAAGTTATGAACCGTCAACTACAAAAGAACCGCACTTATTGACACAATGTGATTTAAACGATTTAGTACGTGATTTGAATCTGTCTAAAAAACAGGCTGAGCTTTTGGGGTCTAGATTAAACGACTGGAATTTACTTTCTCGTGGTACAAAGATTTCTTATTTTCGACGGAGAAGCGTTGGAAATGGAGTCCAGGAATGTTGGCAGACTATTGTTGGAGACTTAAAAGGGACCTACCGGAAGCCAAATATTCAAGAAAATCATAAGTATCTATTAGATATTAGGAAATAATTCTGCAAGTGTGGCTGAATTTTGTACTTTTTACGAAAATATATGTTTTGATGTCACAAGAAAACATGATGTGCACATTTTTTTCATTGATATATTATTGTTTGGTGGCCCTAGTATATTCAAAATTTGATATAAATTTTCATGTGACAAAAAAAATTAACAAAGTTGTTGACCAGTGTTATTGTTTATTTCAATTACGAAGATTTGTTGGTTTTCTAATTGTATAACATGATCTTTTCATTGCTATTTTTCTGTTGTTTTTTTATTATATTCAATATAATCAGACTGATCGTTGTTATTAAAAAAATGTTGCCCTAAAATATCCTCTCTTATTTTTTGCTAATGGTCGAAATAAATCAATTGAAATTTTTTATAAAAAATTTTATCACGTTAGTTAAAAGAAAATTGAAAGGTGGGATTTCAAGGGATTTCACAAATTATTCATTGAAAACTGCCAAAAAGTTTCATACACAAAATTTAAAAAAATCTTTTTAATATTTATTAAAAAGATCAATAGTGAATGAAGTATTGCTGAGTTAAAAAAAACCGTCTTCCATTCGATTTCTCAATTACAACAAAAGCTGAGAAAAATTTTATACAAACATATTTTGTTCGGCATTTTCTTAGAAATGCTTTAATCTTCCTTCTCGAAGATTTGCTTTTAAGCTTCCAATAAATTATAAAACATCAAATAATTAAGACACACTTTTTGCATACTAATACCCGAAAATTATATGAAAATATTTACCCTTCTCTATGACGATCATATAAAGAGGGGAAGAAAGGCATAAGCCGATTCATAAAATAAACACTTTTATTTGATATTTCAAATTATGTATATGAAATTGTTAGAGCTGGAAACGCTACTACACAAAATTAGAAAATAAAAGACACAACAAGAGATATAAAAAGTAAATACTTTTGATGCAGTTTGAACAATAAAATAGAAATCATAATAGCATAAGGATAACAACGAAATATTACATTTATTAAGCTAAAATGCTGAATATTATCCTTTTACTAATGGTTATGTATAACTGTGTTACATGCAAGGACAATGAATGCCATTGAAAATTTTCATATATTTGCAAGAGTGTGTATGTTTCTTTGTTAGAAAAGTGTGTTGTAACGTGTTTGATTTTAGATATGAATGCCAGTGGTTGATGGTGTGTCTATGCCAAAACGTTCTCAAATGTTTGTTTTGTTTTCAAAGGATGTGTTTAAATTTTCAATGGTCCTTGGTTTAATGCTAGACATTTGTATTGTTCTTATTACATTATAATAAACAGATAATTGTTGGTCATAATTATTGTTATAGTTTTAATGGTTGGCAAGCGAAATATAAATATTTAATTAAATGCATCAGTAGCGATGTCATAAAATGTTAAAAAAAGGATTAGCAGGTTTGAAAGAATTTAAGCTTCATGTATAAAGCGATCTTAATTTTAAAAAATGAAGTTTTTTTTAGCAAAATCTTTTTTCTATGGAATAAAAATAAAAGCAATATTGAATTGTCCTTCTGCTAATGTAAAGGTTGTTTTTAAACCTACAAGTATTTAGTTCTTCTGAAACTCTCCCACTGCATTTGAGCTGCATTAATGCCATTGAAGTTGTGTTTTTTTTAATACCCTTGCAAGTTTTTGGGGGAAGTTAATGAAGTGAGTCCTTTAATATTTTTTGGTTTAAATGCACATATAATAGGATTTAGCTTTTGCCAAATAGTTTTAGCTACAATATATGTTTTTAACATGAAATTGGGCTTAATACTACATTAGATATTATGCCTGAGTGAATTTAATATGATCAACACATTAAAATGGTATCAAATGCATTTTATACTGATTTACACCACATAAATGATAATCAAATTTAGATATTTAATATATGAAAAAAGAGCACAAATATTGCCAAACTCTTGAAAAATAAATTAGGAATTTAATAAAAAGTACTTGAGAGTAAGAGGCCGTTATAGTTTATGAATTCGAATTTTATATTCAGCAGGGTTCAGCTGGGGAACAAGTACGTATGTATGTCCTGCTGTTATGCTCTTACATCATTTATCACGTAATTTGAAGTGTTTGCCTTATGGAAAAAACACAAGCTGCTGCACTATTGCACTCTAATGACTGGTCAGTAGTTTTTCAACTCAATTTTTCATATATATATTTTTTTTAAATAAATTTTTTTCTTCTTCCACCATCAGACTAATCGGACTTTTTGACCAGACGGGTGTATGGCTGACTGGCTGGCAAATGCACAATAATTTTAAGATATTATAGCATGACAAGACTTTATTTGGTCGCGTGCCCGTAACAGGAATTCATTAATTTTTTTTAACATTAATTAAATGCGCATGCTGAACCACTTAACGCTTATAAATTGTTAGTTTTATTAGGATTTTTGGTTTTTCTTCGGTCGCTGCAAGTAAAATGTAATAAAAAGCAAATTAAAAAAAACACAAATTCTGATGCTGAAGTGGTCAGTTTTAAAGGACTTTTTTATCGATTAAACATGAAAGAGGGTTGGTTGGTAATAAGTATTTGTAGATATTATGAGGTAGTTAATTTTGAGGAAAGAAAAAAATAACAGCATACTTAGTGCAAAATAAAGGGTTGAAGGTAAATTTTGTTTAAAAAAAAAAAACTAAAATTAAAATTTTAAAAATTATTAAAATAAAAAATTTAATTTTTACAACAAAGTGAATGAAAATTTTTTGAGTTGTTTTTTATATGGTGCATTAAAAAACTTCAAAAATCAATATCAACTTTAACATTGAAATCATTTAAAAAGTTTTAATTTCTGAATTTTTTTTCTGATCCAGCTGTGGTTGCTGAAGTGATGTGAAAAAACATCTTTTGCAGAACATGAAATTAAACCAGGGTTCAGTCATACGTAATGCAATATGGTTAGATAAGGTCGCACAGGCCTACATAAGACATAAACTGATCTGCTGAAATCTTCATTTGCCCCTTCTTTTGCCTGAAAAAAGGGAACACAGATTCAGGTTCCCCTGCTCGTTTCTCTGTGAAGCCATCTCGATGCACAGTATAGAGTACTGAATAAATTACAGTATGTTATAGTGTATGTACAGTATAGCGTGTATGATATGCCCGTTGAGTACACAGTCTGACGTGCAGTAAAGTGTAGAAGAATATAGTACACAAAATGGAGTAGAGTATAGTGTACAACATAGTTCAGAGTGTACACACAGTATGGTACAGAGTAGTATACAATACAGTGTACACAATAGTGCATAGTATAGTGTATAATATACTGTGCAGTATAGTTGACAGGACACAGTATAGTGTGAAGTAGTGTAGAGTATACTAATCATTATAATAATTAAAAAACATTTCAATAGGCCTTATTAAAGTTTAAAATTTATGTCAGATATCGCACTATTATATTTCAATCAATTTCGTTCAATAGAAAAATGAGCAGTAGTTGAAAAAATAACATGTTCTTTTCTAAATATGTTGCACATAGAGCATATAAATATTTCATATGTTTTACACTGAAATTTATTATGGCGTTTTTCCAACTGGGGTAATTATATAAATAAGGGTTTTGTTTTTTCTTTATTTTCTATTATAAAACTATTTGCTCTCGTGTGATGATTTTACAAAAAAATGTGCGAAAAGTTAAATTTTTTTTATATATAGACATTAAAGTCTATGCGATTGGGGGAGCAATACAACGGTGTTTAATCGACAGTACTAGTGCCTCAAAATGTGCCAAGTCCTACAAGATTTAAACTTGATCGAAGAAATTTTTATTGTAGTTTACGTTTAAAATATATTGTATAACATGGGCCTTTCATAAGCAAGATTTTGAGTCCTTGAACACACAAATCCTATGTGACCAATGCTATACAATGTTGATATAACAAAGGAAAATAAAGTAATTAGATTAAAATAAAAAATAACAATAATAAATAACAAAGTCTGCTACATAAATAAATCTTTCTTAAATGACACAGCAGGTCAACCAGCGCCTTAATTTCTATAGACTTTCATTTAAGGATTAATTTTTGTCATATCTTAGTTTGAAAAATATACACTATGCCTTAAGTACAAATAAACATGGTGAAATGCATTTAATCCTTTTTTCTCTAACACCGAAAAAAGGTTACTTATGCACGACAGCCTTTCACAAGGTTCATAAATTCTTTAAATTTTTTGAAATTACAGAGATTAAAGACAAACGAAAAGTTTCCATTAAAATGTAAACGTTTGAAAAAAAAAACATTCTTCACCACATCCTTTGTAGTCCCTTTAGCTAAAAAGTAGGCTTAACAAAATTCAACAAACAATTGTCACAAGCGAATCAAATTTTTTTTGTTGTAAATAAATGAAATGGAAATAAAAAAATTGCTTATAAATCCTTTTGCCTAAAACAGGAAGCAAGTAACAATTCAACAAAAATGTTTTAACATCCTTTGACACCTTCTTGTCCTGAAGAGATTTTGTTTTGCTTTTTTTTCTTTGCAAAAGGAAGCAGTGTTTAAAAATAAACGAAAGAGTTGCTGCGTAAAGTGCTCCTTTTAATAGAAGAAAAATAAAGCATAAGAAACATAATGTTGCAGTTTAACTTCAACTTTGGTTTGAGTGCTCTTCACAGGACATCTTTGCTTACGATGCTCGCAAATTGTCTACTTTTAACGTTTTATTTTTTTATTTTTTTCAACCCCTTCGACAACTTTTATTTTTGTACAGGTAACTAACTATAAATTTGACGTGTACTGCTCTTATATATATCTTCCTTTAAAGGATACTTGAAAGGATACTATATGCTCTCCTTATGTTGCGTTTTTGAGTGCTGCCAAAATGTCATCGACACTTGTATGTTGGTTAATGCTGGAATTGGGGTTTTTTATATTTCTGGCATTTATTTATTATAAATTGAGTTTTAAAACTTCGTATAAGTGCGAAATTTAAATTATAACAAAAGCACTATGGGGTGTGTATTGTTTGAGAAGGCAGTTGACAGCAGTAAAAGGACAAAGGTATTGTAAGACGAGAATATAGACTTAAAATTACAATAAAATTATTTGTTCAAATTAATATGATTGTTTGTATGAGTTGGGACATGTTTGGTTGTTATGTTCGATAAAACAGTATTAACGATTGTAAAGAAATTATTGGAAATATTGTTAAAGAAATGCAAAATTTTTAAATTTGTGTTTGTTTTCCTAGACAAAGCCTGAGCGGTGCAAATATTTTATTGCAGTTTTATTTTCAAACTAGTGAAGCTGTCAGCCTGTCCTGGATCTTATCGAAGATTGGCATTATTTTATATTATTACGAGGTGTGTTTAAAGGTCAGGTGACTACCTTTTTATCTTCAGCTGATACCACAAAGCATATGAAGGTGCCACGAGATGAAAGATAATTCGGTGTAATTTCCCTTTTTCCTCCATTTATAACCTTCGCGATGGTTACAACGATGCATCGTTGCCGTTTCAATTATTTTTACAAAATGTTCCTACATTTTTCTGTAATTTAATTTTTGTTACTTTTTCGCGATAAATATTTCGTTTCGAAATATTTTGTTTATAGGTTTCTTTCTTCAAACACAAGTGTGTTTTAAATAATTAATATTCCCAAATACTAACATCCACCTAAAAAGTGGTAAAAAGAACACTAGTGTAATTGGTATCTTCTTATTTCTTTTAATTTTAGAAAAATATTGAACTGAATTGTCGCAATTCAGCACTCGAAGTCAAGCGAAATTAATTAAATTTTAAACCAATGCAGTTCAATTTTTTTAAATAAAATTAAGAGATGAAATTACTTTCTAAAAGCAACTTGTATGTTGTTTCATTTCATACATTCAAACTACAAAGAATTAGCACAAACCCCTCGTTAACATGCTCTATTTCTTATCGTTATAAATTTGTAAGAAAATTCCCCTTTTCATATTCCAACACACACAAAAAAAACAGAAACTACTTTCACTTCAAATTCTTAGTTCCGTACCTATTTCTATTGAAAGATTTATTTATCAAATTCACTCCATTAAACACCATTTAAAGCGGGCCATTCAATTGACAGTTGTCCTTTGTATACCTTCCTTCCTTTACATGACACATTTCTAACGACTTCAATTATTCATTATTGTCTCTTCTTAAATTTGGCTTTGTTTAATTCCTTGACCATAGAAATTAGCCCGACTACCTAGATTTTGCCAGCATGTTCTTCTGAGAAAACAAACAGACCAGCAGCTACTGACCCCGTTTAAGTAGACTACCATCTTTCACTTTCAATTATATTCTGTGTTTAAATTTCCATTTCTGTCTTCATATCCTGTTACTTGCATCAACATGTCCCTTTTTCAGCTTGTGTGTAGTTTTGCAAAAACGAAAGGATACTTTTGAGTAAAAAGGCAAATGATTCCGCTTTGAAAGGCATGTAGTTTTTGTTTGATTGCAACTTTTTTTCTTTGTAGTTTTTCTTTTTTTATGTTTTCCATTATAAATTCCATCTCTTTTTGTCTTCTCTTTTAAAAAGGATGTCATCCATAAGCCTAAGGATATTTGTTAATGTTGGTATTTTGTGGTGGAATGTACCATAGTGTCTTTGACTATTTGGAAAAACTATGGAATGATTTTTTTTAGTTTAATTTCCTCGAGGACGAACAAAATGCATACAAATTTTGATATCGCCAAAAGGCTTTAACACTAAAATAAATATTTAATTCTAATTTACATTCTATTGGTGAACTGAAATAATTACTTTAAGGAACATAAAAAATTGTCTTAGAAAACCTCGTATTGCGTAAAAA
The DNA here is from genome assembly GCA_963681545.1 of Germaria angustata. NCBI lineage: Eukaryota > Metazoa > Arthropoda > Insecta > Diptera > Tachinidae > Germaria > Germaria angustata. The sequence goes on along the minus strand of OY812999.1, from coordinate 93,924,869 downwards.
TTTAAAATATTATTTTTTTATCCTAAAGCTCTAGTAGTTTTATGCAGATTTTCTTTCTACGGATATGGTTTTTATATGAAGTACTTCTAATGAAAGGTATATTTAATAAAAAGTACTAAAAGGTGCTTTTTACAAAACGAACTTTTGTAAAAGTTACACTTTTTTTACAAAAGCTACCTTTGAAAAAAAAATATTTTACGAATCAAACATATGCAAAAGGTACATTTTACAAAAATGTATTTTTTGCTAAAGGTGGCAGTTACGGAAGTAATTTTTTATAAAAGGTACTTTTTACAAAATTTAGTTTTATACAAAATGTACCTTCAAAAAAAGGTATTTCTTTTAAAAATGCACTTTTTTACATAAGGTAGGCTTTTACAAATTGTACCTTTTACAATAGGTACTTTTTGCAAATTGGCACTTTTACAAAAAGGCAAGATTTACAAAAAAGACACTTTTCACAATAAGGCACTTTTTACAAAAAGGCACTCTTAGCTAAAATAAACTTTTTACAAAATCTTACCCTGTACAATAGTACCATTTACAACATTTAAGATTTTACAAAAATTACTTTTGACAGAAGTACTTTTCCCTAAAGGTACTTATCACAAAATGTAATTTTTGCATCAGGTATCTTTTTTCAGAAGATATTGTTAGCAGAAGTTACTTTTACGAAAGGTACATGTTAAAAAAATGTATTTTCGAAAAAAATTCCTTCTATATGGGATATTTTGCATAGAATACTTTTATAAAAAGGGTACTTTTTACAATACGTGGCTAGTTTTTCTGAAAGGTAAGCTCGTGTAAATATATATACTCTGTAGTTTTTAAAAAAAGTTTCCTTTTTTGAAAGCAGATTTTTATAAAAGGTACTTTTCAATAGTTATTTTTTAAGGTACTTTTTATAGAAGGTACTTTTTATGAAAAGTACTTTTAATAAAAGGTACTTTTATAAAAAGGCACATTTTACAAGATGAAATTTTTATAGAAGGTACTTTTTATAAAAGGTAGTTTTAACAAAAGCTTAAAAGGTACATATCTTTTACAAAAGTTACTTTTTTACAAATTGTTATTTTATAAAAAAAAAATTTATTTATAAGACGTATTTTTCATGTTATTTTTTGTAAAAGGCTTTATAAAATGAAAGGCATTTTTTCAAAATGTACTTTTTCAAATAATGCTTTCTTAGTGATTATTAAAAATTATATATATATATATTTTTTTCACTAAAAGGATTTAATAAAAAAAGTACTTTTCACAAAAAGGATTCTTTCAAAAAAAGGTTATTTCCTAAGAAGTATTTTGTAGAAGAGAAATTTTTTGATAAAGTTGGCTTTCACAAAAATTATTTAGTAAAAAGGGGTTTAGTAACTAACGTTTTTAGAAAAAAAAAATTTTTCACATAAAATAATTAATAAAAACATTTTTTAAGTACTTTTTCTTATAATTTTAATTATAAATTAATTTGATAATAAATAAATAATAAATAAAAGTACTTTTTCAAGAATATGTATTCTACAAAAAGTATTTCTCACAGAAAGTGCATTTTACAAAAAGTTACTTTTTAATAATAGTGATACTGATCACTTTTTTGTGATTATCTTTGCTATTTTATAAAACGCAGGTATAAGTGGCGTCATGAATCATATTGTATAAAAAACTTTGTAAACAATTGAACATTTTATCGTTTTTCATGATCATTGCAATGGATCATTTTCAAAAATAGTAAAAAGCCCCAGGCAATTACTGGAAGAATTAAAAAATATATTTAAAAAAGGGAAAACCTTCTTCATACAAAAAAAAAAAAACATTCACTTCAGACAAAAAAAATTTTATTGATCAAGTTACAAAAGCAGACAGATATCCAGTTAAAGAAGAAAGAAAATAAGAAATACTTCCATTCTTACTCAAATAAATACATTTTGTAACGAATAAAAAGAAACTGTAACAAAAGATTATTACCAAAGAAAATAAAGAGATTGTTTAAATGTCATCAAATTACGATCAATTTCAATGGCAGACGATCTTTTTCTATCTGGTCGGTATTAACAAAAGAGTAAGACGAGTAAGAGAATCTATAAAAATTATAAATGATTTAAACAAATTACTTATACTTGATGATCAGATCAAACCAAATGAATTAAAAGTGTTTGTAAAGTTTTCAAGATCATTTGATACCATCATCAATCATTTTGGAAGGGAAACAAAACAACACAACACAATTATGTCAAATGGAAATTATAAAAAAAAATTATTAAGAGGATTTGATGTTACGGAAAAACTTGTATGCCGCTGTGTGGTTTTTATTCTGTTTCTTGGTGTCATTACTCGTTTAATTTGAAGAGTTTCTGCGTCATGATTTTTTTTTTTTGTTTTTGAGTATGACAAATGAGTTTTCTGATTATTAAAAATTAGTGGTTTAGAGGGAATTTTTATTTTAGTCATCATAGAAACGTCTTAGAAAATGATTTACTGGGTAATTTGCTGTGTTATAGTTTTCAAACGGGATATGAGCGGATCAACATCAAAATCTTTAATAAAAAATTTATGCCTAGTAGTTATTTCCAGCAGAAAATTTGTGTTTGGCAAAAATTTTGTATAGAGTTTTTGTGTGTAGAAAATATATTTATTAAATTTTTCTTATATTTCAAAAACTTTCCATAGAAAATTTCTGTCTAATAAATATTTTTCGTAGAAAATATATGTCTTCCTAAAAATTTTCTATTGGTGTGAAGAAAAAAAATGTAAATAATGTCTCTATATTTTTTTACCATTATATAATAATTTCGACTAAAAGTATTATTATTTAATGGTTAAACAATTTGATTTGTAAAAATCAATATTTCGATACTCATAAAACATGCATCATTTTCCTGGAGATTATACTCAATGAGTATCGGTATTTTCAAATAAATTGTTTAACCATTAAATAAGACCTTGAGCTTAAATAATATTTTAATCAATATAGCAAAATTCTATATATTAAATATTACAATATTAGATTACAACAAAAATTTGTTATAGAATTTTGAGTTAAAAACATATTTTGCGTCTAGCAAGAATTTTCTGCAGAAAAAAGTTTATGTGAAGTAATGTCTATGTCTAGGTAAAATTCTTACTAGATGCGACTATCTAGTAAGAATTTTCTGTAAAAAATTACTTTCTACCAAAAATTTTCTATATAGAGAATTTGTAGAAAAAAATTTTACTGAAAATTTCTGAGCTTTAAAGACTTTCTACTTCAAATTTGTGCGTAGCAAAAGTTGTTTATAGAAAATCTATATCTAGTAAATATTTTGCCTTGAAAATTTTTTAAACGAAAATTAGAGTGTGTACGAAATATTTTCTATAGAAAAAATGAGCGTAGTAAAATTTTTCTAACGGAAATTTATATATATTAAAAATTTTTTCTATAGAAAATTTTGTGTAGAATGAAATGAATTTGCGTTTAGAAAACAAAATCATGTCTAGCTTAAATCTTCTATAGAAAAATTGTTGCTAGCGGAAATTGTCCAGAGAGAACATAATTTTGACAAAAATGTTCTATCGAAATGATTTATCCAGCTACAATTTTCTATAAAAAAATCATTTACTACACCAAATATTTCGCACAGAAAATTTGTTTACCAAAAAGAAAACTTTTACTAAAAATTCGTGTGATGCAAAAATTTTCTTTAGAAGACATGTTTGTATAAAAAGTTTTGCATAGAAAATTCTTTACGTCTTGCAAAATACTCCAATGAAAACTAGTGCCTTAATTTTTTTTTTTAGAAAATATATGTATATATGTATATTCTTCCATAGGGAATTTGTGCTTAGAAAAAATTTGCTATAAAAAATTGCTCTTGGGTATAGTTCGGATAATCGAAGGCAGTTGGAAAGAAAAAATCGCTTATAAGGAACGGAGAATACTTAATTTTTTAAAATTTCAAAGCACTTCTCTTAAAAGAAAATACGCTTAAGCGAAACCCCGTTTAAGCGAAACATATTTTATATGTAAAAGTGGTGATCGTGTCAGTTCTATTTAATTGTATTAAATGCAACCGATAATATCTGTTTATAAAATATATCTGAATTGAAATTACAAGTGTATTTATTTGTTTACAGAGTTTATAAAATTTTCTATTTTCGCTTAAAAGAACAGCTTTTAAAATGTCGAAGTCTTTTAGGCTACAATTTCCCTTAAACGAAAATTAATTACTGACATTTTCTGTTTACACATACATACATACGTGTAGAGAAAATTTGTGGTAGAAAGTATGTTTCTAACATAAAGTTTCTTGTCTTGTCTTATCTATAAAAAGTTTTAGTATAACGAAAATTTTTCACGGAAATTTTCTATCTAGCAAAAAAAAATTTCATTGAAAATTTGTGTATTGCAAAAATTTTCAATAGAAAATTTGTTTGCAGTGAAAGTTTTGTATATAAAAGCTATTTATAGCAAATGTTTTATGTCATGCAAAATTTTCCGTTACAAATCGGTGTCTAAAAAATTTCTATTGCAAATTTTTCTACATGTGTATGTAACTAACATTTGCTATAGAAAGTTGAAATGAAACTTCAAATTGCTACAGAGTTCTCCTCTTAGAAATTTCTAATGAAAACATGCGTCTAGGAAAAGTTTTCTTTAGAAAATATTTTTCTAGTAAAAATTTCTAGAGGAGTTTATCCGTTGCCAAAATAGTTATAAGAAACAAACAGTTACTGTGATTTAAAGTTTTTAATAAAAATTAAAATTAATAACAAAATTTATTTAACAGTAAATATATGTTTATTATCCATTATTGGGAATTAAGAGGACTCTGCTAAAAAAAAAAACTAGTTTGTATTGATAACAAAATTTTTTCGACAGTATATTTTTATTTTTCTTAAACAAAATTAATTTTCATCATGCATTTGGCCTTAGAACAAAAATTTTTTTTTATTGTCATAAAAATCGTTTCATTAATTTCAGTTACAAGATGTTCACATAAGGAAATACATGCCAACATTTCAATTACTCAACCGTGACTGACAAGACATTTCGTGAAAGCCTCAGGAAAAAGATGACATGAATTCGAGGCACGACTTGTCTTAATAAAGCAAAAAAGTTTTAAGGGAAAATCTTGTTGTAATCCGTGGAACCTCAACAATGCCTCAAAGTCAAAGCAAAATATCCCTGAGTCATTCCTTAAAATCATGTTTTTTTTTCATTTGACTTAAATATTTTTTGCTTTTGTGTGTTTGGCATGATCTTCATGATCGTTTGTGTCCTTATGAGATTAGAAATGCAAATCTTTTTAAAAATTCTAATAAAAAAAGGACTAGATTATGTTCCTCCAATGACATGAATGAAAACATGTCAGTCTTAATATTTTGTAATTTTTAATTTTTTTAGAATGTCATGTTTTTTTGGCTTCACCGATTGGAAGATGTTATTTTTCATTTCAGCTGGAGGAAAACGTGACAGCTGTTTGAAAAGTTCTTTCTTTTTTTGTAACAATTGAACATGAGTTTGTATTTTGATAACAAAACTAAAGGACTTTTTGACAGCTAATTATATTATTATTTTTTTCTTGTAATTTAAGGTTTTTTTTTTAATTTTTTACATAATTTTTTTACGTATTTTTTTAAAGTTTCGAGTTTTCTGTCCTAATTTGCATAATTCGTTTAAAATTTTCGGAGTTACAAGAGAATACTGATATTGTTGTAATTGATTAAGACAAAAGATATTGATGAATTGATTAAGACAAAAGACTAAAAATGATTCTCTTATGTCTTACAGTTTAAAAATCACGCAAGGTGCAGCAAGGCAAGTTTCAGAAACAACACTGGGTTCGATTATATTGAATATAAAATAAACTAAAAAATTCGACAAAAAGTAAGATAAAAATATTACATGCAGCAGTATTTAAAACATAGAAGAAGAAAAATTTAAAAGCCTAGAGCGAAAAATAAAACTTTAATGCAACGAAACTCACGGACGACGAGAATTGAACTTAAATATAATTATTTCTCTTAGTGTATTTCTATCTATTTTCCACGGTTCAATAAATGCTGTTTGTACGTCACATCTGCAAACGCTGTGACTTAAAAAACGCTCCTTCAGCTGGCGTAAGTTAAGTTGTCCTGCCTTACAAAAATATGTCTTGTGCATTAAATATTTTCTAAGGAAAATCGCAAAAAACAATATTATTTTTCACTATAAAGAAAAATTCACAAGAATTGCAAAAACTTTTGTGGAGAATCAAAATTTCACAAGTTTCACACATGTTGACGTTATACAAAATTAAAACAAAAACATGGCAAACCAAAATTCAGTTCGAGTAGAATTTTCGAAACAATTAATAAAGTATTGGAGTTTAAAGCATTTATTGTTTACTTTAGTAAAAACATATGAGGTTGAATGTTTTCAAACCGCTTTAAGTTCACTGACGATTTAGTTCAGCGATCAATGAAATATTGGCATATGAACAGCCAAAGCCACAACAAAGGATAAATTTTTTGTAAACACTAATTGTTTAAACGAATAGTTGGAGAGGATATCTCAATTAATAAATTTCAATATTAAGTATTAAAAAAGTATTTTTTAATTCATTTTGAGAATAATATATTTCGAACCACTCGAAAAGGAAAGAAGCAATTCATATTTTTTGGGAATTTGATTAAGTATTTGGTTCTATCGACACTGTAGCTCTAAATTTATTTGAATATTTTTTTCGAAATGTATTCAAAAAGCCTCAAAATGGGCTACGTCGAACGACATCTATGTAAGTGAAGTGGAAAACTTTAAAATGTGGCATAATTTGTTCTGGCTGGTAAAGCAATTCAGAAGTTATGAGAAGTTTACATACATGGACAAAAAATTATAAATTGTGAAAAATAGTCAAAAGGGCTTCCTAGGACCTTAAAACGCTGACATTTGATGAAATCATGATTTTCGAAAATCTGGGTGAAATCAACGGCTGTTTCATGCAGTGGGAGGTTTAAAAAATTGTCATGAATTCAGTACTAGCTTCAATAGAAAAATTTGATTTCCTACAAATTTTAAATCCCCCCAACGCACATGATATTCAATATCGTTTTCCCTGTATTAATGTCAACATTTCTGCAAACAATCAATATTTTCTGCTTATTGTTATTGAAATCTTCCAATTTAAGTTACAATATGCTCTAAGTTGTTGAACTTATTTTCTTTCAAAGCAATTTATTTTGTTCGACATCCTTTATGAGGGTGGCAAAGAACCTCTTTTACCTGCCCTAGGAATTTTCTTTTCCAACCCCTGCCCCTGTTAAATTCTATAATCATTATTCAGTGCAAATTGATATACTATCGAAAATACTACAAAATACTCGTATCATATCGTCAGGAGTTTAAAGGAACAATGTTGGTGTCTTTGTTTCCTTATTTATTATTATTTTTTTTATATCATCTTATCTAAGTTGAAAATCATGTCACTGTGTTAAGCAACTACAGATACATGAATTGTCTTTACATTTGAATAACAACAACAAATATAGAATTATTATTGTTGTTGTAAATATTTGCTATAAGTTTTCATGTCGTTGGTATATAGATTTCACACGATTGTTTATTATTTGCTGGCTCAGCCTCACCCTCAACCTCAACATATGCTGAGGTTTTCATTATTTTATCTCCTTCGTGTCAGTGTGACTGGGAAGTGGAAAAGAAAATAGAGTAAATTTTTTATGAAGTAAGGAAATAACTTGTTTCTTTTAACAACAGGAACAACAAAGGTTTTAAAAGGTTTGCAATACCTGTGTTCGAAAAGAGTTTTCCAATAATATTGATAAGAAATGTTGAATACTGTACTTATGGTAAAGAGGCAAAGAACTTATTTTTTTTATAATTTTAAGGAGATTCATTAGAATAAAAAGACTTTTAGTCCTCCTTTTCACCCAGCCCTCTTACGCTACGGCCGTTGCACACAGGGGTATTTGATCATCAAAGCGGAGATTAATTGAAAAATAAAAATTGGGATATCCGATTAATGTTTTATACCCGATTATTGTAGACAAAATTCTCCATCACTAGGCAAAAGAATCGATAACATATGCTGCTTAATTCAATTTTTACTTTATCTCAAAGTTCGTAATTTTTTTCGATTTTTTCGCGTGTTTACAATAAGTGAATTTTTTGTATTTTCAAGTGCCAGTTTTTCTATTTTTGCCATAAAAAAAGCCTAATATTATTATGGATCCTTCAAGTTCAGGTAATTTCGAACAAAAAAGCAATTGCCGGTCGACATTTACCTGTTAGAACTAATTTTAATCATTTATGGAAAAAAGGTCTAAATTTTAGCCATTCTTGAGAAGTATGTAAAGTTTTAAAGTGGTACCGGTCAACTTCGTGTTCTGAAATTGATATATTTTTAAAGCTTAGAAACTGTACTAATATAACAAACAAAAACATTTTGCGCGTTTTTGCGCCAATTCGATTTTTAACAAATTTTGTAAAAAAAACCCATTGCGTCCAAAGTGAGAGAAGAACCGTGGCTGTAGTTTCTGTTTTGTTTTCGCTTTCGTTATCATCATCATATATTGTTGTTATTGTTATTTAAATTTGTTTATTGCAATATTAGTATGCACTCTACCCAAAAATAATATGTGTGTTCTGTTCATTGTGTTGTTTGGTTTATTTAAAGTGTAGGGTAAGTTTATTTTGTCTTCGCGCTCGTATTCTTAGACAATTTTGTATAACTTAATTTAAATAACAGATAATATGTATAAAATAAGTGTGTAGTGTTACTTTACATTAACTATTATATCTATTTTATATGAATACAATTCGATGCGAGTGGTCGTGGTGGTATATTTCGGGTTACAACAATAACAACGTCAATGACGTGCTGCTATTTTTTTGTTAAGTGTTAATATGTATATAATGTGTTGTTCCTCTTCGTTATTTTGGTATTTGATACAAGAAATATCACGCGAAGATTCTGAATACAGTTTTTATATTTTAGGAATAAACTCAAAAAGATTGATTTCTCGGCGAATACTTTACAGTATTATTAAAAATGCTGAGGCTTCGCGATTAATGAAGAAGTTGAATATATTGAAGCAAGAATTGATAAGACAAACGAATCCAGAGGATATGGAAGACTTTAATTTGAATTTTTCTCGTTTTGTCTGCGATTTTAAGGATCGATGGGCAAAATCAAATAGACACGAGGAGCGATTTTTGAGAAAAAATCAAAATTGGTTAGATTCTTCAATAGCCTTTGTGACTACAACAACTAAAAGAGGTCGCAAAGAAATTGATTTCGAGGAGTAAATTTGTTTGTAACAAAGGGGGCGTGGCACCGCCCTAATTCACCTTGACTGTAATTCATACAGTACGATCAACATATATACCAAATCTCATCTTCCTACCTCTGATAGTTCATGAGATATAACCGTTCTAATTTTTAGGTTATATGGGCGGTGCCACGCCCCTTTATCCAGTCACAACCAAGTATAGCCAAGTACTATTACACGGTCAACAGTACCACATTGGGAATGTTTCATGACAATCGGTCTATTATTATGGCCTGCAGAGCGATTTTTAATAAGGGGGAGTGACACCGCCCACTTTTCCAAAAAATTTTTATCATATGTCACTCAGGGATAACGTATCATTCTTATAGTAAAAGAATTTTTCAAATCGGATAAGTAGTTTAATTGATCTCCGTTTTTGGGGTCCAATACCCCAATGTGCGTTGGTACAACTCGGCTGATAAATATAGTTGCCCGTTTTGTCCACAAATGTTACAACATCAACATTCTTTGTTAAAGAACAGATCCACAAATAATTGAGTGAAATGAAACTAAAAAGGTATGGAGAAATGAAACGAAGAAAACCCTGAATTTGAAAAAAAAATTTATTTTTTAGACTAAAAGGTCTGCTTACTAAATTATTTTTAATAATAAAAATTTATCAAAATATTTTCAATTTAAAAACATTATTTGTTTAATAAAAACATCAAAATCAACATGTATGTATATTTAATATTTATTGTAGCGTTTGTGCCTTCATTTAGGCAATATTAGTTCACAAAACAACGATTTTTGAAGTGGGTGCAAATAAATACGAGTATACCGTACGAAATATGTTTCGACGTAACTCTTTACGTCACTAAATATTCATAAATATGTTATTATTATATGTGCCATATTGTCCAATTATGTTTTCATCTTTGAGATAATAAATGTCTCTTCCTTCTTTTGAACATGTTTTGTAGGCGGCAATTATTTCGGAATATGCTGTCTTAAGGAATGAACGCTACAATACATTTAGATTTTTAAAACTATGATACAATACGGGGCGAAACAGATCTCACTACAATTGTGTTAAAGAAAGGCTTTTCACCAAAAACGATTTGGTCTATAGAAAATATGCATTTAGATTCTTAGGTGCACCAGTACTGCTTCTCTAAGGGTTTTTGGGAGATACTATGAATAAACCATGTATATTATGGAACGAGATATACATCATTTGAAAGGTAATTCATTATATAATTCTTGTTTTATAAACACTTAAGTGTTCATTAGCAAGTGCAAAATTTACTAAGAAAGTGTGTCTAATACTTTAGAAGATATTAAAATTTTCCAAACGAAAAGCATTAAGTTAATTTTATGGAAATTGAAAATAAAAATAATACACTTTTTCAGAAAAGAAAAAGGATAAAAGACAAGCATAAGTATAAATTTCGCATATAGAGCATTTCGAGGGGACTCTAAAGAAGAAAAAATTAAGATTGGCGGTATCAACATTTACAACAGCTGAAAACCACTAATATGGACAATGCAAGGTGTACGTCATCAACCCACATCACTCATTTGTATTGTACTAAAGACAATGGACTTCATTTGGTTAGTAGATCGATTTAAAGTCCACAAGCTCTGCTCTGTTATATACTTAAGATATTCTTTGAAAGAGCTACAAATGCATGCTTTTATGTTTCTATCTACCCCTTTAATGTATTTCGAAAAGGATACAATTTTATTTTAAGCAACAAAATGTTGCCATTCGACAATTGTGTTAATCCAAATCAAATAAACAATTTGTAAAAATATTGTGTGCAGGGAAATGTGAAAACATTTTGTTCTGTATCTAAGACTTACATATTTGTATTTTCCTTATTAAAATAAATTTGTTACATTTTTAATTCAATAAAGAAAATTAAACATGTCAAAAGTTTCAAGCAATTGTTCTCTGTCTGTCTGTATGCCAAGCAATTAAGAAGAAAGGACATACTACAAGCCCTTCATCTAATGCCATCAAACCCTTTGCTAACAATCCTTAAGAAAATTACTACAAACATTTTGAGAGTGGAAAGGAACAGGATTTTTTTTTTGATACTTTTGTTGTCATTTCATTAACTGCATTTGTCGCGACTTTTTTGAAACTGATTTGTTTATTTATTTTTCTGGTTTCAGTAATTGATCGTGCTTAAGATATAAAATTTTTTTCTCCACGATTTATAAAAATAAAGAAACATAAACAAATAAAATGACACTAAATGCCATGATCTTGATGGGAGTATAGCAGCCCCTAAAAGAAGTGATACTGTGCTGAATAAAAGGTTTTGTGTTTTATATTTTATTACTTAGTGGATGTATTAAAAAGAATATTTAAATTTTGTTTTAAAATTCAAATCAGTTAACAAACCCTTTATGGCTGGAGGTGCGATTCGGTGCTGCCGCTGATTTCATTTTGATTAATCAATACACCGCCGAGTTTACAAAACCAATAAAGAATGTTTTTGGTAATTTAATTTTAAATATTACACACAATATTATACATACATTCCGATACAAAGAGTTCTAATATATTAAGCTATTTTGCCATTAAGTCCACAGAATTTGAATGAAGTTTTTTGTAAATTTATGCAAAATTAGCGAAAAAGGCGAGACAGTTGTTTTACAGCGTTAAAGGCTTGAAAATTCAATTCGTTTATTTCTTTGTATACATTCACTGACAAATTCTACACATAAAAATTACTGCTTATTTTTCTATATATTTTTCTTCCACTCATATCTCGTATAAAGTGCAGAAGAAAATATTGAAATGTTACTCCAATCAGTATTTTCAACAAGTTCGTTCAACAATTCGTTTAAAGGACAGGACTTTTTCAATAATAATAGTCGATTTTAAAGCATTATCAGATGGCAAATGTAAAATTTATTTGACAGCAGGATGATGTCGATCTTCGCAATAAGAAAAAGAAAATCTCAAAGTAATCAATTAACAAGCCATTTATTTGAAGAGGAGTCATATCATATAAAAAATCCTTCGAGTTCTCGTTTATTCTACTGTGAACATAATATTTATCATCAGGCAAAAAGTTCCGCGATATTGAAGAAAGTTTAAAGCCGTCCCTTAATTATTACAGAATCATTTTAATCATTAGAGCAATAATTTTTCTATACGAACGCATATCTTTCTTTCTAGAAAGTTCTGTAATAAAATTTTAGCCCAGGGTGCCCTCGTAGGCTAGTGTACTGGAATAATAGTGAGAGGTCTGCAGCCTCGTTTCCTCTTGTAGACTATGTGTATTTCGGCTTTTTGTCTTCTTTATTCTTCTGTTTCCAATTTTCCATTCTCTATCTAACACGGGTATCACAAAGGGACCAAATAATGGACCCAAGTGAACGAAGTGGCTGATAAATTTAATTTAAATTTTAGACAACATTTTGTGAACGCAGCCTTTAAAATATGGGTGTTTGCTTGATATTAAAATTTTTTTCGTAAAAATGTAGACCTTACCTTTAACAAATTCTTTTTTCTATAAAATTTTATAACAATTTGCGCAGAAGAATTAATTAAAAATTTACACGTTTTTCTTTGAATTCTTCTCAATCAAAAACTGCAATCGATTAATGATTTCATCATTAGAACAAAAGACATATTCTCAATTTTCATATTTAAAGGTAAAAAAAAACGTTTCAACCAAATTAAAATAAATGAAAAACTCCATTCCAACACATACTCGTATATGACAAAGCAAAAGAAAAAAGAGGGGAACACTTTTCCGTTCGTTATAAAACCTTAATTCCAAACCAAAGAAAGAATGTACTTTCATATTTGCTAAAAAAAAATTTCCAAATCAAATCTAACATACTCTTGTAAATTACAGTTTTCAATAATCAATCAGTAATTAGAAAAAAAGAGCAAAACACGATTTTCAATGATCATTAGAATATCATCAATGATGAGCAAAATGCTGGTGGTTGATTAAAAAAAAGCTGTTGAACTTTAGCCACCATTTTTGTTTTTGTTTTGCTTGCATATTATGATTGACAGCTGTCAAAGGTTAATCAGTCAGTATTAAGGATTTGAAGATAACCTTAAGGGTTATATGGAAATCCTTTATCCCTCAATGCCTAATTCAATTTATCTTTCTTTAATGATTTGCGTTTTACAAGGGCTTTTTAAATTTTAAATATTCAGGCAGAATAAAAATAATAAATGAACATGAAATCAATGCAACCATTTTTCTCAAATATTTAAAAATTTAGACACACACATACATATATATACGAGTATACACGTATTATAGGATAAACATGAATAATACAATAAAATATGTATAAATGAAAAAAGGACTTTCATGCCATTATTTTTCTATACCCCGTTTTTCAAAATACATAGTGCAAAAAGTCCTTCAGCAGAAATTTAGCACTTGTTTGCTTTTGCTCCAGAAGCTCGTTACCTTTCTGATTTAGGAATGAATAAATAAATAAGGACAAAATGCAACTGCACCAACTATTTCCCATCACCCTACTCCTATACGTGCCTTTGCACTATAAGAGTTTGATGTCGCAACTCACAATAATTCGTTTAAAATCACGTGTATTGCGGGTTTTTAATGATGACATCAATGATGGCGACAGGATGAAAAGGATGCCATTGCCAGTGGTAATGCTGGTGGTGGTATTTATTATTTGTGTTTTTGTGTGCTGAAAACTCAGTTAACTGTGTGGCAAATGTTCGGCATACTTTCGCTAATGATTTAAATTTATTTATTTTAATTAAATCAAAAAAAATATATATATTATGTTTACAAGCAATTAACGACAAACTACTGATGACATTAATCATTGTAATCATTAATCATTGGCTTAGTCTGAAGAATAATATTAGAAATGAAGTAAATTTTTAAAAATTTATTGTTTTCGATTTTTAATGAGATAAATTGAAGATTTTAGGCGCGTGGTTAATGACAAAAAAAAGTGTCAAGTAGAACATTTAATAATCGCATAGAAAATTAATTGTTTAGGTGAATCTATTTTCTTAATGTCTCATTCTATAAAAAAAAATTCAAAATTGTTTGTATGACATTATTATTTTGAAATCAACGAGATCCACTGTCATGCATGATTCGATATTTTCGCATATACGTACTAAACCACAAACATGAAATTCAACATCGCCCGATAGTAGTCATGGTTAGATGTATTACTGCACCATAACGACTAGGTTAACTAATCCCTACTGTAATCTTGTGGGAACTCTTCGAAGTTCTAAAAGAGCCAAACTCCCAAAACCTGCAATATGTGTCCAGTTTGCAAGTGAACCCAACATTAACTGTTTTATACTCTAATCTCAGTATCTAATTGTTCGTTCAAAGGTCGTTAATATTGTATTAAATCTCGTACAGATAATGACATATTTAGCGTCATCGATCAACTTATGACACGTGTGCAAGGCCATTTAGGAATTGTCTGAACGCACCATATCCCCATGCTTCTTTTTAGGTCAGAAGTCAGCATGCCGATTCATCTTCCTTATGCCCATTTGTTTGAGCAAATTTCCATAACATTCATTACGACTTCTAGTTTCGTCCTTAGCAAACAACTTTATTGAAATCATTCCATATGTGAAAAACACAGCCTCTTCCGCTGCTGCCACATACAAAACATAATATGAGAGCTGACAGCCTGTATGCGGAATTTAGTCTATTACATTACGACCTGAATTTCTTTGAGCTTTGCTTCTAATTGCTTCCACTAACATCACCAATCGCCTATATTTTAGACCTTTTGTATTTAGTACAATCCTAGAGAGAAGCGCAAGAGCTCCACTGGCTTTTTCCACGACACAGTTAATATGAATCTTAAATGATAAATGACTTTCTATAATTACACTCAAGTATTTCAATATATCCATTAATTTTTTTGATCCCTACCCTGAAGGTCATGGACTCGTCCAAGACATTCGTCCACTCGGATACTAGCATTTATCACAGTTCTATCCTTATTTAATCCAGAAGCTGTAATTAAGAAAGCAATGACACCTGCAAGACCAATGTCCTTTATATTTGACAGTAGTGGCTCAAGAATCGATTTTTGTGGGATGCATCAGGGAACTGCATGTTCTTCACTTCCGTTATGATTGTTTTAAACAACTAGCGGGTGGTTGAAATAGTTTGTATAACGTCTACTATTTTTGTCCACAATTTTTGTCCGTTCGCAGAGCTGAAACCGTCAAACGTTACGATAGACTAACTCCTCCTTGCTGTTTCCACAAAGACCTTTATAGCACCTACAGTAGTTCTGAATTTTCTAAACCCAAACTGACAAGTCAGATAGTCCGTTTAGCGACGCCATACTGCAATATTGCAGAGCACCTGGTGTTAAGTAGACGCATTAATTTTCTTAAGTTATATTTGTAGCCATTTTTAATATTACTTAACTTCGCCGGCGACTCGTCTAGTACTACCGACGACGGAGGGCCTTGTGATGTACTTACATTAGCATAGAAGAGTATGAATCGCTATCGGGGTATCGTTCAATGATCAGCGCTATGCCTTCATCACTTAAACAGTCCAGCAATAAACCAACACAATGCGACACTAATGTACATCAGAATAATTCATGACATTGATGGCTTCCCCTGAACCGGGATCGGTCTCACGTTCTCAGCCATAATTTGTTTTGCAGTCAACACGCTACCCTTACCCACTTACTTTTATTTATTTGAAGAAAAGTCTATAACAACAACAACAAAATTGCTTGTTCTTCAGGAGTTCGTTGTAACCGAATTCCTCTTTATTTTTTCCCCTTATTAAGAAAATAACTTATTTCATGAAATTTATATGCAAACATAATTTTCCTTGTTGGTGTATTTTAAATAACCCTTTAGGATTTTTACAATTTATTACGTTTTCTAATGATTCACGTACTAGATTTTTTTTTTGTCAAGTCTTTTGTTCTCATCAACAATATGCGCAATTTTCTTAATTTTCTACTTCAATAAGTAAATACCTCAGCGAAACAATGGAAAAACACGGCTTCTTTATGTTTTCAGATTTGTTAGACAGATTTGTGTCTACCATAAAGGATAAATAGTGCGCCACATGTGTGCGTTTTGCAAAAAGAACAAGGATTCGTTGCTTAGTTTTTGTAGTTGAAAATCTTCAAGAAATTACGCATCCATTTGAATCCTTTTCCATTATTTGCGCTCTATTTACGAAGTTAGAAAAAGTTTTCAAGGATAAAAAACGAAAGTTTATCTATTGTTCATTTGCAGTTCTATTGTAAATGAAACTGTGTTCTATGAATGAACTATTTGAATTCAAACTAACGAGTCAAAGACGAAACACTGTGTGTAATAGAAAGATGAAATTGTATCGATTATAATTTTACCTCTGAGAACACAAAATGCTATTAAAATTCCATTGAAGAAAAACAATTTACTAATTATTTGTACTTAATTACAATAGTTTAATTTAACATGAAAATTATTAATGCACATTCAGGATTTGATATGTCATTAGAGAACATGGCGACCTAATGATTTGCAATAAGGAAAGCACATAAAATAGATTTGATTTTTGATAGTTCATACTAATACAGAATTGATTTTTGTTAGAAATGTATGTACATGTAGTAAGAATTTACTAATGAATGACAAGTATCATTAGCTGACGTTGTTATATCACCCCTCCAATTACGTTGAGATATTTAGTATTAAACCCATTTTAATAATTTACGTGACACCAACCAAGAATCAACAAATCTGTCATTAGGAAAAATGAAGCTTTCGGCTAATTATAGCATGTAAATATTTTATGAATATGTATGTATATATACCCGTAGTAACCACCACATGCATTTGAAATGAGCAACATTATCACTGGTAAGACACTGAAAGAAAAGGGGTGGCAAAATCCAGGTTAAACAAAGCAGGTCATACAAACAAATCGTTATAAGCAACTCAAAAGACAGTTGAAAATAAATCTCTAAGAAGAAAGATTGAAGATGTTGTTGTTATAATATTCAAAATGTTAACAAAGCACTCATGCATTTTGGTTACAAACTCAAGTTTTTGTTTGTGATGACTTAAATGGTTGCAAATAAACTCTTTTGATTCTTAATTTGATAATTTAAAATATTTTATTAAGAGCTACTGTTTATTAAAAATATAAATTACGTTTGCTAATTAACTATAGTTTAAACTTAAAAAATTGTTTACCAGATAAAGACTATTTAGTCAATAATCTAAGTTCATATGAGCAACATTTCTCATTTAAACTCATTTAAACCCAAACATTTAGAAGAAAAATTAGTAAAATGTATTATTCTAGGTATGAAGTTCTCGCATGGAAAAAAATTTAAAAATTATACAAGGTGGCACAAGAGTCATGATATTATTTTAATTTGTTGCTATTTTAGCAGATGGCGCCATCCATTACTGTGTTTTCACATTTACGATGTGGATATGTACAGAATTAAATGTCAACAACCCTTTGAGCGATACACCACCTTAAGAAAGTGGAATTGTTGCTACTGCTTTACTACTTTTAGTCTATTATATTAACGCAAAGTGAACTACGTCACTTGCCTCGTCATCGTGTTGCATACGCTCGAACAATTAAGCGTTTGGTTGAAGCAAATTTCGCAAGAAGTATTGCACAATCGACCCAGAACATAGCTGATGTTGCCGATGACGTCAGAGAAAATTCACAAAAATCAACGAGACGACGATGCAAGCAATTAGGCATTAGCAGACGTTCCTTGCAACGAATTTTTGGCGAAAGATTTGAAAATTAACCCCTACAAACTGTAAACTGTTCTCGAATTGTTGCCTGCTGACCGTCCTACCGCCATACCCTGTTAAACTTGGTGCAAAAAGAGGATAATGATTTCGAAACAAAAATCATAATGAGCAACGAAGGCCGTACTTATATTAACAAATAATCATATGAGATGCATGAGAAGCCATTGCATTCCTTCGTGCAGCATTTACTGTAAAAAAAACTGATCGAGCGTTACAAGCAGATACTGAACGAGTTTTTTTTTTTTTTGCCCTAAATTGCTGCATTGGGTCTCGATCATCGGTGTTTTCAACAAGACGAAGCAAATGCTCACAAAGCCTTGGCAACGATGGAGACACACCAACTTCCGGGTCAAGTCGTCTCCCGTTTTGGAGATTTGAACGGGCCATCCAAAACGTCAGATCTAACAACAACAGACTAATTCATTTGGGACTTTTTAAAACCTCGTGTTTATTACAACAAATCACGGATCTTGCAAGTTTTGAAAGGGAACATTGAAAAAGAAATTGCCAATTTGTTGCCAGATGTTTTTTTTTTGGCGAGCAACAATTGAAGATACTATAAAATGAGCGCAACTATGCATCACTGAGGTGGGTCATTTGAGCGATATAATTTTTTCCAATTAATATCATAAATTTTAAACTCTCCAAAAAACTTTTTGTGAAAACGGAGCTCTTTTATCTTTCATAACAAAATGGCAGCCAGTTCAAATTATGAAATTACTTTTGAGCCACCTTTTATAAATCACCATGTTTTTGAATAATCTATATATATAAAATAGGATGTGTGTATGTATGTATGTATGTACGTAACGTAATGGCTCCAAAACGGCTGGGCCGATTTTGACGAAATTTTCAGGAAACCTTCAGAGTACTCGGGCGGGTGACACTGTGAAGTCTGATTTTCGGTCTGTGGGCGGAGGGGCGTGGCAAAATACAATTTTCATATTGCACCACCAATGACATATATATATATATATATATATATATATATATATATATATATATATTTATTTATTTTTTGTGCGTTTTTAATTTACAAATACTTTTCTTAGTTAATTTGTTAAAGATTTATATAGATCTAAGAAAATTTTGATAGAAATCTTTTTGTAGGGAATAAATATAAAATTTATAGAAAATTAATGAAACAAAACCTTTTAGCGATGAAAAATCGTTAGAAATTGTTTACAAAAGAATTGTTGATGACATATTTGATAATTGACACTAATGGCTCATAAAATTTAAATGCCATTCAAACAAAATATAAGTTCTCTGCAATATGGCAGACAATGTCCTTAAAAAAGATTTCTGTCATATTTTTTATTTAATCACAAAAAAATATACATTTTGCTCTACTCAGCGGAAATTTCAAAACTAAAAAATTTTTTTTTGTCTTGGGAAATACTTGTCTTTTTGACAAAACTCCACAGGACTCTTAGTAAAGCAATAGTTTTGTAATTTTATAAAAAGAAAGATGGAACAATAAACAAGGTGTTGGTTTTCTTTCTTTTAAATTAAATCTTAAATATAAATTATTTTGGATGTATTGTCAAAGGACAATACTTAACACTATTGGCCATAAATTGCAAATGAAATGAGCCAAAACGAATCCTTTTACTGTTGCAGGGGAAAAATGGAAAATATAAATGATTTCATAGCACAATCCGCTTGAATAAGTTGTTAAGACAAACAGCAGTTTGAGAGAGATGAACATATTTTAGCATGTCCTTCACAGGGTAGTAAAAAGTAACTAAACACAAACAAAAACTTCAAAGGAAATTTATGGTTCGTAATTCACAGGATCAAAAAAATTTTATCTGCAAAAAAAAGAAGCGTTTTTTCGTAAATAATTGCATGTGGTGGAGGTATCGATATGGATTGAAATTATAATACATTTCAATTAAATTTAAATAGAAATTTCGATCATTAGTTGCACTTTTGACGACAGATAGTTCTGCCTGCAAGTTCCTACACTTATTCGGGAGTCTGAAAGAGATTTTGACACCGTTAATATAGATACCGGTACCAACTCCATTTCCCCTTCTGGAGCCATCCGTGTAGACGATGAGGACCCTTTTTCAGGGAGGATATAAATCCCCTTTCGAAGAATTGACTTGAAGTCCAGTGAGCCAGAAGGTTCGGAATGATGCCGTCATTCTTAAAAATGGTGGCATGTACCCCAGATATGGGTTTCCATGCTCCGATCGCATTTAGTCTGATGGCTTTGCGTAGTGCTAGTCTTCTTTCCATTAGGACCTGTTGAAAGCCAGCAGAACACAACGATCTTAAATTTTGCTAAATAATTATGCATTGAATTTTATTTAAGTGGCAAAGTGTTAAACAACTTTTTTGTATTTGTATTTGTTCTAAAATTGATAAAAAAAAACCATTATTTCAAAATAAGCTGCCTTTAACAGCTGCCATAAGAAATTATAAAAGCATCGCCAAAATAAAATTAAAGAATTTTAAGTTCTTTTTCTTTCAAACTATAGGGCCGATTAAAAAGGGAAGTATTGAATGTTGGATAACAATGCAACATCAAGCAAAACGTAAGAAATGCATTTAATTCTTAATAGTAAAACTGATTGTGATGGTTGTTGCAATTGTTTTCGTAACTAACGACTGTCCTTCTTTCCAACGTCATGCCAAGTTCAAGGAACAATATGAGAGAGACAGATAGAGAGAGAGGGAGAGTGCGAATATGAAGAAAACATAAATCTGTTCAGCACATACTTAGACCACCAGCAGTTGTCCTGCTGTGTATTCTCAAAGGCTCGTGTTAGAGTAGTTAGACACACACTCACACAGACGGACGGACAGGCACTGTTGCAAATACTCTTTTTGGTTTTGTCTGCTGGTATTGATTAAAATGAATGCACAGGACTGTTTTTGCTAGTGTTTTGCAATTCAAACAATAATCTCTGGCATAGAGTTTTATAACAAGGCAGAGTCGAAAAAAAATGTTTGGTTTGAAGAGTGTTAAAATTAAGATGTCCTGCAGTCTGCCGTTCCTGCTTGTTGGGTTTCATTGTGTAGTAAAATTAATCCTATAATGATTATGAGAATAAGAGTTATGTTTATGATGATGGAAAGGACGATTTGGAATATATGTATATGGTTATCAAGTCAGACGGTTTAAAGATTTTGTTGTTAAGCCGATTTTATCATTTTAATAATGATTTATACATACATATACCGAAATTTATATATATTTATATGATTGCAATATAAGTTAGGAAAAATAAACAAAGTCTTCTATATGAAATCAATACTAGGGTCATGTTATCTTTTATCTGGCATAATATTGTGATCGTTAATATTGGCTAATCATATAAAATAAATAAAAATAATAATAATAGGACTTACTAATTTCTTCACTGCCTAGTGGCAAATAAGACATACCTGAAAGGAAAACAGAAATTCCACAGTTAAAAACTTTTTAAAATTAAACCAAATAAAGAACTTCAAGACAATATTTATAATTTTTGAAAATAATAAATAATATATGTAAAAATTAGATAAATAAACTCTAATATAGAATATCTATTTAGGAAGGAATTTATTATTATGTGTGTGAAAATAAATTTAAATTTAACTAGCACAGACAAAAACCACATTTTAAAGCAAATTTCTCAGTTAACAGAGCTCTGTTAACTAGTTAACATAAATCCCAAATTGGACTAGATTTATTTAGGCGATATATAGGAACTACGACAAGGACTAAAGAACTATATGATAGAAAATACGATCCAAAAGTTTCTTAATGAAACTGTTACAATGCGGAACGCTAAATACGTTTAAAAAATGTAATTTCTTAAGAAGATTAGTGGCCACATTGGATAAATGGAGAGGGGCTGGCACTACACACTATATATAGAGATGGTGGTCTAGGAAGTGCTTAAATGGAATGTAATAGTGGGATATACTTTTTTCTCCAAATTTCAACTACTTTGGTTATACGAATAAGGGTTTTGTTTTCGTCAACATATGTATTTGTTTTTGTTAAAAAGTTTATGAAAACTTTTTTATTTCATAAACGGGCTTTAAGTCTTTTTATAAAAAACAAATTTTAATATTTCGATTCCTCTTTGGACGTCTTCTTCAGGAAGTTTTTTTAATGTGACAATAACAAATGAAAAAAATTTGAAAAATTTATTAATTAATTGAATATATCAGAGTTTTATTTATATTTTTATTCAGGCTCTAGGTCATACATTTACTGAAGTGAAACTCCCTTGTTTTATTAATTTTTTTAATATAAATACGTGGAAATATAAATATATCGAAATATAAATACGTGGAAACTAAATACTTCAAGCAACTATTTTTGTTCTATTGTGAGCTCGAAAAGGCCATTACAATGCGGTTGTGAGGGTAACATGTAATTTATTTTCTTCAGAAATTAAAACGCCATAAACATTACAAGAATCTAGTTCTTCGCAGTATGAGTCTTTGCGAACACATAGTTGAAAGTTCAACTTGAACACCAGAAACAAGTCACAACTTAAAATATGCTTAAGGGTTAATTTTTTTGTTTTACCTATTCACAATTGTAGCATCAATTATAATCCATGCATTTTGGGTATAAATTGTGTTCAGCTATTTTATGTAAAACACTATACTATGGGAAACATTTTCGTGAAACTTTCACTAACTCTACAGTTTAACCCTGTGAATCTTCGAAGTCTGGGTAGTTTCTGTCCGCTATCGTAAAAAGAGAAAAAATACCCTTAAATAGCGATATGACAGAGAGAAATATTCTACAAAAATATATTTCGCAAAATTTTACTGTACGATTTTGAACACATCAAAGCCAAAATTCAATGTAACAGGAATAAGTCGATATGTAGTCCAGAGTTAATGTCGTACTTATCCACACTTGGTGCTGAAAATATCCCGAAAAAAAACTAAAAAAAATTTGTACGTATAATTAATTTTATTACAATTCGGTTACAAAAAGTTACAGATAAAATATTTATTAATAAAAAGATGAAATAAATAATTTTTAAGAAATTTTTCTTCTAGCCATATTTTGATATCAAACATTGCCTGCGGCATATATGCGCTATACGAACGAGAATAAATACTCTTGCCTATATACCCTTCTCCAATATGTTCACCAAGTTCATCGGATTCTATTTCCAACTTATGCTCGAAGTGTTCCATGGTGAGAGTTCAAAAAAGCAATTTTTGTTGATATATGTATGCACATCTAATATTTAAAAAATAACTTTGAAAGGCGTTGACGTACGGGCATATTCGAGTATGAGGAGAACGATTTTTGCACAGAATATTGGAACTGAATTATTGGAAGTGTTTTGTCGAATTAAGCGTTTCCCATAAGCTTTTTTTATATCAGGACCAATAAAAACATTTGTTGTATTGAAAACAAAAATTGTTTTAAATTTATGTGTCATGAAATTAAAGACAAAATTCTTGGAATTTTGGCAGCTTTTGGACTTTATTTTTGATAAGTCTATAATCTAGTCATTTAACCTTCAACATTATTGCAAAAGGCTAATATGTTAGATTTGTTAATGAAAAGTTATCACAGAAAAAATGCCTTTTTCGTTTACTTCAATTGAAGTAGATGTAGAATTCGCAAGTCTGTACGTAAGGTTTCCGAAATGTTCTTGGACACACTCAGTTTCCGTATCAATGCGCTTAAATGCTTTTATGACATTTATTAATATGGTAACTGAGAGCCTCATCATTTCCCGGTTGGGTTATCATGGGTCTATATTTCAACCCATGTATTACTATCAAAATGTTGTCTAGGACTTTGGGGGTGTAATACAGGCACTAGAACAGGCTGAGCGTATTAATTTTATTTACGAAACTCTACATGAAATTGTTATTACTAAACTAGTCCACCTGTTGTTTCTCGGCCACATGGCAATTGTATAGAAAAGAATTGATCCTTTGTTATGATTAAAATCTGATCCCTTTACAACTGTACCTCAATTGCATGTTAATTATAAATAACACTGTACAACAAAAAAACATTTTTCGGCTGTCCTTTAGATAAAAGTATGCGGTCTATATGGATTTTGATGCGCTAAACTCAAATCTGCTTTCAGTTTTTCTCTATCACGTAGAGATTTTTTTATGGGCGTGGCTAATTTTGCCACCTAAATTAGTCGGACACACTAATATACTTCCCTATAGCTAGAGAACTGCTATTTCGACTTGAATATATAATAGAGCAAAAGATGCGCTACGAAATTCGGTTAAAAAAAGTTAATAACCTTTTTTTCCTATCTTTTATTGTTTCGGAGTTATTCAGAATTTAATAACGAAAAATTGTTTTTCAAACTCATTACTGCATGTTCTGAAATTCACAAGATTTGCTTGCGATTCGATATTTTGGAAAAGGAGAAATTGTTTCGCTCAGATAACAATAAGAAGAATTCTTTTGTTGTCTATAATTTTGAAAACGCGTTCACACTTTAAAACAAACTTAATTATTATACATGATTTGTAATACAATCAAAGAAAGAATTTTAATATTTATAATAACAACGTTTATAAAACGAAAATTTCACATTATAGTTAAAAAAACAAGCTGTATTTTCCATTTAGCCAGATCTAAAATCATTTTATTTCATCCTAAAACTGTAAAAAATATTTAAGCCCAAGGATCCACTGGTGGCACACAGTTGGAAACAATGGGATCATCTTCATTTTCATTGCTAGAGAATATATAATCGATAAGGGTCCAGAAATCCTTACCCTTCAACTTCTTGTTGACCAAAGGCACTAAGTTTTCCTCAATCAAATCGGAAATTTTCTGGGTATTCTGCGTTTCATGTTCAACAAAGTTCTCAAGTTGACGATTGATAAAATTGTTAACGGCTTCACTGCCACTCATGCAACCAGTGACATCAGAAGTAAATTTTTCCATTGTGACTTCAGTCTTTAGAGATGTGATTTTTGCGGAACCCCATAAAATAGGTAATTTGTATTTTAAGATACCGAAAACGCGTACATTTTTTAAATAGAATTTCGAGGAGCCATTCCCTTCGTATTTCACGTATAAGCCCAACTCTGGCATGGCATCAAGAATGGTTTTCGTTTCGTATTTATCAGCCGAAATCGTAATGTTGAGAAAAAGAAAATCAAATCGGATTTTAGTAGAGAACACGTTTAGGCTCAAACTATTGATTTTCACATCATTTAAACCGTCAACACGAAACAAGAAAACTTTGTTAAAAGTTCTAAAAATTTTAGGATTAAAAGAAGATGTGTTAAAATTAAAAGAAAACAATCATTTACATACACATAGTTTTAAAAATTAAAAGATGTGCAACATTTTTGCAGGCAGAAAGCTCAAAAAAGTTAAATTGAAAAAGCAGTAGAGTTTTTTAAAAGTTAAAAACTTTTTAAAGCCTAAGACAACCACAGCACCTCCAAAAACAGAACTTCAATTAAGAATTTTAAAAATGAAGTCATTTTTAAAAGCCTATAAAAGGTTTCTAACAATCAAATAATAATAACAAGATGCTGCTTTTAGAAATGTACGAGTTTATGGAAAAGTATTTAAATTTTTTAATAAACAAATCTTTTTATAGAAGAAATTTTCAAATTAAAAAAATAGCAAGTTCAAGCCGGTGACACAAAATGTAAAAATTTGTCAACGCTGTTTAAATTTAAGAGCTTTAAAAGCTTTCAACAGTTCTAAGTAAAGCTTTTAAGTTCTTAAAAAAAACATGTACTAACAAACTATTGAAAACTTAACAAGAGCCACGAAGAAGTTTAAAAGCTTTTATGTTAAAAAATGTCAGCTTAAATGTTCCCCTTCTCCAAAAATATATTTACATATTTATGCATACTTACTCCAAAGGACCTTTTTGCAGGGAGAATTCTGTTTCGCGTATCTTCAAAGGCGCCAGTGGTGGAATATCGTATTGCGGCCAACCGCAGGGCATTTGTTTTATCATTTTGCGCAGAGCACGACGTGCTTGCCAAGACAAAATGATTCCTCTTTGAATTTCGTCTTCGAACAAAAAATTTTTTATTTAAAATTTATATCTTTTTAAATTCACACCTTACTTTTCGTAAACTCATCTTCTTTAGTGACATCCAATTCCAATTCATCGTACTTTTCCACTAAATCCGAAACAAAATCATCAGTTTTATCGTCCAAAGAACGACCAATTTCATTCTGATTCGGTACAACGGCAGCCAG
Organism: Germaria angustata; assembly: GCA_963681545.1. Classification (NCBI taxonomy): domain Eukaryota; kingdom Metazoa; phylum Arthropoda; class Insecta; order Diptera; family Tachinidae; genus Germaria; species Germaria angustata. Next base: position 93,898,638 of record OY812999.1, on the reverse strand, counting down.
AGTTACAGTGGCAAAAACCCAAACCAACACCAATACCAACAAAGAGTGCATTTTTGCGAAAAAGTTTATAGTCTCGTCGAATGGCCCTCATCAACTGTTTAAAATATTGGCCAGTATAAGCTTTTTATACGATTAGTAACTTAAATGGCTGTTGTTATCTCTTCAGATCTACAAACAATTTTTCACCTTGTTAATTTAATGAATACAAATTTTAACAAGATAATCAAATTATGAAAGTACATTTGAATTAAAAAATAACTTTCGATTGGCTGATAGTTATCCTTTTTTTCTTTTATTTTTAAAACAAATCAGAAATAAGCCAAATTTAAATTGAGTGATGACAAGCCAAATCTAGCCAGATAAAGTTTATCTGCATAATTATGTTATTGTTGAGATAATGAAAATCTTAAAAAAATAATAATCGATCACATATAATTACCAAAGCTACTTGCAAAGTTTTGCTGGTATAAAGCTTTTATAAATAAAATGCTTGACAGTTTTTCCATAATATTTTGAGGTTTTTTTTTAGTTTATCAAATTCTTTTATTTATTTTATATTTTACGTTTAACATTATGTTTGTGTTTATAATCGCTTAATCTTGCGCCAACCAAGGAGCCGGTGCAGGATTACATTTATGGCGGGTACTACCCAACGTGCCCAAGAGACTCCAAACCTTTTTGCCCTTCATCATGGCATTAACGCGAGGTACAACATTTTCCTCAATCAGGGCACTGATCTCAGCCTGATGGCCATTTACGTATGCTGGAATCATTTGCTCAATTTGATCATTTATCAAAGCATTATACATCCCACTACCCAAAATACCCTTAATATTAGATGTGACAGAGCCGAAAGTAACAATAGCTTTAAATTTATATATTTTCACCGAACCATAAATTAAGGGCATTTTATACTTAAATTGGCCCTCGATAGATAAATTATTGATATAAAATTCCAGAGGACCACTGCCTTCATAGCGTGCTATCAAACCTATGTGCGAAGTGTTCAGGAACAAGTCGGTGTTAGTTAAGGAGGCGGTGGCCTTTAACTCCTTGTAATTGAAATGAAATTTGACTTTCTTGTTAAAAATGTAAGACACTTTGAGCTTTTTAATTTCCATTTCATTTAAGCCATCGAAACGAAAACGTAAGAACTGTACAAAGGCACTGAGGGAGTGAAGTTAAACGTTTTTATAATGTCCTTGAAATGTTTTATTTCGGATTCTCGTACTTACTCTATTACATATTTTTGCAATTGAACTTTTAGATCTGCGTTGGTGTAGGGAGCCAATGGAGGTATATTATATTCAGGCCAACCGCAGGGCATTTGTTGTAGGATATTCTCTAAAGTTTTCTTGGCTTGAGAATTTAGAATCAAACCTCTAGTTTCAAAAGAGAGGGCTAAAAAAATTTCAAATAATTTTTTCATGAGTTAAATTTCCTGCATTAAGGGTTTGTGAGTATGTGTGTGAACGAAAGAATATTGTTGCATGCGATCATTTTTTGCACATATTAATTATTTGAATTATTATCAAATTTAAAATTGTTTTTTTTTGCATATTCCATCATATATGTTTAAAATATCTTATGCAATAATTTTTTCATTTAATATCTCATACGATAAGTTATTTTCTATATACAATTCATAACATTTTGCCAAATGGATTTTCTAAAAATATTCCATTTGACAGTTTTTCTAAAGTACGAGTATTTTAGGCATTTTATTAAGTTGATCTTTCGATAAATGCATGAGATAACTTTGTAAATATATTTAAATATTTGAAGCAACTTTTCTTGATATGTCGCGTGAGATATTTTTAATGTATATTTTGAGCATTATTATTTTTTTTAAATGTCGTATGCGATAACTTTTTCTATGCATTTTTTAAGCGAATTTCGCTCGTACTTACACGAAAAATATCGTATGCAATTGTTATACTTTAAGTATGTTATTCACTTAATTTCTTAATAATGGAAGAATGCCACAATTTAATTTTTATTATATATATTTACAACTTTATTGTTTTAAATATTGCGTGCGAGCATTTTTTCAATATTTTGTTTTTTCTAAATATCACGTGACAACATTTTTAAATAATATTTAATACCATATTATGGTATGTTCCAAGAGATTCCTTACAGACGTTTTTAAAAAAATATCGCATGCGATATTTCAATATTTTTGTTTATATGTATATTTTTTTAATTTTTTCTGAAGACACCAAAAAAGGCGCGGAAATATTGAAATAAAATAAAATTATTTTTATGAAATAGGAGATATTTTAATTATATTTTATGTAAAATTTTGCTTAGGCATTTCTCAAACTTTTTCTTAAGAACGTTTTCTAATAATATTCCATGATACAATTATTGTATATGTGAAGTATTTGATGATATATTTTTAAAATTTTTTCAAAATTAAATACCCGATTTTTTCACATATTTAGCAACAATAATACGATTCTTATTTCTTCTTCCAAAAATCGAAACTGTGAGTAGTTAAAAGTTATTGGATTTGTTTACCGCATATTCTGACTGTATCTGAGATTATTTTCATAAACTTCTAAAAAGACCACAGTTGTGAAAGGAGTTAAAATTTGTCTTTTATTTATCTTCGATAAATTATGGAATTCTATAACATTAATTCAACTTTATATACATTTCAATGAAATATTTACCGACAATTCATATTGCTCACAGATCTGGATTTTATTGAGTAGTGAAATTAAACCATTAAGATAGTTTAAACGTGTAATGAATTTTTCGTCATGTTTAACTGGATGTGATTTGCTAAGGACAGATAATTTTTTATACTGTAGCAGATAAAAAATTTATCGCATGCAATGTTGAAAACACGTATTTACGAGTAACTAGACATTTTTTGTTTTAATTTTTTATATAAATTATTATAACGATTTCACAATTATTTTAACGTAAAAATTAATGTCTGCACTCACTCTCGTTCTGCATTAAATTTTCCAATTCTTGTTCCCTCAACAAATCCATTTCATAGGCAGCAGTGCAGACCAATAAAGTCACCACGATCACAACCGATTTCATTCTTTTCTTTTCTAATTTTACAGAAAAAAAATTATTCACAATGTTCTAACCGTAAGAAACTTTTTCAGGCTTTTATATTTGTGAAAAAATTTAAAAAATTTAGTACAATAAAAATTTCTAATTTAATTTATGAGTTCGTATTAAAAAAAAAAAAAAAAAAAAAAAAAAAAAACGAAAAAATTAAAGAAAACAAAATCCATTTATTGCAAATGTTGGTTAAAAAGATAATTTATGCCTTGGAAATATAATCTAATCGATCGTTAACAATGAAATTTAAAAAAGTCTATATATATATATATATATATATATATATATATATATATATATATATATATATATATATATATATATATATATATATATATATATATATATATATATATATATATATATATATGCTACTTTGCTACAAATGGTTGAAGTGGCTGAGGTAAGCACATATGGCACAAGATATCGTTCAGTGGTACTGTGGCATACCGCCCGTATGTTTTGAGTACATGGACTATCTTTGGAAAAGGTCGTTTGATTTAATAATGATACGATAAGTTTCCGATAAATAATCTAAATGTTGCGTGTAGTTTAAATTCTAAAATGACATTAATCCAAACTTTTCAACCATATAAAAGTGTTTTATAATAAAAACTGTGTCCAAAAAGATAAGGAGACTCTAGACGTCTGTTGAGAATAATAATTCAAAACGATTAAAGTTTAATGAAAACAATTGTTCTTATCGCGTATAAAAATAATTGATATTTTTCTGTTGACTGGAAATAAAAATTCTCTAGGAATAATAAATTATAGCACTTGTTTGTAGTATATCTGTTAACAGAAAAACTAAGGTGTTATTGACTACATACTTATATATTATAAACAATTTTTTACCAGCTTTAGTTTTGGAGATACAACGTTATGTCAAAAATGTAAACTGTTGCATACCAGACATTAGTACAACTGGGTAATGGTTTAAGTGGTTTATCCTATTCAGTTAGAGGACAACAAACTTATTTTAAAGGTGTGTAAACAATGTTTTTAAAGTTGTTCAATAGTTTCAGAGATATCGGAAAAATTGTGCTAAAAATTATTTTTTATACAAAATGAAAAAAAAAATTCATAAAAAGTTAAAATGCAACAATTTTTTTGATGTCCAGTAGCAGGTGGTAAATATATTTTTAACATATTGAGCCTTTTCTCATTCAAATTGGTGTACAACTGTAGATTTTATTCACAATTTTGTGAGGGAACTCATTTCTACAAACATTGTGGTACATATGTAAAGGGAGGTCCAACCATAATGCACCATCTTAATTTTTCGCACAAAAGAGCCATTGTTTCGTTGGCTGTATGGCAAGTGGCGCACCATCTTGTTGTAACCATATATTTTCCATGCCCATAGCCTCAATTTCTGGCCACAAGAAGTCCGTTATCATCTCGCGATAGTGAACACCATTCACGATATCTGCTAGGCCGACCTCATTTTCGAAGAAGTACGGCACGATGACGCCACCAACCACACCAAACAGTCACTCTTTGTGGATGGATCGTGGAATCTCATTTGCCCAAATGTCGAAATTCCGCTTGTTAACGAATCCACTGTGGTGAAAGTGTGCCTCGTCGCTGAAAATGATTTTCTTTGTAAAGTCACCATTTATTCCTGTCTGTTCAATTAACCATTCGGCATATTGACGACGCTTAAAATGGTTATTAGGCTTCAGCTCTTGAGTGTAAACGCCTCTTCTGCCACACTATCACGAACAACAGCAATGTTTTCCGGAAAACAAACTGGGCGAGCATCCACAGGTGTTTTCACATTTCCTACAGACACGGTTTGCTGAAATTTGCCCACAATTCTCTCGATTATGCTGACCAAAAAAATTACATAGTGCACGAAATGCATTTGGATTTGAACGCCCATTTCAACAATCTTAACGCGCTACTGAATTGTGTACCTCTCCATGGTTGAAATGTCAAATTAAGTTGAGCAAAAAACTTGACATTATGGTGTGATATTATGGTTGGACCACCCTTTATTTACTAAGAGCTTTAAAGCTCTTCTTTTATGTGTAGACTTAGGAAAATGGCATATCCTAGTAACCGTGATAACGTTATTCCTTGACGTGTAAGTCTTCCTCTCCTGCTGGCTTATGTCTTCAAAATTTTCACTCAGATTTTTTATAGTGATTTTCATAAAAATATTTTTTTTACTAAAATTGCCCGTCCGAATTGTGGAAACCGCACTTAAGTCTTTAATAATTTTTATATATCAACTTAGGGTACTAATTAAGTAAAAATAAGTTCATTGTTTTCAAAGATATTGGGACTAAATGACACCCATTAATCTTTAACGAATATAAATAGAGGCACAGTTTCAAATGTTTTTAAATGATTTATGAGAAGTACTCCAAATTTACAACTGAAGAAAATAATATCTTAAGGCGTAATCGAGAAAGAGCCAATATATGTTATTTTAACAAGGAGTTCAATAAGATTAAAATGAAACAAATATACGGTGGCAAAATATATCTTATCGTTTGTGATTTTCTATTATAAAAGCCGTGCATTGGTGGCTTTCGGAAAACAGTATTACAATTCCACAATTGACGAACAGATCGCCCGCACGCACACCCACACACAGAGACAGTGAAATATGAAGATCGTGTTTTATCTCTTAATTATAGTGCCTTGGGCTAGCGCCGCTCAAATGGCAGATGATTCTTTAGGTGAGTTTCTTAGAAGCAAATCGAGTTAAAAGCAAGTCAAAGAGCAAAAAAAAATTGCATGCTAATGAACGAAAGTAAACGCTGATTTTTTCTTCACTAAAATACGTTACGAACCTTGATTTTCTAATCCAGTCTACGAAATCATCGTTTAATCAATCACATTCCAAATAAATCAGTCGGAAATACAATTAGAAATTATATTGTAACTTTAGTTAATGAACTTAACGACCGTACACATAATACGCAGTACCATTTATTCCGTCATTACACGCTTCTCGTCCCCCAACCGCCCCCGTTACGTTTCACACAAAAAATTTATTAAAAGAAAAATTCCAACAAACATTTGGCCTGAAGTAAATTTTGTTTTCAGTCAAATTTTTACTACTTGTAGTATTCAGAATACAAAAAAACTGTTTTTTTAGTTAAATTTTTCAAAATTATTGTCTGGTTCAAAGCATTTGGTTAATGAAAACAAAATTCGATTTTTCTTTAAAAAAAAATTATGAATTTTCAACTCCGTTGAAAATTTTACACAAACTTATCCTCCCTTATCCCTAAATTATATTAGTGGCTACGATGGCCCGCAATGAAAATGTGTGGGTACATTAGAAGAAGGCCCTAAGCATAAGGACCAACCACATCACACATGTTCCTACCAAGTTCTGAAAAGCAAGCTCAATAGGGCCAATAAAACTTTTTACAGAGCACAAAAAATTATCCAATGCCATATCCGCGAGACTGCCCAGGACCTACAGAAAATGGCTGCCTGTTGTCCTATAGGAAGTCTTAAATTTAAATCAAATTTGGTTTGTAAACAGATCGGTTGCGGCTGCGTTCTTTTTCTTACACTGAAAAAAAATTACAACTCTCAACTGATTCTTCCTCAATTTCATCAAAACAGCTCCCTGAGTTCTACTGAGTTGGATGTTCTACAATCCGGAATTGTTAATCAATATATTTCAGCGCTTACTCTTTAGATCTATTTGACAGCTCGACCAACCAAGGATATATTTTATCTATTCATCCAAGGATATATTTTATCTATCCATTCTATTCTATCCATTTGTGAGGTAGCTAGGGCCAAGACCGAGCTTCCTTCAACGCAATAATCCAGCGATCCGTTGCCCTGGACCTCTTCATGCCCTTGAAATTAAAACAGGGCCTGGTGATGCGCTGACCATCCATAAAAATGTCCATTGACTTGTGACCCCTATGATGAGCATTTCAATTTCTTCTTGCAGGCTCTGCTATGTAAAATATTACCGCTGGGAATACGATGGAGTTCTCGTGTAGCCCGAGTGGGACCGAATGGTTAAGATCTTTGGAGATTATCTCCGACTACCAGATTCTATTTTGCAGGCACATTTTCCCTACTCCTTATCTTGCAAAGTAATATGTCTAAGGACCCATAATCATGATTTACTTCTTTTGTTGCATTAAGAACAAAAAACAGGGCTATTTTGCCAACCCTTATGGCATTTTCATTTCTAAAAAAAAGTGTAACATTTTGTTGATCAATTTATAAAAAGGAATCTATTTAACGATATAATTTAAGAGATTTTAACTCCATTACAGAATTGCATGATCTCTTCTTATCAGATTGGGCTTATTAAGGAAAACTATGTTCTCTCTTTTCTCCTTGAAAGGGCAAAATATGTTGCACTTTTTTTAGAAAAGAAAACGCCATTAATGCGTTTTGAAAGAAGTTGCATTTAATTTGAAAATATGTAGTACATTCCCAAAATTGTTTGTTATGGCTTTAACCGATATTTCATTGGTCGCTAAACCATTTCGACATTGAGTTTTAAGCGGTTTGGAAAGTTCAAATATTTTTTTGGTACAATCCCAATAAATTTCAATATTAATTATAATACACGTATATTCAAAAAAAAAAAACTATTATTTTCTAACTTTTTTTTAAATAAATTTCCAGCTTCTCGCTCTATTTCTGGTATTTTGGAAGACTTCTTCAAAAAGTTTCAACAACAAATGCCCTGTGGTTTCCCGAAATTAGGCATTCCCCCACTGGCACCTCTTGAAATCAGTCACAGAGATGTCTCTATCGACACCCCAGCTTTTCGGGCAATCGGTACTTTCGATGATTACAGTCTACACAATTTGGACTTCTTTAATATAACCGAAATGAAGGTGAATGTGATTAAAAGCACAGTCAAATACCGACTTCAATTCAAAAATATCTATTTTGATAGCAGGTATGATTTGATATTGTTTTTGAAAAAATTTGGCTTCACCATCGACATAATTGGCGCTGGTAAGGCCAAGTTCGAAATTAAAGAGTTCGAAATCTGGGGTACCGTAAAATATTCACTTGGCATTATCTCCAACAAATTAAAGTTGAAGGCTTTCGATCTTCGTAGTCGAATTGGTGATGTAGAGTCGAATATAGACGGTGTTCTAGGTGATGGGCCCTTAACGCTGAGATGGAATAAGTTTTTGGAAACTGTCGTTCCAGCCATCGTTAATGGGAATGAACATTTGATTTCGAAAACTATTGAAATTAAAGTTCTGCCGATAGCCAATGAATTTTTAAGCAAATACAGATTGGATGAATTAGTAACACTGGCTGTTGGTGGCGAAGGTGAAAGCATTAAGTGTGACCCATTAAATAAAAATATATTAGACTAGTTTACTTTATTTGTAACAATCGATTTAAAAAATAAAAGAAAAAGATATATTTATAAGAAGGAATTTTTACTTTTTTGTGGATTTTTTAATATACAGTAGAGTTCAGCTAAAACGAATTTTTACTATGAAATAATTCTATGAAATTGTTGGGATCGGAGAAGGTGTTCATTATAAGCGAAAATTCGCTCTATTGTATAAATGGGTACAATTCGTAAGAGAGAGAGAGAGAGAGAGAAAGAGACAGAGAGGGAGAGAGAGAAAGAAAAGAAAGGGTTTTATTTCATCAAGAAACCAGTTCTTATTCTGATTTTATTTTAAGAGAATTCTTAGTAATTGACTGTTGAATTTAGCAATTTTTGATTTAGGAATTTCTTTTCTTTTTTCTGTTTCTGATTTCTCTAAATTTCTGTTAATTTGGTGTATAACACAGTGGAAAAAAATTGAAGTCATTATCAAGGAACAACATTTTCATTGCTTCCAAAATTCTAATAGTGCATTTTTTCAAGTTCCGTGTAGAAATAAATGCAAAATTACAAATTTTAAAATCGGTTAAGATCTCCGCAGTGCGTTTTAGGAGCTGTATTTTTAAAAATTTTCTTATATATAGATTTTAAGATCAATTTAAATTTTTTCATCAAACTTTGATTAAAGGTTAAACTACAATTATTTTTGTGAAATTCTTGTTTAAATAATTTTAAGAGATCCAGCTCTTTTTTGCTTCTCTGATGTTCATTTTTTTTTTTTTTTAATTAGGTGATCTTGAGTTTTGAAGTGCTTCCGGTGAATATTTTTATGAATTTTGTTGTTGTTTGAACTTTGATTCTTTAAACTTTTTTTGATTTGTAGAAGAATATTGTGTTACTTAATGATATTTAAGTTAAATTTATTTATTATTGAAGAGTAAGATCTTTTCAATATTAATGTTAAATTAATTTTAAATATTTCGATAAACACTTAGTAACATCATCAATAAGTTGTATTTGATAAATACTTTTTTTCTCAAATATAATGGCAAGAAGAGTATCGAATATGGAAACATAATTAAACTTTTACATTAAAATTGCTTTAACTGGAATAATAAATAATTTAAATTAATTAAAAAGAAAGTAACACATATTATTCTATTTAATTATATATTTAGATTTTATTATAAAGGGTGTGGCATAAATCAATGTCAAGCCGAAAGAGGGTGATAGGGCAGGTGACTAAAAAATCCTTGCCATGTAGTTCTCGAGATATTGTGAATCGAAAAATTATCTGAATTTTGACGTCCTGCAATGATCTTTCTTCTGCTGATCTTTTTGTTTTTGTTATGTTGTTGTAAGTATCCCTTTTGCAAACAGCAATCAGAAATTCATACCGCAATGATGTGATATTCAATGAAAGAAAAAAAAACACTTTTCGGCTAATCTTATATTCAAAAAATTTTACACCCAAATTTAAACCACTGTGTTGAAAAAAGTATACTACACACTTTTGGGAAAATCCATTAAAAGTTGACACGTTTACAATTCTAAAATAGTACAACACTTACTAGATTATTTTTGTTAGCAGCGAAAAAAACAATTTTTTTTTTTTTGCTTTAAGTTAAAATTTTAAATAAGACTTTGTTATTTCAATAAATTTTTATTATTGTCAAAATCCATGAAAAAAAAAACAAATTTGATAACATATCTTTTGCCGCCCTCTCCTCCTTAAGACCACACTTATTAAATTAAAAAGATTATGAGATTCTTAAACCACAGCGTCTTTCCTACTGGATTGGCCAATTGGGGAACGGCCTCATAAATTTGAAATTATCGATCGAACAGAAGCAAACATTTTTATAAGTGCAATTATTATAATTTATTTTTAGCGATTGGGAATAATTTTATCAAAATCTACGATTTTCCTTAGTTTGTTTTTAATTTCTCACTCCAACTAAAACAAAACAAATAAATATTTCATACAAAACTTTAGTCTTAATGTTAAATTTGTGCTAGAAGCTTGTAACGCAAAAGTCATGAAAAACTTGTTAATTATATTGGCTGTTGTGACCATGGCCTGGGGAGTAGAGTTCCAGCAAATCGCAGAAGGTAGTGAAAAAGAGCTTGTGGCGAAAATCTAGCAGAATTTTATGACTATTATTTTTTTTAGAAAACTCTCGTTCCATTAGCAACCAAATTGTTGATGCCATTGAGTCTTTTAAACAGCGAATGCCTTGTGGTTTCGCCAAATATGGCATACCACCGTTGGCTCCCTACAAAACGGCCCATCAAGAAATTGCCATTGATACCAACAGCATTCAAATTTATGGCGAAATCAACAACTTTCGTTTGGATGGCTTGAACGACTTTGATGTTGTGAATTTAAAAGTGAGCCCTCTGTTTAGACGCATTAATTTTAAATTCAACTGGAACAACGTTCACTTCGAAACCCATTACAATGCGAGCACTGCTCCAAGCGGTAAAGGTTTAAGAAGGAGTGGTCCAGCGAAATTTTCTCTTCGAAATATCACCATTTGGGGTGTGTTGAAATACAATTTGAATGTCTTCGGTGGCAAATTAAGTGTGAAGGAATTACGTGTATATATTTCATTGGGGGAGGTGAGATCGGAGATCGGCGGTCTATCGGCAATCAATATAATAAATAAGAAATTGAATCGCATAATTGAGGAATGGTTTATGATGGCTATCAATGATAATACCAACGAAGTGGCGGAATGGAGCAACAGCATGTTGACTCCTCTACTCAATGATATATTGAGCGATATGAGTGTAAAGGATATTTTGGGTATGATTAGTGGAGGCGGTGAAGAGCAGGAGCCTTGCATACCAGCGGAGGATGTAGATTAAATAAAATATATTAATTATACCACACAAATTAGTGTAAGTAATTCAACTTGCTGTTAATTAAAAACATAATTAGAATGTTGATAAACTGTTTTCATGGTATTTAATTTCAAAATTGATTTCTTTATTTGCTGATTAAAGAAGCTGATGTATTAATAATGATTTTGTGATATACTTTTGATAAATTTATAAAATTTCTTCAAATATTGAGTACGTCCATGTACAACTTTAATGAAATTGGTGTTTTATTCCAATAATCCCAAATACTTTCACTATTAATGAATTCTAATACCGGTTTCACACACGTCAATAATATTTCTTGCTAAGTTTTAATTTACATAGCTGAGAGAGAGATAAAGAAAGGAGTACATACATTCTCTATCTTTCTCACATTTAAAATTGAAAGATGAGCAAGAGAGCATGCCGTATGTGAACTGGACAATTTTAATTCTGCAAGTTTTAATACAGCTGAGAGAGAGAGAGAGAGAGAGAAAGGAGTACACACGAGTTCTTTCTCCCAACTGTATTGAAACTTGATCAAGAAAAGATGGCGTGTTTGTGTGCAAGCTATAGCACGTGTTTTCCACTAGGTAATTTTGATTAAATTGGGAAACATATAGAGACAAACATATGTTTTTCTATCTTTCTCCCAGCTTAATTGAAACTTGCGCAGTTAAACGGCTAAACCGTTTTACTGGCTGTGCAAAAAACGCCCACAGCAAAAAAGGCCAAAAATAAATAAATGCACAAAAATTTTCATACATTTTAGAAGTTGTTGGTGTATTATGAAATAGTACCAAATTTTATATGGTAATAATTTGAAATTCAATTTGAAATTATTTAATTTTATGAAAATACTAAAAATTAAATAAAGCTTATTTTTTTGGTGTTACTTCATCGAAAAAAATGGGACTTTTTCAGTTTATTTGGTACTTAATTCACTTTCTTTAATTCTACATGGCATATGTAAGGACCATTTTGCATTTTAAAGTATTTCTTCACTGCGGTTTACCGAAAAGCGGCTTCGGTTACTATCCTTTAGGCATGGCGCTTTTAAGCATTTCAGCATATTCCATTTATTTAAAATTTTTTTGGTGTTTTTTTTATTGAGATTTATTAATTAATTTTTATTTTTTTTGCAAGGGGTTACTTTATTTTGATAAAGTCCCATTATTTTGGTTTATAATAACTTTATAAAAAATATGTTGATGAAAATAAAACAAAACAAACTCTTATTTGTATAAGTAATGAGTGCAAAACATGCAACATATTTACAAATTTTATGTGCAAAATATTTTAGAAAAGAACATTCTTGTTTGAAGTATTGCTTGTTTTTTTTTTTTTTTTTTTTTTTTTTTTTTTTTAGAACAGAACACATACACGCAGAAGGAGTAAAACGGGTGTACCAACGAAGACATGACACCGTTCAAGAATTGTGTTTCTGCACATAAATATCACGGTATAATTCCGTAAGTTCACAATTATATTCCACAAAGTTCGATTTTGAACCACCCAGCAGACATTAACGTTGCAACAGCTAAAATATATGTACGTCTATTGTTTTTGCTAGCGTCCATTTGATATAAAAAAGAATTACTCTTTGATAGATCACTTTATTTGTTTTTCTTCAACCGTTGCAGAAGTCTTTACACTGTGAAATATTTTATTATATTTTTTATATAAATTTATTTATTAATGTTTGAGATGAAACGAGAAATAGGAACTGGAACTGAAAGTCATTTCGCTATTTCATTTCATTAAAGAAATTAAGAAATATGGCAAAAATTTCACACACAAAATTCTTTCAAATATTGTTTCATCGAATTGTGCAAAAAAATTGTGGTTTTACTAGCGCCATCTTTTACAAAAACAAAAAGACGCAATAAAATTGCATGCATCATAGGCTATAAACCAAAATACGAAAAAGATTATTGTGCTAAGCTAAGACACAAACCCAATTGCTTAAACCAATTGTATGTCATAACAGGGTGCTATTGCACTTTTCAACACAGGATAACCTCGAAAAAAATTTATACAAAAGTAGCAGTGCAAAGTCTCCAGACCGTGGGAAGCATTTATTGCCATTTCCGTAATATAGGCGTTCTAACAATTTCGCTGCAAGAAAAATGCAACCTCTTCTAACGTGTGTTGGAATAAAACATTTTTTTTGCCAAAATGTTAAAAAAATATATTTTAAAACATTTTGATTACGTAGATATAAGAAATGAAATTTTTGTAACAACAAATTTAAAAAAACAAAAACATTGAAATTACTTTTTAAAGCAAAAACCATATTATAATTTTTTGATTTTTTTCTAATCTATACAAATTAAACATTTTTGTTTCATTTCGTTTAAGACATTGATGTAATTTTTTCTTTCTTTAAAGTTGCATTTACTTTTAGAATCGCAAAATTTTTGTTGATATTTAGAGCTTGTAATATATTTTCTACTAGTGTATATATGTCTGAATATGTACAAATGGAAAAAGAAAACGAACTGCACGTACATGTATACGTATAATAGTTTTTACTTGTCTTGCTTCCCTTGCCAAAAAAAAGGTAAGAATTGATTCAACAAAAGTTGGACAAGTGAAAATGCAAACTAAGCCCAGCTATAAGAATCAAATATCACATCATAGACATGAAATCGCACATAGACATGATAAATAAGTCGATAAATTTCCTGATATAATTTGATATTAAGTATTTGGAAATTGTATTTTTTTAAATAAAAGAAATCACTAAATTAAAAACAATCACTTCTTTAAATTTTAAAGTTTCAAAACACGTTGAACTTTCCCAACATATAAAAGTTTTTTTTTTTTGGCTTATAAAATACGATTGAACTAAGTAGCCTATTCAAATTTAAATAAAAAATCACAAACAGAAAGGAAAAATGTTCATAAATAAAGATAAATCTTAAAAAACCTAAAATATAAATTATAAAAGTTTTCGTTTTTTCGTAGTTGTTTTTTTAATTGTGTTTTATTAATAGACCAGCAAACAAAAAAAACCGATATGAAGTAAACAGATTTTTTCACGGGATATTATTACAAGCCCTCGATTAAAATTAAAAAATTCACAAATGCGGGTTAAGCCCGTTTAAATAGGTACTAGTGTTCATTCGAAATAAAATAAATGTAGAAATTCGAATAGCCCTGATATTCTCTACATTTTCCATTATTTAAAAAAATATAATTCATTTATATTTGAAATCAATATATTAATACGTGAAATAAAAGCTATGGCTCCCTTTTGCCTTCAAAATATGTTGTTTAATTTATCCATAGATATTGAGATTGATATGAATATTTTTACAGAGTATTGCAATGTGTACCTTATGACTCAACACACACATAAAACATATACACAACAAATACATATACCTAAGTTCGACTGACATGCAATCAATTGTTGAACGTTTAAAAAGGGTGTATGTTTGATTAGAGTTCGCTAAATTTGCAAAAAAGGATGCACGTTTGTCCTTTCCTCAAAAAAAAAAAAAAAATGGCGACAGAGTTAGGAAAATTTCAAAATTGATATAATTACTAAAATTAATTAAAAAAAAAAACACCTGAAACACTACGAAACCTTAAAAGCAGAGAAAGTATTATTTCAATTGAAAAAAGTGGTTAACCTTTAGATGTTTCACATGAATATGGAAAAACAAAAAAATTAATGTAATCTATTTAAAAGGAAGAAAAAATATTTTCTCCATTTACAACGAACTAAATATACACGGTCCAAAACACTGATATTTAAAAGAATAGATTATAATATCTTCCTCTCAAAACGCATGATGCCAATTAAATCTGTCACAGATGCTTCTTTGCAGAATCCTTATTGTTAAAGAACAACAAATGAAAAAAATATAATAAAATATTCAGCTGAATAAGACATCCATTGTCCAGTTTAATATTCAAATGCGTTGCCATTTTTTCCCGACAAAAAGGAAACACTAAATGAAAAGATTACAAAAACTCACGCTGCCGACAAATACACAGCAGCCAGTGATGCTTGAGGAGGCAATAAAAGATATAAGATGCTGTTACGAAAAGCAAATTAAACCAGCTGTAAAAATTTAATGATGCCAAAAAGACGCCCAAATTGAAATGTACAAATAAAATAGAAAGAATTAAACTTGAAAAAAATCGAAAGTATATTTATTTAAGAACTGATAGCAAGTAGTTCATAAAAATAATTTAGTCAAAGATATTTCATTTTTATATTGTCCGTAAAATAAATTCATTACAAAGTTTCAATACAGAAGTAGTAGCAGAAAGAAGTTTTTAAGAGCAAATGTAGTGTTGGTCTAACAGAGTTTGCAATGAGTTGTCTTTGTCACTTATTTGTATATAAAGTTAATTCTACATAGAATCAACTCTATAGAATCAATATTATGCAGGGGTACCTCGTCTTCGATCTGTATAGAGCAAAGTATATATAGAGACAGGTCTGCATAGTGCCCAGTCAATATAAAAGGTATATAGAGTCAACCTTATATAGAGTACACTCTATATACAGTGCACTTTATATAGTCAACTCTACATAGAGTAAACTCTATATAGAGTGCATTCTATATTATCAACTTTTTATAGATTTAACTCTCTATAGAATCAACTCTCTATAGAGTCAACTCACTATAGTGTCAACTCTCTATTGAGTCAACTCTCTATAGAGTCAACTGTCTATAGTGTCAACTCACTATAGTGTCAACTCTCTATAGAGTCAACTCTCTATATAGACTAAACTCTCTACAGAGTCAAGTCTATATAAAGTAGATTATATATAGTCAATTCTATATTCTATACAGAGTGCACTTTATATAGTCAACTCTCTATAGATTTAACTCTATATAGAGTCAACCTCCTATACAGTTTTGAATTCGTCATCTGGATCAGTTGGAGACACTAAACACACTGATCGTCCAAAAGCAAGTCGTTCAAATGTCTATATCGAAGCAGTGCGTGAGTGTGTTGGTGAAAATGCAGGAAATTCAATTCGCTCTCATGGAGAAGAATTGCATATATCAAAAAGCTCTCCACAGCACAACAAAGTTAATCACTGAAAATTTCTTGATACTGATGTGGCCAATATTTGTTTTCAACTAAAGCTATACTGTCCGTGAAAGACACACTTCCTGGTCGGGTACTCTCTTGTTCGGTGATCAAAATTTGCATGCTAGATCGTGTGACTTAACAACATTAGATTTCTTTTTATGGGTTTATTTGAAGTCAATGGTCTATGTCAAGAAGTCCACAAGCACCAGTGCATTACAGGAGGAAATTAAAAGCTGCATCAACGAAATTCAGCCACAATTATGCAAAATAGTCATGGGCTTTTCTATTTAATTCCAATATTCAATTAATTTTGGGACACCCAGTAGAATTAACTTGTAACAAATTTACAAAGAGGTGACTAAGAAAGTTAATTTAAATTTGAAATTTAATTGGCTGAAAACATATTTTATAATACAATTTAAAAACGGAACAAATGTTGAGTATTAAAAAGACAGAAAGTAAAAGTAACAAAAAGAAATAGGGAAGGAGAGAGTCTTTTCAGTCAAATATACACATAAACTCCAACAAATACAATGCAGCGGAACAGGAAGTGCGTTAACGAGAAAACGGAAATTGACAAAAAAAAGTTTATGAAGCAGACAAAATGAAAAGAATTTGCAACTAAACGAAATTTCATGGCAAATCAGTTTAAACTTGTTGTATATTTTAACTAATTCTGTTTAATAAGTAAAATTTTTTAGAATAAATTACACTAATTTCCCTCAATTCCTGTTAAGGAATTTTAGTCTAATTTAACATAAACTGCTGGAATTTATGATTTTGAAGGACTAAAATAAATTCTAATTTGTTACAATAAATGTGAATGAAGGATATTAATGCTTGAAATTACAATACCCAAGCAGTTGATTCCTAAAGTTTATTTTTTATTTAATTTTTTTATGCAAAGGCTTATATAATAACATAACATTGTTAATTGAGGTAGTTTTTCAATTTACACAAGAAAAGGAGAAGAAAATTCTTTAAGAAAATATTTTCATTTTCCTAGAATTCTTTTCACATTATTTAATTTTACATAAAATTAGAGAAGGAGTTATATTTCCCAGTATTTGTGTGCTGTAAGAATAAATTGTTTGTATATGAGTCAGACAGATTTCCGGTGCTTAAAACTGTCTGCTTGAAGGATTCCCAAGAAGTTAAAATAAATAAAAAAAAAAAGAAATGATATGATGATGAAAAAGAAAAACCATACAAATCTTTAGAAAAAGTGTAACTGTTTGAAAGAAAAGTACATAAAATGAATATTTATCACAAAAAATAAAACAGGAACTAAATGAAAGTTTTCAAAAAGGCATAAAGAAATTTTCACAACTGCAACCGTTTGACTGATTTAAATTGAAATTTATGCCGTTAACACTGAACTTTGTGCTTGTTAACTCAACAGAAACACACACACAAAATAAGTTTTTCTTTTCAAACACATTTCTAAGGCCTAAAAAAATCAGGTAAAAATTTTTCTTTTAAATATATTTAAATTTTGCTTAATAAACACAAAAGATGCAGGGGGATTACTTTGTTATAAAAGCTCGTTCTAAAATCTTTAAAATATATTTTAAAAAGTTGAAAAGAAACCTCTATAAAAAGCAATTCATAACGCCGAAATCTTACTAAACGCGATTATATATAAAAATATATACGCCCATATTCAAAAAATAAATTTAAAACAGCTTTACGAACCATTGTTTGCTTGACAAAGCTGCATTGGAAAAAATTATGATACAAAAATGTTAAAGTAATTTATATCTGCTTTAAGTTTTTATATTCAAAACTTTTATCTTAATCATCTCTTTTAATGCAACACATTGGGGTTCACGTTGTACTTTAAATCAATGCTTGAAGTCTCAGCTCTTAATGGGAGTCTCTAATTTATTTCACATGATAGAAAATATGACCAAATTGTAGAATTGAATCAAAATGCATAATGAAATTCATAAGAAATGATTTAGAAAAATATAAATATACAAAAATATGTTACTGATATACAAACAATCAACAGAAATTTAAAAAAGCTCATGATTCAAATACTTTCCTCGTTCGAATAAAAAGAATCTGATGAAATACTTTTTATTCACTCTATTTTGATATTTTTATATCATGGAAAAATTTATATGCTTTACTGTCATGATACAAACTAATAATTAAAGCTCACAGGCTCATATTCATAGTCATATTTGGTTCTAATTTAAGTCCCAACTGTATTTAATTGTTGCTAAAATTATTCGTAGTCTGCTTAGTTTTGACCTGTTTATAACTGAAGCTGACATTACCGAAAATGGAAAAAACTCTCATGTATGGGCCGTTGTTTCAAAGTCTATTTTGAAGCAACTGGATCGAGTACAGGAGAGTGCGAAAAGACTCATTGGTGACAGCAGTGTAGCCAACTCTATTGACTCACTGTAGCATCGTCGCAACGTGGGATGTGTTACGCTTTTTTATTGTTATTACCATGGAATGTGTTCTAATGAAGTGCGGAAATAAGTATATTCCCGAGACCCGCTCATATTTGCGGACAACATGTTTCTCATTGAGAGCGAATCCATTTCTGGTCGTTATATCAGCGAATCTCACTACGCATTCCAGAAAAAATATGTTCTTTGATCGAACGGCTCGTATGTGGAACGAGCTCCCTTCAGTTGTGTTCCTTGCCTTACCTAATGTGGAGAGGTTCAAATCGAATGTCCACAAGCATTACTCCATCTTTCCTCCTTACCATATCCTATTTTCCTAGTTCCAGCACAAAGCACTACACAAATAGGGGTCGTCCCCTGAGTACTGGTCCAATAAAAATGATGATAATAATAAAGTTGGAACTTATGCTATTTCGGTATACAAGGGCGTGGCTTGTCGAATTTCCCGCCACTTAACTGACAGGGCAAAATTGATCCTGTCAAGAACCATCTGTCAGTTGACTACTGTTAAATAAGAACCAGGTGCGTCATTTAGTTTGTGTTTGACAGCCACCGATAGCAGACTTCCGCCTGATTTGAGTAGAAAATGGAAAAAAAGTTTATTTCGTCTTCTCATTTTTGCGGAAAAACCCATGACTCAAATCAAGTCTAGGACTGATAAATGCTATGGAAATCCTACACCATCATTTTCAATGGTAAAAAAACGATTTACTAATTTTCATACAAACACGGAAGATGCCGAACGCTCTGAATGCCCAATTGAAATCTCTACACCCGAATCAATTGCAAAAAATTCACGATAAGGCGTTGGCACATCGAAGATTAAAAATGCAAGATTTTGTGGAAGCCATAGGCATATCACATGGCTAAAAGGTTTCAATTTTGAATAATCACTTGCGTATGAGAAAGCTTTCCGCAAGATGGGTGCCACAGTTGCTCACAATCAACAACAAACGGAATCGTGGAACAACTTCTTCGCAGGAGTGTATGGCATTATTCAATCGCAATCCAGAAAATGATATTCAAGAGTATCGCAATATCGATAATTCGAATTATTAAAAGGGTATAAAAATATCGATATATTATATATTTCTTATTATTTGTTAATCAAGTTATTTTAATTACCTGAATTTAAAGAAATGTATAAAATCTTTATTTGAGTCGATAGAACAATTTATATAATTTAAAGTTTAAAGATGATTTTATATAAATGTTGACGACGGCTACGCCTCCAATGGTTCATAATCCGGATCCAATTTTGGTATACTCTCTCCAACATATCGGCCGATATCTCACGAATAAATATCCCTATAAACATGAGCCTTAACATAGCCCCAACAAAAATAGTCTAAAGGCGTTAAATCACACGATCTAGACGGCCAATTGACGGGTCGCAAACGTGAAATAAACTGCTTACCGAAATCGCCTCTCAATAGGGCTTTTGTTTCGCGCTGTGTGTCATGTGCCACCGTCTTATTAAAACCACATGTTAGCCAAGTCCAGGTCTTTTTTAAAAAATTGTAATCATCGCACGGTAACGGTCGCCATTCACAGTCACGTACCTGCCTTCTTCGTCTTTGAAAAAGTACGGTTCAATGATGCCACAAGCCCATAATCCACACCAAAAAGAGTAATTATTGGGAAGCAATGCTTCTGGCTGCTCTTCACACTGAATACGGCAATTTTGCATGTTCACGTATCCATTCAACCAGAAATAAGCTTCGTAGCTAAACGCAATATTCACTTTCTTAACCGAGCATGAATTTTGATAATAAAATTCAAAATAATCCGCAAGCGTTGTTCGTTTGTAAGTGGAATCATGGTTAAATTGTAGATCAAACTGAACATGTTTAATAGCAACATGTTACACGAAAATAGCTGAGCTGCCAAAAACATTTGCTAAAAAGTCACCCTTTATAAAGGCCTATAGAATGAACTCTCTTGTTACAGACATTAGTGAACTTCCTCTTAACATTGTGCAGCCTTTAACAAGTGGTATTTTTCAAATGTTGTTATGTTTAGAATTTATTTTCTCCTGATTAAACATCTTAAGAATTCAGCTGGCCAATGCTTTCCAATACTTTATACTACTACTTGAACAAGTAAGTCTGTAGAGAAAGTCAAGTAGGAGTCCTTTGAACTAAGAAAAATTTTCTATTTACTCTAAGTATTGTACATTTTGCGTTTGAAGCAAAGTCATGCTGAAATACACAAATAAATAAACTGACACAAAAATAAATGTGCGTATTTCATGATCAGCATTTGTGCAATTTATGCTGAAGTTTTTGTTTGTTTAAAGGACTTTTGGTTTTTGTTTGTTTTCTTTTTGTCCTTTGAAGCCTTGAAGTACGGTGCTTGATAATAATTTAGATGCATTTGTATTACAAATAAATGATTTGTTGCATTCAGAAGTGTTTCCTGGCATAATTTTTATTTTAAAGAATCTGGAAGAATCATTGTAAAATGGTAGCAGAAAAGATTTAAGAAATTTAAAAAATACAATGAATCATTTAAACATAAAATATAAAATAAGTTTGGAATACTGAATATTGAAATTTGTTATTTGGGATATTCTCCCCAACTAATCGTTAGAAACAATTAGAGCTTTTGCAAAATGCATTGAAAATAGATTTCCGAATTGAGGTTGCATTTACTAAATCACTGAAATGAGTCCCATTAAATGAAAATTTGTCTTCTCTGGGTGTATGAAATAAAATTTTATTGTGCCAAATAACAAAAATCAATCTACCAAAACAATAAAAAAATTTCAATTGTTTACAAAAGATTTTTCAAATAAACTGTAGATGCAGTCTAATATTCCAAAAAATTGTTTTTTCACTGCATATGATTTGCTAAGGAAGAAGGGTTTAGCCACAGTGGCCATGTTCTTACCTAAACAATATTTCAAAAAGCATAAAAAAATTTCTCAGAAATACAATTAAAACAATAGCCCCATTCAATATCTTAGAATACACGGCATTAACATAAATAATACACTTAATTACGCTAAAGGGACTTGTTTTGGCCACTAATGAACCAATACCATAATTCCAGTACTTGGAACTCACGTGTAAGCGGATGAACGGATTTAAATAAATTTAGTAGACAGACAGTTTATAGTCTAAATTAACACACAGGGTGCCTTTTATCCTGGTAAGGGACTTGATTTGAGCACTTATGGACTAATGAAATAATTCTTATATATCAAAGTCGCACGTTAATTATTGAACGGTTTCTAATGGATGTGGGCGTAAGGAAGGCTTATAGTCTGGACTAACACAAATTATACCCATTATCATGGTAGTTGTAAAGGACCTGGTTTGGCTATTTATGGAATATTGCTGTTTTATATGCCGGTAAATAGATTGGAATTTAATTTGGCAGCCAGATAATGATTTAAAGCACATGACGTCACAGGTTCATTTCGAAACATTGTCTCTGGGTGTTTCTGCAGACAAACCAAGCAGCTCCTCAGTTCGTTTGTTTTTTTTTTTTAATTTTGCTAAATATATAAAAAAAAATTAATATTGAAATTTATTATTCGGGATATTCTCCCCAACTAATCCCCAATTAATACATTAAATAAATTCATAAAAACGTTTGTTGGAACGATGCCAATCGATTGTTATTTGTTCTGAATTCATAGGAATTCATAAGGTTCAATATCGTGGAACGGGCTGTAAATCTTTCTTTTTAAGAACTAAATTTTGTATTTAAACAAATCGTTCAAACTTCTTTCGGTAACAATTTACATAAATAAATTAAAGGAATTAATAATAATCATGGCGCCACACACATGCCAATAACGTGATTTTTGTTTTTTATTAATTAAATGTAATATTTTTTTAACTGAATTTTTACTTTTTTTCTTTTGTACAAAAAAACAATAAATAAAAAACACACACAATTGCAAATTGCCTTCAGCCAACGCAGATTTTCACTGCCAACAAAATGAATCTGGATGTCAATATTTTTGGTTGGCGACAAAAAAAAAACATGTACGTGAGAATTTGTTTCTATGAAAAAGTTAAAAACAAACAAAATCTACTGATTAATGATTCATTGTAAAAAATAACGTATACAAAAAATAACGTACAGAAGCTCTATAAGCAAAGTTGAAACGATTGAGGGTGTACCAAAAATGCGAAAACAACTGCAACAACAACCCTTGTAAAGATGGATATGCTTTGTAAAAGCCCTATGCTCCCTCCTGTAGTGGAAGGAACATATATATATATATATATATATATATATATATATATATATATATATATATATATATATATATATATATATATATATATATATATATATATATATATATATTAATGTAAATCAAGTGCGTGAGCAACAATATATTTTTTGTATATTTACTTCTATTTTCATACATGCAGGTTTTTAGGGAAAAAAGATCCATTTATTTGCGGGACATACATATTTTCCCATTAGTGGAAATATATATCATATTAATACCGCTGTGTTGGGAATATTATCCCATATATTATCCCATTCTTTGGATCGTTCAAATAACGACATATTTAAATCAAATAAAAATATGTCAAAGATTTGTAAAATATCAAATAATTATTTCAATCAAAGAAAAAAACTAATTGAAATTTTATTAAAAAAATAAAATTATTTTAAAAAATCGAAAGTAAAATAGAAAAATATTATTCTATCGTTTCATATTTATGTATAAAAATATTGACTCCAATGCTGTAATGTAATGTAATGGGGGTTTGGCCCAGGATGGCCTTTTGCACTGCGACCATTGTTGACACAAATGTTGGTGTAATGCTTAGAACTTCAAAAAATATTTATTGAATTGCATTAAAACCCAATTCAATTATTTTACTTAATTCTTTTAAATGCATTATTTAAATAGAACATTTATTAGTCTGGTCCGAGTTCGAGTTCTGAAATTGTAATTCAGATTAATATTTTTTTAAATTAATTTTTATTAAATAAGAAGCAAGGAGAGATCAATTACACTAGCAGAACGGGACAATAATGTTTTCGATGGTCGCGACGTCATCATCACTAGTATACGTTTGTCTGTTTGAGTGGCTGCTTGAACTTTTGAAAATATTAATTATTTAATCAATGGAAAAATCGAGTCATTCGTACTTGAATTAAGCAAAATCGTTGTCACAAGCACGATATGTATGGATTTTCTTAAACGTTTGACTCGGTGGTTTTAAGCCAGAAATACATCTGTATTGGATTTTTGGCTTAAAATGTTTACAGTATAATTTTACCAGTCGTAGTTTTCCTTTTAACACCCTAAATTTTTTTTTACCTTTTTTAAATAATTCTTATTAAAATATTTTTTATTCAATAGGTTTTATTAAACGTATACAAAGTTTTATTTGTAATTATCAATATTTCCATACTCTTCAGGAAGATCATTATCGATATTTACAAAGAAAACATTTTAACCCTTTAATAAGACACTGTGATTAAATAATGTTTTAACTAGAAATTTTGAATTTTATTCTTATTTGTTTCTATTTTTATTTATTATTATTACTTTTTTTTGGTTTGAGATTGGCCTTCAATCCATTCCTCCCAGTTTAACGCATATTTATAATCAAAAGTCTTTACTACTTCGATATCAACCTTTTCGAATTTGATTCAATTTCTTATGGTTAAAGGCTGGAACACAATGTGTAGCTGAGGCGTGAGGCGAGAAGTATACTTCTCTCTGTTAAAAGTAAAATACATTGCTTCAAATGTATGCGAGCACCATGTGAATTTGAGGCTGAAGCTGAGGCAAAGCCTGAGGCGCAAAGTTCGAACATTTTAACTTTTTACAGCGCCTCAAATTAACAGCGCTTCTTTAACATATTATGTTCGTTTACATTTTTTTTTGACAGAATATTTTTATTTTTCCACAAAACAATATTTTTATTTTTGAACAAATACACAAAAAACTTAAATTAATTTTGTTTATTATGTTAACATTGATAGTTAACAGATTGTGTTAACATATTATTATATCCAGAGATGCCAATAATGTTTATCGTTCATACAAATTCAATACATTTGTACATAAAATTTTGATTAAGTACAATTGGCAACAATGAACTCACGCCTCATCATTGTGTTCGTACTTCAAACTCTGCCTCAGCTACAACTTCAGCTATTGCCTCAACTTCAGCCTCAGCTGCACATTGTGTTCCAGCCTTAAAATATGTTTATGTACAAAAAATTTTGATTTCATGTTTTTTTAGAAATTTTTTTCTCTAAGCTTTTACTGTTCTGAAATTTTTAATGTCAAGGCTTTTAAGACTACAAGTACTTGCAAATATTACATATTTTTGGGGTCATTTCCAAAACATTCGCGATTAAAATATTATTAATATGAGAGAGTTTAAAAAACCTTAAAATGTTTATTAATTTAATCGAAAAATTCATAAAATTATGGTATGTTATGTTAAATCTGTTAAGTTAACAGCCTATGAGAGAGGTCTGTTAATTTTACAGATATATGTACATGTATTAACAGAGGGTTGTTAAAGAAGAAGAGGAAACTATTCATATCGCAAACACCCTTTTTCCTGTATACTTCCTGCACAATATACTATATATGAGTAGAGAACACCAGATTTAATAAAAAAACATTTTATAAAAAAACATTAAATCATTATTCGTACTTTATTTCCACCTTAAACAGTTTCCTTTTTTATTTTAGTCCTTTAACTTACATTAAATAATTATTTATTATCCTTACCAGTTAGGCTCTTTAGCCAATTTAGCACGTTTTTGGTATTCTGAATTGAATTAGTTTTGCATGGACTTTTGCCTCTAACTCTGACCCCTTAAACAATCTATTGTTTTAGTTCCAGTACAATTGAATTAAGTTTAAAAGAGGGGAAACAAAAGGAGAGTAAAGCTAGTAAGTTTTTTCAACGATTCAATGAACATTAATGTGGTTTGGTTAAAAGTTTTTTAAATTCATAAAGTTAACTCAGGCGTATGAGTGTTTTTAATTTCTGCAAATATTTAGTTTTTGGGTTATAATTGTTGAGTTGGAAAAGGTAGAGAGATTATTCATAATTTTGCATATTGTGATTTAAAGGCTTATTATAGAAATCTATTAACTACTGAAAATATTATCGATTTATAAAACTTTTGCTAAACAGATTTTGAATGGGTATTTTTTTACTAAAGTTTTGAAAAACTAATATATTTATAACGAACAAAGCCGTTAGAATAAAAAAGAAATTAGTATTCGAAATCCATTCATGTGTAACCTATTTCTATATTCACCAATTTGTTTAAAGTATTTACTGATTAAATTTCTTGTCCTTTTTATCTTCCTTTGGCTTCCTAAATATTACGCATTAAGTTTTATACCAGAAGCACTTAATTTCCACGTCATACTCCATCATGTCATGTTTATCAAATAAAGAGCAAAATTCGTTTAAAATATTTGTGTTGCTAAAATAATAACATCAACAATGTTGTCATGTTGAATTTACGAAAGTATAATAAAAAATGATGTTGTAAAATTTAACTTTATAACACCCCTTGAGCTTCGTTGGAGGGAAACATAAACTTTTTTAATCATGCCGCCATAATTTTTTTGCCGTTTTCCACTTTCCAAATCCCATACAGAGGAAGCTGCTAAAGTTAAATTTCTTTTATTTAACTTTCGTTACAAAGTAAAACATTAACTCGTTTTTTAATGACTTTGAGAGGCAAAGCAAAATGCTGTAGTATGAAAAGTGTAAAATTCTTAAGATAGATTTTTGTTCGAACATCTTTCTCAAGATGGCACCATATTAAGGTGCCAGAAGATTTAAGTGTTGCATGGTAGATATGAAAAGCATTTCTTAAGATTTTATCGGTCTATTTTTTGTTTGTAATAATTTGATTAAAAAAATTTCCTTCCGGCTTTTTTATATTTTGTATATTCCTGCAAATTTAATGATATTAGACTTGATTAAACTTTTTTGTAACTGAAGTAAAATCATTTCATTTCCTTTACTTCTGCATTTTTTCCCTTTTTTCAAGTTTTATAATACAATATAAATAGTAATACAATATAAATTTGCTGCATTTTGATTAAAAAAAATCAAATCAAATAAAAGATGCAATAGAGCAGAAAAACTAATGCAAAGTTCTCAATTACTTTTGTAAAGAAAGAAAAATTTTAGTAAATAAAGAAGACAAACGTAACGAGGGTTTTAAGAGAAATTTCAGGGGGTTTAAAGAACTTGAAACAAATATTTCAAAATAGTATTTTATTGTGGGATTTTAAGATGAAGTTCATACGATGCCTTTTATTTGCTTGACTTTAAAGGCATGACTTTTGAGTTTGTTGATGATTGGTGTGGAACATAAATCGCAAATTCAAGAGGATTATTTCGTGATATTTTCCTCCACGGAAGACAGTGTTGTTGCTGCTGTACTGTTTTTGATGCCAATCAAATTTTACTACTACAAAGGTACAACAGTAGCATAGTAGTACTATTTAACAAATTCCCAGTTTTAGTAACTTTACATATTAAATTCGTGATTTCGTTATGAGTTTTCATCCAGTTTTGCAACATTTCAAATTCAAATTTTGCTGAGAATACCTAATTTTTTATTTTAAAATAAAATGTGTTTCCTTCGGGAACTACTAAGCGATCAATATCTTTGTTAATGGAAAATTAAATACACATTCCATACAATTTGTCGAAATAAATCATTAAAATATGCGAAGGCGAGATTTAAAACTCTCGAGGATCGAGGAAGAAACACAATCCTTGTCACTCTTAGGAAGTAAAACAGTTGTTCTTTTTATTACAAGTTCTTTTGTTTATAATGAATAAGAATTTGCTTCTATACGTAATGAATGAAATGTATTTAAAACAAACCAAAACAATAATAATTTTTTGTTATTCATTTCCTCTTTGATTTCTCATACAGACCACGTGAAGCAATCTAATATTTTCATTCCCTTTTTAAGATAGTTTTTCTTAAAAAGTTTGCTTGCAGTTTTATATAAATATTTCTACTTTCTTTTTTTCTTACTTTTTCTACTCAAACGAACTTTCAAACATTTAAAATGATATAATTAATTCCTTTTTCTACATTTCAAAAGATTTACTGTAGAAGTTAAAGGATTCCATAGTCCTTTTAGTTTTGAAAAATAAAAATTTTGTTTTACAGGGCTTTTTATATTAAAATGCCTTTAGAGAATTT
Organism: Germaria angustata; assembly: GCA_963681545.1. Taxonomy (NCBI): domain Eukaryota; kingdom Metazoa; phylum Arthropoda; class Insecta; order Diptera; family Tachinidae; genus Germaria; species Germaria angustata. The sequence continues at coordinate 93,870,702 of OY812999.1, read as the reverse complement.
AGTACAATTGAAACTTATCAGTGTAGAGATTCAATATATTAATGAAATTTGTTTTTGTTGTATAGAAATAATATATTATAATTTTCACGAAATTTAGAATTATCTAAAATTGAAATACACAAAATTATTTAGTTCTCCAAAATTTAAGTTATTTTTTTCAAATAGCAGTGCTATTTGCGTGCTGAACTTTGTATGCTGAGCATGTATGTGGTGGCAACGAAATCAACATTTTAGAGACCTATTTTACACTCAAAATTAAAATCAAGTCATCCGTACTACAATCAAGCCAAAAAAGGTTTTAAAAGTACGGTAAGCCCTTATTTTCTTAAGCCAAGTATGGAACGCTTGACTCAAGAACGGATTCGAGATCGATTTTAATCACATACAAAAGTTTAAGTCTAAGGAAAATACAGACTTGACTTGAAAGCAGAAATTGTGCAAAGCCGGGGTTTTTGGCCTAAAATTTTATAATTTTTTCTGGTTTAATACTCGAACAGACATTATGTAGGAATTTTGGTATATAGATTTTTTATATCCTTTTCTTTTATATATCTTTCTTTTATATATATCTTTTATCTGTTTTCTTAATTTTACAAAAATTTAGTTGTTATCTATTTTGGGCAGAAGCCTTCCATAGTTATCGCATGGCCATAAGCAAAAGTTTTTTTTCTGCCTTTACCACACCAACATTTTAAATATCGACAAGGTGAATATTAACTTAAAATAACTTTTCGAGGTTAATTTAAGAATTCCGGGATAAATTACGAGTTATTGGTGCTTGAAATTTTAAGAATGATATTTGCTAAAAGCAGAAATAAAAACACTCGTGTTACCACAGGACAGTTGGCCTGTCTGGTGCACGAGTAAATCATTCTGTCAAACCCCTCTTTCACCGAAATTAGGCGGCCTACATTATGTAGTTTGCGTCGGCGTCAACGGCTTTACGGGCCTTTAAGATGGGAAAACACAAGCCACTTGCAGCTAAAACTAAAGGAAAATGAAGACGTCTTTGCACAAGTTTGAGAGAAAATACAACTATAAAAGTTAAATTTTTTAAGAAAAACCAGGCGGTCCCAATCTCCCAAGAGAAAAGATTGTATACACTTCTTAATTGTGATTGAAAACCCATGTTGAATATTAATTTGATAATTTTAATAAAAGGAAAATCTACCCGCACCACCAGCATTTTTTTTATTCAACCACCCAGCGAGCTCCACAGGCGAACATCCATTATAATACTTTCATTCCGTGACAGTCTGGTTATTTTCGAAATAAAGCCCAACTAAAGACATTTATTCCGATTATTAATACAGTTTGACTGAATAAAATTAATAATTTTAATATAATTTTATGCTATTTAAAATATTAACAATATTTATTTTTCAGTTATGCCTCCAATTAGCAAATACCAACTTCTTGCAGCTTGATACTAATTTATCCCAACTTATTTTATTATACTTATTTGCATGTATAAAATGCTTGCTTTGCTAAAGTAAAAACCATCTTAGACACAGTCATAAATCTTGAAATGTTTTTTTTTAACAAAATTTATTGGTCAGATAAGAATAAAAACTCTATTAAAAACTCTCACACGTCTGGCTGGTCGGCTAAAATATGCTGAAGCAAAATAATGTAGAAAAATAAGTGCCAGTGATAAGACTTTTTTCATATAAATCATCTTAAAAGAAGGGACATTATTTGCTATTAAAAATACTGCGAAGGAAATTCAATTAAAGACAATTATGGGAAGCGGAATCAAGGGAGAAATATTAAATAAGTTAACATTTCTAAGTAAAGGTTTTTTATTGATTCTTTGTTTTATTTTTAATTATTGTCACGAGATTTATTTAATAGAATGAAAAGTTAAAATGTCCAAGATAATTACAGTTTAGTGTAATGTATAAAGTTATTAATAGTTATATTTGAATAGTTCAAGAGCCATTAATTAACATCAATCATACGCCGCGGAGTATTAATTTGAACTATAAAAACTTCAAATTAATATTAGTCATATGCTACCAAGGCCTTTTAATTCAAAAGCTATTTAAAATATAGAAAAGTCTGTAAAAAAAACCTAAAAATGGAGAACTTATGATAAGTTTTGCGACTAAAAATTAAGGATTAATATAAAATCACTCCATCTTGAATTTATGAACAATATTTCATCATAAAACATAGTATAACTAATTAAATTCCTCACCGATTTTCATACACTTCTGTGTTTTATAAAGCAAACCTAATGCGTTTTCTTACAAAGATAAAAATTAGGTTAACAGGCCGCTAACTTGGGTCGAACATGGTGAAGAAAGTAGATAATAGTTTTGCCGTCGTTCTATTACTATTTACGGCTCGGGGGAGTGAGCGGAAGAATGATTCACAGGTCCTAATTTTGACCAAATAAAATCTTTCGGTTGATATTTCAGACAGGCTATTTAGTATCTATTGCAAAGTAAGTGAAAGCGAAATTCATCCAGTGCAGAAAGTGAAGCAGGTCATTCTTCTTCCTATCTGTCTTTACAGCTTCAACAAGTCACTGTAGGGGGACCCAGATTTTCAACGAGCATAACGAATCTGCAGTTCACCGTTACTGTGGTACTAGATCGGTTTAAAAATTGCGAGTTTGGAAAGGTCAGAAGTTTCGTTACATTGAACTTGTCGATGCCATGCACATTGGCTCAAACATATTAGGGTATGGCTTGATGGGTTTATGTACTCGTTCAAAGTAATTGAAGATTCCCGTATGACAAGTACGTACGTGTTCGATATTTAAAAATTGTTGAAATTCTTAAATAAAAAAATATGGTCCCAATTTCAAATTTAATGTAAATCTTCAGAACCTCTTAATATTTTTTTTATTGATAAAACAACTCAATTGTTTTAACTACATAAGTCTAAAAACCTCATGCCCTAGAAATTCGGGTGCCTTTGGTTTTGAAAACCGTTTTTCAGTTTTCACTAAAATTTAATTTGATTTAAAGGCTTTTAAGGCTTAAAAACTTTTAAGAAGTGCCTTTACATTATATTTATTGTTAAAATGAAATTCTCCCTTTCCCTTACTACTTTCTTGCTGACTTAGCGCTTTTACTATTTTGATGTCTTCAATATCCTGACCAAACCAATTTCCGGTATCAGCGATTAACACTGAACGGAAGGGGTTGGAAAAAAATTCAATTTTTCTTTTTTTGTTTAGTTAAGCTTAACAAAATAATAATAATAACAATCAAGAAATTCAATTGGTTTTAATGGTCTTTCTTAAGGCCTTAGAGAATTGATTAAGTTCTTTAGGAGTTTACTTCTTTCTTTTACTTCTCCCTTTAGCAAAAAAAAAAAAAAAAAAAAAAACAGCTTAAAAAATCATTAGAAACACTCCCTAAAAATTTATTTCAGCCGTTAGCAAAGAAATAAAATACCCAATTGAATTTTTATTTTTGCATTGTTGTCATATTTTCTAATTTAACATAAAAAGACCGTAATTACGGCTTAATACAATTAATTTGTTGCAGCAACTTGCATTAGAGATTTTCCTTCATTTCTACAAACAGGACAAACGTATTTTGAAATAAATCAAAGTAGTTTTATTAATAAGAACTTTATTTTATTGCAAATATTTGTAGTAAGAATTTAAAGGAAGTAAAAGGATGTGAGACTTAATTAAAAACTAATGGTAAAGAATTGACAATAGTAAAGGAAATTATTAATTTATGTCTAAATTTGCATACTATCGTTTTGTGTTTTAATTAATTATCCCTTTTTAATTTTATTCTATCATTATTAGTATCTTAATAAGAGATTATACAACGATTTCTCGAAGCTCATTTCATTGAAACTTTTAATATGGTATTTCTATTTTATTAACAGGAAGCGTATGAGCGCCACTAAATCTGTGGCAAGTCGAGTTAATATCAAAACGAGTTAATAACACCATTATGATTTGGCCACTTCAAAAGTATCCCTCAGCAATTTCACTAATTTTGTCCAATTTTTCAAGAAGTTACGGCGTAATGAATTTTTTCTTTGTCTTTTTTCGATCTACAATTTCATTTGAAAGCGTAACTCAAGAAATTGTATATGATAGTTTAGGAAATGTAGAATAATTTATACCTAATATAATAGGCTATACATATATCATTTTTTTAAATTAACTTCAAAATTAAAAAATACTCTCCTATAAATCTACAAGATCCGACTTAAACAGTTACTGGCACAAAATTAAGGACTTGCTAACAAAAATTAACACTTAAAAGGTTGTAAATTACTTGGAACAAAAAATTAATTTAGTTCTCTAGCGAATACTTGGAGCCTTTTGAGTTTAATTTTCAAAATTCGCCAAGTTCGAAATGATCGATTCATCAAACAATTAATCGTACATATCAAAAAAATAATTTTTACAACTAGAATCAAATCGAGGATCAGTCACAGATTTTGCAGCTGTAAGCAAGAGTACGGGAATACAATGCAAACAATTCTTCGCCGTGCCTAAATATTCGGAGTTTTTGACTTCAAGGTAACAGACTTCATTAATATGGTTTTGTGTGTCACAAAGCGAATCATAATCCTTACCAAGCGAGCGCCGGTGAGCGCCGTACTTGATTACACGCAAAAATGAAAAAAAATTAAATGTGAAAGTAAAACCAAGCCAATATTCTGAAGAATTTAAAGCTCTAAACACATAGACGACAGCAGACAGCAAGCAGCAATATGTCATAAATAAAATCAATGCGTTTAAATGAAAACGATTATTTTGACGGGTAGCAATAAACAAATATAGTGTTGCCATTATATATGTAAATTTGGAAAAATAAAAACCAAAAACTTTTTTAATATTAAACATATTAAAAGAACATTACAAAAAATACAATAAAGAAATAAATTAATGTGTTTTAATAGTTGTTCGTGATATTATTACATTTTTTATCAATAACTTTAATTTTATTCATTATAAAATATATATCCGGCATCCCTGAAATTTGTATTGATAAAATACACATCAGCTGATTATTATGCTGTTGCTGTCTTCAAAATAATTATGAAGCTGACTTCAGAGCAGCATTTGAAGTTGTCAGCATTTGAAGCCATGCAGTCGTGAAGTCTGCTGTCGTCTATGTGTTTAGAGCTTAAATATTTAAACATAATTCTTAAGAAAATATATTTACCACCAATGGGGGAAAATATTCAAAGTAAAATATTCATGACACGATGAAACAAAATTTTGACTTTTATAAAATATTTCAGTTTAAAATAAAATTGAATATTATTTTATAATTTGTTGTACAAGTCTTTCCATTGCTATTTCTAAAGCATTCAAAATCAGTATAGGTTAAGAACGTTGTGGTTTTTGGTAAACAAAAGTCTATTAGTTTTAACAGGTAACTAATAAATAACTTCAAGTGCAATAAGAAAGGAAAAGACAAGTATTCTTAGACAAAACAATTGCTTGTATAATTGAAGAGATTCTTATCAAATTAATTGACATTTTGTTACACAATTATATGCAAAATCTATATTAAAGAAAATCATTTTGATAGCATTTGAGAATAATTAATTATAACTTATTGAGTAAATGCAATAAATTTTCCAAATGGCAAAGATATTAATTGCAGAGGAGTGAAGTGGTTAGAAATATAAATGAAGTTTGTTGATAGGGGATGGCGTATGATTGCTATTAATTTTCGAAGTTTCGTTTAGCAGTAATGAATGTTATGTTACCCCTCTCGGGTGCATATAGCCTTCACAAAGCATCTTCATCTTACTATTTTGCCTTGTATTAGTTTCGTTAATCATTTGTTGTTCCAGCTAAGTAGACGATTGGTCTACTGTTGCAGGTTCTAGGATATTTGGTGTAGTGATGAGGAATAGTGCTAATCTTTTGATTACTACCTTTGTTCCCAGGGGGTGGCGGCTGCTTGACCTTTGTCGGGATATTTTCCTCTCTTCCAGGGTAGGATATATTAGGGGCTTCTTGAATGGATTGTTTTAGGGAGGATGAAGCCACTTAATTTTAAAACTTAATAAATAATTATCATGGTGAAAATTTTATGTCCTCAGAATGGGTTCGAACCTGGGGTACTTGGTTTTGTAGGCAAGCAGCTTGTGAAATATTATAAATAGTTGCATTGTGAGTTAGAAAATGTCTTATAGATAAAAAAATTTAAATAAAACAGTTTTTTACTAAAAGGAAACTATTTCTTTTAATTCCTTCTACAGGCTTTTAACTATATACTTGTGTAGTATGTGCATTTAGCAATTAATGTTTATATTTTACGAAAAGCTTTGATTTTTAATTTTTCCTATCAAAAGAACAAAAAGTTATTAATTTCATCCCGATTGAAAAACACGAGTTTTCATCAGATCTCCTTCTAGAAAATTATGCTCCATATTTTTGGAGATAATGCCGGTATGCCTGTGATTGTGTACGAGAATGTGCAGATCTGTGTTAGATGGCCTCTAATAAATTTTGAACGGCTGCATTTATCGGAGCAAAATTTGCTTGTAAGTAATAATAATTTGATATATTTCTAAATAGAAGCTATATGTCGTGGAATATTTCATCAGATGTAGATATTAAAATGAATTACTTTCGCATACCGAGTTTTTGGAAATTTTCTTAAAACGAGTACGTACATTTATGAAAATTTTTATTAATTGGAAGAATTTTTAGTCAGATTTTGGTTTGTTTTCAATTCTCCTGCAATTATAAGAAAATTATTATGAATATTAATTGTTTCAAATAAAATAGCTCTATATTTGGTTACATGAAAAAAGCAGATATTTTTAACCGATATAGAGTATCAGTTCAATATCCCTATTTTCGATTACCCCCTTTTTGGAAGCTACAAATGAATTTTATGCAACTTTTCAAATAGTTTTATACACAATTCTCCCATATTTGTATTTTATTTATTCATTTACTGTTTTAAACCATTTATCAAGTATTTACCTCATTATTTAACCTATTGATTTACACCCGCCACAAAACCATTAACATTACACTCTACTCACATCAGGAAGTAACGACAAAAAACAAGACAACCTCAAAATACTCCCCAAAATATCAACAAAAACTCCCCATGATTTTCTAGAAATTATAAAACTAACAATGAATAAGCACAATATTAGATGTATTTATATATTTGTGAAGATTTAATAGTCAATAACATTTACGTGTCTAAACGTATTTGGTAAAGGAAAGGAAATAATATGAAACATCATTTCACACACCCTCATCAACGACGCTTACTTATCTAGTCAATATATTCATTCATCCTGTGGCAGCCACAAAGAAATCAATGAGCGATTGTATTAAAAAAAAACAATATTTTGCGATTTGTTGCTTGTCTGCTGTAGAAAGTGTTTTCAAACAGAATAATACTTTAAACATAAAACTTCACTCTCGGGAAGGGTTGTAAGAATGTGGGGCGTTTGTTATTTGTTTTGTAAGAATGAAACTAATAATGAAATAATGAAAATGTTCGTAAAGAAAAAGTGATAAGGAACACTTCACTTAAACATTTTACCCCATGAAATATTTACGAAATTAAAAGCGATTGACGAAGAAAACATGACGAATGAAGAATACATCGCCTAAGCGTATGCAGCAAAAACGTATAGAAAATTTATCGAAGAATATGTCCTTTAGAAAATTTATGAAAAAAAAATTTCCTTTAAAAATTTTATAGATGAAAAACATCTTTTAGAAAATTTATGTAAGAAATTTTTTCTTTAGAAAATTTGTGGAAGAAAAATTTGCTATAAAAAAATTATCGAAGAAACATTTGCTATAAAAAAATTTGCATTAAAAAATGTATGGAAGAAAAATTTCCTATAAAAATTTTATTGTGCAAACAGTTCCTATAGAAAATTTATTGATAAAAATTTCCTATAGAAAATTTATCGATGAAAATTTTATTTAGAAAGATTTATCTATGAAAAATTTCCTTTTGAAAATTTATAAATGAAAAATAAACTTTAGAAAATTTATCGCATAAATTTTTTCTTTACAAAATTTGTGGAAGAAAAATTTGCTATAAAAAATTATTGAATAAAAATTTTCTATAAAAAATTAATCGAAGAAAAATTTGCTATAAAAAATTAATCGAAGAAAAATTTGCTATAAAAAATTAATCGAAGAAAATTTGCTATAAAAATTTTCTTGTGCAAACAGTTCCTATAGAAAATTTATCGGTAAAAAATTTCGTTTAGAAAATTGATCGATGAAAAATTTCCTTTAGAAAATTTCCTTTGAAAAATTTAGTAAAGAAAATTTATTGATGAAAGATTCCCCATGGAAATTTGATCGATGAAAAATTTCGTTTGGAAAACATCGATTAAAAAATTGTCTGTTGAAATTTTAATAGATAAGAAATGGTTTTGTATTGTTAAATACAATAATCCTTGAAATAGGCAGTATTTTCCTTAATATTGTTTTATAGAGAACAACAAATAATACGAAAGTTTTTCATTGACAGAAGTAATTTAATTTGAGTCACCTAAATCTTTCAATACACTAACTATGATTAGATTGATATATAGACAGATTAACGCCTCATAGTAGGCAACAGTTTTTTTATGTATATAAAAATACATAACAACAATGTAAATTTATTTTTAATGTGATGAATAATGTATGGGGGAAAATAAATTTAAAATCATTTACATATATGTATAAAGACTTACGTAAATTTATTTATTTATTTTTGTTATTCTAGTCAAACATACCTGCAAAGAAAGAAGTAAAACAAAGTTTAAAATTAAACTGTCACAACAATATATTTTGAATTTAAAATCTAATTCATTTTCTATGTCTGCTATTTAACAGAGAGACAATTTAAGGTAAGATTAAAAGATAAATTTTCTTCAATTCGAAGGGTATCGGCGGGTGTCCCACAAGGCAGTATACTAGGGCCTCTCCTATACCTAATTTATACTGCAGACATGCCAACAAATCCCAACACGTATACGTCTACGTTCGCAGATGACACCGCATTTATAAGTGTAAATAATGATCCGAAAATTGCATCAGCGCAGTTACAATCTCATATACTCGAACTGGAGGATTGGTTGAGCAAATGGAAGATAAAGGTTAACCCACTTAAGTGCGCTCATATAACTTTCACGCTTAGACGTCAAAATTGTCCACCAATAAAAATCTGCGATGTTGCTGTTCCAGTGGTTAGTCAGGTGAAATATTTGGGTGTGCATCTTGACCGCCGTTTAACATGGTCCCACCACATTGACGCAAAAATTGCAGCTATCAAACTCAAAACTGCTCAACTGTACTGGATTATGGGTCCCAAATCAACTCTACCGCTGGAGTATAAAGTTCTCTTATATAAATCCATTATAAAACCAATATGGACATACGCCATTCAACTATGGGGCACTGCTTGCGCTTCTAACATCCAGAAGTTACAAAGAAGACAGTCCAGGTTATTACGACTTATCGTCTGCGCTCCATGGTATATACGAAATGAGAATATTCTCCGCGACTTAAATATCCCAACAGTTCAAGAAGAAGTAACCAACTTCTCACTCAAATATGTAACTAAATTAACATCTCATCCTAACTCCTATGCCCGGAATCTATTGCAGTTTGCTGGTCACCAGAGACTGAGACGAATCGATACCCTGAGCCTTGCGAGACGTCTCCCCTAAAACATTTTAAAGTAGCATAAAATTTGAACACAATTTAATTTACTACATTGGTAGTATTTAACTTAAGTTAACATTTATTATAAGATTTGAATAATTATTGTAAATTTCCATAGGAAAGATTCAATAAATAAATAATAATAATAAAAAAAAAAAAAAAAAAAAAAATTTTCTATGTCTGCATTTGCAAGGTTTCTTGCCATCGAGAAATTTATTATTTCAAATAAATTCTCTACATATGATTTATTTTCATTGTCGGTATTTGTGCGAGTTTGTGTTTGTCAGTGTCATAAAAGTTTTCGATTTCTAAAATAACAAAAGCAATAATATTTAACTGCTTTCAATGACCGAGGAGAAAAGCTAAAACTATTTATGACAGTTTAAAAGAAACATAAAGTTGTCATAATAAATACAAAAACTTATCGGCATAATAGAATAACATAATTGGATTATAATGGCGCAAGTAACACTAGAAATGGGATATAAAGAGAGAATACCCATGGGACAAAAGAAAGAAATAGTGCTGTATGGCTACAACACATGAGTTAATAAATATTTTCATGGATATTTCTTTATTCATTTAGTATAATTTTCACTTCGGATTTATTTTATAAAAAATATTTTTCCAACACAGGAACTTACGTTCAGATTGATTTTTTCATTTTTAAATAAAAATTTTCAGAATTAGAATAAATGTAGCTTGTTTTGTGGTCACAAGGCGCTCCTTTTATTTATTAAAACAGCTTTAAAATAACGTCAATAGCTAAAAGTGAAAACATGTTTTCAAAGAAATATTTACCTCGTCAAAAATTTTACCAATTTGTGAAAAAAAAAATTGTAGGAAATTTTTTTTGGGACGAATATAGAAGATTATCTGAGCCAGTTTTCTCCATTGAATCATTTGCAGTTCCACTCTTCTACTCTATTTAGGAAATGGTGAGAGATTCAATGTAATGCCACTTATAAAGCTTTCCTCCAGACTATCTGGAGTCTCTGTACTTTTAGCCCACCATTTGGTAATTTAGTTATAGTTGTGAAGAAATTATTAAATCGAAAACTTCACCGAATTGTATGAAAGTAAAGGATCAAAGGCATGATAAGTGCGCCAGCCCATTATGCTAGTATTCAGTTTAACTACGTTTCACTATCATCTAGATATTGAACGATAGAGAATTCTCATATTGTATTTGAATCGTTTGGCATTAAGATGTGAGGTTGAATGCTTTCAAACAGCTTAAAATTCATTGACGTTTTGGTGTAGCGACCAATGAAGTGTCGGCATGGGAACAGCTAAAGCCACAACAAGCAATACATTTAAGAAATAATTTACGTTTATCAAAATATTTTTACAAAATTATTCGAACAAAAGCTTTTAGGCATTTCTATGAACGACCTGAAATTTTATATAGAATATTGGGAACTGAAGAATCTTATGTTTTTTTTTATTTTCATTTCTTACGTTTATCTACCAAAAGTTCATTTGTCATTATTATAACTTGCATTAGCTGACTTTTATTAGTTTGCTATATATTCTATTCATTCTAAAGAAATATTCCATTCATTTCAGATTATTTCCTTTTGAAATACGAATATTAGATTTCTTTTAAAATGAATTTACAGCGAGAGATGGAGGGACAGTTAAACTCCACTAAAACTTTTTACATTCCATTTCAAGGAATCATATTCCATGTATTCGTGAAATAAATGACAGTTTCAGCACAAAGAACTAAATGTCATTTTCTAAACGAAGCCAAAGAAATAAACATTAGACAACGAGCACAACTGTGGGTGCATCTTGAGAAAATTATAAAAAAAGTAGAAACTGCGATTCAAGTGTATCTGTATTAAGGACTTAAAAAAGATTTCATGGCTGGTCTTTTATGCCAATGCCAGAAGAACGAGAAAAAAATTTTATTGTCACTTCTCTATCATTAGAAGGCTTAAAGGCACAAGGACATCCAAGGAAAAGACCTTTAGGAAATAATTTTTTCTTATTCCTGCAATTGTTCTACGAAAACGGAAGACACTACGACATGCTACAAATAATGACAAGAATAGATGCAGAACATAATAATTTATAATCGTACTTATACTTGAAATAAATTATGATGACAAAGAATATCTGTGAACTTTATAAAGAAATCCATGGCAAGAGCATTAAGGGAAAAAGAGTTAAAATATAAAAACATTAAACATAATAATGAACTAAAAGCAGCAGAGGTTGATAATAATATATTTCAATAGCAAAATATTTACAAAGATAATTGTATTTAATTGACTTAAATGACTGCGTATTTAGCTTTGCTAATTTAGATTTAAAAAAATTTTTGTTTGTAATGAAGAACGTGTTTTAAAAATTAAAGCAATATGATGACATCATTTGAAATTTGTATACTAATTTGAACAAAATGCGATGTATTAATTACGTACAGTTGGAGAACAAACTACAACTGCCCAGTGAACGTCTTTCGATGATTGAAGAAGATATAATTTTCTAAAAATAACTTTCCTTCTGGAATTAGCAAAAAAAAGCTATGATTGATATGTGATCAATTGCAGTCATTCTTTATTCATTTCTGCCAGATATACAATAATTGAATGAATAAAATAACTGTAATTAAAAGATAGAGCATTTAATTTTATTTAATTTTTACTTTCAAACTATCGTTTTATACCAATATATGACCGCAACTCGAATATTAGGATTTTCGCTGATAAATGTTCGAATTAAAAAAAAATTTAAACACTAAAATTTTCTGTGGAAAAATATTTCAACATTCTTTAAAAAATTTGTCTACCTCTAAAATTTCCATAAAATTTTACCAACATCTAAACTTTATAAAGAAAAATTTTTTCAACATTAAAATTTTCTATAGAACTTCTTAATATTAAAATTTTTCTAGTTTTTCATGAAAATTTATTATGGAAAATTTTTTGAAAACTAAGTTTTGTCTACGGAAAATTTTCAAACATTAGAATATTCCATAGCAAATATTTCCAATATTAAAATTTACTGTGGGAAAATTTTTGGCACAAATTTCCTTCAACATCGACATACATACATACTTTTTTTCCACTTTAATATTTAGTTATTGTATCTTCAAAACTGAACTAACAATAAGTATTCAAATCTTAAGTATAGATATGTATAAATATTAGGCCCAACCACTGTCGGACATAAACTTAGTGATAGTAATTAATAATACATAAATGTCGTGTTAAGCACAAAAATATTTTCAAAAAGTTTCATCTGGGGTGTTGCGTATTAAGGCCGTAGTATCTCTCCTTTTTAAAGGGGATATGTCCAGTAAAGTTCAAGATGTTACGAGCACGGGCATTAGGATCTGACTCGAGTTTTGTTAAATATTTGCCTGCATATATTTTGCAATTTTAGCTGCCACAAGTGGCATATTCAGATCACGATGTAAATTTGAATTTTTGATGTACCATGGAGCCGATGTTATTAACCTTAAAATTTTGTTTTGCCTTCGTTGGATTCTCTCTACATTGGAAGCCGAAGCAGTGCCCCATAGCTGAATTCCGTAACACCATATGGGTTTCAAAAGCGATTTGTCTATTAAAAGCTTACAATCTAGACTGAGGGTTGAATTTCTACCAATCAGCCAGTGTATCTGGGTTAATTTAAGCTTCATTTGTGTGAGTCAATGTGGTGCTTCCATGTAAGCCGTCGGTCAAGGTGTATAGGTATTTCACATGTGATTGTTGAGGAACAACTTGATTGTTGATTCGAATGGGGGAACAAGTGTCTCTTCGTAGGGTAAATGCTACATGAACACACTTTTGTTAATTTACTTTTATTCTCCATAAGTTCAACCACAGTTAATATTTTCTTGAAGATATCAGGATGCCTCGTGAGGGTTTTCATGCATACTACATACATACTTAAATGTTTTTTTAATTTTTATTAATATTTTTTTCATTGAGAAGATTTTGTAGAAAATGTTTGAACTATTAAAATGTCATACTTAATTTTTATTGAACTTAAACATTTTCTAAGGATTTTTTTTTTTTTTTTTTGATATTTAAATTCGAAAAGCATGATTTTTATAGAAAATATAAAGAATATAAATATTTGAAAATTTTCTGCAGAAAATTGGAGATTTTGATTTCGTTTTATATTTTAATATTCAACAACATTACAAATTTCTATTGAAAGTTTTGAATATTCACAATTTTCATTTATTTTATATCACTTTGTCAGATACTGGTAAATAATTAGTTTTGACATTCTAGAAAGATAGAGAACAAATTCTGCCACTGCCTTGGTCGTTATAAGCAACAAAAAAAAAAAAAAAATTAAAAAAATTCAAATATTTTTATACTGCGTAAACAGGCGAAAATTCGCTGTACCCAAAGCTCATTATAAACTTTATAGTTTGTGTGAAATATTTGTAGACAATTTTTGGTATCGGAGACGATGTACATTATAGGCGATATAAGTTGTAACAGTGTTCCACTGTATACTATATATTATATATGTATGTACATATACATACATTTATGTGTATATATACAGTTATGTACGTATTTTTAAACTTGTTTTGATACTTAAGCCATTTGATGCAATAACAAACAACAACAAAAAAAAACTGTTAAACAACATAATAAAAAATTTTACATGGCAAAAAAAAACTAACCTGATTGTTCTTTTTATTATTGTGTGTATTGAATTGTCAACTATTGCCAAATAAAGTGGTATTTAGCAAAATAATATAAAATAACTTTTAATAAAAGGCCACTATTGATAAACGACTAGGTTAGCAAACGTGCACAGTGGATTTAACTAAATAAGAAATCAGCACTGTATCCGGATTAGAAAAAGATCCAGTTCAAGGAATCTTTAAAAAATATCTTAAAAAGCCGTACACAAGGGATATAATAAATTTTGCTAAATATTCCATTTCATTCTTAAACAAAATTCTTTCCGTTGATCCCACTGTTTCATATTAATTGTTTGCTAAACTTACTTTAAGACAAAAAAAATTTTAACTAAACAAATTCATTTTGTTTTTGAAATCGCGAATGACTTATGCTATGAAATATTTAATAAAAATACGCAAAAAAATTTTTTGTTGCTTGACCAGCATGTGCTGATTCTTATTATTTTTACGGCGGAGGCAAGGGAGCGTTATGTTTTCAATGAACTTGACTTTGCTGGTCGTGAGTTTTGATTGCGTGCCGCTCCCCCAAAAACTAGACAATAAAGCAACTAAAACTATAATTCTATGCTGAATATCAATAATGACGTTTGTGTTTTATATGGCCGCCATATACTAAGTAGATTTCGAATAATCAATGAATTGTATTATTTGCTTCCATTCTTAATCTCGTTTGAATTATAAAAATAACACATGCACCAACGTAGAGCTTATCATTGGCGTCTATAAATATTTAACACTTGTTTGTCTTCTTTTGTTTTATTAATTTTGTTTTAAATTGATTACAGAAACCTTGTTGTTTGCTTTCGAAACAATTTACATGCACAAAATTTTATTTCATATTAAAATGTTTTAGTACAACGACTAATGGCACGAGTCGTTGTGTGTTGGGCTTAATGTGAAATAATTGCATTAACAACTGTCATTAAGGTCAAGTGCATGGAAATTAAATTAAAATTTTTTTTATAAAATGTACACAGCAAAACCGAATTTAGTTTACTCTAAGCAATTGGTTTTATTTTTATTTAAATTTTTTAAAGAAATTAAAAAATTTTAAAAATTATCGTTACAGAATTGTATTTTTTCGATTTTATATGGAAAAATTTTAGTTAAAATATATTTCCTTCCGCAAATGTTTTATTAAAAAATTTACGCTCGAAAATAAAAATTAAAAATTAATAATAAAAGAAATATTTAAAAATCCGTTTTTTTAATTTTTAAGCTTAAGGTCTTTTATTATTATAAAAGAGGTCAAAAAATATAGATACATTATTAGAAATATTTAAAGTTCAAAAAATATGTAAGTTTTGGAAAACTTGCTGTAGAAATATTTAAGGTTAGCAAACTTTTACATTGCGTTTTCGATATACTAGAACTTGATAAAATATTCAACGTCAAAATCTACGAATGTACGAGAATTCAAAATTGTAAAATGCGGGATAAAATTCCTTAAACATCTTTATTAAAAACAAGCCTGCACTATAAATATAAAACACGGAAATGAGAGAAGAAAAATATAATTAAAGGGCAATTAGTTTTTATAGCATGAACTAGTCCACATGCTTACAAAAGATTTAAAAAAGTTCAAAATTTTGTTTATAAGAATTTTAATATTCAACTAAAAAACAATAATAATAAAATCTATAATAAAAAAACATATAGGGAACTAGAAATGTGTTTTACCCAAAAATGACTTAAATAACAAATCGCAAAGACCTATGATATGAGAAAATATCTATCACATGTCCTGAAAAAAGGAGTTTTTTATTTTCTTAAAGAAAATAGGACACTTCGTTTGCAGAAAATTTTAAAAAGTTTTGACTTCCTTATCCTTGTTTTTAACTAATATCCCATAATAACATTTTTATTATTTCTATCAGATTTATTTTTTTTAATCATACAGAAATGTATGGAATTAAAATAAAATATATTTCCCTTATGAGTACTGAAAAAAATATAAAGATTCGAAGGAAACGTGCAAACTAAAATAATTAATTGTCCACTAAGAAATTTTGAGTTCGAAAAAATTTTAATAGAATTATTTATGATTAAAAACATTTTGTAGAAAATTAAAAAAGAATCAAATAACGTTTACATCGAAACCCTTTTAAAAAAATATTTTTATGTATAAAAGAATTTATATTTATATTTATATTTCTAAAAATTCTAATTACATATAAAATTTTGTATAACTATCTGTAATTTTGTATAAATATATAATTTTTTTTTGAGGTATACTGCGAATAATTTCGTTAAATTTTGAGAATATTTTAATTTTAGATGTGTCAAGTTTAAAAGTTTAATGATCGAAGAGCCTCTCTTTAGTTAATTTTTATGATAAACTACAGATAAGTGGCTTCACTATTTGATTTTATGTAAATTAATTAAAAATTTTATTTTCAAACTTATTGCGGAAAGTTCTAAATTATTTTTTTTTATTTTAAGATCTTAAAATTATTTACACTAAGGACTCGAAAGCTTTTTTTATTTCAAGAAGGAAAACGTATTACAAATATTTTAAAATACATTCCAAAAGTTTTATTTTGTGCAGGCAAGATCCGAATTTTTTGGGAATCACACCTCATCAGATACTACTGACTCAGAGTTATTGGCTGTAGAGAACTGTGGAATTACCTCCATGGAGTTCCAATATGGTTATAGATTTTAATTTTTCCGTATGAAAGTTAATAACGCGGCTTTTACTGAAATAAATCTTCCCCTCTCTTCAACCTAATCTAACCTAAGAAAACCTGTTATTAATTTTAACTATATTTAAAAATGAAATTTGCAAACATAAACAAATACCATTTCATACTATATCGAGTTTAGCGTTTAATAACATTTATTTATTTCATTATCCACATAAAACGATCAGTTTTTTATTTTAATAACTCGCCATTGGCGTGTCGGTTAGTTTAATTAAAAATGCAACATTGGCGCTTTTGTTGAATACTAATTAGGGCCAAAAACCAACAACAACAAGATAAGAATAAAAAATATATTTTAATTAAAGCTTTATATTGAATCCAAATGTCATTGACTGCAGAGTGATGAGTAAGGCATTGCTAAATGAAGATGTACGTTATTGTGACTAATTTAAGATTTCAAAATTTAGTTTAAAAACTGAAAGTTATAAAACGAGAAATATAATTCATGAATTAATAACAAATTTTAGTTTTAAGGCTATTATGGAAAAAGATTTGTCAGAAGTGGGATTCGAACCCACGCCCTCAGAGAGGACCAGAACGCTCATACAACTCTGTTGAAACAAAGCAAGTTTTAACACTTGAGTCTGGCGCCTTAGACCGCTCGGCCATCCTGACTTGTTGTACCGTTATGTCAAATGTTTCATAAGAGCTAAGGCATCACAAATCATAAGTTCAAATTAATCAAATTGATGAAAGTCGTAATTAAATGAAGAGAGTGCAATTTTAATAAACTGCCTTTCTTATCCCTTCTACATTGAGTATTAAGGCTTGTAGAAAATTCAAATATGTGAAAGTGTGATAATGTGAAAGCAATATAAAATAATATGAAAATGTCATATAACATAGAAAGAAATTTGCCATGCCATAAGAGAACATCGTTTTTGAAAAATATTCAACATTCAAAGAAAGTGTAACATTTTCAATGTGAAAAAAGAGATTTAATGTTCTCTTCAAGAATTAAATATTTGAAATGAAAGCGATAAAATATTTTTTATATAAATTTATCAACAAAATGTTACACTATTTCCAGAAAATAAATCATCATTTTATCAGAGTTAAATTGTAGCAGAAGGAAAGTAAGAAAGTAGTTGAAAAAGCTACCAAACAAAACATTTTCCACTTTACTTGAAGTTTGATAGTATAAAAGTTAAATGCAATATTGCGGTAGATTTTCTGGAAGTTTTAGTTTTATTTCTCCATTAAAAAATCCAATGAAAATGTCAGAATAAATCCTGTCTGAAGTGGGATTCAAACCAACGCCCACAGTGAGGATAATAAAAATTAAATGTTATGTTGCGCTAGATTTTCTAGCCGTTTTAATTTTATTTCTCTATTAAAAAAAATCCAATGAATAAGTCGGAAAAAATTCTGTCAGAAGTGGGATTCGAACCCACGCCCTCAGAGAGGACCAGAACGCTCGTAAACACTTTGATGAAACAAAGCAAGCTATTACACTTGAGTCTGGCGCCTTAGACCGCTCGGCCATCCTGACACGTTGTACCGTTATGCCAAATGTTTGTTAAGAGTGTAAGTTTAGTAAATGCTTTAAAAAATGTGATTAAATTTATTTTAATCAAATTGATGTAAATTAATAATAGAAAATTTATTAATAGACATGTTTAAAATTGAGCAAAATAAGTCGTTACGACTATTAATTAGGGAATTTTCAAATTAACACCATTTGTGTATGTACGAGTATGTATGTAAAAATCGAACTTAATAAAATATTTTCAGTATTTAGTACAATATTATATTAGATAAATTAAAGCAATGTATAATAAATAAATTTACTAAAGCTATTCGCAAATTCTTTGCTTAACCCACAAAACTAAATTATAAGTAATTTTTTTTTTGCAATTGGACCAGTACTCAGGGGATGACCCCTATTTATGCAGTGCATTGTGCTGGAACGAGGAAAATAGGATAGGGTGAGGAGGATAGCGGGATGTGCTCTTAATGAGGAACGTGGTGCTCGTAATTAAAAGAAAGAAATATTGTGCTCTTAATTAAAAGAAAGAAATATTGAAAGAAGATATTTTTTTATTAATAATCGGTCTTATTAAAAGAAATAATATAAACATTTGAAAAAAAGATTTTGTCAGAAGTGGGATTCGAACCCACGCCCTCAGAGAGGACCAGAACGCTCGTAAACACTTTGATGAAACAAAGCAAGTTATTACACTTGAGTCTGGCGCCTTAGACCGCTCGGCCATCCTGACACATATGCGCTTTCCAGAACACACACTAAACAAGCGTTAGAACAAAATGAAAGCAAACATTCACACACGCAATTAATATAAGCAAACCAAGTATCACATTTGCTGCTTTTTTTATTGCTTTTGGATTTGCTTGTGTAGACAATGTTGCCATGATGGAAGAAATTTTAGATTTTTGTCATTGATAAAAGTAGTTTTAAACTTTATGTCATCGGAAACTTTGAATCATATATACATATATACATAGTGATATAGAGATAACAATGTTTTAAATAGCATTTTTTTATTTTCTTGTTGTTTGGCCATAATTTTTCACAGAAACCATTTATGATTAATTCCGGAGCTTTCTAGGAATATGTTTAGGAAAGAGGATGATATAGTTACATAAATGCGTTAGTAAAACTTTTTCATATAATACGAATGTTTTTATTCAACCTTTGATGCATTAACCATGCTTTTGCATGTTTAACAAATGAGAATTAAGAAAACTTTTATTTGCTTTTTGAGATTGATTATAATCGGCTTTTTCTTTTAATGTGTGCTTACACGCTGTTCCATTCAATCTAAACGAAAGTCTTAACGAGTATTAAAAATTTTTGCCCCCTCCCAGAAAACTAGAACATATTTAGTTTAATAGAAAACGATAAAACCTTTGTCACTCTGTGGATAATAATATATAATCTGTTGGTTTAAGAAAATGATTATAATTTTTTGAGAAATTCGTTAACTTTATTTGGTGCTTTTTAGTCATATTTTATAAGCCTTATAAAAAGCTTGTCTATCTCTATTTCTTTGGCTATTACATTAATGCTCAACTATGTCTAGCGTTTTAACACAAATACTAAAAATTCTTTAATTAAAATTACAATATTTTGCCAACATTTCCTTGTTTACCATTAAAGCGGCAAAAGCTATACAATTTATTTTTTAATTTTGTTTTATTTATTATAAATTTGTTTTAACATTTTCCCGCTCAAAGTCACGCAAATCACGAATGCATTAAATTTAGTTTCTATTTGCGATTATGTCTTAAACTGAAAAGATTTTGTAATCCAAAATTGCTAATAAAATGGTTTAACGTTGTCTCATTAAAGCCATAAAATTGTAAGTGCTTTTTAATAGCAAGAAAAATCAAACAAAAAGAACATAGAAATCTAGTGATAAATTAGATAAATAAAAACAGATTTTATTGTTTAAAAATGTGATAATTATAGAAATAAATTAAAAAAAAAATCAAATAATGCTGAACATATAGCTCTTTTAATGTAAAATAGTCATATCTCCAAAAAAGTCTAACCTGGAAAAATGTGATAGAAACTATCTGGTATAACTTCAGTTCAGACATACTTCAGATTTTTTTTATAAATATAAAAAGGATATTGGGGAATACTTTTTCTTGCGTAAGTTAAAACTTTGGTTTTTGAGATCTGAATAGTTTGCACCAAATTAGCGATATAAGATATTAATTATTAAGTTAAATGCCCTAGATGGAGTTTATAAAAATTGCATTGATTTTTAAATAAAATATTTCAAAAATTCTCAATTTGTTTCCTTGTAATCAGCTAATATTTGTACATCCAAATTTCTTTCTTATTAATTTCTTATTTAATATATGAACTTGCTTTATTTCATCAAAGTATTTGTTCACCGAATGACTTTAATTTTAAGAATGAATATAAGAAAAAAAATTAAAGCACTGATTCTACATTAGAAATAAAATGAATTTTTAACTTTCAGTTTATTGAAGTATTTATATTTTTCTTCAAGTTCACACTTGGTCATTATTTTAAAATTAATTATATTTAGGGAATTCTCGAATCTCTTTATTTATATTAAATGCAAGTAAATACATTTTTATGCCAGATGCATTCATATGTCAGGATGGCCGAGCGGTCTAAGGCGCCAGACTCAAGTGTAACAACTTGCTCTGCTGTGAACGGAGTTTTGAATGAGCGTTCTGGTCCTCTCTGAGGGCGTGGGTTCGAATCCCACTTCTGACAAGATTTTTTAATTTTTATTTTATTAATCTTGAGAGAATTAGTTGGATTTAGTTTTATAGTTAATGACTCTTAAGTTAATATTTTATTTCAATTAAATGATAAAGATCTAGTGATGGATAATTATTGAGTAGTGTGTAGCGAATATAGAGAATTTGTATTTTTTTTTTTGGATACTAAATGAACGAAAGTTACTTAAGCTTGAGGTGTTATTTTGTGGTTAAACAATTTAATTTAAAATGATAGATATTCCAGGACGATTCTGAAGATGATACTCAATGAGTATCGAAATATCGATAATTTTAAATAAAATTGTTTAACCACAAAATAAGACTTCAAGCTTAAGTAATATATTAAACAAATTGGTAATTTACTTTCTTTCAACAAAGTTGTTGCGCGTTCTGGTTCTCTACGACAGGAAACTTTTAACAAAAATATATTTTTGGACAAAATTTTATAACCAATTTAAGATATATAAATACGAGGATTCAATTACAGATTCCTCAACATATTTTTTTGTTAGTATTTTTATTTCTTTATTTTTTTTTTTCAATTGTATTAACAGCAAAATTAATAAAATTTTTTATAGTTTTAGTCAATAATATTTATTATAATTAAGGCCATTTATATTTCAATGAAAAACATTTTGTCTTTGTGGTCTAGATTTTATTGTAACTTCTTTAAATTTAATATTTATTGTAATGTTGTTTTAATCTGCTCAAATTTCCAACAAATTCGCCTATTACAACTGCTCAACCAAGACCAATCAATTCCTTTTGTTAAATAAATTTAAAAAAATGGTTTTATGCTTTTAATTCCTCTCTACTATGCTTAATAGAAAGTGTCAATGTCCGTAAGCGAAACTGTAAGCCACAAATAATAAATTTTAATGCCATAATAACTTTTGAAAGAAATAGACAAACAATAGCAAACTAGAAAAGCCTCTTATGGCCATTCAAAGGGATCTCACACTAGATAAAAAGATATAATACTTACAAAAAATATGAAAGCAAAAATTGTGAAATAGACAAATAGAAATAACTAATTAGCCAAAAACTGCAATAGGCACAAGAGTTGCACCATTTCCCCTTATGGCCCTATCTGAATTTAAATTTCTAAGAGACAATACAAACAAAATTTCTTTGAATGATATTGCGGGAAAATAATTGAACTGAAGAATAAAATTGCTTGATTTGTGTCAGAATGGTCCAATCAGACCAAAGCCGGATGATACTCGATATCTACCAAGTCCAATTATATTTGCAACTTATACAAGACCTTTCGCATAAGGCAGTATTTATACTTTCTTACAAGCCGTTCTGCGTATAGTAACTAGCAAAACCTATAATATAAAGGGCATTTCATTAAATTTCAATAAATTTAAATAAAACAAAGTGGGTGTAAGATATCGTTGAAATTTTTTTTCATTTGAAAGGCCTATCGATGCCATTATGTATGGAATATAATGTGTAAATGTCTGCTGCGACTTAGCTGGCTGGTGCGCTTCCGAAATGTCCAATTCTCCATGACTCGGGCGCATAAATCAGGCTGAATTTGACCGATGGCATGGCTTATGTTTATTTTAAATGGCCAGTTCATATCACATCCAGCTGAGATGACCATTTTCTCAAATCGCTTGTCATGGTCTAGTACAGTGAAAGGCAAAATAGTTACCACGGGACCTTCTACTCTTTCAACCTCAAACGAACGTATTCATAAAAAGGTACTAAAAACTAACTAAATCAGTCAGCCCAGTAAAATAGGGAATTTCCCGTCTGTAAAGAATTTTCTTGACAAATTTCAAATGTAGGGAAAAATTTAGGAAATTCAAATTAATATGAGTATGTATGAATATTTAGTATTAAAAAAATTGTTTTCACATCGTCAAATATATTTTCAAGTAGAAACCTTATGATATTAGTATGATAATCTGGAACTTTCAAACGGGTTTTAACGAGCGTTTTACAATTGTCAAATGTCATATGAAATACTTCAACAAAATATTTTATATATGGAGCTCATTTAACAATTATAAAACAAAACTTTATAGTTGTTTATATATCTAATTGCTTAATTTGCCTTCCATTAGTTTTTAAAATCTCTCAGATATACAAACAGTGTATGATAAAAATTAGTATGCAACTATTCAAATTATATTCACATGTAAATGAAATTACGTCGTTACCAAGGCGTCTCAAGTTCATATTTTTATAAATAAAACTTTATACATAGATTTAACATTATATTTAAGCGTGACTTTTTTATTTCCAGCGCAGTAGCTTTCAATGCGACTCTGTTTCCGTTACCTGTTATCTATTAATCTATTACTAAACTATTGTCGAGTTTTGCGCAAGTTGTGCCTATTAATTTGACAACCATTGAAAGCAGACAGCGTCGTTAATTTTACAAAAAAAAGGGAGAGTAGTGAACTTTATGTACTGATTAGCCAATTATTTTTCACATGAAAAAACCATAACAGAAACCAAAAGAAGGTTTGGTGAATAATATGGGGAAGCTGAAGCATCAATAGGTTCGTTCGGTCGCCGAAAAAAGTTCTTCACGCTACAAATATTGGACGATCGGAAAATGAAAGTGCGTAAGTTTGGGAAGGATGTAGACATCTCAACTTAGCGGGTACATCATATTTGGTACGAATTTTTGGATATAAAAAAAAACTATCAGTGCGATTTCTCACATTCTACCATAAGTGCAATCATGTGACCACTTCAGAGGAGTGTTTGGCAATATTCAGACTTAAAACGACCGAGTTTTCGCTCTGTTTTGTAACTGTCGATGAAAAATATATTTATCACAACATACCAGACAACAATGAACCATCAAAACAGTGAGTTTCTTCGGGTAAACGTACACCAAAGAACGCTAACGTGGCTCTGTCGGCCAACAAGTTCATGGCCATAGTCTTTTGGGATGCACGCGGTGTCGTTCACATCGATCACCTTGAAAAGGGTAAAATAATTATCGGTGAATATTATTCAAAGCCTTTAGAGAGATTTGAAACAAAAAGCTGTTTTACCAAGAAAATGCACTCATGCATACGTGTGTAAACTCTATGACAAAAACACATAATTTGGGAAACGAACTACTAGACCGTCCGGGATACTCTCCAAATTTAGCCCCTTGAGACTATTTTTCCTGTTCCCACATTTCAAGAATTAGCTGGGTGGTAAGAGAATTGGCTTAAACATTAAAACAAATGAAGTTTCAAAATTGTCACTCACTGATCAAGTCTCCTATGAGCATTTAAACCAGAAGGTAGTATTATCGCTTGTTGTTTAAAGTACACTGAAGGAAATGAAAAATATAAGAATGAAATTTTTTTTCGGAATTAGAATGCATATGGAAACGCACGTTGACATGATTAAAATTTGTTTTATATACAGAGGCACTTTCGAATATATACGTCACAAGATATATAGAAATATTACTGGTGACAATTATACATGCAAATTTCTTTCAGTGCATGCAAATTTCCTTCAGTACATTGCGACCGGAAGAAATTAAATTAGTCTATATAATCATTAGATGTAGTTGTATTACCGCCCTGATCTATAAATGTCATTCAAATCTATCCGCTCATCTGATAAAAGACTTATTACGAGATCGCTCGGCTTGTATTGCACATAACAAAGTGATTTCGTACATCTTGAATTCAATTACATCGATTCTGTTACAAAATTGATCTATTTTTTGAAAACGAGGTCATTTATATGCTCAAATATTGGACAAGAGTTACATAAATATGAGGAAGACTTTGTTGCAATACAAAAGCAGCCTTAAACGTTAAAGCAGCTAAATTGTTCCAGCAATTTATTGATTTTTTTCTATGCAAGAACAATGAACTTTTTTGCAACAACTTGGCGTACTAGAGAGTGGCAACGATGAAAATGAAGTACGATGTAAATGAGATAAACAATGTAAAATGTGCTCTAGTTTTTTTTTGTTTGCTCTTAAGTCTAAGCAATATTTTTGATGTTATACATATATATATATATATATATATATATATATATATATATATATATATATATATATATATATATATATATATATATATATATATATATATATATATATACATATATATATATATATATATATATATATATATATATATATATATATATATATACATATATATATATATATATATATATACATATATATATACATATATATACATATATATATATATATATATATATATATATATATATATATATATATATATATATGTATACTTGGAATATATGTATGCATGTAGACGTTTGTAAGAAATTGCAAATTAACCTTCTAGAAAGATTTCTGATTTTTTTTTTGCTTATTATTTTAAATGTAAAATTTTTAATAGACAGAGATATTAAATAATCTAATCTTAAAATGATACTGAAATTAATTTTATTTATTCATTTCCATGGAAACATAGTTACTTGTCAAAAAAAACACTTTTTAAAACAAATGGTTTTTCAGTGAAAATTCACTGCTTCATTAAAAACAATTTCAAATTACAATACAGATATACAGTGGAGTTTGGTTAACACAAACACTGGTTATAATGAATTATCGTAACGGTTTTGTAAGAATTTTTCAGAGAACTCATTATGATTATAATGAACTTCGGTTATGGTGAATTTCCGCTCATAACGAACTCTGTTTGAGGTACAGAATACTAAAATGCTTATAAATTCTTTAAAAAAATTTTAATCATTGGAAAAATAGATTATAACGACTTCGTCTATAACAAAATGCTCGGTCCCGCGGAGTTCGCTATAACCAAACTCCACTGTACATATAAAACTCATCATTAGATATTTATATGTTCTGAGCAAAAACCATCTATTATGAAGTGCATTTCCCCGCGGTTTACTGGTCGACTTTTCATGCATTGAAGCAACTGCCATAGAAGACAAATAAATATACACGAATAAAATAACAAAAGAATAAAAAATAAATACAAATAAAGAAAAACATCATACAGTATTATATCATATTTATATTGTGGTAAAAATAAAATCTATTGTATGCAGATTAAAACAACAATCTCATCTCATTTTTTGTTTTATCATAAATTTCATCAGATCTATTGTAAATGTGGTACGAGTTGCAAGACATTAACAATAAATATTATAGTCGATACGTATGAAACGAGTATTTCAAATAATTTAAAATATAAAAGTGTGCAGCATTTCGATGAAACAAAAAATTATATACAAATATAATGTGTATGTGCTTTCAACACCGATTTGATAAAAGAATTATTAATGAATATAGCGTATCTGGCCTTTATTATAAACAGATTATTTGCTTATTGGTGCTTCAAATTTATATCTTCGACTATACTATATTATAAATAAATTTTAAATTTAACAAAATAAATTTCTTTATACAAACGGGTGAAAAACAAATATATATATATTGAACAGTTTCGGAAATGGTTGCCATAGACAAACAATCTGTACAAAGAAAACACTATTTTAAAATTTTCTCTCGTAAAAATAATAAAAAGCTGAGATTTTTTTTAATATGAATACCACTACTTGTCACAATTTTTCTTTATTTATTTAGTTTTCTTTTCATACAATTTTTAAATCAAGACTTTTAGTTTATTGTTGTAATAAAATATAACTGTAAACATAAGCGGTTTAGAGACGTGATTCTTATAAATGGTATTTCATGTAATAAATATAATTTTCTAATGCATAATTGCGCTCATCGTGAAATAACACAATAACATAAATTTTTAAACAATTAAGAAAAACGATAAAAGTCCAGTATATTCAATACAATTCCAGTAATAGAGTGGAAAATTTATGGTAATTACGAAGATATTTTACCTTAACTTTATACTCTTATACTGTTTTACTAGATTAGAGGGTACGGGAGTAGTCGATCTATTTTTATACCAGGATAGATGACTAACCCTTGTACCAAAGTTAACGATCTGTTTGGCTACTAGAATAGAAGAAAAGTAGTCATCCTACTATCCTACCAGAGAGAATATATACGCTTCTACCAATATCTAGGCGATCTGTAGCGCGCCAGGCCAAGTTCGGGTTTATGCTTAGACATGCATATTTACACGAAACCAGAATCGACTTGCAAAAAGGAGAGGGACATCAAATCGTCCTAATTTTTTTATAATGTTTGTATCAGATATTGTGATAGAACATGCTTGCAGTTTGGTGTCATATAATTCGGACGGAGAATTCGCTCCCCGAAATATTGATTATCGTATAACTCTACCATTTTTGCAATGAATTTGAGATTTCGTTTTTTTTGTTGTTTTGTTTGAAAGTATATCCTTTTCAGCATGTGTGCTGGCCGTCTTAGTATATGGATGCGAAACATGACTTGTAACTGAAGAAATTAAGCGTAAAATGCAAGTCTTTACCAACAGATGCCTCCGCATAATATTTGGAATTTATTGGCTTAATACAATTACAAATGCTTAACTGCTCTCCACAACAAATATGTGATTCTATCAGACTTCTTAATACTATAAGTTGTTTCTAGCGAGACTTGGCCTTGAGTCCTTATAAACCTTATAATTTACAAAGAGATCAGCTTGGCACTGATTTTTTTTATCAAATCTTTTGCAAACAGAACGCTTTAAAATTTTTTAAATTTTCATTCAGAAATATTATTAAGAAATACTTTGTGAATTTTTAAAATTAGCGTCATATGGAATAGTTTTACATTTTTTACCATAAGTATTTATTATATAAGTGTAACAATAAGATTTATATAAAGCTTTTTTATACCGTGTTTAATAAGAAATGAGAACGTCCTGTTAAAAGAACAAAGAAAAAAACCAGAGAAACACATTGTGTCCTTCAAACTACACAATATAATAAAGATATCCTGGCCAAAAAGTAATTGTAGTGCATATAAAACACTATACTTTCTATTGCATTTTTTTAACACATTAATTTCCTACATCATGCTGGTATTTTCCTGTCATCACATAAAACTCAAATGGTGGTAAAACACATAAAAATTTTCAGCGGTACGCTACGATCAAAAGAAGGGTTTTATAGTTTGTCAATCGTGTACAGATTTAAAACTATGATATAGTAGAGTAAAAATATATTTTCTCATACTAAAAATAGTAGGATTTCTATCGTTAAAGAATAGGGTAGAGCAATTTAATTTGGAAAAAACCATCACTGTCGTTGATTACCAACCTTTTTGACCTGAATTGGGTGATATGGACACCAACGACATGTGGTTTCAACAGGATGGAATTACATGCCACACAGCTCCATGCTACATTGGACATTATGCAGGGGAGATTTGAGGGCATTGCCATCTCATGTGGAGATGGCAATTTCTTGTGGAGTTTTCTTAAGTCGCAGATAAGTATATGCGAGTCAGCCAGAAAACAAAGCAGACCTAAAAGCCAACATAACTCATGCTATCGGAAAAATTCAATCTGATTAATGCGCCAGCGCCATTGAAATTAAAACATTTCAAATGAGCGGCCACCTTACGAACCCGCCGTGGTCATTTGCACAAAGTCATATTCCATACACAATGGCATCGATAGGGCTTTCAAATGATATCATTGATATCTTATGCACACTTTGTATTATTTAAATTTAAAAATAGAAAGCGCTTAATGAAAGACTCTTTCTATCTAAAGTCAAAACTTGGTTTCAATATATCAAATAGTTTAAATTGTTTATATCTTTTTTTTCCCCCTTACAAACTTATGAAAAGTGATGTTACGCTATTTTGCGTTTCAGGTGACGATAGACTTATAACACAAAAAAAGTTGCTCTTTTACTACAAAATTATGAAGTTATACTGCCTAAGCCAAGCAATAATTTTATCTGAGTGTAAATTGTATAAAATATGTCCATGTCGTGTTACAAATCACTTAAAAAACTGAAGCAACAGTGGATGCCATAATCAGTAGCGTAACCAGGACCTATTTTTTCGTGTAGCATAATACATATTGCTGTGCCCTATTTTATTTAATAATTTATATTTTTTTCACCCAAGAAGTTTTTATTTTAAACAATAAACTAGTTTGTTGGCTCTTTACGATATTTTGTGTTAGAAAATTTTATAATCAACTTGTTGTATTTACCAGAAATTCAATATGCCTCTGCTACGAAATAAGACTCAAAAAACTCGTACAATGTATAAAAAAGGATATTGAAACCAAATACAAGCAATTGTTGCTGTGAGGTACATATGTATGAGGTACCTGCTGTCCATATTCTTCTTGTTAATTTTTAGTTTTTATTATGTAAAAGAGTTTAAGCTTTCGAAAAAGTAAAAGAACTGAAGGGAGGGGATAATCTTTTGCTTACGAGACAAGTTTAACAAATTTGGAACATAAAAATGCCAAACAATAAAAAAGAGAACGACCGTTATTGCAACTTTAAATATAAAAAACAAATGGCAGCTTTAAAGGAGGCCAAGGATTTTTATATGATGAGAATATTTTGGTAAAATGAAACCAACAAAAACAGAATAGTTTATGCTCAAAACAAAAAGTAATCGATATTTTTTACTTTATCTTTAAATAATAGCAGAAAGGGACAGGAAGGCACAGAAAGAGTGTTAGATTACTTAGGAAGATAATTTTTTTCTCCAAAAGTGTATTAAGGAAGTAAAAAATCAAAGCATACTTTTGGGGTTGCCAAGTATTACCTGCTTTTAGGCTTCGAAATAAGAGAAATAAAATTTTGACTTAAAATTTTTATTATTGCTTTCAAGCTCCTTCCTGCCAGTTCTCAATGTTTGAAAGATTTGACCTTTCGTTACGAGCAGATTTTTCCACACGTACATATTTATATTCAGCTAGTTTTTCTCTTTATCATTTAATATGACATTTTAATTTGTTTTATTTAATGGCAGACAATCTAAGTTTAAAAAAAGTCATATAAAAACGTACAGACAAAATAACGATTTGAATGTTTTTGCGACAGACAATCCCTTTTTTTGTGTTTAACAAACTCTGGCAAAAAAGAATGTTATTTCCATAATTACTGCAGTAAAAAGAAAACTTATGACTTTTAAATTGCAACAGGGTTAAATGAAAATAGAAAGATACGATTTTTAAATAAAATATAAAACACAAAAAATTTCTTTGCCACAACAAGCTGCTGTCAGATGTTGCCAAAAGTCAAGTTAAACTAACTAAAATACTTTGCGAGCGTACCCTCTTTTTTATGTTATATTTATTACATTAAATTTATATTAATTTAGTGTAATATTTCCCCCTCTATTGTTTAAAAGGAAAATTTACACACTTCACTTTTGTGTTAAAAAAAAATTAAAAAAAATAAACATAACATTTGAAATCTCGGGTAATTTAAGTAAAAATCTCCACATTACTTATAATCATGACGAAATGTTATTTACTTTTTAAATGGAATTTCAAATAGATAATTCTCATATTTATTTTTTACCATATCAAGTTGCATGTGTTTTGAAAATTCACATATTTGACTGCGAACGAAACACATTTTCGTTGTTGGTTTTACAATCACACTTTATCTAATGTGCGCTTTCAGAGACTAGAGTTTGAATAATCCGTTTCCATTGGCATTATTCATTAGTCATTATAGAAACGTTACGAATATGCAAAGGGCAGGGAAATGTGAACTTACTAAAGAGTTGAAAATAAATGTGGGAGATTTCGAGGGATGTTAGAGCAGTTTTGGAAATAAATTGTAGTGAATTTTGGAACTGCAAAATGCAAGTAATTTTGATTATTTTGATTCATAAATTTCAAGTAAATTTATGAAATTTTCAGCAAAATAAAAATACTTTGCCGAAACGAACTTGTTCCGTAAGTCTAAGTAAATTTCGCGTTTTTAAACCCAGTCCATATATTTGATGATCTGTAGGCCAAATTTAAGTAATTTTACTTCGGGTAAGCAAATTTTGCCCATAAGTAAATAAACAAGGTGGAGCCAAAGTAATCGCCAATTTGGAAACATATGTTTTGCAAGCAATAATTCAAAATGCTGTAAAACGAGCATTAACACGTGATGTGGCCATTTGAACGATAGAATTTTTTTCCAATTAATGTCATAAATTTTACACTTTCAAATAACCAGAGCTGTTTTTCCATTAATAACAAAATGGCAATCAGTTCAAATTATGACATTACTTTTGTGTCACCATGTAGATATTATTGTTCTAATAATTAACTGAATAAGCAAAAAAAATGAAGTCTTTTTTTTCATTGATTTCAAATACATTACATATTTTGTTCATATCTTTCTTTTTGCCAATATTTTAGACGCATCACACCAAAAAAAAAAACATTTCAAAGCAACATTAATAAATTTTTTATTACCAGCAATTGATCTTTTACTATTTATAACGATTCTTACTCTTCAAATAACTAATTCTAATTTAACTTTAAATGCACTAAATTATACAATATGCAGATTTGCACTGTGTCCATTTTTCATTTTTGGAAATCATTCGATTTCAAAAACGACCCGATGTACAGATCATGGCTGAAACTGTAGAATAGATCCAAAATATCAGTGAATTTGTTTAAAATTGTTTTATGGCCATTTTAGTAAAAACTGTGCTAATTTTATTTAATTTTTAATTTATAATTAATTTAGAAATAAATTCTTTATAGGGGAATTATATGATTTTTTTTAAAACTAATCACATTTTGTTATGTGTCTACTTTTCTAAACGAAGTTGCTAATTTCTACAGTTGATTTAAATTTATCTAATTATGGAATAAGCTAATTGATTGAATTTGAGCCAAACTATAAGTTGAGCTAATTTTAGCTAAATTTTTAACTTTTTATAAAATGATAAAATTTTCAAAGATTATCACAATTTTTTTCTCTAATTTTCTAAACTAATACAACTTATTTTTTTTTTTTACAACAAGTTGGAAAACTTTTCCCTGCTCAGCGTAAATTTTAAACTTACATATTGCACTTTTTAGTCCTCTCATTTATCTCATGACCCTCGCATTACTTTGCACATTACACTAGTCTTTAATATTTTTAATTGTAGCTGCAATTTTCATAATTAAATGTGGGCTGGAAGTATAAATTTCTCTTTTATTACAAACGTAATATTTTTTTACATTGTTGTCATTGTTATTTAGCAAAGCTTTTAAATCATTCTATTAAATGATAACAAATTAAAGCAACAGAAAAAAACTACAAATATTTAATGATATTTAAAGTAAATTTTAAGTGCTTAATCTTTTAATGGAATTTAATTTATTTAATTGTCTAATTATGATCACAAGAAAGTTTGCCTTCAAAATTATAGTGTTTGAGCAAGAAGACGACAAAACCATTTACAACTTTGGGAAATTAATGCAATTTAAAGATAAAATCAAAGTAAATATAAAAGAAAATAGGATAGGAGAAGGATAAGCTCACTTAAGTAAATTGTAATTAAGATCTCTTGAAGTTCAAGCGGAAAATGTATCTACATTAAACAGAAAATAAATACAATTTAATGGTAGAAAACAAAAAATTTTCGATAGTTTTTGCTTTTTGTCTTATTATATTAATAGTTGTTTAATTCTTTCTTTCTTTAAAATTTATGATCTCAAAAAAGTGTTGTCTACCTTAAGGTGTCATATCCAATTTCTTAAGTGGAATAATTTTAGGCCCTTCCCACTAAATGCAAAAAAAAATTTCGTTTGAACATTTATTTTGAAAACAGGAACAATAAAAACTAAAATTGATATTAAAAACAAAAACAGCGCGGATATATTTGTTTTTCTTTTCAATATAAATGTTGGAACGAATTTTGCTTTCGCATTTAGTAAGACGGAGTCTTTGTTTATTTATGTGTTGCTGACTCCTATTGATTTCAGAGTTAAAAAATGTATTTAAACTTTTTTGTACAAAAAAACTCAATCCAATATTAAGATTACAATATCAATTCGTTAAATTAAAAAAATCAACTTAGAGTTCATGATTATTGTTATTCCCTTATTTGTGTACATAAGATTTTGCATCTAATGGAAAATAGAAATAAAGAAATGCATAACTTAAGGAGATGAGCATTTCTTCTATGAATCAATTAGTGAAATTTGCTTTTATATTACTTATTTAATCTAACTACAACTAATTAATATTTTAAAATCTAGTACTAGAGTTAAATATGCTTGATATTGCAAGATATGCATTAAATACTTTTCGGAGCTTCAAAACTTTATATTTTTAATATTATGTGCACCAGTACTCAGGGGAGAGCTCTACTTATGCAGTGTATTGTGCTGCTACTGGGGAAAAAGGTTATGAGAGAAAGGATAGAGATGGCAGTGGTTAAGGACATTCTACTTGAGGTTCTCCGCGGTGGAAGTGACGGGATAGACCTACGCAGGGAGTTTATTACACATACGAGCTGTCCGACCAAAGAATAAATTTTCTCTGTAATACGTATTGCGATTCATTGGTATATTGCTAGCAAATGGATGCGATCTTAATGATGAACGAGTCGTGCTTAAGTAAGGGTGAGTTACCTGATTCCCTAATTTAAATAGAGCACATTCCATAGTGGTAACGATAAAACAACGAAACACTACCCAAGTAGCGTCGATGCTGCAAATATGTCAAAGATTTTACGTCAGTACCTGCCCGAAGGCCTTACCTGACGGTGCTCTTCGCACTGGGTGAATAAAGCCGTTCACCACCGTCCCGTCGCCCCTTCCAGAGGCACATGCTGGGTGAGACAACAACATGTGCCCCTATTAGGGACGACTTGGTAGCAAATTCTGTACAGGCTGCAGAACCATGTACAGAGACTTTGCTGAAGTGTTGGAGCTATCTAACCTCCTACTACCCCAATGGCCCGGCAGCAAAATAGTGCCCCCATCTTACCTGAGGCTTCGCTAACCGCAAAACATCAGGGTAGCTTTGTCGAATAGCAACAACACCTAGAGATATATGGCCTGAAGAGGGCATCTACAATCAGTCACTAGCACCTCTTGCAGACACACTCATCTGACCCATAACTCTTCACGCGTATCTTTGGGTTTTAACCACAGCCACCACGTGATCCCCGAAGGGGCCTCACCAATAACCAGTCTAGGACACGTCCTAGGGGATACTGGTTCCCGTGGCACCAGATGGGACTCTGGTCAGCCGCGTGTCAAAAACACCTCCGATTTTAGGTCTCATGCAAACCTGAGGTATCGGTAGCACCTCTACCCAGACAAGCATAGGCAGAGCTACTTCCTTAATTATCTTATATGCACGCCCGTTGCCCTGTTATTTCAGGGATTGGGTAGTAACATATTAAGTTCAAGGGGTAATTGGCCAAAGGTCAAGGTCTGGAAAGACCATATTACCCACTTACCGGACGAGCGAGCGAACCCACTTTTACCTTTAATTTACTTGCATGCGTGCCCGTTGCCCTGTTAATTCACATTCGACATGAAAAATGTGCTAAGCCTATCATCAAAATGGATTTTAATGCCAAGAACTTCAAGAGCTTCTGATTCATCAATATCGATATAACCCATAGTTAAGGATGAAGCAGCATATTTGGTCATGATGTGTAAGTATGAAGGACTGAGTTTTGCGAACATTAAAATCGGGGTTCTTTACATGACGCCATTTGAAGATTATTCTAAGATCGTGGTTAAGTGTATCATTCATGTTATTCCTCATGGCCACAATCTCCGAAAGGCTTAGTCTTCTATTGCTGAATGAGAACCAATGGCAAATGCTGCTATCATCTGCAAAAGATTAGGTAAGTTTGCCAATTTGACGGAGATCACTGAGAAATATAAGAAATATAAAAGGAAAGGAACAAAGCATTATATTATCCCTGAATTTGTCTTGAACTCAACTGGTGACCTACCATCTATAACAACTTGTATAAAGCGATACCTGAGAAAGCTCGTTATGAACCGAAAGAAATCATCACCCATACTAAAAAAAATATCTTTTGACATAAACCCACTGAGTGCCAATAATTACAGCCACCACAATTTGCCTACCTTAAGGCAAACAAGCTCACTTTTAAAGTAAAACTAGCTATCTAGTACAGTTAGTGCGACATACTTTAATGTGTTTTAAAAATAAAATAGAAAAACTTTACTAACTTTATTTAACAACTATTTCTCTGATGTTTATCATGCTATTTTATAATTTTATTTCATCATTATGCTTAAGAACTACCTGAGACACCAATTTTTTCAAGAGTTTAAAACTAAAAGCAAAAAAAATCTTAGCAAAATAAATTCCATAAATTTTTTCAAGATAATGCCACAAAGTTCTTACCTCCTCCTCCAGCTAAATTATTAAAACAGCAGTGAAATAATCTTTTCTCTGCTTGTCTTTTGGCGACATAAAAAGTTTTTTCAACAGTAATTTTCTCGTTATTTAGCTTCAAGCAAATATAAATAATTTTTTTCATTTCATACTTTCTCCTGAAAGTCAGTCTGTCTTAGTTCTCTTTTTTAATCAGTGACAAAAATATAGTTTTCATAATAAAGTTTTCTTTATGCTGGGGTTGTTTAACAAAACCACCAGGTATTTAACTGATTTTATTATAACACACGGAAAATTTTTAGAGAAAGTAAGAGATAAAGTTTCGCTTTTATGTCCTTTGGGTCCTAACAAACAAAAATTTAAATGAGTCATTTCATTTGTTAGAAGATGTAAAAAAACTAATATAATAAAAATAATATGAAGAATAGGAAGCAAGTTTTTTTAATAAAAAAAGGTAGCAACAAAAAATATTTCAATATGACATATGACATAAATGAAATAAATGAAATAATTAGATTTTAAAACTAAAATTAAGTTTTTCTTTTTGAATTTCATGTAATTTTTCGAACTTTCATGGCTAAAATTTAAAATTTAGTTAATCTGGCTTAAAAATTTAAGTGCGGAATTTAAAAATTCAGTCTAACAATTTTTTATTAAGAGACGCCAGGAGAAAGCAATTATTACCACTGTCACTCAAACCTTCATCATCAGCGTTCATGTGCCTCTACTTTGCCAATTTTTTGGTGGTCACTAGAATATCATCAAATGTGTTAAACTTGCGTATGAAAAAAGAATGTAAGAAGCGAAATTATTCATGTATTACTTTTCAACAACAACACCAGAGTGCGTTAGAACGAAATTGCCATTTATATATTCAGAATTATCTCTTATATTCTTTCTTATCGCTTAATACTCATAACGTCGTTTTGAGGGTCTTTAAACTCTGTTTATGTCTATAATCATTTGTCTTCCTTGATTTTATTTTAATATTCAATTAGCTGCGACATATTTAGATTCTAAATTCCACAAATGCCGCTTGCTTAAAGGAAATAACAAACAAACATTCAGATTTGTTTTTAAATAAATTAATTTTACTGATATAGTCGTTCTTGAAACTGAGCCTTAGATCGTGATCTTCTCACTTAATTTTATACACAAGAGTGAATCATTTCGTTTCTCTTCCAGTAATCGATTAAAAATCATTTGAGTACAATAATATGATTTAATATTCAATTAACTGCGTTATTAGACTTTTATTACTTTTATTTTACAAAAATTTAGGTCTGCTTTCTTGACTTCCTTAAAAATCCGCTAATCGAATATTCCAAGCCCGCAATTAATTGTCTAATTATAAATTTTTGTAAAATTTATGTTAATTCTGCCAATTAAAACACCAGTTATAGCTTCAAATACATACTATGAAAGCAAAAAAAATCATTAAAGCAGAAGTATACTTTTAGGGGAGAGAGTAATTAATTTTTTTATTTGTTGTTTAGATGGTTAGCTTGTTGTTCTGCTTTTAGAAAGTAAAGTTGTTTCAGGCAAAACCCCATATTGAAAGCCAAAACATGTTGTAAAAGAACTTTAAGGCTGAACAAAACAAAGAAAAAAAGAAGAGCATATTTTGAGGAATAGTAAAAACAAAAATAACACCAACATTAAATACGATGACATATTGTATAATAATCTACAGTGAACTCGCGAAAACATGAACTAATTTTTACCAAGGGTGTTCACGTTTTCAAATTTGTTCATGTTTTCGATTGTGAAAATTTTAGAACAGAAAAGCACATTTAAGCTCGAAATAATAACTTTAAACAAACAATTAAATATCAGATATTAAGATTGAATTAAAATTTTTCATTTATTCACTTCACTCACAAAAATAAAATAAATTAAAATGTTTATACTTTGTCACTTCTAAAAAAAACAACTCAAATACATATGTACTAACAAATGTAATTCTTAGCAACTGAGTAAAATTTGATTAAAATATGTAAATAAATAAAAAAATAATATCCCTTTAAGGGACGGGTTTTGTTTCCTGTTAGTTTTTACACAAAGAAATCGTTTATCTTCTTTTAGTATGTGTTTTGTTTTACCATTTATTACAGCCTTTTCTTTAAGATTATTCAAAACTCTTATTTCAGTTTGGTCAACCTTTTTATTTTCAGCCCATTTTAAGACTATTTAATGCCTCCACTACTTCCTTGTTATTACGAAGTGTGGCTGTTCTACAATAGAATCACTATCTTCGTCACCTTCAGATTCATTATCAATTTCAAAAATTTCACATTCTGTCTGGTTTTCGTCGAAATTGATCTTCCAATCTTTCGATAGAGAAATGGTAAATTCAAAAAATAAAACGAAAAAAACTCAGAAAACTTTGTTCACGTTTTAGAGCTTTCAGACTTTGTTCACGTTTTAGAGTAGTCAATGTAAAAATTGAAGTGTTCACGTTTTCGAGTCGTTCACGTGTTCGAATGTTCACGTTTTCGCGAGTTCACTGTATGTTTGACTTGGCACAAAAATTAACAATAGACAACAGATAACAACTGAACATACAGACAGACAGGAAAAATACGACCTTACAGCAATATGTTTCCCCTTCTTTCTTCTATACCTAGAGGCCATGCAGTCAATTATGTCGTTTAAGTGTGTAGAGAGCTACACTTTGACTCACAAAATGACAGACAAACCGACATTAAATATCTCACCACTTCATATGTTTAAAGATATAAATACAAGCAGGATTATAAGCTTCCAGGCATTTGCGGTATGAGAGTGTGCATATAAAGTACTTGAGGTAAAACCTGTCTGCCTGCCTTATTTATTTATTTCTAAAGGGTTACTGTTGCATCCCAATTGAGAGAATTATGCGAACGCTATCAGACTGCAATTTGCCTAAATTATTTGAAAAGTGTTTAAAGAGAATATGCTTGTATATTTTATTTAATGTGTTAAATAGCAATTGCAGGATTTCATTAAAAATATAATGAAAAATTTTAAATTTTGGAGAAATATTTTTGTTTTTCAACTTAAAGAAACAATTTTCCACATTTATCTGATATAAACAATAAAAACAAAAACACATTTAATTCTTTAACTTTTAGTTCAACTGGCTATTTCGAACTTTATAATTCCTTAAAGGACTTCTTACGCCTTTTCGTATGAATTAAGTCTTTATGAAATTCATTTTAATATTTATTTATCATCCTTACAATATGCTTTCATTTGCCTGTCTTTGTCAGAAAACATAAACAAAAGACTGTCAAGTATGCTTGCTGCTTTTTCATTCCCTGAATTCTCTCAACAACAAAAATGAACAACATGTTGTTCTTAAGAAATCATAAATTTATTTAAAATCTTTATGGAAAAAAAAATAAAACAAAAAACAAACACACATGAATGCATTCAATAATTGAGCAGGAAAAAAGAGTTGAAATGTGAATAATAAAAAAATCAAGTAGAGTGAAAATATTAAAATGAAATTCTCGTAGTATATACGTGTATGTTTTGAAGTGGTTTCTATTATAAACAAACAACATTCTTCTACAAGTAAGTGCCTGTTGAAAAGGGGAGGGAGTTTGAAAACAAACAGTGTAAAAATTAAGTACTTTTGTGTTATTTTTTTACATTTAGAATACGTGTGTGTTTGTATTTATAATAGTAAACAATATACTTTTGATTACCTCCTTAAGATATGCTTTAAATGTTTGCTTAAGGTGTTGGCAGTTGAATTCGTCGTTTGAACGCGATATTATAATAAATATTCATGAAAATATTAAACTAATTGGAAGCGTTCAGTGACGGAACAATAACATAAAAAGTGAAGCATACTTTAAGGTTGCAGTTAATTATATAGAAACTTTGAGACATTAGCAGAAGGAGCTATAATCAAAAGTTTTGCAACAAATATTAATTTTGTGTTGATCTGAAATGGTTTTTTTACTTAAAAACTCAAAGGATTGAATAAAGGACAGCCTACGTTAAGACTTTTATAAATTATCACTTTTAAGCCTTTAGCTTACATTGTATTAATTTTCTATATTTTTACAATTACAACTTGTATTTGTGTCATGCTAATAATATTTGCGTTGACATCAAAGAAGCATTTCAGCCAGCAGCATTATACGTAGGATTTCATGAATACAATAAAAATTACGTTTAATTGGGGTTTTAGATATAAAGAAATGAGTCGTTTTTAATATACTCAAAATATTAGCATACTTTAAGAATGAATCAGGTTGAGTACAAAAAACAACCTCAAAAAAATAAAAATAAATAGAGAAAATGTCAAGTGTTAAGAAAAAATGTGTTAGTAAACAAAATTAAATAAAAATTTAGAAGGAAAACATACAAACATAAAAAGGGTAGCGGTAGGCAACATCTAAAAAAGTAAGATTTAGAGAATGTTGTTGCTGTAAGCAATAAAATGAATTAAATAATTGACGGAATATCAAAATAATTTAAGCGGCTTTTAAGCAAAGTTTGTCTGGTTGCAGTCTTGGAGCAAAATTTTTTAAAATTTCATGACAAAACTGCCTCAATAAGATAAACCTACAATTGAAACTAAAGCATGTGTTTAAGGAATACTTTACTAAATTTTTTTTAATTTATTACGACAGTTTCAAAATGTATATAGAAAAAACCTTTTAAAGTGTTAATTTTATATTTATGTATAGTAAAATACATCTCAATTATTTCATACTTAGCAGTCCGATTACCTTAAATTATCTGTTTAGTTTACATTTAATTTCAAAAATTGAATGCACTTATTATTGCTCCGAATAAACCTTGCATACTTAGAGGCTCAATAGCAACCAATATAAGCCAGAAAATTATTGCAGCATGCAATACCTTACAAGCAATAACAAATAAACCCTAACCAAATAAATTGGACGATTTACTAAAAACCCTTAGGAATTAATTGCTTAAATGCAGCTTATGCATATTAAAATTTAGAAAAGAATCTAAGGATATTTTTTGGACTCTAGATCAGAACACTGAAATTCAAAACCTTTATGTCCATTTCTTTGTGTTGCAAGTATTAAGAAGCTTCTTGCATTTCATACGA
Source organism: Germaria angustata (assembly GCA_963681545.1). Taxonomy (NCBI): domain Eukaryota; kingdom Metazoa; phylum Arthropoda; class Insecta; order Diptera; family Tachinidae; genus Germaria; species Germaria angustata. The sequence continues at coordinate 93,830,125 of OY812999.1, read as the reverse complement.
ACTAATCCTATTCTAAAGTTGCAATACTTATATAAATTTCTTGAATTTACCATAAATAATCCAATACAAAAATGCAAGGCATGCTTTTAGGATGTAACGTTCTAAAGCAAATAGAATGTGCAACATTAGGTAGTACAGAACATGGCATATGTACATACTTCTTTTTTGTGTAGATAAAAAAATATGATTTCAAGTGAGCTTTAAATTTAAATAAATAAAAGGATATTTTACAAAATTTAATAAACTTATTCGAGATAATTTAATAATTTTAATGTAATTTTTCAAACTGTGTTGGTTAAAGCAAAAATTACATTCCCCAATAATAGCAGCCACTTGTGCCAAAAGTGGTATAAAAAACAGAAACATGAGCGCTAAATGATGGCGTAGCGACCAACGAATAGTAGTGATATTGCGTTCCGCTGTTCCGTTCGCCTTACTTCTTCATTAATGGAAAAAAATATTAACCTGATCTTTCAAATTCAGATTAACTAAACTATCAGATTGTTCAAAATTAATTATTGAATAAAAATTATTTGTTGAAATCAGAAATTCCTGATATTTGGCATGACTGTACCTCTAGCGGATGTAGAGAATAATTTCTTTTCATTTGACGTTTATTTGTTGGTTATGGGCTGCTAAAGTGTTACCGCTGCCGATATTTCGGTTTTTATTATTTTTTCGAACGAAAATATATAAAAAAATAATAATAAGATGAGTGATTCTTAGAGAAAGTTGTTTGATCTTTTTTTTTTTAAAAAAGATGCATCTGAAAAATGTTTCGTGTGCAAAACCGGAATGAAAATCTCAGGTTAACATTTTTCTAACTAATAACATGCGTTATCCCTATTATACTGCAAAAGTTTTGAAGTGGGCCATACATTAGTTTGAAAGTTATGTAAATTTATGTACTCATACATGTATATCGCACTGGAAAATTCGAAATGACAATTTTAAATCAAAATATTTCGAGTATCAATCATAATTCTTATTTTTTTTCGAAATTAGTTTTGGGAATGCACATAATACTGTGAAAGTTTTGAAGTTATGATATGCATTATTTTAAAAAGTTATGTAACTGTATGGACATTCATAACGCACTGGGAAACTGGGGAGGAAAATAATAAAAAAATTAAATGGGAAACACTTTAGCACCCTATGACTCGACAACAAAAAAAAAAAACATAATACAAATAAATATTTTCTACACATTCAGATCTGCTAGAAGTACGGTTATGACAAATATCAAGGAACTTCTTGAAATTTTTTTGGGTTGTGCGCTTCAAGTGAAATGCCTCTTATGATAAAGTTGCAATAGCATAAACATTTGTAAAATAGCAAATCTTTAGCATTTGAAGCAATAATGCATAAACGGAAATATTTTCCACTTATCATGTTGCACTCCTACAACCAACAGCAATCCTATTAGGAAGCAATGAATATTTTATGAATGAATGCATAATAAATGGTAAAAAAAATAAAAATTGTATGAGGCCGCCTTGCAATAGCACAACAAATTGTTAGAAAGAAGGAAATATTTAAAACCTATTTGCAGACAACAAATATTAAACAAATTAAAGCAAATAGAAAACTATGAATATACGAATAGAGAAGGACAAATAAATATTCAAAGCAGCTGCAAAGTAAAACGACACTGTAAATCCAGTAATGGAAACTTTAAATTGGCCAACTGTATGTCTGTCCGTGTCTTGTATACTACGTGTAATATATAAACGGAAACGGTAGTTGATATAGAAAATTACAAAAAAGCACTCATCTTCATCCCACATATGGAATAATGGTCTGTTTTAAAGCTCATTTCGAGAGCAGAATGTGTTGTCCGGCAAATACCAGACATTTTGTATTATTCTTTCATTCATTCCTACATTTATTTAGATGACAAAAATTGTGTGGTGAGAAAGAATAATTGTCAACTGCACAGTTATTGTGCGGATGTCGCTGTCAATACAATGACAAAATATAACAGCAGTACAGCAAATTCTCAATGAATTTTTTTAGTATATTCAGCGCGATATAAATAAGGCCACAACATTTTTATTATATATAAAAGGTCCATTCATATTTTTTGCATATTTTAACTTTTTGGAATGTAAAATTTTAATTAAATTAAATTAATATAAAATTTAGATGATTCGCCTTTATCTCAGGGTGTCGCTAAATCAAAAGCATATCAGTTGAGACTGCACTCTCATACTCAAGGCTAATTCATACCAGGTGGAATTGATAAAGCAGTTGATGAGTTAAATTAAATAAAATTAAAATTAAATTTAGAAGATTCGCCATTATCTCAGGGTGGCGCTAAATCAAAAGCAAATCAGTTGAGACTGCACTCTCATACTCAAGGCCAATTCATAACAGGTGGAATTGACAAATCAGATGATGAGGTTTTTTCTTCTCTTTTTAATTTTATAATTGTTAAATATCAAAATTTGCTTATTTTGTTTTGATTTTTCTTTGTTTTCTACTTTTAATCTATTTTACTTCACATTGTAGATATAATGACGTACTTGTACTTAACGTACTGTTGAGTGAACCACCGGTAACAAAGTGCATAGAGTTGGAGATTTTGACGTTTAAAAAATAAAAAACTTAGACTTTCTTTCTATGTATTGGCAGAAAGAGATAAATATACCGGATTGTTATGCTATATGTCCTTTAGATACATTGAATTTTTACATCGCCAGCAAATGAATATCAAAATAAAATTTAAAAAATAAATGGAAAAATGGGTAAAAAATACAATCAGTCTCGTGACAGCTGTCTGTTGTGAGCTTCGGTATCGTATTAGCATTCGAGCAAGAAGGTTGTTTTGTCCCTCGTTGTTTCATAGACACTAACAAAACAAATTAATGAGAAATGTAATACTTTTTACACAAAATTAGTTTGTTAGAAAAGAATGCGGGGTATGCAAACATTCGTTTTCATGATTTAGAAAAAATTTTTTATGGAAAGGAATTTTCGAATATGTCATAAGATATAGGACGTATTACCGAACGTGAATATAAAGGAAATATAAGAAAATTTCTTTCAGTGCGTTGCAAGGAGAGTCGATAACAATCCATAAAATGTTATGTTGATGCCCTTTTATAGAGAGATTGACCCCTCACCAATCTATCTTCGTTGTATAACAGATTACAAGTTCCTATACTTGAATGAATTATAACTTCTCTCTCTTCTATGGAATCTTTCCGTAAGCTCACTGCTTATGCAGCTAGACTCCCATATGTTTAGGATTTCATATCAAACCAATCAGACCTTACCTTATTCAAATTTCGTTGAGCATAATTAACTCTTTGTTGCGGTTAAAACCAAAGAGAAAAAGTGTAAATTTACCATATAATAAGCATTATTTGTTCAAAAACTTTCGCAGTTGGAGTACTACGCCGTTGCGGATGCAGTCGCCGCACTGCTACCCAAACAAACTCATAAAATATTGTGTAAAACATTTTTGTTAACGTTCACATTATTTAAATGGCATAATATTTCAATGTTTCTGATGATGATGCCAATGACGGTGATCAAACTCATAAACAAGGTTTATGGACAATCGCATATAAACATTTACAAAAAGAGAAATAAATGAAGTAGTGGTTTTGTAAAATAGTTGGTCAACATATAAAACACGACAAAAAAAAAAAAGAAACCAAAACAGAAAAAATATATGTATGTATGTATTTGTGCAAAACAAATATTCTATTCCCTACAGTGACCAAAGAGGAAGAAAAAAGCGACAGGAAATGGAGGGCAGATTTCAGTATGAGTTAACCAGTAACATGGTGTCCATGTTAGATGTTTTTTTCTCAAACAATTGATATTTATTGAAAAGTGAAGGAGTAGAAACATATCCAGACTAATATGGATGTGTGTGGGTGTGTGTGTCCTTGTGTCTGAAAGTCATTCGCAAAATGAATTTAAAAGGATTTTCCTTTTGCAAGGCTGAATAGCCTGTCACTCTTTTAAAAAGGTTTAGTCTGGGGACGGGCAATAATAATTTAATAAAGTTTTGAAATAATAATGACAAGTGCAATCAGAGACTTAAATACAAATTATAGGACCTGGAAAACATTCATAAAATTAAAGAAAACTTACATTTAATTGGTTGTGTTACATATGAAAAACGACTCACCTGAAAATAAAAGACAAGAGAACGAAACATTAGTTAAAAGCCAATATTAATAGAAATTCAAGATTTATTTATTTATTTTAAGATTTATTTATTACATACATATAGATTCTCTGTGTATTTTTTTTTTTAATTTCGCGGCTTCATAAAAGCCACCGGCTGTATCAGTTCAGCTGTAAAGTCGTCCTTTTAATTATTATTTTTTTTTTTTTTTGCCTAAATTTATAGAATTACATCATAGATTTTATCACAAAAAAAGCAAATTTTATTGACAGTTTTCTTTTAATTTTAATTTTAATCTATTGTTTAAAAATATTTTTAAATGTATTACAATAACACAGTGTTATAAATTGTGGAATTTTCTTAAAATGCATAAAATTTTCAATTATTACATCAAGCCGATACTTTAGCTGCTACTGAATCGTTTTTAAGCATTTTTTTTTTTGCTGAGCAGCCGCAGGCGAAAAAAGTACATTGGCTTGGCGCTTACTCGTATTGGCATCGAACTTTTATTCTCGAAATCACATTTTTTTCTGTTTTTTATGTGATTTTACCTTCTCGAAAATATAAGGAAACAGCTGATTTTTTGTGTAAGTTTGAGAATATTTTAAATTTATCAAAATATCAAAACTACTGCCAAGGTACCATTTAAAAGGTACATTATTATTAATTAGATAATATATTTGCTTTTAAATTTTTATTAATAAATGTTATCGGCTGTATTCATAAAAAAGTCTTATTATAGGTTTAAAGAACACAATTGTTATTTATTTTTGTCTTTCTCGGTTTTCGGTTACAGCTGGTATATTTTTGTTGTCGTAAATATTTTTAAAGAAATTTTTCGAAATGCATGTTGCAATTTACAGAGCATTAAAGCGTACACGTGGAATGCGGGCCACTATTTTCTTTTGTGAGAGTCACAAGCGGCGTGCGAACAAGTCAGCTGTTATATTACATTTTCAATGCTAAGGAAAGCGCCACATATAACTTGAAGTGTAGAAAAGCGTGGAATGCGTAGAAAGTATGAAGTACATAGAACGTCGACTTAAATATTTAAAAATTTTGAGAATCATTCGGAGTCTAAGGTTATTACGTAGCTCTTTAATGTTTTATTTCCTTATTGATATCTGTCTTCCCTTAAAGACCAATAACGTACCATATACAAAACTGTACACATTCAAATATGCAATTAAACTGTTCATTTCAGTCTGACCCCTAGAAGTATGCAAGCGCTCTTTACTAAATTATACATATTAAAAGGATGATTGTATAGTACCAACGACAATATCGCCACCATCATCAACATGATTGTCGCAGTCTTTGGACGTTAAGCCTTGGAATGCTCCCACCTAACCCATACATGTTCATATGCAACTTATAATATAATTACCACACACCACACAAAATTGCATTGCATACTTATTGGGCATATTGAATTGTCTCTTTACCCCAGCCTGTTGGGTGCATGTGTGCGTTGCATTCTTTCCTCATATTTGATGACTACAATACGACTATAAACGGATTTTGTGATTATCACATAAAACCCTACTGGCATTTTAAATTTTTTCCGTATTTATTTTTTGTTTTATATTTTTCCTCCCGTGTAGGTGTACTAAAGGACTTAATATTTTACATATTTATAACAACAGTGTGTTGTTCCTTCAACAATTATTTGCTATAAAGTTTAATGGTGAATTTTGCCAAGTTGCTATGTTTAATACGAAGACAATTTTTATGCTTAAATTTTTATGCTTAAATAATTTACTGCACAAGTGCATGCCCCTAATAGGTTTTCCGTATGAGTAAAACGTAATCATGTTAAACTCAAGAATCAGAGACATTGCAAAAGAGGATTTGGTTTAACTTTTTGAGAAATTTATCCTAAATTTGTGGAAGGATTATACTTGGAAGAACTAAGACCTTAGCCAGGAACATTAAAATTTTTTTGGGCATACATTTTTTACTTCGCATTCAAATGAAGGGCTTGTAGAATTCGTCTTTGCCGACTATGGTGCACGTACTTTGTTTTAACTGTTAATTTGTTTTCAATTCCTATAAGGAAATAAAGAGTCTGTGTTAACTTTGGTAAGGTGTCGGAACGTTAAAGTGTTCTAGCTGCTTAAATGTCTTCGGTATGTTATCTATCCCTAAACGTCCGCTCCTGTTTCTTCACACATGAAGAACTAGTAGTAGTGGATTTAAGTTAAACCAAACTACCTATATTGCATGATATTTTCGGTTAAAGTGTCATTAAATAATGCCACAAATGACTAGCGGTTAGGTAACTTTTTAATGTCGTAGGTTTCTGTTGCAATTGCCGTTTGCTTGCCAACACTTCCTTCTTGTAAATGTACGTGTGTGTTGCTGCAATGTTTTTGAATGGTTGGTTTAACTTAAGGTTGGGGGGGGGGGGTTGAGTTGGGGTAGTGCGATGTTTTAGTTATAGTTAATATTTGCTTCATTTTAGAGATGCTATATGTATGCTATACACTACATATGGCTATTTAAGCGTAATAACAGCATTTAAAATAGGAGTATACTTTTTGGCGTTTTTCTATATTAAGCCTATGTACATTTTAGAAAAAGCAATCTCCGAGACACAGAGTGCATTGTACGGAGTCTCTTTTCATATTCTCCGCTTGAGGCATAATAAATGTTTAACAATTATGTCAGACAAAAATTTTGTGGCGGCAATATAAATAGAGCTCAAGACTGAGGGAGGAAGAATCTGATGCGGTTAGCAGTTTTGTAGTGATAGAACAGAGTTTTATTTGAAAGTTGGTTTATTTGTTTAAATTAACATTAAATTTAATACGATCAAAGTCATTAAAGCACGAAGATTGTTATTCGGTAGTGGTAGAAGTTTGAAGCATTCCCTAAATTAATACACATTTGGAATTGCAAAAGGTTCTCCTTTTTGATGTGTATTTAGTGAATTGGAAGAAAACTAGGTTATATATTGTTTTGCAAAGAAAATAATATTAAGAAAAGTTATCTACCGCTGAGAAATACTCACACCTGTAAGGGCCATAAAATAGCAATTATTAGAATTTTTTGCAAATATCAAAACTAAGCGATCTCATGGAAAAATTAGTCAACGTTATGTAATTTATACTTTAATTTGAAAGGTCTCGGTCGAACTAATATTGAAACCAACCTGGATTCTACTCTGGCGGAGTCTGCACTCTCGGCTATAAAATATTGGGTGGCAGATTTAAACGAGGCCAAGATGAACACCGTAGTGGTCGACATATTGAGTTGTCCACAGCAGAAATCGCAGCAAAAAAATCCATAAGATAGTATGGGATGATCGTCAGCTGAAGTTGCGTGAACTACTTGAAATGTTTATTAAAATAATATATGCGATGTATATGTAGCAGCATCGCATATTGACCGAGAATGTTAAGATGAGAAAGACATGTGCTCACAAGAGAAAAAAGAAAACAGCGTCATGCAACATTTCATTGCAATAAAACTGAATTTTCGCGTCAAATCGTAACCAGGGTTGAGACATGTGGCCACCACTTCACACCTGAAAAATATTAACAATCAAAGAAGTGGACTGGAATATGTGGATCGTGTCGAAAGAAGGCAAATACAGTTCCACCCTCAGCCAATGTCGTAGTGGGATAATTTTTACTGATTATTTTCAGAAAGGAAAAACAATCAACTGCGATCATCATTCTAACTTATAGCAGCGTTTAAATGATAGGTCGCATTTAACAAAGAGACACATCCACTATTACGTTGGCCAAAGTCAATGAAATAAAGTACAAATTGCTTTATTAGCTCCCTCGGACTATTTTCTATTTACAAACTTGTAAAAATAGATCGATGGTAAAATACCTTCCAGCAATGAAGAGGTGAAGTCTACAGTTGATGGCTATTCTAAGGAACATCATTGGAAAAAATGTATAGAGCTAAAATTAGATTATGTTGAGGAATAAATAACATTTTCCCCAAATTTGTTTTGTTTTCAACGAAAATGTTAAACATAACTATGAAACAGGGTCATTACGATTAATGATCTAGCTCTTCAAAACAAGGTCCGATAAGAACAGACAGACTTTCAGTATCAGAGAATAGTTTTCGAGTAATAAATTGGTGGCTGTTGGTGGGGGGAAAACTAGACCGGCTGATAATAGTACTTGTGGTAGTATTGGCTATACTGCTAGATATCGGCGATAACTGCCTCGAAGCTGCATTGCTTTTGACAGCTAGTTGACATGCAGAGCCAGATCCTCATTGGATCGTCGTGGTCGTCATGGCAGGCTATCAATCCATATCTGTGACAATGTCGTCGTATTCTCAAGAATTAAGAATACGTTATGCTACCGACTCCAAATTGGTCATAAACAGTATTTTTCACTTTGAACCTTTTGTGGCTTGATGTCGTCATATAATGAATGGTGATTACTTTTGGGAAGAAAAAAATCCCCTTTCGAAGAGACAAAAGGAGAATGTAGTGATTTCTAGTAAGAGGAAAGAGCACTCCATTCTGTAATGGATTTAAATTTTCAAATTACTTGATATCACGCCCAAAATCTTGGTTCTGCTTTAAAAGCTTTGAAGACTTGCAGGCAAAGAAAATGTCTTGTTTATAGTCAATAATTTTGATTTCCAGAACCACCATGATATTTCACGAATTTCTTGATGTGGAATTCGCTTTTTCTACTCTTACGCAGGCAGTGCCAATATTTTCTACCGTGTGCGGTCATTTGCCATCTAAGGAATGCTCAAGCTTTAAATTAACGAATTATTAGTAGCTTAATCGTGTGCCATAACTTGCCATTTCGATAGAATAATAGGCAAGGAGCGTTAAAACAAGATAATTACCATATGTTATGAGCCATCCACTTTTTTTAAAAGGAAATTCTTCATTAAAAATAAAACACAGAATTTTTAAAAATTAGACAATTTTACGGGTAAATACCATAGAAAGAAACGCTTATAGTTTCCAAAGTTCTTTAGATTTATATATAAAATATCGCTTAAATTATAAATTTTCTGTTTGTTTCCATACTCTAACATTTAAAAAGAAATTAAAATAACACATAAAGAATTTTATGTTAATAAATTATAAGCTTTGCATAAAATACTTCAGGAAATAGTCGTACAAAGAGATTCACAAACATATAAACTGAGGCACTTCATCGTCTCACTAAGCACGTGCTGAAATTCCCATTAAAAAACGTTCACAAAAAAGGTGCCAAGAGGTGTGAGTCTACGTTGCAAGTGTGTTGAGTTTAAATATTTCGAATAAATTTTTTTGCTTTTAATAATAGAAAAATCCATTTATTTAATAGCACCAGGCCTTTAAATGAGAATAATTAACAATAGAAAAGCACACAACACAAATCATGGGGGAGATAATTTATTTAGTATGGGATAGGATTCAAACCTGTGTTTTTTTTAAACAAACAAAACAAATAATTATTTAATTTATGGCAATGAACTGAAATTATAAAAATCACTTTATCAATTGAGCAAGAAGAGTTCAATTAAATTTTGTGTTTACTTGAGAAAAAATAACAGAAAAAATCGTAATAAAATTGACCTTCATGTGATAACGCTGGAAGAAAATCAACTCAATCACTATCATGGAGCAACGGATGACAGATAATACGAGGGACGTTACTAGCATTAGCAAACTAGATAGAAGTTCTCATAATGGCCTACCTCTAGCTGGAATAACAAAGGTCAGCAATTTAAATTCAATTCTGGAGGAGAATTGTTATGTAAACCCAAATTGTTTATGCTTCTCTAGAAAATGACATTTGATTGCATACAGATCACCTCAAATATTTTCCTATGAAAAACGGAAATCGATATAATGATAATCTCTAAGACTCAAGTAACTCATTAAAATTATCTTTCGAAGTAAGTAATATTCATTGTTATCGCAAAAAAAATTTCATGTGATATTTGTATCCTTTACCCAATATTTTGATTGCCTATTTTGTATTGTTTTTGTCTTTTTTGTGACATTTTATTGACCTTTTGCATAATTTTCTCAGCATGGGAAATGATTCATATAATAGTGTTTATATTCACGATAATAGTGTTTGTCAAAGGAGAGTATTCATTTCGGGATTCACAATCAGTTAAACCTAATGTTCATATTTAGATGGCTAAGAAAAAATGAAAGAAAAAATGGATTCATATATTAAAAAACACTTTGCGTAATTCATGTACGGACCTCGTTTCAAAATATATGCTAGTAATTATTAAAAAAAATTCTAGACTTAAGATTTTTCTTAAAAAGATTAGTCTATCGCAAACGGTTTAACAAGAAGGGTTACAAAATAACTTGTGAAAAAAAATTATTGGAAAAAAATGTTGCGTATGAATTTATTTAAAATATTTGGTTTAATTTGCGTTATTGAAGTAAGTTACAAAAAGCCAAAAAACTCTTGGAAGTATAAAAAACATATAATTTCTTAGCAGCTTTCTTTAGCCGCTGTCATAAGAACTCCCAGTCCTTCAATTGACGACAAGACTAGAGAAGATTTTGAAAGACAAGTGCGCCTGGAAACTGAAGAATTTCTCAATAACATTTTCACAACTCAAATCGGTTTCTTTAACAAAGTGAAAGTTTCTCTAGATAATAACACCCAGCGTTACCAGGATATAGAAATATTTGTGGAAAAATTACAACAGGCTAAGGAAGCGAGTAGTCTGGATGAAAAAAATGAACTTTATAGAGATTCCTTTGAAAAGGTATTTTTTTATTAAAATGAAAGCTATAAAAACATATTCAAGTAAAATAAAATTTTTTAATTATACTCAAGATCAATAAACACCATCTATTGCTAAATGAAAATGCGGAGACTGGACTTGACGATGTAGAATATCAAAAGATATTGGAGGAGAATGGTATCAGGGATTTAATGAAAAATTTTCTGGCCGATGTGACGGTATATTTTTGGAAAATGGCCAAACACAGCGGTAAAGTGGTAGAGAGCGCAGTGGATAGATTTGTTGATAATATGCAAAAGGATAAGGTTGTATTTTAAAAAATAAAACGAAATATGAAAGAGACAGAATATATTAATGAATATAGTTGTAGAATAAAAACTTAAAATTGCACCAACAAAAATAACAGCTTACGTTTGCAAATTTCTTTCAACAAAATAATAGACAAATTATTTCTCATGTTCAATTTGAGGAAACTTTTCGCAACTAAAAAAAGAAGGCCTATAAAATGGGCGATCCATGTAGCAAGAGGAATAGTTTATCTAAATGACTCGCTAATTTTTGAAGCTGAGAGTATCGAAGGACATCTACTTAAATTTTTACATGAAAGTAAAATCTTAACGATCAATGCCATGATCGCCTAATTCTAACCCAGTCGTACCACTGGATGCACTCCAAGCAGACGGACACTGCTGCCAATCTCTACATATATAAAAATTACGTGTATGTTCGTGATCGCTAAACTCAAAAACTACTGCACCGATTTTGACCAAACTTTATATACATGCTCTATGGGGCGTGAGGAGTGTTTCTGTGTAGTTTGAAGTTCGTCCGACAGATGGCGCAATATTTATTTTTTTTTGTGTTTTGCCCGATAGGGATTAGCGCGATAAGCCTATGCTGTGTTTCGCTGAAGGCGTTGGGTCCTTATCAGCGTGTAGTGGCGTTAATTAGCACGATACCGGTATTTGAACAATAATTGCTATGTCGATTTAGTGCACCTTTCATTCTTCTTCGAAATATCGATCCGCCATGACTCTGCAACGAAACCAGACTTGCAGTGAAAATAAAATTTGAAGGCAAAACAACGTTTGCCCGGGTCAGCTAGTTTAATATATTTTCTGCGGTCTTTACCAGTTACTAAATCCAGCCAACGATCTCCACAAATGCGAATCTATGAGCTAGAGCCATCGGGGATAGGGGACCCAGTCATGGGCCTCTTTATGGTAGAAACAGCGCATGATTGCTCTGAATATACTACGGAAAGAGAAGTTTGAATTTCTTTGACATTTGCATTTGAGATTTTCTGTCGATTAGTGAATCAATAAATTGATTGCCTGCTCTTATTGACAAATAAGTATAGTTCTTTCATACTTTAGACAAAGGATGGATATGAAAGAATTTACTTGTGCTAAACTAAATTCCTTAAATTTTGGTACAACTATTTTTTTTATGTAGGAAACCAGCCAGACAACACAAAATTCCCTGGAGAGTGTCATCAGTCACTGGTACGAACTCTGGGATGAGTCTTTCATCTAGCAGCTCCAATTTACCATTGAGTTTAGACACTTCTCTGAGAATAACTTTTCTTACTACTACGAGGAATCACATTTAAATATATTTTTCTTTTTTTTTTCTTATGCTTACCGTTGATCATTGACTATACACCAAAATGCTTATCTTGGTTCAGATATCAGACATTGGAGGATATAGTTTGAAAAATCCCCGCCCCATAGTGATTGGCATCAGTTGTTGAATAATAAACAACAGATTTGAGAGACGTTGCGAAAACAATATGGTCATTACAGACAATCAATATTACTCATTGAGGGGAATTGTGGTGTTAAGCCGGTGCCCTAGTTCGAGGCTGGTATACCAACTGGTATTTACGAGTACCAACTATTTATTATTAATTATATTCCGACGTGTGCAGTAAACTAAAGTTCGCGTAAGTAGAGCGCGGTCTTACAATTTTTAACAGACCAACAATCAAGGGATGACCCCTACTCGTACAGAGTATTGTGCTGGTATAATGGGAAGGAGGATAGAGGGCATAGTGACTGTGGATATTCGATTTGAATCTTTGCACGCTGAAAGTGGGAGGAAAGACTGTGCAGCCATGTTATTCCACATACAAATTGTTCGGCCAAAGAACAAATTTTCTCTGTAATACGTAATTCGATTCGCTGGCACATCGACCAAGAATGCATGCGCTCTCAAGGATAAGCATGTAGTAAAAAAGAGCGGGTTTCGGGAATCAGTTCTATAATCTTAATACAGCACACACCGTTGAAGTAACTATAAAACTAACGAAAGACACATCACACAGCGACGATACTCTAGAGAGTCAATAGAATTGGCTACACTACGAGTACTGTCACCGATAAGCTTTTTCGCCCTCTCCTGTCGAGTAACTTTAAAAGTCCAAATTACCGGAAATAGTTCTGAATTGGCTATTGATCTAAAAATATTAGCATACGTTGTATCACTAAAACAGAGCATAACCAAAATTATGTGTTTAAAATATTTCCTTAACTTGCATAAATTTTATCTAATTTTAATTGCAAAGCAAACAAACGTTAGAAATATTTCTCTGGAATTTTTTATTTTAATTTTTTTTAATAAAAGGTGAAACTTCTATGGTTTTAAATATTCTACATAAAATAAAAAATTATCTTTCATCCAGCAATGTACACCCAGTAACCCCTCTTTTAATAGCTTGTCTATTTAATGGTCTTTTACACAAATTAACATGTAGCAACTAACAAATAAAACCTAACAAAACACGAGAATTAAAAAGATAGATCACAACAAAAAACAATATTTTTATGGTTTTTCAAAAACTAACAACATGAGCACACAAAAAACTATAGACTACTATACAGGCATTGAGGGAAATGTTTGCATATTTTTAGGAGGCGGTTACAGTTTTTAACTACAAAAAAATTATTTCAATAGATGTTGTTAATGAAAGGAAGCAAATAATTCCACCTCATTTCATTTTATTTTATATAATATTTTTCCCTTTTATCATTTTGAAGGCTTTTTTATGGTTTTGAATATATTCATATTTTATTTTATTTATTGTTTGTGCTGCTGTATAGCAATTACTATAATTGAAAACGAATATTTATTTATATCCATACACGTACATATATTTATAGCATTTGAACTGAGAGCTAGAGTTGGTATTATGTATAAATCTACAAATTGAATCTATGAGGGAACAAACGAGTTGTTGGACAGAATAAAACCAATTCATAAATTCACAAATAAACCAAAAGAAGAGAGAAAATTGTTATATTTTAATAGGATTTTTATAAAGGACTTAAGAGTATTAATTTATATGGCAAATTTAATTTAGTAGAAAAAAAGCAAACATGTGGTCGGTCAATTGCAATTGATAATTAATAAAGGCAAAATTGGTCAAATAAAAATAATTTACAAAATGCTAGATACATTTTGATTTTAATTAAGCCTAAAAGGCCACAAAGTTTTTTAAACCAAAGGTGGTAGGCTAAAAAAATCATAATAATATCATTTGTAGTTGTAATAATATCATTTGTAATCAAACATATATCGCATTTAAATATCATAAAATAATTTAATCCTATTTAAACATTACGCATTATAATTATAATAGCTTTTATATGCACCTTAAAGTATGCTTTATTTTTTAATAAAATATTATTAAACTTGTGTGATGAAAAGTGTTCTTTTTCCGGTTTCAAATCTTAGTATTTAAAATCATTTCTTTATATAATTCAGCAGTCAAAGAAAAGAACTTGTAACTTTCTTCGAAAGGAGATTTTGTTGCTAAGACTCCACAGGCAAAAATATAACATTTCTTTTTTTCTTTTTACAAAACTTACTTGTGTGGTAAGGATTTATCTTTACGTGCATAGAAAATGCATAAAGAGACAAACATATAAAAGTATTTTGCCAACAAACTCATGTGTGTGCTGCTAGTATGCACAAATGTGTATCCTTAAGATCCTTAGAATTTATATGGGAAAGAAACAAATCCTCCGTATATGGCAAAGGGACTGCAGTAGTTTTATTGTGCCGTGAAATATGCTTTCATTTTTTTTCTTAAATTACAACACAAAAACCTTAAGGTTATGCTTAAAAGCAAAGAAAATAGTTTAGCACGAATATATTAGATATTTAATAATTCAATAATTTTTAAAATTTTAAAAAGGACAGATAAATTAATTTTATTAAAAAAAAAAACGCTAGAACATCTAAGAGGCTGCGAATTATGTAAAATAAATCATATACTAAAAGGTGACACAAAAATAATGAACTGGCCTCCACTTTGTTATACCCGTAAATGAAAAAGATATGTTTTAATAAAAGTTTATTTGCTTTATAACTTGTTGACACTAATTTTCTACATATGGCAGCCAATACAAATTATGACTTTACTTTTGCGCCACCTTTAAAATCATAAAGATATTTGGTACATTATGTATTTTACACCAATCACATTCTGCAAGACTTTCTGAATAAAATTGATTACTTTTTATTTAATAATACAGTTTCAAATTTTTTAAATAAATCTTTCTTATCCTCCATAAAATATAAAGAGAAGTTCAAACTTCATATCCTCAGCATCAAATGTTAGATACGAAATCCTGAAAAAACAAGCGGAACCCCAGTGAAATTTTATTTTATTTCTCATATTCATTATTCCAAAGAATAGTTTACACAAAGATTCAATCAAGTTTAACGTTTGCTTTTATTCTATTTTCCTAACATGTTGTCGCAGACGTTAAGCAAATTCCCTAGATGACAATAATTTAAGTATTAACTTGAAATAAAGGATAAATTTAAAATGCATTAGAGAATCTGTTATGCAAATGCTCAAGGATATAACTGAATAACGAAATACACAGGTAAGAAGGAAACCTTAAAGCACCAAAGAAAAGTGATGAGTAAAACAGATTGAATAACAGGAAATTGGCAGCATGCGCTAAAATTTTTCAGCAGAAATAATTTGGGGCTTTAGAATACAATATTTTTATTATATTTTAAAGTTTTTCTCAATGTGGCAACAATATTATATATATATATATATATATATATATATATATATATATATATATATATATATATATATATATATATATATATATATATATATATATATATATATATATATATATATATATATATATATATATATATATATATATATATGTTCCTTTCACTCCCGGAGGGAGCATAGGGCTTCTAACAAAGCATATCAATCTTTACGCGGGTTGTTGTTGCAGTTGTTTTCGCATTGTTATTACTTGTTTTTTTGCCTTGTATCAGTTTCCGTAATCGGTGCAACAATATTATACCATGCGTTAAAATTTGATGCTCTAAAACTGTGGCTTAAAATTTTCCTATATGTATAAAATTTAAGGTTTTGTATTTTCAGCCAAACAATTTCTTTAGCTGAACATAAGATTCTTCTCTTGGATTTCTCACGCAATATTTTCGTAAAATTTTGGAATGGTATTACCATTTGATACAATTCTCCATAACAAACTTCGGTCGCAATCTATACTATTTCAGATGATAATAATTCGATACATGAAATGAAATTAAGCTATTAAATTTTTTATGCAGCCTATGAAAGGCAACTTAATAAAATAATTTTAGAAATTTTTTATCGCATTCGATTTAATTTAATATTCATTACAGTAGGAACCCAATCTCATTCTGTAGAATATAAATTTTTTTATATTTATTTTAGTTAATGAATCAGTTATAAATTGTAGCTTTTACAACAATCAAGTGGTCCTACAACTTCCCGCTAAGTGGAAAGCCAAACCCTTCAACGAAACTACACAAAGAGAATGTGGACTGGTAGAATATAATTAGTAGAACAATATTTGCAAGAAACTGATTTTTGCACGAAATTTCAATATTTTTCTAAAAAAAGAGAAATGCAAAAAGCATTTTTTGTGGCGTTCGATATATTTTTCCTTGATAATATTAATTTAACAGGAAGTACAATTTTAGAGTTTTAAAGAAAAACGTTGTAGCATGCGAAAAAAAATTCTATTAAATTTTCTTAAAGTAATAAAATTTCAGAAATACCTTGTGGAGCACAGAAACTACTTTGTACGTTTATTCAAGCATATCGACTTTTTAAGTTAAATTATCTTAAGTGCCAAAAAAACACAAATAATTTCTTTTATATTAATTTGATGTATATGTACATATTTTCCTACACGACTAGTTACAGTGTTTTTAATTATATCCTGCCGTATTCAAATATATATTTATAAGCCCAGCTTTACACATTATTTTCCAAATCACATATTTAAAATTTTTACGAACATGTGATATTTATTTCACGATAACATTGTTTTACACTTTCGCTTTAGCTTTTATTACATTTGTATAACTTTAAGCGATCAATAGGTTTTTATTTCAGTAGAAAAAATTGCGAAAAATGTCTCTTGCGATAATTTGGCCCTAAGGGAACGTTATTAAATAATGCTTTTGCTATCGGCAGTCAAAGTATTGCATTTTATATTTCAATAGTACAACAAGAAAAAAATAGTATATATACATCGTAAAGGTGTATTTTGGTCAAATCCAGGGAGGCGCATTCTGTGCAATTATTTATGGCTGCAACATAAATAAATAAGAAAAATAGAAACCCATGGAGACATTTCACTGTAAAAGCTGAACATTATATGCCACATTTGTAGTAAAAATAAATGGATATAAATGACAAAATATAAAAATTTATGGAGTAATAAAACAAAAAGCAGAAAAAATTTTTGTAACAAAAACGTTCTTCAAAATGTATTAAAATTTCAAAAATAAACCTGTTAAAAAGGAAAAGTACTGACAAATTTAAAAACTACAGTGAGCTTTAAGGCGTTTTGATATTATAATGATTAGAAAAACTTTTTTAAAAACTTGTTGGCATGGCGTGAAGGATCTTGATGATAGTGTTAAGTTAAAATTCCAATAATCTTATAGAAGAACTAATGTACCTCATGGCGAAGTTGGATTAAAACTAAGGATTTATTGCCTAATATTAGGTGCTAGAAATTTATATTATTAAATATTTAAAGTATGCGGTTTCTTTAAGCCATCTTTCTTCTAATCCTTTGCTAAAATGGTTAAATAAATATTTTCTTCCACATAGCGACTGGCAAGTAACAAAACTTTATAAACGACTTCTTTATCAACTTTTTGCTGCTTCGCTGATAGAACATTAATCTGTTGTCTACGACTTCAAATAAACCACAAATACAAAACTGAATTACCAAAACGAAACCTTAGAAGAGATGATTTAAAAGAAACTATAACTTTTACAAAGAAGAAATATAAATAACTTTTCTTAAGACTTTAATGAACATTCTTAAATGGAAAAACAAACTTTGTTTATCCAAGTTGAAATAAAACAAAAAAATATATCATAATAAATACAATATGTACGAGTAGTAGAAGCAACCGTTTTATACTTTCATTCATTAACTAGAGTATTTATTTGTTTTAGTTTCCGTTTTCTTGCTTCTAATACGGCTGGGCACAATAACTTCGACATGTGTGTTTCTGCAAAACAAAATATTTAGTTTAAGCGAAGTTACAGTTTCAAGGATCAAATACGTGAAATCAACCACTAAATAGAAAATGAAATACGGTTTCCTTTACAGTCTTCTAACGTGGCATACAGTTTGGAAATGATACATTAATATTTCATTTAAAGTTTTAATAACATTAACGCAAGTACCATGTCTTTCTTTATTTTTTTATACTTTCAAAGTCCAAATATTTTATTAAGTTGGCTAGAAGTCTAGCCAGGAATTCGAAGGTCCTTGCAAAGCTCTTTCTATCCTTAAATTTAAATAAAGCGCAGTGTGTGAATGATTTCAGTAACATTTTTTAATTCATTTAAAAGGCCTTTCGATATCATTATGTATGAAATATAACATCTTACAAATGTCCACCGCGTCTTTGCTGGGTTGCGCACATCCGAAATGTTCAATTTCTCATGACTCTGGCTTATAAATCAGGCTGAAATATTGGCTTTTAGGGCCGCTGAGGTTTTTAACCGGGCCACGATCTCGGTGGCCAGTTCACATTACCCCCACCTGAGACAACCATGCCTTAAAATCTCATGTGTAGGTGATGTGAACTGACCATTAGACTTTTTATTATGCGGTTTTCTTAACTCGCAGGTCTATGCGAATAAGCCATAAGCTATAGCGACCTTCAAACCCAACATAACCCGTGCCATCGATCAAATTCATAATAGCAATAACAGGCCTGTCATATGAATTTAAAGATAGGAAGCGCTTAGTGAAGACTGTTGGTTTTGAAATGATCACGCAGTCTCTTAAAATTTCTTTACAATATTTCCAATTCCTTGCACAATAGGCCGATTATGACGGCCACAATCAACCCGTGATGCTCGAAAAGTGACTGTTTAACGATCCATATTCGTCAATAGCAAACTTTTCACTAAATAAACGGCTTTTTAGACAACAAATATTTAATAGCTGACAGTATATGATTAAATGAAATCATATACTGTCAGATATTATCATGTACGAGCTATATATCATGTACGACTAGATGCGATCAGCTGCGGCTAGATATAATCAGCTGCCACCAGATGCGATCATGTGTGTGATCAAATGCAAACAGATACAATCAGATGCGATCAGAGAAATATATATAAAATGAACATATGTATATGGTTTTTGTCTCTGCTAATTATATAAATTTAAATTTATCTTCACAGGCATAATAAATTTTCTTCTAAGCTTTTATATTTTCAAATATTGTCTAACGCCAAGTAAATATATTTAGTTTTTGTTGCGTCTATCAATTGTGACGTTTTTTTGTAAGCACCAGACTATTTATGGAAGACTGCTTGTTATTATCATATGCACGGGTTATAACAAATTAATTTAAAAGGATATTTTAACAATTCTTAGCAATTGGTTTGGTGAGCACAGAATTAAATAAAAAAATCATATTTTTTTTGGTAATTTGAGTACGTGACAGTCAAAAGAAACTTTTTCATTTTATTTCAAAAATATTCTGCATACAGAGCATTTTATTTAGCCCTTTAACTAACGTAATTTTCGCCTGTCTGTACCACCGCTTCACCTGTTTTTGCTCTGCATTAAGTTTATTGAACTGAACTTTTTCTTTTATAGGGGACTAGATTTTTGCACGTTGTGCTCTCTCCACGTGACTCAATTATATTTGAATCTATGAAAAACAAAAATAGAAAAAAATTTAAGACAAATTGAAATTTTATGAGTGAATAAGCCATTATAATATTTTGAGTACAGTGACTTCAAAAAGTAGTCCTACGATTCAAAAGACACTAAGCAGGCTCGTAAAAAATGCAAAGAGTATGAAAATGAGAGGAGATTTCTAGATGTATGTTTTCTATTTAAAAATTGCTAAAATTGGCTAAATTTGTGGTTTGTGGCTCACTATTTTTTTGCTTAAATATTTGTCTAAAGATCCCCTTGAAACTCTGAAAGATCTCTATTAAATGAATACTACATCTTATCATTATAAATTTCGCCTTTTCACACCCAGTCTCATTGAAGAAAAAACGTCTAAGTTTTATCTGAAGCACTTATAACAGTCAAATAGTATATTATAGTTTTTCTATTTTTAAAACATGTTCACGTTTGCTCCGACATTTAGTTGCAATCAACAATGTGGCAGAAATTGATGCGTGTGTTGCAAAGTACCTAAAAATAGAACCAACATAAAAGAGGGACAGGCAATTACGAGGAATGGATGAATGGACGGACATATCCAAGATGTTTTATACGAGTACTTTGTGATGCATGAATAAAACAAGCAAAAAGTAAGCAAATATTTTTGCATGATTTTAAGTTGTTGTATATTGTTAGTGCAGCCAGTTGGCGCAAGTAAAAACAGAACGTGCCAGTGACATTTCACAGATTGCAATATATTGTCAAAAAATAAAACTGAAGTTTTCGCTTATTAATATATATATACTTATGTTTGATTAAATATTCTTATACACTCTTAAACTAAAGAGTTGATAAACAAATAACAGTAGCAATTTTTCAATAGTAGGCAAATGTTTAGAAAATTTATCAATGATAATCTGAAAATGATTTACACTGAGAAAAGCTTTACGTTTAGTTGAGAACACAAGATTTAGTTGTTTTACGAATAAAATATTTCTTTTTTACTTATTACGCATGTTGTTAGGGAAACAGCATTTGATATATTAACGATTTCCCAATAAATTTGTTAGGAAATTCAAAACACGTAAAACTAAATAATAGTATCAAAAAGTAAATCTGAAACTTGTCAAAAAATGAAAAACAAAATCTTAACTCTTTCCAATAAAATATTGTGTGTACTTTATAAAGTGAAGGGTCTTTCCTATTCGCAGATTTAAACTAAGCAAGGTGTGTAAGATATCATAAAAAAAACATTAGATATTCATTTGAAAATCCTATCGATGCCATTACGTATGGCACATAACATTGTTCAAATGTCCGCTGCGGCTTCGTTGCATGATGCGCATATGAAATGTCCAACTTTCCAT
The DNA here is from genome assembly GCA_963681545.1 of Germaria angustata. Lineage (NCBI taxonomy): Eukaryota > Metazoa > Arthropoda > Insecta > Diptera > Tachinidae > Germaria > Germaria angustata. Next base: position 93,808,718 of record OY812999.1, on the reverse strand, counting down.
GATTCTGGCGCATAAGTCAGGCTTAATTTACCCGATGGCATGGGTACTGTTGGCTTTGAAGGCCTCAGCGGCTTGTGGCTTCTTCGCACAGACCTGCGACTTAAGAAAACTCCACAAGAAAATGTATAACAGGATCAAATCGCACGATCTTGGTGGCTAGTTTACATATCATCGGCGTGAGATGACCATACCCTCAAATCGTTCGTGCAGAATGTCCAATGTGGCATGAACTGTGTGGCATGTAGTGCCGTCCTATTGAAGCCTCATATCGTTGCTGTCCATTTCATTCAGATAAGACCAAAAGTAGTTGGTAATCACACCGTTAACGATAATGGTATGGCCAATGTTATTGTCAAATAATATGAACCGATGACACCGCCAGCACAAAATCCTCACTAAACAGTGAATTTTACAGGGTAGTCGGTTAGGAAAATTGCACAATATTATAGGCATTTTGATAGGCCCTCTAAAGGGGTAAAACAATTAATGATCTCATGTGTGTAACTTTGTTTTATTTAAATTTAAAGATAGGGAGCTCTTAATGAAAGCTCTTTTGAGTCTGCAAGTTCGAATACGGCTGTTTTAAGGAAATTTTTTGGAGATATAAACTCATCTTTTAAATTTTTCAGAATACGATGAAGTTTTTTATGATGATTTTTGGTAGTCCCGTAGTCGAAATTTCTCCGTAATTACGCAAAGAAGCTGTTCTAATATTGTTTCATTGTTTCATGTTAAGCTCGACAATCGCTACTTTGGAAATCAATAACAAATGTATACGTGGTGCATTATGTTTGCTTCGAACACTTACAAATCTCAAGATGCTTAACCGATTTTAATAAAACATATACTCGTATTCTAGTCTAAGCTAAAAGTAATAAAAACTGATGGACGAACAGTGTATCCCCTGGTTCTGATCCGTTTTTTCCTTGCCTGTTTATATATTTATATAATGATTTTGTATTAGAGATTTCTAAAAAAAATTCATATGCACTAAACATTTCTATAGAAAATTTCATTTTCTTTCTATGGCATACGATATAATTTCCACACAAAGATTTCTTTAAAAATTAAGAAAAATTACAAAAATATTCAATAGAATTATTCAGCAGCATCGGAGTTTTTCTTTAGAACACCTTCTTGAATAGACGTAGTAGACAATACGCATCTATAGAAAATCTTTCGTACTATAATTTTTTTTAATAAAAATGGTATAGCATGCTACTAAATAAAAAAAAAAAAACAGTTCAAGCGTTTAATATTGATATGAAAAAACTATTTCTTTTCTATAAAGAATTTTTTTCCCGCAAAATTTTTAACAAAAAACTGCTTTCATGCGACAAGATTTTCTACAGAAAGTTTTTCATAAAAAAAAAATAGAGCATGCGATAATATTCAGTTAATTGATGTTCGCTCGACATATGTATATGCTTCATATTCTACCCTTTAAGTTGTGATGGTTTATTGTGATGCCATAAATAAAATACAGTCAAAACGTGTCATAAACTACAGCTGCCAAAACAATGGCACCAACATCAACCGCAATAACAATAAAACAAAATAATAAAAAACACATAATATTTTTTTGCACAATAATAATTGCACACTTGGCTGAATAAAATAGTTTTAAGAAAATGAGTGTTTGAAAAGCTCATGAAAAAGAGATGGAGCGAGTGACAGAGGTTTGTTTAGAAGTCAGAGATATTGAAAATTTGTAATAAATACAAGAATATGAGAGCGGAATCAGATGTTCTTTTTTTTAGATTTGCTTTGAAGAACAACATGTGTTATAAGTTTTTCAAGGGAAGCAATAGGCGTGTTCACATTTAAATGGTAAATGAATTTTGCTATTATGTATATATGTAAAAGCCTATTTTGATTTGATATTTCTCATACATAAAGCAAAAATCATATTTCAAATGTTTACGTTCTAAAAACATGCAATACCATGTTTCACGAAATAATTCAATTTATATTGAATAACTTGCTTTAAAAAATTTTTGTTTCATGCTAGAAAAATTAACTTAAAAGTACCTCTTAAAAATGTATTTTCTAGTATTGAAAAACAAATTAATTTGAGAGCTTGCATTAGAAGATTGTTGTTCTGTCCTAAAAAAAAATTAACGAAAAATATTACTAATTTCTAATAAAAAATTTGAGTTTTTCAATATAATATAAAATTTGAGATTGTTCAAATAAATATTATATAGATATTAAATTTAAGAAATATTATTCAAATTCCGAAACGAATCCAATGTAGGACAAGTTTTGGAAAAAAGCTTTTGATTTTTAACGTCAATATTATTTATTCAAAATATAAAAAAATGCACAATGTGATTTTTTTTAAATATATGCATTTTTTATGAGTAACTTTTTCGTATTTTAAAATTTTTTTTTTTTTCTATAAAAAAATACTTACTCGTATATGCAGTATAATAAATTTATTTGCACGCTGCAAACGTTTTTGATTATAAAATTCGATAGCACTTCACATACTAGAAAAAATTTCAATCGAAAATTCATTCCCATGCCATAAAAATTTGCTACGAAAAATTTATTCGCTTAACACAAAAAATTTTCGATGAAATATTTTTAACATATTAGAATTTTTTTGGTGCACCATGAAAATTATCTGTGGAAAATTTTGTTCGCAAATTATTGACCTGCAACGAAAATTCTCTTAAATTTTTTTTCGCATGCTACAGAAGTTTTCTAAAAAAATTCATGGTAAGAAATTTTCTAAAGAAAATTCATCAAATTGTTAAACAAATTTATGCGTATGACAGAATTATAGTCTCTAGCATTTTACAGAAACGTCTAAAAAGAATTTGGCTTTTTAGTTACGTACTATGGAATATTTATGAATATGTATTAAAAAAAATTCAAAAAAAAATTTCCCATGATACAAATATTTCACAGTTTATTCTAATGGCAAATTTTTTTAATAGTCTAGCATATTTTAGAAACGTCTAAAATGAAATTGGCTTTTTAGTTACGTAGTACTATGAAATATTTATGAATGCCTCCCGCTCTGAATAAATCTTTTTTATTTTATTTCTGGCTATATTTTCGTCCGTTTTTTTTTTTGCTATTTATTTGAAACATTTGACATATGACACTTGTCTGTGTGTTTATCTGAATATTAAAAGTAAAATGTAAGAGAAGAGTATTTAATTTTTGTTCATGACTAGACAGACATAAGTATGTATGTGTATGTATGACATTGACAGTTGAAACAAGTGTGTATGTATGTGTTGGCATGAAAAAGGATTTTTTTATTCTGCTTTTTCTTTTTCTCTTCTAAGAGGATTCTAAAGTCTGCTCAATAAAATCTCAATTTCATTTTTAAGTCTATTTATAAGTTTATACATGGATGAATGTGGGATTTTATGATGTGAGATTTTATTGTTATTTTTCTATAATATTTTGTTGTATTATTTATTTAGCAAGAGAGAAGCCCTCACATTTAATAGTTCATATTTTGGACACATTCGTTTTTTTTTAGAAAGCCATTTGTTATAAATTATGGTTATTAGTTTGGTTTGCCGGCTGAACAAAATTTTCAGAAAAAATAATACTTTTGCGACTATTAATAATATTTCTTACAAAGAATTTTATGATTATAAAAAAAGTGATTAATGGACTCGAGTCAGTATATTTAAAAAGTAGCAGTTTTTAATTAAATTGAAAACGAAAAATATGTACATATATTTCAATGAAATCAAAATGTCGGGCTTAAACTTAGTTTTCAAATTTCTCTCAGGGAAGAATATTTAAATTGATGTAATTAACAAAACAAATAAAAGAATAATTAAATGTGGTCCTCTGTAACGCAATTCTGAGACTTCATCAGATTGTTTAACTACAACGAAGTTTGTTTACTTTCTCGCCCAAGGATTTTTTCAGCCTTCTTATTTTCATTTTTATTCATTATCTATTTTTATTTTTGCTTTTAACTCGCGCCCACAATTAATGAAATTTTTGTGGTCTTATTACAACCGATCCACACAATATTCATAATGACAAGTTATGTTCTTATATACTAAAATTTACTATAAGGATGGAATAAGTTACAAAGTACTTTATGTTGTCGTGAGCACGGCGTGATCTATACCTTCATATGGGAAACTGCGAGTTCTCTACTTTTTTTATTTTTTAACCTCGAATTGAGTCGAACAAGAAAATTTCAACTTTGATGCACAATATGAATAGTTGTAAACACAAAAGAATTGAACGTGACCGGCCGGGATAATCTTAATAACTCGAGAGTTGTTATTCATAACGGACCCATAAATGGTGCTTGAATTTTTATATGTGCAAAGATAAATTCGAATTTAGCTAGTAGAGACACAAACCACTTTTTACTAGTCAATTTTGCAGTTATCAGAGCGTTGTTAAATAGTTAACGGTAATGACGAATTGGACTACAAAAACAAAATCTTTAAATAGAGAACATAAAAAACGTATCGAAGAAATGTATTTTGATAAGTCATATTTTAGAAAAATTTTCTTGGAAGGACTGGTGACAATTGTGGACAAATATTAAATACCACACGTACTAAACCATATAGAAAGGGTAGTCTAAAAGGTACCAAATACATAGTCAGATATCTGTACTCATTTCGGGAATCGAGAAAAGTCACAATCTAGTAAGAATTTTTTTTTGTTTGTTTGTGTCTCTACTAGTTAAATTCAAATTTATCTTCAAACTCATTAAGACTTTAGTAGTATGTCACGCAGTACTACTAGAATAGTTTAACTTAAAAAAATAAGATTTAAAATCCCAAGAAAATTCTACTTACAGTGCTTTGAATTAAAAAGGACATCAAAAAGTTTAATATGCAAGCTTACCTGAAAAATAAATAAATAAAAATCTTATTACTATTGATTAACTTATTTTCGATTAACTTGTTGACTTATTTAAAATTAAGATCTAGGTTTTTTTTATTAATATATAAATTATTTTCGATATTTCTACACCGTGTGGCTGTCTTCTTCAGAAATTCTAACTATTTAATAAAATTTTGAAACAAATATTGAAAAGGAAATATCAATATTTTAAAACTTTTTGTTTTAGAAAATATTTCTAATTTTTCTGTCCAATATTTGTTTTTAAATTTTTTTTTGTTTTTTTTTTTTGTTTTAAATTTGATTTAATGAAAAAGGCACCATCAGGAGGTAGAAATATGCAATATATTAAAAATAAATATTCCATTTTTACAAAAAAGACCTCGAAGTTAATATTAAATGATTCAGTAAGCGTTTAAAGTTGTATTAGGTGGGGTGTACAATATTTGGGGTAAAGCTAAAATCCCTAAAATTTGAAATAAAAAAATGTTAATTAAAAACATTTTTATTTTAACGTTCCTGCCAGATTTTTTTACAAAATTTTTTATGCGATATTCTTTACAAGTAAATTCTTTGGTGCATGTATTTTTAATTCCTGAACTTTCAATATAATTTGAAATAACAATAAGTAATCAAATATAGCTTCTGCAGTGCATTATAGTATTTTTTTAAAACCAATCGCTTACGTAGAGATCATTATCTTAAAGCATTAGATACGTTTAATGTAAACTTAATTAGGATTACACTAAATAATATTTCAAACACAAACGGCATCAATTTATTCTTAAATATTTTTCTTTAATTAATTGTTACTATTTTCTTGACCGCTATGAAGAACATATATATTTATCTTTAACATAATAAATCTTAAAACCATAAATCATTTAATAGAATTACGAACAACACAGTGAAATCTCTTGAAAAAGAGCAACTGAAAATTATAAATAGTTTTAGTAAAATCACCTCTTACTTACTCATTAATAATAGATTCTACTGTTTTTTTTTAAGCGATTTTCTTGACACAATACGAAATAACACAAAGCTTTTGAGGGTTATTATGCTGGTTGGTAATTTTTTATGTTAAACATTGACAGGTTACAGACAGCTGGACATTTAGACAGAAAGATATATTGATATTTAAGCAATAAACGCTGTGAGTGACAAATATCAGACATTCCAAAGGTTTGGAAGTTGCATGACAGAAATTGCATTTCTCACACGTGACTTTTATCAAAAACAGACTTTGTCAAGTGTGAATTAAAGAAAAACCACACAAAATTTTTTGTCGCTAGAAATTAAAAAAAACATGAACGTTGAAAATTATTGCCAGCTCTGTATATTCAATATTTCTTAAATGGGAAAATTTAAATGAAAACTAAATTAATTATACAAGCAATTACTGTTGATATATTTCAATTTCATTCGACCATTTTTATTTATAAAAATATATTTATTCTAGCAGCAGATCGTACTGATTTAAAGAAATATTTTAAATTTTGTTTTGGTTGACATCGTCAGTCCAAGTACTGGCGAAACATTGAAAAAATAAGATTAAAAATATTCCTCTAAATTAAAAAATACTTGCTACTGGAATAAATATATTTTCACCAGCAATTATTTAAATAAAGTGTTTATTCTTGCAACAGATCTATTTAATTTAAATAACTATATATATTGCCTTAACCACAAAAAACTTACAGGTGAAGTGATTTTGTTAACTGCCTTTGCACTAATTCATAAGGCTACAGTAAAATTGATTTGGCTCTACGTCTGTAAAGCTCTTTCGAACGATTATAAAGTTTTATGATTTAATTTTAGTGGTCGTAAATTATCGATTGCGATAAAAAAGTCAGCTTAAGTTTTCATCGTCGTAAGTCCAGAATATCTTTATTTATATTTTATTTAGTTTGTTCGATGGCGAGCGGGAATGTCAGAAAAAAATGTTTAGTTATAAATAATATTTTACTAACGATGACAGTCGATGTTGTGGCAAAGTATTGGAAATAAATAAATAAAATTAATAAATCTTTAAATCAATTATTTTTTGCTGGTGATGCAATTTCACGGAGTTAAACAAAAAAAAAAACGAATTGCTAAGAATATAAAGAAACCTCAATAAAAACGAAAGCCTTCATCAAAATTTTAAAAATTAACTTTAAACCTTATAATTTATTAGCAAACATAAATCGAAATTCTGATATATTTTAAAACGTATTCTTAAAAAAAATTTATCAAAAACTTTAGTTTAAAGAACACAACTGTTATTGAAGATTTTTGTCTTTTGGTGAAAATCACATTTCGCAATTGGTGTGCTGAAAATCGCAATAGCAAGACGTTTGGCGATTTCAACTCGCAAGTGTATATTGAAGTGGACAGATGTATTCCGGCGATTTGTTATAAACAGCTGTTTTACTTGATTTTCGAAAACTTTTGCCACTTTTGCAGTATTCAAACGAGCTCTAGGTTGTTTCTAATTTAAAGTTTCCATAGATATAGGAAACTAACTAAATGAGAAAATTTAATGTTGTACAAACTTTAAAAGGCTGAACAATACACTTTAAATTTAAAAATGTATATGGAAATACCGCGCAAAAACAAAGACTAGCTTTTTTAATACGAAATTTGAAATTATTTTCCGCCATCCCACGTAAAATTAGGTTTGTAAACAGACCGCTTTAGACAATTTACCATCTTTGGAGTTCTTTTTCTTTGTATTTTTCTTCCGACAGAGTTTGCTTTAATTTTGAAAGACTCGGAGAAAGTAAGAAAAAGAACACGTAAGATGACACAGCCGAAACCGTCCTGCTTAAAGACAAATGACGGATAATCATTCCGATGTTCAAATAATTCTTACAAGTAAAAATTTTACTAGTGGCAATTTTATAAAACTTTTTAGTTTCTTAATTTTTTACGCTCTTTCTTCACTTTCTCGTTACAAATTTTGGGAATATGTGAACATTTTCCAGTAATAACTTGTAAAAATTATTAAAAACTTTTAGTAAATTAACAGACCAACTTCATTTCTTAATTTTTACAAAGACATAAACCAAAAGTACCCAAGACGCGAACCAAAAGTCTACATATTTATTGCCACATTTTTAGAAAAATTTATTATATTTTACATTTATGTTGTAATATGTAAATTTTATTGAATATGACTTCATAGCTAGTTCACTTTAACCAAAATGATCTTTAACTATCGGGGACATTAAAGGCAAAACTTCTCAATATACATGCTCCTCCTTTTTTAAGTCGGTTGAAATATATATGATTCAAAATTTTGTTACCTTTTCCAGCGTATATATTTTCTAAAACATATATTTTTTCAAATATTTGTGTACTTTCATGCTATTGAGAGTATAAATTCCTAAAGATCATCCTCATGGACAACGAATTGAGTAGAAAAATTAAAGACGGTTTTTTTGAGTTACTTTGTTGACCCTCGTTATTTGACAACTATAAATAAAAAACCATTTAACACCAATTCATTGTCTAGGAAATAAAATTAAAATCACTGCCATGTTCTCTTACTTAAATGCGAACACATCCGTAATGCCCTTGTACGTAATCAACCACTAACTGGCTACTTTTAAACATGACACAAAAAATATTGCAGGCAGCAAGGATTTAAAAAATTAAAAGGGAATATGAAAATCTTACACAGAGGAATTCAAATGTCATACACACAGAGATAAAATTTCAAAATTATTATTTGAAAAAAAGAGACCCCCGTTTGACCAAAATGGAGACATTATTTTTTATTATTGTATTGGCCATGTATAGTCCCTTTAAACTGTTTCATTTTATTTTCAAGGATAAAGCCCATGACCGGGAGAAGAAGTAGATAATGAAAAAGGCACCCTGGTGGCAGCAACTAAAATAAAAGAAAATCTCTATAAAAACAATGTTCCCTTAATACGCAGCTTAGTGTTGAAAATTTTTAAGGGAACCATAAAATAGTCCTGTTTTCAAACATGATGATTTTTTTTTGTATTTTGCCATATTTATTTATACAGCTTGTACTAGTACCTTCTTCAAAAAAATTCGTTTTCAAATTTTTTGCTTTATTTATGGTTTATTATAAAATAACCATCTGTGAATTCACTACAACTTGTTTTCTTCCTTCTGCATTTTGGCAGAACAATTTTACAGACTCGGTGCCAAGATTGTTTGAGCAAAAAGTACAATATTTTACACTCATATTTCACTTAAATTTTTTTTCTTAATTTTTATCATTCTCTGTATTTTTCTTTACATTAAATCTTTTCTTTTTTTTATAAATTTTCATGACCAGACATTGTTGATTTTTAATTTTATGATATCATAATCAAATACTACTCATACTACCTTTTAACTGAAAAGAGGTTTATGAGAAGCAAATATTTCCGATAGTTAAAAGTACTAAAGTACAACAGTATAATATTTATGTAAGTATTTATTTTTCAAGATTTCAATTTACATTTGGAACGATTTTCCGTCATTACACGGATAGAGTGAGATAGTGAATTTTGATTCTTGCTAATAAGGAGTCGAGTGTGTCATAATTGTACAGAATATTGTAATATATATAAGACTTTTAAGACTGGCCTTCGTATACTAGTAGGTAGTGTACTAGACTCGTAGTGCGAAGGTCGCAGGTTCGAATCCTGCCGCAGAACTCTGGCAGTTTGTGTTTGATATTTAAAGGGAGCGCACAACAAGCCTTCACTGGCTTAAGTGTATGTCGTATGACATGGGCTATCACAACCCTCCAATCAACCTAACCTAACCTAACCTATAAGATTTTTACTTGTTGTGTTGTATTCTGCTGAAATAAATAATGGCATTTGCTTCTTTGGCAAAAATTTTTACATACATTTTGCTCTTCCTGCATTTTTGTGTTCTTTTCTAGAAAAAAATGCAGTTTTGCAAAAATATGTTCTTTTCTAAATATGTTGTACAAAAATCATTTAAATGTTATGCTATGTTATGTTATATTATGTTTTATTATGTTTTATTATGTTATATTATGTTATGTTTTATTATGTTATGCTATATTATGTTATTTTATATGTGTTATATTGTGTTATATGTGTTATATTATGTCATGTTATGCACATCATTAAACTTTATTTCAGGATTTATTATAGTCCTTTTTTTTAATTTTGTTAACTAATTTTTTCAAGCAAAAAGAGGAACTTGTTTTCTTTATTTTCATTTACATTCTGATTTTTGTGTAAACAATGTATAAGAAAATAAAAAAAAGTTTAACAAATGGATATTATATATTTCATAATTAAAGAATTATTCAAGCATACTTGGTGAAGATGAAAAGTTTAGGTTATTTTAATAATCATTTTTGTTCTAGTTGTAAGTTTGAAAAAGGCAATACTTTCAGAGGGTATAAGTAACGTGTGAAAACGGGAAACATGAGCCCTTAAGGCAAAATTTTTTTAGTAAAGAAATAAATAAATAATATACAAGTAAGTAAATAATACGTTATATTTGCTGGAAGGGCTTAGTCAAACCATGCAACAAAGGCCAGTTTAGATTTGTTTCTAAAAAGATTGATACCAGGAACAGAACGATGGCCATTACACTACAGTAAAGTTGCATAGTTTTTCCAATTATATAGCAACTTTCGTTCCATTATGCGTATGTCGCCCTCATTTATTTCCTTTAGTATAATTACAACAGACGTTTCGTAGGAAACTGTATCTAAATTCTAAATTGGAAAAATCCATAAAATTATACGCAAATCACCACCCACATACACTCTACAAACGTTAAGGCAGCAATAAGTGTGTTAAGGCGGCAATAAATTCCTATTCTCCCTTTTACTAGTAGAAGGTGTGTATTTCCTCTACTATTTATTGCTTTTTGCCACTGACATTGTAAAAACAAATTTATTGTTTAAACCCTTTACTAATGACAATTATTGTTGCTACATGTTTAGAATTATTTATAAATTTTGTTATTTTTCTTACAAAAAATAGCTTCAACACAGCAAACAAGTGATTTCAGGCACAAATTTTCTAACGATACATTTCGACACATTTTTTCGAAACATTTGAGAGGAATATACAGAGATATTGAATGGATTGTTCAGCAAACCATATAAACGTAAAACAACAAATTGTTAATTTGATTAGCAGATGTTTAGATCAGAGACGATAATCATCATCGATGTAGTCAACGTCATGTTTTATTCAGAAAATAAACCTGCATTTATCTACTCGTATTGCCGTACGTGAGTTTATATGTGAGGAGTCTATTAAATTTTCCAGAAAGGGGAAACTTAGAAAATTTCAAACATTCTTATTATTTATCAGAGCTTAACAAATGTTGTGTTGATGACAAACTTTTTCTCAATTATTCAAATATTTTTCTATCTACAGGGTGTTTTTTTAGAGGTATAGAACTTCGAATTGAAATAAAACACAAGAAAATCTTTTTAATGTCCATCAATTTGGCTTTATTGGAAGGATAATTTTATGCCATTAACGTTTAAATATGATTTCGGGCATGTGGCCGCCGCGGCTGGCTCGAATAAAGCCAATTCTACAGGTCCAATTTTCAACCACTTTTTCGAGCATATGGGGCCGTATGTTGGCAATAACGCCACGAATGTTGGCTTCCAAGTCCCCTAACGTTTCTGGTTTGTTGGCGTAGACGAGCGACTTCACATATCCCCAAAGAAAATAATCCAATGGTGTCAAATCACACGATCTTGGTGGCCAATTGACAGGTCCATTCCGCGAAATTATGCGCTCATCGAATGTTTCCTTCAATAAATCGATTGTGACGTGCGCTGTGTGGCATGTAGCGCCGTCTTGTTGGAACCACAACTCATCCACATTCATGCCATCCAATTCGGGAACAAAATAGTCGGTTATCATGGCTCTATACCGGTCTCCATTAACGGTAACTGACTCTCCAGCATTATTTCGGAAGCGGCAATTGTTTCTTCGGTGCGCACTGTTCGACGTCTCTGCGGATGCGTATTATCACATAGAGTAAACGTAGTGCGAAAACGATCCATGGTTAACCGAATTATTTGCTCTGATGGACGATTATGTCGACCATAAAATGAACGGAGCTTGCGGTAAACTTCGCGAACTGAACCATTATTTTCGAAATAAATTTGCACGATTTGCAAGCGTTGTTCTTTTGTCAACCTGTTCATGATGAAATGGCAAACCAAACTAAATATTAATCACTTGACAGCTGACAAAATGGCCGCCAGTTAAAAAAGTGATGCCAACTTAAAGTTCTATACCTCAATAAAAAACACCCAATATATAGAACAATTTGTTTAGAACAACATTATCTGTGTCAGCGTCTTGTTCACTAATAATTAACGTATTTAAAAGTATGTTGTTAAGCAACCAAACTAATCTGGTCACGCTTTAGTGAATAATGTACTTGAAAAATTATCTAATGAATTTTAAGAGAATATTTTAGAACTGCTTTTTTTGTATATATTCGTATGTATAAAAAGAGGAAACATGTAGAATCATAACAAAATACAGTCAACACCCGAAAAGCACACATCCGTCCTATTGGCTGTCAGTTATTCCGTTCGTTTTGTCAGAACAGCATGGATGAATATGATGTTCTACAACACGTACAAATGTTAAAGTTATTTGATCAAAATGGGTGTTCTGTTCGAGCCTCATTTTGCGCCATTCGACCTTTTGACAATCGCCGCAATCGTCCTCCATTTCTTTATGCATGGTTACGTTTTGGGTCGATGCCAATGCCTAAAAGATTCAAGAGCGTTCAATCTATTCCAAATTTCGGATGGTGGCATCATCAGTCCATATTTCTTTGAGAATGACGTTAGTTAGATCATCGCCGTCAAAGGCGACCGCTTTAGACAATTGATTACCAAACTATTTCGGATAATATAACAGAACGGCCTTGCAGTTCAATCGACATTGCACATTCAGCACGAACGATTTGAGGGCATGGTCATGTCACGTAGAGTTGATGTGAACTTGCCTGGCCACCAAGATCGTACGATTTGACTACGCTGGACTATTTCTTGTGGGGTTTTCTCAGGCCGCATTTGCATGCAAATAAGCCATAAGCTACAACGACTCTCAAAGCGAAAACAGTACATGTCATAGATCAAATTAAGTCTGACTTACGCGCCAAAATCGTGGAAAATTTTACATTTTTACCATCCAGCGTAGACGCGGGGAACAGTTGCACGGCGCTATAATACATACATAACGACATCAATAGACCTCATTACGAAATTCTACAAAAAAATTTTTTTAATAAGCTCATTCTATTGTTGGAACTTCGTAGAAGAACGAATATACGTGAAGAAATTATTTTATGGATTGCGTTGAAAAAGCATAAAGCTGTTTGAAATTCAAAAGCTTTAAAAATTTATATTTCAATATTTATACTTAGTCACGAGACATTAAATTTTTTTCCTTCCACCTTTAAAATACTTACCATAGTCTTCACACAAACACATATAGTCCTGTTTTATCTTGGCTCTAAAATGGAAAATATTTAAATATTCTAATTTAAATATTATAAATATTTTTTTTCTAACGTTATTTATGCAAACCAACTTTTCCACGACATTCTGTGCAAGTCAGGATGGCCGAGCGGTCTAAGGCGCCAGACTCAAGTGTAACAACTTACTCTGTTCCAACAGAGTTGTGTTCGAGCGTTCTGGTCCTCTCTGAGGGCGTGGGTTCGAATCCCACTTCTGACAAATTTTCTTTTGTAAAATAATTAAAAAATTTTTAGGTTTTGGTGACTTTCACTTTGAAGGAAAATCTTTTTATTATTGCATAAGCTAAATTGAAGAATAAAATGCCTGAGGCTGCAACAATACAACATTAAAAAATCTTTTGATTTTTAATTTAATTTTCTCTTTTTTATTATTATTGGTTTTTTTATATTTATATTGTTTATTTTAAGAGTCCAGTTGAAACATATTATAGTTATTATATATCATGGTAAGAATATTTCGTTTTTAAAAAGGTCAGTTATTCGTCAGGATGGCCGAGCGGTCTAAGGCGCCAGACTCAAGTGTAATAACTTGCTCTGTTACTGCGGAGTTGCGTTGAGCGTTCTGGTCCTCTCTGAGGGCGTGGGTTCGAATCCCACTTCTGACAATAAAGTTTTTAGACAACTATTTTTTTTACTTTTGGAACGAAATTTATTATTATTCAAGACACATGATTAGTACATGACTGCGAGTACTACCCATGATAAGATTTTTTCTAAATAATTAAACTTTATTTAGTGTCTTGCCTCAGGAAAGATTTGGGTTCTTTAAATTTTCTTTTCTCTATATATCATGCTGCCCAAGTAGTTTTTTGTTTCTTTAAAAACACTAATTCTTGCCGGCTGACATGTCATTAAAATGTCCATCATGCTCCAGGTACAACTTTATTTAAAGCGACAAGTGCATGTTATTTCTTTGCAGGATCTCTAAGCATATGTACATATGTTGTCTTGTCTGTGCGAACTTTCATCAACAAAATCTTCTTAAGTACTAAAGACATGTAAAAACATAAAATTGGAAACATGTTACAACATGTTTAAACATGTTGAGACCTGCTACAAAAACCCATTTTTCTTGCATATATGTACAAGGGTGTTGCAATGATATTTTTAGCCCAAGTTTTTTAAAGTTTTACTTCCTCTTACTGCTCCGGGGAAGACCATTAAAAGGGGGATGGATGTTCTTAAGTGTTTTTAATGTTTTTCCGGTCGCTAAAACAATGGCAAGCTCTTTTTAATGTTCTTTTTATTTTTTTTAAGAAAATAGAAAATAATTGAATGCATGCAAGTTTTGCTTTAAAATTGTCCTTTAAATTCTTAGATTTCCCTTAACGACGAAACTTTTGCCGTATAAGAACACAAACGTATGAGTATGAGTTTAATGGTTTCTTTAATCGAATAACCTTTTTTTACTTTATTGTTTTGCTTAAAATTTATTTAAGTTCTACCAAAGTAATTTGTAAATTATTGCAGCTCGTTTATTGCTTTTCATTAGTTTCCAGGGTTTGATTCGTCTGGTTGATTTGCTTCCTTTTGCTTCCTTCTTCCTACAAATTTAATTGAATTTCATCAAGTAGTTTATTGTTGCTGTTAAACAATAGATTGAGTTTTTTTCTACTCGAGTTTTACCTTTAATTGTCTTGTAAATTGTTACCCAAAGATCAAGTTAATTTGTAAAATGATTTTATAAGTGTGGTAAGTGAAACTGAAACCTCTCGTGCAACTAGAACTTTGGCTGAGCAAACTGTGAGAAATTTTAATTAAAAATTTTCAAGTATTTAACAATTGATGTAGGCACAAAAAAACTTTTTGTAAAATAGAATGGCAAATTGTAATCAATATGAAATGGTTATAAGTAAAACTTTTTTCGCAAACATTAGACTACTTTTAAAGGCAGTAAATAAATTTGTACAATTGATTTAGCTTTTGCTAATAAATTAATTTTCCACAAAAATTAAAGTTTTACTTAAAAGAATAATACTGCCTCCCTCTCTTTTCAAGAGGAATCTTTCTCAAACTTAGTTGTAGTTCATCATAGAATTCTTTAGCGGATATTATTTTGATACAGGAAGGTCTTTTGAAGGATTATTTATTAAAAAAGTACTTTTTTGCAGGGATCAAATGCTGCTTAAATAGTACCAGGTTGCAAAAAGAAGTTATTAAAGTATATGCAAAAAGTATACAAAAAGTAATTTTCTGTCAAAAGTACTTTTTTGCAAAAGTAAATGCGATTTATACGAGATTCTTTGCAAAGAGAGAGAATTAGAAGAGCATTAAAAGACCTATTTTTTAATATTTTTCAAAGTATGTGTTTTACAAAAATTATATTTTTAAGGAAAATACACTTTATTACTTAAGGTACTTTTTAAAGAAGGGACCTGTTTTACAAAATATTTTGTATAAAAATAGTAATATCCTTTTTACAAAAAGAATTTTTTACTTTTTTACAAAATTAATCATTAAAAAATATTTATTTACGAAAAGTAACATATTAACAAAAAATTTATTTTTTTCAAAAAGTATCTTCTTTGCGAAAAGTTATTTACAAAAATGTTTTTTTTTAGCAAAAAGTACCTTTTGTAACAATGTTTTATAACCCTTTACAAAGAAGTGTCATTTTACAAGAACTGTGTACTTTACAAAGTACCTTTTTGATAAAAGAAGCTTTATGTAAAAAGAATCTGTTTGACAGAATCGGAGGCTTTTTTAATAAAAGAAGAAGAGAAAGTATCAGGCTATTAAAAAAGTACCACCTTTTGCAGACGAACCTTTTCAGAAAAAGTACTTTATTTAAAAATATAATAAAAAAGTTGCTTGTCCACAAAAACTACGTTTTTCAGAAATATTTTGCCGACATTGTTATTACTTTTTTAAGTACAAAATTAAAAAAAAAAAACTTTTTTACTAAAATAATTATTTTCAAAATAAAGTACTTTAACACACAAAAATTAACTTTTTAAAAAGTTTGTGGTTGCACGAAATAAAATTTTTTTTACAAAAGTTGCATTAATCCACAAAAAGTGTCTTTTGTCAACTAAAAGTACTACTGTCTACTTTAATGCAAAAAGTGCCCTTTTCCAGAGAGACATTTTTCAAACAAATCACTTCTTTATTATTTCAATACAAATACGTTTTACAACACACAATATCTTTTTTTATACGCGAGGTACTTTTTTCCACTAGAAGTACTTTTTGTAAACAAAAAAAAAATGGCAAGAAAAAACATTTAACTGTTAAATAAACGCAATTTTTTTGAACGCTACATCTTGCTTGAATTCTGGAATAAAGTTTCATTTAATAAAAAATAATTCTTTAGCTACAGCCTCTCAAAATTTTATTAAAAGACAGCTTCATGACTTCTTTACCATTCTGCCTGTTAACCTACATCATGTTTCAACACTAGGATAATGATTACTATCATTCTTATATTTTTATTATTAATTTTTATGGCATGTTATCCTTTTAAGTGCTTAAGGGGCTTTCGACTGATGTCGTACTTGTGTATGAACATTTTGTCATTTTGTCATATGAAGAAGTGACACATAATTGGTAACATAAAGTAACTGTGGTCCCTCCCATTTTGTGTAATATTTTCTATCATTATTATTTTGTTATTTTAAAGATGAAAGTCGCATATTTTTTCTTAACTAATTATGAAATAAAGAAAATGGTCAGATTTCTTCAACAAGATATGAGCAAAAGCAGAAAATTTTATGGAATTTTAGAAAAGTAGATCGAGTAAATTTTTACTGCTCTGTAAAACAAATAGGAGTAGTTTAAAATTCATAAAGAACATTTTGAGATATGGAAATACCAAGGGGGAAACAGCCTTGAGCAGCAAGAAAATATGTCACAAATTATTTGCCTTTCAAAAGAACGTGTCTTTCATTAAGCGCTACCTGAAAGGTTTATCGGTGCAAATGTTATTGTGGCTTATTCGCATAGACTAGCGACTTAAGAGAATCCCACCAGAAAAAGTCGACCAGAGTCAAATCACACCATCTCTGTGGCCAGTTCATATCACTTCCATGTGAGATGACCACGCCCTCAATTCACTTGTGCAGAGCTATGTGGTACGTAGTACTGTCTTGTTGAAACCACATGCCATTGGTGTCCGTATCATCCAATTTAGGTCAAAAGAAGTTGGTAATTATCGACCGCCAGCCCAAAACCCATACGAAGCAGTGACTTTTTCAGAATCCATTGGAAGAGAATTGATATCGTCCCCAATTTTGTTTGTTGGTGTACTCATCGCTAACAAACAATGGGGCTCATCTCTGAAGATGATTTTTCGATGAAATTTAGGCCAGTTTCCAACTACTCCAAGACCCAAGGTATTTTACCTTCAGCTACTAGATAGATGACAGAAGATGTTTAAACGGGTGCATACCGCAAGTTATGACGCAAAATTCGCCGAATTGTTGTCGTGAATTCGTGTGAGAAATTTTTTCTACAGGTCTTGCGTTGGCGTCCGTAAGATGGGCGTAGCGTGTGGAACGTTACGCGAACAGATCAACCGTTTTTATAAAATATGTTTATTATTTGCACCTGTTATTGAACGCTATAACCGTCCATGGTGATTTGGCAAAAGAGACCAAAAAATTACACATGTAGCTTAAACAACATCACCGCTATCAACTGTTAGAGTTCGAAAATCCCTATTGGAAGACCCGTTATTTGTAGATGTTATATGTATATGTATTCTATTCTTTTCCTCTATTTCCAGAGTAAAACTTAAATGTCTTCAGACAGTAATAAGTGAAACGTGACCCGTCAGCAATGGGTCACTTGCGGAATAGTAACAACAACCCGTAGGTTGGTTTTCTTTCATTTATAGCGACAAGCCCATTAAAGCATAACAGATTTTACGACAAATTACTAACTGCAACCATAAACACATATGTACATTATTGTATCTCATATCTCACATACATATTTCACATACACGCACACACAAACAAGATTAAGATAATGAAACAGTAACCGCAAGTGCAAAAATTACATGCCACCATCACCGCCACAATTTTCATCATATTATTACAATTACATGCATATAATATCCATGTATACACATACGTGTGTACGTGTCTCCAGCCATCACATTTCCAAAACCACAATGAAAGACACAAAACTATGTAGTAACAAAAAACCAAAAAAAAAAAAAACAAAAACATTGAATTATCATATGACCCACAGGATGAAAAACAGCAAACAGAAACAACATTCGACTAATACACACATTCATATACATATATGACAGCTAAATTAACTGTTAAGCTGTCAAAAACAGTAAAACTGCTATGAAACGGTAAAGAAACCCCCATAACAAAAAACAATGGGAAGAAGATACCTGCACGTATACATAACTTTACTTTTATATATTTTGGTGTCTAAGAAAAACCATCGAAACTTTAAATTCTCTCAAGCTTTGAATTAATCAATGCAGACTACGACTACCCGTTAGTTCATTTAGCGATAACGAACCACCATTTTCATGAGGATGTAATGGATCATGGGGTGTATTGATACTCGTACTTGATAGTTCCACTTTATTTATTGTGCGGTTAGTTGCCATATTGTTGCCTTCTTATCTTACAAGGCGGCTATAACTATTACAAAGTAAACAGGTACAAAATAAATACCAACTAGACATAGATGGATATACTTCTCAACAATACAGAATAATTGTTAGTGACGTTGACACTGCTAGGATTTCGAAGCAAATTTTCCGATCGCCCGATTGGGCAAACCCTACGGCATTTTGTTGCTCGAATTAAAAAGCGTGGAACAACACGAAGGGACCTTGCAGTATCGATTAAACGTCGTGGCACGCAATTGGGCATCAATTGACAGTCAGACAGAAATTACCTGACCTGCTTAGAGTTAGATGAATTGAAAAAAAAAAATACAAAATTGCTCAATGGAAAATTAACGAAATTAAATGATGATTTGCAAAAAATAACTCTAAAATTCCACTGCCACCTACATTTTGACTATAAATAACTTAGCAACAGTAGATCTAAAGGCATCAAGTAAGAGATCAAGTTGAGACGGTCATAAATCATGGTCGTTAGCATCGTGTTTAATTTTTGGCATTTTGGCAGTAGTCAACTAGTGGCCTACACACTGCCTTAAAAAATTTATTTTTCGTGTGCTGTTGGTCATACAAACAAATTTTACTACGGATATGGCTATAAAATAAAATCAAATATACAAATCCGGTTACCAATTTTTTGTGTTAAGTTTTCCATACAACTTTCGCTAATTGGGTGTTGTAAAACAAGATGTTTACTTTTCAAATTGCTAAGATTTCGGTTGATGACTACAAGCGAAAATTCTTTGAAAAATAGTTTGTAATTTGTTTGCTGAAAATAGATATTTTTTGTCTAAAGAAACAAAGGCGGATAGAAATTATATTGGATTTATAAATTTTTTTCTATTACAACATTATCAGAAAAAAATCATGGAAATCATTATTAAAAAAAATCTAATTTTAGGTTTTGCTACATAAAAAAAATTACAGAGTGAAGCAAAAGTAATATTGAAATATGAATTAGGTGGCTTTTTTGAATAAGACATTTATGATGTAGACATATATAAAATTAGTTGCAACTAGCCTTGGAGCAATACACATTCCAAGAATAAACAGAGCCCATTTTTCATTTATAACAAAATGGCAGCCAGTTAAAATTATGACGTTACTTCTGCACCACCTGTTCTTATTCGTGCTTATATGAAATTTAAGCATCTTTATATAAGGTTTCATACAGAGTACTCTAAAGATAGGATCACACAATTGCCGCAAATACACCAATCAAACCCAATTTTTATTGTGCTGAATTTGTGCACAATTGTCCCAATCAAATTCTCAGCGGTCACATGATTGACTCATTTTACATAAATTTGAGTGTCGCGAATTGACGCAAAAGGATTAAGTGGCAATAATTGTCGCACTATAGTCACACGATTGTTCTAATGCACGGCACTGGCTGCTGTGAATCGAACAGAAAATGCTCCAAGTTCTTACATAAGTAGTGAAGCAAAGGCTGTTCGTGAAGAAATAGAAAATTATTTTATGTCTTCAACTGGAGAATTGCCCAGGCAATATAAATATATATGTAAATATTGAAGTACATATATAAAATAAAATTTTAAATTTTTATTTCAGATCCAAAAGTTCACTTTATTTTCAACTTAAGGGATTTTATTGAAAATGTTGATACAAGTTGCACTTATGAAAAGCTATAAGTTTCAGTTTTTAAAGAATACAGACAGTTTTTATAAAAGATAACTTAAAAAAGTGAGAACCTCACAAAAACGTATATCACTGTAGGTCCAAGATGAATTTACACTTGGTTTTTTTCGTTTTTTGGGCAAAGGTGTTTGTGGTTGATGATTCAGGGAAAAGTACACAACTTCTGTAAAATCATCCATTGCAATGCAGTCATCGAATTCCATATTAAATCTGCAATTAAAATATATGTACATAATTATAGCACGTACAACAATTATTATTCATTTTACTTACGAAAAGAAATGTTGACCGTAGAATCACGAAAATATTTGATTATAAAAAAACCAAACTATTGGCGCGAATTGTCTTCTTTGATTGACGCACGAGAACACAATAAATATTGGTGCATTTTTGACATTTTTATTGACGTATGGTTACCTATCAACCGTTCACACGATTGCCACACCAGAGTTGCATTTGATTGTGGCAAATCAGCACAATATTGTCCTCAATTGACGTATGGGGCAATAAATTGTGAAATCACACGATTGGCACATAAAATATACCAATAATTGGTACATTGCGGCAATCGTGTGATCCTAGCTTAATGGTGTTTTCTTTTCTGAAAAAAGTTTAATATTTTGTTGATGAATTTATTAAAAAAATATTAATCTGCTTACCGCTGTAATTTAAAATATTTAGATTACATTACGTGCTCGTTTCTAATAAGTTTGTGCTTATTAAAGAATATTAATGGGTTTTTTCGGTTTTTAAAAAATTGCAATATTTTTTGCCCTTTCAAAGAGATAATATATAATTTAGTGTTTTAAATTGTGAAATTATTTAAATGGCGCGCACTTATATCGTAAAAAAAGTGTGAAGACTTGTATTTTCTTATGTAAGTAAAACAATGTTGCATACTTAAAACATTACAGAGTAATGAAAACGAAAAAAAAAATTATACAGAATCGCCCAATAGGTATCAAATGTTGCATGTCAAATTATTTACACGAAATAACATTTATTATTTCAATATTTTTTTTCTAAATCCGAACGGAGTACTAGGCTTGAAGCAGAAAAATATTAACTCGTTTGTAAAAATTATTCAGATGCATGCACCCATCTGTCCTTATTTTCTATATTCATTTCATCTAACAATATTAACAACATTTTATGAACTCATTATTATTTATTGATATTTAACAAACTTTTAGTCTTGCATTTAACCATGGCATACAAAATTTTCCTACCTTTCTGACCCATAAAGAAAACTTCATTAAGCTACTGAAACGATGAACTGGTTTTCTACCAATTTTTATTATTATTATTTTTGTTTTTAATGTTTCTTTTACTCTTTGCATGCATCGAAGTAAATTTTTATTTCTCTAAATCTGTTTCATGCCATATTAATATTTATCGTAAGAAATAGAAAAATAAGAAACAAATCATTAAATGTTGTCTAAAGGCTTAAAATACATGTCTATATAATAAATAGAAAAAAAAATAAGTCGATTGTTTTTAACCATCTAACCTTGTTTTGCTTTTCATTTTGTATTTTATTCCTCATAAAACTCTACTGCGTATCAAATCGCATTCACTGCATCTTTCCATCTATTGATGAGGATGATGATGATGATGAGTATTTTAATAACTTTTATACACGGACAATGACTGTTATCGTCATCATGGTAATGACCACTAACTTATTTAATACTCAACTAGTTACAACGAGTACGTTTCTATTTCGCTGACAAACGAAATACACATGCAGTCTCAAAGCCACGCAGTCATTCTACTTCAGTCACCATGCCAGACAGACAATGGAGACTTATGGAAAAACCGCAGGAGAAAAACTTTTGTAAAAGTTATTAGTTGGAAAAAATATTTTTTCTTTGGTGATTTATTTATGGTTAATTATTTTAGAGATTTGCAATATAATGGTTTTGGAAATGTGTACTAAATTAATTCAGTTTTTAACCTGAATTATACTTATGCTTAGGATTAGCTAGAGTTTTGCCTCTTAAGGTTAGTTTAACGAATTTCATTGGAATTTTTCTAAAATAAACAAAAATGGCATTATATGTTGCAATAAACGATAGTTCACTTTCCATCATTTTTCTTTTAAAGAAAAAACTATCTTTTCTGGATGAAATTACAATTTTTTATGCAACACAATCAATAATGAAGTAATTGTTGCTTATCAGATGCTTGCGATTTTTCTTAACTAAATTTTCGAAGCTTCGTGAAAATAATTTTGTAAACTCCTTTTCTAATTCCCTCTCGGTCCAGTTTTCAAGCGGTTAATACCTTTAAATATGCTCTTTATACATTTTCAAATAAACTATTTTTCTATTTCCTTTTCGCCATTTATTTATTTATTTACTTATAGTATTATTTTTTTTTATTGCCAGCTGTCAGTTTACAATTAAATATTGCACACGTAGAGCAAATAGGAACAATCTATTGTTGCAAGTGTTACATACTTATATGTATGTTACATATATGTAGCATTTGTAAGCTCATATATTTTTTAGTTTAGAGTAAAAATATGTTATACCACTTAGCAAAAGCAAACGCAGGACTGTATGTATAAGATAGTGAATATATTGTTGCGAAAAAGTGGAAAAGCTCCTGCTATAAAATTTTGACTTTCCAGTAAAAAAAAGCAGCTTCCAAAAAACTCATCAAAATGTTGACATTGGAACCTGGAAGCATTGCAAGTACAAACAATTAGCTTATGCTAA
Source organism: Germaria angustata (assembly GCA_963681545.1). Taxonomy (NCBI): domain Eukaryota; kingdom Metazoa; phylum Arthropoda; class Insecta; order Diptera; family Tachinidae; genus Germaria; species Germaria angustata. The sequence goes on along the minus strand of OY812999.1, from coordinate 93,785,381 downwards.
AATCATTGGAATCATTGGTCAATCCTGCGTCATTGCAGGATGTTCTCATTTTTGATTCCTATTGACCTTTGAAAGCTATCTTCAATTTGTTTCGTGAGGAAACTAATTTTATATAAAACTATGGTTAGTTATTTACTACTTTACATATGTATATAAAGGGTACAATCTTGCCAAAAATCCTAGTTCTATTTTTTAAGTGAAAGTAATTGTATAAATTATTGATTGCTGCAAAGTGATGATTTCAATAGATTTAAGGAAACAATTAATTTTTTGTTTACCAGATCGTGAGCAGAGTTTTACAGATTTGTAGAGGCAAATCATATTTATAATCTAAATTTTGTCAACTTAACGTCGCATAATGTTGCACAAATGCACTAATCGATGTTTAAAAGCAATGAACATATCATCTCTTGAAAATGACTTCCATTGTTTTCACTGGGGTATTCATAAAAATTATTACTTCCACTTCTAAAACTTACAATAAAAACTCCTCGTAAGAAAATTAAAAAAAAACAATTTTTTTGCTATTGTTTTTTAAAACAAAGAGTGAATATATGTTCTATTTTTTCGACCGTTTCTGTTTAATTAATAAACTTTATTTTATTTTTTATTAAGCTTAAGGTCTTAAATTTTTATTTTAAATTATTTTCGATATTTCGGTACTCATTGAGTACCATCTTCAGGATATTTATTATTTGTTTGTTTTATATATATATAAAACAAACAAATAATAAATATCCTGAAGATGGTACTCAATGAGTACCGAAATATCGAAAATAATTTAAAATAAAAATTTAAGACCTTAAGCTTAATAAAAAATAAAATAAAGTTTATTAATTACAAAGAGTGAATTATATAGAATAAATAGTATTAGTTTTTGTAAAAAAAATTTATTACCAAAAATATAACTTTTCTTAGGAAAAACTAACTTTTTATTGAAAATTCCAACGTATGTAAGTATACAAATGTCTTACAAGAGGGATTTCTCGTTTAGAACTTAAAATTATTGGGAATAATGCATATTGCCTGAAAGAATGCAAATATTTTTGAAACTTTTTTATATTTTTTTAATAACTTTTTGGAAAAAGCTTAAAATTTTAATGAAAAAAATTAGTTAAAAAGAAAAAATAGATTAACAAGCGTGAGGTTAATTTTTTTTAACTACGTGTGTCCTTTTCCAAATATTATCGCATATTTTGTGTTAAATTCGAACTTCCTTTTTTAAATTCTTTGTTATTTTTGTGATGAAGTAAAATTTTGTGTAAGGACGACGCAAATCTTTTTCAAAAGACCAACTTTTCTAAAATAAAATGCCAATTTTTTTTAATGTAAATATTTTGCAGCAGGTATATCTTAAAAAAAGAAGTTAAGTTTAAAAAGTGCAGTTTTTATAGAAAAAATAAGTGTAGCTTTTTTAAGTGGATTTTTTTAAATTGCAAATTTTTGTAATGAGGTAACCTTTTTGTAAAGAGTGCAATTTTACCTAAAGATTGCAAATCTTTTAAAAAGTGCAACTATTTGCAACACAAAAAAATACTGCGAAGCTTTTTGTAAAACTGAAACTTTTCCCATAAGCGAGTACTAAATCCTTTGGCAAAACTGCAAAAACTGTTACTTTTTGAAAAACTTCAAATGTTATTTAAAAGGTCTAAATATTTTTTAAAAACTTCAGCTTCTTGTAACATATCCAAAGTACATATTTAAAGAAAAAAGTAAATTTTCTGCCAATATTGCAATAAAAAGTGCATATTTATATGATTACGAATTTTTGTAAAAATATTTTTTTGTAGAAACTGCACAGTTTTGGGAAGTTCTAATTTCTATACAAAGTGTAGTTTTTGTACAAATGGAAATTTTTATGAAAACTAATTATTTATTTTTAATTTTTTTATTTATTTATTATTATTATTTTATTTTATTATTTTTTATATTTTTATTTTTGTAAAAAGTGCAAAGGATAGTGGATAACTATCTGTTAAAAAAGGAATCTTTGTGTATAAGTGCATTGTCTATTTGTAAACATTGCAGCATCTTGAGAGGATCCACCTTTTTTAAAGTTAAACTCTTTGTAAAACGTGCAACATTTTATGACAACTGTAGCTTTTTGCTATAACTGCAACATTATTTACATACAAAATTATTCTCTAAAACTTGAATAATTGCCTCTTTTAAAAGCCTCCCAATCTTTTTAAGGACAACTAGTTTTTAAAGAAACTTTATTTTATTAATTTTAACTTTATATTAATAGCACCTGTTTCATAATAAGTAATTGAGAAAAGAAAAACTTTATGTAAGAAGAGTGCACGTTTTAAAGCGTAGAGATCTCTGAAGCAAGCTTTTGCTGAAAAATTTTGTTATATCCTACAAAAGGATTTTAAAAAGTTTTAGGGCGAACTTACTTTCTTATAATATTGTTAAAATTTGAAATTATCTTTTTATAAAAATGTCCACAGCAACATTTTTCTTTTTTTCGAATAATCTTAATAATTTACAAAAGAGGAGTTACCAACATATTTGCATTCCTATTGGAATTCATAGAAGTACAAGCAGAAAAAAATTTATCCTCTATCACTTGTCAATATGCATTGTGATTTACTCAAGCATAAATTTTAAAAAGCAGCAATAACCAACCTTCCCTTACCTGTCTCCATTATAAAATATATGTTCTTTGATTTTTTTTATTATTCTATGTTACTATGGTCTGAGTATAAATATATACAAAAATTATTTATTCAAAACACATCCTTGTAAAAGAGAAATATATGTGAATAAAATAGAAATGCATTCTAGCATATCAATTGTTCAATATTGTAACAATAATATGGTATGAAAAATTATTTATACATTTCAATGTCTGTTAATCAATTGAAATAACTAATACACACATGGTAACCAGCATAGATTTATGCATTAATTGCTGGAAAATTCAAATATTCATTTAATTATTAGATGTATTAATTTAGTAATTGTTGGGTAAATTAAACGGTGTGGCAGTTGTTATTAGAGGTCAGAATGTCCGAGCACTATAAGGCGCCAGACTAGAGTGTAAAAGATGGTTGCTCACTGATGCAGTGGGTTCGAATCCCGCTTGTGACAGAATTTTTTTCTTCTTTTTTCCTAATTACAATTTTACTTTCCAAACGTTATATTATTATCTGCGGCTTAGCGAACGTGTACTCTAAAGGAGAAGTAATTAGAAGTGCAGAAGACCCCCGTCTTCTTTATTTCATTAATCAATTTATATTTATTTTACTCTTAATATGTTTATTTAAAAAGACCCATGGGCAATGTTCTCCTTATTACCGAGAATCTTGAGAGATTACACTTGTTGGTGAATATGTTTTTGATTCACGGAAGTGAATGTGCCGGAGCCAGATTTGGTGCAAAATAATTTCGCGAGTTTCTCGTTTTAAAAAGATATATTTCTTTTGCTTTCCGAATATAGTCTCTTTAATGTTAATTATATTTTCGAAATTATTATTAAAAAGTTACAGACAAGTTCCTCAACATCAGGAAGAAAATTTCAATATGCAACTACAGATCTCCAAACATATTTAAAATTTTTGCACGAAAAGTTTGTTTCAACATTTATTTCGAAAAAATTTTAACCATAACATTCACTTCGTGCATTTTCGTAAGCAAAACAAATGAAAAATAGTTAAAACTAACAGCTTAAAACAATTATTGATATTTTTCAATACGAGCGAAGTTATTTATTTATATTTAATGTACAACTTACAATAGTTGATCCCCTTATTTTCTTGCCAAGAAACGTAATTATTTTTAATGCAAAAAGTCTTTAAAAAATCATTATATCAACACGTTAGAAATTTTTTTTTTTTATTTTTTGGAAATTACTTTTGGTAGATAATTTATTTTTAATGGCACTTTTTGCACTTTGTAGCACAACGGTTACTTGAATGTATAATAACAATTGCAACACTCATTCAGTAATATTTATTACCATATTAACTGTCATTTTCAATAGAAAACAAATTGCAATATTTGCACAATCATATTTGAGCTGAGTCATGCATACATTTAATATATAATTCGGCTATTATTCAAGTACATTTTGAAGATATCATATATTTCATTTTAATGTAAAGCGAAGATAGATATATATCACACTCTGCTGTTAATAAAAAAATAGTTCCAAATAAAAAGTAGTATATAAGCACTACTAACTGCCATTATAAAAAATAGGCGGACGGATACACAGACAGTGAGTGTTTGAGCAAGCAATTGTTGTTACAGTGGACAGAGTAAAATTATTTATTTTCTCCGGTTATCAAATTTTATTACAAAAATATCATATGGGTACTTAAATTTTTGTTGTTGGCTGGATTTAAGGTTTAACAATATTTCTTTTATTTTCATTAACCTCTCTCTCTCTCTCTCTATTAGTCTAAAAGATATTTTCTATTCTAAATAAAATTGTTGTGATTAGAAAGGGCTGCAAATCTTTAATTGCTAAAGCTAAGGCGATCGTAACTCCTTAACTCCAATCCCCCCTTTGTTACATTACAAAGCGAAGTTACCATTTCCGATTACATTTGTTGAGAATGAATTGAATTTTATATTTTTTTCATAAGTAAGAATTTGAACTCATGCCTTCATATTCGAACTGATGGGAACTTCATTGGACCCACACCTTCTTTTGGTTTCAACAAAAGTCTCCTTAAAGGGGAGATTTCGAAATGGACATCGTCCAGGATTGCACAACATTGGAATGACATCAATGGATTATGTCACTCCAAGAAATTCCTACGCTTTGACGCTGGGAGGGCGGATCTGGCTCTAAGACTGGACAGGAAAAGCCTACGGACGCTGGTAGGGGCGCTCACAGGCCATTACACCTGCAAAGCCCACCTATACAGAATGAGCTTATCTGACACGGACATCTGCAGATTTTGCGGTGAAGATGAGGAGTCGATGGAACACTTGATAACAAATTGTGGGGCATTGTGCCACAGGAGACACAGGACTCTACATCTGCTAATGCTCCCACTGAAGGAGCTGATCCTATTTGCGAACGTATTAAACTGTTAAGGACAGGTGAAGCACAATAGATCAGCAATGGTCGTAGTGCAACGGGCTATCCTGGCCTAAACCCCATTACATTACTTACTTCATATTCGAACAAATTCTCAAAATTTCCTAGCAACTTGGACCGCAAAGCTATGTCGACTTCGACAAGTTCCATGTCAAATGCCCTATAATAGTTCAATTACATTTGGATTATCTTTCTTGTGGAAAGTTAAACACAAATTTTAACTAAAGAAAATAAAATAAATCTTGTCAGAAGTGGGATTCGAACCCACGCCCTCAAAGAGGACCAGAACACTCATAGAACTCTGTTGGAACAAAGCAAGTTATTTACACTTGAGTCTGGCGCCTTAGACCGCTCGGCCATCCTGACATTGAGTACCGTTATGTCAAATGATCCTTAAGAGCTGAAGGACTATTTATAATTTCCTCAAAATTATGTGATTACGAGCTGAATGTTATTAAATCGATGTAAATCGTAATTGAAAGAACAATACTTTTTAAAAAATTGTTGTTCTTTGTTATGTGCTAAGCTTTGTACTCGTATATCCTGCATTTCATTGGCGCTAACCAATGTCATCAGACACAATGGACGATATGAAATGCAGCCAAAAAATAAAAATAACTTTTTTTTACTAATTATTTTCGAGAATATCCCCAGTAAGAATTCTAGTGAATATTGAAAAAATACTACAGAACATAGTATTTTTTAATAGATGTTAGTTGTAGCAATAAATAAAATATGGTTACCGAATTGGAAGCACAAATTAAAAAGATATTTTTTGGAAAATTAAAAAAATATTAAAAAAATTTATATATAATAGTTCAATTACATTTGAAAATAAAATAAATCTTGTCAGAAGTGGGATTCGAACCCACGCCCTCAGAGAGGACCAGAACGCTCATAGAACTTTGTTGAAACAAAGCAAGTCATAACACTTGAGTCTGGCGCCTTAGACCGCTCGGCCATCCTGACATAGAGTACCGTTATGTCGAATGGTTCATAGGAGCTGAAGAACTATTTATTATTTCCCCAAAAATATATAATTAATAAGCGGCTGAATTTTGTTAAATCGATGTAAATTTAATTTAAGAAAAAAAACCTAATTAAATTTCTTTATTGTTGTAGCCTCTACATTTCATTTGCGCTAACTAAACCATCAAACATGGTGGCTGAAGTGTACTGATAATTTGAAGTGAAGGCATACTATGTACAGCTTAATAATATAAATTATTTTAATAGTTATTTTAATGAATATTCAAAAATAATACTATTTAATATTTTTTTATTAATGCAAGCTAATTATAGTAACCAGTATAATAGGGTTTAGAATTGGAAGAACGAAGTGAAAAAAGCGTACTTTTTTGGAAAGAAATATGCTCGGCCATCCCGAAGTTTTTCAGAAGTATTGTTTGCAGCTACAAGATTGAATTTGGTTTAAGATAATCTCTTTTATAGTTGTCATTATGGGTCACTTTTATTCTGACAAATACCTCTTACACATCTTAAATTTAAAAAATTCAACACCTCTGGAAATACATATGTATGTATATGCTAAAATTTGTATGCAATTTTGTGTCTTAAGACCTGTATATTGTTAATTGTATTTAAATATAGTTTCAAATTATCAGTCATAAATTAAAATGTCTATTTATGTATGTGGTATGAATATGTGGCAACACTACAAAGCTCCCAAGAAATTTTCCATAGTTTTCAAAAAGCAGCTGTTTAATGTAAACAAGGAAATATTGCAGACTATCGATTTGTAATGTAGGGAGAAAATTTATAAATTAAAAAGCATTAAAAAAGAAAGTTTGAATTAAATATGTTTATATATTTATTTATTAACAAAAATCTACTAAAGCTCATTTTTGTGAAATGTTAAAAAAAAATTTCGATGACTGCACATTGTTTGTCTGCTAAACAAAAACAAATCATCAAAATGACATAAATTTTTTTATTCAATGTATTCGATTTTAAGTATCATTTAAATTTCATTAAAAAAAAATACTGAAAGCTGAATTTCATATTCAAATAGACAAATGATATTCAAATACGTAGTGAAAAACTATCCATTAAACCGCCTACTAAACATACGTTGACAGAATATACAAGGAGTACCCTGATGATATTTTTGAGAGTTTAAAATTAATTTCTTTACAACAAAAAGTAATTAATAATCATGACATAGGTAAGAACAATTTGGAAATATTCTTTTAATATATTTCAGTATATTCAAACATAAATTTCTGCTACTGCAAGCACAAACGCTATAAACCTACGCACAGGTGGGATGAGGAACTTACAAAATTTACGCAGTGTTTCTACGAGGTGGATTCGTTTAACTTTGTTCGTAAATGCAAACAAATTGAGGATTAATAAAGTTAGTGGCTTAAACGTGTACTACAGTATTATGTTTATTTAATGTTTTAATAAACCCAAATTTTTCTATTGAATAAAAACGAAAACAAATAATAATAAAAAAACTATACAAAAAGCGTGGGAAGTTTTGATAAACACAAAATTAAATTAATGATTTCGTAAGGTATATGCTTAACAATTGACTTTATGACAGTTTAAGTGACTTTCGTTTTTTAAATTTTGTAAACATTCTATAAACGACAGACGATTTGTTAATACACCTATCTTCTATTTTACTACACGTTACCCCGATTCTACGCAGTTTTTAAAATTAAAAACTATAAAAACAAATTCTAGAAAATTATTAACTTTGACTTTACTAGAATTTTTTCTACTTAATTAAAAATCTGATTACACTTAAGATGGCTGCATGCTATACCGTCAAATTTATACATACGTACCTTGATAAAAATATAAAAATAGGAATATTTTATGAAACAAAACGTTTTTCACAATTGTATTGAAAAAGCTGCTTTCTTTATATTCGTTTTACACGGTTTTTCTATATAAAAATTAATTTTTTCGTTTGTACATTTTTGTAAAGAACCGTGTAAAATGTGGTATAGATGTAAAGGAATTTTAGTATCTAACAAAAATTTAAAATTCAATAGTAGTTTTAGCATATATTAAATGTTCGAAAAATATTTTTCTGCAAATTATTATAAACAAAAAGTTTTCTTTTTTTAAATTTGTTTATTTTTGTATAAGTTTCCATAGCGCAAATTTCAGAAATAAAAAAAATTTATAAACAAGTTCTTTCTTACTACCTTATTCTAAACATTTTTAATTAAAAAAATACACAAAGATTTTTTACCAATTCTATTATAAGCCATTGGATTTAGTATTATGAATATGGCATTTAGTGGGCTTAATTTTATATTTCATCTTAGTGATTCGTTGCGTTATTTCAATGTAAATTATTGTTTTTTTAACAAAAACGAAAAACGTTTTATTAAAATAAGGCAACGCTTCAATTTGGTGAAATGCTTATATGCAAATATTTGCTAGATGTATATTATTTGCAAAAAATTTTTATTTTCCGTCTTTTTTATAGAGAAATTTCATTGAAAAGTTTAACTGTTCGAAAAATTTTACGCATACAAATTATACTTTTTTAATTTTTAGCCCACTGTTTTGGTTTCCTATTTTATTCAAATAAAATATTTTGATCGAACTATTAAATATTTTTGGTATACATGGATAAATTTCTAATAGAAAAGTTTTATTTTCGAAAAAATTTATTTAAAAAAATTTTTTATGTTCGAAAGATTTTTATGTAGAAAATAAATATATTGCGCTTTTTTTCTGAAATTTCCGAATATATTTTGCCATACAAACGTGGAAAACGTTTCACGTGTTATCGGCATCCCGGCAATGTAAGTAATTATTCCAGCTTAAAATTAAACAAAAATCTTTATTGTCTATATACTAAAGTTTATAAATTTTTTTTATAAAACTATCACACAAAAACGGAAATAAAACACACCCTCATTTGATCGAGTATAAAAAGAGTAGTTAACAGAAAAATTTTAAAATCTAACCATAAAAGAAAGTTAAGGGTAAGTAAAACATGTTACATTTTTTTATTTTATGTGCAACATATATATGTATATAGAAAAGAACATGTTCTTTTCTACATAATCATAACTAACATTAGTTTTCACAAAATCAACCTGCTATGATTTTTTTGATGTTGGACAAGAATTATTATAATAAATATACGCGCATGAGTACTCATAATAATATTTATGTACATATTTCGTAGCAAATACTGTGGGCATTTCTAATACATTTAAATTTGTAAGTACAGCTTCTTATCAGAAAGGTACACAAATGCCAATCAGCCAAATTATTATTTTTACACATAAAAAAATATATTTATACAGTCGAATTTGGGTATAAGGAATAGAAAATGTTTCTTTTTCTTTTAAGAAAGATTTTCCGAGCTTTGGTTAAACGAAAACCTTTGGGAATAAAAGAAATTAGCGCTAAAAAAATATGATACATACGGAAATGAACTAGAAGTATTTTTGCGATTTTCAAATAAGATTGATTTTGTAAACTGAGATTTAATCGGCTGCACGAAATGCGAGTCAAATGAGCCGTCACTACATGGTGTTTCTCTACCGGTAAATAATTTGTCGAATTTTTCAATCGCTTAGCGTTGACGAAGCGTTATTTCTGTTTATATATTATATCCTGTAGTTCGTATAAGGAACATAGGTCCTCGTTATTTCCGTTTGCTTCATAGAAATTGTATGGGCATGAAAACTTTTGACAACTAAAAAACGCTTGCCGCTCTTCGTTAAGTTTGTGTTAAGAGAGGTATGCACTTTTACAAACAAATTGTGTTTAGTTTAAACGGCTTTGCTTTAACCTGACTTTCTTTTAAGCGAAAATAATTAATTGGTATTCGAAATTTTTGAAAATTTTTGTAAGTTTTTCTTTTCTTATAAGCGACTTTTTAACGGCGTTCGCTTATCCGACTCCGACTGTATCTGATAAAAAAAAAAAAAAAAAAAAAAAAAAAAAAAAAAAAAAAAAGCACTGAAACCAGTTTCATTGTAGTTTCCTCAAAATTACAAACTTCAAATAAAAATCCAATGTTGTTTGAGCGGCTTTAGCAAAACAAATAAACATCAGGCACACTCATACATACATACTTGTCAGACTTTTAAAATGAGCTCGAATTTCGCTTAAAAAATACCACAAAATATATAACAACAAAGGCATCAAGCACAACAACACAATCAAATTTAGTGAAACGATCCTTTTTTTAGATTTTCAAAACGGGTTTTTATCAAATAAACAATTTTATATGAACTTTTATTATTTTTATTAGATTCATAGTGATACAAATTTTTCATTGTGTTCTTAAAGAATGTCCACAAAATTGTGAGATTTATATATTGGCATCAAAAACGAATTAAGATCGTATTAAATCAAGAAATATTTATTTTTTGTGTAGTGTTAAGAAAGACTGCATATGTGGCTGAAATTGTGCTGGTGCTTATGGACTGCCCACCAGGAGAATACCTTTGACATATTTTGCAAAAGTCGTATGCTTTTACAAATGCTAAATAACGAAATAAATGGGAATTTTTAAGCACATAAAATATTTAAAAACTTAAAAACCCAACAAAATTTAAATTTTTTGTTTGCCTGCATTTGTACAAGTAGTCAACCGTTGATTGACAATCAATGTATTGCAGAATAAAAAATTATTAAATTTTAACATGACTATTTTTGAAGAATTATATGAGATATGCTCCCAATTTTAAAGTTAATTTAGTTTGTTTGTTGCAGGTTCCGCCTTATGAATACATTCATTGTCAACCCAAAGGTGACAAATTGCATAAAAGTAGGAAAAATTAAAACAAATTGATATTTGTTGGGTCCTTATTTAAGTTTTGGAATGTTAAAAAATATCATAAAAATTATAAGTTCTTAATCATAACGCTGACAAAGTGTTTGGCGGTACAGAAAATGCCAAGTACCTCAATACCGAGATTATGCATGATATTCGATCTGTTTCTGCATAGAAGTCCAAAATGGAATAATCTTTGCAGATGGCTGCTCCGGCCAATTGTGAATGTCTGATATCTTATTATTAGTAAACATTAACTTTACCTGTTTTACACACGGCAGTCAAGTTTTCTTGCTCAACTTTCAATTCAAATGGGTATAAGATGTAAATGGATGGAAAGTAATATATACTTGCTCTATCTCTCTCCCATCTGAATTAAAAATTTTGCAAGAAAACTTGATGGGTGTGAACATTCGTAACACAATCTAAATATACATATTTTTTTCAGCTGCAACCGTGTACAACCTTTAAGGCCATGTTTTATTAACAATAACATGATTTTTCGTACGCAACCTTAACCGCTAAATAATAGAAGTTTATGAACAGCAGACAGACGACGAAAATGTGTTTTTTTGCTTGAACAATAAATAAATTTTTCATATAATGTTTCATTTCCTCCTAAGAGACCTTGTACCCATTTTTTGTCTATTCACCCAAAAACTAATAATACTTGTTCAAACACAAGAGTCAACAATACAAAGCAGAGATGATAATTTCTTAAAAAGTTTTTAAATTTCATTGCAATGATTTAATTAAAGAATTTCTTTCTTTTCAACACAACAGTGACTGGTAATTGAAACAGTGACTAAAGTAACACTTTTTTTAAAGTTCCTTCCTTTCTGCCTTTGTTGTTTTCTTAATACATAATCTTTTATTCGCAGACTTTTGTAGAGCTCACACGACATATTCGTTTAAAAAAGAGAAAAAAACAAGCATTCTGGGTGATTTAGTTAAAAAGAGGTAGTAATTGAGATCCTTGCAATTGTTTTCAATACAAAAAGATACCAAAATATGTCACAATTTTTAAGAGCTTTTTGTATCTTTTTGAATAATAAATAAAAGAGATCTTTGGCAGAATTAGTTAAAAAGTTTTGCGGTTAGGGCGAGGACATTTTCAAAGAGCTATAAAGCAGAAATGAATATTTTAATTAAAAGCTCATTGAGAAGTCAACATTTTGGAAATAATCCGATAGAAATAGGAATTTAAGATAATTTATTGTGTGAAAGAATATTGGACACTTTAAAGATTGCAGCAAAAAATAATAAATAATATTTTATTAAATATTTTTTTTGTTTTGTCATTTATTTACTTTTATTAGGCAGTTCTTTTCATAAAATTTTGAAGACAAAATAACGTAGGAAATATTTTAAACAAAGTTCTCAGTTTTTATTTTAAAACTGCGAATATTAGTTTAAATTTTTCTAAACAGCAGTTTTTCTAAATATAAAAGTACAAACTTCTTCCTATGAAATAAATCTTTATCGATATTGTTATAAAATCGTGTTCTTATCGCGAAAAAAATTTTCATTTTCACTTCTTCATCGCGTGCGATTTTTAAAATTTTATAATCAAAAATTTAAAGCAAAACCAATTTTTCAGTAGCCACATAATTTAAAGCAAAGTGAGTTAATAAAAACAGCTCTCCTGTAAAATTTTGTGTTTGTCCTTTAAGCTTTTTTCTGTGGTTAAGGCCATTCATCAATCATTTGAAAATTTTCATGTAAAAAAGTCTTTGAAAGAACTCAGCTGTACGCTATTTATTATAAATTCTGAAATGTATGGATGAATAAAATTAAATCTCATTATCATAGACCTTGCAATTTGCCATAAGCAAAGATATTCTCCGGGGACTATTTCTACTCCAAACTTGATACCTTATTAGAGGCCTGATGTCTGTTTTCATTAGTAGACACAAGAGATAAAATTGTTTGCGAAAAGCATTTCAATGCTTAAATTTTTTAAGGGTGGCTGAATTGGCACAGGGAAATATTTACAGGGGTATAGATACAGTTGAAGGGAGTTTTGTTAAAAAAAGAAGAAGAAAATAACCACCCATCAAAGCTCTAAGGTTTCTAGGCAGGAAAGTATCAGTATTGATTTTTATTTGTTTAAACAAAGGAAATGTTAAGCAGATGTGAAAAAACGAATCTATTGGTATTTTAGTTTGTTTTTGTCCAATTAAACTTTTAATCTTGCTACAAACTTTATATATATTTTCTGCAATTTTCAAACTACCTGCCAACAAATGTTTCACGTAGTATGAAAAATTTCGAAACAAATACCACTTAACACTTTTGAAAACAGATTTAACAAAAATTCATATAGAAAAAAACCTTAATCTCTTTTCCACTATCAATAAAAAGTTCCCCCCTTTACCAAAGAAATTTTCTAAAAACGCAATCATCGTCATAATCATTACAATTCAAAACCATATTTGACCATTGAAGCAACAAACCAATCAATGTTGCAAAAACAAAATAAAAAATCTCATCCCCCTTCGTGAAATGAAGGAAAAACGTATGCAATTATTACACGATTTTTTTTATTCGTTACGTTTTTCGATGGATTTAAACTCCCCAAACCAGCATGAACGGCGTGCAATGCCAGCTCCATTTATACCACCAAACAACCCTTGATGCAGACAACTTGATTAAATGAAACCTTGTTTTTATGCCATTTATTTATTTCTTACTTTTTTTTGTACTCTATCAATGGTCATGGTCTTATTGTGGATAATGTATAGGATTTAGTGCCACAAAAAAACAAAAACATCAATCTCCAAAAACGAAATTTAGCAATGATTTCCCGTGTTATAGTGTAAGAAAGAACCCACCAAACCTTAGAAAAAATATACAATTTCTAAAAAGCATCATCAAGTTGTATTCACATAGATTCGAACGAAAAATTTAAGTGTTGTTTGCTGAAAAAGGTCATATGCGTTGGCTGAAGTCAATGAATTTTTAAGTCTGTTTTAAAAGACGAACATTGGGATAAAAAAAATGAAATTAACAGCTGTAAAAATTTTGGAATTATTTAAACGTTCAATAGAAAGGAAATCAATAACATAAAATCTTTTCCGAAAAATCTAATCGGTAATGCAGAAATTTCTCGATAAATTAACATTTCATTAGAAAATTTATCGACAAATTACTGCTTTTCTAAGATCTCTTCTCCGTAATTGATTACAGAATTTTACATTAAAATAAGTTGCCGATAACTTAGCCATTTTATCGGAAATGTAATGATAATTCAATAGAAAGAGAACCTGAAATTTTTATAAAGAACTTATTACTCATAAGAGTTAAGCTTTTCTCTAGAAAAGTTACCGACATCTTAACTGTCTAATGAAAAAGCTAATGGTAGATTAACTTTTATATACAAAAATTACACTGTACAACAGCCAAAAAAATAGCCTTTAGATAAAAGTACGCGGACTATATGGATTTTCATGCGCTAAACTCAAATCTGCTTTCAGTTTTTCTGTATCACGTAGAGATTTTTTTATGGGCGTGGCTAATTTTGCCACCTAAATTAGTCGGACACACTAATATACTTTCCTATAACTCGAGAACCGCTATTTCAATTTTAATATATAATAGACCAAACGATGCACTACAAAATTCTTTTTCCTATCTTTCATTGTTTCGGAGTTATTCAGAATTTAATAACGAAAAAAAATTTTATGCGAAATTCGTTAATTTTTTTGTTTTAAAAATGGAATAAAAAAATCAGAAACACAGAAGTTTAAATTTTTTCATTTTTCTTAAAGCCGCATATCGCAGACATAAAACAAGTTATAAATCATGAAAATCCATCAACAAATCTCGATTTTTTCACAATTAAAAGCAAATTTTTAGTTCCGTTACCTGCCCGCAATGCCTTTTCCATAGTATCGCCGAATGTAAGTGTGACTGCATTTAATGCATTACACACATTGTTCCATTTTGGGGTACCTGCTTTAAAGTGTGAATAAAATATTATATATTAAAATCGAAACAGCGATTCTCGAGTTATAGTGAAGTATATTAGTGTGTCCGACTAATTTAGGTGGTAAAATTAGCCATAGAGAAAAACTGAAGGCAGATTTGAGTTTAGCGCATCAAAATCCATATAGTCCGCATACTTTTATCTAAAGAACAGCCAAAAAATAATTTTTTGTTGTACAGTGTTATCGGTAGCTTATTTTTTTCTATATAAAAACTATTGCTGAGATATACATATGTATGTATTTTGGAAAATTTATGGGCAACTCAGTTTTCCATCGAAAAGTTATAATTTTTTATCTTTTTCATAATATAAACATGTATTCGTACTAAATTCAATTGAAAATGTTTTCTTAAAATTTAGTGAAAAAAAAATATTCTTGATTTAAATAAAAAAAATCCCTAAGATTAGGAAAAATATACTATAATGCAATAAAAATTGGACTTAAAAATAGTTAATAGTTTCCCACAGCGAATTTCATACATTTAGCGAAATATTTATTGACTATAAATATATATTCTCTAAAATTTAGTATGTAAATGTAAAATTGAGAAATTTATGTCATAAAAATAAAAAATTTTTATTTCAGTAAAATAAATTTTTATACACCTAAAAGTTGTAAATGGTTGTCCTAAATTTTAGTTCCTATCTTACCCGACTATAGAAATTCAATAAAAACGTCCAAAAAACGATTTCTTAGTTCACGTCTTGGTGGATTTTAATAAAAAGTATGTATCTTTACTCGTTTCAAAGAATATTTGAAACTGGTACATCGTCAGTCACCCTTTTGTTTAAAATAAATAATTTCATTACTCACGCTTAATGCTCCGATAAAAAAGTGGATGGAGTGCCGAACTATTAAATACTAGAAGGTTTGCTGGTTCAGGCACATCACGGGATGAGTTATAAAATTCCTCATTTTGTTGTGTGGACATGAAAAATTTATTTTAAAAACATTTAGACGTTCTCCGATGATGAATAATTCGTTTAATAAAAAAATAATTCAGTTGGGAAATTAATTAAACTAGAGTTTAAGAAAAATTACGGAATTTTGAGTACAACTTGCATTAACCGCCAAAAAGGCAAACAAAAAATTTTACAGAAGTGATTATATTAAATCCTTTTGCCTTAAATTGTATGGCTACTGATTTTGCTCTAAATATGTGTAGCCACTTCTAACGATTACAAAATTTTAAGATTTATTTAAAAAAAGTGAAAATCAGAAATTATATTACTTAAGCTTTTTTCGCGGTAAGGACACAACAGTAAGTCGTAATTCAAAGATGTGCTGATGTGTACGTAACTCCTCATCGTATTGCGAATTCATTAGACTAGTAAAAACATCAAGGAAATTAATGAACTAGAGTTTGGGAAAATTTATTAAATTTGGTGATAATTCAAAATTGCGAAAAGTTTCATGCAAAAAAAAAAATTAATTAAAATATAGAGAAATTATCCTTAATAAAACTGTTCTATATAAAGTTTGTCAATAACTGACCAATTTTCCTAAAATGTGATGAATCACTCAACTTTACTATGGCAAGTTGATCAATACTCGTGATGAAATTTGTCGAATGTATTGTAGATAAATTTGACAGAAAGACTATATCGTTAACTTAAGTTGCCAAAGAGCGAAGACCACATTTTCTTTAATTCATTTTTGGGTACAGTCCGATAGAATTAGTAAAAAGTACATCAGTCTCAGAAAAGGGATAAAGAAAAATTACTTTTTCAAATATAATGCATTTGTATTTAATGTGTATTGAAAGCATAACATTTCAAAAAGTTAAGTTTTCCTTTCCGTAAAATTTTTAAATTAGATTTATGCAACTGTCTGCTTTGCAACTGAAAGTATCGCAACGATATGTATCGAAGAAAATAATATAAAATAATATTTAAAACTAAGCACTTTTATCACAGAATTATCGTTTACTATATCGACAAGAATCAATAAGTCTTGTTTAGACTTCTCAATATCGTTGTATCGTTACCAATAAGTCAATTGGTTTTAGTTTCTACATTTTTTAAATAAAATTATCTTAATTCTAATAGAGAAAGATTTATGAAAACTTGCGTTACCTTAAAGAACTTCAAATACAAAGAATTATAATCCTTCATCTCGCTAAATTTCCGTGCTGATCTTTAAAATTTCAATTAATTTCCTTTTGTTCTTGTCTGCTATTTATTTTCCAAATTAGTTTTCAACTTTCCTTTATTAATTGGCTGACATTGTATTTTTGTATCTGATTACACACTTAATTTTTTAGGAAGAGTATTCAATATATTATTTATTTTGTAATTCAATGAAACCAGCAACAACTCTTTGTTGAATCCCTAAAAATTTAATCCTTTTCATTTGTTGCCCTCTCCTTCGGCTCACAAAGTTTTGTCCTAGCATTAAATTTCTACGGCAAAAGTAAAAAAGCTAATGACCATTACTTCTCTTAACATATTGCATTGGTTCGTTGTGATGCAGCTTTGAATACGAGTAAATATAAATAAAATCCAAAGAAATAAAAGAGATTTGCTGACAAATACAAATTGCATTTGCCACTGCAATGTTGAAAAGGAAATGAGATACTGCACAGGAGCTGATCAGTAGGTTGAGTAGGTTGTGATTGTTGTTGCTAATGTGTGGCAAATAGCATCAAACACGTTTTCATTTTTACAGCCACAAAAATCACAACAATTTCATTTTGAACTCTACCCGCAGAGTGAGAAGCGCAGAGTACACATGTATTTACTTACTTTGTACTTACGAGTACATACATACATATTTTGTCTGTTCTTTTCTTTTTTTTGTTTTGTTGTTGTCGATTTTTGTGTTTCGGATTGACATGATGAAGAGAATGACACCAGTATATGTATGTTGATAGAACTGCAGCAACAATGTCTACACTTACCACTGAGGGTTCAATTGTTTATAAGGTGAAAAATTTGATGCAATGAATGAAGTTTTATAAATACCCCGTCTACTTGCGCTGAAAGCTGCAGGGTAACCTTCAGTATATGGAAGGATAATTGAACTCGTATGAAAAGTAGTACATACAAGAACATCCCAACAGTTCAGTCAACTAGACAAATAATACAGCCACAAGACAATGTAAATCGGTAAGAATAAAATCCAAATGAAACCATGTGAACTGCATGTTGAAATGCAACCAAAAAATTTGTTTTAAGCAAAAAAAAATATTTAAAATATCTCTTGTTGTGTGTTGGAATACGCCAAAGGATAATCATGCACCAATAAGTGGAGTTTAATTTTTGGTTTCAGCATTTTTCTTTGTTTAATACTTATTTATATTTTCCTGATTATGGATTTTTATTGCTTTTACCTAAGATGAAGTGTTAATGTTGCAAGTGTTGTTAACGATGCTGAACATGAACATGTTTAACACTCGAAACAGGGATGTTTTATGCTGATGGATGGAAGTTTTCTATTTCAGGCAGGAAAGTGGCCAACAAGAGGGTGTTCATGAGTCAAGCAGTCTTCCTGTGGCAGGGCAATTAAAAGTGATTTATTTAAATATCTCGTAAAAATTTTACACACACTTTTGAAATGTAGTCTTATATTTTAACACCCAGGATAAGAAAGGCAAAATGGAAATATAATTTTAGTCATATTTTGCTGTTAATATTTAATGCAGCGAAATTTTTTTAAGTAAAGCAAATTATGTTTCTAGGGAATGAATAAGTCATCAATTTTTTATTAAGGCTTTTTTACCATTTGAATATTTTACAAGTTCCCATTAAGCAAGTTTTCATGTCGCAATTCGAATTTTGTGCAGATCAGAAAGTTAAGGGAAGTCTATTAGCCTAAAGGGTCTTTCATTAAGCGTTTCTTATCTTTAAATTTAAATAAAACAAGGAGTGTGTGAGATATTATGGGAAATTATGCATTATTGAAGATGGAGATAATGAAAAATTTCGACATACGTATGTTCCAAATATGTCATCTAAGCTATTTTCCAAAGAGCTTTTTCACCCATATACTTGTAATTTGTAATTTATATTGCAACCAAGTAAAATTTTAATTTCAAAACATTGCAATTTCTATTTAGTTTAAGAGTTGTTCGAATTTTTGCCTTTATTACCAGAAGAAGTTTCTTTGCTAATTTATTTGTCTTTAGCAAGAAAAATGAAAACCAATTTAGACAAACAACCCACAAAAGCCGTAAAATAAGTTGCCCCTGTTAACCAACCCCCTCAGAAGCTGAAAAAGACACACACTTACACTCATACCATTAAGCACATGGAGTCATTGACATCAATAATGCATGAAATTGCAATAGGCCTCCAAGGTATTTGAAACTAATACGCACAAGTGGACTAACAGCCAACGTACAATAATCACAATAAAAAGTGATATAAAAGAAACTCCATATAAAAATGAGCAAAATATACAGCAGAGACAAAGTAAAAACTTAAAAAAAAGTTACAATAAAACACTTTACTTACTGGTGGCTCTTAAAACAAAAAACGGCAAAAGCAATAAAAACAACAACAGATTCGAAGCGTTTAGACAATCAGTCAGGTGTTGCACATAAACCATATGACAACAGTGGGTATGAATGGATAGATGGATGGATAGATGGGGGCGGCTGTTAAAGTTGAAGTGGAGGCTTTAACTACATACAGCCACAAAAAAATATATTTTCTCTTCTCTGGTTTCGTCTTATTCGTGTTTATTCATTTAATGATGATTGTCTACTTTGAATTATTTGTTTGTTTTTTTTTGTTAAAGAATCGCTGCCAATGAATATCAGGCTCAAAGTATATACCAGCAGGAAAAACACACACGATATAACAAATGTTGTCATATTCATTCAACCAACGGAAGTTAGACTATACCTTAACTGTTGAGCTGAAGGGATTGATTTTTAAAAATTTTGTTTCGATTTAGAAATTCGAAGAAAGAGAGTAATTATAGGAGCATAAATATTTTTTGTAGTTCGTTTTTCTATTACGTTAATAAAAATGAAAATAAGCATTAACCTAAAGGCAAATGCAAGACTTCTACGTATTTCTATCTATTAAGATTTGGATCGAAACTACGCAAAGAAATAATATCATATGATCATATTTTTCATGTCTGGCATTTGTCCACTAGACTGGATACATCAGAAAATTATTGTCCTTTTGAGAAAAACGCTTCCATTTGCTGAAGAGGATATGTCGTGCCGATGGGAGTTTACGCAGGTTAATTATCCTGCTAGAAATAAAAAATATAGATTCTAAAAAATCTATTTTTTTGTAATGGATTTTAAATTTATAAGAAATCAAATTACATCCTTTAAATGAAAATTCGGTTCTATATACGGAATAAAAATGAGGAGTCTTGGTGGTACGTTTCTTCCAAGTATTGAAACAATATTAGAACTTAATAGTAACAAACCAACCAAATACTTCTTTTCGCAAATTATCAAAATCCTTATTATTTTTATGATTCTTTTTTAATACTTATTGAATGTTATTTATATCAGTTTCAGAAATATATGCGCCAAATTTTCATTGGCCATCAGCGTCAACGGCGAGCGCTACAGATCGGTGATTACCAACTTCTTTTGTTCTGTATTGTATGATATAGACATCAAGGACATATGGTTTCAATATTACGGCGATATGCACTACACAGCTCATACCTCATACATATCGGTGATTACCAACTTCTTTTGTTCTGTATTGTATGCTATAGACATCAATGACACATAGTTTCAATAGGACGGCGATATGCACTACACAGCTCATGTCTCATTCTATTTGCTGCACGAAGGATTAGAAGGAATGATTATCTTATGTGGATTGGAACTGGCCACCGAGATTGTACGATTTCACCATGTTAGACTTTTACTTTTTGGAGTCTTCTTGAGTCGCAGCTCTATGCGAATAAGCAACAAACATCAGCGCCCCTTAAAGCCAACAGAAGACATGCCATCGGTCAAAATCAGTCCGATTTATGCGCAAAAGTCAAGTAAAATTTTACTTTTCGGAGGCGCAACACCTATTAAAAACGCCGCGGACATTTGCACAATTTTATATTTAAAACATAATGGCGTTCAAAGTTCTTTCAAATATATAAAATAAATTAATGATCTGTTGCACACACTTGGCTTTATATAAATTTAAAGAAAAGAAGAGCTAAATGAAAAACCTTTTAGCTATTGAAAAATCGAACTTGAAAAATGGCAAATTCGGAAATATAAATAATTTTGCCACGGTGAAATAAAAATAATTTTGCCACGGTGAAATTTTTACAATTTTCACAAGATACGGTAGGAGGCCTTGAGTACAAAGTACGGCGACATTAAGGAATCCGGATACTGACCTTCGTAGACTAGTAGGTAGTGTACTAGCCTCGTAGTGCGAAGGTCCCAGGTTCGAATCCTACCGCAGAACTCTGGCAGTTGTGTTTGATAATTAAGTTTACAAAAAAAAATTCTGGTTGGATATATTCCAACTACATTGAAGGACGGTACGATAGGGAATTTTGGGATTGTGGAACTTTGAAAATGTTCATTTCAAAGCCATTATCGTTCAATTTTGGGTCAGGATGAAGAGTGTAAAAATTCTAGTTCTATGCCTCACGGATGCTTAGAGAGCCAGCACACGTTAATCGTCAGAGCCGATACTTGAGTGATTTGAAGCTCCGTAGCTGCTTGATTGTGTATAGAGGTGTGAATTACGAATTTTACTCTGCAATCAAAAGAGGCCATCGCAACTACATTAATATGACGTGTAAGCGATGTTAAATATTTTCAAGCAATTATTTTGAAAATAAAATTTTTAAACGTACAACTTGTCTTGGCATATTTGACATCACTCTTTGGGCACACATATTTTTCTATGTACATATCGAGCCTTTGGTGCAATACCGTAGTAACTCAAAATTTCAATTTTTTGAGGTTATATTACGAAATTATTCGCCTTGTCGTTTTTTATATGCTGTAAAAGTTTCATAAAAATATTTTGTATGCTCAGCTCTTGAGAAAAGAACCAAATTTTCTTTTAGCATTAAGTTGTGTGTAAATTCAAAACTTTAAACTCAATTTCTGCAAAACAACCTTTTTTGAATTATTGCGTTATTGCAGCAAAGGCTCGATATACGTTTTCACAGATTTTCAAAATGGATCCACTCATATGGAAAACATTTTTTTTTCACTGGAAACAGTGTTCTTGGGAATATTTCAAACACTGTTAATTTTTGTTTGTTCAATCTCTATCTACTCATTTACTGTCATTCATTATCAATGTCAAACTATGATTTTTTTCATCTGTTTTAAACTTTACTCTTTTCTAATACAAACTAGTACAAAATAATTCTCAATGGGTAATTCGGTGAGTGCATAAGTTCTCTAAACTGATACTCGTAAGCACATACATTCATACTACTAGGCATATATGAACTACATACTTGAAAACCTAAACAAAAAAAGTTAATAACAAAAACATTATCTGTCACATAGATTATTATAACGCATGATAAATTGTCTACTGCTTCAATTTCCCAAAAACAAAACAAACAAAAACAAAAAAGTACCTAAACCTGACATTGATCAATATTGAATAATTTGTAACTTTTTTTTGTACATCGTCAAAGACAATTTATTACTCGTATTCCACTACCACTGAACAACATAGACTGGGAAGTGGCCATTAAACATTTTGTAAGGAGTTTTACCCAAAATATACATAAAGAATTATAGCAATATGCATCCATTAATATACCCATCATACCATCACTATCCACTGTTTTTAGTTAGAACAACAAAGAAAACAGCTTTCTAGAATACAAGAAATTCCTCCTCCTTCTTTTCCTCTGTTCTTTTATTGTAAACAGTTCTTTCTATAAACGCCTCTTTTTATAAACTATTTAAGACGAAAAAAAGCAATAGAATCGAAAATTGAAAAAAAAATACTACAAATTATTTATCTAAACATTAGAAAAAGATACAAAATTGTAAATTATAGAAAATGGAAACAAAGCAAGAGTAGAAAGAAAAAACTAACCACAGCTCAAGCAGAATTAGACAGCTAAACATTTTTCAATTTATTTTTAATTTCGTTGTACGAGCAGTTTTCTGAAAACAATTTTATTTTGAAAATTGCACATGCTGCTTGCTGTAGAGTGTGAACGACTCTACCAATCTATAGCACACGTCCGTCCAGCATATTGATTTGCCGGTTAAGTTGCATACAAAAATATTTCAAATTCGAAGTTTTGAAATGCCTTCCATCAATTCGCTTTAGAATGTGTGAATGAATTCAGTGGTGCCTGTTATGGTCGCATCAAAGCTGCTATTTATTCAATATAATTGACTTTATGTATCATTTAAGTTTATAATTTCGCCCGTTAATTGATTGATTGGTTTTTCTATGTTCTAAAATAAACAACAAATACGTACAACTTTTCAAAATAAAAAAAATCATTATATTCATTGAAATCATTACTCGCGATATTCTCCAAAAACAATGAAATGCAAGCATATACACAGCCAAGCCGACAACAATTAAAATTTTTTTTTATAAAAACAATTATATTGAAATTTTTTAATATGATAAAGACGACGTACAATAATAACGTAAGCAAATGTTGATAACAAAAGTTTATCACAAATTTTTAGTTTCTTTTTCCAGCTCCTGTTTTCAATTCGTGCAACGCTTGAATGCAACAATAATCATTAACGAATTGCAATGTTAAGTGGCGCTGTCTGTCAATATGTTTTTTTCAACTTACGTACTTCTGATCTACAATACAATTTGATTTATCGGCATGCGCCAGTGGAATACAAAAAAAAACCATTCTTAATGTTAATCAAGAATGTATTTTTAGATTTCAGCGAAGAAAAAGTAAATAAATAATTGTAGTTTAAGTAAATAAATAATTGTGGTTTAAACAAGTGCGAAGGGTATATTAGACTATAACGAATCCTCATAAACCCTTCTCTAAAGTAGGAAACAATGACAAAATTTTAAAAATTAAAAAAAAAAATCATAAAAAACAATAATCAACCTTGTTTGGGAAATTCTACGAAACTGAATATATATATATACATATATATATATATATATATATATATATATATATATATATATATATATATATATATATATATATATATATATATATTTAGGACCTCTTGGACTTCTATTCTTATATAGAGTAGTTTTTGTGCAATTCCATATTCGACAAAATGGGCCACCAATCATCACAAGAAATTTCACTCAAATATGTTTTTTTAAGATTCAATTTTCGCAATTTTCAAAATTTATTTCAGATATTTTAGCAATACAAACGAATTTCGGACCCCTTGTACTACCGTTAATGTCCACTCTATATTTGAGCAAAATGGTCACCAGAAACATTTCAAGAAATTTCGCTAAAACGTGACCTTTCTCAAATTTCAGTTTACAAATTTCAAAAATTATCTCAAATATATAAACAATACGTTCATATTTAGGACCGCTTGTGCACTCGATATTTGACTAAAATGGTCACCAAAATTTTCTCAAGAAATTTTTTTCAACTTATTAATTGCCTCTTGAAGACAGTTTGCCCTGTTTTTTATGTTGCGTATTTAAATTCTTTTAATTTAATACTCCTTTGCCCAATTCGCAACTACTGTTGACTGATTAATAACAGTGCCCTGTTAACAGCAAAATTGTCTCTGCTTAAAATTATGGTTTGGGTCCCTGCTGGTGACGCTCGAATTTATCTTTAGAAAACGAATATTTATTTGTTAAGATCAATTATTTTCTAGAGTTGCTGAACATGTGTACATTAACGCTTTTAAGCGATTCTGTGACACAACTGATTTCTGTGTTTTTGACACCGAAACGTCCAAAGCATGTTAATCCCTATAAACCATAATATATTGGACAAGTGTGTTAAAAGCATCAGGCGGATATGAACATATAGAGGAGAGAATTAAGAAAAGACTATGCTATCTGTTATTTCTGTTGAGTTTTCTGTGCTAAAGTCTTAAGACTTTTCTGATACTTTTTAATCAAGAGTTAAAGAATTGAAAGCAAGTTCTTCAAATAATGTTTTACAGCCGTATGCAAAAAAACATTTTTAATTTAGTTTCAAAATTCACCTTAAAAATGGCTGTTAAAAAATCGTATACAAAACAAAACTTTAACTATTTTATGATTTAAGGCATCTGTTTTTGGCAAGATAGTCATAATTTATAGTTTATGATGTACAAAAACGATTACAATTTCAATAGAGTAGTTAAATATGCATGGAAAGATTCTTTATTTTGAAGCAAAATAAACTTTTTTCAAAAACTATGAGTTTCAATCATGATATTAAAAAAGTCAGAAAGATTATTTTTATTCGAATTAAGAGGGTATTTATCTAATATCAAGCATTTTATATTTGTTTCATCAATAATTTATTTTTATATTTATATTTTGTCTTTAATATTTCTTATTTTATTCTGTAGTTTAATTAAAATATTTCCCAACAAATTAAAAAATAATAACAATAATAAACTAAGAACTAAGACTGCAAGCATTAATTTAAGGTGCAACAAGAATCCCTATTTGCTACATTTATAAAGATATTTTAAGTATAAAATGATATTTTGAATATATTTCCCTTAAACTTCTATAAAACAATTTTTTTAATACATTATTGTTTGTAAAGCTGTTTTAAGTGTTTATGCCTAATTATTATGCGTAATTATTTTGAATTTAATTCTCTAAAGATTTAACATTTGTTTGTATTTCACTAAATTGTTTATAAAGATGAAAAAACATTAATATTGAAATTTATGACTACGGGTTGGCTCCCTACTAAACATTTGATTAATCAGCTTTTGTTTGTTGAGGGTTAAGCTGTTCATATATGGATATTTCATTCAATATTCGCTTAAAGTAGGTTTAAAATGGGATTATGGTTGCTCTAAAATGTTCATAAAACAATTTGTTGGTTTGTAAAGCTGTTTTAAGTTCTTTTTTTGGCTTGAGGCCGTTATTGAGATTTTATACTGGTTAGATCTTTTTGTAGGCTTTCAAGTTAAAGTGTTGCTGAAGATTTTCAAATTTTCTGGATTTGTTTCTGAATTTTTAGCACAAATTTAGATTTTTTCATGAATTTTTATTATAAAATATGTGTTTTTTTTAATAACAGCTCTATATTTATCCTATTTTCTTTAATCTTAATTTGTAAATTTTATTTTATTTATTAAATTTCTAATCTTATGTGTTATTATCGATACCGATATTTTTTCGTGAAAACGTCGCTTAAAGAGCATCGAGTATTTAAATAATATACAAATTAGAATTTAAGTTATTTGATAAATTTTATTTTTTCAATATTTTGATGCAAATAAGAATTTTTTTGCTAATTCAGATTTCGAAGCATAATTTTAATTTTCGTTGCAACTTCGATCTACTAGTGAATTTTGTTTTTTGAAAAGTAGATCTTTGGTGAAACTTGATTTTTTTAATAAGATCCAGACGATTTTAAGTGTTAGGAAGCTTTCCTAACTATTTTCGAAATTATGGCCGTGTTTAAATGAGTGTATGTGTTTAAAAATATCAAAATTTTTAATCGTTGGAAATTTTTTTACATCAATTAAATGTTATACGAATATAAATCGATTCGTATTGGGATATTTTGAGATGTTCGAAAAAGGTATATCTGCAATAAATGTTAATCTACATATCTTTGTAGCGAATCTGAAATTTAATTGGATTTTAATCGTAGAAAACAATGTCAATTGCTGCAAATTTTATTGTATTAAAAAAGTGCTTTTTCTAATAACTTTAAAAACTCTTTCCATGTCGTTTTTATACATAAAATCCATTTTCTAAACTTTGAATTCTCCTCGAATATTGCAAATTGCATCAGAATCTGTTTAATCGATCGGGAGACACCCTTGTCTACAATTTTCCAAATATTTAATAACTCCGCCGGGTGTTATAAATTTTACATAAAACGCGTAATTGGTTTAGACGATATCCTTATCGTCTAAAAAAAGTGTTTCTTTAATTACAATGAAAATTTAAATAAGGAATTCCAAGTAGTGACTGGAAGGTCAAACATTTCTTTCAAAAAATTTTGAATTTTTGTTTTAGACAGTATTTATTTATTTTTTTGATTTTTATTGCAATTTTGATATAGTAGACCAGCGTACTGGACTTGTGGAATCACAGGTATCGCAAAGAGACCAAAAAATTAACCCAAGTGAGCGATAGCTATCTATTGAGTCTAATCTAAGATTACGAGTTTTCCTCAATTAAATTTATATATTATTATTATTACTATTTATTATTAGGGGGAATCCCCCTTATTATGATTGTCAACATCGACGTCACATCAAGTCGACAGTAAAAAAAGATAGCAGTTCTGAACTCCTTGTAGGCAATAATTAACTAATATTGATGGCCAATTGTAATTTTATAAGCCATAGTAGTAGTAATATCCTATCAATAATATTTAATAGTTCTTGATAACGATCCCACAATTGCCAATATATTGATGTCGACTTGGTGTGACGTCGACGTCGACAATCATAATAAGAGGGATTATTTCTTTGTGTGCAAAAGTTCAATTTTTGGCGCAATTTACATTTTGTTTATAATTATTTTATCACAGGAAATTGGAGTCGAAATTAAAAAGAAGCTATAAAAAACGATTTCGAATATTATCTTGTGAAGGTGGAGCTGTAGGACAATGAACGTAATTTTGAAGAAAAAAACGTAACAACGAGCAAAAAGCTTTACTTACAAATTTCGCTGTGAATTAAATTAATTATATATGAAATCTTCTGATTACGATAATAAATACAAAATTTGGTAAGAAAAATTTTTTGTAAAGAATTAGTAAATCGGACTCAAGTTCGGGTAATGAGTTTCACAATTCGTGTTAATATTTTTTATCAAATTTTTATTATGGAAGAAGTAAGGAGAATCTAAATATTACACTAACAGTATATACTGTTTTCGATGGTCTATTCACTATCACCTTCAGCCTTCATGTGTAGGTTTTTTGACACTTGTCAGATGGCTGCTAGTATTTGGAAATATAGAAATATGAACTATTTAATGCAGCTTCTTCCTAGAGAAAAAATTTTAAGAACTAGTTTAAATTAGACATCTATTGATATCCAATATTGAGTACGAACTCTAAAGAAACTATCATTCGATTTAGAAATATAAGTAAAAAAATGTTTGCTGCCTAAAATACATGCTAATTTTCTGTACAACGTCAAACAAGACTTTTTTTCAGGGAAAGGGATTAAAAGCGGTTTATTGATGCCAAAAATCAGCTGAGCAATTTCGAAATAACTTACGAAAATTTGAAATAAAATTCAAAAAATTGTTTCATCCATATAAGAGTATGTATGATTTTATAGAAACATTCTCTTTGAAGCTTGAATAGTAAATTGGGTCAGAATTCGAATTAAAATGTTTCTATAAACATGTATTGGACAAAAATAAGTTAGTCCGAGATTTGAGGTAAGTTCGATGAGTAGCTTTTGCTCACTTGGGTCCATGATTTGGTGACTTTGTGATACCTGTAATAGATTGTGAGTGAAAAATTGGAGTCAGAAGACAAAAATCATCAACAGGCAGAGTCTACGGCAGGAATCGAACCTGCGATCTTCTGCGAACTACTGGTCTAGTACACTAGTCTACGAATGCACCCTAGTCCATAGATTAAATCTCACAAAATATAATATAGAAAATTTTTTTTAATAAAAACATCCATTCAAAATTTAATTGAAAAATTTATGTGACTAATTAATATACAAATCAGTTGCACGAAGTGTTATATCATGCCTTTGATTTTGTTGTAGTGTTTACAAGCAAATATGTATGTATCTTAGCGATAATGTAAAAAGGCAGCAAAAACATAATTTTTTGCGGTCGTTAATGAGAAAAGAAAATGCAAGATGAAGAAAAACAATTATAATATGCAAGGTCATTAAAAGGAAGATTTTACGTAGACATAAAACATGATGTGTGAAGAGAAGGAAAAATGGCAGATAAGTGTACATATGAAATTAAAAACAAACTTTCACTTGTTTTCGAAGAGTAAAAGTGAGAAATATGAAAATATTTTCAAAGTTTTATAACGACGGTGAATATGGAATTTGATAAGCAAATGCAAAATGCAATAAAAAGCCACAGATGGAATGATTTGCGAATATTTAAGAGAAAATCAAGAAGGCAAAATCCTAAACTTACCTTCAATACAGACAACGTGATCTCTTATTTGTTGAGCGATTTGAGCATCCGTTATAGGTAGTAAATCAATTAAATCATAGATGGCATAAATCGATGGATGAACACTTTCGAAACGTTGTATTTCTTGACGTATGGCCAACGAGTTGCTGATAAGAGGTTGCGGTTGCTGCTGAGGTGTTGCTAGATTTGTTATTGCCGATGATGGCGACGATGAGGCTGTTGTCGTTGAGGCTGCAGTCAAAGATTGCGGTGTTGGTGGTAGTGGTGGCAATGGTGCAGCAGGTGTTGTAAAATGATGCTGTTGGTGATGCTGCAGCATCATACCATGATTTTGATGTAAATGATGAATTTGGTGCAAAGGTGTCAATTGTATTGATGATGGTACTGATGTTATTGCTGCTGATGTTGAGAAATGGTGATTGTTGTGGTGTAACTGTTGCTGTTGTTGGTGTTGATGATGATTTCTCAACACCGGTGGTGGTGTTTGATTTTGATAATTATTCATGTTTGCTAATGAAATTATTAAGATTGCACTTTTTTCCTTTGACACTTAAGTAAATATTATAAATTTTTTACTCGCTTTTTAAACCGAATTCTTTTTTTTATAATTTTTTATGACATCTCACTTACACACATTAAATTATTTTTACGATAAATATAGATAAACACGTATATTTGTTTAAAACATATTTTTTGGGATTTTAAATAACACACTCATTAAATTATTAAGATTTTATTAAAATTAATACCTCAATATATTAAATCTTTCTAAGTCTCACACGGGTTTCACTCTAATACACCTAAAATAAACAAAAGATTGAAATGATGAGTAGTCGATCTTAAATATAATTATTGTAAAATATTATTATTTTTTTTTTTTTTGACAAACTAATTTTAAATTTTTTCTAAATAATACATACATAGAAGCTCATTAAAAATATTGTTAAACTACATTTCTGATGAACTTTTCTATAAAAAATAAAAATACAAAAAATCAAAAAGTTTTTTGTGGCTTTAGCTCTTCATATGCCGACATTTCATTGGTTGCTAAAACCAAATCGTCAGTGAAGTTTAAGCACTTTGAAAACATTCAACCTCGTATGTTTATGCCACATAAATCAAATACAATATGAGAATTTCATTATTGCATATGAACTACAACAAATACATAATCATAGTAGGTTTAGAATGTTTCTATACAAAACAAACACAACAAACAATTTACTCAACGTGAGTCTATTTCATTTTTCTCTCAACACCCATACAATTAAACGCCCGTTGATTATGTATTTGTTGTAATTCATACATATGCAATATTGAAATTCTCATATTGTATTTGATTTATGTGGCATAAACATCCGAGATTGAATGTTTTCAAACCTCTTAAACTTCACTGACGATTTGGTTTTAGCAACCAATGAAATGTCGGCATATGAAGAGCTAAAGCCACAACAAACTTTTAATTTTTTGTATGCATTTTACGAAAGCTCTAATTGTTTCTAACGATTAATTGGGGAGAATATCCCAAATAATGAATTTTCAATATTAAGTATTTAAAAATAATAAATTATTGAATTCTCTAAAGATTTCAATAAACATATTTTTTAATAAAACTTTTCTGACTGAAATTTAGTTGATATTCACCCTTAGCCTGAATATAATTTCTAATCTATTTACTTTTATCAAGTTTGTATTCTTTTTGAGTTTGTCCAACATTTTGTAAAATTTGTTCATGGGAAATACCTAGTTCATGTGAAAAAATTTTCACATGTTATCCACGATAAGGGTTGAAATTTTCTGTATAGAATTTTGCTAACGAACTTCTGGTAAAATTCTTTACAGAAAATTTTGCGACCGATCTTCAGCTGAAATTTTCTATAATTTTTTTTTTTTTTATTTCAGGTGAAACTAGAAAATTCGGAGCATATATAGTTTTTAAAACAAAACATCAAAAAACATCTTTGGTGATTGAACATTTAATACCAGGAAAAATATTTAATAGGAAATTTTCGGAGTACGGCCGTACAAAGTTTTACAGATCTTAATAATTTGTTGATCTAGTGTAACAATATGCGTATCATATGAAAGTTTATCAAAATTTCCAACTGATAAACATATTTAAAATAAAATACCAATTTAAAGCAGTTCTTTGTTTTTATTCTTAGTAAAAATTTTCTTTTCAAGGACATTCTCCTGTATGGTATAGCAAACACATTTTTCTTTGCTCTTCATTCTAATTAAGGAATTGTTGATTTACTTGCTTTTTTATATTTTATTTTGTTTGCCTCTTTTAAAACAAAGATACAGCACTCAGGTAATAAAAACTACAGAAAAGGAAAAATACCAACAGGTAATTTTTTCATATGACACGAATATTTATTTGTTATGAATACGGCTAGAGATTTGTACAACTTTTTAGGTACGTAACTCGGAAAAAATGCGTTTCCGAGAAATTATGTACTTCACTCCTTTTTTTCTCAGAATTCCATTTTCTATCATCTAAGTTACATTTTGTTTTTCAATAGACAATTTTGTGACTAAAGTTTACCGGTCGCTGATGTGTAAAAAAGGTCATTTCGATGGGTTCGGTATGACCGCTCTGTAATAGGTGTTATCTGATTTTTAATTCACAAAGTGTCTTAACTTTTATGCCCACTATGGGCATGGCAGTTTGTAACTAAAAAATAACTTTCCTATAGAATAGAGGAAAACAGATTTTGCATTGAATTCTAATAAAGACAACCAACTACTTACTAATTGTATAAAAAATTACAACTTGAACATAAAAATAACAACAATGACAAAATAATTAAATTAAAATTAATTAAAGAAATCAAAAATAACAAATAATTACATTTTATTTAGATCTCAATTAAGTTAAATGAATAAATGCATTTGCTGGAAATAAATATTGTTGTTGATATAATTTCCACATGACAGAGAGTGACGTAGAAAACTGGTCAGTTACATGCAACAACACAACACCAAAAATTACACTTTCGCAAAAATAACAAAATACACTACACTCAGTTCATACACCAGAGAGGGGACAAATGATGTATTTTTTAATATTCTTTTTGGCTGTTTTGGATTTTGCTTCAATATATGTTTCGTTTTGTTGTTTACACACTAGTTTACATACGCACACACAAACACACGAGAAACGAGCCGACAGACCGACACACGTACACAGAATTAAAAAACATTTGTGGTGTTTTTTTTTGTTGCCACTTTTTTCAGTTTATTGAAGCCAACTTCATGTAATTTTCTTATGGACTCTGTTGCTAGATGTATTGTAATTTTTTTCATAAAATGTTGTTGTTTATTAATTTATTATTCAAAACACACAAAAGCTTTGATAACTTATTGAATTTTGCAAGAACTTATCAAAATATTACACAATATAATGTATTAATTGTGCACTTATATATACACACACACACACTTTAACAAAATTCTACGCGCATTTTTCTGAAACACTTTAACGAACGAACGACACTCGACTAATAGATTTTCAACATTCCACGACAAATTGTCAAAACGAACTAAATGGCATTTTATCAAATTGGGATTTCTTGTACATTCCTTCATTATCGGCTGGTTTATTGTTTTCTTTCTTATATTTTACAACTTCGTAATGGTTTTTTTATTGCCGAATATGTTTTGTGATGACATTTCTCCTATTAAAAGTATTTGTATAATGGTATGGCAGTGTGTCAGAGTTGCTTGGAATAGTACTGCCGGTTTATTAATACAGAGCTGTGCAAATGTTAATGAAAAACATTATTATAATACAAAAAAAAGACAGCTTGTTTCATATCTTTAAATAATCAAAATTTTAGTTTACCAAAATATATATGAAGTATTTTATTCATTTATTTGAAATTTTGGCAAGTAAGTAAGAATGATAGATGTTTCAAACTTTTGTTGGTTATTTAATTGCTTTTATTTAGTATGTAGCAGAAAAGACAAAAAAGGACACAGTCAGACAGTGAAACCTCTATAATAAGCACATATGTTTATGAATATTTACATCAACGTATATATAACAGAAAATATTACGCGATATTAATGTTTTTTCTTTAGTCAGAGAAATACAGGATAACGTGGGAATTCTACGTATTGACCGGCAACACATTAGCGAAATTGCCACGTGATTATGACCCGTTAAGATCAGTGATTTATATCGCAGATATGACCTTAATACGCGTAATTTATTAACTCACCCACTGTGCGAATTAAATGCGAAATTATACATTAAATGATTCTGCCAAAATCGGAGTTCCTCGAACATTTCTCATAATTATTGGCAACTTTGAAAACAGCTGTAGTAAAGGAAAAAAATTCAAAACAATTGGACTTCATATGAACAAGTAAAGACACAGCAAACAATACATTTTGCAAAAACACTAATTGTTTTAACAATTAGTTGTGGAGAATATCCAGAAATAATAAGGAAAATAATTTATTACAAAATATATAATATAGACTAGAAAAGTTATTAATATAAGTATATTGGTACACATTTACGTTATCATGAAGGAAAAGCTGTATCTATTCCGCTCAGCTGGTTAGAAGTGCATACCTTTTTTCCTGAATGTCTAACCAATTTTACTTTGTTTTGAAGAACTACATGGAAGATATTTATATAATAAGGGAGATTCAAAATAGTGATGAATATTTTTTCCACAAATAAAATTTTTCTTTTTCCTAGAGCTATCAACATTATTTTAGTTTGCCTGCTTACGAATGAGAGAACAAATCAAAATGAACGTACATGCGTAAGTGTACTAGTTTCTCCTCGTCTTGGAAAATAACTAAGAATTGATTCTACAAAAATTGATATGTAAAGTCACACTTATTACTTGGATTTGGTAGTTAGTGAGCTTTTGAAATATCCGCGTATACCAAACTCGAACTATTCAATACTTTGTTAGTCTACGTTCAGACGCATCATGTCTTATTGAAATGATTCTTACACTTTCTTTTTTGAACTTTCTTTGGCGTTCACACAAGTCATGTCTTGTTGACGAGTTGTTTTTATGTATGTGTACATAAAAAATGTTGTTTGAGCATTTTTGACATTACGAATGAGAAAGCAAAACGTACTGACAGAGTACATAGACTTGCGTACTCGTTTCTTTTCCTTCGTCGAACTCGCCTATAAAATGGCAATCATTTCAATAAGACAAGATTCGTCTGAACATAGACTTAGCAATGGTTGAATATTATTTTATGATCCTAGACAAGGCGAATTGAAAACAGGTGGCCTCATTAGCGCAGGTGATTATCAGCTGTTCTAATGAAAACTGCATTATTCAAACCCCAAGTGTCAAAAATTTTTTAGTTTCCTGTTCAATTAAAAATTACAAGAAAAAATAAGGAAAATGTATTTCAACAAATATATGTACTATAGAACTTTTTTTGTTGCAATGAGATGCAAAGGTGGTTTGAATGACCATCCGACGCCAAGGGACTTAAAAAAATAGGCTGAGAAAGTACATTCTAGGTATATATTAGAAATCATATATTTTATTATATTAGTAATTTTTCTTTTTTAGTGAAAAATACTGAGCATCTAGATGGCAAAAGGAATGTCGAAACAAACACAACTAAATGGCTAAATACAATCTCTTGATGTAGTGTCCTGCATAGTACGGAGAAAGTCGGAGTGGAGGATGTTGACTTTCTGCAAGAGTAATCTCCAGCCGCGAACGATGTTGAACTTGATGACCTACATGAAACGGATTTGCGACAGAATGAGAATAAGAAACAGCATTGATATATACATACATACATTAATTTCACTTTCAATAAAATCCTGCTGCACCGTCATATTTACCGTATTTGCAATTATAGGAACACTTGCATTTAAGATTATTTGCTCATCATTAATATTGAGCTGTTCTACATATCGTTTTTAATAAAAATCTAATAATTATTGTAAAAACTTTGTTCTCCCGACATACATATTTATTGAAAAATATATTTAAAATAATTTTGTTTTGTGTTGTAGTCAGATGTTTTTGACAGACTGGTAAAGTTGTGGTAAGGCAGTTTCCGTGTTGTTTTTTGTATTGTTGTATTGTAGTAGTAACAAGGCCACCTAGTATTCAATTCGCCTTGATCCTAGACAGCAGCTGTTGTCACAGTATTATCTTTTGTGAACTGCACTGCCGACTTGTTCGCATGGTTTTCTGTTTATCTTTCTAAAAATTGTATAACGTTTCTTGTCATTTCAAAGAAAAGTTTGGTGCTAAATTATATATACTTATTATAAATTTAAAATTTTCTAGTAATAAACAAAATTTGATATTCTCTTACTCCAATATTTTAAACAACTCCATATATATGGATCATCTTTAAGGAATTTTCAAAGTCAAATCAATGGTAATGGGATTGCCATTAGGTGATATTTGAGACGTAAGTAAATATTCATGGAACCAAGCTCCATTAATAGGATCCATGCAAGTGCAAATTCGTACCCAACCGTCTATTTTTGTGTTAAAAAGTTTGATATATATGGACTTTGGATATTTGACTTCACCAATATGTGTGCTCCTATATAGACTAAAAAAGGCCTTGCATCGGACATTCTGAACAACATCACTCAATAAGATTTATTTCACACTTGTGTTACAAATGTATCACTGCATTACAGGAATCTAATCTATGAATGCAAAAAGAGATTTGAGTTTATTGTTGTTTTAATATATGTATGTTTGTATGTAGAATTTATATACATACATACCAATGTACACATATAACACGCGCATCCATCATCTATCTATTTACCCACTAAAAACTGATAAGGAGCTTACAAATTCAAAACTTCCAGATAATACAACATACAAAATGGAATAAAAAGAGATTTTTTAAGTCGGTATTTATAACATTTAATGATTATAGCTTCATTGAGTTGGATGTGCCGTACAAAGTAAAATGCAGCTGAAGTTAAAACAATGTATTAGGGTCATGATCCTCTTTTATCTGAAGGTAATTTAATAAATACAAAGATATGCTAAACTTTTTCAATTAGAAGTGTTAACATATTAACAATTTATATTTTTAGCTCTGCCTTGTCGCCCAAGCTACCGATACGTGTTATGCCGGCAATATTGAGGCCCGCAAGTTTTTCGAAAATCAAAACGAGTTACTTAGACAACGTTATAGAGCATATTATCAGGCCGCTTATGAATATAATATAAATGTAACAGAACAAAATCGGCTTCACATGATCGCTTTAGCGTCACAAAATGCAGTAGAGGACAAAAAATTATCTGAAGTTATACGTAATTTGCGTTACGATCAATTAGACCATCCCTGCTTACAGAGGCAAGCGAAATTTTTGGCTGATCTCGGATCGAGTATCCTAAATTCCGAAGACTTCCATGCTCTTAGTAACGCCATTAGCAGCATGCAACGTAATTATGCCAGCACAAAAGTATGTTCTTACAGAAACCCAAGCGATTGTACTCTAAGCTTGGAACCTCATATACAAGAGCGCTTGTCGAATAGTCGTGATCCGAAAGAGTTGGCGCACTATTGGCGCGAGTGGCATGATAAGGCAGGCACACCAATGAAGGAGAATTTTGCTAAATACGTGGAACTTAGTCGAAAGGCTGCAAAAATGAATAGTAAGTATGAAAAGTTGTCAAAGTTTTTCGTCCAAAATTTTCGTTTGTAGCTGTTCATTACTTGAATACTTTTGAATAAATTATTTATGTCATTTTACTGATTCATTCTTAAGAAAAAAAAAACGAGCTACAAGACCATAATTGATTAAAAAACTTTTCATAAGCTTTAGACAATTGCTGATAACTCTGGTACTTGATAATAAGGAAATTGTTTTCATAAAAACTTTTCATAAAGTAAGAGTAGCTTTTACAGAAATATATGATCAATCTATATTATAGGAAAGTCATCGGTGATTCAGATAAAAATGTAGTTTTTTTAATTTTAAATTTTAATTATTCAAATAATTACTATTAATTTCAAAAATTCCATGCTTTAGAAATTCTGTAGTATTTTACAAATTTTTTTCATAATTCTAGATTTTACGTCTCATGCCGATTACTGGATCGATTCTTACGAAGATCCCGATTTTGAAAAACATTTGGATGAAACTTTTCAAGCGATACTGCCATTTTATCGTGAAATCCATGGTTACGTACGTCATCGACTTCGTCAATACTATGGAACAAATGTTGTTTCTGAAAAGGGAAATATACCCATGCATTTGCTTGGTAATATGTGGGCTCAAAATTGGGATGAGGTCACTGAACTCCTAAAGCCATATCCCAACACAGGCTTTGTGGATGTAACGTCTGAAATGAAGAAACAAGGCTTTACCGTGAAAAAAATGTTTGAATTAGGAGATGACTTTTTCAAATCGCTGGGTATGCGGCCTCTACCGGCAACATTTTGGAACTTAAGTGTTTTAGAAAAACCAGAAAATCGTACAATAGTGTGTCATGCTTCTGCCTGGGATTTTTACGAAAATAGTGATGTTCGCATTAAAATGTGTACTGAAGTCGATAACCACTATTTGAATACGGTACATCATGAATTGGGTCATATTCAGTATTATTTGCAGTATGAGAATCAGCCTACCGTTTTTAGAAGAGCCCCCAATCCGGGTTTCCATGAAGCTGTGGGTGATACAATAGCTTTATCGGTTTCTTCAATAAAACACTTGCATGCTATTGGCTTATCCCCAGTGGCAGAATTGGATGTTAAAAGTCGTATTAATGAACTATTTATAATGGTAAGAATATTGGTCGTACTTTGAAGGCGGAAAATGTTATTTTATTTTTGCTTCAGGCTTTAAAGAAAGTTACTTTCTTGCCGTTTGCTTACACTATGGATAAATATCGCTATATGGTGTTTAGAGATGAAATCAATCAAACGGATTGGAATTGTGCTTTCTGGCGATTGCGATCTGAATATTCGGGAGTTGAACCTCCGATACCTAGAACCAATAATGATTTCGATCCACCAGCTAAATACCATATAGATGCTGATGTAGAATATTTAAGATATTTTGCAGCCCATATCTTCCAATTTCAATTCCACAGAGCCATGTGCTCTAAGGCAGGACAATATATTAAGGACAATCCTAATAAAACTTTAGATAATTGTGACATTTATAAGAGCAAAGAAGCCGGAGTTGCATTCAGGTTAGAGTTTTGATAAAGTAAAAAATATACTTTAAAGTTGGTTTTGTATTATTCACAGTCATTTCTTATCGGCCGGTAAAAGTCGCCACTGGGCAGAAGTTTTGCATGAATTTACAGGCGATAAAAAAATGGATCCTTCTGCTTTATTGGAGTATTTTGAACCCTTAAGTAAATGGTTGAAAGAAGAAAATCGGAGATTACAAATACCCATTGGATGGCATGTCACGGATAGTAAGTCTTAATTTTAACACTTTCCTAAACTCGTAGGCACGTTGGTTTGCTTGAAATTCAACTTGAGACAATTTTCATATGCTTTTATCCCCCTACATTTTTATCTCCTATTTGGGGTGGGTTCTTGACAATAATTTATTTATATTTTATCAGGTGGTTGTCAATTAAAAGAAACGACTTAAATCTACCGATTATCGTCACACACATCTATGTCTTTTTATTTGACTTATTTATT
This sequence comes from Germaria angustata, assembly GCA_963681545.1. Taxonomy (NCBI): domain Eukaryota; kingdom Metazoa; phylum Arthropoda; class Insecta; order Diptera; family Tachinidae; genus Germaria; species Germaria angustata. The sequence goes on along the minus strand of OY812999.1, from coordinate 93,746,714 downwards.
TTTTATTTAGTACAATAGACGGTTGCTAATTAGATATATTACACCATACCTTACGCGATGTATTTACCATAAAAACCAAATTAGCCTTCCTGTATAACTTTACTGCCTAATTTTGTACAATTTTGTATATTCCTGTTTATTTAAAGCAGAAACTTAATCCATATTTTCAATAATTTCAAGTTGAGAATATACATATTTATGTAACTGTTCGACGAAATTTTATTTTAAAACATAAAATCATAAGTCTATTTAAGTTCAAGTGTGATTTTTCACTTCACTCAAAGGAACAAAAAATATTTATCAAAATTTGAAAATAATTATATTCTTAAAAAATTAATTGAATTATTATATATTTTAGGTTTAAGATTTCTCTTTATTTATAAACATTTTTCCTGTTTGTGATTTTTTATTTAAATTTAAATAGGCTACTTAGTTCAATCGTATTTTATAAGCCAAATTACATGTGATAGTTATCAAAGAACAAATTACACCAAAGACACATGTGTAAATCATTCTGACAAACACTAGCAGAACGGAACAACATGCTGTTTTCGAAAGCCGCTACACTTTCATCATCAGCGTTCTTGTGTTTGGTCCACTTCTGTGGTGTCAGTTGATGTATATTTCAGCTATTTATACAAACTTTTTCACTGTAAATAGAATACGTGAATTTTTTTGATTCATCGTATCACAATTTGTGAAGATTTTTTTTTTAATTGAATTATTTTTGAGTTTGAGGCCTTTTTTAATTAACAATATATTTATTTTTAATTATTCGACATATCTACACCCAGTGGGTGTTTTCTTCAGGATATTAAAATTATTTGACAAAATTTCAAGCAAAATGAAAAGAAAATTTTTGTAAATATAAATTAAAATCAAATATGACAATTTCAATTTAATTTCCATTTACAGAAGTGGAGCAGTCCTGCTTGGTTACAAACAGCGATAAGAAGGCAACTGAAACAATAACCCATTAATTCTTAAGGATTGGAACTTTTTATTGAATTTGTTAATGAAAATGTTTTAAAATATTCCCAAATGAATAGTTTGTTTCTATTAAATATTTTGTAATAAACATTTTATATATTAAAATAAATTTTTACAGAGATCAATTTTATGATATAAATGAATTCAATGAATTAAATTTTGTATAATATTATTGATATACCTGTAAATTAAACTTTCTCTTTCCCATTATATTTTTATTTAAAACTTTTACTATTTTTCTGATAACAATTTAATTTCCCTTTTTTTATTTTAAATGAATTCAGTTTATATAAAAAAAATTTCCGATGACTGGAAACTAATTTTGAATTTTCGAACTTATAATATAAAGATATAAAAAAATTATTTACAACTAAATCTCAGATTAGTATTTTTCCATGTCAAAAAATATCTTTAAGGGTAATCCAGGTATTGGAGTAGAATTTACTTTTCGTATTTAGTAAAACTTAATTCTGTAGTTTATGTGTGATGTTTCTAGACAGACAGACGGAAAGTATATACAGATAAAAAAAATATATTAAATATTTCATTTCAGCCCACAGTCTTTCATTTCAAGGATTATTATATATTTTCGATTCCACCTCATTATATCTTGTTTAATTATTATAACATGTCAATTAAAGTAATAATTCTGGCAAAAAAAACCGACTTCAATACAAAGAGCCAATCGAATAGATTACAAAATCGAAGCAAAGAAAAATAGACCTTAATACAGATTATAGTAAGCTAAAATGAAGTCCTTCCTGAACATGACAGTATTTTTCTGTACCCTATTATATACGATATGATAGGGAATGCTAATGTAGGTAAGCTCTTAAAAAGAACTTTAAAAGGACTTTAAAATGGGTTCGCAAATTATGAAGTTTTGTTCTACAGGTATGTATTCTCATTCAAATAAAAAGAGAGTTTCGAAATTTATTCAACACATAACGGATTTATAGAATAATAAACGAATTTTTCGTCCCATTTTTGGTGTCCATTTAGAAATTTTCATGGCCTTTCACATAAAATTTTTTGAAAAAAGGTCCATAAATGGCGGTGTCTGTAATTTTTTGGTATATGTTTATGGATCCATTAATAATAAAAAGACGGTTTTGGTATAATAGAAGTTTATTTAACGAACGATATGATTTTCAAGAACTATTGGGCAACAAGTTACTGATGCGACCGCAAGAAAAAGACTGACACTTAACTAGAAGGGAGCGCAGTATTTAAAGAAGAACAGAATTTACAAAAGAAGTTTGATGGAACATAGGACTTAGATTTTACACTATGCAACAACAAAATTTTTCCGAACAGGCGGAGTTGTGTTATAGTCATTATTCCGTGCGGCCATTTTGACCGTCCTATTTCCATTTAAGTTTCTGTTTCGGTTGTTTGGAAAAAATTATGAAGCAGCTCAATTGAACATTTCTATTTATTTATTTTTATCACAGAATACACAGAATATTCAACTTTGACGTATAAAAAGGGTCCGAATCATATTTTGCATAAACTTTGTATAAATCATAAAGTTTGTGTGGAGAAATATCTACATACATACATATATAAAAACAACTAGATTAGCTCTCCCTTTCACACAAACTTTATGCACGTTTTCAAAGTTGTCGGGTCTATGTTTAGTTTATGATTTTTATTTCTAAGGCCAATAAGATCATGCTGATTTCAAGATTAATCGGCTGTTAACTCTTTATACATATTCGAATATTTATTTAAGAATATGTACATATGTAAGTATGTATGTATTTATATGTATGTATTTGGCGAATTTCTAAGCGATTTAATTTTGCAATTAACAAAATACATACATATGTATATTTGGAAAGTATTAAAATTGTTCAAATAGTTTGGAGAAATGTTTGTTTTTTTTTAATTGTTTTTTGTAAGTTACGTTGGCCCAAGTACTTGTTAATGCAAATACTTTTCTTTTCGAAAATTATTTGAGAAATTATTCCAAGTAGTTCTGGCCTCATTCACAAGATAATAGTACATAAAACGCAATCCCACATGTGTCAGTGCGTTCATATGCATACCCCATATACTACATAAGTACACTAGAGCCCCGACTTGCGTCGTCCCGATTTGCGTCGTTTCGATTTGCGTCGCTTTCTAAAAACTGGAAAAATTCGATTTGCGTCGTTGCAATTTCAAGTTGCGTCGTTTTGACTCCGATTTGCATCGTTTTGATTTCAAACTGCGTCGTTTTGATTTCGATTTTAGTCGCTAAAAACGGTTAAATTGTTTACTATAACATTGTGGATTACCATTTCTAGCATTTGTAGTGCCTGATATAGCATCTTCTCTGTCTTTTAGCATTTTTACAACTTCTGGCCTGTACATTAAGAAGTTTTAAAATTTCGTAAAATAAGGGGAATTCCCTTTTCTTTGTTATATAAGTGGTGCTAAGAACAACTGTCTGGTTATGGTAAGAATTTAGCGTGTTTTTGCCAAAATCATCTGAAGAGAGCTCAATGTAAGCTAAATAAATTAAAAATTTTTAATGCATCTACTTTTTATGAATATACATACATACATATGTATATATGTAAATGAATTTAATTTTTATTATGTTTTTTCTTAATTTATTGTTTTATTTCTTTATAATAATTATAAACATTTGTTGAAGTAAATGAAATAAATAAAAATGTATTCATACTTTTTTTTTTATCAAAAATAAAAAATTTTTTGCTTTTTTTTTAATATTTTCCCCAATAAATTAAATTTCAGTGCATTTATATAGAAAAATGTGATTCGATTTGCGTCGTTTCGATTTGCGTCGCGTTTCTCCGGTCCTCATTAACGACGCAAGTCGGGGCTCTAGTGTATATGTATGTAGCCTATGATGCGATGCATACATACAATGTTCAAAAAAAATTATTGCAGGATGGCGATCACTCCTTTTATTCTCTGTTGTGGTGTTTTTCAAATATCAGCATATACTGAATCGTGGTGAAGTAATTTTATAAGGTGGCAGCATTAGGGCAAAAAGTACAACAATACAGCAAAACAGGTATTTTTGTTTGTGTAAAACCAACAAAGAATGAGCAACAAAACTCAACCATGCATAACAAGAAAACTTCAATGCAAACAAGATATATCATATGTACACACCATTGTTAAGGCCGTGTCAGATAAAACTTTGTAGCGTTGCGTGACGTTTTTAACTTTGACAGAAAAGCGTAACGCAAAAGGTGTATGACACAATGAAAACTTTGACACAACGCGCGCAACGTGTGTTTACCAAAAAGGTGGTTATGAATTTTCTAATTATTTTTTATTATAAAAATGAAAGTCAAAATATATGTGCTTTTGTGTGTTTATTTTGTTATTAACTATTGTAGTTTATTGAAAATACACCACTATACTTTTTACTTTTTGCGTCACGCTGCGTTAAAAGTGTTTTATGTGGCATGTTTCGTGTAAGTATGTACATTTGGCCCCTTTCACATTCGGCAACTATACTTGCGCAATTCTTGTGTTTGTTGGTGTGAGAGGAAAGGTCGGGTTGAAGGGGGAATAATTGCCGAGATTCGAGTACAGACTTGCTTGTACTTGGCAATTCTGTTTCTGCTGTCATTCTTGGCTTGGGATATTTATTTGTTTTTGACATTGTCTTTTATTTCTTCTTCGGCGTGTTGTCTAATTTCGTTAAAATTTTATATTCGTTAATATACCCGCTTTGAATAAAAATTTAAAAATGAAAAAGTGGAGTAGAAGTGAAATGGAAAAACTAATAAATTTAGTTCAAGAAAACGAGTGTATTTTTAATGTTCCATTGTATACACCAAATTTCAAACAAACAAAACGTCAACAAATTAAGAAAATTTGAGCACAAGAAAATTAAAATTGCTTAACAAAGTTGCTGAATGTGAAAATAGAAGCAAGTTCAAAAGAAAATAAGTGAAAATGAAAATTATACTTGCGCAAGTATAGTTGCCGAATGTGAAAGGGGCCTTTCAACTTAAATGTCAAAGCGAAGCTGTAACGCAACGCGAAGCAAAATTTTTATGTGACATGGCCTTTAGTTTCTTGAAAGTTAAGTAATTACCTGGTGTAGTAACGGCACCTTGTAAATTTTTTTCACCACGATGCTGAACTGGAACTGTGTTGCCGTTTTAGTTATATTTAACCAAAATTGTTTACCATATTGTCTAGCGTGTAGATTTGTATATTTCTACCGTTTAGATTACCGTTTCGCCAACGTAATAGTTTGCCTTTTTGATGCTATTTTAAGTTGAATTTACTAAAACTATTAATAAGCTAAAGATATTCAAAGTTGAGAGAAATTTATCACGCAAGAAAGAACTTAGTTAATCAATACGAAAAACAAGTTAAATATTTATATAAAATGGTAAAAACAGGAAAAATTTGGAATATAATGATCAATAGCTTACATTATCTTAACAAAATCGAAGCTTAAAAGTGTAATTTTATTAGAAATCATTAAAATTTCAAAATTCAAAAATACGAAGAATTATACGAAAAAAGTCGATAATACTCAAAAGCTAGCCGGGAAAATAAAAAATAAAAAAAATTTAAGTATAACTTGTAAAAAAGAAGAAAAAACAATAAAACTAGTTAAAATTGGAGGAAGTATGAAACAGTCATTCGTTAAAAAAAACTGCAACATATGACATTTTTAGTATTTCATTATAAAAATGTACTTCAAAATATGTAAGTGGACACAGCATAGTGAAAGACTGTCTTTTAACTTAATTTTTACAATTCTACGACATATGTTTTTAGTATCTGATTGTGAAGTCAGAACTTTGAAGGCATTTTAGAGAAAATATATGTATATCTTGGGTAATTCTTTCATTCTTGTAAAATTTTTGAAAAATTATGGGTAGTGGCAACACTGACATAAAATACTTTTCCAGCATAAATCTGTTTTTTATTTTATTTTGCTAGTCAACAGCAGGTGCCGCGAGCAAAAATATTATAGTATGAATGTACATGGTACTGCTTTATCGACATGCCTGCGGTGCAGTAATTTAATTCAATATAAAACATTTTTATTATTTAAAATGTAGCCTTTATTATCATTTCAAAGAAATGTACGTATATACACACATATGTACGTACATATGCTAAATTCTTTATTCTTTAGTAATGAACCAACTTCTTTGTTGCAATTTCTTCATAATTTCGGCCAACTTTGTGTATAGATCATTATCTATATTGAATTTTATAAGTCCCAGACTAATTTATCGCTCGGTTATGGACGGCAAATGAACTTAGTTCAGTTGCCAAATGTTCATAAATATTTTTAATAAAAATTATAATGCGGAAAACAAAATGACAATTCATAACATGAAAATCTGATAGAACAGGCTCCAAATGATAATGCAGTAGAATTCTGGCGACTTAAATTTTTTGATTATATATACATATGTATTTTCTTATACAAAGCATATCATCTTTACACGGGTTGTTGTTGCAATTGTTTTCGCAATGTTATCATTTGTTTTTTTTGCCTTGTATCAGTTTAGGTAATCGGTTCCTGTTCCAGCTAAGTAGATGATTGGTCTGCTGTAGCAGGTCTAGGATATGGGGGCTGCCAGCTGTCCTTGCCTACAAACAAGGCCCCGTCTGTAGTTTGGTGTAGTGGTGAGGAACCTCGCTAATCTTTGATTCCTATTTTTTCCCCAAAGGCTCATTAGATGGAATTTTAAGAAGCCACTTCATTTTTAAAACTTCAAAAACCTTGGTGAAAAATTTTTGTTTTCTGCCAGGGTGCGAACCTGGGGTGATCGGTTTTCTAGGCAAGCACTTTAACCACTAGACCACGCCGATTGCCGAATAGCAACTCAACTGAAGTTTGGTTGCCACCCAAAATCGAACCACCAGCTAATCCTTTAAATACTTCAATTCACAGATTTTTCCCAGCTTTTGGAATTCCTAATAAAAAAAACAACATCATTTTCGTTAAAGTGCTGCAGCCCTGCTAGAAAAATTCTCAGGACAGAGACCCTATTTAATATGTTCATATTTTTGTCTGCGGGGAATACGTTTTGATGTTCATGTTCAGCCATATCATTCAATTTTGTATGTAAGTCCTGTTTCACACACATCAAGTTTTCTTGATCAAGTTTCAATTCAGCTGGGAGAGCGATAGGGAGAGTATGTATTCCTTTCTTTGTCTCTCTCCCAGCTGAATTGAAACTTTATCAAGAAAACTTGATGTGTGTGAATCAGGACTATGTTTAATTTTTTCGTAACATGAACATGTGCCGTCTCCACGAGCCGAATTAATCAACGAAATATGTCGTTCGAAATTCATAGTGGAGACCGCTAATCGAAAACAAGAGTACGAAGATTTTTTTACATTTATTATCTACTGCAGGAACGTTATAAGTATTAATAGACACTTTCAACTTAAACAAAAGTTTACACATTTGTTTTTCACAGAATTTTTGACATTTCATATTTATTGTGCCTTATGATTGACTTGAAGTCAATTTTCTTGCTCTTGTTAAAAAAACTAATGAGTTTGTTTATACAGAAATTAATACATACATTTTACAAGATTATTTTTCCGTGTGGAAATAAAGGCCAAATTTTTAATGTGAAATTCAGGGAGAACTCTAGACTTGTGATCTCTTAAATATTATGAAATTTTTGTTTTGACTTTTATTTAATACACATGAAACAGCTGCTCAAACAATTTTGAAATGCAAACTAGTAACTTTTTCTCTCTCAAATTTCTTGCTCTCTTTTTTCACTCTCACAAAAAAAAAAATCTAGTACGTGAACACTTCCCAGTAACACCTAGGAATTGGAAATTGCAAATGAACTGACCTACTAATATGCACATCCATCATATGTATGTTTCTTGTCCCACCAGCAACCACAGAATATTATAGTTTATGCCAGCAACTGATAAGAAGCTTACAAATGCAAAACAGCCAGATAATACAACATGCAAAATAGAATACAAAGCTTTTTCTAGTCAATATTTATAACATTTCCTGGTCATAGTTTCATTAAGTTGGATGTAACCGACAAAGTAAAATGCACCTGAAATTAAAACAATGTAGCAGGGTTATGCTCCTGCCTTATCGGAAGACAATTCAATACATTTAAAAAGATTTTTCAAGCCAATATTTATAACATTTCCCTATTATGGATTCATTGAGTTGGATGTGTCGTACAGAGTAAAATGCAGCTGAAGTTAAAGCAATATATCGGTGTTATCATAATCCTGTATTTAAAGGTACTTAATTCACTTAAAATCACTTTTATCATTATTAAAATTCCAAGTGAAAATTGTTCCCTTTGCCCAAAATATCGATGGACAATTTCGTATTGTTGTTTGTGTGTGAACAATATTTGTTTGAGTTTTTTTTAATTATTCTTTGTTAAAGATAATGGCGAATATATATGAGTACTAAACGTTTTCAATAATTTACATACATATCAGCAATACCATGTCACCCAAGCTACCCCCACCTCTTTAGCTGGCAATAATGAGGCCCGCGAGTGTTTCGAACGTGAAAATGAGTTACTGAGACAGTATTATAGAGCATATAATCAGGCCGCTTATGAATATAATATAAATGTAACAGAAGAAAATCGGCTTCACATGATCGCTTTTGTGACACAATATTCATCAGAATACGAAAAATTATCTGAGGCTGCATGTAATTTGCGTTACGATGAAATAGACGATCCCTACTTACAGCGGCAGGCAAAATTTTGGGTTGATCACCATTCCGAAACATTAAAGTCCGAAGACTTGCATGCTCTTAATAATGCCATTAGCAGCATGCAAAGTAATTATGCCAGCACAAAAGTATGTTCGTACAGAAACCCAAGCGATTGTACTCTAAGCTTGGAACCTCATATACAAGAGCGCTTGTCGAATAGTCGTGATCCGAAAGAGTTGGCGCACTATTGGCGTGAGTGGCATGATAAGGCAGGCACACCAATGAAGGAGAATTTTGCTAAATACGTGGAACTTAGTCGAAAGGCTGCAAAAATGAATAGTAAGTATGAAAATTCGTCAAAGTTTTTCATTTGTAAGCTGTTCATTACTAGAATACTTTTGAATAAATCATTTATGTCATTTTACTGATTCATTCTTAAGAAAAAAACGAGCTACAAGACCATAATTAATAAAATTGATAATAAACAAATTATTTTCATAAAAACTTATCATAAAGTAAGAGTAGCTTTTACAGAAATATATGATTGATCTATATTATAGGAAAGTCATCGGTAATTCAGATTATAATGTAGTTTTTTTATTTTTAAATTTTGATTATTCAAATAATTACTATTATTTTAAAATATTCCATGGTTTAGAAATGTTGTAGTATTTTACAAATTTTTTTTCATAATTCTAGATTTTACGTCCCATGCCGATTACTGGATCGATTCTTACGAAGATCCTGATTTTGAAAAACATTTGGATGAAACTTTTCAAGCGATACTGCCATTTTATCGTGAAATCCATGGTTACGTACGTCATCGACTTCGTCAATACTATGGACCAAATGTTGTTCCTGAAAATGGAAATATACCCATAAATTTGCTTGGGTCTTTGTGGGCTGAAAATTGGGATAAGGTCAATGAACTCCTGAAGCCATACTCTAATAAGTCCCTTGTGGATATAACGTCTGAAATGAAGAAACAAGGTTTTACCGTGAAAAAAATGTTTGAATTAGGAGACGACTTTTTCAAGTCGCTGGGTATGCGGCCTCTACCAGCAACATTTTGGAATTTAAGTGTTTTAGAAAAACCAGAAAATCGTACAATAATATGTCATCCTTCTTCTTGGGATTTTTACGAAAATAGTGATGTTCGCATTAAAATGTGTACTGAAGTCGATAATTACTATTTCAATATGGTACATCATGAGTTGGGTCATATTCAGTATTATTTGCAGTATGAGAATCAGCCTACCGTTTTTAGGAGAGCCCCCAATCCGGGTTTCCATGAAGCTGTGGGTGATACAATAGCTTTATCGGTTTCTTCAATAAAACACTTGCATGCTATTGGCTTATCCCCAGTAGCAGAATTAGATGATCAAAGTCGTATTAATGAACTATTTAAAATGGTAAGAATATTGGTCGTATTTTGCAGGCAGAAGATTTTATTTAATTTTGCTTCAGGCTTTAAATCAAATTGCTTCATTGCCCTTCGTATACGCTGTAGATAAATATCGATATATGGTTTTTAGAGACGAAATCAATCAAACGGCCTGGAATTGCGCTTTCTGGCGATTAATATCGGAATATTCGGGTGTTGAACCACCGATATTTAGAACCGATAATGATTTCGATCCACCAGCTAAATACCATATAGATGCTGATGCAGAATATTTAAGATATTTTGCAGCCCGTATCTTCCAATTTCAATTCCATAGAGCCTTGTGCTCTAAGGCAGGACAATATATCAAAGACGATCCTAATAAAACTTTAGATAATTGTGACATTTATAAGAGCAAAGAAGCCGGAGTTGCATTCAGGTTAGAGTTTTAATAAAGTAATAAATATACTTTAAAGTTGGTTTTGTATTATTTACAGTCATTTCTTATCGGCCGGTAAAAGTCGCCACTGGGCAAAAGTTTTGCATGAATTTACAGGCGATAAAAAGATGGATCCTTCTGCTTTATTGGAGTATTTTGAACCCTTAAGTAAATGGTTGAAAGAAGAAAATCGGAGATTACAAATACCCATTGGATGGCATATCACGGATAGTAAGTTTTATTTTTGACACCATTTTTAATTTGCCAACAGAAAATAATTGGAAATATTAAGCCGTACATCAATTCATTTTTGTTATATTTATTTATTTATTTATTTTTTTTTTGTTAAAATGAAATGCAATATTCAGTATCGAATTAGACTTCCTAACAAACTTTATTGCCTGATTTTGTGAATTGAAACTAAAATTTTATTGAAATAAAAACTATCAGGAATCTGTTGCAAACAGAAAAACATTATATTTGTTGTGGGACTATCTACCGATACCAAATATTAAAGTTTTAAATAACAATTTCAATATTTCATGACTGACGTCAATATGTGAGTGTTTGATGAAATTTTATTTTAAATTTATAAAATCAGGAGTCTAGTTCTATCCAAGGCGGTTTTCTAATCCACTCTCAAGATCGAAAATTATTGAAATGATTCCAATATTCTTAAGAACTTGTTTGTTATTTCATACTCAGATATAAGAATTTAAATTTAATTTCCATTTTCAGAAGTGCAGCAATCCTGTTTGGTTAAAGCCAGCACTAAGAACGCAGCTGAAGCAATAATCCATTAGTATTTTTGGGGTGAAATTTTTAAATATATTAATGAAAATGTTTTAAAAATACTCTCTCTTAACGAATTTGTTTTGTTCAGAAATCCAGTTTGGTTAAATTAAAAAAAAAACTTAAGAAACATTCCATAAATTAAGAAATACTGATATCAATTCTATATATATATATATATATATATATATATATATATATATATATATATATATATATATATATATATATATATATATATTATGGTTTGCTCTTCCGAAATAAAAAGGTGTTTTAACATGTACAAAATTTCTTATACCATATGGCAGCCATAATCCTAATAATCTGCTTATAACGTAAACTTTCCCCCTTTCTCCTTGTATTTTTTCTACAATATCTCTAATATCTATTTGACTTCTTTCTATTTTAAACGAAAAATGTTTACATATGTATGTATCGTCTTAATGGTAATTATCTCTGTTTCCATTACTGTTGAATTCGTAAGTTCGTTAAGTAAATAAATACCTGTTGTTTTTATTTTATTTTTATCACTACATTTACTTTATAATGTTCGTGGTACTGATGCAGTCAATTAGCTGTACGAAAAGATTATTATTTTTTATGTATTAAAGTAAATATTGTGATCATAAAGAAGTATTAAATGAGAATAGACGAGACGCAAGCGCAGAACGAAACAAGGAATCCTATTGCATTTGCTGGAAGTATAAGCAATAGGGGCATTCAGTATTAGTTGAATCAGGTTCTTGCAAGACATGTATGTATTACTGCGATTTTTTTCAAATTATATAATAATGAAGATGCCAGCTAACATTTTTTTAAATTTAAATATAGTTTCTAATAGAGCTACATCCATCCATATAGTGAATAACAAGTGGAGTTCTGAAATTTTTATTCCCCTTAAAGAGAAAAATGCTATAGTGGGTCTCCCGTGAACTTTTTTCTTCATGAAACATCTTTTTAATATAATGAAAACTATCAGTCCACAGTGGAACATGATTTGAAGTTAAAAACAAATAAATCTACTGAATAAATAATGTTTAGAATTGGAGCAATAATTTTATTAGAGGAGCAAGAAAATAGGCAACAAGAAATTGTTCGCCAACAATTACGCGATTCACCTAACCTCCTGGAGTTAAACGATGCCCTGTAAGTGACTAATTTAATACATTTTTTTTTCAAATTAATTTTTGTATTGCATTCATTTAAAAGAACAGAGTTTTAGCTGCTTTTTCTAACTTACTCTATGTGATTAATAATTCTCTAATGTCTCCTAAGAAATCATTAGGTATTCCGTCAATAATCAAACTAGGTGCCTGCTTGAGGTACTTTTTGCAGAGGGCGGATAGCAAAAAGGAGTAGCAAGCGATTATGAAGTTGGTAAGACACAATAAACTTACTCCAAAGTGGTCTCACAGTTATTGGATGCCTTAGAGCAAAGCAATTGACATCAGTGCATCCGAGGAAGAGCGTATAGTTACAGACCAAGACTTCTACTGCGAATTTGCAATACCTCTTGTTGTGGGATGTATTAATGGTAGTTCCCTTGCTGTTGAGCTTTTGTTTTGATTTAGCTCTCCTTCTTTTACATTTTTGACAGATTTGCATCTTGCTCAACTTTTGTAATTGATCCAAACCTGTTGAACAAAGAATGAATGTATAAAATCTTTTATTTTAACTCTTTGGTAGTTTTTTAAGTCCCTAATGTATTTAATTAATTAAAACAAATAATTACTTAAAAGTTAATGTATACAATACACTAGGAAAAATGAATGATTATTCTCGATTGAATTTCTTCCAAAAATATTTTTTCATGGAAGTCAAAAGGGTCAAACTTGTGGGCGAAAAAAATACCCACGATAGGAGAGATTATTTTTGACCTTTTATTATGTTTTTCCTGATATGTAAATTTTTCAGTGCAATAAAATTCCTTTGAAGTGTTTTTATTAATTTTTAACTTGTTGCCATCAAAAAATAGGAAGTTACTTATTTTACTCCGACTATCGAAAATTTAATCTTTTCTATATTACGCCGATTTGGAGCCCCTTTTTTGCGATCAGCGTTACCTTTTTGGTTATATTTAAGCCATACTGTTTAGTTTTTATCACCTTTTTTTATTTAAAAGAATGGTTTTAATAATTTTTTACTCTTAAAATATGTTTAAAAAGTTGAGATTCAAACACTACAACTCTCTCTCTCTCTCTCTATTGAAAGTGGAGAAAAATGTATCAAAAATATACCTTCCTTAGTAGGAGCTGTCAGTATGAGAAACAAAATGAAAACATTGAACACTTCCTCTTATATTGAACCATCCCTATCCGATCAGGGGCAGCTCGCTGTTGTAAAATCTGGCAGAGATACCGGGCTGTGGGTGATAAGCTCATTGTGTTTTAATAGCAGGTCTAAGGCTGGGAATATAAATCTTCCTGCTTTTTTCCTTCCGCTCGGGCAACATAGTGGGATCAAGGGGTTAAATTATGTCTTGAAACTAACTGGCAGGCTGTGCATCCTAAACTAATTTAGTTAAAAAAACTATTTCTAAAGCGTTTAAGCCATTTAAAATGGAAAAAAATTAAATTAAACTGGATTACAAAAAGATGGAATTTAAAACGGTTAGAAATTAACCCTCGATTTTTCGAACAATTAATGTAAAAATATGTAAAAAAACACATTCGCAGCTAAACTGAGATGTTTGGTATGATTAATGATTAGAGCGTCGGGTATTACAGTGTCTCCTTAGCAAATTTTATCAAAATTTAATTTAGTCTTTTGTACGTAAAATGTTTTTGGATAGAAAGATGGAAGTTCTTTCTTTCCAAACAAGTAGAAAAGAAACATTACGAGCAAATTTAATTTCACAGTCTTGTGACAGTTTATAAAAATTGAATTAGTTTTTGTAGAGAAAGTCGGAAGGAAGGACAGACAAACATATAAGAAGATTGCCAAATATTACATTCAATTCCAGAGTCTTGTAAAACTTTAATGGCATGTATTGAAACATATGGATAGTTAATGTAAAGCACTGCCTCCTTAAGCGAATGCCCTTAGTTTTCAATTTATATACTTATTTCTAGCAATAAATCAGTTTCGATTTTTACCTGTTGAAGGTAAAAATCTTCCTATTCATTGTCTGTTATTTTTCATATGTGAAGAAATAAAATTTTAAAATAGAAATACATGGATTGTTATTGTAAGTATTTTAGGACTCTGCCTCCTTAAGCAAATGGAATTAGTTTTCAATCTCTATAGTTCAGGGAATTACATAGTCTTGATTTTTACCTGTTGAAGGTAAAAGTCTTTCTATTTATTGTCTAATATTTTTAACCTGTCAAGCAATAGAATTTTATAATACAATTGAAAAGTAGTAGTAGTTTTTGTATAGCAAATCCCATTATTCTATTAAATTAATACTCTCGCACACAGGCAAGCAATACGTATCCGTGATCACTAGCTACACACCACACTGACTACACTTTGTATTCTCTATATGGATTTTCGATTGATAGTGAATACCTGATGTATTAGTTCTTGATTACTTTTCCTGGTCACTCAGAAATTAAACGAAAATTTAAACAAAGAGTTTGAAAGAGAGCAGGCTGACGACCAAAGGCATATGCGATTAGAGATAACTCTCACAGTGATATTTCTTTATTATTACGAGTATATATTATGAGATTATTTATGTACTCGCACGTTTGATCAGGCAGTTGCAAATGTATAAATAATCCACGGGGTTGTTTGGAAAGAATCAGTTTTGTTGCGCTTGCCAGTGAGCGCACTTGATTTACGCGTACATTCAAAAGTATTTTGAATTTGATATAAAGTGAGACCAGTGACTGTAAGTGTTAATTAAAAAAAATTATACATATATACATTTACACAAAACAATAACATTACAGCAGTGAGGCACTAAAAGTTTTTTTTGATAATGTACTAAATTTTTTAAAGCGAACTAATTTTAAATTTAATCATTTTCCTTTTAAATCGATGTTGCAATTGTTCTTGATCTAAATGCATATAAAATTATGTAATTAATTGCAGTTTTGTGAGAAATTTTAAGCCCAACTATTGCTGTGCAGTTGTTGTTTTAAAGAAATTTGCTTAATTATGTTTAGTGGCTTGTCAAAGGTTGGTATAGTAAAATGTAAAACACCAATTTTGGTTGCTTTATTTGATTGTTATAAATTACGAATAGTGTCTTTTTTAACTTTAACCTTATAAAAAAAAAAATCCAGAACTAGAGCATTCCATTTGAAAGTGGCTATTAAGTATCTTTTTAGGATAATAAGATCATGAAAAAAATACTAATATACATTGCCTATTTCTAGCCATTAACCCTATCCCGACCGATACTCTTATACCTAAAATTTTCTGTTTTTTAGTAATGTATTTGAAATATTGAATATTAAACTCCAGGTCTTTTTTTTATAAATAAAAATATATTTATTTTTAATTAAATTCAATATTTCTATATACTTAAATAAATTTTCTTTTGTGAAAGATTTATGCGATCAAAGAATATTATTGAGTCTGAAAACAATTTATCTCTGTATATAAGAAAAGGAGAAATGGTCGAATAAATAATTCGATTAAAGTCCGATTTGCCGCATTCGAAAATTATATATTTAAAATTATGAAAAATGTACAGAATTTTTTTTTGTTGTTGAAATTTTCATCTGCGATTCTTCTCAATCGAATTAATCGATTTTAATAAAATTTGCGGCAATTGAGATTATTTTTTATAATTAAGTATTGATTAGATTTTGTATACAATCGAAGTGGTAGTTCAAAATTTATATCAAAAATAAATTATTGACCCTTGTTATATAATGCAACAAGAGCGTACTTTAGCCTTAGGATTTTTTATATAAAAAATTATTTAATATTTCGTCACAATATCAAGTGACATCGTCCAAAGCCGTAAAAATTTTTTTCCCCTGCAAAATATTACAAATAATTCATTGTTTATGTGAAAATGACCTAAAAATATATATATATCATTTCAAAACATTATTTTCATAATCCACCAGGTCGAATCGATTGACATCTTCTCACGACATTTAATGTTTGCCATTTTATTCCAAGCACACACATATACGCCCAAATGGGCATCATCGCATTACCAGAAACTCAAATCGGCGGGATTCCATGCCACTTTTTAAATTTTAATTTTTTTGCAATTTTATTGAGTAGACCAGTTAAACGTCGGCTTTCCGTTTAATAATTTTAGTTCAAATGTTTTTACTATAATTTCCTATTGAAAACAAAAGGGAAAGACTTTAAGTTACTTTTACATATTTATTTAGGGCAATTGTTCAGTTTTATGTAAATGCAGATTTTATCAATATTTAAATACTTTTCTGAATGATATTCTTGAATTTTGCCTAAGAATCTAGGAAACATGGAACGGCGAGAGGCGTTAACAAACTGAGATAAGCTTTAATATTTATAACTAAAGAATAAGTGGCTCGAGCGGTAGCTTTCTTAGATAAGAATCAAAGATATAAATTCAGTAGTCTAGAAGTTAAAAATCAAAAAGAAAATTTTAATGAGGAACAAAAGATTTTATCTTGGTGAACAAATAATGCAGTTCTGCTGAATTAAAAAAAAATAATAATAGTGAATATTTCCATTATCTCTAACAGCTTAAGAGAGATAAGAGTTTAGAAATTTAAACGCTTTTGCCCATAAATAAATTGGAAATTGATTTATTATCAATAAATTACAAATAATAAAATCATGGCAAAGTATTAGCAACAATGTTCAATATAAATAATTTTATTCAAAATATGTATTGCTCGAAATTGTATTAAAGCTTAATTTCATTTCTTATAAAGTTGATGACAATTTCATGATAAGATTTGTGGCATAGATTAATATAAAATTTAATTGTGTACGAAATAGAATTTTTTAAACACTATATTAGTTTTTGACAATAAATTTCAAACATATTAGACCTTCAGGTATACAAATACACATATTTTATACTATTGCTGTAAGCAAATAACAAAATTGACTTGAAAAGGGGTACGCTTTGATATGAATTCGATCGGATTCGAAATAAAATCCCGCAAAAGTTGTTCTAAAATAATTGAGAAATATTTTGACGTATATGATATAAGATGTTTCATGACAGTTTGTGATTTTGAAATTCACTCTTTAACAAAATCTCTCTAACGAAATTAATCACGTAATATTTTATAAATTATTTCATGTTCACATGTTTTAATTTATTTAAGTTTAAGGACCGAGTAATCCTGTACATAAAAAAAGAACTTAAAATTAATTTATACAAATTTTTAACTTTTTTTATATTTTGAACTGCAAAATATTATTTTTATATAGAAAATTAATATGTATTAAAGATCTAATCATTATGATATTTATTATATAATATATCTATTGCCAAGCAACAGTGGTGTGAGTTATTTTTTCTTGAATTTAAATTTAAAATTGTATTTCTAAAAAAGACAAATTAAGGGATTCACAAGGTTTGCTATCAGTCATTTTGTCAAAGTGCACTAAAATTTTTTTTAGTTTTATTTTTACTTGAAAAAAGTTTTACATTATTACAACAATATGACTGATAGCACAACCTGTGAATCTTCCAAATATTTTTTTTTTTAATTTTGAACAAAAATCATATTTAAAATCTTAAAATAACTACTTGAAGAAAAATAACATTTGAGTTTAAATTTTTTTAGAGTTTCTTTTTATTTAAATTCTAATTTTAATTTTAATAAATTTCAATATTAAATTATTTTGGTTTTTTTTTAAATTAAAATTTTATTTAAATAATAAAATAATAAAATTTTATTCAAATACCTGAAATCTTTCAAAAACTTTTAAATACACATACGCATAAACATTCCTATAAAATTTAAGTACTTTTTAATATCAATATATCATGGTAAATCATTTATATCATGGTAAATTTTAAACACTAAAAAAATTCAATAATTTCTATTTATTATTTCATTCAAATGTTACTGCTACATGTCTGCTATAAACAAAAATTTATTTAATCGAATTAAAAAAACAATAACAATAACAATAGGAAATGTGTCAGTTGGAAAAATATTTCTCCAGAAACTTAAAGCCAAGTCATTGTAATGCAATATATTATGCTCAATAGATTTTGCAGAAAATATTTTATTAAAAAATGCATTGCAATTTGTATTCATTGGAGTGCAATAGTGCAATTTTACCCCAGATATTGTGAAGATAAATAGTATTTTTTTAACGAAAATGTTATTTTCTATTAAATCGTTTAAATCATATTAAAATTTTAATGATGGGGAAAAACCTTTTAAATAGATTTTAAAAATAATCTTTGAATCTCAATAGATCTAGTTAAAAATTTCATAGTTACTTCATGCTTATAATAAATACTGTTTATTGTTGATTAATTTCAATTTTGTTAAGTAACAATAAGAATTTATATTTAATAAGTTTGTTCTTCACAGTGACTGAATAATCCGGTCTTCAATTGTTTAGTATTCAATTCAGGCTTGACCATTTTGGTTTCATTTGTTTTATTTGATTGTTTCGTGTCTGTTTTTAATTTTATTATCAAAAATTCAAAACAAACAATCACGTGGTTTTAATTCTTAAATAGTTTTCATGGATTCAACTTTTATGCCAAAATAACATACATTGAGGTATAAACTTAAATGTAAATTCTGTTAAGAGTTCTTAACTTGTCTGTCTATTCTGCACACAAATTAAACAGAGTATATTGACTGAAAGGTTTTAACTATATTCTTGTTAAAAATAAACCAAAGAGTTCACTTATCAGAAGCTAGTGGCATCAATTATTCGAATAATTAAGATAATGTTACTCACCTCGTTAGCGGAGGTGGCATTTAGTTATGGAAAATTATTTCCTTATTCATATCCTGAACTAGAAATTGTATGGCATATATCTCAGTAATCATAAATCGAAGTTAAAATGCAATAAGACAATTTCTATTTATTATAATTAATATTCGTCATGATATGAATTCCTTATGTCCACACGCGATGTAAAGCACGATGAACTTATACCAAGACTATTATCAGACTCAATATGAAGAATAAAAATAAGCACATATTTGGAAATTCATCACTTCGCTGCAACTGATGCGCACGCAGTACGTTCGGTAATGCAACAGCTTGCAACACTGCAAATATCATTAATTCTAGGCATGTATGATAAAAAAAAACAGCACAAAATGACTGGTGTATTCACGCAGCATGATTTAAAAAAAGTTCTTTTGCATAGTTTCTCATTTTTTTTTATATTCCAAGTCAATATAAATATTTATGTTTCCATTAATTTCCATGAAATTCTTTGCCAATACATCATAATCGCCTCAGCTTTGCAAACTAATTGCAGAATCGCATCAGGTACGGAACAGTGATGGATTTTGGAATAATTCCTTTTTATATATAGTCTTTGACATTGTCCTGAAAAGAACTGAATATTTTTTTACGCATTTTCAATTTAATTCTTTGCACCACATCTTCAGGAGTCAATGTTTTATTCATACTTGTGGATACCCATTGGCTGAAATTCGACCAACTTTTATATGTTAAGCTATTCTTAGCCAATATTCAATATTATTCCAACGTTTATTCCAATATTAATCATATTTATAGATGAAATTTGTTGGTGAATAAGACTTTTATTAAACTACTTTAATGGTGTTTTTTTCATGTACTCGTATTTGAATCGTTCGACTATTGACATGTTTAAATTTATGTAATATTTTCATTTAATACTGAAATGAATAAAATTTCAACTTCAAGACAACTTTTGGGTAAATATTATACAAACATTCCATCAGTTTAAGGGCATTTTTGAGTAATAAAAGTATTAAATTTGCTTGTTACATGTGGTTACAGAATGTTTTTTTTTTGTTTCAATATAGAATTCAAGTGAGTTATAAGTTAATTTTTAAAATAATGCGGTTGTCTTTTCTGAAAAATGTAACATTTTTTTCATCATTTTGCACTTATGGCTTTAATTTTGTAAATTGATTATCAAAAGGTTACACCTTTTTCAAAAAAAAACCTTAAGTTGAACAAGCGCTTATTGATTAATGTAGAATAAATATGTAAATGAATGAATTCATAAATCGATAAATTTTGTATATGGATAATAAAATAAATATTTAAATAAATAAACTAATTAATGAACAAACAAGAAATATTTAAATAGGTTTTGACATTTATTATAATATATATTATTATTATTATTATTATTGGCATTTATTACAACATAAATTAAATTAAAAAATCAAAAGTTTGTTGAGGCTTTAACTCTTCATATGCCGACATTTTACTGGTTGCTAAAACCAAATCGTCAGTGAAGTTTAAGCAGTTTGAAAACATTCAACCTCGAATGTTTATGCCACATAAATCAAATACAATATGAGAATTTCAATATTGCATATGAATTACAACAAATAGTAGGTTTAGTATGTTTCTATACAAACCAACACAACAAACAATTTACTCAACGTGAGTCTACGCCCGTTGGTCGTTAATGATTGTATTCAACAAACTTTTGATTTTTTCTATGCATTTTACAAAAAGCTGTAATTGTTTCTAACGATTAGTTGGGGAGAATATCCCAAATAATGAATTTCGATATTAAGTATAAATTAAATTATTTACAAAATTTGAAAGATGACAAAATTGTTTCATAAATATTTTCTTTTTTCAAAACCCTTTTTAAAAAGCGATATGAAATTATTGGCTGTCACACTGTTGGCGAGCTTGGCGGTAAGTTGCTTTATTTTATTGCTCCCTCAATTTGTTTCACTTATCCCTTTCATTTCTGCAATTCAATGAATTTACAGCTCTGCCATGGTTTCATTAAGGAGGAAATAACCGCAGGCGAGTATTTGAGAAATCTTAATAATGAAATCGCCAAACGTACCAACTTGGAGACGGAGGCCTCTTGGGCATTTGCTTCCAATATAACAGAAGAAAATGAGCGGAAGAAAAATGAAATTTCCGCTGAAGTTGCCAAGTTCTTGAAGCAAACTTCTTTTGAAATCAAAAACTTTGATTGGAGCACTTACCAATCGGATGATTTGAAGCGTCAGTTTAAACTCTTGTCAGAATTGGGTTATGCCGCTCTATCCGAAGAAGATTACGCAGAACTATTGGATACTTTGACCTCAATGGAAACAAACTTTGCCAAGGTGCGCGTCTGCCATATTAACATTAATGATAAGTGCGACTTATCTTTAGATCCTGATATCGAAGAAATCATAGGTCAAAGTCGTGATCCTGAAAAATTAAAGTATTACTGGCGTGAATTTTATGACAAGGCTGGTGCACCCACGCGCAATGCATTTGAGAAATATGTTGAGTTGAAGAACAAGGCCGCTAAATTAAATGGTGAGTAGTTCAAGTTTGTTCTACTGTACATTAAAAGGATTGTTTGCATTACGGCTATTTCTTGTATTGACGTAGGGATTTTAAAAACCATAAACGTTTTTCGCCATTTTGAAAATTTGCATTTGAGTTCAATTTTAAAGAATATTGAAAATTCTTTCTTTTTTCTATTCAAATGAAAAATTGTCATATGAAACTGTGTGACTCTTATGTTAAAAGCTTTTTAAACAGATTGATAAAAAATTCTGGGAAGAATATTTTTTATGAAACACTTTAATCCTTAAACTCTTGCATGAGTGGGTCTTTCGTGCGCCTTCTCTTGGAATAGGGAATATGTGTCCTACAACCGATTCTATTACAGGCAAAATTATTCCACAAAATTATAGATAAAATTGTATTCTACATCAACTGGGACACAAGAATTGGGTCAAAATTTTTAATGTTTAAAGGGTCAGTTTCCTAGTTGCACAGAGTTGGCGATGAAATGTTCCACAAAAACCATTTTTCAAGAGTTTATTTGTGTGGAAGGACACCTAAAATTACTACAGATTCCAATGGTTTCAATAATATTTCTTCATTAAATTCCCATCATTTTGTGTAAGTGCACTTATTCTACTTTTCTTTTCAAGATTACGAATCCGGTGCTGAAATGTGGTTGTCTAAGTACGAGGACTCTACCATCGAAAAGCAATTGGAGGGCATTTTGGAAGATATTAAACCTTTGTACCAACAAATTCATGGTTATGTACGTTATCGTTTGCGTCAATATTATGGTGACAATGTGGTTTCCGAAACTGGTCCCATTCCCATGCATCTGTTGGGTAACATGTGGGCTCAACAATGGTCGCAGGTTGCCGATATTATTTCACCCTTCCCTAAAAAGCCACTAATTGATGTCACCAGTGAAATGATTAATCAAGAATATACTCCTTTGAAAATGTTCCAAATGGGTGATGATTTCTTTACTTCCATGGGCTTGAAAAAATTGCCACAGTAAGTTTTTAGCCGAAGGTTTTTATTACAGTCTCTCTGATGCAATTTAATTTAAAACAGAGACTTCTGGGATAAGAGTATCCTAGAGAAACCCACTGACGGCCGTGATTTGGTATGTCATGCTTCTGCCTGGGACTTCTACTTGGTTGATGATGTGCGCATTAAGCAATGTACCCGTGTTACACAGGATCAATTCTTTACTGTCCACCACGAATTGGGTCATATTCAATATTTCTTGCAGTACCAACATCAACCGTTTGTCTATCGTTCTGGTGCTAATCCTGGTTTCCATGAAGCTGTAGGTGATGTTTTGTCTCTGTCCGTCTCCACACCCAAGCATTTGAGACGCGTTGGCTTGTTAAACGACTATGAGAGCGACGATGAAGCTCGCATCAATCAATTGTTCTTGACGGTAAGTTTAAGTCAAAACATTGTCTGAAGAATTTTATATTTTACTCGTTTCTCTTTGGTATAAGGCTTTGGATAAAATTGTCTTTTTGCCATTTGCCTTTACGATGGACAAATACCGATGGGAGTTATTCCGCGGAAAGGTTGATAAATCGCAATGGAATTGTGCCTTTTGGAAATTGCGCGAGGAGTATTCTGGCATTGAGCCACCAGTAGTACGGACGGAAAATGATTTTGATGCTCCAGTTAAATACCATGTCTCTGCTGACGTTGAATATTTGAGATATTTTGTCTCTTTCATCATTCAATTCCAATTCTATAAGTCTGCATGTATTAAGGCCAATGAATATGACCCCAACCATCCCCAACTGCCTTTGGATAATTGTGATCTCTATGGTAGTGTGACTGCTGGTGAAGCTTTTGCGTGAGTTGACAATTGCATTTAGCATAAAGAGGAAATGAAAATAAAAGATAAATAATATATGGTTGGAATTTAGGAAAATGTTATCCATGGGCGCTTCAAAGCCCTGGCCCGATGCATTAGAGGCTTTCAATGGTGAACGCACAATGTCTGGCAAAGCTATTGCTGAATATTTCGAGCCCTTGCGTGTCTTTTTGGAAACCGAAAACAAGAAGAATAATGTACACATTGGTTGGACTAAATCGGACAGTAAGTTTTGTTATATTTCGTTTTATTCCTAGAGTTTTATTAAACAAATATATTTTATTTTTTGCAGAGTGTGTTTCAGCCTGAATTCCTTAATTTTTTTTCTTTGGAAGTTGTCCAATCCAAACTTTTTTAAATTTACTTACAAACTTTACTGAGCACTTAAATAGAATTAGTATATACATGTTTATTTTGTTATTAAAAAAAACAGTATTAAAATAATAAAAAGGGAAAAGATCTCGATTTAAAATAATATCAAAGTTTTCTTTTTTCAATTCATTTTATAGAAGAATATAATTTTCTATAATTAGTTCGTAGATGCCGTATTGGAGCAATTTCTTTTTAAATGCAGAAAAAAGTTGAACCTGGCTTATAAAAAAGGCCCAGAAAAGCATTTCGGATCTTTCAAAACCAATAAAACGTCTCAAAAAAGACAGCGAATTAAATGTTACAAATAAAATTAGTTTTTAAGCTGTACAATCACTTTTGTCACATTTTTAAGAGTTTGAAAAATCATATCGAATGTCCATAAGCACTACTTTTTTTAGACTTTTTTTCTTCAATTTGTTTTTCTAATTGTAGCACAAAGCTTTGATTGTACAGCCACCATCCTCAGAGTGATGATCCAAGCGAAGAAGTCGTTTACGAAGACTATGATTACGTCGGCCACAAGTCCGAAGCAAGGAGTAACATTTTTTGGATGCATTGAGGCGTGATCAGTCTCGTTGCTATTATCGTTGCTCTATTCATGACAGTTGTGGCTCTTAATATTGAGCCATTTCATAACAAATAGATTTTAAATTACAATGATAATTTATATTGGGTCCTGTTACAAGCTTTTTGTAGTCTGGTACTTCAACTCCTACATGAAATGGATTAAAAAAAATTGGCCAAAGCATAGATTAAACAGAGCCAACTTGAAGTCTGCTATAAAACTTTTCTTATTTATATCTACGAAAAAAACGGACAGCGACGAAACTCTCCACTGATCTTGAGTTGCACTGATTTACGGAAATTGGCTAATGATATATTGAATATTTTATTTCAAATTTGACCACTGGGAGGTTACACATCAAAATAAATATGTAATTCGAAATTTAATGAAAGCCAATTAAATATAAACTTCTGCCTATAGAACATTTTCCTATTATAATTGTTTCGTATTTTTACACTTCTTTTACACATTGTTTTGGCAAGAAATCTTTTTATTTATGTATAAAATTTTTCTCAAATTAATTTTTCTCGTATAAATCACATATTGTTGATAAGTTGAAAAATGTCGTCATTTGAAAAATTCAGTTTTTAGTTAAAAAAAATAGAAAACAAATTAACATTTTAGTGTAAAATATTGCAGAAAAATATCTGTAGCTCTCACTTAACGAAAGGATAATGTTATTTTGTAAAAAAAAACTAATTGTATTAATTTATTGGGAGAATATTTCATATAATTTTAATAAATTTTGACAAATTATATTATTTGTCTATTTTTGTAATTGTGATAAAAAAAATGTTGGTTAATTCGTTTTAAGTACAAAAAGTCTTAAACACAAAACTTAACCTCTTACTTCCTGATATATTTAAGGCTAGTGCAAAGATGGCTCAAACTATGGTTTAAATTTTGCCATTAGTTGTCAACTTTTTTGGAACCGGCTTTCAAGATCTAAATAAAAGAAACTTTTAGTAAAAGAAAATTTTAGAGGCTCTACTTCAAATCAATTGAATATTTTGTTGAAAAGTTTTTGTTTTAAACTTCTTACAATTTATTTTCGAAGCCGTTAGTAGAGGTACTCTTCCCCGGCTTATACACATTGGTCAAAGCGCGGCCACCTCTGAACCATGCCACTTTGAACAAGCCGTTTTGTAGACAACTAGTTCAGCGATAGATCGATATCAATTTATATGGGAGGTATTAGTCCTCTTGTTACCATCCAGTCAAATTTTCTCGGGATGACGTGCATTGGCCCCATGTAAATTTTGAATGGTCCCATTCTTATGTTAAGCGAGATATAAGATTATCAAATCTTATTTTGTATTTGTTAAAATTGGACCACCTCTAGATCATCGACGAAATCATATCTCAGAATCGTAAACCAGTTTATTTGAGAAATATGTTGAGTTGAAGAAGGCCGCTAAGTTGAATGCTGAAAAAAATTGACAAGATTTTCAAGTCTCCATTCTCGCAAGGACAAGCCGGTCACACAGGAAGTGCTAATAAAAAAGTTATAATGCCAAACAGAAGTACCAGCGAGCATATCTCAAAGACCAGCAGCTATTTAGTGAATATCCTACCAGACTTCCGTTCCCTTTAACGCTGTCGTGGCTAGCTGTATCGTTTTTAGTAAGCGCTAATGAG
Organism: Germaria angustata; assembly: GCA_963681545.1. NCBI lineage: Eukaryota > Metazoa > Arthropoda > Insecta > Diptera > Tachinidae > Germaria > Germaria angustata. The sequence goes on along the minus strand of OY812999.1, from coordinate 93,720,635 downwards.
CCTGGAAAATTTTCGGAATCCTGAGTTGCGCTCTCCTTAGAACCCATCCTCTAAGTCCATTGAACAGCTTTATCAAAGGAAGAGCTCACACTCTGCAGTCGTTTCGGTGCCCTGACTTGCACAGTTCGAAAGTTCTTATTGGTAGATCCGATAGATGAATGACATGTTAACATTCGCCTATTTTAAATATTATTTAATTTGAACTAAAACTCTTTTTTTGTATTATTTGAAAATTTCTCTTAACTTTTATTTAAAACTGACTCTTAATTTGTCGAAATTGCTGAGAGTGTTTAAAGTCCCCAATAAAGTAATATCTTCTCCAAAACTTGCACTCGCTCGCATTTGAAAAGACCGGCTTAAAAAAGAGAAAATGTTACACAAAGCCACTAGTATCGTTATTCAAGCGGGAACGAAGCCATGTAAATTATGGTTGGATGCATCCAAACGACTATAAAAATAAACTAAAGTTTGATTTTCTACGCTTAAAACGTCTCTAACGAATAAACTGGCTGTTACTTGTTGTAGCGTTGGTAAGTAATTTTAGTCTTGGCTTAGAAACGCTTAAGTGAGGTAACTGAAATAGTTGTTAGAAAACAAGAAGAAAAAAAAACGTAAAAAAACAATTCAAATGCCGTAAAATCAAGCATAAATAAAGATTTTGTTTTTACTAGGCAATTGGCCTAGAAAACTATGTACCTAGATAAAAACAATTCGAATTGTGTGTTTTCTAATGCATAATTTGTGAAAATTGTAGTGTATTTATTTTCTCATAAAAAAGTATTGTTCGAATTTGAAAACATATGAAAGTGAATGAGGGCATGGAATAAAGATGTAAAGAAATACTGTTAAATTTCATCTATGAATTTTAATTAAAAACTTTAATTAAAAATATTAAATGTTATCAAACTTGACTTTGAAGAGATCGTAATTTTTTTTATATTTTTAAACAATTTAGAGGCAAATTAAAACATTATTTAAAATAAAACAAATGTATGTGTTATTCGGTCTCTTTAAAATTATTTTGTATAAAACTATTGTACGAGGTTATTATCAAAATTATTCCACCTTAAAAAAATTTACTATTTTACAAAATGCTCGCTTTTTCGTTTTAAATCAATCGAAAGAGAAGGAGCAATAAAACAAACCCTGTGCCAAAAAATGAGGCCATTATCACTCGATTGTCCCAGGCGGCTTTTTAATGAATCTCTATATAGATCTTGATAACTTTTTGCAATGAACTTGCATATGTTGACTTGAGAGCATCGATCGATTAGGATGTTTTTTTACTAGATCTGTAACTTAAAAGAACTTCGTCTTAAAAATTTGTGTATAATCAATTCATATGATCAAGCTGGTCCCTTTTTGCTTCTTTACCTTATAAATAACCACATATTCAAATAGATCACCCATCATATTTTGTTTCTAAAAAATATTCCTACAACACTTGCAGCTGATAGTATGGCATGATCGAAACATAAACTTGTTTTAATTCCTTAAAATGTAAAATTAACAACTGAGTTACTGGGAAATTAATTCGCTTATAGCAACCAAAGTAAAGTTTACAAATTCTTGGCGTTTCAAAAATATTTGTGAACCAATTTCGAAAATCGTTTTTTAATGAAATGGTGTGCTCCGTCAGTGGTCTCTTTTTAAGCAATACTTTATAGGATCAGGAGAAAGTATATCTCCTATAAAAATTAATTGCCCATATATAAGGCTGACTATAATACTAAGAGTGTTCAAGAATGGCTTGGGTTACTGTATAGGAGCAATGGGAGTAATAGGTACCATACAAATTAAAATATAATTATCGTATATTTGCCCGACTACAACAACAAGATTGTACAAAAATTGGTATGCTCTAGAGGTGGTTGTGCTTTAACCAATAGGAGAAACAAGCAAGGGGAAGGGTACCTCTCATGTCGACATTAAACGTTATTTCTAAAAAGTTTGAAATAAAAAACTTTTAGTTCAAAAACTTAATCCACCTCGAAATAGGCTATTTTTTAATAATTAAAATATTACTATATTGGATTTTTGAAGCAGAGTCCAAGAGAGAGGTTAAACTCAAGAGTCAATTTAAAGCTTTTAAACATTTTGGCACTGTTTCCAGAAATCCCACAGCTTTTAAAGTATATTTTTGAGGCCGGTTATTTTATTTTGAAATCAAGTTTTTCATAAATTTTTTGTGGAATTTCCTACAATGTGAAATTTGGATTTTTAAATATCTCTTGGTTGTGAAACTTCCATTTTTTAAATTTTTTTTTGTAGAATTAAGATCCTTTTATAAATTTCCGAATACCGGTTGAATTTCCAGGTTATTGCCGAAATTTCTTTTAAATTAAAACACTCTTTGATGAAAAAGATGTGGTTTAAGCAGAAAAATGAAAAGAAAACTAATTAAAAATTATATTCTATAAATTTCCAGCCTATTACCAAAGATGGATTTACGTTGCCTGTTGCTAGCATTTGCAGTTTTCCTGTTAGTTATTTGTAGTAGTTCCGAGATCAATAAAGATGAACAAGAAGTTTCCAATTTCTTAGAGTAAATCAATCATCGACTAGCCATACTCTATAACAAAGAAATTTTGGCCAGTTGGCATAATGAAATTAAGGGCCCCAATGATCTTATAGCAATGCTACAGTCCGAAATTGCCACCCAGCAAATTATGCGATTCATACAAAGTATTTCCACCAAAGTGGCCAAATTTAAACGGGTTTATTTGGAAAGTCCAGATCTTAAAAGGCAACTCACTCTTATACCTGAGGTGGGTTATGAAGTCTTGGCCCCGAAAGACTTAGAACTGCTTTACGCTGTCACCACCAATATGAGTGATATTTACAAGAATGCGAAATTGTGTTCATACACAGAGAAAAACCGTTGCGACTTACGGCTGATACCAGAAGTGCAAGACAATCTTCACATATCGGAAGATGTAAAGGAAATTGAATATTATTGGCTGGAATGGCGACGCAAGACAGGCATTGCGGCTCGGAATGATTTTAAAAGTTTTGTGGAATTGTATCGCAAAACGGCTAAAATGAATGGTGAGTGCAAGGAAAGATATGCAAGTAAGTAATAATAGGTCTGTTCATTAATTTCAAGTTTTTACTAATGTGTTTTTTTAGAGGTATAGAACTTAAAATTGATATAAAACACAAATTAATGGTACCGATTGCCATAGGTATGGCCTATGATTTTTGGTATATGCCCTTCAAAAGAATTTGAATACTTTTTGCAACAATGGAGCCCTCATGTCAGTCATAAGTTTGCCACTATTGCCTTGCAAGGCATAGTCTTTTTTTCAATTGTACCAGAACTCAGGGCATGGCTTCTACCCCTGGAATACTCTATGCTAGTACCATCAAGATAGGTTATGGCAGCGTGAGATACAAGGAGTAGAGCTTATTGTCGTTCGGCCTAAATTTCTGCACTTTTGAAGTGAAAGCGGAGACATGTGCAGGAAATTCGATCTACAAACGAGCACTTCGGATAAAGAATGAATTTTCTCAATAATGGGTAGAGCAATTCACTGTTCTATCGACCACGAATGGATTAGCTACATTATAGATTTAATATATTTTCTCAAGCTTAGAGTCTTTTCTTATTTATTTTTTTTGATATTTCGGTATTCATCGAGTACCTTAAGCTTGAGAAAATGAAATTGAAGTCTAATATATTATATCACACTGATTATTTTTTCAATATACTCTTTTGAATTAATTCATATTTAAAAGTTTCATTTTTTTTTATTTGAAAGTAAAATTATTGTAATAATATTATGGGAATAGTAACGAAATAACTAACGAATGCAGTATAAAGATGATGGCTTAAATTTGTAATAATATTGTGTTTTTATTAATAAACCGATTTTAACATAGATTTAGTGTAACAGTAACAGCTAATTTATCTTCCAAATTGACAATTAAGTTTAGTTAATAATGGTTATTAAAAGTTAGTAAGAACTTATAAGAAATGAATTCACTTTTAAAATGAAAAAAAAAAACTGATATTAGCAAATAAAATGAGTAAGTTCATATTATAACTAAATACAAATACTAATTAATTAAATTAATTGTTGGGATAAGTATTCCAGTCACCGCTCTATCAACATCAGTCACTTCAGTACAAAAATTATTGATGCCATTAAAAAGGCTACTACACATCAAAAAAATTTGTAATTGCTTGTTCGTTCAACACGTATACAAATCTGCTCTACATTAGAAAATTTTAACAGAAAAGATGACAGAGCCATTCTTTCATCCAAAATTTTCTTTTCGATTTTTCTGCAGCCACAAAATCATGCGTCATTTCGAAACATCTTCTTGAAAATTTATTTGATTTGATGTTCGCTAACATGTTCTGCATTATAATATCTCACGAACAGACAACATGATTGACAGCATGTTCGCTGTGTAATAGCCATTTGAATTAATGTATACAGAAAGTAGCAGTGCAACTTAAAGCTTCGGGAGAGACTCTAAAATGAGCTTTTTACAAAGTCATGAAAATTCACATATTTTGATATGGGAAAAATAACAACTTAGTTGATGTCTGAGTTAAATGCGAACTTATATAGTGACTTAAACAGAAGCTTGTCATTAGAAAACATTTATAGTTAATGCCTTTAATTGAATTATGAGCTACCTTCAATAAGAAGATTGGAAGAGTAAAATTATTTTAAGAAGTTAAGTTAAGTTCATATTAAATAATTAATAAGTTTTATTACAAAAAAAGCCTTGAGAAGAAAAACATTGTAAATTTTTTTCTACTTGGAGATAATAGTTTAAGTTAAAAATTTAAAAAACATACGGTTTTAATATTATTCTAAGGATGCAAGTATCTTTGATCAATTTGATCAATATTTTCTCAATTTAACTTCCTATGAAGTTGAAAATATGCGCTAACGGCTACTTTAAAAGCACTGAAAATGTCATTCCTTAAAAACAAATGCCAGTTTCTTTCAGCTGAGATTTTTAAAGTGATGCCGAGAATGAAGAATTAATGCAAAAGTTAAGATATGGCCTTAAACCATTTTGGTAAGGGATTCATAGTTCTCAGGGGGTAAAGCATTTAATAATACTTAAATTATTTCTTATCCTTTAGAGCATATTTTTGGTGCTAGTTGTAGGGCCTTAAGACATTATTTTTTGTTTAATTCCAATTTGTATTTGACTGTATAGGATAAATCGTTCTCCAGTCATAATAACATTTTTAACGTAACTGCTATTTTGTAGAAATAATCATGTATTATGGAGTACAGATTCAAATTTAGCATCCCAAATTATATAGAAAAACTTTCGATTGCTCCAGTTCAAAAGTTGACCTCAATTTATAAACTTGTATAATTTTATTCGCATAAAATTAATTTATTTCATTCGTTTCAGATCATCTTAAATTCAAGGCAACTCATCAAGGTCTAAATTAGAGTACAGCATGGCTATAGTAACCAATTACAGAAAATCCCACATACAGCTTTTTGAGGTCAACTCTTTTTTTAGGCTATAGCAAAATTAAATAAGTATCACTCTTCATTTTACATATAAAAATTCAGTTTTCTTTTTGACGATGGAAAGTGAAATTTAATGTATTTAGGCCAAAACATTATTTCGATTTTATACGATTAGTGACATATAAGAGATACCTTGAAGAATCTTATGCATACAAGGTTTAAGTTAAAAATATTTTATAACAATTAAAATAATATCAATTAAAGAAACAAAAGCATTAAAAGAATTAAATTAGATCATTAGTGCGTCAATATTATTTGCAGCTCATAAAAACCAAAAAATGACACAAATTTTATTTGTCTAATTATTTCCTCTTTATCTACTCGTACAGTGTAAAAGTATTTGAATGATCATAGTAGCATACACATATTCCTGTTTAATAACTTCAATTATTCAAAATCACTTCAAGCTCCGATGTAGATATTTTGAAACTTCAATCATTAATGTCTGGTTTTACTAACTTATATAGATAATATTTTTTAATTATTTTTACTGATACTAATATGATCGTGATATTCTATTTAAGCTGCACTACACGTATGTATGTATGTATGTATGGTTTGTTGATCTAGACGAAATATTTATAATTTTTATTTAGAACAAAAGTATAGAAATCGTAAAAAATTAATTTAATTTTTACCAGTTAATAGCATAAACAGAATTTATGAAAAATTCTAGAAAGTTCTGTTAATGAAATTTTATTTAATTTTGTTTTAACTCAATTCAAAATTACATATTTTGATACCTTATGAATTTTGTAATGAGCCCGATAGTCGTTCATTTCCAATAATAATTGCTTCAAAGTCTTATTCATCATTTTCTGAAATCTCAAAATTATTTCAGAAATACCACCTAATCTGCTCCTTAGAGGACCATCTGGAGCACCATTTTTATATAGTGAGATATACCTGTAAGTCCCTATTTTTCCTAAATGGTCATGAATCTTTTCAAGAAATTCTTCAAAAATATGACTTTTTTCAAATTCATTTTTCTGAAATCTCAAAATTATTTCAGAAATACCACATAATCTGCTCCTTAGAGGACCATCTGGAGCACCATTTTTATATAGTGGGATAAACCTATAAGCCCCTGTTTTTCCATAAAGACCAATTATCTCTCCGGGAAAATGTATATTTTTATAATTGCTTTTTTGGATAGTTTTGAACGTTTTTTGCATGTCCTTTTATCTTGCGTCCAACATGTATACTCATATGTTGTCTTGTACGGTTCCGGTCCCAGTTCCTAGAATATCCACATTTCTTGGAATTACCCATTACTGTTAAGTGGCTGTTATCTGAAAAATAAGCACTGTTAAAGAAATCGGTTCTTGTCTCTGCTACTTAAATTTAAATTTATCTTCACACACATAATTTTTAGTTCTGTTACCTGCCTGCAATGCCTTTTCCATAGTATCGCCGAATGTAAGTGTGACTGCATTTAATGCATTACGCACATTTTTCCATTTTGGAAAAATGAAATAGCGGTTCTCGAGTTATAGGGAAGTATATTAGTGTGTCCGACTAATTTAGGTGGCAAAATTAGTCACGCCCATAAAAAATCTCTACGTGATAGAGAAAAACTTAAGGCAGATTTGAGTTTAGCGCATCAAAATCCATATAGTCCGCATACTTTTATCTAAAGAACAGCAAAAAAATGATTTTTTGTTGTACAGTGTTATCGGTAGCTTAATTTTTCTATATAAAAACTATTGCTGAGATATACATATGTATGTATTTTGGAAAATTTATGGACAACTCAGTTTTCCATCGAAAAGTTATTATTTTTTATCTTTTTCATAATATAATAAGACATGTATTCGTACTAAATTCAATTGAAAATGTTTTCTTAAAATTTAGTTAAAAAAATATTCTTGATTTAAATTAAAAAAAATCCCTAAAATTAGGAAAAATATACTATAATGCAATAAAAATTGGACTTAAAAATAGTTAATAGTTTCCCACAGTGAATTTCATACATTTAACGAAATATTTATTGACTACAAATATATATTCTCTAGTATTCTAGTATGTAAATGTAAAATTGAGAAATTTATGTCATAAAAATAAGAAAAATAAGTAAAATAAATTTTTATACACCTAAAAGTAGTCAATGGTTGTCCTAAATTTTAGTTCCTATTTTACCCGACTATAGAAACTCAATAAAAACGTCCAAAAAACTATTTCTTAGTTCACGTCTTGGTGGATTTTAATAAAAAGTATGTATCTTTACTCTTTTGAAAGAATATTTGAAACTGGTCAGTCACCCTTTTGTTTAAAATAAATAATTTCATTACTCACGTTTAATGCTCCGATAAAAAAGTGGATGGAGTGCCGAACTACTAAATACTAGAAGGTATACTGGTTCAGGCACATCACGGGATAAGTTATGTGGCCTTGAAAAATTAATTTTAAAAACATTTAGACGTTCTCCGATGATGAATACTTCGTTTAATGAAAAAATAATTCAGTTGGGAAATTAATTAAACTAGAGTTTAAGAAAAATTACGGAATTTTGAGTACAACTTGCATTAACCGCCAAAAAGACTTAAAAGACAAACACAAAATTTTACAGAAGTGATTATATTAAATCCTTTTGCCTTAAATTGTATGGCTACTGATTTTGCTCTAAATATGTATAGCCACTTCTAACGATTATAAAATTTTAAGATTTATTTAAAAAAAGTGAAAATCAAAAATTATATTACTTAAGCTTTTTTTCTCGGTAAGGACACAACAGTAAGTCGGAATTCAAAGATGTGCTGATGTGTACGTAATTTCTCATCGTATTGCGAATGCAACGCACTAATAAAAAGTTTGGAAAATTTATTAAATTTGGTAATTAAAAATTGCGAAGTTCCATGCAAAAACATTAATTAAAATTGCAATAAAAAAATTCCAAGAGTTCAGTAAGCAAAATTTTCTAGGAATTTAGGAATTAAAAAAAAATACTAGGTAAAATGTTTTCATTCGTAGTGAGGAAATTTTTACTGAATCTTACCAACAACGGCTTTGGCGTCATACGTCAATCATTTTGAACTCATATTGAGTAAATTTTCGTTTTAAAATTTTTTTTTGAGTTTAACATTTAAAGCTTTCGATAGTTTTGAACAGTTATTGATAATTTATTTTTTGCACTCAATGTTATTTTGCTGCACTTGAATTAAACATACACTAAGTGTTCTAGATGTCACATATTCTGTATTCCCAACACTTAGGTCAGTTTACAATAGTGACATACTTCAGAAACTGAAAGTATTACTCCATAAACAACACACACAAATATAAACAAATATGCGGTTGGTTCAAAGCAACACTTTGTAATAATTTAGTGCAACCAAATACATTGCATACACTACAAGACAAATTATCGATAGCTTAACATTTATATAGAAAAAAATTCAAATGATTAACTTTTTATAAAAGTTTAAGCTCTAAACACACATAGACGACAGCAGACAGCAAGCAGCAATATGTGAAAAATAAAATCCATGTATTTAAATGAAAACGATTATTTTAACGGCAGCACAGCAGTACGACTGCACAGCAGCATTTAAGGCCCGGTTAGCCGAACGTTCACGTTAGCTAATGTAAGGAACGTTTGTTTTTGTGCATATGAAATTAATGCAAATGCTTATCCAAATTAAATGTCACGTTGACGGAACGGCTGAACCTGTATAAAATAGAATTTCATAACGTTTTTACGTGACATTTGTATACCAGTGATGGGACTATTATTTTGTTGAGTTGTATTGTGGCCCAAATTTTCTTCCGGTACTTTTATTGATATATGCAAATTATTAAGGATCTAAGACAACTTTAACAAAATTTTCGAATTTTCAAAGTCTAAAAATGTAATGTTGAGATAATAATGTTCATGAAGAGACTTTAAAAAAAAACAAGTAAATACCATTGAATGCAAACAAAATCTTAGATTGAATTATAAATCCAATTATATAACAGTTAATTATTTTGAATATAAAAGTTAATATACGCGCATAAACATACATATTTGTTATTTTGCCACTTGCATACCTACATATCTTGAAATATATTGCAAATTTGCAAGTCAAAAGTTTTGTTACGTATACCTTGTGACATATACATACACATAATAAATATATGGACGTACGTATGTATGTTTATTCTTAAAATTTTAATTTTCACACGAACTTTTAAAAATGTTAACTTTTTTCTTTCAAAAAGTACTTAGTATAATTTTGGTACGTTTTATGTATAAGCATGAATTACGCCAAAGTTTTCAAATACCATCTCTATTATGAACAGCTGACTGTATGTATATTTACTGAAAATTGAAATTTTTGTTTGCGAGCTGGTTTAAAACATCAACAAATAAGTCTTCGAAATGCATTGAAAGTTTTCTTTATTTGATTTGTTATAATAAACACAGGAATATTAATATAATTTTTTTAGAAAAAAATTACACAAAGTGGGGTTGTACAACGTTTTGTTTTTATTTTATTGACATTCGACACGTTTTAAAAGATTCATTAACCGCACAAACGTCCGTACGTTAAAGAACGGTACGTTTTTCTAACATCAACGTTCGGCTAACCGGGCCTTTACTGCTGCTGCCAACTATTTTCTATTTTGACGGGCAGCATTAAACAAATATAGTGTTGCCATTATATATATAAATTGGAAAAATAAAAACAAAAACACAATAAAGAAATAAATTCATGTGCTTTTATAGTTTTTCCTGATATTATTACATTTTTTATCAATAACTTTAATTTTATTCATTATAAAATATATATCCGACATCCCTGAAATTTGTATTGCTAAAATAAACATCAGCTGATTATTATGTTGTTGCTGTCTTCAAAATAATTATGAAGCTGAATTCAGAGCAGCATTTGAATTTGGCAGCAGTTGAAGCCGTGAAGTCGTGAAGTCTGCTGTCGTCTATATGTTTATATCTTTAACTGTAAGTTAAATCTTAAATAAAACAAGTTTTTGGATAACTTAATTAATAATAATAATTATAATTATAATACATAATTATAATAATAATAACAACAACAACAACAATAATAATAATAATAATAATAATAATAATAATAATAATAATAATAATAATAATAATAATAATAATAATAATAATAATAATAATAATAATAATAATAATAATAATAATAATAATGAGGGAAACAATAGAATAACGGATATAGAACGTGGACTATATCCCAACAGAGCGTAACCTTTGGTCTAAGACCCGGTACGTGAATTCCAGCTCAAGCTGAGAATGTAAAATTCTATATAATAATAATAATAATAATAATAATAATAATAATAATAATAATAATAATAATAATAATAATATAAGTAGTTGCTAATAACTACCCTCTTTCTGTAAAAAAACTTATCGATGTTGAAATTTTTATATGATAAATCTATCTATAGAAAAATTCTTCTTAAAAAGTTGCTAATAACTAATCTATTAAAAAATATTAATCGTTTATATTTTTGTAGTAAAGTTATCGACAAAGTTTTTACTCTACAGAAAACCTAGCAAAATTATCTAATACATAATGGTTATAAAAATAAATATTTGTGAAATTTTCCGTAGAGAAACTATCCTTAATAAAACTGTTCTATATAAAGTTTATTAATAACTGATAAATTTTTCTAAAATGTGATGAATCACTTAACTTTACTATGGCAAGTTGATCAATACTCGTGATGAAATTTGACGAATGTATTGTCGATAAATTTGACAGAAAGACTATATCGTTAACTTAAGTTGCCAAAGAGCGAAGACCCTGCAGAAATTATTGGAGTACATGATCCGTTTTAAGTAAAAAGGAGTAGTTACAACATGGTCCGATGTAATGCAAACATGGACCATGATGCCTAAAAAAAACTGTTTGGCAATACTCGCAACACGCTTAAAAAAATACAACTATGACAAAACTGTTACGCCCTGTTTTGTTTAGTGTGTTTTCTGAGAAGCCGAATGATTAAAAGTGAAAAAGTTTCTTCTGTCGTAAGTAAAAATTAGATAATTAATAAAAAGTTTAATAATAAAGAAATAAAATGAAGTGCAGTGCGCGTCATCGAAGAAGAATTCTTAAAAAAGAAAAAGATTATTATTTAAATAAATTAAATAACGCAATTCGTTCAATGAGTGCAAAAAAGAAGAATTGGATTCTATTGAAATAGAATCTACAGCTGGAGACGATTCTTTGGAGTTAGAGGATTCAGATGTAGAATTAAATAACTTAAACTACCAAAGTGATTTAATTAGTGATTTAGGGCAATGGCAGATGAACAGTAAAACTTCCCGTAAACACATGAGAGATCTGTTATGTATATTGAAGAACAATGGAATTGATGTGCCGATTTCTCCAGCTGCGCTATTAAAACGAATGGACTCGGAAATAGATATAGTGACAGTGCATCCCGGGCAGTGTTGGGCAAAATACATGGTTTGCGGTATTTAAAATACAAAATACAAAATACTTGCTGATCATGTATTTAAAATACAAAATACAAAATACTTCCAGGATATGTATTTAAAATACAAAATACAAAATACTTAAAAATCTGTATGTATTTAAAATACAAAATACAAAATACTTCCATTTATTGCACGTATTTCAAATACAAAATACAAAATACTTTCACGTCATGTACATGTATGTATTTATGTATTGTTAATGACAGTACCGTATCTTCTATTCAACGTACGAGCCAACCCACTCAATCGTCTACAGTCGCCGAAAGAACACCTGTTAATACTTTATTAACTACTAATAACCTATCTAATAGATGTACTAGTCCTGCTCAAACTGGAATCAAAAATAATACTGCAGGTCTTATTAGACCGATTAGAGTTATACCTCCAAACAAAACAATATTCGTTTCCCGATTAGCATCAGATACTACTGTTGAAGAAGTTTATTCATATATAAACTTAAAGCACGGTTCCAACTTAGATATCTCAGTGTATAAATTTTCTTACTCTGAACCAAGAATAGTGGCATTATTCAAGATTACTGTACCGGATGAGTTGTTTAATATAGTTATTTCTCCAAATTTGTGGCCTAATGGTATTTACGTTCGCGAATTTTTTTTTTTTTTTCCACTAATTTTATTTTTGTATCTTCAGAACTGAACTAACAAAAAGTGTTCAAATCTTAAATATAGATAGAATAATTAGGCCCAACCAGTGTCGGACATAAACTTAGTGATAATAATTAAAAATACATAAATGTCGTGTTAAGCACAAAATTATTTTCAAAAAGTTTCATCTGCGTTGCGTGTTAAGGCCGTAGTATCCCTCTTTTTTAAGCGGATGTGTCCAGGAAAGTTCAAGATATTTCGTGCAAGCGGATTCGGATGGGACTCGAGTTTTGTTAAATATTTGCCTGCATATTTTGCAATTTCAGCGGTCACAAGTGGCATATTTAAATCACGATGTAAAATTGAATTTTTCATGTACCAAGGAGCCGATGTTATTAACCTTAAAATTTTGTTTTGCATACGTTGTATTCTCTCTACATTGGAAGCTGAAGCAGTGCCCCATAACTGAATTCCGTAACACCATATGGGTTTCAAAAGCGACTTGTATATTAAAAGTTTACAATCTAGACTGAGGGTAGAATTTCTACCAATCAGCCAATGTATCTGAGTTAATTTAAGCTTCATTTGTGTCAGCTTAGAGTCGATGTGGTGTTTCCATGTAAGCCGTCGGTCAAGGTGTATACCAAGGTATTTCACCTGTGAATGTTGAGGCACAACTTGGTTGTTGATTCGAATGGGGGAACAAGTGTCTCTTCGTAGAGTAAATGTGACATGAACACACTTTTGTTCATTCACTTTTATTCTCCATAAGTTCAACCACAGTTCCAACAGCTTAATATGTTCCTGAAGATAACGGGATGCCTCGTGAGGGTTTTCATGCATACTAAGGCAGGCTGTATCATCAGCAAATGTAGAAGTGAGGATATTACTGCTTAATGGCATATCACAGGTATAGATCAAATACAAAAGTGGACCCAGTATACTCCCCTGTGGCACACCGGATGAGATAGTTTCGGGCTCACTCATGAAGTCTTCTTCCACAACAGTGAATTTCCGGGCAAGAATATAACTTTCCAATAGATTTACAATGTTTATTGGCAGATATGTCTTCAATTTTACAATTAGGCCTTCATGTCACACTTTATCAAATGCCTGAGAGACATCAATAAAGAGGGAAGAACAATACTTTTTTTCTTCAAATGCTCTTCTTATGAAATGAACCAATCTATGAGTTTGTTCAATGGTGCTATGCTGACTTCTAAAACCAAATTGATGGTCCGGTATACACCCATTATTAGTTAGAATTGGGGACAATTTTGTCATGAGCAGCTTTTCAAAAAGCTTTGAAATTGTTGACAATAAGCTTATTGGCCTATATGACTCAGCCTTGGTAAGATCTTTGCCCGCCTTTGGAATCATTTTGATCATGGCAAGTTTCCAGCTGTGTGGATAATACTCCAGTCGTAAAATACCATTAAAAATAAACAACAGGATTCTAATAGCAACACGAGGCAACTGCATCAGCATCTTGTTACTAACGCCATCAATACCCGGAGCTTTCTTCTGGTTGGTTTCAGCAATTAGTTTTTGTACATCACGCATCTTAAACTTCATGGGTCGAGGGGGTAGAGCAACTACACTCGGCAAATCAACAGCACCAGTACATGAGTTTGGGGTAAATACGTGTTTTAAATGCTCAGCAAATATGTTACCTTTTTCAGTATTGGTTCTTGCCCAACCTCCGGTCGAAGTGCGCAGGGGTGGTTTAAACTCAACGGGTGTTTTAAGTTTTCTAGCTGCGCGCCACAAGGAGTAATTAGATGCTGCTGTGACATCGAGACCTTCCAGATAGTTCTTAAGAGAAGCAGATTTTTCAGATGCAAGCAACTCATGGAGTCGTTTAGTGCATTCTCTAAGTCTGATTTTATGTTGGGGTGATCTGTGCTGTTGCCATTCCCTTCTAGCTCTTCTTTTTTCACATACGAGACGTTCAATGTCCGCAGAATAAATTCTATTAAACCCAGTCTGCGGAGAGGAGGTAGTGGCATGTTTAGCAGCCTGTTTAATATTTTCAGTAAGATTGGCAATGTTGAATTCAATATCATCGGAAGTTCTAAGCCTGATGTTTTCCGTACAATGACTACTTAGATATTTTTTGAACCCCAGCCAGTTAACACGATTTATCATCTTCACATATGGGTGAGGTAAGTCACTTCTTAGTGGGCTGCAAATTGTAACGATCGTGGGAGAGTGATCGGAGGAGAGATCATGTGAAGCTTCAACATGAATTAAATCCCTAGGGATATTTTTCATGACCCCAAAATCTATAACATCCGGAATTTTTTGTATGTCAGTAGGCCAGTAAGTGGGCTCCCCGCTAGAAATGACATCCAAACCCATTTTTGAAATTGTTTTGAACAATGCTCGACCTCTAGGTGTAATAAGACGCGACCCCCAGAACGTATGCTTTGCATTGTAGTCGCCAGCTGCTATGAAACAAGGGCCAAGAGTTTTATAAAAATCCTCGTATTGATCCTCAGTGATTGAAAATCTGGGAGGGGAGTAAATGGATGATATCACGAAATTTGTACAAAAATTTTCAATGCAAATATTTGTTGCCTGCAGATGGTCCTCACAAATGTTCTCAAGAATGTAGTGTTTGAGTCTTGACTTTATTAGAATTGCCGATCCTCCGCATGCTCTTCCTCTCGGGTCCTTTGTATCATATAAGGTGTAGCCACTCATTTTAAAAAGGCTTCTCGAAGTCAAATGAGTTTCAGATACCAACATTATGTCAATATTTTTTGCCGTGAGGAAGTGCTCAAGTTCATTTTTATGTTGGCGAATGCCGTTTGCGTTCCAGAAACATACTTTTAACGTGTTCATGGCTTGTTAACTAATGCTAGAAGTAGTGTGTTCTGCATTCGCAGCATTTCTTGCATCATGCTAGTCATATTTGTTGTAAAGTTGTTTATTGTTTGCACCAAATTGTCAATAGTAGCTTCAAGGCGATTGAAATTAAAGCTTGCATTTGCATTTGTTGTACTAGTTGGTGGTGACACTTTTTGCACTGGAACTGAATTGATCTTCACAGCGTCAGCATACGATACTTGTGTAGAAATTGGTTGGGCCATAGGAGGATAAGTAGCGGAGTACGTATTTCCTGTTTGCGCTGGAGTTACTTTAGGCTTTTGGCTCATAGCTTGTTTAACAAAAGAGAACACAGGACATCCCCTGTAGTTAGCAGTGTGATTACCTCCACAATTACTGCACTTTTTTTCCTTCTGGTCCTTCGACTTATTGCAAATAGCAGTATTGTGTAATTCACCGCACACAACACAAACACTAGGTAATTTACAGTAAGTTTTCGTATGGCCATATTCTTGGCAATTATGGCACTGAACGGGTCCTGAACGCTTGTGTGGTTCTTCAACTGTGATTTTCCGGTATAACAGATATTTTAAATTGTAAATGGGATGGGTCTCATTTTTCTTCAGTATTACATCATTTGGCTCCAGTTCAACGCGAAATAGGGGTTGGGGGATCTTCTCCCTGTTTATTATGTTAGAGACATTCTTTACCTTAAATCCCTGGAGGGTGAGAGCATCTTTTATTTCAGCAGGGACAACGTAAGAATCTATGCCCTTCAATACGACCTGTAGGCCCTTGGCGCTCTTAAGCTGGAATGTGTAAAAACTTGTTTTATTTTTTTCTAATCCATTTTCCGGAAATCTTTTTCATTATATATTTGAACTTTTGTTTCGTCAATGTTACCACGTTTTATTGGAACAATGTGAAACGCCTTTTCACCAATGACCGAGATTAGTTTTTTGATAAGTGTGTTAGAATTTTTTTGCCTCAAATAGATGGGTGGTGGTTTGGAGGTTTTTTTCGAGGATGCTTCGGGTTTTTCGTTGTCATTCTGCAATATTTTAAAGCGATTTTGACGGTTAACTGGGGCGGCGTCGTTATCCCTGGATATCTTGGGAACCGATGAGATTTTAGACGAATTTGGGCTACGCCCGCGCTTTACTACTGTAATATATCTGTCCATTCCGACAGGCACCTTAGGTTTCTGTATACTCTTGTCTATTGTGATAACTTGGTTAAGTGAAGAACACGAGCCCGGAGCGGATAATGGCGCTGATTTAAATAAAGAAGTACTAGGCAGCGGTAATGTTAGAGAATCACTACTTGGCATCGGAGTAAGCGAATTTGATCGCTCACGTAAAATTGGCTTTGCCGTTAGAAAAAGACTATCATCAATTTTTTTATTTTTATTGTTTGCATTAAGAGCTTCAGAACTCACAGTAAAATAGGCATTTCTGCCGTTAGAACTCACTTCACAATTGTTTGTTTTTGAGGTACTCATGCAGAGTATTCCTCAATCACTTTGTTTACGGTTGTTTTTTTTTTCTTTTTGTTTTTGTTGGTTCAGATTATATGAAAAATGTTATTAGTGCAAATAAAGCAAATTTCACAAAAACCCGTACTTATTACGAATCGTACTTATTACGAATATTTTTTTTGTTTGTATTTTTTTTGTTTACTATGTAAAAAAACTCCGCTAACACGTCTGTTCACTACGAAGGTTCAACAAGACTCGTTCGCGAATTTATATTTAAAACAAGACAAAGGAATTCTGTTCAATTGCCTTCAACGGCAACAAATATGTTCGTGGCATTAATAAGAAGTTATCTGCGTTATTTAATCAAAGTTACTCATTTGACTATCATGCTATAACATTTACTGAAACATGGCTTAATGATAATACATATATTGAACACGGAAATTTTTGCTGTTAAGTATACTATATATAGACGTGATCGTAGCAATAACATAAAGGAAGGTGGTGTCTTGATAGCAGTTTTTAGCCTGCTCACTTCCGAAGCTTTATCGTTTACGTCTTTTCTGGATATTGAATTTATGGCTGTTTTGACAAAATTCAACATAAGAGAATTTTCGTAGCGTGTTCGTATATCCCTTCTAATTCACCTGAAATAATTTACCAGAAACACTCAGACGCTATCTCTTCCGTTGTGCGAATGTCTAATCACAATGATACTATCATTGCAGTTGGTGATTTTAATATGTCTGTTATTTCCTGGAAACGTTCTACTGATAATGGTTAATTCACGCCCTATAAATCTGGCGCCAATGAGAATATACTGAGTTTATTGATTGCTTACTAGATGTGAATATTTATCAGATGAATGGCATCTATAACGATAATATTAAATTTTTAGACCTGGTTTTTGTAAATGATTATGTTGACACCTCTGTTCTTCGCACTGATTCATTTACTTTGCCAGAAGACCGCTATCATCCTATAATTTTAGTAAATTCATGTTTTTCATTATATATGTACATCTCATTCTGCGGAAAAATCGATAGTCAATAGCTTATACTTCAAAAAAGGGAATTATAGCAGGGTAACTGAGCTATGTACTTTATAATACTGACTGGAGTAGTTTACTGTCAATTTCTAACTTTGAAAACAAAGCTGATGTCATCGATCATATTATTATGAGTTTCTACAAAAGATATATTTGATCTTGAACCAATGTTTTCCAAGAAAAACCTGTTCAGATTCCTTCGGACCGGCATGGAATACTAAAGCTCTTTCTGAAATTAAAAATGGCAAAAATAAATATTATAAAAAGTATAAAAAATCTGGATCAACATCAGACTTTGCTAAATACTCAGTTGCTATATCGTCAAAATTAAAAACAACCTTAAGAAGAATCGTTTCACAATTTTGTAAATTTAAAAAGAAAATCTACTTCTTTCCACCTACAATGAAGTTAAATGAAAATGAATCAGATGAGGATGCTGAAATAAGTAACTTATTTGCAGATTTCTTTTCATCTACTTATGCCAATGATCAAATTAGAGACACTGGTCTACTACCAAGCTCCAATATTGGAAGTCAGTCTATCTCAATCCCTTTTATAGATGAATTGTGTGTTCTTAACGGTTTAAAGAAATTGAATTTTTCCTACAATAGTGGATCGGATAAAATACCTGGTTTGCAGTATTTAAAACACAAAATACAAAATACTTGCTGATCATGTATTTAAAATACAAAATACAAAATACTTTCAGGATATGTATTTAAAATACAAAATACAAAATACTTAAAAATCTGTATGTATTTAAAATACAAAATACGTATTTGTATTTTAAATACGTATTTCAAATACATGTATTTCAAATACTGCCCAGCCCTGATCCCGGGTAATATGTACATTTTGGTATTAAAATTAATCTAATGAAAGTAGCACATTTATTTGAACTATATGACGAAATAATTTATGACATTAAAGTAGACGGTTTACCAGTTTTTAAAAGTTCAAATGCACAACTTTGGCTAATACTAATTAAAGTAATTAATATCAAAAATATAAAAGTCTTCGCAGCTGGCATATATTTTGGAAAACAAAAGCCATATGATGTAAACGAATTTTTGAAAAAATTTATAGAAGAAATTTCTGATTTTCAAAAAATAACAATTGGCGCAAAAGAAATAGTTTTTAAAATACGGGCTGTAATTTGTGATGCACCCGCAAAGTCATTGGTTTGTGGCATTGCTCATCACTCGTCAGCTAATGGATGCTCAAAGTGTACCCAAACTGCAAAAAAAATATGCAACGTTTTATCTTAAAGCACAGAAATTACGGAAGTTATTAGTGATGACGACTTTGCTAACAGAAAGTATAAAAATCAGCACCAATTAAAGTTTCTTAATACTAAAACGCCTTTGGAGAAAATAGGTTTAAATATGGTCACCCAAATTCCCCTAGATCCTATGCACGTTATTGATTTGGGTGTTACTAGAAAAATGCTGAAAAAACTTATGCAAAATAAATTAATTGAACGTATCTCGAATTTGGAAACGGCAAACATATCAACTTTATTGGTTTCTCTAAAGAAAAATATGACGAATGATTTTACAAGATTGCCTCGACGTTTAGACGAAGTTGCCAATTGGAAAGCGACCGAGTTTCGTCAATTCCTATTATACACCGGCATTTTAGTTTTAAAAAATAATGTTAGCGCTGATTTTTATTACATATTTCTCCAGTTACACTGTGCTGTAAGGCTATTGTCGTGCCCAAAAAATTTTACAAATAACATCGAATCTGCAGAATATTTATTAAGACTATTCTTTGAAAATTTTAGTATCGTTTTTGGCCCCCAAGGTGTAACATACAATGCACACAGTATGCTTCATATATGCGAGTGCGTCAGGCAACACGGGGTGCTATACAATTTCTTGGCATACGACTTTGAAAACCATTTGCAGATGATTAAAAAAGACGTTCGCAAGCCCACTTGCATCTTGGAGCAATTGTTCAAAAGAAATCATCATACATCTCTACTAAAAGAACAAAAAAAATTTGGATTAAAAGAGAAAAATGGTATTATTTTAGCTATTCATCCGAGTAATATGACTTAAGTATAAAAGCTCCAAATAATGTATGCCTTGCACTTCCTTATGAGCCTTTTAAAATCTCTTGTTTCAAAATTGGACAAAACAATGAAACTTTAGTAGTGGGAAAACGTTTTAAAAATATTCAGCCATTTTTTGATGAACCGATAAATTCACTGTCGGCATTAGGCATATGCTCTGCTGATAACTTGGTAGAAGAAGAAGAAATTATTTTTAGTATAAATACTGCAAACTTCTGTCATTGCCCTTTGAAAATAAAATTCTTTTAGTACCAATCTTACATAGCTGCACTTAATAATAACGAAAGTAATATTTACAATAAATCAAAAATAATAAAACAATATACTGTCAAAATGGAGAGAGAACAGTCAAACCTGAAAAGACTAAATGCCTGCAGCGAACACTTAAATTGTAAGTATAAAATATCAGCACTGTCGTATCTATTAAATAAATAATATATTTTGTTTTCTTTTTAGATCGTGCCAAAAAACCCCGTGTTATGGGTGTATACAATTTAAAGGTACGTTTCTAACATGTTTAGCAGTCTTATATATCAACGGCATAACTCCAAATTCACACCTTTTAATCTAATAAAAAGCAATATTTCAGTGTTTATCTTAGTAAAATCCGGTTTCAAAAATTATCTCTACTACATAGCCAAACAATCAGTGCAATAACATTGTTAATTTATGTTTCAGAAGTGATAGACCAACAAAACAAAATAATTATGGAAACGAGAGACGATCACAAAAACTTAAGAGAACAGTTGTCAAAATTACAAGGTATTATTAGTTCACAAACTTACTATTTTTATCTTAATAAGTTTGCTTTAATATTTGCAGCAACAATGGTTGACCAGAACAAAATAATAGTCGAAATGCTGACTGAGCAAAAACTACAGCTACAAGGTCTACAAAAAGTGCGCCAAAATATAAACACCCTAATCCAAAAATCTATATATATAAAATTGGATGTGTGTATGTATGTATGTATGTATGTAACGTAATGGCTCCAAAACGGCTGGGCCGATTTTGACGAAATTTTCAGGGAACCTTCAGAATACTCGGGCGGGTGACACTGTGAAGTCCGATTTTTTATTTTCGGTCTGTGGGCGGAAGGGCGTGGCAAAATCCAATGATTCATAAAATGAGAAGGCTTGGCCGATTTCTGTAAAACTTTTTGTCAGTTGTTGGTATTTTCGAGGAGAAGGTTTTTACGGAAGAAAATTTTGGAAAATCCCTCCGGAAAAGTCGGAAAATTGGAAAATCGAAAATCGAGTTTTTGTATGAATTTTGTTTGAAATTATTCCTTAATGGCTTTTCAACTGAAAAAATAGAAAGTTTTTCTGAAGGCTTAAAATTGGGGCGAGGCGAAGTTCGCCTGGTCCGCTAGTTTCCATTAAAAACTGAAGAAGATCTCCAGAAGATAGAGACAGATACAAACGAAGCTGATGAAGAAAAATATGTAATTATTACAAAATATTGAGCTTTTAAAAAGGATAGTAAATACATATTGCCTAACTTTTACAAATTTATAGATATCAGCAATAAAGGACGTATTATGTGGAAGTGCTATCAAAAATCTCGAACGTATATTATCCCAGAATAGTGCGTTATGTATAATACTGAAAGAATATGTGGGAAAAAAAGTTTACGCGATTATAAAAGCTTCTATAAAACTGTTATAGATATGTATTAATTGTATAAAATAACTCGGTATAGTCTCAACAAGTAAAATTGTTTTCAGATGCAATTAGTTCGTATTCTACCAATGCAGATAAAGAAATGAGGAATGAACTTCCGGTTCATTTCTGCAAAAAAGAAATCAACTCATCAAATCAAGTTCTTTGCCTTGAGTTTTAAGAAAACATTAACCAAAAATATCCATTGCCTTATTAGTATACACTAAGTGTAATATGTTTAAATGTTTATTATTATTAGTAGCTTTGTTTTTACTGAAGTTTTTATTGAATAGTATAAATGTTACTGAATTTAATTTTTTTTTTAATTTTTTATATAGACTTTTGGTAAACGAACGACGTAAAATCTGTACAAATTTTAGAGTAAACTATGTTTAAAACTCCTATAACCAATGTATGAAATTAATTGGTTTATTGGAACCTATACCAAAAATAGATTAAAAATTCGAAATCAGGGTAAAAAGCCCATCCATTACTTTTTATGCAGGTTTGAAGTACGCAGGTATATTCTATGAATACAATTCTTATGTTTGCATTCATATGCGTTTAATTTGTTTGATATTACATACTTCTTTTTGTTTATCATAGTTTTTTAATAAATGAAAAAAAAAATTACCAAAGGATAGTTTTCAAACTAGTCTCTTGCGGTGCTCCATGGAGTATTCACATCAGAGTAATTTCAAAACTAGTCCTTTGTTTATATTCCGCGGGGTAATAGTATAAAATGGTTTCCAAACTAGTTTTCTGTGGTAATCCATGGAGTAGTGACATGAAGTAATTACAAGACTAACCCTTTGTTAATAATTTGCGGAGTAGTTTTTGGATTACTCTGCCGTAATGTTTTTTTTTGGATTATATGGTCCTCTCCTAGGATATTGTAATGTAAAATGTAGCATGTTTTTCCCATATATTTGGATTACTTTTGGACTAGTCCTAGTCCCTTGTGGAGTACTCTTTACACGCGTGTAAGGAGTAGTCTCGATTTCTGCAGGGGATCACATTTTTTTTAAATTCATTTTTGGGTACAGTCCGATAGAATTAGTAAAAAGTACATTAGTCTCAGAAAAAGGATATAGAAATATTACTTTTTCAAATATAATGTATTTGTATTTAATGTGTATTGAAAGCATAACATTTCAAAAAGTTTTCCATTCCGTAAAATTTTTAAATTAGATTTGACTGTCTGCTTTGCAACTGAAAGTATCGCAACGATATGTATCGAAGAAAATAATATAAAATAATATTTAAAACTAAGCACTTTTATCACAGAATTATCGTTTACTATATCGACAAGAATCAATAAGTCTTGTTTAGACTTCTCAATATCGTTGTATCGTTACCAATAAGTCAATTGGTTTTAGTTTCTACATTTTTTAAAGAAAATTATCTTAATTCTAATAGAGAAAGATTTATGAAAACTTGCGTTACCTTAAAGAACTTCAAATACAAAGAATTATAATCCTTCATCTCGCTAAATTTCCGTGCTGATCTTTAAAATTTCAATTAATTTCCTCTTGTTCTTGTCTGCTATTTATTTTCCAAATTAGTTTTCAACTTTCCTTTATTAATTGGCTGACATTGTATTTTTGTATCTGATTACACACTTAATTTTTTTAGGAAGAGTATCCAATATATTATTTATTTTGTAATTCAATGAAACCATCAACAACTCTTTGTTGAAATTGTTGACAGCAAACTTATTGGCCTATATGATTCAGCCTTGGTAAGATCTTTGCCCGCCTTTGGAATCATTTTGACCATGGCAAGTTTCCAGCTGTGTGGATAACACTCCAGTCGTAAAATGCCATTAAAAATAAATAAAAGGATTCTAATAGCAATACGAGGCAACTTCATCAGCAGCTTGTTACTAATTCCATCAATTCCCGGGGCATTTAGGGTTGGTTTCAGCAATTAGTTTTTGTACATCACGCATCTTAAACTTTATGGGTCGAGGGGGTAGAGCAACTACACCCGGCAAATCAACAGCACCATTACATGTGTTTGGGGTAAATACGTATTTTAAATACCCAGCAAATATGTTACCTTTTTCAGTATTAGTTCTTGCCCAACCTCCGGTAGAAGTGCGTAGGGCTGGTTTAAACTCAACGGGTGTTTTAAGTTTTTTAGCAGCGAGCCACAAGGAGTAATTAGATGCTGCTGTGACATCGAGACCTTCCCAAAAGTTTTTAAGAGAAGCAGATTTTTCAGATGCAAGTAATTCTTGGAGTCATTTAGTGCATTCTTTAAGTCTATTTTTATGTTGGGGTGATCTGTGCTGTTGCCATTCCCTTCTAGCTCTTCTTTTTTCACATAGGACACGTTCAATATCCGCAGAAAAAATTCTATTAAACCCAGTCTGCCGATGGGAGGTAGTGGCATGTTTAGCAGCCTGTTTAATATTTGCGGTAAGATTGGCAATGTTGAATTCAATATCATCGGAAGTTCTAAGCCTGATGTTCTCCGGACAATGACTACTGAGATATTTTTTTTAACCCCAGCCAATTAACATGATTTATCATCTTAGCATATGGGTGAGGTAAGTCACCTTTTAGTGGGCTACAAATGGTAACGATCGTGGGAGAGTGATCGGACGAGAGATCATGAGAAGCTTCAACATAAATTAAATCCCTAGAGATATTTTTCGTGACGCCAAAATCTATAACATCCGGAATTATTTTATTTTATTTTTATTTATTTATTTATTTATTTATTTTATTATATCCGGAATTATTTGTATGTCAGTAGACCAGTAAGTGGGCTCCCCACTCGAAATGACGTCCAAGCCCATTTTTGAAATTGTGTTGTTTATTTTTAAGTTTTTTTAATTAAAATTTTATTTAATTAATATTATACTCAAATACTTGAAATCTTACTTCGTTTGAAAAACGCATACACATTCATATAAAATTTAAATATTTCTTAATATGAATATATATATTTTTAATAATATAATATCAAGGTAAATCATTTATTTCATGGTAAATTTTAAACACTAAAAAAATTCAATAATTTCTATTTATTATTTCATTCAAATGTTACTGCTACATGTCTGCTATAAATAAAAATTTATTTAATCGAATTAAAAAAAACAATAACAATAACAATAACAATAGGAAATGTATCAGATGGAAAAATAGTTCTCAAGAAACCTAAATCCAAGTCATTGTAATGCAATATATTATGCTCAAGAGATTTTGCAGAAAATATTTTATTAAAAAATTCATTACTTTGTATTCATTGCAGTGCAATAGTGCAATTTTACCCCAGATATTGTGAAGATAAATAGTATTTTTTTTAACGAAAAAGTTATTTTCTATTAAATCGTTTAAATCATATTAAAAATTTAATGATGGGGAAAAACCTTCTAAATAGATTTTAAAAATAATCTTTGAATCTCAATAGATCTAGTTAAAAATTTCATAGTTGCTTCATGCTTATAATAAATACTGTTTATTGTTGATTAATTTCAATTTTGTTAAGTAACAATAAGAATTTATATTTAATAAGTTTGTTCTTCACAGTGACTGAATAATCCGGTCTTCAATTGTTTAGTATTCAATTCAGGCTTGACCATTTTGGTTTCATTTGTTTTATTTGATTGTTTCGTGTCTGTTTTTAATTTTATTATCAAAAATTCAAAACAAACAATCACGTGGTTTTAATTCTTAAATAGTTTTCATGGATTCAACTTTTATGCCAAAATAACATACATTGAGGTATAAACTTAAATTGAAATTCTGTTAAGAGTTCTTAACTTGTCTACCTAAGCTGTACACAAATTTAACAGAGTATATTGATTGAAAGATTTTAACTATATTCTTGTTAAAAATAAACCAAAGAGTTCACTTATCAGAAGCTAGTGACTTCAATTATTCGAATAATTAAGATAATGTTACTCACCTCGTTAGCGGAGGTGGCATTTAGTTATGGAAAATTATTTCCTTATTCATATCCTGAACTAGAAATTGTATGGCATATATCTCAGTAATCATAAATCGAAGTTAAAATGCAATAAGACAATTTCTATTTATTATAATTAATATTCGTCATGATATGAATTCCTTATGTCCACACGCGATGTAAAGCACGATGAACTTATATCAAGACTATTATCAGACTCAATATGAAGAATAAAAATAAGCACATATTTGGAAATTCATCACTTCACTGCAACTGATGCACACGCAGTACGTTCGGAAATGCAACAGCTTGCAATACTACAAATATCATTAATTCTAGGCATGTATGATAAAAAAAAACAGCACAAAATGACTGGTGTATTCTCGCAGCATGATTTAAAAAGTTATTTTGCATAGTGTCTCATTTTTTTATATTCCAAGTCAATATAAACATTAATGTTTCCATTAATTTCCATGAAATTCTTTGCCAATACATCATAATCACCTCAGTTTTGCAAACTAATTGCAGAATCGCATCAGATACCGAGCTGTGATGCATTACGGGATAATTCCTTTTTATATATAGTCTTTGACATTGTCCTGGAAAGAACTCAATATTTTTTTATGCATTTTCATTTTAAACTCTAGGAGTCAATGTTTTATTCACACTAGTAGAAACCCATTGTTTGAAATTCGACCAACTTTTATATGTTAAGATATTCTTAGCCAATATTTAATGTTATTCCAATATTAATCATATCTATGGATGAATTTTGTTTGTGAATAAGAATTTTATTAAACTATTTCAATGGTGCTCTTTTCATGTACTCATATGTGCGATCATTTACTTGTAAAGAATTTGAATCATTTGACTATTGAATATGCTTAAATTTAAGTAATATTTTCATTTAATACGGAAATGAATAAAATTTCAATGTCAAGACAACATTTGGGTAAATATTATACAAGCGTGTTGAATCAATATATACATTACATCAGTTTAAGCGCATTTTTGAATGATAAAAGTATTAAATTTGCTTATTAGAAGTGGTTACAGAATGTTTTTTTTTATTTCAATAAAGAATTCAAGTGAGTTATAAGTTAATTTTTAACATAATGCGGTTATCTTTTCTAAAAAATTTAACATTTTGTAAACTGATTATCATAAAGTTACACTTTTTTCGGAGAAAGCCTTAAGTAGAAGAAGTGCTTATTAATCAATGTAGAATAAATATATAAATGAATCAATACGTAAATCGATAAATTTTGTATATGGATAATAAAATAAATAGAACAAACAAGAAATATTTAAATCGGTTTTGACATTTATTATAATATATTATTATTATTATTATTATTATTATTATTATTATTATTATTATTATTATTATTATTATTATTATTATTATTATTATTATTATTATTATTATTATTATTATTATTATTATTATTATTATTATTATTATTATTATTATGCCAATTTATTACAACATAAATTAAATTATTTACAAAATTTTAAAGGTGACACAATTTTTCATAAATATTTTATTTTTTCAAAACTCTTTTTAAAAAGCGACATGAAATTATTAGTTGTCACACTATTGGCGAGCTTGGCGGTAAGTTGCTTTATTTTATTGCTCCCTCAATTTGTTTCACTGATCCCTTTCATTTCTGCAATTCAATGAATTTACAGCTCTGCCATGGTTTCATTAAGGAGGAAATAACCGCAGCCGAGTATTTGAAAAATCTTAATAATGAAATCGCCAAACGTACCAACTTGCAGATGGAGGCCTCTTGGGCATTTGCTTCCAATATAACAGATGAAAATGAGCGGAAGAAAAATGAAATTTCCGCTGAACTTGAACAGTTCTTGACGGAAGCTGCTTTAGAAATCAAAAACTTTAATTGGAGCACTTACCAATCGGATGATTTGAAGCGTCAGTTTAAGCTCTTGTCAGAATTTTATAATCCCGCTCTATCCGAAGAAGATAACGCAGAACTATTGGATACTTTGACCTCAATGGAAACAAACTTTGTCAAGGTGCGCATCTGCCATATTAACATTAATGATAAGTGCGACTTATCTTTAGATCCTGATATCGAAGAAATCATAGGTCAAAGTCGTGATCCTGAAAAATTAAAGTATTATTGGCGTGAATTTTATGACAAGGCTGGTGCACCCATACGCAGCAGATTTGAGAAATATGTTGAGTTGAAGAACAAGGCCGCTAAATTAAATGGTGAGTAGTTCAAGTTTGTTCTACTGTACATTAAAAGGATTGTTTGCATTACGGCTATTTCTTATATTGACGTAGGGATCTTAAAAACCATAAACGTATTTCGCCATTTTGAAAATTTACATTTGAGTTCAATTATAAGAATATTGAAAATTCTTTCTTTTTTCTAGTCAAATGAAAAATTGTCATATGAAACTATGTGACCCTTATGTTAAAAGCGTTTTAAACACATCGATAAAAAATACTGCGAAGAATATTTTTTATGAAACACTTTAATCCTTAAACTCTCGCATGGGTGGGTCTTTCTTGCGCCTTCTCTTGGAATAGGGAATATGTGTCCTACAACAATTCTGTTACAGGCAAAATTATTCCACAAAATTATATATAAAATTCTATTCTACATCAAGGCTTAAGGATGAACTGGGACACATGTTTGAAGGGGTTAGTTTCCTACTTACACAGAGTTGGCGATGAAGTGTTCCACAAAAACCATTTTCAAGAGTTGTGTGGAAGGAAATCTAAAGTTACTACAGATTACAATTGTTTCAATAATATTTCTTCATTAAATTCCCATTATTTTGTGTAAGTGCACTTATTCTACTTTTCTTTTCAAGATTACGAGTCCGTTGCTGAAATGTGGTTGTCTAGGTATGAGGATTCTACTATCGAAAAGCAATTGGAGGGCATTTTGGAAGATATTAAACCTTTGTACCAACAAATTCATGGTTATGTACGTTATCGTTTGCGTCAATATTATGGTGACGATGTGGTTTCCGAAACTGGTCCCATTCCCATGCATCTGTTGGGTAACATGTGGGCTCAACAATGGTCGCGGGTTGCCGATATTATTTCACCCTTCCCTAAAAAGCCACTAATTGATGTCACCAGTGAAATGATTAATCAAGAATATACTCCTTTGAAAATGTTCCAAATGGGTGATGATTTCTTTACTTCCATGGGCTTGAAAAAATTGCCACAGTAAGTTTTTAGCCGAAGGTTTTTATTACAGTCTCTCTGATGCAATTTTATTTAAAACAGAGACTTCTGGGATAAGAGTATCCTAGAGAAACCCACTGACGGCCGTGATTTGGTATGCCATGCTTCTGCCTGGGACTTCTGCCTGGTTGATGATGTGCGCATTAAGCAATGTACCCGTGTTACACAGGATCAATTCTTTACTGTCCACCACGAATTGGGTCATATTCAATATTTCTTGCAGTACCAACATCAACCGTTTGTCTATCGTGTTGGTGCTAATCCTGGTTTCCATGAAGCTGTAGGTGATGTTTTGTCTCTGTCCGTCTCCACACCCAAGCATTTGGAACGCGTTGGCTTGTTAAAGGACTATGAGCGCGACGATGAAGCTCGCATCAATCAATTGTTCTTGACGGTAAGTTATACTCAAAACACTGTCTGAAGAATTCCATATTTCACTCGTTTCTCTTTGGTATAAGGCTTTGGATAAAATTGTCTTTTTGCCATTTGCCTTTACGATGGACAAATACCGATGGGAGTTATTCCGCGGAAAGGTTGATAAATCGCAATGGAATTGTGCCTTTTGGAAATTGCGCGAGGAGTATTCTGGCATTGAGCCACCAGTAGTACGGACGGAAAATGATTTTGATGCTCCAGTTAAATATCATATCTCTGCTAACGTTGAATATTTGAGTTATTTTGTCTCTTGCATCATGCAATTCCAATTCTATAAGTCTGCTTGCATTAAGGCCGGTCAATATGAGCCCAACAATCCCGAACTGCCTTTGGAAAATTGTGATCTCTACGGTAGTGTGGCTGCTGGTGAAGCTTTTGCGTGAGTTGACAATTGCATTTAGCATAAAGAGGAAATGAAAATAAAAGATAAATAATATATGGTTGGAATTTAGGAAAATGTTATCCATGGGCGCTTCAAAGCCCTGGCCCGATGCATTAGAGGCTTTCAATGGTGAACGCACAATGTCTGGCAAAGCTATTGCTGAATATTTCGAGCCCTTGCGTGTCTTTTTGGAAACCGAAAACAAGAAGAATAATGTTCACATTGGTTGGACTAAATCGGACAGTAAGTTTTGTTATATTTCGCTTTATATAAGTATATAGTTTTATTAAACAAATATATTTTATTTTTTGCAGAGTGTGTTTCAGCCTGAATTCCTTAATTCTTTTTTTTTTTGAAGTTGTCCCATCCAAACTTTTTTAAATTTACTTACAAACTTTACTGAGCACTTAAATAGAATTATTATATACATGTTTATTTTGTTATTGAAAAAACAGTGTTAAAATAATAAAAAGGGAAAAGATCTCGATTAAAAATAACAATATTATTTCCTTTAATTAGTTCGTAGATGCCGGATGGGAGCAATTTCTTTTTAAATGCAGAAAAAAGTTGAACTTGGCTTATAAAAAGGGTTCAGAAAAGCATTTCGGATCTTTCAAAACCAATAAAAACGTCTCAAAAAAGACAGCGAATTAAATGTTACAAATAAAATTAGTTTTTAAGCTGTACAATCACTTTTGTCACATTTTAAGAGTTCGAAAAATCAAACCGAATGTCCATAAGCACTACTTCTTCCAGACTTTTTTTCTTTAATGTGTTTTTCTAATTGTAGCCAAAGCTTTGATTGTACAGCCACAATCCTCAGAGTGATGATCCAAGCGAAGAAGTCGTTTACGAAGACTATGATTACGTCGGCCACAAGTCCGCAGCAAGGAGTAACATTTTTTGGATGCATTGAGGCGTGATCAGTCTCGTTGCTATTATCGTTGCTCTATTCATGACAGTTGTGGCTCCTAATATTGAGCCATTTCATAACAAATAGATTTTAAATTACAATGATAATTTATATTGGGTCCTGTTATAAGCTTTTTGTAGTCTGGTACTTCCTACATGAAATGGATTAAAAAAAAAAATTGGCCAAAGCATAGATTAAACAGAGCCAACTTGAAGTCTGCTATAAAACTTTTCTTATTTATATCTACGAAAAAAACGGACAGCGACGAAACTCTCCACTGATCTTGAGTTGCACTGATTTACGGAAATTGGCTAATGATATGTTGAATATTTTATTTCAAATTTGACCACCCTACTGCCGTAAAATAAGTATAATTAGTTTAATGTACTGGGAGGTTACACATTTTGATCAAAATAAATATGTAATTCGAAATTTAATGAAAGCCAATTAAATATAAACTTCTGCCTATAGAACATTTTCCTATTATAATTGTTTCGTATTTTTACACTTCTTTTACACATTGTTTTGGCAAGAAATCTTTTTATTTATGTATAAAATTTTTCTCAAATTAATTTTTCTCGTATAAATCACATATTGTTGATAAGTTGAAAAATGTCGTCATTTGAAAAATTCAGTTTTTAGTTAAAAAAAATAGAAAACAAATTAACATTTTAGTGTAAAATATTGCAGAAAAATATCTGTAGCTCTCACTTAACGAAAGGATAATGTTATTTTGTAAAAAAAAACTAATTGTATTAATTTATTGGGAGAATATTTCATATAATTTTAATAAATTTTGACAAATTATATTATTTGTCTATTTTTGTAATTGTGATAAAAAAATGTTGGTTAATTCGTTTTAAGTACAAAAAGTCTTAAACACAAAACTTAACCTCTTACTTCCTGATATATTTAAGGCTAGTGCAAAGATGGCTCAAACTATGGTTTAAATTTTGCCATTAGTTGTCAACTTTTTTGGAACCGGCTTTGAAGATCTCAATAAAAGAAACTTTTAGTAAAAGAAAATTTTAGAGGCTCTACTTCAAATCAGTTGAATATTTTGTTGAAAAGTTTTTGTTTTAAGCTCCTTACAATTTATTTTCGAAGCCGGTAGTAGAGGTACCGTTCCCCTGCTTATACACATTGGTCAAAGCGCGGCCACCTCTGAACCATGCCACTTTGAACAAGCCGTTTTGTAGACAACTAGTTCAGCGATAGATCGATATCAATTTATATGGAAGGTATTAGTCGTCTTGTTACTATCCAGTCAAATTTTCTCGAGATGACGTGCATTGGCCCCATGTAAATTTTGAATGGTCCCATTCTTATGTTAAGATATACGATTATGAAATCTTATTTTGTATTTGTTAAAATTGGACCACCTCTAGATCATCGACGAAATCATATCTCAGAATCGTAAACCAGTTTATTTGAGAAATATGTTGAGTTGAAGAAGGCCGCTAAGTTGAATGCTGAAAAAAATTGACAAGATTTTCAAGTCTCCATTCTCGCAAGGACAAGCCGGTCACACAGGAAGTGCTAATAAAAAAGTTATAATGCCAAACAGAAGTACCAGCGAGCATATCTCAAAGACCAGCAGCTATTTAGTGAATATCCTACCAGACTTCCGTTCCCTTTAACGCTGTCGTGGCTAGCTGTATCGTTTTTAGTAAGCGCTAATGAGCCTGGAAAATTTTCGGAATCCTGAGTTGCGCTCTCCTTAGAACCCATCCTCTAAGTCCATTGAACAGCTTTATCAAAGGAAGAGCTCACACTCTGCAGTCGTTTCGGTGCCCTGACTTGCACAGTTCGAAAGTTCTTATTGGTAGATCCGATAGATGAATGACATGTTAACATTCGCCTATTTTAAATATTATTTAATTTGAACTAAAACTCTTTTTTTGTATTATTTGAAAATTTCTCTTAACTTTTATTTAAAACTGACTCTTAATTTGTCGAAATTGCTGAGAGTGTTTAAAGTCCCCAATAAAGTAATATCTTCTCCAAAACTTGCACTCGCTCGCATTTGAAAAGACCGGCTTAAAAAAGAGAAAATGTTACACAAAGCCACTAGTATCGTTATTCAAGCGGGAACGAAGCCATGTAAATTATGGTTGGATGCATCCAAACGACTATAAAAATAAACTAAAGTTTGATTTTCTACGCTTAAAACGTCTCTAACGAATAAACTGGCTGTTACTTGTTGTAGCGTTGGTAAGTAATTTTAGTCTTGGCTTAGAAACGCTTAAGTGAGGTAACTGAAATAGTTGTTAGAAAACAAGAAGAAAAAAAAACGTAAAAAAACAATTCAAATGCCGTAAAATCAAGCATAAATAAAGATTTTGTTTTTACTAGGCAATTGGCCTAGAAAACTATGTACCTAGATAAAAACAATTCGAATTGTGTGTTTTCTAATGCATAATTTGTGAAAATTGTAGTGTATTTATTTTCTCATAAAAAAGTATTGTTCGAATTTGAAAACATATGAAAGTGAATGAGGGCATGGAATAAAGATGTAAAGAAATACTGTTAAATTTCATCTATGAATTTTAATTAAAAACTTTAATTAAAAATATTAAATGTTATCAAACTTGACTTTGAAGAGATCGTAATTTTTTTTATATTTTTAAACAATTTAGAGGCAAATTAAAACATTATTTAAAATAAAACAAATGTATGTGTTATTCGGTCTCTTTAAAATTATTTTGTATAAAACTATTGTACGAGGTTATTATCAAAATTATTCCACCTTAAAAAAATTTACTATTTTACAAAATGCTCGCTTTTTCGTTTTAAATCAATCGAAAGAGAAGGAGCAATAAAACAAACCCTGTGCCAAAAAATGAGGCCATTATCACTCGATTGTCCCAGGCGGCTTTTTAATGAATCTCTATATAGATCTTGATAACTTTTTGCAATGAACTTGCATATGTTGACTTGAGAGCATCGATCGATTAGGATGTTTTTTTACTAGATCTGTAACTTAAAAGAACTTCGTCTTAAAAATTTGTGTATAATCAATTCATATGATCAAGCTGGTCCCTTTTTGCCTTCTTTACCTTATAAATAACCACATATTCAAATAGATCACCCATCATATTTTGTTTCTAAAAAATATTCCTACAACACTTGCAGCTGATAGTATGGCATGATCGAAACATAAACTTGTTTTAATTCCTTAAAATGTAAAATTAACAACTGAGTTACTGGGAAATTAATTCGCTTATAGCAACCAAAGTAAAGTTTACAAATTCTTGGCGTTTCAAAAATATTTGTGAACCAATTTCGAAAATCGTTTTTTAATGAAATGGTGTGCTCCGTCAGTGGTCTCTTTTTAAGCAATACTTTATAGGATCAGGAGAAAGTATATCTCCTATAAAAATTAATTGCCCATATATAAGGCTGACTATAATACTAAGAGTGTTCAAGAATGGCTTGGGTTACTGTATAGGAGCAATGGGAGTAATAGGTACCATACAAATTAAAATATAATTATCGTATATTTGCCCGACTACAACAACAAGATTGTACAAAAATTGGTATGCTCTAGAGGTGGTTGTGCTTTAACCAATAGGAGAAACAAGCAAGGGGAAGGGTACCTCTCATGTCGACATTAAACGTTATTTCTAAAAAGTTTGAAATAAAAAACTTTTAGTTCAAAAACTTAATCCACCTCGAAATAGGCTATTTTTTAATAATTAAAATATTACTATATTGGATTTTTGAAGCAGAGTCCAAGAGAGAGGTTAAACTCAAGAGTCAATTTAAAGCTTTTAAACATTTTGGCACTGTTTCCAGAAATCCCACAGCTTTTAAAGTATATTTTTGAGGCCGGTTATTTTATTTTGAAATCAAGTTTTTCATAAATTTTTTGTGGAATTTCCTACAATGTGAAATTTGGATTTTTAAATATCTCTTGGTTGTGAAACTTCCATTTTTTAAATTTTTTTTTTGTAGAATTAAGATCCTTTTATAAATTTCCGAATACCGGTTGAATTTCCAGGTTATTGCCGAAATTTCTTTTAAATTAAAACACTCTTTGATGAAAAAGATGTGGTTTAAGCAGAAAAATGAAAAGAAAACTAATTAAAAATTATATTCTATAAATTTCCAGCCTATTACCAAAGATGGATTTACGTTGCCTGTTGCTAGCATTTGCAGTTTTCCTGTTAGTTATTTGTAGTAGTTCCGAGATCAATAAAGATGAACAAGAAGTTTCCAATTTCTTAGAGTAAATCAATCATCGACTAGCCATACTCTATAACAAAGAAATTTTGGCCAGTTGGCATAATGAAATTAAGGGCCCCAATGATCTTATAGCAATGCTACAGTCCGAAATTGCCATACGGCAAATTATGCGTTTCATACGCAGTATAGCATTGACTACAGTGTGAAATAAATAGAGGCAGGCTTCTTATGTACTTCTAGATCTTATGCTGTTATATAGGGCAATTTTTGTGATTTTTCCCATTGGAAATATGTTTTATATGTTCAGAATCTTATTAAAATGTTCTCTACCTTGAACAAGAAGATGTTCATATTTGATATTTATTTGGTTAAATCGAATAAATTACAAAATGGATGGCTTATGGGTGATTTTAATGTCAATATCACTCAGTTTTATTCTACGGGAAGATTGAAAAATCTGCTTTAATAACTGACGGAACTATACGATAATTAATATGTCAGGCCGCCAGTTTGTCTATCCCAAATAAGAAAACTACTTAAAACATTAGTTCAAAAATTTAAGTTTTGCTATAACAAATATTTCTGGAAGGTATAATGTCCATCCCATTAAACAAAATATATGCGACTAGGCTTTAAAAATAAAGTTCAATTTTGAACACTCTCACTATTATATTTTGAAAATATACGATAATTATGTGTCATATCATATTGGAAGTACCATTTTGCCTTGTCCTATCCAGTCTGTTATTTTTTTATAACTGAATGCATACGATCAGCCAGATTTGCGTTAATTATGTATTGTTATGCATGGGAGGTACCCTTCCTTACGACGATTTTGAACATTGTCATTATTATAGTCAGCCAGATATACGATAATAAGGCGATGGTTTGTATTAGACGTACCGACATATAACGTCAGTGGAAAAGTGATCAAACTACAAGCATGTCCTTTCAAAAGATTTTTTGTTTGTTAAATCGATTTAAAAATAATGAAACTAAATAGAATGCAAATTTCTTTTATTTGAATTCGCTTAAATATTATCGATACTGTGTATTTTTAATTGGTGTCGAAAATTATTATTTTGAAAATTATAAATTTATTCACAGTTTTATAATAAAAGTATCTCCTTTTTTGGTAAGTGATCTTTTAAATTCATATGCTTTCAAATCTTATATCAAGTGTAATTTATTTAAATTTAGCTTAGGTATTTCTATGACAACCCTCGTACATTACTCTCTAAAATTTTCAAATGTAATATATGCGTTGAATTTGTTATTTTTGTGAACGGAATAAAAAAAGAGCTGATGATAAAAAAGCAATGAAAATAAATATGCAATAATAATAATTAAAGAAATATGGTGTAATTTGTTGGTAACTGACATTTATATGCACATATCTTTCAGTCAGTTTTACGTTTAGGTCAGTTTAAGTTTATCAACCAGCTGCGTGAGTATATTAAGACTTGTCTTTCGTCTTTCGTTTGCAAGTTTGTAATTTTTCTTTTAGTGTAAAAAAAATTATTTGAAATTTGTTTTGCATGAGATAACATTAGGAAAATGTTAATGTGAAAAACTAATGCTTTACAGGAACTTAAACGAGTAGGATTTCCGTTGTTAACTAGTGTGAGAAAATTTCAGATTTCTTTTTTATCTTTAAATTGGTTCTCTAATATTAATGAATTTGAATCGTTTTTCAAATGATTTAAATGATTTAATGAAATTATTGCATAAACATTTTTAATTAATTGCTTCGAGGAAACGATATGTTTTTGTGATTTAAACACACAAAAAACTATTTTCAACAAGATTTCTTTCATTGATTCAATGAAAATTTTGATTGAATATTATTTAAATTTTTTGCTTTTTTTTCATTTATTTAGTTTTATTCATTGAGTGTTTAATATAAATCGAACTAACAATAAGTATTCAATTCTTAAGTCTAAAACAATTGAAATTTTAAATCCGGCCATTTTCTATCATTTTCTTTTGAGATGACTTCCATTCTCTAGTGTCCGGCAAAGAGGTCGAGTCCGATAATTTAAAATGGATTTGAATAGTACTAAACACAAAATTTGATTACTATTTTGATTAAATCTTTCTTAACGCAAAGGCTAATAATATCCATTTGAAACAAATTATAATTGAAAGTAAAGACAGGAAGTTTTAATCAAAGACGGAAATGAAGTTGCCAAAATACTAGAATGCTTATGTTGTGGCCATTTGCTTATATTTAAGAATTTTCTAGTGCGAATTTACTCTGAAAAAAATTTAATTAGATTGTATTCTCAATGACTAGTTCAATTCAATAACTTAGTCCTGATTGATATGACTCTAACACTTTGTGACGGTGGTAATCGGTAATCAGGTGAGGACTAAAAATGAAAAAAAATAATCTAGAAAAAAACACTTCATATAAAGAATTTTCAAGAATTTTTGTGTACAGAACACCTTTTCAGTGATTTCAAATCACTTTAATGAGAAGTAATTTTCAGGACGGTCCTGATAAATGACAAAATTTATTAGCAGTGTGATGAATTTTTTTCATAGTAAAACAATCTTTGATGAAGACGCAGCAAATTTAAGTAAAAAGAAAACTAATTAAACATTATATTCTATAAATTTCCAGCCTATTACCAAAGATGGATTTACGTTGCCTGTTGCTAGCAGTGACGATTTCCCTGTTAGTTATTTGTTGCAGTTC
The DNA here is from genome assembly GCA_963681545.1 of Germaria angustata. Taxonomy (NCBI): domain Eukaryota; kingdom Metazoa; phylum Arthropoda; class Insecta; order Diptera; family Tachinidae; genus Germaria; species Germaria angustata. The sequence continues at coordinate 93,683,178 of OY812999.1, read as the reverse complement.
CGAGATCAATAAAGATGAACAAGAAGTTTCCAATTTCTTAGAAGAAGTCAATCATCGGCTGGCCATACTCTATAACAAAGAAGTTTTGGCCAGTTGGCATAATGAGATTAATGGTCCCAATGATCTTATAGCAATGCTACAGTCCGAAATTGCCACACAACAAATTATGCGTTTCATACACAGTATTTCCACCAAAGTAGCCAAATTTAAACGGGTTTCTTTGGAAAGTCCAGATCTTAAAAAGCAACTCACTCTTATACCTGAGGTGGGTTATGAAGTCTTGGCCCCGAAAGACTTAGAACTGCTTTACGCTGTCACCACCAATATGAGTGATATCTACAAGAATGCGAAATTGTGTTCATACACAGAAAAAAACCGTTGCGACTTACGGCTGATACCAGAGGTGCAAGACATTCTTCATATATCGGAAGATGTAAAGGAAATTGAATATTATTGGCTGGAATGGCGACGCAAGACAGGCATTGCGGCTCGGAATGATTTTAAAAGGTTTGTGGAATTGTATCGCAAAACGGCTAAAATGAATGGTGAGTGCAAGGAAAGATATGCAATTAAGTAATAATAGGTCTGTTCATTAATTTCAAGTTTTTACTAATGTGTTTTTTTAGAGGTATAGAACTTAAAATTGATATACAACACAAATTAATGGTATTAATTTAAAAGATTATTCTTTAACATTTTTATTTAATATGATTTTTGGTATATGGCCTGCAAAATAATTTGAATACTTTTTGCAGCAAGGGAACCCATATGTCAGTCATAAGTTTGCCACTATTGTCTTGCAAGGCATAGTCTTTTTTTCAATTGTACCAGAACTCAGGGCATGGCCTCTACCCCTGCAATACTCTATGCTAGTACTATTAAGATAGGTTATGGCAGCGGGAAATACAAGGAGTAGAGCTTATTGTCGTTCGGCCTAAATTTCTCCACTTTTGAAGTGTTAGGAGAGACATGTGCAGGAAACTCGATCTACAAACGAGCACTTCGGATAAAGAATGAATTTTCTCAATAATACGTAGAGCAATTCACTGTTCTATCGATCATGAATGGATTAAGAGGAATGCATGCTAGCAAATAGGAGCAGATCTTGGGATGTGATTTCCTGACTTCATTAGAACACACTCTATTATAGTAATTATAAAAGAGTTAAACACAACCGATGAACCTATTCGCCTCTCTCATACTTGGTCGAGTAGCTTCAAAATAGACTTGGAAGCACCTGGCCATATATGGAAGTTGTATTCCATTTTCAGTCGGATATAGGTGACAAAAATGGTAAGGAGATCAGAAGGAAGGAAAAATTTCATATACCGTCTTAAAAAAAATGACGCACTTGAATATTTTTTATTTAGCGACATGAAAAATTCATGCAAATCAAGGGCGTCTGATTCCTCAATAGAACTTTCTGATCAATAGAAATTTAATTTATAGCATATCGGTGGCCATGCTGCTTTAATTCTCCCACAATTTGCATAATTTGCAGACTTTTTTCAGGTGTTAGTCTTTTCTGGATATAATGTCAAACCAGTTAAACATAAACAAGTAACAGCTGTTAAAATGGCTGACATATCAAGCAGTATTGAGAAATTAAAGTTCTATAACTATATAAAATCATGCTTCATTTATGTTTAAGACGACATGTTTCATACATCTGACTTTTGAACTTCCCTACTGTAAAACCTACGCATGTCGTGTGAAACATTTTTTTTGTAAAAGTTGTATGAAAATAATTTGATAATTAGAGGGTGTTCTGTTTTAATATGACATCAGCTGTTTTGGGTATATGTTGCTTATAGCATGTTTCCACGACAACTTGAATCTCCTGTTTCGCTTTCTGAAGCAAGTTTATGAATCATGCTGTTTACACGACTCATCTACTTGCTTCGATTTTATAATTTTTTGTCTCTTTCCATTGTTTTTTAACTTTTATAAAATTTAAATAAGTTAACTTTTCACTGAATTCAAATTTATTATTACGCCTAGGAAACACACACAAAAATAATTATATTTTTTAATTTTTCACTTTTAATTGTGCTTTGTTTACAAAAATTAGAGAAGAGAGGATTTTTTCTTGATTCGCAAGTAGATTTAATATGAATCTACCTGCTTCGCTCTCAAAATTTTGTATGGCGAAGCAAGTTGATTCGCTCATGATTGGGCTGTGAAGCAAGAATAGAGAGCGAAGCAGGTGCCGTGGAAGCATGCTATTAGAATAACATAAAAAAATGTGAAAGACGGCTTTCGCAGATGTGAAAGCTTTGCCAAATGTAATTACACATGTACTTTTGGTAGTAAAAATTATAACTCGTCTGTAATACTGAAAGGAACAACAACCCCCAAAAATGTTGTTTAAAACAGCAGAGTAAATCTACTCTAAGAGTAGTTAAAAATTTTTACTAGTAAAGCGTTCATTTACCTTTTTTTATAATTTTGGGAGTTCGGGAGAGTCATTTCATAAGTTTTTCTGTTACTTTCTCGTTATAAGTTTTACCTGGGGGAGTGAACGAATACACCTAATGTATAATGATTTTTTTTTTTTTGCCGATTATGACTGGAGTTCCATGAAATTTTTTGCATGCAATTTCATTTATTCGCTGGTAGGAGGGAGGGCTATTGAGACAAACAGGATATCAAAACTGGCAGGACATAAGACTTTATAGAATTTCTTGCAACATTTTTCATCCCAATTGCTTTATTCTACCTTAAATTGGCAAATAGATAGTGCCATGAAATAAATTTCTTGAAAAAATTTATAGTGAAATGAATTTTAACTATTATGTTTAGATGTAACTTGTTATTTATAATGCTTGTAAATAATGTTGTTGTTAAATATTAGGATTTTTAAAGCCTTCCGATTTCTGGCACAAGGATGTTGGTGAAAGCAGCGACACTATATCTCAATATCTGGAAAAGTTTATGTTGCGTTTGCAGCTATTCTTTAAACAATTTCATGCTTATATTAGAGGGCAGTTACGTCTAAAATATGGTCATGAATTGATTGAGTACAACAAGCCGGTTCCACAACATTTGGCGGAAATTTTCATAGGAATAGCTTTTCATCTAGGAGAACCTGGATGGTCTATGGAAGTGCCCTTTAATGCCAATGAAATGCCTAATATTACCGCAAGCCTGCTAGAAAAGGGAATGACTAGTGCTCAGGTTAATTTTTGGAATGCTAAAGAATTCTTTACATCACTGGGCATGCCCCAACTGGAAGAGTGAGTAGAGATGAAATTAATTTAAAGTTCCATTTATTATTTTATAGTCAGATCATTTTGGCAGGAGAGCTGTGAGCCCAAAGCAGATTTAGAAGATGATCATTGCTGGCATAAAGCTTGGAAATTTTATGGCTTACATCATGTCAACTTTTCCTATTGTCCTCTGGTGAACGAAGCCACCTTCTTCAATATGTTTGAGGCTGTTTCCGATATTTATTATTATCGGGCCTATGAAAATCTCATTACGTTATATCAGGAGGAACCCTTGCCTAATTTAAGCGATGCCTTGGGTAAGTTTTTCTCTTTGGCTGCTTCTTCACCCAAGTACTTAAAGAGATTGGAAATTGTGGATGACAACTATAGCACAAAGGGGGCTAGAATAAATCGCCTATATGTCCAAGTAAGTTTTGTAATATAAAATGCGTGTAACAAAATTATACCTTAAAGGCTTAATAATAGGGCCTTCGTACTATATTTTTAATACCAGTATTTTATATATTGGAGCGTTATCGTTTGGATGTTATCGATAAAGTTATTGATATCAATGATAATTGTGCTTATTGGCGTTTGACGGAAGACTTCAGTGGGGCCGAACCTCCGGTAGCAAGATCCAATGCAGATTTCGATGCTCCCGCAAAGTTGCTAATTGAAGTCGATGATCAATATACAACACAAATTTACAGTATAGTTTTGCAATACCAGCTCTTGGAACATTTTTGCACTTTGACTGGGGAATATGTTAAGGGTGATCCCGAGAAACCCTTAGACTTGTGTGACTTAACAGGCCATCATATAGTGGGCGAACAGATTTAGTAAGTTTTTAAGGAAAGAAATTCTGAATACTATTTTAAAATTAAATTATTTCATGTAGTAAAGCCATGTCCTTGGGCTCTTCAAAAGGATTTAAGGAGGTCTTACAAGTACTGGTGAAATCGGAGGAATTAAATATCTCTGGTCTGTTGGAATACTTTAGACCCTTGCTGGAGTGGTTAACAAATGAAAATAAAGAGAAAAGTTACGAAGTTGGCTGGCAGAGATCGACAAGTAAGTTCCTTTAAGTTGGCGTAAATAATTTTGTCTCAAGCAATTATTTGATTAAAATTTTCATCAAAACAGTTTTCGCTTACTTTTCTAATAACAAATCTGTTATATTTTGTTATTTTCCAGAATGCCAGCCATGAACTGCTTTTAAAGAAGTGTTAGCAGTGTTACCAGTACTAATACCAAACATTTCTCTAAATATTTGTATATAAAGAAACGTTGCATACTTTTAGGCAAAAATTAAACCGTTTCCGTTATAATATGCTTTTTCAGATGGATCAAAGTGAATTGATGTAAATTTCTTAAAATAAGTTAAAATAAGGTTTGATTAAAAAAAAAAATTACAGAAAAAACTCACACTAATACACAAAAATATTTTTCTTTTGACAACATTTTCCCCCTCAACAAACTTTTAATCTCAAAAGATGTAGTAACAAATTAATTAAATAATTTGTCTGAAGAACATTAATTTACTTATTTTAAATAAGTCAAAAAGTAATAAGTTGCTAAAAAAAAATAATAATAAAATTTAAAGAGTCGGTTTCTGGATAATCTTTATAATATAGATTCTAATTTGTTCACATTTTATTAATGTTAATGTATACGTTTTAGGAAACTTTATAAATTTAATATACTTTCTCAATCTTAGTCTTTTCTTATTTAATTTTTTTTTTTGATATTTCGGTATTCATCGAGTAGCTTAAGCTTGAGAAATTGAATTAAATTTATAAATTAAAATAAAACGGTCAAAAACTTGAAGATATATTTTAGGATTTTTTTAAAAGAAAGTCTAATATATTATTTTCTTCAATATACTTTTATGAATTAATTTATATTTTAAAATTTGTTTTTTTTATTTGAAATTAAAATTATTCTAATAATATTATGCGAATAGTATTTTTCATTCAAAATAGTTTTATGGATTTTGTAAAACGAAATAACTAACGAATGCAGTATAAAGATGATGGCTTAAATTTGTAATAATATTGTGTTTTTATTAATAAACCGATTTTAACATAGATTTAGTGTAACAGTAACAGCTAATTTATCTTCCAAATTGACAATTAAGTTTAGTTAATAATGGTTATTAAAAGTTAGTAAGAACTTATAAGAAATGAATTCACTTTTAAAATGAAAAAAAAAAACTGATATTAGGAAATAAAATGAGTAAGTTCATATTATAACTAAATACAAATACTAATTAATTAAATTAATTGTTGGGATAAGTATTCCAGTCAGCACTCTATCAACATTAGTCACTTCAGCACAAAAATTATTGATGCCATTAAATAGGCTACTGCACGTAAAAAATGCTGGCGAACATTTATGTTGAATCAGCCAATTCGCTTGTATAATACGGAAGTATTATGTGTTGTGGAGCAAGTTCGCCTGTCATCCAAATTTGTAATTGCTTGTTCGTTCAACACGTATAAAAATCAGAGGCTTGTCATTATAAAACATTTGTATTTAATGCCTTTAATTGAATTTTGAGCTACCTTCAACAAGAAGATTGGAAGAGTAAAATTATTTTAAGAAGTTCATATTAAATAATTAATAAGCTTTATTACAAAAAATGTCTTGACAAGAAAAAATAGTATTTTTTTTCTATTTGGATATTATTGTTTAAGTTAAAAATTAGAAAAACATACGGTTTTAATATTATTCTAAGGATGCAAGTATTTTTGATCAATTTAATCAATATTTTTTAACTTAACTTCCTATGAAGTTGAAAATATGCACTAACGACTATTTTGGAAGCACTGAAAATGTTATTCCTTAAGAACAAATGCCAGTTTCTTTCACTAGGCGGCTGAGATTTTTGAAGGTGATGCCGAGAATAAAGAATTAATGCAACTAACGGCCTTAAGCCGTTTAGTTGAGGGCTTCAAAGTTCTCAGGGGGTAAATTATTAAATAATACTTAAATTATTTAAAATCCTTTAAAGCCTATTTTTGGAGGTGGTTGTTGGGCCTTAGGAAATTATTTTTTGCTCAATTTTCAATTTGTATTTGATTGTATAGGACAAATCGTTCTCCAGTCATGGTAACATTTTTAATGTAACTGCTTCTTTGTAGAAATAATCATGTATCATGGAGTACAGATTCAAATTTAGCATCCCAAACTATATTAAAAAAACTTTCCATTGCTCCAGTTCAAAAGTTGACTTAAATTTATAAACTTGTATAATTTTCTTTGCATAAAATTAATTTATTTCATTCGTTTCAGATCATCTTAAATTCAAGGCAACTCATCAAGCTCTAAATTAGAGTACAGCATGGCTATAGTAACCAATTACAGTAAACTTTATTATTTGAGCTTAATTGATGTAAATCGAACGATTTTAAGGTCAAAGTCTGATCAATCCCTCACAGCTTTTTGAGGTCAACTCTTATTTTGAGGCTATAGCAAAATTAAATAAGTAGCACTCTTCATTTTACATACAAAAAATTCAGTTTTCTTTTTGACGACGGAAAGTGAAATTTAATGTATTTAGGCCAAAATATTATTTCGATTTTATACGATTAGTGACATATAATAAATACCTTGAAGAATCGTATGCATACAAGGTTTAAGTTAAAAATATTTTATAACAAATAAAATAATATCAATTAAAGAAACAAAAGCATTAAAAGAATTAAATTAGATCATTAGTGCGTCAATATTATTTGCAGCTCATAAAAACCAAAAATGACACAAAATTTTATTTGTCTAATTATTTCCTCCTTATCTACTCGTACAGCGTAAAAGCATTTGAATGATCATAGTAGCATATACATATTCCTGTTTAATTACTTCAATTATTCAAAATCATTTCAAGCTCCGATGTAGATATTTTGAAACTTTAATCATTAATGTCTGGTTTTACTAACTTATATAGATAATCTTTTTTAATTATTTTTACTGATATTAATATGATCGTGATATTCTAATTAAGCTGCACTACATGTATGTATGTATGTACGGTTTGTTGAGCTAGACGAAATATTTATAATTTTTATTTAGAACAAAAATATAGAAATCGCAAAAAATTAATTTAATTTTTACCAGTTCATAGCATAAACAGAATTTATGAAAAATTCTGGAAAGTTCTGTTAATGAAATTTTATTTAATTTTTTAGGTTTAAGATTTCTCTTTATTTATGAACATTTTTCTTGTTTGTAATCCTTTTTATTTAAATTTAAATAGGCTACTTAGTTCAATCATATTTTATAAGCCAAATTACATGTGATAGTTATCAAAGAACAAATTACACCAAAGACACACGTGTAAATCATTCTGACAAACACTAGCAGAACGGAACAACATGCTGTTTTCGAAAGCCGCTACACTTTCATCATCAGCGTTCTTGTGTTTGGTCCACTTTTGTGGTGTCAGTTGATGTGTATTTTAGCTATTTATACAAACTTTTTCACTGTAAATAGAATACGTGAATTTTTTTGATTCATTCGTATTACAATTTGTGAAAACTTTTTTTGTAATGGAAAGCCCAAATTCCACCTCACTAACTTACAACAGTGTGGCCATTGTTATTTATTCTTTACCAACTATACACATGTTTTTTAATTTGCTTAGTTTGTTTTTAACTTATGACAAACTTTTTTGGTTTGTTACTATAAGTATGTATATTTATTAATTTTTGCTACAAGCCATTAGCTTTGTTAATTTATATTTTAGGTTTAAGATTTCTCTTTATTTATGAACATTTTTCTTGTTTGTAATCCTTTTTATTTAAATTTAAATAGGCTACTTAGTTCAATCATATTTTATAAGCCAAATTACATGTGATAGTTATCAAAGAACAAATTACACCAAAGACACACGTGTAAATCATTCTGACAAACACTAGCAGAACGGAACAACATGCTGTTTTCGAAAGCCGCTACACTTTCATCATCAGCGTTCTTGTGTTTGGTCCACTTTTGTGGTGTCAGTTGATGTGTATTTTAGCTATTTATACAAACTTTTTCACTGTAAATAGAATACGTGAATTTTTTTGATTCATTCGTATTACAATTTGTGAAAACTTTTTTTGTAATGGAAAGCCCAAATTCCACCTCACTAACTTACAACAGTGTGGCCATTGTTATTTATTCTTTACCAACTATACACATGTTTTTTAATTTGCTTAGTTTGTTTTTAACTTATGACAAACTTTTTTGGTTTGTTACTATAAGTATGTATATTTATTAATTTTTGCTACAAGCCATTAGCTTTGTTAATTTATATTTTAGGTTTAAGATTTCTCTTTATTTATGAACATTTTTCTTGTTTGTAATCCTTTTTATTTAAATTTAAATAGGCTACTTAGTTCAATCATATTTTATAAGCCAAATTACATGTGATAGTTATCAAAGAACAAATTACACCAAAGACACACGTGTAAATCATTCTGACAAACACTAGCAGAACGGAACAACATGCTGTTTTCGAAAGCCGCTACACTTTCATCATCAGCGTTCTTGTGTTTGGTCCACTTTTGTGGTGTCAGTTGATGTGTATTTTAGCTATTTATACAAACTTTTTCACTGTAAATAGAATACGTGAATTTTTTTGATTCATTCGTATTACAATTTGTGAAAACTTTTTTTGTAATGGAAAGCCCAAATTCCACCTCACTAACTTACAACAGTGTGGCCATTGTTATTTATTCTTTACCAACTATACACATGTTTTTTAATTTGCTTAGTTTGTTTTTAACTTATGACAATATAAGTTAAAAACAAACTAAGCAAATTAAAAAACATGTGTATAGTTGGTAAAGAATAAATAACAATGGCCACACTGTTGTAAGTTAGTGAGGTGGAATTTGGGCTTTCCATTACAAAAAAAGTTTTCACAAATTGTAATACGAATGAATCAAAAAAATTCACGTATTCTATTTACAGTGAAAAAGTTTGTATAAATAGCTAAAATACACATCAACTGACACCACAAAAGTGGACCAAACACAAGAACGCTGATGATGAAAGTGTAGCGGCTTTCGAAAACAGCATGTTGTTCCGTTCTGCTAGTGTTTGTCAGAATGATTTACACGTGTGTCTTTGGTGTAATTTGTTCTTTGATAACTATCACATGTAATTTGGCTTATAAAATATGATTGAACTAAGTAGCCTATTTAAATTTAAATAAAAAGGATTACAAACAAGAAAAATGTTCATAAATAAAGAGAAATCTTAAACCTAAAATATAAATTAACAAAGCTAATGGCTTGTAGCAAAAATTAATAAATATACATACTTATAGTAACAAACCAAAAAAGTTTGTCATAAGTTAAAAACAAACTAAGCAAATTAAAAAACATGTGTATAGTTGGTAAAGAATAAATAACAATGGCCACACTGTTGTAAGTTAGTGAGGTGGAATTTGGGCTTTCCATTACAAAAAAAGTTTTCACAAATTGTAATACGAATGAATCAAAAAAATTCACGTATTCTATTTACAGTGAAAAAGTTTGTATAAATAGCTAAAATACACATCAACTGACACCACAAAAGTGGACCAAACACAAGAACGCTGATGATGAAAGTGTAGCGGCTTTCGAAAACAGCATGTTGTTCCGTTCTGCTAGTGTTTGTCAGAATGATTTACACGTGTGTCTTTGGTGTAATTTGTTCTTTGATAACTATCACATGTAATTTGGCTTATAAAATATGATTGAACTAAGTAGCCTATTTAAATTTAAATAAAAAGGATTACAAACAAGAAAAATGTTCATAAATAAAGAGAAATCTTAAACCTAAAATATAAATTAACAAAGCTAATGGCTTGTAGCAAAAATTAATAAATATACATACTTATAGTAACAAACCAAAAAAGTTTGTCATAAGTTAAAAACAAACTAAGCAAATTAAAAAACATGTGTATAGTTGGTAAAGAATAAATAACAATGGCCACACTGTTGTAAGTTAGTGAGGTGGAATTTGGGCTTTCCATTACAAAAAAAGTTTTCACAAATTGTAATACGAATGAATCAAAAAAATTCACGTATTCTATTTACAGTGAAAAAGTTTGTATAAATAGCTAAAATACACATCAACTGACACCACAAAAGTGGACCAAACGCAAGAACGCTGATGATGAAAGTGTAGCGGCTTTCGAAAACAGCATGTTGTTCCGTTCTGCTAGTGTTTGTCAGAATGATTTACACGTGTGTCTTTGGTGTAATTTGTTCTTTGATAACTATCACATGTAATTTGGCTTATAAAATATGATTGAACTAAGTAGCCTATTTAAATTTAAATAAAAAGAAATTTTATTTAATTTTTTTCAACTCAATTCAAAATTACATATTTTGAGATCTTATGAATTTTGTAATGAGCCCGCTAGTCGTTCATTTCCAATAATAATCGCTTCAAAGCCTTATTCATCATTTCCATTGTCTTCATATTTTATTCTATTTTGCAAAATTATTCACTAATTCAAATCTTTTTTTTTGCTGCATGTGTAATTAAGTACCTGCGCATTATTGTCTATTCAAAAATGACTACAAACGTTGAATTCAGTTTAATGTGTCATACTCGTTCTTTTTACCCTTAAATCGCAATATCTATTTTCTTAATGATCTTAGTTTGTTTTTAATATTATAAATGTTTTATTTTAATTCATTACTTATCTCAACATTTAATTTTTATTTGTATGTTGAATCTGTCAGTTTTTATTTTTAAGTTAATTCATTATAAAATTAAATTAAGCATTGCAATGTATTAAATGTTTAGAACTTTTATCAATCATACACATACTCGCACACGCTTTAAGCTTAGGGTGGCCCTGACTTGCGTTCACAAAATTATACATATAAATTTATGGTTTAATTTTCAACTGTCATTACGTGTTCTCTAAAACGTTTTAATAAAAAAATGGTCGAGTTTAAAATATATTTTTATACCCTCCATTCATAGGGCTTACCCTATTGTACTTATTTAATAAGGATTCATATTAATCAAGAAGTTTCTATTACATATTACTTAAAAATAATTAGCATTTTATGACACCACCCCTAATGCACGTTGATTGTATAATGGTTAATGCATAAATACAGTGGATGTCCAGTATAATGAACCAAATACTGAAAGTATTTTTTAATGAGGTGATTTTTTTAAGTTTTGTACCCAAAGAAAAACATATAAGATCGATACTATAAGATATCCGTCTATCTGTCTGTCTATCAAAGGCTTATATTTTGTAAAACGTGATAGATGAGGCCTAAAATTTCCACAAAATATTTGAAATTACTGAAGTTGTTGTGGATAGGTCCATGTTTCGTGCATAGATGTAAAACGGTGTGAAAATGAAATGTGTGAAAAAACGTCGTACTCGCCACTTAGAGATAGTTTTTTTTTTTAATCCAGATGTTCATGCAAAATATGATCCATCAGTTCGGTTGAGCGCCAAGAGATTTTTCGTTCGTACTGTCCAATATCATTCCATACATTTTATTCACTATTTCTGACGCGATGACCTCTTTTGGGCGACATAAAAGTGTGCGATCAATTGTGATGGCATGACCAGAACGGAACTCACTAAACCACTTGTTAACGACTAAAGTTGATGGTGCAGAGTTCCATTATGATCGTTCAATATTATTCCATGGATGTTATCAATTGTGATGGTATGACAACAATGGAACTCAGTTAACCACTTTCAAACCTTTGAAGTCTATGGTGTTTTGCTGTATTTATTAACCCTTTTTTGTTTCGTTGTTGGTTTTTTTGTACGTGATGTTCACTTTTTTCCAACAGTGTTGCACTGAAAGTTACTGCGCTGGAAAGGCAAAAACTAAATAATATTATTCATAAGATCATTGCAAATGATACGAGTTCGATCTACTTCTGAATCACAATTTCTGCATTTTCATGACTTTTTCGAAACTATTTTTTATGGGAAAGATCTTTGCGTGTTGTAGTGAAGCATAACTAATCGATATTATATCTTCTATTACAAAGATTTTCATGAAATATTCTTCATCATCAATTTTCAAAATTTATATATCCTGTTTCCAATTTTTTTTCTTTCAAGAAGTCTGGTCTTGTCTGTACAACATCGCATTGATGAATCTTATAAAACGGAATTTTTGGGAAATTCAAGCCTTCGTCAGATTTGTTTTAAACATAATTTTTGATTATAGTGGAGTTCCACTGTTTTCAAATGATAATTTTTTATACTTAGTGTAGTGATTTTAAGCGAATTAAATGTGATATTTCTTAAATTCAAAAGTCTACTGATTTAATTAGAAAGTGTTTATCATATCAAGAGTTTACTGTATACGGTGCGATATTTTTTGTTGATGAGTTCTTAGTAAATTTAATATAGTTTTTTCAAAGTTCAAGCAGGCGCCCCATATTTTTTTCTGAGGTTTGTATTAATGAGGATTGACTGTATTTTATTGATTTTTATTATTTCAGAACATAATTACTAAGTACGTTAAAATGGATTTTTTTTCGAAAATAATTTTCCAAAAAGTCCGCGTTCATATATCGAGGTTTGACTATATTTTTTATATCAGAGTCTTTTATTTTTATTATCGTATTTTGTGTGATGCATTTTAAATAGATTAAAAGGAATTCTATGTAAGATGTAAACACCTGTAATTGTCTGCTAGATGCTTCCAATAATGTTCCCACGATTGTAATGAAATTGTGATAAGATGTGTAAAGAACGTAATTTATTAGAGACGTCAAAGCAATGACTAATTATTTATGTTTGGGAATGGGTGTGCTAGTTTTGAGCTTATGTAAAGGAAAAGGAAAATTTGTTTTAGAACTATCAGAAAAGACAATTTGAGCATTGAAGTGAGAAAAAAGATAGTGCGATTGTGGATGGGGAAAAGATATGAAATATGATGACAATATTGTGCTATGAAAAATTTCAAACTCACTAGATCTAAAAAAATAATGGGAATATCTCCTACAAATAGTTAATTTGCCAAGAAATTCTGAAAAAGTTGGCAGGTCTAAGAAAAGGGGGCTAAATTTTTGGCAAGCAAAGTTTCCTTATAGGATGATTCCCTATAGGCCGAATTCTGATCGCTTTTGATTTTTTAAAAGAACAAATATATATATACATTTTTCGTTCATTTGCGTATTACACGTCAGTATGATATCACTTGTGGTTTCGAATTTAAGGCACTCCGAATTTGGACATATCGAGTAAAATTAGTAACATTGAACACTTCATAACTTTGGAATGCGTCGTGAGATTCAAATAAAATTGGTATCCTTGGAAAGTGTCGGGCTTCCTTTTGTAGGAAAAATAACTAGAAGATAACATGAGATATTCAAAAGTTTTCCGACTTTTTATTCATTTCCTTTTTTTCTTCTCTTACGGCACCGTGCGTCTGAACTCAAATATACTCAGGGGTACAGTGGGTTAAAGTCCCCAAAAAAAACTTATTATTTATGCAAATACCAGTATTAATCGAATCTGTAGAAAAATGTTTAAATTTCTTAATTATTTTTCAGCGTTAATGTAAACCAAATACAATTAAATCATGTGAATTAATTAAAAAAAACTTCTATGTCAAATAGTCTGTGGGGTTTTTCCTGCTTCAACAAAGACACTTAAAATTTAATTGGGTCATTATCTTGCTTTAACAATATTCGTCTGTTCGTCTACAACAGATGTGTGACTTCGGAATTTGAAATATTTAAATCTGATGCCATGCATCACGCACTTTTTGTCAATTGTTTTAATATGTCAATTTTCTGTCATTTCATGCCATACTTGGCTGGTTGGCTATTTGACTTGCTGGCATATGGGCTGGAGATATGAGGCCCACATTTGCTTTAATATCGTGTACAGAAGCGTTAATAACTTGAGGTTTTTGTTTATTTTTTCCACTTGTTGTGTTGCATGTGTAAATTTAATGATTTTTGTTTTTTTTCAATATTTTTTTGTTTTCTGCTGGCAGATTGTTGCTTGTAGTTTTTATTTGTTAACACAAGCCTAGGTCAACAATGTTGTTAAAAGTACTTGCAAAAAATTTACTTTTCATTTTAAGCTAAAGCTAAAGGTCTATATGAGTTTATTTTTTTTTTTTTGGCTACGGTTATAAAGTTGAGCAAATAAATTATATATGAAATAATAAAATCAAAAATATGAAGTGAGTTTTAAGACTACAATTGATTAAGACATTTTTTAATTTAATGACTAATATTTGCGTCACTACTTAAAGGAAGATATAAAATATAATGTGTTAAATGTTTTAAAATATTTTATTTATTGATTTGGATTTTATAAATTTCTTTAATTGAAATTCGAATTATTCTGCTTTGAGTTCTAATTCTTCAATTCAGCCTAATGATTTATCAAATTATTTTTTTAAAGGAAGAAACAGGTTAAGTTAAGTTGGCAGGGCAACTTGGAGGTACACACCGGGGCCGTGAGACCATTGTGATGCCGAAGGGGATTAGGTATATCCTACGTATCTCACAAAGCAAAATAAATCAGTCGGTGGCGCTTTCCTGGGACAATCCAGATTCTGCCTAAAACGATTGCTTAGATATCCAACCTACGCACGTGCAGTATCGGGCAGTACCATATGAAGTGTTAAATCGACCTTTTTTCCTCTGCATCGAGGTAGCTCCTATACTAGTCACCACAGGAGGATAACACATGCACATATATGTGATCGATCGCATACTGGCCCGATATGTTACGTTAGGCTAAATGGTCATAGACCATGTTTAGACGAACAATGGTTCTTAGCCATATCAGTGGATGCCAATATGCTTATCAGTATGTTATCTTAGTCCATGGTGCCCGTTCCTAACGTCTAACATACAAATTTAGCAAATCTTATCAGTCTGCACAGTTCTATTTTCGACATAAGTTTAAGATTCCGGAAAGTGTAAGCACCAAGAATTCTATATCTTGTGCGACGTAGACCTGCAAACTGTCCCGGTCTAACGCTCAGCAAACTGCTTTGTAATATCAATTCTCAATAAAGACCCAAGAGTCCAGCATATCCTACAGGTGGTGAATATATATCATCCCCATTAGTGCCTGCTCCATAACTGCGTTTGACAGCCCAACCAATGGGGTACAGATATCTCTCTGTGAATACATTGGTTCCAAGGACGAACATACTCTCGCATAGCCATTGGCCCCAGTTGTCTATGTCCCGGAACATGAGCTATTCTGGCATTCTAGCAGAGCAGAGATTGCATGCATACCAACACACACTTCAATTTAATCACATTTAAATCAAAAGACTTGATAGCGCTCAGACTGTCCACAAAAATGTCGATTGAATTGGCCTGCAAGGCATTATTTTTGCAGTTTCCATTACTATATGCATCTCTATCTGGAATACGGTGGAGAGGTTGGGTAGCCTGAATTACACCGAAAGGTCAAGTTTCTCAGATAATATCCTCAACTCAGTGCCAGCATCAATTTCGAAATCGTCCAAAAGACCTGAGACCACGCTACTGTAGATCACGGCTTCTCCTCTCCAGTCTTCCCTTAAGGAAGAAAAAGTTATACTGATTTCAAAATACTTTCAATAGAATTAAATGGTTACTAAAGTAATTGATAATTGGTTTCTAATATACTTTGTACTTTGTACTCGTAATTACAAAATTGTTTGTTCCTATTTCAGCAATTATTTGCTTTAAGTTAAATTATGTATATTTTTGGGTAACCGAGTAATTCTCCATTCTTATAAATTCCTTTGAGAAAATTTAAATAAATGAATAATCGTTTGAATAAGTAATCTGTTCATAAACTATACATACGAGGTGTGCTTGAGGAGAAAGGTGATTATTTTAATATCCCATGGTACCTAATTTTCAATTAATAAACACATCACAAAAAAAGTCGAAATTGGGAAATAGTAATTAAATATTTTTAATTGAAAATTAGCTTCCACATCGAAAGCTTTTGGTATAACTTTGGATTAACTTCAGGTATAACTCTGATTTGATTTATCCATAATATAAAAAGGATATTGAGGAACAGTATTTTCTGAGTACCTTAAAACTTTGGATTTTTTGTGATATGACAACTTTACATTTAGAATAGCTTATACGGATGATATATTATAAAATGTAATTTTTATGACAGGTATTATAATATAATAGCTGCTTATGGAAAGCACAACCGAGTGCTACCGGACTCTTCACAGGTAGCGGATAGTAGTACGTTCCGTACATATGCGAAGAAGCTGTTCTTGGCATTCGTCGACAGTCAGCGGTAACAAGGGGAGAGCCTCTTAAGGTCTTTCAAGCTCCCTATAAATCCCGAGATTGCCTGAGATCCTTGTAATTCGTTACGAACGAATTGGCGCCCATCCAAAATTCAATTACACAACCAACCAGGGGCGGTATAACCCAGTTTGATAACACCATGGCTCCCTGGTAAAAAAAATGTTTAGTTTCTCTACATCCTACATTCAGTTCGATATATTTAGTCTAGCGTCTTTGTAGTTTCTTCATGCCTTCTAATTGAAAAGATCTTTCAAGACCCTTAAAACAGGCGTTAAAACAGTATATGCTCAATAACTCAAAAATTTGGATTTTTGAGATATGATTATGTTACACCAAAGGAACAGATTATTGCGAATATATTTTCAAAGTTTAGACTAAAAAGCGTTCTTTATTTGTTTATTGAAGGTATGGTAATTAGAAGAGGTGTGCTCTGCTGAAGAATTTTTTGTTTTAGTATTAAGACAATACGCCTCCTCACTCATCGTATTTACGTGAGTAGTGATTTTTTGGACAAAGAAAAGGCCAAGAAATTCAATGGCTTGGCCATACCTGCCTTTTGTCTGTTCCCAAAATAAAAAAGACCCATGGGAGGATGGGGACTCGCAGTGATTGAGAAGATAAGGACTGCATCATTAAAGAGCATTAGACTATACCAAAAAGTAAGTATAGGAAGTACAACGAAATTAGGAAGAATTATTTCTCAGGGATTATTTTGAAGGGTACAACGGAAATATTGTTGAATAAATAAATTCTCTTATAAAAAAATTAAAAGTCACTGCACTTTTTGAACACACCTCGTATTAAAGTAAAATATGCATTAAACTCAAAACCAAAGTATTTAAACTAAATAATTAGTTGTTTCATTTTTCGCGTCTATTCTCCTAATCATTCTTAATAGTTTTAAACAAACAGTCCGGTAATTGATTTTTCTTTACAATCGACGAATTTATTAAATAGAGTAATCGATTAAAAGACCATTTGAATATTTGAGAAACCGATTATAAAAGCTTATCATGTATATTTTTTTAAATATAAAATATGTTTATAATACAATTTGATTAAATGAAGAAGGCTTAGAGGGAAGCCCACAAAAAAAACGAAAGGAGTGGTATAATCAATTAATCGGTTACTTAAACAGTTACGAGTATTTTAGGCTCGAAATTTCATTTAATAATGTGATAAGAGTTCAAAGCAAATAATGGCTATATTGTTGCTTGGGGGAATGATTATTTAAATAATGGGATTTCTGCTGTTATATTGATAAAAATCCAAATCGAATAGCTCGTGTATTGAGAAATGGTTTTTTAAATATTCGTATAAATGTATCTTAAGAAGTTTTAGCTTTTTTACAACAAGATTTCTGATTTAGATCGGAAAAATTAACCGCAATATCCCTATATTTTTTGGTCCTTTTATAACAATTTGAATAAAATATTATTCTAGCTTGAGGTTTTATTTAGTGATTAAAAATTTTTATTTGAAATTATCGATATTTCGATATCATCTTCAGGAAAATTCGGTTTTTTTTAAATTTTGATAATTTCAAAATTATGTTTAACCAGTAAATGAAACCTCAAGATTGTAGAATATTTTAATCAAAAAATTAACCGATTAAATGGAAAGGCTTTGATAGAAAACTGACAAAGTGATTCATAAGAAAGAAAATAATCATAAAAGCGATACCATTAAGGAATGGATATATAAATAAACATTCAATTACTTTTAATGTTCATTAAAATCAGAATCTAGTAATTAGTTAACTCCTTTAAAAATTCAAATTCTCTAACAATTAACTTATATGCTCTTATCGACAAAGATCAGAAAAAGAAATCGATTAATTGAAACTTGGAAAATAAAATAATCATGTAAATAATTGCCTAAGTAACCACTACGTTACGAATAAGTAAAAAAAGTAAGCAATTACTTTTAATACTTATTAAAATTTAAGTCAATTAAATGTTTAATAGAGATACGACTATTTGTAGAATTAAAAAATTAAAATTTCTTCACAATAATATATTTGTGGCAGCCTTCGACTTGGATTAAGAAAAAAGGAGAATGATCGGTTAACCGTCTGAAGTTGCAACCATGTTTGGAAGGTATAAAATCAATTACTTGTTCAGTACTTGATTAAGAGTATTTGATATTTATTTTCTATTTCTTATCATAGGATTTTCACAGACAGACCGAATAATTAGATGGTCTAGTAAGAAAGTAATCAGTTTTCACCATTTCATGTGAGCAAAATTACCTGCCTACCACTTTTGTTCGACCAACTTATTTAACATATCAATTGTTAATATAAACTTCTCTTGTGTGACGACTAACTGGCGGTTTCTATATATTTATGACTATTTTCTAATATCAGTATAGTGCTAATTTTGGTTATCTCACAATTACACATACCAAACGACATACAAAAACTTTTTTAAATGCATACTTATAGAGAAGTATGTAATTTTTTTGTGTGACTTAAAAGTAAAGTCACACAAAGTATTGAAATAAAACTTTTTAGCATTTATTGTATTTTCAATTTTACTTTTTTTCTAAACAGACGTTACATATTTGAATTTTTTTTGTATTTGCTTGTGTTTGTGTGATTATTTTTGATTTGTTGGGGGATTGTTGTTAATATTAACGTTGTTGTTGTTGTTGTTGTTGTTGCCTGTAGGTTTCTGTACAGAAAATAAAACAATGAGATTTTTATTCTTATAGAAAAGTTTTGAAAATATCGTAAGTTGTTAGTAGTGTTTTAGACGCGTTTCTATACGTTATAGTTTCGAAGTTTTTTTCCGATTTTTTTTAATTATAAAAAATAAATTCAATTAAACTTTTTTCCTGTTCTAGTATAGATTTTTATATTAAAGAAAAAATAGTCGTGAGAATATTAAACTACAAATATTGATAAAAGTATTGAACTTGAACTTGAATGATTATATTAAATCATTTAAGAATAATTTAAAAACGATTTTGCATATTTGTTTTATTACGAGGATTTGCAAACAAAAATTTTTAATTATATTACACGTCTTAATTACACTCCTTTAAAATTTTTTTTTTTAATAAATTTTGTCAAATAAAATTTATAACAGAAAGTTATTTCTTAAAAAGTGTGTCAACGAAAGTACATTTTTTCGATATTTAATTAACAAGTGCCATTTAACAAATAAATCCCTTGTTTAACCAAATATTTTTCTAAAAAATAAAAAAACAATTGCTTGAGAAATTTTTGTGTGTTTGCTAAACTGTGAAGGTTATAAAATGCATCATTGTTGAGAAAATTTTTTGGTTTTAAGGTAAAAAATTTACTTAACAGTATTGAAAAATAAAAAAAATAAATTTTGTAAAATTGAAAAGTTGAAAAAAATCTACATATTAAAATCTTAGAAATCATTAAAATTTAAACTGAAAAAATCATTGGTTAAAGCAAAAAATTAATAACCACAAGGTCTCATAAAGTCAAAAGGCTCATTCTTTCATTATTATTTATTTGTCATATTATAGAAATTATATATTAAAATTAATCAAAAAATTTTTTTACTGTGAAAAAAATTTAAGTAGTCCTTAAAGAAGGACATTTTCATTGATCAGAAAAATCATAGGTTAAAGCAAAAAATTAATAATCACAAGATCTCATAAAGTCTAAAGGCTCATCCTTTCATTATTATTTATTTGCCATAATAAAGAAATTTTATATTAATTGAATAATTTCTTTTTACTGTGAAAATAAAATTTAAGCAGTCCTTAAGGAATGACATTTTCATTGTTGCCCCCCAAGAAGCAATTCTAAGTGCAGTTTTTCACAAAATCCAAATAAGTACTTCTAAGAACTTTGAACATCTATTTGGGGTTTTAAAATATTATTTTATTAAAAACGTTTTAAAATTTTTTAACAAATTATTATAAAAACATTATTTTTAAAATTCATTGGTTGATTTCTCGAGCATTAAATATACATTTCAATAACTGCTTTCGAATCAGTTTTTTATGGAGTGAATCTCTCAAAAAATTTTCGTGTTGCATCTTTTCAAATATTTATTATGAAAATTAATTCCTTGCGATTATCGACATTATCCTGCCATTAACTCAGTTATTGTGTCGTCCCATAGCACTTAATTGTATTTTAGTTGTTTTATTAAGATGTTTCTGAAATCTCATTCGAGGCTGCCTGAAAATAGTTGCACAATATTCATCTTTGGAAACCATGAATTTTCGAATTCTGAAGCACAATACATGGCAAAAAATGTCGATTTTATTCTGCCCTAAAAATATAGTTTCAAAGCATAATATTCTGGTAATTGTTTGCAGTACTTGTTATTCTGCTATTAAATAGAGCATATTAACTTAAAAATATATTTGCACTTTATATCAAATGAGAGCCCAGTGTAATGTCGAGCCAAAGGACATCTAACATTAACAAACTTTTAATAATAATGGCTGACAATAAAGTTTAAATTATTTTAATAGTTTTAATTATTTTATTTAAAGGATAATTCAGCTCCATTAATTTAAATAATAGACGTAAAAAGAGTCTTAATAAAAAATTAAAACGCAAAAAAATAACAAAGTAGTAAAAAGTGTTTTCAAGTCAAAATGATTATTAAAAATATCAAAACGTTATTGTGCTTAATGTGTTGTCTTTACGGTCCCATAAAATCGAAAGCTCATGCCAAAGCTCAATTAGACTTGCCGCCACTTACGAATCCCTCACCTCAACCCCAAATCTACTACAGTGGATACACAGGCACCACACCATCTCAAACGTTGGCTGATGTCGATAGATCTCAGCGCTTTGGGCCCCCATATTTGGAGGATCAAAATACAGAAGATGGATCGGACGATTATAGGGTGAGTAAAAATTAACTATAAAATACATGCTTTTTATCTTAGGCGCACATTTTGAGATTGAACGACATCTTAAGGGAATTTATTTGAATTTAAAAACAAATTTTATATTTTGTTAAAAAAAATAAATTGAGTTAACTGGCGATAAAGGCTTAGTCCGACTTAATTTAATTTCCCTATCATTTTAGTACGGTCAAACTTATGACGAACGGATGCGTTATGGTTTCCGTTCACCGCCTTATCAACAATACAACAACAGCTTTGGCTCGGACTCTCCTTTTAGCGATAAAAACTTCTACAATAATTACAATCAGGAGCAACTTAACCAAAATACCTACAATGATCGTTATGGCAACAACTACAATCAACAACAGCAACAGCAACAGCAACCGCAACAGCGACCTCAATCCCAATCACCTGTAATCAACCGAAATCTTTACGATTTCCCCAACAACAATTTGAATGATGGCGCTCCCATACCACCAACCACTTACAATCCCAATTACCCGAATAATTTCTTTGACGAACAAGGCAACCGTTTTCAAAATCCTTTTGATGGAAATCAAGATCGTTTCAATCTAAATCAACGCTATGGGGAACGTCAACGTTTTCAACAGGATCGTCGTTATCAAATCGAATTGGAGAAATTGCGCAACTTATTGGTGGAAACTGATCAAAAAGGTGCCCAGGAGTGTACGGCTAATGTGGCAGCCCAGTGGAATTTCGAAACGAATGTTAATGAATTTACACAAACAGAAGCGGTAAGTTAAACAGTTCTCGTATTAGAAAATACTCATGTTTATTAAAGATGTCCCAACAACTATTCGTGTCGATTTTTAATTAAAGAGGGTGGGGTTGTATTTATAGGAATAGTTTAATTTAATTTCTTATTAATCATAAATATTAATTTGTTGTTGTGAAAGGCAAGTAAAAGCTTTAGTTTTATGAATGAATCACCAATTTGATTTTTTTTATATTTTATCTGCTTGTCTGTCTGTCTTTCAATCTTTCCGCTTGCATGTTTGGAGATCAATTTAATTCGTTTTGATTCAACTTTTTCCCATAATTATATTCTTTAAATCACATGTATTCGTATAAAGTCTTTGAATTGTTACTTTTGTCAGCAAGTTCCCAAGTCTGAAGGTTATTTTTAATATAGGGGTAGATTTCTTATTCAAAATTTTCATAATCTTCACAATGTCAGAGAAGATTGTCAGCTGCTTGTGTTTTACGGCATCTAAAAGCATTGACCTTAAGTTGAGGTGGACCACCAAAAAAAAAAAAAAAAAAAAAAAAAAACAGAGAAAAAAAGCAGAAAGCAAATTGTGCAAAATAAAAAAAGTTGGAACAACCATGTGGAAAATATAATTAAGAGCCGCAAGTGATACCATCAGTATCGCGCTTTGTTTTGCGAGGGCGAAGAACATTAACGGTTAAGAACGGGTTTAGATCTGGGGAGTTATTCTCTATTGCGATGCGTAACCTAGTTCGATGCGTTTGATATTTTGTTAGCGAAAGCTATTTAGTTTTAACGAACGATTGTAACATACCCTTTCGTATTATAGAGTACACAGATGCCACGTTTGCATCGCAATAGAGAATAACCCACTGGTTTTTCCATACAAGAAATGCAACTACTGAAAACCTTTTTACATCCTTAGAGTTACCAGAAACTTTAAGCTCTTGAAACTTAACACTTGTAATGAGCATTTAATAAACTGTCCAATATACATAAGTTGTTCGGGTAGCGATCAATGAAAATTTATTTGTAGCTTAGTGTTCATTTCTGTTTGGTTTTATTTATTTATTTATGTATATATGGAAAAAATTTGTTTTCTTTCACCAAATAAAATATTCATAGCGACTATCTTTGATTTTATTTTAGTAACATTTCACTAAAAATATACTTGCAATATTCGTTTTTTCATATTTATTGTATGAAGGTAACCGGGTGCCTTGCCCCACCGTTAGGGGTGTAAGATGAAAATTGAACCACCACTCCTTTTCGAAATAATTTTTAAGCTAAAAAGTAATGATAATTTAAAATTTATTAACCGTTACGAGTTCTCAAGAAGTTTCAAATATGTGGGCCCTTTGTTTCTATAAAAAAGCTAAAAACGCCAAAGGTACCCGGGTACCTTGCTATTCACATAAGGGTTAAATTAACAATATTGTTATGTGAGTGATATGCTTTTATGTCATAATTGTGTTTAGGTAACGTCACTACTCTTCCAATATGAACTAGCTTAATTAAATTTTAGTTGATAAGCTTTTGTTTGGCCTGAGAAGTAATTGAGTTGGAAAAAGTGTTGAGCCCACTGTTCAGTGCTTAACTACGTCGTACAGTACTTGGCGGTTGAAAAAACTCGTTAGAAAAATCTTAGCTTCGAAAAACTTTTTTGTTTTTGAAAAAAAAAATGGTGTATTTCTTCCATGTGTGGGAAAAGTGTTACTTTCCGTACGTCTCCTTTGAAAAATTTCTATTTCAACTACAATAAGCACCCAAGTACTAATTACTAATAGTAATTAACATAATTTTTTTTAAATCGCGGCTAAGATGTGGTTACCGCCCATATGTTCTTTTGGAAAAATTGTGATTTAAACTTAACTGATCTTCTAATCGCAACAAACATATAGTAAAAGACGTAAAATGTGAATTATCATTTGCATACAAGATTTTTTAAATTTCACCTAGAATCTAGGTTTATACCCTTTTTATAATAAAATAATTTTGAAGTTAACCTACCAATGCGAAAAAATACTTTTGCACCACAAAATTTATCATATAATCTGTAAATAATATATTTTTTTTTAAATAGAAGCAACAAAATGGGTACCTCTTATATATTTGTTTAAAAAAATTATGATTTAAGCTTTACTTAAGCAGAAGTCACAGAAAAAGATATAATTATATAGTCTATAAATTTTTTTTAATGTTATAGCAAAAATTTTCGTAGGTCCTACATATCCTTTAAAAAATTGTGCCTTAAACTAAATTACCCGTAAAAAAATAAAAAGACTTATTACAACTCGCAAAATGATAATTACAATAACTGTAAGGGATTTTTTTTAAACTGGGGTAGGGATGTGGCTGTTTCCCGTATATCCTTTTAAAAAAATTATGATTTAAGGCAAATTAAGTTATCTGAACCTACAAAACTTTAACAAGATCAGCAATACATAATCTTATCTTTATTTTTGAAATCACCTCAAGGATATGAGTATCTTCCATAAATCCTTTTTAACAAAATATTTCGATTGCAACTACCAAAGACGCAAAATATAATTTTTAATTTCGAATTGCAGTAGCGACATGTGTATCTTCTATATATTCTTTTTAGAAAAGCTCATGATTTAAGCCGGACTAAACTTCCAACACCAAAAAAAAAATTTGAAAATTATATGTTATAATCTGCAATTTTTTTTCCTTTTAGAAAAACACTATGGCTGAAGCCAAACTAAGTCACCTTAGGAAACAAAAATTAATATGAGCCGCAGTACACATTCATTAGAAATTAAAAAAAAATTGAACAAAAGCCCCAAAATGGAATTTGTTATCTACGAAAAAGTTCCTTTCTAAAGTCGTAGCAAGTAGATGTGTATCTCCAATATTTCCTTTTTGGAAAAAGTTTGCATTTTAGCTAAACTAACCCAGAAAAAGCAATAAGATCCTACAAAAAGTCGCATTAGTATTTTGCTATAATTTCTCTAGTCACATGGGCATCTCTTGTTTAACCTTTTTCTAAAAATGGGCATTGGAGTTTTACTGAATGTCCTTGAAGAGAAAAAACTTGGATCGAAATTATAAAAATACACCTAAAGTTCTAAATACCAAATTTTCTTGTCAAGAGCAGCAAGGATATGTATACCTGTTTATAATCCTCTTTTAAAAAGGAAATTAGGTAATTTTTATATAAAAGCTCCTCTGATATTTTTTATACTCTTTTAAAACAGCTTCGAGATTTAACAAGTAGAACATCTAGTCTGCACAGTCTTAAAAAGTTGTTTGTTGATTAAGTGTTTCATAGCATTTCAACGGGAATCCAGATAGCGAATTCATATATCGATAAGCTTATCTTGATGGAATTAGTGGATTAAACTTAGAGCTGTTTTTTGAATTTGTTAAAAATTTATATCACTTGTTATTTACATCAACTTATGCATGTGTACCATCCATAATGAATATTTTCTGTATTTCAGCTTAATGCCCAGCAGCGCTATGTGGAATTCCAACGTTTGGTATCCCAGCAATCACGTCTGGTCAACAAAGAACTAATATTCGATAGAAAATTATATAGACAACTCATGCTGCAATCAGAGGTGGGGCCAAATGCTCTGCCTCTCGAGTCATTAGACAGAGTAAGTATATTTGTGGACTTTGTAAAGAAAGAAATTGCATTAAATTGAAATATCCTGCCTTCCAGTACAATCGCTTGATCAATGAGATGCTGTATATTTACAATGGTGCCAGTATATGTGCCTATCAGCAGCCTTTCGTTTGCAATTTACGTTATATACCCGATCTTAAAGAAATAATGGCCAAGTCTAAGGACTGGGATGAATTGCAGCACACTTGGGTGGAATATCATCGCAAGGCGGGTAGAGAAATGAGAGATGGTTATGAGCAATTGGTGGATGTTATGAATGAGGTGGCTTTTGCCAATAGTAAGTCTGAATAATTTAATTCAATACAATTTCAAATTAAAATAAAATTTTTATTTTAGATGTTACCAATGGCGGAGAGTATTGGTATTTGGCTTATGAATCGGGCAACTTTCGCCAAGATATTGATATTGTGTGGGAACAAATTCGTCCTTTCTATGAAGCCTTACACGCCTATGTACGTAGACGTTTACGTGAGTACTATGGCCCTGAGAGAATAAATCGCATTGCACCCATACCTTCACACATATTGGGTAATATGTATGGCCAATCTTGGTCGAATATTTTGGATATTATCATACCTTATCCTGGTAAGAAACTAATTGATGTCACGGCTCGTATGTTGGAACAAGGTTATACTCCACTTTTAATGTTCCAATTGGCGGAAGAGTTTTTTACCTCCATAAATATGTCGGCTGTGGGTCCGGAATTCTATCAAAATTCTGTTATAGAACAGCCTTTAAACCGCCGCATACTTTGTGAGCCCTCTGCCTGGGACTTTTGTAATAGACATGATTTTCGTGTCAAATTGTGTACAGATGTAAATCAAAAGAGTCTGATTAGCGTGCATCATGAAATGTCACATATTCAGTATTTTTTACAATACAGACATTTGCCGAAAGTGTTTAGAAATGGTGCCAATCCAGGTGGGCCTCGAACCATTTTAATTTTCAAGAAAAATTTAATCATTTTTTGATTGTTTTATGTTTAGCTTTTCATCAAGCCATTGGAGATGCCATTGGACTGTCTGTGAATACCCCCAAACATTTTCAAACTTTGGGCTTACTCCAACGTTCAGTGGACGAAAGCAGCTACGATATTAATTATTTATTTACCATGGCCATAGACAAAGTGGCCTTTTTGCCTTTTGCTTTGTCCCTGGACAATTGGCGATATGATATTTTTAGCGGAAATGCAAACAAACATCGGATGAATTGTCACTACTGGAATTTAAGGTGAGTTTGACTTGCAATTAATGTTATATATTTTTATTTTTCAATCAACCTCCAAAAAAGTGGAGGTTATCAATGCGATAGGACCAGGGTTAAAAAAAAGCAATTCGTTATTATCTTAATAATGTCTAATTATATTAGTGCGATTTTTCAAAATTGATTTGTTTTACTAGGCATCCCATGCTCACATTGCCAAAAGAAAACTAATTGGATAGGACCAGGGGGATAAGTATCTCCAATACAAGGCAATACCTAATTATCGTATATCTGGTTGACTATATTAGTGAGAGTGCTTAATACTGGAAAATAAGTTTTTTGAAAGGGCGTCTGCAGTCGGATTTAAAAATTTTTTAAAATCGGATGAAAAAATTTCTCACCGGAAATATTGATTATCGCATAACTCTTCCATTTATGAATTGATTTAAGAAGATATATGTTTGAGTTAAATCGAAATGTGAATTACCGCATAACTCCATCGTTTAGCTAAAAAGATATTTCAATCTTTCCTGGGAGTAAAATATAAATTAGGAATGGTTGATATGGAATCACCCATAATTGCTTCCGTTTCGTAATCTGTTTGATTGGATCTTTGTTTTTAAGTAATTTTTTTTAACGAGTTATATTTTTTTTGGTAATGAATGTGACCCCCTTTAAATTAATGTGATAACTTTTTTTCCAATTTATTCTTCGTTTTAAAGTATTTTGTTCAATTTCGAAAAAAATTTCTACATATTGATTTATTTCTTTTAAGACCAAATTTTTTAAATTTCAGTTTTTAGTTGTTTCGATTTTGATTTTATCTAAATTTTTTGTAATCAAACACAAGTGGTGGGGTAACACAAAACGCCTGTGTGAAACAAATAAATTGATGGACATATAAAAAAGTATATGAAAATTTCTTAGAGGTTTTTATTTCTACAATTTCTTGGTATCATGGGAGTTTTTAGACTTATGGCAAGCTAAAATTTTTTCACCAGGAGTGGTAACTTCCAAGCTTCCAATTGAATTGGATTCATTGACCTGTTAAGGGTCACAAAAACTTAAATGTAAAACAAAGCCAAGTTTCTAATTAAACATATTGGCCATTTATAGCTCTAAGTTCAAAATAAAGATCCGATTCTTGCTTCGTTCCATAACCATCTATTTCTGGAAGAATTAAATTTTTGTCGTTATTGAAAAAAAAAACATTTGTCTTAAAGTGGAAGAGCCTTTATTTCTTGTCTGAATTTCTAAAGTTTTGAATTGCTATTGACTAGCAGTTACGAGTATTTAAAACAAAGTCTTTTTATGTGAACATCATCGCTTTTCTGGCCTTTAACGTGTTCAGCAAGCAAGAAATATAATAAATCTGGGAAATTTTTTAAGGCGGTATAATTTCGTTTAACTTTTGTTTACAAAATAATTTGAGTTTTCAAGTTTTATTGAATTGACTTTAGCTAAATTCAAATATATATGTAGATCTCAACCTTAATTTATTACAAATTCAATTAACTTTTTGCAGAGAAAAATATAGCGGCATTAAGCCACCCGTCCTGCGTTCCGAGAAAGATTTCGATCCTGGTGCAAAATATCATGTTCCCGCCAATATCCCATACGTCAAGTAAGTAATGACATTCATTAAATACTCGTAACTTTAAACTAATAACATAAATATTGTTGAATAGTTTTATTTATATGACAAATTTGTTTCCTTTCAAATTCACTTTTTGATTGCAACAAGTTACAAGCACTTAAGTAATTTTTCAGCTTAGCAGGAAATTTATGAATTTCATTTAAAAATCAGCTATAAATACATATATTTTAAATACGAATATGTAGTTATTATTTATTTTTTTTTCTCACCATAAAAATTTAACTAAGTTGGTGTATAATTAAAACGTAAATTTTGCAGGTTTATGAATAAACTGAAGTAGGTCAAAGTGCTTGCAACAGTTTATTGGTAAATAAGAAAAAAAAATTAAGTTATTTGGTAACTGATAAAAAGCTTAAATTACCATACATACTTACTTGTTACAATTTCATATACATACATTTAATGCATTTATATATTTTTTGTTGATTCGGTGTTTCATTAAGTAAGTGCATTTGCGCAATAAAAGGAAAAAGTGTTTAAGAGTTTGTTTCCATTGAAAATATTTGTGGCTCTAGGTTAATATGTGCAGATATCAGTACTTTTAATTAAAATTAATATTACTATGTATAAGGGCAAATACATAAGTTTTTTTTTTTAAACGAAATATGATGAGATTTCAAGATACAGTAGGTGGTCAAGCTGGAAAATATGACTGGCAAATTTGTGAAGCTTTAGTGACTTAATTGTTATTAATATAAGGCAATTAAAAAAATAATAATAATCAATCAATTCCAAAAACTTGTAACAAATAGTAACAACTGCTCTATAGCATATTAAAATCTGGAACATTAGAATCTAATGATATCCTTGGTCAAAACAATCACCGCCAAGTACATTAGGAAATATTTAGAAAGATTTTGTTCTTTACATATCTTCTGGCTTAAATAGAAACAGTAAGAAGACGTAAGTGTCAGCTGGTATTAGTAGGCCTAGAAATAAAATTTTACCTTAACTCTGATTGCACTATCAAAGTTAAATTTATGTCTCTTAAAAAAGCCATTAAAAAAGACCTTCCAAAGAAGTCATGAAAATGTTGAGATTAAAATCCGGCAGTATTGCCAACTTGGAACATATCCAATGATTTCAACAAAAGTTTTTATTTACAGGATATTTTTCGTTTACTATTCAACAGTTTGGAAGTATTCATTATTATGTTGAGAAAAGTAGACATTTTATGATATTTTTTGCATCGATATTATTTCTATATTTAATTAAGATTGGCTAATTGCCCGTAAGGTGTACAAATTCACCAGTAGTCGCGACTTCTTTTTTTATGTAAAAATAATTCAATCATTATTGATTGAAGAAAAATAAATATCCTTTTTTATAAGGAGAAAATATCTACAAATCGATTTTTTCAAATTTGTAGAATTAGTTTCCATATTAAACTTAATTTTTTTCTATTAGATTCTTACAATATAAAAATATGCACTAACGGATCGTTTGGAGTCCTTAGAAGCAACTTAAAATTATAATTGTCCTTAAAAGGATGTATGAAAGTTTCGAAATTTTTTTATGTACACAATTATGTTATTGGCCTTGTACTTTTCTCTAGATTAAATTTTTGTTGCTCTAGGTGGCTTAAATATGTTGTGATATAATTTTTTAAAAAAAGAATATACATGGGATCCTTTCTGTACATAATCTGCAAGAAGTCCTTTTTGCCCTTCGTAGCTTAATTTAACATAAAAAAGGATATATAGCAGGTATTCATATTTTTGCTGCGATTAAAATATGTTGTGTACAGACTAAAAGTCATGCGTTCCGACTCTTGTTGAATCGATTTGCTCTTGAAGGCTTCCTTGACTTTTAATTTAATTAAAAAAATTAAGTCTTTTAAATAGTAATTCTTACTACGTTCAAATCAAATTTTCTACTAATTGCAAATTAAGTCCTTAGAAAGTTTACAGATTTTTATTATTCTTGCATGCTGATTACAGATTTACTTCTAAAGTTCTATGATGCCCATAGATCTATGATTTTTGTCCATTTTGGTTAGAATACAAACCTCTGTGTGCCGTCCTCTTTAAGAGCAGTTTAAGTTTAAAACATTGCAATCAGTTTATAATTTCTAATGGCTAGAATCCCTTATTCTCATGAAGCAAAAGTAAAAAAGGAAAGATTTTCATTACGATTTTATATATAAAATTTTCAAATGTAGCATAAAAACTCCATTAAAAAATTTATATTTATTACAGCGTTTAGTAATGTCTATTACAATTTGTAAAAAGTCACTTACATTTAAATCAAAAATATTTTAAGAGGTCAATTATATCGAAACAAATTTTCTCCCATGTCCAATAAATCTTTGATTTATCAAATTTGATAAAAATATCTATTTTATTGTCTTTTAAAAATCTCATTTTTATATATATTGTGTGAATCTTCTTTTATCTTCATTAGATGAATTATGGCATTTTTATGGTAATTTTGCATTTATTCGTCTTGCTTCATTTAACCAACATCTGCACATGAGTGCGAAGCATTTTTGCCACTTTTTTCACTTTTTCGTTTTTCAATGTGTTTTTAAAGCTCCTCATTAGAAACTTTTTATGTTTCTGTCAATGACACTTTTAAGGCGTGTAAAGATACTCACCTTAAAATAACACTAAAATTAAAAAAAATTTCATTATTTCTATTTGACTTTTGTATATATATATATACGAGCATATATCTAGTGGGGTTGGATTTCTTTTAGACTTTTATTTCAATTTATTTGATTTCAGTGAAGCTATAAATATTAATGGCAGTGAGTGAACCATAATAAATTATTCAAAATCATAAAAATAATTTAATTGTTAAATAATAGGTTTACGGAGCATAGATTAAAATTTTTTATTAAATATATATGTATATATATATATATATATATATTTAAATGTATGTATATGAAATGATATCTTAAGCTTAGTAGACTTTCATTATTTAGAAACAAAAGGCAAATTGTTAATAAAAGACATGGTTTTTTTGAATTAAAATGTACAAAGTAATACTTGCTAAAACACACAAAAAAAAGAGTTAGAATTTTTGCGTAATATATAAAACCATAGGGAGTTGTAATAGTCGAACTCTCAAGTTATCAAACTTTTACTACAAATTTCTGTCAACAAAGTGAATGTTTGTTAAGCTTCAGGGTTATGTAGTTGCATTTAACAAGACTAGCCTTGACACTTTGTTTTATGGCACATTTAATTAAACAAATCATATATTTGAATTAATTATGAATTAAAAGTTATTTTGTATTCATTATATTATTTGTTGTTTATTCAGTATTAAATAAATTTACAATAAGTATTCACGTTTTAAATGTATTAGTCCAATGAAAGCAATATAAATCATAGAAATTAAATTCCATGGTCGTTGATGCTATATGAAGCACATCTCTTTTGTAACTTTGTTTTATTTTCCAATTGAGCTAGAGGCATCTGCCAGTCAAAGGTCTCACCAAACGTCTGCCTCTTTTGTAAATGAAATTACAGAGATATTCAGTGTTTCAATATTCCATTGATAACCAGTATTTTAATTACAAAATTTAAGTTTAATTAAATAGCAAACTCTCTTCGGCCTGTTTGATATAACCCACTTCTAAAGTTTTTGAAGTCGAGTCACTTGTATAGTCTGTCTTTTCTATAGTAAAATTAAGGCAACGTTAAGTTTTAGTTAGGGATACTAGACTAAATTGCTTCTGCGAATAGAAGAAAATACTCAATAGTTCATGCACTCGGCTAAATAGAGTCTAGGAATTGTCGAGAAATTCAGAGGGTCGTTTATGGCAATAGCCATGTGTATCAAATATATCCTGACATTTAGGTGCTACATATATCTTCCCCGGGAAGTACGGGACTAACATTTTATTTTAGTAACTTGTTGGTGCTGTGCCTTCTGAGTCATATGAGTTATTCAGATTTCCTTTCTAATCGCCAAAATAACAGGACAATGGGCTTGCATATGAAAACCAAAGGGGAAAACTGGCTACGATTGCCCCTAATCGAATTAAGGGGGTTCTTGAATCATGTCTGACGAGGTGCTACAGGAAACAGTAACCGCTAGGATTGTAATATACATGCTATTGTTAAGGAAACCTTCTGGGATCATATTGACAATTCATCCTGGTTCCATTTATATATATAGTAATACCCCATAATTTTTCTCAACCTTGAAAAATTATTAAAAAAGTGCGGAGCAGTAAGTATTTTTTTTTCAGGAACTGTTCATATGATTTGTTTTAGTCCAGAATAATTTTTAATACTGTAGTGTTAATATCGCAATAAAAGGTCTTATTGACATAAGACTTAAAGGTCTGTAAAACTCTTCCCTCATATGATATTTGCCTGGGTTATGTGTCATTTTCCGCTCTAGAAAATAATTTTGAAAAATTCATGCATATGACCAGAGTTTCAAAAGACAAACGAACTGTAACAGTTGTCTTACTTTTTATAAATTAAATATAAAATTATTTTTCGATTTAACTACAAGTGCAAATAAAACGCTTTATATTAAGTTTAGTTTTAGTTTTCAGTCCCATTTATTTAAGGATTATTTTCTTTCTAACATCCTTCACACTTTTTTCTCATTTTATTTTCAATTTTTCTATTATTACAAAGTAAAAGTTATTTGGTAAAATAAAAGTTTTCACATGGTAAAAGCTTTAAGTAACAATTTTTTTACAAGAGATTTTCAAATCGCAAATTTTTTATTATAAAATCTTTGAATTGAAACTCCTTTAACATGTGATACTTATTTATTAAATAAATTAATTTAAAACACTTAATACTACATCTTCTAATATCTCTTTTAAAGTCTTATCATCGTTTTCTGAGTACACATTTTCTACTGGACAGCTTGAAGAAGACAACTTCGACAAAATCAACTCTTGAACTCTTTGTGGGTTGGAAGAGGAGGAGCTAGGGCAGATGATATTTAAATGCGCCCTTTTAAAGAGAAATAAGTTTGAATATTTATCACTGATGATCTTGTTTTTCACTGCCAAGCTTAGATGTGTTTCATATTTTTCTAACTATTCATACAATTATTCTATAAAGTTGACATTGTCCTTAAATAATTACATTTGCTATATACAGTAAAGTCAATATAAGCTAGAGTTTTCTTAAACTTAATCCTAAAAATTTTAGTTGAAAAGTTTTTTTTTTAGATCCGGTTGAGCTTTAACG
Organism: Germaria angustata; assembly: GCA_963681545.1. NCBI lineage: Eukaryota > Metazoa > Arthropoda > Insecta > Diptera > Tachinidae > Germaria > Germaria angustata. Next base: position 93,649,433 of record OY812999.1, on the reverse strand, counting down.
AAATAACAATTATAATTTTTCTACAAAATTTCTACAAGATTTCCTGGGGATTTCCTAACTCTTGGAAATTATTAAAATCTAATCGTGCTAGTTATCACTTGGTTTTGAATTATTGTTATAATTGTTTTAATTAAATCACATCGTTAGTCCTTTAAACGTAAGCATTCGTTAGTTGTTTGTTTAATATTTGTTTTCATTCTTTTTCTATTGCACTCTTTTTAAAAATCTAATTCTTTTCCACTCTTTTCTTTTCTCCTTCAATTGCCCAATACCCATCACAAAATCAGACTGATGCTTTAGTGATGCTGTAAGGGGATAAAAGTAAAAGAAAATGAAAAACTCATATTAGAAATTCAATAGTTAATGTCCATAATGCTTGTCTGATAAATGCGCATGACTTTCGTGGGTCTGGAATTGTTGGTGCTGATATTCCTCTATAGGCTTAAATCCTTCATTGTGTTGATATTCCTCCACATGATTGTATTCTTCGATGGGTTTAAATTCTTCTTCATGCTTATATTCCTGTTCATGGTGCTCTATGGGCTGGTGATGTTCCTCTTGATGATGTTGTTCTTCATAATGATGTTGTTGCTCATGATGATGTTGTTGCTCATGATGATGTTGTTCTTCATGATGTTGTGGCTCATAATGGTGTGCTTCATGTTGATGCTCTTCATGAGAAGGCTGTTCATGATAATGTTCCTCATGTTGATTTTCTAGTTGATGGTGTACCTCATGCTGGGGCTCTTCATGATTATGTTCCTCATGATGATGTTCCTCAAGCTGATGTTCTTGATGATGATGTTGTTCTTGATGATGTTCTGACTGATGATGATGCTCCTCATGATGATGGTCCTCATGATGAATTTTCGTGTAGTGAAATTCTGGTTCTTTGTAGATGAAATGCTTATGATGGTATTCGGGCACATGTTTCTCTATGGGTATTGGTACAGGTTTATCATAAAGAACCTTAATGGGGTAGGGTACATGTTTTTCGATTTTAACTGGCACTTCCTTGATAACTGGATAGGGTGCGGGCACTTTTATCTTGACTTCATAAGGCACTGGTTTTTCCACATGTATAGGCACTGGACGGTCATAGGGAACATGTACTGGTACAGGAACTTTCTTTATAACTGGCACTGGTACGGGTTTTTCAACATGATAGGGAACTGGTTTGTCCACATGATAGGGAACTGGTTTGTCATAGTGCACCTTGACAGGATAATGTTCAATTTTTTCTACCGGATAAGGCTTATCAACAGGCACTTCAACTGCAATAGGTACATGAACTTTCTTTTCAACTGGATAAGGAGCAGGTACATGAACTTTGTAGGGAACATGCACTTTCTTCTCAACTGGATATGGCTCTGGTACGTAAACCTTAACGGGCACGGGGCGATCGTAGGGCACGTGTACGGGATATGGTACCTTCTTTTCAACGGGATATGGAGCTGGCACTTCATGGGGGACTTTGACAATTTCCTTAACCTCGTACGGGACATGTTTTATAACTGGATAAGGTTTGGGTACCTTAACCTCATAAGGCACATGAATTTCTTTCTCAACTGGCACATGAACTAATTTCTCCACAGGATAAGGTACGGGCACTTTTTTGATAATTGTCAAAGTCTTTTCGTGATGTACAGGATAATGGTGATGATGATGGTGGTAGCTGTCATAGTGATGATGATTACCAAACGAATGCAGACCACGTTTTGGCTTGGAGGAGTCCTCGTCAGCCTCTTTTTCAGCTTCCTTCTTTTCCGGTTCTACTTTCTTTTCCTCAGTTCCTGCAGATTTCTTTTCATCTTCGGCACGTGCAAATATGGTCACTGCAAAGAGAACCACTGCGAGCATATAAGCTGTTCGCTAAGGAGGATTAAAATAAATAAGCGGTGTTAGTATAGAGATAAAGGATACAAATTTAATTAATGATAAATATTCCCGCCAATAATTAGAAAACCTTTTATTTTAAATTACTTTTTTGGTAAAAAATACAATTATATAAAAATGATGTTTTGATATAATGCAATTTCATACAAATTTTAACAAGAGTCTGTGCAGTCCGGTACTTTTTCTTAAAAGCAGTAGATTTTTAAAGAAAAAATTATTTTTAAAAAGTATGTTTTGATGAACCTTTTAGGTAATTGAGGACAATTCGATATAAATTGGATTTTTAGCAAAAAGAGCCTGTTGTAAATTTTGTTGTTGTAAAAAGTACTTTTTTGATCAAAAGTACATTTTACATTAAAAGGGATTTTTTTATAGGGAAAACATTAAAGAAGTTTTTGTTTCTTTAAAATGTTGTAAAAAACTTCCATTACAGTGTTAGCAACCTTTTGGTTGAAAAGTCCTTTTTCATGAAAAGCACTTATTGGGTGAAAACAGTGTTAGCAACCTTTTGGTTGAAAAGTCCTTTTTCATGAAAAGCACTTATTGGGTGAAAAGTATTTTTTTGATAAAAAGTATTTATATGTTAAAAAGTACTTTTTCATAACAACTCCTTTATAGACATGAATACTTAGCTATAAGTTATTCTTGTCCAAAAAAAATTTTTTTATTACAAGTATTTTTTTTGGGCAAAAGGATGTCTAGTCTTTCTTTAAGAAAGTACTTTTTTGATTAAGAAAAATACCTATACAAAATTTTATTTTTTGATATATGTACATTTTAATTGAAGGGATTTATAGGAATAATTTGTAATAAGTACCTTGTAAATTTAAGTACGCATTTTTATGGTACTTTTTGGACATTTGTAAAGTACCTTTTTTTGACATGAAATATTGTTTTTATTAAATTTTCGTATTTCCTAAAATGTAACTTTTATGAAGTAAACTCGATTTGACTACAGAGGCACTTCCTGTTACATCATAGTTATTATTAAATAGTACTTTTGTTATATAATTCTCGTATTGTTAAAAATTTTTATTATAGTAATTAGTAGATTTAATGTCATAAATAATATATTTATGTTTTTTAAGAAAAGCATTATATTTTTTTGAAAGGATAACATTTTCAAGTACTTTTTTAATAAAAAATTTTGTTTTAAATATCCTTAAAAAAACGTTTTTTCTAAAAAGATCCTTTTAGAAATATTCATTTTAAGAAATTCATTTTAGATAAAAAGTTTTAGTAAAAACTAGTTCCATTAAAAATGGAACTACTTTCAGGATATTAAGAGTAACTTTTCACAACGTTTTTAAATTTATATTCAGATAAATTTCTATTTTATAATACAAATCCTTTTAGAATCCGCAGGTTTCTCAATTAATTAGCATATTAATTGTTTTATTTTGTTACTTAATTTTTTGTAATATATTTTTTGTTATTAAACATATAAATTAATTCGCTTTATTGTTATATTTTTTGTGACACGACTTTTTCTTATTATAATGTTAATTTAAATAGTTTATATTTTTTACTAGGTTATTATTATTTTTGTGATACTTTTTTTGCATATATTATTTTATTTTGTGTCACAGTTTTCAATTGTAATTTTTTTTCGCCAAAATATTCGATTTATATTTTCACTATTTTGTTTATTTTTGTCCTTGACTTTACTCACCATCAACTGCATGGTCTTGATTTATTTATTGTATTCGCTGAAATTTTGTTTTTGTATTTTATCCTTGTTATCACTGCTTAGACTTGTAAGCTGCAAATGTTTGAAGGTAATCCACAAAATCCTTTTAATGAGTTACAGGCTATTCAAATACACAGGCATATGCAAATAAACAATAATAAAACAAAATATTTAGATAACGAACTTATGATTTTAATTCATAACTTATTTTGTGTGTTAAGATTATTTAATTACTTTTAACGTCCGAGCCGCACGCAAACACTAGGGAACGCACACGTAGTGTGTAGGAAGAAAAATTCGGTACTTAGACTGTTATGCTTTGTATAGCTTAACGTTCAACGAGTTAATGATATCGACTCAAAACCGACCAGTTACTTTTATACCAACTAACACCAAATTATTAGCACAATATCAAAATCCATACCATAAAATGTTAGACGAAAGTTAAGCAGCTCAGGTTGCTTTCAAAGAAATATTAAACATCGAACACACAACCCTACTGCCTTATTTTTGTGCTAAATATTTTTCCACCAAATACTTAATATCTCTTAAGTTAGTAAAAAAAAACTTGGTATTACGAGTGCAGACAGACTCTTATTCAATCATCAGCTCCTCTCATGCATATTTTGTAACCATGTAACTGCATGTACATTCTCTTATTTAGAGTTGTTGTGGCTTGTTGTTGTTTGGCTTGAATTTTTCTTGATTTGAATTTTATACTTCCGTTGGTCGGTTGGTTTCTGTTTTCTATTTCGCATTTAATATTCCATGAATGTGAGTATTATAAAACAAAGTTTTCTACTTCACAGTTTGTTGCAAGCATATTGTTTTACTTTTCCTTGGTTACGATCTGAATAGTTTCTATCAGAAGGGTTTCGTTTTCATTCCAAATTTATCTTAATTCTTTGAAACTGCAGTTTCTTCTTTTTTTTTATATTTTTAAGGCTGCACAATGTGCAATTTGAGAAGAGAATTTAAGATTATGTTGTTGCAAAATCTTGATGTGATTGTATGTCGTTTTATTTCCAAGAGATTTTTCGACAATGATTTTTGCTGTTTTATTTCCTATATAAATTTATTTAGCATAATGTTTATTTGTTGTTGGTAAAGGTAATTTACTAGGAGGAAATTAAAATGGCATCATTAGCAGACTATTTATTTAATAAAAGTTACACAATTTGTTATAAAAATAGTATTTCAAAGGATATCGACATTGTATTTAAAAATACGTTGTTAGTGTTTCCAATGTAAACTTGTTGTAATTATTTATAAATGCCATTATTGAAATAAACGATTTTAAAATTTAAAAAAGATAAAATAAATTTTTGAAAATTGAAGACAGTCTCAACATAATATTATTGAAATGATAATAATTATAACAAAATATGATTACTTTGAAAAGGCCATTATAACTAAAATAATCCGAATTATTTGAGCAACATTTGACCTTTTTTCCTTATTGGTTATTCTTTTCCATTTGATTAAAAACAAAAAATTTAAATTAAAATAACTCCGGGAAATTTTTAATTTCTCGGCCTTATAAATATATATAGTTTATATGTCTTTCTCTTATAATGCCAACTCATCAGCAAGCTTTCGACCATTATATTTGAAAAGTTTTTAAATGCATATTTTATACAGGTACAAGGACATAAAAACATAAACAAAAACAAAAAATTCTGAACAAATAAAAATTAAAAAAAAAACAAAGAAGTTTAAAAATTAAGACAAATAAGATTAAGATTAAATATTTTGGGATGGAAAATAAATATTTGTAGATATATAAATGGTAATAAAATAAAAGGTGTATACAATAACTCGAAAATTCATATTTTCAGTCTATTTCGACTTTTTAACAAAAAAGGATAAATTTTCCAATGATGATCATGTGACAATCGAATATAACAAAATGAACCATCGTCTATATACAATTATTATAGAAAAATTTCAAGATCTAGGCGAGTTGATAAAAGTTATTAGATGTGATCAAGTATAAAAGGATTAAATGATTTCGTATAAACATATTCGTATTTATGTGCTAGATGTTTAAAAACAAAAGACTTAGGAAGCGAACTTCTTTAAGCTTGCAAATTACAAAAAAGAAGAATGGAAGTAGATAAAAAATATACTTTTGTTGTTATAGTTCAAAGAAAGTATTTTATTTGCTTTTTTGAACTTTTTTAATACTAGTACTTTTTATTAAATATGTACTAGATATTTGGAAAATACAGCGCTTAAGCCAGGGAGACCCGCTCATTTAAGAGTGATGTTTGAATGTTCCGTCATAGACTTAAGGGATAACCCGCATTCATGGAATAAATTTAATTGCAGCTTTATTGTCGGTTATAAATTGTGTATCTCTGTCCAATATTCTGTAAAATTTAAACCTATAGTGCTCTTTTAATGACAAACAATTGTGCCTGCAGAATGTTAGAAATTTTTGGGAGTTAAAAGGATATTTTTATGCTGAATCCTGCAATATAGACACAGCCACCAACTCAATTTTCCCCTAGGAAGCCATCTATGCAAACAATGAAGGCTTTCAGCAGAAGCAAGAACTCATTACTAAAAGTTTCGAGAAGGGGTCTAAGAGTGCAGCAGTCAAAGAGGTTCCATATAAAACGGTCGCCCTGTGGAGTAGTGGCATGCTTCCAAAGTATGGAATTCTATCTTGATAATTGTACGTATTACTACCCTAGCTGTTATTAAATCCTTAGTTAGCATTGATCTTAAGGTACTTCTAATCATGATAGCCATTTTGTAAGAATCAGCTCCATGTGAAACCATTTCGCTGCAAAATCTAGTGGTTTCCACTAAATTACTACTGGTTTTATCACTGTCAATTACCCAATTCCCTTATTTGGGGCCACACATTACACCGATCGCACTTTTTAAACGTAAATAGCCATTGCTACTCTTTCCTAGAGGTTGTCCTTCTAAAGGACATGTTAATTGTATAAAAGCAGCTACAAGTGGTAAAGGAGGAATTAACAAGACCAGATAATTTGCTAATGTTTTCTTAGCATTTATGATTTTATGAACAATTTTGTCTCTCACTGTGTATTGTAATATCTTTGCAACCATCAATGCTGTGTTTGTTTAAAATCATCCATAAAAATATTATTCATGGCAGATAAGCTTCGATTAAACTCATATTATGAAGTTGATCATCTTCACATTTAGTTTAAGAAATATTTTTCGATCGTATTCAGTCAAGGTTTGTATAAAAAACAAACTATGCCCAAAATATAGGAAACACATTATTGTGAAATACGTGAGTGACTGGATTTTGAAAAAATAGTTTTTAATTCAATAAGGATATGTTACATATGAAATAAATTTTTTTTAAGGAACTGGCTTTGATTAATGATAAAAATATGAAGACATAAAAACTCAATAATTTAAAACAATTTTTTTGTATATTTTGGAGATGGATGAAATAAATATATCAAAGTGTCTCTATATGTAACAAAACTGTGTCGCTTAGTTCCTTGATAAGCTGTTTTTGTAAATAACAAATAAAACAATAAACGTATCCTCTGTAGTTATTTATTCGACACTAAATGAAATATTATTGTTCAAATGCATATTTTCAATCTGCTGTAGAGGCCGTTTGTACAAATTTTCAACATTATTATAATTTTGTTTGATAAATTACATAATATTTTTCTTTCAATAGCAAATAAAATAATTATGTTAATGTAAAGCACTATGAAAGGCAACATATTTCGCTTAATTAGTACTTAATAGATTTAAATCAGTAAACAGTACTGATAACGAAAAAATTAATTCATTTTATTTAATTATTATTACTATTTCTTCTTTGAAATGGACCATTTACTTTTTTTAATAAAAATTTTTGTATATGGTGCAGATGTCGGCACCCAAACATTTTGTGGCCAATCAACTTCGAACTTTTAAGTTTTTTTAGTATCATAATTGCATTCAACAGGGGAAGGTCGATGTTGCATCATTTCAACACATACAGTGACAAAAAAGTCTACCAAATACCAAACAAATTTTTTGAAATTTGAAAACTCGAATACCATAATCAAATAATTGCCAACACAGATGTGTTTTATTAAGAAAATAAGAAATAATAACATATCAGATTAAAAACTATCATTAAAAAACTGATAGAAATTATTCGAAAAAAGTCTTTTTTACTATTTAAATCAATACATATAAGATCCAAGTTATTTAACACGCATGGCACAGCCTGCAAAGCTGGGTTAAGGAAATGATTTAATGATTTCCCAGATAGTGAAATATAAGCCGAGAGGAGAATTTTAAAGAAATATCGTCTATCAGATGGGAATTTTTGAAATATTAGAGTGCCTTACGGCTGATGAAAAAATATAAAATTTCAAAAAAAGTATCGCCCTCTAAATTTAATTTGTATGTCGATTTCAATCATATTTAAGCTTTTTTGAGAACATGGTTTTACATTTTCTTTAAAATAATTTTTAAAGTTTTTATTGTAATGGGTTTTGGATTATTATTTTGCGAAAGAAATAAACTTTGAAGAGAATTCTGAATTTCATATAGACTTTCATTGGCCACTGTATTTAATTAATTAGAATATGCTAATGAATTCGTATTAAATGTTTTAATTGGTTAAGTTATTGTTGTAATATCGCATATTTATGTTAGTTTCTTGTTTTTTAGCTAATCAGGTCTAATATGTTTTAAGGCAATAAATTTCAAAAAGTATTTATTTCATATTTTCCCGACGTTTCGTGAATTTTTTGTTCCCTTTTTCCAGGGATTCGTGTATTTTATTAAAATATTAAAAACATCATGATTTAAATTTTTTTTTATAATAAATGGTGATGTTTTTATTATTATTTTAATAAAATAGACGAATCCCTGGAAGAAGTGAACAAAAAATTCACGAAACGTCGGGAAAATAGGAAATAAATAATTTTTGAAATTTATTGTCTTAAATCATATTAGGCCTGATTAGCTAAAAAACATGAAACCAACGTAATCAAATCTAACTTGGCCAAGAAAAGAAAAACAACACTATCGCCTATTATTTGATAAGCAGATATAATTATGATTAAATGGGTTTTGTGTCGATAGATAAAGAAAATTAGAAATAAATATTTTGCATGACATTTCCTTATAGAAAAAAAATAAATTTTATTTTCAGTAACAAAATTCTTTGAATCAGTAAATATTGTAAGTGTTGTTGGACCTACAAAAAAATTTTCGAATTTTGATAATTCAAAAAAAAAAAAAAAAAAAATTAACAACAAAAATTGCTTTTACGGATAATTTTAAAACCCCAGCTAAATATTAACAGAGACAAGTGAAAAGTTTGACTGAAAATAAAATCTACTTTTGACAAAATTTTTTTCGAAATTGTTTTGGAAAAATTTATTCTCTGCATTTGCCTTTTAGGCTTAAAAAAGCATTTAAATTTAATAAGTATTAACACAGCTTTCTTTCAAGGTCTTCAGAGTTTGTACTTATAATAAATTAAAAAAGGAGTGGGAGTGTAAATTTTGTTATTGCCACATCTTTAAGGTGATAATAAAGAAGACTTCCTGAATAATGTTTAGTCATAGTATATTAAAAGAAAGCATATACAAAATCTCAAATTTTCCGATGCTTAAAACCATGTGCATTATTTATTTATTTGTTTATTTAGTACCTTCTGTAAGAAAACATAACAATAATATATAGAAGAATATGGGTTTTTAATTAAGATCACAAATAGTTATAATATGTTTAGTTAATTAATTTTAAATCATTACTAAAGCTGTTTGACTTATTAAGCAACAAGTTCAAAAACAAATTATAAAATATAAATCATGTGTCTACATACATTACACATACATAGTTATTTATTATTATTTTGCGTAAAAATTAAAAATTTTTTTAAAGCAAAGTTTTATTGGTTTTCCTAACTATTGGAGGAATATTATTCCAAAGACGTACTGTGTTAACAAAGAATAGCCAATTCGATATCAAAGTATGATGTCTTAATTAATGTGTTGTTCCCACCAGAACGACAAAATTTGAGACGGCTGAAGAGGTATTCAGGTTCACGACTTGTGCTGATTTTGTGTAAAAATATTAATGATCTTATTTTCATTAGATCATCAAATTGAACATTAAATATCGTTCTCGTGTAGAAGCTAATATGCTCGTTATTTCCATAAAGCTTGAGCCCATCTATATGTCTTGCTATATTGTTGCTTTTTACTTTGCACGTCACAATTTGAAAAAATTTAACACCCATATGTCAAAGTGGGGACTAAAAACGTTTTTGCTAATAATAGTCTAATTTTGGGTGGTGTAAAATGTTGAGTTCGTCACAAAGTTCGAAGCTTGGGAAAAGTTATCCCACAAACGTACGTTATGTGATCCGACCAAGTCAGATTGTAATTAGGAATCACTTTTAGGTTTTTGAATTTTTCTACGAATTCTACTTCCTCTTTGTCAATTAACATTGTGTGATCAGTAATATGCTGAGTTCGTCAATACTTTGACTTTTTAGGATTAAGACTGCACCAATTATTAGTGGCCCATAAAAATACTCTATTCAAATTTTCGTTAAGCTTCATCACAAAGTCGCTGACCTGGCTGCTTATGTACTTAGATCATTGCTTATGTATATGCTTATGTATGTAGATCATTTTTATAAATAGAAAAAAGGAGAGGTCCCAGTATCAAACACTGTGGCATACCTTTGGTAACTGGAAGAAAAGTGGAAAATCTATGTGGATTTATTTCTGTATGAATTTTCATTAATATTTTCGGTTACTTTTCTCATATAAAAAGAAATTATATCACAAAATTTTCGTCAAACTTCTACACTATTTCTACACTATTTAGTGGTTGCACATCCTTTAGCATTAGTGACTTTTAATGTCTTGTATTGTCAATGATGACATAACAATTAAGGGTAGATGTCCTATAGTCAAAATCTAGTTCGAATGACTAAATTTTTTTTTTTATTCCAAATTGCATAAAGTGAGCAAATGAGGACATGATGAAGTATTAAGAAGCAACAAATGAAGTTTTAAGAATATTTTACTTATTTCAATAAAATTTAAGAAGTTTACCAGAAAGGAAGGGCTTTGATAAAAAAATAAACTGCAATATTCATAGAAACATTTTGTTTTAGTCTTGAATTTCACATTAGTTAACAAATGTTTATTAAAGAATTTTGTTCGAGTACATTAAGTTTTTTAATTAATAGAATAAATAAAATACAATATGAGAATTTCAATATTGCATAAACATCCGAGATTGAATGTTTTCAAACTGCTTAAACCTCACTGAAGATTTGGTGTTAGCAACCAATGAAATGTCGGCATATGAAGAGCTAAAGCCACAATAAATTTTTTTTTTTGATTTTTCCTATGCATTTTGCAAAAACTCTAATTGTTTCTAACGATTAGTTGGGGAGAATATCCCAAATAATAAATTTCAATATAAAGTGTTTTTTAATTAAATTAAAAGCTTTTATTGGCAATGGACAAACCAATTTGTGGTTTTTTATGAAAGAAAGAAATTTCAAATTTCATTCGAGTAGTCATATACATAAAATATTTTTTCTAATATGTCAGAAAATTTTGTGCTTTAAAATATATAAACTTTTCTATAAAATAAAAGTATACAATTTTGAGTTAATAAGGAATAATTCACAAGATTCTTTTTATTTGAATGAAGAAATTATGTCCATAATGAATTTTTCTGTAAGGTGTCTTTTAATAAGTGTTTCTTATCATTGAATTCAAATTGACTGTGATGACTGCGATAAATCTAGGGAGGCTTAATTCTCTCACCGAAAGCAGTAGAGGGCTTTAGGCTTGAACCTGAGCTAAACAACACTGTCATAACCTTATCTTCTAGTTTTTATTCTCTCTGTTACCTCACGCCTATTTTCTACTATTTTTTAAGCCCTGATACATTTTCTCTCCCAAATTTCCTATTCTCACAGGTGCCATTAGTGGATGAAATTATTGACATGTAAGGGCGAAAGCTTGGAGGGTTTTTTTACCATATAATTATCTCATATCCGTGTATATGGAAATGCTAAAAGTGAAACCATTTAGAGAAAAGCTCTAGAAAGAACATATAAAAATTATAATTTGGATTTTATTCTAGCGTTTTGTTGACGTTCATGGACTCATTTATGAATAATAAATTATTATTTATTTGCTTTGTAATAAAAACTATTAACTTTGCAAAAATGAAAGTTTTCTTTCTCTTAAGGAAACCAGCAATTAAGATCTTTCCCAGCGACAATAGTCAGTGAATTTTTTTTTTGCAGTTTATGTTTAAAACACAGGATCTTTATCAGTGATTTGAATTTTTTTGTTTAATTTATTTTAATTTTAAGGAAAAACAACGTACAATTACATGACTTTTTTTATTGTGTCAGCACCTCTTGTAAATTACAAGTTTGCAAGATTGTTTCCAATAATATGCAGCCATAAAATTTTATAATGAAGGCGGAAATATATTTTGCTTACTATTGTATTTTGCTAAAAGAGATTTTTGTTGAGGCTTTTGCAATATTTATTTTTTTTCGAAAGCTCTGAAATAATATTCAATTCACTGATTTGAATTGCCATTGGCATCATTTTTGTATTGAATAGAAAGAAACAAGTTTCTATATAAAAGAAATTGGGACAAAGTTTATAGATGACCCTGTCAAAGTAAATATTATTTTTTTATAACAAAATATACAATACGTTGAAATTTGCATTATAGAAGATTTTGTGAAACTGTGCATTGTATGGCCAATAAGGTTCGAACAACACGTTCTTTGTTCAGATCGCACCCATTTGTTGTCGATATACCCGTGCTAGAGAATCACACTACGCATTGCAGAGAAACAATGTTGTTTAGTCGATCAGGTAGCATGTGCAATGAGCTTCCTGTAGATGTCTTTCCTATCATCCCAAGGGTGGAGAGGCTCAAATTGAATATTCATACACACTACTTCCTCTATTCTCTCTCAATTAAGACCAAGATCAAAATCGCCGAACAAGCAAGACATGTCTAACTATTATGCCTCTCACAAACAAACTAAAATACACACACAAACTAAACTAACGACATATGTTTGAGACAAGTGTACCAAATTAAGTGAAAAAGACTCTACTTGGATGCACGTAGCCCGAGAAATTTCAAAATGTACCTTTTATATTAGACAGAGTAGTATAATGGCTTCCCTAGAAGTAAGAAATATTTTTTATTATGATAATGTATCTATATTTTTGACCTTTTTTTTATAATAATTTGTTTACTTTAATATTTAAGCTTAAGGTCTTTTATTGTTTAACGATTTTATTAAAAAATAATCAATATTTCGATACTCATTGAGTATCATCTTCATTTTTTATCTATTCTAGTATACTTTTCTAATAAAGTCCCTTTTTCTTTTATAATATTAATAGCAAGATCAACTGGTATACTTCGAAATAAGGATACTACGTCAAATGAAATCAATTTCTCAGTATCCTGTTTACGTTGGTTGATTATTCTATTTTTAAATTCTATAGAATTTTTAACATTATACCTGGACTCTTCTGTTATTTTCTTTAAAATATCTGTAATATATTTACATAGATTATAAGAAGGAGAATTTATAAAGGAACATATTGGTCTCAAAGCGAACTCTTCTTTGTGAATTTTCGGAAGTCCGTATAATCTTGGTGCAATTGCAATGTTTGTTTTGTCATCAATGTAATCATTATCTGAACTTTGAAAATGTTTCAATATTAAACACTGAAACAAATTATAAGAGAAGGTTCTTGTTAGAAATGCTTCACATCATTAATATTAGTAATACAAGAAGAATTAATTTCAAGGCAGACACTGAAAATGTAGCGCACAGTTATAGGCACTTGCTACACAAGAAGTAACACCTCATATTATCATTTTATAGTTGTAAATATGTATGTATGTATGTTGGAGAACATTTATATAAATTATATGTCTACTCCTACATACATATTTATATATAAGTACATACATCCCAGCCAGCATTTCGTGAAAATTTTAAACAAAAATGAGTAACATTTGACTCTTCTAGATGATTAAAACAATCGAATATGCGCTCATTATTTAGTCGTAAGTTACTCTCCAGTCGTGAGGAAACGGTACCCTGCAATGACTATTCCTACAGAATAGTTTATGATTTATGCTTTAAATCAGTTTTTACGAGTATTTGATATAACTTTTTACTTAATTTGGCAATCGTTTTGTGGTAATATTTGAAATCATTTTATGATCATATTTGAAATCATTTTATGATCATATTTGAAATCATTTTATGATCATATTTGAAGTCATATACAGTCATTTTTTGATTATATTTAAAACCATTTTCGCCCCAATTTTATAGTCAGATATTACTATAATTATAATTCATTTTATGATTGAATGTGAAATAATTTTAAAATCAATTTTTTTTTTGTAATATTAATTTATTTCTATTCCATTTTAATTACATTTATTAAAGTTAATTAAATTTAAGTAAAAAAAAAAAGTTAAATAGAATTTAAGTTAAAAAAGCAAAACAGAAAATAAAAACTTAATGTATACAAAGTATAACTAATTTTTACATTGGCGTTTACGTTTTTGCAGGCGCTCTTTAGCATGCACAAAGTGTTGTTGGAGAATTCCATTAATTTCTTTCGCTTCAGCTTTATACTTCTGGTCGCAAATATCTGTAACAAAACATATTAAATACAAAATCATATTGTTATTTAAATTCATATAAATCTTACTTATGACTATGGTTGTAATAAACAACTTCTCAGCGCTTGGTTTTTCGTTGGTTCCCTTCCAACTGAATTGAGAAGCCAATTCATCAGAAAATACTTTCCTTATAGAACTTCTAAGGAACTGCGTCTGTCCATCGCCACCAATATTTCCAATAAAATTTTTCTATGACAAAAAACAATCAAAAGAAAAAGTAACATAAAAATATGGGAAGGAATACATCGTTTCAAATATACTTACAAAATCATCCAAGAATTCTTTGTCTTTCAATCAGACCACAACTTCTCACTATGAATCACAAAACTAAATGAATATAAATTTTATTTCAACTTCTAAAATTTTCAACTTGATATAAAAGTCCCGGTATAACTGTTTTAATAAAACACAAACATCAGTTTTCAATCATATAATTACCAAAAAATGGTAGCACCTGCACGTAGATCATATTTTAAACATATAATGAGTAAAAAATGATTTATATTTATTTATTTTTTTTAACCAAGAATACATTTTTGTTATTATCATTTTTTGGTCATCTAATGTAATCAATAATGACTCAGAAAATGATTAAAAAAATATCTTCAGTTTTCAATCATAAAGAATAGTCATATTTGACTGTTCCTTTTGTTTAAATACATGAAAACTTAGTTTTCAATCACCTAAAGTAGTCAAAAATGAGCCAGTTAGATGACTGCTGAAAATTCAATCATCCAAATGCTGGCTGGGATGTTTCTAAATAATTATTTTTTATTATTTATATGTATATGTTTTTTCAAAAAAACTATTTATTATTGTGTATATGTGTGTATATATTTTTTCATATATGACACAAAAATTTTCTCTTTTTTTCATCTTTTGAAATGTTAATTTTTTAATTTTATTATTTATAAAAAAAGAGAATTGTCCTGAAGATGATACTCAATGAGTATCGAAATTGATTATTGATTATTTTTTAATAAAATTGTTAAACAATAAAAGACCTTAAGCTTAAATATTAAAATAAACAAATTATTTTTTATTATGTATGGAACATAATTTCGTTTATAATACTGGAGCAACTGTCTCGCAGCAGCTTGTCCTCTCATTTAAAATTTACAAGATTTGGTTGACGGTTTCTGGTTCTATTTCACAAATGGATCAGACGATATTTCCGTTAAATTTTTAAATCGTTTTTGGATTATTTGCACAACAAAAGTCTCTTTAATGGCACCCTACAGAAAATGATCTAAAGAGTTCAAATTGCAACTCTAAAGTGGCCAATTTACATCGCTTAGATGGCTGATATCACGATTACCGAAAGATCGACTGTTAGATAATATGATGCATGATGTTGTTAAAGTCAAAGATTGGTCTAATTCAAGCCTTTCATTTTAGGCCATTAAAAGTCCATAATGATGGATTCCGTAGTGCTCGCCGTTGCCTGAAGTGGTGTTTTCAGCATGACCAATGGTTACACCGCTTAAAAAATCATATCAAGCTGTTACTTTTTTTGAATGCATGGTCCTATCGACAATGACGTGCAATTTTTTCGACCCTAGATGCGGCAGTTTTATTTGTTGTCATAACCGACGAGATAAAAATGTGTCTTCTCAGAATATGTGATATTTAAGCCTAATTCAATATCCGATTGGACCTTATCTAAGGCAAAAACTAAACCTTATAAGGGAGCCGAAGTTGTAGGATTTTTATTTTTAATTAAATACATATATAATATTGCTAATAACTACAAATTAATCGCTCAACGTTTTATATTTATTTTTGAGACAAGTGGGCGTGTATACAGCAGCAATATTTTGGTTGGTACGTATAATGAATGGAACTATTAGTGTTGTTCACCAGCAAGCCAGTCTTACGAACATTTTTAAATAGATTGCGCTTCATTCTTGTCAAAAGTTCTTTTTAACAAATGCACAGATTGGGAAACACGGCACTTAGCCTGCAGTATTTGCCAAAATTGTTCAAGCGTATAGCGACTCAATTTTTTCACGGAAATATTTCTCGCTTTGATTTCAAACTTTTAAGTTTAGTAAATTAGTTTTTATGTAAAGTTTGTGAAATAAAACACCAAATTGTCGCCAATCACACATATAAGTTCCTTTGATCTTTACATCCTTACAATAGAGGACCTATATAGTCACATGAGTACGATTTAAAATCTCTTGGTGCATAGTAAACTGCACTAAGTCACATAATTTAAACAATAAGTTTAATATACTGTTGCGAGATAAATAGCACTAAGTCTCATGAAATGTGGTTTTGATAAGGACACCAATTCAAAAGTATTGAGGAGAAAAGAAAACCAAGTGAATAACTTTTGCTTAGCAAAAAAAATTCAATGACGCCTTTTAAAGGCCTTTGATGGGTCACAAACTTTTTCAATTTGGAAGATTTAATCTCACGATGTTGTTCTTGAAGGCATTCATATTAAAACAAAAACTAACAATTTTGCCAGCCGTAAGTCGTCTAGAAGCTGAATTCTTCTTATATCCTAGTGTCACCTTCCTATATCTTGTCTTTAATTCTTTCTCCTTCCCACATGATTTCGCTAATGGTGACGGCTGCAATTATTTGCAACCTTCATGGCGCCCATATTTCTAGAATACCCGTTGATAGGCTCAGCTGTTATTTCTCAATGGCAAAATTGATCTTCTGTGGTCTTGGCGGCTTGAAATCTCCTAGTAAATGACAGATCGTATCGCAAATGTGTTACTTCACCCGTGTTTTTGTCTGCTTAAGAGTTGTTTAAATTGTTTTTTTCTTCTGCACTTCGCTTCATACACGTTTGTAGTCTACAAATGATCCTATGTGTATCCTGCACCAGGAAAAGGTAAGCATTGTTTTGTTTTTGAAAAACACCACCCTTTTTGATTTTAGACTTGGTGCTCTATGTCTTAAAAGGCGTGTTTCCCTTCAAAACCATTATGGGAGGTAAAGAACACTAAGTTAATTCTCTTAAAAATATCACAGGTATACAAATATAATATTAGAGTCTTATAATAAACTCGGAGCCCGGTAAATTGTTAATGTGAAAAATAAAAGCGTTTGTGATTTTCAACATGCTTTTGCTTTTTAATTTGCAATATTTTGAAACACTCTATAACTATTTTTAAATAGTTTTTTCTTAAGATAATAAAACTAACTCGATTTTGGTTTTTCGTTTGGGTTTTTAATCTCAATTTCTTGAATCATTTATTTCAATAATATACATCCTTCTCTTTTCGTTACTGTCATTTCGTTTTCACATAAAAAAAATATTTGGTAAATAGAAAATTTTATATATATGAAGTGTTTCTCTGTACAGATCTTTTCATTTGTTCGTTGGCTATGTGCGTGTTATTAGAACTTGTCAAATATTTCTGAAAATTATTTAACATTAATACAATACGGTGTTTTAAAATGATGATGATGGTCAATAATAATATATATTATATTTATACATAATACATATATAAAAAGAAAACTATACATAAAACATTAAACATATAAAAAATATATATAATCATTAAGCTAGAAATAGCTAAACTATACTAAAAAAATATAACACAAGAAATAATATCTCAATTGAATTTCCTTGAGGAGTGGAAAAACATTTTGAATGAATCTCTTTAGAATTATAAAATAAAATTTTATATAAAATTTACACAAGTCTTACAAATATCTAAGAGTTGGTTTGTAATATTTCTTAAATACTACGCGTTAAGATCACTGGACGGCATTGAGGAGATAAACTACGTCAAAAATCAAACCATTTCAAATCTTTTTTTGTTGTAACGGAGGAAGAGGAGGAGCTGTTACAGGCCCGTTGTTGTTGGCCCTAAAAAAAGAGAAGAAGGTGGCATTGCTTTTTTTGTTGCTGATCTGCCAATTGTGCGCCAGTTTTTTGTTTCGTGTTTAAATTTTTAAGGTTATAAACTTATTTCAAAATAGTTAAACGTGACATTATTAATTTTTTTTGCATTTTTTTTATATATACAATAAGAAATATTTAACATTTGCTATGAAAAATTATGGCTTAATATCTACAGTAAAAAGACAAAATATATTTATAACATATAAAAAGAGATATTCATAATAATTTGAAAATATATGAACGTGATATTATTAACTTGCGAAATTTGTCTTTTGTTAAATGGGGCATGTAAAGTGGGTCTATTGTTTCGATTTTATGTAAAGGTTACAAGCTTAAACGAAAATGAGAGAATTAATTGTTAGAGTGAAGTAAATAGTGGTTAAAATTTTGGCTTTGTGCTATTGTTAAGAGTCCTATTATAGAAATTTTATACTTGAGTTGGTTAGAAATTTGAGGCCATTATTAGTTAATTTTAAATTGTTTAAATTTAATTAATTAATTCAATCACATCGTTAGTCCATTAAACGTAAGCATTTATCAATTCAATAAAAATTCGTTTATCTCCCTTTCTCTCTCTCTTTCTCACTAACTCTCTCTTTTCGCCTTTTCATACACTATCTTATTGTCCGTTTCTTTCTCTTTAATCTCTTAAAATCTCTCAATACCAAACACAAAATCACCTTGAAGCTCTCTGAAGTTCTCTATTTGTTTATTCTTTCAAAGTATTGCTACAAATGGGAGATATCAGACTGCTCTCTAGTGATGCTGCAAAGGGAGAAAAAAAGAGAAAAAATGTACATTAGTTAGTAAATACTTAATAATGACCATGATGATAAGAATGGAAATCATGGCTATGATCCACCTCATGTTCTTCATGGTGATATTCCTCATGATGGGCAATGGGCTCGTGGTGGTGATGGTCTTCGACTTTCTTGTAGTAGAATTCGGGTTCCTTGTAGCTAATATGCTTCTCATGGTATTCAGGTACATGTTTTTCAATATGAACGGCTACGGGTTTTTCCACGGGTACCTTAACGGGATAGGGTACATGTTTTTCCACTTTGACTGGTACTTCCTTGACAACGGGGTAAGGAGCTGGTACATGTACTTTAACTTCGTAGGGCACGGGTTTTTCAACATGTACGGGTACTGGACGATCATATGGAACATGTACGGGAACAGGTACTTTTTTAATAACTGGTACTGGGACAGGTTTCTCAACATGGTAAGGCACTGGTTTTTCTACATGGTAAGGCACTGGCTTGTCGACTGGTACCTTGACAGGATAGTGTACAACCTTTTCAACGGGATATGGCTTGTCAACGGGCACATGCACTTTGACGGGCACATGGACTTTCTTTTCGACTGGGTATGGAGCAGGCACATGAACTTTGACCGGCACGTGAACCTTCTTCTCAACTGGATATGGTGCTGGTACGTATACCTTAACGGGCACTGGACGATCATAGGGCACATGTACTGGATATGGGACTTTCTTTTCAACTGGATATGGAGCTGGCACTTCATGAGGCACTTTAACAATTTCCTTTACTTCATAAGGTACATGCTTGACCACAGGATATGGTTTGGGCACTTTCACCTTAATGGGCACATGCACCTGTTTCTCAACTGGTACGTGAACATGTTTTACTACCGGATAGGGTTCTGGTATGTTCTTAACAATTGTTAAAGTTTTTTCCTCATGTATAGGCAGGTGATGATGGTGATGATGATAATCTTCAAAATGATGAAGACCACGTTTTGTTTTGGCACTCTCATCATTGGCATCAGCTGGTTTCTCAGCTTCAGCTGGCTTGGGTTCGACTTTTTTCTCTTCAGCTCCGGCAGGTTGCTTTTCTTCTTCGGCGCGAGCACATGTTGTGGCTACTAAAAGTACCACGGCGAGCAGGTATGCTGTTCGCTGTTGGTAGGGGGAAGTAAGAAAGAAAAATAGTTTTAATGAATTTATGAGCATTTTTCTTTGTTAAAGAGAAAGTTGTTTAGATTTATTTAAAAAATCTTTTTTTTTTTATAAAAGAGTCAAGTAAAAGGCGCAGTTTTTAAGAGCGTCTCTTTTATTTTATCTCATACAGAAAATTTTATTTCTTAAGAAAAATCATGTCCAAAAATTTGTTTATTTTTTTTTGTGGGAGGGCTTTAGACGTTAGATTTTTCAAGATAAATCTTTGAGAAAAAGATATCATTTTTTTAATTTTTCATACGTGCTTGCGATATTCAACTTGACCTTTGTCTCTCTTTCTATTAAGTTTTCAAATGAAAAACGAATGCTTAAATCTCGTTTACCTTAACAAAAGTTTCGAGCTCTTTTTGAAAGTGAAATCAAATTGATTTTTGTATGTAGAATGCCAAGGTCTTATTTTAAATTTTGATAATTATTTTATCTTAATATTTTTTAACTTGTAGAGTGCTTTTTGATCGTATTAAACAAATTTTTACATGCCATTGAAAAAAATTACTTTTTATCTAGAGCCCAGCAAGCAATGGTAGAGTCCTTCATTTTATTATTCAAAAGGCCTGTTTGATCATAATATGATTGGTGAATATTGGACCATGGCTAATTATGGAGAAGTGTTGCGTAACTATTTCATTAGATTCGTGAAAACGTAGACAACTTCAATTCAATTTGTATGTTTAAATAAAAACTCTTAGCTTGCAATGAAAAGAGCTTTTTGCAGAAAAATTCTTGTAAGCGTCTTCTTTAAAAGCTTAACTCTGTTTTGTTTAGTTTTGCTTGCGTAATGAATTTGGGTTTTCAAATTTTTTATTATCATTTTTCTTTTTTGTTGAGTTAAATGAGGTGTGGATTTTAGACGACCTGTTGATTGCTTTTATAAATGTGGTAATATTGTCTTATGTAATGAAAAGAAAAATAATAATAACAATATTTTGTTGTGCTGCTTTATTATTGTATTAAAGACGACTAAAAATATTATGAGATTTTGAACAACATTTTATTGTTTATTTTATATGAATTCGTTTAAGCTGGTTAATGAAACTGGAGCTTATATAAGCAATTTTGCATAATAAATTATTTGACATACATGAAAAAAACTTGGATTAGATAGTATAAGTTCTATTTATTTAAAAAAGTTTATTATTATTATATTACTTTTTTGTAAAATAAGCGATAGCTTGAAAGTTACAAGCAACTCATTTAATTCGGCTAGATTGGAGCTCGAAAACTTAAATTTGACACTGCCCAAAACATATTTAAATTAAAATTAACGTTTGCTTGCTTGTTGGAAGATTCTTTCGAAGACACTCAAATTTAAAAAATTTTAAGGATTATTGCACATTTAAAAATTGTTTTATATATGAAACATGTGTCTACTTGGGCTTAAAATTTTCTTAGTGCGATTATATGCGATGACTTCCTTTTTTAAATTGTTCTTGGAACCAATTTTTTCCAAAAAATTCTCTTGAATCTAAATGATAATTAGGAGTTAATTTTTTTGACATTTAAAATGATAATTTTATTGAAAAGTTTTATTTAACAGCGAATTTAGAATTCAGAAAATTTTTAATACACAAAAAATTTAATAAATATATATTTGTACTTTAAGACTTTATAAAATAAATTTGGGAATTTTTAATGAAACAAAGCATTTTGGCAAACGAAATTTTATATTAGACCATGAGCAGTTCGTTGTTTTTCTAAAAAGACTACGGGCTTGATTATCACTACCAACTTTGGTTTACTTCAATAATTTTTTTTTTAAATGCAGCCTGCAAATTGTGCTGTGAATCAGTTTTAAATTAGATTTTTAAATATGTAATTATCCTGCACAATGTTTTTCTGTGACTTTTAGTTAATAGTTATTTGCATCAAGTAAGTGAAAACTAACATTTATAAATGATTTTTGGAAAGATTTAGGATTTTTTTTTATTTTTTAATACTTTAGTACTCATTTTTATAGATTTTTTTTAAGATTTTGTTAGAAAATTGGTTTATTTGAAACTGCATAACAACGGTGTGTTTACCAATTAGATCGGGATCATTTATTTTTGATGACTCAAAAAAAAAAAAAAAAAAAAAAAAAAAACTAAACAACATGGGGACTTGAAACTTAAAATATTTCACTTTATAAAGCTTCCCATTTGTACCAAAGAAATTTTTGAACACTACTGCCATCATCTATACGTCAGCTCAGTTAAAGAATAAGGAAAAAATGGCACTAATTATTTTCTCGTAAAAGTTGTTGTAAGGCGTAGAAAAAATTTTAGAGTTTTCCCTCACAGCTTGAAAGAATGAAACTTTAGGCTTATATTTGCAATCTAAGTCGTACTAAAAATATTTTCTTTTTGCTTTACTAAAGAATTTTAATAATACTAAAGTTTTCGATTTACTTCTTTCAATAACAATAGTCCTTGTTCGAACTAACACTTAAAAAGATTACAATTTAATTTTGGCTATATTTCGAAAAATTTTTTTAAATCGTAACTAATTATTATATTTTGTTAAACGCAAGTTCTTAATTTTTATATTTTTAAATTACTTTATATGTACAAAGTAAAAAAAACCAACTCGTGCTTAGCAATACATATTTATGAATTAAAATTTGAAATGTGTAACTTAATGATAGTAAAATTTTTTTTTGAGATTCCTTTAAGAAAATTAAATAAATTTTTAAAAACTTAATGCAAACAAAATATTTTTTTAGATCATAATAATAGTTTTAAATAATAAATTCAATATTTTTTATTCAAAACTATCATCACAAAAACGTCAATTAAACTAGATTTTGTGTGTATTTCTTTACAAAATTTCCTTTTATATCGGCCGTGTTTCAAAAATTTTCATTTTATTCTAGAAAAACTTTCTTTGGGGAAAGTTATTTAAGCTACAAGTCTTATTTAGCCCAATTTTGATGTTATTCAACAGTATTTCACTGGTATTTTTTTAATTACTCTACATGATACATTTTGGATTTCAAAATGATTGCTTTTTTTGTACTTAAAAACTTGTAACACTTTAAATTTTTAATGAATATTTTCACTTTTTCTTGAAACTACTTGCATAGTTTCCTTGTTTTACTTTAATTTTTCACATTACTCACCATCAACTTCATGGTGTTGTTTTATTTCAATTTAAACAAATGTTATATAATCCGCTGAACTAAAAGCTTTTTTTCAACTGCTGTTGATTTATATTTTTTTTTTGTTAAAAGTAATCCACAATATCCTTTTTTAAATTGGTACAGGCTATTTAAGTCAATCACAGACACATGAAATTAAACAAGAAATAGAACATAAAAAACAAAAGACTTAGGAAACAAACTTCTTTTACAATGAAAAAAGAAATGAATAAAATAAACAAACAAAATTCACTTTTAATTTACTTTTTATGTCCGAGCCGCACGTAAACGCAAGGAAACGCACACGTTTGTCTTAAAAAGGAAAAGCTGTGCTTAAGTGGCTATGTGGTGTATAGCTGCACAGTTAACGGTTAAATGATATCAGCTCAACAACAAACAGTTACTTTTATACCAACTACCTGTTACAGAAAACTTAAATAACCGTACACTAGAGCTAACAAACCAAATGCTTAAAGCAGCTAAGGTTGGTTCATTGAAGAAAAAAAGAAACAACAACTAATGAACACATACACACACACACACACGCTTAGGAACCACTGAAACAACAATAATAACAATAAATAAAATAAAAAACAATCTCATATACACATTAATGCACCATATGAAAAACTAAACTATTATGTTTATGCGAATGTGCTTGTATGCATGTATGTGTGAAAATAAATGCATGTACGAGTATGTAAAGCTGAAAAACCAGCTTCAACAAAATAGAAACAAAATCAAATGTTTGAAAATCCAACAACAACAAATTATGAACAATACAAAAAATATTAAGAAATTGAAAATGCAAGTGAGACAGGCCAGCCTGCCAAGACCGCCAGATAGTCAGTCCGTCTTTCAGTGGGGCAGCCAGGCCGGCCTTCTGGTACTAGAGGTGTTTTATCTTCTTTTTTCTTTTTATTAAAAATTATAAATACAATAAAACAAAACATCTACCAACAATTTATAGCAACTTTAATATTTTAATGTTTTAATACTATAGTTTCGGCATCAGGCCGTAAGACTCACATTCACATCGACACGATCAACACCATCATCATCATCATAATTATCATAATCATTATTAATGTTACGATTGCTAACATAATTATCATAATCATGAGGCACGTTGCAGGCATTTGCTGGTCATAAAAACTAAATCAAATCATAACACTACGAGGGCTATCGCAAATTTTTTTAAAAGAAATATTCATTATTTTCCAATTAGGAATTCCATTGAGATCATTTCTCATCATTTTTATTGGTGGTAATATATACATATTTAACGATCTATTAATATGTGGTAACATGTGGAATCACCCTCGTATTAGTTTTGATATACAAAACTAGTACAAAAAATGCTCTAATTGTTGTTGCTCTTATTGCGCATATAGTCGGTTTGTCTGACTGTTTGTCTTAACTAGTGCCAACAATTTTACACTTACACTTTTGCTTTCATTATTGCCTACCAGTTGCCAGTTGTAGTTGTGCTACGAATGTGTTACTGTAATTGAATCAAGAATAAATTTTCTAACGTAATACTATCGCAAGTGCAACAAAACATTAATGGCTGTTATGCTTTGCAGCAACAGTGAATGATTTCAGCTTTTTTCTTTGGGTTTCTGGCTTGTTTCAATCTGCTTAAAATCGTATAATTATTTTTATTAAATTATGATGATGACTATGTTTTGCCTTATTTTTTCAAAAGTTTTGAATGTAGGTTATTTCTAAAGGCTCTTCCAAGACTTTAATCGTTAAGGGGCTAAGAAAAACGAATCAAAAACTTCAATAGAGGGACCAAAGTTATAGGCACAACATGCCAAAGAACTTGATACAAAAACCATGCTTTAATTAAATAAATTTTGTGTTGCAAAAATATTTCATTTGCATTGCAAAAAAAAGTTTTTAAAAGGAAAACAAATTTTAAAAATTCATACTTACAACATCTTAAAATAAAACTATTTTATATTAATGATTCTAATGCTCGTAAGACACAGTGCTCTATGCTTGGGCATAAACGTATGACCCTACATGCTGCTGCATCTGTAATTATGGGTGATATAAATATTAAGGAATGAAAAGCTCTTGATGTTCTTGGCATGAAAATTCAATGTGATGTTCGATAGACTGAACACACATCGCTAAAGAAGCATTCAAGTACCTTCTCATTTATACTAAGTACCTACATCCGACAAAAAATGGAATACAACTTTCATGTATGGGCTGGTGCTTCAAAGTCTATTTCGTAGCTACTGAGCCGATTAGAGGAGAGAGCGAAAAGACTCATTGGTGACAATAAAGTAGCCAATTCTATTGGCTCACTGAATCAGCGTCGCGCCATGGGATGTGTTATCCTGTTATATCGTTGTTACGATGGAATGTGCTAATTATGTGCAAACAACACTTTCTTTATTAAGAGCGCATTTCTGGTCGATATATCAGCAAATCGCACTACATGCACGTATTACAGAGACAGTTCGTTCTTTCGTCGAATGGCTCGCATGTGGAACCAGTTCCGTACAGATGTCTTTCCTGTCATCCCCAACGGGCAGAGGTTCATATTGAATGTCCATAAACACTTTATCCTCTATCTTCCATATCATATAATATTTTCTTAGATCCAGCACAGTGTACTAGGGGTCATCCCCTGAGTACTGGTTCAATCGAAAATGTTAGAAAAAAACTATTTCTTGTTAAAACTACCTTTTAAAAATATATTTTGCTTAAAGTACATTTTGTGACGTTGTTCATGTCTAAAATTGATATTAAATAACTCATGTTTAAAATTACTTTCTGTACAAAATGTTTTATTTTTTTAATTACATCCTGTAAAAGTGAATTTTATATATTTCATGAAATCCGAAACCTTTTTGTAAATCTCTTTGTAATTTTTGTTGAAAGTACTTTTTGAAAGAAATAGATTGTTTGATAAAAATTTCATTTTAATTTACTTACAATTTTCTTGTCATAAAATATACTCCTTTTTCAAAATAATATCCTTTTGCATTTATTTTACATTTTATTTGAAAATTTCCTTTCTAATAAGATATGGCCTTTAGATTTAAAGTAATTTTTATCAAAAAAGTATCTTTTTGATTTAAAGTATTTCCTTGAAAAAGTAAAAGTAAAAGTTAAAGTTTATAATTTGTTTAATATAATAATCAAAAAAGAGAAGATATCTGAAGATGATACTCAATGAGTATCGAAATATCGACATTTTTGTTTGAATAAAATTATTTAACAAAAAATAAGACCTCAAGCTTGATTATTATATTAAACCAATAATAAAGAAAAGGTTAAAAAATATAAGTAGATATATTGTTAAAGTTTATAAAAATGCTTTTTTGATGGAGTCTATTTTAAAAGTAAGTTCCCTTTTGTCTTTTAAAAACTACCTTTTTGATATAAAGAGTTTTGTTAAGAGAAGGCCTTTTCTGTTTAGAATAACACACATAATAAAAGGTACCATTTTTCATAAAAAATTAATTGTTACTAAAAGTTATTATTTTGCCAAGAAATATGTTTTTAATAAAGAAATACCCTTTTAATGAAAATAACTGCAATGATATGAAACACATTTTTGACTCTTTTGATACAAAATGCCAATTTGACAAAAAGTACATTTAAAATAGTACAGTTTGACACAAGGGCGTAGCCAGGATATGAAACAGGGTGGTGCCACGAAAATTATGATTTTTTGTGATTATGATTTTTTATGATTGTGATTTTTTATGATTATTACAATTTCGATCTATTTGAGGAGTAATCTGCGTGGATCTTCTGAAAATTTAGCTAGAATTTTTTCCAAAAATTCGTCCTTCTTCTCGGTTACCAATCTTCGGTGGACGCCTTCCTTATATTTGGATAAAATAATCCAGCGTCTTTCAATATATTCGCCAGCTCTAAGTCGGCTAATTCGTCTTTACCAATTTTTTTTGTTGCCAAGAATTATACCAAAGCTCAATTTCTCCTTACAAATCATCCAACTCATAAAAATGCTCAAACGTTTTTGTGGCATCTTTAAGGTCTTCCAGGTTCAAAGAAATCATGTTTGACGGGTGCAAACAATGAATTGCAAACGCTGGCCTATTCTCTTCCGTAAATCTTCTGTCCAGTGATGAAATTAAAGAATCTATATAAGGAATGTATATAGGTCGCTTCCAGTATTCAGCAGGTGATAAAAATGGGGGATTTGAACGGTGCGTTTGACCAGAGACTATCCTTGGAACAGACATCTCTATTCCTAAATTGGCTGTGTTTTCTTGAATAGAAAAAAGCAATCCGTCCACAATACCCTGTGCATTTTTTAATAATTTTATATTGTATGCATTATTATAGAATTAAGTGGGTGCCACGGCCCTCTAGGCCCATAACTAGCTACGCCCATGGTTTGACAATGAGCTATTTTTTAGGTAAAAAAAAAATACCATATTATTAAAAAGTTCATTAGTATTAAACAACTGCAATCATGAGAAGTATTCTTTCTTGCTTAAATAGTTCTTTTTTATATAAAAAGTGAATTTTGTTTACAAAATACTTACTTGTTCAATCTACTCTTTTTTGCTTAAATTTTCTTGTTCATAAAAAGTATTTTGCTGATTATAAATTTTTCTTTTGACAAAATTATATACATTTTCAATATTATCCTTAAGCTAAAGGTCATTTATTGTAATAAAAAGTAAATCATTTTAATGACAAGAAGATAAAAAGTATACTTTAGATAAATTAAACACTTCTTATCCTTTTGTTATAAGATCGTATTGATGTAAAGTACCCGTTAAATAAATCATGCCCTTTTTGATAAAAAGTAACATATAAAAACATTATCCTTTTTTATAGAAAACAGATATTTGATGAAAAGTGTCTTATGTACTTAAGCAAAACAATCTTTTACTATATAATATAATTTAGTCTTTAATTAAAAATATATAATTTTTCTGTCCATAAAGAAAAGGGCCTTTAGTTTTATTTTGTAGTTTTATAGAAGAGCGTTTTCGAATTTTAAAGTTGTTTTTTAATAATGAATTCCCTTTTTAATGCGGTGAAATTATTGAATGGTACTTTTAAAGTTTGCAAATCGTAATGGTTATACTACCGCGTATTCATCTTAAGTTGATTTAATCATTTATTCCATATTGCTTTATATTGTTTTTATCATATATTTAATATAATTTTTTATTTTTTTTAATTTAGCAACGAGCAAGATATAGATTTTATCCCAATTTTCTATTTTTTGAACAATTGAACAAGTCTGAAGGAATAACACTTGCGGCATTTCGAAGTCTTTAATCTTGCAGCGGTATCATGTGAATATGAATGGATTTAGCAATTTAAAAAAAAGTATTGCTGCAAGATAAGGCATAGAAACTAAAATTTTATCAGCCATTAGTCAAAAAAAAAAAAAAAACAATTTCAATTGCGACAAATGACATCAATTAAAAATTTTTCAAAGTTTATAGAGCTGCTTTTGAACAAAAAGCCAAAGTCCCTTTAATAGTTCGAGGAATACAGAAAATTTTTCAAAAATTTTAATTTTTTAGTAACTTTGAACCGAAATTTTTAAATGTCAGTAAATTTAATTAAAAACTCTTTTCAAATTCAGTTTGATATAAGCAGGAATTACCAGGGATGACTTGCACAGTGAAACGTTTTTTTTAATAATCATTAACTCTCATAACTCATTTGTAAATTACTTTCTTTTGCTTTTAACAAGTGAAATATTTTCAATTTAAAGTAATTTATAAGAACTAATTTTGTCATAAAATGTTTCTTTTTAATAAGAGAGATTTTTCATAAAAAAAAATACATCTTTTATTAAGAAATTCTTATTATATTTTGAATAAAAATGTTTGATTTTGATCTAAAGATTTACTTTATTTGTCAAATGTGACATTTTAATAAAAAAAAAAAAAAAACTATTCCGTAAATGAAAAACTAAACTTTTGTTTAGTTGAAGAAAGAACCTTTTAGAAAATATTGCAACCACAGAAAAAAAAAAACAAAACCAATTCATTAACTATTCATAAAAATGGTAAATGCAATTTTTTAAGCACCTGTTTTAGTGGGTTAAATTTGCCACAAAAAAAAGCTTGATTTGTGTTTCAATATAATTTGTATGTGCGTCTGCGCGCCATCAATTATATTTCTCAACACCACGTAGTCTAAATATTTGTTATAAATTGGAACAATTTTTTACAACTTTGTTGTTGCTGTTGTTGTTGTTGTTTTGTGTTATCGCTATCGTTAAAATGTTCAAAATGAGAATTGGGTTTTTAGGGTATAATAAAAGTAATTGAGACTCTTACAGTATATTTTTATAGTAATTGCAGCAAATTAGTCATGCCGATTTAAGAGCGAATAGATTTTTGATGCAAGTCCAATGACCTCGCTACTTAAGATCAATTGATGTTTTTTATATTTATATGAATATCTTTGAAGAAGAAAAATTAAAAGCAAAAAATAAAATTTCCAAGCTGTCTTTCAATACAATAAATTTAACATTTTTGTACAAGTGTTAATAAATTTTGGTAGTGGTTAAAGTCGGCTTAAGATAAAAATAACAAAACACTATGGATTTTTGCGCCGTTGAAGTCAATAAACGTAGAGCATATAGTTGTTATATCTTCTTTGATATATTCTTTATTAATTTTTATGGTTTCTTTGCATATAAAATATCAAAGTTGAGCGCTTAAAAACTTAAAGCAGCTTAAAATTTCATTAGAATTGTTAGTGTTTTGAGTTTCAATTTGGTTTTTAAATAGAAGATCAAAATAACTAGAATAATTTTTTTTTTATATTTTATTTTGCAATAAAATTGGTGCTTAAATCATTTGCTTGGCCGATATAAAATAAAAAAAATCTATTAATTTGGGATATTCTCCCCAACTAATTGTTAAAACAATTAGAGTTTTATTTATTACAAAAAATTTTTTAGAAGACCAAGTTTTTTCATAAAACGAATAAAGAATTGTGTTACTAGTACTCGAATGTATAGTTTTTCTCTTAAGGTGCTTTCTAGTATTTTTGATTTAATTCAAATACAATCAGCCTGGATATGAGCTAAATTACTTCGTTATTCTTTAAGTTCTAATTTGTGTTACGCCAGCAAGTGGAAGGTTTCCCTAACTGCGCAGATCTAAGACCTTACGTGATTAAGATTTTTGGTAATTTTGCATTTACGGTAATTTCATTTTATTAAATAAATTTTAGTTCATTTTTCAGCTGATCTAAACGCACGCCGCTTAAAAAAAGCATACCTATTCAATAACTTGCCACATACATTTTTGACGGTTGTTTAGGTGAGCGTTCAACTTAAGCCTGATAAAACATAAATTTCAAATTATAAAATTTTTTGATCATCAGTATTGTTAAAGAATATCGAAAAAGAAGCTTTGCAATTTACCACAAATCGATTTGGTACATTTGGGTGTTTTTAAAAATTTGGAACACTAGTTCTAATGCCAAAAACTCAATCAACCTGTTCGAGAAATAACGCTGAGGAAAGTTTTCGAGTAGAGTTTTAAGATTTTAAAATTCTTGTTGATGTGATTTTTAAGTTCAGTGCAATTTTCATGAATTTTTCTAAATTTTAAGCTGTTGGACGTTTTGACTGAAATAAATGGGGAAAGTGATATCGCTGTCCAAAATTTTGAAAATTACTGCAGATATTCATCTTAATTCCTATAATTTTCAATTATTTATTTTAAAGTCTTTAATATTCTTAGATTGATGATTTCCTTCATTTTATTCAAATCATCTTAAATTTAACCATTTTTTTCGCTAATGAACTACCATAGACAATGTAAATGTATACCAACATGTTTGTGTCTTAAGTCTTTCGTTTTAGCCGCAAACAATATCACATAATTTTTTTTGAATTACATTTTCCTTATTCAGATCTCGTATTGTTTTATATTAAAGATGCTGACATTTCTATAGCATTATGTGTTTAGTTGTCAACCACTTTCATTTGTTTTAGGTCTCAAGGAAAACAGACAATTTAAGGATTAAATTATATGTGACATTTAACATATTTTGCTTCCTTATTTAATTTATACTTCGTTTTCCTATTCACAGGGTTATTTGGTGGCCTATTAAAGAAAATCACAATATAAAAAGTTTTATATGAGAAGAAAAATATCTATAAAATTACTTCATCCTAAAGCCAAATCTGTACTGACCAATATCCACTATGTAGAGTATATAAGTGTATAAAAATAGTTTATATATTATTTATTTATTGCATACAACAAATACTAATAATCCTCATAATAATAATAATAATAATAATAATCGATGCACTGCAAAGCACAGTAACATACTTTATAACCAACCACATGGATGTACATATAAATTGCCTTTCACAGCACCAGCAGCAGCAACAACAGCAGCTGAAACAGAAACCTCAAAATATGTATGTATGTTTGTTGTAGCAAAGAGCTGACGTAGCAGTGGTGTTGCTAAACGTAAGAAAGTGCAATGAACGTTTACTCTTACGTATGTTTCTTTAATTTTTTCTTCGTTTTTACTTTTCTTTAATTTTAAATACCAAAAACCACATTCGATCGGGTTGTTGTTGTCGTTGTAGTTGTTGTTAATTTTATTTTGTTTATATGAAAATTATATTCGATTATTGTACAATAGTTTAGCCAAGTGTTTAAGTTATAATGTTTGAATCAGTATGTGAGTGGTAGACCATGTGAACCATATCGAGAGATTACCAATATTTTTAATATAAAAAATTAAAAAAAAAAATAAATAAAACAAATTTCTTCATAAACAATTTCTGATACATATTTCTAGTACAATTTGTATTAGCCCGAATACTATTTGGTATAACAGGTACTATTGCGTGTGTATGTGGCGACTTCTACTCACAATTTTCTGCACCATTCATACATGCTTGTGGTGCTAAAAACTTTTCATTTCAATGCAACTTGTAAAATGTGTTATGGCATAGTTAAGAAAACAAATTTAAGCAGTTTGTTTACTCTTTTTTCGCATTGTGGTTACTTGCACTATGGGCCTTGATTTGTTCTATGACAAAAGTTTATTATGAAAATAAAATTATACATAATTATTTTAAATAAATGGGTTTAGAACTAAGTGAAGAGTTTTCTGCTTTGGTCGTCCCTTAACCAAATAATAAGTAGAGTTATAATCCTTATTTAAATGTTTTACAGCATTTTATGATAGTGTTCTCAGAAATTTTTATCTAAACATTTTTCAAATAAACTAGACTCCACGTTTCCCTAAATATCTTGAAACGAAATTGTTTGGACTTCAATTTCATTTTAAATAGAAACTCTGGAATCTGTTTTTGGTTGCGTTTTTATATAAGAAGCTAAAGACTTATTTTTTAACCCAAAAAAACTTTTGCAAGCATATTTTGCAATGAAAAAATAATATATAAAATGAAAACAATTTTACTAGAAGCTCCTTAGAACTCTTTCACTAACTTGTACCAGAGAGACTGAAACTATTCTTAAAAGACTATTTTAGATCATACTGTAGCTGGTTCAGAAGGGATTGATGTTATGCAAGGTTTCCGAAAACAACTTCATATTTAGTTTTTTTTTTTTGAAATTTTAATTGACACCAGTATTATAAAAGCTGCACCTGGCATGTCTACTCAGACAAGTTTTATGACCTATTTAAAGGTGTTTTAAAGGTATCAATTTCTCTCTTCTAATGAACGGATTATTCCAAATCATACAAAGTGTTAAAATTGTTCTGTCTCACCAATGTGCTAGTAATGTGACTTATTCTATCATTGCCCTTCGGCCTGCATAAATATTGATGCGATATACATTTAAAAGTACATTAAATATTAAAAATATTTGATCTATATATGGGTCAAATATTTTGAAATTTTTTTTTTGAGCCAATAAAAATTTATATTTATATTTCCTTCGGTAGTTTTCAACATTTCATCGAGAACATTTTTATTTACTAAATAGTTGATGCTTAAGACGCTTTTATTATTTGAAATATTCAATGCGTTTTCCAGCCTATTTTTTTAAAATATTAAACATGGACAAAGCCTTTGTCTGGAATAAGAAAAATTTTAGAAAGATACAACATGTTCCCTAAACAATTTATTTTTTCTAATTTCATAGAAACAAAATAAATTGGTTTGGCTTAGTACGGAATACTTTTAATTATATTTTATATTGTACTTCAGTTCAAGTTTAAATTAGTATGAATACAACAAATTTTAAGGATCGGTATATGACTTAAATTTTAATAATTTTAGGATTTCGTGGCTTCCAGTTCATTAATGGATGAATGAAACATCGCCCGAAATATTCTCACATAATTTTTCGATACAATTTTGTTTTAAAGAGCTTTACTTTTAAATATGCCTCTAAGAAAATTTTTTTCTATATCGCTTTCATTAGAAAAAAGGTAATATCTGTTTGTTTTATCCATATGAACTGTTGCTTAAAGTATATAGAATATTATGAATACTTTGTATGGGATTTATAAGAATTAACAAACAATTTTTAATTCGATTATAATCGACAATTGAAATTTAAGCCAAACTTATTGTGCTTGTTGATGTTAAGTACATTCTTGAAAGCATTTCGTTAGAGTACTCAGGTTTGCAGTTTCAGCACAGTTTTGTGTGAAATTAACACTTTTAACGTGTGAAGTAAAAATTAACCATCGCAAGGGCTTAGTATACAAGCTCAAAACAAATTAAGTCCACAGACGCAGACTTTAACTCATAATTTGCTTATCAAAGGCCATATAAATTACTTTGTCACTGATATGGAAAAAATAGAAAAACTTTGGAGCTAAAATTATCAGAATGTATAAAGGCTCCAAAGTAGAATTTACCCTTTTTACCACACACATCCTGCAACACCTTTTTATAGCGACATATATAAAAATATTTTACCAATTCATTGCATATACAAAGCGAGGAATGGTCGCGAAATCGATCTGAAATTAACACATGAAATAAAAATATTTTAGCAATATTTCCATATAAAAACATTTATATAACAAATAGTCGTGGCGGAGTGTAGGGGTTAAAGTGCTGGCTTGCAAAACCAAGAACTAGAGGACAAAAAAACTTTTTACCAATTTTTTACGAGTTTTAAAAATTAAGTGGCTTTAACCCCTTCCAACAAGCCCGTTGACCTCTCTCTATCTCTGAAAAGGAGAATAACATCATGACAAAGGTCAGGTAGCCACTACCCCCTGAAAAAAAGTAGGAATCAAGCATTATCAAGGTCCCTTACCACTACACTATATACAGCGTTGTTTCCGCGCAAAACCATTATCCTAGACTTGCTATAGAAGACTAACAGCCAACAACCGATTAACGAAACTGTTACAATGCAAAAATAACTATGCAAAAACAACTGCAACAACTCGTAAAGATGTAGATGGATGGAAGCCAAATGCAAAAGGCACGGGTAGTAATGAGTTCAATAAATTGTCTGTTTGTTTAAAATTATAACAAGAATTTCGACACTCAGAAAATATTTAAAACATTATTTATTGGTCCAAAAAAGTTATTTCATGCATACATAGTAAAATTTTACTTTTACTTACTGTATTCTTTGATCTCTTCTAATCTTCTTTAATTGAATGACTATATTTTTAATACCAAGTTATATCCCTTTTCTGCAAAAATTCCTGTAAGACTTTGAAGCATCAAGTTTTTATTAATAATATCTTGTACACATTTTGTTAAATATAAGAAAGGTAAGATAACAACATTGTTGTGTACTTATAAGCTTTTCGTTACAAAAATAGCATTTTTATAGGAGCATATAACTATAAATATCAAAGAAACAAATAAGATGTCTTTTATTTATTTGAATCATTTAATATGAAAAAAGTTTATTTCTTAAGTCTTTTGTTTTCCCTCATACTCAAATGAATTTTTACATTTCCAACCCAGCGTGTATAATGCAACAATTATAATCGAAACGCTAGCAAAAATTTTCTTTTCCTTTGGAAAATTTTGCACCTCCTCTACGTATTGTGTGTTATGGCAGGCCGTATTAACAAACACGTCTAGTAAGACAACTTACATTGCAAGATGACAACTCTAGTTACCTTCCTCGTTATTATGTCAATAGGTCTTTGGCATCATCATCGCAAAAATTCAGCACCACTACTACTAACACCACACTACCACTGCTTTTATAATGACAAGATTCAATCAACAAACTCATCTTGATCATCTCACATATGTGTGTAATTGTAAAACATGGCTGGTTTCTCTGGTTACCGCCAAATAGAAGGATGAGGAAATTTTTCTTTTAAC
The DNA here is from genome assembly GCA_963681545.1 of Germaria angustata. NCBI lineage: Eukaryota > Metazoa > Arthropoda > Insecta > Diptera > Tachinidae > Germaria > Germaria angustata. The sequence goes on along the minus strand of OY812999.1, from coordinate 93,613,863 downwards.
ATATTTCTTCTTTCTGTATTGTTTTACATTTCAATCATTGACTTTTAATTACTGTAAGGCCTTCCTAAGCCTTAAAAGACAGATTTACTTGTGGAAGTTGCTGTTTGTTTTTTGTTTGTTTGTTTACTTGTTTTCTTGGTTTCATTTCTTGTAACAGTTTTGCTCTTATCGGAGGCCAGTTTGCAAAATGATTCCTTCACAACATTGTATGGATACCGCATAAGTGTCTTGTAACATAAAACAACAATGAAACCTAAAAAAAAACTTCATGTTGTTGTTAATCTGGTTGTAAAACAGCTGATTATGTCATGGCAAATATAAGCCACTGTATCATGGTGATAGTTATAAATTAAAAAAAAAATTGTTAAACTTTATTATTTTCTCTAAAAAACGAGAGTGATTAAAAAATAGTTTTTATACTTTTTCTGTTTTATAGAAAGATTTTTTAGTGGTTGTGTGTCACTTTTATACTTTAATACGGTTTAAATTAATTGTAACAATTGTTTAGCCATTAATCTGTAATAAATGAAATTGCGGTTAATTGTATATGGAAATACTTAAACTTCCTTAATTAGTTGCTGAGGCAATAAAAAAAATAAACAGAAATAAATTGATGGTGAATTTCATTTACTATCAAACGGTTATAAAAATAAGCGTTTAAGGAAATAAATGGATTGGAGGTGAAAAAGTAAACAAAAAGGGGGTTAATCTGGTCTAAAAATGTATTGGTAACTTTTATTTATTTACTCCTCTTACTCCGGCTAGGAGCATTTTCGATTATACTTTCGGTGTTAAAGTTTCTTCCAAATTAGGCGTGGTTTGGATAATTATACTATAATTTTACATTTTCAAGTGTTGGTTTGTCTTACAATATGCCAACTGCCCCGCGGGTTCCAGTCTGTCTACTTGGGGATACTACTTAGAGGCTAATGCAGTATATGCCCAATTCATTAATGCTTTTGCTCCTATATTTTTAAAATTATGAGAATATAAACTAATGTATACCTCCGAAAAATTGTAGGATATTGTACCAGGCTGGTATACATGCAACATTTTACGTAGACATTTATTTACGAAGACCTGCATGGCTTGCATATCCTGAGTTGCAATATTCATATTCTTTATTTTAAACCAATATATGAAAGTTCATTTAACATCTGAACTAAATAAACGTATCTAGGTTCTCTCTGAACAATTCAGTATCGAGCTGACCAATAATTATCGAGCTTTGTTCGAGCGGGAATATATATAATCGTCAAAGATTTACACAATCTCTCAACTGTACAACTCGGATAGTAAAGAGAGACATTAATTTCGTATACAATTTTTTTTGGGAGATTTTTGAAGTATTTTTTTCCAATAATTTAATCTTACCTATATTTATTTTTAGACCCGCAATCACGTTAGTACATCCTTTTTCCCTTGGTTATCAGAAGATAACAAATTTTTGTGCAGGAAAATATTATCAACGCAATCAAGAGCGATAAGTAGTAATTAGAATCTTAGAAGGGACGTCCTTACACTTTAATTACACCAACAGCAATATGATTTAAAGTGTCAAAGGATTTCTTGAAAGCAATGAATAAGAAGTGACCTCTATTCAACAGTCTGTTTCGCAATTATTCTCAATCTGTTGAAGTGGTCGACACAAAATCTACTTTTTGTTTTTGATGCATTGAAACAGTAAAGAAGCTCTTTACTAATCAAAAATTTAGCCTTCGACAGTTTCTAGTAGATAGGAGTTAGTAATAGAAATGCATAGCAGTAACAAAGCGATCTAAGAGATTTTATTGCAGCAGCTATTTTATTAATGTTGGAAATTTGTGGGTAAATTATTGTTCAGAGCACACAAGGACTACTATCGTACAATAGAGTAGTATAATATTTCCTCCTAAAATTTATTCCCCAGTATGACTCTCTGGCTTTCGGATTTGATATGCTTACTTGCTTCGATTTTGAATGGCTTGTAGGCATCATTCTCTTTACCAGCTTGATGCTATATTAAGATCCCCATTTCGATTAATTTTAGCAACTGAATTTGCTTCTTTGGCTGTTTTAATAGCCCATCTTTGCTTGTCTCAGAAGGCACACTTAATGTCCTGTGAATTCCGGAATTTTACTATAATATTACGTGTGCTGTTTACAAATTTTATTTTTGCAGAACTATTAAAAAATAAATATTTTATTTTTTCAATCTTTCTCCCCATTATTATATGATTTCAATTTAAATTGAACTATTAAGAAATACTTAAAATTTATAAATTAATTAAGTCTACCCAATACTAAATAACACAGCTTGGTTTTTATGGATTTCCATGGACAAATCCCTGGAGTCTTCGGACAGAATTTTTGGGGTTTTGGAAAATATTTATAAAGTTAAAAAATTTTTTATTATCGTTTTAGCTAGATTTTATAATTTTGTCATTTGTTTGGTAAATATATAATTTTTTACAATATTTATTTACACATAAGGAATTGAGTTGTTGGGAAAATTTAAATTTTTGGCAGGTTTTTGATGATAGATATCAGGAATTTATTTTTTGTAAGGATATTTTAAGGGATTTTTAGCAAGTTTTAGTGCTGGTTGATAACAAAAAAGGTTCCCAAGAATTCTTGCTGACTGGTTTTTGATGAGACCACCTTGAGTTCAGTATGATAATTTAATTCAAAAATGCAAAAAGGACCTTAATTTATATAAAAAAACCAAAAGGTATCAAAATACCCTCCAAGAGCAAGCCATACTCGAAAACATTTCAAGGTTATGCTAAAATAAACAAATGATTTCGATGACCTTAGAAAAAACATTCACATAAAAGTGGGGGTCACTAAATATGTTTCAATATTACACTTCATTGCCATTTAAATGTAACAGTCTATAAAACACCTCGCTTATTACAAAGGCCACACTCACCTCAGAAATGGAGTCACTCATGCTGCCCTACAAAACAAGACACTTGATTGTCAAACGATGGTAGGAACCTTGAAAATTAATCTAATCTAGCGCTTACTGCATAATTTGGTCACATTGCATTCATTAAAATGATAAGATTCACAAAATTCACTAAATTAATCTCCATATATTCATAAACTATTTCAAATAAAAAATAGACTCTTTTCAATTTCAAAATTACAAAATAGATTTTTTTTGCAATAGCTCTTAACATTAACGCAACCAAAATGTAAAAATATCCAAAATCAATTAGTTTGGTTAGTGGCACTTATTACAGCGCAACTTGCATTTGGCAGATGTGCTCCAGTGCACAAACACTGTAATGTCACCATCACGATAAGAGACTCACGAACGGGACCAAGCAATACTCTGCCATTAAGAAAACCGCAAAGACCATTAACATGTCAACCAAAAAGCAAACGAAAGACGAACTCAAAATTATCTATAACACATTTATAAATCACTTGGCTTAAGCACATATGGCTAGTGAAATACTAAACAAATAAATTAATGAAAATATGATATACCTTACGTTAAGCAATATCACGATATTAATGAACAGGGGCAAATGGCAGACGAACAAATGCAAAAAAAAGAAAAATTACAATGTGACAAAATGATATTAACAAAAAACCGACAATAGACCTGCTGACATACAAGTAAAAGACAAATGGGTTTATGTTGCAATCGACTGTCATATTCAATGTTTGTTTATAAAAATGATATTAAAACAATTGCTGAGTTAAAATATAGAGTTTTTTTCACAGAGCGTTTCAGTTAAAAGTCGAAACTTGTCAATAAAAAAAAAATAATAATACCAATTTCTGCAAACATCTATGATCATGAAAATGTAATAATTTTGCATCAATGTGTGCATATATGTCTCTTGTTATTATTATTGTTAATTTTTTTTGTTTAAGTTTTGATCGAAATATTTTGTTTCTTTTACATACATAAAATTTTTGCCTGCAACCTTAAGACTACACGTACTTTATGATTTGAGGTTAATGAAATAAACAAATAGTGGCAATAATAAAATAATTATAAAGACAACTAAAGACAATTTTTTTCTTGAAATTTTACAATGACCATTTAATTGTTTTTATACGATTTCCAAATTATAATAGTAAATTTTTTTTTGTTATTTGTAATTTGTTTATGAAACACAATAATATCATTATAAATTATAAATACCATATGCAGAGATTATTTTGTGAATGGTTCAAGGACGTACAGTTTGGTTACTTCATATTTTATTAAGTTACTTGAAGGAAGGTTATTGAAATATAAATAACGAAAGTTGCTTTGGCTGGATTAATTTAGTACAATTAAATTTCTTATACAACTCTTTAGCAGTAAATTGGAAATTTTTCATAGAATACAAAAAAGGGGCAAAAATGTTTCCAGTTCCATTGATCAATCAATGAGTTTTATGAGCTTTGCCAATTTAAATTAAATTTCTTTTATGCTTTAGTTGCAATAAGAACTCCTTATAGGCCCCAAAAAGTTTAAATTTTTTGTTACCCTTCACTTCAAGTCTGGAAATAGTGTAACATATAGGTTTTTCCATTTCGTTAATAGTCTCTTAGTAATTCATCACATGCTACCTTAGATTAGTTTACAACCAATACCGTGGAAATATTTGATTTCAATATAGTTGGTACCAAAAACTCTAGAATCTGTTTGTAAAGAATATAATGCAGAGAAGGGAAGAAAATTTGTGAAAGAGATGACTGGGGTAGAGACTATGATGAGTGAAGTAGAGGAATATTATGCTGAGGGAGTAGACTATGATTGTGCCGCCGTTATATGGCAACTTATGCCTTTGGGTGATTCAGCTCCAAAAGAAGTCTCTCTTATTTCTTTAGGACTTGCTTTTATTTATTTTTTTTTTTTTTTTGCAAAATAGTAAAAGACAATATTTTTTGGGTATCAAAAGACTCGCACATTATTGACAAAAACCACCATATACACTGAGAGTGACGATTCTATGTGAATTTCGGTGTGGATGCATCACTGGCCCATATCTTCGAAAATGCTGGCCATGCCATTTAAGTCAAAGGCTGTCGCTGTGCTATTATGAACTCTTTGTAGCCTGGAATGAAAGATATGAATTAGGAATTTGGTCTCTGGTACCAGCAGGATAGTGCACCAAGTGATATAGCTCAACATCGTAGTTCATTTATTTTCTTAAAAAGACATAAATCAAAAAATTTCATTTAGCAGATGTGATAAAAAGACCCATAGCGTTAATACAGTCTAAGAAAATGAGCTTAACATTTGTTAAAAAGCATATATTACGGATAATTAAAGAGTTGTTGCCATACATTCCACTTTAAAAAAAAGCGTGTCTTATATGATTGATTATCCAAAATACGTATATAAATAAAAAAAAAACTAATTTATCATGATCTTTAGAAGCTCCTTCTCAGGACTAGGACTCTCTGATCTGTGCTAAATAAATCTATAATTTATCACGACAAAAAATTTAATTCAACTACTTTTTCTTTGATTTATTGAACCAAGTTTGTGTCGTAAGTCTTTTGTTTAAGCAGAGTTACTTTTAGAAACGAATTTCTTAATTAATTTCCAATAAAACTTTTGTACGAGCTGAGGTGGTACAAGACAATAAAATCCATATAAGGCTTAATTATAACAAAATATTTTAGAAAATTTTTACTGTACTCAATAAATTTTCTTTTTTATATATAAAAAAACATACGAGCCAAAATAAAAAAAATTTCCACAGATTTTCTTATAATGCACAGAGGAGCAAACATGAGTTTAAAAATGAGGAAGTTTTTTCTCCTTTACTTTTTTTATATCTTTCTTTTGTTATACTAATAAAAAAAGAAACTAGTTTATTCGCTTATAAGTTTGTTTGTTTTTAATTTTGCATTCATATGAATTAAATTGAGGCAGGCAGTTAAAATTTTTTCACCTCTGTTTTAGTTTTGCTGTTCGCAGACAGAAAATGTTGCATTACTTTTACTTATTTAATCTGTTGCATGCTACTATTGGCTTAAATGCCTCTATAATGTTAGATTAGTTTTTGATTTTTTTTATTATTAAATTTAAATATTGACTGAGTGGAGAGTGCAAAATTTAGTTTTTTTTAATAGTTGGCGATTAATTGTTTAAGCGCTTATAAGAATTGATAATTATAGCTTAAAGTTGCATTTAATAGTATTAATTAAATATGTGCAATATTTAATCAATTTGTAACAAAGAGTGTACACAATTTTCTTATTGAAATATATAAAAAAACTAGACTCTAAATTGATCTGGAGGTGAGTATTCTTCTTAGCAGCTTTAAATAACGATATTTAAAATTTTATTATTTGAACGTATTGAAAAAATTAAATTATAAGACATGCATGCTGTAGATTCTTTAAAATTTAAGATTTAAAAAATTTAATATTGAAATTTATTATTTGCTTTTGCAAAATGCATTGAAATAATGAAAAAATTTATTGTCGGCGTATGAAGAGTTAAAGCCCCAACAAACAATACATTTTTTTGATTTAAAAAATTTTTATTTGAAAGCTTGTTCAACCAATAGATGTCTTTCTGTCATAAACCTTTTAACTATGGGAATTATTCTAAGCACAAGGGAATTAATGAAGTTTTAAATGGCCTACTCAAAGAAATTTAGTATATGAGACAAAATAATGACAATTATATTCTGGTAATGCCACTGGTTATAAAATGATCAGTTAAGATAACTAATCAGATCAGATTAGCTTATGATACCATATCTGCAGTCATAAATGTTTAGTATAAACTAAAGATTAGAGCACAACAAAGGTTTATTAAACTATATTATGGCAGTTAAGAGGAGTTTTTCAGGAGAAAAAAAGTGTGGAGCTTTTACGTTTGTCATATGAAATTAAAAAAAAAAATTGTTTTTCACATGAACCCTTCTGCGATTTCGATGAATTTAAAAAAAGCTGAATTAATCCACCTGTTGTTGAGTTTAGTGTTTAGCAACATATTAGCAATTACATTTTGCTGTTATAGATTAAATCTTTAAAGAATCTTTTCTGAAAATATTTTAAGTTGTTTGAGCTATAAAATAATTTTAACTTATGCATTATTTAAGTCCCTTTGGAGTAAACTCTATGCAAATACGAATTATATTCATTTAAGGGAAAGTTTTCATATAACTTGTTCTCATAAAACTCTTATTTAAAAATATTTTCCTTATACGTTATGGTTTTTGAGTATTTCATTTTAATTAGTCAATTAAATCTATTTTTTAAATTAATATTTAGGCCATTTTTTATTTTATATAAATTTAAAATATATTCTGAAGATGGTACTAGAAGAGTACCTAAATATCGATTATTGAAATATAAAAAGGAAACAGAAACTTTAAACTTGAAAAATAAAATTAAATATATGGATATTTTGCTTAACCACATTAAATATATATTTTTTAGAAAAAAATATATACATGCATATCACACGTTGCAATAGGAATTGTGTTTATTATTCTATATTTTCAATAAATTTTCTGTCAGATTCTTCAGATTTCGACCAATTCTATTTATTTGTAAAAAAGAATAAAAATTATACTTATAACTCAAGATACCTTAATAATTATAAATATAATTTTGTGAATGTTTAAAATATTTCTTTCAAAAGACAAGTGACCTGTAACAATATTGCGATTGAAAAAGACTAAAGTCCACCTTTTTATGTATTCGGCAAATTACAATAATTAATTCTAATTAATTTTTAGTGATGAAAGATAATTTAAATAGTAAATTAAGAGCTTCGTTTTTTTGTTTCTTCAACTTAAATATAATCAGGCTTTGTTTTTAGCAAGAAAATTTTAAAGGACATGGAAGACACTTATAAACATTCACCTTTGATGAGATTGCCTACAAGAATTGTTTCACTTTTTCCAATATTGTTTTCATAATTCAGTAAATCAAATATTATGATGGGAATTTTTAAATAGTTTTCCGTCAATAAATACTCATTTGCAAATTTTTTCCTAAATATATAAAGTTTTTTTTTCCCAAGTTTTTCTTAAGTCAATAAGTGTTTGATTTTGTGTTACAAACACACTTGATGAAATTAAAATAAACACAAGAATTTGAAGGCTTATAAAATATGTATATGTTAACAGATTTTTCATTAAAAATAATTAATTTCAAATAAAAATTATGATGTTATCAAACGAATACATAAAACCAGACACGTGTACCACAAACTTAACAAGGTCTGGTCAGTCCGAAATATGTCACAACAAACGAAACTAAAAATTTTCAATGCCAGCATAGAAGTGATTTTATGTTGGCCCCCCACGGTACCAAATGTGGACTTGCTAACAATCTTTGGTAGTGAACACATAAAAAACTAAATAAAACGACTGAAGTGGTGCTAGACAAACCTTAAAACAATACGGCGAGAATGGCTTTCAAGTGAAACCCAAAGAGGCAGACCCAACAGTACATGGTTAAGATCGGTTCACGCAAAATGCAGGCATAGAGGATTATGCCAGCAAATTAAACAATTGGCTCAAGAGAGACAGCAGTGGACTATGTTTGATTCCATGTCTCTTAAATATAATGGGTGCATGAGGAAAGAAAAAAAATGTTATTTTCTATAAGGAGAATTTTTAAAATTTAAAAACTTAAATTATTTTACGTTTTTTGTAGTTTTTGTTATATTTCTTCGCTTGACTGCTTTGCTAAATTATCGCTGGTGTTTTCTTCTTCTAATAATTTATTTAATTTATTAATTATTCATGTTCACTATTCGTTTAATTATTGTTTTTAAAGTTAATATTATTTTAAAAAATTTTAAAATTGTAATAAAATATTTGAAATATAGGCAAATATTTGCTAACATTTCGTTTTTACCTAAATAATATTTTTTATAAAGTTTTATTTTACGCAATTCTGTTGGTAATTACATGCTTGTTGCTATTTTTGTGCATGTTGTGCTTTTGTTTGGTAATAACATGGAATTGTAATTGTAATCAGATGGCTTAAAGGCAAATACAGAAATATTTTTCAGCAAATTTTATAAAATTAAATGAATATGCCATTAAATCAGAAAATTCACATTAATGCTTAATACAAGAAACTCCATCAAATTAGTTGACAATTAACATTTATAAAAATTGTGAGTAACATTTTTCTAAGTAAAGAGGAGTAAAATCTACTATGATCGCCAGGTTTGTTGATAAAATGTTAAACATCTTAAAATATTTCATGGTTCGTTAAATAATGATGGTATTAAATCTTGTTCCTGACTGTTATAAAAAATGGAGATATTTTGTTTAAATGCATTTAAATATGAATATCATTTATTTACTTTATTAAAAACATTTTTTTTAAATAATAACATTTGTTCGCTTTCATTTTTTAATATTAATTTGTTTTTAGTTTAAGTTTCAGTTAAGGAAAACAAGTTCGTGTCTCGAGTCTTTTGTTTTCATTATTTGGGTTTAAGCTTAAATTATTTATATAAAAAATAAATGCAGTATTTTTTTTTAAATTTATAAGGGGGCATTTATTGCATTTTTGATGAAAGACTGTTAAAAGGCTGTTAGTTTTATGACCTGATGAGTTCAAGATACACGTGGCTTGTCGAATAGTCATAATTTATCTTGGAAGGCTAAAATTTAAATTTTTTTGATATTTGGAAACAGTAGCATGTTTTGTTCAAAAGTTTTTATTTTAATTATTATTATTGAAGTCGGTAAATGAGGTAACATATCCTTCCTTTCACATATTTGTCAACCATTTCTGGATCATATAAAATGTGAAAAATCTCAATATTATAGATAAATATTCTCCACTTTAATACAGAAAAGGCGTAAATAATAGAAATGAAAGCGTTACTAATACGATAAATCATAAAGCTTTGGTGATTTTTCGTGAGACACTTCATTCGCTTCAAGCTGCATTATATACTACAATTCTAATTAAGCAATAAAATCCGATTTGTCTCTAGCATAATACTTTTGCAGAACATCAATTAAATTGATATATAATAGATTTTTTTTGGGAAAAAAATCGATGAAACTCTAAAGAAAATTAATTACATCTATAATGTCATTAACAGCCTGAATTATTAAAAAAAACTAAAATAAAATCCCAATATAAGTCCGAGATTGGAAAACATATATCTGCATTTATTTCTTCATATAATTATTAAAATTGTACTTTAAATAAAAAATGGGCTGCATAAAACAGCATCCAATGAGGACCCAAAAAACATAAATAAATCACCAAAAGTTTTAATGAAATAAGTGCCGCAAAAATTTAATTATTCGTAAACTTTTAATTAAACATATTTCAAATTTTGAAATATTTTTGTATGATGAAACAACTCAAAAGCAAAAATAAAATATTTGAGTCGTAATAAAATAAGCCTTAAAAGTTCCATATTTAGAAATGCTTCAGAAAGCTAAGCCGGGCTTTTGTATAAACCTCATAGGAGAAAATACAGCAGAAATAGTTATTTCTTTTACTTTATTTAATTAAATAATTTCTTATAGAGAAAGACATATGCCGCTGTGCGGCTTTACTTTCTGAAAATTTTCTGCATTGCAGGCTATTGGCTGGATGCAAACACCATTTCCTTTATGGTATGCAAGTTTGATTTTGGCTCTTAAAATAATGCGGAAATGCTTTAAAAAACGCAATCGTCGTTTTACTTACCATAAAGGAAAAATAGCCATGCGTAAGACAAAATATTGCCAATGCAGAAATGTCTAAGGAAAAAAATCCGGGCTTCGAAATAAATTTTAATATAAAAAATTTCTAAATTTAGAAAAGTGAAAAATTTGGAAATAATATGAAATATGAACCAAAATGTTTTATTAAAATTTTGGCGCTGTTATTTTATATAAAATAAGACACCAAAATAAAAACGAAATAAAACTTTCAAACTGCAAACAAAACCCCAAAAACTTTTTGTTTCTGCTCTTATTTAAATTTTTGGTATGGGAATTGATTTATTGGGGAGTTTAAGGCAACCCATTAAAAAATATTAAATTTTATATTTTTTCAAAGTATTTGAAAATACCAGAAAGAGTTTTCAAAAAAATTTTAGTTGTATAATTGAACATAAATTTCTTAAATTATTTCACAGCTCTAACAACATCTTTTATAACAATTTAATTTCTATAATTTAGCGATATTGCTATAGTTTTAAATTGAAAGTTAATATTTTTGAATGGTTCCTATTTTTAAATTGATTTTACTTTGTACAAACAAAGTTGACCTTCAATGGTCAAATGGAAGCTTAGCACAATGCGATTTCTTGTGCAAATAAAATTTGATAATAAATTTTTTATAGCAGCATACAGAAACGTTTGCTAAATATGTCTAAGTACGCGAAAACGTATTTAATATTATATAAATTTGCTTTATACTTACTTCCAATTATAAAAAATAATTATATTTTGAATTTTTAAATACCTAAAGACTCAAGTGAGGGGATTTTAAAGGTTTTATTTTTTTATCATTCATTTAACATGATAATTTATAATTTTGCTTCAAAAAAAAAAAAACATTAAACATTTTGAAAACTATTTAAATAAATTTTGTTTAATATTGTTAGTTTGCTTATGTTAATAATACACAAAAATGCAAGCAGGGCGTTAAAAGACATTAAAAAACAAAAGGTTAATTTACAAAATTAAATGAAGTAGTTGAAAAATATTAAGAAAATAGCAACTTTTATTTTTATTGTTTTTAAATTGAAAATTAAAAAAAATTTATAAATAAACAAACGCCTTGACCTTGAACCTTATTAATTAGTCACAAATTCATACTTCGTTACAACAAGTTTTTTTTAAGAAAACATTAAATAATAAATAACTAAAAGAAAAGAAAAACCAAAAACCATTAAAAAACTAAATTAACAAACATGTAAATTGGGCCATAGTTTTTCAATAAGTTTGAAGGTATTATTAACACATATTTTTGATATGCTAAAATAATCATTAAAATATATATGAATATCAACCAATTAGACAAATAACCTCCAATAATCTCAAGATCATTCAGGCAAATGTTTGTTGAATGCATTTGAATGGATATTTCCCTTATAGACTTGTAGTTAAAACCCCACACTCAGACCAAACTAGCAGAAAAGAACGCACTATGGAGCATCTTTTCAAGTTCAGAGACTATATCAAGCTGGACCTAGAACATGTCGAACTCGTAGAATTTAGAAGTTATAGTAACGCTGAATTTTCAAGAGGAAGAGAACAACTGCAGGCTGTATACACTAGTACTTTTTATGACAAGTCCAAGGTGCATTTATAAGATCTATGCAAGGCAAAGTGATTACAGCAATGCCGAGAAGGCCATTCTTAAACTGCTTATAAAAAGTTGCGTGTCTCCTCTCGGGGTAGGTCAGGAACAGTTGTCAACTGTATCACATCTCCTATTAAGCTTGGCACAAGCAGCAAGTTGTAACTCTGCCTTAAGAAATTTGTATAAATTGTTGAACCAAAATCCTTCTTTTATATAACAGGAATCTAGGCAAAGATGTAATTATGGAATGCAGGAGGATGCACTTCTCCCTGGCTGGTTATATCTGGTCTTAGCAAATTCTATGAATTTTATGATGGCATAACTCAGCGGTTTTATATTGCATTCAAGCGAAAAGTAATACCTCTCAACGTTTAGAAACATTGACGTTATATAATAAAATTAAAAACTATATTTATTTACTTTTATATATAAATGTAAATTAAAAAAGGGAAAAAAAATTTTGCTAAAAACTAAAATTGTTAAATAATTTCTAATAATTTTAACTGCTTATTAAAATGTTTTTATAACACAGTGATATAATCCTATAAAATTAAACATTTTATAGAAATATTATGAAGCATTAAATTAATACGTTGGAAACTGGTTGATTTGCAAAAAAAAAAAAAAAAATTATAATAAAAATCTATACTATTGCAAAAATTTAGTAAATTTTTCTTTTAAGTTTTCTCAGTAGCAAGACACTAATGTATACATAAAGATAATATCCCTTTATGAGGAGGCTTTATAATATATTTCTTGAAGAGACATGATGTGCTCGGCAAATATTAATTGAAATTCACACGTTATTTCTATAAGAAGCTTATGACAAACAGCCTGTCCATCACACAAAAGCGGTTGATGGTTGAATTATGACTACAGTATCTAAGAGTATGTAGTGAAAATAGATTCAGTGAGTTTTTTTTTTTTTGTAATACAAACTTGAACAATAAAATCAAAGACGGCATTTAAAAAATAGACACTGATGAAATCCCAGTGAAAGAAATTATGTTGTCATTCTTAGGGAATGATATTTTCAATGCTTTCAAAAAGCCATTAGTGCATCTTTTCAAATTTTTAGGTCTAAGTCAAGATAAGAATATTAAAAAAAAAACTAAATTATTTCTACAATGATAAATGTGAAAATCCGTTTGTTTCTCTTTTTGAAAATACTTTTTTTTTATAAAATAATAATTATTTTTAATTCCAATTTAGATAAAAACATTACTCTACTTATAATTAATAATTGAAACACCAATGAAATCGCAGCGAAAGAAATATATAGTCATTATTAAGGAATGACATTTTCATTGCTTTCGAAAAGAAATTAGTGCATCTCTTCAACTTTCTAGGAAGTCAAGATGAAGCAATTAAAAAAATAATTATTTCTACAAAAATATGAAAATTTGTTTTCTTTTTTACAATACGACTATAATAAATAGTTTTTTATTCTTTTATAATTAATAACTGAGACGTTCTCTGTGAAATGAGGGAAAACTTGTACCCTTATCAACGATTAATGAGCATTATTAATTTATCATTTTCGAGAAAAAAAAACTATATAAAATTTTACTCTTTTAAAATTGGTGAATATGAATCAAAGAACAAAATATCATACAATGACGAGTTAATGTAAAAATATTGAAAAATCATTTGAATTCGAGCTATTTTCATGACTTCTTTGAAAGCTCCTTTTTACTGGGGTATGGAGAGTACATTAATCATGGGCGATGTATCAAAAGTGGCGTGAATTGGGCATCAAAGACAGATTTATTGAAAATTATTATAAATTAATGAGCTGCATTAATTCAAGGACTAAATAAAAGAAAAAATCGTTTGTTGCTTGTAACAAGAAACATAAAAAATAAATTATATTCCTCATGAATTTATAATATATTTTTTCTTCCAATCTATATACAATTAGTCATCCTCTGTTTTAATTTCTTCTAATGATGTTTTTATTTCGTAGGCTACAACACAATATATGATTTTTTTAACAATATTTTTTTAAAGTTTTTCGAGATATTCTATAAATTATTTAATAAATTGTTTATTTTCTCAATTAATTATTCCAAAACGATTTTTTAACAATTAATTGAGAAAACATCTTAAATAGTTTTCAAAGAAAATTGTTAAACCAGATTTCAATTGATAGTTTTTGCTTAAAAATTTTATCATCTTAGACCCAAGGGTCACTGATTACATGCAAGTTGGAAGATACATAATTAGATTCATATTGAATGTAAATTGCTTATTGTGTTATTTGTATTAGAGCTTGTTAAGCCTGCTAAGGTAATATGTTTTGTAATTTTTATATATGATTGGATTCTCATATTGTATATCAAGGTTTTCATACAAATGTTCGAGGTTGAATTTAATTTGATTGAAATTCACTGATGAATTAGCAAGCGCCAATGAAATGTCACACATATGAAAGCTGAAACATTATGAAACAATTAATTGAGATAATAGCTTGAAAAATATTTAATAAATATTGCTTAACAAAGAATTTAAAAGTGAGCTCGTTAATGAAGCACAAATAATAGTCATTTTACAAATTGTTATCATTTATATAAAAATTTATTCAGAAAAACACAATATTTTTTTATTATTATTGAAAATCACTTATTCAAAAGAGCCAAGTTTGTGGTCTCGGCAAATTAATGAGCCATAAAAAAATGGTCGCACACAAAGAGTGGCAAGTAAAAACAAAAACCAACCACAAAAGAAGACCTTACTTAAATGCAGCTGGGCCCAAGTCTTACTTTGTTGTTTAATATGGATTCTTTTTTTCGCCTTTTAGTTGTTAAATGTTTTTTGCTTGTTTATTTTGAATTTTTCTTTAGTTTAACATAAAGAATGATGTAATTTTCATACGTTTGGTCAATAATGTGCCTTATTTGGTGGTATCGTTGTTTGAAAAATGCCATTTAATTTTTTGCTTAAATATGGTGGGAAAATTTTCTAAGCTCAGAGAGATGTTTACATACATACGAGTACATGAATGATTTGCCAAATCGATGTTGTGCAAAATGAACATAGAAAAAAATGTTTACGAATAATCAGTAATAGAGTACTTGTATATTGCTTTTCTTAAAACAAAAGACTTAGGAAACATGCACCCGATTGTTGCAACTCAACTAAATATGAATATGCATGATTTAGAAGTTTGTTTCTTAAGTCTTTTGTTTTGATTATATATATTGCAGATCTGACCAAATTCTGGTCTATATGAAAAAATTTTAATTGTAGTGCTAAGTGGACAATTTGTGTGATTTCAAGTTAATTAAATACAATAAATGGTTTGGCTTTAAGTCAAGTGGAAATTTTAGGATTGTTGTGATTTATATCAGCTGCTGGTGAGACATATGGACATTTTTGTTTGATATAAAAGACTGATTTAACAAAATTCACTCTGGAGTATTTTATATATCTTTGGAAGGAGAACCTAAGGGTGGGCAACCTTACTGACCATCTGGCTATCCTCAGGGGAATCTGGGATATACTTGATAGGTCTCAGGCGGGCGACCATATGGACCCAGTATACTGTTTCGGTAGGAAATACAGGGTCTCTCTTCCCTACAAGGGTGCGCAACCCAGGATGGCTAAGAGATGGATCGCAAATGTGGTACACGTACGGTTCAAAAACGCTCCAAGGAGTTGGGGCGGGAATAGTGGGGCCTAGAGCATACAGGATCCTATCTGAGAGAGGACAAAGGGGAATACGGGTTAAGATATTCTCGGACACCCAATCGGTTCTTAAGGTTTTGAGCGGCTGTACGTACAGGTCCAGATTATTACTGGAATACCACAGAAGGCTCAATCACCTTGCTACTCAAAATTAGATTACCCTGATATGGGTACCAGGATATCAGGAGATTTCAAAATGGACACCGTCTAGGATTGCACAATACTGGAATGGCATCAATGGGTTAGATCGCTCCAAGAAATTCCTACACTTTGACGCTGGGAGGGCGTATCTGGCGCTAAGACTAGACAGGAGGAGCCTACGGACGCTGGTAGAGGCGCTCACATGCCATTACACTTGAAAAACCCACCCATACAGCATGGGCTTATCTGACACTGACATCTGCAAATTTTGCGGTGAAGATGAGGAGTCAATGGAACACTTGATAGCAAATTGTGGGGCATTGTGCCACAGAAGATACAGGACTCTACATGCATATACTCTGAGTGAAGAGGATCTGCTAATGCTCCCATTGAAGAAGCTGATCCTATTTGCGAAGGTATTGGACGGCTGAGGACATGGTCGCAGTGCAAAAGGTCATCCTGGGCCAAACCCTATTACATTACAATACATATATCTTTGCAACTAGATTTTTTGGTTATTTACTGCTTGCATAAGATATTGATATATAGGAGCACAGTGCTACAAGACACTAAGTTACTTCTGACACTAAACTAAACTGCCATATTTGAATACTGTTTAAGGTATCTACTTTTGTAAAGGCTTTCTTAGCAGATAATTAGCTATTATTATGTTATAGAATATCCTTAAAAAATAAAAAAATAAGAAAAATTTACTCGGAGCTTAAAACAATTTCTTATTGGCGCCAAAGCTATTTATTACTAATATAAATAAAATATTTCTAATTAAAAAAAATATGTTTGCTATTTTGATTTTTGTAATGTTCTCAAATTTCCAATAATTTTTTTGTGTGGCAATTTTCAATATTACAAATTTATTAAATTTTCCTTAGTTCTAGTTCATGAATTTTTACAGTATTATTAGTGATTTTCTTGAATAGATAATGTAAGTATGGTTTCATTAGTCTCTAAAGTCTGCAATACGAGGAAAAATAACATCGAAATTTTTTTTAATTGCAATTTATATTCAACTTCAGTGACTTTTCGTTAATATTTCATAACTTTTCTTAATTTATTTTCCCAAATAATTTTTTTTTATGTTGAAGGAAGAAATTGTCATGGAAATAATGTTTCTACAAGGAATTGAAATTTATATTGATTATTAATTTCCTTGTGATTTGCGTCCCCATGGTATAGCATTTTGTTTCATCCGCTTTCATAAAAATTGTCTTCAAATGTCTGTTAAAACAAACAAATGGAAACAATTTGTTCAAAATTGGATAGTGATCTAGTAACGCAAAAAGATCAGTACTGCATTGAAACTTAATGCTATAAAAATACAAAATTTCTTAAAACTCTCAAACTGCCCTGGTTTTTCTCTAATTTAACTTCAATAAATGTTTACAAAATTTTGAAAATATATTTTTAAGCTCAATAAATTTTTCGTTGCATGTAACAATTCATGATGGAATAGCATGAACTATTTTTATGTCCTGTTCTTATTAGATCTAAGTAAATTTTTTCTAACTTTAGGGAAGGAAAATTTTACTTAAATTCTTACCTTTTATATGAGTTCAGGTTGTGTCTTTTTATTTCTTTTTTATATACGTTGGAAGACCTCGAAGGCCAAAGTATATGGCATTGCGAATACTTGCAGTTGCCGTATACTTTTCTTATGTACACCATCGGATTTATTCAATATCTATTCCATCGGTTATTTTATTGTTATTTAAATAAAGTTTATATCAAAAAAAAAATATATATATAATTCTCGAATATTACTTTTAAGCCAGGAGTTAGTATTTTACTAAATACTTAATGAAATGTATTAATTGAGTTAATCGCTATTTTTTACCATTTCGATGAACTCCTTGCCAATTTTTTATATTTTCATATTATTATTATTTTTTTTTTTTACTATAAATGCCAGAATATATTTGTGTTTTTATTTCTACTTTGTACAAATTATATCATCATTCTCAGTCTTATAATCAACAGTATTTAACACAACTCCTGTTTTGCTTTTTTACTCAAACGTGCTCAATAAGGAAGTTGTTTAATACGAATTTCCAAAAATTTTTTTATACAATTTTACAAAAGCAAAAAGCAAATAAACAATATATTTAACATTTTTCATACATCAAACATGGCAAAAACTTTACCATTCAATCAATAATTCCGTTTAATAAATGTGGTATAAGCAGCCAGTCTTTAGTTTTTTTTTTATGAAAAAAAAAAATTACTTAAGACTATTGACCGATTGACTTACAGAAATCATGGTTTTTTGCCATTTGTATGAAAAAAAAGGTAACTGGTTTGATTACCAAATCCAACCAGTTGGACAATAATTAATGTCAGTTGATAACTACTTGGAAAGAGATTATGGAGTAGTTTCCTGATTTGTTGCAGGATATTATAAAATAAGAGGATGTTGTTGGCAATATATCGTTTTAATTAGTTTAAGAAAAAAGGATTTTTTATTGTTAGTCTGATTATGTGTTGATTGAATGTAAACAAGTGTGTGCCAATGATATTGATGTAATCAGGCAAAGTGTTGGTTTGAAATATGATCGTATGGATTATGATCACGTATTTTATGAACTGTTAATATATTTCAAGTGATAAATATTAAAAAAAAATATCAGAATTAAAAAAGGAATTATTTTACTGGTTAATGATAAGCCAAATTAATATATAATTTATTTTTTCAAAACTCTTTCAAGGTGAACCAGAAGAATTTGCTTATACAAATTTTTTTTATCAAATACCGCAAATTTTTAAATGAAAGACGAGATTACAAATTTTTTATTATAGTGTTATTAAATTAATAACATAAAGACTTTTAAATAAAAATTATTAATAATTAATTCTTTCAATAGATGTTCCAGTTTTTTTACGCATTTATTTTAATTAATAAATTTAATTTCATTTTTAAATTCAAATTTAATTTCTTTTAATATTTTTTTATTTTTTAATCGATATTTCGGCACTCATCTAATACCATCTCCAGGATATTTGTTTATTTTGTATAAATTTATATAAGATAATAATTTTTATACTAATTTATATAAAATAATAAATATATTAATAAACAAATATACTGAAAATGGCACAAGACGAGTACCGAAATATCGATTAAAAAACTAAAAATATTAAAAGAGACTTTAAGCTTAAAAAACAAATTAAATTTATTAATTATTTCTTTCATTCAATGGCACAATCTTAGTTTTATATCATGACTTGGTTCCGTGTAATTAATTGAGAAGTCCACTGCACTCAACAATTCTTAAGCCAATTTAGGGTATTAGTGGTACTTTAAAATAATTTAAAAGGTCTAGAAATTTCTTTTAAAAATTATTTGGAATGATTCTCTTTATTAAATAAATGCTTGAATATTTTTCCCACACAATTTAAATAGTTTAAGTGCAGAACACTATACCACTTCTGCTGAAGCTCAAATTTTGTTATCATATTAAAGATATATTTATTAGCAGTTGATGGGCTTGAGCTTTGCATTTGCTCTGAAGACATCCATCATGCCTTGTGCGTCATTAGTTAGATCTTTTCCAAGCATCTAACACATAACTAGACAAACCTTTAGGAGTTCTAATTACTAGAGATTAATAAAAAGGAAAAGCTTCTGCATTCTCAGACTGTTTCAATTCCACTCGGGATTGTAAGAGAAATAATTGATATTTTACACTTTCCCTTGAACGGACTTAGACTAACAATTGCAGAGAGAGCAGGCAATTATCGCTATGACAATTAGGTTGTGATAATAAAAATCTTATATCAAAAACAATTTATTACTGCAAATAATGAACGTTATATTAAGGCGGTAGTCTTCTCAATATATTTTTTTAATCAACTGGAGCCAATTACTTCGGTCGCCAACAGGCATTTGCAGCACAAAATCTAGACAAATTGTTATTAAAAGTGAGCATTTGATATAGTTTCAAGGAAAAAAAACCTTCTTCTCGAAAGACAACATCATATGCTGCAACAAAGGACATTTTGGGCGGCATATCAGCACGCCCTACAGGATATTTTTTCTATCATTTGCAGAAATCATTGGTACAACAATTTGTATTGTAATATAGAACTTGAAAATTTGGTTATTGAAAGAAAAATAATGGGATTAGCAGTTGTGAATATTGGACTTGAACTACTCGACGTTGAAGGTGATAGGGAGGGCTTCTACTGAGATAATGTTCCACGTATGGATTGTTGGATTGAAAATGAATTTTCTCTTTAAAGAGAAGGGTTGTTCATTATACTGATAACAAGGGTTTGTGATGAAAAAAACTAAGTGTCATGAAGTCAGGTAATTTCACAGCAACGCTTTCCGTTGTAGTAAAACACAATGAAAATTACCCAACTCTAGGTCGATGTTATATTATGTCTCCCTCTATTTTCTGCCGTCGAGTAACTTTAATAGAGAATTTTAAGACACCGGCCCATGCATGAATGTTGTACTGCTTTTTGAGTCCCTTACATGTAAGTGGTACAAATAAGGAGCTCAGTTAGAGTAAAGCATGTCTTCCACTCTCACAAAGGAACGAGGCACTTAAATACTTCTTTAGCGGCATCATGCTCCTAAATATTTGTAGCACCCTTAATATCAGATTGAACAGCATGATCAGCCATAAATGTATGAGTAACAACACAACATTAATTCTTGGGAGCATTAAAATAAATTTTAGTATCAATCCGATCTAATTTAAAAACATCAAAATATTCGACGTGTGGATTTGAATTTCATTAATAGTTGGCTCCAATAAAAAAATTTTGATTTTGAAATAAATATTATTTCAAATATTTGGCATACAACATACTCAATATTTTAATATAGATGTTAAATTGCAACTAAAGTTTTGTCTTTCTTATTCCAACAAATTACAGTTTTACAAATTTTCTTACCTAATCTTTATTTCTTAGCTAATTTTAATTTTCAAAAATTTTGTAATTAGTTAAATAATTATAAAAATTTTTACGAGTTGCTAAAAATTTAATGTACGATTATGTGAATGAATGTGTGATATGCACCTCACATGTTGTATTAAAAAAATTATTTAATGAAAAAAATAGTAATCATAAAATAAATACAAATTAAAAATTAGACGAATGTACTTAGTGTTTGTACGTACATTTGCACATGTTGGAACATAAGGGGGGTCTCTGACTAGCAACAAACCAAGCATGACAATTATTTATGCCAAAATATCTAATAATGGTTTTAAAAAAATTATTACAACAACTGCTATAGAAATATAAAAAAATTAATAAAAAGCTGAGCTCCTTATTTACTTGGGGCAATTTCTTGCAGTAAAATATTATATATACGTTTATAAACAAAATTTGAGATTTTTGAAATTGTTGGGTCAAATAGTAAATTTTTTCAATTGAAGTCAAAACAAAATAATCATACTTTCAAAATCAATAAATAAATTGCAATTTATGTTACTTTTTTTTGCACCAAAATCAAGCACTTCCTTGTACAATTCAAAAAAGCAATTTGTGTTTCGAATTAATTCCATTTTATTAAATATTAAGTGGTTTTTGACAAAATAATTAATTAAAAACCATATAAAATTTTCAGATTTTCTTTCTTATACTATAAATGCACGTTTTTTTAATGTTTGTATTGCTTAAATAAATTTTCAGGCAAAATATTTTGAAAGACTAACAACAAAAAATTTTTGTTTTACACATTCACTCACTATTGATGGAAAACTTACATACATTTGCAAAAAATTGCAAATCATAAAAAAAACAATAAATAATAACCAGGCATATTTAACAAAGAAATTTATCGGCATAAACGAATTAAAAGTCAATTTGCAAATATATTTAATGCGTTTTAAAATTTTTAATTTAAAAAGAAAACACACAACTCGTATATTAGTTACTTATGTAAAGTATGAAAATTAAAAAAAAAAAATAAAAGTTTGACGAATACTATATATCAGATTATATACATATAACATTAATGTTAATTGTTCGCTGGGTTGTGATATACGTGTTTATTCGTCGCTCTGTTCTGTGAATCAAATAAAGTGTGAATTTTCGCTTATTAAATTCCAGTAAATAGATTAATAAAATCTTGAGCCAATTATATGGTGATCTGTGCTTTTGGATGTAAATTTTTGTTGTTCGTCAGTTTGTAATAGACATAAACTTTTTACATTGTGCAAAAAGTATAAACATACACATTCATACATACAGACATTTTAATTGCACACTTCATAATCTAAATCATACACACAAACATTCACTTTAGCTTTAATCATCATTGGTACTTGTTTAGTCTACCGTGTGATTTGAGTTAATACTATTTATTACGATATAATACAACTATCAGTGTCTTAAATTGGTTCGTGTATTAGCTAAGCTCTAGTGCCGCCATCTATTTGTGGAGTACATTTTTGTTGCCCATCAAACATTTTATAACCTAATAGTTAAAAATGTACAATTATGGCTTGTCAGAATAAAAACTGCAATATTTCTGGAAATGAACGTATGATTTCTTGCTGGTTGTGTCTTGGAAGCTATCATTTAAAATGTACTGCTCTTAAAGCCCGCGATGCAGATGCCCTTGCTGATCCTATTAAATCATTGCAGTGGTCTTGTCCAAACTGTAAAATGGTAAATGTCGAATTCTACAAGTTTTTTAAATCCTACAACGAAGACTTTAACAAGCTAAAAAATGATTTTTTAAAAGTACAGAGTAGGCTCTCCGAACTTGGTGAACTCTTCAACGGTTACCCTAACTTAGATAAGTTTGTCAATAAGACCCAATCTGTTCCCATAACACCGAACACACCAATTGATAAGACTAAACAAATTCCTCAAATAACTATATCAGGAACACCATCTTCAGGAAATTTAATGGAACATAATAATATTTTCCCTCAATCAGATGTTGCCGCATCAGTATCTCCCAATAATAATGTCGGTAGGATATTTTCTGAAAAAACAATGGATCCTGTTAATAACTTAAACTCTGATTCTTCTACATCGCAAAACCTTTTACATCGTGAACTTCGCTCTATTCCACCTAAAAAAACCATTTTTGCTACTCGTTTTTGTCACGACACCACAGTTGATGATATTATTGGTTACATTCAGTCGAAAACTAACTTGGTCCAGTCTTCACACGTAAACGTATTTAAAATCAACTCAGCAAGAGCCTCGTTTAAAATAATTGTACCCGCCGAATTGTTCGATGTTATCGTAGATAGAAAATTTTGGCCGAAATATACTTTTGTACGCGAATTTTTATATAACGAAGAAAAGCTTGCACGTATCCCATCCTCTAACACCCAAACCACAAAAAACTAAAATCGTCCGAATCTCTTAACATATTATATCAGAACGTTAATGGAATAAATACCAAGCTAACTGACATGTTTCTTAACAGTTTTTATACTGAATTTCAAATTGCTGCTCTTACGGAGACATGGCTTAATGATAATATAAGTAATTCCGAAATTATGTGTGATAAATATCAAATTTTTAGGCGTGATAGAATCGGCAAACAAGGTGGAGGAGTTTTAATTGCTGTCTCCAGTTCTTACCAGGCGGAAGAAGTAATAATGGATAGTTGCTTTAATATTGAGATTATTGTTGTTGCAGTTCAAGTTCTAAATTTAACGCTAATTGTAACCTGCTGTTATATTCCTCCCAACTCTGGATCTCAAATTTATGAAATGCATGCTACGGTAATCAAATCGGTCGCAGACAAACTGAAACCAGCAGATATACTGATTGTTCTGGGTGATTTCAACATTCCGTCTGCTTTATGGTTTTCATCAGATGATACTGAATATATGATCCCAGTTACTCCGAATGATTGGACGCAAGACTTTTTAATATGCCTTACAGAGTATAATATATACCAGATAAATAATATATGCAATCATAATAAGAGATTACTGGATCTGATCTTTGTAAATACTCCTTCTATGTTTGATGTTTGTCGAACCGACCCGTTTTGCTGTCCGGAAGATCGCCATCACCCAACTTTGCTTCTTACCACACCGTTTCCGAAGAAAAAATCAGTAAGAAACGTATGTAAATTTTTCTGTTTCAAACGTACAAATTTTATTCTACTTAATCAGCTATTGTGTGATATAAAATGGGATGATACACTATCACTCAATAATGACGGAAGTGATTTCGAGCATGCTGTTCAGAGATTTTATTCTCTGCTTAAGGAATGCATAGCAGCAACTACTCCACTAATGAAAATATTTAATAGTAACCGCCCTCCCTGGTTTACCAGTATGTTGTCTTGGCTCAAAAATAAGCGAAATAGACTTCATAAAAAGTTTATTAAAAGCAATAGTCCTCTTGACCGTTTTCAATATAAAATCGCATGTAGTCACTTCAATATTGAAAACAAGAAATGTTATGAGAGTTACTTGTGTAAAATGAAATCTAACATTAAAAATAATCCTAAAACGTTTTATAATTTTGTAAAATCAAAACGGAAAGTTTCTTCATATCCTACTACAATGAAATATAATGGTACTTCATACTATAATGATACTGATATTGCTAATAGCTTTGCTGAATTCTTTGCCTCCACATTTTCATCAAACACGTATAAAAAATCATCGTACCCATACGATATTACGTCTAATTCTCCAATATATATCTCTTCCTTAGATGAGGCAACAGTCCTTAGTAATATAAAATTAATAAAGAGTTGCGATAAGCCTGGTCCTGATGGTATTCCGAGCGTTATATTAAAAAAATGTGCTGAATCACTGGTCAAACCATTGACGTATTTATTCAACTGCTCGCTGAAATATGGTTTATTTCCTAGTTGCTGGAAGGAATCTTATATAATTCCCTTTTACAAATCAGGCAGCCGTAACAGCGTAACAAATTACAGAGGTATATCAAAATTAAATGCTATTCCTAAACTGTTTGAAAAAATAATAACTGACTGCCTTAAACACGAAATATCGTCGATAATTTCTCCAGCGCAACACGGATTTTGTAGTGGTAGATCTACATTGACAAATTTGATTGAATTCACAACATATGTAAACTCAAGCTTTTATAACAGCCAACAAACTGATGTTATTTATACTGATTTCAGTAAGGCTTTTGATAAAGTGAACCATGAGCTATTGATCGAAAAGTTGTATGCTATTGGATTTAACGGAAATTTCCTGCAGTGGATTGAATCCTACTTAAAAGGTCGTAAACAACGTGTTATATTTAACAACTCAAAATCTCAATATATTGAAGTAACTTCTGGTGTTCCTCAAGGTAGTCACATTGGGCCTATTTTATTTTTGCTCTTTATCAATGATCTTCCTAATGTTATACAATACAGTAATATACTGCTCTATGCTGACGACGTTAAACTGTTTTTAAATATTGCAAAACAAGATGACTCCACGAATCTTCAAACAGATTTAGATAACTTTTATGATTGGTGTAAAATTAACCATATGGATCTTAATATAAGCAAATGTAAATTAATGACATATACAAGATACTCTCCGCTTTCAACGACATATTTTATTAATGGTGCTCGACTTATTGCTGTCGATTCATGCTTAGATCTTGGAATATACTTCGAAAAGAAACTAACGTTCAATACGCATGTAACGTACGCCGTAAATAAAGCTAATTCTGTTTTATTTTTCATTAAAAGATGGTCAAAAGAATTTAATGATCCGTATATAACCAAAGCTCTTTTCATATCCTTGGTAAGACCGATACTCGAATACGGATCCGTGGTATGGGACCCGCAGTACAATTTATATGTAAAGAAAATCGAATCTGTTCAAAAGCAATTCCTTTTGTTTGCTCTAAGGTCTCTTCAATGGAATCCAGCTGAACATTTGCCGCCATATAGAAGTCGATTAGCACTTATTAATATTCCAACGTTAAAAAGTCGAAGAATTGTATACAATGTTGTTTTTTTCATAAACTTATTTCAAGGAAAACTTGAGTCAACCTATCTTCTGAACCAAATCGAAATTAACGTCCCTGGAAGGCAACTGAGATTATATAGTCCTTTACACCTAAAGTTCCATAGAACGAATTTCCTGAACTTTGATCCAATGAGAAGAATCTGCTCAGAAGTTAATAAATTTTACAGTCAAATAGATTTGTCTGAGAATGTAAATATTACCAAAAAGAATCTAATTAACTATCTTAACTCAAATAATTATATATATAACTGTTTGTAACTATTATAAAATATATGTATGTTATCGTTTTAATTTCTCAGCTGTAAATATTAGCTGCAAATAAATAAATAAATAAATAAATAAATGTTTAAAATTTATATAAATCTGTTCTATGAAGCTTTAGATCCATTAGTATAAAAGTTATTAAATCGAAGTATAACAGTTTTAGGGATATATGTGCGCAAAATAATTTTTATATACTATATAACGGATATATATAGCATAAATGTATATTTAGTATAACAGTTAATGAGGCTCAATATAAAAGTTTTAGGTAAATGCGTGTGAAACAGTTTATATACTAAATAACAGGTTATATATAACATAAATTTATATTTATACATTATATAAATCTGTCCTCTGAAGCTTTCCTTCAGTTTTTATAACGGCAAATAAATCGAATTATAACAGTTTTAGGTATATATATTAGAAAGAAGAAACTGAGATCTTTCAAATAATATATAACTTATTTAAGAAAATTTTGGGAAATTTGGGTGTTATTGTCGAGCAAACACAAAATTTATATATACATTAATTTATATATTTATAAAAAATATTAAACTATTTCATTAAGCTCCTGTTCAAACATTATAACAGTTAATAAGGCTGAATATAATAGTTTTAGATAAATGCATGTAAAACAGTTTATATACCACATAACAGGTTATATAACATAAACATATATTTATAAATTATATAAATCTGTTTTAGGAAGCTTCCCTTCAGTTTGTATAACACTTGATATATGTGTAAAATTGATTATATACGATATAACAGATTATATACATATACCAGAAATATATCTTTATAAATTACTTAAGACTATTTTATGAAGCAACAGATCAGTTAGTATAACAGTTAACAAAACTAAATATAACAGTTTCAAATACCCCATATGTGTGCAATGTAGTTTATATCATTTTTCTATCAAATACGGTTGCAAGTATTATCTCTGCAACATAAAGGGGGGAAAATAAATAGATTGCTATTCATTAAATTATAGTTAGTTATCTTTAATATTGAGGCAAGTCACCTGTATTTAAGACACCCTGTACACACTAAATAAGCGCTCTTCTATTTAAACACATTAAGCAGCGATGTGCGACTAAATAAATAAATATTGATGCATAAATGCTTTAACACTGTAATTGTGCATAATTATTTGCACACTTTTTGCAGCTTTTACATAAAAATAATTATTAGCAGAGATTTACATGAAGAAAATTATAATGTTTGTGGTTTTTCTTGTTAGTGACGTAATATTGATGATTGCTTTCATTCACTTTATTTTCCTGCTGCTAGAAAATCCCTCCAAACAAAAATTTTTTTACAAATTCACGTATAGCAAACGTTTTTGGAAAATTATTTTTAGCTTAAAAAATAATAATAAAAATTTTTGCTATTGGCTTCAGCACAAAACATGATTTATATCGCATGCCACAGATGGAACAGGTGCGTTAAGGCTGCCCATGCGTACTGTTTCTGCTGTTGCCTGTGTGTGTGTGTGTGTGCGTGTGTGCGAGTTGGAAAGGAAATATTATTTTGGTTTCAAATTGGTTGTTTAAGATAAATTTATTATGTGATCACACGAGGTAGTTTGTTGTACCACCTTAAACATTGTTGTTTGAAACTTTTTCTACTCTTGTAGTACAAGATCAGGGTTGGATGTTTGTTTATAGGTGTATTTTTTATTTGATTTATTTTGCCAAAGTAATAAAAAAGTGTGTGTATTGTCGTAGAAGATGTAAAATAAAAATATAAAAAGCAAATGAAACCTTAACGTTAAGCGTAGTGGTTACCTTGAAAACAAGTTGTTTCTTTGGTTTTTTTTTTTTTGGAAAAATAAAAAAAAATCATTAAGAATTTTTATGATTGAAAAAGTTATAAGACAATGAATAAATAATTTTTTCTTGGGTTCAAGTTTGATTTTCACAGCTCTTCAATAGTGTCTTTGCTTTTTTTCTGGGCCAGTACAAACTTTACCAGTTGCCATGTCTTTGTCCTTGGGCAGATTTAGCAACAAATAGTCATCTATTGGCACAGGGTAATCTACAAATACAATAGGCAGAAATAAAATATTTGGTTGAATAAAATGTTCTTTTATAAATGCCTTCCAGGAATTACCCTATTTGGCGTCTTTCTATTGCCTGTTTTAAATTAGTATTCCTATTGCCCTTATAGACATTAATCGGTTACTCTGGACATATTTTATGCATTCTGTAGACTTTTTTTGTGTTTTTTTTTAATAAAATAAAAGAATTGGAAGAGTACAAGATTATAATTACGAAGTCAAGCTAATTTGAGTTAGAATTAGATGAGGAATAGTAAGAGAATTTTGTAAGAGCACTGTTCCGTATAATAAAAAAGCAAAATTATTTCAGCATCTGTGATGAAATTTTTTCCATTGTGCATAAAATGTCCTTTCTGTGATATCTAAAGTCCCAGAAAAACTTTGGACACGGCGGGCTGTTAAAGTCTTCCGTTGAAATTATTTCTGACATTCGGCTGATAATTCGATGGCATTCGGAATTATTTATGTCCTGATAATGCTTTTCAAATGGAACGTTATGGTTCTTAGGATGTGCTTAAATGATGTGATGTTCAGCTTAAGATAACTAACAAAACTTTTTTCGAGGACTTACTTTTCATTTTATAATTTCAGCATGTTTAATTTCTGCTTGCGTAGTCTTCTTTGCGCTATAAATATTTTTAAATTCTTTATAAATCAGTTGGAAAGATTATTTTATTGTAATATCTTGAGATAAACAGGCGGCAGAACAACAGTTCAGAATCATTTTCTTTGACAACAGATTTTCATTAAAATTTAAATTTTAGCTTTATTTTTTTACCATCTTGTTAGAATTGGTTAAGAACTTTAAAATTTTTAAGCATTTGAAGGAAACATTTGCAATTGCTCTTCGAAGTATAAATAAAACAATTTTGAAAAGAAATTTTTTCTGTGTAGAGTCGAATTTCTTACTGACTATTTTTGATTGTGATTCAGATTATGAATATCCAGTTTTATTGAAATGATAGATAGAACGTCGACAGGAAGTCAAAGTCTTGTTAAAACTGTTAATAAACAAACAATTTGTTTTGATGTTGAGTTAAAGTGATGTTGCCTTAAAATTGCCCACGACAATGTCGACGGCTCCAAGTGTAATAATTATGATAATTGATATACAGGAATTTTTTGAATTGAAGTTTTTTTGATATAAATTTTATAAGGAAATTTTGTTTTACAAATCTCTTACAAAATATCGATAAATGGTTTATTCTTACATATGCTTAAAATTTGTTTTGGGGAAAATCTTTGATGCTGATTATTGACAAATTATAATGAATAATGCAGTAAACGTTTGTAAAAGCCCTTAATAAATTCTACTTTTTTAAGGTACTTGGTAAAATAGTGTTTTTTCTTCCAAAGGGGTTTGCATAAATACGGAATGATTTTCCGTCATCCCACTGCGAATTCGATTTATAAGGAGAATTGTTTTGGTTATGTTCCATCTTCACTCCAAACTAAAAGAACTTACATTTTAGACACCATTTCTATTCTAACGTTTGTAGTTAAAAAAATATATAAAGAAAAATATATAAATGTATTCTATTGAGTGTTACGTATAAAAAATTTTAAATTAAATGATAAACTTTTATTAATGTATCTATATTTTTTGACCTCTTTTATAATAATCCGTTTTTTTAATTTTTAAGCTTAAGGTCTTTTTATTTAAAAAAAAGAGAATTGTCCTGAAGATGATACTCAATGAGTATCAAAATATTGATTGTTATTTTTAATAAAATTTTTAAAAAATAAAAAGACCTTAAGCTTAAAAATTAAAAAACGGATTATAAACTTTTATTTATTTAAAAAAATTTTTCATATATGAATTTTTTATTGAAAAAACTTGTTTAGTTCAAATTGTCTTGCTTGGTCTTTAATCAGAAATAATAAAACAGACGAATTTTTGAGCGTAATTACAAATAATTTATTAAATCATAATTGAAAGCAAATTGGCGGTGACATTGACCATTTTGGTAGATTATTTTATATTTTTCTATAACTAAATAACGATGCAACAGTATTTGTTCCTTTTGAATTCATATATCACGCGCAATCTCTTATTTTTTTAACATCCTTTAAAAATCTTCAGTGCCTGCTAAAATTATGTTTCTTTTGCTCATTAAAGAGAGTGTAAAATATGTATGTACATATTCGTTTCTACTATTTAAGGCAACGCAAATAAATAAATGCCTGTTAGCTAAATGTGATATATATCAAAATATAAATTCGTTAAAACATAAAACAGCAGCATATCTAAAATATGGGATTTGTTTAGTGCTTTGTTAATTTGACGGTTTCTAGAGCATCTGAGTTTTAACGGCTCAAACTTTTGTACGGTTTTCAAACCAATATTTAATATTGGTAATATTGGAATGAATTAAATAAATACTCGTGCTCAGTGAATGTCAGCACCAATAGGATTTCTAACAAACTGCAAATATGTAGCTGCAAAAGCTCTTTTTGTGGCAAAGAAAAAATTATTCACCATTTACTATTTTTTTAGTGATGCCAGTCAATTTTCAATGCCATTTTAAATAAGAAAAATTATTTATCCAATGTTTTTAAAATTTTCTAATTATTAGTTCAGATATAAAAACAAAAAATTTTTGAAAACATATTTTTTTCCAGCAATAACCACACATAACTTAAAGTGAGTGTTTTTCTCTTTAATATATTAGATGAAAGAGAACTGAACCCTTTGCCGATTTTTCGTGATTTTAATAATTTTATACGGCAAGCTTGTGCAGGAAAATAGTTATAGCGCATGTGGTGTTGTTGTTTGCTTCACTGGACACACACACTTATTGCAATAAATTTGTTTCATACAGTAAATTTTTCATACAAATGAAAACTATGGCTACAGGAAATTTTCATAGCATACTTTGAGGGTGAAATGGTAACTGACTGAGTTGTTAAATTATTTAATTAATTATAGCAAAGTTTAGGGATAACAGTGAAAAATAATTTTTTTAATTAACTAGATTTGCTAGTTGTTGCTTTTAATTAAATATTTTTTAATGTGATGTATTTTTTTGTGTTGTTCTTCTTTCTTAGCCAAGTTATTTATTTATTTATGTATTTATGACAATAAATTTTAAAGTTATTTATTTCATATTTTCCCGACGTTTCGTGACTTTTTTGTTCACTTTATTCAGAGACTCATAATACAAAATTGTCATATTTCCGTAATAAGTTGATTTCTTAACATTTAACATCATCAATAAATAAATATAAGTATAATACAACAAGCTTTTGAAAAAGCTTTTTTAAGGAAAACTGTTTTTCACGACCATCTTATATTGAAGTTTCTCTATTCCTTATTTGTGGCATGACCGTTTATTAACTAAAAATGTCTCCACGTCAATACCTCCTTATATGTACTTTAAAAGTGAGCTTTTCTAACTTCTGAAAAGCTTTCGCCTTGTAAAAATAAATTTAAAATTATATTTTTGGAAACCAAATCTTAATTTACAAAAAAAATTGGCTTAAACTATAATGTAAGGCCCTATGCTCCTTATAGGATCGATGGGAACATATATATATATATATAATGTAACAATTTCTTCAAGTAAATTACAACCGAGTTTTTTCGTTTATACTGGTACTTATAGAAACGTTTCTTTATAACACAACGTTCTTTATAACGCATAGATGTTGATACATTGAGCCATAATTTTTATTCCGTTGAAAAATAACAAGAAAAGCTGGTGTTAAGAACTGCTTTAAATATCCTAAGGCATTTGAATTGATCACAATAAATAAAATCCAAGTAATACACTCCCTCACAACACATGAAGAAAATACAGTTGCACTTTCTTTTTTTACTGTATTGCACTAATAATACAATTTTTTTGGGCTCAGTATCATATTGCCATTCAGTCTTTATCTGGGATAGAAGTTTTCTTGGAGATGAGGTTCTGAAAATTCAAATTTGATTTCATCTGCCAATTATCTTAAGTAATTCCAACATTCCAGATTATGGAAAAAATGTTGTTATAATATAATGATATGGAGGCTTATATAACAAAAGGTTTAATCGCAGCTTGTTAAGCTCTATTTTTATTGATATATTGGATTACCAGAGCAATAGTTGTTGTTCATATTGTGGTGCTAGAAAATGTTCTTATATTATTTTTTGCATCATTTTTAGCAACAAATTAAATTATCAAGGGAAAAATTAAAAAAAACCCCTAAATATTTTACCATGCTTAGAAAAAGTTTAAACATTATTTTGGGACTCACAATTGGAAGCAATTCAGCTGATCGTTTTCAATTAAATTCTATCTATCCATTCAGAAATTGTTTTAGAACGATAATTTAACTTTATTTGTCTCATTTATTACCTTTTCCAAGATTTAATATCCTTTTATAAACAAATATTTATTTTATTTTGGATATTTATCTTAAATTTGATTGGCATCCTCTGGTTAAACTTTTTTTTTAACTAGTTGTGACAGTTTTCAGAATAAGTTCGGAGTTTTGATTTACGCTAAGGCTGCGTACTGACTTTAGCATAATATTCCAGAATAATCAACGACCACATGACATTAAGAACTTCAAATTGATATTTTATTTAGACCAATGGAACTTAGTAGCTATAAAAGTTGCTGAAATGTTTAGTAAATAGATGATTCGATCTTTCTCAGGGTTCACACTACATGAGTTGCCATAGAAAGCATCTCATCAGAAAAATTCAGATCAGGCTCAGTTCTTTCTCTTACACTTTTTTTACTTTTACAATTTTCAACTCCTTTTACTCATTTTTTGGATGCGAGCAGCAATTTTCTTTCACATTGATTTTGTAATAGGCCATGCATGCCTATTGGAGATTGACGTCATAAGACAAAATATGATTGATACAATTGTTACAGTCTTGTAATGATCTCAGAATGGGGTCATGTGAATAGGGCTAATTTAAATGCTCGTAAGACCCACTGTTGTACTCGTACTCGCACTGTAATTAAGTGAGACAGATGTATTGAGAAATCAGAAGCTCTTGATGTTCTTGTCATGAAAATAGAGTGTGATGTTCGATGGACTGAGCATATTTTTCATGTCGCTAAAGAAGCGTGCGAGTGCCTAGAAATTTTAGGAAATTTTAAGAAATACTTCATTCCATGTGATTAAGGTAATATAAATACACCTTTATCCCTTCCAAAATTATCTACGAATCTCATGTATGGGCCGGCACTTCAAAGTTTATTCTGAAGTCATTTAAACGCGTACAGGAGAGGATGAAGAAGTTCATCGGCAACGGTAGTGTTCCCAACTCTATTGACTTAATGAAGTCGATATAGTATTGGGTGCATTTCATTGTATTGTCGATACTGCTAAGAAGTGTGTTTCTGGTTTTTTGGGGTAAACAATAGGCTTTTTATAAATAGCACTTCTATTTGTGGTAGATATCAAACTTTACATTAAAGAGAAAATTCGATGTTTATTTGAACTACTTGTATGGAAATAAACTCCAAATTGAAGTCTATCCCATATCCTTCAGCGTGAGAGATTTCACTCCTACCTTTACCCTTCTTCCCATGGCCAATTCTCTTAGTTGTAGCACAATGAATTGCATGAGTAGGGGGCATCCCTTAAGTACTGGTGCTATTAAAAAGAAAACTATTTAATGAAGTTAATATTTATGTTCAACTTCTCAGGACACCTTATAAAAGACAAAAGAACTGCATGGAACTTTCCCTGTCACGTTAAACCGCCAATTTTCGATTTGTCGCAGCATATAAGAATAATGTAAACGTTGAATTTATTTTTATATTTTCTATACTTGGTCGTCTTTATTTATTATTTACACATACATACATTAAATATATACAAAATAAAAGAAACAATCAAATTAATTATTATAATAGTAAAACAAAATCAAATTTTGGCTCATATTATTATTAAAAAAATATAGTTTTTAAAAAAGAAATTCAAAACAGATGTTGCTATGGGGCGAAGAGTATTTAAGGTACATTTGTATAAAATACATTTGATAATTAATTCGTAAATTTTTTCTAGAAAAAACCCAAGTCAAGGCAAGTTTAGCTGATAATTAGAAAATACATAAATATGGTATCATTTAATTTAAGTTAAGTGGTGGCAGTGTAGCGCTTTTTTCTAACAATAAACAGCTTAAAAATAAACTCGGTTTTTTTTCCAAAACTGCGTCTTAGCAACAAATTTTTTTGAAATCCTTTTTTAAAATTTCTTCAGAAGTCGTGTCGTAAAAATTTTTATATGTATTTTTTTCTATAGAAAATTTTTCGTTATCACACACTAAAAACTAAAAAAAATAATATTTTACAAAACATAATTAGATTTAAGTTTAAGAAGAAATTAAAATAATTTTTGTTTAAAAGAAATCAGGGCTTTTTAGATTCTAAATACGCCGTGGTTTTTGTTAAAAGAGTTTTTCTTGGTATTTTTTATATTTGGGAAATTATCTATTTCTTTTTGTGGAGATAACCGTGTCCGTGACCGTGACCATAGCTGCCACCAACGATGATACCATGACCATGACTACCACCACCACCGCTAAGGATGAGACCGTGACCGCCACCACCACCACCACCAAGGAAGACGCCGTGACCGCCACCACCACCACCACCAATGACAACGCCACTGCCAGCAGATGCTACATGACTTTCAACGTGTACGGGTACGGGTACGGGAACCTTGTAGGGTACTTGTCTTTCGACAGCTACGGGCACGTGTTGTTCTACTGGCACGGCATAGGGACGATCGACAGCTACCTTAACGGGATAAGGTACTTGGCGTTCAACGGGGTAAGGTACTTCCTTAACGACGGGATAAGGCTGTGGTACTGGAACTTTTACTGGTACGGCTACAGGGCGGTCAACTGGTACCGGTACAGGATGATCAACGGGCACTTGGACAGGAACCGTTACCTGCTTTTCGACTGTGTAGGGTACTGGCTTTTCAACTGGCACTGGATAGGGCTTAGCAACATGAACAGGATAAGGACGATCTACCGGAACTTTAACTGGTACCTGTACAACCTTCTCAACGGGATAGGGTTGGGGCACATGTACTGGTACTTTAACTGGTACTTGGACAACCTTTTCTACAGGGTAGGGTTGGGGTACTGGCACTTTGACGGGTACATGTACGACCTTTTCAACGGGATAAGGAGCTGGAACTGGTACTTTAACGGGGACTGGGCGGTCAACATGAACTGGTACTTGCACATGAACAGTCTTTTCTACAGGGTAGGGTTGTGGCACATGTACGGGTACCTTAACGATTTCTTTTACGGGGTAGCTGACTATCTTCTCCACAGGGTAGGGTTGAGGTACGGGTACCCTAACGGGGTATGTAACAGTTCTTTCAACTGGATATGGTACTTGACGTTCAACTTGATAAGGCACAGCCACATTGCGTACGACTGTGTTAACTTGTACATTAGTGGGTATACTTTCCGCAATTCCGCCTCCTAAACCACCACCGCCACCGCCACCACCAACGATAACTCCACCGCCGCCACCACCAACGATAACACCGCCTCCGCCGCCACCCCCAATATATCCACCACCATGACCACCACTAATAATGATGCCACCACCACCACCGGAATGACCGTAACCATAGGGAGCATAACCGTGACCAACTCCATGTATAATACCACGTTTTTCTTGTTTCTTTTCAACAGTACTTTCATCGTCTTTAGCACTTGAGGCAGCGGGTTCAACTGCTTTTGCTTCTACTTCCTTCTTAGCATCCTCGGCATGCGCTAGCACGCAAAGGGCTAGAAGCCCAAAAACAAGCTACAGTTTGAGAAAAAGAATAAGAAAAACAAAAAATTATAAATGACAGAAACAGAGCCCAGAGTACAATCGACACAAATGTTATAAATGGAAAAGCCTAAAGATTTTTTTCTAAGGCAGAATTTTCTAAAAAATTATATGTATAAAAATAAAATTAAGAGCATTATTCAAATTTATTTGTTAATTGAATTGTAAATAAAATATTGCTTAAATTAACTACGAAAAAGATTTTGGAAGTGATCTTTTAGGAGAAAAATTTTTTTTGTAAACACTTTTTAAACTGTGTTTAATTAAATATTTTGAAAAAATAATCCTGGGTAAAAGCATAGATTGCTTTTTTAGAAATATTTTTTTAAAGAAAAACATAATGTGAAGAAAATATTTTATATAAGAAATATATTTTGAAGACACTTTGTTGATAAAAACTTTTTTTAAGAATGTAATTTTCCAAAGAAATTATTTTCAAAATATCCTACGAAAAAGTAGCTTTTGAGGAAACTTCCTTCTTGAGAAGAGCCTCTTGAGAAAATTACCTCTTGCAAAAAATGTCTTTAGAAAAAAATTATCATTAAAAAATAGTTCTAATAAAAATCAGTTTTTAAGAAAACTATCGTTTTGAAAACAAAAAAAATTCTGAAAAGAGCATCTTTGAAAAAGTGTGTGTCTAGATAAAAGTACCAATAAAATATATATAAAATTCAATCAAAGTAGCATTTAAATAAAAAAATAGTTTGAACAATTTTTTTAAATGAAACACGTATATATTAAAAAGTTATTTGAAGATGGCTCATAAAGAGTACCATTAAAAGAAAATCCTTTGAAAAATAATCTTTAAAAACTACCTTTGAAAAAAGGTATACATATAACTTCAATAACAATATACTGTTTAAAAAAGAGTCTTTTTAAAATAATTTTTTCGAAAAAAAAAATCTTTTAGAAAAAGCTGCTTTCGATTAATAAAATTTCACAGTTTTTTTTTAATTTGTAAAAACTAATTTTTAAAAATAATACTCTATTGGAAAAATTAACTTTGAAGAAGTTAATTTGGGAAAAATAACCCTATAGGAAATGTTACTAGTGATTCACTATTGACAAAGTCACCAGTACTAGTGACAAATTATAGCCCACACAATGCTTTTTTCTGATGACATTTAACATGCACTTGTTATTAATAATCCACTACTGACGATGTAGTTCCAATGGGACCATTAGACGACCGTAGAACTAGTGTTTCCCTGTAGACATTGTCACCAGTATTATTGACATACCCTACACAATATTTTTAATATTTCTTTCTATTGATTTAAGATGAACTTATCATTGAAAACCCTCTCTCAGAAATTTCTTTGCTCATCAGTCAAAAAATTGTTGACAACTCCGTTGACAGTGTCTACATATGAGTCACCAAAATAGTCGAAAAACTGGTGACTTGGGTACACTTGTCCCCATGTTTCCTTCAGGAAACTAACACCTTTTCATGTGGGTTTGTTTAAAATTTTTTATCAAAATAGTACGTATCCAATAGAAATGCCTGTTGTGGAAAGTACCTTTCAAGGAAAATTATATAAACAATGGGCGAAATATGTGCCTCTTTGCTTGGAAAGAATAAGTTGAAAAGGTATTTTTCAAGAAATTATGTGTTGACAATGTACATTCTGAAAAAGTAACTTTTGAAAAAAAACTACAATTTCAAAAATTATATTTGAACGAACATCTCCGTGAGATGAACGTAAAAGAGAAACGTCGCTGCTTTTCGAAAAAGTCCTGTTTGAAATATATAGCTTTTGAATAAGTACTTCAAACGAATTTTTAAAAAGGGATTTTATATAAAAAGTATCTTCTTAAAAAGTCCTTCACGTAAAAATGAACATTAGAAGAAAATTTATATTTTTCAAAATATTTTCCTAAAAAACATCTTTAAAAAAAAATATTGTGGAAAAATTTACGCTTAAAAACGCGACATTTTGAGAAGGCAGCTTTTAGTAAATCATATTTTCAGAAGCTTTTGCTAGAAAAAACATAGTTCAAAAACAAGTTCGTTTTGAAGGAACACTGTTTGGAAAAAGTACCTCTTGGAATAAGTACTTTTTTACAAAAGAAATATCATCTGAATAAATAGTTTTTCCAAAAAATACCTTTTGGAAAGATTCACCTGTTGAAATACGTACATTTTTAAAAAATTCTTTAACGTATAATAAATTACGGTGTGACAAAATATTATGCTCGTGCCACGTTTTTGAATTAAATTTTGTTTTATCATTTAATTATTGCTTAACACCTCAAACATGTTACTGTAAAATTTTTTTTTATTACTGACGACGTTTAGTCAAAATTACTTTAGTTCAGCGTTATCACGCTCAGGCAGAAAGTAAATGCACGCATACTTAATGCAAATAAACGCATAAAAGAGTGAAATGTGCAGTCAGCCAGTAAGCAAATACATTTCTGTAAGTTTTAGCAATGAACTTGGGTAAAAGCCCATAATAAAGTACAATTAAAAGATTAAGACCTGCTAAGTCGAATACTCGAATGCATTATAGCTGACTTTTCGGGTATTTCTTAGCAGCAATAGTTTATTAATAGAAATTAAATATAAAAGACTCAATGTATTTGAGTGAATCTGGGTCAACAAAACAATTATAAATAAAATTTAAGCACTCTAATTGCATAAAATAAAATTTTTTCTTTAGACTTTCAGTACAAATAATGATGGTAAAACAAAAGACTTAAGAACCAAACTTGGTCAAAAGTCCATTAAATAAAATTATATTTTGATTGAAATTAATTTTATTAAAAATGTGTTTTTCAGGGCATAATACACTTTATGTGACTACTTATTTGAATGTGGCTTATGACAACAAACTTATTTCATGGCTTCAAATGTAGCAAAAGCCGGCAGAAGTAATATTTTTGTTTATGTTTTGTTTGCGTTTTTTTATATTTAATGTGGCTTAAACTTAATAGAGTTTATTGATTGTTAAGCTACCATAATTATTATGTAATATATTTTTTCTTTTTATTGTTTGTAAAATATTTAATTTTTTATTAGTTTTTGCCATAATTTTACAAAGTGTGTAACAAGTAGGCCTTGTTTAAGGCAGGGAATGCATTTTTTCCTTGACGCATTTGCTTTTGTCAAGACATTCCCCAGTTTCCTTTTATGGTTTTGTTTATTTTTTATTATTATGAATACCACTTTTTTAATTGAGAGTTTATGGACAACGGAAGTTTTTATAAGGAATTGTTTTGGACTCATATTAAATGCCGTTTGTTAAAGCTATCGATCTAATTATTTTGTGTATTATATAATACCTAGTCTTTGCTTGTCCACACAAAATTGTCAATGAATGTTTGAGTTTATTTGTTTAATTTATTAATTATTTTTTATTACAGTTATTTATTCAACCAAAATAAGTAAACCAATTTAGGTTTACTTATTTTGGTTGAATAAATAAACAGACAGTACGTGGTTGAAATGAAGCTAAACGGCCTCTTTGTTGTTTACATTACAATACAGTTTTTCCTAGATAAAATTGCAGCATTAGAATAACAATAAAGTTGAGCAAATTTATAAGATTGCTAAGGACAACTTTGATTGGCTTAAAATGAGATGATGATAAAGCTTTACTGTTTAAAAAAGATATACTTTTTACCATACATATAAAATTTTTCAGAATGACATCTCATTTATATTTATTTATTTTTTTGAAAAAGAAACTTAAAATCTTCAAAAATAAAAAAAAATTATATCAATTTGTTTTACAGAAGCCTTAAGAAATCTAAGCTTTAGATATATTACTAGTAGAAGTAGCAATATTGTTTGAATGTTCCAAAGTTAGTTTAACTGCTGGAGGTTTTATATTATATATATAAAATATATAAATTATATAAAAATAAATTAAGTTCTTGTAAGACAGTATTTGAAATAATTTTGATAAGTCTTCACAAAGATATTTATATTTTTATTGACTGAGACAATTTAAATTTTATTATTTGTAAAAAGTATAAATATATATATATCCATGTAAATTTATTTCTCTTTGAAATAAAATTTTAAAATCACTAAAACTCCAAGTTGTCTAGAGAAGAAAGCAACACAAGAAAAATCGAGTTATGGTTAATGGGTTGCTGTGTTGTTTTGTCAAGAAATTTAAGGAAATAATTATTTTTAAATTATTTTGCAAAAATAATTGCAATATCTACATCTTTTACCCTGTGATATTTAATATTTGTGTGTATATTTACTTATATATGTAAAAATAAAAAAAGGAACTATTTTTTTAAAGACACAACATGGCGTCGTAAAATGCTAGGAAAGTCTTTACAAAAGCTGCCACAAAATATATAAATATTATATCTCTTATTGAAACTTATTATTCGGTATATTTTTTTAACTAATTTTAACTAAATTGAACAATTAAAATTAAAAAGATCTATTGCTGTGGTTATGATGCGATATGATTTATTGAGTATATTTTCAAATGAGTCGTTAGCCTTATTCATCTTATTGGAATTATCCAGTTTAATGTTATCTGACCACTAAAAATTCAATCAAACATGGAAACTAAACATTAAAATTTTATATACAAACTCTTATTTGTAGAAAACAAAAATGTATGTAATTAAAATATTTTTTAAACATTAAAAAATAATTTAAAAATTATGGAAAATCGTAGAAATTCATGTAGATTTTAAAACATGTGTTAGAATTGCTAATGAGAAAAACAAAGGACTTAAGAAACGAACCTACGCAAAATAACTGCAAAAATTTAAAAAAAAATTATTTATTGAAGTCATAATTTCTAGCAATAAATTATGGAAAATACTTTGGAAAATAAAATTGTTAAAATTAATTTTTACACATGTATGGCATTAAACAATGTTAATTCATTTAAAAAGTTGTTATATGTTGGGGATTAAGCAGTCTTTACGCCTGATTTTTATTATTACTAATGGCAAATTATAGGAAGACTGTAGTTATCATTTATGAACATTGTAGAACCATTTGTAAAAGCTTTAAAATTTAATATAAGAATTCTAAAATTTTTATTATGTTGTCATTTGGAAATTAAAAAAAAAAACAGCAGAAATTGATATTAAAGGCTGGTGAACCTACAACAACTTATTCAATTATCAATTGGGAGAGTTACAAAATTATTTTTATTAATATTGTTATTTTACTATATATATTTAATTAATAAGCCTTATTAGTTTTTTTACTCTTAATATATAATGTTGATTTATTACATATTTTATCATAACGAGTTCATCTTTCTACGAAAATATTTATAGTTTAATAAAAAAAAATATTGTGAAAAATTATATAATGCATTAAAAAATTTTCGCAGTTATAGTAAAAATAACCCAAAATCAGATTTCTGCTTAATATAAAAATATCGACGTGAATGGAAAGCAAAGCTTAGTAAAAAAATTTCTATATGACTAATTTATAAAGTTTAAAGCAAGATAAATAAGCTCTGAACAAATAAAATATTTCCTCCATCTGTCTGTTCTATCAGGTGGATTGCTAGTTTCCGTATGAAATTTAAATACTCAAGAAAATTTTGATTTGCTTCCCACAAAGAACATTTTTTTATTTATTTATTTCTTTTAATTATTTATTTCTATACTTTTATATATTTTTACTGAGTAAATAAATATATAAATTGATAGATAATAGACAGTTTGCTACCACATCAAAAGTATTTTCTTCTTGGAACTCAAACTTACAATGACATTAGACGTCACGAAATAGAGTGGCAAAAAATTCGTTTGACAACAAGTAGTAGTTTTTTTTTATTAAAAGTTTGTAATTTATTTCTCCAATAAAAAATAATAATAATCAGAATAATTAAATGATAATGGGCCTTTATCTGAAGTCTTTTTTATAACAATAATTAAAAACTTATAAGAAACTAAATAAAATCTTTTTGAATTTGCCCTATTTGCCGTATATGAATTTACAGATTTGCTCTCAATTTCATTTTACTGCAATGAATCTTTTTTATAAAATGTGTTTAAAAGTAACATTTTCATAAATATTTTTAAAATTTCTTATGAATGACCAACTGACTTTAGTAAAATAAATAAGAAAAACATATTATTTATAAATGCAAAAATTATACTAATGTCTGGAAATATAACAGAGGCACAGAAAAATAATATGCTAAACATAAAATCATTGTTCAAATTTTCATTCAACTCAGAAAAGGATGTTTAATGCCTTTTAGAATCCATTTCTTTAACACTCTCTGCCTGCTAAGCGAGTTATAATAATTTTTAGTTTCACATTTTTTTCTATTTAATTTAACAATTAAATGAAAGCACTTCATAATTTTAATTTTTTTTTCAAAATTATTTCTCCAATAATTTGCCATCTTGTTCTTAAGTCTTTTGTTTCATTCAATATTTCAAATTATTATTATTGCATGATGTTATTTTCTATAATATTTCATAGTTCATTAAACACTGTTTTTTAGTAAAATAGTTTTTTCCATAATATGTTTTTCTACTTTAGTTCATTATTATTTTCATAAACAAGAAAAAAAACCTACCATAGATTTCATATTTGTTCTTTTTGCTAAAACTCAAATTAAACCGCGCACACACGAACACTCGCTCACACTTTTATAAATAGTTGTTTGTCCTTGTGCTTTGTATGAAAAATGAGGGTTGTTTTTGAACGAACCCACAACAGTGAACTGAATAATTTTGACCAGCGTACACAAGCTTTATATACCAACGCTCAAAAAGTGAACTGACAGAAATCTAAACATCTCATTGCTTTGGATGTGGTTTTATTTTTCTAATTTGTAAATTGTCTTTTGCCTCCAAAGAGGCGAGAGGGGTTAGTTAGAGATACCTATGGCAATTAAAACATTTTTTCTATAATATTTCTTTTAATAAAAGTAAAAATCTTTGAGAGACAAATCAAAGGCAAAATTTTAATGCAGCAGCCTTTAAAGAGCAACTGCAAAAGCAAATGAATCAAAAGCTTTTTCCTGCAAAATCAAAATTGTTTCAATTATTTCAAACTGAAAGTGAGAGTCTTAAACGGAAAAAGCTTTTTTCGTATACGTATACAAGAGAGTGATACACCTATAGTGTCGGTGTATACATGTGAGTTGCATAAACGAATCCGTGTGTTTTGTCACAGTATGGGTGGCTATTTGGTTTGTGTCTATAAAGAAGTAAATTATTTTTTTTGGCAGCATTTTAAAATGTTGTTTTAAAGGAATGATTATATAATGCAATTATTTTGAACTATTGCAAAATGAAAATTTTTTAAATGGAAAATTGGAGTATGGGTATTTGAATGGTTAGCAAAATATATAAGTGATATACATATGTTTTCTAATCAAAATATATAGCGAAAAGCAATCGGAGTGAATAAAATAAAAATTTAATTTAAAATTTAATTGAATTATTTACATATAAAATAAGAGATTAAAAAAAAAAGATTTTCAAAAACATTTATTTTTCAACTTTATTTAAATTGCTTATATGCTTATATGAAAAAAATAATGTTTGTTTTAGTTATTAATTATCTTTCAAGGGTATGTATAATATTACGCTGTATCCTGTTATCTTGAGTTCCTTTCGGAAATTGTTTTCACCTTGTACACTACTGGTTTATACAATGACACAAGTTCCATACCTTCATGTTGTCAATTTCAATGTAGTTTTTTAAAACGTTTTAATTTCAATATTGTCTTTATTCCTTCACCTATAGGGACTTTTTCATAGAAATACTTTTTAATTTTCGGATAAATCATAACAAAACTTTTACTATATCCTAACGTTACCACAAAAGGTTGAGAGAATTATCAGCATCTATATAAAGTAAATATTGAAAATTGATTGCTTGAAAAGCCATTTATTATATCATAATTAAATAGTGTGAAAATTTACTGAATAAAAGAGTCATATTTTTAGAACAAATTGAATACCAATTTAAATTTAATTGAGAAGATTTAAAATTTTCCTATATATTTATTGTAAAACTTGATCCCTATTTAAATGGAGAGGTAAATAGTATTAAAAGTATTTTTCATGAACATTTTAGTTATTTGTAGGGCAAATGCAAATGAATTAAGAAAAATCTCATTCATATTTACAATAAAATATATAATTTTAAAAAGATAATGAAGCAATAGTTTTATCAAAGAATGACAAGTAGTGAATTCTTTCATCATTTCTGCTATATTTTTTTATTTAATTTATAAAACCGAATAAAATTTTAATTCATTTTTCTGTAGGAAATTTCCTGTAAAAATTACAACTTTAATTCATACGCCCTTACAGATGTTTGAAAACAAATAGTTTTTTAATGGACTTCTTTTCATTCTTCTATTTACATATAATGATTTTATATCAAATCAATTGCGAAAGAGCGATTTAATAATACTCGCATTCAAAATTCTTAGTAATAATTTATCGCTAGACTTAAGCAATTGAAATATCAATTTAATTTAGAAATAATTAAGGATATTAACAGT
Source organism: Germaria angustata (assembly GCA_963681545.1). Lineage (NCBI taxonomy): Eukaryota > Metazoa > Arthropoda > Insecta > Diptera > Tachinidae > Germaria > Germaria angustata. The sequence continues at coordinate 93,569,243 of OY812999.1, read as the reverse complement.
AAAAAGAAATATTCCAGACTTGTTGGGGAATAACATTTTAAATAAATTTTGATTTAAAAACTCAACTGCGTAACAATAAATTTTATTTTAAAAGCTGTCGTTACATAGAGACAGTAGAGAAAACACCAGGAAAATTTTCGTACAAAATCTATTAAGATCAGAAAGACCAAACATAATATGAGTGATGCATAAATTTTAACAGGACCAGGATTTGTCTAATAAAAATTTAGTGTTATCATTGAGATCTAAATACTTTTTTCAAATAATAGTTTTATTTGAAAGGGCATTAATATTAAATTAAGGGACTAAAATTGTGATGAAAAGTTGAGTTGTATGTTGCTTCTTTCAAAATAGCTTAAATTGTTATTGATGCTTTTGAAGTTTTAAAATAAACTATTATCAATTTGTTGGAAATGTAATCAATTATTGGACCTAGTGATACAAAAATTCTTTTCGCAGCAACCAATCATACTTGAGTATCAAACTCTACTGAATCACTGAGGCACGGTATATTGGATGTATTGCATTACATTAACATTGATGCAATTAATTACTAAATATTAAAATTTATCGGTTTTGTACTCAAACACTATTTGAATAATTAATTTTTCAAATCCGTTTATTCAGTTGTTCTAATGCCGACATTTCATTGACCGCTAAATGAAATCATCAGTGAACTTTTAGCAGTTTGGAAGCATTAACTTCATATGTTGATATCAAACTATAATATTCATATACAACATCAGAACTCTGCATCGCATATGAATTTTATGAAGTACATAATTGTAGAAGGCTTAGAATTCGTTTATATAAACAGCACAGCAATAAATTTATAATCGATACAAATCTATTGTATCTTTCATGCAACCTGTATATAATTAGACGCATTTTGGGATGCTAATGATTGTTAAGATTGAATTTTTTTAAAACTGCTTAAAGTTCACTGATGCTTTGGTTAAGACACGAATGAAATGTCTCTCGGCATATGAATAGTTAATGCATTAAACACATTCGAGACAACAGGCCACCGACTACAACCTGTCAAAAATAGAATACATGTGTGTATATAAAAACGATTATTTTCGCAACTGCAGGGCTACACGACTGCAGGTTGTTGTCCATGCTACTTTTGTCGTGTAGTCAAATTAAACTAATTTCTATTTTCGTTGACTATAAAACAAAAACAGTGTTGATAATATAACAAAATATGTTAAGCAAATAACCGATTAGAAATATTTTTTATTGCAAAATACAAAAGAAAATTCCAAAATTTATAAGTCACTATATATGCATCAAGAATTTTTAAATAAATAAATGTATTTGTTCTATTGTTATATAACATATTGACTTGAGCCAAAAATATAAACATTGTTGAAGATTAAAAATAAATCACATAAAAATTTCTTTCGGTACTCTATCTTGATTTCGGAGTTACTGCGTTCAAAATTTTAATATATTACTGATCATATATCCTACAATAGACTCTTAGGCTCTTTTTTAAGATAATTTTTTGTGGAGAGTTGGACGGGACTTGTCCCATAAGAACAAGGGAACTTTAAGGAATTAAAAGCGCTTAATGTGCACTACGGTAATATACAAATATGAATTGTTGTAACAGATGTTTACTATGTCGCTTTCGTTTTCAAAATAATTAAGTAGCTGGCTACAGGGCAAAAATTGTAGCCAGCGACATTTGTAGTCGTGTATCCTGCTGTCTGGAATGTGTTTAATGCATAAGGCCACAACAATTAAATTTGTAGTTATGTAATGAGTTTAGTTACCCAGTTTTACATACACGTATGTGACTTACATGGCTTCATGTTAGTTTTTTCGTCACACATTTTTAGCTTGTAATAGATAAGATTCGTTTTATTTTTGGCCCCAGAGCTTATCATTAGTCATATACCATATCCTTCTAGTCAATTTTAATTAAGAAATATTTATCTATCATACTACCCTTAATTTTAGGACATTGGGTAGCGATTTTGCCTCAAGTGCTCTTCTTAATGATTGGAGCACAAAATTATTTGAGCTTTAAATTTTTAAAAATTATTTCCCGTCTATGTATATTCAAATGTCAAAGAGTCTATTAAAGTCTCGTTAACTTTTTTATGCATTTCCTGCCTTCAAAAAATTATTAAAAGCATTTCATATTTTTTCTTTGTTGAAACACCTCCAGCAGCACGTGCTTCCAAGCTCATCTTTGATTTTATAGCTCTTTTAACACACAATTACCATGTCAAAGTGTTGTTTACGTGCTACTTTAAAGCTTCTACGTACATTTTCATTAGCTTTTATTTTTTATCATTAACGTTATCTTGTATCTTTTACAACATATTCATCGTTATAAATGACTAAACGCTCTGTTGGCATTTTGCTGTGAAAACATAACTTAAGGCTTGTTTTTTTAATAGAGATCTTTGATTAATTGAAAGCAAACAAAATTTATCAAGTATGTGATTAGACATTAATTCTTTTGGCATTTTAAGTCTATTTGTTAGTGTTCGCAAATATTTTACAGATTATTTAATTGTACTGCTATTACCGCTTAATTGAATAACAAGATGATTTACTACTTTTACTGCTTATATTTAATAGAAAAAAGTTTTAAAATGCCAGTTTCTTCTTGTATAAATTATGTAATTGATAAAAAAGCGGTCTATTTTGGTTTTGAGCTGCATTAATTTTTGGCACTACTAACACACATTTGTGTTTTTGCAAGAAAGAAAAAAAAATTATATACAGGCCAATTTATAATGCAGTTCAATTTGACTACCATTGTTAATGTTGCACTTTCAAATTGTTAATTTTTTTTCGTTCCAAATGTATGCTGTTTTTTGTTGTTACAATTTAACCCTTAAATGCATGAATTTTTCAAATATACTGAAAAAATATATAGTATAGAATTTTACTTCCTAATGCATAAACAAATTTAAAAAAAATTTTTTTCTAATTTTTATAGTAAAATTTATTAAAAAATCGAATGTTGCAAATCTGCAACACTATGCATTTATACAAAAAAAAAGAATATGGTGTATAAATGAAAGTTTTTAAAACAATTTTTTTCTTTAGTAAAGCAAAGAGCTACTTCACACTTTTTACATTTTGTTTGTGTGTATCCCTTGCAGCCTGGCATTTTACAGCGACTTCGCACACAATTATCAGACCAGTGACCAATATTATATTATATTGTTACAAACTGAAATTATGTCGTCTATACTTCCTAGCACTTCAGCTAATTCCAATCTATATTTGCATAAATTTAATGTGGGTGAATTCTGACTTATAGACAACCTCTGCTCCATTGGTACTGTAGCAAACTTGCCATTTAGGTGGACTATCATTGGTCTAATTTTGAACAGCCTGTTATGTTCTAGGTGACCTCGGGGTAAATAGTTATCATTATTATTGAAATGAAGAAATCTTTGGATAGTTTCGAATCTAATAACCGTTACTAACTTTTTTACTGGTTCAAAATTGTTTGGATGTTGCATAACGGACATATATATCATTATAGATAAGAACTTTCTAAGCTAAGATTTGGTCAAATTCAAAGGTTTCGTTACATTTATTTGCACAGAATAGAGATTAGATTTTCTAAATTTTTTTTAATAATTTCTGGTGTGAAAAAATATGAAAAAAAATGTGTAAGCACTGTTTTTTCGACTCAACTCTATAGGATAAGTACTGTCGCCAAGAATGTTATTTTTATCAGTGTTCAAAACAAAGCCTTTTGTCTTCCAAACAAGTCCCTTCATTGAAGCTCGTCGACTTGCCTGACGTGTACTTGGAAATGTGTTTTGATTTGCTGGGGCTGGTGGGTCAACCGCCTGAAGTTCATCAAAAGCCAGTGGTTCATCATCAAAATCTTTAATATCAGTCACATTATTGGTCTCTAAATCTTCAATGTTATTGTCTAGTTCCTCTCGGTTAACAGAAAAAACCTCATCTTCTCAATCTGACTCATCTAAATCATCCTCAGATATCATATATTTTACTCAAATATTCTTTAATTTCTTTTGAATTTAAAAACCGTAAATGCATAGTGTTGCAGTTTTACAACATTCTAAAATAGGTCAAAATAAATGCAAAAAACAAAATTTTTGCTTACGACAAAGTAAGTTTCTTTGAAAATATATGTTATTCTATATAAAATCAATTTTTGTTAACACTTACTTTTGAAAATCACAAAATTATACTTCTCACTAAAACACAAATTGCACCTGCTAAAATAATTTTATAACCGTTACTTCGTCCACGTGAAATTCACAATCAAAAAGATTTCAAAACAGAAAAAAGTTCTGCCAAAGCATAAACTACACCAAGTAGAACTCTTTTACTACACAACAATGTGTAGTGAGCGAATCAATACCATTTTGAGATGAGTTTAATGGTATGTTGCAGAATTACAACAATATGCATTTAAGGGTTAAGAAAAGCTATATTTTTCTCTTACATAGTGGAAGATTGTATAACATAGTGGAAGATTGTATAATTTTTCTGCTTTTTGTTGTTGTTAATTTCTTACTATTTATTTTGGTTATCACTTTATTCTCATAGTTTAAACACCAATTTTCTTGCAACAGCTTATAAGGAGGTAACCGCATTTGGGGTATGCCTCAAATCTACTTAATGGCGTATTAATAATGAATAAAATTCATGCCTCGATGGTGCACACACGTTTTTAAAATAGCATCCTTTCACTTTATTTGTATTGCTTTAATTTATTAAAGAAAAAAATTATTTTACCATTTCATACAAAATGTTCTATTGTTAGTAAAACGAAAGACTTAAGACACAAGCTTTTTTCTTTTCAAATGACAGTTTTTTTTGTATTACTTGCTTTAAAAGTTACTTTTTTCACAATATTGAATTAGCAGTCGTTTCAAAATGCTAAACTGTGTGCCATAATACACTTTCAATGATAATTTGTTAATATTTTATTAGATGTTTGTTTTCTTTCTTTGATCTTTATTTGATTTTGTATGCATAAAGTATGCATTTTGGCAGGAACCTGTTGGCTGTATGGAGATTTAAAATAACCCACTTTAATCTGAACTGGCTTCAAGTGACTATTTGGGTAATAATATATGGCATTGAAATTTTTTGTATTGATACAAGACAAGAATTTTATTTAGAAATATGTTTTTTAGTAATTCCTTCTAACCCTTATTGAATAAATTGTTTCAAAATAATTTAAATGAAGTTTATTTAAAAAAGGTTTTTTTTTAGTAATAATTAACGATTTAATAAAGTCAATAACATTTGGTATTTCCATCTGACATACTTTCCTTATTTAAGGAAATAAAAAATATGATTTTCTTAAAATATTTTTACTGTGAAGTAAAAAGAAAAAGTATTTAATACTGCAATCATTTGTTATAATAAATAACGCCATTTTAAATTACATTACGTCTTCATGAGCCATAAATTTGAAATAGACTAGAACAAAACATCGGCAAATATTTAATAAAAGTAATATTTCCCTTTAAGTTACAAACACGTGTTGATGTTCATGTCCTTAGCAAGGGTAAATTGTAGTTTAGCAAAGTAGTTAAGTTAATTTTTTCGGCTGTATGTCTTTTCTGTGTTGCATATATATTTGTCAGCTCAAAAGGGACTTATCGTCTTCACAAGCTATCGATTAATAAGTGTTATTTTATCAATCAAAAATATATATTCATTATCAGACATCATGACAAATATGGCCATTTGATCAGTCTCTAGACGCAAAATTTAGCTGTGACAGATGAGTTATACATACCGAATTGATGGAAATTTAGTTGACGAAAACTTAAAGTTAAAGATATCGTAGCAGTTTATCTTCAATTTTAAATATTTAAAATAAACAAATAATCGCTAATTTGTCTTTATATAAAATTTATATACGTGATAACATTTATTCTATTCTTAAGTATAATAAGTAACATAAAGTTTTTCTGGGATGTTAGAAATATTAAAAGGGTTTGTTTTTAGAAACAATCAAAACATCCTGAACCGTGTGAAAGTTGTGTGCCACAAAACACACACAAAATTGAGATATGATGTGGCAAATTTTTTAAAATGACTTCCAGGACCAGACAGAAGCCCCTTGTGTGAATATTGATGGACGTATCAAATCTTTATCGCACAATGCGGTACTTTTTCAATAAGAAAATACTCTAATATTTATACTAAAACTTGCGCTGAAAGCGAGTCCGTTTTTACAAATATATCCAAGTTTAATTTAATAGTTGGGAAAATATTAAAGATGCTTGCTCATCAAATACTAGTATTGAAATGTTTGTGTAACTAATTTTAGTCTTGAAAAGATATTAAATTACTAAACAAAACTAATTTTCTACCTTTCATCTTTTATATAGCACTTAGTTACATTATTCTATAAAACAATGATACAACTTTGTTCTAATACTGCGTGTGGTGTGTAATGTATTGCCACTTCCTCTGTGTTTTTGCCAATGTTGCCAAAATATATGTAGTAGATTATCATATGTGAGTGCTTTGCTTGTCTTAAGTTAAGCAATACTTTTCGTTTGATTTGTTCTTAAATTTCAAAATTTTTTTCAATGATTAATTTTTATTTATAACCCATTTTTTAATTTTTTCTCTACTTGCATTTGGCTGCTCTGATCATTTAAATGGTTAATTTATCAAATACGTATAGGAAGTTTACCATTGGTTTTTGGCCCAAAAATACAAAGTAGCTCCATATTATTTGTGGCTCCCCCGGGGCATGTATTATACATCTTGTCTTGGTGGCTTGGTGTTGTGCTTCCTGGGGTACAGGGTTATCAGGTTTCCGAATCTAGGCCTTTTTGCTGATAACCCATAAAAACTTGTATGTTGCTACCCAATCCCTGAATTAACAGGGTAACGGGCGCGCATGCAAGTAAATTAAAGGTAAAAGTGGGTTCGCTTGATCGTCCGGATGGGTAACATGGTCTTTCCAGACCTTGACTTTGGCCGGTTACCCATAGAACTGAATATATTACTACCCAATCCCTGAAATAACGGGTGTGCCAATAAGTAATTAAGGTAGTAGCTTTGCGTATGCTTGTCTGGGTAGAGGTGCTACCGATACCTCAGGTTTGCACGGGACCTAAAATCGGAGGTGTTTTTAACACAAATCTGACCAGAGATCCTATCTGGTGCCACGGGAACCAGTAGCCTCTAGGGCTTGTCCTAGACTGGTTATTGGTAAGCCCCTTTCGGGGATCCCGTGATGGCTGTGGTTAAAACCCAAAGATACGCGGGAAAAGTTATGGGTCGGATGAGTATGATGCTAGTGATCCTGTTGTAGATGCTCTCTTCAAGCCATATATGGTAGGAGGTTAGATAGCTCCAGCACTTTAGCAAGGTGTCTGTACATGGTTCTGCAGCCTGTACAGAATTTGCTACCATGTCGTCCCCATGCAGATCCTCGCCCTGCATGTGCCTCTGGAACGGACGGCGCGGACGGTGGTGAACAGCTTTATTTAACCAGTGCGAAGAGCACCATTAGGTTGAGTTTAATAACATGTACTGACGTAAATCTTTGACATATTTATTACTTGTGGCCTTAAAGTTATGACTCTCAACATTTGTCTATACAGATCGCAGTAGGTGACGCATATAATATCAAATTTATTTAAAAGTTATTATTATTATTATTATTATTATTATTATTATTATTATTATTATTATTATTATTATTATTATTATTATTATTATTATTTAAAAGTTATTATATGATATACATATCTGAAGCTTGTTGAATTTTTTGCTAATAATTAGAAAATAATATTTACTGAATTGACAAATTTAGGAGTTGAAATGGAACATGACTTTTTTTATTTAAGATATATTTTGTTTTACCTTGAATTTAAAAAAAAAGTTTAACAGAAAGCTTAAAATCAATAATATCTAAATTAGACAAATCAATGTTGTCCCATTCAATTAAGTAAAATTTTAAAATCGTAATCAATCTTCTTTCAGTTTAGAAAAAAAAAATTAAAAACAAAAAAAATTCACAATTATAAACAGAAATGAGGTTAATTTGCTACAAATATACTCTTAGACGGATAAACAAATAAAAATAAAATTGGAATTTTTATTTTTAATTTTGTTAAAAAGAGCCACTAAAAGCAAGAAAGTAGATGTTTAAAATAATAATAAAAATAAATAAAATTTGATATTTTTTATTTCTTCATGCAAAAACACAAACTATTACGAAAGAAAATTTTCAAGTTCAAGATCATCTTTGTTGTGCTTTTTATTCAAGATTCAATTATTATGATACGAGTTGTATAACCCTTTTAATTTAACAGCCACTCTACTGGCACATATTCATTAAAAAAATATAAACACAAGAGAAAATTAATTTATCATGATCATTAAAATCGAGGTGGATGTTGTTAGAGGGAAACAACTTCCCATAAATAGCAAATTAAATTAAATTATTAAACAAAACCTTTCGTTCATACCGCTGAAGTGTTTCCATGTTTCTTTTTACTATAATCATTTAGCGTTTATTAAAAATGCTAATCATGGCTGTCATGGCAATTTGTAATACTATTGATGTCTATTTATTTGGCCAATATCTCTTTTGCCATGCCAAAAACTTAAATATAAGAAGCCGTCTCTAACAACACCATGACTAATCTTCATATTTACTACTGGTTTTCAGGCGGGTAGGAAAATCATGGAAGTGCCCGCCGAAAGTTTTTCCAAGTGATTGTATTAGTTTTTAATATTTAGTGTACAATAAGAGAAAAAAATATTTTTGTGGGTAAAGATATTTGGTTTTCTTATTCTAATGGCTTTAAAATAAATTAGGAAAGCGAGTTCATTTCTTTTACACAAATTACATTTTTTCCCAGAAAAAGGTTTAACATTTCTTGAATCAGCTTATAGAAATCTATTCTTGGCTATAATTAAATAATTAACCTTCATTGCGGGCTCTTAAAAATTGGAACTTATTAAATGCAGCAAAATTCCTTATTTTATTTTTGAAAAGGCTTCAAGTGGGAAATCTATTTTATTTTTCAAGGTATAAAATAAAATAGTTTGGTTGTCTCACTTCTTTTTCAAGCAAATTAGCAAGATCTTGTATAAACTACTGAAAAATCCCTCTTATTATGATTGTCGCGTCGACATCACATCAAGTCGACAGTACAAAAAGACAGCAGTTCTGAACTCCTTGTAGACAATAATTAACTAATATTGATGGCCAATTGTAATTTTATAAGCCATAGTAGTAGTAATATCCTATCAATAATATTTAATAGTTCTCAATAACGATCCTACAATTGCCAAAATATTCATGTCGATTTAGTGTGACGTCGACGTCGACAATCATAATAAGGGCAATTGTGTCAATAGTAACTTTTAAGCTTTTACGGCGGCCATATTGTTACAGCTGCATTTGTTAAACTGGCAGTCAGTTTTCAAATCTATTTTTTCCAAATTCCTATAAGAAGAAAAAACGTTCAACAGCACGGAAAAACTATAAAATTATTTAGTTAAAATAGATATTCTATTTAGACGGAAGTTCTGCGCACTTCCTAGAGTGGTGGAAAAGTTAGAGTCCACTGGTGCAGTTAACAATGAAGCAATGCCCGTTTGGCGACGAGATACAAGATCTGCCAATATTCTATTCAGACGGAAGTTCTGCGCACTTCCTAGAGTGGTGGAAAAGTTAGAGTCCACTGGTGCAGTTAACAATGAAGCAATGCCCGTTTGGCGACGAGATACAAGATCTGCCAAAAACATTACTTGAGGCAGTCAATTTTACATTTGTTCATTAGAATTTGGCCTTTTGCAGGCTATAACTTGCTGAAATTCATGCCATGATTTGAATTTGCTCCTGTACAAAACTCAACATATGACGACCATTAAGAATATCGTTGGCTTGTTGAATTGGACCTATAATAAATGAAAACTAATTTATATCCTTTAAAAGAGCATCTATAGCAATGGCGTTCTTTTAGGGATAAATTATTCTTTCAAATTAATAAAAAATTTCAATGATATCTCACCTACATTTTGTTTTTTTTTATATAAAGAAAAGGAAGCTCTTATTTAAAGAAATTTTATAAAGTTATACAACCCCTAGAACTGGTATGGGAATTGATTTAGTATTAATGTCTCAACAAAGAAATATTATTTTAGCTTTTAAAAACTATAATAGAAAATTTCAATTTCATTTACATATTTAAGACCTGTAAAATGGAAAAATATCGTATTATATGTACATGTGCTATAACACCCTATTTAGCACTTTTTATGTCCATATAATTGTTACTAGATTTCGTTTTTGGATATTTGAAATAAAAAAATCTAAATTTGTAATAACTTTTATATTGAAGTTTCTTTAATTTAGTTTATTAAACTGACCTTCGTAGACTAGTAGGTAGTGTACTAGACTCGTAGTGCCAAGGTCCCAAGTTCGAATCCTGCCGCAGAACTCTGACAGTTTGTGTCTGATAATTAAAGGGAGCGCACAAAAAGCCTTCGCTTTCTTAAGTGTATGTCGTATGACATGGGCTATCACACCCCTCCAATCAACCTAACCTAACCTAACCTAGTTTATTATATTGACCTAAAAGAAAAAAAGAACACTACAATTATTTGATATCTGCTATTTGGCTTCTACATACTGAAGAACTAAGCATTTATATACAGAAAAAACCTTAAAGCGTGTCACCTTAAACTTATACCTTTGTACAAAAAAATTTATATAAATTAAATCTCACGACTAATAAACTCTTTTGGGTAAAACAAAATAGAACTTGGTCCCCATATTAAGTAAATTGAAGGCGTATAATTACTAACGCCTTTTCGTGACAATTAACTGCCTGCAAAGAACTATTAAGTGACTAGCATTAGTTGACAAACCCATAAAAATATATAATGCAATCAAAACAAAATCATCTCAGGCAATATGACTATACAAAATAAATCATTCTAGTTACCAGAAAATAGCAACTAACACGTAAGCTGCTGCTGCCAACGCTATTAGAATTTGGAAACGTTACACCATTTGCCACCATAGTGCCCTCTATCCATTTTATTTTAACAATTAAATACAATCACAACTTGCAAAAAGAAAAAATAAAAAAACTTATAAGAAACAAACTAAAATAGAAATACTTTGTTTTGCTGTCACTTTCCTGGGAATTATGTCGTGTAGTTGAGATTTTGTAATAAAAATCATAATATTGTGCAAGTTCTTTTATATATATATTTTTTTTTTCTTGTTTTTCTTCTCTATTTTTGTTTTCCACCCTCTTACACGCCAAATGTTGAATTGTTTTTTTTCTTGAAAGAACAAACTTAAATATAAAATTTTTATTTCCCACATTTGCTGTCTATGTAATCATCTCTTTTCTGTTGTTGTTTCGAACAAATTGACTTGTGAATTATTATTAATTTTTTGAAAATATAATTCACTTCTTAGATCTGTTTGTTTTTGGTTGAATATACGAGTATTACGATGGCTTTTTGCATTTCATATGACTTCAGCAGACTGTGGGTATGGAATGCAATACAAAAACAAAAGACTTAAGACAGATGCGTTCAAGAGTATAAAAGGTAGACGAAATATAATTCTACTCGATTATGTTTAATTAAGTATCATCATGCATATAAGAACTCGTTTGTATGATCTTCAGTTGCAGAATAGAATATGTAAATATATTTGGTATAAATATATAATTGGTTTCTCGAAAATGTCTCTAATGATTTCGATAAGACTCGTCATTTAGTGGTTTTTAGAGATGAACAATTTTTCCAGCATAGTCTCCTTAGTTGCCCACATATTCTTACTCATTAAACTCTTTCGGCTCTATCATATGGGTACCAAATGGGTATAGGTTTCCAGGAGGAGAGTTTAAAAAGGAAATGAACTGTCTTTTTATTGAAAACGGTGTCCCTACCAAAAAGGACGGAGCCTAATGTTATGGGTATCAAATGAAGGGAGAAGAAAAATAAAAATTTAATAGAATCAATTTAATTATTTTTAAAAAGCAGGCCATCGCTGTTAAGTTACCCCATAATATGTGTATTAAATTATAGGTTTTTTAAGCTTGAAACGCTTGATATATATTTATCTCATAAGCGACAATGTTTTCTTATTTTTTTAAGTATGTTTTAGTAAAAAATTTATGTATTTATTATTGTAATTAATTATTTGCAAGATTTCTCTCTATGTAACAACTAGAGTTTGAAAAATGACACAATAAACAAATTAGATTTTTTAAAATTAGATTTTTTAAGGAATTTTTGATTTTCCAATTTTATTTATATTATAAATTTTTCCAGCCTTTTATGAGCAATTGATTAATAAGCACTGAGATTATGGTAATAGTCCATAAGTGAAAAATATGAATCCTTTACAATAATAAAAGTTATTTATTTTTTGTAATAAAATTTGTTATGATTCTTATGGCTGATTTTCAAATATTTAAATTTTGTAGTCAAACCAATTCCTTCACTATTATAAAAGATATCTTGAATGCCAAAACAGACCATCAACAAAATATATTTAAGTTCACTTACTCGTTTTTTCGTAACATTAGTAGGATAATTTAGAAATATTCGAATAAAAAGGACATTAGCTGAAGGAAATTTAAACTAAAGAGCATATGTATTACTTATTGTTATATTAATGAAGAGATGTTTGTTTTTTTTTACAAGATGTCATGGATTTTGCTTCCGTATATTGTGGTTTAAAATGCCTTTTAATAAATGTTTTCTTAAAGTCACATCCCCTTGTGGATAATATGCCAGTAAATTTCACTTTGTATTATATAGAGAAATCGATACAAAGTTGAACAGCTTCTTTTGCAGAATATATTTCTTTCAGGCGTATATTTCCAGATGAAATGGTTCAAGGTGAATATTCACATATAATGCTTTCTTCCATTATGAGTCCTTTAAGAATATTTTTCTTTTATAGAAACACCCTCTACATAAAATAGTATAGCTTAGAGTTAAACTTTGATTAAAGTAAATTTAAAACATATAACAATTGAAGAATAATCTATTATATAATGTTAATTTTTTTTTAGATAAGTCTATGATACTAAATTTTCTATTCCAAAGTTTATAATATGAAATTATGGAATATTTCTAAAACTTCTTACTTTGGCTTCTTTACAAAATCATGCGTAACCGTCTAATGTGATTGAATTGATGCAGTTTTCTCTTCAATAAATGCAAAATATTTGCAGTGACCGCTTTGCTATTGCCAATATTTACTAACAATATATTCTGAACAACTGTCCTTGATTCTCCGTGTTTGGTTATATTTTTCTTCAACACCTATCTAAATTGATCTAGAATATTATGCATTTATATGAGGTTGTACAATATCATCTTAATTTAAATTAAAAATATTTTTGTTTTATTTTTTGCTATCACTTAGAAAATTCCTTAAAAAACATGTTGGTTTTTTTGAAATTCCTTTAAAAATGTTTGTTTTAAAAATTTCAGTCATGAATTGTTACACTTCTTTAATTCAATTCAATTATTTATTTCTAAGTTAAGAAAAACAAGCCTTTAGACAGCAACTGCTACAATTCATGTGTTGCAATTGCTTAATTTAATAGATTTTTCCTTTGGCGATTCTTGAGTTTTTCAATTTTGATGTTTTTGTTTTTTTTTTTTTTTTTTTTGTTTTGGATCTAATCGTGTCGCTGTTTTATACAAATGACCTCCAAAACATAGCATTTTCTAAAAAAAAAACTAAAACAACAACAATAATTTTGGTCATAATATGGTGCTCTTTTTCTTCTAACCCTCTATAAGCTTGAGGTGATTTTTCCTTCATTAGAGCAAACTTTTTTTTAATATTTATTCTGTTGATATTATTCAATGGAGACAAAGCATTTTTGTTTTATTTGTGTTTTTTTGTTTGTTTGTTTTGTTTTTGAAGTGACTTTGTTTTGTTGTAATTTTGTCCATAAGAAGTTTTTCTGTTTGTTGTGGTCTTGTTGTTGTTACTGTTGTTGCCAGTGTTGTTATACATTTGCAGAGGATATTGCACAACTGTGACTATTTTACTGTGACTTTGTATTTGGTCGTTTGGTCTTTTAAATTTTGTTTTCAGTACTTTTTTGCTCATTGCTGTTTGGGTTTGCTTCTAGTTGGCTGCATATGTACATCTATTATTGTTGTAATCTGTACTGTTGTAATGTTAAAATGTTAGCAAGCTGACAACAAGTGCCTCATCTGGCAGTAATTAATGTGCATGCATTATGGTTTCTCTATTCTAAAATAGTTGAATAAATGAGAAAAAAAAACTTTAAATTAAATGAAATAATAAAAAAAATGCAATTGACTAGCTGAAGCAAACCTTCTGCTATACAATATATGTATGTATGTATATATGAGCTATACTAATTGATATGGAGATAGACACATGGTGGCATGTTATAATTTCTAAGAAAAACTTAGTAGAAATGAAATATTAATTATAGTATAAAAGGTTGTAAGCCAAAATTAAAATATGATTGTGCCTTAAAAAGCCAATTAAAAATTGTTTTCATAGAAGCCATTTCGTTAACTTAAGACTACTGTACTTTATTTCACTTCTATAAACTATACTACTGCTTTGATGCAGTTTCTGTGCAAACATTTAATTATTGCATAATATCGTTTATATATATTTTGCTTCATCACTGTCGGCTAAATTGGTCTTTGTTTAACGTTTTGAAAATTATGTGTGAATTTTTGCATTAGTCTGGGATGAGAAACAAAAACCCAAACATATGCAAGTATCTTATTCGCATTTTTCTTATCTCATAAGTCAGACAGTAAGTCAGTGTGTCACCAAGTTAATATGTAGTAAAAGATTTTCTTTGATAACCTCACACTGGTAAACTGAACTGATGTAATAAACGTGTGCACTACTTCAGTTTTTTTCTTTTAAATAAAAATTAATTAAATTATAGACAATTTAATAAAAATTTAACTCGAAAAAAACACTAAATAATCAAGTACCCAACGAATTAAGGTTTGTGTCTTAAGTCTTTTGTTTTAGCTTGCTTATAGAGTACATTTTGAATTATGAAATTTTTCCTTTCCCATTCTGACTTATTGTCTGCAAGGAGCTTAAACTTAAGAAATATTTTTATTTTTAAGTCGCACTAAGCTGTCTTTGTCGATGCACTTTGTTTATTAGAAGATTATCTAGGATAATTTTTATAAATTTTAAATATCGTTTGATTTAAATTAAAATTAAAATAAAATTAAGTTTATGTTCTCTCTTTTGATACAGAATAGATTTTAATGAATCATATTAAAGTCATACGGCTTAAACGTTTTGATAATGGGAATCTTTATAGTTAATGTCTTCAGTTTGTAGACACTCCTGGTTTAAACAAAACGATAGAAGTATACACTGTATAAATTGCACTTAAAAAACTTGCAAGCTGTTGCAAGTTGACAAATAATTTTGTTTTAGATCTTAAAATTAATGCTTTGTATAAATAACATGTTTTCTATTTATATACTGTATCACTTAAGCGTTTATATTTTAATCTTTAATTTTACTGCTTGGGAAGGTCGAAAACTTTGCTGCGAACTTACCACAACTGTATTAAAAGGTAAAAAGAGAGTCTAAAATAAAAACTTTATTAAATTTCTTCTGGATCTGAGGCCACTCGAAAAATATTTTAGACCAAACCCTTTTTTATAGAAGAATAAAACATTAAGAAGTCTTAAAAAAATACAAAACTGTGAAAGCAAAATAACTAAAAATGTTAACAAAATCTGCTGGCTACTGCAGCCAGATAACTGACACTCTATATGGAAAGAATTTTGAAAAAAATAACATATGAAGAAATATGCTTTACATGTTCTTCAAAACTATTCGAGATATTTTTATTCGTTAAAAATTTGACAAATAATAGAACCACAAAAAAGGTCTGCGAAGTTAAAATAAATAAAAACTACAATAATACTTATTAAAAATGGGCACCTTTCGTATTCGACTCCAATAATTTTTATTAAGATTACGAATAAATCTCATATGATCTCCTAAATGAAGTAAGAAATTTTAGAACTTAAGACAATAATGTGAATTAAATGTGAAAGATTTATAGTAGTATTATATTTAATATTTTTTTCCTTTATTTATTCCACTTGGGAATAGTTTAGTATCGTCAAAAGATGTATTTACTTCTTTAAGTTCATTTAAAATTGTTCTACGACATGTATTTTTTTGGACGACAGCAGCGCTGACTTTCTTGGAGATTCCATTCTAATGCGGTTCTCGCAGCGCTAGCAATAGGTTTACGGAGAGTATAGTCTATCCAGCTCCACTTTCTTCTTTTTATTTGACGAGCTATTGGTTCTTCTTTTGTTAACCGCCAGAGCTCAGTGATTTTAAGCTCTGATATTTAATATTATTATATTAAAATTAAAAAATGTATTAAATACATTTAAAATATTACATAAAGATTTTCGCAAATAAACTTCCCAAAAATGCAAAACGTACGTTAATAGATGCTTTGGAAGTAGTCAAAGTGCTGTTGCTGAAGTCTGAATTCCATGAACGTTCACTGAGGCAGCAAGAAATAAATTTCGCCCGCATTATACAATGGTTATGCTATCGGTGGTGCACTGTAATTGTAAGTGATTATTAAACAGATTTTTTCTTTTTTGCTTTTAAAGAAGAAATATCAAATTCCTTGTTGTCTCAAAATACATAAACCTCCTTTCATAACTTAAACTTAAGCTTAAGCTATTAAGATATGCTTTTAATAGTTTGAAATAACGTCTGCCTATTGCTCTATAATCTGTCTCTTATTTGTCTGTCTCTCTATTATCTATGTGGTGTTGAAATGTTTGTTGGTTTAAATTTATTTCATGTTCGCTTATTTAATTATATTTCAATTCTTTTGGTGGTTTAGCTCAAAACATCTGTTGCTTAAGACTGGTAATCTAGCCGAGCTGAAATTAAAAAAAAAAAACACAACAAAGAAGCAATAAAATCTACAATAGAAACTGCAACTTGCAAACGCTGTTAAGACATGTCGTTTCAAATAAAGCCATAAAATCGATAGCAAACACGCATCCCTTGTCAGTTTTTTTTTTATAAGTTTTTTTTCAATTTTTGTTTTGTTCGTATTTTGTCATCATGTGCATCTAAATTGTTAAGTTGTTGGTATCAAATTTTTGAAATTTTGTTGTCATTAGGGAATTTAATTCAGTTGGTTGTTAGATAACAAAATATATGTTTGCTGCTTCACCAATTTGCTTTTTTTTGTTGCAAACATTAATAAAATTGTCATCTCTTAGTTATTGGAAAGAGTTTGAATTTAGAATAGCATTTTAAGTCAATTACAAAATAATTTCCATAAATTTAGTTTTTTGAAAGAGAGCGATATACTAAAACAAAAAGTTTTTAAGGTTGTTTTGGTATATAAAATTTTTTAAACCAATAAACTCGTATACTCCAATGCTTAAGGCATTAAGGTTCTTAAATTCTGCAGAGCTTTATTTAATTTTTCATTGTTTTTATAAGAGTATCCTACGCAAAATTTGCCTGAACTAAGAATAATACGAATCTAAACTCAGCTTTAATTGCAATATACGATTAATTTAGTTTACAAAAATTAATAGTTTGTTGAAGAAAATTTTCGAAAATTGTTTCATAAACTTCAAAGAAATTTTTTATTGTTTAAGGCATTAAAGTTCTTAAATTCTGCATATTCTCTTGTATGACTTAAGGATAAAATAATTTTTTATAGTTTGTTTATAAGATTATCTATACGACTACTTTAGTTTAAAAAAAATTTATAATTTGTTGAAGAAAATTGTTTCATAAACTTCAAAGAAATTTTTTTTATTGCAGACAACTAAAATATGTTGAAAGTAAAGTGATTTCATTTTAAGTAGTTAAACGTGACTGCTCCGTTTGATCTTTATTTTTATTTTATTTTAACAGACGGCGAAGATATTAAGGTTTAAAACTGGCGCTAAAAATGTTAACGTCTTTTCCAATTTTATTTGAACTATTTATGTTGAAAACTGCCTTCATTGCAATAAATAAATAAAAACGGCACAACATCAAATTAGTGCTAAAAAATAGCAACGCGAAGCAAAACCTTAACACTTTTAATATGACGTGATTCATTTAAACTTTAAGAGTTTGTTTTTTTATTGATTTTTGTTTGTTGTTAAATTGAAATACTTTATTAATTTTATGCATGAAACCGCTAATTTTATGAGTTTGATTTAATCTTTTATGCCGAAGGAGTATAGTCAATAATTTAGCAAATTGTTTGATTAAACATTGGGAATTCTACAAAAATATTTTAATTTAAGATTGTTCGTACTCTTTGGCTCTTAATTGAATTAGCATATTTAGAATATATGTATAATATGTTGTTATCAACAGGTTCTTATGGGACTTTTTTTTAAATTCAGGAATTTTTATAAAGCTCAATAGTGGATCTTTATTGATTTTATAAGAAAACAAAAATAATTTAAAATCAAACAAAACAAAAAACGATTTTAGATACAAACTTTTGAGCCGAATAAATTATGCAGTCATTGCTACCAATAATTATCAAAGAGAATTCTTAAATTAATATTAACTTTCAACGAGTCATACTATTCTAATTTATTTTTATCATTCTTGTAGCAAAACGTAAAAAGTGTTTTCCCCTATATTTTAGAACAATGGTTTCTTTTATGTCATTTAAATCACTTAGTTATAATAAATTGCTTTGGGAAGATTTAAAAAAAATACATGTTAATAATTGTGTTTTATTCTTGTTCAATATTATAGTTGTCGTTGAAAGGCAAGAGTTACTAAAATTTTAAAAAATTTATTTATATAAAGGATTTTTTTATCTTATTTTTTCCAATTCTATACGCTTCGTGTACCATCAGCAGGATATTTTTCATACCTGTTAATTATTTATAAAATACTTGAAACAAAAGATTTTAATAATTTTAATGACCTGAGATCATTTCTTCATTACGTAGTGGCGTAATCACTTCCTCTTAGTTACAAATATTTATATACCAATATCTCAAATAAAGTCCGACTTACGACAGGCATAAAATACAGTAAGAAACTGGAATATCCATCGACCACTTGATTCAAACAATTTGTAGGCAGTGAAATAAAATAGAAAATATAAATTTAATTTAATAGAAAAAAGGTTTCAAAGAGTTTTGCACAAAAGCTGTGACAAATAATTAAAGTCAAGTAAGTTTTTAAGTTTCTGCTACAAAGTTTTTAATTTAATCATTATTAATATAATTGTCTTAATTCTTTTTAGATGATTAAAGGTTTATTTTTATAGGATTTTAACTATGATAGTTAATGCTTGACACAAAAAAATATTTTCAGTAAATTGAACGAAGATTGGATGAAAATCACTTTGAAGAATAATCTGTTTTTTGAATAAAGTTTTCAGTAAAATAATTCAACTATTCCATTTATACAAATAAATTTTTTATTAGCTTAGTTACATGTATTTTAAAATTAAATTATTAAATTTAAGTTCTAGTATTTTTTATTGGGCCTTTTCATTACATATAATTTTAGATTTGTTTTTTTCACAATAATAAAAAAATCAAAGAAATTAATTGAAATATTTTTTTGAGTTTGATGAAATATTTAAAAAATTTCTTATCATTTTATTTGAAATTTTATTAAATAATTTAAGATGCCTCGAGTAGAGATATTTAATAATTAAAAATAAATATATTCTGTGAAAAAAAGTTTGTCAAACTAAAAAAAAACAATTAAATTATTAATGCAAATAAAGGTGGAATAACACTGTGGAACAAATTCAAGTTAGCAAAAGTTGGGTCAATTCTGACAGTGAGGGGTCAAAATAGAGGCTAAATTAGAAGACACGTATCGCGGCGTTTGTTTATGTTAGTTCGAATTTCTTTTTAATCGACGTTCGAACTTTGCAGTCAAATGCCTATTTTCAGCATATTGTTTGGCTATAACTCATCGACTAATTGATATTTTTTAAATCTGTAAAAGCCAAATTATTGCTAGAGACCTGTGCAACAAACAATATTTTGAAAAAAAAAAAAAAAAATTTATTTAGAAAATTTTTGTGGTGCTTATGAAGCAAAATGTTGGAAAAATTATTTGTTTTTCATGCTTTTTGAAAATATTATCCACAAAACTAAGTCTTTTTTGCTTGCTGTTTGATCTACAATATACTTCTTAGGTTCTTCTTTGTCTTTCCCTTCTTCCTTTTTTTCCTCGTCTTCCTCTTCTAAAAAGGTGTTTTTATACCAACAAAACAACTTTTTTTTTTCAACCACCGCACAGGCAGTGCGGAATTTCGTATTATAATATCGTATTATAATATCATCAATTTAATCAAAGCATTGTTTAATATTATGATTACAAAACCCCCTTAAACACTTTTTTCATGAAACGTCCATTGACAGAAACAATATTTAGAACCTGCGAACCTGTTATATAATAATGTTCGTGTCTTAAGTCTTTTGTTTTGCCTTTAACAAATTATTTGGTAAATTTTTTTTCCCTAATAAACATTTATGAATTAATAATATTGGTGCTAATACCAATTAGCATTTCTTTAAAGGAATATAAAAATATAAACTGTTAAATATACAACACACGACTGATAATATTAATTTATTAATAATAAAAATAGAAAAATATTCCCAAAGCAAACATCTGACTTTCTTTAATTCACCCTCTCCAAGGCCATTGTTTTATTGTGGTTGGCCACTAACTCTTGGTTTTCTGTTGGCTCTGCCGGCATTAATTTACTTTCATTAATATTCCACTTATGGAATTTCGTGCTGTTCTGGTTTTCTATTGATCTTATAACTTTTTTTCCGTTAAATTGTTTTCTTTGCTGAAATTTGTATTTCTATTTAAATAGATTGAGTTAGAATTCTCTTTGAGCGTGATTTGTTACAATTATTCTTGCTTCGTTCTTAAGCAATAATTAAGTTTATCTATTATATATTTAATTCAAACAAACATCAAAGTGCTTGTAATTTAGTCAGTGGTATTGTAAAATAAAATAATTAAAATTTAATGAATATAAATTCTATAAAAACTGTATGTTCAAGGTTGTTTACTGGTTACAGAAAACTCGTTGACCGACCGTACTTGCACGAGTATTTCAGAATATGTTTGATTTAGATTGGTTTATATAATTTATTAATTTTTGTTGTTGTTGAAAATAAATTAGTTCACTGTAATTCATTTGTTGTATAAAAATTATTTTATGTTATAAGTAGAATATTCGTGCGCTACACAAAAAAATATGGAGACTTAAATTTGGATTTTGTTTATTAATTTTTTTGTAATATTTTTTATGTAAAAAAGTAGGTAATGAAACTCAATTAATACAATATTTAGCTCTTAATATTATTCAGAAATTCTGTCACAAGTATTAATTATTATAATTAAAAAAAATAATGTAGCCAATGAAAATTCTTAGAATGCAAACAACCCATTTTAAGAAGGACAGTCTACCTCCAGATTTGTTTTTCTTTTCAAATAATCGCTGAGTAGTTTCAATGCATTTTCTTTTTAATACCAAAAGTTTTCAATTTGAAAAATGGTATTGAGGGAAACGAAAAGTTATTATTAAGATTATAAGTATAAGAAAGTTCTATTTATTTATAATAATCGTTAATTCAAAAGTAACAAAATCAAAGTACTTGCTGGTATATAATAAGTCTCTGGCTCTGTCTTAACAATATTGTGTATGAATAGTTTGACTTCCAGGGAATGAATGCATCTAGGGCAATAAAATGGCTAACCAGTGTAGGCTTGGTCTTAGACCCAAATTTATATTTGTATTCTCTCATAGATGTTCACAATATCTACCTGAAGGATATGCAAGCATTTTTTCAGGCATACAAAAGAAAATCATTATGAATACTCTACTCTCTGTTGTATATTGAAACAACTAAGATCCCTTAATGGCTCGTAATGCAGAAACTGTTTCGGAAAAGAGGATGAAGATTCAGTTATGAGGTTCTACTGTGATGGCTTGGCTCTGCAGACATCTAAGCAATTCCTATGGAATGATTCCATAAGAGTTCCTCCGTCGTCGTTAGCAAAATGGTCGGCAAAAAAACATCGAATAAAATAGCAAATGAGGGCGTCTATTTAACATCAGAGCCCCTGTGATATTACTATAAAAATTATTAAAACGTACAAAGTTAGAGTTTGAAAAACAATTGAAACTACTCTTACAATTTTACCAGCTGTCCTCTCTATATCACTCCGGGGGGCACGGATTATACATCCTTTCTTGGTGCCTTGGTGTTGTGCTTTCTTGGGTATAGGGTTATCAGGTTTCTGGTCCCAGGCCTTTTTGCTGATAACCAATAAAAACTTGTATGTTGCTACCCAATCCCTGAATTAACAGGGTAACGGGCGCGCATAAAGGAAATTTAGGAAGTAGCTTCGCCTATGCTTGTCTTGGTAGAGGTGCTACTGATACCTCAGGTTTGCACGGGGCCTAAAATCGGAGGTGTTTTTAACACAAGGCCGAGCAGAGATTCTATCTGGTGCCACGGGAACCAGTAGACCCTAGGACTTATCCTAGACTGGTTATTGGTGAGGGCCCTTCGGGGATCACGTGTTGGCTGTGGTTAAAATCCAAAGATACGAGGGAAGAGTTATGGGTCGGATGAGTGTATCTGCAATATGGTGCTAGTGACCGGTTGTAGATGCTCTCTTCCGGCCATATATCTTCGACAGAGCTGCCCTGGTTGTTGCGGATGGTGAGTGCCTATTAAGATGGGGGATTTCTTACTGCTGGACCACTGGGGTAGTAGGAGAAGGAAGCACTTTATCAAAGTGTCTGCACATGGTTCTGCAGCCTGTACAGAATTTGTTACCAAGTCGTCCCTATTAGGGGCACATGTAGATCCTCACCCTGTATGTGATTCTGGAAGGGACGACGGGGACATTGGTGAACGGTTTTATTCCCCATGACCCATGTTGGGTCTTATGACAGGTACTGACGTAAATCTTTTACATATATGTCCTATCTACAATATCCCTTTTCCAGAAGAAATAAAACTTTAAGTAATAGGCATTAGTTGCCTGAGTATTACTTCTCTTTATAGAAGAAAAATATACATGCAAACTTTTTTGAGTCTTATTTAGCCAGACTAACGTAGCTAAATATTCTTTTATTAAAGAAGACATAAATTAATTACAAGTATTTACTAAAGAATATCATCATTAAGGTCAAGATTTGACTTTAATATTTTTGCCAATTTTAGCAAAAAAAAGTATATCGTTCATCAATCATAGTAATCGGCACCTGTACTTCTTTATTTTTTTTTTTTTTTTTTTTTTTTTGCAATTGGACCAGTACTCAGGGGATGACCCCTATTTATGCAGTGCATTGTGCTGGAACTAGGAAAATAGGATAGGGTGAGGAGGATAGCGGGAGTAGTGCTTATGGATATTCGACTTGAATCTCTCCACGCTGGGTATGGCAGGAAAGACATCTGCAGGGAGCTCGTTCCACATACGAGCTGTTCGATCAAAGAACGAATTATTTCCGAAATGCGTAGTGCGATTCGCTGTTATATCGACCACAAATGGATGTGCTCTTAATGAGGAACGTGTTGCTCGTAAGTAGGAGCGGATCTCGGGAATATGTTCCCTTACCTCATCAGAGCACAGTCCATTGAAGTAACGATAAAACAGCGTAACACAACCCACGTTGCGACGATGCTCCAGTGAGTCAATAGAGTTGGCTACACTATTGTCACCTATGAGTCTTTTCGCCCTCTCCTGAACTCGGTCCAGTAGCTTCAAAATAGACTTTGAAGCACCGGCCCATACATGAGAGTTGTATTCCATTTTCGGCCGGATGTAGGTGGTATAAATAGTGAGGATATCAGAAGGGGTGAAGTATCTCTTACACCGTCTTAAAAAACCGAGGCACTTGAATGCTTCTTTGGCGATATGAAAAATGTGCTCAGACTGAATTTTCATGCCCAGAACATCAAGAGCTTTTGATTCCTCAATATTTATATCACCCATAATTACAGATGGAGCAGCATTTTCGGTCATACGTTTATGCGTAAGCATACAGCACTGAGTCTTCCGGGCATTGAAATCGACCCGATTCGCATGACCCCATTCGGAGATTGTTGTAAGATCTTGATTTAATGATTCGACCATATTTTGCCTCATAGCCCTAATCTCCAACGGACTTGGCCTATGGTCAAATGAGTAAGAATGGCTAATGCTGCTGTCATCTGCAAATGAGTAGATAGGGTTGGAAGTTTTGCAAAGTAAGTCATTAAGAAAAATGAGAAACAGGGTAGGAGATAGAACAGAGCCTTGTGGTACCCCTGAATTTATCTTGAACTCGTCTGATGTGATCCCATCTATAACAACTCGTATAGTGCGATCACTGAGGAAGCTCGATATAAACCGAGTGAGGCCATTACCAACACCAAAAGCAATTAGTTTTGCCAGAAGTGCCCCATGCCAGACTCTGTCAAACGCCTTGGAGATATCCAGAGCCACCAC
Organism: Germaria angustata; assembly: GCA_963681545.1. Taxonomy (NCBI): domain Eukaryota; kingdom Metazoa; phylum Arthropoda; class Insecta; order Diptera; family Tachinidae; genus Germaria; species Germaria angustata. The sequence continues at coordinate 93,544,726 of OY812999.1, read as the reverse complement.
CTTACTTTCGCCAAAATGGTGAATGGAATGACACCATTTCTCCGAGAGGAGTGCTAGTAGGTCACCAGTAGAGCGTCCCTTACGAAAACCATACTGTCGGTCATTTAGTAAATTGTTGGACTCTAAATACCTCACAAGATGAAAGTTAATCATACTTTCCATCACTTTGGAAAGTGCGGAACATATCGCTATTGGGCGGTAATTTTCAGGGTTACTAGCCTCTCCTTTTTTGGGGATTGGCGTTACATTAGCAACCTTCCAGCACAATGGAAATTCTCCAGCATGGTGCAATGTACTGAAAAGGTTTGCTAACGGACGAGCTAGCGTCGAACAGCACTGCTTCAAGACCAGTGCTGGGATTCCATCCGGTCCAGCAGATTTATTTACATTGAGCTCAGCCAATACCTTTTTAACTGCACGTGCTCGAAAGAATATTTTTGGCATAGTTACAGATACTCTTTCGAGGTCGGGCAGTGGTTGATTGCTTTCCGGCAAGTTGGAGTTACTTGCAAATAATTCGGCCAGTAGGTTAGCTTTATCAACCGGGTCAGTGAATATTTGGTCATCCTTTAAAAGAGTTGGAATTGTAGAACTAGCATTATCCTTGATTCTTTTAACGAATGACCAGAAGCTCTTGCTGCCCCTAGCAGCAAGAGCTAGAGCACGAAGGCGCTGCTCGTAGTGAGCTTTTTCGCGTCTTAGTACTCTGGCACACGAAGATCTCGCCTTTTTGCGCAGCGAGTCAGTATCTGGGTTCTTATTTTTCCGCCAGATATTGAAAGCTTCCTCTCTGGATCTGACTGCATCTTTGCACGTCTGATTAAACCAAGATTTGAAAGCTTTCATTCCTAGCAAAATTATATTTTCTACCATTTTTGCCATGGCATTTACGTCACTGTCTTGGAAGCATAGTTTCCAATTGAAATGCCGAAAGAAATTGTTGAGCTCTGCCCAATTAGCCTTTTCGTAGATATATTTTAATCGTCTCGTAGCCGGTCGTGAGGCGTTATGAATTGCTGAGAACGAAAAGGAGGCAGATATGGTACAATGATCCGAGTTGCCGAGAGGTGCATTTACGCTTACTTCATACTTTTGAGGGTGCGAAGTGAGGAAAAGATCGAGAGTATTGTTTTGGTGCCCTTCAACACATGAGATATGTGTTGGTTCATTAACTAATTGCACGAGGTGGTTGTGCGCGGCGAACAACTCAACATAACGGCCTTCTGGAGTTGTTTGACCTGAATGGCGAAGCCACGATATGTTGTGAACATTAAAATCACCAGCAACAACGATTTCACTGTTCGGACAACTCTCGAGGATCTTTGATATGGAGTCAGATAGGGCGTCGAAGTTATATATAGTTTTTTCCCTTTCTGTGTTTGGGCTTCTGTAAAGAAATCCGAAGTGCAAAATATGTGACCTGATCATGAATTTAACCCAGAGACAGTTGAATTCTGGATCAAATGAGCCTAGGGATTGCTGGCACTGGTACACAACATTATTGCGTATATAAACCACAAGACCCCTGTGAAGATTAAAAAGGGATAGGAGGTGATACCCAGGTAGGTGAAAATCCTGTGGATCAGCATTTTCAGACACCTGAGTCTCACATAAGGCGAAAACATCCGGTCGATGGAGACAAACATGAGCATAAACGGAAAAAAAATTCGCTCTTAATCCTCGTATGTTGCAGAAATCTATTCTAAACTTTCCCGTCATAATAAACGCGGAAAAGATCAAATGTAATATCCATCTATTTATTAATCTTGTATTTCGAGTACCAGAAGTGTTAGTTGCTGCTTGACGACTATCCAGTGATCAGTGTTATACCTTCATCACCCAACAGTCAGGCAACAACCAACACAGTGGCACCAGTAAAACAAAATTAATTTATTAAGGGGCTTAGGATGGAAGTACACAATGACACTCTCGAACGGGGACATAAAAGCCCTGATCTGGTCATTTTGGCCCGAAGTACCAACACTTGTCTAGAGTGCCAACACAGCTCTCTCTGAGCAATGTTCGCTGTTGTGTTGTTTTTTTTTTTTTTTTTGGTTTATTATTATTGGTACTGTTTATTTTTTTTTTGTTATATCAGTTCTATATACATATATTTATTGTTTGTTTGATTTTAGTTTTGTTGTTTTATTTATTTATTTTCCTTTTTATTGAATGTTAAAATTTTTTGCTCTTTTTCTTGTTGCTTTCTTATTTTGATATTTATATTATAAAACAATTTTTAAAAAAACGGGACTATTTCATTTATCACTTAATTTTAAAAACATGTATGTATGCACAGAAAAATAAAAGTATGTAAGAACAAAAACAAACACGCGGAAAACAGCAAACACGTCAGTTCACATTGCGAGACAAAACACTACTTCTTTATAGTTCTAAGAACCTTCCAGGTATATATACATATTGTCTTGGAGATTCCTGAAAACTAAGCATTATTGCTGTGTATATATGTGTGTTCCCATCGATCCTTTAAGGATCATAGGGCCTCCATTATTGCTGTAACGACAGTAAATACCTCAAGTCAGAAAAAGTGGTATTCGCAACAATTTATTTAGATAATTTCTGTATTCGTGTGAGGGCTAGGCTCAATATTCTACACATCACATGGAGAAATTTTGGCATATGAAAATATATTGTTCGGGGTTTCGCCACTTGATGGTGATAGATTTCATGCCATCAATAAATTCTTTATGCAGTTGCTAAACAAAGAGGCTTACCGTGGTTAGTGGCGCCCATGGAACTATTTTCTATTTTGTTTTTATTATTCCAGTTATTGCCATTATTACAAGTAAATTGCTAAATTTGTGTCTTAATATTTTCATAAATTTTTTGAAAGTGATTTTTCTTTTTAATGCCAAGTTTTTGTAACAGACTTAATATACTTATAAATTAACATGATATCAATAACGAAAATTTCTTGTAGATAACAAAGAACTTGCAAATATTGTTATTATTTTTATTATTACGGATATGACTAGTTCATTTGTATTAGTGTTAAGCGTGTAATTTTCATAAATTAGCTAAAAAGCCTTTAATAATTTAATTATTGATTAATTACTTACAAAGAATTATAATAATTCAAGCAACATTAATAACAACATGTAAGTACGTTGCTTGCATTGGAAATAATTAAATTTGCACAGAAGTTGAAAAATCATAAAAAGGGTGTTTAAATAATTAAAAAACTGCTCGAATTTTCGTTATGAGATTGTATAAAGTCGATGAAACATCCAACGTTTTTCAACATGATAAGATTAAAAAATATTTCTAAACAAGAGTGTTTAATACATAAAATATAAACTTTCTGATATTATAAATAAAATTTTAGTTTTCAATTTGTACGGTTGCTATTCAACCACGTAAGAACGTGAGTGTCATCTGATACATATAGAGTTATTGAATACCTTTAAAATAATTTCTATTCCCACAAAAGCCCAATTTAGTTTTTGTAAATAATTTTTTAATGTATATTTTCTAATATACCGATAGATAAAATGAAGGTATTTCTGAAGGTAGTTGCTATTGGGGCCAAATGTGTCAAAACGTCAGCTTATAGGCAACACGATAAATACTTTTATATGATTTTTTATCAAGTCTTTGTACGTTACAGCTGCTGCAAGTTTAATTGGGTCTGCTATACCGGTAAAAAGATATTTAAACTGTGTTAGTAATGAAGTGTGATTAGTGAGAAGTAAGTGCTATCGCTAAACAATTATCCCTAAAAGAAAATTTACATAAAATATTTGATAAAATTGATGGTTGAATAAAAAAATCCTTATCATGAGAAATGGTGGGAGTAGATCTACCCAATTGATTGTTTAATCATTCTAGAAACAAAATGCCTCCCTTCTCATAAATTCGAGCTGTAAGTGGATGAGCCAGTCCCATTTATGTACTGAGACTGTGCAACAGCCAACTATTCTTAGCAGGGGAGAGTTGTTCTGCTAAATTTTAATTACACCTAGTACTTTAAGATATAAGAATTGATCCTTATTACTACGTTTATTCCAAATTTACTGAGAAATCCAATGCAGTAGAATAAATTTTGAACTGTGCAAATCATAAATTGAAAAGGAGCACTTTCCTTTAAATGGAGAGTATTTAGTCAAGTATCGAGATTTTTTCAATAAAATTTCTTTATCAGTATTGTTCTAGATAAAAAATTTATACAAGATATTTTAGTAACAAATTATAAAAAGATTTATTTAAATTTTTCTTACGGACTTAAGACAATTTAAGTTTTTTCTCATAGTTCCTTTCTACGTACGCGGATGTATGTTTAACAAAAACATTAAAAGAAAAACAGTTCTAATGGCTCGTTAAATTTTAATTTCATTCTTCGTTAGAAATTTGCGAGTCTGTCTGAGAACAACGTTGAATGAAAAACAAGTTCGTATCTTAAGTCTTTTGTTTTGTATTTTTCTTTACAATGCATTTAACAAGTTCTTAAGGAAATACCACGACTTGTTGTAAAATAAAAGCCACATTTTTTTTGTCTGTCTCTTGTTGTGGCAAAAAATTCAATGAATGAATTAGATTTAAATACAAATCCAATTATGACATGGTATTATACCAGTTGACAAATACGGCATAAATGGAAAGCAGCTAATGCGCTTGCTCAACCTTTCAAAATACCAATTCCTAGTTGAAACGTGTAAGTTGCAAAAGTGACACTACTTGAATATGTTTCTATAATGTATTTAAAAGTGCTATTTAAGGCTTGTAAATAAAAAATAATAATAGAAAAAGATTTAGGTTACATCCTTTAACGTCATGATACTCGTAGAATTGATAAACTATTTGTTGTGTGTGTTTTAAAATTTATTTAAACAAACTTATCTGCTGCTGCATTATTGTAGTATTTAATAAACAGTGGTTGTGTTTGAAGGAAGTCACATGATTTTTAAACTGAATTTCAAACATTTTATATGATCATTAACCAAGGATATTAATTCGTATTGAAATCTTTAAATAACATAAATAGCAAAGTAAATATACTTTTGCCAAAGATGGCAAAGAGTATACTTATCATATCGTACCTATCTACTCATTTGCATATGACAGCAGCATAAGCCATTCTTACTCATTTGACCATAGGCCAAGTCTGTTGTAGATTAGGGCTATGAGGCAAAATATGGTTGATTCAATAAATCAAGATATTGAAACAATCTCCGAATGGGGTCATAGGAATCGAGTCGTTTTCAATGCACGGAAGACTCAGTGCTGTATGCTTACACATAAACGTATAACCATACATGCTGCTCCATCTGTAATTATGGGTGATATAAATATTGAGGAATTAAAAGCTCTTGATGTTCTGGGCATTAAAATTCAGTGCGATGTTCGATGGACCGAGCACATTTTTCATATCGCCAAAGAAGCATTCAAGTGCTTCGGTTTTTTAAGACGGTGTAAGAGATACTTCACCCCTTCTGATATCCTCACTATTTATACCACCTACAACCGACCGAAAATGGAATACAACTCTCATGTATGGGCCGGTGCTTCAAAGTCTATTTTGAAGCTACTGGACCGAGTACAGGAGAGGGCGAAAAAACTCATTGCTGACAATAGTGTAGCCAACTCTATTGACTCACTGGAGCATCGTCGCAACGTGGGATGTGTTCCGCCGTTTTATCGTTACTTCAATGGAATGTGTAAGAAATTTGTCTGAATTTTCATATTGTGCTTATGAAATCATATCTCTGGTGTATGTTTATTCATACAAATAAATTGCTACTCTGTACGTATAATTAAACTTTGCTTCTCGTTATAGAACTTAAATGCTTTTTTACATTACACAGGCAGTCATGTTTTCCAGAAAACTTTTTTGCGACTAATTCAGAAATGTTGGTGTTCTCATAAATTTCTTACACTAAATAAACCTCTGTAATATAAACATTATATAATTAGCACATAAATTAATAATAAAAATAAAGAAAAATATTTTCATGATCTTGAAAATGTGTAAAACTCTTGCTCTTTTTGAAATTTTACTTCAGCTATAATCTTAGAAGGATTACTCTTAGTTGCACAGGACGTTCAATTGTGATAGATGACTGGGTCACTTGATTTCAATTTAGTGCTTTTACATTACCTAGTTCTAAGTATATTGAGTGATCCTAGGCCCTTTATTCCCATATAGTTCAATATTGTATTAACCAATTCGCGGATAAGTGAATCATTTCCTCGATATCACTGTCTGATGGCCCTTCTAATTGGGGCAAGGTAAAGCAGTTCATATTTGGTGAAGCTAGTCAATTATAGAGGAGGTGCTTAAAGGTGTAATCGTTATCGATAGTCATACCTGAATACTGCGATTCCATTTTTATTCCCACTCTTTACAGAGCTCTGAACAGGATATGGAATTATATGTAAGCTTAATTTATTTGTATGCGTAATTTCTTTTGAATATGGCATCAAATAAGGAAACATTAATCAAATTAATTGGACCCTTCCAAATAGCGCTATGAAAAGAGGATAAAAAATATAGAATTTAAAATAAGGCAGATGTATTGGGACCACAAAATTTATTCTCATTTTGCAAATACAATTAACTTGCATTAAGATCCTAGTTTTTGGATCACGTTTACAATATGATATGGACAACAATCACGGAGTAAACGCGCGGCTTTCGAAATTAAACGAAATTTCTTACCGAATTTTCTAAAAAAATGAGCTTCTAACATTGAAGAATATTATTTTTTGTTCCTCATAACACCTTAACCGTTCTGACTTGATTAATAAGAATGATGAATTAAACTAGAAAAGTTTTTTTCTGTTTCTCTGATTTTCAACTTCAACTGTTTTAAAAATTCTCTTTCCTCAATTTCTTTCAATTACTTCACGCCTCCAAGCCATCATTTAATAACAAGGTCACTCTAAGGCCTTTTTGTAAAGACCACCGCTATATAATCAACAGCAAAACAGACCAACTAAAAGCTATTAAATCATTTGAGTTTTGACCCAAATTAAAAAACAATTTTCGTAGTTGTATTATTTTCTTACGTTTAAAAAAAAAAACAAATTGTATTTCGTATATTAAAGTCTTTAATGAATTCAAGAGACATCTACCTTTTATTACTTCAAAGATTTTTTGTTCAATTTTTTTAAACAATAAAAAAATTATATTAAATTGTTAAGAGAAAAACCTTCAAGAAAAAAAATTGTACTATATATATTTTAATGGTTAATTCACTCTTTATTAACTCCAGTATTTTAAGGTTTATTCTGTTATTTAATAATTTTTCGATCGTCATTAATTGTAATTTTTTTACCTTGTTTTTGTGGTTATTATTTACTGCCATAATTTTTGGTTGAGAACCATTTATAAATTTAAGTAATAGAAAAGAAATAGTTGAACTAAATTTATGGATGCTAAATTATATGAAACATTTTTTAGCTGTAATTGCTTTTAATCAATTTCAATTTAAATTTTTTATATTGTATTAATAATAATTCCTGCCAAGGACAGGAGTGTGAGCCTCCCCATTGTCATTGATGAGAAGAATATTGACAATTGAAAAAAGTTGTTTGTTAATGAAATATGTCAGTCCTTTGAACTATAAAGTTTACTGTGCCTACCAAAATTTCACCATTTTTCAAAGGTATTCATTTAGTACTGCCCTTTGGCGTTATTTTAACATTTATTTTACATTTATATCCATTCGTATTCCATATTACACTCGAATTGGCTGCCATTGCTGAGCTTTTGTATAATATCACATTTAATTTCATAAGTTAAAATATTTTAAATATATCGTCTTATATGTAAAAGAAATTTTTGCTTAGACATCTTTTAAAAGCAGACGTTATTATCACCAAATTATTGCTACTCAAGCACACAAATGCTGCCAACATAGTTGACAGAATGCTCGAATGCGAAAACGCATGGAATGCTGTGAGTAACTACATTGAGTATGTCTTAAGAAGAAAGAAAAGGGACCTCGATGCACGGCAAAATGAGTCCCCATTAAAGGAGACTCAGCAAGAATGAGCCAGCAGCATGAAAATGACGGACCCAGACGTGGGTGTTACGAGCAAAGTCCTTCTCAGGAGGATGAAGTTTCTGGGCCTTCTTGAAGTAATGTAGAAAACAGTCCCAGAAAGGCATCCCACCAGAAATGGAGGAGGGAGTTTTTTAGTGGAAAACACCACTCAACGCAGTCGACGACGGTCACTGTAAATGCGAAGGCATTTTCAACCCTACCTCGCCCGTCAAAAAAAAGCACACAAATGCTGTAAATTTAAAAGAATTAACTTGTCCTTATTTTCGATCAAGGAAGAAAGAACAAGACAATAGTAAGAGATCCTATTTTTTTAGTAGAACAATACCTTTCTTATATTTATTTTGTTATATTATGTACAATATCATATAAAAGCTATGCAGTTCTCTCTACACAGCCCTGGAAGATTCCTTATAGAGAGTATTTTATGAAAGAATTTCGGCTCTCCCTTTAAAAGAATTATTTTCTCAGGAAATTATCCCTTTAATAAAAAAATTTTGAAGCTTTAAATTTAATAGCAGAAAATGTGTTGTGAGAACTATTAATTACTTTTAAAATGTTAAACACAAAATTTCAATAAAACCCTGAAATTAATTTTCTTTAAGTCACATATTTGACCTTCATTATTCTAAATAAATTTTGATTGTCTCTTTTTCTTTGCCATAAAAGAAATAAGTAAATAATAAAAATAAGTGAAGGTCATTAAACTATTTAACTACTGACCGTATTAAAAATTTATGTTTTAAGTTAAAAAAATTTTTTTTCTTTTCATTTTTTTAAGGTAAGTTCAGACGAAACGAATTTAAAGAAAAATTTATTCTTTTTGAATACTCTTTTTTTAATTCTACAAGACAAGGCAAGGGAAAATGAAATCCATTTATAAAATATTTAGCCTGATTACTTACCGAAGCTGAATATTCAACCATAACAATTTTTACTATATTTAAAGAAAAACAAAAAAAAAAAATAAAAACAAGAACTTACCTTCTTAATCTAGCACATGTAGATTTTTCCAGTTGCAAAAAGACTACAATAGGACTATATACATTCAACATATTATTTCCCTTGATATAAATATGATTAAAATTTTTCTTGGGAAATTGTGCTCTAGTAATGATTTTATTTTAATTAATTATTTGCTTCGTCTGATCTTACCTTAAGTAATTTTTGAATTATTTGTTTATCATTTGTTATTATTTTATGAGTTCAAGTTCATTTCACGACATTTTTTATTATTTTATGGTCATAAAGTTATAACAATTATAATAATTTGAACAAGAAGACTAATGCTGAAAATAAATGAAATTTATAAAAAAATATGAAAAAGAATAAAAACAAAAAGAAATGTACGGTTAAATGATTTTATTGTTAGAGTAACTAAAGGTTAAAAGTGTGAGGTCATGATATTGTGTTAGAAAACATGAGGACATGTACGAAAACTTCAAGAAAGATAAACGAACCGATGGACGAGACGATAGTCAGACAATAATATCAATACTTTTGATTGTGTTAAACTGTAGTATGCTACTGTTATATATAGTATGGATAAATAATACTATATCAATAGTAATATGGAGTCACAATCTATGCATAATATACGATATTAAAAGAATATTTAATTCACTACAAATACTCCAGCACAAAAATATATTTTAGGTAAAAATAAATTGAAATTTTAGTGGAATTTATCTGGATAAAAACTTTAGTCTTGGAAAAACTGCAATAGTCAGATTTTGTATATCTGAATCATATTATTTAGTCAGATAAATTTTGTAAGGTGGCAGCTGAATGCAGGTTCAAAGTAATACACAGGGCTATCCTTGTTAGTTTTTTTACATACCTAAAAGTTAGAAGCTCTCAATGAGATCGGAAATCTTTTGCTGCCGAACATAATGGTTCAAAAAATTAAAAAAAAATTATTATCGATATTGGAACTAAGGGCTTTTAAAAATACTTCAAGTATAGACAGTGATATTCGTGAAATCTAGCTTGTAAGGAGTCTACTGAGGCGACAATATTTTCTGTATGAGCAATGCCTTAGTGTTATGGCTCCTGCTGTCTCTAGGGTAATTTTCTCGGGAGTTTTTGGTACCTCCCACTAAATACTGCAAGTGTGGACAGTGATATTCGTGAAATCTAGCTTGGAAGGAGTCTACTGAGGCGACAACATTTTCTGTATGAGCAATGCCTTAGTGTTATGGTTCTTGCTGTCTCTAGCGTAATTTTCTCAGGAGTTTTTGGTACCTCCCACTAAAGACTTCAAGTGTAGACAGTGATATTCACAAAATATAGCTTGGAAGGAGTCTACTGACGCGACAACATTTTCTGTATGAGCAATGCCTTAGTGTTATGGTTCCTGTTGTCTGTAGGATAATTTTCTCGGGAGTTTTTGTTACCTCCCACTAAATTTAAACGTGATGAAGTATTCGCTAATCAGTTAGATAGAGTTAATTTCCTTGCTTCTTTATTTGCAAGCCGTATGGTAATCCAACACTGTCCAAGCTCGATGGAGAATTTCTTACTATGGCAATAATATTTCTTCAGGTACGCACAGTTAAAAGAGTTTTAGTGATTTTTGATATAAATAAAATTCCTGGACCTTTTTAAAAAATACCATACTGGTCTTGAAGTGATACTAGCAAAATGGCAGACAGAGTTTCAATCAATAGAATTAGGGATTCATTGTGATATAGGTAACTAGTTTAATTTTTTGTAAATAATCAAATGCTGTGAGACTAAAGGCAGATTAATCCTGTAAACGTTTTAAGAAATTAAGATTAGAATTTATATGAAAACAATTTAGGTTGAATACATTCATTCCTAAAGGTTGCTTTTGGTGCTATTTGTTATTTATAATTGGTCAAGCAAACATGTATAAGATTATTGATCTCTTAATACTTCGAGGATCTTTGAGCAACTTCTTTAAGGCTAATTTTTAATTTTCACATATTAAAAGAAATATTTTAATAACTACTTTTGAAGATATTACCCAAATGGGTTTAAAATGTTAAGAAATCAATAAATTGTTAAACAATTTTTAATTAAATAAATCTCAAGCTTAAATAATTATAAATAATAGATAATGCTTTACGGTTGAGGCGACTTATTAAAATATTAATATTAATTTTTTATATTTCAATTAATACTATTCAATCATTCTTTCAGCTGTTTGATCTCTTATCTAAAAATCATAAAAAAATTACAATTAACTGATGTCTGTAACCAGACCAAAACTACTCAAACATGTTTATGACCAACTAAACTATATTTAATAAGAAATTGAAAATATTCCATTTTGCACTTCCCACTCAACCAAAATCAAATCAGCAGCTGTCTGTCCTAATATGGGCTACAAAATGCAGGCACACATGTGGTTGCTATTAAATGTAAGAAGAAAGAAAAATGTATCAGTAAAGAAATCTAGTAAAAAGCCAATTTGACTTACAATTCATTTCTGCAAGCACTTGGCGACACAAATTTTGCTTAAATTGAGCAAAATTTTTTTTAATTGTGCAACATATTGACAAAAACTATATACTTAAGTGGTACAGGACCTAAAACTGTATCACTAATGAAATTTTTCAAGCAAAATGCTGAATGTTTTCCGGTTCGAAAGATTTCTGACAATGTCATGGCAAAAATAGTATTAAATTAATTTGAAGAAAAGAAAGAAAAAATATGCAAAGCATTTTAAATAGATTTTTGAATGCTTATTTAGTTGAAGGTTTTTTTTAGAGAAATTATTTTAATTGCTAAAAATTAGATAATAAATGAAAATTTCCTATTAAAATTTATTATATTTTGGGATTAAGTTTCATTAATAAATGATAAGCCAATGAGTTTTACAGAAATTTACTGAGCTTGCAACGTAATTTACAAAGTTTTGGGATGGACCCAGAAGCAAAAAAAAAAAAAAAATTATAGCAAAAATATATTCATTTCGTTAGAGTTCTGCGGTCTGAAAGCTCAGATTTTGTTCTGTTTTGCAGAAAGAAAGTTCAGAATATCGGGGTAGTATGCCTTGATAATTTCCAACAGTCATCTGTATTTACTTTGCATCTGTTTGAAGTCTTTATGGCCATTAAAGATATTGTACATTTTTTTTAGTCTTTGCTGTACTGGGATTGACAGAGTTCTACTTAATTTAGAAGCCCAAGTAATGGAAAATCAAATGGTGTGCCTAATCTTTATTTTAAACTTAAAAAAACACGATGTAAAAAAGCAAAGGAATGTTCTACGAACCTTTTATTAAGGATATCAAGTTATATCGAATTGAGGTGCTTTTTTAGATCATGTTCTTAGTTTGGGAAATATTAGACGTGATGTAGAAGAAGTTCAGTTCCTGTTGGAACTGAGCCCTATTGGATCTTATAGAAACTTCATTTTCTTCGAACTTCAACTCATTCCGATCTACACTGGTTTTATCATATCTTTTGCTAGTTAAAAAAAATCGAATATAAAATTAACATACACTGATTTGTAAAGGACTCGACAGAAACCTACTTCATTTGGAACTCCTGGAACTGCTAAAATTTTTAAAAACGATGTAAAATATAAATAAATTTTAGTTAATGGATGACTAGATGATGGTCTTAAGTATTGAATAGAGGATACTATCACTTTCTAGCCATGGCTATGGTATTAGTATTAAACTCTACAATTCTGGACTATTGTCTGCATACATCCTACCGGACATAAGCCGATTACGGGGAATATGCTGGAGAAAATTAAGGAACTTTGTGAGTGACACGGAGTATCTCTAGACCTTTGGGTCAATATGTCATGGTTAAACCCAAGGGAGCGCACAACAAGTCTTCACTGGCTTAAGTGTATGTCGTACGACATGGACTATCGCACCCATCCTGTCAACCTAACCTAAACTAACCTAACCATTGTCTGCATAGATAATGAGAAGATGGATTGCATTTAGAAACACAAAATTCTAAAAACCCATCTACGATGACTATAATAAGTCTCTGACATCCTGTACTGCTAGGTAATATTTATTCCTCATTTTGTCCTCTACCCTTCTTTTATTTGGCCGCAAATATTTTTATTTTCCATACGCAAGGCAACATTAAAACATCCAGATGAGCTCTATTTGGAATTTTGACTTTTATAATAGTATATTAGAAGTTATGAAGGGGTAATATGGCAAAAGCAATAGGGTTCTACAAAAATTAGAAAAAATTGCACATTTTTCTATGCTGACAAATTTCCAAAAAAAATTTACAATACCTTTGTTAGAAAATTATAAAATAAGACTCGCAAATACCACTTTCTATTCTCAAAATTGTTTGTTAATCAATTCTACATATAAATCCATTCATTACTCTTTGTCACTTCTCTAAGGAATTTTGGACACTTTCTTAAGAAGTTTGCCCTTATTAAAGAATACTAAATTATGATATATTAAGTGGCATTCAGGAGGGAGAACGAGGAAAAGCATTTATTTAAAAATATATATTTTTTTTAAAGAAATTCCACATATAAGCTTTGAAAATTCATTTCACATTATAATTTAAAGCTTTTTGCGGAAGATAATCTGAATATCATTTTTCTCCCCCAGCATGCGCACCTAAAAAAATTATTAATTAATTGTGAGACTCCCACAATTTCGTAGGAAACCTTAAATTTGCTGTCTATTTTTTATATTTTTCAACCAACATCGAGTTTTGCTCTTAAGTCTTTTGTTTTTGTCTCCATCTTCTACATTCAATTGCTTCCATTCAGATCATATTATCCATATAATTTTTTTTTTAAATGTAACACAAAAACAAAAACGTATGTATTTTTTTAAATATTTTATTTTTATACATTTTATTTATTTTTTTGTCATCATTTTTAATAAAACATTGGTTCTCTTAATAAACTTATTTACAATTTTTAAAAATAAAAAAAATTCTTTATAATAACATAAGAAAAATAATTAATTTATACACAAAAAAATATACAAACAATTCAGATTTCTTCCTTAAAATGGTAAAATCAACGCAACAGGAAGCCAAGAAAAAGCATGAGCCAGAATGAATTTTGCAGAAATAAATAAGAAATACATAATTTTTTATAAAAAAAAAATTATTAAAAAAGACTTTTTACATAAAAGAAGGTGTAACGACCACATCTGGTTTAAAATAAAAACATCTTTTACAAGCTTGTCTTCCATAAACGGCCAAATTTAACGAATTTATCACAATTTTTGACCGAAATTTATGGTAGAAATTCAAATAATGGAGTTTAGCGTCCCTTAAAAATGTCAACATGAGAAACTAATAAATTTTATAATAAATATGCAATTATAAAAACTTAGTTCCTTGTTTAAGGAATAATTATTTTAAAAACCTTTAAGGAATCCTTCCAGATCATAAGATAGAAATAATTGTTGGTGTTGGTCTCTTAAAATCTAAGTGGCAGTGTGTTTTATATGTCGATCCACTCCTTAATACTTTTCATTTGCTTCGTGCCACATTTAATTTTAGCATTTTAGCAGAACACTATCAGCATACTAGTGGCAAAGTTTTTTTTTCGAATGAAGAATTTTCACAAGAGGGAATTCGTATATAAAAAGAAACGAATAGAGCTAGAGGGGGGGAGGGTTAGAATAATTATAACTAGTTGTTTTGTTATGTTATGTGTGGTGTTTGCTGTTAAACAACAAAAAAGAAATCATTTACACTTTGTTTTTTTTTTGGGATTTTAGATGAAATAAAGTCTGCTATGTGGGCTTTACTTATTTCTTTTTGTGGTATCCGTGGCCACTGGAAATAATGGTACCACCATGACCACTGGACGAGAAGCCATAACCACTGGATGAGAAGTCATGACCAGCGCCCGAGGAGAAACCGTGACCACCGCCTGAGGAGAATCCACCATAGGAAACGGCACCGGGACCAACAGCAACACCTGGACCATGTTGTACAACAGAATGGCCGGCTACAACTGGCACACCAACTGGCACGGGTACTGGTCTATCGACAGTTACTGGTACAGGTCTGGCGACTGGTACAGGAACGGGACGATCGACGGGTACATTGACTGGGTAGGGTACAGGACGGTCGACAGAGTAGGGTACATGCTTTTCGACGGTGTAGGGTTGAGGTACTGGTACTGGTACTTTGACTGCATAGGGGCGATCTACTGGCACGGGATATGGACGATCCACACGCACGGGCACTTGAACTTGAACTTTCTTTTCAACAACAACAGGGTATGGCTTCTCTACGGTAACGGGGTAAGGTTTGGGTACAGCAACTGGTACTGGACGATCGACGGGCACATGTACAGGTACTTGAACGTGTTTGACAACTTCATAGGGCTGAGGTACTGGCACTTGCACTTTAACGGGGACTTGTACATGCTTGATGACTTCGTAGGGTTGTGGTACGGGTACTTTAACTGGTACTTGTACGTGTTTGATAACTTCATAGGGTTGTGGCACTGGCACTTTAACAGGGTAGGGACGATCGACTGGTACATGGACGGGTACTTCAACCTTCTTGATTACCTCGTAGGGCTGGGGCACAGGGACAGGCACTTTAACGTATTCCTTGACGGGTACAGCAACCTTTCTGATTACCTCATAGGGTTGTGGTACGGGTACCTTAACATGTACAGGGACGTGTTTGATGTGTTCCACGGGATAAGGACGATCGACAACATGTGGCACAGGTATACCTTTAGTTATGGTAATAGTCTTTTGCACATCAGCCATTTTGCTAATTATGAACTCAGAAGGACCATGTCCGCCGATAATAATTCCGCCACCACCACCACCGCCGCCATGACCTGCAAAACCAGAATGTCCAACATAAGCAACAGAGGGTGCTGAATGACCCACAATGGAATTACCAGCAAGTGCAAGACCATAGCCGTGACCGTGAGAAATGGAACCCTGTCCTAAATAGCCAATATCTAAACCAGAATGACCATAACCATAACCCAAATCTAGAAGTCCACGCTTGTCGAGTTTTTTCTCTAAAGGTATCTTTTCCACAGACTTTTTGGCAGCACTTTCGGCATAAACCGAGACCACCAATAATGTGGCGAGACAGATCTGCAATTAGAAAATGAGAAAAAAGATCGCAAGAATTAATTTAAATGTGTAAAAACTATTGCATTGGGTGAAAAGTTTCGTTGAATAAATAAAATTTTGGTTCTAAATTTAATAGAAAATTTGGCCTCAAGAAATTTTTTTTTCGTAAATCTTTTCTTTCTTTTTACCAAATTACATTTTAAAGCCAAAGTGTTTGTGTTATATTTTTGTTATAAAATATGCAAAGTTTATGATGTTTTCTTGATTTTTATTTTTTCTGGACTTACGGTTTTAGACAATATTTAAAGTTTTTTCTCTTTTTAGCTTTGTTAATCACTTACTGTTTAATAATATTTAATATTGCTGATGTTTTATGGCATTATAAAATTAAAAGCAATTACTTGGTGGGATTAAACAAATACCTGTCTTTAATTTCTAACAGATAGATCAAGATATTTATGTAGATTATTGTGGCTTTTTTAAACAGATTTATAATCAATTTAGTCAATATAGCACATATACGTATGTACGCATAGTCAGACCATGTCTTTATTTAATAAAAATTATTTATGTTAAAAGTTATTGGCTTAGTAGCATGAAAAGAAGGTGGCACGTGAATGGTGTAAAAATTATAAATGAAAATAGAGTGAAAAAAATTAGAATAAAAAATGAAATTGAGCATCTTTTTATGTAAAATAAAAATAGTGTAAAATTCTTGTGAATTTATCCTAAAGGTAGATTTAATATTAACTTCAGCTGCCTACGGCCCATTAGGTAATAATCTGAACTTTGCCAGAATCAAAATATTAATCGGAAGGTTATGATTTTTTTTAGTAAATAATAATAGTTCTTAGACATTGTGGCTAATTTGGCTTATTTAAGCTAATTGCTGATTGGGGTTAAATATTATGGGTTTGAAAAAAATTGAGAATTTTAGATTTTTAATGCCTTCAAATATGGCTTTACAGATAAAACATAGAGCTTCAAAATCAAAAAAACGCAATGTTTTAATTGCAAATATGACATTTGAGAAAATGTTATCGCTTGCCGCTGGTATTGCAATTTTACTTAAGTATTTTATATATCACATTATTTTGCTTTATATACCGGCTTTTTATTTAATATTAAAAGAAAGAAGGAAAATGTTAATTTTTTTGCATATATTTTTTTCTTTTTATGGGCTGTTACTACCATTGCTGGGTTTGTTGACGGAAGCATAACATGCTTATAACAGGTTGCAAAAAATGAAGAAAGAAATGTTACAAATTATTAATAAATTTTTATTTACGCTTGAACTGATGGTGGTCTTGTGCATATTAAAAAATTAATAGGCATGTTAATAGACATACATACCAATTCAATGTTGATAAAATTAATTAAATTACAACTAAAAGCAAAATTGAAAATAAAAGAGAGATAATAAAACCAGATTATTGAAAGCAGCAGTAATTCATTAACAATAAAATAAAAAATAAAAAGAATTACACTTAGACATGAAAAAATATAATTATATATAGATCAAAATCTGTATGCATTATATCTTATTTAAATTGTTTTTGTACTGAGTTATACAACTAAACAATGAGGTAAACATTAAGAACTAGAAGAAAAAATGTTTCACAAAATGGTGTATTCCAAACCAATAACGTTTATCTCTTAAGTCTTTCGTTTAAGAAGGCATGACATATAAAATAGTGATGGGCGATTGTAAGGGAAATTATTTATCGAAATGCTATGATTTAAGTCTACAGAGTAACCTTTTTAAATTAACTTGAAGGAAGAGTTTTAATACTCTCTTTTATTTCCAAACTATCAAAACCAATATTATTTTATTGTATCTTAATTTAAAGAAAGATGTCATATATTTTTTTTATAAATTTAAATAAACGGCTGTATTAAGTTTTTATTTATAATATAAGTGTAAGTATACGAGCTTGAATGCTTTTCAATCATGATTTGGCTAAAGGTTACTGATGATTTGGTTAGTGCTAATGAAATGCAGGCATTAACAATAATTTAAAATATTAAATTATTATTTCTTTTATTCTAATATTATTTTTTTAATTAATTAATTCCATTAATATCCGGTATTGCTTTTTAAATTTCTTTTGTTAATTGAGTTTATTGCAATTTTATTACTAATCCATTTTTTCTCGAGATTGAAATTTTTATCGTTTTATCAACATCTGTTGATTGAGATCATAAAATTTGACTTTTTAAGCAACAAAATTTTTTACACCCAAATTCTTGTAATCCATAATTTTTCTAATAACATAGCACTTACTGTATATTTAATTAATCAGTTTCTATTTATTTAGTTATCGTTATTATTAAATTTTTTCTATATTGAACTTTATTTCGATGTCAAACTCTTTGTAATGCTTGTCATGTTTGCTTAGTGTGACTTTGTTATATTATGAAAATTTCACTTGTTTTAAATTTTGGTTTGGTGACTTTTTTATTGTCTTACGATTTTTGTTCGAGGTATTTCTGAATTGTTTTTGCCATGTGATTGAATTTTTTTTTATTGAAAATAATAGTTGTCATTGTAACCATATATTGCCATGCACGAATTTACTTTTACATACTTTCGCTCAAATTATTACTTAATATCAAATTATATTTGTATTACTGTCATCGTTGCTGGGTCTAAAGAAGGCACTACGATTAGATAATTGATTGTAGTATTTATTTGCTGTAATTGTGAATGGTGTCAATTGAGATGGGTAAAGTTTTTATGGCTACAAAAATGAATGCAATGAAAACTGTTGTCACAAGAAAACATTAAAAAGTATAAGTCAAAGAAAATATTTCCAGTTTCATTTATCAATAGTAATCAGCTGCATACAATACAGTCCAAAATTTTATACAAAATGGAAATGTCAGATTGCAACCCAAAATTTGGTGTTTGCTGAATTTGCAATATACGAATACGAATCCAAATGTCATGAAGTTGACGAATATTTTGTCAGAACGAATATAAAAATTAGTTTTATCATACGAGTGATTTATTTGTATGGTTATTTATGTCAACTTCTACAATGAGTAAATTTTTAAGCATGAAAAAAGTTTGTTGTTTAAGTCTTTTGTTTTATATTTTACTATTATAAAAAAGGACAATTTGCTTAGAAAGTTAAAAATAAAAATGAGCCTTTGAACAGTTTCATTTCGTTAAAATATAGAAAAACACTTAAAAAATTTTTAAGTTCTTGAAAATTAGAGCTTTTGCAAAATTTATTGTTTGTTGTGGCTTTAGCTCTTCATATGCCGACATTTCATTGGTTGCTAAAACCAAATCGTTAGTGAAGTTTGAGCATTTTGAAAACATTCATCTTCGGATGTTTATGACATATAAATCAAATACAATATGAGAATTAAATGTTGCATTTTGCAAAAGCTCTAATTGCTTCTAACGATTAGTTGCGGAGAATATCCCAAATTAATAAATTTCAATATTAATTTCTTGAAAATTATTAAAATATTTTATTTATTTTTTTTTTTTTTGGAAACAATTGTAGTTTGATATTTCATGTGTAATTTAGCATCTGACAACTTGTCTTAATTAAAACAAATTCTTACATATTTTGTAAAAAAACTTATTCAAATGGTACTTCTGGTGAATATGATCCTCTTGAATACTAAAAGGAATCACCTTATCTGCAGCGTTAACCTTTAGATGCACTTTTTAATGCAATTAAAGAAAAACTTATTAAAATATTTGACAAGTATTGTCTTTGTCGTGCTCTTATATAAATAAGCAGTAGTTATTAAACCAAACCCACTTAATATGGATAAAGTTCTTTTTTTTTTTAATAGA
This sequence comes from Germaria angustata, assembly GCA_963681545.1. Taxonomy (NCBI): domain Eukaryota; kingdom Metazoa; phylum Arthropoda; class Insecta; order Diptera; family Tachinidae; genus Germaria; species Germaria angustata. Next base: position 93,524,853 of record OY812999.1, on the reverse strand, counting down.
AATGCACGTAAAGAATTTAGAAGCTCATTTTATAAAGAATTATGATACTGTTGCTTTTATAGATATTTTCTAAATAAAGTAAAAAAAATAATATTTTATGGTTTGTTGTTGGCTTAGCTATGTAGGTATATGGCGCTAACGAAATCATCAGTACACTTTTAGCCAAATCATGATACTAAAAATATTATTTATAGTCGTATTATATAAAAATTAGCCTTTTTTTTAGTAACGCTTAGAGTTCACTGCCTCTAATCTGTTGATTTGGATAAATTTAATGGTTGCGTTGTGTTCATGCGTCTTCCTAATTATTGAATAATTTTTTTCTAAGTTATATAAATTGATGTTTTATTTTATAATCAATCGCGTAATATTTGCCTGTATGAGTACGAATATAGATTTCCTCACACTTAAGTATTATGAATAATAAGTTTACCATCAGGACATATTGGTGGATGTTTGAAAAATATGCTATATTATTTTCTAAGGATATTTATTTCCCATTAATATCTCGTAAATATCTTAATGTAACTTATTATCGCAGAAAATGTCTTTTAGGTATTTCATCTACATGGAAAAGTAACTAAAATTTCTACAAGATCGCTGCTTAAAGAATAGCTTAGGATTCGAAAATCCTGTTTTTATCTAAAGATTTAAACAATTGCATAGAAATCAATTAAATGTTTATGCAAGTAATAAAGTTTGTAACCATAAGAATTTAAAAATTTTTTGGTAAATTTTTTATTCATATAACTAAAGTATATCTAAATGGACAATAAAAAATATAAAAAAATCTGTGTTGTTTATTTTCCTATTTGTAATAAAAATTGAACTACCATTGATACATTTTCTTAAAAAGTTGACTCAAGGCATGTTGCGAATCAGCTTGTTAATGAATCGGAGTCGGAGCCGTAATGTTAACACTATGGCAATGGTTTTGTGCCCGAGAGGGTAGTATGTGCAGTTCCATCATATAAGAAATACTAATATTTAACACTATCCAATAAAAAAGTACCTCCCTAAGAAGCCATGGAAATGCTAAAGTGAAAAAGTGGAAGTAGCACGAATTCGATTCATTTCCAATGACTTTAATAGAGACTTTTTCCTTTGCAGAATATTCTCTTTTAAGATTTCTATAAGTCGGGTTAAAAACTATTTCCATTATTTTGAGTCGAGTAAACTTAAGAATTTTTTTGCAAACAGAATATGTTTATATTAAATAAGGCAATCTTAAAGTAATCTTGAAATAATATAGAGGTACAAATTCACCAGTTGTATAGATTTTTGTTTCATTTTATGTATTAAAATGAATTAAATTTCATTAGTTATTGATTCAAGCAAAATATTATATTCGTTTCCAATAAAGGAAATGAATATTTGTTTTCATCAAAAATATTTTAAAAACAAACTTTGCAGGTTTATTGAAATAGTTCATATTTTTGTCCCCATTTTTTCAACTTGATGTCGTAGAAAGTTGAAAGAATATATTCATTACCAGATTTTTCAAAATAATAAATTCTTTCAGTTGTTCAATAACAATGACTCCTATTTGCGCTGAATATGTAAAATATGTGAACACTTTTCAAATATATGCATGTATATTCAATAAAATAGAATTTGTGAAGCCTGAAGGATGGGCAGCTCAACACATTTTACACAATGTATTGCTTAATTTGCATTTATTGGTCTCGAAATTCTTCAGAACTTGTGGCAAAAAAAGTTTGTGAAAATTTAAGCATTTTGAGGCTGCTAAATTTTATTTTAATGGAATTCAGTGAATCAAACAAAAAGTTTTGTAGAAAAACTTTTTGTTAAAGGTAAAAGACTGGTTTCAATTAAAGCAACACTATGGGAGCTTAAAACAACTGGGTTTAAAAATACTAAAGAAGTGTGAATGAAGCTCATTGTTGTGTGTCCTTAGAGTATTGTCAAGCTTACAGACCTATTTGTTGCGAAAAAAAAACCACTTAAACTATTATAATCTTTTAGTTTGTATACACTATCATTCAAGCTGAAAAGAAGTACAGCTCCTGAACTCTTCACAACTTAATTCAAGTATAAATAGAAACATTATTATCAAAATAAATCAAATGGAAATTGATTGCAAGGAATGTAAAATGTAGTTCAACATATCTTGTACTAGATTTCATAGCTTACAATCTTAATATTTTAAGAAAAATTCTCTGCTAAACATATTTGCAATACATCTTATTTGCAATACATAATTTGCAATGACCGATGGTCTGATATTAATGTATGTTCGTGTATATCAGGCTTGAATTAAATCAACATTTGGTATAATTTTTTTACATTGGATTTTAATATTTTTAGATTGATATTAGGAGAAATAGGACTATAAAGAAAGATCTATTTTATCTTCTAAATTCTGAAGCTCATAACATGTGATTTTTTTCCGGAAGAGAAAAATTTATTATAAATATGATTTATATCTTCGCGATTTTGATCGGTCTATGTTGTGCAGATTTTTGATCCTGGTCTTATAATATTCAAAATATTTTATTTAAATTTTTTTCAAAGAGTAACTAAATGAAGATAAATATTTATCAGAAAATTAATATTTTTATCAATTGAAAAAGAGAGGAGCAACATATTTCTTACTATCGTATTAAGTCTTGATCTAATTAGAATAGTAAAAAGATTAATGGTTTTTTTTAGAAATTTCGATTATGAAATCTATAACAATTCTCTAGTTTTTTTTTACAAATTTATCGTAATATTTCATTATTTGTGAAAATATAAAAAGTTTAAAAGTTTCATTTATATATAAATACAAAAAATAAGAATATTATTTGAAAGCAAAAAGTGACAAATTTATCATAATTTATAATAATGTAATATATCAATAAAAAAAACAACAATAAAGATGTAAAGTGATATAGGAAATTTAAAAAAAATTCATAAATATTTCTTAATAAATGTTAGAAAAATTAGAATTTATGGCCAGATAATTTTTATTATTCCTCATCTTTTAATTTTTTTCATAAAGAGGACTTTCTTGAATTTCAATATTTATCACTATTTCACTTTCATTGCAAATACACAAGTTTTCAATACTTACAAACAACTTCATGATGATTTAGTTTTTTTAAATAAATACACCCACTTTTGTCAAAACAGTCGGCCGCTCACTAAAAATATTAAAAAAAATTATATATTTTAATTTAATTCTTTCATTATTTTTTTATTCAAATAATTTTAATTGTTTTTGAATTCGAAATGGAAAACACTTGATATATTTTTTTATAAATAAATTTGAATTTATGAAAATAAATATAAAAAAATTTGCACCTTCAGTTATAAACAGTAAATTTTAATGCAACACTACAAATAAAGGATTGTAGAACCCGCTACGATTCCAAACCTTTAACTGGATGCTGTCTTTGGTCAGTTAGTGGCTTATATACTCCGCACATTTAAAACGATCGAAATATATAAAAATGTTTTTGAGTTTGAATTTTTTTGATTTTGCCCCCGTCGTACAACGATTTTTTGAAATAAAACTCAGCAAAAGCAAAGAGCGAGCGCTCAAATCTCTGCATTTTTGTTTGTTTGTTTGATTGTGTGAAATTGATATTGTTTTATTAAACTATAAATGTTAATTTTAATCTATATTAAAAGCTTTCAATTGCAATATCCAAGAGTGGTATTAGAGCTAGTAAAGGTGGTTAAGACTGAAAGTGAGAGTAAACAAGCCAATTTTGAAAGACAATGCGGGCATAAACAAACTCTTTGATAAAAGCTTTTTATCCAGAGGAGTCAAATAACAACTGAGAGTAAACAAAAAAGCTTTACAAACCAACAAATTAAATTTATTGTGTTAAAATTTGCAACAAACTACAACATTTTCAGTTTTTCTTACCCACACTTAAACAATTTTTGACACCCTACCACTACTTTGAAAGTTTTAATAATAAATGTCTTAGGCTTAGTGATTCTTGTCTTAGTTTTGTCATTCAAACACCTATACACTGCCAACTTTTCCAACCCATACATTGAAATTCATTGAAAAACTTCGTGTTTGTCTTAGTAGTTCATTCCTTTTAGAAAATTTTTGGTTTCTTCTTTGTGTGTTAGTGGTGTTACCAATAAACAATCATGATGTTTTCTTAAATTAATTTTCCAGCTTTAAATGAAAAATAAAATCAAATCAACAATTTTCAGTAAAATTGGAAAAATTTCAGTACTTTGATTTGTTGCACAGTAGTGAGTGCCACATAAAGTAGGTTAACATTGTGACGACATGCATGTGAACATATAATTGTCTAATACAAAAAAATGAAGAAACAAGCAAATTAATGAAAAATGTATTAGAAAAATAAAAACTTAAGCCTTGTTGTGAATAAAATGGAACAATTTATGGTTAAAAGTTAAATTCCAAAAAAAAAAAAATTTATAAACAAGGTGCTTTTTATAAAAAAATATCAAGCATGATGTTTGTAAATATATGATTAAACAATGCAAATAGAATAAAAGTGATTCGATTCTAATTAAATAATTTAGAGATTTCAAGTAAAACAACTTTAAATAATAAACAACGAGGTTTGTGTTCCAAGTCTTTCGTTTTAATAATTGTTTCGCTTAATTAGAATATTAAGAACCTAAAATGAATTTAAAAAAGGCATTAAATATGATGCAGAAAGCAGCTTTGAAATAGCTGCAAGAGCATGAATGTCATTTCAATTCTAGAATTAAATTTAAGAAATAGAAAAAAATCAGTGTGGCTGCACAGATTCGAGTGAATTTTTTCTAACAAATTTATTTAGAAAATTTTTTAATAAAATTAGCAGCAACAATGAAATATTATTTCCATGTTTAATATCAAATAAAATAAAATTTAAAGGATATTGAAATTTTATAAATTAAAAAGAAAAAAATATATAATAAAAATTGCAACAACTGGAGAAAAACTAATTTCTCTCCATGGAGATATTAAACCCATTAAAATCAAAGAAGGAGCTACAGTATAAACTTGCTAGTTTCCAGAATTAAATTTTAAACGCATTTTGAATAAAAGCGGCAAGGAGAAAACAAATTTTTGCTGCATGAAAAATGGCTCTTACACTTAATATTAAAAGCCACAACATATATTTTTGATCCATTATCTGACTACCAAAAGTAAGTTTTGATGCTTTTTTCGAAAATACTTATACAAATTTTTTTTCCTTTACTTTAAAACATTTTCCTTCAAAGTCTATAAATTTAGACAATTTTGAGTATTTGCGTTTTAGATAAGATTTAAGCTTTTCTAATATATTTTCTATCTCAGCCTTAAAAAAAGCTGTTTTGACTTTTCTCAATATTAAATTTATCAAACGTTGGTATATTCACATGAGCTTTGTTAATTATAAAAATTCTTTTGACAAGCAGGTGTTTTAAATTTTAGCGGCATAAGCTTAAGGATGCAGGATTAATATACAAAAGCATGTTACAAAATAATATTATGTAAATAGCAAACGATATTAAATACTTCTATTTATACTCTGGTTTGCTAAAGTCTCGCTGGTTTCCTTATCGTTTCTAAACTATATTAAGTGTAGAGTAATTGCATTATTAACATAATCAAGTAACTCAGATCTTAGTGCAAAATAAATGAATACACAAAAAAAAAAAAAACAGAGCCAAAGTGGTGCCACGATCATGGTAACCATTTATATTTTCTTTGCCATAGTATAGTACGATAGGCTAAAGAATGCTTTTGGGCTTAATTTGAAGTCAGTCAACAAACAAATATTTTCCAATGATTTTGACAAAGACTTGCTGTTGTTCTCTTCGTTGTACCCCATTCACTGGATTGGAAGTCATGCACTAGATGGATTGATTACTAATTATTTATTTTTTTTTACTCTTAAGAATTGATGTATAAATAAATTAAGTTCTTGCTAATAACCGTATTTAATTTTTTCTTATGTGAAAGTAATATACAGTTTTATTAAAAATTAAAAAAATTAATTGGAAAAAACTAAGAAAATTTAATCTCTAAGATTATCCCTTAATAAACTTTCTAAAATATTGAATAAATGCTTTAAATGACACTATTAAATCAAGAAAAATATTATTTCTCAAGGATAACTTCCACTTAATTTCACTGGTTAATAAAAACAATTCAATGCATTGATTTCTTAATGTCAGAGGGATTCATACATTTCTTGCAATTCAATTAATCTTATGCATAAAAAAACATTATTTACTTCCATTTTGATTTTCAACTTTTTTTATTATTTTGTTAACTTTTTTAAATAAATTGAATTATTTTATTGAGTTTGAGGTCTTCTTTTTTACAAAAAAAAATTTAGTTATTTTGTTTTTATTTTTTCAATATTTCAGCACTCTGTGGGTGTCTTCCTCAGGAAAAAAAATATTTTATAAAATTTGAAACAAAAACAAAGGAAAGAAATTTAAATATTTTTCTTTTATTTTTGTTTAAAATTTTATAAAATATTTTTTTACTGAAGAAGACACCCAAATATTGAAAAATCAAAACAAACAAAAAAAATATATATGTTTTTTTTTAAAGAAGGCCGCCAACTTAATAAAATAATTCAATTAATTTAAAATAAAAAAGATCGAATAATATCATCAATGTGTTAATTTTTTTATTAAAATGAGCTTGACTAATGCCTACACACACGGGAATGTTTTTGATATTTACGTTCGCATACATGACGGAAAAATTTCTTAGTGGCACACAATTTTCCTTCGCTTTCAGTTTTTGATAGACTTTTCGTTATAAGAGTTCTAAGTGTTACCCAAGTCAACTGCTTAAGAAAGAAAATGTTTAAGACTGTGAAACAGGCTGCAAAATACCTTTTATAATTTTTAAAGGACTTAATTTTACCACTTAACGTATAAAGAAATGTTTTGGGTATTTAGAAGTTACGCGTAAGAGGCTGTACAATTTTTTATGGAATTAAGCCCACGAATGGCTAACAGATCAGTTAAGGTAAAGAACTTGAATTGACTACATATGGGTTAATGCAATAATTTTATTAGGAAACGCTTACTTCGTCAAGCAAAAATTTCAATGAAATTTGCACACAAAAAACAGATACGCCGGATTAACGTAAAATAATAAATTTTTTATGGAAGAGGACTTTATTTAACCTCTTAGGGACTATTGGCATAGTTTTTATATATATATATTTTTTTTTGGTTTTTGCAACTCATCCTTAAGACGATTTGAAGCTGCAGCCAAAAAATTCGCACATGAAATACTTCTGTCACTGTCACCGACGAGACTTAAACTATTTCGGTCCAATGTGTAGTTCTTAAGAAGTTTGTGCATTTTTATGAAGGGGATAATTTGCGGAACCCAATCAAAAACATTCTTAAGACAAACTGAAAAAATAAATAAATTAGAGTCATTCTTAAGAAACAAAATTTTGATTGCTTTGTAAAATATGAATGCGAATATTGTGCTTCCTGGAAGGACAATTCAAAAAAAAAAAAAAAATAAAAAATAAAAATAAAAAAAATAAAATAAAAACTCGAATTGAAAATATTTCTTTTAATAAAAAATTCTTCTTTATTTACTTCCAATCAGCCAGTGATATAATTTCTTTTGCATAAAAGGACATAAATTCTAAATATTACCAAATTTGAAAGCCTTCAATATGTTCAGTCTATTCCTAGAGGTGAATAGCAAATATTTATTCAATACAAAATTACTTTCTTTAAAAAATATACAAGTTCAGTTTTTTTTCAATATCAGTGAATATAAATGAAAAAAGATCATCTTGATAAAAAGCCCATGTTAGAATTGCTAAAGATGATTTAAATACTGTACTTCAACATCATTATCTCAGTATTATGAGGGCTTTTATGGAAGATTATTTTTTTATATAAGCAAATTTCTGCTTTCAAATCATATAATTGGCCCAGGTAAATTAGTTCTATTCTATATGTAAGGGTATATTTTCAGCGACTTTTAGAATTTGTGAGATTTGTATAAGTATTTAAGACTTTTATACGCCCTGCACCACAAAATATACACACAGAAAAATCAAATTTTATATTCTTTAATCGAGTTCTATGAATAAGTCAATATTTCATGGGAATACAGACCTACAGTAATAACTTCAGATAACAATTTTCTAACAATTTAACTCAATAAAATTATTCCAAAAGTCTCTGTATATTTGGCAAACTTTTCTATTATATTAAGACATATTTAAATACTATGAACGTTTTCATTTAAATATCTTTAGCATTTGACTTTTATATTTATATAGAAACATTTATTTCTTCAATAAAAATATCTTAAGAAAATCACATTATTATCCCCAAAATCATATTATTAATACTTATCAAGCCTTTGTTGCAGACACACCACCATTCATCATTAAAAATTGTGCATTTTTTATTGAAACTATTACATTGTCTGCAAACCTGCGGCTACAAATTAATGCACATGCATCATAATACATAACAATCATATCCAGCTGTTGATTTTTATGTTTTAATGTGTCACAATTGTATGCTTTCTAAGATCATAACACTTGCTTGGACGTTAAGCCTTCCCAGAGAATAAAAAAAAACCGAAACGATTGCTCACGTACATTTTTTACATCATTCAGAAAAATAAAACACACATTACCCATTCACTACTAGTATTAAAATGGGTGCTTGTTGTATGCTTAAGTAGGCTAAATTTACAGAAAAAAAGGAATACGTATGAATGCTAAAGTTTTTACGGTACGTTTATATCACCAAATAGATTTTATAGTTTTCCGGCAGCTCCCAGATATATACATAAAGTTATTGTTTTAAAATGTGCATAAATTTTGCCATAGAAAATAAAAGTAAAATTTAAAATCTACAAAGCAGACTTTAATCTAATTGTTAGATTGAACGTAAAGGATTTTGAAAAAAAAACGAAGCGGCTATTTTTGTGAATTTAAGATCGTGGCATACATTTTAGTGAGTTTTCTGGATAGAGTACCACAGACAAGAAATAAGTAATACGTTTTAATATTTACTCATACATACTCTACATTTGAAATAATTTAGCGCTTGTAGCTCAAGTCTTTTGTTTTGCTTATGGTGTCAGTTTTTACAGTGAGGCATGCACTTGTCTGTGTGCATGTTTTGTTTCATTTTAATGAGTTTATGGTAAGTTTTGAATAATTTATGATATATTCAATTAGGTATTTCTAATTTTAATTGAATTTTCAATTGAATTTTTGCTGCAAATTGGTTTTGAAGCCATAAATTTAATGGGAGATAATTATTGGGGGTAGATCAACTTTTCAAGACATTTTTAGGAATATATTCGAACTTCAGGTAAAATTGAAGCGTTTCATATGCGCTGTACATTTTACCTTTCCTTCAGTGACCTTTGTCTAAAATATAAAAATTAAAATGTTCAAGTGGGTATATTTAGCCTTCTAAACCTGTACTCTGCAAAATATATTTTTAAAATTTGTCCAAAACATTGCCCCTAAGAAAAAGGCTTTATACACTCCTTTGTTAAGAGTAGTTAGTACTTTTTGTGCCAGCTACGCCGCATCTAATTTCTGACTTACAATACATCATTAACTTTTTCTTTATATTCACTTTTTGATCCATTCTTATCATAAATATGGGGTTGGTAGACATATTCTTGTATTGATCGAAGTCAATTGTCTGAGACAATAATGTTCTTGAACTGAAAAAAATGAGCTTAGGAATAAAATACATATAAGAATATATTTAATGTATGGGATGGATGTAGTTTATTTTAGAATGGGTTGACCGGCCAGCCTGCAATGAAATATTTATAGATGAAGATGAAGATGAAGGTCTCAAGGTCCACTCTTCTTTAGAATTTTTAGGAAAAACCAAACTCTCTAAGAACCCTAATAGGTAAGAAAATTCAAATACCGAAGGAATCAATTGCTGAACTGATTGTTCCACCTTCTAGAATTTTTTGTATATAATAAATTTAAAATTTTTCTTACAAGGGATTCTATCAAACATTTTTGGGTAGTAAATAGAAGCTTAGTCTTATTGAATTTTATTGAAAGCCAAAATTAAAGGATCTTTCAAAAGTAGCAAAAGAGGATCCAAATATCATAATAATAAAAATAACTGCCGAATTCTGATTTAATACGACCATTATGGCAACTGAAACTAAACTGAAATCACTAATCTACGAAGGACAGGCAAGTGTTCACTCGTTAAATTTTCTCAAGTCCAAGTTTAAGTCCAATTGACCAAAATAACTATACAAGATTAAATTATGTGTACGATTTGAATTATTTCCAAGAAACTGTTCTTTCAAACATCATTTCAGATGCAATTAAATCGCAACATTGCTTGGCTACTTTCAAATCATCGGATTACACATTTAGTTTGCCTTCTATTATATTAAAAGAAGTGCATCTTAGTAACGGCTTTGAAAGTTCTACTTCAAGAATGTCCCCACATTAGATGACGAGATATCAAAACATCAGCCTTATATGGATTCAAAGTCTTGGGTCGTCTTGGGTAATGGTATATCAGACAAATTGGCTAAAAAGAGGCATTATTTGCAGAGGCATATATTAGGTTTTTCTGTATTATTTCTCTTTGTTTGTTTATAACTTGGGGCTAATAATATGTATAAAAAAATCAGCTTACAGGAGTTCAAAGAAGTTTATTACGTTTCTAGAATTGACAATGGAAGCACAAAGTTGTAATTATTAGCTTAGATTAGGTTATGTTAGATACAGCCGCCAGCTTCTATTAATTTTGCTCAATGATTTCTTAACTATAAGTATAAAGAATAAGTATAAAGGATGGAAAATTTAAAATAGCAGAGTAAAGGAATAGAATTTGTGACCATCTGGATACTAATCTTGTCTACAAGCCACTAGTCTGCGAGTTCACTCGTTGCTACTTTTATCGACAATAGAAAGTTTAGCCACCATGCAAGACGAATACAACTGATGTCGCATGACCTCGAAAGATGCTGCCCAAACGAAAAGAAACGGGAGTTGATATTTCATTTTCTGTGTAAAATTTTCTCATTTAGAAAGCGGAAGGAAGTCAAAATAGGACACATTGTATATAAAGGACATCGTTTGTTAGTTTGACTGGAAATTGGCAGAGCTGAAGCTTTTCATACGGATCTAAGGATGGTCTGAATCCTTACAAATTTAAAGGTGGCCATTTTATTCAGTTGCCTTTCTTCGTTCTTTGTGATACTCCTACACACATCCCCGTATAATTAGAATTTTTTCGTTTGCACTCCATCACATCTTTATACGTTAGCAAAGAGGATCAAAATATGGAGTTCTCCACTACGAGTGAACAAGGTGTGACTGTTTTAGCCCCAACTAACCATTTTATAATATTTGCCTTTGGGACAACAATACGTTATTTATTTTATTTTAGCAATTGTCATTCAATAAAATTTATTGCTGTTAACATTTATTGAATTTTTATTATGAGTATAATTTTGTTAATTTTTTATGGTTGATTTGTTTCCTTTATAATATTGTTGTCATTGCTTGAGTTTGTTTTTGTAAAACCTCATGTACGAAAATGTCTATCTTCATATGTATTCAACTACATGTGGCAAGACGTTTTTGGATGCCGCTTTTAACTTTTTGTTACATATATTTTAATTTTCTTTTCTTAAAGATATCGTGTGGCATATAAGAAAACACATGCTATTGTTTTTTTGTGTGTGTATTTTTTTCATTTTATTGTTTTATGTTTTTGCAATTGCATTTTTAATATTGCAACATACGGTAAGAGCAGTAGCAACAGCAGTATCTTTGTATGTTGCTATTATGTTACAAGTATTCCCTAACATATTTTTACACACAACATAACGTAATAGAAACTTGTAAGCAACGAAAAAAATGCCAACAACATTTACCAGACTTGAATTTGACAGAATCGTAACAATTAATATTATTTACGACATATAAAGAGAGTTGGTAACAGACCAGTAGATTGAATGGATGTTAGATTGTTTTTTTGGTTGGATGGTTGGTTGGTTGGTTTGCCTTGTTTTTATTGTTCATGCTTAGAAAAATTAAATAGAAATATATTGCACAAATAGTTGTGTTGGTCTTTAATTTCTTGTGTCCAATCCTAATTTGGCAAATTAATATAAAAAAGTTAAATATTGAAAACATTTTTGCGAACATTTATTATTTAGTTTAGTTTTATTTTCATGTATTTCTTTTGGAAAACACTTTTTAGAATAGTAAAAATATTTGTTGCCTTTTAAAATATGTTTAAAAAATATTTAAAATATTTATGTTTGTGAGTTGAGAAACAATTATCACAAAATATCACCTAAATTGAGACCATTTATGGGTGTCTGGTTGGCACTTTTTGGGAAAAGGTTAACTATTAAATTTTTTTTCATATTTCAGTAGAAAATAAAGAAAAATATAAAAAACAAAAAATATGTTGGCTTGTGATGTTGGCTTTTCAGATAGTAAAAGAACATCTGATCTAAGATAAGAGGGGTCTGAAATACAGTTGACTTTTTAATGAAAATTTTAAGTTAAATGAAATCGAAATTTTATTTAGGCTTGTTCCTCTCTTCCATAATAATAAGGTTTGAACAGTTTGTTTTGTAGTTTAAATCAAAAATAGGTTTTTATTAGTTTTGAAAGAATATTACAAATTTTTATTGAAAATTATAATATCAACGACATTTTTAAATATAATTTCCTTCACATGATACCTCGAAATACTTAAATTAAATCTAATGCTTAACTACTTAAATTAATTAAAATACTTAAGCTAAATCAGCTTGAGCTTAAATTTTATATATTTAACATCTTCGAATATTAATAAGGAAATAAGCGATATTTTTTTCTTTAAATTTAGGAGTGGTTTTAGAATTTCCCCTAGAAAATATATTTATTTTTTATGGTTTTTGATTGTCTAAAAAGACACCACGTTTAAAAAGTGCCTGTCAACTCCTGTCATCAAGTTTTATCCCAATTAAAACAAAAATTTTTGTGTAATCCTAAAAAGGATCCAATTTAATATAAAATATAATTTTTTGTTCCGCCATTTATCAATATTATTCGAGCAATTGACCAATTATTCATACAGGAAATAAATCTTTGAATTTTCTTAATTTTTTGAATGCAATACGCTTGGGAGTCAAATAAAAAATTATTAAAAGGTAAAAAATTATTTAATTATATTAAAAAATAGAGACAAAGGAATCAAAGTTCTATCAAGTATCATTTGAATTTCAAAAAATTATGTATCTATTTCCATAAATTTACGCTTGAACTTTATGCTGAACTAATAATTAGTTGTTGGAATTTATTAAAAAAAAAACGTTTTATGCTTAAATAAAACAAAAGATTTAAGAAACGAACTTGGTTTTGAAATAGTAAAATTTGACTTCAGAGGATTTCAACGACTCATTTTATTGAAATAAAAAATATGATCTTAAATTCTAGTAGGCTTGGAAAAAGTTTTATCAAATTTTAGCAGCAAAATTAAAAAAAATATATACAACAATATACATCAGATTAAATACGGTAAACGTATATGCTTGCAAAACAGCTCTGGGCTCTTCTAGGCGCTCAGTTAGGCGCTTTGTTAGCAGCTGAGCACTATTTCAAGGGTGCATATTATATGATAATTTTTGTAAGAGGAAATATTTTTCTAGCTTCATTTTACTCCTAAGAAATATCCCTTGGTAAGATGCTTGTTTATTAGATTTACTCAGTTATAGTCAGTAATGTTCACTTCTATGAAATTATAATCTGGTGAGCTGCACGGGAAAAAGGGACATATCTTAAGAAACGTCGGGTCACTGCAAAGTGCTGTAGTGAGTGGACTACACTTTACTCGCTTTCGACCACGAGCATCTCATCTGTTGATGCCACTTCGTCCCGCGTATGGTAATGGTATCCTAGGAAATCGAAGAGGTATTCACTTCTAAATGGATGCATCTAGGAAGCACGAGGGTGCTTCACTTGGAGTATAATCAGAAGATTTCTATCTACGCATTTTAAAATGTGTTACGATATATATAAATGATTGCTCAGAAATCAATATAAATATTTGAATGTATTTATAAATATATACTCTGATAGTCGTGCAGCAATAATGCTTCTAAAATCAGCGCTTCTGAGATCAAGAATAGGCCAAGAATACCCTTCATATCTTTGCAATGTGGCAGACCAATTACACATTGAGATCGTGTGGTTTCCATGGTATTGAATAATTCACGCAAATGACATGGCATGGTACAACGTGGTAGATTTCCCCAAAACTTGGAGCAAGTGGGCTTCTACTGTCATCTTACAAATTCGCATTTAGACGCAGGACTAATGAACAAACCGACAGGAAGTGGGTCATAAAAATGTGTGCAGTTATGGCAATGCCTAAGTTTGGAGGACATAACTTCTCTGAGTTGCAAGACTGAGGGGAAAATAACAATATCGGTGTTTGCAATAACTGGACACTGGCTCTTTGGCATGTACGCACAGGGATTAGGAGTTCGACATAGTGACTGTGCCGCTCGGTATAGATGAATAAGAAAGTAGAGAAAACTGCTTCTGTCACTATAACATACTAGTAAGAGTGCAAATGGCACCCATAGTACCTCTTGAAATTGCAATTTTTTTCGACTGTGTGAACATAAAACTGCATAGCACAAAACTTTTTGTAGGAAACTCCAGCTGGGTCTACCGTATAAATTCCAGTTAAATAGAGTTTCCGTGGTACTATAATGGACGGATATGTCTAAATAAATCAGTAGAAAGTCTTAGTTTACTTGATTTTACCTAACTTCAGTAAATTCTCGTGAGTTTCAATTACCTCAAATAGGTTTAAATATCATGTTGAGAGGCTGTACTTTCCATTAAAGTTTATTAAAATTTGTACTAATTTTTTAGGGCCAAACGCCGAAAATGGCAGGTATTTATTTAAGAGCTTTTTGCTTCTCACATGGCCTCGAGTAATCAATAGAGAGAACTAACATGTACTTACGGAAAATAATAAATTATTCAACGTTAGCTATAGAAATGTATTAAATGGAGATATGTAAATTGTTTGCCCATGTAACATTAAAACTCTTATATCCATTTATTATTTTGATAAGACAGACAAATTTAATTCTTTTGCGTTGTGGACAAATTCTTTGATTGCCGCTGGTTGTTCATAAATATAATTTCACAATAGTTTAGGGAATCCTTTTGGTTTTATATATACAGGGTGAGCCAACTTGGACTGACTGATTTGAAATGCTTATAATTTTTAAATATTTTTTTCGTTAATACAGAATTTTATAAAATTTTATAATGTCATCATTCTCAGTAGAAGAACATGTAAAAATTGTTGAAGTTTCGGGACGATCAATTATTATAACGCAAAGAAAATACCGTCAGCATTTTATTACTGCAGAGGCTCCCAGTGTAAAAATGATAAGAAGCTTAATGACCCGTTTTGAGAATTTGGGTTCAATGGGTAATGAACTACGAAGAAATGTTATTCCTCCTGTTCACACTGAACAAGCTATAGAAGCTGTACGAGAAAGTGTTCACATGGATCCAGCTGTGTCTACTCGTCGACGAGCTACTCATTTAAACATCTACAGAATATCGCTACGACGTATTCTAAAAGTTGATCTGAAGGTGTTTCCATATAAAATTCAATTGGTCCCAGAATTATTGCCGAGGGATGCATCACAACGGCTACAATATGCCAACAGTCAATCCAACTTGGCCCACCCTGTATAAATAGGTATTTTTCCACGACCTTCACAATACGCAATATGTTTCTTTTTCATATGAAATAATTATTATAATTTCTACGGTAACATACTAAACTAAAACTCATTGAATATGATCAAATCAAATTGATAATCTATTTCACAATGGGCCATATTTTGTATTTCATAATTGTATTTCATAATATACCACACACATCATCTTAAGTTACTTGAAGAGTTATAGTTAACAATTAAATTGTTTGTATGCTTGTGCAACAAATTAAAATCTAATTGAAATTATGTATTTTTTTTAATTCTGTCTAAAGTTTGTTGTTTTTCTTCTTATTTTTCATTAAACCAGACTACGTATTGATTATTTATGGTACTTTAAGCCGCAGCGGCAAATCTTTTATTTATTTATTAAGGTTTTGTTGTTGGTTTTATTTTATTTAGTGCAATTATTTTTGTAAATGATTTATAATTACAGAAATTCTTTGCCATCGATTGCGGATCTAGATTAAAAAATAAACGTTTTTGTTTATTACGATAAGCTGATGAATGTTGAGATTAAAAATTTAATTGTAATGAAACACCATGAATTGTATCGGAGTACGTAAGAGGATTTAAAAGATATGAACTGAATACTTTTAATTATATAAAATAACAATGGTATTTCGCTCATGTTAAGGATTTATTAATTGTTTACTTGGAATATATTTAAATAACTTCACTAGTGACCTGTAAAAACACATGTTGATAGTCACGTATATAAATACACTTACCTCGATTGGATGTTAAAAGATTCTTTTATGGCTAAGTGACTATTGAAATTCAACAAAATCAATGAAATTAATGTTTGAACATTTTAGTAGTTTATTTAGTGGAGACATAGTAGATCTCTTAATGTTGAATTACTTTTCAGTTTATCTTTGACGGAAAAAAACTTAGAACGTATTCAATTATTTTCTTATATATTTTTGTAAGCAAATGGGAATAAGTCATAGATTTACTAAAATGATTAGATTCATTAAAACAACATGTCAAATAATTTGAAGTCTTCGGCTTATGATTTGTTGTGATTTCTATGTCACACAAGTCAACCAATTTTTGGTAAGTTTAGCTTGGTCTTAAGCCGATATTGAAACAGCTGGAAAAAATTTAATTGATAGGCCATTACAAAATTTTGACCACAAGCCGTGATGGTGAAGTTTAAATTGCATTTAAAATATAAACATTTAATATGAGAATATTGTTTTAGGAAATTTTTAATGACATTTTGTCACATACTATACATACATATTTGTATGTAAAACGAAAGATTTTAGACACGAACTTCATTTAAACTTACGGGTTCAACTTTGCTTTATAGATTTTTCATCTGTTTGTTTGTCCCTTCAAAATATTTTTTAAGCGAAAAACAATATTAATGAAAATAACAGCCGCGAGATCTTGCTAGTTTTTTAAATAAATCAATTTGCTTTACAATCGCAATGACGTTTCTAACTAAAATTTTAATCTTATGACAAAAGTCAACGTATAGTAAATTGAAAAATTTGAAGATTTGAATCGTGTGCTTAGAAAAACAAAAGACTTAAGACGCGAACCTTAAATTTTAGCTCAATAGTTTAACGTTTTGCAAATATTTAAAATTTTATTGAAGTATATAGAAGAGTTACAACTTTTGAAAATCGGAGATTCTCTTAAGAAGATGAATTGTTTATACTCCAAAGAACATTTCACATAAATTTAGAAAACTCTACTAAATTTAAACTCTATATGGTTATATTAACGCCTCAAATCTATTTAACAGTGTGATTTAGAAACTTGTTTTCAATTGCTACTGAAAAATTCATTATTTTCTAGAAAATTTTTAGTGAAATGTTTACTGAATTCTTGAGAGAGTTTTTAAAAATTTGGTTACAGATTTTTTTTCCAAACTTTTATAGTATTTGGCACGTTGGCTTATTAATTTTTTTCATTGTAGTTCATAGTAGTCCTAAATTTTCTTATCTTCTTTAAATTTTCATTCGATGAAGAATACAGGGATTAATATTTTCATAAAATCCTTAAAATACAAGAAGGGAAGATTATATCACATCTTTTAAAACTCCAAATTTATATCAATTTCATTTAATAAAAAAATATAGGGTCATGGATTGCCTAAAAGTGCTGAGTGTATTAAGTTTTCATTGAATGGAAAACTGTCATACAAAGATTTGCTATTAAATTTTAGGCTTCTCTATAAATAGAAAATTTTAAAGTACAATTATTTTTCCACTAGTTTTTTTCTGCAAAAACGTTCAGAAAAGAAAATTTGTTTGCAGTTTTTTTAAAATATATGACAGATATTTTTTCTCCAATGAATAAAAATCAAACTATATTTTTTTCTTGTAATCAAAATGATTGTTAATATTTTATTTACTTTAGTAGGGTTTCGTTTCTTAACCAAAAATATATTCAATATTTATTTAAAGCTCTATAAATAAAGTCGTTTATACGAGATGAAGATTCTATTTTATTTATACGATTTAAATCTATTACCAATACCTTGTATAAGCAGGTTTATTGTCTTAAGAATCGTAGGCGATAGTTCTGGAGTTATTACTAAAAAAAGAGGAAAATATATATTATTTCTACTTTTAGAATGAAGTTACTAGGTGATCTTGAATGAAAATTTTTTTGAGAATAAGTTTCTTATTGATCTAGAATTTTAGTCTTAATTTTGGCTTTTTTGCAATTGGACCAGTACTCAAGGGATGACTCGTATTTATACAGTGCATTGTGCTGGAACTAGGAAAATAGGATAGGGTGAAGAGGATAGCGGAAGTAATACTTGTGGACATTCGATTTGAATCCCTCAATGCTGGATATGGCACTAAAGATACCTGCCGGGAGCTCGTTCAATATACGAGCCGTTCCATCAAAGAACGGATTATTTCTGTAATGCATAGTGCGATTGGCTGTTATATAGACCACAAAATGGATGTGCTCTTAATGAGGCTTGTGACATCTTAAAGAGATCTGCTGTCTTATCTTAAGCCAGGCAAGACTACTTGGTCTTCCCTAGTTTAATAAATACTTATTCTTAATTTATTTACATTAAAACATATCATGGAATATATTATAATATATTAAATATTAAGACCTTTATTTGGGTTCCAAAACAAAATTCAGTTGTCGTCCAATCCAAGGAGATGAAATTTGCAACCTGAGAAGCCGCTTTGTATCGGTCAAATTTTCTTATTGTCATACGAAAAAAAAAGAAGGATTATCTAGTCAAATAGTTTTCTGTGTAAAATTGTTAATTTAATGGTAAAAATTAAATATTTGATACATACAAATAAAAAAGTTGAATTTTAAAATTTAATACGTTTTTTAAAAGTTTTTATTAATGTCTTGCTTACTTATGCCACAGCCTGCATTGTGATTAAACCTACATCTATGGCAAATGTTCATCTATAAATTATTTTATGGCAAAAAAACTTACACATTCTTTAAACCTTAAATACACCATCGATTCCAAAAAAAATTCAATTGAATAAGATATCACCCCAAGGTGATTTATTGCTCTAATGTCTACAACAAGAGGATATTGCACAAATCTAACAAAAATTCCACATGTGATACATTTTTCGTTTAAAATTAATGTCTCTAACACAACACAACAATTTTGTAAAACATACGCCATTACAATTATATCTTTAAAGAACCTTTACGAAAAACATTAAGAAAACCAAACAGCTTAAAGTATGTCTATGATTTATAGTGAAATACATAAGAACGACCTTTAAATGGTTAAAGAAAAAAAATTATCGCCAACAAAAACTCTTGGAGGACATAAAACAATAAGAGTATTGTTTATATGTTTTTTTTAATAAAAATTTTGTTAATGTCTTGTTTTAGGTTGTTTAAATTTCTATGGCTTTTTTAATACAGTTTAGATTTGATAGCATGTCTTGTGATAATTTACACATGAGTTTAGTTTCAATTAAATATTGCAAACATTGCTTAATATTATGAGCTTCGGAATTCATTTTATATATATTTTTATTTTTGTGTTGACTCTTTTGAACATACATTTTTATATCTGTTTTTTTATATTTTTGGATCAGTGATGTGGAACATTGAATAAAAGCAAATTTTAATTTTAGACTAAATTGTTATAAAACATTTTGAAAGTAATCTACAATGTTTAATAGAAATATTTCATACATGAACTAGATTCAATTGTAAGATCTTGGTGGCAGATCAATGGGATCAACATGTTAGATGAAGTGAAGTTTTTAATTAAAATTTTATGTCATAGAAACCAACCAAATTTGGTTATTTAACAGAATTTTAATCAGCATTTATTGGAAGATTTGATTGATGTTTATCATAAGTTGTGACCTCAAAAGTTTGTTTTTTGTTATTTGCTGTCATTTTATAGATTTTCTTTTAAACTAAAGTGTTAAATTGAAAACAAAAGATTTAGAACACGAACTTTTTAAACCATTTTTAGTTTGTTAATGTAGATTTGAGAACATACAAGTTTATTACACCTATAGGAAAACTGGATCGTGGATGCCAATTTTTTAATATAAACTTAATAGGCCTATTGCTTGCTAGTGTTGGTATGGTTCCAAATCTCTACAAAAGCGAAGAAGAACAATATTCTTTAGAGTTTTATGTTTTTTTTTTCTTCAAGTGTAAAAACTGTATTTTTATTTTTGAATTCTGTAAAGAGTTGGTTTTTTTAAATAACATATTGATGGAAAAAAATCAAAAAATTTTTAAAATTATATATTACTGACCTTCGTATACTAGTAGGTAGTGTACTAGACTCGTAGTGCGAAGGTCGCAGGTTCGAATCCTGCCGCAGAACTCTGGCAGTTTGTGTTTGATAAATAAAGGGAGCACATAAAAAGCTTTCACTGGCTTAAGTGTATGTCGCATGACGTGGGCTATCACACCCCTCCAATCAACCTAACCTATCCTAACCTAAAATGATATATTAACAACGGGGAAGATACTTTCCTATATTAATAAACTTTAAGAAACAATGTGGGCACTCTTATAAAAATATATTTTTGGAAAATAAGAAACGCTATCGTCGAGGAAAAGATTAATAATATTTAAATGAAATAAAGTAGGATTACTTGTACTCCACGAACTAAAAGTGGGCTATTATGAAGTTCTATTAATTCCTAAATTTGAAATACTCATAACTCATAGTATAAATTTAGGTGTATTCCACTTGAATCTTGTATTTTTTTAAACAGAGTGGAATTTATTGCGTCATATACATTGTATAACTCCGGAGTTCGAGTCAATCAATTATGAATCCTGAGGACTTAAAAAAATTATTTTATGTGCTCCTGTCTTAACAAAAAAAAAATATATATATATATAAAAATATTAAAATGCTTATATGTTCATTTAAACAAATACTCAATATATGGCAAAAGGATCACTGACAAGCTCTGGTAATGCCAAATTTAGCTGCAGGATTTTTTTTTTTTTAAATCATATTCTACTTTTCAGAAATAAAAAAAAACATACTTTATTTGGCTTGGGATATAAAAAAGTTATTACAAAATTTTATTTCCAAAAAATGTTGTTTTTTTCAAAACCATTGTAACAAACAACTCGCCTTTAGTTTGAATTTGTTATGTTTCTTAAGTTTTGCAATTAAGACCAGAAATTTTACGCAATATTTTTTTTTTGGTAGACTTCGTTGATTTTACAACATTTACTTTCAAAATCGTTTTAGAAGTATTCGCTAGAAACAAAAAACAATAAATTTTCATTTTAATTATTACAACATTATAAATAATTTGAAGCGGATTTTTCGTGTCGAATGACCAAGTCGTCTAAATGAAAAATAAAATCGAGAGAAATACACACACACATTTACAAAAGAAAACAAATCTATAACAATTGCAGACGGATACCAACTAAAATAGATTTTATTTGACGCTTTTCAACAGCGGACAGAAACAGATACACATGTATAGAGATCTAACGACTTTGGTTTTTTATTTTATATTTTCAATTTTAATTTTTAATAACCCGACTATGAGATAGATGACGGACTCAAAAACTATGGTTGCAGGCAGCCCGATATAAAAACAGATCAGATTTTAGTTGATGGAAATGAATGAAAATGACTTTTTGCAGCAGGAGCTGCTAACAAATATTTTTTGTATTAATAAAAAATTTGTTATGAAAAGTACACAAATTGTTAACATGTTCAAATAACGATTATCTACATTTTGGTAAAGCTTCTCAAAAAATGTTCCAGTGATCTAGTTTTTAAATCATATTTGAAAAATCAAATACCGAATTGAAAAAAAAACATTTATAAAAAAATGGATGGCCATTATCTATCAGATGTCTTAACATATTGGTCTTTCATTAAATTGTTGCATTTAGCTGTATGTATGAACAAAACTTGATACATTTTTTATTTTGTTTTTATAAAAATCGTAAAATTTAAAGACCACATTAGAGTGTATGGCTAGAATGTGTAGTTTTCGTACAGAATTGCAAGTGAATGGTTTTGTTTATGGTCGTCTAGTATATTATTAAAAAAGTCATCTTAAATATTGGATATTTTTTGCAATAGTTAACCATTTGAAGTTATTGCAGTTTGGGTTCCATTTTAGTTGATTTGCGTAAAACCAGTATAGAATAATTAACAAAAAAAGTTGGCCATTAAGCGCTTGTAAAATAAATTAAAGTTTCTTGGAGACTTCTTTCAATTAGTTTCATTCGGTATTTATATATTTGGTGATGGTTCTTCCAAATTAAATGAAATATAATTTAAAATAAAGCAATTAATGATTAAGGCATTAAATGCTTTTAATTGAACATTAAGGAGTTGAAACTTTAAATACGTAAAAGCTTAATATTCTGTTTATTAGCATCATTTATATTTAAGGCTTCAAGGACATATAAATGTGTAATCAATTAGATAATTTAGCAAATTTTAGTATGCTACACGTATGGCTGATTATATGAAGTCCTTTAATACTATGCATATATATTTATATATGTAAAATTATTAAACTATTTCTATTTCGCTGAGAAGGACTCAGTCCAGGACTTTCAAACCTCTGCCTACTATAAAGTGCTATTGCAACTTCTTGTCTGCTTTTTACAATATAAATTAAAATTATGAGCGGTTAATATAAGCACTTATCTTCTTGGATCACTAACTACTATCTGTCACCTAATAAGAAAAGTATTATTGATGTTAAGTATAATATCCTTCGATGAAGGTACTAGTACTTTAGATACTGCAAAGTGGGGCTATGGCAAACAAATTATTTTCCAACAAGATGAATTCTTCGGATCTTAGTCGTCTAACAAACTTGCTATACGTCGCGATAAATTTTTTGGCTCTCGAAATCGCCCAAAGACAACAAATACGGATAATAAACACGTTTAATAATCCATGTAACATGTCGAGACAATGGACAGTGATGACTTGTGTCATCAGTGAGTTGAAAAAGAATCTTGGTTTCACTTTTGTTATATTCGGTTGGCCGCCACATTTATGGGCTCTAAAAACTCATTTCCCCCTTCTGGTTAAATTAGGGATCCTTTTACTTATTGTTAAGCCTACTAAGTGAGAGTTTCCATACTCACTGAATATTTTTTGCATTTTATGCTCATAATATGGTCCTCTTCTACATATATTGAGTTTATAATATTGGATTTTATAGTGTCACTTTGCAATATTATTTTTGCGTAAGGAAGCAATGTAGAGGCCAGTTGTTATTGATATTTTTCAGATGTTGAATTTGTTCTAACAGGAACCCAACTCGGGGTATAATTGTCTAGAAATCTGATATCTTTATTTGCATACATATGATACATTTAGCACACTGAATGCCTTTGCCAGGCTTGACAACAACTGTCAGTAATTGAGTGCAGTTTAGAATATATTTTTTGGATATACCACCAAGGTATCCCGCATAGTGATAAAAAAAGGCAAATCTTTTTGTGTAAAAATACAATCTCTGCGGATAATACCCGAAGCCTCTACATTCAATTTAAATATTACGATTTGGAAAATTGCGTAAAATTAAACTATGAAAGTTTATATTTAATAAATAACTCCCTGCCTTAAACATCACCATAAAAGCCTGTTGAATGGTTCTTATATATATTTTTGATTAATTTTTGTTAAGGTCAGATAATTAAAAATACTTGTACCTACAAATTCAACCTCATTTATTATTTTATTATTCATAAAAAAAATTCTTTAAAAATAAGTCATTTTTCCATTACCTGGTTACATATAAAATAGAAGTTCAATTTATTATGGAAAATTTATTTAGCAAAAACTTATACTGATAAACAAGACAATGGCTTTAAAAACTAACCATTGTTGTAAAATTGTCACCATAAAATTGTTCACATTTACGCCTTCTTGGCTCAATTGCAAATACAGTCACATACACGTAAATTAAAGCAAATCTCATAAAAAATTGGCCCTCTAAGTTATGTTTAGTAATAGAGTTACTAGTAGTAAAATTATGTATAAGAAACAGACGGATTGTTTTATTTCTTTCCAAAGGTTTCCCCGTTGTTGTTGTTGTTATTATTGTGTTGGCTGATTTTGTAACAAAAGTTTTGCATGTCTATAAATAGTTTACGATCTGAACCGTGAATTGTAGTAAATCACGATTGTTTTTTCATTAAACAATTTCAGACCATTTTAAATCAGACCTCTATGGCTGCATGAACCTACAAGCCTGTTTTGAAAACAGTAAAAGGATTTAAAGAATATGCACCATGTGGTAAGATATGTCTTGTTATTGGGCCAATAGTCGCAAAAAATGTTTCTATTGTCTATAGAGAAAATAAGGTTGTTTGCCTTTCGTTTTTTTGTTGTTGTTGCTTTAGTTATTTGGTGTTTCTCAAATGGCCAGCCACTTAAAGTCACTTGCATTTGTAGCAACTTCAAAACAGGCCACTATGTTGCTGGGTTATACATGCATTTCGTGCCAGCTTTATTTGTTTGATTATCGGTTGCATATTCAAACCACTTTTTTTTCTTCTTCGAGTATTAACTCCCTTGTCGCCACAGCAGTAGTTATTTAGTTTTGAAAAGTTACCCCAGAAAATCTCCTTGCTGTTGGTTTTTTTTGCAAGTTTTTTATACGTCATTTTTTTGAGTTAAATAACGTTGGCGATTACTTATGTGGCATTTTTCCAACACTTAGTCATTGCAGCTTATTAAGTTTATTTTTTACTAGGGTTTATGGTATTCCAGTTTTGTCTTCCTTTCCAACAATTAAGAGTGAATAGTGTTTGAAGAAATGTCTTAATTTGATACGCCCTATTAATTTCTTATAGTTGTCATTTAGTTTAAAAACTTTTAAAATGTTTATTTTTATTAAATAATTGCTGTTAAAAATATTTATTTTAAAAAGCTGCAATTAACACAATTCGGTTGCTTGACTTACCGAAACATTAAGCGAACAAATTTAATAAATTTCAAAATACTTATATAACTTAATAATAAATAAATTGACAAAGCCTACGTCTTTTGCATACTGAGTTTGCTAGATGAAGAGGACCGATCAATTTTGGTCCAGTGCTGATCCTGCAAATATATATGAGTGTAGGTAAACCAGCTCTAGTAAACTAATGTACGTACAATATACATGTAGTTTTATTGACTACATTTGCTATAGAATTCCAGCTGACCTGACAGCTAAAAGTTCCAAAAACTTTTTCAACAAAGTCGTAATAAGGATAACAATAACGCAATTTAGGTTAATTGAGTGATTTCAGATTGTGTGGAACTTAAGACAGTCTGAAAATATTCAACCTTATGCCATATAATATAGAATTCTCATATTGTGTTTGTATGTTTCGCACAAGTATACGAGGTTCAATGGTTTAAAACTGCTTAAAGTTCACTGATGATTTGGTCAAGCGATAAATAATATGTCGGTATATGAACAGCTAAAACCGCAATAAATAAAAAATTTTAATATTTTTAATTAAAATTACTCCTTGCTTCAATAAAACACAGCCTAATTAATAGATTACCTCACGCCAAAGAAAATATTCTAAATAATTGAGATGATTTTTATATATTTTAAGTTTAATAAATGGTGATTTTTTTCAGAGCTTTTGGACTTGACTAAAATAAACACATTAAATTTAAAGAAATATATTATACCTTTATTTGAGTCGATAGAATAATCCATATAATTCAATGTCTAAAGATGATTTCATGCAACTATTGACCTCAAATAGTTCATGCGGTATCTTGGAATTAATTTTTAAATATTGGCTTCCACTGTGTCAACTATTGCGGGCTTGTCCGTGTAGACATGAGCCTTAACATAGCCCCACAGAAAAGTGTAAAGGCATTAAGTCGCACCATCTACTGGCCTGAAACGTAAAATAAAGTATTTACCGAACTCGCCTCTCCATTAGGTCATTGTTTGCATGCTGCGTGGCATGTGACTATGTTTTCTTAGAACCACAGTACACCCAAGTCCATATCTTCTATTCTGGGTAAAAAAATTGTATTCATCACACGGTAGCCCTCTTCATTTCACAGTAACGTTCCTGCCTTCGTCAAGTTTGCAAAAGTACGTTCCAGTAATGTAACCGTCCCATAATTCACAGCAAACAATGCAATTTTCGGAATGCAATGGCAGTTCTTGCAATGTTTCTGCCTGCCCTTCACACCAAATATGGTCACTTTGCTCTTCATGTATCCATTCAACCAGAAAAGAGCTTCGGCGCTGAACACAATTTTCCAAAAAAGTGCACGATGCACTTTCTTAACCGAGCCTGGATTTTGATAATAAAATTCAATAATCTGCAAACGTTGTTCATTTGTAAGTCGATTCAAAGTTAAACTTTAGACCAAACTGAGCATGTTTAACAGTAACATGTTACACTAAAACATCTGAGCTGCCAAAGACAGTATTGCCAAAAAGGAAGTTGCAAAAATTTTACCCTTAAATAAACAACGCAGCTTTAGGAATGAGAACAAAATTTAAAAAAAATTTCTTAATTTGAAATCTGGCTTTCAATGTCTTCCAGCTTCGAGGTAATATTTTTTGAAATTTTTCTTTAAGTGCATTAAATTAATATTATTTATTTTATTAACTACATTTACCCTTTGATCCTTTGGAAAAAATATATATTCTTAATATTTTACTCTTGGCATTTATTTTAAATTGTCTTTAAATTTAATACTTCCAAACACTTGTATGATTTTATCGATTTTCCCATGAGTTCGCCTTCTTTTACCATTTTTGGTGTTCGTTGCTTAAGTCTTTTGTTTGATCAACCAGTTTTTATTTAATTTAATGCAATTCATTTATTTAAGTTTGTTATTATTTTAATATTCTATATTGAGTCATAGTTTAATTGAAACCAGTTTATTATTTACATACACACTTTTTATATATATATTTTTTTTCATTTTAATATAGAAACTAGATTTTTAGTTCAATATATTTCAATATATTTGCACAACTTCCTTTTTTGTAAAATTTTCTATAAAAATAAATGTAATAGAGCGAATGAATAAAGTTTTTAGTGCTGTTTTCTAGATGAATTTTTAAATTTAATCTTTGCAAATGTATTTATTAACTTGTTTTTCCAGCATTATTTTTGCAAACTTTTGCAAACATAAGCAAACCAACCGGCTGGAATATTGGTAATAATAAATATCAAAGCAGCTTTTTATAAATATGTTTTTTAAATATAGAAGCGAGAAACGCAATACGATTATTGTGCAAATATGATAATTATATTTACGTGTAAAAAGTGCAAGTTTAAATATTGAACCTAGAGTAATGGACAACATTAGTGCTCTAGTTCATGACTTTTTTTTAAATAAATGTGTGATATCTGAAATTTAATAGAAAAAGTGTACCACGATTTCGAAAATTTCTTTAAGCGGAACTACTTTTTGCAAGAAAACGTTTTTTAATGTAATTTGTATTAAGCCACTAAGCATTTTGTTTGAATTTGAGTGCAATTGGTAAATAAAATGCTGTAAACTAGTCTCAATTTTCTAGGTCAAAAAATGTGGGTTTAAAGCAATTGCACAGTGGCAGGGATTTCAAGTATTTAAATATTTAAATGTTATATAAATATTAATTTATTTATAAAGTGTTCTGTTTAACCTCATTAAAAATATTAAAAATAATGGGAAAATTTTAAAAATTTTTATGGATTCCTTTGAATTAAGGGAGTAATTTATGCTTCGTTTAGGTAGAATGTCTTATAACGATTTGAAAAAAAACTTTTTCACTATACCTGAGACACACTTTAATTTATTTTTAGCTGCTTAATAGAATTTTTTGTAATTTTATGAAAAACTTCATATTTTATGTCTTATTTAATACTTTTTTTCTAGCACCAATTTTCATTGGGAATTGCAAGCAAATATTTATATGACTTGGGATGATTTTATATTGTTCCAAAGAATTGTGTGAAAACTTCGATCAAATGTGCAAAAGCTATTTAGCTGCAATTTGACTAAATGAATGAAAGTCAGGTATTTTTAAGCAAACGCACTTTGAAAGTGAAAAATATTGGAAGAGACTTTGATAACAAATCCTAATCTGTTAGATAAGGATTGATTTTTTCGAAAATGTTGACAGACATTAGTTATATCGCCCTTTAAAAGCATACTTTTGATTTGGATGAATATTTGGACAATAAGGGAGGCAAACAGGATACCGGAACGCCAAAAAACCAGCATTTTTTCGATAGTCAGGCAGCAATGCTATTTTTAGTATTCCACTGTATGTCTCAAGTTTTAATTAGTTTATTAAGAAATTTGCTTTTAAATGTGCAATGCAAGACTGATTCTAGACTATTGAGAGTAAGTTTCTTAGCAACAAACAACAGTATTAATTACCAGTGCTGGAACTATTTTAAGTGTTACTGATAGAACATTTTTATTCAAAAGTATGTGCGATAATGACCTTAAACAATACACACATGACTTTAAGTCCTCGATTGCATTTTATATATATATTCTTTTCTTGTAAATAAATAACTTTTATCCTTCAATGCTAATCGATGTTGTGGAGAAATATTGAAAAGATGTACATTAAAAAAAAATCTCCTAATTGGAAGGATCTGAAACTTGTATTAAGAATTATATAATTAAAAACAAATTGTCATAAATTCATTAAAATATACTCGATCTGATAAGTAAAATATAACACATTGCATTTTCAATTATTACACTAAAATAAAAGAAAAATATGTGATATCTCGATATGTTTTTAACTTTTTATAACAATTTTATTAAAATATTATTTAAGCTTAAGGTCTTATTTAGTAGTTAAACCAATTTACTTGTATTATCATTATCGGTATTTTGATTCTCATTCAATATCACCTTCAGGAAAATCCTGTTGTTTATTTTATTTAAAAAAGTTATTAACAAAAAACAGATTTATTTCTGAAGACAATGCTCAATGAGTATCGAGATATCGATAATTTCAAATAAAATTTTTTAACCACTAAATGAGACCTAGAGCACAAATAATATTAAAAATAATAATAATAATAATAATAATAATGCAAATAATAATAATAATAAAATAATGTAAATAGTATTATTATAAACTCTTTTTGGGCTTTATTTTTCACTAGCATCGGAGAGACTGAGGCTATTTAAGATATTTTAAATTATCCTGTAATCATGATTGACTTTAAACTAGTTTCCTGTACTAAGTTCTACTAGTAGTGTTTTTTTATACACACCATACCTTCAAAAGTTCCTTTAGACTAGTTTGATGATTTACAATAAGTCGTTTTATGACAAAACAATGTCAAGGTGACAGATGTCTTTCATATAAAGTGCTAGAGCTGGAACCCAGCCCTAAGAGTACAAGTTGCTCCCTTTTAAGACAAACCAGTGTTTAAGTGACAGGTCCTTTATTTATATAATGCTAGAGCCCAAACCAGATCCTGTCCCTAAAGAAATAGTACTTGACATGTTTGCTGTGCATATCCTACCACTAAGGGAATATATTTGAGTAATTTTATCAGAAAGCTAAAGATGAATGGCGCAAACTGGATAATTGTTAATTTGCAAGGAAAATGTAGTTTACAAAAATGTGTTTTAAGCGCACTTAATATATCTGCTCAAGACTATTATTAACCATATTACAGTGTTGATGGGTCAGTGGGCGATTTGCCGACAAGTTCTAACATTAGACTTTAATTAAAATATAATAATGTTTCATTTCCTAAGCGAATACGCATCGTGGCATTGCTAAAGCCAAAACTTTTGCCCACGCTTAACAAAGATAAATTTTGGTAGTTATTAGCGTTAAGTCGGGAATGCCTTATCAGAAAATGCTAAGGATTGTAAAAATAACATTTAAAGGATATATTTTGAGACGTTGATTCAGACAGATTGACAGGGATGAGTAATATTTTTTTTATTGTTTTATTAATTTTATAGCAAAGCCGAATCACTTAATTGCTTGTTTTGTCTCTGGGAGTCCATAAAATAAACACTTGAGGTATTAGTTGAAAAAGTTATTTAGCTTGGCTCAAAAAATAAGCACAATTGTGTGTTAAATAAAAATCTTAAAAATTTAAATTTTCAGCTTTAATATCATTTTGATCTTATGCTTTAAATCGTTAAAAAAATGTTATGAATTTCATTGAAATGTTAAATTTTATTAAAGAATACAAAATTGTATTCATAATATAATAAACCACAATTTTTCTTTTATAATTTAGTCTTTTATGTTTAAGATATTCCATTCTATTAATAAAGTTCATTGGAGTAAATTAAAATCTTGATTGGGGGCACTGTTTCAATTTATGTTTCAGAAAATTCTACATTCTGGCTTTTAAACTTATTCAAAAATACTGAATAAATTAAGATATAGATTTAGTTTTTGTGGTTTCTTCATGATTATTTTCAAGATATAGAATATTACAGCCACACACGTGGGTCAATGGGTAATGAAGATGTCAATCAAAATCTAGACGCAATGAAAAATTTTCTAACTTTTTCAATATTTTTTATAAAAATATATACAGCAGAAGATCTATTTGTGGCTAATGGCTTAACAGAATTTACATTAAATTAAAAACTATTGCTTGTTATGTAAGACTGTGTTCAGACACATCATGTCTTATTGACATGATTCTTCCATTTTCTTCTTTGAACTTTCTTTGGCGTTCACACAAGTCATGTCTTGTTGACGAGTTGTTTTTGTGTATGTGTACATAAAAAACGTTGTTTGAGCATTTTTTACATTACGAATGAGAAAGCAAAACGTACTGACAGAGTACGTAAACATGCGTACTCGTTTCTTTTCCCCTCGTCGATCTCGCCTATAAAATAGCAATCATGTCAATAAGACATGATGTGTCTGAACACAGTCTAAGTAGTTTTCACTTAACAAAATTGTCCCAGCTCAATAACAAAAGACTTAAGACACAAACAAGCGCTTAAACATGTAAACGCTTTGAGCTTAAAGAGGGCACTAACCACATAAATCATTATTTAAATAAATGAAAAAATTATTTTTTACTTGCATTTATTTTGTTGTTGTATAAAATATATAAATATTTTTATGGTTATTGATTTTCTATACTCTAGATAGCAAGAAGTCTATAAAAAATCAAAAAAAAAACACTATAAAGATTTTTTCATAAGGAAAAATATTATAAGACTAATTGTATTTGATATACCAATAGGTCAGGGTTTTTAAACATATTTTTTGGGTAAAACCAATTCTTAAATTCGATAAAAGACAAGCAAAAAGTCACTAAAAGAGAATAATACAAACAAACATTTGTTTATATTTTTAAGACTATTTGCACTAATTGTGAAGTTTAACTTAAATTATTTTCTGCTTTTACTATAATTTTAGATATTTTGTTTCCACCGTTTTGCAATTTCAAATCTATCGTGGTATGTGTCGTGCTGCTGGCCAATATGATCCAAATGATCCACGCAAGCCGTTGCACAAATGCGATGTTTATCGTCATCCCGAGGCGGGTAATTTGTTAAAGTGAGTATAATGCGTTGTAAATGTAATCTAAGTGTTATAATATTATTAAATATTTTCTAGACAAATTATGTCCAAAGGTGCCTCTCAGCCATGGCAAGAGGTTTTGCAGGAGTCGCTGGGCGAAGGCCGCTTAGATGGTTCGGCCTTACGTGAATATTTTGCTCCCCTAGAGGAATGGTTACGTTTGGAAAATTTGCGTACTAATGAATATGTTGGCTGGAATTATGATGGTGATTATTGCAAGCGCAGTATTGAGACGGCCAATTTGCAAGTGTTTGGCGGTTATTACAATCAGTCTCCCAACAGTCAATGTTTAAATCATTATTTGTTGTCTATAATAATGTTATTATATTTTATTAGTTTTTATTTGAAATTGTAATTGTTTTAAAAACTTAAATTATTTATAAGTTTTTATTTTTATAATAGAGCACCATATTTTTTATCAGTCATTTTATATAATTTTTTTCATTGGATTGCAAAAACGCAGCACACATTTACATGTAATTTTATACAATGAAGTCATTATAGAATTGTTTCCATTAAATAAAATTAACAATAAAAAATCAAATAAAATTAAAACACTTTTTTTAAACTTTTAGTCTAGGAACTTACTTCCGTTTTGGTTTGAAAATAGTAATTGTCTGTCATAGTAAATTTTTTTCATATTCTCTAATACGAGGTTGGATATAAAATTATAGATTTCATTTTTAGAACTAATCGCCAAATATTACAATGTTGTAAAATTTTTTGATTTGCATAATCCTTAAAAGTTTTCGCAAATAAAAGTAAATGTTATTTTGTACAATATCAATCGAATACGAAACAATGATAATTTTTCAATTCCCTTCAAGGGTGAAATTTCCAGCGTAGTTTTCTTTGATAACTAAAAAAAACTCTATTTAACCTGAATGCGAGATATAAATCATGTAAAAAAATATTTTCAAAATTAAATCACTGACATAAGCTTGATGTGGGGACTAGCCCCTTAGCGGCATGAAACTGGGCTATAAGTTTTTTCCAGTGCTAATTTCTATTGCTTATTAAAGTTTGTTACGTCAGCTTTAATATACATAGTTCTCATTGATATATTTTATTGCCTACATTATCTGATTGGAAATAACATCAACCCATTAGTTATACATATAGACATAATCTAAAGCCACCCTCGCAACCACTATGCTTATTAGTCAATTTCTCTATGATATATTAGTTTCAAAATGGAACGCCTAACTAAACCTGCTTTAAATTTCAATTAACGTTTTTATTTATTAAGTTTCATTTTCGAATTTTCTAAAGCAACTTATTTTGTTGCTACTGCTAGTGGTTGGGGTATGTTGAAAAGGCATTTGACAAATTGCCATAAATTTACGTTCTAAATGCAACAATCAATGTCAATGTTATGAACATAACAGCAAACGCACGGGCTTCGTATATTCAACACTATATGCCTCATAACACACATTCTCATGCGCATATACACACTACAGCACATTTCCAAAAAAAACACCCTAAACACAAGCCGTCTAATACACACACGTACATGTAATTCGTAAGCGAAAAAAAAATCATTATACAGGAAAAACAAAAATTATCTCCAGCATGCGTTTTATTTTTGAATTTTGAAAAACTAGAAGAAAAAAAATCAACTCAATTTGTATGTCATGCAGGTCATTTAGTGTTGGAGCTAAAACTCTTGTGTCTGTTTGCTAGACTTTTGTCTGCTTTCCATTTTCGATGCGAAACCTTTTTTTAAATTTTATTTAAGGTGCAGCCATAATTCGTACGTGTATGTAAATTTTTTAAGGCATTTACAATTAAATGCCAAGAGTAGAGGACTTGGCATATTTTTATGTGACAAAAAATAAAAATAGTAGATAGACTGTGGCACATTAGATCATTTGCATGCATATTTTTATTATGTAAGTATATAATATAAATATTTTTTTTATTATTTCCAGAAACCATGTAAATTTTTGTCTATAATTAAACCAATCACACATGAAAATTTTGTTTATATTTTAAGCATGATTTTATGCATGAACTTTAATCTTTAAGCATTTAGTAAGACATAGAATTAATCAAGTCCACTACCACAACTTATGGATATTTTACTAATACACATCATCAACTCCTTATACTCCTAATATATATGCTCTTTGTTGGGTGTCCTTCTGGATTGTATACTAGAGTAGTAGTCAGAAATTGCAGGTTCGATTCTGAGTTTTTTAGCTTTCCGTATTTTTTACTCTTTTATTTTCAATTTTCCTTTCCTATCTATCCCACTTACCATAGGGGTACTGAATCATGGGTCCAAGTAATCAAAGGCTGATCGCTGAATCTCTCTTTCATACTTCTAGCCACTTTGCCAACAGCAAAATGTGGTACTTTAATTTTTGAGATGCTTCTTGTGGATTTTTATTGACACTTAGAAAAGCTGTATGATCTCCAAGAGTTATTTTGTGAGTGCTATTGCTTTCTATCATGTCGGAGTCACATATCAAGTATGAAATAAAATCCAAAATGCTTCCTTCAAGAGCATCTGCTACTGCTGGTTGTGGTTTGCTTAACAAGCTGTTTTCTTTAATAATAAAATTATGACCACAAACAGTTTTACATTACAGATAGTTTTAGCTTCAACTTGTTAATTAATCATTTTTTCTTACTCCATAAAAAGCCTAAGAAATATCAATGAAGAGAGCAGAATAGGTTTTTCTTTGGAAGGCAGATCTAATTATTTTGTTTGTCCAATATAATATTCCGACCTTGCTATGAGGAGCATAAACCCTCATTTCATCCTATTCTGATGATGGTGCTTCCATCTAAGCCAACAGACTGGCTGAGTATAAAGTACATTTATATAGAGAACCGCTTATTACAAAAACAGATTTCCGCTTGCAGCTGCACCAACTAGGAGAACAGACGCTGCAGATGCCTGTCACAATACACGGGTATCAAGAAGATCGCTCAGAGACCATCGCTTAAAGGATTGTGATTAGACCTGAATTGTAATTGATAAAGTTCACCCTGGATTCACAGGGCAGAACCCATCACGAATTTTTATTTGTCATTATAGCGCCTGGCCGCCATGTTTGTACCATGAATTCTACTCAGCATAGATTCACTATTATTTACTAGTAGCATAGAGATTGGTTTGCTAACAAGTAGTTTCCCAAAGAGCTCTGATACACTCTTGTGTGGTTTCTTCCAGGTTTAGAGCTCATAGTATTCATCGAAACGCAATAAATGTTGCTTGAGCCGCATTTTTTTTTATATATTTGCCAGGCCACCAGAACCTACATTTCGAAAGTCCTTGGTGTCAGTTAGAATAAATCCATTAATTTCAGATGAATTTCAGAGATCAGCATTAAGTCACCTTTTAACCCGACAAGAAAAGTTCAGGTTAATTTTTATGTTTGCAAATGTCATTTGCTATCCAGAAACAGATTTTTAAGATCGTGATATATTTCAAAAATTTAGTTGTTGCTAAAGGTGCCAACAGATGACAAGTTTTTTACATGTGTTTTTTAAGCTTTCGATTCGTATGTCTTTCTTTATGTCTGTCAATATTGGTTAATTTACATAAGTTTTATAATTTTTGGTTACAAACTTACATGTAGTATCATACTGACATCGGTCATGTTTATTGAGAATAGCTGATTACAAAAATATCCACGTCGTTTGTTGGATAAATGGCTTGCAACCGTCGAAATATCTTTGGTTCCGTCGCTGAACTACTGGCGACTCAAATGTGTTTTTTTGAGTTTTTCTTTTTTAAATAAGACGTTGAAGTTGTAACTAAAAATCTATACATTTTTGGACTCAATTTAATAAAACGACAACGTTAAATTAAAAAAAAAATATATAGTTTATTTGTCTTGCAAAATACTCATTCAGACGGCTAATGATAGTGCCCATAATCAACCGCGGACGAATTTGTTCGCATGACATAGACATTTGGAGCTGTATGTATAACGTAAGAAAATAAAGGACGCTCAATTTCAAATAATGCCTTATGCTTTTTGTCATGTTTCTTATACAAGCAATGTTTAAAAGGTAACACACTACATGTTTCCGTTTAAATATGTAAATTTTGTCACATAGAATGTGAAAAACATGTTGTCTGTTGGCACATTAAATAAATTCAAGGGCCGAGCAGCGTCAGAAGTAGCTTGTTTGTCCGAGGAAGGTTTAACGTACGTATAAAAAGGACAGACCCTGTAGTTGACAGTATAGTTTCTTTCGCAATGGCAAATTCATTTCGTAATTCTTGAGTCATTTCTAGATTTGTCACATTCGACGATAGCATAGATTTTAACACATGCAACGCAAAAAAAAGTTAACTACCTACAGTGAGTTTTTGTGTGGCCCTTTTCTTAAGGTATTGGATGGGTGCTGCTCTCTTAAGTGCCTCCTGCAGTTTTATTACTTTGTGCAACGATATATTGGATGCACTCAGTATTTGTTGTTTGGTTTAAAGTCCTTTGGTTCTAGCTCTACTTAAAATAGTGGCCGTCCTTCTCACTTTTTTAAGGAGGCATTTTCACTTCCTCTAGGTTTAGGCAGGTGCCAATATCTGCTAAAATAATTTGGAGATTTTTGAGGCATTTCATTTGGCAATTAAATGGCAAATTTAATTCATAATTTCATGCGTCTTGGCACTGGCTTTGAACATCTTGGTATGCAACCCATATAATAATATTGCATTTATTTTTAACGTTTTTAAGTCAGTTAAATTTTTTGCAAAGGATATTTTTTGTAAAGGACATTTTTTTAATTTAAAAATATATTATACCTGTTAAGTTGAAAACAGGTTCAAGATATGGAATTAAATTGGAATTTCATTTCTTCCAAGTATTGATGATATATCCAAATTTAATAGTAAATTATGTCCAAATATAAAATAATTATTATTTTTGCACGCCATTTTCTAATTTTTATTAAGTTATTTTTAGTGTGTTGGAAAGTTTTTTAAATATCCTGCTTATAAAAATAGTATTTCCCTGCAGAACATAAGTACACCTTTAATTGTGAACTAAAGTACTAAGTACGCTTTCAGATAACAATCGAACAAAATGCAAATGTACCTCTTCAAAGATTCGGTAGTTGGAATTCCAAATGTTTTTTTCTATTTTTAATGTAATTTCTGTTAATTATTTTGTCAATCCCGAATAGTAAATTATACACTAAAATGCCATAGGTTGCATTTGTAGTAGAACTCCCTGTACCTTATTTATATGCCATGTAATTTTAATATTTTGTTGTAATAATCGTTAAATAATTTCCACTTCCGCGGGCAACTTTCACCCACCATAATTCAAAAATGGCGTGAGTGATTTACAAATATCATACAAATTTAAGGTAAAACTAGTTCTATGACGAGAGAGAAAAATAAAGAACTTAATACTCAAACTAACAATCACACAACTTGTTCACTGGTACTAGAGGTTTTATTCAATTGTAATATTTAAGAACTAAAATGAACTAAATGTGGGTGTAATTGAATGTAACTTTCTTGGCACTTCTCACTGGCACAAACATCTCATTATGGTTCATTAATCGTTTAAGTGATCTTGGGATAGTTGTGTTCTACTATCAAGTTTATTTTGCTGTGCGAGTTCTTCTTAAGTTGTGGCTTTAATTCAATTTAAATTGTTCATTTTTTTCTTCAAATTTGTATGTACATGTGTATATGTAAGTTAATTTTTATCTCTATTTTCAGTAAATTTAATATTTTCAAAACAACCATTTATAGGGTCTATGTAATAGACAATTGGAAAAGTTGTGCTACACTAAAGGAAGATATAGTCACCCTTTACCCTTTTAATTTACATGATATGGACAACAAAACAATTGTTGTGATTAAATTGAAGCAAGAATTAGTGAACAGCATGAAACTGACAACAAAGCCAACAACGACATTTGACTTACAAAACATTATTGTTGACATTAAAACATATTGTAGATAAATACTCGCATGTATGTGTGATGGGGTAAAGGGGGGTATAAAGCAAAATCTCTCGTTGATTTTACTTGATGAATCCAGGATGATCCTTATCAATTACACTTCAAGTCGACTCACAAACCTTCATGCCGTGGTCCCTGGGCGATGTTCTTGACACCCGACAAACAACGGCGAAATGTGAGGAGCTTTTTCAGCGTCAGTTGGCCTATTTGGGGCGGCTGCAAGTTGATGTCTGTTCTTGTAATAAGGGGTTGTTTATATAAATGTGTTTTACACTCAGCCAGTCTGTTCTTTTTCTTTCAATTGGACAAGTGCTCAGGGGATAGCCTCTATTTAGGAATATAGGATAGGGTGGTGAGCAGGATATCGGAAGTAGTGCTTGTGGACATTCGATTTAAACCTCTCAACGCTGGGTATGACAGGAAAGACATCTGTGAGGAGGTGGAGCCATTCGATCAAATAGCGAATTGTTTCTGTCATGCGCAGTGCGATGGCAGCTTCATCATCAGACTAGGATGCAGTAGACTAATCATCTGCTCATCCGAGATAGAATGATTAACGTATCCTCAATGGGAACATATATATAAATTTAAATAATATAAATTAAAATTAAATAAAATTAAAAGAAAAACATAATACAAATAAGATCAAATTATCCATATAAGGGTTGGCGCAAAAGTAGCATCATAATGTAAATGTGCTTTAAGTTTTACAACTGGCTTCAAATTCCATTGTTCTTTAGCATCGTCGTTGTAGACGAATAAATAATATGGCAATACAATCCGTACTTCATTGCATATAATTTTATGGGTTTCTTTGATGCAGCGTGAAATTCATAGTCATTATCCTTTCCGCTGTCTACTCAGTACGCGATCAATCAAGCCTGAGCTGAGTGCTTCAGACAGGCAGTGATCACAAAAAGCGGCCAATATTTTATTGCTCGTTTGAGTTAAAACATGTATGACGCTTTCAAAAGCTCTGGAGATAATAAAAACATCGACGAGATGGCAATACGTACAAATCGGCATAAGCAAATATCCATTGCAACGAGTATCAAAAAGTGCCGACCCTAAATGACATTTTGTCTGCCACCCTGTACAAATAAAAAATAAAAGTTAAATATATTCTTGTTACATAAAAAGGGTGTTACTCGTACCTTACTGAAGCATATTACCCATTTGCGGCAAGAGTTCATATAAAAAATATTTTACAGAAATCTTGAAAAATCCTTAAACAGGTGGGCGGGCAGCCTCAGGGAAATTTTCTGTAATAAACTTACTTCCAAAAACTAAATGATATTAAAGTAACTGACCTGTTGCTTTCCTCTAAATGACTCAAAGTGTCAGCAATTGCAATAGATGTGGAAGAACACGATCATTGTGATCATCATGCTGCTAATGATGATGTACACACATTTTTTAATTGAATGTAATCAAATATGATTAAATAGTTGTCGCTATTGTTGCTGTTATTGTTGCTTTTTCATTGTTTTTGTATTGTTCCTGCAAACTTTAAGTAGACAATGCGACGTAGAGATTGAACGCATAAGCGACAGCATTCAACTTTGTATTCGAACATTTTATTTACTTTATTATTATTATTTTTTTTTAATCAATTTGGAGACATTTTAGAGAGAGAGAGTACATTTTAATAGTATTTTTTTGTGTAAATTTATTTCGTTTATTTAGAACTTTAGCAATCAGTACATGAAATTTTATTTTAAATTTATTTTCACAACGTAAAATTGTGAAAATACTGTCCGAAAGATTAGTTTGAAAAAATCAGCGACAAAGTTAAAACGTGTCAGACGCATTGGAAGTAAAATGCAATAAAACGGAAGAGAATTAAGCAAATGGATAATTCAATAAAAGTGAAAGTGATATTCAAAATGGAAATTTTATTTAAAAAAGAATAATTAGAAAAAAATTAAAAAAATTCATTGAAAATTCAAAAATAAAATTTTTCAAATACTCAAATATGGCTATTTTGAAAAAATACTTAAAGATTTTATTACTTTTAAATATTTTGATAATAAGTAGTTCAAAAGCTAATGATGGCTTAAAAATTAATACCGACTTAACAGCGGGCATTATCAGTGATTCTGCAAATGCTGCCAGTAGTAATAATAAACAAAACTTTGTAGAATCTGTAAATAACTTGTTGCAAAACAATTCCGATTTTAGTGGCATAGTTCCCAATAAACTCCTGGAGGATAACCATATTTGCACGAAAGAAGAGGAATATGTTGAAGAGATGCGTACAACTTCTATGCAACCAGTTAAAATAAGAACGGCGACTTGGTGTCTGGAATTCCCACCCAGATGTTCAAATTACAAAACAGAAATGAGAGAAGTGGTTAAAGTGCAGGTGGGTCAAAGCACATTCATTTCAAAGAAATTAAATAAAAACTTTTATGGAAACATAGTAGACATCCTGTTAGTTTTCGAAAAAAGGTTCGAAAAATGTCATTGAGTTCTAGTGAAATAAATTTGTTGATATAATATATGTATTTTTAAACAATTTCTAAAAAAATTTATTATATATGACACTGTGCCATTTGGCAAATTTTATCTAAAAAAAAACTTGTTATTTTTTGTACAAACAAATTTAAATATACAGAAAATATTTTATAGAGGAAATTTTGCTGTCAGAAATTTTGTTATTTAGTGGGCATTTTCTGTAGAAGATCTGTGATAAAAAGTTAATACTCCATACAAATCTTTCTCTAGGAAAAGAATTGTTTCAGAGAAATTTATATAAAATTTTTCTGTATATATATACGAGGGTGGGCCAATAAGCCCTTCAGTTTTTTTTATAGAAACACTGGTTTGTGGATAAAGAGTAATTTTATATTTCGACATAGTTGCCTTTTAGCTCTATACCCTTTTTCCAAAGCTTCTGTCTTCTTTTGCACCAAATCACCCAGATAGTGAGTGCTGTTTGGTCTCTGGTGTGTTATGGTTGATCCACGCTTGGGTTTTGGTTACAAAACTGTGAAAAATTTGTTCATATTGCGGATGAACAGTTCCAAAGAATGATATGATTGCGCTTGTGGTCGATTATAAAGAAATGCGGCAACCATCTTGTGGAAAATTTCTCATACTCAAGTGATCATTGATCATTGATCAGAGTACTGAACCATGTAATATTCTTCAAGCTGTAATATAACAAATTTTCTTTATAGAAAGTTAAGCTTTTCATAAAAAAAAACGTTTATATAACAAATTAAGTAGTTTGTTAGAAAAAATTTTTAGTTCGATATTAGGATGGGTTCGGTTAGGTTGATTGCAGGGGTATGATAGCCCATGTTATACAACATACACTTAAGCCAGTGAAGGCTTGTTGTGCGCTCCCTTGGGTTTAACCATAACATATTGACCCAAAGGTCTAGAGAAACTCCGTGTCACTCACAAAGTTCCTTAGTTTCCTCCAGCATATTCCCCTTAATCGGGTTATGTCCGGTAAGGTGTCACCCCAAGATATCGGGACCTTATTTGTGAGAAGGCGGAGCATTGGCACAAATAGTGTTCCAATGTTTCGCTCTCCTCCCCACATTCTCCACTCTACATTCATCTCCTCCCGCTTTTTCCATGCGTTTAAGATGTGCCCGTAGTTGAGAGTGCCCTGTGAGGACGCCCATTATTCTACTTAGTTCGGGCTTGCTAAGTCTTAGTAGCTCCCTTGTTCTTCCCTCGTCTGGATCTCCCCATAGAATTTTTGTACTGATTCCCATGGTTCCGTTATTCCAAAGAGTTGAATGGGGTCTATGTGCCCAAGTCTTTGTCTCTGGTTTAACTGCATCGAAAGGTTTCGCGCATTCCATGCTTATAGTTCGATATTAAGAAATTAAAAAGAATTTTTTTCTATAAGAGAAATTTTTAAAAAAATTGTACATGGTAGTAAACTAAACATGAGATTATGAAACTTGGGGAAAAGTTTTCATCAACACCAGCCTAAATTGCGGAGCGTTTTTACATAGAAATAAGGCAAAAATACTTCATTTTGTAACTTTTATTTAAAAATTGTCTTTGTAGTTTTTAGCTTTGGGAAATTTAATTCTCTATTTGTTTGCTTTATTTTTTTTTATCAAAATACTCGATTAAATACAATAACTAAATATTTTGTTTTCAATATTATATTGTTTGTTGTTGGCTTAGCCAGGTATACGCCTGCATTTCATTGGCGCTAACCAAATCATCAGTACCCTTTAGCCAAATCATGATTGAAAGCATTCAACAAACAATATAATATTAAAATGGTTATTTTGGAGAATATCTCGAATAACGAATTTGATAAATATTGTTATTTTGTTTTTATAAAAAAAATTTTCAACTCTTGGGACATTTTTATAATTTCAAAATATTTCTTAATTAAATATTTTTACTGACTATATGTAGCAAAATAGTCGGACACTTAATTAATTTGTGAAAAAATTACTTAAAGCGGTCATTAAAATCATATAAATTGGATAAATTTTATATTAAAAAAAAAATCAGCAATAGCACAAGATCTAAGAAATCAAAGAAAAAAATCTAAAATAAAATAAAATTATATAATATAATAAACCACCTGTCTTAAATAAACACACAAAATTCAAATGTCCCACTTAAATTGTTTTCGAAGAAGTAAAAAAAGTAAAACAGAACCTGAAACCGAAACTAGTTCAACACCAAATTTATCCTCAAAATGTAATGAAGTTTTCTTTTGTCTGTCCAATTACCCTACAATGGTCAGTGTTAGAAGGAGTTAAGATAGTGTTTCAAAAAATATTAAATCCTTCGAGACATGTAAAAAAATAAAGATTAATGATTTATTCTTTCCCCAAAACAAGCCTTCAAAGCAGATTTGTAGCATTTTGTTTTAGAAAACTTGTATGAACCTCTTAGTCTTTTTAAAAAAGGAAAATAAAATTTTATGTTCTTTAAAAAGCACAAACTTATTAGAAAAGAGTACGCAATCCTGTAAGAGAGTTTATATATTTCTTATTGATTCAATTAGTGAGACATTTTTATAAATAAATCAACAAAATATTTTACTTTTTCGGAAAAGAAAACTATTAGATCTTTTGCAGTATCCCAGCAAACCCAAAAACTCCATTTTAAAATGAGAATGATTTGAAACCAAACTCTTTGCTTAGTGATAATTAGTTCAAAATTATTTGAAAATAACTCAAATAACAGATTTAGTATTTGAAAAGGAATATTTTTAAATTAAAATATTGATATAATCTCAACTTGCCCTCAAACAATAATGTCAAGTGGTTTTAACATGTGGATTGCACTTTAATCTAAAGAACAAATGAAATAAAATTTTTATATTTTTAATTAATTTTTTTTTAATTCATATTTAATCACAAAACTAAATAAATTTCTCACTCACAAATTATGGATTTTTACAAGAACACAGTGAGAGAGAAATTTTGCCACAAAATTAACAATTAACTTTGAAGGTCATATTGTTCAAATGTTTAAAATTTGCATTTCGCTTTAAATAATGTATTACGTGTTGGATGCACTAGTGACTTCTGTGGTAGAATAAAATATATATTTGATGAGAAATTTTAAGACAATAAATAAAATATGAGGACCCTAATAATCTGCTTATATTTTTGCAAAGATTGCACTTGCTAATGATTTGAGAAATCATAACTAAAACTAAGCAATTTTAAAGATTTTAAAAAGTGCCCATAGGAAATTTTACAGGCAATTATATAAAGGAAAACTTTATATTTTGGTGGACAAAGCTAAAACCAAGTTGTGTGAACCACATTATTTAGAATGCAAGATCCACACTCAAGCTTTTTGGGGCAAAGTGGTTCATTCACACTGGTACAGCCCGATCATTTTATTCGCATAATATTTTAATCATTCAGAATTCAAATTATTTTATAATTTTGTTTTTGTTGCAACTTAATTTAAAGAAATATTTTTTTGTAAATTAATAATAAACTGATATTTCAAGCAAGTTATAAAAATATAAAATATTTAAAAATTACTTTTCTTTCTTTATTATAATGAACATATTAATATACTTGTTACGATAAACATTACAATGTGATCATGGGGACATTATACATAGTTATGATGATCATAATAATATGTCTGATATAATTATTAGAGTACACATTAATGATCAATTAATCATGTTTTTGTCGTGCAGAGATACATAAATGTTAAAATTTAATAAAGATCACGAGTTTGGTCCAAGTCACTGTGCGTCTGTTGTTTGATTTTAAGGATATAAAAGAAATATTTTTGTTTGTAAGTCGGGACCAACCTGGAGCATAAATTTGTTGTGCAAACCACACTCAAATATCGTATTTGGAAATATTGCAAATATTGGAAACATCGATTCTAACAAATACCCCCGGATAATTATATTTCTTCACAAAGTCGCCAACTATGAAATTGGTGTTTTGAAATATTATTTTTTAGACAAGAAATTTTTCTATTTTATTATAAAATATGACTAATACAAACTTGACTGCCATATCATTTTCACCTTTTGCAAATGAACCAAACGAATTATTTGTTTTTATAAATGAGATGAGGGATATGTTCCAAACTATTTTTTGGTATCTCTCTGCAACAAATGAAGATGATAACGACGAGTATTTGTTTTCTGACAATGTCTTCTTACGTTGAATAAATTTATTTAAAAAAACTTCAGCTATTGTTTGTTGATATAATTTTTTAATATTTAAAACTCGTTTTCTTTTGTATCACAAAAAATTAAGATGTACATAGTTTCTGGAATTCCAAAAAAATATCACTTCTAGCGCCATATTACAAATTACATTGTTTAAATTTTATGAATAAAAGATTATGTATAAATGAAAGAAACGCCAGTTACAACTTTAAAATTGACGATGTTGTTTTTGGGATAATTAATAATATTTTTTCCTATGGGGAATAGTAAACTTTCTATCCAACGTAGTATTCGTTCGATGGAATTAAAATTGCGTTAAATTTTATGAGAGAACAATATATAGATTTTAAGAAAATTAAAACAATATATATAAAAAAATGGATTCTGGCAAAATTCAAGATCAAAATGTAATCCAGATTTTTTTTTTAGATTTTATTTTTTGGTTAGATTTTTTTTATTAATATAAAAGTACTTGACAGGTAGTTCTACTTCATAAAGCGTCTGCATTTAGAATTTTGAAGTTATTAATACATTTGTTGTTTTCATTTTTGTAGCAAATATTTAGCAGTTTACTCAGCATTTAAAAAAACCTT
The DNA here is from genome assembly GCA_963681545.1 of Germaria angustata. Lineage (NCBI taxonomy): Eukaryota > Metazoa > Arthropoda > Insecta > Diptera > Tachinidae > Germaria > Germaria angustata. The sequence goes on along the minus strand of OY812999.1, from coordinate 93,479,943 downwards.
TTTCAAAAGTTGTTTTGTTCTTGTCACACTTAAACGACAAGTGCTAAAAAGAATTTCTTTATATAGAAATATTTTAGCCAAGGAAAATAATTGAAAAAAGAACTTAAACAACTAAATCAAATTTAATGAGATGAAATTACAGTAATTAAAAGCCAAAACTAATTCGATTAATTAAAATGTTGTTTTTTTACTGATTTCAATAGAAAATTTTAGTTTTATAAATTTATTTTAAAATACACACAATCACTCATCAACGATTTGCTCTACAATTACACATTTGCGTCTCTTTAAACATTTTTTTTATTTTTCGTTGTAAATTAACATTATAAATAAATTTTTTGAATTGCAACTAAACAAACGGGGCGACTAGACGTTTAAACATTTCCGGGTATTTTAAGCGACTTTTTCAACTTTTCAATAAATTTTTTCCTCTCTGGAATCAAATAGTCAAACAAGTTTGCCGCCAAAACTTAAACATTTAACAATCGTTTTTTCTTGTTTTACATTTTTTAAAGCTTTTTTTCACAAAAGTAGCCCAAAGTTGAAATCTTTGGAAAACATAACACATCTAGTTTTTCATGATTAGCTGAGACAGGATGTCTAACACATTAACGATTTGGAAAAATATGTATTGAATTTTGTTGGTTTATCGTGTTTTTTGTCTCCATAAATTCCTTTTATACTAAAAGTATGTTGAACTCTTTGTATTTTTTGTTTTGTTCATCATTATTATTCCAAAGTGGAATTGTAGGTGAAGCTTTCAACTAGTGACTTGCTTTTGAAGAAATGTGAGCAAATTTTCAATTTCTATTTAAGACGAGTATTTGTTTAATAAATATGGGTGGGCTCTATATATAAAAAAAATAAATTTATCTGCTTTTTGAATAATATGAAATGAAAATTAGACCGGAATCTTTATAAAAGAAAAACTGGTATTGAAAATAATAAGAGTTTTAATTGGCTCCATAAAATTTATTTAAAATGAATTAAAATTTGCTCCTTGAAATTTTACTAATTATTTAAACTAAATTGTATTAAGAAATGAATAGGGGATCCATAAGAGTTGAGATTAACTTACAATTGACTCATTTTCTTATAATTCTTAATTTTTGTATAAAAAAATATTTAGACAATAGTTGGTTTTATGTTAAGATGATCATCCTCTGGACTTTATTAAATAATGTCCAAAAATAAAAATTAAATAACTTCCACATACCTTTATATATTTTGGGTAATATTGCACACAATTTTTTGGAATTTTGGAATATTATTTTTATATTATTACTTACATAATAGATATATTTTGATATTATTTAGTTGTTGGGAATAAAACAATTTTTGTTAATTATTTCACTTTACGAAAATACTTGAACTGCTAAATAAAGTCAATTTTTTTTAAATTTCATTGCCTGAAAAATTTAGGGTTTATTCCACTTTCTTTAATTTATAAATTTTTCATTCAAAAAAATATGCTTAAGACCTTCAACTTCTAAGGCAAAGACTCTCCTTCTTGTTGTGTATCCGAGACGGAAGTTCTTGCGCTCAACCGAATGTCGGCAATACAGAGATGTTTTAGAAAGCAAATCAGCGCTTCGGACATATAAGAGGAGAGAAAACTTCTACACCCGTCCTAAATTGGTAATGTTGAAACGGTTTAGAATGCAAAGCGAAGCTTGCACACATCTAATCCATCTGCCTTGTAAAAAACCGCTTCTAAAGGATTTATATATTCTGGAATTATTTCGCATATTTTGAATTTTATTTTATTCAAAATTTATTGAGTTTGTTGATGGGTTTTATTCAATTTGCAGACTTCAGAATAATGTAATTTATTTTTTTTAATATTTACCATTAAATTTTATTGTCCATTTTTCCCAACGAGAAATATTTAAAATGGTTTATCTAATAATTTTATGGTTTTGCTGTTTCTTCAATGAATTTTATTTTCTTTCTTCGAAACATCTTTTCACAAAAAAAAAATCACCTGTTACTTCCGTTTCCATTTTGTTGTACTAGAAAACTATTTAGCGAAACCAAAATGTTACACATTTTGCATTCAATTACCTGAACTGCGGAAAACATCTCAGCTCAACAGCTCTCATTACACTTGAATTTGTAAGGATTATGAAGTTTCTGTCCGTCCTTCCAAACATCTTTCTGTGAAATATCTAACATAGAGTGATCTTGCAACTTGCATATTTCAACAGCAATTTAAATGATAAAAAATCAGGTTGCAATGCCAAATGCCATGTAAATAATAAACACTAATGAAAAAAGGCTTAAATAAATATTATTATTTTTTTCAAGTTACAGTGTCAATTACTTGTGTAGTTGCTTAGATAAACTGACTCGAACCAATTACTTTGAATAGTTATTGAAAAATAAATACTGTCTTGATATACTGGCTAAGAAAAATAATATAGTTTTTCATCTATTTAAAATCAAAATATAAGTTGGTTGTAATAATTTGTGGTTTTAAAATTGTATTTGGCAGCGCAGGTTATTTTGATCACAATGTCTTTGTTTGTGGCAAAGAAGAGTAAAAAGATCAAAAAATTTTGTTTAGTGAAAATTAAAAAAAGAGCAAATGTTTGTATGACCTTCTCTATAATAGGCACTTAAAATCGTAAATATATGTTTCCATTCAGAGTGAGAGTGCCCCAACATCATTACTATTTTCAAGGGTATTGTTGTTTTGATTTCCCCTAGTATCCTACTGATTTCTATATCGATCGCCTGTTAGTTATCAATCTGACTATTAGCCATTGGAATCATTGTCTTTACCACTATAGATTTAGGCTTAAAAAATATATGGCAATAATTTTTGATATCCCACTTCTCTTCCGGCAAATTGTCGGGATGTACTGAGGATATAAATGGCATTTACCTCTAGAGTGTGATTGTCCTTAGTCCTTTCCCCATGGGAGCACGGCTTATACATCCTGTCTTGGTGTTGTGCTTTCTGCGGTATAGGACTATCAGTTTTCCAGACCTGCGCTTTTTTGCTAATAACCCCTGAACTCTTGTGTGTTGCTACGCAATCGCTAAAATAACAGGGTAATGGGCGCGCATGCAAGTAAATCAAAGGAAAAAGTGGATTCATCTGCTCGTCCGGATGGATAATATGGTCTTTCCTTGACCTTTGGCCAATGATCTATAAAACTTCATATGTTACTGCCCAATCCTTGAAATAACAGGGTATTCAAGGAAGTAGACTTGCCTAAGCTTGTGTTGGTAGAGGTGCTACCGACACCACAGGTTTGCACAGGACCTGAAATTGGCGGTGTTTGTAACACAAGGCCTACTAGAGATCATATCTGGTACCAAGGTAACTAGTAGCCCCTGGGACTTGTCCTATTATTAATGAGTCCCCTTTCGGTATCACGTGGTGGCTGTGGTTAAAACCCAAAGGCACGCGGGAAGAGTTATGGGTCGGATGAATGTGTCTGCAATGTGATGCTAGTGGTCGTGTTGTAGTTGCTCTCTTTAGGCCATATATCTCTATGTGCTATTGCGAACCGACAGAGCTGACCTGGCAGTTGTGGTTGCTCAGTGGGAAATTCTTATGGTTGGCTTTTTGGGGTGGAAGGAGGTTAGATAGCTACAACACTGCTGCAAAGTGTCTTTAAATTACTCTACAGCCTGTACAGAATTTGCTACCATGTCGTCCCTATCGAGGGCACATGTGCAACCTCTAGATCGGCCGGCCAACATTTCCAATATGAATGAATTTTATTGATTTATTCTCTATCTCCAATGGATGACAAAAAATGTTAGCATTTTGTGGACACTCTTCGATCGAAACTTTAAAATGGCATGTTGCTCGTAGGCTATTGCTTTTCTGACTATGACAACATTGACAATGTTCACAGACATGAATGCCATTGCTGTTGAACACCAGTGATGCAATCTTTTGCCAATTTACATAACAAATGTCTTTTTGATTGGAGCTTGAAACTTTTTCCTTAAATAAGACGTAATAAAACTTTTTAGGACAAAATCACGATTTTTATGGGAATATAAAGAATTTTATGCTCTAAAAAACTATTTGAGAGCCAAAAATTTATTAAAAGCCTTTTTAATGTTTTCACTTGATGAAGTTACATACAACTAGAAATCCAGACATTCAAGCTTTCACATGAATAATATAGTTAAGGAATTAGTACTTTTAAAATAAATATGAGGACTTGGAGGAACTACAATAGTTGACAGCAATTAAAAGAAAATTGAATAAAAACCTTGACGTTATCAAATTTAATTTCTTTAAAAACTGTTGCATACTTTCCAATAGTTTTTTGTGCTTTCTTCAGAATGTCTTGCAATTAGACCAGATTTACAACACGCATTCTTTTATGAAACTCGTTGCAGGCAACTTCTTTTATTTATTGTTACGGGGGATATTGAGGCAAATGGAAAAGTAGAACTGGTAGCATTTGACATTTAATACGATTTCTTACAAAATTTTTTATCCCAATTATTTCACTCTACATTATATCGGCAATTAGAAAATTTTCATGCAACAAATTTCATGAAAAAATTTTTAGTATAATGGAAATGTAGTTTTATTTTCCCAAAATGTTTATTCACTTTACATCCAAGAGTTTCTTGTTACTCCAACTTAAACAAAGGCTCTCACTAACAAATTCAAATTATAAAATTCACTTTCTATATTGAAAAGAAGATCAAAAAATTAGACTATTATCTAATCACTTTTCGGTATCATAGTACTTACCACTCATTTGTTGAATATGTGCAAATATCTGTTGCAGATATGAGGAAATATCTCAAATTACATAAGTTTCCAAACTCCTCAGTAAAACCAAAAGAGTTACGCATAACAGAATGGCAAGAAGAAGCCCACACACTGACGTTCATAATCACTTTGCGGTAGCCTTTAAGTAATTTTATACACCTGAGATTGTCTAAATGAATCACGGCTTACGAGTATCCAAAGCTTCCACAGAGCGTTAATTAAACGAATATTATACTTTTGATTGTTTTATGTCTTTTGACTGTTATTTCATTTATTGGCTGTTGTTTTGCCCAGTGCATACAGTGAAACAAATATCAATTACACATTATTACCCAATTGGCTTGAAATGAAGATTAGTTTTGCAATAAAAGAAAAAAAATGCAACTAGAGCCTTAATTTAAAGCACATACTATAGTAAAACGAAAAAATCAAACTGAAATTCCTACAAAAAAATGAGGAAAAAACTGTGCTTCAATGAAGAATTAAAGTAAATTAACATTGCGAAATGTGTTGTTCATTTAACTAAATTTGAAATATTTTCTTCTATTCGACTTATTTTACTATAATTGTTGCATGGAAACTTGTTTATGAAATCAATTTTATTTTTTAAATTTTTCCTTCACAGTGTTTTATTTACAAAATCGCATAATATTTTTTATATAATTTAGCAAATATTGGCTGTTTTGACTTAAAAAAGTAATTAAAAGAAATGACTTAGAAAGAAAAAGAAATAGAAGGGAAGAACGCTCAAGAAAGTTAATTAATCTTACAAAATAATATAAAATGCATGACAGTAAAATGCATATTTATTTACGAGTTCAAAGAAATTTACTCGACCATCATATAGAACTACTTATTGTAATCCCCAAAAATTATTTGGAGAAATATTAAAAGAAAACCCTATAATATAGCAGAGCCATTTCAAAAATGTTAAGGAATAGTGAAAATCTTATTTTACTTCTGGGTAATTTCAAATTCTTTTGAACGTAAGAACTTAAGCTGAATTTTTCTATAATTAATTTTTTGTGAAATTTATTGCCAAGCCAATTAGCGCCTGTGGTTTCCTCCAAAAAGGACATGTTAAACTCGTTGGTAAAAAATTCTTAACAGAAACCTGCTACGTGTTATCAAGCATCTCTCTAATAACTATTTCCTGTGACATACATACATTTTGTTGCAAAGACCTCTAAAACGGAAATTAACCTTTATTATCAATTGTCATGAAAAAGGATCTTTTGTTTTCAAATGTTCGAACTGTTATTTAATACTTCATCTCTATATTTTTATGTCTTTTATGTGCCGATTAAATACTTTTTTTCTGATACTTCCCATGCAGTATATTCAGGGCCCAAGTAATAATTTGCCACTTTTTCAATATCGACGTTCAAAATGGCAAGAAAATATTTTTTTGAAATCTGTAGTTTATCTACAATTCATTTAAAATTTTGAAAATGATATTGAATCTAATATTTCATAAGGAAAAAATTAACTAACAATGGCAAAAGCATTACTACATTTGAATCCATTGAAATTTCAGTTTGCAATTTAAATCAAATAAAGTCCATTTTCTATAAAAATTTAACATTAAAAATATCGTTTTTGATATTTTTGGAAAATACGAAAATTTGTCATTCAGAATGTTCTTAATATAAAAATGTTTTCTATTTAATTGAAAAAAAATAATAAGTTTTAATGCATGTCAAAAGCGTCAAAGTTGTTCAATACGTTAATAAATACCAATTTTTCATGTAAATGCCTAAAAGCTCCAACTTTGCAGGGTTGAATATGGGAACCATAGCTGCTATCATAAGGGCTTATGCATCAATTGTTACACATATAAAAGGATTGACTCTTAAAAAAATTACAAGGGCTTGCAATCCATCCCGGGAAGGAAAAACTTGGAATTACTTTTTTAAAAGTTTTATTAATATTGACTAGATCTTGATAGTTTTCTTTTTAACAAGAATGATAAATTACTCTACTAATATTCATATTAAGGCTTTACTTTCTTTCAGTGAATAACACACACCATAAATTTTACCAGAGAATAGTCGAATTCTGACTATGAGCACATTTTTACCCATAACGATAAATAAGTGAAAAACAAATAATAAAAATTCAATATAAAATAATTTGCTCTACGAGTTGTTTAGAAATTTTAAGAGCAAAATAAATTTTATTGATTTGCTTTTCAAAAATAATAGAGAGGTACTATTTCAGCCTTTTCTTTAAAAATGTATAAGAAATTTACGTAAAATAAATATCGAATAGGACTTCTGAGTATTTTTTTCTTGATGCAGAGTTGCTTACAGTGTTTTGACATTATAAAAACAAAGAAATATTGGTTGGTTTTCAAAAAATTGTTGATTGAAAGGTTTTAGATTTTATTCTCGAATGCGTAAGGACTTGAGCGAAAAATAAGTTTGGAAGATGATTAAGCATATATGATCAATATTATAGAAGATACTATTAATATTATAGAAGGCGAAATAATTTTCGTTGTTTATTGAAATGTTATAGTGGGAAGCGAAATATAAGTCTTCGAGAGGATTTATGACGTTGCCTTGATAAAGCATCGTCAGCCTGATGTGTCGGCAGTTGTTGTTTAGAAATTATAAATTCAAAAAAGGAACTTGTTTTTTTAATTATAAAGACAACAGATCTTAGACCTTTTTCTCAAACGATATGAGCAAAAAAATATCGTAGAGGACTTAGGACGTCTTTTATTTTTATTAAATATTTACAAATAAGAGGTCCTTAAATCGTGTTGAAATGAAATAAAATGAATTATAATTGTTTTTCCTAAATTATAATGGAAAGACTTCATTACTTTTTTTAAAGACGAAAAAGTATCGGCAAAAACTAAGTTTTGGAAAGAGTTCATGATATTTTTTTGATAAAAATCGTTCAGCCAGATGTCTTTCAAATTTATTGTTTAGAAAGTATAATAACAAAAAGGATTTTTTGAAAGAAAACTAAATATCAGAAAGAACTTAGGGCATTTTCTTTTTTGATAGTTATTTATATATTATAGGTCTTTAAGCCTGTTGTTTATAAATTTTAAGTTTTTTTTTTTCAAATATTAAAGATGCATGATTTTAAAACTTTTGAAAAGGATCTTTTTTATGAGATTTTTTTACCCTTCGCTATACTTCCCCCTCTCTAGTTTTAGCAAAAATCATCTAATTTTTTTTTTGAAAAAACATAAGCGAGAAGTGGACAACTAAATAAAATTCAACTGGTTCCTTAAATAAAAATTACGCTAATCTAAATTTTTTGGTGCTGTTAGATATAAAATGCCTTAATAGTATTTGTGGATGGCATTTTATTTTCACTTGTGAAAATAAAATTGCTTAAAAATAAATAAATTACAACAAAATTATGTCACGGTGTCAGTCATAGAAAATACAATCACACACTTTGGGACCGCAGGTAAGAGTCGTGGCGAGAGTGTGTTTGATTTTATATCCATCAAATAAATGTCTTATAAAAAACCACCTCATGTTGCAGCAAAAGTTGTGTGCCACAGATTTTTGAATTGTTTTTTCTTTTCGCTGCGTATCACATGTTGCAAACTCAATTCGTCTGAAAGTGAATGCATGAACGAAAAAAAAATACTTGCCATTTTTTTTTATTTGAAAAATTATTGAAGTAGTAAGAAGTATTTGTCTAGTCTTTTGGTATTTAGTAGCTCATATTAAATATTTTTCATACTTATTTTTAGTGCAATCGTTATCATGTTTATTTCGCAAATTTTTTATGTGTCAGCTTAAATTTTTTTTCCTTGGCATGGGGATGTGTTGTATACAATTTCATACAAAATTTCTGTAATACAATGCTAGAAATAAATAATGTTTGCATATTAGAGCACCTGGTCTGATATATCTAGAGTCAAGCAGCACAATATTTTAATGGAATTATGTAATTTCGTTTGAGACTGATTGTAATTTGAGAGTGGTGGCGGAGAATGCGATCAAATGCACATTAAATATTGGACTGCTATGGATTGAATTGAATGCTTGTGGCAAAAGTAAAAAAGTGCTTTAGTTAAGTGATGCTGATGTGAACGTAAAGTAAATGCAACAAATATAACAATTTATAAATGGGGGAGAAAAGCCATAGGAGATCAATATATAGATGAGCTGAATTTGAGAGTTAGATAAATAGAATGGGTATTATGTAGAGTGTTAAGAGATTTTTAAAAATGAAAACTTATAATGCAAAAATTTCAGAAGCATCAATGGCAATGGGTAGTAAGAACAGAACTTTAGAAATACTGAATGTTTGAAAGCACAGGACTCGATAAATGCTTATTGAATCCCTAAACATAATCTTAGTAATGAATTAAAATTTGCATGTATCAAAATATAATTTTATTATTTACAATTTCGTTTCATTATTTCTTGCCACAGATTCGTGCAAAATACCATACACACTTGATCTTCCAGCAATATTGCTTATATACGGAGGCTGTTACTCTCTTCTTCTTAGATAATATTTAGGGATATTGAATGGCAGTTTAGTTATTATTTGCTGAAACTATTTTGACTTGTATTAGTCAATATAAGAGACATTTATTTTGCCTCATTTTCATACCTATTCACGTTGAGCATAATTGTTTCTTGTGTTGTTTCTATATACATAAGCATTTTAAGTTCAATATGATTATGTTTTTTGTAATAATCATATACAATATAGAATTCTCATATTGTGTTTGTTCGTTTTGGCATAAATATACGAGGTTGAATGTCTTCAAACTGCTTAGAGTTCACTGACGATTTGGTTTAGCGGCCAATGAAATATCAGCATATGACAATTAGTTGGGGAGAATAACCCAAAATAATAAATTTTCAATACTATATACGTATGTATATATAAATATTTTCGATCAAAGCTACCAAAAAAATTTTTAACTCATTAAAATATATTTTTTATTATACGTTTTTTCATCTATTTGAAGAGTCGTCAAACTTTCGAATGAAAAAAGCAATACAAATATATCATTTGAAGTTTTCACATTATTGTCTGTTTGTTGCAAGAAATGACATAAAAAAGCAATCAAACACAACAGAAAAAATTTACAAAAGAATTTAGTACAAGTAGAGAAAAAAAATCTGATGACTATAACTTCATTGAAATTTCCTGCTTATTAATTTATGCAACAATTACCAGCAATGAAGCTCAACATCACAGGGCAATAATAACAATAATAAAAAATTATATCAGTTGCACTAATGACAAAAGGCCCACTAAGCAGAGATAAAAAAGTATGATGACTATTGGAACAATTGCCTCTCTCGATCTCTCACTCTCTGCTTGTATTTTTTTTTTTTTTTTTTTTGTAAAATTATTAAAATAAATAAAATACTGATGAACCTTTCCCACAGATAATTAAATAAATTTAACAATCAAAAGAAATTTAATTATATAGAAATTACAATATAAGAGTCATGACAAAATATCTCTTGCAATGTTGAAATAATTTTATAAATGAAATGTATTGCATGAACTTAGGCTTTTTGCTTGCACGATCACTTAGTGTTAATAAATTATTTTGTGTTTTTTATTTGCTACAGAATATAACCAAGACACGCACCATTCGCTTTTGTTGCTCTGGTTATGAAGGCAACATCTCGATCAATGATACAGTTTGTAAGCCGGTTTGTCGTGGAGGTTGCGGACGTGGCTATTGCTTGAAACCTGATGAGTGCAGCTGTGAACCCGGCTATATGGGCAAACACTGCACGACACGTGAGTTTAATTAAATAAAATATTCTTCGATATTAACATTAAACAATTTCTATAAATCGTTCAAGGTTGCGATCACGATCACTGGGGTCTGGAATGTAAAAATCAGTGCTTATGTCATAATGGGGCGGCTTGTGATAATAAGTCGGGAATATGTCATTGTACAATGGGTTGGACTGGTGAATTGTAAGGATTTAAGCAAAATAAATATTATAGAGACAAAGCAGGAAATTTTAACTCTATGGAGGCACACATATTCTTGGGCCATATTTTATGATATGAAACATTTCTGAACACATCAAGATTTTTAGGAAATGATAGGAATGTCCTTTGGCATTTGGATATATTCCATTAAAAAATTGGTTGTTCTAACAACATGTGGCCCTTTATATAGGAAAATTGACAGCTACTTTGCAAAGGATAATTCTTATAGAAAAGTTTCTACGACTGATAAACCTTCGATATTCTGTTAATGCAGATTTTAATAAAACTAAAATATAAAAAATCATTTAATAATGATTCTAAGTTTATTTTAATAAAAAAACGATAACATATGCAGGGCACCAAATTAATATAGTTTTTTTTTATTTATTTGAATTCCTTTTTTCAGTTGTGAACAGCCTTGTCCAATGGGCACCCATGGCGTAATGTGCCGCAAGGCCTGTGAATGCAACAATAAACTTTGCCATCCCCAAACTGGAGCATGTGACTTTCCTATAGACCCCACTGTAGCTCCGAATGCAACACATGTTATGATTGCCACACTCAATTCAACTATAGTCAATATAACAAATAATCTGGATCGTATAGCTAAGAATATAGTTACTATAGCCACCACTACAGAGAACTTGAACTTTGCTTTGCCACCCCATATTTTAGAGTTAACAACGGTTAAGCCGATGCCCGAAGTTATAGTAATAAAACAAGATGAGCCCCCACATACACCCAAGATTATTGTTCATCAACAGGGCGAGGGTTTGTTGGAAAATCTTCATGGCGGTGGAAAGGGACCTGAAGTAATACACGTTATAACCAATTGGGCTGCCGGCTCACAACCACATCATAATATGACTGAAGGAGACAAAATAAATTTGGCAGGCTTCGGTGGCAGCAGCAAAGAGGAAAGTTCAAAATCAACAGAAAATCACAATTCTGATCACGAGAACAGTTTGCTTACAATATTGCTAGTAATATTGCTAATTGTAATGGTGTCTATAGGTATAGGATTTCTTTACGTGTATCGCAGATATCACTTGCAAAAAGCACAAGTAGAAGCGGCCTTGGCAGCACGGAATGTCAGCCTAGTGCCGGGCGTAGGTGCACCCATAGTTATAACACCACCTCCTTTACCGCCACATACGAATGAGCAGCATTTAAAAGAAATAACTGGCAGTGGACTGGCGAGTGCATCTGGCACTCTTAGTAAAAGTTTTCTTAAGCCTTTGCCAGACTTGCCAGCTTTTACGCAAATGGTACGCAATAAAATCGAGGGTATGTAAGTGTCTTATTATTAACTGATTTATAAATAAAAATTTCTTCTCTAATACAAACCATAAATGCCATTTGAATAGGACCCGACTTGTATGATGCACCCAGTAATACATCCTCGTTAACCTCGCAGACAGTCACACCTACTCCTTATGCTTATGCCCGTAAGGAGTCCATATACTCAGTAGTAACACCGAAATCGCGTAAGGGGAGTTTGGACTCTCATTTATATGATGAGATTCGTTATCCCACAGCCATGCATCAACAAACTCATATGGGCGGTCATAATATCTATCCCCAACGAGGACCATCACCACTTCAACATCAGCATCAACTGCAACAGCACCAAATGCAACAGCAACAGCAACAGCACCAACTTCAACATCAACATCAGTCAGCTCATCACCAACATCATCAACACCATCATCAGCACCAGCAGCAGCATCAACCGCAAAATCATCATCAACAGCAGCAGCACTCATCGAATCATGTTTCACACTTGATTATACCACCGCAAAATTCTAAATATTTACAAGTGCCACAAATTTCTCACACATCCCATAAAATTGCTCACATTTAATTTAGTTAAGGGTATTTTAAAAACGCTGTTTTTACTCAAACAAATATTGTGTATTTTATTTTTTATATGTAATTATTCTATTATTTTAACTCGATTTAGTGTTACTTTTTCTTTTATATAAAATGTATATTTCGAAATATTTTCTTAAATAAAAATTTACATAAAAATAATGTTAAAGATAAGAAGACTATTTTTTCAAAAGAATGGCCAGACAAATGAAATACGCCATGATGTGTATGCTGAATAAGATTTTATATTCACAAAAGAAAAAAGAAAAGGACACGGGGAAAATACGCGGCACACTTTCTTGACGTAGAGCCAAATTGTACAAAACTAGAAGCGGAAGCCATAGTAAACAAAGTTTAAGGATCTTTTGTAAAATCAAGCTTTCAAAAATTTTGAAATTAATCATAGCAATAAAAAATACTGAAAATATTTCAAATTCGCTAAATATAACTTATAATTTTAATTTTAAAGTTTATGCAATAAATTTAATATTGAAATTTATTATTCAGGATATTCCCTCAACTAATTGTTTCTGTTTATGAAATAAATTTTTAAAATTAAAACAAGGATATTTCTCAATATCAATAGTGACCAAAAGAAGCAAAATAAAGCTTTGTAACTTGTAACAATTAATCTTTGGGTATCGAGGAATACCAAATTTGACGTGGGATGACGGAAAATCGTCCCAAAATCGAGGATATATCTTTAATTTACTAATAAACAGTTTTTTATCGTCATTCCAAGTTTATGTCAATATCGTTATATATCCTTTTTCCAGAAAGAGATATTAAAAGTATACTAAAGTAGTGATGGTAGTTGATCGTGTTTTTTCATCTCAGGGTATACCATTTTTTTAAGAAGGATACCGCAGCTTCTGTAACTGTTTTAGATATTTTTTCAAACAGCCACAAATAATTATGGTCCTAATAAAACTACTTTTCCGGACTGCTCCAAATTAGAAAAGAATTGTTTGCTTTAACCCAATAACAAAATCAATATATGAACAGCTATACCTACAACAAATAATACATTTTTAAAACCCATATTTCTTAAACGATTAGTTGGAGAGAATAATCAATTTTAATATTAAGTATTGAAAAGAGAAAAATTAAAAAAAAAACAAAAAACTTTTCAAAAATCACGCTGCAAATTTCAATATCAAGAAACAAAGCCAACTAAAAACTTAATGTGAATGGCTAATCCTAACAATTGGAATAATCAACTATGAAAGTGTGGTATATAGGAAAGTGTGGGCATATGGAAAGTAAAAATTCTGCAAAAGTCATCGGCGGATAAAAATGCTCTGAGGTTGAAACGGTCCTTGCATCTTGTGTTGACTTAGAACTTGACACTTTGTGTGTTGGGCTTTTGCCAACAGACCATGAAAACAAGATTAATTAATAAAATATATAAAAATGCAAGTTATAAGAGAAGTTCTGTGTGCAAACTCTCGTTATTAAAATAAAATAAATCTATTATTCGAAAAAAATATATATCCATTTGTTAAAGCTTTCTTTGCTGAAAATTTTCTTTTGATATAAACAGGAAATGAAACATTAACTAGATGTAAATACGGCATCATTGAGTTTACTTGCAGTTTCCTATTGCTCCTGCAAAGAATATAGCACCAGCCTCAATAAACTGGTGTATATAATGAAAGCTTGCTATGAAGCGTAGTTATAAAAAATAAAATAGTTACATATTTACTTAAAAAACAATAATATATTTTTATCCAGGCAGCTTTTCCTAAAAGCTTTTTTGTTTACATAAGAAGTTTAAAAGTAGCTTTTAATGCTAAAAGTTTGAAAGTGAAATTCTGTAAGACTTTTGAGTATTTTAAACAAACTTATTTAATATAATTTTATTAAAACACTATTTCATTGAATGTATTAAAAAACTTTAGTGCCGAATTATTAACCAAAACTTGACTTAAATATTGAAATACTGATAAGAATAAAATGATATTTAAGATTCAAAATCAGAGTTGTGTTAAAGCTTGAGTTTTCTAGATAAGCTTGAATTAAATTATAAACAAATTTTGTAAACAATTTACTCTTACATGAACAAAAACTAAACTATTTTCCTTTAGTTTATATTTCATGATGTCTTCAATAGCACGTCTATTATTGATCCTCCTCAATATGGAAATATGTGTACCAAAAGCCTTTGGCTATTCGGAGCTCTATGGTGATATATTCTCTACAAGCTGGGATTTAACATTGTACGAAACTGTGCAAAAATCTGAAAATATCTGCTATGAGGAGAAACCGTAAGTACTTAGGCTATGAACAATTGTCTTAGAATATGAATAAGAAAACTTTATTTTTATATTCGAAGAGCTTTCTTCTATCAAACTAAAGAAAATTTACCGGTAGTAGGCAATGGGTCAACACCTTTTTATCACCGTTTCGAGGTGTGTTGTGAAGGCTTTAAACGTTCGCCCAGAGATTGGCAAGAATGTATACCCGACTGTTCAGCCATAACGCCCGATAATTGTCGCCATGGCTTTTGTCGTTCGCCCCAAAACTGTGAATGCTTTGATGGTTTTATCAAAAACTCGGAGGGATATTGTGTACATACTTGCCCTATTGCTTGCGAAAATGGTCGTTGTTTGTTGGATGGTACTTGTGTTTGTAAGCCGGGTTATGTGCTAGACATGGAAACAAGGAAATTCTGTGTGCCAGATTGTTGTCATATACCCTGTGGTCTCCATCAAATATGTGTAGCACCGGGAGTGTGTGCTTGTGCCAACGGCTACAAATGGTCAGAGGAATTGGGTTGCCAGCCTATATGCCTGCCACATTGTGGTCATGGCCGCTGTGTATCTCCCAATAATTGTGAATGTTTTGCTGGTTTCATTAAAAGACCGGGAAAAGATATTTGCGAGGCCGAGTGTTACATGTAAGTGAGAAAAGAATTATAATATAATTATAACAATATAGAATTTAATATTTGCCCTAAATGTGTAGAAGCTGTGAAAATGGCTTTTGTGAATCACGCTACAAATGCCAGTGTCATGTGGGCTTTGTATTTGATACATTTACCTCCTCCTGTCTGCCAGATTGTCAGGGCTTGTGTCAGCATGGCGTATGTATTGCACCTGGTATTTGTAAATGTTTTGAGGGTTACAATTTGCTGGACAATACTTGCGTTCCCATATGTGAAAAGTAAATTAAATTTCTTTGCAAAATACCACATTATCTTAATTCAGTTTTGTTATCTAGGGGCTGTGGACTCTATGGCAAATGTGTAGCGCCCAATAAATGTGCTTGTGGTCCAGGACTTCAGCTTTGTATATCCGGTACTTGCGATTCCCTCGGTCACTGTGTGTGTCCTGCGGGAACATCTCATTTTATAGATCAGTGCTCATACAATTCTACTATTGTTAATATAATTTATAATTACAATCAACGTGAGTTGTACAACAAGCAACTGCAATACGAGTTTAATGCTTTAATTGGCAGACTGTTTATATTTTAAATAAAACTAAACAGGGAAAGCTCATGAGGCATGTATTAAATTGTAGTTTTTTTCTGTATTAACTTTTTAAAGGCCAATGGCTGCATATATTACATACTAGTGGTTTAAGTGAAAACAAAAATGAATAAATCCCAATAATAGTCCAACTATTCATTAATTGATAGAACTAAATTTGTAGCAGTTGATCTAACTTTACTTAGATAATTCTGGTTATAAATGAAGCTCTATTTACAAAACTGCCAAAAACTTTTTTAAAATTAATCACTTGGCTTTCAAAAAAGGAGTAACTAGCAACTCCTTTTAATTTTTTCTCATGTTTCTACATTCATAACTCTATCATTTGTATAACGATTTTCAAAATTCAATTTTTGTTTGAACGGTCATACTAGCACCTTGGTCCAATATGTCAAGATAATAGGGAAAATTGTACCTTTCTTACCAGGTAATACCTAATTTCATACAGTCCCAAAAAAAGCTGATTTGACAGGACCCTTCGCACGCAAAGTAATACATAATTATTGTATATCTGGCTTACTGTATTAGTGAGAGTATTCGAAATTTAACACAATTTTTTTATTTGAAAACGCATGCTCGCCTGGTCCCATATCTTTTATTTTGGAAATGGAAGGACAATTTGGTCGCCGTCCATAGTTTTTACTATAGCATAACTTTTCAATTTTAGGATTATTTTGAAAACGCTTCTTTATTTGAAAGTATATGTTTGCAGTTTTGTGCCATCGAATTTTAATTGGAAATCAGAAGGACAAAGTGGCCACCCAATCGACTATTTGTGGACAAATTTTTAGAAATTTTCTTAAGAATATGTTTTAGTTTTTCCTTCTTCAATTAAACTTGATTTTTAAGCCAATATAGTGCTATTAAATTCAGCTTAGAGGCACCTCCTCAATATCTTTTGAGAAAAAAATAAAAGCTGTCCCAATAAAGTCCTTCTATAACTGGTGCATCCTAGAAAAAAAAACTCACACGTTTCATTGTCTAAAACGATAATAAGGTTAAAAAAAATGTGTCAATATAAAAAAATTTTGTACCCACCCAATAGACTGAAATACTTTCAATTACAGAGGCTACATTTTGATGAGAAGGAGGGATACTCTTGCTCTAAGTCAAACACGAGAGATTTGAATTTATTACAGAGGAAGCTATAAAATATTTTTTTTATTGGCACTGACTGCAAAACAAAAATATGCACTAAAATGTCTACATGACCGATTTTGTTTGGAACTAAGTCCCAATTCATCACTGTAAGTAGGTTACGGAAAGACATATTTACATGTCTCTTGCAAAGGAAAGGTTTCGTAATTTATCCAAGGACTCTGTTAATATTCTGAGTGCTGAAGTTCCTCTTTGCAAATCATTCTTTTTAATTAAGAAAAACAATATGTACTTGTTTAGTTTGGTGAGTAAAATGTCTTCAACTTAAGTTTTTTTTTCAAGAATGAGTTTGAAGTGCTGGTCAGAGTCTTGCAACGTTGTTGCACGTCGAATAATCTATTTCAATAGAGTGATTGAACGTCTCTGTAGGTTGAGATAGATTTCCTAATTGCTTTGCTACATAAATAATTAAATGAAAATATTTTTAAAAGTATTATTATTGTGTGAAAAAGATAAATTCAAACTCGTTGCTCTCCGTGGCATAAAATAAGTTTTTCCTTTAAGGTTTTATTTACATTGTTTTCCACAATTTATTACAACGTATTTCACATAGTACTTCATTATTAACAGAAATAACAAGAAACAATTTTAAAATTCATTTTTATTTAAATTTAAGCACGTATGCACGATTGACGTCCTTTAATTCCTGATTTGATAAAGCCTGGCTTGCAAATGCAGAAATTGGGGGAGGTACAATAACCATTAGGACAACCCTGAGGACAATGGGGCTTGCATAGATTCGGTTGAATTTCATCAGGTGTATAGCCAGAATTACAAATACATTGATTATTGCCACTACACACGCCATTCAAACATGGAACACTACAATGTGGTATGCACTTGCTGCCAGTATCATCCAACTCAAGACCTTGATCGCAGGAGCATCTTTCGGGGGCAACACATCGGCCATTGTCACATCCACTAGAAAAAATTGTAATAAGAATTAAACTCACACTAGGAATTATGAGCCACTTGAAAATCCTACCGCGAACAAACTGGCTCACAAAAGCTACCAATTTTTTGGTATCCGCTATTACATGTACAATAACCAGGAGATGTACATTTGCCATTTTCACAGTTGTCGCAGTGAGGCTCACATACTCCAACTGCAGTTGGTCTAAAACCTCTCTGACAGTCACACTTATTAGGGGCCACACATTTACCAAATTTGCAGCCAGGCTCGCACATTGGTATACAGTATTTCTGTTGTACAGGTTCAAGGACATAGCCAGGTTTACATATGCATTCATTATTATTGCCACAAAAACCATTACCACAACCAATGGGGCAAGTGGTAATGCATTGGCCATCTTCGTTGCGCACATGACCGGGTATGCAGACACAAGTATTTGGGGCCGTGCAAATGCCATTGGGGCAGTCATCCACACAAATTGGATCACAGCGGTGATAGACATGAGGATTTCTTTGATAGCCATCACAACAAATTTGTATTTTGCTCATCTCTGGCCTGGTGCCATTTCCAACGGGAACTGATCCAGAGCCGCGCACGAGGGAGGAAGTTCTAGAAAAGAAGTATAGGCGTTAATGTTAATATCTATTGAATTTTCCGATATTTGCTTGATGTTATGTTTGCGTATAATAAAAATATAAAATTTAAATGAAAACATATATTGCTCTCAAAAGCTTTTATATTATAAAAGATTTTTTTAATGTACAAAATGAAAATAAAATATTTTACATGAAGATCTTTCGTGTAGGGAACACGATATAAAGTGCTCTCACATAATATTTAAAAATTTTATTAAATTTTCATTTCAAATTTATTTTCTAACATTCTAATCGTCATTTTAAAACTAATAAATGACATTAAAGTTCCAGTATTTTTACTAAACTATATATTCTTTTTAGTCAAAATTATGTTGAGATATTTTGTAGAAATATTTTGTAAAATTTTTTGTTATTGCTTTAAGATGGGGGACACGTGTAATGAGATGTTCATACTTGAAATTTAAAAAGTACTGGCACTAGATATTCCCTTGTAATGTCATATAAAATGCAAAAAAATTGACTCTCTAGTGTCATATATTAAGATTTGGTTTACCAAAAGTCAAATTTTACTGACCATTTATTTGCTCACAAATTTCATTAAGAATTTTTTTTTAAATTAAAAACTGTATGTTGATGTAGAACTTCTTCTTTTGACGGAAATAAATTTTTTATTAAATAAGAGGCCGTAATGTCCGAGTTTTGGTCTCAAGACAAGAAAATAGTTCCGCCTAGACAGACCTTTCAATGTTTTGTCGGCCACACCTGGAAAATAAGAACTTATCTGACGCTTCTGTGTTCAAAATTCCTGTATTTTTACAGATAAACGGATTCATATTTAAAATAAAAAAAAGAGTACAGATTAGGGCTTGTAAGGACTAAATGGTAAGATTTTTTTTGGAAACTGGGAAACAATTTATTTCGCCTGCACAGACTCTTAGAGCCTCCGACAGGCATCGAGGCTGCGACGTTCGGCTCGCTACTCCAGTTTTCAAGCTAGTAGGCTATAAATATAGTGTTCTTTTAATGGCGCAAACTTTTTTACAAGGAGCATATAGTCCTGTAAGGACAGTTAAAGTCACAACACACACAACGTCCTGTAGGGATATTGAGAATTTCAAATTGAAACTATAAATAGATTTTTATTAATAAAATATAATAATTTTTTCAACAAAACTCTGAACTATCCTCAGAAACAAAAATTGCATAAGTAAAAAAGTTATAAAATACAAAAATATGATATGTTTTTTATAGAAATAAAAATAAAAGCATAACAAAGCCGCAAGTTTTGAAAAAGGATAATTAGTATCCAAAATAAATGACAATTATTTCTTTTAGAAAAGAAATCAGAAGGTAGCAATTCACCCTTTAACAGTTTGTACTAGAGTTAACTCCGCCTAGTCCTAGCCTACCGGTCCTAAGCCTACAGAAAGAAGGAGGGTTCCAGTCAACAGGACAATCACACCTTTGGGTAAAATAAATGCGTTATCGGAGGCTGTTTGCAGGCCTAATAAGTCGAAGCAAAAATAAAAGCATTATCAATGAAAAGATAAGTGCTAGGAGCTCCTTCTCTGGTGTATCACTTCCTGAAAAAAAATTTAATTTAGTACAATCTGTCAGAGTTAAAGTCGAAAATCGTTGACCATGTTAAGGGCGAATGTCTCTAAAACAATAAATTGACAAATTTATATTTTCCAAGATACTTGTTAGAGAAGTGTACTATTTTTCATAAACATTTTTACTAATAAACTTTTTTCCCTGATACCTGATAGAAAACTACTCGTACTACCAGCTTAGAAAAATGATTTCTTTTATATGATAATCTTTCGCTATCAAATTCTGAGAAAATTCAATAAAATCTGAATAAATACTTTTCATTAGGCTGCTTATATAAAACACTGATATTTTTATTTCTATTATTGAATCCAGCTTTTGTTTCGTAAATACTTTAAGCAGAAAATAATAAAAAAAAATTAATAAAAAATTATCGCCAATTGTGAGGATGTTGAGGTTAGTAGTTCATTTTAAAAGCATCATTCAATAACAAGCTTTAATTTTTGTTATATATGATTTTTTCTAATTAAATAACTTACGGCACTTCTGTGTAACAAATACCCGGAGCCATAGCTGCTCTTGTCTTATTGATGAATTCGGCTGTGGGATCCAAGACATCTGGAGGTCTAGTCACTGTGACCACTCTGCCACCTTGATAATATTCGGCTGGCCTATAGTTGTCATTATAACGATCATAATTATAAGGTTGTGTTTGATGCACCTCAAACTGCTGTTGATTAGCGACATAATGATCTCTTGCATTGTGTTCGGTGGCATTGCCCAAAATGAGACTACCAGAATTTGGTGCTGGGTAACGTGTCTTTATGCCGGTATTTTTATATTGGCCCAGGCAGCCCCAGAACAACATCAAGGTTGTTATCAAATATATCAATGATCTCATGATTAATTTATTTATTTATATATCACACTTCTAAGATGACTGCAAGCATTAACGTCTAGGTGTCTTGAATGTCGTACAAAAACTAAATTGAAATAAAATTATTTAGAAACGTTTTAAAATAACATGAGCTGAATACTAGATTATTTAAAGCTGAATTGGAAATCTCTCTTTCTTATTTTGAACATGTTGTACTCAATTAAGAATTTATTTGTAATAAAAACTCATACTTTTTACTAATTATTTAAATCAGTTATTAATTGTTGTTTATTTGTGTATTATTATTCGATTTTGAATAAATTTTTATTGTTCGCTAGAAGTGCTTAAAAAAATACTCACATATTCAAAGAATATCGAATGGCGTCATGTATGATGTCAATATTTATTTGTTTACAACAAGTTTTATTTATACCACAAAAAAAAACAATATTCCAAAATAGTGCCACAGTGCTTATATATAATGTGTTAACAAATTTTGGTTTTATTTAAAAGGTTGATCAATAAGTACAACGAACTATTTAATACACATGCAGTAGCGAATGTAACTACGTGATGGGACAGTTTTTTTTCTGGATCTATACAAGCAATCAGAAGATTAAACATTTTTTTTAATTTTAATTGAAACTTAGAAGTTTGGTTTTTAAAAATATTATACAAAAGCTTGCCACATTTGAAATAGGGGGGTAAATTTTTTATTAAAAAATCAAAAGGATATTGGAATATAAATATTTTTATTCCGTAACTTTTTGGATAAAAGAGTTTTTTCTTCAGCAAAAAGCGAATTTATTACTATATATATTTTTGTCTAAGATAAATGCATTTAGTCCAGTGTGTTTGTAGTTCTTTTTATATACTCCAAATAAAAAAAGATTTCCAATGGCCATAGAAATAGGAGTTTAGTTCGACGATGACCTTTTCATCTGAATTAGATCTTCTACCACCCAGCCATTTCTTCAAATTATGAAACGAAAAATAGTCGCAAGGATTTAATTCCTGAAAGCATATTGGATGGCGTAGCAGTTCATATATTTTTTTTTCCTCACTGATAACAATCGCTTGCCCATGCGCATTGTCTTGATTGAACATCGCATATTCTTCGCTAGATAATGTATTACGTTTTTGCTTTAACTTAGTATTCAATCTATGCAAAGGCTCTACATTTTACGGTTATCGTTTTAACCTTTTCAAGTTAATTGATGTAAGCGGCACCGTGTTCATATTAAAATACAGTGGTCATGATGTTGCTGTCCGCTTTGGTGCACGCTCAATCAAATAAATCTGTTGTTTTATTCTCTTTCGATATATTTTGTATTGGGATCTATCCATATTCCATGCATTTTCATTTCCCGATGGTAAGAAACCAACATTGAAATTGATGGTGCACGGATCTTATAGAGTTTTTTGGATGATCTGTTACATGCTAGATTTACTTTTATCCATTTTCGCTAAAATTAATGGAGTTGTCAAATTTCAATTGCTGTCAAAAACAAAGTAATAGACGTGGTTTGCTCAAAACTCAACAGTCGTCTAGTTATAAATAAAAGTTAACGGAAGCGGTGTAGCATTGATTGTTACTGCACTGAAAATAATGAAATTTTAAAACTTTCCTCGTATCATCCAATATCATTTTTGCACAATGAGTTGCTACTGAAGTTTATTACTTACTTACTTACAATATTTATATACAATAGACTAGTGTATTTTTAAAAATTTGTAAAACTTTATTCAGATTTTGTAAAAGGGATCTAATGCTTAATAAAAATTATTCTATAGTTATTAAATTTTTTTAACCCCAGCCTGTTGGTCACACTTTGATATTTTTTAATTATTAGACATCTCGTGAAATTAAAAAAAAAAAAAAAACGAAAATGAATACTATATAGTCTTGAAAAGGCGTCTTCACACTTAAATAAAATATTATCCTTATGTAATGATAGACCTCATTACTATACTCTAGTTTTGAAATGACCTCAAAAAGTAAAATCTATAATTTATTTTTAAATATTCTGAAAAAGCATCAACTAAAAAACTATGACATCGTTATTTGCTGTAAGTCTCATATCCTGCTAGTATGATGTAAAAAGAAAAGAAAAATTAAAATATCTAGTTTCTTCATCTAGAGGTCCTTGCAACAAGAAAACTTGTAATTTGAATTTGTTTTTTAAATTAAGGAAGTCTAACAATTCCTAAATTTGCCTACTATTACTAACTTTTTACGAAAATTTTTGGAAGAGTTACTAAAATTGAATCGTAATTGTGTGCAAAGAGAAGTTGATACAAGTCAAATTAAGTGGACATCAAAGTTGCAAAAAATTATTTTTATTTCTGGAGTAAGTTTATTGATTTTCTTTAACTCTAACCCTACAGCGGGAATTCTTATGTAAGTAAAATCAATAAATTTTTATTTGATAATCTACGACAGAAATATTTGAGTCTTGATGATGTCCTTTACTAAGTGCAATACCAAAATGGCGTTTGAGTCAGATCACTAGGTATTTTGTATGAAGTGTCCTTTGAAAGTGATATAAAGAACTCAGCTACAAAACAAGCCGTATATGAGGAACTCAGGAATATCTTTTTAATTGAAAGGTTTCAGGAGTAGGTGTGCTCTCAATTTCCGCAAAAGTTTTGAAATTTATCTCGTATACGGTATTGTGTCTCAATATTCCTCTATAATTTAACAAAATTCTAAAGAATTTTTAATTAATTATTTTGTTTATTGATTTTAATTCATATTACACTCACGTAAAAATCTCTTAAAAAGCCGACCTGTCTTTGCAATATTAAAAAGATTCTCTTAATTTTATGAAAAGATTTAAATGAAAGAGAACATAAATTAATTACTAGAAGCATATATTTCAGTAATAAGATCTTTGAGACCAATTTTTTATTTACTTTCTTTGAACGTCATTCACGAGCTGATAAGAAGACTAAGAAACAAATATGAGAAAACATTTAAAGAAATTATACAGAACTACAAGATTATTTTCTTAAATAAAACTGCAGGCAAGCCACAGTCATTGAAGAGATCTTCTAACAAGAAAGTGTTTTAAATTAGTTTCTTAAAACAATAAACAACTGATTAGAACTAAAAATTAAATAATTATTTTAAATGTTCAGAAGTGTAATAAATTTATTAGCAATCATGTTGTTCATATTAAATTTTCATGCTGTTCAGCTACAATTTTGGAAAATGAATGCCATGAGTGAAAAAGACATGTTTATATTGGATGTAAAAAGTACCATGTCAGCTGGCATCTGTTACAAACAAGTGGAGTAGGTTAACAAAATTAAAATGGAAACTAATTATTAATCATATTTTTTTGTTGTGTGCAATAGAGCCAAAGCCAGCGATCCAGAATTGCGTATACGCACCATTTCCTTTTGTTGTCCGGGCTATAGACGCAATCCTTGGTCGCCCCACTCCGTTAAGTGTGATCCCATATGTAATGAGGACTGCAGTAATGGCATCTGTTCAGCTCCAGATGTCTGTGAATGTTTCCCCAGCTATGAACGCAAAGGTGGCAGATGTGAAAGTATATATCTGTAAGATATTGGTTTATTCTTATAGTAATGAGTTTCCTTAATAAAATAATTATTTACATTTTTTTGTTTGCTTTACACGTAATTTAGGTGACCCAGTTTTTATGCTCTCATATTGTCTATGTAAATTCTTATTTAATTACTTTGATAAGTGGCATTGCCATGAAAAAATTCATGAGTGATAATTCAATTGGGAAATACAAAAATTTTTGTAAAATTATAACACACTTGAATCTGAAAATTAAGCAAAAAAAAAAAATATATATATTATATGAACAGCTAAAATAAAGCCTAAAAGCTTGCACCGAGATACACAGAAATAATTAAGATTTTTCTGAGTGCGAGCAGTAACGAGGCACCCGCAACACTCGAAAGGCACGGACATACACGGAAGGCCTTTAAAAAAGCTTGCACAGCTTCAAGATGTTATTTATAAATATAAGCAAAAAAGTTAGCACAACCTTAAAATAGAATCAAGTTAATGCCACAATAAAAAAAAAAAATTCAACAATTTCCAAACGATTAGTGATTCTAAAGGGGATGAGCGTTGGACCCCTTACACAAATAAACTTTTCAGTAAAAAAATTTTTAACTAGTCTACAATTGTCGGAAATATTTATCAATATAAGTTGGACTTACAAGTTGCCGATTGATAAGAAAAATTGTTTAGATCAGTGGGCAGTTTTTGATACCAGGATAAAGTTAGAAGGACAGAGGTGTAGACAGATGGATGAACAAATACAAAAATGAAAGCGAAGTAAAGAGGAGGATGATAGATGTATAAGTCTAAGATAGGGCGCGGAAAATAAACGAGTGAGAGTGAAGACCGGATTAGAGTGGGGCCATTATTGTATCCAAAGATGGTAGGCGCGAAAATTACGCGTTGTTCTTTATGAAGAAATTCATTTAACACAATCCTTTATTGAACAATTCAGATAGACTATTAAATAATTTGTTGCTAAGATAACACGATTTAAATATATACAGTGGATGGCAGAGTGATTTCCAGCATTTGCAGACCATTATTAATGTAATGTTTACACCTATAAGCCTTGCTTTTGGATATAATTTCGAGTTTCTTAGAGACATTTTAATTTAGATTTCGGGAGTCAGTGCTTCAGTTGGTTATGGCTCTTTTGGTGGTGAAGAAAAACCATCTTAAGGGGCTGATTTAAAGAAGGGTCATAGGGTGCAATAGTCTAAAAGATTCAGAGTGTTGACGCTGTTTTTTAGAATAGCACGTTCTTGAGATCCAAAGCTCTATACTCCGTTCAAGTGCTGATAGCTGTGTGCACCTCAAGCTTCCTTGCCATTTTTTGTGAATTAATTCCTTCAAGTTATCCCAATTTGAGTTATAAATGTTGTTTCGAATATAAGTATTAGCCAACCAAAGAGAAAAAAACGAAATTTATAAAAACTTTCAATAGATTATTTACCATAACTAAAAATTTATTAAAACTATTACGAATTTTCTTATTAAAATTAGTTCAATTCAATTACCAAAATATTATATTTTCTTTATTAATAATAACCAATAAATGGCGAAAATTCAACTAATTTAAAATGTCGACCAATTAGCAAATTAAACTCATCAATTAAGGCCTCATTTAGTTTTTGATGTTTCATGGAGGCATATGTGGTCACCTTGTCTGGAGCAAAACATTGATTAATGAATCTGGTGGTGCCAATTTGACAACGACAAAGTCCTTTGGAGGTGCAATAACCCAGCTCACATTTTTGATATGACTTAAAAGGACCTTCAATAATGGCACAACCACAAACGCCAGGCGCAATACATTTGCCATAGAAACCGCAACCGCTGAAACAGAAAAAAATCATAAATTAAACTACATTATGAAAAGCAAATAATTTAATTAAATTGAAATTAAAACTTTGGAAGAATAAACTGACTTTAATAAAATATTATTGACTAAATAAAAAAATTCAATGTGGACTTAAAAATTTGTTATATGGAATATAAAATAAATAAATAAATAAAATAATTAATTCATGCTAAAGTAAATGGTTAAATAAAAAAATTAATTGAATTAGTAAATAAATAAGAATATATACAAATTGAATAAAATAAACAAATATATAAGAAAACAAGTAAAAATATAAATATGTCTAGAGGTAAATAATAGTGAGAATAGTTTCTTAGATTTTTGGGAAACTCAAGTTAAAAACTCCACAAAAGTGATCTCAGACTTGGCTGCAAAAATATTTTTAACTGAACTTAAGCTAAACCGATAATAAACTTAATTCAAAAACTACACAAAACATAAATAGGACATAAAGTCAGTTGGTTTTGAACCAGATGGGCCCATTTTCATTTAGTCTGGTTATTACAACTTTTGAAAGTCGAAAACAAATTCCAAGAATGATTTCAATTTAATTTTGAGGTATTTTATACAATTCTTTTTTCGATTTTAGTTATTGCAAGTAGTCAAAATTTCCCACAAATAGTGAATTTGGAAGATCTTATTAATAAACTATAATTTAGCGGTGAATTCTCCCCCCATTTGACTTTATTTCTTTCCTCCAAATCATTTTTGTATCGGGGAATAAAAGAACATCACTGATGGCACTTCATAGATTTAAGCTTTAATTCAAGTCCTATACCATTAAAGACGCAGAAAGGCAAACGGAAAGTGTGGATTAAGATCAACTCTTAATGGCACTCAGAATTTCATCGGACCTATGTATACGTTTTTTTCTTTGAACAAATCATGTAAACTCTGCCTAGGCGTAGTCTCATCGTCGAACAAACCGCAATTTATGTATTACGGCTTAACATCTTCTCACTGTTCGAGAGATCGCTGAACTAAATAGAGCTCATGGTAGCTCATGCTAGTCTGGGGCAGTACCAAAAGATATATTCTAAACTTTCTTCTTCATCTCTGCCGTGGTAACTACGGTCAAATACATGACAAAGAGACAGTGTCCAGTTATCACAGACAGTAGCATTAATATTTGTCTTCTATTTATAAGGAGTAGAGGTGTTGTGTTTTCTTTGCTTAAGTGGAGTCATAATTACCTTGAAGTCCTGCAGTCATTCAATTTGGACCAACCACCTTTGTCTCTTTTGCCCCAGCCTAGGTCTTAGCTGCAAGAGTATTACATCAAGCCCATGTGCTCTAATTTATTTGAAACTTTTAAGGTGTTGCCATGTATAACAATTTCATCAGTACTGCCGCTGTTTTCTAGAACTCAAAAGTAAACCCTTTTTGGCTAAAGCCATGCTCTTATTTCCTGATTTACATAGTTTTATTCATTATATTATATTTTCATTTATTATTTATATTTTTCAAATTAAATTTTTTGGATTATTCTTCCAACATCATATAGAGCCCTGACAAAAGCTCTACTTTGTAATTTTTAAAATATTTGCTTTGCCAATTGTTTATTTCTAGTATAGCGCGTTCACACCTTAAATATTGCTTTTTTGTCTCAGGATCGCAATTTGAAAGCTCTAACTAACTAATAAAATTGTCTTAGGAATAATTTATTTATATATTTTACTATTATATTGAGATTTGATTATGAAACAGCCATCATACCGATTGACTGGTTTGTACTCAAAATTACTGCCACTAAATAATATGGTGCTAAGGATTAGATTAGTTGATGCTCTCCTAATTTTTTACCAATCAAAGTGTATAAGCGTCTTTGTCATCGAGATACGATAACTGGACTATCTGATCTTGGATCACAATATTTTGTTCTGCGATCGTCGTACACATTCAGCTCCAATTCACTAAATGTATACCTGTCATGAACTTTCTCAGACTTTCATTTTCGAAAACTACAATTATTTTCTCTACCAACAGATGAATATAAAATAAACTTATTGATGGATAGAATGATGAAAGATTGGTATTGACATTTTGCATTTAAAAGAAAAAAATAAAATTAACTATATTATATTTCTTTTACTTACTGCTCACAAATGGCTTCGCACTTGGCTCCAATACGCTGGTAACCGTTAAAGCATCTACAGGAGCCAGGTGCCATGCAAATTCCATTCTCACAACTATCACCACAATCTGGCAGACAGGAAGTGGTATTAACATCATAACGATAGCCATTTTGACAAATGCAACCGGTACGATTGGCACAAAAGCCATTTTCACAGCGTCTATAGAGATTTAAGAAATGGATGTGAAGTGTTCTCTTGTGTTTTGCAATTCGACTTACAAATAACAATTGCTTTCACAGATTGAACTATTGGCCCTCTTTTGATAGCCGGGAAAACAATCGCACTGATTGGGTCCTACACAATGACCGAAACCACAATCGGGTATACACACCGGTTGGCAGCCCATGTGCGCATTATTTACTTGCAAGGCTTTGGCATAACCTTCCGCACAAATACAGATGTCGGGGGCATCACATATTTCATTGCTACCACAGCCCATTGTGCAGACTGGTACACAATATTTCTTGGTAGGATCCAATTCGTAGCCCTTATTGCAAATACAGGTGCCATTCAAATAACATTGGCCATTAGGACAACCCAAAGGGCAAATTGGTACACAATCATTACGATGATTTAAAACAAAATCATCGAAACATTGACACACTCCACCTTCCAGACAAAAGCCATTACGTTGACATTTGGTACCACAATCCGGCACACATCTGGTCCAGTCAAAATCATAACGTTTATAACCCTGACAGCAGACTTCTATTAAATTGAAATGAGGATTAAGCGAGCTATTGCCAATGATTTCCACATCTCTTTCGTATTGAAAGAAAATTGCCCTGAAAACGGAAATAAAAAGATCATGATGTTGAATAAACAAAATAATTGAATTGCTTTTATATTTCACTTACGGCACTTCCTTGGTGCATTTTGCAGGATTGGAGTCCCTTTGCGGCAAGGACAGCCCTGGTGTTCGTATTATGGGTTGCGGTGTTGTTGTCGTTGTTGTATATTTAGTTGTATAATATTCAGTCTTTATTGTATTAAGAAATGAGCATAAAAATATTAGAGATAAGATTGTGTTGATTGCAAAATCTCGTAAGTTTTTCATAATTCCAATAATAAATTGAAATAATGTTTCCCTCCGTTTTCGAATGTTGTTGGTTGTCTTAGGTCCAATGAGTAACTAAATTAATCACTTGTGTCTTGTCTACTTAAACAAGTTGGTGCTTTATTTTTTATTAAATTAATCCTGCACTTTAAGAGATAAGAATGTATATTCAAAGAGAATTTATGATGAGTTAATTTTTTTAATAATAGATGTTAAAAGTTGTTTAAAAATATAATTAAAAAACACTTCTTAGCCATTGTTTTGGAGTTGATTTTATACGGCACAATCATTGAATTGATCTTAAGTGATATGCTACATAAGTATTTTGACAATCGAACTTCTTTTATTTTACTATTCTTAATTTTTTCCTACAGGCTGGCAATCATTATCAGTCAAAGAGTAACCCTTTACACAGCCACAGTTGTCTGGAGCAGTACAATTGTGAAGAGGATTCATTCCACAGCCAGCATGACAGAGAGGCCTACAAAATCGTTCTGTCTTATCCAAAGTGTAGCCACTGTTGCACATACAGCTTTGCATTAATAAATTGCAGCGACCATTTAAACATGAAATGGGGCAGGTAAAGACACACTCATCGTTGTCCGTCAAAACGAAACCATCGAAACAGCGGCATTTTTCTGGAGCAATGCAATCACCATTGCGACAATTTGAGCAAAAAGGCCGACACAAGGTATTTCCCATGACTCGCATTGGTGCAAAATCTGGACAACATATCTCGATATGATACAAATCCTTATTGTCAATTGTTTGTATAATGGCAGGCCATTTGTATTGTTTTAGTTCCTGAGAACTAAATGGGAGTTTTTTTTATGAAAACTAAAAATCAGCATCTCCAAAATCTATCAAAATAACTCACTTACTTGACCCATTTATAGCATTTGTGCAGCTTTCGTTCAACGGGAGAAATATCTCTGATTTTAGTTTTGCGTCCAGTATGTTTTTTAGTTTTCCACGCATATTCACCATAATGTACTGGTCCATGCCAGCGATTTCCACTTGGCGGTATCGGTTTCTTGGGCGGATCTTCTTTTTCCAATTCAGCTTTTTTCCTTTTCCAAACTCTTACACACAATGAATCTGCACCATTTTCTAAATGTTGAGGTTTTCTCTTGACCTGCTTGTGACGACTTACAGGCTTGTAGGGATTCCTGTAAGGAGGATCCATTTTATATGGTGGACGTTTCTGTATATGAGTATCCGATATATCATAATCAAGATCATTGAGATCAAGCCGAACTTTGCGTTCTTCACATGCCACTAACATAACAAAAATTAAACTAATGATACATGTTTTCAATTGGAATAGAACTGAATTTGTAGACATTTCTCTATGAGAATTATCGCTTCTAACATTACTAGTCATTAAAAGCATTTTAAAGCTACTAATTAATATATTTTATATTTGCTGAAATTAATATATGATATTAAATAAAAATTCGTATTTTAGCAAATTAGTTTGTACTTGTTAAGTGGCCTTTGAAAGGTCAGTATGAGTTTGTGTGATTCGCAATGAAACATTTTAATGCAGATAAGTGCTTGAACGATTAAACTTAAATAGAAAAAAAAAATCATCAGACACATATAGTTTTCAATTATTAAAAAATTTAAGCTTTATAAAGGAACTACTATTGCCTTTTTCTTATTAAAAAAAGGAAACAAAGAGTCCAGTCGACATATTCTCGTGAGTTGACAAGATCTTTCATTAATTGATTTTATGTCTCTGAATGATTTTTTTTTGCCAGATTACTCATCAAATATCTCTTTAGCATATAATATCCACCTTTATTTGTTATAATAGGCCCA
Organism: Germaria angustata; assembly: GCA_963681545.1. Lineage (NCBI taxonomy): Eukaryota > Metazoa > Arthropoda > Insecta > Diptera > Tachinidae > Germaria > Germaria angustata. The sequence goes on along the minus strand of OY812999.1, from coordinate 93,448,354 downwards.
GCCATAAGGCTCCGACCATTAGCCAGAATATTGATATTAATTTATGGCATTTTTTTATAAATGTTGTGACATTTTTTCATTTCCAAGAAAAAGGAATTTACTACAAAGAAGAGCGTGCCACACTTTTAGACATCAAAACTATGTAAACAGCATCCTTATTATTTTCTTGCACTTGAAGATAAAAATATTTTACTTGTTTTTTAACGAAATGGCATTGCATTCGATTTTAATCTCAGTATAGAATCAAGTAATCCGATGGATTTTAATGCCAGTAAGTGCTAAAGAGCTGTTTGCATATAGATATAAAAAACGATTTTATGTGTTATACATTTCTGGAAATAAGGACTAAATGCTTAAGTCAACTTAAGCTCAAAATACGTTAATATCAAGATTGTGATTTGCCAGGATTTCTCAGTAGACTTTCACTCATTTTGCATAATTTTTCAGCCTAATGAATTTCTGTGTAACTTGATTTGGAATAAGAACATTTGAAATGACTGGTGATAGTTTGCAGAATGTAATACCAAGCGATAAAGCGAGAAATTTGTCTTGAAATATCGACTCCAGAATTCTAAAATGTTCTTCTGTAAATTTACAACATCAAAAATATTGAGGAAGTGGAAGATCTTGAATGTCCTTGCATGAAAATACTTGTATATAGACGAGTACATTTGTCATATGGCTAAAGAGGCATTCAATAACAATTTATTAAGACATTACGTATAATCTTCTTACTCTCTATAAGAATTGTATTCTAGAGAAAATGAAATACAACTTTAATATGAGGAGCGAACCATTAATATATTTTGGTATAATTTGGTTCCGATATTATTTATTTGATATTATTGCAAGCGTAGTTAAATAATGCGACCTCTAAGAAATCTAGGATATCAATGTCTACTTTGTCGTGGGACTTCCAAAAGCGCTTTTCTGTGTCAACGGCTTTAGAAGGCTTATAGAAGTACGGATAACAGAGCTTGCAAATTTTAATTTTTGTGGTAGTCTGTGCTCTGGAGCTGTAGTCCGCAATCTTCACTGAATACTGACATTTGCTCAATTCTTAATCCTGCTTAAGCATCTTCTTATATATGAATTTTTGTTTCCAGGTTAGGAGAGCTCCCAGGGAAAAGAAATAGTAGATCAGTGCGCCAAAGTAGTTTCCGTTTTAAACTATGTAGACTAATAGATGAGTTAACAATTAAAAGCAAATAATGAACTCTAAAGAATGGGCCCCTTAAGGAGTCTAAGTTGAATCCTTCTAGGATATCCATGATTGTTGTGTTGTATTAATATTGAGCACCATTGCATTCCAGCAAAAACAAGCTGCAAAAAAAAACATGAAAATGTTTAGATTATTTATGACCCAGAAGTAGTAAAAGTTCGCCTTATTTCCAATGAACTAAACATGGTCTTATAATTGAAAGATGTTATGTTTTTGATCCCTATTCACCGATTCGGGGCTCTCCTTAATATTTTGATAAAAACAAATTTCTTTATGTTTTCATGCAAAAAAAAAAAAAATAATAATTTTACCAAAAATAGGTTTGTTTATATACTACAAGGGAATGTTGCACAGCTGGAAAGGGTGTAATAATCACAATTTTTCTTATGTGAAAACTATTGTATTGTTAGTTGAAGCAAGATCATTGTTTTATATAGAAATTTTTTGTAAAATATCAAATAATTTTTTAATGTTTTGTTATTATATTTCAACTGGCTTTTGGTTGATTCAGAATTTTTTAGCTGAAACTATTCAAACTTCATTTCATTTTGCTGAAGGAGTATCGGAGGAATATTTTAATGAAAACATCGATAGCAGATTTTCACAAATTGTAATTTTAATAAAAAATTTTATTAGTTTGTTATTCTATAAAAGATGCTCTAAATGATATTTTGAAGCAATTAAAATGTCATTCCATAAAAATGACTTTAATTTTTTATCACAGACAAGTCATTGCATGATCACCAGTACATCTAGCTTTTGATCATAATATGCATATTAGGAGTTAAGTGCAACAAAAAAGGTTCTTTCCTCTTAATCAATTTCATATTCATATCAGAATTTCCCATCTTTATCAAGAGCTTTTCAGTATTATGAATAAAGTTCTATATTTACGCAAAAGTTAGTGACATTTCTTCAGATTAAGTTCATCAAGAAGTTCATCTTTACTACGTCAAAATCAGCCATATATGCCTATCATGCTCGTTTTACATCAATTTCTCATTTACATTAGCGAATCTCTTCTAAGATTTTCAAAATTTCCCTTGAGTCGCCCTGTTATTTTTAATATAAATAAATAATTAAAGTTGTTTTAATATAAATAAAGAATTAAAAGTTGTTGATAAACAAATTTTATTTCTACTGCTAAACATTAACCGAATACGTCTATTTGTACAAAAAACCTTCAGTTTAGAATATTCAATGTTAAGCTCAAGCTCAGTATGAGAGCCGAGAAATGTTATCAGTAAATGAGCAGCCCAGAGCAAAAAATGTTGAGTGGACTATTTAGTGGAATAGAAAGAATCTGTATACATTTCATTGAAAGCTAAAAATTCACTTCCTTAAAAGATTTTCAATAAAGTTGACTTATAACGAACTTAGTTTGAAATATGAGTTTTATACAACAATAAGTAAAATTTTTGTAAAGTGGCAAAATGTTTGGGAAATATTATTTACATAGGAATCTATTATTGGCCATATATGTGGCATTTGCTTTCATTGGGATTATTGTCGAGGCCAAACATTATGGTCAACCTTATGGTGATATACTACAGGAGGAAGACGAAGAGATGTTTCCTAATAGTTTTGATGCTAGAAATGTAGATAGTCGCTATGAGCCTAGAAATGGCCATAGGAGGTATAAAAATGCTTATGCGACACCAGGCATGGGACTAAACAGAGGCGATGGGGAAGGCAGTCAATATCAAAAATATGACAACAAATACTACGGTCATAATAGTCGCAACTTGGCTGAAAACAGTCCCAATGGGTGGATGGTCTCTTCTAGAATTGAGGACTTCCAACCAGACAATATCACTGAGGAACCATTTGGAGATGCTGCTAAGCACAAGTGTAACATATGGGTGCCGTAAGTAGAGAAGTATTGTGATTAGAATTGCGGTAAAAACGATTGCCTTAATCTGACTGATTTTGATTTTGATAGACTAGATGCTTTGGATAAATACCCAGATGCCGAGCGAAAGCAAGACAACAAAAATGCCGGATCGGTGTATATAGAAATTTGCTGCAGGGGCTACGCAGCCCTGCGTTGGCGTGGCAAGACCTTGTGTCGTCCAGTTTGCGACAACTGCCAAAATGGTCGTTGCATTGCTCCGGGTATGTGCAGGTGCTACGATGAGTATGTGGCCAATGACAATGGTGATTGTGTGTTCACTTGTCCCTTGGGCTGTCTAAATGGCCGTTGTTATTTAGACGGTACTTGCCAATGTGATCCGGGCTATAAATTAGATGAATCGAGAAAATTTTGTAGGCCGATATGCAGCAAAGGCTGTGGCACTAGTCGTTTACACAATTGCACTGAACCGGAAGTTTGTGGCTGTATAAAGGGCTATACGTTAACGGATAATGATTGCCAGCCGGTTTGCCAGCATGATTGTGGCAGTGGTGGCACATGCCAACAGCCAGATACTTGTAGCTGTAGAGCCGGTTTTGACCTGAAAGATGGCATCTGCCAAGCGGATTGTTATCAGTAAGCTTAAGAAGGATTTTATATACGAAAAGAATTTACAAATGTTTTTAATGAACTCTTTTTTTTATTAGAAAATGTGACAATGGCATTTGTTTCAGCCGCAACAGATGCATTTGTAATCCAGGCTATACATATCACGAGCGTTCAACACAGTGCGTACCCAAGTAGCAAGAAATTTTGATTGATATATAATTTAAGTAGTAAATTTATATGTTAGTTTTGTTAATAAGGGGTGAAAAAAAATCAATTTATTAGACGTAAACGAAACAAATCGGAATTTAGCATAAGTTTTGTAGTCATATGTAAATTTTTTAAAACTATAATTCTAAAGCAAATAATAAAGCATTTAAAAAAAGTTTTCACTTGATTTCCTAAAAATGTGGGCTTAGGATTCTTGATCGTCAAGGAATATGTTATACAAAAAGACAATGCGCATTGACATAAAATTAGAAACACGTGCTCTAATTACACTCAAGCTTAGTGCAAAGGACTTACAAAGTGTCTTAAAAACACAAGGAATGCATTATAATTTTATCAGAAAATATTCTGTTGTTACATTTTTCTTTCATTTTCATACCTAAGAATTGTTACTATAATTATTGATTCCTTACCAAAAAAGTTTGCTCTGGCTTAAAATTTCCTGTGAATGGACTAAAAATCCTGATTAAAAAATTAATTGCATATTTAAAGATAAAGTTTAAATAAAGAGGTTAAGATTGCATTTATTCTAAAGTTCAAATCTCCTCATAATTAGAATTCTCAATGTAGGAATATTCAGAAGTAAAGTGCTCCCTTTTATCATATTCATTAGTTTTATAATATAAATATATAAATATATATACTGATTCGGTTCCTTTTTCATTTTTAGTTAAAAATACTGAAATTTTGAAATTTAGTTTGAACAAATTCAAAATTTTAAAAGGAAACCGTCAAATAATCAATGCTATCTCAAAAGAAGTTTGTTGCTTGTTGTGGTTGTGATATCAGTGCTTGATACTCCTATTTGCATAGTTATAATATTGGAAGTCCTTGGCAAAGAGCTCAAAGAAAATTTGTTTTTCTTAGGCTTTAATATGGTTGCTAACGTGTGTGCCATTGGCTTTATGAATTCAAGTTTAACAAATTTGAATATTTATGACAACATTTATCAAGATGTAGAAATAAATCCTTGCATATGATTGAATATCCTAGAATAAATCTTGGTAGACTGTACGAAATATAGAGAAAAATTACTGTGTGTTTCTGAGTTTTGTAAAGTAAGTACCGTCGATCTCTCTTCTTTTGTATTATGTTGTAGAGCAAATTTTCGGGGAAAAATTATACCATGATCATGCCTTAGACACTACATTAACAAGACTTGACGCTATAAATGTTATCCCCTTTCCAAACCTAAAAACGCCCAGGAAATGATGAATATTTCAAACATATAATAAAGTAGATAAATACATCCCAAGACTATTCAATAAATTGCTATTGTGATTTTCTTCAAAGGATTGACAGATCATACAAGATAGACTTATTTTTAAGGGATATTATAAAGTTTTGATGAAACTCATTTAATAAATGCAGAATATTGTGCCAATTGATAATTAAAAATCGCTTTCTTATGTGGGTCAAGTAGTCTGTCCGATTGTATTTTCTTAGCAACCCATTAATCGATTTCTACTATCAAGATTAAAATTACTTCAACTTTTTATTCCAATATTAGAACTCTCAAATATTATATGTGAATTGGAATAAATGAATGTCCGGAGAACTCCAATTGTTATTGGATAGTTACAAAAATATAATTATAGAGATCGTCTCTAGTGCAGACAGAGTAGAATGGAATAAAGGCTTAATGAGAAAAATTTACAGACGTTCACCTATAAAGATATACGATTATTTTGAGCTCGTCATTAAAGTCGCTTTTATGCCCTCCATTATTATGTTTTGCACCTTTGATGGTTCATCGTGGCAGTGGCCCAGAAATATATGAAGCAACAAAAAAAAATTTCTTGTCCTTTTCTTTACTTGTGCTTAAACTATATTTAAATTATATTTTTATTAAAAAGTATGCACTCTGCTTCCCTTTTGGTCAATCCTTTTTATTATTTATTTTTTACTGTTGCTTGGATTGATTTATTTCGAACATATAATTGATCTCTGCATCTAAGAATGTCAATGGGCCACCATATTTATTTTATCATTACATATTATTTTGTTTGCTTATATATGTATTTAAGCAATAATTTTTAAATAACAAAGACAGTAACACTATTGTCATTGGGCCAAATTTTCAATCACAGCTCATACTCGATAATGGGATCTAAAAAATTAGAAAAAACTTCAGAGCTAAACCAATGAAAATTTCGTTTGTAATACGTACCCTCCACTTTTCTATAATAAATAAATAATAAAACACTTATGGCACAGGCGGCAGTGAAGGCAGCTAGAGCAACCACCCACCACCACGAAAATTTGGATCCTTCCGTCGGCCTTACACGCTTCATATCACCACTTATACTCTCACCATTGGGTATTAAGGTTGTGGTGGCCTTAAACCGTTGCAAGTTGCACATGTAAAAAATTGGATCATCTGATAAAATTTCTTCATCTTGTGTACGGCACACTAATTGATTTTTAGCCAAATCACATTGACAAAGTTTGAGATCCAGACAAGGCTTATCAAATGCATCCACACACAAGTGCGCACATTGTTTAGTAGTCAATGGACCAAATTCATCAAATTCCTGCCAACACAGACATCTATTATTGCAAATGTCGGCGGAGATCAAAGTTCTTAAAGTGGTTTCCTTTAACAACTCCGGCTGCAAACTTGGGGAAAATTCTAACATGTTAGTGGAAGTTGTTGTCCTTAAATCATGTCCATGAAGTCCACTAGAGGCTGTTGTAGTTTTTTCCTTTGTTATATAGTTTAGGGCAGTAGTTTTGGTTTGTATTAACTGGCAGTTGTTGTGATTGATATCCACTCCATTTGCCATGGGCTCATAGTTTTCATGACAAATACACACACTGGGTGCCGCACACACACCATTTATACATTCTGGCTTACACACAGGTTCACATACATTGATGGAATTATTCTGGAGCCTGTAGCCTTCGTGGCATTGACATATTTCGGGCTCAATACAGGAGCCATTTTGACATGGCAGTGAACATGTTGGTTCGCATTCTTCCTGTGGACCCATTAAATAGCCGGCATTGCAAATGCACACTTCAGGCTGAAAACACAAACCGTTTTTGCAACCACGACTACAAACTGGTTGACACACTTCCATTTCATCCATTTTATAGCCTTCTAAACATTCACAAGTATTTGGCTGCACACATTTGCCAAATGAGGAACAGTTCCTTTGGCATACCGGCTCACAGTAGAGGTTGTAAATGGAGCTTAATTTCATTTGGTAGCCACTCTCACACATGCACTTGTTGGGCTCACTGCAGTTGGCATGATCTGGGCAAACTTTCTCGCAAACGGGCTGGCATACCTGGTTTAGCATAATATATCCTTTATCACAAGTGCACTTATTAGGTTCACTACATTTGCTGTGTTCTGGACATCCACTTTTGCATATGGGCGTACATAAATTTGCATCAGTTTTATTATAACCCTGCAGGCATTCACAAACATTGGGTTCAGTGCAGTTGGCAAACGCTGGGCAAGCTTCATCACATTTCGCTATGCAATTAAAGCTGGTAGAATTATAATATTTCACTGCCTCATAGCCTACTGAGCATTCACATACATTAGGCTTACTACAGTGGGCATGTTGGGGACACTCCTGCTCACATATGGGCTCACACTTGCCATTTTTCTCTTTGTAATTTTTCTGGCAGCTACACGTATCTGGTTTGGTGCATTCGCTATAATCCGGGCACTGTTCTTTACAGACAGGTTGGCATAAGCCCAAGCCATTATCTAAGTATCCTGGATTACATGTGCATTGATTGGGATTCGTACAACTTGAGTTCCCTGGACATTCATTTTCACATATCGGCTGGCATGCACCACTACCATCAATATCGTTATAGCCTTCATTGCAACTGCACTTATTTGGTTCAATACAATGCGCATTTTGGCCGCAGGGTGGCTGACAAAAGGGTTCGCAGTGGACGTGTACGGCAACGGTAGTGAAACCTTTGTAGCCCGCATCACATTCGCAGATATTTGGTCTTATGCAATGAGTATTAGCTGGACAGGCAGGACTGCAGAGTGGTTCACATTTATTATCAGCAACTTTAGTATAACCTTCACAACAAACATTGACGGTCTCATAATCATGATAGTGCTAGAAATAAAGGATGTTTTTCTATTACTTTCAAATGCATTTCCTCTATTTAGTCTTATATAATATGAAGGTTGACATAGATTTGTTAAGGTTGGAAAACTATTTAAAAGAATTAGACATAAGAAGTGCTTTAGAAAAATTTAAGCAATGTTCACAATTTGGGTTCAATAATAGCAACACATTACCTTACCCGCTTTTGTATTGACCCTAATGGTATGACCCCATTGGGATATTATAACGAGGCCGTTATTAAGCCTACGGACGCTGTTAGGGGCGCTCACAGGCCATTACACCTGCAAAGCCCACCTATACAGAATGGGCTTATCTGACACGGACATCTGCAGATTTTGCGGTGAGGATGAGGAGTCGATGGAACACTTGATAGCAAATTGTGTGGCATTGTGCCACAGAAGACACAGGACTCTACGTGCATATACGCTGAGTAAAGAGGATCTGCTAATGCTCCCATTGAAGGAGATGATCCCATTTGCGAATTTATTGGACTGCTAGGGGCAGGGGAAGCACAATAGATCAACAATGGGCGCGGTGCAGGGGGCCATCCTGGGCCAAACCAATAAGTGTAACATTCATATATGTGGATGATATCTAGGACTATGTGCTTGTACAATCTTGATTATGGTCTTTTAAATGAAATTTTTAAGGAGTTGTAATGCCTCTCAGTGAAGTAAACGATCTCCTATCGAGCGTAATAATTAGATTTATTTGCAGCCTAGATCTTTAAAAGTGAACCAACACAAAATCAATTGCACTACGTTACGGTTACGTTGCACAGTGGGGCTTTTTATAGTATTATAAGGATAGTTATGTATAATTCAAGCCGTTATGTTGATTAAGGGAATCCTTAATTACATAAAAAAATGGTTCAAATGAAGATTTTAGGGCTTGTCCCTAAATCCATAAGAAAATTTAATATCTTTGTTTATGTATTTGATGTACCACTAACTTTTATATTGTTATAAAAGAGCAAGTTGTTTTAAGGGCTCTACAGTGGGCTCTTGTGATAAATATTGACTTAATTCTTATAATATTTTCAAATCAAAACTGATTTTACAAATATTAAAGTTGTTAAATGCTACAAAAAAAAAATCGATTTGCTGGTCTGTTTTATACATTTTGAACTTATGGCGTCCTACTTTGTTTTCAACCGAATTTGTTTTGTCAATATAAATGTGATTTAAATTTTTTTCTCTGTTTTAGAGGGTATTCCCTTTGCTGTTTAACTAAAATTCTGTTTAATTATCAATATATATATATATATATATATATATATATATATATATATATATATATATATATATATATATATGTATATATGTATATATGTATATATATATATATATATATATATATATACATATATATATATATGTATATATATATATATATATATATATATATATATATATATATATATATATATATATATATATATATATATATATATATATATATATATATATATATATATATATATATATATATTGGATGTTATATTTCTACTACTTCTGTTCAAACAATCTTAATGCAACTTTGCTTTTCCATTTCTTAATTGATCCTGTTGCTTAATTGAAAATAAGATCAGTATGACTGCCATACAAATTAAAAATTGACTTTATTCATAGAATAGAGGTTTGATTAATAAAACCTTTTTTATAAAAATTTTCAATGCAAACTATTTTTACAAACCTCTGAAATGCCAAAAAAATCAGAGGCAGGAGTACATTAAGGATATATATTTCAAAATAACTGATGTCTCTTGAACATGTCTCGGAGAAAATTTTTTCTTTATACAAAAGACGTTTATAAATCGTATTTTAAGAATATTTCCTTAAATTTTTGCAACATTTTATAAATTTTTAATAAAATATGTAGTTCAATAAGGGCAACACATTTAAAAATTCTAATTTCCTGTAGCATTGAAAACTTTATTAGTAACTACTGTTTATTTCTCTTTGGCAATTTTTTATTACAACAGTTGCTTTTCTTAATTATTTTATTTAGTAGATAATTTTACCTGCACCGTTGAATAGACATACGGTTCATATTTATATTTGATGCCACCAAAAAAATTTCTCTTTGTTACAACACGTTGCCCATTATTCCACTGTATACGAGTTTTCAAAACCGATTTAAAATTAACACACCACTGCGCGGTGGTAAAAGTTAAGCAATTGAAAATTAATTGCAATAATAAAATTATTTTAAAAACTTTCATTGTATTCAGTAAATAGTATTTTTTAATAATAAAACTTTAGATCAAATTATTTTTGGTTATTCTTCTGATTTTATTTCATTTCAAAATTTATACCAAACAGCAAAAATTATTAAAATGTTTTTGTAACAACCAGATGATTCTTTATTTGAATGGAAACTAATGAAGATAAAAAATATGTAAAATTTTGAAAACAATCTGAGAATAATGTCAGCACTTAAAGGAGAAACGAAATACTTATCGTAATATATTTCTTTTTGTTTTGCTTAATAGAGTGAAATAATTTTTTTATATAATAAATGTTGCAATCAGACATACATACATACACACGAACAAAAACGGTGACATAAGTTTCATGGTATGTGTTCAAAGTCTACTTGAAATAAATGGTTTAGTTTATTTGTGTTTATTTTTTTTCTTCTTCTTTTATATTAAAGAATTTCCGTTTTTATTTTTATTTAAAATAAAACTAAAAACAACAACCTTGAAAGAAAGAGAAAATATACTTTTATAAAAGAATTACGTTTTAATATCAGCTTTAATATTTTCTACAGTGTTTTCGTTGCTCAACGAAAAATAAATAAATTACACACACACAATGCAATTGTGCGGTTGTTATATCCTGCGTGATTCGCTATACTTCTCGCTATTAAAGCAATTTAATAAAAAAAATCAATTAAGTGTTTAATTGTGTAATTGTCTGTTAACATTTTCCATTCTTATCCCTATGACATGTCAGTGCAATCACTAATTGTAAAAGTTGAATCCAGGGACAGAAAACTACAAACACATCTTCGTTTTCAATCGATTAGTTATTTATATTAATGCATATTTCGATAAAAGCATCTTATCGGGTTATCCATTTAATGGTTTAAAAATTGCCCTTCTAGAAATTTTGTCAAATATATTTAATTTTGCCTAAAGTTTACCATTTATAACTAAAAGACCGTTCTACAACCAACTTATCGCAAAAGTGGTGGTTAAACTGTGGCGACTTTTCGAGGAGTATAGAGTGACTATGGTCGTCATAAGCGAACTTCTGTGCAAGGAATTGGTTAGATTATGTAATGTAATGTAATGTAATGGGGGTTTGGCCCAGGATGGCCCTTTGCACTGCGACCACTGTTGATCTATTCTGCTTCCCCTGTCCCTAGCAGTCTAATACGTTCGCAAATAGGATCAGCTCCTTCAGTGGGACTACTAGCAGATCCTCTTCAGATTATAGAAAAGATTGAAAAAACTCGATGCGTTACAGACGTGGTCAGGTCTACGCATAATTGCAATGTGCTTACGGGCCTATTTTATGGCAGCTTAAGGCGTATATTACATTTGGATTCACACTTTAATCCATATAGAGACTAATTTACCCAACAATTCAAGATGGCTGACCACTAACAGTGCCGCATATATGCCGCATATATGCTGATTAGGTGCTGGAGTAACAGGCTCTCAATGCTGATATTTCGAACAAAATTTTCTTCAGCGGTGAAGCTCATTTCTCACTCGGTAGTTATGTCAACAATCAAAATTATTGCTAGTGCGGCTCGAAAAATCCAGTACTATTTATGGAAAAGATGGTGCATTCGGAAAAATTTACTGTTTGGTGCGCATTATGGTCTGTAAGTGTCATTAGGCCGTATTTGTTCGAAAACGACTCTGGAAGAACTATTACCATCAATTCAGAACGCTTTTTTGCCTGCATCTAAAAAGTATAAACTCTGCTTTCAATAAGGTGGTGCCATGAGCCACGAAACACGACCAATTTTGGCTTTATTGCATTAAAAGTTTCCACAACATGCAATTTCATGTTATGGCGAATTCAATTGGCTACCAAGATCACCAGATTTCACGCCATTAGACTTTTTTGTGAAACCTCTTCAAACATTGTATCAGCGCGGATAATCTTTAAGCGTTGGAGCATTTTAAAATTAATATTCATTCAATTATCATCGAGATAGCACGCGAACTGTGCGAAAAGTGGTAAGAACTACTTCAAAAGAATCCACTGCTGCAACAATCGACATGGCAGTCACTTAAGTGACATTGCATTACGCACCAAATGGCAATATTTAGGCATTATAGCTAAATGATACTTTTATCAAAACCTTATATTTGTGTGTGTTTTATTTAATTTTACTTTTGAAATTAAAGAATGTTTAATATCCATGTCCAATTTGTACCTGATATCGCTCTCCTTTGTGCTAAGGCCACCATGTTGATTTTGACCACAAACACATGGTTTGAAATGTATGTATTTCGTTACCGAGGAATAGAGTGAGTGATTAATAGAAATTGGTTAAATATTAATCATGAAGGTTATAAATATTTCAAATTATTAACTTGTGCAATATGAAACCCAAAAAACATACACAACAAATGTACCCGGCAAACATACGTCTTAAAATAATTTGTAATCAAATAGTAAACGTTTAGTGCTCCTCTACATTTGTTCGGTTTCTTACATAATTTATTAAATATCTGCTGTTGATCAATGGTTCATTTCTAAAAACTATTTAAATTAAAATGCCTACGAAAAGCTGGAATAAATTACAAGTATGACGATAATTATTTAAAATAGCAGATTACAGTTTCGTTTCAAAATAACTTAAAGCTGCAAACACTGTTCGAGTTTTGATCATTGGACTACCCCAATATTTATGAATCAGCTTGAGAATTATTAATAAAGTCCCTGGTTTAGCTTTTGTGTATCTTTTTTAGGAATACACTTATAATTTTTGAACAATAAGTACCTGCACTATTGTTGTATTGTATATCTCCAAGACATATTTCATGCCATGTAAACTGCTCTTGGTAACCACCCGTAGTCCTGGCACATATTGCAGACGAGTCTTTTGAACTTTCTTCATTTCTTGACAATTTTGACTCTTGGTGCAGAATATTTGCAATACAATTATTAAACCAGTATAATAGTAAAATATTTCGATTTTCATTTTTTTAAAATGTTTTTTCCGCAAAATGTTCAAATTCTGTGTTAATTGGTGTGGCTGTAATCAAACTTTAAATAAATAATTTATGAAAAGCTAAAAATGAAAACATACGTGTATATCCGTTCTAGATAAAATCGTTAATTATGTGAAGGAAAGTTTCCTTTCGTTTGGACATTGGAATGCAACTGCAGTTGATAACAAAAATGGGACTTTTACCTTTAAAATTATCATAATTAGAAATTTAGAAATAATTTTATATGTGAGATATAACGTAAACTGCTTTAAAAATGGCAATTTGTAAAACATAATACATTCGACATTTCAAAATACTCAGTTGTTTTTAATAATTCTCACTCAGGTCCTTTATCTTTAAGACAAATTGGTAAGAATTACTTCAAAAAGTGTGTTATAACTTGTGTTCAATTATGACTCTGTCCCTGAGAGAAAGTGGAATCATTTCTTGATCCACATAGTATATCACACTAAACAGAGACCATAATTACGCTTCCATCTGCATAAGAATTGCTTAGCAGGCCTTTAGGATTGATGCCAATGCATCAGTGCAGATGCTATGGAGTGGGGCTATCGCATTCGAATGCATCCCAGGCAACAGATATTAATGGACGAGAATTAAAAATGAACTTTATTCAAATGCGGTTCATAATATATATTTTTAGTTACATTATTTAATAATTATTTAATTTTTTGGAAGCAAAAACTACAAGTTTTCTTGGATCTTTGTAATCTTTGGCTTTCTTTATAAACTGTTAACTTTTTGTGAAAATAAGTTAAATATTCCTATAATTTAATTTGGCGCTTTATTTTGCATTTGGAGGGTGCTACTGGCTTAAGTATTTTGCGCGTGGGCTACAAAGGAAATTATGACTTAAGACGTGAGTTTGATCTCTGTTCCAGTCATCAACATCAACAATTTTTCTGATGTGCATTAGTGTGGCATTGTGTTAGTTGTTGTTGATCATTGAACAGTACTGGGAGCTATTTTTCTATGCCAATGAATATCAGAGTGCCCTCTTTCGTCGATAATGTTAGCAGAATCGTCGGCGAAGTAAAACAATTCATCAAATGGCTATAACATACAGTTTAGGAAAGTTAATCCCTCTGTTCAAAACCAGAGGTTCTGAAACTCTTCTATAAAAATCAACAGAACCTTCTCTCCTCTAAAATCACCCCTGGCCACTTTACACAAGCCTTTTCATATAGAACTAACACCTTAAGTTGAGCGTTACTTCACTTTATAACAAAATTTCTGATTCATTGTATATTTTATGCCTTTCGCAACTTCCTGTAAAATTGCAAGAGTAAAATCTATACATACTGACCTTCGTAGACTAGTAGGTAGTGTACTAGACTCGTAATGCGAAGGTTCGAATCCTGCCGCAGAACTCTGGCAGTTTGTGTTTGATAATTAAAGGGAGCGCACAACAAGCCTTCACTGGCTTAAGTGTATGTCGTATGACGTGGGCTATCACACCCCTCCAATCAACCTAACCCAACCTAACCTAAAAATCTATACATTAATTTGGAATAATCTTTTTCTGGACACACATGGACGCACAAAGTATTTTCAGAAAATAAAACTGAACTGAACAGACTTGCAAACGTGCTTTAGATTTTTAATGAGGATTTTTTTAACATAAGTTGTTTACTAAGGCTTAACCCTTTCGCACCTATTGGGACATATGTATCCCACTGAATATTCATAGAGCCCTAATATTTAAGTTTTTCACTTTAAAAGGTTCGTAGATGTCCCATTCAGTAATTTACAAGTTTAAATACCGTTATTGAAAACAATTATTGTGTATTATCATAGCACGTGCTGTTCAGTCACAAGCGAAGTGCAGAGGTATCAAGTTGTGTACGTACTTTTTTTATAAAAACGTTAAATCCATTATTGAAAAGTGCAAAAAAGCAGTGAAAAATATTATTGGAGAGATAAGGTGTCTTCTTGTAGTTATATTACAACTTTGGCCAAAGGTATGAATGAGATTTTATTTATTTTTTATTTATTTTCTTTTTACGGGACATATATGTCCCATTCGGCTTTTGCAGTGGGACGAATGTGTCCCAATAGGGCTATAGTGTTATAAAATTAAAAAAATTATTTAGGCTAAAATGGCGAAAAGACTATCTAATGTTGATGTAGCAAGTATTTTAGAAGAGTCAGCTGAAGATGTCTTTTCATCTGGAAGCGGAGACGAATACGTATCATCAGACTCCAAAAGTGTTATTGATGGAGAAAATGAAATAAATCATTCAGATTCATCAGATAAAGATATAGTTGGAGAAGAAATTAAAGAAAAAGTAGATGAAGTGGCTATATTGTCATCTCTACCACAAACTCCTAATTTTGAAGTAAACATATGGTCAACACCGGATGAATCATTTACACCTAGAAAAGTACCTAGCAGCCACCGCGAACCCGCTTTAGGACCAAATTATAAGAGAACTGATACACCTTTACAAATCTTCGAAACAATGTTTCCTCCGAGCCTTATAATACATATTACACAATGCACGAACGATAGAATTAAAATTCTTCAAGCTTCGAACAAAAAATATAAATGTATAAAGCATACAGATGTTGGGGAGATTAAAATAGTTTTAGGTTGCATGATTATCATGAGCTATAACCACGTTCCTTCAACTAAGCATTATTGGTCAAAACACCAGTCATTAGGCAATGATGCAATCAAATCCGCTATCGCACGTGATCGCTACTTATTTCTTTCATCTAAGCTGTATTGTGCACACCCAGAAAAACCTGCAGACGCGTCATAGACATATTATGTGGACTATATTGTCGAATGTTTGAAGGCCCGTTTTCAAAGTGCACGTGAAGATAGCCAGCCCATTTCAATCTATAGACGAATCTATGACTAAGTTCAAAGGACGTTCATCACTAAAACAATACATGCCACTGAAACCTACGAAACGGGGAATAAAAATGTGGATGAGATGTGATTCCCTCAGTGGGTATGTATATGATTTTAATATTTACTGTCGTAAGGAAGAGGGACCTACTATTGGCAGTCTTGGAGAACGTGTAGTAATCAACCTAGCCAAGACCATCAAGCGCCCAGACGTTACAATTTGCTTTGATCGCTTTTTTACTAGTGTTCATTTACTTGAAACTTTGGATTATGCGGCATTTTATTTATTTATGTATATATTCTTTTTTTATATGTTTTGGACTGATGGGACATATATATCCCATGTCAAACTCCTGATGGGACATATATGTCCCACCCCTTAAAACTCCCCCCACGATAGGTACACACACAAAGAAACTATATATTAGTTTAATATGCATATCTAAGCTAAATAAACCCATTATAATAGTTTAAAACCAATTAATCGTCTCCCGTACCGAAAGGGTTAATATTTTTTTACTAAAACGCTTTACGTCCACTTTTAATCATTAAGGACTTACAAGTAGTTTTATTTTGAAAAGCATTTATGTATCACAAGAGCCACGTAGTTTGACATAGTCCCAATATTTTGCACTTGTTCTTTATTTTGTAGATATTTTACACACATATATATTTAATATTTTTAAATTCCTAAGCCCAGAATATATGTATATACGAAGGAGGTTGAAGAATTGTCGTAATTGTTATTGAAATTTGTCAGGGGTCCGAGTTTCTTTGGATTACTTTGCACCCTCTTCATTTGTCGATATTTTAAAATTTCAAAACTTTTATAAAATCTATTTCCGAATTCAAAATGCGTAGGTACACTTTTTATTTCTATATTAGTTTTAGACTAATTAATCTTTGCTAAGTTTTTAGTTTTCGATATGTAAATATTAAATTTTATAATCAGATCCATTTCGGTCAATAAAATCATATTCAGTCAGAACTGGTTATACTTCCAACTTTTGCTTTATAACCCATTCATGAAGTTGATATGACTATTTGGAAATTAGTTGTGGGAAGCTGTCATGAAATTTAAAGTAAAAATATTTCTGTTAGGTCCTAATTTCCGACGGTGATTCATAAAAAACTAAAACAAATGCCAAGATGTCTACTTGACATCCCTAAGCATATATTTCAATATCTAAAAGGAAGTTAAAAAGCCTTCAAGTCCTGTACCCTGTATCTCTTGAAATAAGAAAATCTACTTGCATTTGAGTATGATAAAGTCATTTGCCTTCCAACATTCGAAAATGAATGATTTTAACATATTTTTTTGACATGAGGCAGCAAAAGAAATTCTTTGATATAAAAGGATATTCCTAAAACGACTTTATCTTTAGCAAGGAACATTTGTTGCAATGAAAAGTTTTGTGTCTAGCAAAAGAAAAAAAAAACATAACTTTCTTATTAATTTTTTTATTACCTCTTAGTATGCAAATTAAATTGGATAGTTCTGGCACTACCCTCGTTACAGAATTATAAAATTTGCCAACAATCAAACAGCCTTTTATCAAATATTTATTTCAATGTTGGCTTCAAAATACTACACACTAAAATATAACACACTAGATTTGTAATCGTTATCCTTAGTTAAGCAAATAAAGTTTTTGAAGACCCTCAACAGTTTTAATTCAAGCAGCAAAATAAAAAGTATTCAAATAATAGAGCCCGCGGACGAATAAACTTGTATTAAAAAAACCATATAATAAGAAAAGAATTAATAAATAATATGTTGAAATTATTCCTTACGTTTGTGCTTTGTGGCATTTTATCTGCATTAGCCTTCGAATGCCAGTTCCAATGTCCCCAAAATGCAGAGTGTGCGGGAGAGGAAAAATGTACTTGCAAACATGGCTACAAGGATACAATTTCAGAAGTTGATGGCTTACCTTATTGTCAATGGCAGGGTACCAGGACCACAAGGAGACCCCCAGAACCTTCTTATGAGCACAATGTTGAAAAGCTTGCAACAGCCACCAATGAAAATGAAGAAGACTTAGTGGATGACAATGGTGAGTTGTTTGGTGATTATCGACACCATAGTAGCCAGCGGCAAGAGGGGAAAATAATTGAAAATGAAACGAATGAAAACTTAACAAATCATTTATCAAATGGTCAATCAGGAAATGAAGACATAATAGGAAAATCTGAAGAGAAATTGTCCACAATAGCAGAACCACATCTATCAACAACTACAATGCAATCTGTGACGGAAAATGAACATAATTTACATTGGGAAAATATAACAACAACAAGCTCTGAAGACAAATGCTTATCAAACGTGGAGAAATTTTACATTTTTCTAGCAATTTTTTGTATGTTTTTGGCATTTTTGTTTATAGTCACTGTAATGTATGGCTGCGTGAAGTTGTAACAAATTAATGAAAATATGTTTAAAATAATAAATAATAAAAACAATTATAGTTTTTTGTATTCGAGCTTAATGCAGTCTTAATGCCACTTGTTTACTTTATATATTTATTGGGTTCCACTTAGACTCATTTTTTTTAGTGGAAGTCTGAACAGGCAGGCATCACGCCAGTTTTGTTATTGCTGCCGGTCTTATCTGTGTTAAAGTTTTTCGAACTTTTCTATCCTAATTACGAAGAGGGTCACATATGAAATACAATATATTTAAAATACATCCATACGAATATACCGCATATGTATGTTCTTTGAACAGCAACTAGTTCAGCATTCAGATGAGTGTTAACTCGCAACACTAGGAAACAATAAAAAATACTATTTGAAATCATTTGAACTTGTCTTTATTTGAATGATAAATTGTTGCCCTTTTTTTAAGTATGATTTTTTCATATGGTTATCGCGGAGGTCCAATCAAAAGCCTAATTTTAGATCACTCTTTCCATCAGTGGAAACTGTACGAGACTAAAAGCTCTCTTCAATGCATCAAGTGAAGCACACACTATGTGGCATATTGCACCGTATTAAGGATATTGAATTGTTGTTAAAAATTTCAGTGATCATGGCCCTGTAGCAATGACCAATAATTTTAATATTTTGGCAATTATCGTTCGTGGTACACGGTACATGGATCAATGATTTCACAGGGCCATAAAACATACTAGGTCACAGTTTATTTATGACTAAATGGCAAATCAAGCTAAGCACCACACACGTAACAGTTGTCAAAATGGCGCATATTCTAAGCAGTATTTCTGACCTATAACTTTTATACCTCTCAGAAACACGCTTTAGAGATCCGTATTTAAATAGGAATAACTTTTGCCATATTGCTAGTTCTTAGTCATTTCAAAGTAGACTATATTCTGCAAAAAGATACCAGATCCTTTCAGCTTTAAGTGGGCCATGACAGGAGGAGTTTGAAGCAGCAACATATATATTTTTTTAACTTTTTGTTTTTTATTAAGTATTTATTTTCATTTGTGATCTTTGGCAGTAACAACAACAAGCACATGACTAATTGTTTTTAAATAAAAAATAGTTCCCCAAAGTTTCTTTAATGTAGTTCATTTGCTTAGTAGTACATGTAAATTTCTCTCCTGAATGTTTAAGAGACGCAACGCTAAAAATGTTCGAAACGAATATCAATGAATAGTTATGTAAAATTTTGTAGTCCAGTGTACTTTTGCATTCGGCTTAATTATCAGTTGCTTATAAATAATGCGACTAGTGCTTGTGATGCTGAGTAAAAAAAAATTTTATTTTTAATGTTTTATATAAATATTTTTATTGTTGTTGTTATAAAGTTTTTCTTATGCTTTTATTGTAATTGAGGGATTACTATGTTGTTGTTGTTATTGCTAAATAAAAAATATATGCATGTATGCATAAAAATAAATATATTAGTAATATTAAGTCAGTGATAAAAGAAATGAAACAAATGTGTCGCTTTTGTCTGATTGCGCCCTACAGTTTAATAGAGGGTATTTGTTAGTCGTCAAGTGAGAGGGAATTTTAGTATGACATAAAGTATTATTTTCATATATGATGTAAAGATTTTTCTTTTAAAGGTTTTTGTTATAAAATAACTCAATTGTTATCACTTAAATGTCTATCTTCCATTTGCATCCTTATAATTTGTGAACAACATGCCATATTATTCATAAAATGAGACTAGAGTGAGAGCATCCATTGGGAATTGCTGAAAAAAGATGGTGTACAATAAAAAAATATTGTTAAAAAAACTTTAAAAACACATTTGGCAATGAACAATGTTAAAAAAAATAGTCATAATATATATATATATATATATATATATATATATATATATATATATATATATATATATATATATATATATATATATATATGTTTGTCTCACTCTTCTGAGGAGCATGGGGCCGCAACAAGTTTGTTCCAATGAGCTCGATCATCAGCGCGAGGTTTGACTTCGTTCCACCATAGAAAAGAAGGACTCATTTATTTCTGGATCCACAGTGGCAAACCTGCATATTAGAATTTAAATGCATATTTAAAGAGAGTTTTGAATAAGATGTAGAATGGAAGTACAACTGGGAGAAGGATCTCTGAAAGAAATTTAGTTGGCTGTACAATACAATAAAACTAGAACTTAAAAATTTATTTGCCCTTGAGCATTTGTTGAAGTCATTACGTTTCTTTTATTTATTAATTTATAATTTTAATCTTATTTGCATAAAAATATGATATGTATCCTTGTTTAAGACCATGTACTCTACATCGATATGGTAAATCAAGAAGCCGAAACATCATGGTATGGGTAGCGTGTTTTTTTTGGCGCGATGCTGTCCCTTAATTTAAAAATAAAACACATAATAATATGCTTTTAGAAAAAAATTATTCTAGGTGCAGACCAAGACATGTCTTCTATAGGACTTTTTCTGCAGGATAACGAAGTGAAGTGTTGCATGCATCAAAATAATAATGATGTATTATATTAAAGTAATTGTCAGCTACCATATATCAATCTTAAAGAAGAATATATTACGTCTATGGACACCAACAATTTGAGAAATTTGTTTCAGTTTGGTCAGGAGGCGTATAACAGGCGTTTTCTCACAAAACTCTAATGACATTATCTTTTTCGAAAAAAAGATATAACATTTTGTAGAGCAAAATAATTTTAAAAAAATTTCATAAATTTTACAATTATGTGCGTACTAAATTACACTTTATTTGATTTTTCTTTTTAGAAGATAAAATATTTTACACTTTTTTAGAATAGGACATTTCCTCTAAGTCTTAAGTAAACGATTTTTTTCATTTTTTTTTTCTTAATCCGACAGCAATTTTTTTAATTTGTGGAAAATTTTTCAAATTAAGAAATTGCAAGGATCAAGTGGTATATGGAATTCACTCGAATTCAGATAAGCGAATAAAGACAATTGTCTCATTGAAAACAAAAAATTCTTTACTATTTCGTTAATTTCAAACCACTATGTAACATATGCTTTTCCTTTTTGTTAATCTGAATCTTATTGTAAATAAATTGGAATGAATGGGATTTAAGAAAAGTAATAATATTATGATTTTCTGCAAAATAACACGGCATATTTATAAGTATAAAGTAATAACCTCACTGATGGCATGCTAGACTAATGTCCACTATTGTAATTAAAAGTTTTTAGTACAAATATTTTTATATATTTGCCCATACTAGAGAGAAGGCTTCGATGACAGCGCATTTATAAAGTTATATTGTAGATTAAAATTCCATAGTTTTCCAAGTTTTCAGTAGCCATTTTTTTATTCTACTTATTACAATGAAAAATATTCTTACACTCCACAAAAATTCGTTTATCAGTACGAGGATGCTGCTTTCGATTGCCTCTGAAAATATTGTGTGGGCTCAAATTGAAAAATCTAAGAATACTGGCAATCATTCATAAAAGTTATTTACTTAAAAAAACATTGACTAGAGAATATCAAATATTTCCAACATAAAATAATTTGTGAAAAAACAAGATTTAAAAATAGTTCTTTTTTAGCAAAACACACACAAAAAATAAACAAATAAAAATTTATTATATACAAAATATGAACTATAACATAATATACCTTTTACTAATAATTAAACTATTACACCGTAATTTTGCTTTAACAGTAACTACTGGCCATTGTTATCGCAATGTAACGCTTAAATATCAAATACCCATTACCAAGACGCGCTTCAGGTTAAACTCCCAACTAATCGAATATTATGTAGAGTTCGAGGATCGTGTACGCGTTGATTCATTGCGCATGTGTTGTCCCGGCTATCGTACCATAATTTTTGGTCTTTGTGAACCCATTTGTTCCGAACTGTGTCCTCCCAATAGTTTTTGCGGTGAACCGGAAAAGTGTCTTTGCATACGCGGCTACGAGGAGTCGCACAATCATCATGCACGTTCAATAACCAGCAAACAGCCAAGACAGTTACGTTGCCGCCCCATTTGTACGGGTGGTTGTCCCAATCATAGCCAGTGTGTTGGACATAATAAGTGTGTATGTCGTCCAGGCTATAAGGATACCAGTAGTTGGTTTAACAGCCTGCGCTGTGAACGCATTCAGTGTCCTTTCGATCAGGTATATGATGTGTTGCAGCACAAGTGTATTAAGATCAGCATGAACTTGGAAGAGTTGATGCAACAGGTGGGTCAAAAGCTGACCAAAGGTTTCAATATGGTGGACTATGATGAATATGGGGATAACAATGAGGAAGACAATGATGCATCACGTTTTGTGGGATAGAGGAGAGACTGACTTTTATGATTAGTTTTTTAAGATATTGAGACTTTTTTATGATTAACATAATTAGTGTTAGTTTAAGTAAGAGTGTTTTGTTATGATTGCTTAATGTAAGAATAAATATATTGATTAAAATCAAACAGAGACACAATAAATATCATTTATAAATGAACAAATATTTCAAATATAAAAATGCAGATTAAAGATCATTTATTATAATGCCAGTCTTCATCACAATAATTTAATATATTTTTGTAATGAGTTTTTCTCATTTGTTTTGTAAGACTTTTGTAAGCTTTTGATAAGTACTATGAATAAAGGTCAAATTATATTTTATATTTAAAAAATAAGCAGCACGAGAGAGTTTAATTGAATAAAATGATTTCATATATGAATTGACTACACAAAACTAAAAATGTAAATATTTTGGTTCCAAAGGATCAATGAGGATTAATATTTATCTTCTTAATAAGTTAAGTTGACAGCTTTCGAGTTCAAAGTTCACTGCAATTGAATTTTAGCCTTTGCAAGTATTTTTCATCAATAAAAACATTTTTATCTATTTAAATTAATATTGAATACAATTTTTATACAATAATTGATAATTTCAAAAAGGACTCACAATATTTGTTCTTGACGGAAACCCACTGCTATTCATTTACTACTTTTATCTCAAGTCTGTTTCGCACACCTTGGTATGTATAATTTCAATTACGAGGCAGTTATGAGCCTAGAAATATAAATTATAAATTATTTATAAATTATTGATTATTTTAGTATTGACCGACTTACAACTGCTTTTTGAAAACTCAGGTTCAGAAGCAAAACTGAGAAGGATACAAGCTGGAGAAGGTTCACAACTGAAAAATTTTGGTGCTGACAAAATAAAGTAGTCACAATCTCTCTACTGCCACGAAATGAAAGTCTAATATTAGTATTGATATCCTGCTTCTTTCTTTAATTATGAATCATAAGTAATGCTGATACTATACGCTAGTCAAAAAACTAACCTCTACCGCTGTTTCTCTGATCGAGTCATTGAGCCATTGCAGTGCTACAGACATCAAAATACTAATATTAAATATATGATTTTAGCCAAAAAATTACAGAACTTTTTTATTAAAATTAGTTTTTACTAAAACAATAATAGACGAAAACTGAAGTTAGAGAGTTTGTGAAATGGACTGAACTAAAGTCGACCATCCTTTTGTTTTATTAATATACGACCGCATACGTATTAAGTTCTTTATTTCGCTAATTTTTAGGTCACACACATAAAGGAAAAATATATTTGTTGGAGATATCTTAAAAATAATATTAAAAAGAATACTAAGTTTGGTTGAACATGCTGTCAGTTAGTTTTTGAAACTAAACTGACCCTCTAGGGTCCTGCTGGGCCCATTTATATTACAAGAAGAGAAAAAGAGAGGAAAGGATAAGAGAAAAAATATTAATTGGTCTATTGTTTCATTTGGTGTTAAATGGCCCCTATACCTGCATGAACGATATTTCAGCCATATTTAATAGCAATGAACTTCCTATGAGAGCAGCTTTTTTGTCCTTAAATTAAAGCTAATGGTACTCAGATATCCTTTTTTTCTTTGCTCTGATAGCTCCTCCTGCCTCTGTAGCATAATTAGTAGAGAGATTAAATCTTTTAGCGCAAAAACCTATATGTCATTTCTTACTAAAAATTCCAACAACTGTAAGTCATCCCGAAAGCCTATTCGAAGAGTAAATATCATAAAACAAACTTAATGAAGCCTAGTGATGAAATAATTTACGCCAACAAAATTTTAAAAATATAAACATAAGTACTACATATAGCTAAGATCTCGAAAAATTACAAATTTTTTGTATAATTAATAAGTTTAAATAAATATTGCTTAATAGGAATTTCATATAATTTCAAAAAGATATCGTTAAATAAGAATTATAGTTTCTGTGTTCCCTAATAAATACAATTGTTGCCACTAAAAGAGTGCCTAATCTTTATATATACTTTGAAAAGAACGTATATATTTTCATATCGATTGTTAATTGCTTTTGGTGATGTTTCTAGGAAAAGTTTTCTATGTGGACTGTATATAGACTACTAAGCCTACATCAAAATCATAATCGTATATAAAAACATGGAACGGTTACAAATCTTACATCGCTACAGTTACTGGCCACCAGATCTACATAAAACGAAAGCAAATTGACAATGATAAGAATTTGTGGTACTTCAGAAAAAGAATTTTATAGGTTTTTTTCGTTTACTTTTCTGAATTGAATTAATAAATTAGAGAACTAAAAAATTTTTTTTTTTAATTTTGTTACTTGCTTTGTTGCATTTTCCAAGAATTAAGCACATGTTGCACCAGTTAACAAACGTTATCTTAGAGCTTTGCTTTTCCTATTCTTTAACAAATTTATCTCAAAACCGCAAAATAATAATTGTTTTTAGTGCCACAATAAACAAAAAGAAATACCACAACATAAAAGTGCATATTTAAAGTTGATAAGAGACTCAAACATACTTCGTCATTTTATACTTTGAACTTTTAAAATAAAACAGGGCTCACAAATGCTTTTTTATACAAAAATTAATTTTTCTTTTATTTTGAACACATTCCTATTGTTGCGCCTAAAATCATACACCTTAAATAAAATGAATGAAAGGACTGCAACTAAACAACCCAAACCAATCATTGTGTAAGTCATAGATGTTGTGGTGTTAGTGTTAGTTACACTAGCACTTGTGTCACTCAACTCCTCCACACACTCTCCCATTATGTTACAAATCTGTTGAGGGCTACAACATTTATACAAGCAAGGATTGTGATATCTGGGACAGTTTACGGTCTCCTGGCTCTCATCAAAATTATTTATATTGGTAGTCGGTCCAATATTATTTGTATTCCCTTTTTGGTAAATGATCACGTCATTTGAAAAATCATATAAATTTGTGAGCTCTTCTAGGTTTTTATTAACGCATTGGTTTAACTCATTGCATACTTCTAAGGACGAACAACAATCATCTAGACATATCAAATGAGGCGGGCAATTAACATTTGTGGTCACTTCCAAAAATGCAACGCATTCATTGTTATCATTGCAAGTTTCATTGGCTGGACAGCATTTGTTACCACATATTTCAGTTTCGTGACATGCGACGGGGTAAAATGTTACACATTTATTTTCTTCACTGCATTTTTCATGCATTGAACAACATCTGCCTCGACACATTTGTGTTTTAGGACATTTTGGCGAGTCCTTGGTGTATGGCCATTCCATTGTTGTTACATTTACGCATTCGTATCCATTGTAACAAATTTGGTTTAAGGCACAACATTCATTCTGACATCTCTGAGAAGAAGGGCAATCTGGTTCAGTAGATGCCTGGATGATACACTTCTTAAGAGCACTGTTGCATACTTCGTTTTCGGCACAGCAGCTGCCATAACATTTGTAAGGTTCAAGACATTCCATATCTCTTGTTTCATTGGAAATACATTCACTTCCATTGTAACATTTTGCGGTTAAAGCACAGCATTTTTTATGACACTGTTGAGTCTCAGGACACTCAGCAGAAGCCAGATGATTTGGTACGCTAATCTCCTTAGAGACACACAAATTTCCATTGGAACATTTTTCATATTCAGCACAGCACTTAGATAGACAAAGACGATCCACCGGGCATTCCACATCTATAGAATTACTCGAAATATATTTTTCATTGTTCTGGCATATTTCTGTTGAAGAACAGCAATTGTTGTGGCATTTTTGACTTTCAGGACACACTTCAATTTCAACCTCCTTAGCAATACACTTCCCATAACTATTACAAATTTCATTTTTGTTACAGCATTTTTCTTGACATTTTTGAGCTCCAATACACGAGTAAGCTCTGGCCTCAACTTTAGAAACACACTCCTTTTCTCTTACACAAAATTCGTTTAAGGCACAACACTTATCTAAACACCTTTGAGCTTCTGGACAATCCGTATTAACTGCAACTTCTGGTGGTTTCAAAGTTATTTCTCTGGCAATACATTTCTTGCCATCTTGGCAAACTTCATCTTCGTTGCAGCATGTATTCAGACATCGTTGAGCCTTAGTATTACATTTCTCTATTTCCAATTCTAGCTCCAGTACCTCCACGTCTGTATTATTTGTTTCCAGGCAAATTAAATCACTACTACATTTATGACTAGGACCACACTTGTCTCCCATTTTCAGACACTTGTCTTCTTGATGGCACTGAATATATTTATCTTGGACAAATTCTATGAAGCCTTCACCACAAACACATTTCATATAATTTTTTTCTTGGCCAAATATACACTCAGAGTTTTCATCACAAAAATATTTACCACATTTGGAAGCTTTAGTTTCTTGAATAACTATTGTCATTATAGTTAAAAAAGACAGAATTACAAAATGTTTTATAAACATCTTGAAGTGTTGATTATTTCAGCACAACTTTTTTGCTTGACAACCGAAATGCAACTACACTTTTTGAAGTTTTTTTTTTGCAAAATGTTTAGCGTTTCATTATATATCGTCAAATAAGTTTGATGGCGAGGAAATTTTTGCGGTTTTCATATCCTACACAATCAATTATTGCTGTACAAATCTAAAGTTGGTGGCTTAGTGTTGTTTTTATCAAGTTGTTGTTTGGTTTTTTGCCATGCTACAGTAGTAAAGGTATGCCGGTCTCCAATTTAAAAAAAAATATAATTCTGATTTGCAAAAATGACTTAGTAGAATGTGTGATTTCATGAAGCGGGTAATGTGCAGCAGAATCTTAGGCTAAATAATGGTTGATGCAATGTTGACAGTAAGTTTAATTTTCTTATCAAGAAGATCTAAGAGCCATTAAAAGAATATACATGGAAACATAACTAAACAATAAAAGCGTTGATGTTGGTTTATTGGTATGTCTCGTATTCCTTTAAATAAGAGAAGGGCAAACTAATAAAAATAAATAAGTGATTTCGGTTTAACAAAATACCAAGAAGGATGTCATACTAAATTTTATCTTAACACAGCTACAGCAAAACACATTGCAACGAAGCCCTATCCCCCTACGAAACGGAAGCCGATTTAGAGCTGCAGGCTGTTTTTTAGGTAAGAAGGATCAATACCATTTAAAAGTCATAAACTTTTTAGCTGTCCTTACTTCTAAAGTTTATCAAAAGAAACTGCAATAATGATGTCTCTGAAACAAGAGAATTATTATAGAGAAATTTTTATTTAGTCCTACTGAACACAACAACTTTTTAATGTCGCAAAATATTAACCAATAAAGTGTTTTATTGTCGAATTGGTTTTCTTATTAAAAGATGTATTACAAATATTTATCGAATGTTTTTGAGTTAAACTGCATATATTTTGCACCAAATGAACATGGGTGTCTTAATGGGCTCGAGTACAGATCATTATGGAATGTTGTTTATTAATTTCCGATGTGCTTCATAATTGCAAACAATTATTGGTGTCACCACACACGTCACCAGTTACCTGGCCTAGCACTGAAGCAGGTTTTATTCAAAGATTATTACTACATAAACTATGGTACGAATTTACTGAAAGAAGAATACGAGAAGTTTTTATTCATATTACAACAAAATCTGAATACTATAACAAAGCTTACTCTGTTATATATATATTTTTTCATATTACTATATTAAGACATTTTTGGTGAGTAACAGATAAAAAAATAAAGAATGGAGATATTATTACTATTGCATTATTCAGTGATATGAAAAAATTTCTTCAATTGCTTTTATTTGAACATATATAAATTGAATTTTGTAATATTCTTACTACCTTGGCGATTTTATAGAACTGGAAAAATCGCAAATAATAAATGCAGTGAAAGAGAAAAACAATTTCTTTAAATGAATTAGTTCACTCTCAAATGTATCAGTATTAAATAATATCATTTTATTTCTTATTCCATTATGGTATGTATGACTTTCTTATATGCTTCTCTTATACGTTGTAAAATTTATTCCATTAATTTGATAAGAAGCTGAGTAATCGGTAATTTCCACTGATCATGCCACAATTCTTCATAATTAATTTTTATACAATAATGAGTTTTTCAATTAAATATATAAATAATAATTTTGTTAAGTTTGTAGTTGCTTGCAGCATTTTGTAACACATCCAATCAATTTGATATACGAGTACTTGTATTAATTTTAATTATTCTTTTTTATTTAATGTAGGAAAATTTTTCACAATATAATATATTATTTAACTTCTATGCCTCGTTCTACGGATAGAAAGAATAGTAAATTACAAGTGTCATAATTTAAATGATTTTAAGCAGAGAATATAAGCAGATAATAATTAATTCTGATTTACAAAGCTTTAGTTTATCATGTGTTTTTCATTTCTTAGAAATGCCCACAGTTTATTATAGTAGCCGGTAAGTTACACTTTTTAAAGTACATTAGCTCACAAGAGTATCACTCACTGTCGGTACTGTTCAGTGACCAGTGCTATGCCTTCGTCACTCAAACAGACCAACAACAATTAACACAATGCCAGACTCATGTACATCGGAAATATTCAGAATATTGATGAATTGTCCTGAACATTAATCTAAATCACATTCGTAGTCATAAAGCGGTAACCACTTCACCCAAGAGCACAATTTAATGACGTATGATTATTATTAATTAACATCTATTACTTATACGTGCGGTGCCCCACTGTTTATTCTAAAGGTACAGGCCAACTTACGTATGAGTTATAAAAATCATCTATAAAAAATTATAAATAATAATCATACGTCACTGGTCCATGCTTAAGAAGAGTAAAATTTTTCTTTTAAATTCTGCAATACAGTTAAATTACGCATAAAATAAATTTAAAATTGGAAAAATTATTCTTCACCTTGGAATAATTTCAATAACAAGGATTCCGATTAAATGAAAACAATTTCGTTTAAGCAAAATCAGTATTTTTAAAATGATTTTTTAAGCAGAATATAAAAAATATGACATTTAATAAGAATAAAATATATGGATCCTAATTTCAATCTGACTTATTTCGGGAATCGACAATTTATCGGCTAGATATATAACGAAAAATTTTTTACGACGACTGTAATTTGTACTTTTAAGTAAAGTTTGTTTCATTTAAATTTCCTCTTTTACAAACTAAATTTGTTTTTTAAATGCAGTTTTCGCCAAAACGTATTTGCTTTTAAGTGAAAAAAGTGATTTTAAAGTAAACAAAAACAATAAAAATATTTGGATGCGCTTGTAAATATTTGACTTACGTTAGGTAAAGTTTATTGTAGGGGTGTGATAGCCCTTGTAATACGACATGCACCTAAGCCAGTGAAGGCTTGTTGTGCGCTCCCTTTATTAACACAAACTGCCAGAGTTCTGCGGCAGGATTCGAACCTGCGACCTTCGCACTACGAGTCTAGTACACTACCTACTGGTCTACGAAGGCGAGTCTTATTTGACTTGTATTAATGTAAATATATTAATTTTATGCCAAAGATAATTGAACATTATCATATTTCATATTTAACCAGCATCCACTAAGTTCATCATTTCCAGATGAAAAGACTATAAGAACTTTCAGCTTTGCTGTTTCCACCAGATAAGCCACAGTCAAGTGTAA
Organism: Germaria angustata; assembly: GCA_963681545.1. NCBI lineage: Eukaryota > Metazoa > Arthropoda > Insecta > Diptera > Tachinidae > Germaria > Germaria angustata. Next base: position 93,417,910 of record OY812999.1, on the reverse strand, counting down.
AATTATTTATTTCTTTGTTTTACGAAGAAGAGTGTAAGTAAACAAACAAAAGTAATCTCTTCTTTCTTACAACTTAATTAAAACGCAACTAATAGTCTATAAATAAAATACTTTAATTACTTTTTTCTTATTCTTTGGGCTTGTAAATTCATGATAATTGAAAGTCTCGTTCTTGAAGTCACATGTCTTGATGCAACACAATGAACCCACACTTAAGTTTGAGCATAAAATAATATTAAAGTTTTTCCATTTAGAGTTTATAAGTTGCAGATATAAAACGTTTTTTTTTAGCAAAATAATAATTAAAAATAATTAAAAACTACGGAAATAAATTTAAAAGTATCCTTTCTCCATGGGCAAAATAACAGAAACATTTTTTCCTTTAGACAACGTGGAAAACTCCTCACAACCTAGTACCAGCCTTACGGCAGATAATTCTCTTGTCCATTTAATAGAGACATTTGAAGAGGCTGCCACAAATACACCAGAAGTTTGTAGGTTACACATACCCACCTGGTTAAATTTATGGTGTATCTTTATCAGTATCTGTGTGCTAATGCTGCTTGTGGTGTTGGGTGTACTAGTGCGTTACATACAAATGCAAAAACAACGTATTATCAGATCAGAGATCGTGCATGGTATTTAAAATATATTGTGAAAGTAAATATTCAAATAACTCATATAGATTATTTTCATTAATATTTTAGTTTCACCCGATTTCTATCAAGAGCATTACTTAGATCGTAGTCAAATAATGGTTTATTAAGCAACGAAAAAATTAACACATTTTGCCTTACAATTCATATGTACAACTAAATTAAAATGATATTAAATAAAAGTAAACACTTAAATGTATGAATTGAGCACAAAATTAAACATCTATAGTATTCGGCTGGCGTATTATATCGGCTTTATGGGAAAGCTTAATCAAACCGTATTCATTTTCTGAAATAAATATAAAATAAGTTGAATTTAGAAGGTGATCAAATATGTTTAAATAGAATTTTGAAAATGTTTTCTAAATATTTGAATAAATATTTATAGTTGAGCTTGAAATCTAGATCTTAAAGAAATATTAAAAATTAAATACATATGATTTTATTTTAGGCTAAAATTATTTTATACAAAGTTTGCTTAGACTGTAGGGCGGTACCCAAATATAAACTGGCTTTCTTATGTCCTAGTTAATTACATTGAGTTGTTTGATGAGGAACAATGGTGGAGGGGGAGAGAGCATGCACACATCTATCTTTGATATTCCCACATGATTCTGTGTTAAACATTCGTGATGCTTAGCTAAAAAAGTTTAACTCTTTGACACCAAGTTCTAAATATCCGGATAGTTCTGATATATTCTGTAGTTGCGGGCTTTAAACAAACTTCTTCTCTTAGAAAGCAGACCAATGGCATAAAAGTTGCTGTATAACCGAAGTTAATATTTTCAAATTGTTTTTATTACGAGAGAATTAGCAGGAAGTTTAAAGCGTTAGAACATCGTTTCGGTACTCATTTCGATATTTGCTACACTATCACAAGCAGCATTTTGGTAATACTGCTTTGGTAGCTGCAAACCTTTTGAGAATATGTTGTTTTTAACCGAGTTGTTTATGAAAGAGCAACTCAAGAAGCATAATGCTCCTAAAATTTTTCTACAATAATAAGTTCAGTTGGTACAACATTCCTTAGACACATTTTTCTTTTATATGTTCTCTCTACTTATTGCTTAATACAAATTCAATGGATACTCTATACTCTTTTGGAGACTATTTCTTCCAATTGCCATATAAATAGACGTTCTTTAGGTGCCAATGATTGTATTACAAAATAAAATATTAAATAAAATCATACCGATTATAGAGCGCTTCTCGTGCAGCTCTTACTGAAGCGTTCTAAGCCTGCTATTATTTTATTTTATGTTATTTTTTATATAATAAAATCTCGTATGGCATTTAAAAGTTATTGTAAAAACATAATAGATGAAATGTTTTTCAAATGGTTAAAATACACTAAAAAAATAGTTCATTAGTCTCACCAAAATGTCGATATGTGAAAAGCTACGCTTACTCCAGCTTCTACTTAATAATAGATAATGAATTATATAAATAATAAATAAAGTTAAAATTATTATTATGCAACTGTATTGGACCTCTCTCTACTTCTTTCCCTATAAAAATAACACTGTGCGACAGTCCAAAAAACCTGGGACCGGATATTATTTTTCTTGTAGGGCTTGTCGAGTGAAACAAGATTCCAATAGTGAAATATGCCGGACACCTCCAAAATCCGAATTTACGGTTAAAAACCGGTTTTTTTTACCTTTGCGCACTTATAAGCCTGTAACTTTGTTGATAGTAATCCGATTTTTAATTTCTTACCAGATTTAACTCAAATACTTTTGAGTTAAATAACCAAAAATAAAATTTTGTATAAAATGTTTAAAAGTTTATTTTCAATAAAAAGTTAAATAACTCACTCAATTGCATATCTATTTTTAACCCCACATATGCATTGTAATTTTAAGTAAACGTACTTTTTGAATAAATTCAATTGTATTATAGTTTCTTAATAAAATAATGTATAAAAACGTCACCGAATTTGAAAAATTTTTGAAAAATCTACAAAATTTGTGTTTGCTCGACAATAACACCCAAATTTCCCAAGTTTTCTTGAATAAATTACATACTAATTGAAAGATCTCAGTTTCTTCTTTCCAAATCTAGTAAGAAGTTGAAAATCGGATTATTATCAACAAAGTTACAGGCTTATAAGTGCGCAAAGGTAATAAAACCGGCTTTTTAACCGTAAATCCGGATTTTAGAGGTGTCCGGCAAATTTCACTATTGGATTCCTCTTTAGCTCAACAAGACCTACAAGAAAAATAATATCCGGTCCCAGGTTTTTCTATTTCATTCAATTTTGTAACACTGTGTAATTGAAAATAACTATTTATTTGAATTGACAAATTTTGTACTGCAACTTAATCTAGAATAATAATTTTAAATTCACGATAGTAATCAATACAGCTCGAAAAATTAAATTTGTTATACAACTTTATACATTTGTTGACAAATTCCATAACTGTGCAACATATACGTAAGTGTTGCAAAATATTCAAAACAATTATCTATAGTGAGCAATAAAATTTTTCTAAACATCAGTCATATAAATAAAAAAAAAGAAATATATATATATATATATATATATATATATATATATATATATATATATATATATATATATATATATATAAACAGTAGAAGAAACCGAGAAGACATATTTAATAATTTCTATAATTTCACCGATCCTTCCGGGGCTCGAAAAACCGAAAATTCTCATGAAAAATGAAAGTAAAATGTGAAAACAGCTGAAAATTTTTTTATTAAATACTATCTAAATATTCTTACTTCAACATTTTTTAATGAAAACTTTCTTAGTTTTTATCTACTCACCCTTTTTGTCCACATTATAGGACACCTTCCTTGTCAGCCAGCACATTACCACTAGGATCGTTGAAGCCAATATAAATGAGATCAAAGCAAATATAAAGAGCCATTTTAAAACTGGATTTGATATTGTATCATTATAACCACTTAACACAATCTGCCGTTCACACCGGTATGTTGTGTCGGAAAGCTCATAACCCTGGTAGCACTCACACAAACCACTTTGCAAGCATACACCATTTAGACAGTCCTCGTGCTGATGACATTTTGGCAAACAAATATCCTTGAAGCGAAAACTTCTTGAAATAAAGTCAGGAGGGCAAAGGCAGTTTCCGTTGTTGCAAATATCATGCTTTTCATCGTAAACATGGGTAGTGCCCTCACTTTTAAGAGTTATTTGTTGGCATATATTTTTTCCATTTAGTTGAAAACCTTCCTTGCACAGACATAAATTTGGTGCCATGCACTGACCATTTAAACACTCTGGCTGACAAATGGGTGAGCATTTTTTATCACTATTAAGTTCGTAACCATCATTGCATGAACATTGATTAGGAGCAGTACAGTAACCATTATCACATGGACTTTCACAAATTGGTTCACATTTAGTTGCTGAGATCATTTGGTAGCCTTCTAGACATTGGCAGACATTGGGCCCTACACAATTACCATTTTCACAATATGGCTGGCAAACAGGTTCACAAAATGTTGCAGAGCTTCTATTGAAACCCTCCAAGCACTCACATATACCGGGGCTGGAACAATAGCCATTCGTACATTGTGAAAGGCAAATCGGTTCACAGACATCTTGCTCGTTTAGGTGATAACCTTCGTTGCACTCACATCTTCCGTTTAGAGGAGAACATTTGCCATTTAGACATTTGGTGGAACAGACAGGCTCACATATATTTTTAGATTTTGGCCGGTATCCCTCCAGGCATTGGCATTTGTTGGGAGCTATACAAATAGCATTTTGGCAGTCCGGTTCGCACAGCGGCTCACATATAGTGGATGTGACCTTTTTATATCCCTCATTACATTCACAATTATCAGGCGCTATACATTGGCCATTTATACACTCTGTTAGACATACTGGTTCACATACATTATTGGAGTTTTTAAGAAATCGTTCATTACACTGACAGATGTTCGGGGCCAAACACTCTCCGTTAATACAGCCGGGTTCACAAACAGGAGAGCAAATGTTATTGGAAACTTGAAAATAACCCTCCCTACATTGACATTTATCAGGAGCAATGCATTCAGCATTTATGCAGTCGTGCAAGCAATAAGGTACACAATGCGTTAAATTAGACATTACAAAGCCTTCGTTGCAATTACAAATGCCAGGTGCTATGCAGCTGCCATTGGGACAGCCAGTTTCACAAAAAGGTTGACAAGCAGTTGGAGAAGTTTTCCAGTACCCCTCATTACACTCACAAGTATTGGGAGCTGCACAAGTACCATTTTGGCATTCTGATTGGCATATGGGCTCACAATTTTGCTGAGAGTTCATATAATAACCTTCATGACATATACAAATTCCTGGCTCTATACAAATACCATTAACACATGCAGTCTCACAGATCGGTTCGCAGATATTATCTGCAGTTTTATTGTAACCATTGTTACATTCGCATTCATCTGGTGCTATACACACGCCATTCAAACAACCGCGTACACAAACTGGCTGGCATATGCTTTTATTATTCATTTCATATCCTTGAATACAAGCACATTTATCTGGAGCAATACAAAAGCCATTAATACATTCCTCATTGCATTGTGGTTGACATTGTTGCTGTTCATTAAGGATATAACCAGAATTACATACACAGACATTCGGCCTTAGACAAGTGCCATTAGAACAGTCTGTCTCGCAAATTGGCTCGCAGTAACTCTCTGTCACTTTCTTATAACCCTCCTCACATTCACAAGAATTTGGAGACTTACAAATGCCATTGAGACAACCCTGGACACAGATGGGTTCACAATTGTGAGTTAAATTAGAGGATATCAAAGAGAATCCCTCATCACATTCGCACTTATCAGGGGCAATGCAGCGACCGTTACGGCATCCTTGCAGACATACAGGCTCACATTTATTTAAGGGGGACATTTCGTATCCTACACTACATTCACACCTACCGGGCTCAATGCATTTGCCATCGCTGCACTCGGGCTCACAAATTGCTTCACAACTGCTGGCGTTTATATTTTTATAACCATTGTAACACTGGCAAACGTTCGGTGATTTACAAAAGCCATTAAAGCATTCAGGCTCACATGTTGGTTCGCATCTATTTGGCAATACCATTTCATGACCTTCAAGACATTCACACACCGAAGGAGCCACACACTCTCCATTAATGCAGCCATCTACACAAATGGGCTTGCATACATTTGGTATTTCCAGGATGTAACCTTCATTGCATTCACATGTACTGGGGGCTGTGCATATTCCATTCAAACAACCCATTTCACAAATGGGTTCACATGTATTCGCCAGAGTCTTATTGTAGCCATCTTCACACTCGCAATAATTGGGAGCAGTACAGTAACTATTAATGCAATCTTGATCACAAACAGGTTCACATATGTCTCCATTAGTCATTTCATATCCTTCATCACACTCGCAGGTTTCAGGAGACACACACTTGCCGTGTTTGCAATCCTTAGAGCAAATAGGTTCGCAGCTACTTTCGTTGATTTTAGAAAATCCTTCATTACATTTACACAGGCCAGGTGCGTCACATTGACCATTTAGGCATCCTAATAAACAAACTGGCGAACAAATATGTGGCAGGGAGAGGCTATAGCCCGCAAAGCATTCACACATGTTTGGAGCCACACATTGTCCATTTAGGCATCCTAGAGGGCACTTTGGCACACAAACATTTTCATTATTCATTTCATAGCCCTCATTGCACTCACACACATCTGGAGACACACACCTGCCATTAGTACATTCAGAGGTACACACTGCTTGGCATTTATTTTCTCTATCCATCTCGTAACCATCAAGACACTCGCATATTTCAGGAGCAATACACTGGCCATTTGGACAACCAGACTCGCATACTGGTTGGCAGTAGTTTGCTGTTAGTTTTCTGTAACCAAAATAGCACTCGCACATATTGGGGCCTCTACAAAAACCATTTTTACAACCTCCTTCACATAAAGGCTCACATGTGTTATTGGGCATTAAGCGATAGCCCTCATTGCATTCACAAGTATTTGGAGCTATGCATTGACCATGTGGACAGCCAGACTCACACACAGGCTTACAAGTACTTGTAGTTAATTTGCTATAGCCAGGATCACAGCTACAGAAATCAGGTGCCACACATTGGCCATTCAAGCAGCCATCTATACAAATTGGCTCACAGTTGCTTGAGTCTGACAATTTAAAGCCTTCATTACATTTGCAAACATTTGGTGAAATGCATCTGCCATTAACACAGCCTGACTGGCAAACTGGCTCACATGAAAGGGAAATGGAAGACCAGCTATAACCTTCTAAGCATCTGCATGTATTTGGAGCAATACACATTCCATTTATACAAGCTGGCTTACAAACAGGCTCACAATTATTGCCACGGCTCATTTCAAAACCGTATTGGCACTCACATACTTCAGGAGCTATACAAGTTCCATTAGGGCAACCGCTCAGGCAAATTGGTTCACAAACGTTTCCTTCAGACATTTTAAATCCTGCTTTACATTCGCATTTATCAGGAGCTACACAGTGTCCATTAGGACAACCACTTGGACAAATAGGCTGACAATTGTTAAATAAATCCATTTCAAAGCCGCTATGACATTTACATGTATCTGGTGCTATACAATTGCCATTTGAACAACCTGATTTACATATGGGTTCGCAAGAAAACGGCGTTCTTAGTCTAAAGCCAATTTCACATACACAAAAATCTGGAGCCACGCACCTGCCATTTAAACAGCCTCCCAAACATACCGGCTTACATTCATTGTTTGCGTTAAGTTTATAACCTTTTTCACACTCACACTCGCCGGGAGCGATGCATTTGCCATTTCTACACCCAGACTGACAGAACGGCTCACATCTTGACTTATTTGTTAACTTTCTAAAACCCTCGTTACATTCACAGGTATTGGGAGCGATGCATGTACCATTTTCACAGCCCGATTCGCATGAGGGCTCACAAATATTCTCTTTAATCATCTTATAACCTTCATTACAAGCACACTTTCCCGGTGCTACACAACTTCCATGGGGACATTTGTTGGGGCATATTGGTTCACATTTGCTTGTTGTAGGGGACTTTTCATAACCTTTGTTGCACTCACATTTGCCGGGCATTCCGCAAAAACCATTTTCACAATTTTTGCAAAAGGGCTGGCAGGTATCGCCTACCAAATGAAAACCCGTATTACAAATACATTTGCCGGGTCCACTGCAAAAGCCATGCTCACATTTACCACAGTCGGGAACGCATCTGGAAAAAAACTCAAGTTAATTATAAGGCTTCTACGAACACGCTGAGAATATACGTGCACTTCAGACAAAAAATACTTAAAAATATTGACAATAGTATTTTAATAAAAAATCAAATTTAAATATTCTACTTTCAACTTAATAGTTCAAATATTTTGATAATAGTTATATGACGATAACTTGCAGGATATAATAATTTAGATGAATCGAGAAAATTTTCGTTATTCCATTTAATTTATCATACAACCATATTTGCTTATAGAAAAATTGCGTGTAGCAAAATTTCATGAGAAAGTGTACTAAGTTTGTTTAGTGTATTATAAAATGCCTGACTTACCGATTAAGGACAAACTCACTGAAGTACTTGTAACCTTTTAAGCATTCACATTTATCTGGCTGCACGCAGTTTCCATTCTCGCAACCTTTTTTACATTCAGGTAAACATTTCTTATTTTTCAAACGATATCCTGGACAGCAGAAGCGAACAATAATTGTCCTGTTTTTGGTCTAAAAATGAAGAAATAGAGTTTAATAAAGACTTTCAATACTTCATTTTAATAAAAGCATTTTTTTCTATTTCTTATTAATTGAAATTATTTATTTATATGCAGAAATTCAACAGCGGTGTCGAATCTTTCAAAGTGCTGGTGGAACTTACGTCAACTCTCCCTTTAAGTTTTAAAAAAATCCCAAGATTAACCATCGATCTGGGTGCCGCTAAGAATGATAAGGGCCGTGAAATGCTAGAATAAACAGCATTTCGCAAATATTTCGTTAGCGAACAATGCTATCGAAATAACGAATAAACGAATTTGTAGCTTAAGAAATTTCATATACCAATTTTTTTCTTCAAGCTTCATGGCTTTTGAGATGTTTTGATTTTAAAAGTAGAAAAACTTGTATTAAAAGCCTCTGATCTAATCGAACAACATCGAACTTCCTGAGTAAAGTCATTGACGAAACTGCAAGTCCCAAGCATGGATTTATTTCTAATTGTTGAACGAAAATAATTTAATAATAATATAAATTTCTTGAGAATATTATTGGTACGAAACGCGATATTTGTACAACAGGGGATGGTCTAAGAACAACACAACTGAAACATAAGGGTGGGAAATTTGAAATAATTTGGAAGTTTAAAAAACTACTTTGAAAAAATAGTGTTCATATTTCCAAGCCTTGTTAACTTGAATGTCCATTTGATACCATTTTTTTTAAATAAAAAGATAAAAAATTTCTGTTTGTTTTTATAACTAAAAAGAAAAAAAGCTGCAAGGACTCTTGACTACTTAAGAACCTCCGCAATATTTATTTCGAAATTATTTCTTGACACTGCAAGTTGCAAATGTTGGACATTAGTAGACATTTTTCTTTTTAATTATATATTTTATATCCTAGAATTTTAAAAAAGAAAGCAGCTTTCTTTTCTACCACAAAATAAAAACCTAAATTTATATAAATGTCAAATATGAAAGCGTTTTGGTTGTTGCAATTAAAAAAAACAAGTTATGAAAACTTTCCACTAGTAGTCATTCACAGAAAAACAAATCCTTTTCGATACCAATTTTTTCCTTCCCTTTAATCATTTTTGAATAAAAAGGATTAACAAGGCTTAATAAGGAGTAAAATTTTTTTTTTAATTTTAATTTAAAAGAGAAATATTTTTAATGCAAACAACTGTCATTCAGCGTTTTTATATTTTTATTGAAAAGAATCATCATTTATTGCACATGTATTTTAATTAATAAATCTTTTTTTTTTGGCTTCAAAAATATAATAAAACCCCTCCAGCAAAAATATTTGCCAATTTTCGAGTAAAATATTAAAATATCTATTTGCTACTAAATAATTTAAAATAAATTTTTTTGGAACGACCTAGCAAACCCTATAGTTTGCACAATGATAAGTGATAATTATTATTGTTTGGTTGGCAATCTTAGAATCTACTTTCATTGAATAAACAATAAAGCAAATTAACTTTGGTGTAATGTTTAAATTAAAGAAAAACAATATTTGTAAGAGGCATTTAATCCTTTTTTTGATTTTCATTTGAATTATTATGTTAAATTTACATACAAAAATTGTTTTCCGATAGTAAATGTCAGTTAACTGCACTTTAAACTTGTCTCTGGGACGGAAAACTGTGCGACGTGTTGTCAAATGAATTACGCCGTAGTAAATTTATATTATAAATTATATCCTCTAATACAAATGAAGCAATTGTGTACGATATCTGCAAAATTGTTGCTTGCAGACTTTTATCTAACAATTTTATTAAGGACACATTTTTAGTCGCTTCACTAGTAAGTCCTTCTTTAAACTATACAAAATTGACGAGCATTTGCCCGTAAGTGGGAAGCAATTTTTACTAAAAGTAACCATTTTTGCTCTTAGTAAAGTGAGTTGTATGAGCCGCAGCTCATGCCCTTATATTTTTCCAAAGTAGTGTAAAGAGTAAAAGCAATTAGATGGACAAAAGAAACAAACTGTGAATGAATACATGTATGTATTTTTTCTCTAAAACGTATAAAAAAGCAATAATCTCTTGCCTCGTGATTTTATTCAAGTATCAGAAAGCACCAACGCATATGTCTTAGTCCCACAGGCAACGATCATTTTATTTGCAACTAAACGAAGTTCCATAAACAAGTACTCACCTCCTTGACAATTTCCCCATTTTTAACCATCGTAGTTACTGTCGGTTTTATGGTGAGATGTGTACAAATTTTACTCCTCACCAAAATGATGTTGAAACTTAAAATGATAAAAACTTTCCAAAACAAGTGCAACACAAATTAATACTCACCTCTTTGATAATGTTGCCATTTACAATCCTTGTAATCGTTCGTGGCTTCGTAGTCAAACGCGTGCAAAATTTACCGCTCACCAAAATGCCATTAAAACTTAAAAACACTAGAAATTTCCAAAATAACATCTCGCCTGGAGTCCACAAATTTAATATTTTTTTAGGCAAATTGTATTAAAATAAGTGATTTTTTTTTGCACCACAAATAGCATTAGTTGTTGCTTTGTTTGAAGTTAAAAACCAACTAGTTTCAAGATAATACTCAAATAAATACATGTATTACGACTTACAAAAATTATAAAATATGTGAGCGAATTGCAAAAATAAAGGAACACAAGAATTTTAAATAAAAACATCTTTAATTTGAAATAACTTAGAGCTGAATAATCAGCAACATTTGCGCAGGGGGTAAAAGTACAATGTTATAAAAGAAAAAGAATTAAACTGAAATATATACTAAAAGCCATTTCATTAGTTTACATCACTTCCCGTTGCTGTGCGATACGAGTGGAGCGCTTTAAGTATTTCTGTTATCGATAAAGTCTGCGTTTGCATTTTGCGTTTAAGCATTTGACATGCTGCAATTTCGCTCTCTTAATTTTTATTTCAAACAAAACAATGATTTATTTGGTCTTCATGTGCAGCATCATCCACAATGTGCAATTCTAGTATTTGCATGCTGCAACTGCGAAAGATCATTAAGGTTGAACGCTGCTAAACAAAGACCATTGAAGAGTGAAAAAGAGGATTACACGATTATATAGTATATCTCAGTATTTGCTTGTGGGATATAAGGGAATTTCATTCAGTCATTTTCTCACTACAATATTGACTGTCGATCACAGTGACGTCACTGTTGTGATAGTGGAAGGGTTTTTTTCATTTGGTCAGGCCGTATGGGATGTGCCCACCATTAAAGAGAAAAGAAAGTCCTTAAAATTTCAAGGACATAATCAGGAATTCAAAATAACAAACTTTTTTAAATACTAACAGGTTTTATTTTTTTATATTTTACGTCACAATATCAAGTATTAAACCATTCCAGCACATAACGACTAATGGAATCGCGCATGGGTTTTGACACAAGATCATAAAGTCTCGGGAAAAAATTTTTTTAACTTTTGTTTTACTAAAGTGGTAGCAACACCAAACAAGTTGCGTGCCCAGCAGATTTGAGTATAAGTTCTAGATTTTTTTTAATAACATTTGCAAATAAAAATCTCTAAATATTTTCCTAAAAAAAACTCGTTAAAAAACGATAACGATATAAGTTTTGGTATCGGATATTGAACCTTTTTCTCCTATATGACAGTTTAAAATTATTATATGAATTTTTAGTAAATTTATTTGTCTCTTTAAACCATCCTGCTTTATCTCTTGGATTTTGTTAATAAAGTTAAAATAAAAATGTTGTAAAATAGTATTGTTTATAGGAATATTATCTAATAGCTGGTCAAGTTTCACATTTGATTTTGTTATTTTTGTCTGGGTTAAAGAGAAATTTTATGCAAATGCCGAAATCCATCTTGAAAATTTGGAATATGTCTTTAGTCAAATGCTTATCTAAGGCAGTAGGCAAGGATTGCTTTCATTTGTTACCAACTTCGAGATAAAATTTGCATAATTTGCTTCAGGTAATTATTGTGAAAGGTTCGTAGCTGCCTGTATATAAGTTGTATAGTGCTGCAGCCCTCCAGTTTGTCAGAGGTCTTAAAGATTTATAGTTTTGTGCGGATGATAATATTGTTGACCCTCCATATTTTGTGAATGATGTAGAGTAGGATTCGGACTTTGTAGATTCTGCCAGTGATATCGTTACTGTGGCCTCTTTTTTCACTAAATATCATTCACTTTCATGCAAACATTGTTATCTAGAAACTAGAAACTTGTTCAAAATGCCATCCAAATCAGTGAATGCGCACTAAAATAAAGGACCTTCTTGTAGTTGCAAGTTCATGTTGAGATCATCAAAACTATTTAAAATAATTACTATTTATGTTTTTAGAACTTTCCTGGGACTCTGTTTTTTGTAATTATTTGAGAGCTTAGCTGTGCTTATAAGTTATTGCCTCAAAAACATTTGCAATAGGATTTGGTCTTTGAGAAATAATTTTTTTTTAAAGTTATAGTGTAGAATATATATCATGCGAGTGGTGGAAAAATGCTTACAAAAGCTCCTTGTTTTTCACAAGTTATTAATATCAAATATTAATGGACGGAGTTTGTTAAGAAATTTCAAATCAAATTTATTGAATCAATGTTAGATAAGCATGAATATGAACTTTCTCCCAAAATAGGGCACTGGTTGTGCTTTTCAAACCGTTTGTCTGTCTTTGATTTATAAACCCTATACACTTATGTTTCCAATTTTCTATTCTCTATCATAGGTACTGTAAAGGAGATAAAACTTTGAACCAAAGTGAATGAAAACTGCCTTTTGAGCCTGATTTATCACAGGATAAGAGCCTATAGTAATGTGAAAGTTACAAGACCCTTTCACATAAACTTTTGGAAAATGGACGCGTGCGTTTTAACTATTGGGAGCCAGTCACGTATCCAAATTTTTGTTATTCTTATAACTTCTAGGAGAGCTTTGCCTTTGTATTCTTGAATTAAGTTTACTACACAAAATGAAGCAAAATAAAACCCAAATGCCGAATATAGTAATATTGTTCAAGAGACTAACAGGAGTCAGCTTTTGAAATTCAACGTTTAATATATGCCTGTAGATTTATCCAGTGTATACTCAACAGGATGCCATTATACCAGCTCATTAGCAGTTTATTTATGCAAAAAAACTGGCATGCAAGGCTGATGGTAAGCCCGTATTTACATTATATATGAATATAATTTTCTTCTAAAATCTCTAGAAGTCAATAAATGAATGAAGGCAATTACCTTCTATTATTACTTTTGAAGCCACAAATTAACTAGATAATTTGTGGATAGTGGCAAGAGACCAAAGTTACAACTTGACAATATTAAATCAACAGAAGTATGATTTACTGTCTAAAGAAGGATAATGGTCTAGGACAGCCACCGCTTTCAAGTTGATTCTATTTCCATTTCATATCATATTAAATAAAATTGTAATGGAATAATTATATGCTGCTTTGCAAACATTAAGATTAACATCTCGGTATGTATTGTGAATTTAATTAACAAAACAAAATTAACCCAATTATTGGTACTGAATTGAAATTCTTGCTCTAATTATATTTAGATTTTATGTTAATCTCGTGACCTTTGAAGAAAGCATTCTATGGAAACATTGCGTTTAATTTTTAGTCGATGCAAGAGTAGAAAAACAAAACAAGGCGCCTTCTTTTGTTGCTCTGGGCTCTTATCAGCATGTTTAGTTCTCCGTAAATGTCATTTAAGAACAAAAACAAAAAAGCGGCTTAGATCTTATTTAGTTGCTCTATTAGTCATAGAACTAAATAATAACAAAGGCCTTAAGTAAGCAAAAAATCAAGAAGCCGAGGAGAAAAATTTATTTTTTTCTAAATCTGTGAGAAATATCTTAATCACAGGGAGTACTTGTTAGAATTCTTGTTTTTACCATAAAGCCAAATACAAGATGATATATTTTTATATAAACGTATTTATTCAAACAACTAGTTTTGAGCGAGTGACAAAATATTTTTCTTTTGCATTAAAATACAATGCAAAACTATTGTGACCAAAATTTCTTATACAATAAATGTAAAGTATTCGTATTGCAAAGTATAATTTCAAAACAATTCAACACTTCTCCTCAATACAAAATACTTAAAAAAACTAATATAATCCCTTTAAATCAGTAAATTTGTAATGTTTAATTTTTCCTAAATTTTTTGTTAAAATATCGGCAACCAAAATTATGTCCTTTTTCTTGTAAGCATTTCGGACGAAGTGATATTTAATATCAAAATGTTTTCTTTGAGCATGATGTTGAGCACTTAAGTTATCCCCATTTATAATAATTGATTCTAGCAAATTCTTCAAACCAATTTCCAAAAATTATTTTTTCAAATAAACTGCTTCCTTAGCAGCGCCTTAAAACGCTATGTACTCCGCTTCGGTGCTACTGAGAGCTACAGTTGTCTATGTTTTCGAGTCCCAAGAAAGTATATTTCCAGCATAGAAAAGTACGTATCCTGTATATGACTTACGTTCTATTGGGCCTCCTCCCCAATCCGAATCAACGAAGCCTTCAATTGGTTTGCCCGTGTTCTAGTAATGCAGTTTGAAATCTTGAGTTTAAGACAGCAGCTGCTACATGTTCTGACTGTGGATTTTTATTTCTTTGCGATAGTTTACTTACTGAATGTAAAATGTCTGGTCTTGTTATAAGGGAAAGATACATCAACGAACCTATTAGCGATTGGTACTGTGTTTCATTAGCCTTATCGCTATTATCATTTGAATTTTTCAGTTGAAGTCCTTAATTTAAAGGTGTAGAAAGAAGACGATAGACCCATATGCATGTGAAGCAAAAAAATGTCTGCAACACGTTGTAACAATTAAAAATGCATTTAAGGTTATTACAAAAGTTGTACTCGTCTAAACTTTCACACTTCGTAATTAAGCTTACAACAAAAGCTGTAGATATTTATTATCGTGTTATGGTTGTTAGCAAAAGCGTATTATGTTGAAATGAAACTTACTCAGAGTGATGCCAAATTTTGTGTGCAATTTCCGTTAGAAAATAATTAAATATTGACTATAGGCAACACATTAGATTGTGCAACATATTCATGATAAAATTTTATTTGTAATAATCTAAAATTTAATTATTTTGATTACATATCACAGGGTGGTTTAACTTCAAGTATCTCTTTAAAAATTAAATAAACTGTGATGATATGACAGTGAGTTGTGTGGCATGGTGTGCCATTCTGCTGAAACGTAAGATTATCCAAGTCTATATGTTCCATTTCATGAAAAGTGGGTAGCAGCGTTCTTATTGACTGATATTGGTGTTTTCAGATTTTAAAAACACGAGTCAGTGATGTTACAATTCTAAAATCCATACCAAACTGCTACTCTCTTATGAATGCATTGGATTTGCAGCAATGACGTGTGGTTTTTTCAATTCTTCTTGTGGATATAGTTACCAAGATAAAAATGCAATTCTCCCAAAAGAAAAATATCATTTTTCGGCCCAAAAAACTTCTGATATATCAAATACTCTTTACAAAAGAAGTTATTCAACAAAGCTAAAATACTTTTTAATTTATTATGATAAACCAATACAGTTGTACAGAACCTTTATCAAAATATAAAAAAAACTAAAAATTGTGCAGCTTTTATGCGAAAAAACAAAAAAATATATTTGAAACAAGATCATTCTTCCCCTAAACCTTTTTTATAAAAATTTATGTTTTTGTAAAAATGTGGCTTCATTTTTGATTGAAAAGAATAATTTTGTTTGATATATATTTTTAGGAAACTTTTGTATTTTTGTACTTTGAGCACAAAAGGAAAAATGCATTTCAGGCAATTCCTTCCATTCCTTCCATATGGACCTTAGGAAAACAATTTTCAATTTAACGTCTAATGACGGCAAAATTAATTTATAAGGGAAAATGTTTATGATTTATTGTCAGCTCTGTTTAATGTTAGAATTGAATCCAATGTACTTATTTTCGGGAGCATCAGATGAATCTTCTTTCATTGATTTGTATGTGTGTGTGTGTGTGAAGCAAAGTGCTGTGCAGCTGCTGTCCAAGATTAAAATCTTCTCGATTCCAGTGTACTCGTATGAAATATAAACATTTAATTGATAACAAATAAAAATTAAATTGTTTTATAAAAAAAAAACAAATCGATTGAGTTTATTGACCAATTTATTATATGTACATATACTTATGCATATGTATATATGCTTTTATATGCATCTTCACATAAAGTGCAGCCAAATTTCTGATCAGTACATTTGCAGTTTTCATGAGCTGCTGCTTGTACCTCAAAACTAATTCTTAATTAAAAGTATGGAAAAAGAAATTTTCTTATCTGTTGCCGAGAAGAGTTCATTGGTTGCTATTTATTATAAATATTTATATTCACATAATATTTTGCAATAAAATATAAAAAAATAACAAGAACGAATACCAAATAGGAACAGCCAACCCTGCAAGTCAAAACTCAACAAATGCTCCACACATTCGTACAGAACAATTAATACAGACAGGCTGCAGCTTTTGTTCGTAATGCAAAATAAAGACTCATAAAATAGATAAGAGAAGAATAACTTTGTGCACAAAATGAATAATATGGAAAGGAAAAGAAATATATTGTATTAATAAAACATTTATAAGCAAGTGAACAGAATCAGAAATTAAAAAAAATCAATTCTTGTTGTTAAAATTATAAATGAATTTAATTTATTGAAGGCAGCACTTAAGAACGGTTGAAAATAAGCGGGATTTGATAGAAGAAAATAATTACAAAAAAATAAATTTGAAATTAAGTAAAATTTTATACAATGAAGTGCTTTATATTAATAATAATCATAATAAGTGTGCTAAATATTGTAGAGGTTATGACATGTACCGAAAAGATATCGTAAGAATTGCTTTTTAGTTTCGAAAAAAAAAGTTTTTTTTGGTCTTATGATCATTAGTTTGGCATTTATCTTGTTAATTTAGCACAACAAAATATCGTGTATCATTGGTAACAATGCGCAAGTATCCAGGCTCAGATGTAGACTGTACCAGCTTTGATTGCCACAATCCTTTAGTGTTAAGGCCAATACGTGAAACTTATACGGATGTCGAAGAAGTGTGCTGTGAGGGCTACAAAGAGTTAAATGGGTAAGTTTGGGAAAATATGCTAAATTAAAATAAAATGTTTATATTCTCTATTATATAACACTAACATACATTAAAAAAAGTAAATAAAAAATAGGAAATGACATAAAAACACTAACAATATTTTCAGTATTTTAGTAAAATGCAAGAACTGCTAGAAATGATATATGGCCTGGGATTTTTATTTTAATTTAAAGACTTCATATTAGATTTGATTTTATTTTAAAATTTTCGTAATGCATTTAAATAATTACTCGGATTTGTTTTTTATGTAAACTTTTATTTTTTCACTTCAACATTTCAAGGAGTGTAAATGTTTCATTAGGACATTTTATTTGTAAAAATTTTTGTTGTTCATAGTGGGTGCAGTTTTTTTATATCAAAATTCTGTTGGTGTTAAAAAAATCATGAATAAACTTCAACCGATTTGTAGCACTTCAAACACAAAACGAGAATTATATCATGTATGAAAATCGTAGTAGGCTTAGAATATATTTATACAGTCTGTTTATTTTATTATTCTAGTAAAATTTTTGTAAGCTTTCATTGGGCAAATAATTAGTTAAGGATAATAGCCTGAATAATGAATTTCAAAAATAAATTTTATTTATTATAATTAAATAATTTTGACATCTCTTATATTACAAAGTATAGGATATTTTTTTTCCAAAAACTCAAGATCTACTAAATGCAAACGCTACTATTTTATATTAGAGAAATCTTGATATACCATAAGTCTAAAAGAATAAAAACACGGTACGTATACAATTGGTGACAATCAAAAATTTTTCATACCAAATTATTATTTATTGAGCTTCAGGTATTTTTTAAGGATAATATACTAATTTTTAATTATTATTAATATTCAATATTCAATAAATATATCGTTTTTAAAAAGACCTCAAGCTCATTGAATAAATCTGTAAATTAATCAAGATAAATTGTGAATAATATCATCAGGTTATTTTTCATCAAATTTACCTGGAAATAATTTTTATTTAAATATTGAGCAAATTTTTGTGCCATTTTTATTTTAATTTAGTCGTCTCGCCTAATTTTCAAATTTAATTTTTAAGAATTTTTGTCAAGGCAGCTTACATAATACAAGAGTACCACTATTGTAATCGATAATTACTACTATGGAATAACAAATCCAATACAATTCCTACTTCGCCAAAGCTTTTGATAAAAACTAAAACATATAAAAAAAAATTCTAATTTTGTCCTAAAGCTGATGCCTCTTTACTGATCAAATACTAAATTAGACAGGTTTTGCAGTCAAATTATTCTTGTTAAGCCTTAATGAAGGAATAAAAATTCCAACTAAAAATAATTAATTTGTTATGGTTAATGAGCTGAAAATTGCTTATAAATTATTAATTGCTTTTTTTAATAACATCTTATTTTTATAGTTTTGGATTAATTTTAATATTCTATTGTTATTTTGGAGAATATCTCGAATAACGAATTTGATAAATATTGTTTTGGATTAATAATTACCCCAAAATTTTTTAAAAGTTATAGAAGTAACTTTATGACTAAAAAAACCATGATGATAATGATCTAATTATCTACATAAAAAATTACCTTCATTTACTCTTTACACATACATACATGTTTATGGATTTTATTAAAAAAGCTTATTTGTTGTTTTTGAGTACCTAAAGTCAAATTATTTAATTTTCAATTGCAAAAAGGAACGTTTTAATTTGCTCGAAAATATATATTTTAAATTTTTTAAATATATAACATTAATGTCTTGTTATTTTATTATCATTAAGCCATTTTAGACATTTTTAGCAAATTTTTTTCTTCATATAGTCATTATTGGTAAAGGAATTCGTGCAACGCTGATGTATTCAGTAAAAAAATAACTTAAAATATATCAACTTTTAGTCTTGAAAGCCACATCTTTATGGCGTTTTTTTTTCCAAAGCAAAAGTATATACATATCAGTTGCTATCCTTTCCACTAAGAATATCTTGATACTGAAAACTGACTTAAACTTGTTGGCTCAAGGCCCTGGAATTTCTTTTGATTTGTATAATCTTGTTGCCTTAATACCTGAGCTTTTTATTAGTTTGCATAATTTCCGACTTAATGATTATTTATCTTTATAAATTTTGTAAATGCAATTTATCTCTTACAGGGAATGTGTGCCCTTCTGCGCGGACTGCAAACATGGCAAATGTATACGACCAAATATATGCCTGTGTGAGCATGGCTATCAAAACTATAAAAATTCAACGGCTTGTGAGCCTCTGTGTCTGGAAACTTGTGTGAATGGCAAATGCACTGCACCAGAACAATGTACGTGCAACGAAGGCTTTACCTTCGTCAATGGCAGCAGGACAGAATGCCAGGCCACTTGCAAAGATGTTGATTGCACAAATGGCCGTTGTGATATCAATAGTATATGCACATGTAATTTTGGCTATGAGTTCAATAAAAATCTTAAACGTTGCGTTCCCCTTTGCGAAGAGCCCTGTGAAAATGGTGTGTGCAGCAAGCCCAATGAATGTACTTGCAATCCAGGCTACATTTTGCGTTTGGGAACCATAGGGAAATGTGAGCCTGTGTGCTCGAGTGGTTGTATGAATGGAGTGTGCCAGGAACCGGAAGTTTGCAAGTGCAAAGAGGGCTATACCAATTTTGGGGATATCAAATCACAGGCATGCTTGCCGGTGTGCAAGGAGAAATGTGTAAATGCCTTTTGTACGGCTCCTAATCAGTGTACCTGTTTTGAGGGACATGCTTATCGTAATGGCTCGAGAGTGTGGTGTGAACCTACTTGTAGTAAAGATTGTGAAAATGGTTTTTGCAGTGAGCCAGGGAAATGCGAGTGCCATGAGGGTTATGAAAAAAGTGATCCACATCGTTGTTCGCCGGTGTGTAAGGAAGAGTGTGTTAATGGCTTTTGCTCGGCCCCAGATACCTGTAAATGTAATGAGGGCTACGTATATGCAGACAATAAGGAGAAGGTCTGTGAACCCTATTGTTCCAAGGGATGTAAAAATGGTAATTGTACAGCGCCTGGTATATGTACCTGCAACCCTGGCTATCAATCTTTGTTATTCTATCACTGTATACCAATTTGTAGTAAGCCTTGTCTCCATGGCACTTGCACGGCTCCCGATACCTGTCGCTGCTTTATGGGCTATAAGCCAAATCCGAAAAATCCCTTTATATGTGAACCAGTTTGTAACTTTGATTGCGGTCATGGCAAGTGTATTGGTCCCGGCATTTGTAGCTGTGATCCGGGCTACGAAAGAAAGTGGCTGACGGGAAAATGTGAGCCACATTGTCCGCAAAAATGTGTCAATAGTATTTGCTCCGCAGGTGGCGTATGCCGTTGCTATGAGGGTCATCGTTTGCGTGAAGGCTCGAATAGCATCTGTGACCCAGTGTGTCTACCCAACTGTATCAACAGCAATTGTGTTGAACCAAATACTTGTGAGTGTTGGGATGGTTTCGAGGATACGAAATTTTGGAATCTATGTGTGGCTCGTTGTAGGCCATCTTGCGAAAATGGCAAGTGTGTGGCACCCAACAAATGTTCGTGCAATGAAGGCTATAGGGTAACAAACTCCTCTCTACCTCACAGTTGTCAGGCGATCTGTAAGGAAACTTGCATTAATGCTGAATGTCGTAAGCCCGATACATGTGAGTGTTTGGAGGGCTATCGTTTCCTGCCCAATAGTACAGTAGAATGTGAGCCAGTATGCCAGCAGTCGTGCGAACATGGCCAATGTGTGGCACCAAATTTGTGTAGTTGTAAAACAGGCTTTATAGCGCGCATCAATTCCAATACCGGTTTAACGGAATGCGTAGGCTATTGCAATGAATGGAATTGTCGCAATGGCACCTGCGCTACATCAACTCTCTGCCAATGTCCAGAAGGTTGGATCTATGACCCTTTAAGGGGTCTTTGTTCAATGGATGATGTTACCAAGGAGAAAATATTCAAAAGGTTTGTTAAAGCTAAAGGTAACTGCAATTCAGTTTTTTTGTTTATTTATGTTTATCTTTCAATTTCAAGTGGTGTTCCCATCTCCCGTTGGACAGTGGCCACCATAGCCATTATACTGTTTGCTGTTTGTGTACTGGCCCTCATAATGATTTTCCGTGAAATTGCACGCCGAAAACTCAGTAACAAGCAGCATGTTAGACTTATAGAGAATCCTTCGTTTGGCGTTTTGATGCCGAAAGACCGTTGTTGCATGGATGAGGAGGAAACGGATACCACCCAAGAGTTAAATAGTTAATTTGTGATTCCATTTTTTAAATTTTTACAAATTTATTATATACATATTTTTATTTAAGAATTATTCTTTTTAAGCTTTAAATTTATTTTTGGAAAATTATTTTTGCAATTTGTATTTTGTTCATTCATATCACTGGTATTTTTTCCAAACAATTTATATTTTGTATATATATATATGTACATATATATATATATATATATATATATATATATATATATATATATATATATATATATATATATGTACAACGTATATATATATATATATATATATATATATATATATATATATATATATATATATATATATATGTACAACGTATATATATATATATATATATATATATATATATATATATATATATATATATATATATATATGTACAACGTATATATATATATATATATATATATATATATATATATATATATATATATATATATATATATACAATATATATACACTTGAAATTTTTATTTCCTTACTTTTACTTAATTTTTGATTTAATATTTTAAGTTTGGATGTTTTATTTTATACATGATTTTTTTATAAATTTATTTTATAAATAATAAATAGAATGCTTGGCATTAAATCAATTATAATAATACTTCTGATTTATTTTGCTATTTCTATGCTAAAAATTAATTTTAACTTATAAAACTGTACAAAAAATTGACTTAAAAAACCAAAAGAGGGACTGTTGGATGAAGGTGAGAGAAGTATTGTTAAAGTTGAGAAGAAAACAGGATTATCCTGTTGCAGGAAGCCTTTAGAGATCCAAGTTTCTAAATGTCAAAGTGTAATTCAAATTTCAAAGAGAAAGTCTACCTGTGATCAAAAAATATATTCAGAAAGTGGCAAGAGGTTCGCCCTACGATGTGTTTTAGATCTTTTGTAGCATAGATCCTTAATAACCCCAAAAAGCTCTACAAGGCACTTCTAATGAAAGTCACTGCAGTTGTTGGTATAGTCCGGTTAGTAATTTAGTACACTTACTTAAATCATCTGATATTATTTAATTTTAACTGCGGCTTATCCAAAAATGATAAATGTTCCTTCAAATAATGCTTTGCTTGACATTGCCGGTCATTACAGCACGTTGCCGATGAACTGTACGACTTCTTTATACCAAATAAATTTCATAGATTTAGATTAATTTAGCCTTTTTTATTCTCTTATAGTGGCCACCAATCAGGGAGCACAGAGCTGACCATAAATAACTTGGTTGTTCTTCTGTTAAATAAATTTACCAACAAAAAATTCTGTAGCCAGGTTTATCTTATTTCAGCATCATTCAAAGATTCAAACAAGTGAAGTGAATGAAATTACTGTTTGAAAAGGTTTCTTGGACAGCTTAAATGATTAATCTGCTTCCTCTCTATCTCTCTGATAGCTTTTGTCAGGCATCTAGTTGCTCCTAAAGTATTTCTAAACAATAATGTATCGTTTTTGTCCCTTCAGACAGAAGAGAACTAAGTTTAATGCCGTTTTATAAGCGTGAAATTACAAGGAAAGGCTACTAAATCCTTAAAGGAAGTTAAATGTTGTGAATAAAATCGTCTAAACACTTTTTGTTTAAATTTTTCAACAAAATGAAAAATCTCTTTAACTCAAGCAGAAATTATTCCTTTGAATGAATAAGGCACCTTATCAGTGGCCCAGATTTTGGCCTGTAATATGTTGCATACTTCAACAGGGATTTCAACACTATTAAGCTACAGTTCATAGAATCCTTAGATTTCCTATTTATAGTCATTCAGAAGCACGAATGAAATCCATGCATATAAAACAGCCTACAACTCACACAAAGCAACAAGAGCTACAAAAATTGGTAGAATATCTTGAAGAAACTACAAAAAATGTACACCTTCTTTCATCCAACAGCCCTTTCTTTTTTTTTTTGTTTCATTTATTATACTAAAATAAGATATTCTTCTAAAGAAATGCTTCTTCCGTAACAGCTTTCAACTTAAAAAGTATTGTCCTTTGTGTTTGCCGCACGTATCATGGTGGCTTATCTTGAGCCCTAGGCAGTGTATCGGGCGGTTGTTGTTCTTGTGGCAGTTTTTGGGTTAATGCTTGATTGGTGGGTGTTGACGTTGCAGCATTTGTGTTTTGACTACAAGTGTTTGAGGTATTTGATGAGCAGGATTTTCCTGTTTGTGGAGAAGTTTGCAAATTGGCATAAAGACCAGTTATACTAGACATTAATCCAGAATCACCATCCTCCATGATGACAGAGCTATCAGCCGCTGAAGGAATGGTTGGTAGAAAGCGTACACCCAGGCGAGGTGGTGAAGTGTCTTCCTCCTCTTGGACGGCCTCTTGGCGTACCAAGCGTGGCTTGGGCAAGGTTGAGGCGAATTGTGGGTGCGGCACTTTGCTGCTATGCGCTAAAAAAACGGGTGTTATTAATCATTATATCATGGAAATTCTTAAACTTATTTTACTCACTTATAATGGAGGGCAAAGGTGTTGTGCTGCCACCACTAGATCTTGACAAGCGAAATGTTGATGTACTGGCTGTTGTGGCTGAGGCCGATGAGTCATTTCTCGATGACGACAAATTTGAATCTTGTGAAGTCTTGCGAGTTATCAACCAAGCAGAGTGCCTTCTTCTATTGGGATCCATCATTTTCATGGGTATGGCACAAGTATGAGCGTGTATATGACCGGGAATATGATTGGGCGGGAGAGTTCCATTGCGCCAGCTGGAGGAACGTGAGGAACAAAAATTTTCGCTTGATATTGAACCGGCCCGAGTTTGTTTCTTTTGTTTTATCTCCGAAAATTGATATTGGTAATTATCATTTTTGTTGCTTCTAGAAACTCTGGCTCGCCGTCCGTCCAAACGCTGATTTTGATTTCTTTCACAGCA
Organism: Germaria angustata; assembly: GCA_963681545.1. Lineage (NCBI taxonomy): Eukaryota > Metazoa > Arthropoda > Insecta > Diptera > Tachinidae > Germaria > Germaria angustata. The sequence goes on along the minus strand of OY812999.1, from coordinate 93,393,247 downwards.
AGCCACACAACAAGAACAATAGCTGCATAATTTTTGCCATGAACGTGACCATATGGAGCCCTCTTTTTCTTGAATTTTGTGCCAATTCGGCATTTCACTGGGCATCATGCGTAAGCACCTGCAGCCTGGTGGATGTACAGCTGGTAATAACGGAGGCAGTTCTTTTGGTAATCTTTCAGTGCCTACACCCCTACGTGCCATTGCTCCGGTACCACGGGTGACTCTTGTCTCTTCAAAATGTTTGCAGAGATTAACGCAATCCTTTTTAAACTGTTTGGTCATGATGGCATATAAAAAAGGATTGCAGCAGGAGTTTAAAGGCAAAACAAACACGGTAAATATTTTAGCCTGCTCCAAGGAAATTAATTGCAGGCCAAATATTGCGGTTATAGAGAAAAATGCTATAGGAGACCAGCATAAAAAATCCGTGAAAACCAATAAAGCCATACGCTTGGCAATTCTAGAGTCGTTGGTATTCCAAGCCTGCGAACCCCTTATCGCCCAATACATTTTCAAATAACAGCCCATTAACGTCAAAAAGGCACAACCATTTATTACCATAAGGGCTATAACATACGCTAAACTTGCTATTCCAGTGGTAGTCTCAAACGGCAGACACACAGCAAATTTGCGATAGTCGGAAATGCCCACCAATGGTAACATGGCCATGACTAAGGCAAAAGACCAACCCACCATCATAATGTAAGCAGCCTGTTTCAAAGACAATCTTTTGTTTAAATGTATAGCATGTGTTATAGCATAGTTCCTTTCCAATGTGATGACCGCTAGTGTATAAACTGACAACTCAGATGACAAAACTGCTAAGAATCCAGCGATTTGGCACATCACCGACATTTGCCAGGGTATGGCAAACATTCTGAACTCCCCCAAAGTCGAGGCATCCACTATGGCTAAAATGCCCAAATAGATGCCCATAAAAAAATCAGCTGCCCCCAGGTTGCACACCAAAAAACGGGGTACATCCATTTTGGCTCTTGAGAAGATTAAAACAAACACCACGGTGCCATTACCCAGCAGAGCCAGCAGAAATACTACCCAAACACCACAGCGTAGAGTCCACCAGTCGAAAAGATCAGCACAAGGCAGAAATGGTCCTGGCATGGGAAGGCATTGTATACTGCCAGGTGTGTGTTCGGTGCCAATTGTTGCAAACAGGCCGCCACTACCAAACGAACTAGTAAATGAGGCTGAAGTGCCTGTAGGCAAATTGCTGGCGGTGTCCATAGTTGCACTATTTTCATCGAAATACTCTTCCATGTAGGTGGGTATATTTCCCGGATACGTGAAATCTTGTCCAAAACTGTCCCAAATATCATGCATCTGAGTGCCGAATTTTTTACTTAAATTGTCTAGAAAAGAAAGTGAAAAAAAGGATTAAAATTTTTTTCTTGAATAAATATTTGTCATGTCTCTTGATATTATTTTTCCTAATGATTTATAAAATTGGTTTTAAAATTTCTATGAATTCTTTTTGTCGTGATTTTTTATGAAAACAAAATTTGTTAACCTTTTAAAAATGGTTACAGACGCCAAGTGTTGATGGGCTGTACCTTGTAGCAATAGAGACAATTTCGATAAAATTAGCAAAGTATAGAAATTTAATTTATTGTACTATTATAAGATATCTAAATAGAGAGAAATTTTAATGCTAGAGCAAATCAGAATAAGGTGTGAATGAAAGCCATATATATTTGATTTCAAAAAAACTTATTTTTCCAAAAAATTTAATCAATATAAAGCGAAATTTGATTTTTTATTAGATTTGAGGCACTTAGCGGTATGAGCAATTTCATTTTATTAAGCATCGGGATATGTCTCTCTTCAAAACAACCTTTTATTGATCGTGAGGTACATCTATTATCAGAACAATTTAAACATTTAGTACCGGTTTCTTAAATTTGTTATTAGGCTTAGCAAAAACTTAATTTCACCAGGCGCAAGGATATGGCTACTTCTCATGTATCCTTTATTCAACAAAATTAATTTATCACATTTGTAACAAAGCTGCAATTAAGTTTCTAAAATCATATTTCTTAGCTGTGTTGTTGACTTTGTTTCATTCAAGGAAATTCAAGAGAGTAAAAATTGTTGAAGATTTTTGAAAATGTATTTTCAGTTTTGTGGCGATTTTTATTTTCTATTTTTATATCTTGTTATGATATACTATTTTATATATAACTGGCCTTCGTATACTAGTGGTCCCGAAGACGGGACAATCTCTTCCTATATATCAAAAGCAATGCGAGTTTGCAAAATTACAATTGGATAACCAATCCAATCTAGTCATTTTTATGTATTAAAGTATCAAAATTAATACATTTTTGTAAAATCGCATATGGAAAACTCATAAAACTAAACTCGACTTATTTCACTCTATTAGAAATTAAAACAAGAGGACGTGGCTGGCCTTTTAGTAGCACATCCTGTCAGTCCATTTACCCGACGTTGTTGACTATTTCTGATTCTGACAAATGGTTCGGTTGATATTAGCCCCTTAATGGGTTGGATAGTTCCTGGATTATTGCCCCCCAGCATCGGTCCTTAACAGATCTGTACAAAAAGTCTAAAGCAGCCACATTGCAGGCGAAGCAGCCAATCTACATCGCCAATAGTTGCGTTTGCAGCATTTATGAAAAAATAAAGTAATTATGCCTTTACTCCAATATCTTTACCAAACTAGAATGCCTTTTGGAGAGTTATACACGAGCTTTCCAATCACCAGATGCTGCTGTTGGCAGAAGGAGCTAACGCGTTGACAAAAAATCAATTTGTGCCTGAGAGCATGAGTTCGGTCTCTATTAAGGACAAGCCATCACCATTATTCTGGTGTAAAATTAGTGCGTCATTGTGTTTGTTGTTGTTTTTTTAAGTGGTGAAGGCGTAACACTGGTCACTCAACAGTACATACCGTGACTGATACTCTCATATGCTAATGTATATTACACCACCCGCCACCACATCAGCAGAATCATCGGCCAAGTTAAACAATTAATACAAATGGTTGCACTTACAGCTTAGAAAACTAAACTTGCAACAATAGAATTGTAAAAAGAAGTAGTGTGCATTAATTGCCTGAGTGTTACTTCTCTTTATAAAAAAAAATAATAATAATGTTTGTTTATTCTGCCGCCGAAATAAAAATATGCGTCTAGTCAGAAAATGTAATTTATTTTTTAATTTTTGATCGGAGCTTTTATAGGGCCCGCACTAAGAAGCTGCCTTCAACTGCTACGTCAATTGGATCTTGCAAGGGAAATATCCGAGATCCTTGTGCATAGTTCTCATCATGCTATTGCAAGAAATGTCGAGCTGTTGAGATCAAGTTGATGTTCTTGGATTTAGTTGCACTACATTGAGTTTGTTTAGTTGGCTACAGCAACCACATTGTCATTTTTATACACTGTACGACAGCGGGGTCCATGAGTGTTGTCTACTGTTAAACTTAAACTTAGACAGAAAATATAAGCCGTTTCCCGGGGGAACGGAATGTACAGTTTGAGCAGTACAGGACTTATTTTAAAAATAAACTTAAGATGACTCATTTTTGAATGCGGTGGCAGGACTAGTAATCAATATTTCGGACAGAACAAATCTATCAGTGTCTTGAATTTGTCTTACCCATTATACTGACGCAAAACTTCGTTTCTATAAACTGTCGTGTTTGGTAATTTCTTAATTAACAGACTATATATGTATGTAAATGCCAGGTAGTCAGTATGGAATAAAAAAAGTCAGAGACAATATTAATGCAAATCATAAATCGATTATATTTAAAAAATATCCTTTAACGACGGTTTAAATTATTAATACGATAATTTTAAGTCATTTGCTGCATTCTATATATTTTTTTGAATTCAATGAATATTTTGTTCTTTAATTTTAATTAAAACTTACGTAACTGCGGCCAAATGTCCGTCATACTATTGTTCCACAAAGTCATATCGAACTCAGCATCGGAAGGAAATAAGACTGCTTCCTGTACCAAGGGTGGTTTTTTGCTCGCCGACATTGCCACGAGCGGCAAAAATGGACAGCAGTGATAGGCGTATGATAAAATTAATGTCTGTATGCGAGGAAATGTTTCCGGTGAAGGAAAATCTTTCAATTTGGGATTATTGAATGTTTTCAAATGCAGCAGACGCTGCAATCCATTCGCCGGCAATTCAGGGAATATATTATTGCCCAAATTCAAGTCCTCCAAGGAGGTGAAAGACAGGAAAGCGTCTTTGTGTATGAACGAAATTTGGTTACCTTCTAAATCTCTTGGGAAGAAAAGAAAAGTTCTTTAGATGAATTACAAATAAAGGATAAACTTACAATAATTGTAATTTGGCAATGCCTTGAAAAGCATCCTGAGGTATTGTTTGTATACGATTGTAAGATAATAATAAATCATGTAATTGCTTTAGGCCATGGAATGGACGTCCTTTTAAATCTTCAATTAAGTTGCTTGATAAGTCTCTAGTACAAGATTTGTAGATAATCAATAATTGTCAATTAATGTTAATTAAGGCAAAATTAACTTACAACAGTCTTAGTTCTCGGCAATTTGCTAAAATGGGAATGTGCTGAATGGAATTGGTTTTTAGCTCTCTAGAAAAAAAATTTGTAAAATTAGAAAAAGCAGTATATAATTTTAAACTTGGGCGTCTTCTTTTCTAACAAACATTTTATAATTTTATATATTTTTGCTTTTAATTTCTTATGATTAAAAAAAAGGCATCAGTTTGCGAGAGGGCGGACAGTATATCAAATATGTTTCCAAAAAAGAAAACAAAATGTGAATAAAAAACGCCATTAGTTTATTTAAATACTTACAAACTCTTCAGTCTTGGTGTTTGACGGCATAAATTGGATGGTACCTCTTTTAGTCCAGCCCGGTCCAACTTTAAGATTTCCAAAGCATAACAACCCTCTAAATCGGGAAATTTTTTCAAAAATCTTACGTCCGACAAAATGCTAAAATTTTTACAATATAGTTCTATTAATTAAAGCTATTGTTATGTTACTCAATAATCGTGCTTTAGTTCTTTTTTTATAAAACGCCAACAACACTATTGCAAAACGTCTCAATATTTCGACGTTTCGAAATTATAATGAGTTTTTTTGTTTATATAAAAAAGGACCTCGAACTCAACAGTTATTAAAAATAATTCTATTTAATACTCTTATAAAAAACACTTACAGTTTCCTTAATTTGGTCATGCCTCTCAAAGCTCCTGGTACTATTTGGGCTATAGGATTGGCACGCAAATCTAAAGTTTGTAGGTTCTTCGGCAGGTCAGTGTCATTTATCCAACGCAAGCGATTACTAGTGGCAGAGCTTGAAATTATGGGAAATGTGCAATATAAAGCAAAAGAAGAAAAGAAAGTCACAGAATTATTCTTATCTTTTGCTTTGAATTTAAATACTTGAACTTGATTTAATTGTTTTATTCACATTAAGTTCAATGCCTCAAAGAAAATGAATCAAAACAACAACAATAATATAATTATGCAAGCCAGCTGAGTTCAACACAAATTTGTTGTTATTAGGAAGACTCTTGATGCAGTCGAATATGACTCAGTTTTTTATAATCACACAAATTTATACGGACACAATCTCATAATTTAAAAAAAAAAAAACACACACACACACGCAAATGGTTTTTTGAAGTTGTATCACACATACTTAAAATAAGAATATTTAAAAATATAAATCAATTGGCTAAATAAATTATTTTTGCATTAAGAAAAAGGATGTAAGAAATATATTTTCCTCGCAGCAATATAAATTGATCGGACAGATAATTCAGTGAATATTCAGACTGAGTTTAGGGCCAATTAAATGAAAAACTTCTGAAGCTTTTAAGTTGAAAATACATTAAATCTGCTAATTGCAAAAACATTACTAGTACCAAGTTTAAGAGATATATCTTCATATCCTAAAGGCATAGTTTAAGCATTATTTGTGTTCTCTATTGCGTTCAATAGGCATTCGTAACCACATAAAACTGTGCGAGATACTACTCCTCCGCAAACACCATTTCAGTTCTAGTGCAGTCAGGATATCTTACTTGTATTGCGAGGATGTTGAAAATTATGTTATTTTTCATTTATTCTTAAAATACTAATATTTTCCTAACTTTTTCTTATGAATTTTAAAGGCATGCAGAAACAAGAAACTTATAAGGGATCTATATTTGAAAAAATTACAATTCAAAAATTTCATAGGAAAGTCCGTATTCTTACGAGCTTTTTTCAGCTCGTATGTCATCTCAAAATATATTTCTTTAAATTTGATATCGGAATTGAAAGATCGTTTTTACTAGACTTTCAATCCTAATACGAAAAGTACACTTGTGAAAATGATTCCTAATATATATCTAAGTCTACTAATGCAGTACATGCTGAATTGTACTCAACAAATTTTCGATATGAGTCTGCAGGACTCGAGTTGTAAACCCTCAGTTGAATGGTGCAATTTTGGCAAAAGAGATTTTTTTAATGGCCTTCAACTTCAACACGCAAAGGAGTGAAATTTTCCACAGCTGGTTATTAGAGACTTTAAACAAATCTTTTTTATCTTCATCATTTCAAGGTATAACTTAATACCAATATATAATCGTTGTTACCGGAGTATGCAATACGACGACCTAATAATATTACAAGAAATAAGATGCTAACTCTTGCGGACGTAAAAAATTCTATGATCCTACATATAACTTAGAGCCAGATCAAGACTATGCTTGTGGTGGCTCTTCAGAGGGCCTTTTCTTTTATGTTTTCATGGGACCTCATTATAGTAAGTAATTTATATAAATAAATAATTCAAATAAGTATATTTGGAAACACCTTTATTTTAATTTTGTATAGAACATGATGCTTTCCGCGTCTATTACAGCAAAAAAAGTAATTCTTATAATGGTAAATGCTATTGAACTAATGCCACACTACGATTCCTAAGCCCGGAAAAGATTAAACCAGAATGGAATTCTATAGGCCTATAAGTCTGTAATTCAATATGTCAAAAATATTTGAGAAACTGCATACGAGCAAATTGACTCCAGGAAACTGAATAATTAGTTTGGAATTAGAAGACAACACAAATTATTTTTTAGCAAATCAAACTCGAAAGCGTGATTAATACTATTTTAAAAATTTTAATTATTTTTAACATCTGTTCACTGACAATTTTCAGACCTTTAGTGAACTGTGACAGGAAGGATCAATTGGTTACAATTAGCTACTCACAAACATTCTTAAGCTATCAGAAATATATCTATGTTATCGTAAATATATTACCAGAGAAGGTAGTTTCCTAAGCCCACAACAGACAATCGTAGTAGAATTTCCCTAAGGCACTATTTTGGGTTCTTTTATATATTTGATATCTTCAACTGATACCGACATCAAGCAATAATATTTTCACATCAACATTTTCTGATGATATAGCTTTTGTAAGCGGCCATAGAAACCTTCTAGAAGAATATCACAAACTACAAAAATATATTTTTAGATCAGAAAAACTTCTAAAGACGTAAAAAATTAATGAGCTGAAATATTGCATATATATCACATAGAGAAATATATCCTTTAATTCAAAGTGATAACATTGTGATATTAAATATTTCGATATATATTTTGATTATCGCTTGATATATTGGTTCAAATAAACTAAAAAGCGATTCAAATTAGTTGGCTTATAGAGTAAGATTCAAAGGTCTAGGTTGTGGCAGCTAATTTTAAGCCAACATTATGCTGCAGAATTAAGTAAGAGATTATCGCTTTAGTAGCAAATATAGAGGAAGTTAAAAGCCTGCACACGATCACTACACCTGTATGGTAAGGAAAATGCTCATGCATTTAAATATATCTAAGCGTTTTATTAGCAAAAGCTTTGTTTTCTAAACATATGGAATCATATATAAATCCTCCAGCCTGCATCATACTAAACCATAGGGGTTATACTCTGCTTAGAAAAAGGGTCACTATCGCTCTCAACTGAATACTAACAAACTGAAAACAGCCACATCAGGAACTTCAAAAATTTAATTTTTTGTCACGCCTTGGGTGGACCAAATTGGTAATGACTCTAAAGTGTTAATATTTATTTTCAGTTCAATTTACATTGTTGATCCAATATATAAAAAAATTTCTATGAAAATATTTAAAATTTAGTCCATGAATAAACTCTTTTATGATATATAAATAATATATATGCATAAATTGAAAGAGTTTAATTGTATCCAAATTAAATTTGATAAAAGTATAGTTTTACAATAGACATGAGGACAATAGTTCATTTTGGTTTATTTCCTGTCTTTTGCTATAAAAGCTGATCTTAAGCCACTTTTTATTTACACTACAAAATGGAGGAGCTGAATTCAAATTAATTACTTTTAAATGAAAATTATCTCTTATAAAATAATGTGTTTAATGGCATGATTATTCGTCAGTGTAAATAATTTTATAACAATCATTTACAATACAGACATTTTCGTTGAGTGTCTCCGCATTTATAAGACCAGGCATATGCGATTTTCATTAAAACAAAATATTTATTCGTGTATTAAATTAATAGCGGTGTATTTGAACTTTTAAATTAAAATTCGTATGTTCCCATAAATTAGGTTTTACACACCCGCACATTTGTACTTTTCTGCCCTTAATCACATATACTCACACTCGTTTTCACACACACTCTTCTACGAATTAAATGCACACTTAAGAACGAAATTGCTTTGTGGTTGTACACAAAAAGACCAACAAACCAGATGATTATCAACACATTGAGGGAGTCGACAAAAACTTCGCCCTTATGAAAAGTTTAGATTATCGTTTTTTTTTCTCGAAAGCTCATGTTAAAATGGCAAACAAAAGTTAAGAGGTTAAATTCACAGAGTTTTTGGCTGGAAATTAAGTTTAGGGCATTAATTTTTATCACTTTCAACGACAAACTAATCTTAAAGGGACTTCTGCTAAGATTTAAGCAACTTGAATTAACAAATCCTGAAAAACAGGATATGCCCTTATAATTTTACTTCTTACTACTACGAAGTTTTTCAAATTTTTTGTTGTCACCAAAACTCGTGTTACGCCTGTACCAAAAAAAAAGGATTCCATGTTTGTGTCCAAGTGAGAGTGTGTACGAGTATATATGCATGTATATATGTGTATGTGTGTATTTGTAAGTAAGTAAAGTAAGTAAAGTAAGAGAAAATGCTTACGAGATCTTCCAAAATTTAATTTCTGCACTCAAAACTTTTGTGTTAGTTTTTCTTTTATATATTTTCCAAACGCTGTATTTTTATTTATTATAAACGAAAAAGAAACAAGTAAAACAAATATCACTTGAGTTGTTATATTTTTTGCTACTCATTGCATTCACTTTTATCAATTAAGTTTATATTTGCGTTTATTGTGGTTTCTTTTATATGCAATTTGCTTTTTTCTCTTTTTGAATAAAAATTATTTTCTAGTTCTTAAAAAGTTTCTACACAAAGTGATTGTATGGCTTTTATTGTTGGTTTTCTTTATAATATCATGTGGTCTAAGTGTCCACCATAATAAAATGCTCAAGTGGCAAATTGTCCTTAAAAAGGATGTTAAGTTACATAGTTGAAGCATAAAAGTTATATAGCTGTATGAGTAAGAATATGTTTTTGTTTGTGGTTTCAATTCCAATAATGCTGACTGCATTTCAATTAGACTTCTCTGCCAAATGGGTTTCTTTAAAGTGGGTTACATTTAAGTGAACTTAGGATTAATTTATTGTTAATATCATTCAAATGTTTTTATAAATGTAATTCAAACAATTCTAAAAATTAGACAGGATAATTGAGTGAATGAGAAATAACATTTTTTACAAAGATGCCACTATGCAATACAGTGGACTTAATAGTGAAATAAATCATTATAAATTATAAATAGAATACCACACTTTTCAATATTATTGGAGAAGGGGGACTATTTTCTTTACTGAAATTTTACTTCCAGTTTGATATAAAGAAGCTCCCAATGCTCAATAAAGTATTAAAGGATCCGTGAAGATTTTTACTTAATTTAGATTTCGAGTGAGTATAATAATTACAAGTTGGAAAATTTTCCTTAAAGGATATTTGAAGTAAATAATTAAAGTGCGAAAAATTTTTGGTTTTTATTATTGCAATTTTAATAATGCTGTCTTCATTTTTGTAAGACATTTATTTCAAAAGGGTTTCTTTGAATTGAATTACAATAAAAAGAAAAACAAAACTAAGAATTATATATTGCTTTTGGAATCACTAAAACGTTGTTATATAGTCATTTTAAGGATCCTGAAAAATATTCACCAGAATTGAGTGAATTACAATTAATATCAGATGGAGTAATACCACTACCCAATACAAAAGAGTTGATCACAGAATAAGTCGCTGAAAGGTTAACAACTCAAATTCAAACTAAATATTATGGGAAAAAGTGAAGTTTGTACTGCATTAAAATTAAATGACAATGTGATTAAAAGAAGGATCTACTATGTTCAACAAAAAACAATTGTAAAGATATTCATCAAACTTAAATATCGAGAGAAGAAATATTTTTCGAAAATTTTATTCTTCATATAAATTTTTAATCACCTCGTAAACAATCTGCTATGAACTAAAAAACAAACAGGTCAATTTACTATACTCCTATATCCATATATCGTACGATCGGCTCTGCCGGCAAGGGTTTTTTTGCAAATAAATTAGCCTTTAGCTCTGCCGAAAAAATTTAAATTTTTATTTAACCAAATCATTAGTACCCTTTAGCAAATCATGTTTGAAAACCTTTCAAACTCGTAATTTTTGGTATAAGTGTATGAGTTCGAATGCTTTTCAAACATGATTTGGCTAAAGGGTACTGATGATTTGGTAAGCGCCAATAAAATACAGGCATATACTCAGCCAAGCCAACAACAAACAATAAAATTTTAAGTTTTTTGTTCTTCCATATAGAAAAAAGGGAGTAAAAGTATGCGCAACTTGTTGGGAAGAGCACCATGCACTTTCGTAAGGGAAACAGTTTTTTTTATAAGTTGATTAAGGAGGTATTGTATCTTGTTTAAAAACGAAAATGCCAAGATTCTGAGAGGAAGAACTAGAGTCAGGTCTTGCTTAACTAAGCCAGGCTTTAGCCGTATCTTACTCTAAACAGCAAATTTTTGATCTAAGACATACGCATGATCTCGTAATTAATCAGATGGGAGAAAAGAAAATTATCATTGGGTAGAAAGGCTATCGACATTGCAATGTAATTTTTTATCATAGAGAAATATTTTGGTCAACATTTTTTCTATAAGCTAAACATCAGTTTTTTATCAGCACACTTCTGTCCATATATGAGTCCTATATTATCCTTTAAGGGATCTGACTAAAATCTTTTATATTGTAGTGGTTCATATGATTTCAATATGGCACAACATTAAGTCTAATCAGATTGTTGCATTCACTTTTCACTTGTAAAACACTATCAAAATGTGGCATAATATCAAGTTGTGTATTACAACTTATCACTTTTACATACACCATCACTTTTCCCCTAATTAGGATTAAAGTTACATCAACTACATCCTAAAAAAGGGTCTCAAAATAATAAAATGTCACAGGTTCTACAGTTTTTATTAATCCAGTTACTTTTTAATTTCCCTAACGCCTTTAAATTATTTATTATATTTCTAATAATTGCTGAATTTATATAATCGGTGAGACGCTGATTTTCTGGCTTTTCACTTAAAATTAACACAATGTGGATTGAATAGCTTCGTTTTAAATATTATTAGTAACAAAAGTCCCAGGAAAACCAATATTTTCATTTAGATTTCATTTCATGTTTCCCTGAATAATCAATTATTACTAATTTTTTTTAGTTCAAAAAACAAACAAGAGTAATTTTATGTGATACTATCAATTTCTTATAATTTAAAAAAAAACGAACTACCAATAAAACATTCGTAACTAATGAACCAAAATTATTAAAATCATATTATTTATTTGTATTCGTTTCTAGTCTCAGTGAACCACTTTCAACTCTATTAAGTCCTTTGAGTAAAATGTATGGAAAATTAAAGGAAAAACTAAAAAAATTTTCTTATATTTTATAAAAATAATATATAAAACACATGTTGTTATTGTTATCCTTGTTTCTACTCTCAATGCAAAAGTGGTGCAAGTATATTTTTTTTGTCACAAAGCAACAAAATAGAACACAGACAACAAAATTTATTTGAATGCATTCAATGTAATGAAAAAGAATAATAACTTTTCACAGATACAACGACAAATTGAATATGAATTGTATTGTATTGGAGTAGTTAGTAGTGCATGATGTTGTAAAAGTAAGAACTACATGCAGCCAGTGTCTCTTTTCTACGTGTCATTGGGCCTTGGAGAAACGAAATTTTGTCATACTGAACAGTGTGCTTAAGGAACTATGGTTAAAAAAATCAAAAAAACTGTGAAACTCAGCAAAATAAAAACCAATTTTTTTTTAATTCTTCATAATAAAATAATTTTCATAACAAAATTAAGTTGGTCATTTCTCTAATTTAATAATTTTTCAAAGGAATAAAATATGTCCAGGCTTCGCTTTATTAAAGTGTTACTGCATTACCAACATTAGAGAAGGCTCAGGGACTTATACCACTTTCACTCTCCAAAGCATGCCTGCATTGCTGGCCGAGCTCAAATACTTTCCTCTCTCCTCTTATCTAATGTATCCAAGATCTAGGTCGCCTTTTTATACTACAAAGAAGTAAAACTTTGGGCTGGCGGAAAGCTGAAAATGCAGCAATACTTTAGAAAACAAAGCTAATTCAGACATACCATAAAGGAGAAAATCTTTGTGGTCGGCCGAAGAGTTAGCCAGGCTGGGAGGGGGCGCTATTGGCTGAAGTAGCTAGTGCGTTAACTGCAAAGCAATTTATGACTGAGAACCTGGGTTCGATCCTTGTTCAAGACAAGTCAGTAAAAAAATTTACCTAGTGTGGCGTTGTGTTAGTTGTTGTTGGACTGTTTAAGTGATGAAGGCATGACACTGGTCACTTAACTGTAACAGCGATTGGATACTCTTCTACGTTAATGTTTACTACACCAAAGCGACCTCCTTCTTCAGTGATGCTAGCGGAATCGTCAGCCAGTCCTCTTTACCCTATCCCTTTCACAATGAAGTAACACCTTATGCAAGTATTAGGCCTTAATTGCCTGAGTGTAACTTCTCTTTTTGAAAAAAAGGAATGAGTAAGGCCCAAAGTATGTTTTTCCGATAATATAACATAAAAAAAATCAAGTCATTTGTTTTGGTTTATATTTCATTTCAAGAATTCTTAGAAAACAAACAAATTTAGAAAGAGAATGAAATAAACCGAATTATATAGAAATGAACTACAATCCCCCCATATCATACATCCAACCCATAAGGTATCCATTATATCAGTCTTACATCGACCCTACTATTTGTCTGGCTTATAATCTAGGAAAATTTAGTAGGGATTTTTTCAGTGATAGAACATACTTATATAAGGTGTAACAAATAAATCCCAGAAATATAAATGAAATAAATCCTCAAAATTATAACACATTTGGGAGGTAAATGATTTTAAATATCTTGGAATTTATCGAGTGTTTATTTTATATCATGAAAATACCAAAAAAATTGTTATTTGAACGGGAAGAAATTAGAAAATTGTTTCAATGACTTTCTCCCGGCTTAACATTCTGAAGCATTTCTATATTTTCTAGTTTTATTTCACTGTTATTTATTTAACGTTTTTTCCATAGAGTTTGGGTTTTATTTAACTGACAGATTGGGATATAATTTCATTCTCTCTGGGACTTATTTATTTAAAATCCCTTACAAATTAAAATGTCATTGGGAGTTATTTTGTTATTTTTTATACCGCTTAGTTCTAAAACTAAAAGTGTTATACTCATTTATTTATTTGCTTATATTTCGATTTTACTTCTCAATAATAATTTTCTTTATTGGTCTTATATCCAGGCTTCCTAGCCCATTGTATATTCATATTTTAAGCCATTTATTATTCCAGTCATAAAAACATAAGACAGCAAATATTTATGAAAACACTGAGACCCCCGTACTTGTATTAAGCTTTTCAAAATAGATTTAAGGCTGCTTGTGCTAAAATACTTAATAACGACTTTTACTAAACGTGAGAAAAATCAAGCTCTTATTAAATGGTTAAACACAATTTCCTGAAGACGATACTAAAATACTATCAAATACTGTGTAACCATTTAATAAGATATTGAGCTAAAGTAGTATTTTAATTCAAATTGTTATAAAATGTAAAACAAATATTATTGTGAAAAAAAACTTCATGTAGAAAAGACTTGTATATGGAATTAATAATTTGCCACACACGTATTATGCATTTTGCAATCCATGATGACTTTCTAGGCTTCTTATTTACTGCGCCTAAAATCTCTCTATAATAAATAGAGCTTTTTCCGATTAGAGTCTCTTCTTAAGATAAAATTTCTATTATAAATAAAAACACTCCCAACTGATCGTTGAAATAATTAGAGTTTTCCATTGGTCGGCATATGAAGAGCTAAAGCCACAACAAACAATGCATTTTACGTAAATAAAAATATTCTCTTGAAAATTTTGTTTTCCTTACAATTACTACCCCACTGTACAATATTTGTTCAAAAATACTCAATGTAGTTAAAGATAAATAGAGAAACATTTTTTCTATTTTTGTATGTACGAGTATATTCATTGTGGTTTATTTGTATGTATGAAAGCCATTCATTTTATAAGTTTGTTTTTCATTTCCAAACACACAGGAAATTCACAAAATGAAGCACATTTTTGCGAATGTAAACAGGATAATTATGAACATGTTAAGTGAAGTTTATAAGACTTTCTCCATTTATTTGGTTCAAATAATAAAATAAAAAATAAACAAGAATATTTATATGGAAGTCAACTGAATAGCTACAAGGAAAAAAACTAGTGTGGGATTTTTTATTCTTAATTCTTTTATTTAAAATGTTGAATTAATAGTTGACTGAAACAAACATTGGGAAACTTAGTGCATAAAAACAGATAAAGAGATACTTATTATTTTATCACTTAAAGAAACCAAAAACACACATTAGAATCCAATGAACAATAATTTGCAAGCAAATAAGAATCAATGAAGTCATGTACCCACAGATACCAGTTGGCAAGCAAGATTTCATAAGTATTACAATTATTGCTCTATAGTTAAATCTTCATCATTTTTTTAGTGCATATTTTAATAACTAAAAAAGTTATTCAAATACTATTTATCTTTAAGACAAATAAAAATTTTAATTTCTGCTAATAGTGAATAATTTGTTATACTAACTTAAAAAAAAAGTTACAACAAAGATTCCATGTATTAACTTATTTATATTTCTGAGTCCTCGAGAAATATTGAAAACACTTGCAATAATTTTTATATTGTGTGGTACAGTCGAGGTCAAATGGAGTAGCTGCGACATACGTAATCGTAAGCAGCAGTGTTTCATGCCACTTTCAAATAATTATTTTATATACGACTTGTGCTCATATCTTCATGATTTTAATTGTAGTTCTCCCTTTCCTTTATAGACTGTTTATGCGGATTAGTTTTATTGTATGTCTAGTGTTCCTCCCTATGGCATCCCTTTTTTTACATGAACAAAAAATTTTAATAATTTTCGGGTACTGCCACTGTCTAACACAATATACACGTGTATGGATTAACTTTCTTTTCAATATAAACATCGCGGGCAGTACCAGAAGCAATGTTTGGAATGACATCCTGTTTGGTTCAGTCGTTTGTTTAAGACCCACTAAGCGGAAAACCACGATAAATATTTCAACGAAGTTAGCTTTGAGCACAAGAATGAAAAAGTCGGATCTGTAGAAAATATTTTTAATAAAGTAGCATACCTTTCGGAAAATAGGCAAATTTATCAGCTAGACCCCAGCAAGCAAATTTTTTTTCGGCCTACTTAGCAGCAAAAATATTTTTTTCCCAATTCTTTCATTGCCTTTGGACGTATTTCAATCAGTCAGTTTAATATCAGCTCCTTGCTTGACATTTAACAGTCCAATGTCCGTAGGATGGATGCTTCTCCAGCAGCAAAAGTTTTGTTTCTCTTTATTATGTATTACGATTGACAATAAGTGTATTGAAGTTGAACAAATCAAGTTTGCAACTTGCAACAACCCACATACAATTGTAGAAAATAAAAGTATGTATATATAATTATTGCTCGAATTTACAAATTTATGCATTCGTACATAAATGAATAGATGAAAATTTCTTTTGTTTATATTATTCTAACGAACATAGTGATATTTTTCTAATCAATATCAGAGTATATTTTGGATGACCACAACAGTATGTTTGATAGAATTATGATTGCTTGTAATTATGATTATATCAACCATGTTTCTAATAAGTTACAAACCAATTAAAGAAATTTTGCGATAAATCGATTACAATTAACATGAAGGTAAACGCGAGTTAGAGCTGTTTGATGCAGGATATTATTAATTCAATATTGTATATCTTCTTCAGGCTACTGGTATTTTGATTAAAAAAAAAGTGTAGCTTTTTTTGTTTAAAAGAGAATCGAGCAGCTATTTGGAAAACACATAAAATTCGAAAACTATACAATTTAGTGATATTATTAAAGCCATGATTAGAGGACAAAGTGGCTTTTAGTGGTGGTTGTGAAGTCAAATTTATAACGAGTGCTTGACTTTTAGATTAATACTTCTCCCTCTCTCTCTCGTTCTTTATTGCTATTTAAAACTAAAATAGAGGTGACAATTTTCAATAAGATTGATTGGATAATAAATAAGGATGTTGTTTTTTTATCTTTACAGCATTAAAATATCTAGGCAATAACCGCAAGGCTAGCAAAACAGAATTACCACGTGCTAATTAAAGTTTCGATCGTTACTAGTCATCCTGTTAAGTACTATCTAGATGTAGTTACTCACCACCACATTTCCTCATTATAGCAGTAACTGATCATTAGCAGGATCTTTAAGTTGGATAAAGACTCAAACCGAGTTCCTAACGCTGGCATGAGTATCGATTTATATTTGACATTTATACTTTTTAAATGGTCTTGGTGTCAGTGTCTGTCCATCAACCTGCTTCTTTGTATCAACTAGTTTTAAAATTTTTTTTATCATCTGCAAAATTTATTGCGTTAGTCTAAAGTGTCTCTAAATCTTTTAGATCGGTATTTAAATTATTAAAAATCAACAAAAAATAAATACTAGCAGTTGTTATAAGTGAAATTTAGATTTAAATTTTTCTAATGCTCTGTGCACATCGCATAACGTTCTGCATTATAAAATTTTATACATCTGATTTGCACTAGCTGTGGAAATTCGTTCTGCAGCAAAAAAATATCCAAAAATTTAATTTGATGCCTGAAGAGTTTCAAACAATAATATTATTTTAATATTATATTGTTTGTTGTTGGCTTAGCTAGGTATATGCCTGCATTTCATTGGCGCTAACCAAATCATCAGTACCCTTTAGCCAAATCATGATTGAAAACATTCAAAGCTCGTATACTTAAGCCACAGACTACAAACACTATATGAGAATTCCAACAGAACTCAACCATATTTTTCTATTTGTAATCAACAAAAACACAAAAGTATAAATAGCTTTGGAATGCTTTTGTACAATCACAACACAACAGACAATTATAATTGACTTGCGTCTTTTTGTTTTTTCTTTTTACGCCTTTATAAAATTAATCGCCCGTTGGGTGGTAATGAAAGTATTTATAAGGCAAAAAAAAGATAAATACAATAATATTATACTTATTTAATTATTTACATCTATTTTTTTTTTTTTGTAACTACACAGCGAATTTTGTAAAAAAATTGTACACCTAAATTTGTATACTTTTGTGCACTTCTATACTGATAAAAAAGAGAACAAAACTAGCACTAGTTATTTATAATGAACTCAATTTCAATAATTCAACATTTAAAGAAAATATAAGACCTTCTTTTTCTTCTTAAACTCACAGTGCAACATTATTGATATTTCCTTTAACGATCTGTGTCAAATTATATCCTTAAACACTTAAATTTGAGTTAAGCTTGCCAACCTAATAATAATATTGTGCAAGTATTTATCTTTTGAGTTGTTGTTAGTGGTTTAAGTATGAGGGTGATAAACACACACACACACACACCAACTGCAACAACGTTTGACCTGTTTAGACAACACATGACAAAACTTTGTTTGGTTTGTAAACAAAAACAGATGCGGTTTGGGGTGGGGGAGAGTGGTGTGACACACATATTTATGCACTATTATATACACATAACCACAATTGCAGACAAGTCCCTAGGCGGAAATCGCGCAAGTTACCAGCGGATATCGTTTGATGATGAACAGAGATTGGGTGGGGGAGAAAAACTCACGCTCCCACTCGTATTTGATTTTGTGGTGACAACATGCTGCTAACTTTTTGATATTATATTATTTATTCTTAATGTTGTTGTTATGATAGCTGTTACAAAATGTTAAATGTTGCATGTATGTGGAGTGGTTGTGTTTGTGTTTTTGAATTACAAGGACATGCAGTTGAAAATATTTCGTATGAACAAAAAGTGTTTTTTGTTGTTGTTCCATTCAATTTTCATTTGAAAAACAACAAGTTTTTTATTTGTTTTTCATTTATTTCATCAAGTTAAATATTTATAAAATGTTTTCAGAATTTTTTTGGGAACAATTCACAATTGTAAACTACTGGTATATACTTACAGCTCTTGCAAATGGTACAGTTTATTAAGACCCTCTGGTAAAGTACTAATCAAATTATCATCCAGTTCTCTAGAAAAAATAAAATATTATTTTAAATATACAAATAATGCTAGTGTATAAATGTCTATGTTTGGATAAGTCTTATTGTAACAGGAAATTATGGTTGAAAAAGTTTTGTTATTAAATTAAGTAAAGAAAATTCCCTCTAATATGTACATTTTATGTAAAAATCCTTAAAATTACTTTATACAAGTAAAGGTTGTTTTATATCATGAACATAACTGAATAGCTGAAGATAAAATTATATGCCTCAGTTGAGTTAATGCAACATAGTGTCTGTTTCTGAGACATATAGGACAATTAATTTAAAAATGTTAAAACCGGAGGGATTGTATGGGTTATTAAATTGGTTAAATACATTTGATCTTAAATTTTGCAATTAATTTGAAACCTTAGATCTGATTTTATAATAAAATGTCGGTATCATGCAAAGAGGGTTAGAAATATTGATTTACATGTTTAATAAATTTTATTAAAAAATTCAGACCACGTGCTTAAAAATATACATATATGAATTTATTTTGATGTTATTCAAGCATAATCAATAATTGGTTTATTAGAGATCTTCATATTTTTCAAACAACAATAAATTTTATTACACCGATCCAAGCATAAATCAAAGATGAATGCAACAATGGAAAGTTGAGTAATATTGACAACCAATATAAAGTCTACGATAAACCTATTAGATATCAAAATTTAGTACATGAAAAATTTTTATTGATTGTAAAACCTTCCTCAAAATAAAAAAGGGGCCTACTAAAGAAGCCTTTATCTCCTTTTATTCTGATAAAGCATTACTTACCTTGAGACTTTATAATTTCTAAAACGAAATAAAGTTTTATTCTACATAGTTCACAACAAGCCTCTTGCCTTATACTAACAACAACAGAGGCACATATATCAAATTGATCTGATTTGTACTCATTACAAAAACTATTGCAATCATTTATCCATATCTATGGAATATTTCTCCTATCATCAACTTCGGGTATATTGAAGGACTTTATGTGTATCAATTGCACAAATACTTTTTACAATTTCCCTAAATTTAATTCTCATTTCTATCGATGTGTTTGTTTCCTGTTGCTGCTTTCACCATCCTGTTTCTGGTGTTATTTGCTGCTACAATTGTTTTTGCTGTTAAGAATGCAATAAGTTTTGTGTGTCAGCTGTTGGCAATTGTTGTTAATATCGTATACAATTTTTCATTTTTATTGTTTTTAAGGGAATCGTGTTAAGAGAATTTTTTACTAAGAAGATATGGGTGAAATATTTCAAAAGTAAACGTTTGCATTTGCTAGAAATATTTCACAAATTATTGGTAAAAGTCCCTAGAGAAATAGGTAACATGTGAATAATATTAGAGTAGCAACAGTTTGATTAAATTGCTTCTTATACTTAGTTCATATTGCTTTCATATTAGTAATTAAAAGTTCTGTTTTGAATATTAAGTTTTTATATTTAAAAGCATATTATCAAACAGCTTTACATTAGTCTGTAACTCGCAAAGCTAAATATAGATCCTGTATTTCTTCCTGAATTTTTAAGTGCTTTGTATAGGTATTTTTGTAAACGAGAAACAAACAAAAAAATTATATACATTTCTCCTCCAGCAATAGTTAAGCTACAAATAACGTGTCATTTTCAAATAAAATGAACTTTTGAAAATCAATTGATAGTACTACTGTTTTACACTCTAATATGATCTATGAAAAACATTTCGTTTTTAAAATCTAAAATATATTAATATTTATTATTTATATGTGTTTGTGTACTTGATGTTGAAATTAAATATCACTCATACGCCATTGGTGGCACTAAGTACCTCCAAAGGGTATGCGGCAATATTTAGCAATATCGCATAATTTTTCTCATAGTGCGGGCACATATACTTGATATGTTTGTATTATATTAAGTACAATTAGAAAAGTCATGAGTATGTGTACAAAATATATAATATACTACTAAACAATTTTAATATTTAAATCGCTTTAATATTTAAAAATTTCAGCTTGTGTTAGATTTCGAGTTTTATAAACATTTGCATCAAATATACTACATCGAGTAAATATTTATGACTGATCTACAAAGTATAAATAAAACAATTTTGGAAAACTTTTCTATATTCGGTTGAATTTTAATTAAAATAGTTTTTGTGTCCTTACTTTTTCTTATCAACGAATGAAAGTCAGCAACTGGTAAATGTTTAAAAGACAAAATCTTACCTCACAAACTAAATTTAAAGCGAATCTCGCATGAGTTTAATGGCAGTACATACAACAAACAAACTACCTTAAAGATCAAAATTTTTGATTATGATAAAGAAATTTTCTCTAATATCATCTTACTATGTAAATAAGAAATCATAATCATGTCAAAAATATACAAAAATATTAAGGTCATTGTTAAATGCAACTGTAGTCAGATATCAAAATTTTAAAATTTCTAAATTTCCAAAATGATGGTTCCCAATAGCCCTTTTATATGCATAACAAATCGTAGCTATATCAAAAGATAAGCTGAAGTGATACCGAAAAGTATGAGATGGTCTATGCTACACTAAAGCAGCGAATTAAAAATTCAGTAGACAAATCCATAGAAAGTTCTTCTGTTTCTTATACATACATTAAAACATCTTCCATCCGAACTTTTTGTATCATATACATACATAATTCTTAATTATTTATTTTACATATATATATATATAATTTATTTGAACATGCGTGTATATCCAGGCATTACTTTTCCTGCATTTTGAAAACATCTACTTCCACTCAATCACTGCTCTATATAAAATATTTAGCTAAACAATATCTGTTCACCTTTTAGTAATATTTCAATCAAAACCACTAGTTAATTTATTTTATTCTATAACACATTATCCAGGTACCATCTGCAAACAAATGCGATTTTCACTTCGTCTTCCGTTCAAATAAAAAAATATATTTGTATGTATTTAAAACTTTGAATAATTTTAAAAGTTTGAAAATGTTAACAAGATTATATACGATGTGGGTTTTTGTTCGAAATAAATAAATAAAGTAAAGCAAATTTATGCAAGAAATTTATAAGTTTATAGTCATAAATTTATTTTACACATTCTTTCTTTTTTAAATATACATTCTCTCTTTACAACCTTTGGCTGACTTTAACGATTTATCTTCTATGCATGCTTTTGCATGCACTGATATGCAAATATAAATATTTGTAGATTTTTTTATTCAATCTACAGTTTTTATTTTATTACTTTTAAGTGTTTGCAGGGTTTGCTAAAATGTGAAGCTTTTTATTAAGTTTATTTAACATACGGATATACACAAATTTTACATAAGGATAAATACAAAATACAGATATATTTTTAAGAGTTATTAAATTACTCTTTTACGAAATATGTGCCCAAAATAGATTTATAAAGTCAAATATATTTCCTTTTATTTTTCATAAACTAATATATGTGCTTCAATCATCAAAATGTATGAGAGTAGTAAGTATACATTTAGGAATAAATAAACAAATACCAGAGAAATATATTCCATTTATATAGACAAAAATCCAACGCTTAATAATCACCCTACAAATGAATTCGTTTGCTTTATCTGAAGTGTGGTATGTATCACAGCCGTTTGCGTTTTCGAACTACATACATTTGCTGAAATTAAACGAAAGTTAAAAGCTACAATTTATTGTAAAACGAACGATTCATATGACAGGTTGTGAATAAATTTTAATTCATTTTTTACCCTTTAGTTTCCCTTAAAACCCACATGTTTTTCAACACTTTTTTATCCCATTTAAGTGAAGTTATCATAAAATAAAATGTAAAGCATACCAAAGGTATAGAAAAAAGTTTTTTTGAAAAGAAAATCATACTTACAGGATCTTTAAAGCTGTTAAATTTGTAAAGGCGCCAGACGAGATTTTCATGATTTGATTGCGCTTTAACAAACTGAAAAGGAATAGAAAATAGAGACTATTTGAAAGCAATAAAAAATCATTTGCAGTTAAAATAGAATGTTATTACAAATGTATTTGTAAAATTCGTTGCTACAATTTTTTTTTTAATGTAAAGGAATTTAAATAAGAACACAGTCGATAATTCTATATCGCTTCGCTTAACGGTTACACTTAGGAAATCATGACATACTTACAGTACTTAGACAAGAGAATTAAGAAAATATAAAGCATACTTTTAGTAGTTTCGGCTATTATTTTTTATGCAAATTCATTTTCATTGTTTTTTTAATCAATTGAACAAAAACGGGGAGAAATAAATTTATTAAATAATAAATTTTTTTTAAGTATGATTTTAGGGCATAAAATTGAGCATTAAACTGTGTAATTAATTTTTATACCTAAAATGTGGATTAAATTAAAAAAATTTACATAGAACATTAAATATATATTCCTAATTGATTTAGTTTATATTTTTAACTAATTTTCATACTTACAGCACAACTAAATTTGGCATCCTGGGAAAATCTTCATCATTTATTATTGTCAATAAATTGCTGCCAAGATTCCTTCATAAATGTGTTATTTTAGAGCGAGTTAAAAAAATAAAAATTAAATATTATTACAAGAAGGATAACTTCAATTCATTAGTTAGTGTCTAGAAGTAAATTTACTATGGCTACATTTAAGAAATAAACTATTTTCAGTTTTCTTACAAGTCATTAATAAAACAGATTATCGTTACATTTTATGCCAAAGGTTAGCGTGATGAAAAAATAACAAATATCACTATAAAAAATTAAATTACATTAAATGCAGTAAGTAATCAAGTGAAAAAATATAATACAGATTGAAGGTCAGTAATGTACAAGCTTTTTTGTAGTTAAAAATAACTTTGTAGGTGCGAAATTTCATAGTTAAAAAAATAAAATAAAAAAAATTTCAGTATAAAAACCCTTAATTTAGCAAATAGTTACGTTTTCAGTGCCTCTTTTAAGGGGTTTTAATTTTTATATATCATATTATCAACTTATTTCAATCATCTTTATACATAAAACACGGTCATTTCAAATCTGAATTCAACTGCTTCTTCTCTGAGCCAGTAGTACCAAAAAAAGTTTTCGTTTTGGAAATAATTTGGTATCTCTTGAACGGGAATGTAAATGGTTTCTAAGAACATTGATGTTAAAAAGATACACAATAGTAAAATAGATGCATTAGTGTTTTCTTAACAATTTAATGCTATATAATAGTACGATTTAAAATTTAGTTCCAATATTTTAATAAAAATAAACGAAATTTAACTCAAGGTTTTAACTATTAATGGAACTTTATCGTTCCTCTCATATGATGAAAGAAGTTTCTATACTCCAAAATTTAATTAAATGCTTGATAAAATTCATAGGAAATGCTAGAAAAATAACAAATATATATAAAAATATGTTAGTGATATATATGCACGATATTTACATATTATCTCCATTCAAATAAAAATAATACTGTGAATTCATCTTTCTTAATTATATTAGTGTAATAGTAGAAACCCTTTATTCCTAAAAATAGTTTACATTGCTTCAAAATAATATTTTTTTAGATGTTATTTGTCTAATCAATCAAAATTGCAAACATTTTCTTATATCATAAGTTATAAAAATGTGTTTAGGATGCTAACGAAATTCCATAAATCACAAAAAAAAATTTAAGAAGCGGTTGTTAATTATAATTAACTTTCTATCTAAACTAAAATAAAATATTTCTTTAGGTCACCGTCACTATAGTTTATGAATTGATTTTTTCTATCAAAGTTTTATTAGTCTTAAAGTTTTTAATAACTAACTTGAATTTTAGACATTTTGGACTTTTTTTGATCAATGGCAACTAAAAAAAATTATCATATATTAAATTGTGTAATTAAGAGACTGACACTTGAGGCTTCCACATGACCGAGTATATTTACAAAATAAGCACAGAGTATGTGATTAGAAATAGTTTATTTGCATATAATTCAAATGAACATACTCTAAAAAAAAACAAAGTTGTTGTGTAACACTTTTGATGCCAATCAGTCGTTAATGGCAAAATCGATGTCTGTGAATGATACACCCATATTTAATAAACATCGATATATTCCATGGATTAATTATTAATGTTATTTCAAAACAGAAAAATATGGAAACTGCTATTTAATAGATCCTTTCTGCACGAGCAAAATTTTTGAAAAATGTGCAAAACAGATTTCTTTCTCTTTTACAATTTTTATGCGACGCATATAATAATTTTGCCAACTATTTGTCAATAAAGTTAGTAAAAGCTCTCATTACTTTCTATTGAATTTCATTCCATTTTACATTTCACTGAGATTTTAGTTGTATATATTACAAAATATTTAATATAAAACTAAATATCACTCATACGCCTTGGTGGCACTAAGTACCTCCAAAGGGTATGCTACACTATTTTGCCATTTCGCACACTCTACTCTATAATGAGGTTTTGTACGTATACTTGATATTTTTTAAATATTAAGTAAATTGAGAAATGTTATATAATTTTTTTTTTATCAATGAATACACATAATGTATAAACAATTATAATGTTAAAAAATTTTATTATTAAAACAATTTTAATATAGAAATAATTTTAATTTTTACATAGTCTTAATACTGGAATAAACATTATATATTCGAGTTCGCTTTTAATGAATATGAGAAAACATTGTTGCCTCTAAATATAAGCAAGCACCGATAAAAAATATATATTTTTTTTATATACATATTAATATGTTGTTAAAATTTTTTCACAATTTTAACCTTCTTATCCTTTTGGCAAATTGTTCGTTAGTTATAAACAACTTCCATAACTGGTGTATAGCACAAGCAAACTCTACTCAGTACAAATTTTTTCTTCCGAACTTATCTATTTTCAATACATATTTCTTATGCTTTAAAAATGCAAGCGCGATTTTTGTAGAAATTTTCATACACTATCTAAATATGAAAAATTATATCGTTCTAATTATAAATGTATTTTCGGTACTAAAGAAAATAAGTAAACGAATAAAAAAGCCATGCATGCGCGTGTTTCGGAGGCTACTTTCGCGAACCATTTTACTACATTAACCCCTTTTGCGAAAAAATTACAATTCATCAGCGATGTACGCATGATATAATAGGAATGGCTTACGAGATACCAAAATATTTTCAAGCAAACAGTTTTTACGCCACTGTGCAGCAATTTAGAAAATGACTTTCCTATTTTCCCAATATTTTGCTTTAATGATACTTTTCTGTTTTTTTAAGAATTTTTTCACTTATTTTATTTTGCACCAAGTGTTGTACATCTCTGGCCCTAAATCATTTTATTTATGGAGCAGTATTTAAGGATATTAATTGCCGCTGTTTTTTTCAATAAACGAAAACTGAATTATTATTGCAAAAACCAACAAACAATTAGTAAAATTATTATAAATATATAAATTCATGGTGAATTATTAAAATGGTAGTAGAAATTAATTCAATGAGAATTATTTATACGCAAAGTTTTTATTAATTTCATTACTCATAAATTAAAGGAAAATTTTCGAATGCCAATTTTTTCAACAACATGCAGAATTTAATCTTTTGCCAATTTTGTAAATGTGTTTTTTTTTTTTGGTAAATTAAAATTTCAAGGCCTAAAATTTACTAATTTATTTATTAAAAAGAAGAAAAAAATTTAGAAGTAAAGAAAACATAGTGAATTGGAAACATATGGCTCACAGTGCTTCAAGTGTTTTTAATCCAGCCAAAGCATTGGTTGGTATCCGATAAAATAAATTGCCCTCCAGTCTGAGAGTGCGTAATTTTGGCAAATGTTGCAGGCTGTTGCTGTCCATGCTCGCTAAGGCATTGCCATTTAATTGCCTGTATTTTATTTTATTATTTTATTATTATTATTATTAATTTATTTAAGTGATTGTGCATTGGTTAAGTTGGCCAGCCAAATAGATTTGATTATTTTGGTCACAATAAACAAACATCGAAAAATGCATGAGTTTTAAATTTTAGCGTATTTTAAGGAGATTAATTTTTATAATGGCATTTATAATGAGCATTGCATATATTATCAAACATAAAATAATACATTATTGACAGTTAATAGTGATAGGTAAACAATAAAATAATAAACATGTTTAGAAATTAAGATTTCTATACCAGTCTAAATAAGAAATAAATTGAACAAAAGTGCAGCATATTTCTGGGGTGTGGACATTTAAGGATAGCAATACACTAATACTACGTAAATATTTTAATTTGAATTTAAATAGGTTTCAAAACTGTTAGCGGGTCGAAAAATAGATTTATTACCTATAATCATACTTCAAATCATATACATGCCCCAAATTTTACATTTTAAATTATTGAAGAAATTAAATAAGAATTTTTATATTAACTACTACTTTTTAAACCGACTTCGTAACCAGGAGCTGGTAAAATATTCTTCTGAATTTATTTTATTCTCAAAACTTTTCCGTCATTACTGGACGCGTCTTAAATGATTTTGCTCATATTAAATGGTATATTCCACAGATGATCCTGCTGTGTGGTGGTATTAACAACTTTCTGTCAAATTTATATTCGGTTTTATTTTTTGGTAACTATAATTATGATGGTGTTTCTACATTATGCTTGCTACTTCGCAGCCCTCAGTTTGATTAAGTGCGGACTGGATATGAGCAAGATCTGTGCAATATCTCACACATATTGATACTTAATTGACGCACACAGGCTTAACTCTATATGAGAGATTCTTTAAGTTCCGCGATTGGTCTTATTTTTTACATTTACTTATAAGAAGCTTTGCTAATTTCATCTGCTTAGCTGCTAATAATATTTTTATTTTAAAACTCTGTGAATTGGTTTTTAGAGTCGGTTATTTTCTTTCAAGTTTTTAATAAGGAACGTTTTCTAATCAACATTGAATTTTGTTCACCATTTGGAAATAAATTTAAAATATAAGAATACTTGTGCAGTAATGTTTTAAATTAAAGCCTTGAGTTGTTCTTTTAAGCAATATTGTTGGTAAAGAATATTTAGGTTTTAAGCTTCCGAATGAGATGCTGGTATAAAGATATTTCAAAATTCCCATTTATTTCAGAATGCCAGATGAGTATAAGCAAAACATATATATAGACTGTTTCAGCCATTTTTTTAATATATTACTTTTTTAAATTAAAATATTTATTACTTAAAAGCCCAAAATAATATACAATATCTCTTTCTGGAAAACAAAACAAAACAACAAGTAGATGTGACGTGTGACAGACAAACCTACAAAATAGCGACAAGCATTATGTTTTATAGAGCTGAGGGCTTAATTGGCACAAACTTATATATGAGTGTAGTAATAGTATGTCAACTATGCTAATACAATTTAAACATATGTAACAACTTTTTTATTTACATTTACATTTTATTGTGCCACGAATTTTTCGATAGATATATACTTTAATAAATAATAAAAAACTTAAATAAATCAAAACAGAAATACGAAGCAGACACAATTGTAACAGTTGACATTTTTATTTATTTGAATTTTTTTGTTTCCTGCATCTAAGTTCAACAACTAATGACTGCTTGAAACGAGATTTTCGAACAACTTAATATTAAAGAAGCATTATTTTACTTCATTATTTGTTAATTGTGTGTGTTCTTATAAAAATTTTTGTTGCTCTCTTTTGATTTTAATGAAATCGATATATTTTTTTTTTTTGATTTGTCATAAATTTCTATATTGTGCGTTTCGAATTGAAATATTAGGTTTGTTCCACAAGATCTCGGACAAGTTCGGACTATTGACAGCAAAATGAAAAATACTCTCTAAATTTGCCAAAGTTACCCAAAATAGCTGGAACGCAAAAAACCATTTTTGTAGTTCCTGAAATACTAATGCTGCTTACGTTTTAAACTAAAATCTATTTAAGTGCTTTTACACGCTTAAAAGTCTTCAAATTATAAAAACAAAACATTTGCATCATTGTCGACAACTGTAAAATAATTGAAAAACAAAAAAATTCTTCACATATGTAGCTATAAAAACATTTTAATTATGAAATAAAAAAGAAAATGTTTATGCACTAACGTATTTACCACTTTAATTTTTTCATTGAAATTTTCCATTTTGCTTTTTAATATATTTATTTATAAAAATTAAACTTTTTCTTTTGCTTGCAAATTTTCTGATAATCTATCAGTTTCATATGTAAACAAAAAACAGCTGATTGTTAAATTCTTGTCCGAACTTACCCAAAGAAAAAGTTCGTGCAAATTTGTACAGGAAATGAAAAAAATTACTCTCTCAATTTCTCTCTTTTTTGCACAAAAATTGTTATGTGGAACGGTTTTGGGTAACTTTGGGCTAGTTCGGACTGTTTCGTTATGCATGTGGAACAGAACTATTATTAATATTCTTTTGTCTTTATAAAAAAAATTTACAAGACACCCCTCTGGATAAAATTTACGGGAAGACTATTCAAAGTATTATACCATCCACAAGGATCTAATTTTTTATCCAACAAATGAAATATCATTTGTTTGACAAAGGAGTTATAAAGTTTTTTTCTCTCGTGAGATTTAATATGCTGCACAATTCTTCGTTTAGTTGTGTGTTTGTTTTTAATTTTATTAAATATGTATATAAAAATAATATGTACTTACATGGACACCAAATTAACCAAACCTTGAAAAGCATGAGCCGGCAATATTTTAAGGCCACAATTTTGTAAATTCAAACGCTTTAATTTACTTAAACCATAAAACGCTAAGGGATCAAAAATTTCTAGATTATTATCAGCTAAGCTTCTGCAATGAAATAGAAATTAAATGGTTAATACAATATACGTATTATTACCAGCAAAAAAGCCTAAGTACCATACGAGTGGTATTCGATTTTTGCGAACTCATTGATATTTTATGACCGCCTAAACCTTGAGTACAAAACTCATTAAAAATAAGAGAAAAATTTGTGTAACACCTGCTTAAAGGTAGTAAATAATAATACTTTTTCTATAAGAATTTGCTTATGTCACTGAAGCTTGTTGGCGATATATTTATATATTTTAATTTCTCTGACTGTATTTAAAAGAAATTATTTAAACTTAATTTTTTACAATCGGCTTAATATTTAATCATTAGATATTGTAAAGCCCGTTTCGAGGTTTTGTTTTTGGAGGTGCACTTTTAAATATGAAAATGAAACGCATTTTAAAACATCTTTTCATTAAACTTTTGCAAAGGTGATGCTTCTGTAGACATGTCCACAGTATTTGTATATGAAATTGTTACAAAAACGGATTTAGGCTGCTGTGCGTATGATTGATATTTATAAAGAGTAAAATATAAATCATACAACTGTGATATTCAATGACTGTTATATAACATTTCCTATAAAAATTAAGAGAGAAAGGATAAAACTTGTATAACTTTTTCAACATCGAGTTGAAAAAATATTTTTTAAATTAAAAAGATCTAAATATACATTAATTTTGCAAGCCTGTAAAATTCACAAATATTGTTGTCTTATTAAATAAAAACAGATTTCTTTAAATCTATAAAACAATATTATCGTTCAATATATAATAGAAGATATTAAATTCATAGAAAAACAAAAAATACCTAAAACAAGTGTAATACCTTTCGACTCACAACCCGATGTCCTGAAGCAAGTACCTTATAGTAATAAGGCATTAAATTATTTCCATAATATTGAAAATTATTATTTTGGGATATTAACCAACAAACGTGTATTGTTTGTTGTTGCTTAATTTTTTAATATGGCGATATTTCATATGTCGCTAAACCAAATCGTCAGACAAATTTAAGAAGTTTGAAAACATTCAACCTCGTAGGGTTCTAATACACGAATTAAATACAATATAAGATTTCTCTATTGTATATGATTGTTACAAAATAAATCACTTTGTCATCCTTTTATATATTTCTACAGGACATCGCTGTTTTCATATATAATTAAAATCAAATGTTTATATTTATTTGAAAGCCTTAAAAACTTTAAATTTTTAAGGTTTATTTGATAAATTTAAGCGTCAAATGTTTACAAGAAATTTGTTATAAAAATCTGGATTCCGTGAGTAGTAATAAACATTTAACCAGTTTCTCCTAATCTTTTCCGCTATGTGTTTTATTGTTTTTTATTTCAACCCAAATCCTTTATTTAACCTTTCTCATTGTTCCTCCTTTAACGGCCTCCATAAAACCAACAAGTTTTTCAATTGCATGTTGCGGCTAAATAAAAGCCAGGAAATGGTTTAACGAAAGGAAGGCAAAAAATTTTACCAATTATATTCGTACTTTATTTCACTTTTCTTTTATTTTTATTTTACGTTAATGATGTGTGAGTAGAAAAGTAAAAATGGTTTGGTCAATGGCGGAAGTCAAAGGATAAAAGAACGAAACTGAGTATTAGTTTTTCTATGGGATCAAATATTTTTGTTTATCGTTTTTGAGGTTTGGTCCTTTTCGGCTAGATTTAATTAGTTTTCTTTTCAAAAAAATACTTACAATTCTTCTAAATTAGTTGCCATAAAAAATGAGTTTGCATCCAATTTTGTTATATTGTTGTTTCCCAAATCTCTGAAATGAAAGTTTTATCAAAATTATTGTTTATTATCTATGAAATGCCATGAATATATTTGCTGAAAAACTTATTTCTTAGATTAAAGTTTAAATCTAAGAGAAAAGGCTGAAATTAATGAAGTTGTAAGCAAAACTATAATGTGTTCTTGTGACGAACTTTTTTATTACTGAGCTCGTTAAACTATTTTGGAGTAATTTTTTCATGGTAACATTATATATTGAGACAATTTCTATGCTCGGATGTTTGGTTGTCTAAATGACTGAATGTTTATCTCCTTATCACACATGTTTACTTCCTTATAATATTATATATGAGACAATTTTTATGCTGTGGTGTTTGGTTGTCTAAATGAATGAATATTTATCTCCTTATCACACAAAAACGGCTGAATGTATTTGTATAAAATTGGGTCATAATAATAAAATACCATATCTTTAATGTAATTTCATGTAAAAATTGCGAGTAAGTAGCTAAATGAATTTGGAAGCACCTGAAAGTCTAGATTAATATTTGATATATTTTCTCCCATGACAAAGGCTTTAATTAAAAATTTAAAAACTTTTGTACCAATACTATAATTATTATATCTGGAAATCAGGCAAAAAATCGTTGGAAGTATGTCATTGAAATTGCAATTTAAAAGTGTTTTATGACTTCATATTTAAGGAATGGAATTCTTACCTCAAAAAAAATTTTTTGAGAAAATATATTTTTGATTTTTGTTAACTGGTAGGAATTTCTCTGCTCCTTGTTCATTGAGCAATTACATGCAAACCACTGGTAATGTCGTGATGGGCTGCAAAGAAACAGCCTATATCCAACATGTGGTTTTAACTTTACAACCAAAACACTAAAATAAACATAAACGGTAATACGGTATTTACAAATGACTTTTGGAAATCCATACCATAGGAAATTAAAATGTCATGTGCCGAATTTGCAATTTTTTAAGAAATAAAATCATTTTTTCTACGAGCTAAAACTTAATGTACAAGATCTTTTGATGCATAATCAATATGTACCAAAATTACAAGCAAATCTACGTACTAAAAAGATGGGAAGAATTAGCATGCAAACAAATATTCTAAACGGAGTAGCTGGATGAGCCCTGAATCCGCTGCTATCTCAGAAAATTTACATTTTAACTCAAAATGCTAAAGTTTTTGCTAAAGTTGGCATACTAGACATACTTATGAGTAACAGGACTCACTTGTCTGCACCTTATTCTTTAAATGGTCAGTTTGATGTTTGTTGTTCAATAGTATCAAGAGCTAAAAATCTAAAAGTATTAACAAGAACACGTAAAACACAATGACATACTTCTCATCCAGATATTTGAATTATAAAGACAATGTCCATTTCCTCTGAATATGAGAGGAGTTGTGGTATCATGCTGCTGATAATCATGTATTTGCAATTTGTTTTGGTCAAAAGAGCCTTGAAACGGAAAAAATTATAAAAAGAAATTTCCTAATGAAGAAAATCTCTTAGTAACTGGAATTTCATTACTGGTTCAATCAAGTTGTTAATTAAACCTATTGTAGTTTGTAGCCTTGTCATTCTAGTAATTTTCTCACAAAATTAAATTTGTTACACTGTCTATCATCATAAAATTAAATTTGTTACACTGTCTACCATCAAGGGGCTAGAGAACAATTTCATTTACAATCAAAATATTTTGTTTAGATACGCATGAGTAAATTCGTTTCAATTAAAACTTAGCAATAAAAATCATTAAAGCAAAGTTGTTATGCGGTATAACTTAGATTAAGGTTTTTTCATATAAAGGGTATGCCAAAATTATGTTCTTGCTGTTCTTAATGCAAAAAAACAAAATTATGATGGGCCAAAAATATCTAGACCATTCAATTGTTCAACTATTGAATGCTTCTAAGCACCATACGTTTATATTCACGGATATATGACCCACTGTACATGCCCTACGTTAATTTCCTTTAGTGTAATTATATATAAAATGTCTGAGCCTAAAACTATGCACTAGTTTAATGAAAACATAATTCATATAAGAAATGAAGAGCCGACATATTGTGTTTTAATTATTTTTTTTTCTCCTTAAGGCCAATTTATTGCTATAAAACATATGTTCGTCATTACGTCTTATATGAAATGAATAAACTGATTTCATTTCAATCAAACATTAATGGCAGGCAAGAAAAAATCTTTCACATTTGTGTGTAATAAAAGATATTTCTTTATACAAAGAACAGAACGTCCTTTATAAAAACTGCCAATTTGCATGGCAAATGACTTTTTGTTTAAATTAAGATGAAAAAAAGCATAAATTAAAAAATAAAAGTGAGGCGTTTGATTGATACAAATG
The DNA here is from genome assembly GCA_963681545.1 of Germaria angustata. Taxonomy (NCBI): domain Eukaryota; kingdom Metazoa; phylum Arthropoda; class Insecta; order Diptera; family Tachinidae; genus Germaria; species Germaria angustata. The sequence continues at coordinate 93,359,450 of OY812999.1, read as the reverse complement.
TGCTTGTGTCGGTATAAAATCGTTTTTACAATCAATCAAATTTTGTAGAATTTCCTTTACGGCTGTATTTACATTTGCATAACTTTTACGTAAAATAAGCAACAAAAAAAGTTTGCATAAATAAACACTTCCCATATGTGCAATAAGAAAAACGTGTGTTATTTTGTAGAACATTTATTTTTCATATATTTTTCTTATTGTCTCTAAGGAATGGCATCAGCAAAAGACAATAAGAAACAGTTGAGAAATTCAAAGTGGACAATATCTGTGAAAATAAAATTAAATGAAAAACATACGACTTTGGCTGGTTGCCTTTTATGGTCACATACAGCAGATGCTGATGCCCAGATTATGAAGATAACATTTTTTTAATCTCATATGAGATCTTATCTATTATAAGTCCTATATAACGATCCCTAAGGAAGCTCGATAAAAACTGAGAGAAATTATTACTGTTGCCGAAATCAGTAAGTTTTGCCAGAAGCGGCACATGCCAAATGCCTTGGAAGTATCCACAGCCATCTTACTGTAGCTAAAGTGGTGAATAGAATGTCACTATTTTTCTAAGGGGTTTACTTTCATATGATCCCGTCGGAAAATATGCATGTAGTCGATAAACAAGCTGTTGGCTTCCTCATTACTTTGGAACATGCAGAGCGAATTGTTGTTTGGAGACTGGAGTTGCATTAGCAATTATTGAATCTCACTAGTTTGGCTAGTGGACAATTTAGCAATTGAACAGAATTGGTCTAAGGTGGTGGTATACCTTCATTTCAGCAAATAATTTGTGACATACTAGCAAATAGCCCTGCCACAAGGTTGGTTTTATCAACCGGGTCTTTAAGCAAACTCGGAACAGAGATGCTGTCCATATCCTTGCTATTTTACCAAAAGCTTCCACTGCAACAAATAACAGCATGCTATGTTTGTAATATATTAATTATCAGCATTTAGGTTCAGTTGTTACTATAAATAAAAGTTACAAAGAGGGAGTATAAAGGCCTCTGCAATTAGAGTTGTTATATCCTGCTGTGGGCTGAATTTTCCTTGTTGCTTTTAAATATTCCCTTATTATTTAGAATAAGAAATCAAAATTACGCTTAAAATCAAAAAAGAAAAATGAGCCAATTCGAAAAACCTAAATATCAAACAGAGAAACACATACTTTTGACTACTAACGATAATCCTTCAGGCTTGCTTTTCTAAACAAGCACAACAGTAAACAAACGCTCCATTAAATTTGAATTTAAATATTTTTCCTTAGAAAAATCTCAAAGGGAAATTGTCCAATTTGCGTTAAAGCTCTTTTATTAATTAAACCCCTTTATAAGCAGATGTAGTAACTATTACTTTTATAAATATATTGTCAACATTAAGCGTATAAAGTGGAATCAGTTTCTATATATTTAATACTTTGCTTTTCCACCCTCAAAAAAAGCCTAGTAACAAAATGCAGACAAACGAAAAGTTTTCTTTGCTGTTTACAGCAAGAGGCACATGATTTTTATCATAGAAATATAAAATAAGAATAAAAGAGTTATAAAATGGACCAAATATGGGTAAAATTTATGTTTCTAAAATAGTAAACAAAAATCAAAGCCTTATTATTGTCAGGGTAGAAGAGGAACAAGTAGTTTTTACTGACTCCAATTTGAAGTGATAATATAGTGGAAATTAACCGAGTTTTCTGCTTTGTTTTATGACTATTTGTTTTCATTTTATTGTTTTTTCCTTGTCTTTAACACCCAAGGGCACGACTCTCTTTTTTTATATCCAACTATAAGGTCCCACAGCTCATATGTAGTATTACAATACTTGCTTTGAGATATTCTACAAATTTTAAACTTTTCTATAAAGCCTTGCTTAAGACACCAAGGAGTTGAAGCATCATCATTTAATATTTTTTTCCTTCAGCAGCAGCAGATTATATATGTCCAATGGCATTCTTACTTGTGTGAAAATTAATGGATGCGGATACGGAAGTTGTGAATCGTATAAATAAAACTCTACTAAACCAAACATATTCGACAGCTGTATAAATTTAGTTTCCTTGGACGTGAATTATGAAATGTAGCTTGATGTGATATTAAAACAAGTTTTCACAATCTTTGCTCTCCGTGGAATACCAAAGATGTTCTGGCCAAATACTACACATAACGAACATCTTTAGCCATTTGATATCATCAGAAATGCAATATACTGAAATCCTCAGGGCAGCCGTAAAATATACACAATGATGCCAACAGTTGGGCACAGAAGAAGACAAGGCCAACATTTTGTGCAATCAATTAAAGGAACTTGAAAAAATAGAATACGATTGAGCCCTAACGATACTTATAGAAATAACAGAGATTTGTGTAGGAGTTCAAGACTAACCCGCAATTTCAAACATTTTATGTTAATATTTTATTGTTTGTTGTTGGTTTAACTAGGTATATGTCGGCATTTCCTTGCCACTAACCAAATCATTAGTATCCTTTTAGCCAAATCATGATTGAAAAGCATTCTAGCTCGCATACTTATGCCACAGACTACAAATACTATATGAGAATTCAAACAGAACTCAATCATATTTTTCTATTTGTTTGAATTCTCATATAGTATTTGTAGTCTGTTTTAGAAACGAAATTCTTTCTTGCGAAATTCAGTCTTTAATTGTGGATCTCAAGAACAAACTGTTATTATTTTAATTTTTGAACTTTACGTCTTTAAAAAGGATGTTGGTATTACAGCAAATAGTTTAATAAATAATTAAAAAAAATTTTATATCTGAACTATGGTATCAAAAAGGCTTGTAATTTTTTTAATTTTCGGTAGCCGTTCAATGATAGACCGTTTTAAATTTTGCATTAATATGGTATTCAATACCAATCCCAGGGTTTGTTTAATTGTCTACTGTTAAGTATATATTGCCTAGTACCTTTTTTCTTTTAACATAAAGGGTTTATTTCTTCTCCTATTTCATATATTTCACGTCTAGGAAATAAATATATACAGAGAAAATTTCACTATATTGCAGAACACAAAATATATGATAAAAATAAACCATAAGCATTCCTTTTTAAATATTAACAGGTATAAATCAAATATTATTCCATACAAAGTTTGATTTATAATAGCCGTATGTTAATGATTATAATCTTGAAACACTTATAATACATTCTCAAGACTATCTTAACTAAAGCAGTGTATCCTCGTTTATTTCCGGACTCCATATTTCCACAACCATTTGTAAATAAAATAAAAATATACAGTATTTGCTACATAATATAAAACTAAATAGATGTGTGTTTGCCATTATATATTTCATATAAAAGAGAATTTTCATAATGTAAAAAAAAATTTATAGAGTCAAGTAGCAGAAAATAAGGAGGTGGTGACACAAACAATTTATAAAATGCATAAACCAAATAGAAAAATTATAAGCTTTAGATAATAAAAAAAATATGAAAAAAAACTGATAAAAGCTACAGAAATGTACACAGACCCTACAGAAAAATTTAAGTTTAAACTTATTCCAGGATTAAACTTTCTTAAATAGAAAAGGAAGCATGTAAAGTATGAGCCTGCCCTTTTTAAAGTAAGAAAGGTCCAGCTCTTGTTATTTTGACCAATTTAATTTAAGAGTGAATACACATTGTTTTTTTTTTTGAATGAAATATTTAAAGCCCAATTATAGTGTGGCCTAAACAATATATCTTTTGTTTATTGCCAAAATTGAGCTTCCAAAATGGGCCAATTTTCGAGATTGTTATTTGTATCCTTAAATTTTTAACATGAAGAATGTAACAAAAGATTTCATCGTTTCTCGATTTGCGAGTTAATTTTTTTGGTGTTTCAACCAAAATACATGCAATATTGATATGGTCTTTATTAGGATATTTCGGGTATTAAATTTTAAATCAAAACAACATATAAAAAAGAAATAAAAAATCAAACAGAGTACAGAAAATTGCCAATACAGTTAGAAAAGACACAAAATACAATGGTAAATGACACCAAATGTACAGCGCAACCTTAAGAAAAGCTCAACAGCTGAGTCGACGAAACATGTTGTGGGGTTATTTAAAGAGAAGTAAAAGAAACGTTCATAAATTTAATTATCTCTGCGATATTATTAAGGAATCTTTGATTTTTAGACTGGTATTACACTAAAATACTCTCACCTGTTACCAGAGACATTAGTGGAAGACCACTAATGTCTCTGGAAGATGTAAATTTTAGGGGAAAAATTGAAAAGAAGCCAAAGAACTTCAAAGGTAGGATATAAAAATTTAATAAGAAACAAAAATATTGTCTACTTTTTACTTTTTACTGCTTTTTTTCTTAAGTCTGCACAATACAAATAACAATCCTTGTAAAGTTGTAACAAATATAGTCAAAAAGATGTAGACGTCATATAGATAGACCTGAGAAAATTTTAGATTTTCTAAAACATAAAATACATATATTCTCAAATCAATATAAGTAAATAGCACAATTCGCATTATAGTGTGGGTACTAGAGGGAATTTTAATAATATTAAAGTAAATTAATTTTGAAACCATTTCACATGACTTTTGGCGGCTGTAGGGTACTTTGGATAAATAGAACTAAAAACTTGCAAGTAAAATGGCGATAAACTGTGCTACAGAAAGATTATTATATGTAAAATCAGCTAAGACTACTGTATTGTAAACTAAATGTCACTACAATTGCAAGGAAGGTCTCCTACCACTCATAAAAAGTCTTACTAATGCACAAAAGAATTCCAACAAATGAATGGTTTATAATTTAAAAACATATTTTAATGTAGTGTTTCCCAATTCAAGGACTTCACAGCTTTCAATAACATGTCATAAACAGAATGTGCCTTTAAGAAAAAATATTTCAACATTCATATTTGACTTTTTTAATTTAAAGAAAAATTTCACTTACTTCTGATAATGATTAAAAAACTACGCACAATATGATCTCTAGTTTGTACAAAAGATATGTATATAAAATATTGTAATTCTGTTCATAGGTCTTTGAGCTTTAAAAGTTATTATAATAAAAATTATTAGGATAAAAAGATCGCTAACCATGCAATCAGAGGCATAGAGAACGTATTCTATTCTTCTGATTTTGTATTTTCAATTCACAGGACATGTTAAAGCCATCCACTTTTAGTCTGCAGAACTACCAGAATATTGTGATCGAATACAAGACAGAAAATGTTAAGGAAGTTTTTAAGCGAAAAATATGTAAACAAGATTAAAGGGATATAAATAGTCAGTCTCACTTTATGATGAAGGACTTTTGTCAATATGATAACTGCCTCCTTATGTCTGACAAGCAATTGCAATGTTTTGAAGATGCGGCGGACGTGGTGAGAATGTTAGTCTAATTATCCTTGAAAGGTGCAAAAGTAACACAGATGGTTTTGTAAAGTAAAATATTCAAAGCCATCAAAAATTAAAGTCCTGTGACACTTGAATACTTTTTGTTTTTTGGCATGTATTAGAATAAGCCACAATGAGCTGATATGTGTATTGGGGTACCATCACATTCAAGAAAGAAATATTTGTGCAGGGGTCCTTAACTTAATGCGGGCATTTTTCCCTCCTTTTATATATTTTTTTCCAGCAAAGCGGAGAAAGACTTATAGTTTTAGTTATGGCTGGTGAGGGAAACCATATAGAAGAAAATCCAAACAAAAAAATTGTGGATAAGGGCATTGACGACAACCACAACATCTGTAAAGTAAACAATTGTGAATGCGTTTGCCGACACAAGCCATACATACTCATACACACACACACAATCGCATAAGACTTACATTTATAACAATTTATGAGGTGCGTACAGCAAAACGCAAAAGACAAAAAAACAACTCTTGGAAACTGCGAAAATCCAACTTAAATTTATTAAAAAAAATAACAAGAAAAGAGGTCATTTTTGGTTAAATTATTAAACATATCGAACTTTTATTTATGAGTTTTGCAGTTATGTGCAAACAGATATTGCAGCAAAGCAAAAAATTATTAAAATTAATTGTAAACATTTATCAGATTTATTATAGTTTCATTTAAAAACACATGGTTACTTTACATTTTTTGCTTTTCAAGTGCGCATTAGGAATTCAAGTCCAATTTATCATTGTAGCCGCCAACTCGCACATTAAAAGATTGACATTTATTCAATTTTAAACACAATTTTTTCTTAATGTTGTTTGTCAAATTAATTTAAGCAGTTCTTGTGAGAGAGACAGGCAGCCTTATATACATACAGATAGGCGAACAGAGCGGCGCACTGTTAAATATTTATTTAAATTAAAATTATAAATTTGATGACGCATCAAAGACATACATATTTTCATTTATCAATCTAAGCAACTTCTAAGGCAAAAACGGACAGATTCTTCGATATTTATTATATATAAGAAATATACATTTATATGTTTGTAAGTATACAGTGTAAAACAGAGGACTTACTGATGCTAAGGAAGGCCAAGTGAAGCAAATAATTTGGCATCTTGACGAGTCACTACAACTAACGATCTCATATGCCCTGGACGGGCCATGAGAATGATGGAGAAATCAGGACACACAAGGAAGATATTCAGAAAGTGTTGTACTTTATCTATCATTCCCCAGCCTTTATGCAGAAGAAGTCTTGATTGTCTGCGAATAGCATCTCAACAGAAATTACACACATCAAAAACTGACTGGAGAGTTTTAGGAAGTACACTCAAGGTACACAGTTTCTTTAGACTACTTCGTTCGTTTTTCATGTTGGTTAGTGCACAACAGCTCCTTACGGTCTTAGGTACATGAGTATTATTCTCCTAAAGTTCTTGAAGTCTTTGTTCTTAAATGAATTGAAAGCTTTGCGAGCTTAAGAGAAAAAAGCCTTTCAATCTCCATTAAGAACCAGCACATTTTTATAATTACACATTTCTTTCTTAAGCACTTTCAACAGTTCGATAAGTACTTAAGAGTAATTAATAAACTTTTAACGATTTCTTTAGTAGCTTTCTGCAAATAATATTCTTAACGCTTTCCCACAATACTACGACACACACACACACAATCAATAAACTTTTTCCTCAATGAGTCACGAACTAAGTTTATTTCTCAGTCTATTTATTTGTGTCCATTTCTAAATGAACAAAATTATAAAGACATTTAGAACCATTAACAGTTAGTGGCTCTGAGTGATACAACAAAACTAATAACTAATTGGTAACAAAGACTGTTTGTACAAATAAACAAACACAGTGGTACGACAACTATCTGCTTCAAGCTCATAAACAAACGTACAAAGACTATTTATAAAAGCAAATCGCAAACAAAAATGTTTATACTAAAGACAACAACGAACAGCAAAAAAAAAATAAAATAAATTAATAGCAAACTGAAAATGACTGAAAACATCAAACACTTATCATGCTGCATATCATGCCTTTGAAGGCATTAACAACGGCAACATAAATAATTGCAAAAAATCACTGCCAATAAACGAATTTGTTGCATATTATTGAAAATGAAGTATTTTGATAAATCTTGTTGATATCGGAAACAAGCCGGACATATAATTATTTATGTTCTCTAAACTTTTAAAATGTTGCAAGTTGAATATTGTTTGAATGGTGTCTCTTCCCCAGTTCAAGTCTCCTATAGAAGGCTTGTTCTTTATTCTAAAAAGTTACTGCATAGAATTTGGTATTTCAGAAGCCACGTGCTTAGTTTTACGGAGCTTTTACTCAACTTTAAAACTATTTTGATTTTAGGAATTATTGTTTGTCACTTCTATTTATTTCAGAACTCCCCGCCTTTTGAACATAACCATATTTTCGACCAATTTATTAGCAATATCACAGAGCTTTTCGTTTTTAAAAAAAATTTTCTAAAATTTTCATGCCTATTTAGTAAAGATTTTCTAAATTTTATTCCGAATTTTTTTTAAGAAAAATAATTTTTTCAAATTATATTTTTTATTTATTCAATTTTAAGTGGCAAAAATTTCTTTGTTATGAAATAGTATTTCACAATAACGAGAATATTTTAGTTCTCTTTGAAACGAAATTGAAAAGAAACATTTCTTCTGAAATCAGTTTAATCAATTTTAAGTTCAGATAAGTAAATTAATAGATCAGGTTAGTGGATCGCTATATACAAGTCAGCAGACTAGTGCTTTTACAGTTCAATTCCACTTAATATTTCGAATGTAGAACCTTGACAACTTCACTTAAAAAAAATATAAGGGGAATTCACACCGAGTCTGTTAATCCGGTAATTTGTTAGTTGGTAATTTGTTAAAACACTTTACTGTGAACACACTTTTTGTTCTATCTCAGTAGTGCGGTAACTTTTGCTACAAAACAGATGATTTAAATTTATTAAAAAGCAAAAATGCCTCGAGAAAGTGAAAAAACAAAAATAGTAAAAAATTTAATTGAAAATTCTTTGGAGGAAATAAAATTTATTACTGGTAAGTATTTAAAATAGGTAATCAAACACAGCTGTTTTTTGTTACCGAGTAACAAGAAAATTACCAAGCTTGCCAGACTGGTACTTTGTTACTCGGCAGTTCGATAATTTGTTAATTTTACAAAAACAAAATACACGTAAAAAACTATCGAATAACGACTAACGAATTAACAAGGCCGGTGTGAATAACCCTATAGTAAAAACAGAAATGTTGTTTCTAAGCATTTCCAAATGAGCTACCGCATTAGAAAACAAGTATCAATAAAGTAAACATTTGGCAATGACATTTGAAAATCAGTGAAAATTTAGTAGTTCTTTGTCATTATCTTTGATTTTTCACTACTTCTTTGAAACATTTACAAATAAGGCATATGAAACATTTGAAAAATAATTTTTTTTATAAAAAGTTGATAAAATAAGTCTACATTTATGAACTTTGAGATAAAGCCCCTGGGTTGTTAAGTAGATCTTATTAATGGTGCTTGATTTTAAATAAAAAAAATAATAAAAAATTAGTTCCCTTTTGCCGTTTCATGCTTTATTACATAAAAAGGATATGTCTTGGCTCCAATACATATATATTTCGAAATTAATTTATAAATCCCCTTAAACATTTTTTTTGTGTGGAAAAACTGACATCAATGAAACCTAGTGTAGGGTGTACCAGACCCTAAAAAATATATCTCTTAATTCAGTATTATTCCATGTTCGTATTGTTTAATAAAACGCACAAATGTCTGCTTGTTTGTCTCTGATTTGTGTAGAAAAATTTGCCTTGAAACATTGATTAACTCATGTCACGTTGCCATAAATTATTAATTTAATTTGCCACTGTTTCTATTTATTTATATTAATAAGAACTAACAATTACACTACAAATGAAAACAGAAAAAGGCAAAACTCTTAAAAACAATGAACCACAACTCACTTTGGGGAAGGCAGCACATTCGTTACCAACAACTTATGAATAAAAGATTGCATTGACAAGCCAGACGAACAAATGATCTTGTGTGGCAGACAGACAGCCAGAGATAAAGAACAACATATAATGAGTCATGAAACAAAGCAAACAAATTTTTTTTCCTAAGACTTTATTACAAGTGTACAAATAAAAACAAAGAATTGTTTATTGATAATCTAATACGAAGGATTGTAATCCATTGTAAACTGTTTATGGCTGAAAACAATACAGTTAATACAATTATATAAACAAATTTATAATTTATTAATTAGTTACTACCCCAATCAGGGGTAATAACTAATTATCGCTTGATAAAAACAATTATATATAGAAATATTAATTATTACCTAATTTGAGGTTTGCAGAGGAAACTACTTTTAAAATTTTCCCATAAGTACTTCTGCCCAATTTTTTTTTTTTTTTGTTGCAATAAGTATCTTTCTAAAAGATTTTGACCACAAACTTTGTACTTTTATGTGAAGTGAACATATTAAGAAAATTATTTCCAAAAAGGATATTTATAAAAGAAGTTTTATTAGAAAGAATATCCTTTTCAAAAACCACACATTTCCATCAGGTATTTCTATATACAAAAACTATCCTTAGCCACTTAAATTGTTCCTGATTCTCTCAAATATTTCTTTCCTTTAAAGTCATTTATTTATGTGATTCATGCTGAAAAATTCGATACAAGATACGCGAATAATATGAAATGTCTTCCAATAAGGCGGGTAGATATTCACAATATTATGCATCTGATCTGTTGCATATCCTTTTAATATATCATGGCATCTTTTATTGTATCATTATGTATAATTATGAAGAAAGGGGTTAAAGAGGGTAGGGCAGACCAAACTGGTAGTGTTATGCTTAGAATTGAAAGCAATGGTGTAAGAAAATTCTAGTTTTTAGGATCTGTCTATGTATTTTTAAACCCAGCAATGAACATCGTACATGAACATTAGCCTGGTCATCTCTTGCGAAGGTGTCTTTGGCCGCAATTCGGAATATTGTTTCTGATATAATTTTCCGACTTTGCATCTTTGCCAAAGTGAATATAGCCGACAGGCTAGCTAAAATATAAACCAGCTGTTCCAATTATTGCGAGACCGCGGCGTTTATAAGATTTAGGATGTTTTACTTATACAATGGAACAAAAATTATTTCATTCAAAAGGGAACCGAGTTTATCGGAATTTTTTTTCTATATAATTCATTAAAAATGCGAAAACTTTTCTATGGCGACTGAAGTTTTAAATCAAGTATGTTTTGTTTCTTTCAAAAAACTTGATTTTTGTACGTACTCGCAGTATGAAAGTTACTTTCAGGGAAACTTGTGAAACTGGCCCTAAACGCATATCAACCAGAATTAGTTAAAAGGCATAAAAACCCTCCGACATATGATATTATGACTTATGTTTTTAAAAACATTAAGTTTCCTCTTATGCTGTTATTTGATGCCCTTCCTCATAGAAATGTTTAAATGAATTATTCTTTTCAAACCCCATTTTATCTCTGACATATGACTGTTTTATGCAAATGTTTTCCCTCCGAAACTTTACTTTGTTTTATTTTTCAAGCACAAACTGCATTAGAATGTTTAAGAATTAATTATTTTGAAGATAGTGTCGTACTTACAATATAACAGTGTCACTGGGTAAGTCCACTGGTACAGCTAATACACCAATATTGCGACAATTCAAGGATAAACGAGCCAATGTGCCCGTACAATGACAATGTTTCTGTGACCATTTGTCACATACAGCGTGTAAAGAACGCTGTGGTGTGGCAGAGTTGGAATCTGTTTCGGACGCTGTGCCAGATGAAGATGATGCAGATGAGGATGATGATGATGATGTAGTATCTGATTCCAAATTATTTATGTGATACTCCTTTAAAGTTTTCTCGTATAAAATTCGAGCCTCTCGTTCAGGATCCTCTGAGGGCAGCATGACATTTTCGCTTATGCCAAAAATATTATTGATACCACCATGTAAAGTAGACTTTTTCGTGGTAACAGGACGATCTGTTGTTATGCTTGTGTTGTTTATGTTGCTCTTTATTGCCGCTGCATCTGTGATAAAATTTTCCATAGAGGATTTTTTTCATTACCGTAACTGTTTGCTTTTGTTGCTTACCTGCATATATTTCATTTGCATATTTTTCTTTTATTTCACCTCTAACGCTTTTATCTTCCTCACTTATGACATTTTGTATGGTTGCTGGTGCTCCTGCTTCTTCTACCATTGCTGTGGCTGTTGTCCTTGCTGCTGTATTTTGATTTTCCAATTCATTTGGTTCTTTATTTGTGTCAAGTTGGTTTAGATTTTTCTTTAAATTTGTTTTAAATATTATTTTCTCTTTCATTTTTATATTATTTACAGCGATTACACTAAATTCATCTTTGGTTACATTTTCTATCACTTCTCTAACATCGTTTGCCCTCAGGCGAATGTTTTCTTGGAAAGCATTCTTTTCATCACTACCAGTGTTAGCTCTAGTTTGGGCTATTTGTGATCCTCGGAGGGAAGCATTATTATTGTCCTTGTTAGTGATTTCACCATTCACTATGGAGAATATTGATTGGAAATGGATTTGCAGGACGCACATGATTATGACGAATATAACAGAGTCCTTGAGCAGAAACCAAGTGCGTGTACGACAGCCACGCTTACGAAAACCGGCCATTATTTTAAGATTTTTTATGCAATTAAATAAACGATGATTATGTTGGTAATAATACGTTTGTTGTTTTTGTTGTTGTAATAATTGTTGCCGATTGATGCCGTCAAGCATTTGTCACTTGATGACAGTTATATGTGCAACACGCTTCGCGTTCATGATCTTACTTTTTTATTACAATTGTTCTCTTAATTTGCACACCAACTTTTATTTTTGTAAATATTTAAATAATTAATGTTTTTCTTCTTTAGGCTTTTTTTTAGAATTTAGAAGTTTGCTGCTGCTACTGAAAGTAGAAAAACAAAAGTCTATAATTAGAATAATACAAAAATTGGTTAATCGATCAAAAAATACCTTCTTTCATTAAAAACATTTCTAGAAAATAAAATATAATAAACTTAAAGGGGCTGTTTCTTATAGAAGGTATTTTTATATAAAAAGAAACTTTTTATATCGAGTACTTTCTAACAAAACTCTCTCAGTTAAGATATACAGAAAAATAATACTATTTGCTTAAAAAAAATTATTTATAAGAAAAAATATGTAAAAAGTACTTTCTAGCACGAAATACTCCCTCACTTAAAGTGTTGCCTAAAATTATCCTTTTTTATATTTCTGGAACTTTTTAACAAATTGTACTCTCTTAAAAAATGTATTTTCTGCAAAAAGGTACCCCATTCTTTCGTTGCGTTCTCCCAAGAGGTATTCCTTATACAAAGTACTCTATTAGAAAAGACACTTTGATGCAAAATTATATCCTGGCAAACTGTTTACACTTGCAGATTGTATCTTTTCAAAAAGCTTTTTCTTGTAAATATACACTTATACAAAATATATAGGGTACCGCATTAAAAAGGTACTTTCTTACAACTGCTTGCTTCCTGTAGATATAATGTTTGCATAAGATTCTTTCTGACTTGAATAACTTCTTGCAAAAAAATTACTTTTATTGCAAAAAATGCATTTTACCAAAGGTGCTTTTTTAAAAGAAACTTTCTTTTACGTGATCCTCGAAGGGGCCTCACAAATAACCAGTCTAGGCTGCTGGTTTCCATGGTAACAGATAGGATTTTTGGTCGGCCTTCTGTTAAAAACATCTCCGATTTTAGGTAACGTACAAACCTGAGGTATCGGTAGCACCTATACCTAGACAAGCATAGGCTAGTCTACTTCCTTGAAACCCTATTTTTCAAGGATTGGGTAGTAACATATGAAGTTTTATGGCTAACTGGCCAGAGGCCGAGGTCTGGAAAGACCATATTACCCATCCGTACAAGCGAGCAAACCCACTTTTTCCCTTAATTTGCTTGCATGTGCGCCAGTTACCCTGTTATTTCAGGGAATTGGTAGCAACATACAAGTTTTTAGGAGTTATCAGTAAAAAGGCACAACACCAAGCCACAAAGACAGGACGTTTAATGCGTGCCCCCGGGGGACCTTATAGCATCAATGGGAACTAACTGAATGATAGAAAAGGTGGGAAAAAATATAGAGATTTTTAAGTTATCTTAACGTCACTATTATTATGCCCACTGTTGTCTTGCTTACTACTTGCAGTAGCCCTTTTTATTTGTTTTTTGAGATGCCTGTAAGTAATTGAATCTCGGGTTTCTCTTACAAAATCAGTCTTTGTTTCACACATTCGTATCAGTGAAATCTCTTGTAAACTTTTATCAAACTTTTTTGCCATTTGCTTGCACTGTAGGTCTGGTTATCATAACCAACATATGTTTGCAATACTTTATAGTGATTTTTGCTTCATTTTTTTTTTAGATTTTTTTAGCACCACTTAGTCGTAGTCACACGTATTTAAGCATTTCTTATGATTTATAATTTATGTATGTTGAAATTAAAATAAATTGATTTTTTATCTTCAGTTTTTTCCCCCCATTATTTATTGTAAACCTGTATCTTATTTTAGAAAAAACAATTATGTTAGTTTGCAGTTGTTTACGACAAATAAGCTAAAATAAAAGCGTTTAATGTATTAAATTGACCTTGAAAACCTGTCTAAAAGCTGAACATCTCAGTTTGGAAAAAAAAGTGATGGAAACTGGGTTAAATATATTTTTGGTTTATTTCAAAAAGCTATTTTTAGCAGACGACAAGTCTGGTGAGTGATTGCAAGAAATCAAATAAAAAGCAAAAGTTATCCATTCTTAACTGACAATGTTTCTTAAATGCATGTGTAAGTGTGTTCATTAGACCAGCTATAATGGAGAATGGTTATATTTTTTAAGCTTCATCTTCCTGGAAGTTCCTCAAATCATCCAATAATTTGAACCACACAATTTTTTTTTAGAATATAAAAGACGGAAAAATAATAAACACTAATGGAACTTTGATAAATTTATAAATTAGACATATTTTCAAACAAATATGGTGTATCTTCAATAAAATATTTTGTATATGAAGAGTTTAACGTGTGTTTTGAAAACTTGCAAAATTATTTCTCTATAGTAATTCTTGAAGTTTTTTAAAATACATTTTATGCACAAACCGCGAATATAAGGACTTGAATCCCATTAATCTAGAAATGCTAAAATTATTCTCAAAATTTTTAAATTATTTAAAGACAATACAAAGAAATGAAGATCGCAAATAAATAATATTACTTGGAAGAAAATTCTAAGACTATAAAATAAATGAAGTGCAAACTGCAGAAGAAAAAAACCATTTGGTAAAATCCATCTCTTCAGGATTAGCAAAGACCTAATTTATAAATAATATTATATAGACATTTATTTTAAATATGGGCGTAAAATACAGTCAACAGCTGTGTATTTCTACTAGTGGCCTTACAACTGCAAATAAGTCTCAAAGTATGGGAAAAATTAATAGTCCGCAATATAATCGAAAAAAGTTTTAAAATTTTCTAAACAGTTTTAAAACCTCTAGAATTTGGAGGTCCCTATTAAAATGAAAGGAAAGCTGTCGTTATTAATATGAATATGCGTATCTAAGATAATTCTTTAAGCTTGGCATATTTTTCAAAAAGTTTAAGCATATCGATATTTAAAAACAACATTACTATCGCCAATAATTTTGCTAAAATAAACAAAATCCTTGTAAGGCTCAAAGACCGCAAAAAATTATAAGTTTTTTCGCAAAAATCAGAGAAAAATCAACACAACAAACACAAACTGCGTAGTTACTTGGCTTGTCTACAGAAACACCCAGAGTCTTCGCCAGGAATTGAACCTGTTGCCATCGAACTACTAGTCTAGTACTTGTACACTATGTACTACGAAGGACACTTATTCATATAAACATATATTTATTTTCAGATAAAGTTATTATATTCTTATTTGTAAATTTTCAAGCAAAATTAACTGTCATCAGTTCATTTATGATGATAAAAGTTTTCAAAATATGACAGTATAATTGCAAAAAATTATACTCTTTCTACAAAAGACAGCTAAAAATTTAAGAAAAGCATTTTTATTTTCTTAAAAATTGTCTTCTTATTTATAAAGCATTTTGAGATTTTCTGCTTCAATTTATTTTGTTTTTATTTACTCCAATACAATTTCCAAATAACTAGGACATTATATATTCATCTAAATCCTTTTTTCTTTCTCTCGGCGGTTTTTTTTATCATTTATATACAGATTTTGAAACCTCTTTTTTATAAGACAGGATATGTTCTAGAAGTAGTCACAGTATGTTATGTATAAGGAGTAGGGAAAGGGTTATTTCTAAGTTAAAATTGTATTTGACTATATAATACTAGTAACGTACTGAATTTTAATAGTAGTTATATCTAAGGTTGATGTGGGTTAGTCTCAAGAAATAATTATTTATAGACACGATTAAGGGTTTGATAATTTAATAAAGTGACTGATTAACTTGCAATTGTAATGTTCGAGAAATATTCAAAGGAACAGTTGGAGGACTACCTCCCATCAATAATTAATGCCTGCTTATCGTATATCCTGCCAAATAGAATAGGGAGAGCGTTCAGACTTGGTGTTCAAAAATAGCGTGATACCTAGAACATTGATAAGTAAACACACATTTTTTATAGTTTCAGCCCACCTTGATATCGATTCCAAATATCTTAGTAAATAAGTTAACTAAAGAGATCAATTAAGCCTAACATTATTTTATTAATAAAATAAAATGTAGAAGCAACCGAGTTTCTTGTGGTGTCAATTTTAAAAGATCACTTCGCAAAATGTAGAATAAGCAACGTGATTATAAAACGCAGGACATGCCTCTGCATCATCTTGCGTATTGTGGAAATAAAGTTTATTTTTTGAATAATAATTTGTATCATTGTTTAATTATTGTTATTGATCTGGTTCACAAAAACAAAAATAAATTCGCAATGCATTTTATTGTTTGTGATGTGAACTCAAACGTTTGTAGGATGGGCTATAACTCCTATTTGTTTAGCGAAAATGTAATAATTTCCGGAAAAATATTAAACTTGAAAAACAAAGTTATTTATACAAAATAAAACAGCAAATCAAAAGGTTTTAAGCAAGAAATAAATCAAATAATATGCAAAATTAAAATAAAAAATTATGAATATAGTTTCCGCTTAAAAAGAAATTAAAATCAAAAATTAAAAAACAAATAATTCTATAAAAATTTAGCTTAAGACAAACCCAATGGTGTGGTTCATCTGAAATATTCTTTGTTTTGCTTTTATCTTTTAAAAATTAAAAATTAATTATTCCTTTCAGCCGCCATTTAAAGTACTAAATACCACTTGTTTAGCTTAAGGGTATAGAAAATTCGCCAATACCGACTGCAGTTCTCTTACTGCATCTTTCATCTTGAAACTTTTATTTATGTCAAACGTGAAATCCATAATAACAAAAAAAAAACTAAGAAAAAAAAAGAAAAGAAAATATTAAAAATGTGTTGCAGACGTGCTAAAACTTTTCCGATGTAATAAAAAATCTGTTAGAGAACAAAGTTCAAACTGTAAGATAAAATTAAATACTTGGATTCTGGCCAAATTCTCTGAAATGGACTACATTTTTAGAGCAGTTTAATAAATTTAAATTGAAAGGATTTCTTTCATACTTGGTTTTGGTCTTAAGAATGAAGCTTAAAGTTTCTTTACAAATACAAAATATTTGTTTTCTTGAATTATTCAATTGTGCTTTGTTTTCTTACTCTCCATAAAAGGTGTTTAATTTAACAAACCCAGGCATGTGGGTGCATGATATTAACTCACGTTTTCCTTAAATGATGCTGAAAATTAATAAAACAAAGTTTTGCTTTTTAAATACAAACAAATTAAAAACTTCAACAGCCATTGACGCAACTAGAGAAATAAGAAAAAGAAAACAAAATAACAATCAGAAATGCCACAAAAATCAAACTCTATTCAACGCTTGAAGTCAGCGAATAAAGAAACAAAATCGTACTCCTGTCTGCAAGTCACTCAAACTCTATTGACTCATCCACTTTTAAATATTAGCAACAACTTGCGTTTACAATCAAAACCATTATCATTTCAAGCGTTTGCTGGATTTGTTGCAACAACTAAAGTTTTGCTATAAAAGCGATTTTTTTTTTACCGGACTAACATCACGTTTTTAATATTGATATAAATGAAATGATTTGATTTTTATTATGGTCTTAAAGTAAACGAAAATAAGTGAATTTAGTGTCAAATAAATCAAAATCTTCTATCAGCTGTCGACTTATTTCATAAAAAGTTAAGAATTTGTATATAATATTTTTTCGTATTGGAATTATAAAAGTTTTAAAAATTGTTTTGCTAAATTAAAAGCTTAGTCAGCTTAATGTATAAAGCCTTAAAGTGGATTTCAAAACTTATCAAATAAAAGATGTTAATTTATAAAATTTTAGTGCAAAAGGCAGTTTGACATAAAATATTATATCGTTTTTGATTTCTTAAGTCCTGCAAATCACAAAATTATTGAGAAAGATTTTTGGAATTATTTCAAAAATGACAGGAATATGCAAAATTTAAAGGATTTTTTATTTTATAAACCATAAACTTTTTTATACAAATGTATTTCACTTCTTTTTTAAAAAAGTGCACATCGTGAATGAAAAAGTTTAATAAATTAATACTTATGTTATGACTTTTACAGCTAAAAGTCCTTAAATCTTAAAGTTTATGTAAAGTATAATAAAAAATGGTTTCGTTTTTTTCTAAACAGTAGGGACTAAGGGTGTCCTTACTTTTTTTTATAATTAGAGCTGGATTAAAGGGTGTCCTTACTATTTTTTGGACATTATACAGGTATCTTCTAAGAAGCCCATTTAGCGGGCCTTAAATGTGAGCTGGAAATTGTTTCGTATGATTCATCCCCTTCCACTTATTTAGGCTTATGCTTTGAGCAACAATCAAATAAATTCAACACATTATCGTAGCCCATGCAACACATAAGTACATCAAAAGGCTCATTTTATGGTACATTTATAATGCGCCTCCTGAGAACAGAAAATAAATGTTTAATATTAATGTTTGCTAACTTTTGCCGTCTTGAGGCATTCAAACGATGTAATGCAAATCATTAAAGTCTCTTGGACATGTTTTTATAACAATTTGGACATGTCAATTACACGCAAAATCGTTCCTTTCTAGCGATAATTGGATAAAGACAAACTTGAAACCCTTTCTCAAGACTCTCAGAATATTTGTCTAACAATTCATATCAAGTATAACCGAGATTAGGTTTCTAAATGCACTGGCATTTGTATGTATGTGAATTCGTCCAACAATGATCCTGATAGAATCTACACCATATGATCTTTCAAGGAATGTAAAACAGCCCATGCCGCTCTTTTGGTTACAGAGAGAAAGTTACAACACTTAAAACTTTCAATAATATCATTGAGAAATTATAAAAAATTGGGTATTTTAATTAAAATTTGTATAAAATATAATTAATAAAAAGATTTTTGTTGCTGCTCATATGCCGATATTCTACTCGTTAGTGAATTTTAGGCAGTTTGAAAAATTAATTATTTAAATGTTTTTTGGCTAAAATCTCGGTAAATGTCAATATGATTATTTTGATTTTAAGTTTAAAAAATTTATTTTTCAAATTGAGTTTTTCTTATATTGCGGTATGATTAGGTCATCGAGGCATAAGAAGTATTCATGTCAGGGTCTTACATCAGTATATTCGTGCCCTATTATTCAATTGCAAGTATTCAAATTGATTTTTTTTAATCAAATTTAAATTTTCTTTAAAGGTTTTATATATATATATTTTTTTTCAATACACTTGCTGGTACATAGCTTTTATTTTATTATTGCAACATTATAAAAAAGGTTTTAAATCGTCAACGAAATTTAATATTTAAACTATTGTACATTTTTTCTGGCACAATTTGCAGCCAAATCATTGTGTGTCAGTGATAAATTTTGCAATAACTTGACGTCATTAATTTTGTTCCTACACGCACTTTGAAGTATTTTTTTTTCGCTGCAATTTTCTCATGATCTTTTTTATTCTTTATTTAATTCATTCGAAATACCCCGTCAATTTAACATTAATTTTCAAACAAATTCGTTAGCGACAATTAATGTATAGTTGCGTTTTATTTTTTTCTCTATAAATTGCAAATTTATATTCTTGCCAAAGTTAAAACCCCGCGTTTTGGTATACGGATTTGTACTAAATGCTTTTGATGGTGATTTTTAGGCACAACAAAAAAAAAAAGAACATAATTACTTCGACATTTTCCAAGTCTGCCATGAGCATGTAAAAGCTTATTTTACCACTTGCAATTTGTGCTCATATGAATAATATTTTTTTTTTCAAAATTTTATTTAAACATTTTATGCAAACACTGTCGTTTTCCTTGAAAAGTCTTTGAGCTTTAAAATATTTGTTTAATAATTGCTGGAGAACTAAAAGTGATATATAAAAAATTAAAGTTTAGTTTGCCTGCATTAACAAATATTTGAGAATTTTAAAAATTTACTTTGCAATAGAATGTAAGAGGCCAAACGTATGGCATAGATTTTCTATCTAAAGCCAAAAACTTATAATAAAAGATCAGAGGGTCACTTCAAAGATTAATAAATTTTTGTAAACAAAAAATAAAATGTACTTAATAAAAATTTTTGCAAAAAGAATATAAAGCAATATTTTATGTAGAAATATTTTTTTTGTAAAATGGATATACATTTTTTAACAAATACAAAAAAAAATTATAAATTGCAATTTAAATTGCAAAGGAAAATAACAGCATTTAAAAAATTAAATGAAATAAATAAATTTTAATAGCAATGAAATTATAAAAAAGCATGGTTTGTGTCAGAATAATATCATACGAAATGTAAAATATCATTATTGTAGTTCTTTAGACTAATGATTTCAGTCTTTCCTACGATCTTTTGTTCGAATACACACTTTATTCTTAGCAGTAGCATAAATAAAATTTCAATTTAATGTAGCTCTCCAGGGATAGAATATTTAAAAATATTTTTTTATGGGGAGTACCTGCCTCCTCCTAATTTACCACCATGCTCAAGGCAACATATATTAAATTTGAAATTCTAGTGATAAAGAATACTTAATAGTTTATTTTTATAGAGGGTAGTCCTTCCCATCATCCGTAATAAATATATAATTCGATTTTAATTTCCTGTTCGCTGGCCAAAAACGGCACAAGGACACCAACGACTACAAATCCATTTCTATAAATATAGATGATATATTTAAATCAATTTTAATGATCAGTAACCTTCATTTACGAACCTGCTTTCAATGAAACCCAGTCCATTGGACTGCTAGTCTACAGTGGCACCTTCACCATTTTGCCCAATAGTACTTGTAATTCATTTCAATTCGTTGTCACACGTATTAATATGTGCGGCATATACGTGTCCATAAAATCTGCTTTTATCCACTTGCATAAATGATGACATAAATCCATTTGCTTAATTAACTTCCTATATTTTTTCGCCTTTTTTCATGGTATCCTTTTTATTTCTTACAACCAAACTCATACACAAAAATGCTAAATTTTCTATTTCCTGCTTAATATTTTATTACACTATAACACTGACCAAATGTATTTTGTAATTAGTTTGATAAAATCTTTTCCTTGTTTTTCTTTTTTATTTACTTTTTTTTGTAAAACTATTCTTTTATAAAAGTTAATGTGGCATAATATTTGTTTGTCTTTTTATTGTGTGTGAGAAAAATATATTAAACTCATACCACGTTTCCGCCAAAGATGTGCGCAAGAGGTTGTAGGAATTGGAAAAAGCTATTGAATAAAACAAACATCCAATATTATCTATATAGCAATAACAATAACTGTTTTTTATCTATTCTATAATGATATGAAGCCTACACGTGTCACTGAATGGAAAGCAATTATCGATTTGCTTAAGTCGACCTAAAATTTCTTTATGAAAAAAAATTTTATTTTAAGGAAATATTTTGTAGAGTAAAACTTTTGGAATCATTTGAAAATCGTGTGGATACTAAATAAATTTCCAGTAATTTTAATTAATTGTTAAAAAAATTTAAAAACATACTTTTCTAGAAAATGTGGTTCTTTCTTGAAAAATAGTTAATAATTTCAGTGTATAAGTCATTTCTTATCGTAGGGCATTATAAGTCACTTGCTGATTATCTCTTAAGGAAATTAAGTTTCAAGTATCACATTTTAAAGGACGTATTATTATTTTGTAGGACCTTATCATTCACTAGAATAAAATTAGGCCATGGATATAGCCAAGGCCAATAAGACATCATATACTTGCGTTGGGGTCAGTGTAGACAAAACAATATATTTTATTTTTTTTTTCTAAATAAGAACTACGTAATATCGCAGGACTTAATCCGGTAACTCACCATATAGTTTTCAGAGTCTACAATACTAGATTTGTTATGGTATATATGCCCTTGAAACTCTCCAGTTAATTCTTATTGAAATAAAGTCGGTTTTAGGATCTGTGCCGAAATAGATATAGATGTTGTTTTATTTTTCTGATGCCAAATATAGTCTTCAGGTGGCGTTAAACTTAATTTAATTGCTGCCAATTCACATTTTCTTGATATAACTTCTGGATATATTAAGGAAGAGCTCTAGTTCAATGAATGGTCAACTAACTTTTCTGTAAGTAAACGAAATGATAACTAGCTGAGAGATGTCCATAACTACTTCCGACCTAAACTCATACGAAATCAGGGCACATAATGTTGCTTGGCTCTCTAATATCAAATATCATCCAATATTAAGGATAGTAAAAAGCCTTTTTGATATAATATTTCTTTGTTAGATTATAAAGATTATCCTGGCAAATAAAGTTAAGAAAAATCTACCTTAATATCAATCAAACTAGACTTACAAAATTCATTGGTGCTTAAATTTGATTTTGGCCAGGTGGCCAAAAGTGTGTTGTCAAATGAAGTGATATAATAAAAATAATAAAAACTGGACTTAAAAATAGTCCATAATATCTCTTAGTCAGTGCTTAATTATTAAAACGAAGGTAGTTAAACGATAAAGGACTAAAAAATTTTATATAACAACTACTCACGTGATGCATTCTCTTTCCAATGGAATATACATTTCATGATATTAATTGATGTAGAATTTCACTGAATTGTAATTTTAAGAAATTCTGGTGTAATACCTCAAATTGGAAGTAAAAATATTGCTTTTATTGAGGAAAGTAATGAGCTATAATTAAGGATAGTTTACTAAAATTAGGAAAAAATATATTAAGCAAAATATTCACAAAAAATCTTGTCTAAATATTGGGAAACGAATTCCGCAAATTTTCCAAAAGCTTGTAAAAATGTTCTAGAAAATTTAAAGTTTTTATTGACATATGTAAAGTATTGTTATTAGCAGCCATACGACTATCATTTGGAACATGAATTGTGGAAAATTTTCTTGAATTTCAGTTCATCTTTAAATCTTGACTTGACACACTTAAAAATATAATTTAGTAATGGGTTTGTGGCCAATTAATTTGAAATTATTCATTAACCAAATGTTTTTTTGAATAATTTAGTTCATAATGAATAGATTTGAGCGATTTTCAAACGTTCGTGTTAAGATGGCAAAATAGTACCACCAAAGAAGTGAATATCTAGAGTGATACATTTAGACAAAATGTTTCAAAATATATAATTTTTATGGAAATTCCTTTAATTTACTATTTAATGATTTTTAAATACAGCATTTGATTATAAGGTTGAATTTTGTTGCGCTTCAATCAAATAAAAACCGCTCTTATGCATCCCTACTTATGTCCACATTTGATCCTCCATCAATCTTTGGAAGATAATACATGTTAGTGTATTCATTTCAATTTATTTGATTGGACTTATAATTTGTTGTTTCATACTTCAAACGAAAAGTTTGTTTATCAAAAGAAAAACAATTTTGTCGATTTATTTTTATTGATCCAAGAAACATTCACTTTTAAGAAAATTAAACAAACAAAAAAGTTAAGAAATACATGCCATTACGTTTAAAAAGTTGAAAAAGAAAAACAAACTAATACCATCAAATCATTAAATTAATCACATTAAATAGAATTTTATAGAAACAAAAAGGCAGCTTTGAGTTGAGGGAATTTTTTGTTTTTGTTTCTTAAATAATTCTTTAAGTTTGTTGCTCTGCAGGTAGTGGGGAAAATTAATAAAATGCAGACGAAAAATATGGATGCAAAAAAGAATTTTGTGAACACAGACAGTGGAAATTGAAAGTCAGAGGTCTGGCTGTATATGTAAATATCCGAGCTCTTTTAAGACTTTCATCTGATTTTGATTTGGTGAATGTACCTCCATTTCTTTCTATAATTAATTGGGCTGCGATCATTAATTGAAGTATAATGTTCTCAAAATATTTTATTTATTTTATGGCGGTATAGGGAAGCGAAACATGCCGAATACGGGTAGTTTGTAATAAAATTTCATAGTGAAAAAAAATTTAAATATTTAAAAATCATTTGAAAATATTAATAAAAAAAACTACACCACTCGAATGTGAGAGTAATACTAAAGGCCTGGTTAGCCGAACGTTCACGTTAGCTAATGTAAGGGACGTTTGTTTTTGGCATATGAAACCAATGCAAACGCTTATCCAAATTAAATGTCACGTTGACGGAACGGCTGAACCTGTATAAAATAGAATTTCATAACGTTTTAACGGACATTTGTATACCAGTGATGGGACTATTATTTTGTTGAGTTGTATTGTGGCCCAAATTCTCTTTCCGGTACTTTTATTGATATATGTAAATTATTAAGAATCTAATACAACTTTAATAAAATTTTCGAATTTTCAAAATCTAAAAATGTAATGTTAAGATAATAATGTGCATGAAGGGACTTAAAAAAACAAGTAAATACAATTGAATGCAAATAAAATATTAGATTGAATTATAAATCCAATTATATATAACAGTTCATTATTTTAAATATAAAAGTTAATATACGCGTATAAACATATATATTTCTTATTTTGCCACTTGCATACTACATATCTTGAAAAATATTGCAAATTTGCAAGCCAAAAGTTTTGTTACGTATACATTGTGAAGTAAGTACAAATTAATATACACATAATAAATATATGGACGTACGTAGGTATGTTTATTCTTAAAATTCTAATTTTTATACGAACTTTTCAAAATATCAACTTTTTTCTTTCAAAAAGTACTTAATATAATTTTGGTACGTTTTATGTATAAGCATGAATTACGCGAAAGTTTTCAAATACCATCTCTATTATGAACAGCTGACTGTATATTTATTGAAAAATTTACAAGTGAAATTTTGTTTGCGAGCTGGTTTAAAACATCAACAAATAAGTCTTCGAACTCCATTGAAAATTTTCTTTATTTAATTTTTTATAATAAACACAGGAATATTAACTTAATTTCTTTAGAAAAAAAAATTACACAAAGTAGCGTTGTACAACGTTTTGTTTTTATTTTGTTGACATTCGACACGTTTTAAAAGATTCATTAACCGCACAAACGTACGTACGCTAAAGAACGTTACGTTTTTCTAACATCAACGTTCGGCTAACCGGGCCTTAAAAAAAAATATTTCTAGAGTCGGATGAGACTTCAAAACTATTCAAATTCCCCTAAGGGATAAAAAAGGAAGGAATATCAAAATTGAAAATAAAAAAAAAAACAACTCAAATATCATTGAAATTTATTAAAAGCTTATGCGTAGAGCTGAAAAAAAAACTTTACGAAGTTGCTCAGCCTTATGTAAAACTGTGCAATAATTTAATTTCATAATTGCAAACTGCTTCAAAAATGCCTTAAAGTAACATAAATCTTGCAAAAATAACAGATATATTGCAGCAAGTGGTCCAGAAATGACGAAATTCAAAAAAAGCCGGCCAAACGAGCCAATGATATACAAATTGTGTGAGTCCCAAAAATTTTTTCCTTTACTATTTCCTAGAGGCGCCATATATAACAAATAGTCTAAAGAACTAATACAAACATCTCTTCCACACGTGTTTAGAGATATAATGATAAATTGCTACTAAACGACCAAAAAAAATTAATTTAGATTTATGTTCTTTTTTATTAGACTAGAAGTGGCTGAAAATTTTTTCGAAAACATTAGCAAAATATCTGCTTCTGCTTTGAATTTAAGCAACATTAATAAATTAAATAGCAGAATATATAAACAATCTATAATGTTTTATTTGCAAAAGTAAATAATGTTAATAATATGCTTTCTAATTCAATTTACTAATGCTCTAATACCCAACCAGTTGTACATTCTTGTTGGAGCAGGTTGGGTTTGTTCAAGCTTAAAGAAGTCAATGTTTTGAAAATGTGGAAAAAATTAGTTGGACAAGTTTTTATTCAAGCTAGTCACAGCGATTTCCAGTAAATATCTCTGAAGGGAAATTATTTTTCAGCAAAAATTAAGATTGAATTAATTAAAATAAATTATTTCAATCGTATTTCTCTGCACTCAAGCCCACTGTTTCAGTTTAAATTTATTTTGCAAAACTTAAATATTCATAAGAATTTTCTAAGTTTTACATCTGACTTAATTCTTTGATACTTTACACAAGTTCACGTCATTACAAACCGACATTGTTATCGCTTAAAACTTTTGTTTTGTTTTTATTAAAAGAAAATTTGCTATTGCCGTCAAAAAAAAAAAAAAAATTATAATTAAAATCTACTTACATTCAGACCCTGCATAGAATATTTACAAGAAAATTAAACATTGAAAATGCGTGTCATTAATTCGTAATCAACCCGCAAAATATTAAATGAAACAGTCAGTTGCACATGCTCTGCCATAGACAGACCGTCCATTCATGACCAACAACACATTTCCCCAATATTTATTCATTAAAATAATAACGAATAGATTGAACGTCCATGGCATTAAAGATCATACAAAAAAACCGAAAACTTAAAGCGAATGGATGAATCAAACACAAAGTAAACGTTTTGCTTTTCAAATTTGGTTATAAATAACAAACGTGATATAAGTATTTCCAGAGTTCATTAGTCGATTTGTGTGATCAATTCAAACCTGGTCTTATTTATATAAGTGATTTAGTAAAAAGAAATCACTGATAATGGTCAATATGATTGCCTATTGATAGCATGCCATTGTGGCAAGATACACCATTGACTGGTTCGCCTCAAAGTACAAAACCTTATTTGGGAAATGGTTGTTTTTCAGTGCAACTTTGTAAAATATTTGTCAAAAGATATGATAAGTCCAATTCTTGGCTTTCAATGCCAAAGCAAGCGGAGTAAATAATAAGCCAATGTCTTTAGGATGAAGAATTTATAGTCCAGGTGAAAAAATCGCTGCTGTGTAAGAATTCGAGACGCATACATTTCATTACTGGGGCCATGGGCCTCAAGCTTCTAAGACCTAAACTTACTTGATTTATAGATTTGAATCATATTTACGTAGACTACATGACGACTATATACCAAACATGATTTAAGGTTATCAAGCCTTTCATGCAGATGAAGAGATCCTGCTGGACATATTCTTGGAGGCTTTTTTTCAGTTATAAATCTGAGGAAAAATAGGTCTAATTCCTCATATGTGCGCTGAAGGCATCTTTACCATTTTTACCATTTGGACACATGTAAGGACATCTGAACAATATTTTAAAGTATTTACAAAAATTAATATGCTTATGTTTGCTTGCTTTTTTTATAGGACAATCAAGATCAAGCCGTTATTAGAACGGGATTTAACTTTGTGAACTCATTTTTTCCACATATAAGAAGGATAAAAGTCATGTTTTGTTAAAGATATATGTAAGCCTAATAATACCAACAGTTTTCTGAAACTAAGAAATCGATTTAAAAAAATTTTATATGTAAAAATTTCTCAATATGCCTCATTATTTTGCTGAACATTCGCTAGTTCTATATAAAAGTAAATTTATGTTGATGACTTTTCTATAAAAACAGTTTCTCAAATAACTAATAGACTATTTACTTTACTGCTCTTCAGTATCAAACAGTCCTTTGGTGAAAACCCTTTATTTTAATGACCAAACGAACTACCAATTCTGTTGCTGAGCTATTTTTATTGAACATTTTTTGATTTTAACGTTGAACCCTCAGTAGCAAATTAACAAAATCAACTTGCAGTTGTTTTACTTGTGGCCCTCAACTCATTTGTAATCAATCAACATCCAAAGCAAAAACGAACTGACAACGAATTTGGGAGAATAAAACAAATTATAAATTTTTATCGTCATTCGATAAACCATGATTTATTTTAAAACATGTGTGCAAATTTTGTGATATGACTTAAATAAAAATTGTATACTAGGTTTTTTCTTAATATAACTGCCATTTGCTGCAACAATGTAATAAGTGAAAGAAACTGGACTTGCAAGAAATCAGCTTTATTACAAATAACTTAATGATTAAATAATATATTATTACATTTTCAAGAAGTGAATTTGGAAAAAGTCGAATGAAATTTTTACACAAGATGAACAAAAATATGACGTACAATTCTTCCTTTGTTCCCCTAAAAAGGTTCCTTGGAGTTATAAAGTTTTCCAAACAAATAATAATGAAGTTGGTATTCAAATTGGCAATTTTGGAATTGTGGCTAGAGATACCTTTTCCTGTATGTCAATATTTTTGAATAGAGTCATCAGGGTAAGATCTCTTCATCCCAGTCACAAACCAAAAAATTAAAGGAACTTTTTTAAACGATCAGTTCCTTAATGTAAATTAGCCCCACACCTTTCCTTATAGTTTTATATGATAAAACAACTCTACAGTTCTTATAATAATAAATCTGTAGGTGCATAAAATACTTAAAATAGATTTGATCTTTTCAAATATTGTTCCAACTGTAACCTGATTTGATCTTTGGTCTTTAAGCAAAGGCAATACATATACATTTTAAAAAAAAAGTAACATCCAGGTGATTAAATGCGTTATACTCAAAGTATTACTTCTTTGGGAATGGTATTACTTCTTTGGAAATGGAGGTCAGGTGGTGAAATCGGCAGAGAGAGTTTATTAAATATTTTTACAACTCTAATGTTCATTTATTTGTTAATTTTATTAATTTTTTTGGCCATACTACAGCGCCTTTGATATTAAATAGACGTATTAAATTTCTATAATTTTTTTACTTCACGGATGATTCTGCTAATACTACCGACGAAGGAGTACTATTCAGTAATCAGTAGTATGTATAACAACAATTAACAGTCAATCAAATAGTATAATAACAATTAACACATTGCCGAGCAAATGTAAATCAGAAAAAAATCATGATGTTGATGTGACTTGTCCTAAATAAGGATCGATGAAATTTGCCTTCTAAATCATTAATTGCTTTGTCGCCCTAACTACTTCAGCTGATAGCACATATTAATAGTTAAGAGATCAGTTAATAATTTTATTCCAGTGAAAAAAAGCTTCTAGGAGAGTAATAAAAAGGCAAAGGCGATGATGTGGAAGTTGTAAATATTCTTATTATTGCCACGAAGGAGTTATTTGTTGTGATGCTTGATTATTGAACTGAAAGATTTAATCAATATTATAAGAAAATAAATTTTCTTCCTTTTTGTATATCAAGGGCATAGTTTTAATATTAACTTGAAGAAAAGTACAATTTTTATGTAAATTTGATATATAAATGTATATATTTCATTAAAAAAATTTAATGCGATATTCTAGAATAGAAGTGTTTAGGTTTGTAAATTGGGGCAGAGTAGTTGCTAAAGAATTTATCAAATTTGACAATTAACTTCACCATAATTTTTGCAATTGATTAGATTCAGATATTGGGCCTTGAATTTTAATAAATAATAAACATATCTGTCTTTATTTTTAAAGAAAATGGAAAAAATTGCTAATTGATATATTGAAGGTCATAAAGACTTCAAACTCCTAAAAGATTTTTTTTTTAAATTTGTGTTACCACTCTAGTTTGACCAGCATTTTTACAAGAAAGTTTTTAATGGACATAAATATATGGCTCCGATGGGTTGTGACTATACAGGGAATAGCTGGGTTAAGTGTTAGTGAATTATTAAGAATTATTTTAAAAGGAAAAATTCATATTTCAGCAATTTAAAGACTTTGCTATGAGCCTAAGATTCCTACAGCTGGTAAAGTGTATCAGATACTTATTAAATTCCCTTTTCCTTTCACAATTTAACATTCAGATTACTCTGTGGCTATTTTTAATTTGCTTGCTGATAACAACTGCAGGAGAAATAATATATTGGAGTTTTGTAGACAATTTCCCCTTTGGTCCACAATTTTAAATTTATATTTTTAAATGCCTTTAACATTTCTACTTACAATTTCCAACAATTTTTAGAACTCTTTTCCGATAATTTGTGGGATGAACAACTTAAGGTTCCCTCAATCCCTATTAAATAAAAAGGAAGTAGAAGTAAACGTTTTTAATTTTTTAGTCTGATTAGTTTTAAAATATTGAAAGGTGCAGCTCCACCTGCTTTTATGCGGGAATAAAATCAATAGTAATCCAAATATTTTCCAAAAAAAAGTTCCTTTAATTCTAAAAACTTGCTCAGCTGTATATCAGCACCACTTCAGTAGCAAAACTTTTATTAGTTAAATATAAAATTGTTACAATTAGAACTAGAGTTCATACTCCGCTTCTAATTTTATTTTATATATTTCACCATTTAACTAAATGGTTATACAGAAAAGATTTCAAATCAATAAAACAAAATCCAACTACATAAGAAACATGTTGCATAAATCCTGCTAAGTCTTATAAATTTGTTATAAAACATTCTATATGGGATTATAAAGAACATTTTTTAACAAATCTTATTTTTGGAATTTAAAAAAATTTTAATAATTTTTCCTCTTGCAAAAATACTTTACTGGATTTTTAATGCACAACTCAATGTTTTATTGATCATCAAACAAACTAAAGGGTTTGAATAATGATTTCGGTTTACAACAAAAACTATTTGTTTAACTGTAGACAATAAAGTTAATAAAAAAATAAAACATTCCATATACTACGGGGATTATTTTGCAGTACAAAACTTAAGCCTACCTTTAGGCAGCACAACTTAAAAAAAGCAGATATTAAAATAAAAGAAAAGAACTAAATTACAAATTGAAACAGAAAATAAATAAGACAAAGAATTTCTTTTTATTTCTGCAGCAATTGCCAACTTGGATTTGGGTCAGCAGCAAAGAAAAGGCATGAGATTTGAAAGCAAAACATACAAGTCGGATTTCAATTGCAATTGAAAGAAATTTACAGCCCTGCTGGCTTTGTATATGGCTTAAGGTTCCATATAAATTCAATTTAAATTGTTTAAAACTAAAGTTTGTTTTCTTTGTTATTTTAGTTTAACAACATAAATCCTACTTTATCAGGCTGATTTGCTTTATTTCTCTTAACGATAATTTGTGTTAAATAAACTCAACTGTTCAACTTTTATGAAGATTTTTTGATGTAGTTTTGCTTGATATTACTTTTTTTTACCAAACAAAGGGATCTATTACAATAAGCATTACTGCCAACTTTTAAGTTTTTTTAAGTATTAAAGGGATATGATGCACAAACATGTTTGCTTAGAAAAAGTTTTTAAAGAACATTTTTTATAAGGGAACAGCTGAGACTTCAAAATCTTAAATAATATTCAATTAATGCAAAAACTACCAACAAACTGCGGGTCAAAACGTATAAAATTTTTACATTAAACAACTTTTCAATTCAAATCACGTTTCTTTCATATTGTATTTATTTTAAGTGCTTCATGCTCCAAATCTAATTAACAATTCCACAAATTTGAATTACCATTATCCTGCACTAGCAGCATTCTTGGTCATGGCTGCAACTACTTAAAGTTTTTGATTGTTATTTGTAAAATTTTCTTCGCTGGCTAGTCAACAACTGCCAAAGGCAACAATGTTTTCCTAAAGGCAGGCAAATGAGTTCTCAATATTGCTACAATAAAGAAATATAAGGATAACAAAAAAGGACTTAAGGTATGAAAACACACCCTTGCTAAACAAAAGGAGTTTAAAGTTCAAGGCATACAGTTTGCTCTACATTTGAAATCCCTTTAATTTGCAATGACTGCATTATAAATGCGTGCCTTGTCTTAGAATGTTTAGTATTCACATGCTTTTAAGAGTATTGTAAAATTTTCCAACAAATAGCTACAACTAACAAGAAATTCACATTCATTGCATAGAGGAAATCTAAGGCTACAACGAGAAGTCAGTTTTTCAAATTGTTTTTGTCCTGCACATTTCAATTTACAATTGTCTACTTCTTGTGACTTTGTTTTGTTCTCAATCCCATCATGATAATTATTTTCATTATTTTTGTTTTTTGTTTTATTTTCTTCTTCCCCTTTTAATTTCTCTGAGTCTAACAAGAGTTTAAAGTTGAAATTACATTTTTTTAAATAACTTAGTTGTTAAGAAAAATCCTTTTTTAAAGAGTGCAGAATTTTAACATTTTTCTTCAACAGTATTTAATTGTGGTTTTAACAAAAAAAAGTTGTTTAAAGGACAAAAAGTTAATTTGACTATAATTGAAAAAATCCTTAAACATTATAAAAAATGAAAAAAAAAATGTTTGTTGTGGCTTTAGCTCTTCATATGCCGACATTTCATTGGTTGCTAAAACCAAATCGTCAGTGAAGTTTAAGCAGTTTGAAAACATTCAACCTAGGATGTTTATGCCACATAAAAGAAGTACAATATGAATTACAACAAATACATAATCATAGTAGGCTTAGAATGTTTCTATACAAACAACATTATGGTTATGACATCGAAACCAAAGTCCAATCATCCCAATGGAAGAGCCACGAAAAGCGAAGACCAAAAAAAGCACACAAAGTTCGATCAAATGTCAAGGGCTTGCTCACTATTTTCTTCGATTGCCATGGCGTAGTGCATCATGAATTATTGCCACATGGTTGTTGGGTTAATAAAGAGTATTTTCTTGAGGTAATGCGCCACTGGCGAGAAGCAACATAAAAAACGTCCGGAAGCTATAATGCACCTGCTCTTGTTCGTATGTTTTTGGCCGAAAACGATACCCTAATTATGCCTCAGCCAACGTATTTAACACATTTAGCCCGTTGTGACTTATCCCTTTTCCCAAAATTGAAGAAATCAATAAAAGGACGACGTTTTGCGACGATTGAAGAGATAAAAACCAAATCACTGACAGAGCTGAAGGCTATACCAAAAAGCGAATATCACCTTAATGCACCTTTAGTTATTGTGGCAAGAAAATTCTGGAAAAATACATGAAATATATAGAAAATAATCTTATCATCCAGCACTGCTGGTAGAGGTTCGATTATTATTGAAGTCTTTTTCTGTCGTGCGGTAACATACCTAATCTTGATCACATTTATTGAAGAAATTTATCAAAAGAAAAACTACGCTCCAGCGTTAATCTTTACATATACATTAAATAATATTTTTGCTAGTCCTTCGACAGGATGTTTTGCAAAAAAGCCATTTATAAGCAATTTCTCATCAAAATTAATGATGTTTTCTTGCACTTCAGCATTTATTTTAAGTATCACAAGTTGTGGGAAAACCAACAATAAAGAAGTCATTACCGATTGGCACATGTATCTCTATTTTCTAAAAAAAAAGTTGTACAACAATCGTTTTTTATCAATACCCAAAAAAGTTTTCCTTTATATTTATTAGATTATAATTCTCACATCATCAAGATAAGCATATTTGCCATATAGAAATATGACAAAAAGTTTCGCTATGATATGGGTGTTTATTTCTATATATAACAAATAATTTATTTTTAAGGATTAAAAGTTTTAATGAAATAAAAGGAAACATAATTATGGCACATTGTGCTTGTGTAGATTTTTTTATTTAGTTGCTGGAAAACAAAAATTAGATGTAAAAATTTTTTGGGTTAATCAACTGTATTCGTCTATCATATCTATCACTATATTGTTAGTTATCAATCATTTTTTTAATTAAGATATAAACTAATATCAAACAATTCAAGAACCTGCGTTTTGATTGCGGAAGCTTATAAAAAATTGATTAAGAAATTATAAATATACGTTCAAAAATTAATTAAGGTAATTTAGTGGCACCGTTTGTGTTGCCAAACAAATTTTAACAAATGATCAAGATGAATTTATAACAGATGGAATTATTGATAGTGCCATTAATAACTTTTTTTTTCTAAATTTCTTCTTTGTCCAATGTCTAATTTTTTCGTTTGTTTCGATTATTTGCTTATTTATTTTGAAAACTTTTAATTATTTTCCTTTGCTTTCTAATTAAAGTCTGCTATTGACATTGAGTAAAGATAGAGTTGTTCCTGTTGCACTGACGAGTTTACCTGGTAGGTATTCGTTTTATAAATGATTGTGCAAACAAACAAAAAAGTTTTATAAATTTTTTTTTATTCATAAAAAAACTATGAGCTTTCAAAAGTTCATATCATATAAAAATAAATTCTAAAAAGTTTATTAAAATGAAAAAGGAGATCAAGTCAACAAATTATTGCAGTTAATTTTTTGGTGAAGATTTTAAACTACAAATATTTATTACATCATTGTACGAAAATAACAAATCCATAATAAATCTTAAATTTAATTCACAAAAAAAATATTGTTTATAACGCTCGTAATGGGAAAGACCCAACAAATATTTCAGAAATTTTTTCAGGAAAAAAGTTTCTTTTCATCTTCCCAAAAAAGCAGAATATTCTTGAAAGCAAAAAATAATAACTGAAGTTTGAAAGAAGTTAGTATAAAAAAATTTACTTCATAGTCTGTCTTTGCACTAGGCATTTTATGTTGCATGAGACTTAGACAAAGTGAAACAGTTGAGTTAAAAAATGTTCTAAAAATTTTTATGAAATCTCATTTGTTGCCAGTTTTGTATTCCCGTTTGTTCTAATATCCCTCCTTCTATTATCGAATCAAAAAAAGTTGCATGCTACAAAATTTCATAAAAAATTTCATGGCGCAAACCCAGTCATATTGTAACTTGAAAAAAATGCACATGCAAATAATTTATATAATTTGTATATATTTTAGTATAGATTATTTTAAGGATATAAAGAAAATATCAATTATAGTAGATTAAAAACTTTGAAGAATAGTTCATAGTCCACTTAGGGACTTGATATGTTATGAAAAAGAGATATATTATATAGTACGAAATAATTTAAATTATTAAACTAAAAAAATTATGTTTTCTTCTACAGTACATCTAAGCTTTCAAAATTGATTTAGAATATTCTCTTCGAGTATAAAGAACAAGTTAAGAAGCAATTTACATATTTTATGTCTTATTTATTGAACTAATCTTGCTAAAAAAAACTTATTTTTTCAGCCTATCCTTAAGAAGATAATAATTTTTTTCCAATTTGACTAATATTTACACAAGTTAAAAAACATAGAAATTTATTTTGTTGGGGTGGTATACAAAATGACCACAAGCAGTCTAGTTTAAATATTCCTATTTCCTTCGATAAGCAATAAAATAAATGTCAAAATATAATTTGAAAAGGGAAATGGAGCAAGAAAACATTAAAATGTAATGGCAATGGGAAAAAAATCTATAATTAAACATTATGGATAATATAACAAAAAATTTTACGTTTTCAGACTCATTTTTCACAAACTTTCTCGCACCATGAAAGTTGTACCGCTACTGTCAGGTGACTCAACATTGTTCTGGTTGATGTAAATGAATAAAAATCTTAATAAAAGATTTTAAATATTTAATAATGTTTATTTAAAATATTATATTTAAGAAATAATATTATTTGATATACATTTACGTTAAAAATTTAAGTTTAAGTACTTTCAGATTGAGATTATACATTTCAATAATTTTCTGGAATTTTCAGGGTTAAACTATAGACAGTGTTTGTGCGATTTTTTCCATTTTCTTTCGCCATTCCTATTATATTCTACATTACGTAATTAGTTGCATGGGACTCTTGCTATGGAAAGAAGTCTACAACAGACTTCGGTGCTTAAATATTAGTTTTTTCGATTAAAGCTTATCGAAGCAAAGAGAAAATTGAAACCTGGTAAATAGTTTCTTCAAGGAATAAATTACTTCGTCCGAGTGCAAGTAATTCAGATTTAAAAAGTTACTGCGAAATTCTATCTTAAGTCGATGCTATGTTCCAGCTAGTCAGATAAACCTCTCATTTGTCTTAAACATTTTACATTTACCACCATTAAGCAAAAAGATTCCAGTATTAAGAAAAAATTATTACTATAAAGTAAATATTTTGTATTTTAATTTAACGTTTCATGAGTTCTTTTCTTGCAAACTAAAATTTTATAAACTTGTAATCAATTTCGATCCCTTAGCATATACAGCAGAATGTACAAAATAAAACACAGCCTAAATGTATGCTGCCTAATAAAGCTAATAAATCCCTAGTTGGTGTAGACTAAGCAATTGTTGAAAAAAAACTAAAATTAATGTTTTGAACAACATATTGCAAAACATGATATCAGTTTGTTACAGGACATGTTTATTTATAGATTTATCAATAAAACCTTACAAAAATAAACAAGGATCCTCTTTAGTAATATTTATTGCCTACACGAAAGGGTTGCGTTTGCATAATCAAGAGGTATAAGGAAATGTTTTGTTCTTTATTGTTATTACTTATCTTTTAAGTCTATTATTTTACGTTTAACTTATGAACAAAATGGCATAAACAGATAATATGATAAAGGATTTTATTTGATTATCTAAAAACTGTGCAAGTATATTTCTACTTGGGAAAATGTTTGTTGGCATAAAATCTGTTATGGAATTGAATAGAAAATCTTACTCATCAATTTCAAGCAAATTTAAAACAATGATGTTTGTCACAGATGTAAGCCTTTAATAACTTCAAATAAAAAAATAAATTGAGCTTTTAAATTTGTATATGGATAATCAAAGAAGATTTAAATTTCATCATAGTGGCGCTTAGTATAAAACTATTACATTCCCATTCACTTATTTAGTGCTCAAAAGTACACAAACTGCCGGTTAAAATTTAAGGATTAAAGTTTTAGTTTTTAAAGGCGCAAGATTTCAATTACAAGAGAGTTTTATGTTTTTTGTCTTCGTACATTAACGTTTAACTATGAAGATGGTAATTTGTTATACACTTTTGAAAGTGACAGTGAATCGGAAGAAATAACTTTTGATATAAAGATATATATGATTTACAAATTTTACATTAAAAAGATTACAATATTATGCTTTTTAAAATGTTAATGAATAAATCAAATATTGATTTATTTATATTAAAAGAAAATTTATTTTTATTTGACTAGCCTTTTTTAATATGAAAAAAAAATCTCATCTCAAACCTATAAATAAATAAAAATAAATTAACCAACCAAAAACTTAAAGGGCCTTTTTGCATATCCAAAAATATAAGTGTTTAAGGAGATCATCAAAAAATATATTCACAAAATAAACAACGGATTAAAGTTTTTGTGAGTTTCTTGTTTGTCAAATTTACAAAATAAAATATCAATTTTTTTTAATCCTAATGAAATATTATTAAATTTTACTATATAATCTATAAGCTTATTTAAAAAGGGATGTTTGTAATGGGTATTAGTTTTTTTAAATTTTAGAAGGGTGAAATTTACCACACGTCTAAATTTAGGTTCCAAACTATCACCTCAAATGTTAAAAGTTAATAATATAAAGTTTTTCAAATACAAATGTAAATAAATTTTACTAAAAATAAAAAGGGCAAAATATGAAAATACAAGTTTGAAGAAAACGGTGATGTAGTGGGAGAATATTTTATCTTCTGGTAATTTTATTTTTACTCCAACAGCAGACCACATCAAAAATAGACTTGATTTACAATGAGCAAAAACTGAGAAGGCACATTAAATATCTCAGTATTGGAGTGAAATGAAACAGAGTATTTTAAGAAAATGTAACTACGGAGTTAAAGTTAACATAACTTCCGCAGTTAAAGGTTAACGATACAAAATATTTTCCCAATTGCTTCAAACAAAAAAATTCCTGGAAGCATTAATTTTTTTATAAACCAGCGATAGGCAAAAATACATATAAACATTTTGTTTGCCCTCACAAACACACATAAAGAATCACTATTGCCAGATCTGACATTTTCATGTCATACCTAAACTTAAAATCTTAAATCTCCATTTTCTCATAAAAATTTTGTTCATAAGAACTAGTATTTCCTCACGTTAATTTCATTTGAATTTCTGGGGATCTCACTTTTTGCATATGGCAACGCTAATTTCTAACAACAAGCGTAACACGTCCATCGTGTTTGAATGCTCGAGTGAGACTGATTTATGTTTTTTATTTCTCTGCAATACGTGTGCACATGTACACAAAAAAGAGCGTAAGCATTGGCGCGGCGCCCTTGTTTTGCCTATCGCTGTTATAAACCATCCTTTTCAAGGTAACAAATTTAATATTCTCCATTTTAATTCTCTCATTTACAAATTCTTTACATTCCATAATTCATTATATCAACTGTAGAAAGCAAAACTTGTAGCATGATTTTAGGCTTTATGTACCATTTTTTAAAAAAAATTCCGGAGAAATAAATATCAACTAAAAATTTAAAGCCTTTCTGATAATAAAATATGTAAAGGTTAAATTCAATTGATCTGGATATACTTGAAACTGCTAAAAATACTGAAATAAAATTTGCTTAATTATATAATATATAAATAAAATTAGTTGGGAGACTAAATCAAATAATTAGAATACATTTTTAATTGAAGGAAACTATTTTTCAAATTCTATGGATATTTGTGGACAATAAACATTTATTAACTAATCTTCTAATTATTTATGACTATAAATTTTAGTTACTTAAATAAAAATATACCTTTTTTTAAATATTTATTGAAGATCTGTTGTGTCTATTGTTTTTACTAGTAGCCCACCAATTAAAAATAAAGGCTAGACATTTGAAAAAAGCATAATTTTAATTCCTTTTTTAATACTCCCCTTTATGCTCAATGTCTATTAAAGTCTTTTGTTTGCTAATAAAAGTTTTATAATTGCTTGCAACAAAAAACAAACTGTGTTATTTTTGTGGCCAGGAATTAGTGGTTGCAAATTGTAAAACGAAAAAGTTTTACAGCTTCAAATAGAGTTTCTACCATTTGAATATCCAAGTGCCTTCTTAGAAGTTTTTAACACAGCAAAGGAAAAGACTATAATTCGAACATTCCCATATTTTTTATGGTTTTTAATAGTATTAACTGCTACTTTAATTAATGTTTACTGAAGGGCTTAAAAAGAAATTCTATTAAACGATTTTTGTACCATTTTCAAATTATCAAAACATTTTTTTTACTTTTGAACACGATAGAATTTGACGCTGAGAATTTGTGTTCTTAGAAAAATGCATTGAATTTTTTCCAAGATTTTTTTCTTTCATAACGTTAAATTTATTTGTAAATATGTCACATTTCTATAAAACATAATTAAAATTAGTTATTTTATTTGTTAAACAAATTCCATTTAAATTAAACAGAAATGGAAAAGTATTGAAAATCATCATTTATACGCCTACAGGTTGAGGTCAACTACATTTTATATAGATATGAGCAGTGCTCGCATAATGAGCATGAATCATATATTAACACAAGTGATCGTGAGTAATTTTATATTTCAATTATTTAAGAAAATCTACGAGAATTAGGTGACAAAGTCGGAACATTAAGTACTCGGAAATACAAAGGAATAATGCAAGATGCAAAATTTCACTTCAAACGAAAGGGAAAACAAATTCAAAGTTATTTCCAACTGAGATCAAATTTTAAAAATTTAAGGTAATATTTGGAAAATATATATACATATTAAAAATACAAATGAAAATACTTTTCACATTTTGAGGCAAAGGAATAAACATTTGTTATGTCTGACTTACTCTAAAAAGCAGTACTAGACGGAAATCCCATGACTTTAACTTTCCAAATATTCTGCGATTTGGGATTTTTTTGGAAACTTCTAGGCTACTTGAGAATCCCTTGTAATAACAAATAATTGATAGAAGTATGATAAAATGTAGTTTATAGAATTTGCAATAAAGCATAAAAAAGCCATTGGTCTGTTATGGTATATTCACAGAATAATGTCGATTTGATTTATATAAACTCTTATCAAAAATTTTAAATTAACATGTCTTTGAAACGCTAGTTATTTTTCCAGACTACCAGGTGATCAGCTTTTGGGTTCGATCAAAGCGGCAGTTTAAAATGTATTTTAAACATTCATAATTACGAAAACTTTATTTTCAAAACATCTTAAAGTCTATAATATTGCACCAACTCATACTCTCAGTTAATCCAAAATCTTTATTATGCTGCAAAATATATTGTGGAAGGTACAAATACAAATACATACGTCCGTACAGATATCCTCGTGAAAGAAAATATAAAAAAATAGCTTCATGTGTCCTCAAAATACCGAATCAGACTAGAGATATATTTCCGAAAATCGAAACGAAATCAATAACCTTTTTTTTATACGGGAAAATAAAAATTTCCAAAT
Source organism: Germaria angustata (assembly GCA_963681545.1). NCBI lineage: Eukaryota > Metazoa > Arthropoda > Insecta > Diptera > Tachinidae > Germaria > Germaria angustata. The sequence continues at coordinate 93,319,352 of OY812999.1, read as the reverse complement.
ATAAGCCTTAGCGCAGAGCTGTACTAGTAAACCTTTAATTACGAACAATTTCTGATCGTGAAATGGAAAACCTAAGATCTTAGAAATATATTTCAAGGTGGTGTTAAATTATATTATATGTACAACAAAATTGCATAAACCAATCCCAGAAATGAATTACTTTGAAATAAAAATCACAAATAATATATCATTTTGTATTAGTCCTCTGAGGGACTTTTTTATAATATTAGAAAAAAAATCGATTTCATTGGCAGTAATTTTTCTTCACTCATTTAATCCCTTATGGCAATGTATCGTAGTGCAGATCACAATTTTGTACAAAGGTCTTGAGGAAATTTTGTTCACCAACTCATCTCTCATATAAATATTTTAGCACTTAATTTTTATTTGCAATTTTTTATATAAAAAATTTTCCATTTTATATTATTTTATTTAAAAAAAACACCTGATAAACAAATTCGTTCAAAATTGATTTTAAAATGTTTAATCTTATTTTGTTAAAAATGTGTTAAATTAATTAAATATTTATATACACAAACTTATCAATCTCAGCACATTATATTAAAATTGTAAACGATTTTTAGAATTCTTATTTTTTATTATATTGTTTTTAATTTTTCTTTTGCTACAAACAACCATAAATATTTTTAATTTATTTCAAAACTACGCGCCACTTCTATACGTCATCGCTGCCTTTGGTTATAGGCAAATGCTATTTATAAAATAAATAAAAAATTGAAAGTAAAATTTTTGAAAGGTACCACCCAGCAACTACACTGCATTAGAATTTTTAGCAAATTATATAATTTTCTTTTAATTATTTATTTAAATTTTTAAATAAAAATATACAACATAATCAAACGTATCAGAAGGAAGAGTTTTTGTCTTTAACAAAATTACACTTATAAATAGAAATATAAAGAGACATTTTATGAAAAGTGTAACAAAATTTCGTATCTTCTAATTACATTCTAATCAATCTAAAAATTTAAATAAATACCTTTGTCTACCATATTTATTTTATACTAATGTAAACAATAAATTTTAAGGCATATAAAAAAAGCTTGATATGTGCTTTGATTAAAGATCTTATGTTTGCTGGGACTACCCAGCAACTTTAATGGCCCAATAGCAACAACAGTTTGGCAAACATTAAAACGTAATCATTGTTGTTTATTTTATTGTTGTAAGTGTTTCTTCAAAGGCTGGAAAAAAACACATGTGTCAATAAATACTGTTACACATTACACACACACACACACAAGTGCGAACTTATGCACCATCACTATTACCAAAATATGAAAATCTCATTTTCTCATTCATTCGCTTCTAATGTTGTTTGTTCACAGCTTAAGGAGTGAAGAATAATTACAAAAAAATTTCTGTTTGAGTATCGAATGGAAAATTAAATTTATTAAAGCCAAAATCAAATATACAACCAGAGCCAAGCATAGAAACGGCTGTAGAATCGTTCCAAATCAAAATTATATACACCATATCCAGACATAATTGTATTTTAGAAAAATGTTTTTCAAAAAAAAAGTTTTGCAAAAGTTCCGTATTCCAAGGAAGTCTGTCTGTCCGTGCAGTTTGCCACAACAGTGTATTTTTTTATTGTATGCAAGAATTTTAAATTTTTATAAAAAGTGCCATACCAAATAAATTACACTAAAAAATTTATTAAAGTTGAGTCCGTCCTTCTATGTGTTTATCCATCTATCCGTCGGCATAGTTCTATGGAAAATAACACCGAACTTGCTTCAAGGCTATTTAAGTTTGTTTGATGTCTTTTTAAAATCACTTGGGTTTGGCTTCATATATATTTTTATTTCACTCTGCACATAGGAAGAATATTGAGGAATTTTTTTTCGGGAATTGAAACATTTTAATTTCGTGATGAATGTCTATGTTGCGTTATTGAGTAGACATCTGTTATTTCTATGGAAAATAAATTTGGTGCTATTCTCATATTAATTAAGAGGAAAAGTTTAAGGCCACAATTCATACGAGAGTCCTATATATGTTAAAGTAATATAAGTTTTCATATGCCTTTTCTCTATAAGATTTATTACAAGAAATTTTAATTTATACAACAAGAACAGCCGCCGAAAAAGAGGTGATAAAAATACAACAAGCATAAACACCGTCGAGTTCTACTGTGTGGATCGGAACGGAGTTTAAGTTGTCCTGGTTGATCTTCGAATTTCATGACGAGCATGTATCAGAGAATCACAATTAGCGTCACACTTATATGCATTTATTTAAGTAATTCTAAACTCATTTTAAATACATTCATGTTTGGGCAACAAATAAGTCCATACTGTTCCTAAGTTTAAAGCGGCCCAAACGAATATATGTATAATACAAAATGTATGAAAAATTTGCATTTTTTCATTTTGCCATTGTGATAATAAATTACGTGATTGGACAGAGACCCTACACTCGATTTTAAAATTTCTATTGTATGTATTTGCGAAACGCAAGGTATATATATTCTGATCCCTTATGTTTAGTGATGTCTATCTGCTTCTGCCTGCAATCCCTAAATTCCTGTCCACAATGTCATGATATAAACATCAAATGAAACATTTTCTGAAACCAGATTAATATGCTTTTCAATAAAATCTTAATTTCTCGAAATTTCTGAGACAACATTTGATTGGCATTAAGAATGTAAAAGGTTGTTCAAATTTTCAATTTTTTCTTCTTTTAGTAAAAAACTTTCCCAAAAAATATAATAACGAAAAACTCGAAGTCTATTCCGAAATTTTCAATATAGGTACAAAAAGTCTCAGTTTTTCACTTGTAATTTATTTTATTTTATCCAGTCAATATTTAAAATGTTGTTGTAGATGATGGTGCCTCGGATTCGTTAACGATATCAAACAAGAAGTAAAAAATTATATATAAAAAATGCACATAAAAAAGGAAACGAAAATTGAAGTATTAAAAGACTTTAAATCAAATTTGGTTGGGGATTGAATGGGGAAATATCATCCCAAATGGCATCGCTTGCACAAGCAGTCAAAAAACCTACTCCATTGATATTTTTAGATCATCAACTCGATTTCTCTTTATCTTAATATTTTATTTTTGCTTAAAATCAATTCCAAATATGTTAAAAAAAAACGTTTTTTAATTGATCTGAGAAAATTCGTACTTACCGTACTTCTGATACCGCTTTGGCTTAGTTTAAATGGGGATGACTGGCTTTTTATTTTGAGTGTAATATCTCTTAACGTCAATCTAATATAAGAGCCAATGTTTTGGAATTTATTTTACAATTGAAATGTTTTGTGTTTAACTGGGTATTGATTGTTCACTTTAAGTTGATTTTATAATTTTGTGTAATTGAAATAAAAACTTAATCAACTATAATTAAGGATAGTAATGTAAGCGGTGGCCTGTTTTACTTTAGAGTGTAATTCTCAGTTGTTATCATTTACATTGCAAGTCTTCGTTATTTTTAATTAATTTAATTTGCCAAAAACAAGCAAAAAAAATTATATGCAACAAAATTTAAAGATTACCCATCTCTTCCTTTATATTTCCTGTACTTCGATATTTAAAATTAAAAAGAAATTTTTAAAAATTTTCAATAAAAAAAAATTTTAAGACAATCATTAAAATTTATAATTGATTTGAATAACACACATTTATTTTTTAATTTTATTTTTTAGAAACGGTGTAATTTTTTTTGATTGCACAAAATTGCCGAAAAGTAAACGACCTTTACCACCATATAAAATCTTATTGTATTTGCTGTTGTTTTCTTAATTTTTTTTCTCTTTAAATCATGACAACAAATAGACACACTTAACTGCATGCTTTATCATGTTGTTATTGCTGCCACATGCAACAACACTACTCTCAATCGTGTGCTGTTTTTTTACACTGCTATTTTTGTTGTTTAATTCACCGGTTTTATAAAACACAAACTATATATAAATATATATACATATATTTTTTTTTTAATTCACTTTTGTTGTTGTTGTTTTCAACCAAATATCATTTATCTTATTTTTTTTCTTCTTTTTTCTTATAGATTTTGAACACCTTTCATTTATAATTTTTTTATCCGTTTTTAACAACCGTTCGCGTTGAACGCACAATTTAAACTGAAAGTACGCATTGTTGAAATATTTTCAGTTAAAATGTTTAGCCTGTGAGTTTGCAAGCTGTTGGGGGTCAGCAACATAAATTGTTAACGTCTATAGCGAAGATACATCTTGCCAAACATGTATATGCAACATGCGTAAATGCCCAAATGTTTATGGCAACACACAGAATAGGCAATTTTTAGCAAAAAGCATTTTTCCACTTCTGATTTTTTATGAATGAACTTTAAAGTGAAAATCCTACTTTCGCTTCGGGCTGTGTTTATTTGTTAAATTTATATTAATTATTTTTTCTAAGAAATGTCTAAAATTCATCTATGTATGTATGTGAGTATATGTATATTTTAAAAGCCAACAAGAAAAATTTGAAATACATTAGGAACTATTAACCCAAAAATGTATTCGGCCAACTGTCAAAGCATGCATCAAACATATTGAAAGTTGTTTTTCATTCACAAATATTTGTCTAAATTTTAAAAGTTCTAAAGATAGACAGACATGATTATAAAAATGTCAACATTTCATTTCAATACAAATGTTAATTTGTTAAAACAAAATGTTGCAAATATTTTAAAAGATTTAAAATTTTCAAGTTGCTTTTCTAAAAGGGAAACCAAAACGAATCTCGAACACTCTTAACATAATGTCATCATTCGTTATTTTATTTATTAATATTTTGGTAAGAAATTTTTTCTTTCAATATAAATTTTAAATGAGAGAATTTTCAAAATACACATAATAAAAGCAAAAAAGTCTTTTTGGAAAAAATTAAAATCGCAAGAATAAGAAACTACACACGTTTATGCCACATTGTAGGGCACATTTCAGGAAAAAACAACAAAATTATTAAAAAGTGAAAATTAATGTATGTATATTCTTTCAAGTATATGAAAAATAAGTACATAGACTATTATAAGAATTAAAAAAAAATATGTGTTGAATATTATAAGGCGAAAAACCATCATATAGAAATGTCATAATAGAAATAGGGTTGTGCTTTCTTTAAAGCTTTAACCTGGGGGGGTGTTAGCAGGACAATTCACACGAATTTGTATTATACCAAACTACTTAAATAAAATTTAAAAAATGGCAGGTTACTCTCATTTGGAAGCAACAATAGACGGTCTTATTGTTAAACAAGGACTTGGGGCCTGATACGTGGAATAAAATGAGGAAGAACTCAACTATGCTTCCTTTGCACTAATAAAGGCATTTTGATGATATTTTTAACACAAAGAGCTGCAAATGCAAAGGAATAGACCCAGTTAAAAATATAAGTGAATGGAGAAGAGCAGATCCATTAATAAAGTGCATATTAAGATCAATTTTATTTGCCTAAGACAACAATATATATTTAGCATATAAGTGAGTATGTCATAATAATTTTTGTGAAATAAAACTTATGACATTCCGTTTTCTAAAAAAAGTCTTACATTTTGCTGATCAATTTATACAAAATCTGTATATTGAACTAATTTAAAAAGAATTAGTTTCCTAATATAAAAATGTGTTCTTTTTTATGAGTTTGCACTTATTAAACAACACACAAACCCTCTTTCTCCCTTAAAAAAATAAAAAAAAATAATTTTCTTAAAAAGCAAAGCAATATCATTTTTAAACAACATCATTATTAATGTTGTTTTTTTTTTTGGAAAACATTTTGAAATTTTTGTTTATGAAAAGGCTATTTATCATTCGATAAGACCCATTATTTTGAAGCCAATTAATTCATTTCATTTGAGAAAGTAAATTTTGTGAAAAGAGGCAATTTTTTCTTTAAAAGCAATTAATTTCTTTAGTTACTTTTTCATCTATGAACTTTTTTCACTTTTTTCGTTTTAAAATTTTTCAAAAGTGTTTTTAAACTTTTAACAAATTTTTTAATAGAGACGTTTTTTTATTTCTTATATCAATTTAATGAATACATTGTATCAAACTGTGAAAAGTAATTATTATTAAAATAATATTTTTGGTCATCGTGTATAAAATTTTTTTTATTTCTAATTTCTTTTTCTAATAAAAATACACAATTTTAAAATTAAGTGTTTGTGAGAACTTTCGATTTTTTCTAAATATTTGAATTTGTTATGTTTATTGATAGTTTTATAGACTCCATATGTTAGAAGGTTGTTAGTAAAAAATGTATGACTGCTTTTAAGTGTATTTTATTTTCTTCTATTAAAAATGACTTTGTTAAAGAAAGAAGCATAATTTCCAATCAATTCTATATTTGCTTAAAGAGTAATTCAAACATTTTGTTGAAGCAAATACTTTATAAATCCTTCCTAATAAATAATTTTTTATTAAATTATATTTGGAATAAAATAATTAGAGAATTAAGAAATCTTAATGCACATGTCATGAGAGTTCAAGCTTTGGCCACTTTCAGAATATTTTATAAATATTTTATTTAATATTATTATGCCTGACGTGTTCATTATCATTAACACTATTAAAAAGTCAACATTTGTAGTTAAATAAACAAATGAGGGAATGTATTAAAATTATATATAAATGAATGTTTATTTGTGCAGATAGTCTGTGTGTTTGTGTTAAATAAAATGTTTAAAATTTTAATTTACCATAAATACCTTTCCTGCTATAATTTATAATTATGTGTCAGGCCTTTTTATGTATTCATTTTGTTATTCATAAACAATTGATTTTATTTTTGCTTTTATTTTTTATTCAAGTGTCCCCTTGGACAGAGAAGCAAAAGCCAGCCAAGCCAGCAAGTGCATTTAAGCAAACAATTGGTCATAAAAATTATGAATTATTATGTGAAATTACCCTGGTATATACCATAGACGTTTTAAAGGTCATGTGTATAAATACACATAATTATTTGCTGAAATAAAATTTGCAGTAAAATTATTAAAAGATAAAAATAAAATATTTCTTTCAGTAGTCAACTCTCTGGAGGACTACAAAAAATATGGAAGCAAATAAAAATTACTTACAAAAACTCATAAAATTGTGTGCATTATTAAATTAAAAACCACAAAAAGCTATTGGGTCACTTAAAATGTTCAACTTTAGAAGTAAATATTGTTAAAAGTGTTAAAAAAAAGTACTTTTGGAAGAAACACTCACCGGCTGTACTGAGTGAAGACATAAATAATTTTATATAAAAAAATTATTAAATAATAACTTGAGGTTTTATGATGAAATTTTTAATAATAAAAAAGATCATCAATAATTATTTTTATTTATAGGTCTATGGTAGTGTGACCCTTTGAATTTTTTACACAGCCTACGTATTTGCTCAGACAGACAGACTAAAGTTGTGGATAAAGCGAAATTTCCTACTGCACAGGACAGCTGAATAGATGACACATAATTGTAGTGCCACTATATTTTATTTTAATTAAAAATTTCTTTTTCATCAATATACTGAAGAAGACTTTTATGTTCTTTAGACGGGGTTTGCTTGAGTTCGAAAGGATTTTTCTTCATTACTGGTCAAATTTAAGTTGTAAGTGGACCGATTTTGGTTATATGCTATCTTTGCTGATGTTTCTTTAGAATAAAAAAGATGTCATAAGGCGAAAATCGATCTGTTTATATTTGACTTTGGATGACGGGAAATTGTTTCAAGTCGTATGTACCTTTTTTATATTCATCAGCCAGCAGGATTTTCATACATCTCGTAAAATGTTTGAAAATGCATTTCCATAATATTTTTTTTTAATCCTGACAACATACGTTTACTCCGGCTTCCTAAAATATATTTTTTTTACGTAAAAATCGGTCTAAATTCTCGTGCATCTAATGGAGTATATGAAGGCACAATTTTGAATGTTGGAATGCTTATGAGGGACTGAGTGATTTAATAATTTTAAGGCAGTTAATGTGGGTAACTGACTTTCGTAGACTAGTAGGTAGTGTACTAGACTCGTAGTGCGAAGGTCCCAGGTTCGAATCCTGCCGCAGAACTCTGGCAGTTTGTGTCTGATATTAAAGGGAGCGCACAACAAGCCTTCACTGGCTTAAGTGTATGTCGTATGACATGGGCTATCCACACCCCTCCAATCAACCTAACCTAAACCTAACCTAATGTGGGGATATAAAATCTCAGCTAAATAATGATAACAACTCAGTTATCTGTTTTTTTTTTTCATCAAAGTGTAAAAAAAGCTCTCTGTTTTATTCACACGAGATATAAGAAAGAAGTTTCGGTAATATTTTGGGGAAAATAACCAGTTCCCTTAAAAGTTGCTTGTATTTTGTGAACAAATATACTGCCGGCCCATAAGCCACACCAAACAGTACATCTTTTTTCCGGGGGCATTGACAGCTCATTATCTGTGTACGGCTGCTCTTCATACCAACATTTGGCAATTGTCTTTCTTGACATACCTATTGAGCCAAAATAATAATTTTTCGATAGAAAAACCGAACTTCACCTGGCTGCAATTCTTGCAGCAGGTGTACTTTATATCTTCAAGATGGTCGAATAGTACAAGCCCAATTGTTGGCAACGGGGACAAGTTTACATATCGCAATTTTAATTGACACTGGCCGATTCAGCAGCAATATTTACTTCGGTACGCACTATTCGCATACAAGTTGGTGGATTAATGTCCAATAAAGTGGTCACAACAGCATGAAAAGCCTGTTCGGTAGATCGATTACGAATGTTCTGAATCTCAGGAACTAAGAAAATTTCAATGAAATCCAGGGGATAGAACAACGACCACAGGCATTGTATAAACTTGCTAGGACTAGATCTTAATTCAATCACAGAGTAACTATCCTTTCCTAGGACATCCCCACATTAAAGTGTGATTATATTTTCGTGCAAAGTATAAGGAAAACGCTGTTGTAAATAATATATTTAAATTCCACTCTCATCTGGAATTTTTATAGAAAAAAGGTAAAGAATATATAAATTATTTTATTTATTTTAATATCTTTATTTTTATTTCATTATATCGTTCAGTTCATGGAAACATTTCTTGACAAACTGTGATCACCCTTCCAACGAAATACACACGCTCACTCGTATTTAAGAAATTTAAAGTAAATTTAAGTGAAAAAAAACATTTCTATAAAAATATCATGAAATTATAATGAAATTATTTCAATATTATAAATCTTTTTACAAATGAAGGAAATAAAATGTTAAATTTAATATTGTATTAATAAAATGCAAATATAATAAATTTAACTTCTGGGCACAAAAAAAAATTTATATATTATTATTTTATTAATAAAGTCTTAAAATTGTTTTATTGAAGCAAACCACTCTATCTATTTAATGAATTATTTTTTTCCTTTCGATTGGACCAGTAGTCAGGGGTGAGCCTTTTTTTCATTGCATTGTGCTTGAACTAGGAAAATAGGATATGATATGAAAGATAGAAGGAGTACAGCTTGTGGGCATTCGATTTGAACTCATTAACGTTGGGTGTGGCAGGAAAGACATCTGTAGGGAGCTCATTTCACATACGAGCCTTTCGAGCAAAGAACAAATTGTGTCTGTAATGCATGTACGGTCATACGTGAGCCCATGATTAAGCCTATTTTGCCTCATCGCCCTAATTTCCAACGTACTTGGCTTAAGGTGAAATGAGTAGGAATGGCTTATGCTGCTGTCATCTGCAAGGAAGCAGAAATAGAGTAGGAGAGAATAGAGCCTTGTGGTACTCCTGAATTTATCTCGAACTCGTCTGATGAGATCCCATCTCTAACAACTCGTATTATGCAATCCCTGAGGAAGATCGATATAAACGGAGTGAAGATATTACTGGCAACAAGAGCACCAACATTTGCCAGAAGCAAACCGTGCCAGATCCTGTTAAATGTTTTGCAGATTTTTGGAGCCACTAACTTACCTTCACAAATATGGTGAATAGAATGACACCATTTCGCCGAGCGCAGTGCCAGTAGGTCATCAGTAGAGCTGCCCCTGCGGAAACTCCGACAACCTTCAGAATTTAAAATATATATTTTAAATTTAACTATTGATGAAGAGTCAATTAGTGATTGCCCTTGTCAAATGTGTTTAGCAAACTTAAATAAAACGAGTTGAAAGGAATGTATGTCATCTTTTGAAGAAATCTATGCAAACTAACACACATCACGCACCTTCAATCCAAATTTAAATATAATAAACAAACTCTTACCGTTTTTTTTTCTATGTTGTATAATTTCGGCATAATGATGAAGAACTTATGCAATTTAAAAGAACAACACGAAATATGGATGATATTTTCTTTAATTCTAAATAAATATTTTGATAACATTCTCTATGTGATGAATTTTGTAGGCCTTATGTGAATGACTTGGGGTCTCCGTAGACCCATCAAATAAAGCTTATGAAGATCTAACGCATTGCCAAGTTTGTCAATTAGTATTACTTGACCAAAAGAGGGTTTTTTTTAATATTCTTGTACAATATTCATTGTGGTAGTATATTTGTTGCATATACTGCCAACTGTGTCTCATCTTTCTATATCGTTTTTCTTAGACGTTACCTGGTCTCAACAACGGGGTTTTAAAATTAGTGATCTTTAAACAAAATCGAGCTTGCCTCATATATGTAATTCATTAATGTTTTTTAACAAAGATATTCGTTTAAAAATGTACCTTGAACAAGAAAATAAACTTTAAAATTTCTTGACTAAAATATGAGCCTTGTATTAAAAACTATTAGCACAGTGGGACATTTTCTAGTGATCAATATTTTTAATCAGTGGAAGTCGAAGCTGGTAGACCAACATCTGGGCACAACATTTCCTGCATTAAAGACTCTTACATTCTAAGCATGACAAGGAATAAATTCATTCTTTCTTTTCATGTGTTTCTTAAGTTCATGCATTTAGTTGTTGACTTCAGTTGCCAAAATCATCGTCTTGATTATGACAATAAAATTTTTTGTACCTTAGTTTTTAGCATAAGGTAGCATAAACAACTCGCACTATCGATACAAGCTGTTTCTCGTTCAGCTCGTATTTATTTTGAAGCCAAACTTTGAATGACATATGAAATAGTGATCTGGAAAAAGTTCTATGTTGATTAGTGTTAAGAATAAAAAAAAGTAAAAAACAAAACTTAGCATACAGCGTGGATTTTTAACGTTTTATTACATAATCTATACAAGGTCCAGCGAAATAGCTGGGGCCAGCAGAGTTGTCAAGGATTTTATAAAAATATATTTGCTGCCATTATTGTCTTCCCATTTGTTTTAATATCTCTGCTAACAGCGAATAAAAGATGTTGCATGCCACTAATGCCATGAGAAAAATGCATAGTGTAAGTCAAGTTTATCTTGCACAAGAAATTTTCTCCTCATTTTAATTAATGCTTTTATGCATTTTTTATGGTTTTTTATTCTTTGCAATAATAAATTAAGTTATTGTCCATCTGCCTGGCAAACAAAACTTAAACAAACACCAAGTGCCATAAATTAAGAGAATTGTTTTTTAACAAGAATTATGAAGACTCTCCTCTCCATACTTTTATGGAAATTTCTAATTAAATAAAAATTTATTTTAATTAAATAAACAAACACACTATTCTTTAGTCTTAATTATTTTTTATTGCCAACATTAAGTTGATGCTTTTTTAATAAAGTCTCCTTTGAATTTCATTATGCTATTTTCTTTATGCTAAATATTCTTGATAAATATTACTTCAGCTTATAAATTAATGGTCCTTAATATTGAGTTGTATATGCAACAGCACACTTTTCAACAATTTGTTCGAAAGTGAGTAAAAAAAGCTAGTGGGAGGAAATGTGCACTCGTATAGGAAATAGAGCTGAAGTATTGTTTGTCTGATACTTTGTTAAAAATTTAATGCAATCGTAGAGCACTTTATTGTGTAAACTTTCTCATATTACTTAACTTTTAATTTACAAATGGAGGCAATATTTCGATGAACTTTAAGCATCAACTTTAAGTATATAAATTAGGCCAGTAAAGGAAATCAGAAGGAATAAAATTTGTAGTTGCTTGAAAAACATATATTAAAAATTTCTAAGTTTATCTTTATTCTACTTTAAATCAAAATAGCCAGAAGTAATATAAATTTTAGTGTAGGAGGTTTATTAGCACGTAGAAAACACCGAAGAATTCTAGCTTACGCAGGCTAATCAACTATCACTTTATATTAAGAGACACACACATTTCGAATACAAGAAACTATACATGGTTTATATTAACGTAGAATAATCAAAAGAGGTCCTTAATGTTTCTCATCTCTTGAGATTCAATAAAAAATTTAAGCTAAATTAAAGTAAAATTCTTACATGAAAAAATGCCTTTGGTTATGGACGATGGTCTGTCGCTAGGAACTAGATAAATAGCAGTCCGAAATTCCCTAAGATGGAGCAAATTGGCGCAGAGGCTTTTTGATATTATTTTGTCTAAAAAGCTCGAAAGTTTCAAACACTCACTTATTTCAACTTTGTGTATTTTAGATGGGTTTTTGTCAATCGCACTAGACATGATATCAATATATGACACTTAGATGTGGAATTTCTAGGCAAAAAAGCAAAGGGACTAGTGTAGCAAAATTTTAAATACTAATTTTTATGGAAAGTGAGTGCAGAAAAGACAACATTGTTAATTCAGATTTAAGACAAATTAATTAACAAGTTCTTATCAACGGGAAGTGTAGGGAACATTAAAAACAAAAGGTTTTCAAAGTTAGAATAGAGTTGAATCCAATGTCATTGGCGTTCCTAGGAGGTCTTTTGGACATTTATAATATTCCAACCTGCCCATACCGTTCAATAGTCAGGAGCTAAGCCTAACCAAAATCTACTGCATAAAACATTCAATTCAGTGAATAGAGCCTTGCTGCATAAAAAATTTCACCCTGTGTGCGCGGGGTTATCCGCTTTTTTGTAGCTAGTCATAAGCCCACTGACTAGTTTTTTGAAGAGAAAAAAAAACACTAACAAATATTGACCCATATTTAAAGCACAGCTTCCATGCCTTCTTTAAATAGGCCTAACAATAATCAGTACAGAGAGAATGCTATGAGCCTCTTAGAGATCTCGTGGAAGAAAATGTAGCAAAATGGGATCATTTGATCTTGAGTGCTCTTCATATTTATGGATGCAGCAAATGAAGCTTAAATTAACCCAGATACACTGGCTGATTGGTAGAAATTCTACCCTCAGTCTAGATTGTAAACTTTTAATATACAATACGCTTTTGAAACCCATATGTTGCTACGGAATTCAGATATGGGGCACTGCTCCAGCTTCCAATATAGAGAGAATACAACGAATGCAAAACAAAATTTTAAGGTTAATAACATCGGCTCCTTGGTAAATGAAAAATTCAATTTTACGACTTGTGACCGCTAAAATTGCAAAATATGCAGGCAAATATTTAACAAAACCCGAGTACCATCCTAATCCCCTTGCTCGTAACATCTTGAACTTTACTGGACACATCCGCTTTAAAAATGAGAGATACTACGGCCTTAATACGCAACAATTAAGATGAAACTTTTTGAAAATATTTTTGTGCTTAACACATTTATGTGTTATTAATTACTATCACTAAGTTTATGTCCGACACTGGTTGGGCCTAATTATTATATCTATATTTAAGATTTGAGTACTTATTGTTAGTTCAGTTTTGAAGATACAATAAATAAATATTAGTGGAAAAAAATTCGTTCTCAAAAAAAAATTACATGGTTAATGACAATTTTGTACCATTTTCAGATGAAGAATTTACTCCTAGTTGAAAAAAATTTAAATGCAATAGAAAATTTTTCTTTAAAAAAAGAAAAATATGTATTTTTATTAACATAACTAGCGGGCCCGTTGCCTGCTTCGCACGGCAAAACAAAATAAGAAAAGAAACACACTTGTTTTTAATAAAGTTGGTTTTGTTCCCAAAAACACACTCACTTCACATACGCACCGCACACACATGCGTTATCGGATTTTAACCAAACTTCATATAAACCATACATGGGCCACTGCCTACGTAGTGTATAAGTTTGGTTGAAATCGCTCGACGCGTTTATGAGTAGTTCGGCGACGTACATATACGGACTTATTTTTATATATATTGATTAAGAGAGGATCAGTGTAGCTAAATAGCCATCAAAAAATATAAGAGGTCCAGCAATACCACGCTTACGTTAAATAAATAGGGAATTTCTTAAATTTTCTCTATTGCTAGATTATAATTCTTATAATATAATTATAATAATTAGTTATAGTTTAGAGGATCATTGCTTATGGTATGGGTGATCACAATCCATGGAATCTGACTTTATCAGATGTGCATTATGATATATATATTATTTGGAAGCTTTAGTTAGATATGCAATTTGATGCGAGGACTCATTTGTTCCAGTATGCTCAAAATATAATATTCTAATTAGAAAAGCCATGACGTTAGAAACCAGAGGTCTTGTATATTTCTAAATCATTCTTTGGTGAAAAGTATGGCGCAAATCATTGCTTCAAGACTATCTAGAACTGTACAGTTTACAAATTTGTACTCTAAAAGCACTAATATAATCAGTTTAATGGATTTCAATATGATATTTTTACAGCGATTGGAACTTTATTGAACAGTCGATAGTTTCATTATCAGTTTTGTTTTTGTTTAATAGTGCAGATTACCAAGAAATTAACAAGTAATTTTCAGCTCGAGTTAATTATATTTATACATATAAGTTTCACTAACTAAATTCGTGTTTTAAATCAAAAATTAATTATCATCTAACAGTTTACGTGATCCCTTCAAAACTAAATATTTTACAAAATCATCGTCTTAAGGACAATAAAATATATTTCACGTGCCATTACACTTTTTTCAGTACACAAAACACATATTTCACTCAAAGCCATTGTAGATCTATACTAAATTTTAGTAATCTGCATGCAGCATATTTAACAAATCCCTGTTTATTGAAGAGAAGTAAATAAATTTACCTAATGAATAATAGCACTCAAACATGCTGCTCATATATTATCAAAACACATACACATAAACAAACCATACCTGAAAGCTTTATAAGGTAAAAATTAAAGATTACCACGTCACATACGATGCCACATGCATCAGCATAAAAATAAGAATGTATAAGCAATTGCAAGCATTTCGGAAAATTTAACAATCCTATTAATCTCACTAAGCAGAGTTGTCACTTAACAGCATATAAATGTAGTCGTATTTCTCCATACGATACGATAAATCAATTAAAACATACATATTTATACAAAGGAAAATTTAATTGGAACTGTACGAAATAAAATAATTAGATTAAAATAAAATTAATTATCTTTTTGGTAAATGATGTGCGCAATTTGCGGATGACATTTTTTGTACCTCTGGAGGATGGTATATTGAGGTAATGACATGTTTTACTTTCACAAAGTGAATCAGAACAGGTTGACATGCGTCAACATTTGGTTAAAAGCAACATGTTGCTAGAAAATTAGCTCAACCACCTGTAGCTATTGAAATTTATATAATTGTACCACAGGAGCATTTTTCCATTTGTTACTATAAATATTACAAAACACCATAAATCATACACAATAAATTTTTGGCTTGTTGACGTATACTTAATATTTAATTCCAAGTTACTTATACGACTTGCATTCTATTCAAAGGATGTTTTACGCTTTAATGAAATAAAAATTAATTGAAATCAATGCATTATAATGACACTGCGACTAGTCAATAAGTGATATAACGCTATAATATACTATAGCACTATAGTTAGGTTATGTCTACAATATGACCGCATTATGACATGTACAAGGATATGCTCCGAATAGACAATGACTTCAGTTGGTAAGCCATAAATGTGGTTCACACTTGTGGCCGTTTATTATTGCTGAAATTGGGCATTATTCAATGCAAAGAGATCAGCTTTAATATAGATTTATAAATTTCATAATTTTTCTTTTCACGACTTTCTACTTCACTCTACTTAATTCTCTATGTTCAACTATTTCATTGTCTTTAACAGCTAGAGAGCACTTGACTTTGGAAGTGAAGGCAGCTGTGTGAGCGGTTTTTATGGCCTTCGTGTTACTTATGAAATCAGATAATACTGTAACCGATCTCATCATCTCTTCATTTTAGTTAATATTTTTTTTTATAAAAGAGAATAATCTTATAGTCTTAGATCCACTGAAGTAATAGTCTCCCTGCCACATCCAAAGAAAATTCTGTTTTAAATTTAACTTCTTTCATCTTAATTTAGTAAAAATTAGAATTTTAAAATCAAGTAGGGAAATTTTCAATTAATATTTCTGTATGTTGATTTTGTCCCATTAATGCATACAACATTGTTGTGCCTGAAGTAGTGGACTTTGGGGACTCCATAAGATTGACATCATCAAAAAAATATTTTTCTTTTTAATTTGAACTAGTAGAAGAAAGGATTCAGACGTATTGTAATTATTATAATAAAGTTATTATAAATTGCTAAATCAAGCTTAACGTTTGGATTATGAAATAACAATCCATCCCAAGACCATTTCTTTTATTTTTTTATTATTTTTTTGTTGATGGCCTGGCTGAAAATCAACATAAATTTGTTGCTAAACCAAACGTTTCGTACTTGGCTTAAAAAAGCGTGTACTTTTCCTATTTTCGCTTCTATTATTTTTTTTATATTTAAGTACGAATGATTTAATTTATCTTTTGAAATCCAGGTGATTCTTAAATGGCGCCGATTATGGCAGTAGAACATATTGTTGTGACCAATGGTACAACACAAAGATTCCGGAACTTTGTACATACGCGACAAGAAAAAGTAAACAAATGTTCAAATTTTTCTTCAATATAAGAAATACTATACCCTATAATCTTTCCTAAGGCATCAAAATGGCAAAAATATCAGGCCTCATGCCTCATTTAATACACAAACTTAATATATACTTGTATATAAATAATAATACTAATTACATGTAATAATATAAGTATATGGTTAGAAAAAATATCACTTCAAGAAGTGATAAGTCCTTAAATACCATTAATATATATCTAAAAGAAGAAAATTAATTTTTTTCTGTAGGGAGCTCATTTCACATACGAGCCTTTCGACCAAAAAACGAATTATTTCAGTAATGCGTAGTGCGATGCATGTAGGATCATACGTTTATGCATAAGCATAAAATCGACTCGATTCGTATGACTTCATTCGGAGATTGTTGCAAGATCTTGATTTATTGAATCAATCATATTTTGCCTCATAACCCTAATCTCCAACGGACTTGGCCTATGGTCAAATGAGTAAGTACTGCTGATGCTGCTGTCATCTGCAAATGAGTAGATAAGGTTGGAAGTTTTACATAGTAAGTTATTTAGAAAAATGAGAAACAGAGTAGGGGAGAGAACGTAGCCTTATGGTACCCCTGAATTTATCTTAAACTCGTCTGATGAGATCCCATCTATAACAACTCGTATAGTGCGATCATTGAGGAAACTCGATATAAATCGAGTAAGGACATTACCAACACCAAAAGCAACTTGTTTTGGCAAAAGTGCCACATGCCAGACTCATTTCTCCGAGAGAAGAGCCAGTAGGAAACCAGTAGAGTGCCCCTTACGAAAACCATACTGTCGGTCATTTAGTAAATTGTTGGACTCTAAATACTTCACAAGATGGAAGTTAATCATACTTTCCATCTCTTTGGAAAGTGCGGAACATATCGCTATTAGGCGGTAATTTTAAGGGTTATTAGCCTCCTTCCAGCACAATGGAAGTTATCCAGCATGGTACAACGTGCTGAAAAGGTTTGCTAATGAACGAGCTAGCATCGAACAGCACTGCTTCAAGAACAGCGCTGTGATTCCCGCTAAGCGACATTTCACTGTACCAATTTTAAGATTAAATAACACTCATATGTCACTGAACACTAAATGAAATTTGTTGGAAAAAACTGACCTTGTCTAAACTTTTTAATGCTTTATTATGTGTTTTTATTGCGAAAATATTGTGCAGTTTATTAATAAAATTATTAATTAGTCTAACTATCAAATACTCAAGCTACATGTTGTTCTCTTTTCAGTAAATAACTAATAATAACATAAAGAGTCATATAAGCAAATAAATATGTAAGTACATATCATCCACACATATGAAACATAAAAAATTTTTGTAATTATAATTATTTCACAAACAATCTTTAAGCCGCAAAGAAGAAAAATAGTAGAAAAATTCTGCATACTCGTATACTAGAGCATTGATTATTGGAATAAAACTCCAATTCATGGGAACATTCTTGTATATGTGTACGTTATGAAAAATTCAAAATATTTTTGTATGAAAATATAAGTCCAAAAGGATTTCTAACATATACGAGATATATTATGCTACCGCACTAGTAATTGCTTTCGTTTATCTATTTGAAGCTCATTATATACGAATACCAATGGTTATGCCTCTTGTTGTACGTAATAATGACATTGATAGTTTTAAAAATGGTGCTTTTAATAGCGATTAGATATAATAACAACGACGTAAGTGACATTGGAGTGTATTTCTCTGAGATGAGTGTGTGTGTGTGCTACATAATTAATGTGTACTATGTATCTACATTCTGTGGAGCGTACATGATGCAAGATTAAACAAGCCAACGACAGACATTATTATAAATAGAACGAGGTATATAAACATTCACCCACATAACCGCTAATAAAGGGCACATTTGACTTTTATATTCCCTAAAATTCAAATTTTTGCGGGAGCTGTAGAATCTGCATAAATAAATACATTATACAACAAGCCAAGTAGAAAATAGAGGTGATGTAAAACTAACATTCGCAACTATTAAACGTGCAATTAAAAGTAGTGGTAAATTATTTCTAAACTATGCTTAGGGCCACACTATATAATAGTTCAAACTGTATTATTAATTGCTATACTATGATTGTTCTTTGGCCAAAATACTGAAAAAAGCTGTAGGATAATGATGGTTTTTTGGATGAAACTGCTAAACAATCAAACAATAAATTTTGATTCGAAGAAAGATTGGAACTAAAATATGAATGCAACCACAACGAACTAAAACTTCTAAAATGCATTTTAATTGTAAAAAAATTAACTGGTAAAAATAATATGGATGCTAAGCTTGAACCAAGAATTCTTAGAAGCCTTGATTTGCAAAAAATTATATTACATTTTTCAACCAAACTCTTAATAAATTCACCGAGAAATAAATGTGATAAACTCATAAATTTCATTAAAAAAATAATTTTTTTTTTTTGAAACTTTGGTCATTTTATCGAGTGCTGACAGCATTTTAATATGGAAACAAAATAATCAAAAACTTTTATATCTTAAATCCAATGTTTATATATATCGTTACCTCCCATTACAAAGAAGTTAAGACCACTTTGTTAAAGGTTCACTTTTTAATAAAGTGCGAAACAACGTAACTCTTAGAAAATATATAGATACCCCTTCCTTAAACGTCATTTCAAAATGTACTTTAAAAAATGACTTTAACTTCTTTAGAAGAATAAGATTTCAGGAAGCTTTTTCCATTTCCTGTATAACTTATTGAATTGAAAGTAAATCCTTTGAAACTGAAGGCAGCAATATGTGTACAACTTGAACTTGAAATTTTTTACTCAGTTCTAAAATTTAACAAGTTTAAGTTTTGCGAAAAGAAAATGTTTCTATACGACTTAAAAATTTATGAAAAATACTGAGAGTTTCAATATTGGAAATTTTTTTTATACAAATTTTAAAATTTTAGAAATTAAACACTCGATAAATATATTTTATGTTTATTTTAATTTTATTTCTATTAATTTTTTCACAAAATTAGTGCATATTATAATTGTACTCACATGCTAATACAATCCTTTTTAAGAAAAAGGATTTAATATTCATGATAAATTAAGAGGAAAACATTAGGTATCCTTGTTTTTTTGAATCTCTAAATTATCTAAGTATATTATGACAATAGGACTGGACCCCACTTTTGGAATAACTGATGTAAGGCTTTTTAGCAATAATATAAGAAACTAATTAAAAATCTCACTGAGAGTAGTGTTTTTCTTCCACGCCAGATTTGGTTTGCAAATAGACCAGTTCCTGATATGTACCATCTTTCAGTGTATTTGCTCTTACTATCAATATAATCTGAAGTCGGATGATGGAAAACCATTTCAATATTAAAAGAAAAAAAATTTTGTGGTTTCCTGTTTAATAGTCAACGAATTTTCTATTGAGTCTTTTAATTAACAAGCAAATATTTCCAAAAATTTTTACTTTTTTATTTTATTTTTCTCTCTCTTACACTTGCATTTACTATTTAATGTTGATGACATTAACATTTATGACTTAAAACTTGTCACTTACTTCTTATTGCTACTGCTGCCACTGATGTTGTCTTTTCTCATGTCATTGTCGGCAATTTTTATTTGGCAAAATAAAGTCTTCTAATTAAAGTAGGTCGAGGATTTTTACAAAAGCCGTAAAATGCAACACTATACAACTCTAACAGACACTTTCACAGTTTCGAAACTTTTCAAGTGTTCTTTTTACTTTCCAATAAAAAACAATTCGTAATTGTTTAGAAAAAAATTTTAGATGCAATATAAAAAGCGAAAAATTGTAAGAGTTTACAGCAAATTAAAGTCTACCATGATATTAAAATTTAAATGAGTTTGAAATAGGAGACAGGAAGAGAAAATATGGTGAATGATATATCTGCCTGTTGTTCTGCTCTTGGATGAACTATTTCATAGTATTTCTATCACATAATGACTTTGAGTTGACAGGAATAATGTTTCACAAGACATGGCGCTGCCAAGTTATTCCCTTAATTGGATGCATTACCGAGATTTTGGGATAAGAACTATTTTTAATATAAAAATAATTGCAAAGGTCATTGTTTTTTAGAACTCTTGGAAACAAAATATATATATTAGCTATAAGAAGAATGTATTCATCTTAAGACCAATAAAGATAATTAATCTCAGAGTGTTGATATCGGGAAAAAATTAAAATTTAGTTTTCAGTTATTAGAATTTTTCGCTTTTTATTTAGAGAAATTATTGTTTTAGTTGTTTTCTAATTTCTGGATTATTATTCTTGAAAATGTATACTATTTTTTTTTCATTTTTCAATAGCTCATTAAAGCGATCTCTTAAAGAAAGCACCCACATAATACAGCAATACTGAATATTATAAAAGTAGAAATAATATTTTTACAAAAAATCTACGATCCTTTTATCATACAGCTTATTTATTAATTTAAAAATAAGATTTTTCGATTTTCAAAAAACTGTCGTAATACCAATTGACGATTTTTGATAATTTGTTTAAATGATTTTGTATATCCATTTAATTTCATTTCATATTATCCATTAATTTTTTAGAACTACAAAAAGATGTTTCATAAAAATACTAACTTTCACAGAAGCCTTAATTTCACACTTTAAAGTGAGGGAGGGTATGCAATCATTGTCGTGCATGAGTTCCTATCTACCTTCTCTTCAGCAACCGGGAACATTTTGTTTATAAGGATATTAAAATATTGTATAACGGCCATTTTTTTCTGTTTTTAGCCAATTGAGGTAAATTATGTGACAGTCACTTCAATGAAGGGAACCTTTTTTCACAATTTTTTCCTTAAGCAGTTTTGAACCAGATGTGCAAAAGATTTCCTTACTTTATGCATATGCTAATGAGCATAGTAATATTATATAACAAACATTTGGATATAGAAAATAATTTCTTTCAATACTGTATATGTTATTCAGACTACAAACAATGAATATAAACTTGAGAATATTTGACTTTACTCTAGTGAGTGCTAGTGCTGGTGGGCTCTTTGCGTTTAAGGCATCTCAATAGTTTTAAAAATATTGAGGATTTAATTTGAAAGAGATATAATCTGGTCGTAAACTAATCATTGTCTTTTTTTGGTTAAGTCATACTATAATCATAATTAAGTCATAATTCGTTCAAAGTTTATTGGTTTTTTCATTTAAAATTTGATTTTTGTTTCTTAAAGTTAAAAAGATAAACAAAAAACAAAAAACAAATAAACCATAACCCAATCTTTACTCGTATAAAAACTAATTAAATTAATTTATGACCTGATTAAATAGTGACAACAGCAATAAATAAAAAAAAGAAAAAATGTATAAATAAAATATCCGAAAAAAGGTTTAAATTATTATATTCTAGATGTGATACGTTACTAAAGACATCCATATAAACAAAACATATTAAAAGCCTTAGAAACCAACAACATTTTATAAATTTATTAGGAATAATACTTATTGGTTGTATTCCCCGTATGTGTGTGCATGTTTCTTCACATTTAGATGTGATATAAAAATATTTGTTGTCGTTTAATCATTGGGCCTTAAAAAGAGCAGAAAAAAGGAAAACATGTTGATTTATGATGATGTTTCTTTGTGGCCATACCGTAACAGACTTTTCCTGTTTCCACCAATTACAAACTCATGGAAAATGCACATGTGCGTGCATGTGTATATGTGTTTGTGTTTATGTTTTTTATGTTTTCTTATTTTAAATGATAGAAATCTGATAGTAAAACTAAAGGACAATAATTAAGTTCTTCAATGTGGAAAATACTGTAACGAAAAAAAAAACTAACAAACACCAAATTTTGTTTTAGACTTATAGTCGGTGTTAATGGCGTCACATGTACAAAAAGAATTAAATGTTGAATATGCCTGGGTGTTTAAATAAATTTGTCAAAAGCAATTTTCTGCCTGAGTTCCTGTTATATCATTAAAAGGAAAATAAATATAAATATTTAAATATGTTCACTTGTGCGCTGTCATTGGAGGCCTAGCAAAAGCTATAAAAACCTAAATCTTTTCCTGAATGCTTAATCAGAAAATGCTTACTTTGTTTACTAAATAAAATAGAAAGTGGAGACGGGGCAGTGTTTACTTACTGACCTTTCTAACACCTGCTCAAGTCAGAGAAATAAAATTTATATGCACATATATTTTCATTATTGTCCATTTTTTCTAGGTAAGAAAATTGAAATACTCTTTTCTGTTATACTCCTACGAAACAAATAACAAATAAATTGTTTTAAATTCCTTGCATACCTCAATTTAAAGGTTTTTTTTAATAATTAAAAATGTTTCCTGAATGGTAAAAGAAATAATTTTATATCAATTATTAACGCATATTTGGTTATAAAGATTATTTTGGGCCAAGTAGAAATGATTTTTTCTGAGCTCTGGCACATGACAAGAGTTTTTTTTATTAATGACTTTAATTTAATGCGAATTATTTATTGTGAATACCTTTAATGAGACTATAAAAAATATTCTTAAGAGTATCAATTAAAAATTTACCTGGAACTTAGAAAAATATGTACTGATTCTAATACTGAGCAGGAGTTTTGTGCTAATTTTTCAAACCCCTATAATGGTAAAATCCCAGTTCGTTTGAGTCTAAAGTTTTATCAAAATAAACAAAACCAGTCTTGTTGAACCTTCGTAGTGAACAGACGTGTTAGCGGAGTTTTTTTCTTTTTTTCACATACTAAGCAAACAAAAATACAAACAAAAAAAAAAAATATTCGTAATAAGTACTGGTTCGTAATAAGTACAGTTTTTGTTAAATTTGCTTTACTTGCATTAATAATATTTTTCGTATAAACTGAAACAACAAAAAAACAAAAAACTGGTTCGTAATAAGTACAGTTTTTGTTAAATTTGCTTTACTTGCATTAATAATATTTTTCGTATAAACTGAAACAACAAAAAAACAAAAAACACAAACAAAGTGAATGAGGAATACTCTGCATGAGTACCTCAAAAACAAAAAATTGTGAAGTGAGTTCTAACGGCAGAAATGCCTATTTTACTGTGAGTTCTGAAGCTCTTAATGCAAACAATAAAAAGAAAAAATTGGATGACAGTCTTTTTCTAACGGCAAAGCCAATTTTACGTGAGCGATCAAATTCGCTTACTCCGATGCCAAGTAGTGATTCGGTAATATTACCATTGCCTAGTTCATCGTTATTTAAGTCAGCGCCATTATCCGCTCTGGGCTCGTGTTCATCACTTAACCCAGTTATCACAATGGACGATAATATTCAAAAACCTAAAGTGCCTGTCGGAATGGACAGATATGTAACGGTAGTAAAGCGCGGGCGAAGCCCAAATTCATCCAAAATCTCATCTGTTCCGAAAATATCCAGAGACAACGACGCCGCCTCAGCTAATCGTCAAAACCGGTTTAAAATATTACAAGATGACAGCGATAAACCCGAAGAATCTTCGAAAAAAACTTCAAAACCACCACCAATCTATCTGAGACAAAAAAACTCGAACACACTTATTAAAAAACTAATCTCGGCCATTGGTGAAAAGTCATTTCACATTGTTCCAATAAAACGTGGTAACATTGATGAAACAAAAGTTCAAATATATGATGAAAAAGACTTCCGCAAAATGGTTAACGAATTCGAAAAAAATAAAACAAGTTTCTACACATTCCAGCTTAAGAGTGCTAAAGGCCTACAGATCGTATTGAAAGGCATAGATTCTTATGTAGTTCCTGAGGAAATTAAAGATGCTCTCACCCTCCAGGGATTTAAGGTAAAGAATGTCTCTAACATAATAAACAGGGAGAAGATCCCCCAACCCTTATTTCGCGTTGAATTGGAGCCGAATGATATAAAATTGAAGAAAAATGAGACCCATCCAATTTATAATTTAAAATATCTGTTATACCGGAAAATTACAGTCGAAGAACCACACAAGCGCTCAGGACCCGTACAGTGCCATAATTGTCAAGAATATGGCCATACGAAAACTTATTGCAAATTACCGTCTGTTTGTGTTGTGTGCGGTGAATTACACAACACTGCTATTTGCAATAAGTCGAAGGACCAGAAGGAAAAAAAGTGCAGTAATTGTGGAGGTAATCACACTGCTAACTACAGAGGATGTCCTGTATTCTCTTTTGTGAAACAAGCTATGACCCAAAAGCCTAAAGTAACTCCAGCTCAAGCAGGAAATACGTACTCCGCTACTCATCCCCTAATGGCCCAACCAATCACTTCACATGTATCGTATGCTGACGCTGTGAAGATCAACTCTATTCCCGTTCAAAAAGTGTCACCACCAAACAATACAACAAACGCAAATGCAAGCTTTAATTTCAATCGCCTTGAAGCTACTATTGATAATCTGGTGCAAACTATAAGCAACTTTACGACAAATATGACTAGCATGATGCAAGAAATGCTGCGAATGCAGAACACTCTGCTTCTAGCATTAGTTAACAAGCCATGAACACGTTAAAGTTATGTTTCTGGAACGCTAACGGCATTCGCCAACATAGAAACGAACTAGAGCACTTCCTCACGGTGAAGAATATTGATGTAATGTTGGTATCTGAGACTCATTTGACTTCGAGAAGCCTTTTTAAAATGAGTGGCTACACCTTATATGATACAAAGGACCCGAGAGGAAGAGCATGTGGAGGATCAGCAATTCTAATAAAGTCAAGACTCAAGCACTATATTCTTGAGAACACTTGTGAAGACCATCTACAAGCAACAAATATTTGCATCGAAAATTTTTGTTCAAATCTTGTGCTTTCATCAGTTTACTCCCCTCCCAGATTTTCAATCAGTGAAGATCAGTACGAGGATTTTTACAAAACTCTTGGCCCTTGTTTCGTAGCAGCTGGAGACTACAATGCAAAGCATACGTTCTGGGGGTCGCGTCTTATTACTCCTAGAGGTCGAGCATTGTTCAACACAATTTCAAAAATGGATTTGGATGTCATTTCCAGTGGGGAGCCCACTTACTGGCCTACTGACATACAAAAAATTCCGGATGTTATAGATTTTGGGGTCATGAAAAATATCCCTAGGGATTTAATTCATGTTGAAGCTTCACATGATCTCTCCTCCGATCACTCTCCCACGATCGTTACAATTTGTAGCCCACTAAGAAGTGACTTACCTGACCCATATGTGAAGATGATACATCGTGTTAACTGGCTGGGGTTCAAAAAATATCTCAGTAGTCATTGTACGGAAAACATCAGGCTTAGAACTCCCGATGATATTGAACTTAACATTGCCAATCTTACCGAGAATATTAAACAGGCTGCTAAACATGCCACTACCTCCCATCCGCAGACTGGGTTTAATAGAATTTATTCTGCGGACATTGAACGTCTCGTATGTGAAAAAAGAAGAGCTAGAAGGGAATGGCAACAGCACAGATCGCCCCAACATAAAATCAGACTTAGAGAATGCACTAAACGACTTCAAGAGTTGCTTTCAGCTGAAAAATCTGCTTCTCTTAAGAACTACCTGGAAGGTCTCGATGTCACTGCAGCATCTAATTACTCCTTGTGGCGCGCTGCTAAAAAGCTTAAAACACCCGTTGAGTCTAAACCACCCCTGCGCACTTCTACCGGAGGTTGGGCAAGAACTAATACTGAAAAAGGTAACATATTAGCTGGTCATTTAAAAGACGTATTTACCCCAAACACATGTACTGGTGCTGTTGATTTGCCGAGCGTAGTTGCTCTACCCCCTCGACCTATAAAGTTTAAGATGCTTGATGTACAAAAACTAATTGCTGAAACCAATCCAAAGAAGGCCCCGGGTATTGATGAAATTAGTAACAAGATGCTGATGCAGTTGCCTCGTATTGCTATTAGAATCCTGTTATTTATTTTTAATGGCATTTTACGACTGGAGTATTACCCACACAGCTGGAAACTTGCCATGGTCAAAATGATTCCAAAGGCGGGTAAAGATCTTACCAAGGCTGAGTCATATAGGCCAATAAGTTTGCTGTCAACAATTTCGAAGCTCTTTGAAAAACTTCTCATGACAAAATTGTCCCCAATTCTAGCTGATAATGGATGCATACCGGACCATCAATTTGGTTTTAGAAGTCAGCACAGCACCATTGAACAATGTCATAGATTGGTTCATTTCATAAGAAGAACATTTGAAGAAAGAAAGTATTGTTCTTCCCTATTTATTGATGTCTCTCAGGCATTTGATAAAGTGTGGCATGAAGGCCTAATTCTAAAATTGAAGACATATCTACCAATAAACATTGTAAATCTTTTGGAAAGTTACATTATTGCCCGGAAGTTCACTGTCGTGGAAGGAGACTTCATGAGTGTGCCCGAAACCATTTCATCTGGGGTGCCTCAGGGGAGTATACTGGGGCCAGTTTTGTATTTGATTTATACCTGTGATATGCCTTTGAGCAGTAATATCCTCACCTCTACATTTGCCGATGATACAGCCTGCCTTAGTATGCATGAAAACCCTCACGAGGCATCCCGTTATCTTCAGCAACATATTAACCTGTTGGAATTGTGGTTGAACTTATGGAGAATAAAAGTAAATGAACAAAAGTGTGTTCATGTTACATTTACCCTACGAAGAGATACTTGTTCCCCCATTCAAATCAACAATCAAGTTGTTCCTCAACATTCACATGTGAAATATCTTGGTATTCACCTCGACCGACGGCTTACATGGAAACACCACATTGACTCTAAGCTGACACAAATGAAGCTTAAATTAACCCAGATACATTGGCTGATTGGTAGAAATTCTACCCTCAGTCTAGATTGTAAACTTTTAATATACAAGTCGCTTTTGAAGCCGATATGGTGTTACGGAATTCAGCTATGGGGCACTGCTTCAGCTTCCAATGTAGAGAGAATCCAACGAATGCAAAACAAAATATTAAGGTTAATAACTACGGCTCCATGGTACTTGAAAAATTCTATTTTACATCGTGATTTAAATATGCCACTTGTGACCGCTGAAATTGCAAAATATGCTGGAAAATATTTAACAAAACTCGAGTTCCATCCTAATCCCCTTGCTCGTAACATCTTGAACTTTCCTGGACACATCCGCTTAAAAAAGAGGGACACTACGGCATTAATACGCAACTCTCCAGATGAAATTCTTTGAAAATATTTTTTGTGCGTAACATGAATTTTATGTATTATTAATTATTATCACTAAGTTTATGTCCGACACTGGTTGGGCCTAATAATTATTTATATATTTAAGATTTGAACACTTATTGTTAGTTCAATTATTTGAAGATACAATAAACATATATTAGCGTGAAAAAAAAAAAAAAAAAAAAAATAAACAAAACATTTACAAACATTTAAAAAATAGTCATTTAGAAATATTAAAAACATATATTAATTAAAGAGACCTCAACAGCTATTTTTTATTGCAAAATGAGTTTTCTTAATATCTATTTGATAGAGAATTCAATATTGTATTAAATGGCATTAAGCTTTTTAGAACTATGTAGCAAACAAAAACGAACAGGGAACATCAACTCCTTAGGGGACAGTGGGTGAGTTTGGCATTAGAGCAGAAGTAGCGATGTTTTCGTATCACCTTTTTTGACACCACCCCGAAGTTAGTATATGACCCACTTCAAAACTTGTACTGTCTATTGAAAACACTTTAGATTAATTTCGGTTTAAGGTAGGAAAGGTTCTAGGTAGGAAAAATTAAATTTTTTGAATTTTTCACATCTGGTTTTACATATGAAAAAATTATTTCTGAAACTATTTTTCAAGATGCAAAAAATTTCTCTTAGAACTACTCATTTGAATTTAGAACTACTCATTTAATTTGAAAAATAAAATGGCAAATAAAGATCACAGAATATCTACTACAAATAGTCATGTTAAACTTCGGGAAAAATATATGCTGGGTTGTGCCCTTTACTTGAAACCTCCAGGAGAATACACAGACACTATTATCACAGTTATTAGTTGCTGCTTTCGGAAAAGTTTTAATTTTGATTCCGTTCTTGTGTAGTCTTCGTTCTGCCATATGAATTTTTAAATTACAAGGATAGGCGCTGTAGTAAATCATATTAAAACAATTTTTAAAGCCATGCGGCAGAGTCCTTACTAGGCTGTCTCTATACCATAACACAGACAGGATCCTTCTTTGGACGGTACATCCACAATAAAATTATTAAACATGCGCGTACATGTGTGTCTTAAAACATATAATAAGTTTAGGCTGGAATGTCTCACTATTATATCCTTTAAAGATTTCAAGTTTCCTGGTAAAATGTTCTGCAACAATATTGATTGCAGCTTTGCTGTCAATACGAAAATTTTAACTGAATGTATTGTAGTGCCTTGGGTAGTTAACTGCTCCTTTTTGTTGCCGATACATCAAACTGAAATATACTGCACTGATCAGGTAGCCTAAAAATGATCCTCATTTAAGATCGAGAAATAAATAGGCCACTTTTCACCATGTCATACAAACTAGATCCATTGATGTAAACCTCACATAATTTATCTTGTCGATAAGATCTATTTGTCATGATAGATGCAACTACCGTATTTGCAACTATTACGTTACATGAATAAGTAGTAGTATTTAGTACTAGAAATTACTAAAACATTGCACAATATTATTGCATAGTCTACAATTCGCACTTTAGATCTGCAGTGTCCTTGTTTCATCATGAGATTAATTGGAAACCAATTTGACATAACAAAGAAGATTCTATGTTATATCAAAGTCTGATATTTATACATCTTTTTCATAATTTCTGAGTTTGAAGCTTTTTCTAGATCATTAAGCAACTGTTTTTTTTATATTTGCATGACATTTCCAATTACATAAAGAAGCAATTCAATAATCCAAAATAGGTCCTGTCTTGCACTTGATATTTCTTCATATATAAAGAGCAAAATTTTATTCATCCTTGCTTTTACATTAAAGTCCCAAGACAGTTTGTAACATAGAACTACTAACAATACCTGTGGCTCGTATGACAAATTAAGTGTGCTTTTGTTAAAATTTAAGTAACATGAATACCCCTAATAATACATCATTAGTCCATGAAAAATAAACCCACACACATTGTAGAGGAATTGCCAGAACGGACTATTCTGTGGATCTAAAGTAATTTTTGTGGAAAACTTAAGGCGTATGACTATAAAATATTCCTGGGGAAAAAGAAATAAATAGAATGACTTAAAATAAATTGATTTTTGCTCTACCAGCAACTGCTTCTGTAAACATAGATTTTATGTTAATCAGTTTTTTTTTTTTAATCTAAGGCCAAACAATTTTCACTTTTGAATACATGGGCACTTGTTTAACACTGGCAATCTTTAATCATTGTTAAACAATTCAAAACATTTTATCGATAATAAAACATTTAATTTAACTTTAAAAAAATTCCGACTATAAAACAGTTTTATTAAAATCACAGCATGTTCATTCAACTCATTCAAGCTGCAGACGCTTGATGTTAAATAAATTTGACTACAAAATTAAAAATAAAATTCGACTGAAATTTCAATTTTATCAAAAACTTTCACATCATTATAGCAACCCCATGCAAGTTCACACGCATACTTATACACTGCCAACGATTGAATTCTTATACAGGAAAAAACTACATTATTTAATCCAACTCCAGTGATACCAAAAAGATGAAAAGATTAAAATGGATTTTTGTACATTTAATCTATACTCTATGGATTTGGAACGTTCTAAAGCATTTAATTTTCAGCAATTTTTTCAGCCCAACTTGCAAACTAATACTCGCCGACAAACACACACGCGCGTGAGCTCATAAACTGTTAGAGATTCCAATACACATTTTAAATATTTAAACGAATCTGGAGACGAGAACATGTTTGAAAACGAGATCGTATTACAAGAATACATTTTGGTACCATATCACACACACACACACGCATGCACACACACATACAGTTTTCAGCTGTCGTAGTATGAGTGTGTTTGCAATTTTACACGCTGTTATGCAAATTCCTATACAAAGGAATATTGTTGGTGTATGTATTTGTAATATTAGATGTTGCGACATGTACTTACTTGTACGTATGTTTGCGTGTTAGTACGTTTGTTTGTGTCTATATTTATATGCTGATGATCCCAGTAGTTGATGCTCCGCCATGTTTTGCATTTATGCGTTGCAACATTTGTGCTCTAGTTTTTCATTCATTTCATTATTTTTTGCCCGTTTTCTTTGTAGTAGTTTTGGTAAATTTTTTCTCCATATTTTTTGTAAAAAATTGTTAGCATGACATTAATGGCTTTCCTATCACCACTGTTTAGCGGAGATATGGTGTGGGATTCGTTTTTATATTCTCGCCAGTTTCCCTTTTGGGTTTGACTATTTTGCATGTCTATTTGCCTTGTTGTCAGGTTGCAAGCATTTTGCTTGCCGCTTATATTAACCAAAGCCAACTAGAAAACCTAAATAATCCAATCGTTGGTATTGGAATATTGTCATTGAAATTCCCTGTGTGACTTTATATACTTCTGCTCAATTATTTTGCCTTCTGTCTGTGTTCGTATTTATGTACGTTATTGCTTAAATAGGGAACAAGAAAAAACGAATAAAGTTAGTAGTTCTTTTTTTCCGCATAGTTTAGTTTTGTTTATTTTCACCATATCGTGGCATTTGATTTGTTTTTGTTATTTAAATTTAATTTGCTTGAAGGCCAGCTCGAGGGATAAATGATTAAAGGTGGCAGGATGTTAGAAAAGGGATTTGCTTCGGAAAAGTATTAGTGTAAAGATTTTGTACATAATTTAAGATCAATTGACAGCATATATTTTTAATTCCCAAATTCAATAAAATGAGAGATAAAAATTAATTTTTATCAAAAATGTATTGAAGCTCTTGGGCTTCTCTTATTCACTGCAAACATTGGAGCAAATATATTAATGATGGAATATCCTGAATAATTTTCATAAATATTGACACTAAATTTTAATTATTTATGGATGTATTTCTTTTAAGCAATTTTAGTACTATTTTTTATTCATAATTATGTACTTCAATTAAATTAAATTTTATTTTATAAGGATTTTTTATGTGGCAGATCAATGTCTACAATCTTCACTTCTCCAACGCCCCCCAATGAATGTGAATGTCGGACCCATGGAAAATTTATATTCTGACCAATGCCACTAAATTTTTGTTATAATCAGAAAACTGCGTTTCCTTTTTATAATAAATTCTTTATCTTTTTTAGGGTAAAGTTTTAAAATAGATTTTTTTTAAAGTAGAGCATGAGTGGTTTGTACGAAATTTCATTTTTTATACAAATCTCTTGAATACAAATTTGTTTATGAATTTTTCAGTTGGATACCGACTTTGAAATTAAGTGAAGAATTCTTCAAATATAGACTTTGTGGCATTTTCGCCAAAATTATTAATATTAACCACTGCGCAATTTTTGATTAGATGCAAATAAAAGTTATTGGATCTCTTTATTTAAATTATATGAGAAGTGAGACACTTTCTTATTATGGGGATCTCTACAATATCCTCTTCTTAAAATTCATTAAAATGAATCTTTCGATTTCAATATTTACATTTTTAAAGAGAGTAGAAACTATACATAGGGCCATAACAAGGTGGTTCCAATAATCTCGATCTTCGGCTCCGTTCCACTTCATACGCAATCTCGAAAGTTCTGTTGGCAGTTGCCGCTTCTAGATATGCCCTGGTCTCCCGACTCGTCTGCTTCCCTGTAGATTCTGATCTTAGTTTTTTTGGCAATATCATTGTCTGGTTTATGAATTGTTTGACTTATCCAACTCCATTTCCGCTTCTTTATTTCCGTTGCAATAGGCTGCTAGTTTGCCTTCATCCAGAGCTGGTTGTTGGCCAGGAAATTCGTAATATTTTGCATTTGCATTTGTTTGTAAATACCTGAAGGCATTGTATGCTACGTGCTGCCATGTTCCAGGTCTCGCATCCATTTAACAAAGTGGATTTTA
Source organism: Germaria angustata (assembly GCA_963681545.1). NCBI lineage: Eukaryota > Metazoa > Arthropoda > Insecta > Diptera > Tachinidae > Germaria > Germaria angustata. The sequence goes on along the minus strand of OY812999.1, from coordinate 93,286,463 downwards.
TATTGAAGTTAAATAGTTTGATTTTGGTTTGTTTCGAGATATTAGACGATGTCTAAATCGGGTCTAAGTGGGCAAATGCACTTCGAGCCTTATTTATGTGAATAGATATATTTACTGCTAAGCCACCAATTTTAACCATTATCCTACCCAGGTAGCAGAAGGACTTAACTGTCTCAATATCTTGATTGCATATGGAGAAATGGCGATCTGTATTACTATTGATATATATATGTTCCCATCGATCTTATAAGGAGCATAGGGTCTCAATTACTATTGATGCGAAGGAATTTTTTTTTGGGTATATTAATCTTAAGTCCAACCAATTTCGCGATGTCACTGATGGTGGAAATATTTGACTGCATCTCTGGGAATAAGTAGCTAAGTAGAAACATGTCATCGGCATAATCTACTTTCTGCAACCGATCTTCTAAGCCCTACATAATATCTCTCTTGCCTTCTGCATCACAGCAACGAGGACGCAGTTAAAGAGGTGATAAGACACAACTCTGTTTTCATCGTGATTCCGGTGTTCAGTTGTTCTTCAAGTGCAATTCATGTACAGGGCTTTGATTAGTCGTGTTATTTTTTCGGGGACACCTTTGCATGCCAACGAGTTTCTTATTGCGTTATGGTTGAATGTGTCAAAGGCCTTCTCAAAGTCTATAAAGATGAGATGTAATAGTGATCTTCCATTCAACAATAATCCTAAGACTGTTTATTTGGTCAACAAAATATTTTTCGGAGCGAAAGCCTGCGTGCTCATTTCTGTGTGATGAGGAAATTGTTGCCGAGAGTCTTTTGTTTATAATATGTCCAATCAGCTTATTCACCATGCTTAACAAGGTTATGTCATCCCAATTCTTGTTGCTGAAATCATCTTTTTGGGATTATTTATAATGACTCTATCAGACGGCTTGTCAGGTATTGACTCATGTGCCCAAAACGCCCTGATAATGGATACTAGCAGTCGTGCATTGGTTATTAGGTCGGCTGTAAGCTGTTCTTTGAGCAAAAACCATAACATCCTTAATTCATATTCTTAGAAATATTAAAGCAGGATGTAGTTTACCCTCGCATGTAAAAAACTCTTGAATATCCTATTACTAACAAAATAATATTCAATAAAATTTAAATGGATGTCTGAATTTTAACGTTTTATGAAAGAAAAAAACAAATAAATATAATATAAAATAAAATATGCAGGGATAAGAGAAGATTTTAATATCAAAAAGCAAAAGGGCAATTCTCTATAAAATCTTTAAATAATCTTAGAGTTTAATTTTAAAAATTTTGGAATAAATTTTTCACTTAAGGTATTAAGAAACAACTCTAATAAATTCGAAAAATTTAAAACAAACCATGATACAATATTTAAAAAATTTAAATTCGCTATAATGTTGAATCGTACCAAATTTTAAACTGTATAAAAAAATTTTTTCTGAAAAACCAAATAGTCATTAGTTAAACCATATTCCATTAAAGAATAAAAATTTTGTTAGAAAAATTTTAAGTATTCTTAAAATCGTACAATCCTGCTTACGGAAATATTATCCGCAATATCATCGGTCATTTACAGGACAAATTGTGTGCTCCGGTAGGCCAGTGGTTGGTGTGCTTTTCCGTCAGTTTGGGGTTTGTGGGGTTTCATTCCCACTAAAGACTCTAGTCTGCTTCAATTAAAACGGACGAAGGTCTACGTTACTGTACTTGTTAAGCCCAAGCTAATCCCTTATTTTATTCATATCATTCAAATAAATATATAAAGGCAAACAATTTTTAATTTTACGTTAACGCTGGCTGATTGCCATACCCACATTGATTTGGAGAAAGCACAGATTAATCACGACTCGCCCAAAATCTATAATTTCCTTTTAGATGAGATGCAAACTATTTAGTAAAACCGTTTTAAGTCTCGTTCGTCAACATAAACACTCATTCAAAAACGTTAGCGGTTACGAATTCTTGTTCTGCTATTAAAGTTTTATCATTGAATAATAAACAACATCCGTTTCTGACGTTGCCATAATAATTGCAAAACAAATGGTGTAAGCCGTACCGCCCTTGAAAGAAAAGTCTTTATTAACATGTCTCTGATACGTATGATTAATGTTGGTTTTCCTTCAAATAATGCTCATACGTCCTAGTCTCTAATAAAAAACTTGTTGAAATTTATTGCCTAAAATTACCAACAAAATTTGTTAGTTTTTCAAACAATGATCTATTAATAATGCTATTAATGTATTTACGCACAAAATAGTATGCTGCTATAAATCTAGCAAAAAACTTGCAAACAAAAGCTGTGTTCTAAAACAAAAAGAATTTCTATCATTACAATGAAATGGTGGGGAAAACAAGAAACAAGAAATTAACATACAAATGTTCTTTTGTCTCATTTTTAAACAGCAATATATATAAATGATGTTTTATAATCAAATTTAACATGCAATATATCATTAAAACTATTTCCATTTGCTAAAAGATATCTGTATCTAATGGTTATAACAAAATATTTGTATCTAATGGTCATAACAAAGTCTCCAAAAATAAGTGTAACTTGTGTCTGTTACACAAAAATTGCAAAAACTTCTGAAGTTTCGAAAAGAACACACAATATTTATTCACTCATTTATGGGCAGATATTACAACTTTTCTAAATGAAAAAAGATAAAATCATCTATAAACTGCAAGTTTTTGTCATGTCAATGTATGATTTTCAATAAAAGTGTAGCGCCAACGAACCAAAAAACAAAATGTCATGACAATAAAAATACAAATTTTTCTGCATTTATGGACAATTTGGTTTGTAACAAAATGCCAAGACATTCACAAGCAATAAGAAAACAAAAACTTGTTTATGTTTCATAAAATTTTGATAGAAAAATAATGCAGAAATGGATCATATCTATTAAATTGTCATATACAAATCTATATTTTATGATTGTATTCAAAGTTTTACATTATTTGACATTTTGCAATTTATTTAATAGAAGAAGTATATAAGAAAATGAAAAATAAATCAGATACTTTCAGCAGTAAAACGACTAAAATATAAATACTCATTTAATCAAAATATTCCTAAATTTATTCCAACAGCAGACTTCTTCACTGAAAGAATTTTTTTTTTTGTTTATAAAAGAATTAAACTTTTTTAGGAGACCTCCTTCTGGATTATACATATGAGTAATCTAATCAAATTTAATCATATCGTAGTTGTTCATGAAAACTCCTTACAATCATTAAATAAAAAGCAATTTTTAGAAAATAATTTTAGTAACAAAAGGCCTTCATGGTCTTCGTTATATCAAATTTTTGAGCTGTTGATTAGTTTGGCTGAATTTGTGGTTCTCAGTTTACAAATTCAGATCAATAATTTTTTATATTATATATTCTTAAGGAAGAAATAAGGATCAGCCAATTATTATAGCAGATCGGAACACTATCATAATAGACAGCTTACCTCAAACAAGTTAAATATTAAACTAAAAGCAACAAAAGCCAATTTAAAATGAATTTAGGCCAGAACAAAGTTTAAAAAGCCCTCAAAAGGGTATTAGTTGGTAAGGATGAATAACTAACGAAATAAGGTAAATAGAAATGTTGTTACCAACACGCTTTAGTATTATTGAAAACAAAAATACCAGAACATTAGACCTTCTATATACTTTTTTTACACGTAAGCGGGTCAAATATATTATATTCCAAAATACTAGCAGACCTAAAAAGTGATCAGGAAAGAGGCATAAATGCTGGTGATGATGGTATAGCGACCGTCGAAAACATTTCCCTGGCTCCAACTCAGTTTCTCCTTAAAACATTATTTTAGCATAATTTTTTGTTCAACTTGACAATTTCAGAACAGACTAATTAGAATTTCAATTCAACTAACATAAATTGAAAATATAAATTAAACAGTTCAGTATCTAGTTAATAAAAATTCGTGTAATAAAATTTTAGTTCATATAATGATAGATGTGATACTGACACATCTAATGTCGCGGATTGTGAAGATGTACTTGGGAATAGCTTCTTATAAAAATACATTTATTCATATAAAAATACATTTATTAATTTCATCGACCTTATGGTATGTAATTAATGTTTCTTTTTATTCGGGCTCTAGGTCATATATTAATTTAAGTAAAACTCCTTTGTTTTATTAAAATTTTTTTAATTCAATACTTCATTCACCATCGGTTTTCTACATCAGGAGTTTGAGTAAAGCTGTCCTTTTCCTTCAAAAAAGCTTTGTGATTTTAAAAGAAAAAGAAGGTTTAATCAAATTCCTAATAAGGAAAACCGATGGTGATCGAAATATTGAATAAAAATAAAAACTGAAGTAAAAATTTAATAAAACGAAGTAATTTTACTTAAATTATTATAAGGCCTAGAGCCTGAATAAAAATAAATATTAATTTCTTATAAAAATAATTTTAAAAAACTGTTTTCAAGTATCACAGGCGTATGAGCATTTTTGAAAGAAAGTGTATATCAATCATACGTAACCCCATACTCTGAAATTAAACTCTGCGTTATTTTAATACAAATGTTTTGATTTAATGATTAAATGGAAAAATTGCATCTTTCTTAACATCCATGCGATGTTCATTAAACAAAAAAGTTTTCTTCAAATCTGCATATTTGATTATAAATTAGCGAAAAAATCTACAAAAAATATTTTAAGTCTAAAAGAATTTAGTAAAATTAATATTCACAAATAAAATTTATTAAACTAATGAATTATTTCTCTTTGACTTTCAAATGCTATAAAAATTTAAAATAAATTAAAAAAGGGTACTTTGTTGTTCAAACAAAATAAATTCGCCTAAATGAATTACACAGAGCTTTTAAGAATTATTAAGAGCATTAGTTTTTTAAAGTAAAATATTTGTATTTATCAATTTTGTTATTCGAGATATTCTCCAAAATAACTATTTCATATATTATTGTTTGTTGTTGGCTTAACTGTGTGTATGCCCGAATGCCTTTCAATCATGATTTGGCAGGCATATACTTAGCTAAGACAACAAACAAACAATAAAATATTTGTTTTATTTAAATCATGTAATTTTTTTAATGACACTTTAAGCTGCAAGCGTAAGCCTAAAGATGTTACATAATTGATATGAAATCTTTGCAAAGAAACTGTAAACAAACTCTTAAAATCTCTTACTTACAACAGACTCTGTCATCTGCCATTTATTAACAAATTGGTAACAAAACTCTTGTTTGAAAATATACAGTTCGCCAAGATAGTTTCTCGCCAACAATATTAAAAAATATTCAATAAATTTTTTAAAAAGTGGCTGTATTTCTCCTGGAGAAAAATATTTTGTATTTAACCAAAATTTCCATAATGCATGAATAAAACTTGAAGGACTTATGACAAAAAAGTAAAAAATTATTGGTTATATTCACTAATTTCTTTAAATCATTTTGCGATGGGAATCATCATGTCATATCCTTTATGAAAATATTTTATTCATACCAAATTTATAATTGTACATAGAAATGTTGATATGGCTATAACCTGGTTTGCTTAGAGCCATCTAAATCAGTCGTAGTTCGTTATACTGAAACTACAATTATTTAATAAACTTTTTTAATAGAAGGGAGATAATTATTATAATACATCTATCAAGAAGCAAAATAGCAATTTCATATAAAATCTCTAAATAATCTTGGAGTTTAATTTAAAAATTTGGAAGAAATTTTTCACTTAAGGTATTAAGAAACAACTCTAATAAATTAGAAAAATTTAAAACTATCCACGGTATAATATATTAAAAAAATAAATTCACTATAATGTTGAATCGTATAAAATTTTAAACTGTATAAAAAATTTGTCTGAAAAACGAAATAATCATTAGTTGAACCATATTCCGTTAAAGAATAAAAATTTAGTTAGAAAAATTATAAGTATTCTTAAAATCGTACAATCCTGCTTAAGGAAATATTATCCGCAATATCATCGGTCATTTACAGGACAAATTGTGTGCTCCGGTAGGCCAGTGGTTGGTGTGCTTTTCCGTCAGTTTGGGGTTTGTGGGGTTTCATTCCCACTAAAGACTCTAGTCTGCTTCAATTAAAACAGACGAAGGTCTACGTTACTGTACTTGTTAAGCCCAAGCTAATCCCTTATTTTATTCATATCATTCAAATAAATATATAAAGGCAAACAATTTTTAATTTTACGTTAACGCTGGCTGATTGCCATACCCACATTGATTTGGAGAAAGCACAGATTAATCACGACTCGCCCAAAATCTATAATTTCCTTTTAGAAGAGATGCAAACTATTTAGTAAAACCGTTTTAAGTCTCGTTCGTCAACATAAACACTCATTCAAAAACGTTAGCGGTTACGAATTCTTGTTCTGCTATTAAAGTTTTATCATTGAATAATAAACAACATCCGTTTCTGACGTTGCCATAATAATTGCAAAACAAATGGTGTAAGCCGTACCGCCCTTGAAAGAAAAGTCTTTATTAACATGTTTCTGATACGTATGATTAATGTTGGTTTTCCTTCAAATAATGCTCATACGTCCTAGTCTCTAATAAAAAACTTGTTGAAATTTATTGGCTAAAATTACCAACAAAATTTGTTAGTTTTTCAAACAATGGTCTATTAATAATGCTATTAATGTATTTACGCACAAAATAGTATAAATCTAGCAAAAAACTTGCAAACAAAAGCTGTGTTCTAAAACAAAAAGAATTTCTATCACTACAATGAAATGGTGGGGAAAACAAGAAACAAGAAATTAACATAGAAATGTTCTTTTTGTCTCATTTTTAAACAGCAATATATATAAATGATGTTTTATAATCAAATTTAACATGCAATATATCATTAAAACTATTTCCATTTGCTAAAAGATATCCGTATCTAATGGTCATAACAAAATATTTGTATCTTGTGTAACTTGTGTCTGTTACACAAAAATTGCAAAAACTTCTGAAATTTCGAAAAGAACACAGAATATTTATTCACTCATTTATGAACAGATATTACAACTTTTCTAAATGAAAAATGATAAAATCTATAAACTGCAAGTTTTTGTCATATCAATGAAAGATTTTCAATAAAAGTGTAGCGCCAACGAACCAAAAAACAAAATGTCATGACAATAAAAATACAAATTTTTCTGCATTTATGGACAATTTGGTTTGTAACAAAATGCCAAGACATTCACAAGCAATAAGAAAACAAAAACTTGTTTATGTTTCATAAAATTTTGATAGAAAAATAATGCAGAAATGGATCATATCTATTAAATTGTCATATACAAATCTATATTTTATGATTATATTCAAAGTTTTATATTATTTGACATTTTGCAATTTATTTAATAGAAGAAGTATATAAGAAGACACTTTCAGCAATAAAACGACTAAAATATAAGTACTCATTTAATCAAAATATTCCTACATTTATTCTAACAGCAGACTTCTTCACTAAAAGAATTTTTTTGTTTATAAAAGAATTAAACTTTTTTAAGAGACCTCCTTCTGGATTATACATATGAGTAATCTAATCAAATTTAACCATATCGTAGTTGTTCATGAAAACTCCTTACAATCATTAAATAAAAAGCAATTTTTAGAAAATAATTTTAGTACCCAAGGGCCTCCATTGCCTTCGGTATATCAAATTTTTGAGTTGTTGATTAGTGTGGCTGAATTTGTGGTTCTCAGTGTTTACAAATTCAGATCAATAATTTTTGCTATTATATTTTCTTAAGGAGCAGCCAATTAATATAGCAGATCGGAACACTATTGTCATACATATCACACGTTAAACACGTTAAATATTAAACTAAAAGCAACAAATGCCAATTTAAAATGAATTTAAGCCAGAACAAAGTTTAAAAAGCCCTCAAAAGGGTGTTAGTTGGTAAGGACGAATAACTAATGAAATAAGATATAATAAGATATAACAAATACGTAGAAATGTTGTTACCAACACGCTTTAGTATTATTGAAAACAAAAATACCAGAACAGTACACCTTCTATATACTTTTTTTACACGTAAGCGGGTCAAATATATTATATTCCAAAATACTAGCAAAGACCTAAAAAGTGATGAGGGGAAGACGCATAAATGCTGGTGATGATGGTATAGCGACCGTCGAAAACATTTCCCTGGCTCCAACTCAGTTTCTCCTTAAAACATTATTTTAGCATAATTTTTTGTTCAACTTGACAATTTCAGAACAGACTAATTAGAATTTCAATTCAACTAACATAAATTGAAAATATAAATTAAACAGTTCAGTATCTAGTTAATAAAAATTCGTGTAATAAAATTTTAGTTCATATAATGATAGATGTGATACTGACACATCTAATGTCGCGGATTGTGAAGATGTACTTGGGAATAGCTTCTTATAAAAATACATTTATTCATATAAAAATACATTTATTAATTTCATCGACCTTATGGTATGTAATTAATGTTTCTTTTTATTCGGGCTCTAGGTCATATATTAATTTAAGTAAAACTCCTTTGTTTTATTAAAATTTGTTTAATTCAATACTTCATTCACCATCGGTTTTCTACATCAGGAGTTTGAGTAAAGCTGTCCTTTTCCTTCAAAAAAGCTTTGTGATTTTAAAAGAAAAAGAAGGTTTAATCAAATTCCTGATAAAGAAAACCGATGGTGATCGAAATATTGAATAAAAATAAAAACTGAAGTAAAAATTTAATAAAACAAAGTAATTTTACTTAAATTATTATAAGGCCTAGAGCCTGAATAAAAATAAATATTAATTTCTTATAAAAATAATTTTAAAAAACTGTTTTCAAGTATCACAGGCGTATGAGCATTTTTGAAAGAAAGTGTATATCAATCATACGTAACCCCATACTCTGAAATTAAACTCTGCGTTATTTTAATACAAATGTTTTGATTTAATGATTAAATGGAAAAATTGCATCTTTCTTAACATCCATGCGATGTTCATTAAACAAAAAAGTTTTCTTCAAATCTGCATATTTGATTATAAATTAGCGAAAAAATCTACAAAAAATATTTTAAGTCTAAAAGAATTTAGTAAAATTAATATTCACAAATAAAATTTATTAAACTAATGAATTATTTCTCTTTGACTTTCAAATGCTATAAAAATTTAAAATAAATTAAAAAAGGGTACTTTGTTGTTCAAACAAAATAAATTCGCCTAAATGAATTACACAGAGCTTTTAAGAATTATTAAGAGCATTAGTTTTTTAAAGTAAAATATTTGTATTTATCAATTTTGTTATTCGAGATATTCTCCAAAATAACTATTTCATATATTATTGTTTGTTGTTGGCTTAACTGTGTGTATGCCCGAATGCCTTTCAATCATGATTTGGCAGGCATATACTTAGCTAAGACAACAAACAAACAATAAAATATTTGTTTTATTTAAATCATGTAATTTTTTTAATGACACTTTAAGCTGCAAGCGTAAGCCTAAAGATGTTACATAATTGATATGAAATCTTTGCAAAGAAACTGTAAACAAACTCTTAAAATCTCTTACTTACAACAGACTCTGTCATCTGCCATTTATTAACAAATTGGTAACAAAACTCTTGTTTGAAAATATACAGTTCGCCAAGATAGTTTCTCGCCAACAATATTAAAAAATATTCAATAAATTTTTTAAAAAGTGGCTGTATTTCTCCTGGAGAAAAATATTTTGTATTTAACCAAAATTTCCATAATGCATGAATAAAACTTGAAGGACTTATGACAAAAAAGTAAAAAATTATTGGTTATATTCACTAATTTCTTTAAATCATTTTGCGATGGGAATCATCATGTCATATCGTGTATGATCCTTTATGAAAATATTTTATTCATACCAAATTTATAATTGTACATAGAAATGTTGATATGGCTATAACCTGGTTTGCTTAGAGCCATCTAAATCAGTCGTAGTTCGTTATACTGAAACTACAATTATTTAATAAACTTTTTTAATAGAAGGGAGATAATTATTATAATACATCTATGGCGGAAACATTTGCTGACAAAAATATTATTGAAATACTATTTGATTTAATTTTATAATTATTTAAATTTTTACTACTATGTACAGGTGACTTCAGCCGCATCCAGAGGAGGAAATTCACTTCAAAAAATTATATAATAATTTAGGAATTATTTAGTGATTTCTTACAAAACAAATACATTTAATTCAAGTTCTTACACTTCTGTAGAACGTGCCTGATACTCATAAGCAGAAGATCCCAAAGGAATTGCTGCCAGTTTCAATATTTCACTTAATGGAAATCATTAATACATTTCGCAAAAATATACTTTATGTGACATTAGAGACTTTTAAATATATCAATATTAAGTTTTTAAGAATAATCAGGATTCCGGAATAGAGAGACTTATTTTTTGGCATTACTGGCTAATAAAAATCATTTGTAATGTATATTTTACAACATATGCCTATTACCAATAGACCCTTTCCCGACCCTTTTTGATTTCAAATCACTGAAAGGTTAACAGAGCTGTAGTATTATCTCAAATTTGGTTCACTCACGTTTTTATATAGACAAAAATATGTATATGCACTTAAATATTATCTAGGTGCCATATTATATTGAAATCTGTTGTGTCTCTTATGTGTTATTGAGTAGTAGACATTCAAATAAAAGAAATAATGGCAATACGCCGTAATCCGTCAAATAAAGTCCTTTATTGCAAGGAAAGTACTAGTCCATAAAAAGTCATCAAACTAAGTCATCTATTATCATGGATGGTTTTTAAATGTTAGTCTAGGCTACAAGATATCCGCTTACCGATCCCCATTCAAAATTATTCCGCCAAGAAGCTTAACTTCTATATAAGAATTATTACATTAGTCCATTAGTGATTAAAGTAGGTCACTTACTATAATAAAATGTATTTTATATATTTATTCAGACTGTCTAATTGTAGTCTGTTAAATTTTAGTTATAAATGGGCAAACTAAGTCATTTAGCATAGGAAAGTGTGTCCTAGAGATTAAAGAAAGCTGCTCGGAATTTTGTTGAAACTCTCTGAGCTCCTTATATTAATTAAGTGGAAAATATCCATACATAAGAACTGTGATATTGGTGTATGTATTATCAAAGCAAGTAGTTTGTCATGAGCAAAGGTTGTCTATATTTTTTCTGGCCATAAGCTGGCCATGTACATAATTTCATTTAAATATTTTCAGTTTCTTTTGCTTGCTGTCCAAATATTAGAGTCAAAAACATCCAATATGTATATAATATAGTCCATAAAATGACTTATCTTTATAAAGTGTATTATCCTCTGCTGTCATGCAGACCATAAACTAATTTTCATACAAATTATTCCATCCGTCTATAATTGATTTATATGCACTCGTATAAAAACTATGCCATAAGTCCATCCAAGATTTATTTTTGCCAATAATTTCCTTACAAACTGTATATTTTCGTGTTTTTTTTTTCTAAAATATTTATGCAAATTGAATTTTATGTAAGAATGCGTATCTTTTCTTTCTTCTATGTACAAGTTTATTTATGTAAAACTTATGCAAATTATAGCACTGCTACACATTCGTCACGTTCATTATTCCATAAAACTGCTGGTAAGATGTGCTATTTCGAATAAACCAAACAAAATTATCCAATTTGTTTTGATGATCGTAATTACGATTTATTACAAATTTTTTTATCGCTCATTTGAAACAAGAGTAGCTACGGTTTTATTTAAAAAAATACCACGAAATAAGTTTGTAAGATATTTAGCAAATTTTTTGTTGAAAAATGTTATGGAAATATGAAGACTATTCTTTACAAACATATTAAAGACTAAAATGTATGGATCCGTATACTTTCCAGTATCCAACTTAAAACTCTATTTTTATAAAAGTTTAAATTTTTTTTAAAGCTTAAGCCAAAATTGCATAAATATTTAAAGAAAATGATTCACTGAGAACTTCTTGGCCTACAATGGGGATGCATACTTTTTTCTTCTAATGAATTTTACATACAGGTTTTTCTTATAAAAATTATAGAAGACAAGAGGACAAAAGTTCTCCCAGTGTTAAAAAAATCTACTAGACCCTGCATGAATTTTTATCGTCATTATTTTTCATTTCCGTAATTTTTTCTGTAATATATAAGATTTCCTGACCACTGTACTTTCCCTGTTTAAAGATTACTGATGCAAATTTTGGAAGAAAAATATAATATAAATCTTTTCTTTACAAATAAAGCGCACACAAAATTGTTTGCCATCACTTAGCAGTTTTATTTATAACAAATAAGAAAAATTCTCACCCTCTGGATCTATTGCAGAATCACTCCCATAAATATTACACTTACAATTGACACAAAATATCTGTCTGCCTCTGGTTGCTATTCAAAAATAACTTTATATTTATGTTCGATAATAATATGCGTTGAATTTGATGGGTGGTTATAATTTAATACAATTTTATTACCCATCTTCAAGCGGCGGTAGAATAAAATAATTTAACACACAACACAAGAGAACGAAAATAGCAAAATGTATTCAGACAGTTGAAAGTTCCTTAAAGTGGCTGATTGTTGGTTGTTTGTGGTTTTACAAAGACTCATAATTTTGCTTAATAAATAAGTTTTTGGAAAAATTTATAGTCTAACAAAGGAAATATTACAAATGCCAGACATGATCAAAATATGAAGGTCCTGTTAAAATCTGTAGTTGAATTTTATAGCCAGTTAATAATATATTTGATATTAGATAAGACGTTGTTATTCAAATGAATATATTTAATTATGGAAACTTGAAATATAAGATTTAGTTTAGTATGTTCTTTTAAATCTTTTCATTCAAATTTGATCCTACAAAATTTCAAATAAACTTCTAATTAATTTGAAATGTGAAATGTAAATATAAAATTAAATTATTTTTAAATTACAGTTTATAATCTTCTTAGGTTAGGTTAGGTTAGGTTGATTGGAGGGGTGTGATAGCCCATGTCATACGACATACACTTAAGCCAGTGAAGGCTTGTTGTGCGCTCCCTTTAATTATCAAACACAAACTGCCAGAGTTCTGCGGCAGGATTCGAATCTGGGAGTTTCGCACTACGAGTCTAGTACACTACCTACTAGTCTTATATAAATACACTACGAAAATTTACCCAAGATCTCAATAAACAAATTTCTACAACATATAAACTTCCTGGGAATAATTCTGAACACCGTTTTTTATATAACTTTCACCGCGTCACTTTTTTCACTTTTGCGGCTACCTAAGCGCTACCTAAACTGTGTTCAGAATTATTCCCAGGAAGTTTATATGTTGTAGAAATTTGTTTATTAAGATCTTAGGTAAATTTTTGTAGTTGATTGTTTCCTTGAATTTTGAACGGTTTGCTACCTATGGACCTGAACAAAAGAAAAAGGTAAAAAAAATCGAATTTTTTTAAGTTTTTTGCGATTTTTATCTGGAAGGTGAATTTTTTTTGATTTTATATGTTCGCAATTTTTGTTCTTTATGACAAGAGCTACAAGTTTGCCTCAGAGAGTAAATCGAAATTCGGAACGGTTTGCAAGATATGAGCCCGAGAAAATGATCACTTTTTTGCGAAAATGATACCGAGGCCCCAAATCTTTGGCGGCCCATAAAAAAAAGTGCATGACTTTGGGAAAAATTGGGAGACACGAGTCTTTTTTTTAGTCTTTTATCACGTAATGGTGTCCGTATATGGTTATTTTTTTTTCGTGTTGCACTGTGTTATTTATCTCGTAAACTCTGTTAACGTTGATAATAAAATTTTCAACATAATGTTAAAATTTTCAACATAATGTAAAAATTGTTAAAAAAAAATTTTTGACAGATATATTTAAAAGACGATATCTTAGTCTAATAAATTTTATTAGATCCATTCTCGAGATATTATCCAAAAAATTTTTTTAATAATCAAATATTGTGGTACGTGGTGTATTAATATCTCTGTACTAGTCCGATATTTATAGGACTATTTCATTACCTGTGCAATAGAATTGGTTCAGATATTTCACCAGGTCCACTTTACTATAATTCGATGTCGTTAATATTGGACTAATCGTAGTAATCTTTGCAGTCTTATCTGCCATTTCATTACCTCTGATGCCCGAGTGACCGGGAATCCATAGTAATTTAATTTTTGGATATGTGTCCATCAAAATTTGTCTAGTAGTTTTCAAATAATACTCTTTATTGTTCGTATTCAAGATTGCCTCTAAACAGGATAACAAATCAGTGCATATAATGAAATTTCCCTTCAAACACTGCGATCAACTCCGCAGAAAAAATTGATGAGTATTTAGGTAAAATTGCACACTTGATGACATTATGACTGGAAGCAATGCTGTAACCTAATAGATCATTGTTCTGCAATCCGTCTGTATAAATGAATTCATAATCCCTAAATTTATCCCTAATCTCATGCAATAAAAATCTAAACTGTGATGGGGTAGTTTTATCCTTAGAAAATTCTGCAAGTGATGTATCAATGATTTTATTATGGTTCTTATAAAAATCAATTATTAAGACGAAATTGAAAATAGTATTATTTCTAAATATTTTCTTTATTGAACAAGAAAATTTTTAAGACCTTAACATAGAGAATCGCTTCATGCATTATATTTGTTAGTAGTCCTTATTAAACTTCTAATTGGAAATCTTATTTTTAGATTGGAGATGAAAGGAGATATTAATCAAGAAAAAAATGTATGGAGAGTGCGAGTAGTTCTCGTCCTTAAAGTCAAATAAACTATTCTATTAACTATTTTCAGATTTAGAGAAGCGAAAGACTATAAATTTTTATATCAAATGCAACTGCCAAAAAAAGTTAGGGCTCTTATTTCTTTTTTATTAGTTATGTCATATATAATTCAACCGATTAAAGATATCTAAAGTAGAGCTGTGCCAAATCGTTCGTTTTAGTGACCGCTCCTTTTCGTTCAATGATTAAAAAAGATCCGTTCGTTCATCTTCGTTCAATCGGTCATTTCTTAAATGTTCCAGTTAGAACCAATGAACGAACGATTGAATTGAACGAAAAGTACATATACTTAGGAAATCAAAATAAAATGTAAACAATTTCAGACTGTGTCTTTTAATTAAATGACATCTAATTCTTATTTTCATTTTATATAAAAAATTAATTCAAGAATGTGTCATTGTTTTTATATTTATTTTTAAGCGCTCGGGCTGGGCAATGAGTTCGTCATTCATTGAGGGTTTAATTTCCATGTATGTACGTACATTGATCTTTTGTTACCATGAAGTTGATCGGAATAGAAATATTAGCCTACGAATTTAGAGCACAAAAAAGATATTAAAAAAAACAAAATTTTTTTTACTAAACAAAAAATTTTTATTTATCAAATACTAGGAAAAATTTACATACATATTTACATATCATTTAAGCCTGAAAAAAATGTACTCAAACAACCCTGAAAATACAGCACTAAACATGACAGAAGCAAAGAACATGAACGACAAGACTTCTGAAAACGAACGAACGAACGACAAAGTGAAAAAGAGCGGATCATTTCGTTCAGTTGAGAGATTCGTTCAATTTGATCCGTTCGTTCGTGACCGACACAGGTCTGATCTAAAGTAAGTGGTATTATTATATATTTTTTTGTTATGCAGACTAAACTGCATTAATTATTGGTTATTTTGAGAAATTTTTTCCCAAAAATACAATTTGAAATTGCTTACAATTTACATTATTTTAATTCGTTTCAATATGTGATGCATAATATAGACATGTACGACTTATAATGCCACATGTATAAACTTTTCAAGTTTAATATGTCAAGACAAATTAAATAATGAATAGCCCTACAACAACTAATCAAATAATTGTAGTGTCTTTAGGAAGAGTTTGACTTTCTTCTTTAAAAAGGACCAACTCAAATACTCTTTTGTTGCAAAGATCTCTACAAAAAATATCCTTTATTCCTATATAATCTGACTAAAGATCTATTGATTTTCTTTATTTTCTACATAAAGTATTCCACACACAAATTTCGAAAATTGCAAACTTACTTTTCAACGAATTTAACACTTGTACTTGTTTTGTACTTGTTTAATTAATATTTTTTAATGGCTTTCAGTCTAAATTTGGAGGGTTGTAACATGGAAATCTTATGCACAGACATAAGCGCATATCCAGCCTGAAATTTTAAAATCTCGCTATAACGAATGAATCTAAAAATATTCTATATTTTGCAATTTTTTCTAAGAATTTTCCTACGCACAACTCATAAAACATATAATCAAATAAAAATAGTCATGGTTGACTTCAAAACGTTAAATTATGAGTGAATATTTCTTGCAAAAATATTTTTCAAACTAAAACTGTGCACATTAAATCTCTTTGGTGCTTTAAACTCAAAAATTTTTTGTGTACTATTTTTCTAAATCATCAAGTTATTGCTCATTTTACATGATTTTCATCATTGTGCTGCTGATAATGATCATATTGTCTGCCACGTAAATACTAAGTTTTTTATCCTTCTGCAGTTTCTTTTTTAATTTAATTTTAGTTTTATTTCCACCATAGATTTTATAGCCCCAATTATTTTGTGTCTCATATTTTGGCTCATTCCTTTTCCCTTGTCTTCTTTTGTGTGCAAAAATCTGAAGACACGAACTATTATTAGTTTTAATTAAAAGTTTAGTGAACTTGTGAATTACACTTAGAGCAAATGACAAATGACGATTAAGATTAATAGCGAGTAAGACATGAATGAAGATTAAATAGATTTAGATGGAAAAGAAATGAAAATTCCTAATGTGAATTTCTTAAATTTGAAATACAAGAATGTATGTTGCAAGATTATTTCATGAGACTTTTATTAAAAAATAAATCACCATAAAAGAAATTTTATGGAAAAATAATCATATAAAGACTTGGAAAAAGGATTTTAGTTGGCTGGCTTCGTATTTTAGAAAAAAAAAAATCAAGCCACATTTTTATATATTGTACTGTACTTTGTACTGGTTAAACCTTGTTTTTTATTAGACAATCCCATTACTATCTTTAAATCACATCAAAAACAGGAACGTTCCCAGAGCCATATTTAAAAGATAAGGAATTGCATTTTATTCTGTTGGCTTTCAGCCAAATGATACCATCTCTAAGGCACAGAATATACGTTTTCAATTGTCTTTCTACAGCGTTACTTAATATCGCATCATTATAAAATTGTTAAGCCTTCTGACCAGTTTTGTTGTCGGTGAAACTAATGCCTCACTTTTGTGTTAATCACTATTAAAAACATAATACACTTAAAAAAAAACATGATATCAGTATCGTGTATATGAGGCCGGATGTTTTAACATATACAAGCCAGATCACCCGCCGATCCTTTATTTAGCGTTTGAGTTAGTGTGGAAAATATTGCTTAAAAACTCATTATATAAAAAGTATTTAAATTATATTTTTTTAATATTTTATATTAAAGGTGTTTTTTTATTTAAAAGCTTAAGGAATTTACTAGTTTATAAATATTTCAATACATTTTTGGTATCTTCCTTACAAGAAAAATTATGAAATAATTAGTATTAAAATTTATTAAAATATATTCATTAGCTGTATGTTTAAACCAATTGGGGTTTCAAAAGCTGTTATTGTTATTTGTGACTTTAGCTTTTCACATGCCAACTTCTCATCCGTCGCTTAACCAAATCGTAGACTAGTAGGTAGTGTACTAGACTCGTAGTGCGAAGGTCCCAGGTTCGAATCCTGCCGCAGAACTTTGGCAGTTTGTGTCTGATAATTAAAAAGGGAGCGCACAACAGGCCTTCACTGGCTTAAGTGTATGTCGTATGACATGGGTTATCCACACCCCTCCAATCAACCTAACCTAACCTAATCTAACCAAATCTTCAGTGAACTTGGCCGGCTATGACCATGTATTTTGTATTAAAAATGTACGTTGTTAGAATTCATATATTGTATTTCATTTGTTGGGTATAAATATATGAAATTGAAATTTTTAAAACTGCTTCAACTGCTTTAATAAAACTTCGGCATTTGAATAGCTGAAGCCACAGCAAACAAAACATTATATTTATTTATTTATATTTTATTAACAATATAATTACAAATTATATGTTAATATATAAGGAGCAATGGCAACATAGGCCTACAGCTCTACATTAAAATATTTTTATATGTTTTTTGTACAAAGTATTTTTCTTAGATTTTATGGAAGAGATTTGATTTCTTTAAAAATTGAGATATTAATGTTATATTGTTTGGGGTAGGATTGGATAGGCATAGTTTTGGATCAGTGTTTAGAAAATGTTGAATTCTTATGGTATTAAGTTCTGGACATTCTATAAGGAGATGAAGGAGGTTTGGTTGAGGTAAAAACATTATATTGATTTTTAGTTTTTCATTAGATTTGTGTCTATAGTTATACTTCTTGTGAAATCACTATCGAATTTTTTTTTAAATTAGGTTTAATCAAATTTGTTTGTTTCAAATTTACGTGAAATTTATGCAAGGATTTCAGAAATACTCAAACATTTGTATAGAATTAAGAAATCTCTGGCATTCAATAACACACATAAATATTTATCATACGTCACCGATACCATTTTTCTTATATTCGATTCAATATTTTTTATTTAAAAATATTCCACAACATCACATAAAGTTGACATAATTAAAGAAAGTTATAACAAACACACGGTTACAATCTCTAGTACAAACATTTCAAAAACGTTTTATGTTTTTGAACACATACTCAATATTATTAAATATATTTCGATTCTTGACTTAAAAAATATGTTTGTTTATATTTTTTAGTAGAAGCAAAACCAGCCATTAGTTGCAAATGATACTTCAAAGTACTTTATGAAATTCTATATGTCGTTAACAAAGATGGGGCAGTGAAAAGGTCTTAATTAGCATTCACCTGTGCCCAAGATTTTTCACATTTCATATTTTTTCACACACTAATGCATATTCAATATTAAAAAGGAAAAGTTTCTTTGTTCCCTAATGGCGTTTTCATTTATACAAAAATGACAAACTCGTTAAAAAAATTACAAGCACTTTCACAATATGATGCCTTTTTTTAAGCTCCAAATAGATTAAAAATTGTAAAGCTATAATTTTTTATAAAACGTTTACATAAAAGCAAATAATTTAATGAAAATAAAACAATAAACAAAAACCCACATTCACATGTTGCATGTGAAATATATTTAGAAAAGAACTTATTTTTTTTATTTTTTTGTAAAACAGATCGCAAAATAAGTGTAACATTTTCTTCAGACACGAAAAGCCGATTACTTTTTCTACATCCTTTAGGACCTTACAGCCTTTTATAAAAAAGAAGATAAAAAAACATAACTCTTAAATTAATGATTTTAAATGTATTTTAAATTTTATTTAAAATTCTAATATAGATTGTGTTAATTTTTTACGCAAAAATCATACAAGCAAATATAAATTGTTGAAAAGTACCAGATGAGAAGTTAATTTTTGTGCAAGAATTTACAGAAGTTTCTTTTTGAAAAAAATTGAGTTAATGAATATTTTTTAAATAAGTTTATTTATGAAAAAAAAACTTGCTTGTGCAAAAGGAAACTTTCGTTAAAATGTAACTTTTACATCTTAAGAAACAATAAATTTTTTTGGCGCTTGCAAGACTGCTACTTTTTCAAAAATTTTAAATAATGCAAAAAAATCCTGAACGATTAGTTGTCCAAGAGAAAATTGCCCAAATCTATTATTGATCTCCCAGCCTTGAAATCGTGCAGAGTTTTTGGCGATTGCTTAAAACAAAA
Source organism: Germaria angustata (assembly GCA_963681545.1). NCBI lineage: Eukaryota > Metazoa > Arthropoda > Insecta > Diptera > Tachinidae > Germaria > Germaria angustata. The sequence goes on along the minus strand of OY812999.1, from coordinate 93,266,655 downwards.
TATCATGTAACATTCAAGTATCAAGTATCAACTATTTTGTATTTTGTTAAAATTTAACAATATGAAAATCAATTAAAAATTTTCTAATTTTTTCCACGGGTTCCTGTGAGTTTTTTAATTTTTGCACTCTTAAATGTTTATTCGATCAAATGCAAAAGGATATTTTCAGTATAAAAAACGAATTAAAACTAGCAACCTTTTAAAAACCTATTAAAGAAAAAAAAAAAAAAACAAGAAAGAAAGAAAGAAATTAAAAAACATAAATATTTCAAGTAAAAAATATTGAAATTTTCAATTTTGTTATTTACTTTTACGAAATCAAATTCGCTATTTATTATTAAAGTTACCTTCACACATTTATAAAAGCAGAACTACCCACGCAGTGTTTGCACCAGTCACATGAGTGACACCCAACTCTAATCGATGCATGACTGCTTAAATCTCATGCAACACTTGAATGGACTATTTTTGTCAATTTATAAAATGAAACTTTTTGTTTTGCATTACTTTTTCCATTTTTTTGTAACTTTTAAGTGCAGTTTGCTTTGGCAACAAAACAAAGTCATAAAAATGGAATGAAATTGAAGCTTGAAAAAGAAAACACTTGAGCGCAAAAAAACGAATCTAAATAAAAACCAATTTTTCAAAACACTCTAAAGCCAGTGAATAAGTGAACAAACTCCTTTGAGTTGTTCAAAATTTAAAATAAAATTAATATTCATATCCGAAAAAGCCCTTTAACCTTTAGTCTCTTTACAATTTTCGAATAGCGAATCAATTATGAAGACCCTTATACTTTCCAGTTGAATGGAAAAGCTTTGTATTGCTTGTTTACTTGAAGATATTAAATAAGCCCCAATTGAAATTTTTTCCTTACTTAAATATAATTCCTTTAGTAATGTAAACTCGTAAAAATCCAGAATGAAAAATCCATCATTTATCAAACCGCAGTTTATTGACAGCTTTGCACTCTTTTTTTATGATGCTGCTTGTTGAATAATAAACTTAAGCCATTCATTTAGTGTCAACGACAGTCTATTTGAAGAGAGAGAAAGGAAAAAGTCAGTTTACGTTAGTTCTAACACCATCAAGGACAAGAACAGACTGTGGGTAAAATAATTTCTTTCAATACAAAAAGTTGTTCTTTTCTTGATTAAAAATTTAATATTTTTATTTTTTGAATTAAAAAACTTCCGCGAAAAACGAACTTTCTGTGACAAGAAATTGTAATTTTTTGACAGCAAGAAACATGTTGCGAAAAGTTTATTTTATATAAAAAGGGTTTAATCGTCATGTACAGAAAAAAAAAACAAATACCAAAAAAAGGGTGTTACGAAAAAGGTTTAATTAAAGAAAAAAATATTATTTTTATTGCGATAATAGATGTGAGTATAAGAAAGTAGAGAAGCTAAAATCGAATATAAGAAATAGTTTGTTAAGAATATTTTTAATATATTTTTAATTTGTCTATTTGTCCGAGTTCAAAGAGAAATCGAAATTATATGAATAATTAAAATAAGAAATAAATGAGGAATTTTAATTAGCTTTTTGGTTTAAATGTACTATATTATTCAAGTTAGAAAACTTCTAGAGACAAGGCTGATTGATTTACTATTTTCCGCCGCTGCTGGTAATTTTTATCGCTTAATACTCGTGAGTAACATAAAGCTGTAGGTGTGAGTAGTAAGCAGCTGTCAAATGAAATCCTGCCGCTTTCAGCGTTTGTCCCTGGGACATATAAATGGTGATTGAAAATTCCAAATTTAGTTAGAAGTTTAGAATTTATTAAATTACTGATTCCTAAGAATAACTGAAATTTGTATTCATAGAAACATATATAAGGATTAAAAATTTTATTTATAAAAGCTCCTTAATAATTTCATTACCCAATTTTACCTCTTTTTCTTTGTTTCAACCACGACTAACACCAATATTCGATATACCATGTTTGTTATATAGAGTCTTTACGGATTTTGCTGTTAAAATAAAAATTATTTAAGATTCATAAGGGTGTAAAAAGCACCCGCACACTAATTTTTCTCTTAAATGATTGATGATGGTTCTACTTATGCGTTATTTACAGAAATGTTTTTGCATTTTTTTCTGTCCTCTCCTCCAAGAAAAATCCAAAGTGGGAGAGTACTCCTTAGCAAATAGCAAAAGAATATTAATAAAAAGTGTTTGGAGTTAATAAAAGAATGCATTTAAGTGTAAATGAAAGATAAGTTTCGTAAAGTGGTTTCGTCTTGTTATGCTTGTTAAGAAATAAATGGAAATGAATTAGATTTTATAGAAAATGTAACAACATTTCCATTTAAATCATTAGAAATGTTCTCGTTCTGCTTACAAATGTATCTTTTATATTTCCTCAATTATACTCACACACCTCTTAAGTAACAGCAGATTATCCATCCTTGTATATAAATAAGACATACAAAAAAAAAAAATCTCAAAGAAAAATTCAAAATCCTTTAGCACAAGTCAGCCATTTTATTAAGGTCATAAATCTTGGCTTTTATTATATCAATAAAAGGAACAGTTTTGCTAGAAGGAGGCAAGAATAAAAAGTTATACCAAACAACTTTAATCATATTTATAAGACTAAGAAAAAAATCAAAATCCTTTCACTCAGAGGGCTAGTGTAGTAGTATAGGTACCGGAAATGTTGTGGCCAAATATAGAACAGAAGAAATACAAATTAAAAATTTTATGGAAATTTCTTAAACAAGCTCATAGGGCTGTTATTTTTCCTACAGGTGGCCATTTGCTTTTGGAAGGAAAAGTGCCCCTATCACTGTACACCACGAATAGAAATAATAAAGTTGTAATTTCTAATCCTGACAGAGAAGACCAAAAACTTAATGGGGTAATGGAGCTTTAGTTTTAGGGGGATTTTAAGTTTTTCCCCCTTTTGCAATTTGTTTGTTATAATGCATTAGCCTAGACTATCCAAGAGGGAATTCTCTAACCCTTACAATTAAGGTATAAGGTGTATCCAGTGCTGCGAGATATATTTTTGTGGAAGATTTTGACACACTAACACTACATTTTAATCTACCAAGTCTTTGGTGTATGAGTCTTGGCTGGGCCCACTCAAGGCCAGCAAAACAGCTGATAATTATGGACTTTAAAAAATATTTTACATCAGTTTGCTAAAGCTCTTATCAAGTATTAAATTACAATTATAAAAATGTAAATTCAGCAATTTTAAATAAATTGTTACCACAGTTCGTTGCAGGATATCTTCCTTTGGAATCCAATTTTTCTGCCTTTTCAACAAAAAAGAAAGAACTTGAAAACAAATTTATTTCTTCTTTTAAAGGCAACTTTTTGTTGTAATTTCAAGAAAAAGAGAAGACTTGAAAATAAATTTACTGCGAAAGAGCATGCAATACTTTGAGATGATAAAATTATTTATTTTGGTAAAGAAAAAAAGAATTATGCATTTTTTTTGTAAACAAAATGGCATTCATTCGGGTAATCTGCGTCCAATATACGATCTGAAGCTTCTAGTACGATTATTTCAAGCAAGGCAACGAGTAGTAAGCAATTACTTTGTATAATATGTTGAATTGCCATAAACCTTTTTTGGTTTAGAAACATATCAATCCAAGATTAGGTAATCAATAGTTATTTTGATCGGAGTCGGAAGAGGATAACTCTTTTCTATCCTATTGTTTAATCATGCCATCGATAAAATATACGTAGTAGTATAATCAATAAAATGCTCAACTAGTTCCAACAAGAGTTTGATGAAGTAGACATCTTATGCCACCTTGGTAACAAGATCAGAAGGATCTCATGAAGATGTGCTAAACTTAATAAAAACAGATAAGACAATCATTCGACCAAGTGACCAACATATGAAATGCGAATTTGCTTTATATTCATACAAAATGTAACAAATTTTATAATAATTTATAAATTTTTCTATTAAATGCTTGGGAACCCGAGACCTAAAAGTCCTACGAAAAATTTACAAACTGCTGCCAGCACCAGCAAAGAGCAGTTATTAAATAGAACAAGTTAATATAAATGGTATAATGTAACAATTATGAAATAGCAGTTAGGCCAAAAATAGGACATCGAAAATGTCATTGGATGAGTCAGAAACCCCTCAGTGATGTAACCTGAAAAATCATTGAATTGAAATCTAAGGCAGCGGAAAATTGGAACCCACTAGACAGATATTGCAGTGACAGCTGTAAGCGGTAGCAGCTGATTGCACAGTAGCTTATATAACAAGCTGAAGGATACACAAATATGCATATATATTATAAGGTAGTATCCATAAAGAAATCAAACTGGTTCGATTGGCCTTAAAATTTAATAAATTTAAAAAAAAAATAATTAAATTTTCTATAATATATAAAACCATATTTCATACTTTACCCAGCAACCATGTATCAGCAAAAGAAAAAACTTTTAGCAACACCCTCGAACAATTATATAAATAAAATGTGTTTACATTTTTTAACAATAAATAACAAGTCATACCACTGAATATTTTTGAGAACGATTATCAAAACTATACAGCCCTGTTCTGCAAATCATGTCGACAAATTTTATTGAAGCATTCCAATCAAAGCTAAACTATAAATATTTTCTAAAGTCTAATTCAAATTGATTTGATTTATGGGACAAAGCCGATAACAATACCCAAGTAAATCATAGCTGCCTTTATGTAAATTAAATGATGTTAAGGATTAAAATTAGACATGCCATTTTTGTTGATAGTAAAAAATTATATAAAAATATCATTTCACAGAAATTCTAAAAATATTTTACATAATATTTGTTTTGTAATAAAATAAGGAAGACATCGTGGTATTGCTGACGTTGCTAAAAAATATGGAGCAGTAAACAGAACTCAAGCAACGTTTTTCGCTACAGGGAATAATATTTGTAATTTTTTAATTCCCCAATGAAAGCTGTTGCTATTCTATTTATGATTTCTACGAAATTTATTGGACACTATTTACATATATACAGTGGCTTTCAAAACTATTAACAAAAGCATTGAAATTATGTTTTTTTTAATAACATTTTTATTTCGAAAAAAATTATCACATAAAACAAAAAATGACCGAAGCAGCTAAAGTTTGATATTTTAACACATATTTGAGATGTTTTTTACAGTGGAGTTAAGTGATAACGAATCTTTTCTCCCCATAAATAAAAAATAAACGGCATTGAAAAGGACTGTTTTTTATGAATCATTTCTGGTCATTGCTTGATCAGTTGATGTTAAGTTATTAAAATGATTAAACTATTAAAATTATTAAAATCTAACACCTTAGTTTTATTCATTATAAACTTTTTAGGAACGTTTATAATTGGGTACCTTAAAAAATAAATTTTTTCTCTAACCGAAATTTTTTATAAAAGTAAAGTATGAGAAACTATTTGTTTTGTCCTGCCATCGTCGACCCTATGAACCATTTGTGCAAAACTCTTGGCACCGGAGAAGGTGGTCATTAGAATTGGTATATTTTATAATTGAAATCTATTGTATTTGTGATTCTTGATATATATCAAATTCGTTATTCGAGATATTCTCCAAAATAACCATTTTAATATTATATTGTTTGTTGTTGGCTTAGCTAGGTATATGCCTGCATTTCATTGGCGCTAACCAAATCATCAGTACCCTTTAGCCAAATCATGATTGAAAGCATTCAAAGCTCGTATACTTATGCAAACAATTACAAATATATATGAGAATTCTATCAGAACTCTATCATATTTTACTATTTGTAATCAACAAAAACAAAAGTATAAATAGCTATAGAAGCTTTTGTACAATCACAACACAACAAACAATTATAATAGACTTGCGTCCTTTTGTTTTTTCTTTTTACGCCTTTATACAATTAATCGCCCGTTGGGTGATAATGAAAGTATTTATAAGGCAATGAAAAAACAAAATTTATAATAACAATATTTATCAAATTCGTTATTCGAGATATTCTCCAAAATAACCATTTTAATATTATATTGTTTGTTGTTGGCTTAGCTAGGTATATGCCTGCATTTCATTGGCGCTAACCAAATCATCAGTACCCTTTAGCCAAATCATGATTGAAAGCATTCAAAGCTCGTATACTTATGCAAACAATTACAAATATATATATATATATATATATATATATATATATATATATATATATATATATATATATATATATATATATATATATATATATATATATAAAGGCGTAAAAAGAAAAAACAAAAGGACGCAAGTCTATTATAATTGTTTGTTGTGTTGTGATTGTACAAAAGCTTCTATAGCTATTTATACTTTTGTTTTTGTTGATTACAAATAGTAAAATATGATAGAGTTCTGATAGAATCCTCATATATATTTGTAATTGTTTGCATAAGTATACGAGCTTTGAATGCTTTCAATCATGATTTGGCTAAAGGGTACTGATGATTTGGTTAGCGCCAATGAAATGCAGGCATATACCTAGCTAAGCCAACAACAAACAATATAATATTAAGATTCTTGATATATTTATATTTATAACTGATTTATATCAATAATAACAATAATAATAAAAACAGCATTTATATATTACCAACTGTAATAAACAAAAAACACAACAATAATAAACAATTGAAAAGGACGAAAGTTCTTTGTTGTAAAAAACATATATTTTAGTGCCAAGTGCAAATGCTTCATTTTTATAAAAATAAAAACATCTATACAAAACATCGTTCTCTCACGTAAAAATGCGAAAGCAACTCAATACATTTTTTTTAAATCCTCTTCTTCAGTGGTATTTACATTTATAAAATTTTAGTTTTGTGATGTTTCTTTTCTGTCTAATAAAATAAAATATTTTGAGCTCTCACTGATTCATTGTCAGCTTTAGATCTATTCATTATTGCTTACAAAAACGGAAATTAGCCTTAATTGGCAACAGCGACAATGTCGGTTTTTAGTCCTGCAGCTGATGGCTTCAAAATAATTGTCTTCATATAAAGAAGGGTATTTTAATTTTTACATATTTTGGATAGTATACTGCTGTCATCTGTATATTTAAGGCATATTGATATTGAATTATATATACCTTAATTTTGTAACCATAGATGTATCACGTAAAAGAATAGAAATTTTCCTTGAAACATATACAAAGAAATAGTTATTTTACGTTATTTTATTTTATGTAACTCTAAGAATCGTCGGCAAACTTAATTAGGCAAAAATATTTACTTAAAGCGAAATCCTTAATGATGATTTCTGGACTTGTTTTAATCCTATTAGTAAAGTTTCGCAAAATATATCTGCTAATTTCAATATTTATCCAGTAAATATTTTTAGTTCACATTACATCTATAATTCCAGGATAAATGCTACAATGTTTTGTAACAAGCGAGAGCATCTCTAATACTTGATTGCTTAGGAAATTTATTATGACAGCTGACTCTTGAGGTTTCCAAAAATAAAAATAAAATATTTTTTTTGTTTGGAAACTAAAACATAAATTCTTTGCCAAACAAATTTGTTCTAAAACTCATACTGTCTAAGTCAATGCCATAGTCAATTATTCAACCAGAACGTATCAACTTAAATCGTAATCTTAATAAAACTTCTGCTTTTTACATGATTATTTCTTTGTAAAGTTATTAAATTTTTGAATTTTACTTAAAATTTATATGCATTTTTTTAAATTTTAAATAAGTTTATTTGAGCACCCTCACAGTTAATTTGAAGTAATCGTTTGCATTTTCAGTGGCAACTGACGCCGCTGTCTTTAAAATATTTTAACAAACAATAAACTTATATAAATTATATTGATACCAGGAATGGAATATAATATTTTTCATCGAGAAGCTACAAGACGAAGAAGCTCGCAATTAATAGAAATCGTTATTTATATTTTTAATAAATGTACAGAATAAAGAAAGAAAGGATAAGAATCGGCAAACCACAAACAGATTCATACAGACACATAAATACCCATGTTAGTTTATGATATCGTTGATTGAAAGACACCTGCCATATTAAGTCCATTTATAAGTTCCTATTTAGATGACTACTTATTCTAAAAATTTTGTAAATTATCATATCTAATCATATATAAGTGAAGAAAAGTACAATAATATATTATGTCCTTTCAGAAAAAATCATAATTCAACGGCTATTTTCATTATGTTATTAAAAAATATGTTTATTCACAGATATTTAAATTTGTAATACTAAAAGTAGTGCACCATATATTTCAAAATTCACATTAAGCAAAATGACATTATAATTTAAAATTCCAGCAAAACGCAGAGGATCGCAGCAAGTAGATTAAAATTATCCTACTCCTTTGGTTGCCTCTATGCCACAGACATAATTTACACTATTCCTTCTTTAAAATCGCCTAACAGTACCACATATGAAACATTTCGACTTCTATACACATGCAAATGTGAATTTACTTTCAGAATATCTAATAATTTAGTACAATACCGATATAATTTTGAATATAAAAAAATTTTGATCGTATAGACTGTTCCATCCCTGATTGCTGTTATTAAAGTATGGAAGCCTTCCATACTTGCTCAACTGTTTGAAATTAAAAGCTCATATACAAAGTGGGGCAAAAGTATTGTCATTATTTGACTTTGCTACCAGAATATTTTGCGAGCAACAATTCAAAATTCCATAAAACGAGAGCAATTATGCATCAAGTCGGGAGGCGGCCATTTGAGAGATATAATTTTATCCCAATTATTTCCATCATTTTTAAACTTTTAAATAAACTTTTTATGCCAATAAATCCTTTTTTTTATTTATAATAAAATAGCAGCCAGTTAAAATCATGACATTACTTGTGCGATACCTTGTATTTTGTTGCTGATGTGTAAGCTACTCCAGCATTTATCCTAGACCCGCTAGATCTACAAGATTTACTACAGTAGTTCACAGAGCAAAGAGTGATTTCCGTTAATGTGTGAATGATAAATTTTTTTGTTCAGAATAAAAAACGAAATGGAAAGTGTTAAAAAGAATGAAGAATATTATATTGTGTGAAAGTGTATTAAGCTCAGAGTTTTCTATTGTTTGTAATTACTTGTAGATGTTTTGTTTTAAAGTTCAATGCCCTAACAAAAATCGATATTGAGACACGTGACTAATCATGACTAAAAAATTAGAAATTTCTTTTTTACTTAAAAATGTTTGTTGCTGTTTTATGAGGAGGAGTATGACAACTTATATTTATCTATACATTTATTTAAAAAACGTTATTTAAATTAATTTGTTATCAATCATATAAACTTTATCCTGTAAAAGCTACAAAACAGTTTAATTAGACATTTCAATTTCGGTAAAAGTTTTTCTTGGTTCTTATTTCCTTTTTACAAGCCTTAAGGCACTAAAAAGAAGGGCATTTTATATTTTAAAGTTTACGATTCAAAGCTTAACATAATCGCAGAAAATTATTTATAATATCAGTAAAACTAGATTTATTGGAAGGATAATTTTTTTAACATTAATGATTTAATATGTTTGGTCAGGCATCAACAGCGACTACCACGTAGATGGTCTATTTTCATAAAGTTTTTATAGACATTGCCCTCGTGTAACTCATCAAATATTGGTTCTGCTGTCTCTACCTTATATTACATTGGGATTCATGGTTTTGCATTGTAAGCACTTATTATGGTACTACCCAAACCCTGGAGTAATAGGGCAATGATCATGCATTTAGTTATTTAAAAGAAGTGAGCTTGCCTACGTTGGTCTAAATAGAGGCGTTTCCAGAGACTTCTCTGGCACCACGTTAACTTGTATCATCTAGGACTTCTCCTAGTAGTGTATTCTTTTGTGAAAAAAGTTTATACAATTATATAAAAAGCTAATATTTAAAACACCTATTTAACAATTAATTGTTTAATGTTGGCTTTGCTGAGGATATGCCTGCATTGGACTCTAATATAGTATTTGTGGTTTCCGTATAAGTATATGAGTTTGAATGCTTTTGAAATGTGATCGGCCTGAAGAGTATTGATGATATAGTTAGACATGGTCACGTCTAAGGCTATCGTCTTTGATAAAAAGTACTATTAAAAAACTAAAAAAAATTAACAACTTACTTACTTATTCCGGAACTATTTCTACCTTCCAATGTAGAGGTTTGTGCAAAGATTTCGCCACTTCAATCTATCTTTTGCCGCTGTTTTAGCAGTTCTGGGCTCGATGCCTTTTTCTGTCTGAATATTGTTGATAGTGTGCTGCCACGTTATTCCTCTTCTTCCTCTGTTTCTCGTACCACTCGGTCTTACTTCTAAAACTCGTTTCAGTAGGCATTTCTTTGGCATTCTAGCCACATGTACCTTAGCTAGTTGCGTTCGATTTTGTTGCTCAACGGTTCCATATTTAAGTTGGCTCGTCGTGGTATACACGTGGAATTGAAAATTTTCTCTCTTGCCGATCAAGTTTTTTTTAAGCGAAGTATAATAAACTAGCCGTTGTGGCTATTCTGTGATTTAGATCCCTTTCCGTCTTCCCTAATTGTGACACTGAAGTAGCGGAAGTGTTCAATTGGTTTCAATGCTTCGGATCCTATATAAATTTGTTGATGATTTCTAACGTGGATTATTATCCTGGTTCTGTTTTTCTTGTGTTTATATGGAGGCCTCTCCTGGTCATTTCTTTCGCAAAAATTTAACAAAAAAAATTTAAACATTTTTTGGCACCGCAACAAATTTTGCAACATTGATTTGTTTTCTAGACAAAAGAATAAAAACACCAGCCATAGATATATAAAATAATCTGTAAAATTTTATTGTTATGGTTAATAGAGAAAACTATGGGATATTTTTGCTTCTGACAGAAACACACAGCAAATTTAAATATTTATATGAAACCCATAAAAAATGTAAAAATAAATGGTATAAAAATTTCATCAAAAAATAACAAAAAAATATCTTATTTTATATCTATCTGCATTAAAAATAATTTATTGAAATGAAATAAAAAAATATATAAAGGGAATAAAGGGAAAACTTCAAAACATACTCGTACATAATAATCGATGCATTTCAAAAATATATTCTTTATATGTAGAAAAAATATCACAATCACATCAAGAGCTAAGCCGAAGTTGTACCAAAAAATGCCGATAAGACCTTTAAATTATGACATTCTTATATACAACAAAGTCATATCCTGAAAACTTAAACTTATCAAATTAAAGAAAAACGTGCCCTCAATAACAATGATTCGTAACTATTCTCTATTATAAATTTTTATAATTATAAAGAAAAAAGGAATTCAATATGTAAAATTGTTAAAAAATTTTTAATATTTCACAGAATTTTATTGCAAAAATGGATTTATTTTAGTAATTTTTTAATGCTTTTATTTATATTTTTTAGATTAAATATATTTTGCTTTAAATAGAACTGAGCAAGCGGAGCATTTTGAAATACAGGTTTAGAAGTTTTTTCAATTTTTTATTATCACTTTGTTTTTTCCCTGTGTATATAACGGTTCTATGGTGTAATGGTTAGCACTCTGGACTTTGAATCCAGCGATCCGAGTTCAAATCTCGGTAGAACCTAGAGGTATATTATATGCTAAGTTTTTGTCCCGTGCAAAATTTGCTAAAAGCCTGTTTCAAACACTTGCAAAAAGCAAAATAATTGCAATAATTTATGAAAAATTAATTAATTACTTTTAGTATAAACCAATTTTATAAAGATTTTCCATAAAAAAAACGTGCACTCGTGATGCTAAGACGATGCTCTTTTTTAGACGAGAGATATATACATATCATTGTCCAAGTATCTGGCATTATTTTGTACAAAATTTTGGGAGCTCTATTGTCAAATAAATTTTTCCTATGCACCCGGCCAACATTAAATGACCAGTGGACTCAGTTTTGTCTCAAAAAACCTTTATAATATTTTGTGTTTGAAATTCTGAGCAACTTCGCGGGAGATATATGTACCCCATATCATTCATCTGGAATATCCATTGTAACGTTTACGAGCTGACACAACGTGAGTTGTACTAAAATCACGTTTAGACGTGAATATGATTCGGTCTTGAGTACGATAATGCCCTCGTTTGATCTCGATTTCTCCGAGGAGGATTTCTGAGCAGTCGGGTTGAATTGAACCGCGCTTAAACGTTTTTTTAGTGTTATACAGCTGACAAAACTTTCACAATAATAAGGTTTTAATTGAATAATACATTTTAAGATTTTGTATCAGTGACTGGATAATTAACAAAAGGCAGATGTTAATAAAAACATATTTCTAACTAATCCACTTAAAATTATCGAGATTTTATCGAGAATAAATTAAAATATTTTAATGGCAAGGAAACCACCACAAATAAACAAATAATGAAAAATTATGGCTGTGATGATTACAAAATTATGGCATGGCCAAATTGCGGCTCGGGAGCCGCGTGTGGCTCTTTGAATGAATGAATACGGCTCGCAAAAAGAAATGAAAAAATAAATAATCTATTTTTATTAATTTATTCAAATTGTTATAAAATTGGAAGTAATACATATGTATTTATAATGTTTAATATAATATGATTTAATAAAATCAATTATTCTATTTGTGTATATTTTGTGCTCTTAATCAAAAAGGTCTACAAGTGGGATATGCGAAAACCTTTGTTATTCTTTAATAGATATTTTAAAGCTAAAAATAAAGATATGGGTATGCGAAAAAGGTTAATAAAAACTGAATTATTAGGACTTCAAGAGAATCACAGTCTTAAAATGCAACGCAAATCAACACGATCTGCAAATGAGTTTTGGAAACTAGTATCACCATCAAAGTACCCTCATTTCAGCAAAGCTTCCTGCAGATTACTTTCACTATTCGGCACAACATATTGTTGTGAGTCACTTTTTTCAACAATGAAGTTTATAAAATCAAAGCACCGTTCACAATTCACAAATGAGCATTTAATGGAATTATTTGTACCGCGTTTCTTAACTGTGAAGCTCGGCCACCCCTGTTACATATACATAAATACAACCTTCGTAGACTAGTAGGTAGTGTACTAGACTCGTAGTGCGAAGGTCCCAGGTTCGAATCCTGCCGCAGAACTCTGGTAGTTTGAAAGGGAGCGCACAACAAGCCTTCACTGGCTTAAGTGTATGTCGTATGACATGGGCTATCACACCCCTCCTATCAACCTAACCTAACCTAACCTAACTACAATGTAAAGAGAATAAAAGTATTGAAAATACACCATTTAACTGAACCGGAACAATATATCACAGAAAATCCAAATAAAAAGAATATTCTTATTTTTAAAAATTTTCGCGTATGTCTATTTAATATATTGTACCTCCTTATTAATAATATATAAATATTTTTTAGTTTCAATAAAATTATAATGGTTGTCTAAAAATCAACACAAGAAATTAATTGAATACAAAACACAGTTTTAAGTCCTCAACCGTATTTTCATGAATCATAAAGTAAATAAAATAGGATTATATATGGAACAATACATAAGACAATTGACCTCCTTGGGCATTTTTTAACATACTAAATCTTTTGTCAAAATTTTCGGTAATAGTTTAGCAAAAATGTGAGTTTAGTTCTTGTAGCATTTAAGATCCTCTTGTGATGTATGAATGCTTTTGAGCTGGTTGATAGAGACCTTTTGTAACCAATTTGTAGTATGTATACGCTTCTTGTCCACGACGCAAAATTGTTGTTTTTGGATTCTCATCACCACACTCCTGCATCCCTTCAATATTGACATTTAAACGGCTTCTTTTTGGACACCCAGTATGCTTAGCGTCCCCAACTTATCCATTCTCTATGAATTTTTTAGTTAATCTCTTCACACATAAACCACTTTTCCGACAATATATTGTATCAAATTTCGGCTGCTAAACTTTCACTATTTTTGAAATATCTTTCAATAATGAATACACGTTTTTCTATCATGTAACACTTCATTTTTATTAAGCTGTTTGCTGTCAATTTTTTTTTTAGGATTACCTGAACTTCTCTACTTTTAATTAAAATCTTGCGATAATATTGGGACACCCAGTATATGTCTTTACGAATGATCACATTTTGCCATTTTCACAACCACATCCACCATTTAAACAGAGAGTGGCCGGTTCTATGGTGTAATGGTTAGCACTCTGGACTTTGAATCCAGCGATCCGAGTTCAAATCTCGGTAGGACCTTAAGAAGACAAGTTAATATTTTATAAAACTCACTTATTTTTTATTTTTGTATTTATTTATTTATTGAATCCAAAATATATATTACTAGTGTTACATTGAATGAACACAAGCTAGTGCGTGCATATTTTTCGTAGATATATGTGCTCTGTGTAAGTAAAAATTTAAACCTTACAGAGTAAGAAGTTATTAATTTTTTATTAACTATTTGATTTTTGGCTTCCTGCATATGTAATGGTTCAATGTTATAGTGGTTAGCACCTTGGAAGCAATCCGAGATCAAATCTCGATAGAACCCAGGAACAAATTTACTTTGGACCTTTTTGGCAATAAGTGAAAAGACTTTACTGGCTGGATTATTATATTTTCATAATTTGATCTGCTTATCCCAACATTAATTATGAACTGCATCATTAAACCAAATTGCTTAGATTCTCTAAGTTTTGTTCTAAAAATAATTTTACAGTTTCTTTGTCCTTTTTAAGATGAACTTCTTATAAATGCACTTATCTCATTACGAAATGAAATAATGTTAAAGAGAACATAAAATCAGAAACTTATCATATATCGTCCACATTCCACTGGTCAGCACTCTGATGATGGAATTCAAGTCTCAGTATAACTTGAAAAAATTAAAATTCAAGATTAATCAGAGTAATTTATAATTTATTTAATTCTAATAATAAAAACACAAATTTATAAAATCTACTTAAAGTAAAATACGAGAATTATATATTTCTATATAAACCAAATAAGCATTACCGTTATTTTTCTAACTTCAGTCATATTTGCAATTAGCTGGTATTCTGCTCTCATTTGAGAGGCCGGTTCTATGGTGTAATGGTTAGCACTTTGGACTCTGAATCCAACGATCCGAGTTCAAATCTCGGTAGAACCTGATGAGATTTTTTGCTTGTTGTTTAGTCCTTTTTTTTTGGCATAAAAAGTATAATAAAAATTTAAGACTTTTGTATAATTATTTTTTTTTCTTTTCTTTTTTTGTATATTAGGCCTATAGACTTTCAATCCAGTGATCCAAATCTTGGTGAGCAACTCTTTGCCCAAAATTTTACATATTTTATTAATGAAAGTAGTTTCACATTAAATGTATAATAATGTCATATATGATATACATACGTTGTTTCAGGAAGTAAAAAAATTAATTAATAAAATTTTGTTTCGCTTATAATAATTTTTTCTTAAAAAAGATATTTATACCAAATCAATATTTGCTTCAATATTTCATCTAAATAAGGGTGATTAATATGAGTATGAAAACTTTTTTGTGAATTTCAATATAGACAAACTTTTCCAATTGGAGTTCAGCAGAATTCAAAAGAATTTTAACATTGTTTTGTTTTATTCCTTTTTTAATAAAATGCGATTTGCTTCAAATACAATTAGTTACAATTTCTTTTTTGAGTGGAAAAACAAAATAATTTATGCTTCTAATCTTTAGATTCCTAATATCTTAATTCATATGAGTATTATTATTGGTGAAAAGCGAAAGGACTTTTTCCGTCAATTAATTTCCCTGAAAATAGAGATAACAAATGGCATTAAAAAGCAGACAAAAATTATAACAATAAAAAGATTAGCGTTTAAAATTTTGGTAGAACTTAAAGTTTATTTCGCTTGAAATTCTATTCACGAACAGGGCCATTGTTTCCATAATAATGATTAAATTTTTGCGATAAGCGGTTCTATGGTGTAATGGTTAGCACTCTGGACTTTGAATCCAGCGATCCGAGTTCAAATCTCGGTAGAACCTCTGAACTTTGAAATTGTTCATGCAATTAAATTTTGTCGGCCTAATGACACATAGTATTAATTACATTTAAGACTGAGACATGACGTTTTACTGAATTTATAAAAAAAAAATTATTTCTTTACATTCGGGTTGTTTTAAGAATAAGACACAATTATTTATCTGTGATTTTATGACCCGATGTTCCTTGTAGGTTATGCGGGAGCTTGTATATTTACCTGTATAATTTCAGCTGGACAGCAAATAATTTTGTTGAAAACTCTTAATGCATCCTGCAACTAAGTTTAAAAAAATTGTTTTATTTTATTGATTCTTAATTTATTTAAGTTTGAAAAATAGTTTTCCTTTATTGATTTTTTATTTATTTAAGTTTTAAGTTTTATTTTATTGATTATTTAGTAATTTATTTCGGTTTAGTTTATAATGCTTTTTATCAAATAAATCGTGAAATAAATTGATATATAAAATTTTGCGTTTTAAGCTTTTACGTAAATTTTTTCAACAGGAGAAAATACAGGGTTTCAAAATACAGGGTAGTGAACTGTTACCGATGATTCAAATTCAAATTCGTTTTTTTGGCTCATCGACTTTGCAGCAGTTCTATGGTGTAATGGTTAGCACTCTGGACTTTGAATCCAGCGATCCGAATTCAAATCTCGGTAGAACCTAATTAAATATTAGTTTTCCTTCTTAGTAACTAAACTGAAATATATTATTTAAATAAGTATGTATATTTTAGAAAATACTTCCATGTGAGTTTAGTACACCATTAAGAATATGCAATAAACATATAAAATATATAAAATAATTGTAATTTACCTCTTATAAAGTGGGTGGTAATTGCCTTTTATTATTTTGTAATGCATTTTACCACAACACTAAGGCTGCTTCACTTAAATAAATATTCATTTTCCTTTGACTTCTGTTAGCATAATATTTAACAAAATAGATGATTATAACGATACCAAAAACAAATTTCTAAAATAACCAGCCTTAGGGTAGAAACGAATACCCATACACCAATAAAAAACTAAGTTTTTTAATCCCTGCAGCTCTAAAACTTTTAGCTCATGTAATGATTAAAATACCAAAATTTTTAGCATTGGTAGACTCCTATTTACTGTTTAATATACTCCGATTTATAGCTTTAAATTTTCAATGTCTTAAGTTTGTTTTTTTATACATGAAATAATGAAAATCTAAAGTATACATCATTGATAGACAAGAGTTTTCTCTCATGCAACAAACATCACTCAATATACTAAATTTATTCATTAGGAAAAAATCTATGTATTTTTTTATATTGAGCCTTAAGCTCTTACCCAAAAATATGTAAAATTAAAAAATAATATCAGGCACAAATTAAAAGACACATTCTCACCGTCAATGACAGAATTTCTTTTCGCATGACATTGTCACTTGTTATGATTTGTTATAATCAAAACAGCTTTAACATTACATGCCCACCTCTCCAATTCCACAATCTGATCATGCTGCATTGATCGGTTTTTAACATGAAAGATGTACTATGCTGATGAAGTTCCGTTGATAATATAGTGCCAATTCCCAAAGGAGTACAGGTTAGCATACCTAAAAATTGATGCCAAATAGCACAATTGAGACTTCCCAAAGTATTGGACCATCTCAATAATATGGTTTCCTCCTCCCTTTGCAGAAATGGTGTCATTCTGTTCACCGTTTTGGCGGAAAAAAGATGGTGGCCTTAGTTATTTCTAAGGCTCTTCATAGAGTCTGGCGCGAGGTACTTCTGCCAAAAGTTATTGCTTTGGTGTTAGTAATGACTTTTCACACTTCTATATCGAACTTCCAACCCTGGGCTATTTTTTTCCAGATGATACCAACATTAGTTATTCCTATTCATTCGACCATTGGAGATTAGGGCGATGACGCCTAAGATGATCCTGCAACATATCTGAATAGTGTTGTATGCTTATGCGTAAGCATATGGTCGAACAGGCTGTTTTATCTGTGATTTTGGATGGTATGAATATGGAAGAATCAGAAGCTCTTAATGTTCCTGGCATGAAAATCCAATGTGAAGTTCGATGGACTATTATATTTTTTTTCATATCGCTAAAGAAGTAGTCAAGTTCCTCGGTTTTAGAAGACGGTGTAAGAGAAACTTCACCTCCCACCACACCTATATCTTGCCGAGTACAGGAAAGTACGAAGGGAGTGATCGGTAACAATCAACTCTATTGACTTACTTGAGCGTCGAAATAATATGGGACAATAATGAAATCAGGAAATTTTTTCCAGAACCCAACACATTGTTCGTTAAGAGCACATTCGTGGTCGATATACAAGTGAATTGCATTATGCATTATAGAGGGAATTTATTTCTTAGTCGACCGGCTGTTATATGAAATGATGTAGAAGTCTTTCCTGCCATCCCCAGCGTAAAGAGGTTCAAGTCAACTATTCGCAAGCACTACCCTACTCTATCCTCTCCCACACAACCTACTTTCCTAGTACCATCACAATGCATTCCATAAGTAGGAGTCATTTCATTGGTACTGTTCAAATTAAAAAATATTAATAACAAAAATGTAAGAATATTGTTATTTAAAATGAAACTGTCTATAAGGTACTTGAACGGTGGGATGGCAGCTGATCTCTCTGTTATATATCACTTGAGTCTAAATGTTGAAGTATATATTAATATGAATTATTTAAGTAAAAGTGTAAGTCAGCTAAATACTAACATCAGTATTGCTGGGTTGTTGCAAACTCACAAAGTATTAGAAATTTATATGTACATGCCAGCTTACGTTGCACTAAATATCATTTGTTATAGAAGCATGATGCAAGGCATTTTTAATTAATGCACCATATTGAATTACCACTCATATTTGCAAGGCAAACTGAAATAAGTAGACCAATAACCAGCCGTTATTTATACAATCGGGCTTAGTGCAGTAGAATAAAAGAAAAAATTACTTTTCCTTTAAAGTAAATAGGATTCATAATTTATGTTAAAAGGATAATGCGAGATATACGAAACCACCTAAACCAAATACATAATGTTACTTAAAAACTGTAGAGTAATTATGACATGCAATATTGCAGAGGCTTTTATTCAGCTCATACATATATTCATTATTATAAATTTATCTTATTACAACAGAGAAATCAACACCTATAATAAATGAAGTACTTTTCAACAAGTACTTTAATTGACGTCTTGAACTGTTCAACGTTAAAAAAAATTTAACACGAATGAAAGCACAAAGAACTGACAGATAAACAATAGAGATCCACTTAAAGTCATTAATCATTTTTATTATTTTGGATTACATATGAACACTTTCATTTAATCAAAGTTTGTGCGATAGAAATGGTTAGATTTGCTCCGGGCTAAGATTATTTAAATAGAATATAAAATCGAAATAATTTTATTAATGATCTTAACTTTTAATTTTATTTAAAATTGTTTAAGTTGCGCAAAATAAAAAAACGGAACGCAAACAAAAATATTACTGCTTGCCAAGTGGCCAAAAGCCAAGATTTTTTGTAATTTTTACCCATTTTTCAGAACCTTTTTTTTCACATGAAGATTATGATTTTTGTTGAGTATTCTTTATGATTTTGGGATATTTTTTTAACACTATTTCCATTTTAAAAATTTCGGTATTCAAAATATTTGATATTCGAAAATTTTTTTTCTTTTAAAAAAACTACGAAGTTTTTTGTGTCCTGAAAGTAATTTTCCTTATAGAAGCAAATCAACAATAACAATTTTTGGGGAAAACCCATGAAGTGGACGGTTTATGCACGTTTTAAATTCAAAAACATAATTTTTTAAGTTTGATGTGAGGGCCTAAAACTAATTTTAAAAATATTTGAATACAGATTGCCTTTCGGTGTTAAAATACTCAAAGCTTTAGAAATCAAAATCTCACGCCTAAATTATCTTTAATATAAAAGATTGGGCTTCATTTAATATTTCACTTATGTAAGGCGTTGCATTATTTCAATATAAAATTTTTGTTTTTTTTTAAACGAAAAAAAAAAACAAAAGCAGTTTTGTTGCATCTAAATAATGCAACACTTCTCATTGGTACAATTAAAATTTTTGCATTTTTGACAGGTATTTTATATTGTTGTTAATATTTAATTATAAAACATACAAATTCATGATTTTTTGAAATCCTTCGCTGGCATCTCTATTAAAAACTCTATCGGATCAGAATGAAAATTATTGAAAAGCTTATGAAATAGAAACTTATTTAGAAAATATAAACTATTAAATTTTTATGAAATAACATATAACAGAAGCACACCTAAAAATAAAAGTTAAATAAATACCAAAAATTTTAATTTATTTTATAAAAATATTTTAAACGAAATAAAATAAAAACAATGTTTCATATTATTGGAAAATAAAGTTTGGCACATCATACAGTTTCTCTATCTCTTTGTGATATGTCCTAAAAAGGCATCGCTTAAATTCTCTTTCTGGCTTTCTGCTGAACGCAAGGTCTTTCACTTCTGAGATATGTCCAAGTCCGGCTTCGGTTTCTCTTTCTTACATGTGAGTTATTTCATTATAAAAATAATCCCCAAATTTGGCTATAATTAATTTTGGCAATAAAAAAAAACAGGTACTCACCACAACTTAAGCCAAACTAAATTAAATTTGTCACTTCAAAAGCATCCTCCGGCAAAATTGCCAGCATTTTGACCAACTTTTCAGGAATTTAAAGTGTAATGAATTTCTGCTTTTCTTTTTTAATGTACAATTTTATATAGAACATATGATATCTTATGAAATTAAGAAAAATATATTCCTAGTGTAAAAGGAACCTTTATAGTGTACGCATTAAAAGCGAATCAAAATCAACTTCAAAATTTAAAAATGCTCTTCTGTAAATCTAAAAAATCAGACTTGAGCACTTCCAACTTATTGCCCCAGAATTTTAAAATTTGAGAGGAATTTTTTTTTCTTTTGGGACTTAGGAGTGCATCATAAAATCTCGATGAGAGTTATTTTATTTTTTGGGCCCCATTTCATTTCAAAGAGACTTATTTGGTTGGATGTTGGCTGGTTAAGCCACTCTCTAGGCCACTATGATTCCTTTGAAAATATATTGTTTCATTTGTACATAACATTGCTGTGATTGTGTTGTAGTGGATTTGTTATGCGTCAACTTCTTGAAAATCTTTACAATTCTTGCTCAAATTATTACTTTTCTCATTGTTAGCTGCGCAGGAAATATTATCAACAAATTTACTTTAATTTTCTGGCTTCAAAAAAAGAGATCTTTGACAGGATCCATATTAAAGTCTAATTTCATCAATAGTAATCGATCATAAAATTGGCGATAAAACTCAAACAAAAGTATTGATGAATAGCAATTGTGGTTTAGCGATTTTTTTAACTTAACAATTAAAAAAATATATAGCAGCACTGCTCAAAAAGCAGCACTGCTCAAAGATCTTTACTCTAGTTACACAGTATCAAACAAATCAGCAATCAAGGTACAAACAAGAATGATGTAAAATTGCAGGCAACAGAACAGCAGCGCAGCAGCTAAGAAATCTTAAGTCTTCTAAGAACGTTTGAGAATCTTGATGATATTGAATCGTTTCTATATAATGTCTTGTGGGTTTTCAGGGTGGTAAAAGAAGGTCCTACCGAGATTTGAACTCGGATCGCTGGATTCAAAGTCCAGAGTGCTAACCATTACACCATAGAACCATATATCATGCAATTGCCAAGATCATATTTTTAGACACTTATTGAAATTTGCTAACAATGTTGGTCAAACTATTTATAAATAGTCAAACAATTTATAAATAAGACACACTTTGGTACAAAAATAAAATGTTCATCTCTTTATTGGAATTTATATCGTTTGTAAAGTTCTATTTTTTTGTTGCTATAAAATTAGCATAAAAAAGAGAACTAAATTAGGCAAGTGTTAGTAGTTAAAAAAAAAACAAAATATACATAAATATGTATGTATAACAAAAACAAATTGCACACCAAAAACTTGTTTAGAACATCATTTGAAAAAGAACAAATAAAGGAACACTTTAACAAATTTATTCCAAAAATATACATACATACATACATATTCCGAATATACCCTCATATCTACTTATATGGCACAAATTTATTTCAATTTAAATCATCCCCCTTTTCAACTTCAACCCCCATTTTTTAATGTGCATTTACCTGTATTTAACTTGTCGCCATTATAGAGTGGGAAATAGAGGAAAACTGCGTCATTATTATTAACATTGATAATTTTACATACTTTAAATGTCGTTTAATTATGGTGCTTATTGTGAAATAATTTCACTTGCACTATTACACTAGCTACAAAGACTTTTCTAACACTTTAAAAGCAAAAGCAGCAACAACAGCAGCAATTATTGCAATTGTCGTCATCGTTAGCGATATTAAGTACATACAACAATTAGCCAACAAGTAACTTTCTTCTAACATGCGTTTAAAATAAGCAACTGGAACAAATAATAATGGTCAAACGGAAACAGTAGAAGGCTTATGGATACTCTACTACGAGTCCATATTAAGGAATAATTTGTTATTTATTTATTTTGTAATTGGATGTTATTTTCTTTTGCTTCAATAATTTTATTGAAGGTATAAACATATAATAATTTTATTGCTTCAATAAAATTCTTAAGATACATCATGTTAACTTCTTGTACTATTTATTATTATTCTAGTTTGAGGTTTTTATTATAAGTATATAAATTTGCTATTTTGCCTCCAAATAATGTTTTCTTACTATTTCCTGTATTCTATAAAAACAAAAACAAAAGAAAAAAATGTGTAACTGAAGTTGAAGTACTGAAATAAACCAATGAATATCATTAGACAATTTTTTCCAAACGGTTCAAACAATTCATATTCTGAAATGAAAATTTTAAATTTATTGTTATTCAAAACACAATGTAGACTGAATTAATATTAAAAATAATTTTTTGTCAAAAAAAACCACTCCAGGACCATCTGTGCAGTAAATTTGAGCTCGACATGTCTAATAGTTTCAGAGACAAAGTCATAAACGATTTCATATACAAATGTTCACTGACATTATTATTCGTGATATTTCCAAATCGGTTGTTTAAGAAATTGTTAGTATTATAAGTGGGCCCAGCTGTACGCATGTGTGCATTTAATTGGCGCTACCCATATCAGCAGAACGCTTCAGAGATCTTGTTTAAAAATCATTCAGTTTTCAGGTTTGCAAAGCATTTTTATCCCCATTTATCTATATCCTTTGAGAAATGAGTACTCAGCTAAAGAGAATCATTATAGAAAAATATTGGGATGATAATAAAGTTGTTTTCAAGCCTATAACATTAAACCCATATAAAAAAAGACAAAACGCGGTACCCCTTTTAATATAAAAAGTTAAATAATATAAATATTTTGCTTTTGTTATCAGAATATTTATTTAATATTCGAAAAATTCTCCCATATTATGAAATAAAGTAATAAAATCAGCGTTATTGCAGTATTAATTTCATATTATTTGCTTACGCATTTCAAATTGAACCTCAAATATAACAACCGAACCCACCGTACCAACAAACGCAACATTCTCAAGTAAAAATGCTGTTTGCAATGACATAACCCTCACGGAATAGTTAAAATGGCAAACATGATCGCATAATCGTTGAAATCTTCTGATTAGTTTGTATTAACTTTAATAAAATACTGTGATTAGATAGTTTAACCCACTAAAACTAACAAATTATTAGTTTATTATTTACAACATGAGCATTTAAGCGGACTTTGGACAACTGAAGATAACTTCACTTATTCTTCTTTAAACCGAGCATAAAAAATATGATACACATAAAATAGATTTGTGCTGATTTCAAGCAAATTACATATGAAATCAATTAAAAACCATAGTTAAAAATTATTATTTTAAATTTAACAGCATTCTTATATCAACGACATCATGTGATTTTTTTAATACTAAAAACAACATTAATTTAGAGGCACAAATTTAAATGTTTGCTGTCTTGCATACAAATTAAAAGTATTTTTTCAAATGCTCTCAAACTGTACTTTTCACCTTGACACACTCTACTTCTATATTATTTCCAAACTGTAGTGTTAACCTTGACACAGCTTCTATCCCGGTTTTAGAAGCATTGCAACTGTGCAAGGTCATATAACCCATTAGGTTAATGACCTAGTTAAACTTGTTTGTGTCTGTACTAGGGAATTTAATTTTAGGTGTACATATAATGGGTTAAAAGTGTCTCGACTAATGTCTAAAATTTCGGCTAATATTTCTTTTTATTCCCAATGAAGAAATAATCTTATGATCATAGTTGGGACATTTGAGACCATTTTCATTCTATGTCAGAAAATCCCCCGTACTAATTATGCATGAATTTTTGTTTACAGCATGATTAGTGATCTGGTTTGCGACTTTGCTGCGAGAGCAAATCGTTTTGCTACCACCGGGTGATCCAAGTAAATATATTTTAATAAAATAAAACTACTTAAACATTCCTTTTTTTAAATGGCAAATATTCCCATTATTTATGGATTTGAGATTTAATTCTTGTGACTGCTGGCGGGCGGCTCGCTTCGCAATAGCTCTTATCCTGTCAGTCCAATTTACTTAGACTGTACTAACGGTATATAATTCGATCTCACGAATGGCTCGAGCGATATTTGCCTTAAGGGGGTGGATGAATCGCTTCTGGATTATTCGCATATCGGCTCCCGAAAATGCGAAAATGTCTAAACTGCATACAAAAATTTACTGGATTTTGGAAATTATTAACAGTATATAAAAATTGTATTCTAATAATTTACTTGCAGGATAAACACTTGAAATCTTGCTTAAAATAAGATCGAGAGAGAGAGAGAGAGAGAGAGAGATCATTTTGAAAACAAACATCATATTAGATATATAAAATAATCAGGTTTTAGCAAATCGCTTGAATATATCACAAAAACTATAAGAGGAGCATTTTCAATATGTGTTAATAAAAAATTTGCACTTTCTGGATAAAATATTTTCACATTTTCACTTACTGGTGAATTTATTACGCCTAGAACATTCCTGTCATTTTGGTTGCCAGAATATCCTTTATAGTTTCTTAAATTATTCACTCAACTCAAATGCCTTGAATATCACTATAGCGCACATAGAACTGCAATATAATAGCAGAGTTTTTAGTACAAAAACTGTACAAATAATAAGAAACAGAGTCTTTGCAAACGAAACGAGTGTAAATAACCTTTTATGTTCAAAATAGTTAAAATATTCTAAGTGCAATATTACGTTAACAAAATGAAAAGAAAAACTTCTATTAAGAACAATAGAACAGGAATATAGTACAATGACAAATAGAATTTACAAGTATGTAATGCAACACTATTTAACAAGAATAAATATGTACGAAGGACTCTCTTGAGAAAGTCAAAAAGTGAAAATTAAAACAAAAGTAATGAAAATATCACAACTGTTTAAGAAGAACAATTTAAAAGTTGTTCGTATTTTTGCTATGGACACAATTGTTATTGGTTTTTATGGTTTGCGAAAATTAGGATTGTAATTAAATTATTTTAATTTGAAGTAACGACACAGAAAACTCTATAAACAAGGCCGATCATGCTTAAGAAATAATTACTAGAACTGTGAGCTGTTCTCCAACACAGTGCCTAAATTTTTTTTTAATTTTCAAGTTATTTGTTATTAAAAAAGAAATAATTTCAGCGAACTGCTGGCACTGCATAGATGTAAAATCTTCCAATCCTGCTTTTCAGAAATTGTAAAATAATAAATTAATTAAATTATTTTTTTGAGCTTAAAGTCTTTTTTTTATAAACAATATATTTTTCAATATTTCCACACAATGTGGGTGTCTTCATCAGGAAATTAAAAATATTTAATAAAATTGGAAACAAAATCAAAAGAAAATTATTTTAGATATTTTCAATAAAAACATTGTATTTCAATACAAAACATTGTCAATGTTTTGTATTGAAAAGCTAAAACATTTTTCTTTTGATTTTGTTTTAAAATTTTAATAAATATTTTTAATTTCCTGATGAAAATACCCACAAAGTGTAAAAATATTTATATTTAATATATATTGTTTATAAAAAATTACGTCAAACTCAAAAAAATAATTCAATTAATTTATAACAATAAAGGTCGAAAAAAATTATCAATTTATAATAAACTAATGTCAAAAAAGGCATAAAGAAATTCTCATAATCAAAATGTACTTTACTTTTCATAGGAACTTTAAAATAAAATGTCAAAAAAAAAGACAAGAACAGATCTCATCGTATAAAATGGAGTAAAATTTTTAAAAGTTCTTTATTTATAAGAAGATATTAGTCCCTTTAGAATATTTTCTTTGTATTATTTTATTACTTGTATTCCACTTGCCTTCGTAGACTTGTAGGTAATTTATTATTCTAGTAGTCGGTGGGGTAGCGAGTTCGCCTTTTGCCAAGGATTCTGGCCTCTTACGTAGACAAACTAAATTAGCAAAATAATAATAGAAATTCATATAGTGTCCCAAAAGCAATAATAACAGCAAATCTTCTGCTAATTTCGGCTGATGCAGCCGTAGCATGTTGAAGATTTGCTTGGACGTACCTCATTTGGTAGTCTCTGATGTGGAAACAGGGCTTTCGTCCTCTTCTTCCAGCTCCACTGCCAATTTAGAAACAAACCTATGATTGAACCCATTCAAATTGCACAAAGGTTTATGTCTAAGCTAAAATGCAATTACGATAATTATGAGTGCACTTTACTGTATTTTTTTGCCCACCATTGTTGTAAATACATTCAATATCCTTTTAATTCCTTAAAATTATTAACCATGACACAAAACTGAATACATATTTACCCGCACACAACCTTATTATCTAGATTAAATGTGAAATCTACATGTATTGGCATGCACAAATGAAAATGAAAAGAAAAATCTTAATAAAATGCAAATAATGTAAATGTAACTGGTGCGATTTCTTGGATTATATCCATTATTTTTTTCGTTATTTTTTTATTTTGTTGTATACATGTCTATAACAGTTGATATTTGATCCTTGTGAAGGAAAGAAGCAAAAGGACAATTGCATTAGCTTCAACTTTATGACAAATACAAATGAAAATGAAATGGAAATATGCACAAGATGGTGACGGCAGGCTGGAATGAGAAACGAAAGAGTTGTAAACAAAGTGGCATGTGACAGACTTAAATGTATGAATGAAAATTTATACAAACACGTTCATGTGTACGTCGTTATGTCTGTGTGTGTGTGTGTGTGTGTAAGCGCATTCAACATAATTTTTTTTCTTTTGCAGTTTATTACGCAGTTATTTACTGTTACCACTGTGACATGCCCCATGAAAGTCCATGAAATTAAATGAAATTATGGTATGACTATGATCAGGGTAAAAATGAATTTAGAAAAAAATATTCTTCGAAAAAAGGGGGTGCAATTATAACCATGATAGATGAGGGATATACGGTATAGGTTAGGTATTTAATAAGGACACAATGCTAAAGGTACGTCCTGCACCCCTAATTAGAGGAAAACAAGATATAGACGCATCAATATATTTTGGAAATTCACTAGCCGTTTCTGAGCGGCTAGTTCGATTAATATAAAAATTTATTTGAATTTAGGTTAAAAGCATATAAGCTTTTAGTTTGAAATCGAACACCCTACATTGATCAGGATTGGAGCAGGGAGTCTCAAATCAGGTTCTTCGTTATAGTAAAATTTGAAACATGATTTGGTTAAAAGGTGCTGATGATTTGCTTAACGCCAACGAAATGCAAAGCCAACAAAAAAATTACATGTTGAAAGTTTTATTAGACTTGAATTTTTTTTTTTTTGGCTTTCCATCGTATAAAGAAAAACAATTTCTATCGTTACAATCTTTGTTATAGTTATTGAGATATTTTTATTTGGATATTAAAATTTTTATGTTTTTCTTAACCATGGCCAAGCAGCTTAAAAATATGGAACTCGTATTTATTTTAACATATTTTTTATTATAATTTTTAATGTAGAAAAAAATTAAAATTTATTGGCAAATACTTTAAAAAATTATTTTATGTAAATATGCAATATTTTAAAACCTTTTTTTAATTCTCACAGCTTTTTTACCACAAAAAGCTTAATAAGTTTTTTATTTATTTTTTTTTTCATTTTGTCAAATATTTTACAGAGAAAAACTTAATGAATTATTTCCTATAACAAATTGCCTTGGACAAATTTAATAATTATACATTTATTCGATATGACTTTAAAGAGAATTCCCATTATATATACCACCATTTCAAAGTTGTCAGAATTTGACCTATTTGAAGCCCATATGAACTAACATTACAATGGCCCATTTAAAGAAGAAAATCTCCTCCCAGAGACTCTTATGGAGTCTTATTAGTATAAGAATCATTGAGAGGACCTTGGGGCAAATGTTGGCTTCATAAATTAAAAAATATAATATGTTCTTATGTTGCGATTTTCGTAATTTTTTGGCGAGTTACGAGATCTAAGCTTGCTGGTAAAAAAATTATATATTAAATCGTTCATTAATGGGAAATTTAATTAAAAGACATTTATAATTGAAAATTTTGCAATATAACAACAATTTAGTTGATAAAAAGCTTCATGATATATATATCTTGGAATCTTAAAAAAACTTTTTAATGTATATTTTTAATTCCTTATATTAAAAAAGGCAAAGTTTTCTACACTTTGCACAGAATGATACTCCTGCTATATTTTAGAAAGATTTATGTTTTATAGCGTCAGTAAGAATTACCTGCGACTGACTTTTCATTAATGGATTTTGGGCTGAACTATCCTTTCTGTAGCCGCTTATGCCTGGTGGAGGATGAAAGTATTAATTCGTGTACACATGCCTTATCAGTTCTTCCCAACCAATTGATTCAAAATTAATAAATAATTATTAAAGAAAAATATATTATATATTGAGAAAAGTAATTTCAATAACTCTACAGAAAGACACTTTTAAGCAGTATTTTTCCACATTAAAAATTATATCCCCTAAATTTGTAGAACATCTACGTTCATATATTTGTATTTATATGTGTGTACGTATGTATATGCATGTATCTGTACACATCTTTATGTAACATTGTGGCAACATCTCAAATTTTTATAGTATTGGCTTGTGTTTTGGTTTCTTTTTTTTGCCATTGTAAAATTTATATTTGTTATCAATCTGTTTGACATTAAAATAAAAAACCATAAAGAATAATAAACTGTAGAAGAACTATACAATTTTTTTTTTTTTAAATTAAACGTATAAAATGAAAATCCATGAAAAATAATGTGAATTTTGTAATGAAAAAAACGAAAGCACAAAGTGGAAAAGTATCAAAAACTAAACCGAAAACAAAGGACATAAAAATCTATTAAAGGACAAAGGGAAAATGGTAATTTTATTTAATAGACCATAAACCAAGTGAGACAAAACAAAGATAAGATCTGGTGATTTTCTCTAGGGTCACGAATATAAAGTTCGTTTCTAGCAAGGCTTGACATATAATTTGGCAACTGCTTTAATTATATTTATTGTTTGTAACTATGATTATATTATGACTAGACTATGACTAAATTATGTTGAGGCTATAACTAGTCTCTATTATAACTGAATTATGATAAGACTATCAGTAGACTATGAACAGGCTACGCTCGAATCAAAGCTTGTATTGATTATTAGACTGTGATTATAAATTGAGCATGACATGAATATGATGTGAATAGCCTATAGTTTGACCCTGTAGAATACCCTGTAGCTTACCATTAATATCTTTACCATTTATATCTATTAAAAATTGATGATGCCTCTTTTCACTTGTTTAACTCGTTGAAACAAATAACATTAATATCGAAATACTTTTTTCAAATAAAATATATTTATTTCTAACGAACTTAATTATTTCTATACCCTGTGGGTGTCTTTTTCAGGAATAAAATAAAAAACAGCAAAATAATTTGAGTTTCTTAAAGCAGACACCCACAAGGTCTAGAAACATAGAAAAGTGCTAAAAATAATTTGTTTTTATAAAACAGACATCAAGCCAAAATATTAAGTATTAAATTAATATTAAATTATTGAGTACTTTTTATGATCTAAGTGAATTTTCTAACTGAAATTTTCAAATAGTCATAAATAATTATGTGCAAGTAATAGATCTCTTGTTGTAAAAATGTATTAATTTTTAGTGCCTGTTAATGTTCCACAAAAACTTGATATTTATTCTGTCAGTTTTTTCTGCTCTTCCTGTTTTTATGATTTCAATTTATAATGGTTTGGAAATCATGTCCTTGCTGTGCTGGTAACTGGAATTGTTTGCATAGTGGTGCAGGGCTATAAATCTTAGAGACAAATTGCTACAGAAGTTGCATGTGGCTTAATGCGGTTGCAAAGTCATGAAAATGGTACGACTAGAAATGGCAATAGCGCACTATTAATAACAATTGAATTAGTTAAGAAAAAAGAATTTTATGTATATATAATTAAAATTGTTATTAAATGTCTAAGTATTCCTTATTCCAATTGTTTTTATATTTTTTTTACTGATATGATCCTAATGTCATTTTGGCAGAAGCAAGTTGAGCAATTATTTTAAAATTTTTCCCATGAATTATTAATCACTCATAATTTTTTTTTTATACGAGTAGAAGCAAGTCTTTGTAGTTACTTTTGCCTCATTAGGCAATTTTAACAAAAAGTTTTTAAGAACAGCTGCATCCTTAACGCATACTCTCGCTTATAATAAAAAAAAGTGGCAGCATATTTATTTGAAAATTTCAATGAAAATGCTATTAACAAAAAATTTCTCATACTAATGATTTTGTCATAAGCAGAAAACGATTGCACAACAATTTGATTAATTTATCATTTATAGGTATATAATCAATTTTCATTCAAGAGTCTTAAGTTTTAAACAACTTAACAGTTGTTTACATAAAGTTTCTTTGCAACATTCTCCAGGAAAATGTTGATAACACTTTTCTGAAATATGTTGGTGTCTGCCTGGGCTTAATAATTTCTTAAAAAGCTACCATGGTAAAGTTACAAAACAAAAAGTTTTTCGTAAGCTTTTCATTTGTGGATGCCTTAAAATATCAATTTGATACAGTGTGTGTCATTCGCATTCGTACCTCACATACACATTCAAATCATTTATGCAGTATAACAACCATAATTCTTATAATTTTGTCTATATGTGTATGTTTTAATATATAATAATCTCTTTTTATAAATTTGAAATATAACAAATATGTTTTAAATAAAAATAAAATCAAAATTTTTAGTAGAATATTTGTGTACTTATCATTTGGTTTTTGAAAGACTTTTATGGAATTTAATTGAGAACAAATCAAATGTGGGGTAATAAATTAACCCCGAGAGATGTTAGGATATTTACCACACAGTGTTTCTGGCTTCTTTACTTAAATTGTTATCGAATGTGCTTTTATATGTTAAGCAATAAAAAAGCTTTTTTACCCAATTCAAGTTACGCATAAAGTTTCTAACGGTTTTGAGGTTCACTAAACCGCTATTGCGATATTATATATATATATATATATATATATATATATATATATATATATATATATATATATATATATATATATATATATATATATATATATATATATATATATATATATACATATGTATATATATATATATATATATATATATATATATATATATATATATATATATATATATATATATATATATATATATTCTAGTTCTAGTTCATATATGTTAATTTAACATTTGTTTTAAAACAAATTGAACATATTGATTTGTTAACAACCAAAAAAAGTATTAAAAAAATATTAAAATTATCAAAACAAGTACGTCAATATATAATCAATTTATTTGCATCTTTGGGTTGCAATTTGATTAAGATAAGTGACATGAAACGATTTTTTAAATGCATAATAAATCGGAAAATGTAATGGAAAGTCTAATAATTAATAGAAAATGATAAGGTTCACGTATAGAAATTTTACAGTGGATCTTGTTTTAAATGCTATTTAAAATAATAGAAAAATTCTTTGGCCTATTTATAGTTTTCTATTTTTTAACTTTTCGTATCCATCATATTTGAAACCAAATTATGACGTATAATTTACGAAACATCTTTGTAAATTTCGGAATCGTGTTTTCAGTCATATTATTATTATTTATTCAATATTTTATAGGAATGGAACTAACAATAAGTACTCAAATCTTATTTTTATTGAAATCGATTTGTTATTGCAGTACAGGTCCCAGCAACATACGCAGTTTGTTCGGTTCTTTTTTCCTATAGTCGATTCTCCTTTTAATATAAACAAAATAGTAAAGAGAGAATCGAATATATATATGTATTCATTTATGTTCCGAATATATATTCACAGTTCATGATCTATAGAACTCTTCACTTGCTAATTACAGGCATAATAGACAGTGAGTAGTTCTTGATTTGCTTGGTGATTTCTATTGGCCAACAAAATAGACAAAAAAATCGACAAGAAATTTAAAGATGTATTTCAACTAGTATGTACTCCAAAATATCTAAAATATCGACAGTAGTATACACTGAGTCTATTCTAGGCAAAAAATACCTCTTCCAAAAAGGCCGAGTACATGTGAGTAGCAAATCTCGATTTGGGCACCATAGAAAGTCAACTACTGCTAAAAAAAACGTTGACAAAGTAAAGGAAATGGTTTTGGGAAGATGTCAAATCATCATTGGAAATCATATTGGTTTGTTGATTAGTAATTTGCTCCGCGAGTGCATATTTATATAAGAAAAATATTCTTTTATGAGTGATATAGAGACAACATAAAAATGATCCCTAGCCGCCATAAGTATACTTTTATATCCTTGAAATATTTTTCAGTTGTCAAAAGTAAAAATATCCATAAAATAATAATAATCTATACCAAAAGGTGCGCTCTAAAGGAAGCGATGGATATTGATTAAAATTTTTATAAATAAATATTTATATCTCGACAAGGACTAACAAATCTCACACATCAAGCTGAATTTTGTATATGAAAATATTGTGTCATAGTCAGAATAATCAAAAAATTAGGTTTCTCTAAAGAGGAGCATATTTGTAATACATCTATGCTAAAAATTTTTAAATTTCATTGGAAATTTATTTCATGAAAAAATAATTAATTGTTCAGTCTTCATATTTTTTTTTACATTGACCAACACGAGGACACAAAAAATCTGACGGTTCACAAAGTGTATTTCAATGAGTGATGCGCGATACAAAGGAACTTGCGAATTCAGCAATTTTTATAAATCATTTCGCAATAAAAGTTTTATATTAATTAATTCTTTATGGTGTTACGGAATTCAGCTATGGGGCACTGCTTCAGCTTCCAATGTAGAGAGAATACAACGAATGCAAAACAAAATTTTAAGGTTAATGACATCGGCTCCTTGGTACATAAAAAATTCAATTTTACATCGTGATTTAAATATGCCACTTGTGACCGCTAAAATTGCAAAATATGCAGGCAAATATTTAACAAAACTCGAGTCCCATCCGAATCTGCTTGCCCGTAATATCTTGAACTTTCCTGGACACATCCGCTTAAAAAAGAGGGATACTACGGCATTAATACGCAACAATTAAGATGAAACTTTTTGAAAATATTTTTGTGCTTAACACATTTATGTGTTATTAATTACTATCACTAAGTTTATGTCCGACACTGGTTGGGCCTAACAATTATATATATTTAAGATTTGAATACTTATTGTTAGTTCAGTTATTTGAAGATACAATAAATAAATTTTAGCATGAAAAAAAAAATATTAATTTTGATAATGTCAATGATCAACAACTTGTTATCTTAATTAATCTGTTCGTGTTTTTTGCAATAGCACTTGGCTTTTGCAATATTTATGATTATTTATAAGTAAAAATCCATTGGGGAAATGATTAAAATTTTTTGAGAGGTGAAATAAGTATATGCATATTCCAATTTTTTTTTTTTTTCAAAAAACCCATATTTGAAATTACAATAGGTTAAAGAATCGTTTCTATAAAAATATTTGAAATTTTGAGACTGTCTCAATATTTTTTAAGGACCTGCAGTCAATAGAGAATTTCCTTTTGAGACTGTAGACTTTAAGGATTTTGGTAAATATTTAAACATTAACTAAACAAACTTGTATTATTTCTTTTTGAATCGTGATTTATTTAGCATTTGTATTAAGTATTTGGTCACTTTTAAAATAAAATATTTACAATTTGTTGTAGAAAAAAATATTTTGAAAAAAAGTGTCTTTTTTTCTGGAATGGAATTAAAACAATTAAGTCTTGCACACAGTAATAATAAGTATTTATTTGATAATCCATAGAAATAGTCTTGTTGCTGGATTTATTTTAATTACCAATAGAGAAATTACGCAATATTCCAGTCAATAGAGATATGGAAATAAAATGTCCGCCATGTTCACGAAATAGTTCAGTGTTTTTGACAATCGCGTATATTTACAATTAAATGTCATGTCTTGAGGCATAACATTTAAATAAATGCCTAAGATCATCAAAAATTAGTTGATTTTCTTAAATTTATACAAAAAGTGTTTTGCTTATCATTTTTTTTAATTTTATTATATACTAGCCGGACCAGGCGAACTTCGCCTCGCCCCAATTTTAAGTCTTCAAAGAAACTTTCTATTTTTTCATTTAAAAAGCCACTAAGGAATAATTTCAAACAAAATTTCATACAAAAACTCGATTTTCGATTTTTCCAATTTTCCGACTTTTCCGGAGGGATTTTCCAATTTTCTTCCATAAAAACCTTCTCCTCGAAAATACGAACAACTGACAAAAAGTTTTACAGAAATCGGCCAAGCCGTTCTCATTTTATGAATTATTGGATTTTGCCACGCCCCTCCGCCCACAGACCGAAAATAAAAAATCAGACTTCACAGTGTCACCCGCCCGAGTATTCTGAAGGTTCCCTGAAAATTTCTTCAAAATAGGCCCAGCCGTTTTGGAGCCATTACGTTACATACATACATACATACATACATACATACATACATACACACATCCTATTTTATATATATAGATTAATTTGAAGGCCTTTAATGCAAGACGTTAAGATCGCTCTTAAATTAATGCTTAAAAAATTATGAAGTTATTGCTTTTATTTCAATTCCTTCTTGAGTTGTTTGCTGGGTATTAATTCAAAATTTTGGCTTCTTATTGTTGCCAATATTTTATATTTAGATTAAATTTTCTCGGAAAGAATTATAAATTATTGCTTTATTAGCATTTTTTTTTAAATACCCTTTAATACATTGGAGTCGATCCAAAAACAATATTATACGCCCGACATTAAAGATCCATAGAACAATGCCGAGTATGTTTATTTGTCTTAAATGTTATATGCCCTGATTTTTGATAATTTGAACATTATTCAATGTACCTCATCTATCATCACGTTACTTCATAATCACTATCAACTACATGGTTCATAGAAACTATTCTAATGCTGCTAAACTTTGATTTTACACTCGTGGACTTATAGACTTTTTTAAAAGTCAATGCTTTAAAAATGTTAACATTATTTTTCTAAACTCATTGAATGTCACTGCCTTATATTTATTTCTATACTGTTGGCTTTTTTCCTTTTTATATAAATTAATAAATAAATTAATTATAAGGAAATAAGATGTAATGAGAATGCAATCAAAAGTTCGCATAAGAAAAGATATGCAGAAAGCAAAAAATTTATTAAAATATTAAGAATCCTTTGATAAGAAAACTTGGTTGGGTTACACAAAAAGTAATTGGAAGAACTTATTTGAGGATGGTACAAATATATATTATCGGATTTATAATTAAAAAAAAATGAATCGCCTATCCTCATTCCCAATAATTTTAAAAATTGATATGGAAAACAAAAAACGGCTTTTCTTGGAGCAGCCACCAACTAATATATTACAAAATTTCTAGATGGTGTCAATATATACGAATTAAGTTGGCTTAGGATATAGTACCTTGGGAGTAGTGGATGCTACACTAAATTAAAGGAATATCGAATTATGAATTTGTAAAAGCCAGACAAGTGCTTACAATGAAAGATATTACTACTGCTAAATTCAGAAACATCAACACACACAACAGCTGGATCAAATAGGACAGTAATTTAGTTGCAAATTGTTACTAGCAAATCTATTATTTAAGTTTTTCTAATATTGAAAATTTGGGTAAGTAATTTTATAAATTGTATCGTTGCTTTCTCGTTGCAAATCTTATTTTTGTGCATCATCCTCGAGAACGCTTAATGATCTTTCGAACAACCATGTAACAACTTCACGCAACCTACCCTTCAAACAATACAATCTCGTGTACAACATGCTCAAGTTTAAAGCGAGGTAATTAAAGCGAGTAATCGCCAAATTTTCTTACCATCATTTGGGACAATTAAAATTTTATGAGAGGCTTACCTGGATACGCTCAGGGGCACATACCCATACATACAGCAATAGGAAAGCCTTCGTAAAACCAGTCAGGATAACTTCATATGATCTTAAAATACCTAAATCTGATAAAAACAGAAGTCAAAATTCTAAGTAAAATCCACAACTTACTATTTTGTTCATAAATTAAAAAACGGAATAAATATTAAGGTTAATTTTTATCAAAATTTTTCCTTAAAACAAACAAAAATAACAGGTTTTGATGACAAGTAATTAAAGCTGCGAAGAAGTCTACGTTTGCTTTTGGCAAACTTATTATAACTTATTAATAGAACAAAATTGAATCAGTTCTGTAAGTATAAATAACTTGACATGATACATGATTATATTTTTCATTCAACAAATTAGTGCTTAAATTGCTAAACAGTTTCTTTCCTCTAGTTCTTATCAAATAAACAATTTTATATAATATTCTTATCAAATGCATAGATGAAATGAAAAATATATTCTAAACAAAAATTAGAAAATAGATTTCATTATTAGAAAATTATTTTGTAATGCAACTTTAATACTTTTCTTAAGCAAGAAAAACACATACTCATACATATGATCTTCCAGGCACGTGTCTATGTACATGTATTTGTATTATAATAAACTTGAAAGTTTTTATGTAAATTTGTTTTTGGTTTGTTTTATTTAATTATTAACAAATTTGATTAAGTTTTAAAGTCTCTGCTGATAGTGCGTAATGAGAGCATGTTTTACAAATAATTTTTGTGTTATTAATTAAATATTGGAATGTGTGTATTTGTTTTATACTTATGTAAATAATTTCTCTAAATGATTAGGGTGCTATCATCATAAAATTTTTTGTGTTACTTCATTCTAATCAATTAGAATTTTTTACGTATTTACGTAAACAGAAATACATACATATATAAGTACGTATGTAAGTATGTCAATATATAAAACATCATGCTACCAAAGATTAGAAAAATATGTAAATAATGAAAATAGTTTATAACAGATATGGGAATTTGAAAGCTTCACATGGAATATGCGGTAAATGCGACAAATAACACACAAAAACTATTTTTTTATATATCACACTATTTTATACTAATATATACTTATTTAGTGAACAAGATTTAGGTCCTTTTAAAAGAAATAAAAAAATTTATTTTATTCTATGTATATATCGACGCCCATGTCAGGATTTTTTTTTAATAAATGTATGTGAAAATAACAATTGAAAAAAAATGTTAAAACTGTTTTGTTTGTTATGGCTTTAGCTGGTTAGATGCCGCCATTGCATTGGTCACTAAACCAAATTGTCAGTAAACTTTAAGCAGTTTTAAAACAATCAACCTTGTATGTTTATGGCCAACGAATCAAATACAATATGAGTATTCAATATTGTATATAATCATTACAAAATACATAATCATAGTAGGCTTAGAATGTTTTTTTTTTACAAACAACACAACAAACAATTATACTCAACGTGAGTCTATTTTATTTGTCTTGCAACATGTAAAAAAATTAAACGCCCTTTGGTCGATGAACGTTTTCAATCTGTTTAAAGTTTACTAGCAATTTTGTTTAGCGACCAGTGAAATGTCTTCATATGAACAGATAAAGCTACAACAAACAAAACATTTTTAAAAACTCTAATTGTTTTAACAAATAGTTGGGGAAAATATCCCAAATTAATAAATTATCAATATTAAGTATTTAATTTTTAAAATTGTTAGTTTTTTTCAAGTTTTTTTTGTCAGTTATATTAAAAAACTGTTTCTGAAGAAGAAGAAATATTGCATAAAATAAATTTGTTTGTTTTTTTATAAAATGACCTAAAACTCGTTTTCTAAATAAGCATTTATATGTAATAAAACAAAAAGGTGCGAAAAATACTATTAATTAATATTATTTTTGCTCTTTATATTGTTTTCATACAATTTTAGGTAGGCCATCGTTTATTAAAATACATCTTGCAAAAAGTCTATTTCATAGAAACTATGTACAACAGTTTTTACTCCAACAAAGAGAAAAAGCGAATTTGACGCAAACTTATAAGAAAGAGTGGGTATTCTTATAAAGCAGTTAACTTTTTTGAATATAAGTCATAAGTAGCCTTTTCGCGATCCGATTAGCACACGACATTAGTATCCAACAATATAAGTGGTTGCTACAACGATATACATAATTGGCCTATGAAGTCAACAACTATTAAGTTGTATTTCAGTTATTATCACGTGCAGTTATTAATAACGAAAAAACTGTGTAAATTTTTTTAATACCTATATAAAGCCTTTCCCATCTCTGTCTCTTATAATTTCAGAGAGATAACAACAAGAGAGAATAATTTTTATATTTTAGTGACATAAACTTCTCTATGACTTATCTCTATAACAGTTACTCTATTTTTCGATTTTCTCTTTCTTGAGTCAAAGCAAAAATAATTAAACTGGTTTCTTTCTAACTAATGTAGATGTCGGTAAATACTCATATAATTTTGGCGGCTTTGGTTGTTTTTGGTAGTACTTATACACATGCAAATGCATGATCGTACATACATACATACTCGTACATACATACATGATTGTTATTTAGTACTTCTAATCGATCATCGTTGAAGAAGTTTTGCTTAACCAACTTGATGTCTCAGTCTATTTATTGGCTTTGAGGCGTATTAAACGTGTTCGGTCGTGTTGTTAATTGTTCACCAACATACAATATTAAAAAAGCTGTGTTTCCACAAAAAATTGTTTGCAAATTGAAAAAGCAACTTGTTTGAGTTTTTAAGAAAAGAGAAATTTTTAGAATAGTGTTTCTGCAAATCTTAAGTGTTTTGAAAAATTTTCCTTTTGTTCCCCAATAAGGTAATGATAATTATAAAAAGGATAATAGAATAAAGCAAAAAATTAAATTGTATATAATTATGTAAAAATTTACATATGTATGTATGTACATATAAGCATTTACAATATACATACATTAATGAAATTAACAATAATGACTTCAAACATCCGAGATATAATTACAACGGCGCGTACTTTTGACTTAATTCTATATGAACGGCCACAACTTTCTTTTATGTAACTACGATGTCAGTACATCGAACTTTGCACAGTGTTTGACCATAATTAAAGAGAAAGTATTTTAGTGGGAACTCGTATACTGAACATTTCATAAATGGGAAAGAAAAGTTTTTACATAAAGTCATGCATACGTACATACATACATATGTATGTATGTGTAAATGTTTGTAACCTGACACTATTGCATATCACTGAATAGAGAACTTGTTTTTATTTATTATACTCGACCCATTTTTATGGGATTCAATATATGGTTTTGAAGTTGCAGAGTTGCATATACAAATCCTCAAATATAAAAACATACAATTCGTAATCGGTAAGATACATACGTAACTTATGTGTTCCATTTTTTGTATGTGAGACCTAGAACGGCCTGCCATCACTGGCGAAAAACGATTATTTTTCAGGTTTAATTAACAATTGGCTGATTTCATAAACTAATTTTTTTTTGAACAAAGTTCAAAATCACAAACTGCTAAGTTACTAGTCATGTCTACAGAAACAGCTAGAATCACCGTCTGGAACCGAAGAAGCTGCGACCTTCAGACTACTAGTCTAGTACTAGTCTAGTCTAGTTCATAAATAATGTTTGTACGTACATATAAGTATTGAAAACAGCAACAATAACATTTGTATTCTATATACTATTTCGAATTTAAAAAATTTGGCGGCACATTTACGAGCAAAAAAATTATTTAAAAATATTTAATAAATTTTTAAATTTGCTCATATACCAAAATATCATTGGTCACTAAACTAACTCATTAGTGGACTTTAAGCAGTTTGGAATCATTCAGCCTCGTGTATTTATGCCAAAGCATTCAAATACATAAAAGTACATACTTATATTTCAAACTCTGAACCATTTCCTTTGAAGCTTGAAATACAAAAAGAAAGAATTTTTTTTTTTTAATTTTAAGGACCTCCTCATTTTATACATATTAGGAAAAGATGAAACGAAAATCGTACAAAATGTTATAAGTGATATTATTTGGCACACATTATGGGAATAATTTAAAAAAAAATTTCTCAATTTTATTATTAATACTTATTCTAGAATAATACTTTATCGCAAGTGCACTTATGTGCATTTTTGAAATCTCAGAAAATAGATTATAGACTGTAACCTTTATAAGAAATGATAAACTTTTAATAATCTTATCTCGAGTGACACAAAAATCAAAAAATCCAAAAAATTAATTAATAAAAAAACATTCAGTTCAAAGTTTCTAAATCCAGTTAACAGTTTCTAAACATTAATCGACTTAATTAAAAAATTTTATATATTTTAAAGAAAGTTGAATCAAAGTGTTTTTTATACTCCTAACTATAGTTCATATTTTTTTAATTGTTTTTCATAAATTGCCCATTTTAATTTAGTGTAAAATTTTTTTGCTTTTATCGCAACTATAAATCAAAGTTTAATGGTGTTGTTTTTCTCTCCACTTAATACTATCGTTTAACAATTGTTTAATACGAATTGGAATTTTTGCTTTTAGGAGGTTAAAGTTTATATCGTTAATGGTATAAAAAAAGTTTTTTTATTTCTAAAGTGCTTAAAAAATTAAGTTTATTGTTTGATGAGAGCAGCCAAGTGTTTTCTAGTTGAATAAACGCTCTGGTCTACTGGAGATGTTGTTTAAAAGAAAGTTCATTAATCGAAAAACTACTTATATGGTTAATACAAAATAAATAAAAAAGGTAGGAAAGCTTAGTTTGAATTTAATATCCTTATGCTATGCGTATTTTTCTCGCCACGGCTTCAGTGGCAAGCCTTAATCCGATGGTCTGATAGGGATTAAATTAGTGTATGATATATTTCATCTAGAGAATTTTAAGTTCTTTTAAAAGCACTTTATCAATAAATTTATGAGTTCCTTTTCAGTTTTTTCCAATAGTTTCCCAAAATGGCCACGGAAGTGTTTTATAATCGCGCCGGACCCAATCGCCTAAAGCCCAGCGAAGTGTATCGCACCACCGACGTAACACAGGCTGTCAAAATACGGATAGCAAAGGATGGTCCAGGTGCTGAAGAACCAATTTCTATACCCGGCTTGTTAAAACGTTCGGTGAACAATTATCCTGATTATCCAGCCTTAAGAATGAAAACAAGTAAAAACGAATATTCCACGGTAACGTACAGGTAAGTTTTATCTTCCCCTTTCCAAATTGGATAAATAAATAATAATTTTAAATCTTTAAGACAATACGAAAAAAAAGTACATCAAGCGGCTAAAGCCTTTATTAAGTTGGGCCTGCGTGCTCATAATTCTGTGGGTGTTTTGGCTTTTAATTGTGCCGAATGGTTTTATTCGGCCATGGGTGCCATACATGCTGGTGGCGTTATTGCTGGTATTTATACAACAAACTCAGCTGAAGCTGTTTTGCATGTTTTGGATGATTCAAGTGCCGAAATTGTGGTAGTTGATGATGCCAAACAAATGGAAAAGATACATGCCATCAGAGATAAATTGCCAAAATTGAAAGCTGCCATACAACTCCAAGAACCTTATGCTCCCTTCATGAAAAAAGAGGATGGTTATTACAGAGTAAGCAAATGATAAACAATGCGAGTTTATTTTCCTTCCTTTTATGGCTGCTTTTGGTTATAAATCTTCTTCTTTCGCTTCTATTCTATTTTAAGTGGTCTGAAATAGAAAATATGAATGTTTCAGATGTGGAAGATGAGTACAAAAAACGTTTAGAAAATATTGCCATCAACGAATGCTGCTGCTTGGTTTATACGGTAAGAACAATAGTTTATTTTTTTATTTTTATTTTTTTTGCTTGTGTTACTCCAAGACATTATTCATTTCATCAATTCGTTTTCTTACATTGATTCTCTAGCATTGCAAAAGGAAAAACTTTTAGAAGTAGACAAATACGTAAAACAAACAAATTTCTTTTTCCTTTTTCTATTTCACTGCAGTCTGGCACAGTTGGTATGCCAAAGGGTGTGATGCTTAGCCATGATAATATAACATTTGATGCTCGTGCCATAACAAAATCTTTGGAACGTGTTGTTGCTGGTTCGGAGGTTTTGGTCTCCTATTTGCCATTGTCCCATATTGCCGCCCAGATTTGTGATATTTATACAATGGCTTCAATAGCCGGTTGCGTTTATTTTGCCGATAAAGATGCTTTAAAAGGTACTTTGGTGAAATCATTACAAGATGCTCGTCCGACAAGATTTATGGGTGTACCACGTGTCTATGAGAAATTCCAAGAGCGTATGGTTGCTATTGCCTCTACTAGTGGTAGTTTAAAAAAAATGGTTGCCAGCTGGGCAAAGGGTGTTACACTCACACACTACATGGAGGGAGAAGGGTGAGTTGAAAGTCACTGAAGGTGCAATAGATGTAGGGGATAAAGTTGTAATTTAACTTTTGAAATAGTACGGATAGAATGTGAAAGTAATTAATGATTTAAACTGATTATATACATATATATGTATATATATATATATATATATATATATATATATATATATATATATATATATATATATATATATATATATATATATTGTAATTTATTATTTATTATTAACTAAACATAATGGGAGATTTCATGTGTATAGAGAAGTGCAGTAAATGACAGAAGGTTGTGTACGAATCAGGCTTAAGGAGTTTTAATGATCCTTTACTTTGGATCCAGGAAAAACAAAAATTTAACCAAAAGCAACAACTTTATTAATTATAGAAAATGTGTATCAGTGTAAGCGAAATATGCCCTAGCTAACGCCTGTGTAATATTCCATATTAATAAGACGTTTTTATTATTGGAAAAAGTGGATAATTTTGTTGATAAGCCTATATAAAAATCTCTTTATCTCTTAACTTCAAGGTTTAAGTTCTATGTAAGTTTAAGTTAAGAAGACTAAGTTACCTTTCCATAAGTGCAAGAAATGTTAGTTTTTCTTAGAAAAGAACACTTCTGTAGATTATCATCACCTTTATATACTTCTTTCTAAACATATTGGGT
Organism: Germaria angustata; assembly: GCA_963681545.1. Taxonomy (NCBI): domain Eukaryota; kingdom Metazoa; phylum Arthropoda; class Insecta; order Diptera; family Tachinidae; genus Germaria; species Germaria angustata. The sequence goes on along the minus strand of OY812999.1, from coordinate 93,223,128 downwards.
ATAATGATATCAATGGATATTTTTTGAAGTTTTGCTTGATTTTCAATTAGCACAAGTAGTGGTAATATTTGAAATTTTGTGCAACGAAAATTAAATGTCTCTATTTCCAAATTCAAAATGTATTGTTTCCTACTTTTCTGATCGTTGCCAGGAAATCGTTTGTACTTCTCGTAAACATTTCTCAAGGACTACCATATAATCGAAATCGATTTTCGTAATTCCTTTTCACTCTCAGAACAGCATCGAATGTATCAAATTTTTCACATACATATATGTTAACTGGCTTTAGATATTCAGGATTTAAAATTTTCGAACAGTTTTGAAAGCGTCATCGATTTTTAATTACGTCAAAATTTCTTTAAAAATCTAGATAGATATTAAAAGGATTCCTACATACATTTCCCAAAATTGGAATGCAAACTCTACTACGGAATGTTTATTTTACAATAAAATATATACGCATATACTTGAATACATATGTACATAAATATATTTTCTGTAGCAGGTCTCTTAAAGAGCTCGCAATACGAAATTTTATGAATTTTTCACTTTAAAAATATATTTTAACATTTCGTTAACAATAAAAATAATTTCAATTAATCCACACACAAACTAAAGTTCCTACCACCTTAAAATGCATCCAACTAAAAGTTCTGCAAGTGCTACTATGCAAACATAAAGTTTTAGGAGATTCTTACCTCAAAAATGGCAAAAGCAAAGGGATAATTTATGCAAAAATGTAGTTGAAAGTCTTACAAGAACAAGCCAGCCATCCAAACTTGCACCTGAATAGCGGTTAGAACATGCAACAAACATGTTTATATATATGTATAACATGAAATATTCTCTTGGGCAGGTCATAAGCAGACTACAAATAGAAGAGATGGTTCGAGTTAAAAACAGTGTGGCAGAGAAATACATTTAATTTATTGTGAAGTGAACTTGAATAAGAAGTTACGTTCTCTATTAAAATAACATTTTGAGGAAAATTTACTCTGTTTAATTCATCTACTTTTTCCCATTATATGGATGTGGCACCATTTCATAAATTTATTTCTTCCCACTATGGCTCTCTGGAACTACTGCCACATGTAAGTGGAAAACTGTTCTTTCTAATTTTATAGTTTGTTGTCCTTTTTTAGCCATTATTAGCAGTTGGTGAATTATGTTGTTCAAGTTGTGGTCTAGTTTATGCCAAAGTTGTTTTCGCTACTTATTTTAAACTTTTTAGTTGTAACTTCAGTTAAACATTGCAACAAGAAATTGTAGGTCTTTACGCAACTTTACAATGAGGAACTCCAGAAATATACAGTGTTAGTTTAAGTTCATGGTTGAAAAACATCTGTAAAAATATAGTGGAAAGAGATTAAATTTAGAAAATATATTTGATTTGTAAAAAATATAAGAGACGAAAAGATTTAACATTTGTGCCAAATGAAAAAATTCTGCTCGCAGATCATTATGTGTCACCAGAGACTTACTGATAATCTCAAGAACTTCGCCAACAATCTGTTTCACCTCTTGATAATCTCTTATTGTATATAAAACTTTATTTCACTGTAAAACTTTTAACAAGAATACTGAAGTGGAACACTTTTTCCTTAAAACCAAACCGGGCAATAATATTTGGATTTAAGTAAATATTTAACTTGTTTTTTTAATAAGAGCTTAAGCAAAATAAAATTTATATTTAATTATTTTCACTACATAGAAAATTATTTCTTGGTGCTTTAATAAACACTTAATTAATTTAAATATTTTCACCATTTTAATTTCATATTGATTTTCAGTAAAAGGACTGGTTTTCGTTACAAAATTGCCAAGTCAGTCATCTTGTCGAAAGTTAAAAGGGCCTTGGGCCTAGACCGTGTCATTACTTTGGTCAGCGCTGCTGCTCCTATGTCTCCCGAAACTAAAAAATATTTCTTAAGCTTGGACCTAAAAATTTTGGATGCTTTCGGTATGTCTGAAGCTGCTGGCTGCCATACACTGTGTCCACCCGATTATACTCAATTGAATTCGATTGGTAAGACAATTTCCGGCTTTGAGACCAAAATTATTAACCAAGATGAAAATGGTCATGGAGAGGTGAGTGTTTTATTTATCTTTTTTACATCGAAGTGTTCTAGACACTTGTTAAAAATTTTTTTCATTAGTATAATATTGTTCCTCCTAGTAGTTTTTGATCACAATGAAAATATAATTTTTTTTTTAACAAAATGTTATTGGGAAAATGTAGGAAAAAATTTCGCAAGTAAAATTTTTATACTAGTTTTTTTTTTAATTTCGTCCATCAATTAAATATTTTACCACGGTTTTTCATCTCCTAAGGAAAAGGTTATACAAAAAAAGTTTTGGCACAAAAAGCTGTTCATATTAAATAATCTTTGCCGTTGCCCTAGTGTGACTTATTGCAATTCAATACAAAATTTATTTATTTCCAAGAAAAAATATTATCCTTCCAATTCGTTGAACAAGCATCAAAAATCATCCTCTAACATCAAGCCTATAATAAAAAATACCTGATCCGGACCACTGTTTCTGCAATTTTATGACATTTAGTGGCATTTTTGCTTAAGCAAAAATGGAATTTTTATCTCATAAGTCCTTGAGATATGAATTTGTAGGCGTATTTTTTATAGTCCTACCAGCATTACCATTTTTATTTAATCGGCTTTAAACACCAGAAACTTATTTTATAGCAGAAGTTTTTAAGAAAATTTCTTATTACAATTTCCAAGCATAACATTCACATTTCGAATAAAAAAATTCATCATATTATAAAAAAAATAATTTCAACATTAACTTATTTTTTAAAACCTTTTCTAATAAATTATACACTTTTGCTTTTCTTAGATCTGCATGCGTGGTCGCCACGTCTTTATGGGATACATAAATAACGATGAGAAGACCCAAGAGGCCTTAGATGACGAATGCTGGTTACATTCGGGTGATATTGGTTACATTGATGACAAGGGTTATATTTACATAACGGGCAGATCCAAAGAAATTATTATAACCGCTGGTGGTGAAAATATACCGCCAGTGCAAATCGAAAATTTAATCAAAAGAGAATGTGATGCCATTTCAAATGCTTTTCTTGTTGGAGAACAGCGTAAATATTTGACAGTCTTGATAACGATTAAGGTATTATTGTATTTTTTTTATATCAATCAATCATTGGGAAATAAAAGAACTTCTTTTTCATATCTTAGACTGAAATGGATAAAGATACTGGTGCCCCCTTGGATGAACTCAGCCATGAGTCTTTAGTCTGGATGAGGTCTTTGGGTGTTAATCACAAAACTCTGAATGATATATTAAGTGCCGGCCCCTGTCCCAAGGTGTACAAGGCCATTGAAGATGCTATTAAGCGCGCTAACAAATATTCTATATCGAATGCCCAAAAAGTCCAAAAGTTTACCATCCTGCCGCATGATTTTTCTATACCCACTGGGGAATTAGGTCCCACGTTAAAGATAAAACGTAATATAGTCAATAAACAGTATGCTGATTTGATAGAGAAAATGTATGCTTAAGCTTTGTTTATTTATTTGAATTAAGTTTTTCTTATTATTTTAAAATGTATAAACTTTTTAAAGATTATACATTTATTTGTTAATATTAGAATTGAATTCTAAGACTTAAATTAAGCTTAAGTGTTGTTGTTATTGAAAATTTCTAGTTTTTAATTTTAAACTTGCACCATTAGATAATACTATTGATAATATTTTTATTCATCTTGCAAAAAAATATTTTATTATTATTATGAATACTTTTTTAAGCGCTTTGAGGTAACAATGTTATAATATTTATTCTATTAATTGTTTTTTATACACAAATACTATAGAATTCAATCGAATTGCTATTTCTAATAAAACAATTTAAAATTTCTATAAATATGAAAAACCTTTTCCTATTTACGTTCGTTAAAACAATTGGTGTATGTCTCCGCTTGGTTATTAACAGAGATCTTATATTTGGTTTATTACAATTACATGGACTAATAATAAGAATTGATAAAAAAAACTGTAGTTCAAATAGACCTAGAGAATAGTTTAGCTTTCATGGCAGTCGTGGTTATATGATGAAAGCCATTTCGATCTCTTGTGCTTAGCCAAATGGAACATTGATGTAAATCATTATCAGTGACATATGTACTTTGATCTTTACATGTGAGCAGATAACTCATTATAATCATTGTTTCTATCGGAATAGTTTCTTTGTGTGAGGCTAAAGAACAATTTGGTTTCATGTATGTAGACCCACGGGAGTCTGCTATAGAAATTAGGGATACATCATTCATTTCTACTGTTTTTCAAAATAATTTCTGTGGAATACAATCAATACTCCTAGAGTTTGCTCACAATGTAATTACTTGCCTTATCTTAGAAGTTCAAGTCCATACTTTAAAGAAACTTTGTTTAATATGAAGTATGAAAAAAATGTAATGTAATTTTTTAATTAAAAAAAATTATTTCATTAATGTTTACTTTGTTTCCTACAAAGTAATCATACCCAGATCAAATACATTAAAACAAAAGCTTTTTTTATCCGTACAGAAGTTCTAACATTTTACTGAAGTTCTAACAATTTTTGGTATATCTTTAAGCTTTTTTAGTGATGCAGTCTTGGTTTCCGCATTAGTTTTAAGCCTCTATCCTTAGATTACTGTTTCAATTTTAGGAACAGCTCTAAGTCACAGTTACTTCTTTGAGAAAATCAGTGTCATAAATACAACTCAGTGATACTAATGCATTGGTTTCTCTACTAAAAAATAAGCAGTTTAGGAACAAACACCGTTCATGCACGTCTTATGCCCAGAATGTCTAGAAAAAATGCAGACAGGAGACATCTCTCTTGGCCGACGTTATCAACGACATACCCAAGTCGATTCAAACTTTTTCAAAAATTATTTTCTTCTAAAATATGTAATTGAATTTTTGTACTTAGTGCTCATGTAAAAATAATTAAATGCAAAATGGTTTTACTTTTATAAAATGTAAAAATTTAGTAGAAAATAATTTTTGTGGTAAAGAGGAGTTTAGGATTCTTGTTGGTCCTATCCACAAAAAGTTTGTCCTATCCACAATTTGATAAGTTTCTTAAAAACATTTTTTATCATTATAATTTAAACACTTACAAGACTACGTGCTGTTTCTTAACAAATATTTACTTATTATAATTATTGTTTTCGAAAGGCAACAAAATTTCGTATTTTTTTTTAGAAATGAACACGTTACTAGTGGGGTTTATCTTGTTAATTTATTTATTTTCATAAACAAAACGAGAATTGTCAATTCTTGTGGCAAATTTTAATCATTCATTTCATATCAGTATAAAAATTGAACATTTGCTCTCAATAGAAGAGAAGTTACATAGATCTCTCATTTACTTAAAGTAACAACAATAGTTCTCTTGTAATCAGAAAAATAAAATCAAATCAGGGTTACTAAATTTTAAGTGAGTGCACCTGAGTGAAAGCCAAATTATTTGACCCACATTCTCATCTCTTGTACCTAGTATATTTACTACGTCGGTTGTATTTTTTCAAACACAAACACAAACAACATACATACACATATAAAATATTATTTTCTATATACACTCTGTACAAGATTGACAACTAGGCAAACAGAAAATCTAGCAGAGAGAAATCCCATACAATTGTTTTTTCAATTTCATACATTTTTATGTATGTATGTAAGTATGTACTCGTACATATGTACACATGTATGTATGTACCTCTAAGTATTTATATCTATATAGTTTAAGTATTAAAGCAAAACAACAACAGTATCATAATACTAAATAATAAAATACATATTTATATCTATGCCATATGTATGTATGTATGTACATACATATGTAACCTCGTGTGTACAATCCAAACACATATTCAAACGCACATGCTCAAACATACGTATGCATGCATGGCTACTCTTGGTATCACATACATACACAACATACATACCCTGAAGGAAATGTCACTAGTGATTCACTAGTGATTCACTATTGACAAAGTCACCAGTACTAGTGACAACTTATACCCCAGCCAATGCTTTTTTCTGTTGACATTTAACATGCACTTGTCATTGAAAATCCACTAGTGACGTTGGAACTAGTGACGAACTAGTTCCAATGGGACCATATGACGACCGTAGAACTAGTACTTCTCTGTAGACATTGTCACCAGTATTATTGACATACTCTACACAATACTTCTTTCTATTGAAATTTAAAATGGACTTATCATTGAAATCCCACTACTGAAGAGGTCGTTCTAATGGGTCCATGTAAACAATTTTTGATATACATATATCCCTACAGTTTTAGTTAAAATAAATGATTAAAGGTTTACCATAGAACAAATAAACGCAATTAAAAAATGAAGAGGCATAAGCGTGCTCTCAGAAATTTCTCTGCTCATCAAACAAAAACGTGTTGACAACTCCGTTGACGATGTCTACATATGAGTCACCAAAATAGTCGACAAAACTGTTGACTTGGGTACACTTGTCCCCATGTTTCCTTCAGGGTATATACGTACTTATGTATGTATTTTGTGTAGTGTGTGCGTACATACTTTGCATACACTACTTTGAAATTGTTAGACAAATAAACAGCAAAAGGTGGAAGAAATATATTCCAACATAAGTATGTACATATGTACACGTACATACATATATACATACATGTATGTACATATGTACGTACATACGTTTGAGTTTTCAGATACAGGCAATATTATCTATCGGTTTCAGTGTTTTCTGGTGTTCAAAATAAACTAAACAAACTGTTATGAATTTTTCTTTATTAAAGTTTATTTAATTAATGTGTGTATGTATGTATGTATGTATTTTGATAGTTGTACATACATACGTAAGTATGTACATATTTAGTGTTATAATAAAGGATATATGTATGTATGTATGTATGTCAAATTGTATTAATATGAGACATTATTGCAGTTAAATTTTTTGCATTTATTAAATTTAATGTATGTTAATATATTAACTACATACAGTGGTAGACAAAAGTGTACGGCCAACCCATGACTTCTTCATTTCAATAAATCTTGCAATGCAATTTACAATGCCGTGTACCTACATAAATCAATGCTATTATTCGACCTTTCGATATTTGTTTTAAAATAATTTTAACTTCCTGCAGAAGACACATACAGTGTGTGCAAATATCAAATTTTGTTAAAAAATAAATACATATACATTTATTATAAAACAGTCCTCGATCTTAATATTAGATAGTTCAATAAATTAAAGCATTACACGCATTTTCATTGCATTACATGTACTGAAAATAATCCAAATGTCATAAATGAAGGTAACGACTTCACCTCGAGCCGCGAAGCAAATTTGATTTCTTGAAATGCATCGTTATAATAGATGAGTCCAAATATATTTTGCTCTATATATGAGAGACAGAGTGTCCGGAGAGGACGATGTAAAAATGTTTTGTTTTGGTAATGTAAAGCTCACTATGCGTGAATACCACATTGAGAATTTGCACTTTCGAGTTCAAATGCAGCCACGATGCTAGTGATAAAAAGAACACGACTTAAATAGCTATAGATTTATTGTTACACGATGTCCTGGGGCAACTAAATTCATCTTTATGAAGGCCAGCTTTGCCAGTTACTTAATATGAAGAATACAATGTGCAGTGCTTGATCAAAAAAAAGTGATATTGACAGCGACCGAAATGATGGAAAATAGGTGGAAATAGAATATTGAAGATATGTAAAATTATACTCTTCTATGACAACCATCTAGAAGCTAAAATACGAGTACAAAAACACTTTCAACAGCTTGTAATCATTAATTCCTTATTAATAATTCTTAAATTTTTTATTGCCATGCGATTTTGGTTTTCTAACTAAGATTATAAACAGATTTGTATCAGCAATTGTTAAAGCAAAAAATAATAATAATAATAATAATAATAATAATGGCTCGTTCGTCGACTTTTGTCGGTCACTTTACGTTTAAGCAGCCATGAGACAAAAATATTGGTATTAACTTTTATTGTTTGCCTTATTGAACGATGTATGAGTTTTTGTCAAGTTAAAACTGTTAAAAAAGACAGTATTTATAATCATATTTTACAGGCACTTTTTAAGAAATAGGTTTTAAAAGTGGTTTAAAATGGTACATTTCGATAGTTACTCCTTAAAACGTTCTTTTCAAAATTTATATTTGGCAGGCAGGGTACTTTCAAATATTGCTTTCTAAGAGGTATTTTCCATTAAGTATTTTTTATGGTACTTTTGAGAAAATATCTGGAAAGAATTCCTCAAAAATGTACTTTTGAAAAAGTAGCTTAGAGTCCTTTTTAAAAAGTAATTTTTAGAGAGTACTTTTTAAAAAGAACTTTTGAAGCGTACTTTTTAAAAATTACTTTTGAAAAGTACTGTTTAAAGTGTAACCTTCCAAATGTGCTTTTGAGGAAAAGTACTTTTAAAACGTACTTCTTAAGAGCTGATTAATTCTTTAAAAGCTACTTTTTTAAAGGTAATTTGGCATGTTTATTTTGAAAGGAACTTTTTGAAAGTCAAAAGGTGTTTTTAAAACTTTTACTAAAAGCTGGGTATAGTCAACTTTATCTAGTTTATCGTTAATATCATTGAATTTGACTTTTATTTGAAAGCCGGAACGTAATCATTTAACTTAAAAAAATTGGCTGTCCTTGAGTACAATTTTTTTGAAAGGACTTAATCATAAAATTTTAATTTTTTTTTTTTTTTTATTGAGAAAAATTAAAACATTTTATTCCTGCCTCACATCATTTTCAATACTTTAAAGCAATTACATTGCTAATATCCTGGAATAACTTGCCTTTTTGGCTTATTTGTATATGGAGTGCAATTTCAAAAAAGAGATTTTCGTGTCAAACCCAGTCGAAGGAGTAGGAAGTGATCCAAACTATTTTTTAATGCGCAAAATGACGTAAATTTATTACGAGCTGCAGTAAAAAGTTTTAAAAAAATATATTAAAAATTTCCTATTTTAAATATATTGCAAAATTGAATTTCAGAGGATTTTTCAATAAATTGCCTTATCACGTTGCAATGTTGCATGCAAAACATGCGTATTGTAGTACTTGGAATTAAATAAAATTCTCTGTTATATTTACATATACGTACAAACAAACACATACATCTACATATAAATTTTTCAAGCTATTGTATCAAATTCTAGGGGATACTGCTCGAAAATGCTGTCTCCTCTTTTTCATTTGCATGCCGTTTGTGGGTTACTAATCTGGAGTGGGATTTTTAAAATAAATGCATGTATTAATTTTTGTGGCATGTTTTATATATTTTTGATGGTATAGAAAAAGGAGATTTTATTTATGTAGATACAATATGTATATAAGTACATGAGAGTTGCAGCAATTTTCTATTGCTTATTTATTTAAAATATGCTACTGTGTGGTCCTTAGAGCCTGTTTTCTATTTTATAGAATTTTTATTAAAAGTTTTTGTTAAAATAATTTTATATAAAATAATTTATTTAAAATTGAGATTTGAAATAAAGAAAAACGAAAATAAATGTTCAATATATTTGTTTAATTGAGTTTGAATTTTAAATATTTTTTGTTTTAAAAGTTCTTGTACATGTTTCAGCAGAAATAATGGAAAAAGTTTTGTGCGTAAAGTTTGTTGTGTAAAATGAAATTCCGAAATAATATGTACATATTTTATTATGAAAGAGCTGAGTGGAAGTAGAAAGCAAATAAAAAAAAAATATTAAACAGTTTAAAAGTGATTATTGGAAAATTCATAGCGGAAAATATGGTTTAAAAATTTTTTTTTATCAAAATCGAAAAAGACATTTTTGGAAACTGATTTAATTTTTTAAGCATAATGCCTCCTTGTGCTTTAAAATAGACATGTGCTTTAAGGGAAATGGTGTTCTATGCTCTTTAGCGAACAATAAAAATCAAAAAATAAGCAAAAAAGGGTAATTTGAAGATGGAAGTCATGCAAATAAAACTCATTTTAGATTACAGTTCAATTATATAATTCGATTGCGTTTAATAAATTTTGCACATCAGGCACAATAAAGGCTTCATTTCGATTCAATATACATATATGATCGAATCTGTTAGGATACAGTCTATTGTTTACTTATATAAAAAAGAAAAGTTTTTTCCAATTTTACTGAGTTCATAAAATCTATATTAAAAACTTTTTGAATTAATATTATCTCATTTTTCGGCTGGATCCCGATAAGCTAGAATCCAAAATCTCTTAAAACACAATAGTAAATAATAAAATTTTTGAGTTTCCTGAAAGATTAATGAAATTGTATGGGAAGAAAAAAAATTTTCACGCACGAGATATTTACATTTAGCCCACTATAGAACCAAGTCTAAAAACACAATGTATTTACGCATATAATACTTGAACTACTTCACTTTATTTTCAGACAGATTACGAGGGCAATATAATAATTCTGTGACTTTTCTGACAGAAGATAAAAAGGAGCTTTATTTTTCCTTTCAGCTCAATGCAACGTCCTTCAAATTACTTGATTGTCTATAAATGATAAGGTTTATGAAACACAATATAAAAGGCTTTTGTTTAAATGATGACCTCTGCTTTTGATCATAATCTCTTACCAAACAGTCTTTTTTCCTCAAATTTGGAGACAGGAAATCGGCGAAATGTGCTGGATGAGGTAGCAATTTGTAGCTTAATTCTTATATTTTTTTCATTTGTGACTACTCACGTGTGCACCCTTGTATTTTCGCGATTGAACAGCATTGTAGCTAGAGTGGGGCGTGTATTCTTTAAAGCAATGTCGAAACATTCCCAAAGATCTGAACAATATATGTCGATAGTTGTTTTCAAATAAACCTCAAACATTCTAAATATATGTGACCATGAATTGGCTGGCAGGCAGTCCAATTCTAGCATTCTTTCGTGCACGTTCACCTAAAAAATTCCCTTTCTAATATCAAAATATTCATGTCAAATATGATGTATCTGCTTAATTGAGTTGCTTAAGATCTCAGACACCGCACATACGTTGATTCTTCCAACGTGCAATATCATTCGGTTGAATTTATCTATTCTGGCGTGACAACCTTTCTTAATATGTTGGCCCATTTAGTGTAACTTGTGCTTTTTAAACAATTAAATTGATGGTGGATGGCATTTATTAACCTTTTTTGGTTTTTATGAATTTTTCAACACAAACACAAATTGCAAAGCTGCCCGGCTTGGCTGCAGAAACACCCAGTGTCTTCGGTACCGAATTTGCGACCTTCGGACTACTACCTTAGTACACTAACTACTTGCCTACGAAGGCTGGTAACATTAGTGTTTAATCAGGGCACAAATACATTCTTCACAATTTTTGTTAAAATAAAAGAGATTGTCTGCCTACGATGGCTGTCAAAAACAAACTAATTCACACACTTTGCCCAAAAATCGAAAGTGGAATAGTTGAACATAAGTTTTAACAAGATTACTGTTGCATTGAAAGTCACTCTGCTGAGGTAAAATGTTACGAAATTTTCAAACTTCCCTCGTAATTAATACTAGTTAACTTATAATCGTCCACAGAGTACATTTGAATATGTAGTGGCGTGTGCATTATCAACAACTTCCTCACTCGTGATAGTATTGTAATTATCTTGTCATTAGAAGCAATCTGTGACAGCCCCAAATACCATTTTAAAACACACTGTCATTACCCTAAATGTTGTTCATCACTTTACCAACAGCATACACACTTTATCAGTTGTCAAATTTTCATTTGTTGCTATAAAAATTTCAGCTTGTTTGAGTTATTGCTAAATTGTTGTGTTACTACTAATGCAATAAGCCAACAAAAATTTACAATAAATTATATAAATTTTATTATAAATATTTTATTTAAAAAGTTTTCTTCTATAAAAATATTTAAACAATAAAATATTTTAAACAATTACTAACAGTAGAGCAGAATTTGAAGATAAACACTAGAGATTTTGCGTTTGTGGGAAAATTTTAGTTTCAAAACAAAACTTATTTTCTCTACATATGTATGTACATATCTGTATAAAAAACAAATTTAAACAAAAATCAAGGATTACACAATTGGAAAAAAACAATTGAATTTTAATTGTTGAGCTGACAGGGGAGTGTTAGGGATGTATGATTTTCAATAAATTAATACGAGCCTCAATAAAAAGAAACAAAACCCTTTAATGCAATAAACCAATCAATAAATTAAGTTCTGAATATTTGGCTATAAACACATACATATATAAGTACATATATGGGAGGCTGTGAATGTGTAAAAACAAAAGGATATTGAACTTTTTTCTCCTTTCAAGCCCATTTGTTATTTATGAGCTAAATAATACAAATATTTATTGAAAATCATATCATGTTACAATGAAAAAGATTTGTAATAAATTTTTGATTGCAAGTGTTTCGCAATATTTCCTACAAAATTTCAATTATTGTGTTTAATATTTATATACTTAAATTTTTTTATTTTAATCATGATTATCAGAATTTACAGAATGAGACAAATAAATATTTTTCTTATTAAAAATAATAAAATTGCACGTACCATGAAAATAATGAGAGAAAAAAAACTTTTATATATACATATAGATTTTGAAATACTAACAGGCAAACAGAATTTCTAACAACGGGTTTTTTATTGTTTTTCTTTTTTTCGAACTAGTTATATCTACGTAACCACACCAATATACAAGATGCCACTCATCCATTTCTACAGTTTGAAACTTTTCATAAACGCCAACAAATGAAAGCTGGCAGACTGGTTTCATCATAACGTTTGCCACAAAGCACGTATTCTATGTTTGACGAATTGCAAGTCCCCTGGATTATGGATGCTATGAAAACTAGTTTTTCGTTCGAAAATATTTAGAACTCATAGTAATGGGTCTTTCATTAAGGTCTTTATATCGTTAAATTTAAATAACATACAGTGTGTGCTGAATAATATTTTTTTGTAAACGTACCCATTCATACAGAAATGGGCATCATGAGTCAGGATGATATTTCCAATCGCTAAAACACCCATTTTGGCGAAGCAAAATTGGCACATATTGTTGAACGCTATATTTATCCGCTGTGATTTAGCAAAATAGACTGAAATAATAAATAATGGCAGATTTAACAGATGTGGCTTCAACAATAAGGCTGCTATCAACTATCAAAGTTCTAAAGTCTCTATGGGAGGACCCATTATAAATCAAACAAAATTAAATACTTCTTTGGTCCGTCATTAAATATGATAAATATATGATATATGAAAAAGTGTAAATTATTTTGAGAAGTCTTGCTAATATAAAGATTTCTAATCTTCCACAAGCTACAGCGAAATATACGAGATGTGTTCAAAAAATAAAGCAGATTTTTATATTTTGTCTTTATATATTTTAGCGTTTCTACATATGTAGATCTACCATATGTGAACCGATTTTCAAAGTTCTTTTCTTTTTTGTTTGGAAACATGCTTGCAGTTTGGTCCTTAACATATTTTTTTTCAATAATCAGAAGTTATTGTTGCATAGCTCCTCCATAATTGATTTTGAAAGTACTTTTTTAATTTGGGAGTATTTGCCTACAGTTTTTAAAAAATGAAACAAATGATGTTATAGAACTGTCACATCGATATTGACGTTGGCGTTTTTTCCATTAAAATTTTACTGATGTTTTGGGTATAAGAGGCAAATTTTCGAAATATAAGACAATAAGATCCGTGGCAGAACCTTGTTCAGTAGCCATGACGACGATTCTGATTTGCTAAAAATAACTTTTTTTCTTCACGAAACAGAAGATTAACATCATGAATATCAATTGAAAAGATAAACACTGTATCGTGGAAAGAAATTAAGGCCACAAGTATTTCAGGGTTTTCGAAAAACCACTGGAAAAAATTCTTTCGATCTGAGAATAATTATTTTGTGATAGATAATATGAATTTTGGTGAATAAAAATATATGTATATTTCTAAACATATCGTTATCAAACTTCAAACAATGCAGTCTTTGTATATATTTATATAAAAAATTTTAGTTCGCTATAGAAGAAGTTTGTAATAGCGTGGTTTTTACTAAATCTTTAATTAAAATTCAAATCATAGTTCAGAAATTATTGATTATTTAAGTGCAACCAAGGCTAGACCAAAAATCCAGCTCTGCATGTTCTACATGTCCTTCCCAGCCGAGTGTGGGCCTTATAATATAGAAGTGTAAATGTAAACGTAAACGTAAGGGCTAACAAGCATTTAAGCATTCGTTGCGTAAAAAATAGTTTATTATAAGGGAATACCATGCACCTAATGACAGACAAAAGTAAACAAAAGGTTATTTTTGAACCTGAGGGAGTATAAACAAAGCCCTTTAAAACCCTAATACTTTCAATGGAACATTGTTCAGTTGCCACAATGATTTTGATTTCTGCGTTTATATAATTGTGAAAAGAGCAACAAATCAGTTTCAGCCATATGACTCAACCACGAATAACACACCGTCAAGTAGGGTACGTTGAGATTCGGTGCAGGCTAATAGTTTTTAACCTCTTGTTGTACATTTGTAAATAGTTGTTAGCTTTTTATAAACAATACATTTATACAATCGTATTAACACACAAGAGTATTTCTAATATCATACACAAGTTTTGTATATAGGCACTTACATATGTAACTATATACATATTTTTTATAGACAAATGTAGCATTAAATATGTATGTGTATTACACTAATACATACTTACATACTTATGTATGAATAGTCGCATATACATATGTACTTGGATGGAATGTATGTATATATGTATATATACACGTACATATGTACATATATGTTTGGTTAGTTTGTACTTTGTACATTTGAGTCTAGTATTGTAATTAATTTTCATTGCTTTAGTATTCTATACATATAATATTGCTTACATATATGCGAGTCTGTGCAATAGGATCTGAACATAGTCCTATAATATCCTTGCTAATATTCTTCAATTCGTGCAATAAAATGGTTTCTCAAAAACAGAATTACACAGACTTTCAGGAGTAATTTAAGCTTTCAATCAAAGCTTTGTCAATTTGATAACTAAGGATTTTAATTTGGAATTATAAAAATATCCTTCCGAAAAATTCAATTTTTTAAAGAGGTTTTTGAAACATTCAATTTGGGTCTTCTGACAACTTTTTCCTCCTGTTAAATAGCGTGAACTCTTGGGGTAGTTGCTACACTGTGAAAAATTAGTGTTGCGATTTTTTAAATATACTGGTGTCATGACATGTAGAAATTAAATTATTTTATGAAATTGTTTCATAATATAAAAATTTCGTTTCAAATTTTAACGTTTATTGTGATTTTAGTCGCTCAACCAAATCGTTAGTGAACTTTAATATTATTGCTCATGCCAAACAATGTAGCGCAGAGACTCGAAATATTTATAAAAAAGTGTCTAGGAATAATTTGTCGTATATTTTTGGCCAAATGCAATCACAAACACTGAGCTTTGGCGGTTAATAAAAGAAGAACCAATAGTCAAATAAAAATAAATAAAAAGAAGAAAGTGGAAATGGATAGTCCATACTCTCCGTAAACCTACTGGTAGCGTTACGAGGACCGCATTAGAATGGAATCCCCAAGGAAGTCGGCGTTGCGGTTGTCTATTTTAAATGAACTTAAAAAAGTAAACAAATCTTTTGATGATATTGAACTAATATGTAATGATAGAAGTAGATGGAATCAGATTGTAGAAGCCCTATGCTCCCAAGTGGAATAAATAAAGGAATAAAAAAAATTTTATTGCTCAATAGGACACTGAATGAATTTGAATTTAATTTAAAAATATATGCGTATTATTTGAAACTGACTGGCCACATATCCTGTATCGTGTGTTATTTATGTATTCATACTTCAGTACAATAATTCGTAGAATCGTTCAGATTATATGGAAAACAAATATATTAACAGAAATTTAATTTAAAGTTAAAGAAATAATTTGTGTTTTTATATGATATGACGTTTAGGTGCTGTTTAGCTTTTTAAACACTTTTAAGAGTCTTCGTATTTCCCCAGCTTTTTTTTATATAATTAAAGTTTGAGGTTCCTTATGCACAACCGTACTGGTAAAATTGGTCTTGTGGCCAACAGCTCATTTGGGTTCATGTCCGCTTTGTGGCAATAAAATATGGTTTCAAACACATTTAATTTACTCAAATATTTTGAACTAAAATGAGCAGTTGGATACAAACTTTCTTAAAATATATATAAATTTATTTTTTAAGCATTGCATCATTTGGCTTATTTTCAGACGCCTGGGAACTATCCCTATCTGCATTCTCAAGCGATTTGTTAAGCTTTTCTCTTTCTGGTTGATATTTTTGCTGTCAGTAAAAAAAATATTTAAGATCAATATGTATTTAAAAAGAGATATAAATTCTAAATATTCTTACCCTTTCCCTTAATTCCATTAATTTTAAATTTCTCTCCTTTTGATCAACTAATTTTCGGCCAACTCTCAAGGCAGAGAACGCCAACGCTATGGCAAACAACATCCAGAGAACTACAGAACGAGAATCGAAGCGGTTATATTTAATGCGTGGCCAATTAAAGGAAGCCGTTGGTATTTGTAGCTCCTTCGGTGTGGCTTTCTTAAAATAAAGTTTAAAATCAATAGCAAATATACAAAAAATTTCTTATTCTAAACTTACGCCGCATAGCACCTCTTCAAGCTTTTGCTCCCAAATTTTGCTTGTATCTAAAATAATTAAACTTCTACGGGAATCTTCATCGTAACAGTTAATGCCTTTAGCATTTAACAGTTTCAAGCTCCACTCGGTGTTCACTTCATAAGAGCGACCAAAATTAATTGACTTGGGTGCCTTAAACATTTCCTTTATCAACCACCTGCAACTCCACCAATTGCCAGCCAGTTCAACTTGTTCGAAGATTAACAACGCAGAAATATTGATAGCGCGATAATGATTATCGCTGAGTTTTAAGCGCAATTTGTGACGTTGCATTTCAGAGGCTAAGTTTTCGATAAACTCTTCATTAGACAATTGATTTTGTGACAAGTCTAATGACTTTAAATAAGACAGTGAAGTAAACACTGCCGCATTAACGCTGCTGAGTTTATTGTTTGATAAGTTTATGTGCTGCAACTGAGTGGTAACATTGAACAAAGAAGCAGGCAAGTTTTGCAATTGATTATGACTTAATTCCAGGTACTCCATGTTGAAAAGATCGTCAAAAGAATTAGCGGCAATGTGATGCAAGGAATTGTGGCTAATATTTAGGTTCTAAAAAAATAGGGGGAAATATGAAATTATGTCGATAAAGTCAAGCAAAATTACAATTGTTTGTCGCAACATTAGAAACATAAAGATTTCACAAATGATTATTTTTACAGAAGAAAATTTTTCTATAGAAATATTTAGTACAAATTTATTTAAAGCGAAATTGTGGAAAATGTTTCTAAATTATAATAATTCTTTTTCAATAAATTATCGCTATTACATGGTCTTCTTAATTTATTCTTACCTTTAATGATTCCAATCCTACGAAAAATTCCTCTCTTATCTCCTTCAAATGATTGTATGACAAGTCCATATCAACAATTTCATAATCTTTCGAAAAATTCATGCCATCCAACGTTTCCAATTCATTGAACGATAAATTTAAATATTGCAAACGTGCTAAACTTTCTACTTTTAAAAACTCCAAATACGTTAATTTATTACCCTCCAGACGCAACGTGCGCAGATGATTATTCGTGCCAAACGAATCACTCTCCACCCTTTCTATGGCATTAAAATGCAAAGCCAAATAGGACAGCTGATGCATGCCATTAAAGTTGCGATTCTCTAGAGCGATTAAACGATTTCGACCCAAATTTAAATATTTCAATTGTGGCATCCAGCAAAATACACTATCGCTGATAACCTCCAATAGATTTCCCATCAAATTCAGTCGTTGCAAATTGGGATAACGAAAAAAACTCTTGAGAGTAAGTTCGCGTATGGCGTTGCGCTTCAAGTCCAAACTGACTAAAGAAGACATTTGTTCCCTCGACCATGACTTTGCTTCGGTTAAATTATTATAAGCCAATGATAATGAACGTAAATATTTTAGTCCATCCAAAGCATAATCTTCCAAAAAAGTTAAGTGACTGTCGGTGATTTCCAGTTTTGTGAGTGAAGCGAAGTGAATGAAAAATTGATTTTCTATGGCAGGCATGTAACAGTGACGTAAGTTTAATTCCGTGAGTGCACTGGAATCAGGATATTGCAATAGTTTATCTTTGTTGCAATTTTGCAGTGACAAAGATAGTTCGGAGCTCGCAAGCAGTGCATGGCTGGAGACAGGAATAGAATATTGCAACACACTAATCAATACAATTACTCGTAAATTGTAAAGCATTTCTGCAATTGTTCAATTTTATAATATTTTTTGTGTTTAAATTCTTCTTTAGAAAATTTTTGTATTCGTATTTGGTTGTTTGTTTTATCAATTTTGTAGCAAAACTCTCTTCTTAACGCCTTTATTTTATAAACAATAATGCTTTAATTCAAAAATAAAATAAAAAATATTAAATAAACAATAAAATTATATCTTAAATATTAAATGTTTTCAGACTGCTTAAAGTTCACTGACGATTTGGTTTAGCAGCCAATCAAATGTCGGTATATGAACAGATAAAGCCACAACAAACAATGCATTTTAAATACTTTTAGTTACAAATTTCTTATGTAATTTCTTAAATTTTTTTTTATTTTTTTCCTGAAGAAGACGCTCAAAGAGGCGTCGAACTATTGAAATAAAATAAATTTTTTTTAATAAAAAGACCTAAAGCTCGTTTATGAAAAAATATATATTAAAATGGCCCAAAAATAGTGTTAATTACTTGATATAATCCACTTTAAAAAAAACTAACGCAACATTCCGTTCACTTTTTAATAATTCATCTCTTTTTTACAACAAAACTATTTATTAAATTCTTTACAATGTAGAAATCGTTAGCTCTTGGCAAGTATTTAATATATATGTATATTTTTAAAGCTACAAAATTTTATTAGTTTTGTTTAATAATTTTCTTCACTATTTTCATATAAATTTTCACAATATTTGATTTCCACGTTCTACAACATCCAGCGAAATGGACGTGGTCACGGTTAATTTAAAACTGAAAAAAATAGAAAATTATGATATCATTCTAAATTTTACAATTTGCAAAATATTTATCTATTTAAAAAAAATTAAGTCAAATAACACTGATTGTAAATTATCTTGAGGTAAATCGAAATTATTTATAAGTACGTGCATTTCATGTACGTATTTTAAATAAATCTTTGTATCTTAACATCTCTAGTTAATGTTTATTTATTAAATGGTACATGGAAGATTAAAGCTACGAATCGCACAGTGGTATAAAAAATTAAAATATATATAAAACGTTTAAAGGAAAGGGGTGTTTTTTTTTAGCAACTCTCATTTTGAGCTATTTCCTGCAACATGTTACTGTTAAACATGTTCAGTTTGGTCTATAATTTAACCATAAATCGACTTACAAACGAATAAAACTTGCAGATTATTGAAATTTATTATCAAAATTCATGCTCAGTTAAGAAAATGAAAATTGTGTTCCGTGACAAAGTTCATTTCTGGTGGAATGGATACATGAACAAGGCTAATTGTCGTATATGGTGTGAAGAGCAGCCAGAAGCATTGCAAAAACTGCCAATGCATTTCGAAAAATGGACTGTTTGGTGTGGATTAAAGGACGGTGGCATTATCGGACCATACTTTTTCAAAGACAATGAAGGCAAAAACATTACTGTGAATGGCGAGCGCTACCGTTCGATGATTACACATTTTTTTTTCTTGGACTTAGCTGACATGCCACATGCCACACAGCATGTGAAACAATGGCACAATTGAAAGGCGAGTTTGGTGAACAGTTTATTTCACATTTGACGTCGGTCAATTGGCCGCTTAGATCGTGCAATTTAACGCATTTATATTATTTTTCGCGGGGCTATGCTAAGGTTTATGTCTATAGGGACAAGCCGGCATGGTTGACGCACTGAAAGCTAATATTTAAAAATAATTTTCGTGAGGTACCATCCGATATTTTAGAAAGAGTGTGTCGAAATCAGGCCCAGCGTATGAACCATTTGAGGTGTAGCCATGGTTAATATTTACATGACATCACCTTGGAACAGTGAATCATATAGATCATTCTATCAATAATTTTTTTTTAATTTATTGGTGAGTTACCTGATATTATTTTCAATTAAATTTTTTATATTAAATATATAAACTTTAAGGGTAGTACTTAAAATATCTACTTTATTTTCTTTGAAAAATTATGAAACTATAATTACTATTATTCTTTTTTTTTTTTTTGAAACTTCTGGATTCTGAAAAATTTAAATGATTCCCGTTTACCAGGAACGAAAAAAAATCAAAAGCTTGGAATCGCTATTCGTAGCGAAGCAACTTAGCATTTCCATATTCTCTTTTATATCGGGGTGGATGTGCAGATGGCATGTAAAGAAAATTCTGGTTCCTATTGCTTCTGGAAACGTTCAGCAATTACAAAAACTTTTTGTCTAAATTAATATGTTTCTCAATTATTTTTGATTTTGCGCCACTGTTGTTGTTGAATTAAAAAAAATATGTAAAAAGAGATAAAATCGTCTACCAAATGACAAAATGATAAGATTTGGGAGTACAAATGTATGCATAAATTTTTTTTATTATCCCACTATGTATATGTATTAGCAGACTATCACGATACATTGACTAAACCTCGACTTAAGATAGATTGCTATAGGACAAGAATTACATTTGGGCTATGTCAGGAGTGCTCATATAGCCAGACTATGACAAGACGATGTAGATTATGAATAGACTTTGACTATCTTATGAATTACACGGAGCTATATCACCATCTCCGGGTAATTGGCTGTGACACTTGTGATGGTTCTTTGGCCACTCATGTGGAGTGCAATAAATAGTAAAATGCTGCAGCTGAAAACTATTGTGTATGCGGATTTGTACAGTAGTGGAACTAAATAAATGTAGAACTGTGCCAAATGCCAACACACTAGTGATGGAAACGTTGCTGGTGTTAATGGGGCAAGCACTAGTGGACTGCCAAATACGAGTTATAACAGCATCGAGTCGATTAGTAAATTAATGCATGGCTTTGAGGGTAGAAGACTACAAAATAACGCCAAAGTATTTATTAAAATGTATTAACGGATAGTTGTTTATCCTATAACAAGTGGCTAAAAAAGCCCAAAATATTCTAGGCCATTGGTATAGGCGGAAGTAATTATAAGCATTATATTATATGTTGCATCCTAATTGAGATTACGATCGTATTATGATAAACTATAGTCGGTATATAGTGGACAGAGAAGGATCATGCTATGTTTATTGCAACCGTCATTATTTTAGAACAATTGTCAATGAAGGAGTATGAATTCATTTATAATAACAGAATGATATGTGGATATCCGCCTAAAATAGATGGCTAACTACAACCACAACAAAATGGACAAATAAGCTCATTACTAAATTTAAAATTTGGATATATGAAAGCACGGGTACTTGGCTTACCAGACAAACCAATTTCTTATAGGCCTGGGTGCTTTCAAGCAATGCCTACAACCATTTGGAATGATCAACGTACTGTACCGTACACATTGCCATCAACTGACTGAAAGTGCTAGAGGTGTGGTTTTGGTTTGTTCAAAATTTAGTACACAAACAACGACAATCTAAGGATATTTCGGCATTAGAGTGGACAACAATATACGAGTAAAGTAGCAAATTAGATGCATGTTGCAAGTTTCATAAGATTGTTGCTTCTGCATTAATATTTTCACAATTAGTTTCAGGATCAGGATAAATTTTACTATTTGGCTTAGGATGTAGCTACACATTAATACTGGTGGTCCAAACCTATTGGGATTCCATGTCAAAAGTATTCTTGGGATCTAAATAGAAATGGAAGAAAACTTATGATTTTGACATGACTAGAAAATGACCAGTACATCACTCGACTCTGATCAGAAAATGACTAGCATATCCCTAGGCTATGCCCAGACTATGACCAGGCTATGACTTAGCTCTAATGACTGTGATAAATTAGGTAATGACTGCAGTATGTAGGTATAACAATTTCTAAAGAACTCTTACATGTATAAGACGAAATTTTTGCATTTGATAATTTTGATACATAAAATAGGTTTAGTAGTTATTAGACCAGTAGTAGTTGAAACTAAATCATTTCTGTTTTACTGTATACACTGTGCAACTTTCTTCCAATTAGTTTATTATTTTTGCAATAATATAATTATATTTTAAGCATTTATATTCCACTTTTAATGAGATATATAAGTTTTTCTAATTTTATTGAATTGAAACTACTAAATGCTTTAAAGTAAGAAAGTCTCCATAACAAGAATTCAATAATGCATATAAGTAATTACTTAGAAATTTATTAACTAATTGAAGATTAAATAATTGAAATTTTATTGCTTACAAAAGTTAATAGGACAAACAAAAACATTTTATACTCGTACACAAGTGGTGCACTAATATGATTTTTAACAAATATTCAGTAGGAGAAAAATTATAATTCTGAGAAGGCATGTTTTCATGTAAAAACAATCTTATTGGAAACGGAAGTATTTTGTCAGAACCATGACTTTAAATGAAGATTAGAGTTACTACTTCTATAAACGGTTTTTATCAAATGAACAGACTCCTTGAAAAACTTTAAATGTTTAAAAGTTAAATAGAATCTCTTATGATGTTGGTAAAATTGAAAGCATTTGGTAAATTAAAAGCATTTTCTATATTATAGGCGATTATTTATTTATTTATTTATTTATTATAATGTTTGTATTCGCAAACTGTACCTAATGCTTTGGAAAGCTCAAAATCTCTTTCACACATCTAATACTTACATCCAGACAATGAAAATGTCACCATAACTGACTCAGTATTTGTAACTTAACAAGATGAAATTACTAGCACTAATGCTTCCTTATTGTTCTCTTTTATATAATTGAATCGAATTTTCTGTGTATATTTGTTTTTCAATTTATTCATATACATGTGTATACAAATTCACTTAGATTAGACAGATACTTAGATAAAGGTACACTTATTGTATGTGGTAACAATAATTTCGACAGCAACAATAACGGCAACAATTTGAGTGCAGTAGCAACGATGTTCTCTTGCATGGCAAGTTAGATTTAATATCCTCATATTGCCAACAATTATGTCTGGCATTTAGCCAAATACTAATAATATTAATAAATACGATGTGATACCATCGAAGAGATGATCAAAGGTTTTATAGTACAAGAAGTTGAAAAGATTTGGAAAATGATTTATGAAAATTTTGAAGTTTGCATTTATATTCTTGTGTATATAATATTTATATGAAATACATACATATAAATAATGAATACAGATTAAACCAGCTGTATGTAAGAGCAATAAATAATGATTCTGTGAATGTTTTATTTATTGGGACTGAGGAACAAAATTACTGGGTAGAAAATATGTCCCTAAGGTCTAAATAAACTATAACTAGAATATGACTATACTAGGACCAGCATAAAAAATGACTAGATTATGACTACACTATGATTACATTATGACTACTTCATGACTAAACTATGATTAAGCTATGACTAGACTATAATTAGACTGCTACTAGACTAAAATGAGGCTATGACTTG
The DNA here is from genome assembly GCA_963681545.1 of Germaria angustata. Lineage (NCBI taxonomy): Eukaryota > Metazoa > Arthropoda > Insecta > Diptera > Tachinidae > Germaria > Germaria angustata. The sequence goes on along the minus strand of OY812999.1, from coordinate 93,199,351 downwards.
ACTATAACTAAGCCATGACTACACCATGACCAAACTATGACTAGTATATGAATTCGCTATGACCAGATTATGACTACACTATGTTATAAATAGAATATGACCAGATTATGGTTAGGCTATGACTAGAGTATGAAGAGATTATGGTTAGGCTATGACTAGACTCTGATTAGGCAATGACTAGAATGTAACTAGACTATGAATAGACTGTGACTAGACTATTATTAGATTATGGCTGGATCATGATTAGACTAAGAGTGAATAATTTGATTAGACAATTACTAGACTACGATTGGTCTATGACTATGATATCACTAGATCATGACTAAACCTGACTAGACCATGGCTATACTATGACTTGAATATGACAAGACTATGACTATTTTATCACTAGGCTATGATTAAACAATGGTTAGGCAATGAATAGACTATTAATAGACTATGGTTTCACTAGGACTACACTATAACTAGGCTATGATTACACAGCGATTAGATTATGAATAGATTTTGAATAGACTATAACTAGACTACGACTAGCCGATGACTGCACTCTAGTATGCATAATCAATGGATAAGATAATTTTAGGTTGTAGCATAGTAATAAATATACTATGACCTATACTTTATACAATGGGTAATAGTCACAACTCTCCAAAATTGCTGCCAGTAGGTCTTTTAAGATACCTATAAAGGCAAACAAGATTCCTTTGTACCAAAGTTTCTTTCCAGTATTTTTCACATTTATTCAGTCCTATCCACTGCTTAAAAAATGATTATAAATAGAATCTTAGTTAGTTTGACTATTTATAAGATTAAATATAAAATTCATGATTCGAATAAATTAAGAACACTGTTGGACTTGAAAATACAACTTGGGTCTTACGGATCTTAGGTATACATATATTAGGAATGGTAAATGTCAGTATCGATAATTTTTTAATCTATTTAATAAGTTTATTGTTGTGTTAATATAAAGTTTGAAAAATGCAAGTTTAATTTTATTTCTAATGAAAATGGAACTATATTTTTCATTTAGTATCAAAATAGTCCACTTGTAGAGATTTCTAAAAATAATTAGCAATGCTTAACAATATTAGTCATAGTTTCCATAACAATAAATGTAACAAATATATAGTAACCAGAAGTAGCACAAACAACAAATATACTCTTCCGTAAAAGCTCATCAATATATACAAATGCATTTTCGTTCCTCCATTACACACAGTATTTGAATTTTAAAGCAAATACACTTAGACTATGGATAGCAAGACCGCATACATCAATTAAGCATTTGATATTTAAGGTGGCAGGAAGACACACGTACGTACATATAAGCAGAATTGAGAAAATTTCTACTTCGCTTTATGTGTTTGTACTGTATCTAAATTTATCATCAGTTTGGCCAAAACATGCAAAATAAATCTAAGAGTCCGTTTGCCTAGCGAATCAAATTTGTCCTACTGCTCCAGTATTTACTATTGCAAAAACTACGTTGTGCTGTATGCATTTTTACTCTTCCTACCAAAGGTATATAAAGCCAACATTAAACTTCAATGCGCATATATACATATGTACTCGCATGTATATACCCGGAGAAAAATATTTTAAAAAAATCACAAAAAGAATGCCATGCAGCTGTATGGTAATAATGTTTCCAAGTTTCTAATAAAACGAATATAAATAACATTTCGCGCATTGAAATATCCCCAAGGGCTCGCTGTATGTGGCAATATATTCACATATCCACAATGACATGGATAGTAATGAAGTTGTATAATAGACTGACAAGGACCAACATACAAAAAAAAATACTTATTGCAATACTGAAAGAAGCACTTATCAAAACTTTAAAACTAAAAATGGACTAGTTTATCTGGACTGGTATGCAAAAATTGGAAACAAATGGGGAAAGTGGATAGTTATGCTATTATATTCCAGAATTTTTCTTTTTGTAAATATACAACAGGTCAAAAAAACACAATTATGATAGAAAATGTTTTTTATAGGTTAGGTTAGGTTAGGTTGATTGGAGGGGTGTGATAGCCCATGTCATGCGACATACACTTAAGCGCTCCCTTTAATTATCAAACACAATTGCCAGAGTTCTGCGGCAGGATTCGAACCTGGGACCCTCGCACTACGAGTCTAGTACACTACCTACTAGTCTACGAAGGTTTCTTATAAGTCATATATATTAATCATACGCCCTGAAAAACGACCTTTAACAATTCAAATGCGGTAAATTCTTGATACAAAAAATCTACATGATAATTTTTTCCAGTGTGTTTTTCTTTTGATATACAACGTATGTTTGTAACACATTTCTGTTGGATTGCAGCTTTCATCAACATGAAAAATATTCATTTGATATAGAAAAGTGTTAGATAGAGAATTGACCTAAATTTTTCTGCAAACGAAAATAGCGTAAAGATTTTTATGTACAAGTAACACATAAACTTTTTCGCACGAAAAGCGGCGCAGTCGTCAATGTAATACGATTATAATTTAAATAGGAAACCAACTAAATTGTTTTATTTTTTATTTTTATATTTTTATTAAACTGAGACAGCGTATTTTAAGCGCAATATGAGAAAATAATTTAATATTAAATTTAACAGCATATTAAAGTCTACTCCGTGTTTAATCATAGTACGATATAGTTGCAGTCTAGTTGTAGTTTATTTGTAGTATAGTTATATATATAAAAATCCTTTTGATCCTAGAAGAAACATAGGGCTTTAATGGTTGATCTGTGGCTGAGGTTTTTCTCTCACTTCACGATATTTTTAATCTTGACAGCTTATATTTGAAATTGCCTTGAAGTCGGTAATTTCTGAGCCCATCTTACACTTGACTGTCATGGGGATTCCAATCCACTTCATTTCTAGGGATGTCAATGAATTACCTTTTTCTTTTACTTATTGCAAACTCAACAGGTTTGGTTTTGTCATCCATTGCTGATTATATTTTGCCAAAAGATTTTTAGTATTCTATAGAGGCAGCAGTTAGTTAAGATGTGCAATTAAAGACTTGCAGCTATATAAGGCAAAATATTTAGCACATCTCTTAAAATTTTAATAATAAAATACGGTATCTAAATGAGGTGATGAAGTGATTTGCAACAATCTTTAACGCCAAGTTGTTGTCATTATGCTGACTTCACAGCTCCAATATATTAATCTCACGGCTGCTTTGCTCGAGGAAAGTTTATTTTAAGACCCGACTTTTACTTTTACTTTTATATCCTCAAGATGATAGAAACAAAATAATTTCTGCATGTCTTTAAAGTTGTCATTAGGTGTCTCTTATTTTTTACGTCACTTTTGTCATGATGTTGCCATTAACCATATTGATCAGAATAGAGGATAGTGGAAAGCTGTAGCGTACCCTCATTTTCAAATTTATTGTTAAGCGCATTTCATCTTCATATAGAATATGGCATTTGGTGTTATGATATGGGGCCTTAATAATTAATATGAAGCATTCTGGTGTTCTCTTGCAGTCAAAATTACTCCATATTCCAGAGTGATATTACGTATTTAAAGGTAAATAAAAACAAAATATAATAGCCAGAATTATTCTACAGGCCTCGATAGCTTAATTATTATTCACATGCAGTTTACACGGCCATTGTACAGTTTGTTCTTTGTTGGTATTTCTTCCTAAAGAATTTTTTTAAATATCTTGTTTAAAATGCTTGGCAGGCCTAAAGCTCTTCCAATTCTGCCTTTACTCAGGATCACCATTGAATTAGTTTGTACCCAAGAACTTTTCTTTGCAGCTGGGCGTGCCTTTGAAACCAAAGAAAATGTGTGCCGATTTCTTCTATAGTATCTCGTTGGTATTTCAGTTCTATTGGTCCTTTTAAAATATCTTAAGCAGCCATATGTAAGTTCGCTTAGCACGAGTATATTTTTTATCATTATTTGACACTAATTTTCAGGCTCTAGGGTAAAAATAAATATAAATTACATACCATAAGTTCGATATAATTAATAAATATATACTTATCATTTGATACTAGTTTCTTAGTGGTAAGTCTTTTGTGCCCAATAATTTTTTTCAGATTTACAATAGGTCTCAATTTTTCGGAAGCTGCTCTTGTTTTTTTTGTTGAAGGCACGCAGCATTCTGGTATATCCGGTGCTCTTATTTACATCCTTTCTTATGAAGGTACATGTCTCCTACAATGCTCTATCATGGCTGATATTATTCTGTTAAAATGTAGTTTTACTGTTTCTATTAAAGTAAAAATTAGGGCCTGTTTGCCGATGTCGAAAGAAAACTTTCTTTCGCAATCTAAGCGAAAGAAAACTGATTTGGGTTTACCTAAATTGGTTCTATGCGAACGATGACTCGAACGACAACTCGAATGAAAACGTAAGTGTTTTCATACAAAAATGGGTTTGTCTATTTCGAAGTTGTTGTCAACTTTGCGAACACAAATTTCAAAATCAGGCACCAGTTATTTTGTGTTCGAATGACAATATTTTTTTGAAAAAATATATAAATAAACAAATATTTTATGAAAAAATTTTTTTATAGCAAATAGCTTTTTTAGTTGTGAGTACATACATACATTCATACATATGTATGTACATTTGGGGTGGGTTATTGCCTACTTATACATATACATATATGTACATACATACATACATAGGTACTTATTTTGTATTTGCTACTTGCAAAAATGACACATATTGTTTGCAGATTTGAAATCTGATTTGAAATCTAGAACCAAAAAGACAACAAAAAAGTATGCAGGAAACAGGTGGTTGTAATTATATTTTTTTATTTTGTAAACTTTTAGTTTGTTTTGGTTACATTTTCTTTATTTCGGCAGTTGATTAATTTCAAAAGGAGTTGCATTTGACTTCAAACAATTTAGTAGTATTTTTTGTATTTTTAGAGGAAATTGCTGTAAAACAATTATACTTATAAGTTGGCACTACTTTCCTTTATTAACACGTAAGATACAAAAATTGACTGACGTAAGTAGCTGCGAACGAAAGTGAGTGACATAGACAAACTCAAATTGATTCGAATGTGAGTGACTAGCTTTCTTTCGCATGAGTTTTCTTTCGACATCGGCAAACAGGCCATTAATCTACTTTTTTCAGAACAAACTTGTGTGGAGCTATCTTTCCTTGGTTTAGTCCCTCGTATAAAGTTTGGCGACAGCTTGTTCATAATCCAGTCATAGTGTAGTCATTATCTAGTCAAATAAAGGTCTAGTAGCCTTGGAAAACTCGAAATCAATTCAGGATTTAAGTAAACAGTAAAACTTGCTGATATAAAAATTATTTAAAAATAGGTTGATCTATTATTATACTATGGCTCGTGTAGTTTAGGAGTTACGTTTAAGTCTCTTAGCCGAAAAATTCAAGAATCTTATAAAAAGCATGCCAATACAAGAAATTGAAGAGAGCGAAAAAACATGCTGTATGTTTTCTGTCAAAGGATTGCCATTCTATAAATTGAAATACATCAAGACAAAAAATTTCCTGTTTTTCCTTCATACTCCGGATAAGTGCTGAGTAGTTATAGTTGACATCATTTATTGATTGCACTTAAATACGTGAGCACGTAAATGTATGTACTTAAAAGCAGCTCAATATATTTATGTTTATAATATCAAAAAGACCAAAATATGAGATTTTGCAAAACTTTTGACTTGATGCATTTTGATACATTGTCGCAGTTTGGTTTTATAGTCTGTGGATTTTATATCTTTATTTGTTATTCTGTTTTGTGTTATTGTTGCATTTTTTTAATTTTTTTTTTCAAACTCTATGACCGCATAAGAGTAGTCCAAATTTTATTATATATGGTTAGTGGCGATGTCATCAATCAGTTGGGAGTTTTGGAATGAATACATACTTTTGGCCACACAACTTCTGACCCAGCCATTCCAATGAAGTTTGTGTTATTGGAGTGTGTGCTGGTTATTACACGTTTGAGTGAAAATCTGGAAAAATAATAGAATTCAAAACATGGAACATATGGCATATAAGAATTGCTATTCCAATTTAATGAAAATTTTAATGTCATCATGGGATATTCATGGTTTTTTTTTTGTTTTTGACAAAGTACTTAATAAAAGAGGTTTTGTAGGAAGTGAGTTTTTTTATAGAAAGAAAAATAAATTAAAAATATATTTTTGATACCCTCATTGTGGGACCTAAAAATTTTTACTTTGCGTATCTTTTTTTATAATAGTGATAAAATATTTTTAAAGAAACTAATAGTTTTTTTAATTATTTATAATAAAATAATTCTTCTTGTGATTAATAAAATATTTTTAATGAAAATTGTAATCACGTGAATTTTCCCCCATGGAATAAAAGTGGTTAAATATTTAACAAAATATAATTAAAAAAAAAAAACAACAACAATACAAATTTACTGAACGAAGTTGCGCTAGAAAAGGGAATGGAATTCAAATGAAATACTACTCACGATAATATTCAACACATGTTTTATTATATAATTAATTTTTTATCACAATAATAAAATATTTTTGTAGAGATAATAAAGCATCTTTTAAATACTTAATATTGAAATTTATTATTTGAGAAAGTATCCTCAAAAGCTATCAATATGAACATTTAGAGTTTCAAAAATGTATTCTTTGTCGTGGCTTTAGCTGTTAATATTAGGAGCAAAAAGAAGTTTTTGTTTATGAAAAATAATTTATTTTTCTTAAATATAAGTATCTAAAAAATTAAAAATAATTAAAAAATTTTTATGATAATAATCAAATAAATAAAAATTTAAATTTAAGAAGGCGAAATTTAGCAATTGTTTTATTTTAAGCATTTACATATTTGAGTTTTTAAATTTTGTTTCATTTAGAAGCTGACAGTTGAATTTAATGTTATAGGCCCTTTCACACTATAATACAAGTTTTTAGATTTTAATTGGATTTTGGGGATGTAAGATTGTCAATTGAATTGATTGTCAGCTCTGAATTTCTATTTTACTTTATTGCACCTGAAATAAAATGAAAGGTATTACCAAAAATAAATGTAATAAAAATATAACAATAAGAGAAAAAAATCCTAATGTTTTATTGCACTGTTGTTTTTGTTTAATCTTTAATTTCTTCCCTTGATTCTGTAAATTAAAAACTCTTAAGGTTTGGAAATATTTCTAGACATGATTTTGCACTATGAAATGTTAAATTTTTGGTCAACTCTTAATATTCAGTATTAAAGTGTGAAATGGGCTTAAGTAAAATAATCGAGGCGTATGATTAATATTTAGTTCTGAGTTTAAAAAAGTCCTCTCAAAGGGCAAGTTCCTAAACAAAATTTTCGGCCGTCAGTATTACTGAGATCAAAATGAGGACTAAGTTAGTGCTTGGCGCAATACTATAATTGTTTTAATATCCTGTAATGAGATCATATCTAATCATGTCTTTATTGTCGTGAGTAAAACAACACCATGAAGGAGCCAAAACAGAGTAAATGGTTTAGCCTTAATATATGCTCTGTGAGCATTTTCTGAAACTTCGATTTGGATATTTAAGTTAACTAGATGTTGCGAATGTTATTTTACAATGTGAATTTTTTTATATGTTCACATTTTTATTTATATTAACAGCTGATTTGACAGCTCACAGCTGCCTTGTGGTTAATTTAACTTGATTTTTTATAATGAATAGCGTCAAAGCAGTGCTTTCTACATCGCTAAGGAGGAAGTGAACGAATACTTGGAACTTAATATTTGCAAGTGCCATTAAAATTTTATGAAAATTAGATATTTATATTACGTCATATACTTACCAGGCGCTGTAGCTTTAATGATCCAGTTAATTTACCCCTAGGATCGAGGGACTCAACATCGTTAGATTGTTTTCTGTGGGTATTTATCGAATCACTTTGTCTACATCGATAAGCCAGAATACTTAGAGTACAAAACGAAAGTCATTAGTTGGGAATACATACGGAAGCATTTTCTATCACCAAATTGCACATTCAAGTTGTGTCATATATTCTTTCCACCCGTCAGCCATCTAGCCGAAATCATATTCAATCATTGATGGCGCAAAATTGTCTCTCTAGTAAAATCTAATTTCTTGATGTTAAATATATTTCTTTTTTAGTTTAATATAAAATTCTGATAGATCAAGAACTCCATTTGTAAGAATTATTTTCGATTTCTAAAACGTCTTATTTCCACACAAAATGAATCAATAATAAATAAAAAAATTTTATTATCACTAAAATAGTTTAACTTTTTGAATGTGTTCAGTAATTAATTTTAAACTTAACATAATTTAAATTTCTAAATAAATTTTATTAAATTAAATTAAATATTAAATGAAGCCCATGGGGCTTCGTTGTTAAACTGATGGATCAAGGTCGAGAGAGAAAACGGGACTTGGTGTTTATATAGAAAACACCACGGAACTGTTTTTCCGCCTGCCGACTATTGCACAGATTTGCAGGCGGAAGTGCGGGCAATAACGGAGTGTATCAGGGAACTCAATGTAATGGGGAGGTCAGGACTTGGGAATATATTCACAGATAGTCAGATGGCCATCAGAGCAATCCCAGCGGAACGCACTAAATCATATACAGTTTGGGATTGCAAAAACGCTATTAACAGTTAATCGACACATGGTGAACTGCACATCATATGAGTGCCAGGACACGCGGAGATAACTGGAAATGAGAGGGCAAACTCACTTGCTTCTAGGGGCAACAGAGTTAGGTAATAGAAGCTTGGAATGCGCGAAACCTTTCGATGCAGTTAAATCCGAGCTAAACACTTGGGCACATAGAGCCCATTCAACTCTCTAGAAAAACGTAACCATGGGTATCGATACAAAAATTCTATGGGAAGATCCAGACGAGAGAAGAACGAGGGACCTGCTAAGACTTAGCAAGCCCGATCCAAGAAGAATAATGGGAGTTATCACAGGGCACTCTCAACTACGGGCACATCTTAAACTCATGGGAATAGCGGGAAGAGATGAATGTACAGAATGTGGGGAGGAGAGCGAAACATTGGAACACTATTTGTGTCAATGCCCCGCATTCTTACAAATAAGGTCCCGATATCTTGGGTGTGATATCTTACCGGACATAAGCCGATTACTTGGAATATGCTGGAGGTAATTAACGAACTTTGTGAGTGACACGGAGTTTCTCTAGACCTTTGGGTCAGTATGTTATGGTTAAACCCAAGGAAGGGCACAACAACTTTACTGGCTTAAATGTATGTCGTATAACATGGGCTTTCACACCCCTCCAATCAACCTAACTAATCGAACCTAACATAACCTAATAATTTTTTTTCTGGTAAATATTTCCGTCCCTCGTAAATATTTAAATAATTTTTATTAATAATTTTAGATATTGGCTAAGTTTTTAACCCCATTGAATCTATTTTATGATTGTCTTTATCAGTTACGGTTGTGTGTTACCGCGTATAATGTATTTATATATATATATATATATATATATATATATATATATATATATATATATATATATATATATATATATATATATATAATGTATTTACTATAATTTCTTAATTCTCATTTAATAATAAAGATGTTTTAATTGATATGATTATTTGTTAATTAAACTGTTGATTCATTGTTTTATTTTTTTTTTACTATTTCCTACTATTCTCAAATGATTTTATACTGCTTTCTTCAGTTGATTTTATTTTCAATATAATTAAACTGGCCTTTGCAGTTAATTTTGTATTTAATTATTAATTATATTGATATTTTAAAAATCAATGAATAACAACATTTTTCCAGTTGATATATGTAATAAGCCTTAAAGGAGTTCTTTCAACTAGAACAACTGGGCGATGTTAATCCTCCGCTGTAGATATTGAATAATAAAAGTAAAAATAATATTGTAGAACTTATTTTATTCATATCTAAGTTTTTATTTTTCAATTTTATGTGCGTAAAATAAAACAAATAAATAAAAAAAAGAAAAACAAATTTAGAGATAAGTCCACTGATTGTTTTTTATTCTTTCTTTAATTTGAAAAGAAATTTTATTCTTACAGAGCAAAACAAGGTTTAATTAAATCAAGAAATCAAAATCAATTTTGCAAAACAACAATTAATTACAATACGACGACCCCACAATTTGCTGTGATAAGCTTAAGAGATATTCAATACAATTGAAATTACTAGACAATAAATTCTTTAGTAACAAGCGAAACGCGGAAGTTAAAAGTTGATTTTAATAACAAATTTAATATTTAAAAAATAATAATAAAACAAGATGCTGGAACAGGAAGAATTTGAATCAGGGTTGTTACCTCCTCTCAAACCGGCCAATAGTTACATATCCTGCTCCCTTCATAAGCCAGTTAAAATAAGAGCCGGTAACAAAAATTTAGCCGAACTCGGTATACAAACAATACCACAATTTTTCCATGAGTGTTGCCAAAAATTCAAAGATTTACCTGCTTTGGCTTATGAAACACCTCAGGATGACTCCACTGGCAGTAAGTGGACAACAGTTACTTATGCTGAGTATGAGCGAAATGTTGAACAAGCAGCTCTACTTCTACTTCATTTGGGTGTTCAAGCTCGCACTTCCGTAGCCATTTTGGCATTTAATTGTCCCGAATGGTTTTATGTGGAAATGGCTGCTTCGCGTATTGGTGCTGTGGTGGCTGGCATTTATACCAGCAACTCAACGGAAGCTGTTCATCATGTCTTGGAAGCCTCAGATGCCACCGTCTGTTTAGTAGATGATGCCCAGCAAATGTCAAAAGTGCACGCAGTTAAATCGCGCTTAAATCAATTACGTGGTGTTGTTCAATTAAATGCTCCCTACGCCGAATTTGTTGGCAATGAGCCGGGCTATTATCGATGGAATGATTTGTTTGAAATAAAATTTAGTTCAACATTGCGTGAAGAGCTGCTGGCGCGTGAACGTCATGTGGCGGCCAATGAATGTGCACTATTAATATTTACGGTAAATCTTTGCGTTTGATTCATATGATCGGATGTTTGGTTTATTTTCATAATTAAGAGTAACTGCGTTTACGATTTTTTTGTGGCTGGGCGTGTGGCAGAATTTACTGGAATTGGAAAATTTTCAAATTAACTAAATTATGTTTGCGATGTCTGTTAGGCTTGTATTTTGTTTGACTATTTAGTTGGATTTACAGTGGCTTTAGTGTTTTATTACATTTGGTTTATTTCGATGTAGCAAAATAAATGTGACTCGAGAAATATTTTAAGTTGATGTCCATTAACGATTTTCGGAAAACATGTGTTTGTGTTGCATTTCTTGTATTATATCTCTATGCAGCAGCTGGATTTTTTTAAAAGAGTTATTTATCATATTTTTAAATAACCAATGAAGTAATTGTAAAAAATATCATGGAGGGATTCAAGGTGTAGTAAATTTTTTCCAGTGAGTGTGTCCGCGTGTTTTTGGTATGCTTTTTAATATGCGAATATCCAAGCTTGTCCTTAATATTGTTATAATATCTTTAATGAAGTCACCTTGTATTCTTTATGCTATTTGGAATGATATTTGTTTGTTTTTTTTATATTCATGTTTAAATCAATTATTTACTTATGAAGTTTCAATTGCTAACATCAGCATTAAAGTATTATTTATTAAGATCATCTCTTAGTCCTTCTGCATCAATGTCTATTGGTGTTCGATTTATCAGCCAGATTCTGCAGATTAATCCAGAATTATTGTGGAAAAATATTCAAGTATGATTAATTATATAGAGGAAACTAAGCCAGGAGGTCCAGAGTAAAGAATATTCAGGGTCCAGTTTTTATAATTGCCAGATTCATATGGCCAAAAATATGACCCTACTAGATCCACTAACCATAATAGGGCTTTCAAGTGAACATTTAAAAACTATTATAGTGGTACTGAAAGGATGTTGTCTCAGAGATACTCAAACCAGCAGACTGAACCTTGCCTTTGTTGACTTCTGCAGAAGATGTTGAAAAAAATTTATGGAAAAACAGTGTAACATTTTGCATGTCACTCCCCGCCTCTATCGAGCGAAATTATGGTGCATTTCGGTAGCTGAATTGTGATCGAGCTGGCAGATATATCGAACTAGTTTATCAAAGTGACGAAAACGTTCATTCACGAACGAATGAATGAGTTCACCGAACCACATGAGGATATTTAGAAGACCTCTGCATGCATCCAATCTCAGGCAACACAATGGAACCAAACTGGACCGAATTGATTCGGCTTGTGGTCAGTGGCATCTGAAAAATCATCTGAAGCCTGAGAGAATTTATCTTAATTATGAATTTAGATGAATCAGTTTCAACAAAATCATGAAAGCAAAATTAATATAAATTTTTTGGCAGAAAACCAAAATTGGATTTGAACATTAGAAAACGAAAAAATGACAAGGATGTTTGTTTTAGAGGAGGTGTGGGTACATGGTGCAGCAAGTCTGCATTATTTTACTCGAAAAGTTCATATGCACATATAATTAATGGATATAATGCAGAGATCCAATTGAAATAAAGCGATGTATTTATCTATGTAAATTATGGGAATAGAGACTCCAAGAAATTCCAAAAAATTTAAATGATCTTATAAATTTATTCGCAACACTTTTCGAAGGTCTACCTTCTACTTGCTCATGCACTTAATGAAATCATTTCTTTTTAATGTCTTATTGTAAACAATGGTTGTTACTGTTTTGTGTCATTTGGCGTTCAAACTAATATTCCCACCAACGTCGATTTTATAGAGCTCATAATTGCGGTCCCATCTGCAGCAATTCCATTTACGTATGAGGAACTGCCATTTTGATATTCTTCAAGATTTAAAGAATTTTTTTTTGTGGTAAATTTTTAATTTTAGTTTTATTTAAATATATATAAAATTATGTGTCCTTATGTACTGCAAGGCGTTATATATATATTTGTTACATTTCTAATTCTGCAAAAAAATCAAGGAGGTCATATTGCGCTTCAAAAACTATTAACAAACAAAAAAAAAAAAAAAAAAAAAATTATAAATAAAATTGATCTTCAATATTGATAATATATTTATTTTTAACTTTTGTTGTTTTGTTTAATTAATCTATGTTTTGATTATATTCTTGTAATTTTCTGGACATTTTTAATTATTGAAAAGATTAAAGGTTTACGTTGAAATTTGTTATTTTGAGATAATAGTTCCGTTCTGTGATGAGGTTGTTATTTAAATATTTTGTTTTGAAAAATAAACATATAAATTATAGGGTTGGTATTTTTCAAACGCATTTATTTTTGAGAACAAGAAACTAAATCGTTGACCCCTTATTTTTCGTACAAATTGCATTTTAAAATACTTATTATTTTATTTTATTTTCTAGTCTGGTACTGTTGGTATGCCCAAGGGTGTTATGGTCTCCCATGATGGCGTCCTCTTCTGCAGTCACATTATTAAAAAGCTGCTGACGCCTCTTCAGGGAGCAAACGAAATCGCAGTCAGTTATTTGCCCTTAAATCATATCGCCGCTCAAGTATTTGATATTTTTATGACCATTAGAGTAGGAGGTCTTATCTACTTTGCCGATCGTAATGCTCTTAAAGGTTCATTAATTAAGACCTGTCTTAAATCGAAAGCCAATATTCTATTTGGAGTACCAAGAGTATTTGAGAAATTACAAGAAAAATATGAACAAATCGAAGCAAACTCTTCCGGAATAACAAAATTGCTAATGAGCACAGCACGCAGTCTTATGGAAAATTATCATTTGGAAAAAATTGAAAAGAAATCGCCATCGCTTTTGAAGTATTGGCTGGCCTCAAAAATTGTGCATAGGATTAGAGTGGCCATGGGCTTGGATCAGCTGAAGGTGTGTGCGGTAGGCGGGGCACCAGTTACAGAAGAATTAAAGAAGTTTTTCTTAAGTTTAGATATGCCTTTAATAGATGCGTACGGCATGTCAGAGACAAGTGGTGCCACAGCCTATAATTTCGATAATCTGAATTTAAAAACAGTAGGAAGGAATGTTGAAGGTATAGAGATTAAAATCGATAATCCCAATAAAAATGGGGAGGGTGAGGTAAGTCTTTTGTGTACTAATAATATAAAGAAGGAAAGAAATTATAAAAGCATTTTTTAAATAGATTTTGGTTAGAGGACGCTGCAATTTTATGGGCTATTTAAAAGATGAAGAGAAAACTTTGGAAACTTTTACAGAAGAGGGCTACATAAAAACTGGCGACGTGGGCTATTTGGATAATCAAGGAAACCTTTATATTAGTGATCGCAAAAAGGAGTTAATTATAACAGCAGGAGGGGAAAATATACCACCCTCTCATATAGAAGCTTTAATCAAGAAAGAGCTGCCCTGTATCAGCAATGCGGTAGTTATAGGAGATCACAAGAAATATCTCACCGTCTTACTAACTTTTAAGGTTTTTATTAATTTTAAACAACTTAGAACAAGTTCATATTTCTATTTTACTAAAGTGAAGCGTTGCGTTATATTAACACAATTGTTTTTGCTTTTTTTTAATAATTAAAAATTTTCTTTAAAATAACGCAATGCCTTTTCTGATAGAGGTATACAAAATTAAACTCTAAATTGTCTCTTTAAACTACAGACCGACATTGATCCTGACACTGGTTATCCTTTGGATACTTTAAGACCTGATGCCGTCCAATGGTTGCAAGCCTTAGGAGTTCATTATAAGTATGTCTCGGATCTACTCGATATCTCACTGCCGGAAACACTCCAAAATTTTGATCCTAACACGGTGGAAATTAATTGTGATGGCAAAGTTTGGCAGGCCTTGCAAGAGGGTATAAAACGTTACAATGATCAGGCCATTTCGAATGCCCAAAAGATTCAGTACTTTACAATATTGCCGCATGATTTTTCCATTCCCACCAATGAATTAGGTAAGTTTGAGGTAGAGGACATTTTGTTTGTATATATTCTATGAATTTTTTTTTTATTTTTTTATTTTCCAAGGACCCACTTTAAAAATAAGGAGAAATATCATACAAACGAAGTATGCAAAGTTTATAGAGAAAATGTATGCAAAATAATTATTTTCTAGTGTAATAAGATCATGTAATCAAAATGCATTATTTTAATAAAATAGTTTAAAAAAATTGCTTTACTTTTTTGTTTTTAAAATTTTTTATATTCTTTTAATTATTATATTTTAAATTAAATTTTTATTATTGTATTTTATTCCTAGTTTAAGGACTTTTTTCGTTAATATTTATTTTCATTTGCAATACTTTGCCAAACTTTGGTTGATAGTGTCTGGAAACTCCAGAAAAAAACTGTTTTAAAATCACGTTTTAAAGGTTTATATGAACTTTTTTTCTATTTTTTTACTATTATATTTTAATCAAAATTTCTTCAACTCGATTTTCAAGGAAGTTGAAAAAATGTACTCTATGATTTTTGTTCCTTGAGAAACTCTTCCATTTTTTCCATTGAATAATTTTTAAAATATTCTTATAATAAATATAAACATAAGTGGAATGTAGGCACGTCCTTGCAGCAAATGTTACGAAATTTATTATAGAGCTTAAAAATATCTACCAATTTTTGCTACATCCTAATCAACAATATTAATTACATTTTTCTCCTTGCGCAGATTGTATTCCATATTAGAAACAATTGTTTACCTTTTCTATATTCTTATTAGAAATGTTATGAAAATCTTATATACGAAGACAAACACATATGAAAGCTCTACAAGTCCTTGCATCGAATGAAATTCATCACAGGACTAAAAGTAATAATTTTTAGTGCGTGTTAATCTTTATTTATTGAAAATGCTTTAGGAATTCATATTTCCTTGCATCAATTTTCTCTATATTAAATATTACTTTTCTCTGACAAATCCTTTAATTAAGCCTTACATTTTTTAGCAGTATAATTGGCCTAGTTGCCATTTTTAGTTTCTTCCTATTCCTTAATTTAGTCCATATTTGAAATATATATTTCTACAAATTGTTTTTTAATTGCTGGTTTCTTTATTGTAGTTTTTGTTGTGCATGAATTAAATCTTTTTTTAAGCAAATTTTTAAAGGAAAATAATTTTTGTTTTTGGCAAAGTGCAACAAAAAATATTTGGAAAACAATTCAATCTATTAAGAGTTTTCCTTTTTGCTTTTTAAAAGCAGTAAATAGTAATTTTACTGCCTGTAATTGAAGAACAGTGATTGAGATAAAAAGAAAAAAATATATAGTTTTGCCTTGTTACAGCAACGTTGCTCTAAACAGGATTCTAATAGAAAAGTTTTCCACAAACTAAAAAGCAAAATTGATTGAAGTTGGCAGAGATTATAAAATAACGAATAACAAGCGACAAGACAGCTGGTCAGACCCATAGAAAATTATTTGAAGAGCCTACATCCTTAGTTTAGAACATTGATCAATTTAAGTCGGTAAAAGAAATTATTTGTTGCGATTGTGTGGCACATTCTAAGCCAGTTTAAAAAAAATTATATTTCGTATTTATGTCTAGTTCATATATCAACTTCTTTTTAAAATCTCCCCATAGTGCATTTAAAAATGAACATAAAGAACTTACATGAAAAAAGCGAGCAATACAATTACTTTTCGAAAAAGGAATAAATCTAACATTTACTATTTTAACTAAGAAATTGTTTCAAAAGTCTTTCAACATCTTTATTTATTCAAGTATTACAAAGTTAGTAAAAGTGTTGGTAGGCACATGCCTAAATTTATATTGCATGGATAACAAAGAGCATTAGGAGCAACGAAAACTAAAAAAAATAATAAAAGCTCAAATCTCAGTCCATTGTTAAATGAGAAAAAAATAAAATAAACGAAAACAAACAAGAAATTTTTCTTTCAAGCTTTCATATAGACTTTTCCCACAACACTGCACCCCTGCAGCGGCAGTTGTTGCAACATTAAGAAAATTGGGCATATTGCCAATCGCAGGACGAAAGTTTTTGCTACAGTTTGCAGCAACATTGGCTGAATATGAAAGAATGTATGAATAAATTGAAGAACGAACTCCTTTACCACTACAAGTTCATATGAGTGAACATGTTAACAAATTGCCTTAAACATGAAAGTATAATAAAATGAAAATAATAGCAAAAAGCAGTTTTTGAAAGAAAAATACAAGTTTAATTTCTACCATATTCAACAAATTAAAAAGGATATTTTCTTTTTTTTCCCCCAGTTTGTGAAAAGCAAGTTGTGCAGTTTCTTGCTCTTTTTTTCTTCAATTCAATAATATAGTTATAAATTATACTTAAGGGTTAAAGGATTTCATGTTGTTGTAATTTCCTATGCCATTATGATGATTATTGTTGTACTATGTAAATAAAAAGTTGATTAAACTTTATTTTTATTTTGATGAGGTTGGTTTATGTTTTTGAAAAAAAAAATAAAAATTAAATCATTAAATAGAATAATCCTTAAAGAGTAAAATCTTCTACATCTATATATAAAATAGGATGTGTGTATGTATGTATGTATGTATGTATGTATGTATGTATGTATGTATGTATGTATGTATGTATGTATGTAACGTAATGGCTCCAAAACGGCTGGGCCGATTTTGACGAAATTTTCAGGGAACCTTCAGAATGCTCGGCCGGGTGACACTGTGAAGTCTGATTTTCGGTCTGTGGGCGGAAGGGCGTGGCAAAATCAAATTTTCATATTGCACCACCAATGACATATACATATATTTATTTTTTGTGCTTTTTTTTAATTTATTTTACTTTTTTTTGGAAAGCCGTTGTCATGTTCTTCAAAACGAGATATCAAACTCTTAAATCGGTTATGTAGTTCCGAAGATATTTTGAGCTGACGGTGTCAGCTATATGTACATAAAAATTACGTGTATGTTCGTGATCGCTAAACTCAAAAACTACTGGACCGATTTTGACCAAATTTGATATGCATGCTCTATGGGCTGTGAGGAGTGTTTCTGTGTAGTTTGAAGTGACAGATGGCGCAATACTTAGTTTTCTGTGTGTGTTTTTGCTCCGTAACTCAAGAACTACTGCACCGATTTTGACCAAACTTTATAGACATGTTTTATGGGACGTGGGGAGTGTTTCTGTGTAGTTTGAAGTTCGTCCGACAGATGGCCCAATATTTTGTTTTTTGTGTTTTGCCCAACAGAGATTAGCGCGATAAGCCTATGCTGCGTTTTGCTGAAGGCGTTGGGTCCTTAACCAGCGTGTAGTGGGGTTAATTAGCCCGATACCTTTATTTGAACAATAATTGCTATGTCGATTTAGTGCAAATTTGAAGGCAAAACAAGGTTTGCCCGGGTCAGCTAGTACATATATAAAATAGGATGTGTGTATGTTTGTATGTATGTATGTAACGTAATGGCTCCAAAACGGCTGGGCCTATTTTGAAGAAATTTTCAGGGAACCTTCAGAATACTCGGGCGGGTGACACTGTGAAGTCTGATTTTTTATTTTCGGTCTGTGGGCGTTCTCATAAAATGAGAACCGCTTGGCCGATTTCTGTAAAACTTTTTGTCAGTTGTTCGTATTTTCGAGGAGAAGGTTTTTATGGAAGAAAATCCCTCCGGAAAAGTCGGAAAATTGGAAAATGGAGTTTTTGTATGAAATTTTTTTTGAAATTATTCCTTAATGGCTTTTCAAATGAAAAAAATAGAAAGTTTGTCTGAAGGCTTAAAATTTGGGGCGAGGCGAAGTTCGCCTGGTCCGCTAGTTTTTTATAAAATATCAATTATAAATATTTGTGGCTTAAGTTTCAACCAAGTTGTGATTTTTATGTGCCTTTCCTTACGTTCAGATTGTTAGTGATATAAAAGTTATATTCCTAATTTTAAAAAGATTCATTTAATAAACAGAGGTTGCACATTTTCTTCGATTTTTACTCGAACTAAGGAAATTTGTACTACTAGTTCTTTTTAAATATTTTCAAAGTGTACAACCTAAATATTATCTAGTCTACAATAATAATAATAATAATAATAATAATAATAATAATAATAATAATAATAATAATAATAATAATAATAATAATAATAATAATAATAATAATAATAATAATAATAATAATAATAATAATAATAATAACAACAATCACAGTAAAGGTCCTAGTGCAGACAAGTCCTTAACCAAATTGATGAGTTTACACCTGCCAATATGGCTGACAAGATGCTCAAAAGCGAAGACAAATGAAGTGCTGTGAAAACTGCATCAAGTATGTTCTATGGAGCAAGAAAAAAGACCTCGACATATCCAGGCAAAATGAATCTCCACCAACACAGACTCAAGAAGACGAAGCAGCAGCATGACCCTGGCTACACATGTGATGGACCCAGACTTGGATGAATAAAGAAGAGCCCCTCTTAGGATAAGGTTTTCTGAGCCTTCCCGACGGTCACTGAAAGTGCGAAGGCATTTTAAACCCTACTTCACCCGTTAAAAGCACATATACTTATTTAATTTTATTAGTGAAAGTATTATTAAAATATTCGAATATTACAAATTATTCGAATAACATTTTAGGAATTTTGTAGAAAATTTCAGCTTGCATTAAAAAAAATAATTGAATTCTGTTTACACTAACATGTTCTAAAATCATTCATTTTCACACAGCGGTCATTTTTCATATTATTTATTTAAATTTAATTTTAAATTAAAATTTTTTCTTCCTTGTCTTTAATTTGAAATTTTTTTAAATTAAGAGAAAAACTCACAACAAAGTTTACACTACTGTCGCTGTTTTATTTCTTATAACTCATCATCTACAATATTTTCTGAAAATTGCAAATATATTGAAAAAATTACATGTTAAAATGTTTAAAACATTCTAAAAAATTTAATTTTGCTTTTATTTCACTAAATTCTATTCTATAGTTTATACTTTGCATTTGAATTGGTAATAGAAAAAGAGAGAAAAAAGAAAAAGTACAAGCTAATGCCACTTTTTTAAATCTCAAAAAAGAAAACAATTTCCAACTTTATGCTGCAGCTGCACCATTAGAAAAAGTGAATTTCTGACAAATTAGTCTTTCACCACAAAAAATCAATGGCATCAATTTTTTTTTGTTTTTCATTATTTTGTGTGCCTTCTATATCCGTTTCCCTTTTTGTTTTTGTACGAGTATGTCTTGTCAGCCGTTACGAACTCAAAGTTCATTTTTTATTCAATTCTTTAATTTAAAACTGAAACAAATTTGCACAGATATGAAAAATAAATACACTAGTAGCAAGAAGTGAAAACTATTTAATAGAAAAAAGGCAGCATAAAATTGAAATGAACCGTGTAGGATCTTGTTGCCATGTATTTTAAACCAATTGTCAATAGTGTACAGTTTTTAACGTCTTTTTAGTGCTGAAGCTGTTTCTTTTCTTTTTGCTGCTTATGGCTTGAGGTCTTACTTACGTTTGTATTTCCGTTTAAGATTTTAGATTGACCTAGATGTTTTTAAGATTTTTGTTTATTTTGTTTTGCGGTTACAACCAAATGTTCCTATTTGGTTTAAATGGCTATAGTGAGTACACGAGAAAGTTTGAAGGCTTAGAAATATATATATATATATATATATATATATATATATATATATATATATAAATATATATTCAATGAAAATGTTTACCTTCTGGCCCTTTAACGCCAACAAAACTATGGTTGCTGTAGAAAAGTTCTTGTGCTGATAAGGTAATTATGGAAATCCCGGAAATTTGTCTTCAATGGCCTATACAAAGGAACTTAGACTAAAATAGAAAATTGAGGGAAATTTTAGATATTATCTTTTAGAGAGAATAACTAAGGCAAAGAAATCTAAAAATTATAAACGAATTTAAAATCATATATTTTTACTTTCAAAAAGTAGGCTGAAGTGGAAGCCGAAAATCTATTTTAAGACCGAAAAATTGGTAAATTCTTTCTTAATAAAATAAATAAAGTTGCAAAAAGGTAAAATAAAGTTGAGTAGTGAAAAGAGTCTGTCAAGATTTCAGTCAAATTTTCCTTGAAGTATATTTAAATATTCATCCAAAATTTTCATTCCAATTAATTAACTATTTATAGCATTTTGAATCCCTTTGCTAATTGTGTTCATACATTGGATACGGTTGCTTTATTGTATGGTTCCTTTGGTACATAAAATTTACATCCAAAAAATTAGAAATTGACGCGTCGTAACTTTGTTATAGAACAAAACTTACGGACTATTTTTGCAAAAAAGGCTGATAAAATTTTTATTTTTGTTGAAACTAAGACCAGATGAATATTGACGTCTCTTTTTATCATTAAGAAAATACGTTGTTAGTTCATTAGTTGTTAACAGTTTATATTGTTTAAATATATGTAATATCATATGGAATGAGAAGGTAACAAAATCAACAACTAAAGTTTAGACCGAATATATGTGGCCTAATCGCATCGGCTTGCCTCTCATAAATATTAATAACCAATGGTGACTCTAATACGAGGACAGGTCAATAAGTCAGTACTCTTGGAATTTCTCGCCTCTTAACTGAAAGAACAACACTGCTTCTATAAACAATCATCTATCAGCAGACGCCTGTCAAAATTTGAACCAGCTGCCTCACCTTATTAATATTTGACCACCATTGATTGCAGACTACAGCGTGATTTGAGGAGAAAATGCAAAAACATTGAATTGCATGTGCTCATTAGCATTATATTTTGCGGTAAAAATCAATTACTGAAACTAAAGCTAAGCGTTATAAATATAATATAAATTTAGCACCATTACTGGATTTCGTTGTGGCCCTACAAGAACGGACGTTCTTGACCCGCAGTTGACAGAGCGAGAGATTGCATAAGCCACAGGTATGTGACTTGGCTCACTTGGATATGAGAGAGCTTTCTGCAAAATGAGTGCCAATTTTGCTCACAGTCGACCACAAACGCTATCGTATGGCAACTTTTCAGGTGTGTTTCGCAGTTGTGTTTAAAACGTGGATCCACTACAATGCACCAGATACCAAACAGCAGTCAGAACTGGAGGGATCTTGAGGTATATCGGCGCCAAATTGGGCCATATTTGGTTTGTCACTCAATAAAGTTATGGCTACCATTATTATTGTATCGATATACTGAGCATTTGCAAGAAAATGGACACATTTGTCCAGGAAAAGGGTTCTATACCACCAGAACAATGCAAGAGTGCACAATTGTGCAATTTTCATGAATTAGGCAACGAATAGCTCCTTAATACCCTCCTTTCTCCGGTTTTAGCTTCAAGTGACTAATCCTTGTTTCCAAATCGGAAGAAATGGCTCCTGCCGGAAAGACATTTGACTCCAATGATGAAATCATTATACAAATTAATACCTATTTTTATGACCTCAACAAATCTTGTTTTTAGAATTAATAAAGGAATTTCTGAAATGTTGGAAAAAGTGTATAGTGCTCAAAGGACACCATGTTGAAAAATAAAATGATTTTTTGTCCGAAACCTTGTGTTATATATAAAAAGTCATGGACTTTATTGAGCCACTCTCCTAATTGAGTTAGTGTTTTTATAGGATTTGAGCTTATAATTATATCATACTGCAGCTAATTTGGTTTTACATCCTGCAAGGGAAAAATATCGAACGGATTGCAGCCAATTTACAAAGAACTGGGAAGATAAAAAAAAACAGACACCACAGGAGTTGGATGCCGAATAAACTGTTTAGGTGGAAGATTCATTAAGAGCGGTTAGCAAATTCTGAGGTCTGGCATTGATTGGTTAAGAGGTGCTGAAGGAATATTTCGTGTACCATCTTTATTTAATTAAAAACTTTCAGAAAAAAATATGTGTGACCTTGTTTATCATTTGAAAAAAATTAGGTGTATTTATTTATCAATGCATTTGATTTGGCTCTTTTTCTTATTGGCTTTAATCGCCCATAAACCTGAAATTTGTTTCGTTTTGTGGATAGAGCTGCATTTAGAATACATTTTGGAGGTCACAATGGCAGCCAAAAAGCATCTAAATGTGATTTTTATCATGGCTTGCATTTAATATTGGCTGACATTATTAAAAATATTAAGGTATTCTAGGAATGTTTTAAAATCTTTTGCGAGAAAACAAATAATATGGTTGGATGATCAATGTTCCACAATAAAAAAAAAAAAAAGTTTAAAAGAATCAGGAATATCCCAAAAACAGTGAGAATTTACACTTTTTTCAATGATGAGTACCACAAAGTTGATATTAATATTTCAACTGGGTGCCATTTTGTTATAAATGAAAAAAAGTGCCTCTATTTTCATAAAAACTTTATCCTCTGAATAATCATGTCATGACAAGAAGCTCTTTCTATTGATGCTTTGAAATTTTTCACATTCTTGAACTATTATACTAGAGAAGATGTCTTAGAGTGGTGTATTAGATTCCAGCCAATGGCTCTAAGTTTTTTCAGGACAATCCATTATAGCTAAAAATTTTATAATTATGTATAAAAAAATTAGTTAAATAAATATTTTAAATGTAATTATTAATTTATTTTTTCCATTTAGCCGTCGCAATCGCTGTCAACACTTGTCTCATTTAAAAAGACCAAAAAAGGGATTAGAAAATATATATGTCCAATTGTTCATGGATAGGGATAAGGAAAGAGTACATTTTGTTATATTGATAACACATTTAAAAACAATAGCAAAAAAATTCATGATGGCAGAGAAAAGTGCTGACTTCATATTCAACAGCCCAAGGCCACAGACTCTATATAAAGACAAAATTAAAACGAGTATTTAAAGTTCGACTTACGTTCTTCATTTCTCGATTTCATACATAATTCATCTTATATTCCATTTTACTTTAAACTAGAGCAGTCAAAACTTGTTACAAGAAAAAAATGGACTTCACCAAAAAGGTAACTTGCAATCTCAGATCTTTTTTAAATATTATTAAGTTTTTTTTCCTTTTACATTTTGGCAATTTCTGCTAACCATTTTTATGTCAATAATGTTTGAAATTGAAATGCAGTTTTAGTTGTATTTATAGTTTTACTATCCTGCCAGTTTTTCTTTGCAAAATGTTAGCATACTTATGGGGATGGGGTAGAGAGGTTGGCTGTATGCAGAAGAAAGCAGAGAAATGACATGATGGAGAAAAGCAAAATTTATTTATAAACTTTGTAAGAGTAAAATGATAAGGTTGGAGCTAATTTTAAAATAAAAGTTACCAAATGTTTTGCAATATTCAAAAAATCTCTTCTGAAAATATATTTTCTTTAATTTTTTGAATTTTTTGATAAAAAACTGTACAGACATATTTAAAAGAAATCAATTTTTGTTTCAAAATTTCTAGTTCAGTAAATGGTAAAGTAAATGAAAGTACTAATAAACGTACCATAAAATACTGGTTATATTAATTTATAAGTTTTTTAATCTCAAGATCTTTTTTAACAAAAATTAAAAATCAATACTCCTTCCGATATTTTCCTGAAAATCTAAAAAAATTGCATATTATTAATTAGTTTTCTTTATTAAAAAATTTATTTATTTATTTATTTGTTTATATTACACGATCAATACAACAGGAACACGTCTAATTTTAGAATGTGTTTTTTTTTTGTAATTTGTACATATTTAAAATTAGTTACTATAAATAAAACATTATTTAAAAATACAAGTAAAAAAGTATAAAGTTAGACTTAGACATGTGCAGCAATTAGTAGCAAATAGTACATAATATTTACGAAGAGTATTTAAATATGGTGGATTTAAAATGATTTGAATTTTAATGACTTATTTGCAGGAGTAAAGGCGTCTTGCTCAGAGACCCTTTTATTATATTTTATGTTGTTTATTCTGTTTCCTCTATTCGATCTGGTAAATGCCATTTTTCGGAACAGCCCAGTTGGTTTCTGACTATATATAATTTTATGTAAAAATCATAGCAAATTATCAAACTTAACATTGTAAATTCTTTCGTATATATAAGGTAGTATAATAATTCTGAAAACAAAATTCTATGAAATCAGAATAAAATATTTTTAATTTGAGTGAAAGTAGTCTGAAATCAATGAAATGTTCGATCAATGAATTATTAAGAATTTCATATAAATTTTATCAATATAAGTAACTTCTTTAAAATTTTTCTAGAAGAGTTCGAAGCATTAATTGTAGAATTTTAACTTTAGAGCATGTCCTGCTTCTTTTAGGGCTAGGAGGCTCATAAGTTGACTGATTGGTTATCAAATGATATATGGTATTTTGCCTTACTTCCGATGGAAGTGGAAAGCTTAACCCGCTTGTAACTTTTACGAGCGCTCTGTTGTGGTGCCTTTAAGTCTGCCTTTTTACAAGTACCTTCGCACCACATGTATATACCAATATACATATAAGGGTATTTACTATATTAACACATTGCTATAGAATATAACCAGTACAAATCCAATTAATTAAATAATTATTAAGTAATTTTTTTTTCTTACCTTTTCAAGAGTGTTGATAGTAAGATGTTTCCAATTATACGAGTGTAGGAAGTTTAGTTAAATAAAATAAAAATTTAAAGCCCCTTAAAAATTCTGGTAATTTTAAATACTTTTCGTCCTTGACAAAATGAATTCTAGCTTTCGTGCCAAGTGACAAGTCTTCTCACGCCATTTTGAAACATAAGTCGACTGCCTGTGGTAAATTATTTAATTAAATTTTATATAAAATGTTTAAAAAACATTTTTATTTGTTCAAATATGGTATACAAATATATAGTTTTGATATATTAATCGGAAGAATTTCTCGAAGAGTTTAATTAAATTTTGTTAAAATATTCTCCTTTCAGCAAAAAAAAAAAAAAAAAAAAAAAAAATATAAAAATCTATATATATATATAAAATTGGATGTGTGTATGTATGTATGTATGTATATATGTATGTATGTATGTAACGTAATGGCCTAAAAACGGTTGGGCCGATTTTGACGAAATTTTCAGGGAACCTTCAGAATACTCGGGCGGGTGACACTGTGAAGTCCGATTTTTTATTTTCGGTCTGTGGGCGGAGGGGCGTGGCAAAATGCAATTTTCATATTGCACCACCAATGACATATACATATATTTACTTTTTGTGCTTTTTTATTTTATTTTACTTTTTTGGAAAGCCGTTGTCATGTTCTTCTAAACGAGATATCAAACTCTTAAATCGGTTATGTAGTTCCGAAGATATTTTGAGCTGACGGTATCAGCTATATGTACATAAAAATTACGTGTATGTTCGTGATCGCTAAACTCAAAAACTACTGGACCGATTTCGATCAAATTTTATATGCATGCTCTATGGGCCGTGAGGAGTGTTTCTGTGTAGTTCGTCCAACAGATGGCGCAATATTTAGTTTTTTGTGTTTTGTCCAATAGAGATTAGCGCGATAAGCCTATGCTGCTTGTGGTGGGGTTAATTAGACCGATACCTTTATTTGAACAATAATTGCTATGTCGATTTAGTGCAAATTTGAAGGCAAAACAAGGTTTGCCCGGGTCAGCTAGTAATATATAAAATTCGATTTTCTGAAATAAATTCCTATTCAGTTAAGAAAGTATTTGTTTGCATATGAATCCGATGTTAAAATCATTTAAAGTGATTCGGATTTACACAACTTTCAAATTACACTCTGTGTGAAAGCTTTTTTCTTACTAGATATTATCAAAGTTTTTCGCATTAAACTCCTTCGAAAAATACTTTTTCTACCAAACTTTACCATTTAACAATTCTGTAATTAGTGTTACAAAAAATAGTATTTTTTTCTCAAAACTTTAAGTTTTTATTAAGAGGCTAATTAGTGAAGTAATTTCCTAGTAATTTCCTTTGAATCAGTAATTCCTGCACAAGGACTCTGAATAAATAAATTTTTTTGATTTAATTCAGTCTTCTAATTTTCCAAATTTGCTATTATATGGCATCTCTGTTACCAATTTGAAAATAGAACTAGTGTCATTTTCAGTTCTATTTATTTTTCTTTCATATTTAATTTTTTTCTTGAATTTTCTTACTTTAGTATTTTTGATTTTGTTGCTGCAGTTTTAATTTGCCAAACCAAACGTGTTATTTACTTTAAACTACAATTTAAATACATATAAAAAAATGCAGTAGAGATATACATACACATACATGAAGTGCACAACTACACTCATACAGTTTTACAAATACAACCAGCATAAATTCTTATGATGATCGTCATAATAAAGAAATACCAATAGCATTAGAGGGGGCGAAAACGAGGCAAAGGCGAAGCGAATAAAATTTCAGTTTGTACAAAAATTCGTTTCGAAATTTCTCAAATATGGGAAAATTCACAACAACAACAACAAAAATACTAGGGAAGGAAGAGAGAAAAAATTAATATATGTTGAAATGTTAGAACCAGGCTGCACTTAGGGGCATTTATATACATTTGGATTTAATAAAAAAAATAGTTTGGAGATTTACTTATTTCATGCCAATAAATCACTGAGAAAGATATCTTTACACTCGTTAAATATTAACGTTTCATGTCTTCCTTTGGTGTTACTGGTGCAATAAATACAACCACTACAACTATGACTTATTTGCAACAACACATGTTGCATATGTATGTGTTGT
Source organism: Germaria angustata (assembly GCA_963681545.1). Taxonomy (NCBI): domain Eukaryota; kingdom Metazoa; phylum Arthropoda; class Insecta; order Diptera; family Tachinidae; genus Germaria; species Germaria angustata. The sequence goes on along the minus strand of OY812999.1, from coordinate 93,171,836 downwards.
TGGATTTACTAATATACTTGCAAGCACTATCGCTATCAAATCATCGCTATTATAATACAAATTTCAAATGAATACTAAGCTGTTGCACTATGGCCTGCATTACTTGCTAATGACCAGAAATAATAAAAAAATTATCTAAAAAAGAAAGAAATATATAAAATTTTACTTGATTGCATGTGTATATTTAGAGGATAACAAAATTAACTTGGGTGACACATTCTAGCTCAGGTCTGCTTTATGAAATCTATGATTGTTTTTAGACAAATACGTAGGAATTACTAAAATGCTGGGATAGTAAAAACTATAGCCAAAAAGTTTTTTTTTATAATTTCCTGTATCCTAAACTGTGTCCAATACTTTGAGAAATAGAGATTTTGCTTCTTTATATTTTTTTCGACAGCAAAATTTTATATTCCTGTTGGTCATCTGTTACTGCAAACATCTATAGCAATAATTAAATTTTTGTTATGAAAAAGGGTGGTAAGCTCCATTAGTAATTAAAGAAATGTAATGATTTTCCCTGAATTTAAAGAAATAAGTCCTTTTATTTTAATAAACAGTTGCAGGCTCCAGAGAGAAACTGTAAACTTTGAATATGTAATTTTAATGGCCAATCAAAACCTTATTTAGTTTCAAATTAATAAATAGTGTGGCCTAGAAGAAAGTTTTACTCAAACTTACAAGCTTTTTTTAAAACAACAACTATAGCTTAAGCTTGTTTTAGACAAATTTTACAAATTTAATCAATTTAACTCCAATTTATAAATTTATTAAAGCAATAAAAATGCAGCTAAAATTATGGCACAAGTTAATTGTAAAATTAGTAAATAAATTCTCTTCGTTATTGATTTTCGCTGTCTTCTTTTAGTTTTTTCTATTTCCAAAATTAGAGCAGTTTTTTCTGCAAGTTTTCACCTCTGCGATATTTGAAAAATGAACATTTACTTCGCTGTGTAAACATTTAACGGACTTGCAGGACATTCAATTATTTCATCGATATTTTCGATGATTTTACTCGAAAGCAATTCTTTGTACGTGTGAGTGCAGATGACAAATTATTTTTTTATTGTCAGCCCTTTCAGAGGGGTAGAAAGACTTTGGCCTCTGTTATGTACTCAAGCCGGGCTTAGTTTTGTAAGGCACTTGGACTTTGATTTATATCATTTACTATTAAAAAGGTCGAAAATTTAAGGATAATTTAATTTTTATTACAAAATTTTGTTGCGATTTAAAAATAATTTTTTCGGCTTTACGAGTATTTCATACCGTCATAAAAACTTTAAAAGCAGGAATGAAAATTACAGAACTATAAACATAATTTGCCTGGAATCTTATATTCAACAAAAAAAGTCTACCGATGAGTTGGCAAAAGCGCAGACCCACAAAAAAATCATTCAAAGAATTTTAATAAACTTTTAACTTGTATTATTCATTTTAATCAAGATAATTTTTGTTTAGGCAAACTTTCAGAAAACAGGAAGCACTCTCCTTCGCGTCAAATGAATCCTGTGTGCACTTTGCAGTTGAATATGTGCGTGAAAGTTTTCACCCAATCCCAGCCTTGGCATGCAACAACAATGTGCTGTAAGGATTTGAACGTGTGTATGTCTTCTTACATGTGTAAATAAGTGAGTGAGAGTGTATATACTTGCATTTTTTGTGCATTCAAGTATCGGTAGTTAATTCTTCGTACACTGTCATGATGATGTCTTTTTAGTTGCCTTTTATATTTTCTTGGCTTTTGATTTTTTTTGTTTGTTTGTTTGTTGAAATGTAAAAATAATCTGTTAAAGCACCAAAAGTCAATTGGGTTCATGTCATGCCATTCATGTCACCAAAAATTGAATTCTTAATAAACGTTTCTTTTTAAAACGTTTTCCTTTTCACTTTTCCTAAAATATTTTGGTCGTGTAGACATGGAAACATGAGAGCTTTTGAACAACTGGTTAAAAAGTGAAAAAGTGTAGACTAGATTTGTGAATTGATGATAGTTTTGAAAAGAAAAAAAAAAATGAAAGCCTTTAGATTATTTTGAAGCGACTTCAAATATATTGGATGTAGATTTATATCACAGAAAATTTTAATTGAACAGGTAAAGACTTTTTTCTTTTAATTTCTTTTTGAAGGTCTTTGAAAATTAAGTTACATTATTTCTTTATATAGTGCATAATTTAAGCTATACATAAGGTGCGTAGTAATTCATCTTGAAATCTCCAGCTTTTAGGTCTGCTGGTCGTAGCATAGTATCCTTTCAAATTAATACATAAATTTTGAAGATTTTTTATCATAAGCCACACATGTAGCAGTACATCGAAAAGCTATTCTAGAATTTGAAAAGGAATGTCCTTAAAATCAAGCATGTTTAAGAAATTCCTTAATTTTCTTTCAAAAGTTATATTGAAATGGGAAACGAAAGCACAAGAAACGAAAATGCTCTTAAGGGAGGGTACCATGCAAGGATACAAAACAGCCTACTCCCCTACATAATTTCTAAATGTCCATTTTTTATTATTATTATTTTATTTTTGCTTTCACAACTTGTGTTAATTTTTTTCATCTATTGTTTGCTCACATTTTGTTTTCTATTGTTTATGCAGTATCCTCAATGAGTTTTTCTAAAAAGTCATTGTTTAGTTAAGTGTTTTTTTTTGTCTTTCTTTCTTACTGTAATGCTTTGACAAAAGGTATATTGGATGTTAATCTTAACACTTGATCTATTGTCTTTTTACACTTTTTAGTTGACATCGTTAAAGCTGTTTCATTTAGTGAAGTGTAAAATATGTGCTGCTTTAAGTTGGATATGTACTCTTTAAGGTCTAATCTTGTAAGTGGTGCATCATATCCTGGAAATTAAATTTTGGGACTAGCTTCAAAGTTACTTTGTGAAGAAAATGTGTTTCCCAAATGAAATATAAAAAAACTATGCGAAATAAAAAAGCAACAGGGTTCCGACAACGGATTCCGATAGAGAAGACCAAAGCAAAATAAAAGTATACGAGTATGTGCTTTGAAAATTTACTTTAGTTTTATTTACACGAATATAAAAGTTGTTCCTTTTTGTAAAATTTAGCATGACTAGCATCTTTTATTTATAGTGTTGCATATATTTATCAAATGTATTTAGGATTGTAAGAGAAACTTTTTTCGGAAACATTTTGAAGCTCTCTTCTCCTTAATTGGGCGTTTATGTCTTAGAAAAGCAAAAGCATCCTTAAAACATGGATATAACAAAACGAAATACCTTACAAAATTATGAGTTAAAAAGTTCTAGTTAAAGTCTTTCAGCCTTATTCAAAAAAAAAAAAAAAAAAAAAAAACTTAATTGAGGCTTGAAGTTGACATTAGTTACCAAAGACTTTAAGGCTAACAAACCTATGTTAAAAATTCATATTCAAAAACAGTACTTTAGCTAGTGTATGCTTTAATAAATTTTACATGTTGATACTGGCAACACCATCATTCTCTCTTGTCTCTTTATAGTTAACGATGGAAAACAAACGAATATTATTCATCCGGATAGTCGGATATATTGATAATGTTTTGCACAGTTTTAATATAAAATGTCAATTTTCGGTACTTAAGATGTAAATTGATATTTATAGTACATAAAAAACATAAACTAAATAGATTTATCGCAATGTAAAATAAATACTCCTATTTTTTGTAAAGGTTTTAAACCGATTACTTGAAGAACGAGCTTTGTTTACTCGTTTTGATTGTATGTACATCACTATAAAGTTTTGTATATTTACATTATTTTGCTAAGAAATATACTTACATACATACGAGTATGTTAGTTATAGAAATACCCTTAAAAAGCATTGAAAGTAAATTTCGTTCTACAGATAAGCAATGAAAATAATACCAGTGAAAAAAGGAAAAAAGGAATTACTTTTAAGTTATTTAAAACTTTTTAATATTAATATTGTTTTTTGTTTTGGTAACCTAGTCTGCATTAGTACAAACGTTAAGTAAATTAAAATAAAACCAATTCCTTATTTGATTTACATTGCAATATTTGAACTAGTATTTGTTTTATTAATTTTATTTGTTATTTTTTGATATTACAAGAACTTAAAAGGATGTACATATGTATTTAAATAAATATTTCTAAATGAAAAACAAAATAAAATCAAGATATATATATGTATGTCAATATATGTTTTCCAATTATGTATTTTAATTTAATTGATTTTAAAAACATTTTTCAATAAATGCTTTAAGTATAGCATTTTCTTGTAATATTGCACGGCATCACCACCAGTTTTCTAAATTTTTATGTGGCAGACGTTAGTTGCGGCACGTTCTAAATAAAAAATTACATTGGAAAATAATTTTCACATAAAATAAAAATTAATTTTACCAATTCTGTTCATTAAATTTAATATATCCATTTTTTTATTTCACAAATCCACACAATTTCAAATATTATCAATAATTTGGTTCAAAAAACTTTGTTTGTCAAAACAATAAAATATTTTAACATCGCTTTAAAGTAGGTGAGTAGCTGCTTTAAATTATTTAATGTTAACGTTGGTTTACAGTACGTGTGTTAAGCTAATAATCGTTTTTGAATGAAACTTTAAGGAATTTTGCCTAAAGTTGGTTTACCAACCTGTGTTAATTTTTTTTTAATAAGGCTGTTTGTTTATACTAAAAGTAAGAGTTCAATTAAGCCGTCAGAAGTGAATCAAATCACAGAGCTTTTTAGTGGAATACATATTCTAGGACTATTATTTGCTATGAAATTTTACCAAAGAAATGTGCAACTTCAGAACTAAAGATTCAAATAAGGACAATCAATGGAAAGTTTTATATCGTTAAATAGCTTAACTTATGTACAAATAACTTTCATATTTAGTCTGATGATTCCTTGAGCGTATTTCCAATGGAATAAGTTTAAAAGCAGCACTGCTCCTATTACCTGTTATTAATAAAATAGTGACAAATTTTGAGAAGTCTGCATCTATTGATTTGTTTTTGATAACAATTGAAACCTGGAAATTCTGTTAATTTAGTTGTACCAGTCCAAATAGAGTTAAATGTTTAGGTCGCTCAAAGGATATCGTCACGCCAGGAACAGTCGACAAGATACATGGAATGATATTGAACAGTCGGTGACTGAGAGTGGGTGGGGTGTTTGCGAACATTTCAATGTACAGGAATATTTCATTCTGCTATCCACATTATGAGCTCCAAGATTGCTCTCACTCGACTTCCAGGGAGCATATGGCACATTTTCAAGCATCTATTTGTGTTGGGGTATTCAAACCTTGATACTACGTTTGATTTATGGGATTTATTTCTATTCTTAGCTTAAGGCTTAAGCTTATTTGAGTCATTTGCCAGTTCCAGTTATCATTAAAGAGTAAGAATTCATAAATGTTTAATATTTCTATTTGTTATATATACTCAAAATATTATTTTTCTATATCTGTTTTTGAATAGCAATTTATCATTCACTTGGTTTGTTCATGAATTGTTGCTATTTTTGTTATTACTATTAAAAATGTGCATATGATCTTGTGTGTGTGTGTGTGTGTGTCTGTGGAGAAATGTAGAAGTAAATATCCTGCTGTTGTTATTTTATAGGCTTTCTGTCTGTGGGTTTGTGGAGGTTTTTCTTCATGTGCAAAAGCACCACTGGAACTCGAGTAACGAACATTTATTTTTGCTAAGAAATATTTAAGAAAGATGTCGTTTAATTGAAAATATAATAGAAAATAATATTAATAAAAACAACAGTCATGATCGTATTGCATTGACGATTAGAAAACTATTTTACGAATAGTCGAGAAGCTCATAAAAATCCAATGTTGAACAGTATACTCATCATGATAAACTATTATACACCCAAGCTGATATTCAAATCTATCCTACAAAAATGTCAATAAAAACTGAACTATAGAAAAACAAAATTTATCTGTAAATTTTTTTTATAATATCAAAAAAAAAAACGAGTTCAGATCTAATGAATAGCAGCAAAAAAAAAAAAAGAAGTCTCGCAATGCCAAGCTTATGATCGAATGAAATTAAATAATTAAAAGAAATTCGAATTGTTATTCCTTTTGAGTCTTTCACTCTATTACCCCTCGGAAGATTCACTTCTACTGGGTAATTTTTTTCATAGATTTATCAACAAAATGTTTTATTTTTGCAAACTTACAGTAATAAATCATTTTCTTGTTCAGCTTTTGTCAACAACTTTTTTTGAAAAACTTTTGCGTACAGCTGACATGAAATCACATGAAACCCTATTCATTTAATCTCAATTAATTATTATTGTTCAAATAATTTGGCGGACGTGAACATATTTGCAAACTCCATTTTATAACTTTGCGCTCTAAAATTGGACAAAAGTGAAATGCTCTTTTGCACAAGTGATTAAATTGTGATCATTTTTGTTCCAAGTCCTTTGTGGCTTACGGTTCAATGATAAACCGGCTCGTTTTGTGAGATTTCTATAATACTATGAAATTAACCAATAAACTCATTTGGTAATGGAAAAATAATTAGATCTATACCTTAGGAAATTAAATTTCCAGTAGCGATTTTACTCCATCAAGAAGATCACGTTCTAATTATAATTATAATTTTATATAAAGCCAAGCATTCAAGAAGGACGAGGTGAGGACTAACCGCTCACACATCGGGAATACAATTATATATTGGAGTTCCTTAAATGGGAGGAAACGAGAACGATCATAAATGTCTGCCATCTAATAGAAATCAAGCTACTTTAAGATGTCGTAAAATCCTTATAGGAAGTACAATAATATACCTATTGATTTATGTTAATAACTAAGTTCTAAATATAGTGCGCATATATTTTTAAAAATTAGACGAAATGTTCTTTCATCTAATTGTTGGTCTTAAAACAAAACACTGTGAGGCGATTAGTGAGTAACCTATGGTACCTCTCATGAAGCTTTAGAGATAATTATCAAGAATAAATGGAAGAAATAATATAAATATTGGATTAAACTGTCTTCTTAACATAATTTTTTAAGCTTTTAACACATACTGTACTGGGTGTATAAAAATAAACAATTGAATTTTAGTTTTATAAATATTTATTATATTTTTTTGTCTATTTGTTCAATATAAATAACTTATTCTTCAACAATTTTATCTTAGGGTTTATCTTCTAATATTTTAAAAATAATTTTCTATGAAATAAATTTTTGCAAAACTCCTCTGGTGTACACCTTTTTATGTTCCTACATCTCATTAGAATCGTAAACTATTAATGACTTTTAATGAGAAAAACAACAAAAATTTAAAAGTTTCTTTTTTGTTTTTTCCTTCATTCTTATTGAGATTAATTGCTTTAAATTTATTTAACATTTAACACTCTACCAACATCATCAAATAAACAACAACAGTTACACACATGCAGCCACACTCTTAATAACTTACGAACAACAAGCTTAACTGCCCACCCCTTGAAGTATGCTATAATTCACTGTAGTTTCAAATGTGCGCTTAAAAAAGAGGAAAATAACAAAGTTAGATTTTTTACTTGACTATAGTGCAGCTAGAATTTTTGATTCACCACACGCAACCTGTTCGCCTTTTTTACTCACTTGCAACAAATTCACCACGCCATATTAGTAAGAAACTTACAAAGTATTAAAAAGCAATAAGAAAAACACTTTTAAATACATACATAGAGATATATATGTACAACCTAAACCTTAACAAGTTTAAGCTTGCACGGAAACGAAACAAAGTGAGAAAAAGAGAACAACAATATGTATGAATTTTATTTTACATTTTCCTTTTAATTAGGATTTCGTTAAGTTGTTTTACTAGGAAAACTGGGATAAAACTGGAACAAGTTACGAAAAATTTATTTACAAAAAGCTCAAACTGTAGGGAGAGGAAAAAGACCTACAAGTTGCATTTCATTGTTACAAGCAGCCTGGAATATGTGAGAGTAAAAGCTTTTCCAACAGTCTCGAGTGCGATATGGCAATACCAAAATGTAGGGTTGAAAGTCCTTTAAGAGGCTAGGACTGTTGTTAAAATATTTTGGGAGTAAACAAGCTTACTTAGTATAACATAAAGAATTGAAAAATATAGGTCTGTGTGTTAAATGTATATTTTTTGTGTCATTGTTTTTGTACAATATATATTTCATTTGCATCCACTTCTTTCTGGTTTTCTTAGTTTTCAATAAAAATAAAAAAATGTCAAACAAAGAGGGAAGCTGCAAAGGCAAAGCAATTAGATGAAACAGTCGTAGATGTGTCAGAGTAACAAAGAAAAAGAGTGGTCGGTCATATTTCATTCATGCGATTGATGATTTTTTTTCTTCATCTAGTTTCTTATCCGCCTTTGTGTAGGTTGTTGTTTTATTTGGCTCTATTTTTTAACGCTTTTATATCATACACATACACACGTATAAATACTTTGTTGAGCTACTGCCTTTATTTTTTTATGTTATTCTATTCCTTTTTTTTGGTATTATTATTTTAAAAACTAATTTCGCTGGACAATAAATCATATGCCTCTAGTTACGAAAGTGGAAAATTGTTGCAAAATTGATGTATGTAAACAAGATGATAAACTATGTTCGAATAACATCGCTTTAAGGAATTTTGAGAGGAGCATGTAGTAGAGTTGTTATTTTTAATTAATAACACAAAACAAGTTGTGAAGATGGAAAAGTCAGTGATTAATTGAGGATAATAGAAAATTATAAGGTGATAATTTTGAATACATCTAAAAAAATATGAATTGAATGAGATACGTTATAGCAAAACGTACATAAATAATAAAAAGTTTTGAATACTATATGGAGAAAAAATCAAAGCATCGTTTTAAGTGGTATGCCGCCAGTAAAAGATTCCTTAAAGCCTATTTAAGATACATATATTTTGTAAAATTTTAAGTATATGAAATACTTACCTTTGTCACAGAATATGAAACACAAAGTATTGCAAGTAGTCATCAGTCAGTTTATTAAGATATTTAGAAATATATTGAAATATACCATCTTTATGGAACTGTAATCCCAAATGTAATTTGTATTCATTTACTTCCAAGCACGAATGTAATCTTATTTCAAGTTGACACGCCCAGCTCTTAAAGTTCATTTGACAACTAAAACCTTATGGTGATCTCGTTTAAAAAATTCTCGTAATAACGGGGAACATAATTTACATGTTACCGACACCCTCTTAAAGTTGTGCGCTTTCAAGCCGTATTTATGTGTTGGAATATTTCATATGCATATTATAGAATATATAAGTTTATTCTTAGAAAGTTTTCTCATACAAAAATAGAACACAATAAAATCCTTACCTGTAATAATAAGGTGGTTAACACAGTTGTAAAAAGGGTATTTTCTAACATTGAAATTTTAAAGTTGGGGGCACACAATGCTTCATATTTACAAGTTTTATATAAAACATATTTAGAAAAGACCGTTTTTTTTCTTTTGAGCTGATCCCTTGTTCCCTGAACAAAACACAAACACGTCTAAAGGGCCATATTTTCGCTACAACCGAAAACGCAATTAGACTCGCCAATATTTAGCCCAACAGAATGATTGATGGTGTTGTGTATCAATTATATAATTTAATTATAATAATCACCACAATTAAAGTGCAATGTAACATAACCACTTTCAACAAGGAGCATTCTTATAGCATACTTTTTGGGATCAAGTAATTTAATTGTGGCGTATGATTGATATTTAGTACTGATTAAATAATACGTGGATATATATACATTTAAATTAATTAGATGATCTTGACTAGGGTTGTCTTGGACATTTAAGATTCTGATTTCGCTACACTGTTTAGTTTAACCACCAATTTGACCATAAGACCGTTTACAAATGATTGAAAGTCATTAATTTAACAGTTAATATTCTCGGATAATTATTTTGTAAATGAATGATTTCACATAATGGTCAATTTCAGTGAGAATGTACTAAGTCACTTGTCTTCGTCAACAAAACAAGCACAATTATATAGCTTAAACACAGAATTCATTCATTGGAGACCTATGGCCGCTATTGCTGCCAGAAGTTTGTGAAAAATGGGCATATAAATCAAGCCATTTATTTTCTCGCCACAGCAGCTGCATAGCTGAAATCATATCAATACATTTATGGCATTAATTTACCTTTCCAATAGAACTAGCTTCAATAAAATAAAAACTAATTTTCAGTTTCAATCTCTAACATGGTTTCTTTCCAAAATAATTATTTACTTATTCAATAAATTATTAAAGTTTCTAAATTCGTTAATATTTATTAAGGAGGTGAGCTAATCTCCATGTATATTTACCATTGGAAAACCTTGGCTCAAAATTTTGGAAAAGAAAAAGTTTATTTATGATAAATAGTTAATTGTCCTGGTACACAAAATCAAACCAAAATTCAGCAGTAAATTAAATAATTCTGATTAAAATTTAAAAAAGACGACTTTTTTAGTTTGCTTAAATTTAAAATTGGACCTTAGCAGGCCCTTTTCTTTTATTTTAATTGAAGTCAACTGCTTACAACGCTCTACTAAAAGTGTAGCTTGAAACATCTTTTGTGAACTAGAAATTTCTACTTCAACTTATAGATGGATCTGCTTCCGTTAGTATAGATCTTTTACCTTGAGTAAGCCTTAGAAAAAATCGAATGGCTACAGAACTAAGCGGCTAAGTTATAATCATCAAAACAAAATTGTTTCATGACGGGAAGTTTGCAGAAATTAAATTTGAATTTTTTCACGGGATGCATGGTATGTTGTACAAACCTGTCCATGCGATTTATACAAATATTCTTTATTGTAATATCCAAATTCTGAGCAAAAATTGTTTTTAAATTCTTTTATTATCAAAAAACTATTCTTTACTTGGTAGATTATGTGCTCACAGTTCCCCAGATCATAATTCGAATTAAATTCTCCAGGTGCTGCTAAATATTACATTTTTTGAGAAGTTTCCAACATTAAAATTGCATGGCTCTTTTGTAAGAAAACTAATTTTTCCCAAGTCTATACTAACGGCTGTTGAGCTTTGTGAGACTTTGGCTTTAAAATGACAGCTAAAAGATGGCATGTTCAAAACTTGTTTGAATTTTGAAGCATCATTGATATACGAGTAACACGTTTAATAACCAAATTTTTTTTAATTCAAAACTCATATGGAAAAATTGTGTTCTGGGAATAAGAATGATCTTGCTCAAAGGCGTGGTATATGTTTTTGTTTGCTTTGTTTTGATGTTATACAATAAAAAATTCAATTTTCCTTTTCAGCAAATTCTTTTTTTCTTTCAATTACAAACTTGAACTTAAGTTAATAAAAATATATATTTATACATACATAAGTATATATTGGAGAAATAAAGAATTGTGTTTGAAATTGCTTTCAAAAACTAGGTTACCGAAAAAATCCCTTTCAAATTCATGCTCTTAATAATTTTATATCAATTATCATTTACTCGTACATTGCGTATGAAATACTACTCAATAGCCCAACAAAAATCCAGTTGCAGGAGTTTAAAGCAAACAAATACATTTAAACCTACAGATTATGGGATACAAATTGTAGTTACAGCTTTATATGCTGCAAAGAGCTTTTAGGGATATACCTGCCAAAGAGAACGAGCTTTTTTGCTGAAAAATGTTTGCTCTTAAAATTACTCTCTGCATTTTATACTGCACTTATGCATTTTTCATAGACTTGTGTTGGTTTACAGCTTCACTGTTCTGCCTTCCAGCATCTCTTATCCATACGTTCCAGTCAGTTTCCAATAATTCAAGTTGAGCCTCCATACAATGTTGTGGTAGCTCCTTTTTAAGGACTTAAATTAACTTTCAGTTGGTGTTCCGGTTTCGGGTTGTGCTGTTTGTTGCCTTTTTCTACTTCAAGATAAGAAACGTGGACGGTTTGTTTTAAAAACAGACAAGAAATGGAAATAAATACACATTTCAGTGAAAAAAGATTGCAAACAAAAAAATAAGTGTGAAAACTTGTTCAAGCTAAATTTTCTCAAAAAAAAAAAAAAAAAAAAAAAATTAATTGAAAAATTATTTAATAATTTATGATGTGATGTTTAATTGAAAAATAATAAATAAATAATATTAATAATGAACAAATTTTTATTACAACTTGAGTAGTGGAGTTGCAAAATATTACAAATATTTAAATGATAGAGAAATTTTTTGAAAATAAAAAAGGTAAAATTTTTATATAAAAATATTTTAATACTTAATTAGCAAAAAAAAAAAACAAATTATATGTATGAAATCAATTAATTTTCAAATGATATATATGGAATCAATAGAGTTTCGTAAATGTTTTCTTATATTATTAAGGAATTGGAAATAAAATTTCCAAAAATAATTAAGCAAAAATAAATATAGAGTGAACTCACCAATACGTTGTTTCAGGACACTGGTCTGCAATGAAAGCATTTATTTGTTGGTATTTATGGAACATCAAAAATTTTGTGTATAATATAAAGGATATGTTAAGAGCGTTTGGTAGTTAAGTTTAGAACAACATAAAAATAAAAAAAAATAAAATTTTCATATAGAAAATATCATGACACTCTTGATAAAAGTTTAAAGCTTTTTATTCAATATGGTCAAACTTATCGACTCCTTTAAACGCAACTGACAAAAATGCCAAAAATGAGATCCTTTTAATGGTTTTTTATGGTAGCTTCTATTTTGGGAAAGTATTGAATTTATAGCAGCTATAAATATGGAGTTATAAGACAATTAATTGAAGGGTATGCGCCAATAATATTTATATAAATTGAAATAAAAATACGTGAGGCGCAAAAATATATGTTCGCTGTCATATTTGCCAAAAAGCTTTCTATTATAATTTTTACAATTTTAGCATATTTTTGCTTATCTTTTTGTGATTTTTTTACAACTGTATCTATATACCACAAGAGATCTTGTATCAATTCTGATCGCATCCCGACTCTTGAATTTTTTCTATTCGTTGTAAGATTTGCATTTAATGGACTTTGATACACTTGGAAAATACAACAAACCTATTATACATGTGTAAGAAAGTTAATTTAATTTCTCTCAAAAAATTACAATATTAGAACATCGTTTTACGTATAAAAATTAATAGAATTATTACACTGAGAACAATAAACTACTTAAACAAAGAAATGTCCGAAATTTTATGAGACTTGTTTGGATTATGCCATTTTAAAAGTTTGCTGTGTATACAAAATTTGGATTACATACTGATATTGACAAAACTTTGAGTGAAAAATTATCGCATGTTACAAAACATTATTTCTTTCATTTTTTAAGTTTATAAAGGCAAGTCATAAAAATTATTAAAAAATGTTTAAGCAGCTTAAGTTTAAATCATTTCACAAACTTTTTACATACATTCTTGTGACTGTAAGATATTACTTTATATTAATCCATTTACTAGATACAGGAGGAAGAAACGCAGATTTTTACGCTTATTTTATACAAAAAATCATTCAAAGTTACGGTTAACAATATTCCACTTATAATCAAGTTACATCTGGAAAACTCATAGACTTGCCACAATTCGCAGTTAATTTTATTTGGATCGAAAAAACATGACTATTTTCCACAATGCTATACACATTTATAGTGGAAGATCACTACAAAGTATGGATAAGCTAAAGCTGGAAGGACGCGTAATCTTTTATACGATATCAGTACTAAGTGCAGTTTTAAAAATGCCACATAAAAATTAAAAGTTGGTTAATTTTTTGAGCTACTGCGCAATGGAACTCTATTATTTCATCATTCGAGCAACTGATCGGATATAAGATTATATTAAAATGGGTATAATTATAATTAATTAGCCTATTCACACTGTTATTTTATTATCAGTAGGGTGGTTGATGACAATATGTATAGAGATTAAGGATTTCCCTTAAGTCTAAGTTATTTATACTGTGCTCTTAATTTTTGTTCAATAGGTGCTTTATTTGAAATATAAATCTTTAGCTGCCTCTCATTTACCGCCATAATTAGAGTTTTATTCAGATTAATGTTTATATAAGTCATTGCATTACTGACTTGATTTATTGACTCTGAGTCGTTAAACCTATTTTACATAAATAAAAGCTAAAAAATAGCTAAAGTCAAAATTTTAAAACCTTAAGTAGGATTACACAACATTAATTTTCAATAAATTTATTTAAACCAATTTTCCCAGTAAGTCAGAAAAATGGAGAGTGCGGAAGACCCTTTTTGAACATTAAACCTTTTTATTTTATTCAAGTTTGCATAAAATTCCTTTTTTGATTATTTAATACAAACAAAAATTTCTTAATTTACTTAATATTATTAAAATAAATATCAAGTATACGTATCCTTGTCATAGTGTGTGATATATCAAAATATTGTAGCATACTTTTTTGGATTTATTAAGGTTAATCGTAGCGTATGAGTGATATTTAGTTTCCATATCAAGTACATACAAATATATAATTGGGGGATTCAAACGGTAGTCACAAAGTCATTGAGTGCCTTCGTAGACTTGTAGCTAGAGTACTGGACTAGTAGTCCGAAGGTAGCAGGTTCGACTCCTGCCGCAGACTCCAAGTGTCACTGCAGATAAGCCAAAAAGGTTCGCAGTTTGTGTTTGTTAATTAATTAAAAATAAAAAAAATTAAAAAAATTAAAAAAAATATGTCATAAAATAATAGGACGAAAATATATAACTGCTATCAACAAGCCGTCATAACTTAGTATGTTATTTCAGAACTCGGCCAGCTGATATGAAAATAAAACTTTTATAAATATTTGACATAAAAGAAAAGAAATTAAAACCTTTATAAAAATTTTGTTTGAAAATGCCAAAAACCAGCGGAAAAACTAAAATAATACACAGTTTGTATGAAAAAATCTCTATTAGCGACTTTTCTTCCAGCAGATTCCATTTTTTAGTTGGATTTGTGCGCACACGTTTAACTTTTGGTTCAGATTTTTTCCATTATTTTATGACAAAACAATAAACATACCTCAAAAAGTCTTATTATTTTATGACTTTTTTGCTTACAGCACAAAAACAATATTTTTAAACAATACTGAAATATTAAGACATTATGACAATATGACTTAATAGCACACCGTTTGAATCCCCCAAATAATATGAATATTTTATTTTAGATTTTATAACTAAAGTGTCTTTCAATATTCACGCTCTTTTCGAATTCTAGTCATAGTAAGGTTTTGACTACAAATAATCGTAGTTCGGGATGTGAACAAGGCAAATTTTAGAGATTTTTGCAAAAAATATTTTATATTTATTAGAAGAGTTAAAAAAAAAATGCAACGGCCAGTTGTTATAAGTTACAGAGTTATTTCGGGGAGAAGTAATGCGACTAAGATGTATTGAATCGCACTACTGGACAATAATTTTTAAAATAATTGAATATACATTTTTTTGTATTCATTTATTTGCAAATTTTTTAAGTTAAGAAATAGCATGCATTATTGATTTCCATTGAAAACAATAACTTAAGATATATATGGAGTTTAAATAATAATACATATAATAATAATAGTAATAATAATAATAATAAAAATACTATACGTATAGTTAAAAAAGTAGAATAAAAAATGTAATGGTATATTTACATATTTTAATATGTAATTTGTATTAAATTTTGGCCCAAATACACAGTCTCCAGCCAGCTAACTATAATATTCCAGCCAATGGATTACCAGAGACCAAGCTATTTTCATCATCCAGCCAAAGGCCAGGTGCCTGAGACTAAATAAAAGGGAGATCTAAAACATGAATGCGCTGAAGCCTTCTGATTACATCAGTTTCGTCTAAATATATTTGCTATTACTATGACTGCTAATATATTTACATGGTTACTATGTCTTTCTAAATAATTACTGCTTACGTGATTATTGTTTACGTGATATGTATTGGTTGTATTTCTTTATAGAAATAAAAGAAATTTAGAAAAAAGAAAGAATGGGACATGCCCTGACTAACCAAACCGGTGGGATCTTTTATATATTATCCGCAAAAACGTAAAGTTTATAGTTTCTTACTTAATGATAAGGAATGAGTTTAGGCGCACGAATTTGTGAACTTCTTGTGAAGGATATTACTAAAGGATTCTGAGATATATTTTTTCTCATTTCCTCTTAATTTTAATCTTTAATTAAAATGTGTGGGGAAACAATTTGCTTGATAATTTTGATATTTCTGTTTAACCAGCTGTAAAAATGTTACTTTACATTTTTATTTGTAATTTGTATACGATTATTATAGTTTGAAATTTTCTTTTAATTTTTTCAATCAATTTTGAGCTATTTTGAAGATTCTAAATATTATAATTTTTTTCTTGTTGTCTTCTATGGAAACTATTATTAGATTCTTTGCTGAGTCTTTAAAATTATTCTGTAAAATTCAATGATTTTTAAAAAGGGAACCATTTACAAAGTGTTGAAAAAAAGCAACGTTAAGAATTTAAAATTTCCACAAGAAAAGAAACAAATTTGTACCAGCGAAAATTTTATGTGTCTCACACTTACCAGCCCACTTAAACACATACGCACACATATACTCGTAAGCCCTGATGGTTCTCAGTATGGATTAATATTCCAAATCAAGCACACTCTTCAAGTTTTTGTCACTGATGTTAATGGTAAAAGCTATACGCAGAAAATTTGCTCTTTCTCTCTTTGCATCTGCATGTTTTTAATTTGTGTTAGTGTGTAGGAGAATGACAAGCTGCTTGTGTATGCGTGTGTGTCTGTGTGTTGTTACTGCTATTGTTGTTGTCTTTCGCATATTAAAGAAATGAAAATTGTAATAACACACAATGTTTGTATTCATTTTTTCTAATTCTTCTTTGTTATTCCTTTTCCTTTGACACTGGTTCCTCTTTGTTTTGACAAAAAGTTTGTTAAATGTGTATGCGTGTGTGGTGAAATACCAGGTTGTATAAAATTGTGTGTTTTTTCTACTTCGATATTCTTTTTCATGTATGTAGATGCATGTGCCCAATGTGAGTTCGAATGAGTTTTTGAGAATTACGATGCTGATGTGTGTATATGAATGGTTTAAAATTTTCTTCTTTAGTTGCAACAAGAACACATCTTTTTGTCGCTAAAGCTTGAATAAATTCCAGATTGGTGTTAATAAATTGAAGTGCAAAGGAAACAAGTTCTTATAAACTCCAATATTATTTTGTGTATATATTTCTTTATAGAAGTTTGAAAAAATCTAAGTTTTTAGGAAAAACCTGCTGTTGCTCCTTATCATGATATTCATTCTTCTTTGTTACCAAAACGTGTGAAGGACAAATGTGTCTTTTCGTGGTCGTGTATAACAGGTGCCCCGATTTATCTCATTAGCTATTTTTCTCTGTGTTTCTCTTTGTATAAATAAGGGCTTGTTTAAGTGTCAGTAAATAATAATATTTGTACACGAAAGCAATACCTTTGTAGTGTTAGTGGGTTTTAACAGAAATGTGTAAAAATGTGTATTATATATATTTTTTATAGTTGAATACACAGGAAAAAGACATAATAGAGAAAATAATATAGAATACATTTAGGAATCTACATGTGTTTTCATCCATTAGCCCGTGTGTGAAAATGTCATGCTTAAAAAAATGGGAAAAGTAATTCGAAATTAAATATATTTGAGGATATAAAAAATCAAAACCAACAAACACTTTTTTAAGTTAACAATGAAAATGTTTAATATATATGTTTTAATATATAAAAATTTATTTATTCACATAAATTTCTATTGAAAATTTATATAAAAAACTGACAAATGAATTGGCTTCATTTATTATCCACAAAATAATAATCTGATATTATTTTTTCTTTCTTACAGATTTTATTCAATTGGAAAAATGGCAACCAGACACATTAAAGGCAAATATTGAAAAGTGACAACAATAAATTGAAAAATTTTATTACACTAATAAAAAAACACCTTCTAGAGTGAAATAATTTGAAAAATAGCAATTGCATAAAACGAATCTCAAACGAACTAAATAAATATTCAGAAATATAACCACTTAATACAAGTATAAGAAAATTATACTTTATAAAAACATTACAATGAAAGAGAACTTGAAAAAAAATTTTGTTAAACAAAAAGTAAATTGAAGTAATCGGTAAGAGAAAACAATATCAAATTTTGTACACTTGTAGCTTTATATGGTTTATACTAGTTAATAGGTCATTTTAAATTAATTTTATTTATTGTTTATTTATCCGTATTAAAAATATTTTTCGCAATACTATTATTAAAAAAGTTGTTTATTTAAAGTAATTTATTTTTTAATATAAAACGAATACTCTTGTGGAAACTAGTTAATATAAATGGTTGACTAGTTTGAAAAATATTGCTAATGGAATTTATATATTTAAAGTTGCATTCAAGTTGCATTCTATTTAAAATAAATCAAAAAAAAAACTTTTCTCAAAAGTTCTCTTGTAAAAGAGAACTTTGAAAAAATTTTAAAAGAAACTCTTTCAACAGAATCTCACTAGTGTTTTATTTTCCAAAACTAGCACAACTTTTTTTTGATCTTTTCTTTTTATGGCCACAATTTCCCCAAAATTGTAAGTGATGTTCTTTATGTCATTTCTATTTCTGTAAAAGAGTGTAACACTTTTTTAATAAGCGCAAGTTTATTAGCAAATAGCACGAAATTCCTGGTTCAATTTTTTCAAAAAAAGATTTTTTATGAGTTGATCAACAAAATATTATACTTTTTGCAGAACGCAGATGTAATTAATATGTTTGCTGTTATAAAAAATAAATTAATTTTGATTTTTCTGGTTAAAAAGGGAAACAATTTTACACCATTGCTTAGAAAAATTATCTCCAAACTTTTTTATACAAAGTGTATATCCTGAAAAGTTACTTTCTTGCAAACTTCTTTACAATATTTTCATTTAGAAAAAAATTCCTTTAAAACTTTATTGGCTTCTGTTTTAAAAGTATGAATTTTTCTATGATTTATTTCATTCATATGACTTTTTTTAGTCAGGACAATGCTGCATTCTTGTAACAAAGCATCATTAGTTGACTTTAATGTTATTTTTTTCTTTCATAATTTTGTCAAACAAACTGCATAAACTAATATTAATTTTATTAAAACAATTCTTTTCAAAAATATATTTTGCGAACTCCTAAAGCACGAAAAGGAAAAAGTCTTAATAAACAATTAATTGGCTCACCAACGAGCCCTTTTATAGAGAAGTTTATCCTAAAGGATATTACATATTAAAAGTACTTCTTATAAAATAACTTTTTTATTGATCCTGTATTGATTATAATCTTTTTAGTGAAAATGTTTCCTTTCGCTCTTGAGTTTTTAAAATTATTTATTTTGAAAAAAATTAGTTTCTTAAATTACAAAATCTTTATCAGTTTCGTCAAGAAAATCTCATTCAGTAAATATCTCTTAGGAAAAAAATTGATTCGAAGGGATCTTTTGTTTGTATATAATATTAAAGTTCCTTCAAAAGATCTTCCTTGAAAGCATTAAAAGAAAAGTTCCTATAGTTGTTAATACATTCTCTTAAGGAATATATCAATATTTTTTAAAAACAATACATCCTTAGAATATATTTGAGAAAGTCATTTAATAAATATAACTTTTATTGCATTTTTACAGTTCTATTTTCTCTACAACTTTCGAAAAGAAAATATTATCTTAAAGGTTCTTTTTAATTTTATTCAAAGAACACATTTTTAAAATGTAAAATTTTAATGAAAACAACTTTTTTTATAGTTTGAAAACGTGGTTTAATCAAATTCCTTTCCAAGAGTTGTACTTATAGTGATTTTCCTTAGGGGTCTTGGAAGACATATTTTCTTCACGTAGGTGTCTTCAATAGCCTTTTTAAATAAACTCTTTCAAAAGGATACTCTTCTAAGGTCCTTTAAAATAAATTTTTTACTTAGATACTTTCAAAAAATCCTTACATTAAAAAATATTTTCTCAAGATCCTTTTTGTATTTATTTTTATGTTTTCCTTAAAAAAAACTGCTCAAAAATATTTTTACAAATACTAAATTTTTACAAATATTATCTCTATATAAATAAGCAAAAGTGAGGTTTTTAACCAATTTGTTTTCTGTTCGTCTTTTGATATTTTTATTTGTTTATATGCTTAGGAAGTGATACTGAGATTTAGTGCAAAACACATGTTGTAATAAAAACCTATTTGTGTGTAAATTGGGGCTAAATTCATCCACTAGCCTGTTACTAAGTATGTAAATACAATTTTTTTAAATAATATTTTTAAAAAATGCAATTTACTTACTTGCTTTCCTCGGATATAATTTCTATATCAAAAGATATTGCTAAGATGCGGTGTTTTAACTCCTTTTAAAATTCTTAAATATTTTTCTTAATCAAATTTTTTTATGCCAAATTTAATGAGGTTTTCAAAGCAATAATTTCCTTAATTTACTATTCGCTAATACATTTTATTCAGAGGCAGTTTTTACAATAGAACTGTAGGATAAAGTACTTTTACTATTATTAGTTATAATTTAAAGAAACCATGTATTGGCTAAAAAAGTTTTAATGTAAAATAAACACATGAAAAGTGTTCGATTTAAAAAACTATTTAGCTTTATTATATCTTTTAATTAATATTTAAATACATATTTTTATGATAGGAAAATATATATAAAATACTTTATTGGAGTTGTCAAATAAATTTATGTATTTTATTTCTTATTTTCCTCGAACAGAAAGCCCAACAAGTTCAATTCTCAATTTCAAATATCACCACAAATTGTTGGAATAACACATTACTCGAATAAACATTAACTTAATAATCTAACATTTATCGAGTTATCAATAAAAACAAACATTCATGGGATCTCTAACGCACAAAATATATAATAAGTTTATTAATAATAAAATATAAAACGAAACCCAAACCCAGTCTTATTGCCCATTGAAAAAAAAACGGATTTAAGTTGTAACAATAAATTGTTAAATTACAAATTAAATTTAACTAAATGATTGATTAATTAGCTACGGATATTATAATTAAATTATAATTAAGGTTTTAAATTATTAATTGAAATTTAAAACCATCGGAACGATAATGAGATGGGAACGACGAGAAGGTGCCGTTTGTAATTAAAATAATTATTGCATACTTTTGGGTGTCATAGTGAAAATATTAAAATGAAATTTAAACAAAATGTTACTCAACTACCTTCCCTAGAGATTCACAAAATTGTAAACAAAATCTACCCCATTATTAGCGAAAATGATAAATTAAAAAGTTGCTTAACGTCATTAAAATTTTAAACATAAAATCAACTAATCAACATTCATAAAAAAAGTGTTAGTAAAAATTATCAAAACTAATTAAAAAACTCATCATAGATGTTTCAACATTTCAACAGCCACTAAACATACAAAAAAAAAGTTTAAATATTCATTTAAAAGCGAATGAATAGAAAAAAAGAACATCATTATCACCACCGATTACAAAATATTGACACAAAGTTTAATAATCACTTAGAGAGGATGAAAAAGGATAAAAAACCCATAGAGAAAATAATACTTTTTTTTAAGTGTGAACGTCTTATAATTTATTAAGTCCATACATTAATATTTAATAGTAGTTAAAACGTAAATATATTAAAGAAATTTTTAGAAAAAAATCATCATAAACACGAATAATATAAAATAAAATAAATTTAGTTCTATAAAACACAAAAGGAAAAAAGAGAAAAGGATATCCCCCAAACCATTGAAAATTTAAAAGGAAATTATTGCATCTAAAAGGCATCAATAGTTAAATTGAAAGGTTATCATTTATAATTAATAGAGAATATAAATCGAAATAAATTTTAAAAGGTGAGTACGAACAATTGTGCACAAAATTCATAATAATATCTCTATATTTTTGAGCCTTTTTATAACAATTTGGTTAAAATATTACTCAAGCTTCGGGGCAATTGTCCTCAATGAGTATTGAAATATCGATAATTTAAATAAAATAAGACCTCAAGCTTGAGTAATATTTTAACCAAATTGTTACAATATACATAATATTTTTTTAAAAGGTCTTTTTTCTTTTATTCAAACAATTTAATTTAAGCTTTAATATAAATTTTGACTCCTATGCTTAAACACTAATATTAAACATATGATGAGAAATCTCTTATTGTTTTTCTTTTTCTTTAATAGACAAATTAAAGACAAACTTATTTGAAACCATTTAATTTATCAGAATAACTTATCAGTTTCCTTCTATTGGATATTATTTGTGGCAAAATCCATATCCCTTTATTAAGACAATAACAACTCCATTAATTACTTTAGACGATAGCAAATATTTAATTTATTTTTATTACTTGCCATAACTTTAATTTGCTGTAAAATTTACAAGGAACTTTTATCCTTTACTAATATTATTTTTTCCATACGAGTAGTTGAAAAAAGAATTCTGTAAATAGTTTTTCATGATATCAAAAGCAAATTTTTATAATCCTGTTTCCGCACTAGTTGTAAATAAGATTCTAGTTGTATTTATTTTTACGAGCTTATGTGTGTGAGTGTGTGAGTGTGTGTGTGTGTTTTAAGTGTATTCATTGGGCCACGAACTAATTATGACTTGTTTAACTAATAACTCATTGCTGACCTAATTCTAAATTATTGCAATTTTTATTTCCTTAGATTTTCTTACCCCATTGCTTCCACGCTCACTTGACTTGAGTGCTCATTATGAAATAATATTTGTGTATTTTAAGCAGGAAATGGGTAAGAAGTTTATGTTGGAAGTATTTCGATGACGTCTGGGTAATAGGAACAATTTTAATAAGTTTTGTTTTTTAATATTTATTAAGGCTCCTTTAATAACCACTTAATTATTAAAGCTTTTTGGCTCTCAAAAATTACTAATGATCCATGAATTTTAAAATACTAAGATAATTAAGAAATTGAAGGCTCGCCCACTCGCAATTGAATTTTTAATTAAGTCCTTTCCTATTAAATGCGAAACACATGCAAACAGAAGGTAGCAAATTTTTATTTTCTCTTTTTTTGTATAAAAAACTTGTTATACTCCTTTATGTCCTTGCTAATAGAGACTGCCTTAAGAAAAAAATTCATGCAGGTGATTTCAAACTTATTTATCTCGTAAGAACTTATGTGGAAAATTTTTTCATTAAGATTTTTTTTTTAAAGTTTATGACAAAATAAATGTTGCGAAAGACAATTGTCATTAAGAAGTTCCTTTAGATAAAATAAAAGAGTTTGAACAAGTTTTACTTAAAGAAGACATTTCAAATATAATTTTTTTTCAAAGGGCCGTCCTTAAAGAAAATTTTACGAAAATTTCTACTACAGTTTTTTAGACATTGAATTTATAATGAACTGGATATTTTATAAAAATATATATTGATAAAAATCTTCTTAAGGACAGTTTTTCCATAGAAAGTAATTTTGTATAGGAAATTAGCTGAACATTTCTAATATAAATTGTTTTTTTTTTTTTTTTTTTTTCAAATTATGGAATAGATAAAGTTTGTATCGTGTATTTCTTGACAGGAGAAATATCGCATAGAAAGTCTACGGATAAGAGAAATAAAAAAAAACGTTGCTAATAATGGTGGTTATTGTGTTTCTTTATTAAAGTTTATTTAAAGAAGATTAAGTTCTTCTGAGGCGTCTAAGAATATATAATTTTGCTACTGAATATTTTTTGACAATTGCGTTTTTTGCTATAGAATATTTTTTTCCAGAAGAAAATTTTTGGAAAATTTTTTCACCAAGATACATTTTTACTGAAAATTTGTCGATGTGGAAATCTTACCGTAGAAAACTATTACTATTAAAATTAATAAATGTTATTAATTTTCTTTAAGCTTAAACATTTTTCTGTAGAAAATCTATTACAGTCAGATATTTTCTATAAATTATTTATTAATGAAAAAAATTTTCTATGAAAATTTTGCCACTAAAAGTAATTTTCTACGAAAAAAGTTTCAGACAAAAAAAATTTTCTACATGAAATTTGTCAATAAAAATACATTTTATAGAAAAATTGTCGATTACAAATGAAAAAAATTTTCAATTACACCAGTTTGCTGTACAGAATTTATGTTATAAAAACTTTCTATGAAAAGATTTTCTGAGAGAGAATTTATTTTTCATAAACTTTGTCGGCAAAAGAAATTTTCTGTAAAAACTTTGTCGATAATTAAAATTTCTCTCATAAAATTTGCCGATAACAAATATTTTCAGCAGAAAATTTTTCATAAATTTTATATGGAAAATTTCACATAGAACATTTGTTAATAACTGAAATTTTCTTATTAATAACAGATATTTTCTCTAGAAACATTTGAGATAAGGAAAGTTTTATTCAAATTTATTTTATTTGTCGACCATATGAAACAAAACAAATTTATTCACCAAATTTTGACATAGGATGACGAAAAATCATTCTGAATATATAAATAAAGTTTTTCTTGGCAAACTTGTGGGTGGCAGCATTTTTTTAAGAAAGGTTTTCTATAAGAAATCGGATATATATTGTAAACTATTTGCTAATGATAGAATTTTTCTAAATTATTTCCGATATTGCGCAGCGAAATTTTTCTTAAAATCCTTTTTTTTAATTAAAATTTTCCACTAAAATTTGTCTGCAAAGGATCAATGGTAGATAAGGACAATGATTTTCAGCAAATTTGTCGATAATAGGATTTTCCAAAGAATATTTTTAATTACAATTACATTATCAATTTGCAGATGACGGGATTAGAAAAAAAACCTTTAATAGGCATTTCTATAGATCTGAATACATAATGATACTTTGGTGTAATAAATTGACCACCTCGTGAGCCATTCTAAGTAGAATTAAAATATTCATTTTCAGAACTCGAGATAGTCTTTAAACTTAATAGGTTTAGTGGTGGCAGTCACACCCTCTGCCCTCTTTAAAACAGATTGCAAACCAATGCTGGTAGCAATTGAGCGGTTATATTCGCAAATTAATTACCATGGAGCCTACTGGGTTATTTGTTATTTGTTGTTATTTGCTTTAGTACTTTTGTTCTAAATTATTTTAAGATCAACCTTAGATCTCCTTAGGATGCAGTCTACCTATGAATATTTTAGATAATGACAAAATTACAAAAATTTTCAATTGCTACAGTTTCTTAAGAATAAAAAAACAAATATTTTTAATGCCATTTTACGCGGAAATATTTATATTGACAGTTTGTTAAATTCTATGGCAATTTGTTAAAATTTTATCTAAAAACAAACAAACAAATTTTTATTTCTAATATTGGTTTGTTGCCAAGAAAAGAAGAACAAAATAATTCAATACGATATTTTTAATTAAAGAAAATGTTAAACAAACATTTACAAACTAATACAACAATATTATGTTTTCCGCCCCAAAATAATAATAATAATAATAATAATAATAATAATATTATTATTATTATTATTATTATTGTTGTACTTTGTCTGCCTCTTAAACTGTTTGTCTTCTTTTGAGTTTGCTCTTTTGGCTTTTATTATACGCTTGGTGCTCCGCATCCGTTTTGTTTCGTTTATTTTTCGCTATGGGCATCCTGTGAAACTTCCTTAACTCATTCATTTAGCATTTTGACGTCAGCTATTTCGCTGTTGTTTGCTTGTAATGACGAGGATAATGCTAAAATGATATAAAGGACCAAATGGTATGCATAAAAAGAACTATACCTAAAAAAGGATAAAACTACTTTCTATTAAAACAAGAAATCATGGAAATGATTAATACACAAATGGAAGGATTCTCTTATTATTTTCATTAGGTTAAGTTATGTTAAACAAGCGTGTGGTGAAAAAGGCAATTCAAAAGGAAAAGCAAAGTGAACTATTCAACTATTTTTAAAATCGGCCATAAATTGTTATTGCAAATTTTCATTAAAAATTCTTTAGATTTTTTGCTCCTTAAGAAGTCTTAATAGGACTTTCTTTAAATAAATTTTAATAATTCTAAGGAAAAAAATATGACATATTATCGACATTTGATAAGGTTGCATAATAAAATATATATATTTTGGAATCCTTTGCTTACAACTTATAACTATTTTTACAAAATATTTCTCGAAGGATATAAAAATTTTAAAACTATTTTATAATTACACGAAAAAATAAATAAATCAAAAAAACTTTGAAAAAAATCTAAAAAAAAATTGTACTAAATAATTTTCAGATTTTATTTTACATAAGAGTCTTTTTGCTAACAATATATTAAAAAATTATATTAAACTTAAGTGCTTTAAAAAACAGATTTTTCCGTTTCATTGCAGACACGATGGTCATAGACACAGGAGAGATTTTTACCTTAAAATATAAAGAAAACTTGAATAAACTAGAACAAAGTAAAGCAAAGTAGCTAAAATAATTGCCAAGCTCACCCTCCACATCGATTTCTCCTGATTGCCTATGGAATAACTTAAAGGCCAGAAATACTAGAGCAGCCACTAGTATTGAAGTTCCCAAAACAATAAAAAATATAATAGTCCAATTCCCATTATCCTGGCTGGTGGCCTTTAGGTGATCTTCTCCCCTTTGCTGCATTCTGGCTTCATAATCTGCATCTGACAAACATACCCTTTTAACGGTTGGGTTAAGAGAGTTGTGATCCACTTCATAGTTATTGAACCATTTGAAACCTTCACTGCACACACACGTACCATTCTCCAAACACTTTGTATTCTCATCCTGGCAAGGTTTTAGCCAGCAATTGATTTCATTACTTACAAATTTCAAAGGACGACATTGGCCCATGTGGAAAACATAATCATGTGGACATTTTGTATTCATTTCTAACAACGGAGTTGTGTAAGGACCATATTCATCTGTCACATAATATGTAGTTGTTTCAATATTTTTATCAAATACTTGGCTGGGATTTATATCATCATTAGTTGTTTCAGTTTTTATAAAAGATTCCGTAGTTTCTATAAAATCTTTAGAATAAGTACCGCCCTCCACGCTTTCACACATTAAGGTTTCATTATTCCAAATAAAGCCCGCATAACATACGCAATGATCCTTAGCCACACAATCTCCATTTTGACATTGATCTCCTAGTGAGCAAAGAGGCAAACAGGAACCCTTTTCCGACTTATAGCCATCGGGACAATTACACTTGTTGTGTGCTACACATTCACCATCATGGGGACAGCCAGAGGCACAATAAGGCTTACACAACTTTTGCAAATTGTGATAACCATTCTTGCAGGCACATTGATTAGGTCCAACACACTCACTATAGTGTGGACATGATCCTTTGCATATGGGCTCACAATAGTGTTTTCCATCGCCAACAGAACGTACGGAAAAATAACCACTTTTGCACTCACAGACTTCCGGCTCGACACACCTGGAATGTTGCGGACAACCATTCTCCACACACTGTGGCTCACACAAATCATATTCATTCATCTTGTAGCCCTCACAACAGAAGCGTTCCACTTTAATTTTGTATACCGGCTCCTGATCCTCATATATTTCAACTTGGGTATCTTTTTTGAAAATCATCTTTCTTAAAATATTCTTAGAAGAGACACTTTTGATGCGAGTTTTTGTTACCACTTTGTATGAGATCTCTGTGGTATTTTTGTAGCAATAAGCCTGGGAGTTGTCGGTGGCAATTATCCATGGTGTAGTTAAGAGTAGAGCAAAAGTTATGTTAAGAATATATTGCATTTTTCAATAGTATTGGAATTGATTTCGTAGTTAAGCTGTAAATGAAAAAAACGTCTTAATATTTATATGATCCTTTTAAGTTTCTTTGCTTAAAAATATGTATTTATATCACAGGTAAATAATGTGCAATTTTTACTTGGTTGCAACGATTTTTCAAAAGAAAAAACTAAATATTTCCATCGAATTCAGTATGAACGAACGAAATGTTTCTGCGAAAACTTAATTAAGAGCCTTATATTGCATTCCACATAGATAAAGAGGTGCTTTAATTTAATATGTGACAATTTATTCTGTTTTTGTTGATATATTATTTAGCACTGATAAAAGGCCTCAGCGTCTCAATTAAGTGAGAAAAAAAGTTAGGCTCAAAATGATTTGAAAAATAAATTAATTATATGTAAAGGGTGTTTTTTTAGCAACTTCCTTTTTGGCAACACTGTTTTTGACACCTGAGCTATTTTCGTGCAACATGTTACTGTTAAACATGTTCAGTTTGGTCTATAATTTAACCATGAATCGACTTACGAAGGAGCAACGCTTGCAGATTATTGAATTTTATTATTAAAATTCATGCTCGGATAAGGAAGTGCATAGTGCACTTCTTCCAACTTTTTCGAAGCTCGTTTCTGGTTAAAAGAATACGTGAACCAAGAAAAATTGATAGAAACAAGCATCAAAAAAGAAATGCACTATTTGATGTGTAGCACGAAGGCGCTAAAGTTAGCGTGAATGGCGGTCCCTACCGTGCGATGATAAAAAATCTTTTTCTTGGCCAAAATAGAAGAGCTGGACTTGAGTGACATGTTGTTTCCACAAGATGATGCCACATGCCACACAGCACGCGAAAAAATGGCCCAATTGAGAGGCGGGTTCGGTGAACAGTTTATTCCAAATTGTGGGCAGGTCAACTGGCCACCTAGATCGTGCGATTTAACGCCTTTAGACTACTTTATGTGGAGCTATGTCAAAGCTTATGTCTATAGAGATTTTGGAGAGAGTATGCCATAATTGGACCCAGCGCATGAACCATTTGATTCGTACCCGCGGTCAACATTAACATGAAATCATCTTTAAGCGTGGAATTATACAGACCATTCTATCGTCTCAAATAAAGCTTTTATACATTTCTCTAAATTTTATGTGTTTTTTTTTTAATCAAATCCAAAACCTCTTAAAAAATCACCCCTCATTAGAGCAGACTGAGAATGTGTGCATTAATTCCAGTATGTTTTAAAAATTGGTTCAGTTGAATTTCAATAAATCTGCCAGCATATTGTGGAAAGATTTTTTTCTCTTTCGAGAACCTTCAAAAGCGTTTCTTAGTATTCGGAGAATTTTCTGTTTGTCTCTTACGCCGGTCAAGGCATTATATGCGTTTAAACGCTTACCAGACTTAGCGTTTAACATGTAACAAAATAATACCTCGAATAATTTATAATAGATAAATAAAATTATTTAATATTGAAATTTATTATTTTGGGATACTTTCCCCAACTAATTTTTTAAACATTTAGAAATTCAATAATTATTTATTTGTAGTGACTTAAGTTGTTCATATGCCGACATTTTCCTTGGTTGTTTAACCAAATTGTCAGTGAACTTTAAGCAAATCGAAAACATTAAACTTTACATGTTTATATCGAAGCAATCAGATATACCAAGAGAATTCTCCATCGTATATGACTTTTACAAAATAGATAATCCTAGTAGACTTGAACAACTAAAGCCACAACAGATAATACATATTTGAAAATCTAATAAAACAAAAATATTATTTGCTTTGAAATTATAATTTATACATTTACTTTCACTTAAAAGAAAAGAGTTCTCGACTTTGTTTATACCCATTCTGGAAGTAAAATCTATTCCCAATGGTAAGTAACTAAACGATATTTAATATGAAATCAGATATTTTGCAAAAATATAAAAAAAAAACTTATATCAAAATACTGAACGCAGCTTACAAATCGTTGGATAAATATCAAAACAAGAACATCCTTCAATGGAAAATCCATCTGAAAATTATTGAAAATTATGGGAACTTGCACTATTTTCGGATCTTAAATTCAGTATTTTGAGAACTCTTTTTGCAGCTTATTTTTAGTGTATAGCATTTTTTTCCTATTTTTCTGATCGGATGTCAACCAGATTAAAACAAAATTATACTAAAGATTAGCAAAAAAGAGTATTACTTCAGAGAGCCTAGAATGCAGATATATTTTGCAAATTGATAAATCAATTTTTATATAAATTCTTAAATTTATTTCATTAGCTTTTCAGTTACTGCAGAGCTTAAAGACCTTAACAAGCTGTGATATTTTTCACCAAAACTCTCTGTCAATTAATTTAACCCATGTGTAGAGTGATAGCCGATTGACACTTTTTGTATAAAAATCTTGGAAATAATATTCATGACCTTGTCTAAAGCAGACAACTACAGTTCTAGCAATTGCAATATTTTTTGATGATTCTAGATTTTACTTTTCAATACTTTTTATTTTTTCTTATCCCTATCATTTTTACTTGCAAAGAATTGAACTTTTTTAGAATAGCTGCAATAAATGTATTGGACAGAGTCATCAGCATTTTAGATTGAGTTCGTTTGAACTATTGGAAGCGCCATGCCTTTTGCTCAGAGCTAAATGCTTTTTACCCACAAATTTCTCTCGTTATAATAACATTACAAAATCCTACAAATATGTAAGGGATTTACTTACGTAGTATTCTAAGCTTATAACTATTAGGTCTTCCCTAATAGTCCAAAATTCAAGGCAAAAAATATATATATTCGAAAATTTTATAGTTATTTTATATATATCAATTAATTTTTTTTAATTATTTTTATTTATTTTTTATTGATAATGATTTTTTAACTGCAGTCTTTATTTTCTCATATTTATATATTTTTATTGTGTTTATTTTCCATATGATTTTTAGTTAATTTTTTCCATTCAAAAAACTTATTTTTTCTTATACAAAATTTATTTCTGTTTCAATCACTTCTTAAACGATCTTCACTGCTACAATACTTCTCTTCAACTAAATGTATTTCAGCTTCAACAGATCCACTGAAATAATAACAAAATATTAACAAAGAAACAGCAAATCGGAAAAATACATGAGGGTATTGAGATAAAATGCCTACGTGTGTATTAAGGTTCTTTCAGTCAAATTTCCGTTTCAATTTATCTCACTTAAAGGAGCAAATACTGTACACAGCGAAAAAGAAAACAAAACAAATCTAACAACAACAAGAGACCATTATCGCCAAAGTAATAAATAAATACAAAATATGTACTACAAAATTCTTTCAATGCTCATGTTTTTATAAAAAAAAAAAAATAAATAAATAATGTGTGCAATTGAAGTAAAAATCTTTGTTGACGAATAAGGGTGTGGAGACGAAGTGTTTTAAAATGTCACTCATTGACAGGAATAATAAAATTAATTTTCTCTCCAAAGTGCTGTGGGAGAACGTTGAGTATTTATGAGAACCCTTTAGAAAGATTATTTATTATATAAACATGAAAAAAATTTAATTGAAACCTTAAAAATTTCGAGGGAATTTGAAATGAATCATTAATTGCAGGCAGAGAAGAAAAGTGAAAAATAAAATGATTGGGATACAAAATGATTAAATATGTTTATAAAAGGCTAAGCAAGCCTTCATTATTATGGTCTCAAATGTAGAAATAAAATTTTTTTTATTTATTTTAATTAAACAATCTGGTCAAGGAGTTTTATAGTGAACTAGAATGTACCCGATTTTTTCGTAAATAATTATGAAAATATAAATTAATTATCTTTCCTTCAAGTCTTGTAAACATATGACGACATAGAGTATGAGGTCGGTGACTAATAATATATTTTTGTAAAATTAAACATTTATAGGTTGCCACTGAAACTATCAAGAACAACATGTGAAAATAAAATTTATTTATATCAAATATATAAGAAAGTTCTTTGAATCGCTTGCTATACTGATATCCTTATGTATTCATAAATGTTTATAAATGGCATAATTAATATAAAAAGTGGAAAGATTTACTAACTAAAATATGTGCGGAATTGTAAACAAAACTTAAAATTTATAAATTTACTTTAATAGGAAATGAAATAAAAACTTTAAAATAAACATAAACTATAGATAATTTCAAATTATTATTATTATTATTGTTTTATTTACTCCAAAAATTAATTCTTAGACTAAATATATCTAAAAGAGCATCGACTACTAAGGCCATCAGCTACAATTTCAAATTAATTTTATGAACTTGATTTACAAAATTCTATTTCAAATTAATTTTTTTACTACTTTCATATAAGGGGGGACTTTAAGCAACATTTAAGTGCTCAAAAGTGCAAGCATTTATCTATCCTTAATAAGAAAGATTTGTCCTGAGATTTTGAGTCCTACAAAATTTTTTATATCAGAAAAAATGGGACTAAATTCTAAGTATCTTTTGATAAATGTTGTTTTAAATTCCACATTTGATTTATCCATTTACCAAAACACTTAAATCAAAGGCCGTCTTTGCCCATTGAGGAAATATAAGAAAAGTGCTTTTTTATAGAGAAGCCTTAGAAACACCCCATATACGATGTTCTCTGTACACTGGCATATGATCTCCTACATTTAACATTTGCTTAAATATATTCGATCTACAAACTTTTGCTGTAAGAAACTTTTTGTCTCTACCTTTTACGATGAGATTTTTTGTTGGTATTATTAACTGCTGAAGCCTATAAGCATTTAAATTTGAAGTTATTTTGAACTTGGAGACAACCTACGACACTATTTTGTCGTTTTTCTGCTCCAATCGCACATATTCAATTTTAAATCAGGAATTTCAACTCCTTCCATAATCTGATTGTATATAGTCAATGATTTATAGCAGTTCACAACAGCCGTCTTTTCTGTCCTTTAACAACGCACTCACTTCGTCCTAGGTTTAACCCACTACTGCCACTTCTACATCGATTTGCCTGGACATTCTTTTCTTTGACTTACGTGCGCGTTCCAGTCTATTACATTTCCTACGATTTCATTCCTTGATCTTCTTAAAATGTCGACAATCCACCAACATTTACGTTTTTTTTTTATTTCTGTGGAGATGAGTTTTTAATTGGATTATTCCCAAAGCTTGTTGTTGGATACCACTTTAGGCAAGAATATTCTTAATACCCTGCAAAGACATTGATTCACAAACACCTAGATCTTCTCTATATCTTGAGGGGCAGCATTCTATGTCTTACAACCGTTGAGGAGAGATATGAGGCTGATATGACGAAATTATTAATACGAATTGACAAATACAGGACTCGACCCGGGCTCACACTAATAAAAATTTCAATCTAATCAATTTTAAAATAAATTGTAGGTTACCGCTTCATTTCAGCTTAATTTCTTCTCAGCTTTGCAATTAATAATACAAAATTAATTATCTTAAATTTCCTTAAGATCGATGGAGTCTCTTGAGTGTTTGAGTGATGTCGTTGTCCAAAATTTTTCAGCTCAATGTTATTTTTAAATAAGTTCTAAAACTGTTCTATATTAGGACTTCTACGATTGCTTCGAAGCAAATTTAACCAATTGGATTAATTGTTTTAAGGGATATCGTAATCAGAAAATTTTAAATTTTAATTGTTGAACTGTTTTAAATAAATTTCAAGTACAAGTACGAGTACTGCAGAAATCAAAATCTTTAAGCGTTTTGTATCAGTTATTAGCGAACAATACTCTGGAAGAAAACTCTATTTTTTACATTAATAAAACAAAAAATTTTCTATAGAAAATCGTGCTCTCTTATCAGCAAACTATAAGAGTTTAATAGAAACTGTACGATTCTGTATGCAACTCCCCTCATAAAGTAAGAAGATCATACAAATAAATTTCTACTGGTAGCTCTAACAAAATTCATCTAATAATTGTTGATATTGTTTTTGTTTTTTCTTGTATTTTCCCAACATTAACACACTTTGTCTATAAATCAATTACTCACTTAAATAAACATTCTCAAAAATATTTGACATAAGAAGCAAAAAAGGATCTTAAGTACGTATAGTTTCTTTTGTTTCCAAACATATTCACTTGTTTAATTTTTTTGTTATGCGTACATAAAGATTAGGTTACAATTTCACTCTTACGTGCTGACGCACATACAAACGAAGATATGTATGTGCATGTGTATGGTGTAGGTGTAGGTGCCTTTTAATAATTCTCTGAAACTCTTATTCATGAATGTTGTATTCCTTTGCCTGTTCTATGTACTTCCACATGTGCTTCTTTTGCTCGAAGGTTTGAATTTAGGGGATTTGTTTTACTTACAGATGATTTTATGTGTGTATGTGTCCATATAATCTGTATTTCTTTTCTATGGAAATCTTTTATGAAATTGGCTGTGCCTAATGAAGAAAAAAGAGGGTGGAAAAATATTGTATTAATTTTTAAGACTTGTGAGAGAATTTTACAATATGCGGGTCATACTTTGATAATTTTTCCATATTTTTTTTTTCAATCACACATTTGAGTTGGTGTTAAAGTCAAAAATTAAATAAAATGTAATCTCTTTGGAATAGAATTTGAAAAAATTGTGTTTGTTTTTATTGTATTGTTTTGTTAATATTAAACTGAAATTTCCTGCATGGAAAAACCATCATAGAAAGATGCACATTTAAGAATAAATATCATCTCCGACAAATTTTTAAAGGTCTGCTTGTACCCATCTGAATTGGAAAAATCATCATAGAAGGAGACAAAGAAAAAATTATTTTATTTATACAAGACTTGTGTTTAAATACAATATTGCCAACAAATGTTTAAAATTCCGTTTGGCCTAGACTATGTTGAACTCGAGTTCATTGGCTTTCCACCATAGGTTTTGTCCCTCGCTGCTAAAGACTACAAGAAGAAAATGAGGTTTTGGCAGACAATTATAAATCGTAAATTTATTTACTGCACTGATATATACATGATTATAAATTATTAAGCCAACTCTCTTGTCAGCTTAAGTAGCTCGTCAGCTTTATCTTTGTATGGGATACATTGAGCTCCAAATACACTTCAAAGCTTTTCGAAGAGGAGTAACAATATTTTTCTGAAGAATATTAATATTTTGCCTCATCAGAATACAGTTTAATTTCATTTCATATGATTTCATTAGGATGTCCTCAATGGAAATTTTAAAACCTTTAGAAAATGTTTCACTTTGCAAAGTGCGGCTCTTCGCTAACAGGAAAATCAAAAAGTAATATTTTTTTTTTTAAAAGAAATATATATTAAAAATATCAAAGCCAAAGTAAATATATTGCGATTGAATTTGCTCTAATGAAATGAAGAGAGTTTTTCCCGAAAGTAGGTCCTTTTCCCTAGCAAACACGTTGTTCAATAAGAGCACACTTATTGTGGCCGATCATTTTGAATATTAAAAGAAAAACTCCCGAAAGAACTTTTGCTCTCATCTTTAACGCGAGAAGATGCAAACACTACTTTAACTCCCTTCCTACCATATCCTTACTGCTGGTGCAAGAAAGTTTTAATAATAAAAATAAAATACAAACATAAATTAAAAATTATCTATGCTTGGAAAAATTGATGTAAGGGAATATATATATTTTTTGATCGAAAGAATATATTGAAAAAATTCATACGCGGCAGGTTCCTTTATCGCAAAATTCGAACTAAATGGTATACCCTATATATTTTCTGAATTCAGTCTGCGTTTAGTTTTTCTATATTTTTTGCCGTTGTTAAGGATGTCAAATAATCTTATAAATATTATAGAGAGAAAATATTTTTTATATAAAATTACGTAGATGTTGGCAAAAATGTTTATGTTTAAGTTTTGAACATTGAACAGCTCATGAACATATATATAACGACAATGGAGCACCCACACAATCAAACCACAACACATGTATGTATATGTGTATACATACGGCTTTTGCCTTTGTTTCGTTATCCTCCCAATAAATCTTCTTGCTGTGTGGTGGATCTATTTATTAGCAACAAATCATAAATACAATACAAGTTCAACGAAGAATTTACTTAAAAAAGGAGTCTTTAGGGGAAAAAAGTGTAGAAAAACTATAAGAACAAAACTACATAGAACCAATAAAAAGTAATAATAATAAAAGTGGAAGATATTTTGCCTTAAATGCAGCAAATATTATAGGAAACAGAAATATGTAACTTAAAACTTTCATAATTCAAAGGAAGAAAAAAGATGACAGATTTTCAACAAGGATTTACATTCAAATAGAAACATGCACAAACATAAACACACTTAACGAAGACACTTACGCTCAAATCAAATACAAACAGAAGAACACAATGAAAGTATATATCTGTGTGTTTTTGTATTTGTCCTAATCCTTATACCACTAATATCTGCTTTACCCTCCGATAGTCGAAAGGTAATCAAAATAATTGAATTATTAATAAATACCAACTGATGCTGATTTTTTATTTTCTTGTCTACACAGAAAGCAAAGCAGTTAGAATATTTGTCTGAATAAAATACATAGAAAACAATTTGGACATATTACGTTTAGGTGAAAGTGAAAAGAATTGTACGGGACTTCAATCGTGATATTAAAAAAATCTGTATTCAGGCAACATTCCTGAAAAATCTGAAATAATCTTTAGTTCAAGGTCTAGATTGAAAACCAAATAAATACTCTCACTTTTAACACTTGTTGTATTATCCGACATACTTTTTGTTCGTAACAAATCTGAAATATTTTTAGGTCTTTGTTGTTAGTCCACATCAAAATTTGTGTGAGCTTAATTGGATATATAGAACTTTGGGAGCTTCAGATGGGGCATTTTTTAATACCCAGAGAAATGTTACGACCACTGTTACAAACTGCTGGATACGCAGCCGAATGATGTAATCCTTAGCATTCGCCAATCATCTTCAAGGGTTCATTCGAAAAACACGAGAAGAGAAGACTAAATTGGAAAGACTAAAAGTTTTTACTTTCAATACAAATTATAAGGTGACTAATTTTGTAGACAGCCAGCCTTAAGATGGACGGTTGTTTTAGCAAATATTGTCAAAACCTCTTAAAACAAAATTGTAGGAAGATACTGAAGAAGTTGTACTTTTCTATTAAAAACTTTAAATTTTGTTCACCTTATCCAGCAAAACTGAACACAGATTTATACAAACGATCATCAGCATGTTAAAATTCTTTATTTCAGAGTATGTGTTCAATTTTCTCCTTCTCTTGTGGCAATTTTTCTAGAATACTATTTTCAGGATACTTTTTCAAGGATAAAATGAACGAAAACAAAATATTTTTGTACGTTTAAAACATGTATGAAAAATGCTAAAAATATGGTTCGTATTCGGAATTCTTCACACAAATTTCAAACTTTTATTATCGTTTCGTTTTATAAAATGAGGCTTATAATACTTCTGTTTAAAAAAAATTTAGATTTTTGAAATGTGTATAAAAATAATCAAAGAAATTTTATTAAAAATCTCAAATGTGTGGAAGTATTTCGTCTTACAGATAGGGAACTTTTTTCCTTGCACATTATTTAATAAAATTTTCTTTTAAGTACGAATTTTCAAGTAGTTTCTGGGTCATGTATTTATTTTATTGGTTTTATTTTGTTTTTGTAACTTCAAAGAGTTTTCCTGACAAACAGAAAATAAAACATTAACTCTCAATAAAAACCAAAATTCGCAGTGGGACGTCCCATAAGTATTAAATCAATATAACAAATTGATATATCCTATCAATGATTTCAATAAAATTTAGTACACCGATGGCTTATAGCCTGTACTAAGATGAAATTGACATGATATCGTGGTAAGGGACTAATATCATAATTCCTATACCTTGATCTTTGCTACTCAATCAATCTAAAACAATCTAGTGAAAGTCGACACACAGATCGCTTATAGTCTGCGCTCACATATAATAAGATATCCTTTGTCATGATAAAGGACTTCTTTTAACCATTTATAGACCAATGACATAATTCTTTTAATTAGAAGTCAGACATAAGCCAATTATCACAATTTAATAAAATTTTGCTGAGATATACGAGTAGTTCATAAATGCATTGACATCTATGATCAAGACAAAGGACTCGGTTTGACTATTTATGGAACCATAGATTCTTATATTGGCATGCTTTCTACTTAATCTTACATAAGTGGATGAACGGATTGGAAAGACAGTTTTTTTTATCTCTAAAAGCACACTCATATACGTTTCAAATTTATTGTGATATTTGGAGCGCGATACATTCAAATGAATTGATACACTTAAAAATTATTAAGTTATTTTGCAATATTTATCGCTATATTACATGCTAAAGGCTTAGTATATATCGTGATACTTGATCGCGGTCAATATGTATTGTATATATAGCAGTAACTTAACCCATTTCGAGATAGTACCATAATTGAAAAGAATTTTATAAATTTTATTATGAGCAAGTTTTCCTCCATTGACAAAATTTTTAATATACTTGATCCAGTAGAAGATTCGGTTATTGTGGTCAAAGATAGAAAGCCTTTACCTTATATGCAGCACGCATCTTTACAAAAGGACCCACTAGGAACAGACATAAATGGTATAATTTAATTCAGAAATGATTTTGATTCATCGAATCCTAATTATGTTTAAGAAGTGGCCATTTACCTTAAGAGTCTAATATTGCCCTTAAAGTAGGCATTTACAAAACCCATTGATTAGTACAATCCCAGAAAAGAGCAGCGGTTCTTTTGTGATCTCATTTGCGAGGACACACATATTTTAAAATATTTTGATATAATTTTTAAAACATTTTCATTTATTATAATGTTTTATTAATCCCTAAGGAGACACCCAAAGAAGTGTCCGAATATTGATTTAATATAGTAATAAATTAATTAACTAAAGCCTCTAAAGCTCCAACTTAACAATAATTTGATAAATCAAAATCTCTCAAAAGATTTCATTGAAAGTTATTTTATAAAAAATTTTCATAAAAATTCAAAAGTTTCCATTCGCTCTTGTAAAAACCTATGCATAATTTCTTCATGTTTCATCCCACTGTGCTTCAAAATGATATTTTTCCTTGTGAACGTTTCTGTCAACATGAGTGTTCATTTAGGAGATGTTCAGACTTACTCTTAATATAAAAAGTATTTCAAATATGAAATGCTTCTCAAAAAGTTCTTGGCATCAATATCGTCACGTTGTTGTTTTTTTTTATTTGTGCAGGTCAAACTGATGTTATTTTTTTTTTTTTAGAAAAGCCTTTTGCTCGTTTCCTTTTTACTTTAATTTTTCACTTATTTATTTTTTTTGTAGGCCACATTCTTTTCATCGGTCTTTAAGTTTTGCGTGTTTGGGAAAAGTCCACAAGGAAAACAAATCTTGGAATGGAAGCTGAGAAAGGGAAACTTTTACTTCTCTGCATTTTCTTCATCATAACCTGGTAAAGATGCTGTATTCTTTCTATATATATTTTTTTGTTCCTTTTTCGCCTTTTGCTGCGATGACAGCATCCAGAAATATTCTCTATTTTATATGAGTATGCGTATGTCTTCTGGGATTCGTTGTCTCGTAAAGAGTGTGTGTAGGAAAAATCTGAAATAAGATTTTCTTTCTTTTACAAATTTGACCTTTTTCATTTACGATACTTTCTATTTCATTTCTCTACTTTCCTGTGTTTGTCTTTGTAAAAATATTGAAATTGGAAACGTCCAATATGCGTTATACGCATGTTCCAGAAGTGTCAAAATTACAGTGTGTATTGGCATGTATGTATGTATCGCAATTTATGTATGTACATTATTTTTTAAGTATTTATGTACGTATGTACATACACACATACATACATGTATACATATGTATGTGATGAACATAAATTTAGTTTATATTTGAAATTGTATACACAATTATATATTTTATTTATTTTTTTACTTTTGTGTATTAAAATTGGAAATTCTCTAGATAATTTTATGAAAGGAAAATTTATTTTACTTAAATATATATATAAAGATGCAAGCACTCAAGTGCTTTAAGAGGATATACACTTGCACACACTAACAAATTTTTTTCACATATACATAAGATTATTTGCAAAAATTCTAAATAAGTGTAGATAAGAAATATTTAGAGGTATTGAAGGAGATTGGAAGCAAAAATTGATGTTTTAAAAATAAATTTTAAGCTTTAAGCTTAAGATTTTGCAGTTAATTGACTAAACACTTGCAGGTGTATTATTTAATCATTACTATTAGTTAGAGCTTATTGTTTCTGTTTTCATAAGTTTTTATTATTGAGGATTGAGGTGCGATTCTTTTGTGAGTAAATTTAATTAATTTAATATTTTGGCATTAGTTTCTTTGTGTATGGAATTACAATTTCATACCACAAAAAGCATTTACTTATACATATATGTTGTTTAATTATTTTGTTGTAAAACTTTATACTCGTATATCTCAAAAGGCAGCCTCGTACCTTGTTGTGTTAGTCTAACTAGCAGTTACACGGTTGCAGTTTTAAATCCTTTTGTAGAATATGGGTATTTCTTTCCTGTATCTTCTTTGCTCTTTGTGATCAAAATTTCCAGTCTGTATCACAGAGGTACCAAGTCATGGGGCCAAGCTAGAAAGAGCTGCCTATTGAACCCAACTATACTTATATTTCTTGAAGAAGGCTCAATAAAATGTGTCAAAACAGACAGACTTGTATCAAGCTTACAATTAGTTTAAAGAAAAAAAAAAATAAATATTTATTTCACTTATTTTAAATTCTAGTATAGAATTAAATACATTTGAAGATTTTTACCATAACTTTGCAAACTATTTTATTTTGAGAACTACAGGTAATAGGTAAGCTTGACATTTCTGTTGAATTATCTGGGTTTGTTTTTATTGAAACTATGAAAGTTTTGTTGCAGCAAAATGTTTCTTCTTTTTGAGCTTAACAATAATTAAATATATTGAAATTTCAGAAAAGATCGAATATTATATATAAGAGAATTTAATTTGAAAAATAATTCTTTCCGACAAATAAACAAAAAAGAAGTGTCTGAGGAGAGTCACATCTATGTGGCCAGGAGATAACATATCCTTCATATAAACTGAAATTAACTAAAGCGGTGTTTTTGTTTCCAACTTACAACAAAAAAAAAATCCCAAATTTAATAAGATTTACATACTCGATTCATATATCTCGCATAATATTCCATTATCGGGGGCTCAACACATGATTAATGAGTATTTTTATTGCATAGTATAAACCTAATCAATAACTACTTTATTTAATGGCATAAAAGATTTAGTGTTAATAAAAAATCGATTAACCAAAAGACAATGCAGTGAAGAATGATTCAAAATCCTTGTAGAATCCTGGATGAAAATATTTACCCTGGTCTTTAACAAAAAAGTCAATAAGAAGAATTAAACTAATGAAAAGGGATCGAAATATGAGAAAAATAAGAACAAATGTGCATAGCGTGCCTTGACCAAAAATGACGTAGGACAAAATCAGCCCGCCATGAACATGAAAAAAATCTATTTGATACCATGAAATTAAAAACATTTTATGCCCTAATGAACATTAATATTTAAAAATATAAATATATCTTTCTACGGTCTTAAGTTAGAAACATTTTTGGTTGATTTTCTAAAAATAATTTTCGAAAAAGTACAACAGGAAATGAGGTATTAAATATATAAAATAACATTATATTGTATAAATCACTGTAGCTAAAATTTAACGTTTATTTCTATATCCCAGATATTCACCTCTTGCACGAAAGCTTTTATTCTAGTTTCTAGAAAAAAAGCATTTATAAAGGACGTCATCGAATGGACGATCCTTAGTTGTAATGTGCGTAAGATATGCTAATTACTCTAGGATAAGGAAATATAGATCACTCCAAGGATGCCAATATGATGTCTATAGGATTTGTAGCCACAGGCGAATCAATCATCATATTAATCAAACTCTAAAATGTAATATGTGAACCTTGTACATTGAACGATCTCTTAAGTAATATAAAAATCATATAAAAAGATCAGGCTGTTTTAGCGAAATTGTCACTTGTTTCCTCAAAGATCATCAAAAGATTTAGCTAAAAACCCAAACATAAACACACACACAAATTTTTACTCAGATTTGATTTCATATAAATAAATGCATGAACAACTATGAGAAACAAAGTTTTGATTGCGCGCATGTTGTTTTATACGTTTCCATGGTTAATACGAGGAGTATAAATGTTTTGTTGCTTGTTTTTATTTTACAAAAATACTAAAGCTCTGCAAATGTAAGACCAAATTATATTTGGATTTGAAAACAAAGTTTATCAATAAGAATACATATGTATCACGCATGAGAAAAAGAAGACTAAAAGGTTTCTGAAGAAAAAACTGAAGTATTATTTTATAGAATATTTCATTTTATATAAAAAAAAACATTTTGTTTTAATTTTCATTCGGTTTTCATTTCTTCTCTTTTTTTGTTTTCTTCACAACAATTGCATTAGGATTTTCCTGAGGATTTTGCTGCTTTACGTTTATTATATACTGCCCTTTTTAAGCACTTAATTTTTGGAGAAAAGTATGTCTTTTAGTTGCTTTTTTTTATTTTTTTTCATTTTATGAAATTGTCTTGCTATTAAGAATAACACAAACTAGTTAAAACTTATCCTTAAAATGCGGAATTATATAGAAATAAAAGTTTTGAGTGACAACAAAGTTTGCGAGTAAAAATACAAAAATAAAATAATATTCAATAAGACTAAAAGATAATAATTTTTGTAATTTGCAATATTTGGCAAGAAAAATTAATAAAGTTATGCTTT
Organism: Germaria angustata; assembly: GCA_963681545.1. Lineage (NCBI taxonomy): Eukaryota > Metazoa > Arthropoda > Insecta > Diptera > Tachinidae > Germaria > Germaria angustata. The sequence goes on along the minus strand of OY812999.1, from coordinate 93,129,306 downwards.
CTTAAGAAATTGTTAAGAAGTTAAGAACTACAAACTATTATTCAACATATGTATTTAATTTCCCTAAAAGTATGCAACAGCAACATCAAATATATACCAAGCCCCAGCTGATTTTAATGTCTCCCCAAAATAAATGCTTTATAAAAAGATTAAAAATAATTGCAAAATAAATAAATTCAAAGCTCCAGCTTTTCTAAAATAAATAAATTACAAATTAATATTTACTAAATTGATTATATTATTCGACCTTTTAATTTTTATAAATTAATGGAATTGAGTTTGAGGTTTTCTTGTTTTTATAAAAAGCAATATATTTATTTTTTACGATTTTTCAATTTTCCAACACCATGTGGGTGTCTTCTTCAGGAAATTAAAAATATTGAAAATTCATAAAAAAATAAATATGTATATTGTTTTTTATAAAAAAAGAAGACTTTAAACTCAATTCAAATAATTTATATTAATATTTACCTTGGGTTTGATTAACTTCTTCATCAAAGTGTATTAAATGTTAAAAAGAGATCACACTGTGTCAACAAATTTAAAAGTAAAAACAACAGGCATTGAAATAGAGAAATATAGTCGTAGAAAATAGTCTGATATTACCCGATCGTATGATCTTAATGGTCAATTTGCAGGACTATTATCTGAAACTCTTCGTTCATCAAATGTTTATTTAAGTAAATTATTTGATACATTAAGTGTTTTTATGGTAAGAATTTAATCGTTATAAAACGACAAGTCGCAAAACAACCATCTGTTCCAAATGCAAATATTTGAAATTCTAAAAAAAGTTTTTTCATTTTCTTGCTAATTTAGTTGTTGCATGTTGTGTCATGATAAAATTTTTTCTTTATTAATATTTTGTAATCTGTGGTTTTCTTTTGCACATGCTTAACAAATTTAATGAAATCATTATTCCTTCTAGCTTTAAACCTCTTTTGATAACTTTTTTTACCTTTCCTTTCCTTTCCTTACGTCAGGATAATGTTGAATAAAAATTAACTGATCATTCAAAAAAAGAAATCATATTTTCTTCAAACGATGAGAAAATTGAATACAAATATGATTGAAAAATTTTTTTGTATAAAAAAAAATTCCAATTTGAAAAAGCAATCATTTCATCAAATTATTCTCTAGTAATTTATTATAATTTTTTAAACTATTAACAACGGTTTAAAAAAATTCCTTTTGGTCCTGCAGTATCATTTGATTAACCATAAGAAATATTTCTATGATAATAATAATCAATGTTGTTCGAGAAAATAATCGAAAAAATTATCTTTCTCTATTTCAGGTATGTTGTGCCGGAACAGATCGCTATTTTACAGGCAAGTAGAAATTCCTAAGTTAAGAGTCCAAGATAGATATATATGGAATCGACACCAAACATGGCATGTTGCATTTTCCTTCCAAAGTAGCTTTGCTTCATTAGTAACACTTTCCCTTCATTCTACTTTAGACGAGTTTTCTAAACAGACCGAACTTAGTTTTCTGACTTTATCTTCTGGATTTTCGTACTAAATCGTTTAAGTGTTAATTGTTGTCCTTACCTAGTGTTTCGTTTGTTTGTGTGGCTTATCATTTGCTTTCTGTCCGCCCGTGTGCCTCATTGTCCTCTCGGATCTCTGGGTGTCTCTTTATCATCCTGGTTCAAATGTTTGTGTCTCTTACTACCTGTTTTTCTTAAATACAGTCTCTTCCCCTATTCTTTACTACGTTAGTCTTCTGTATCTTTTTGTGAGGGTATGTACTTGCCGCCTAGTTCTTCTCTATATGGGTAGTTATCTGTTTTTTTCCCTTTATGGGTTCATTTATTTCTTTTGCTTTTTTTTGTGAAAAACGTTTTAATAACTTTGAATGTACTTTAATTTATTACTTAATTTATTACTATTTCGTCTCTCTATTTATTTTTTCGTTCTGTGATACATATAGTCGTAATCATTTATATTGTAAATGCAGATATTTTATTGGTTTTGTACTGTGTCCTTGATTTTTGTTATTAAATATGTGGCTTGAAAATTTTGAATCCAAAGAGCAGTCCTGTAAGGATTTATTTTTTTTTTAATTTAGGCGATGAATAATGTATTTTATTAATGGGATCAGTAATTTTTTTCTGAAAAGAAAACAACTTTAGACAGCGGCATAAATTTAGCTGATCTGTTGTATGTTTCTTTTTAAATTACCTCTAAACTTATGTGAATAGATTAATAAAAATCCAAAAAATCATTATTTACGACAGCAGAGTTTAAACTCTTGTTTCAAGAAGAAAGTTATACTCTCTAATGATTTTATTTGTCCATCCTTGTAAAGCTGACCAAAGATTTCATGATATTCATTGTATTACTGCCAGCACAGCAACAGGGAAGGAATGCACATAGTTTGCTCATATTTTCCAATCGCAGGATATTAAAAAATTCTTTGGCGGTTATAATGACATCAAAGAACTAAAATATATCTCACAGCTTAATATTCTCGTTAATTTCACTCAAAGGCTAAAATATAAAGTGGTCTATATCTGTATTATTATAAAGATGAAAAATTTTCAAATCGGCTGAAGATGAATCCTGATTTTAAAACTTTCACCATTTGTTCAAGAGTTCGCATTTTTAAACAATATTTTCTGCACATTAATATCGATTTTAATTCATTTTTGGCTGAATATTTATTTCAATGATATTAAATGGATCTTAGAGCTCAAACTTTCTATTTCCTAATTGAAAGTTAAATGTTTAAAAATGAAGAAAATGCAATTTTCTTTTAGGACATTTGTAAAGTTTGATATAATATAGCGTTAGTTTTGTATCATTTCGGAGTTGTGCGATGCTGTTACTTTTTAAAGTAGTATTGAAGCGTTTTTAGGATGCAGTTTTTCTCTCAGTGTAGTATACCTACCAGGACCAATTGAAACCTGTTGTGAGTGTATTCACACGTAATTGGTCTTATAGGTCTATATGAGTCTTTCGGATTTCCTTATAACTTCAGAACTGGTACGAAAATATCATACGTATACAAGGACGTGCTGCTTTTGTTTTTTTAAGTCTATTTGCCCTCCAGTATTCACTGTGTAAATCAGATTTTCCTACTGAACCTTTCTCTCTCGACTTTCTGCTTTTTTTAAATTTACAATATTTTTTATCTATAGAAGAAATAAAGTCACTTGCAGCAGGCTAGTGACTTCAGTAACCCTTATTATTCTCTAGTGTGCACAAACATATGTTCATAGTCAATTACAAAGTCATGCAAATTGATGTCACTGTTTATTATTAATTTTTAGTTGTTGTTTTTGCTTAATCTAAAGCTCTTTACTTGTCTTAAAAGAAAATCTGCTTAACCGAAATGTCATTTTTTACAACCCCACGAAGCTCCATTCCATGTCAAATTATTTGAGTCGTACTCCATGCAACTGATATGATTTAAAATTTTAAAATAAATCTGTTAACTATAGTTTTTCAAATTGCTGGATTCACTTGTACAAAAAGGATTTCACTTATCCGAAGGAAGTTCTTTGAAAAGCTTATCTGGCTGAAATTTTCTATTTTCACTTATCCGAACAAGACTCTATTTCATATTTGAAAATGTTTAAGCAGTTTAATACCTTCTCCATTTTTATAAAAATTAGATCATATTTTAGTTGGCCCCATCGTCGTTTCTGTTTAACCATCTAAAGGTCGAGTGTCCTTTAGAAAATTACTTTCTTAACCAATTATGAACCCTTACATAGGTTTTTAATTTTTTCTTAGCCCCTTTAATAAGCAACATTTCTCTTAGACATTTCTGTTTGTCTTATTTAAGCTCCCCTAAAATTAGGCTTCAAAGTTCTCCTTTGATTTCGTGATTTTTCCTTCAAAGTCATGTACTCTCATGTATTTTTTCATTTGCTTTACGTGCAGCTTGAAGAAACCCTCATTTACGAATTCTTGTAAGATAAATTGTTTCTGTAGGCTTCTAGCATTTAGTTGTGTCAAGCACTTTTTATTATTTCTTAACATGTCTGCCACACATTTGTTATAATTCTTTATTTTGTTGCGTTTCACTACAAAGTGTTTGAAAAAATTATTTTTTCTTGCCGTAATTTCTGTTGCATTTATTTAGGCTGTTGAAGTTGCCTCATTGCTGTTGCTGTTGCATTTAACTTAAATTGTTTGCCTGTATGGGTGTTTGTACAAGTGTATGTTAGTTGATATATTTCAGAATGTGTATGTTTGTGTCGTGTGTGTGTGTGTGTGTGTGTGTGTGTGTTGGTTCGTATATATAAACACCACTTAAACTATAAACGAAAGAGTGTAATTTGTAAAATTGTATTTATTGGAGCAAAAATTCATTGAGAAAAATGTTGGTCAATTATAGTGCAGGCAGGTTGGTTTATTTGTATTTTTTCCTCGGTTTTTTTTTTTTGTAAATACTAAATACGTTGAGAGCTCTAAAGTAAATTAAAAATGCTCTTAAACTTGCACACGTACAAATCGTTTCAGCCGGAGTTAGCAAAATGGAGTAAAATAAATTAACTATGGATTGGTTTAGAGTAATTGGCAGAGCGACTTGTTTTTTTTTTTATTTTGCTGCTGAAATGGTGTTTGTTTAGCAAAAATGGAATTTCTATTTACTCTAAATCTAATTAGGAAAAGGGTTAGTGCAAAACAAATGGTATTTTTGTATTGGTTTCTTGAGTCCTTTTCCCTTATATTTTATTTATTGTTTTTATTTAAGGTAATTTTGGAGCGACAACGAGCTTTGCTTGTTATTTGGTAAAATTCCTAAATTTTTCTATTAGTAAATTCTTTATTTTGCACAGTGGTATTGATTTGAATTGTAGTACATAATGAAAAACATGCCTAAATAATATACATTGACGAGGGTTTATTATGGACGTGATGAAAAGTCAGTCCGGAAGTTTTTATGAATTAAATTCTTTAAAAATATATATTTACTTACTAACTAAAGGATAATTTGGGGAAATTTTTTAAGTGAAATTTCTATAAAAAGAAAATAGTTTGTCATTCCTAAATTTGCATTGTTTTCTAGCATCTGGACTTAAAATCTTAAATTTTTTTGGCGGCTGGGTCCTATTGGAACTAAAATAAAATTGTTTTACTAACTTTGAAGAATCTTGTATGTATAATTTTTCTTCATTTAAAAATATTATTAACATTAATCTTTTAGTAAAGATAATATGGATCAAAGCAGTTCAAATTCTTTTACAGGAATAAATAATGTATAATTTATTATTTTTTTTAGCTTAAGTTCTGAAAATGTTTAAAGCTTTTAATTAAAAATTTGTTATTTTTATTATCAGTTTAAGCTATAAAGTGAAATTCTCGACTTACATAAACATACACGCACACATTTATGTCTTCTACATGCCATTCACTGTATACCATTCACGCGGCAATTTAGCAGCATTACCGATGAGCACGCACAGACTTTCCCGGTTGAAGAAAGTAAAACTGCAGCAGTTGTATTATAAATGTGTCAGAAGTAGCAACAATAGTAACATACACACACATACATATATACACGTACACACGCACACACTAGTAAACATTAATAAGTTTTTAGATGTGTGCTGGTATGCGTAAAATATTATGCAAAAATTAACAATAAAATTCTCTTGAAAATAAATAGAAAAAACTAATTTGAAGCTCTGCAACCATTTTAGCATATGGCAGCAGCTGATACGTGTGTTTTAAAGCTTTTATGCTGATATGAACTGAATGGTGCGAATGCACTATTTTTAGTCCATTCGAATTAATACAAATGCACTTAAACTGAATCATAAACATATTTTCTAATAATTATTTTAGTGTCCTGGAACATTTTTATATACATTTCATTAATGACTTTAGGTATTTCATAAAATAAATCAAAAAATCTAAATTATTTGCCTAATATTCCTTGGCTGTACAATTTTTTGTGTAGGCAAGTAAAAAATGTTGCTACCTGAAATGCATTTATGTACTCTATCTCCATGTGCAGGTATACAAATTTGATTACCTGTCTGAAAGTACAGGTAAAATTAATTTGTCGGAAAGTATACATGTGTCTGGGTGTTTAAGCTCTTAAGGCATGCACGTTTTTTCTTTAATTATTCATATATTATGAATGCATGTATTTATGTATGTATTTGTGTATGTATGTGTATATGTATGTATGTATAAAAGTAATAAGAAATAGCGTGTAAGCAATAATTAAACATAATTTTTTGATATCCTTTTTTTATATTTCTTATTAGAGTTCCTTAAATAAAAAAATTATATCGCCAGTTTATTCTGAAAATTTATATCTTATAGCTGATATGTCTACATATATTATACCCAGTGGAAAGAATTAAGACGTTCTCCTGAAATAATATTTTCGTTGCTGCTAAAATTCCAACATGGCCCTATGCTCCTTATAGGAGTTTAGAGGAATAAATATATAAAATTATAACAACAAATTTTCTTAACTTCCAAGAAGGCCCATTACTCCTACAGATCTGTTAAGCTTGATTTTAAAATAAGATTGTTTTTCAATAAAACATAAACTTATATCCTCAAATCTGCATGCTGGCTTAAGAAAAAAATAATTGAAGTTCTGGCAAAATTATTGAATTGATCCAATAGAAATTTTAAATAAGATTATTTTCTTTCCAAAACAACATTACCACTTTATTTTTCTCAATTTAATAGCAACAGCTTACAAATTAGAAGCCTATGGATATATGATGAACCAAGGATACGCCACTTTCCCATCCTGTGTCCAACTTATGCGAGATAAAAATTTTCAACTTGTACTAGATAGTTTGAATACAAAAAGGAAGTTTCTTAGGTTATTTCAATTTGATAAATTTTTATTTTTTTTATTAAATAATCTTACAAAATAACAAGCGATAAGCTTTTTCACTGCGAGAGCTTTTCACAAGCTATACAACACAGCCACTGATCTCAGCATTTCCAAGACTTTTTGTAAGCTATTTTTTAAACTGAATTTGAAAAAAAAATGTGTGTAAACATGATGCGAGAATCTTGCAAGGACTTTATTCAGTTATGATTAGACTAGTCATTTTAATATCAACTTATATTGACGATACAATGAATAATAAATGAGGAAATAAAAGTTCTTTTCAGAACCAGTTTATATGTTGATAAATGCTTTTTATTAAAGTTTTTCATAACTCACAGTATTAAATTTAATTCCAAATTTTTATTTCATTATTTAAAGCAGGCCAAATATATGATGCCGCCTTCTTCCCTTATCTGCCTGTCTGTCTCTCAAGACAGAAAAAATTATTTCCAGGAAATATTCAAACAAACATTTTATCTTTAAGCGGATTTTAAAATTCAGAAAATCTCTTTTTCGTTTCAATTTCTACAAAATTGTTGTGCGAATTTATAAAATTCTTTGTACGTCTATCACACATATCAAGTATTAACTGATTCGAAAATTTATTTTTGTATACCTATTGATTATCGGTAGCTAGAGAACTAATTCAAAATCTATGAACTACTTTTAAAGTACCTCAAATTAGATCGTTTTTAAGCCTGCTTTCCCGAGAATATCGTTAACCGCCCTTTTTGAAACATATAAAAAGCTTGTGTTATATGTTTCTAATTTATAACAATTAAATAATAATAATTAGATATACAAAGCATTGAAAACTTGGACAGATCAACATAAAATTTTACATCATCTAGATGAAAATAAAATGCGATAAATACTTCACCAAGCGAGTTTTTTACAATCGAAAACTACTAGGACATATTGCTTGACTGCAGAAATAATCAGATCTTTCGGTGAAACCAAATCGGTGAACCTTACACTAGTAGTCTAGTACACAAGCTACTAGAATACGAAAATTTCAGTGCTTTTCTTAGCTGAAAATGTTACTTGCTTCCATAACCCTGAGAGAAATTCTGTTCAATTTGCTGACAATACTTCTTCTCACTTAAGTAAATGTTTTTACCCATTTATATGATGTGGACATATAATTCTACTTTAATTTACTTTTGTAGCAACTACTTTCATAAAACAATAGATAAATTGGGTGGATTTGTAATCGTATTAAACAGGTGCTAATCGATATTCAGAAATACCCAGCTTAACCTTATAATCTTATTTTGTTTAAAGAAAGTAAACACAACATTCACGGAGTGCCTGCGTAGACTAGCAGCTGGTGTACTAGACTGGTAGACCGAAGGTTGCAGGTTCGACTCCTGCCGCAGACTCCATGTGCCAAGTAACTTCGCAGTTTGTGTTTGTTAATTAATTAAATAAAAAGGATCACTTGAAGATAATTTCTGATTCTGTGTTTAAATGCCAAAAAGTAGCATCTCGATCCATGTGTTTTCGAGCTTTTTCTTGTAAGATCTCTTTTCAAATTTATTTAATGTCCCTGAATATAAAGGTGTCTATTTCAGATGTATAGAAATGTAATAACAGCAATTGGTTGCTCATGTTTCAAGCAACAAAATACTATTCAAAACTACTATTCGGTCTAAGTAGACCTGTGGACATTATTGAAATAAAAATGAGACCAATTAAAGCCGCTTGGCAGGTGTGATGCCTCAGACAAGCAAACGAATAAGCAGCTGTACATATTGGAAGAAAACTATGAAAATATTTTACTAATTGGTACCCAAGAGTTCTGTGAAATCACTTCGAGAGTATAAATTGATTGATACTTTTACATATAAAAACGTGCAATTGTATCAAGTTATTCATTTCTGATTGTTATACAAAACCCATTTTGTGGCAAGTACTTCCAAACATAAGACATCATACTGGTATATTTTACTAATAGAATTTTGTCATTTTGATTTACCCTGTTGCTCTAAATAATTTTGGTAACTTTTTCTTCATAAAAATTATTTAGAAATTTATAGTCAAAGGACACAAATGCAAATTGATATCCAATTATCAATTAAACAACAGCAGTTAAAGAGTTTATTAGATCCTAACGAGTCTTGTGGCATCAAACTAATAACGTTTCTTTGCAACCACAAAAACGTTTAAGAAAAAATTCAAAAAGTACAGTTTTACTAGTTTTTTTTTTATTCTCAATTTGTTGCAATAATTTATTATATCAGCTCTGCAACACTGACGACTCTTGTAAATTTTTGCTGGTTGGCTTTTCTGCAAACTCATCTTGCATTGTTGGGCTAAATAATACTCTGGTACGAGTACACACTGTTGCATGTTGCACTGAAGCAGGATATTATTATTTTCATTTTATCTATGTACACATTTTTGCATTTTAGTAAAGCTTGTTGCAAATATAATACAATAACTGCAAGTAGAGGATTGGGTTGCCATAACGTGTTGATGATGCGAAAAACAAAAGCAACAATAACATCAGTAAGAATACCAACAACAAGTACAAAGTTTATAATGGTGCATACATTTGACCTATATATAATCTTTTAGTTTGTTGTCGTTGCTATTATTGTTGTTGTAATTTTTTCAGTTTTTTTATTGCATTTAAACTGAAGTTTTTTTCCTGTTCAGCTCTCTAGCATAATGAAAGCTAAAAATGCATAAATCCAACATTTTGTACGCATAAGGATACTTTCAGCCACAAATCCACACACACACGCACATTTACAGCTGCTATACGTATTGGGGTGGCTGTAAAGAAAGCACTTATTTTTAGCACTAGTATATAAAAATGTAGAGTATGTGCATCATGGAGTCAGAAGAAAATTTGTATAATCATTATAGAGTTTAGTTTCGTCGCTCCCTGTGTGCAACAGGGAAATCTGGCGACATGGAATGTCTTTAAATATGTGTATGTGTGTGTGTGTGTGTGTGAGTGGAGTTTAGTTTTTATATATTTCTATGTGTACTTGGCTTTTAAGTCTGGATGTGTGTCTATTCCCTTTCTATTGCTACAGTCATCTGTCTCTCTCTATCTATTTCTGTCTCTCTCTCTCTCTCTCTCTCTCCCTTGATTAATTTTAATATTTGCTGCATCCTCTTAATATTTACGTTTCAGTTTACTTTGCAGAATTTTTTTCTTTCCCGTTTACTTTCCGGATTTAGCTATTTTTCTGGGATTTGTGCTGTGTTCGAAAATAATTTTTTATGCCGCATTTAATATGCAAGTTTGAAATGACAGGAAAAAGGGTAATAATGTTCTATTTTAAATTACTACAGCAGAATATATTAAATAAACTTTGGGCATAGGGAATGAAGTATTCCGGCAAAGGAAAACACTTTATGTTAAACCCTGATTTCAGCAAGAGGAAATAATTTTTATGGGAAGGAATAGTATGTGCAGCAGCAAAGAGTTAGTTATTTTGCTGTTATGTAAATATACGTACTAAAATAACATAAGGGCATAGATGAAAGGCAAATCATTATCACAATAAGTAGTGGGAAAATTATTACAAGATTAATGGTATCAGACTTATATTCCTAATTGAGTTGGAACTTGAAACCAGTGCAGAGTCTCTCTGTAGAAAAAAAAAAACTAATTGATGCCAAGCTTAGGATTGATTGCTAAAGAAATACATGTATTGAGCTTTTCCTTTAGTTGCATCATTGTCTCGGCCATTGATATCAAAACCATCAAAAGTAAGCCCTGCGCTAAATGTAATTTTATTGGTGACGTAAAACTGATTTAAAACTGGACTAGTTTTCACTGTGTGATCTTAAGAGCGCCTTAGTTTTTCAAATTGTATTTTATGTCACTAAGGCTATTGACTCTGCCTGAAATGTACTAAACCACCTTAAGAGAATTTCGCTATAAAATTATTGAGGAATCATGTTGCAACAAAATTTAGTGGGTATTTCTTAAGTTTAACATTTAAAAAGTTGCCTTCGTAACCTTGTCACAACTTGCTTCCTCATTAATTTTATTTCATCTCACCTTGAATGCCATTGATCCCTATGAAATTAAGTTAATATTATATAATTTCCATTAGACGTTAAGCTCTACTAAAATCTTTTTCTAAATTTTTTTTAATATATTTTATCGGTCGCTCTTAACGAATTTCATGCAATGTAACTAGGACCCGTTCTTGATTACAGTAGATCAGAAATACATCCATCCGGTTACTGCTATACCTCACCAGCTGTAAGCTGTGAACCTTAATATAAAACTTTGATATAGACACTTGACTTAAGGTCGCGTTATAATTTTAAGAAGGAGAAGAAACGTTGAGTTCCATACAGACAACTCCAAAAACTACGGTATGTGACAATTCAAATATACTCAGAAGATTCGTGCCTCCTAATTTCAAAACGATTTCGAAACGATGCTTGCAAAGAGGAGGCGAATTTGACTAAGTGAGAATCCCAACCTTGATGTTTTCCAAAACACTTGTACCACAATATAATAACTGACATTCCCCCTCCTGAGATCAAAAATAAACATCGACTGCAACACATATTCCTGAGATGTCGGGCTTATTATTAGGGTGACAGAGGCTTCCGAAGGAATAAGAGGGCTAGTTAACTACCCAGACATCGTACAACTTTAGAGATTCCAACACAACTGGATTACATTTATTTTCCATTACCATCTTTCAAACTAAGAATTACAGCAGGGCTGCTGACAAAAATGTTACATGATAATTGCGGTGTTCCAAAACAGTGAAGGTGTCCCATAGTGAGAAATAACGCAACCTGATTATTTTATAGGAATACTTGTGTTTGTAAAAGCCAAACACTATTTCTCTGGCAGCCACGCAAAGAGAAAAAGAGTTTTACACAATGACTTCCGAGCAACTGATACCATATGGATGAAGAAAAATATACTAATGTTTACCATTCGGTGATCTTTCCGATGTTGCAAATAATAAACTCCAAAACATAATACATTTCACACAAAGTTTCGACAGGTTTGGTGATGGGAACTTCATTTGCGCATATATCTCATATAAACTTTCTTAACTGAAAGTCATTATCAACACTTATACAAAAAACATTCCTCTTCTCTTTGCAACATTCACTTCTTGACATATTTTATTCAAATATTTTCTTCGTCTTTTGACATCCTTTCGAAAGAAAAGGTTTTGACTATTGTTTGTAAAGTAAGAAATAGAATTTTTTACAAGGACACGCCTGTAATACAATATTTTAGTGCACAAAAAAAACTAATTTTATCCTGTTATATTTCCCTATACTAAAACAATTAAAAATGCAATTATATGCAACTACTTGCTATTCGCTAAAACATTCAAATACCAAAGGAAATGGGGCGGCAACAGAATGCATGCACCAGAATAATTAGTGCCAGTATTTGGTGGCAGAATGTTTCTCCTTCTACATACAAAATACTTACTTTTTAGCACTGCTGTCAGGTTTGTGCTGTGGCACAGAATGCAAATACTTCAAAAGTGTGCTAATAAGTTAGAGTACAAATAAACGCATATAAGTAAGTGTATGTAGGGGAAAATTCTTAAATTTTTTGCTTGATATTTAAATTATCCTTTTTCTTTATTTGCCTTAAATATCTTCCATTTCTTCAAATTGTGTGTGCTGAACACGCTTAACTTTTGGCTGTCATTTTATTTAGACATATTTTTATGTTAAAAGAATTATATTTAATTTTCTTTTCTGTTAAATATATTTGTATACCCTCCCACATGGAAAAGTTTTGCTGAATTTTCAGGATATGTTTTGCAAATAAAGTTGACCTTATTGTTTTACCACTTTTTAGTTGACACATAATTTTTTTTATTAACAGTAAAGAAAAAAATATTTGTCTTAATATTAAATAGTTATATAAATACCATTTCAAAATTATATAAGGAAAAGAATGACATTTATTCGCATATTCCAATATTTCATGTGATATTGAAAATGTCAGCCCCTAAATTATATAACACAGAAATATACGATCCGCCACTTGCACAATAAAATCGCGTTTTTAGGGAAACTTTCGATAATGACTCCAAATCTATAGTCTCTTGTTCCGTTTGTTGTCAGTTTTTCGAGATGATTGAAACAAGCAAACCAGGCAAATCTTGTTGCTCTACCTGTTCCTGACAGCTATTTGAATCACTTAAATTTTATGGAAAAACGTACAGGTAGGAATAAAAAGACAAAGAAGTATTCATTTTCTTGTAATTCATCAACAGTTTAAAAATTGTCCCATAGTGTTAAGAAGACAAGGAATTTATTAATGGTAATCTGAAGGATGCACCTGCTGTCTCATTTTTGGATTCTGAAAGTGACAGCGGCGAAAAGTCGCTAGTCATTCTTGACATAGAATCGAGTCAATCGTATCTTAAGAAAGTCAAAGCGTTACCAAAAGTAGCAGACTAACTGCGAGGTAACTTTAGGTTGACAGTTGGAAGATGATGCCGTGCTATACAATCGTTTTATAAGCCTTGAAAGAAAGAAAGTAAGATTGATAAAAACATCAGAGAGAGAATAAAAGAGACGTATGAAAAAGGGCCGAAGAGTATAGTGTAAAAGAAAATATGGTGCTGAAGGAGTATAACGCCAGTAGCATGCGCTACTTCTAATAAAGGACTTTAGGTTCACGATTCCTTGGTTGTTAATATAATACATGCTACTAAATTATTTATTGCCAGGTAGGCAGCTGGCAATATCCTCTGGTAAAAAATAGAGGTATAGGAGTCTAATAACCGTCATTGCAGAAATTCAAAAAGTTAGTTGTCCTGTGTGTGTCTAGTTCAAAGTCAAGGGATCCCCATCGTGGTGCGATTTCTCTTCATATCCCATCTGAGTTGAGTTGATCGAATTAGGGTATCGTTGGTAAGCAACAGACTCGCTACATAATCAATGCTTTATACAGTTGATGCACGTAGTCCGAAAAATATTCTTCAACGTAAGTAATAGTCACTATCGTGATTTATTTGTTCTCTCCATACTAGTGGACCTTTGAGTTTAAAATACGTTTTCTCTCACCCCTTCATATTTTCTTTTGCAAAATTTGAAAATTGTGTCTGCGTATATTTGAGCTCAATTTTTTCCGTTCTTTGGAGCAAAATAGCAGCCATAAATATAATTAATCTAGTTCGGGTGAACATTCTCCACAATCTTTTTCTCATTTTTATATATTATTCTGAAAATTCAAGTACTAACAGCGTCAAAGTAAAATTGGCAGCTTACGGGTTCTACCAACTGAAAGCTGTTGCAACAGCACAATGCTGCCAATAAGCAATCGAACTTAAGCTAAGCTCATTAAAGCTCTTTCGGAGAAGCTTTGTTCTCTGTTATTAAATCTTAGCAGCATTGAATTTATGTCAGTTATTTAGTCATATAATTAACAGTTCCATGAAATCAATTTGGGCTAGAGTTTAGCGCTTCATATGTGCAATTGCTCTGAAATTTTATGAAAAATTATTAAATCATGATAGTGACAATTTGCTATTAAAGGCAATTTGTTATTATTTAATGAAAGTGCGAAAAGCTACATGCACTTAGTGCAATTGGCTCTGCTGAGGACAAAGTTGACTGCCACGTTTAATAGGATTTTTTATAAGGACGATTAATTTTTTGGAATAATTTTTGTGGATGAATCTTTTTTTGCCTCACTTTCCTTGAAGGACAAGTCCACAAAAAGGGTAAAAACAAAAATACACATTTTACCTAGAATAACCGTAATGAAATTTCTTATATTCTTTATATTGAAAATTTAAATAAAAGTTTTTTTGCACTCATAAAATTTCAATTCGCTGACCTTTTATGTCCTCTTATGCTACCAACACTTTTCCAAGTCATTTATGAATTGTAACTTAAATGGAAAATACATGTCGTGCCATCATTTAGTTTTTTTTTTGCAAAAAAATGCAACAGTTTTTCTTTTGCGTTGAAAAAAGTTAAGGTGCTTCAAGCATATTAAAAAATATCAAGTAAAAAACTCGCATAGAAAATAAAGAGCAAAATCGACAAATGAAAAGTGACAGTTTTAGTTGTTTTCCTTGCTTCTCTCTTTTAAGACAGTAAACGGTCATGTACAGAAATTCAACGTTAAACAATGCCAGTTCATATTTTAATAAAAGTCATATAAAATACGAGACTATTCTGTGAAAGCGGTTTATTTTTCTTTCATTTCATTGTGTATAAAATAGTTTATTTTTTTCCAATTTCAATTAGGAAAAAATATTAAAAAATGCTTTAGTTTTATTGTAATAAATTCGACTCTAGGAGTATATTGAAAAGTGAGACAACAATTACAATGAGGAAAACACAAAATAAGGATAAACAAAACACAAGTGAGAACAAAAGGATTCCTTCGTTTGTTAAGTTATGGCGAGAGAAAACACAACAACAACTACGATAGTAATGAAAGCAGGAATAACGATAAACTGACTAAAGTCCTGAAATATTTTTCACAGCATGTGTACAAGTGTGCGTGTGTGTGTTTTCCAATGCAGAAGCATTCGTTATGAAAAATTCAATGAAAGTTTATGTTTAAGACAATCGCTCTATTGTATGAATATAAAATATTGTTGATGAGAGACAAAATATTCAACTTATTTATGCAAAGAAAATTAAATATATTAAACGTGTGGTGGCAAATTTTTCATAAGAATCGCAAGAGAAAGAAATGAAATGATAACAATTTTACCACGAAATAATTTAAGTTTTTAGCTCATGACACGGGAAGAGTGCATTAAAAATCAAATAATATATTAAGAAATCAAAATATGCATTGAAAGCCTTTGTTTCTGAAAAAATCTCTATGAAGCAATTCTTAAAATATCTCTCTAAATAAAAGTCAATAATCTTTAGTTGCTTTTTTTTTTGGTGTATATTGAAATTTAAATTGTCTTGGAATCCAAAATTTGTAGGGAATAGTAAAACCAATTTACTGGATCATCAAAGTAGTTTTTGTAGTTATTAATGACCACATAAAGTACAATGAACTTGGTATACATTCCTGTAATGTCTAGGTTTAAAAAGAAATCTCGATCACTTCTATTCGTCAAAGTGAGCAGCCTTTTGCAAGATATCAACGGAGATGCAAATAAACTGAAGGAAGCCTATTATATAGTAAAGTTTATTCTGGGTAAAATCAAGAACATAGCAATAGTACTAAAGACGGCTGTTGTCTTGCCGTATCCTCTTCTCACGTTGGTTTCAGGGACTTATGGTAACAATTTTTCTTAAAAAATTAAAAAAAAACTTTAAGATTAGTTTAATTTGCAAGCCAATAGCACAATGATCCTCCTCTTAGACATCTTAGAGTTGATGTTCAAAGTTTCACTGAAATAAAGTAATAGTTAAAAGGAAGAGGAAAGTATAAAAATGTTCATTATTACACGTACGTGCAAATGAAATAAACAGAGCTTATAGCGTTTTGAGAGCTTAAAACCTTCTTAACGAAGAAGTTAAGCTGATTTTTTAGCAATTAATTATAGCAATATAATAAAACTTATATAATCGAATCGATCTTTTTAAATTCTAATAAAATAATATGTATTTTACTTGTTTGCAATAGATCGAACGTGTTTCGTTACAACTCAGAAATTGACATCAGGTAATATCGAATATTGAAATAGTGATAATGATAACAGATTTAGGTATAGCAAAAAGGTTCTGTGGTGAATTTGCATAAGCTTTTCAATTATAATAATATTATTTTTCACGGCTTTGCAGAGGCATATATCGTTAAAGGAGTTTATATGAGATTGTTCAACAATAATTTACTACATATTTGTAAAAAGTATCGATTAGTTCAATTATTTTGACCTTTCCTTTACTGTGTAGAATTTTAAAAGTTCTCGAGAACCAAATTATAAAAAAAATTCAAAGAGAAATTTTTTATATATTTGAGTCTTAGAGTCTGGTTTTGGCGGAAAAATTATCTTACAATGAAGATATTTATAAGTTATATTCTGTATATGTAGTCTGTTTTTTGATGATATAAAAGGCTGTTTTTCCTTTGACCCAATGCCAGTTTCCCTACCAGTAGAGAATAAAATTTTGCGGTATCATCAAAAATATTCTACACGAAAATCTACATGTGTTAGACAAAGCCTCGACCAAATATATTCTTTTTATACATGTAAAATTATTGCACATTTTGTATAATTAAAACCATCTTAAATTTACATACTTTTTAGTTTGCCATGTATACATGTACATTGAAAAACTTCTGCATATACATGCATATATGTATGTGTCATTTTGTGGAAAGAAAGGACATGCAAAGCCATTTGTTTGGAAAAGTGTTACTAGTGTGTGTAAACATAGAAGTGTACATTTATAAGTATGTTCCTATGAAATATGTGAAGTTCAACGCGACACTTCAAATATATTGGCAATTTGCCCCCCAAAAAAACCACCAAATATTACAAGTATAACAGCATACGCTTGAGTATTAACTTGGCTTATAGAAAAGCTTAGCCTCGTTTGAATACAAATGTGAGCCAGTAAACATATTTTATGTGGCTCACACAAAGGACTATACATAAATTTGGAAAGTTCTGCTTTGCAAGTTGAATGTTAAAATAAAAGAAGAATAAAAATAATTCACATATTGTATTGTGGTTGTTTCCAATATGAAAATTAAGAAAATGTTTGGGATATTTTAAGTCAATATATTATAATTTGTGGCAAAAGGCTATTGTTATAGATTAAATCCTTATAATTGGATCCTTTTGCATCACTTTTTTAATTCAGCATAGTTATAATTTCCAAACCGAAGAGCAAGTTGTGTTGAATATCCCCTTTATAGAGTCCTTGTTTAAAATCTAAAGCTTTAATCGCAAGTTTAGTCAATTTTGATTTTTTTTTGGGATGTATTCGTGTTGCATTAAGCAAGCGATTTGTTACATAGTATATTTTTCTATAGGTTGTCAATATGATATGTTTTAAATCATCGTTAATTAAATTAATTAGATTGAGAGATTGTTATTTTAGAAAATTTGGGAAAGTTTCAGCAAAGCTTTAAATGAATCAATTAATCTTATCTGCAATATTTATATTTTATATGTAAAATAAATTGGCTATAGTCCAGGTATCTTTAAAGTGTAATTTTGTTTCATGTCTGTTAATTTGGTGCTAATGTTTGTTGTAGTATACAAGGAGTTCTAAGACTAATACTAACAACTTACAAGTTGTTACAAGACTTAAGCATAAAGAAACTCCTTTCAGATTCCCTAATAATTCATCGAGAATAAAAAGTGACATTTTTTCCAATCCCTAAAAGGTCCTTTTTCAAACGATGGAAATTTTTTCATAATTATTGTCAAATATTAAACAAGCGTTCTTATATCGCATATTAACACACTTGCTAAGTACAAAATAAAACAATGAAAAGAGCAATGAAATGAAGGGAAAGCCAAGCTTCCAGGAACAAATCTATAAAAGCTTTGTCCTTATAAATATACTCCCAAGGAAAGCTATTAGTTCGTTATATATTGCTGCAAAATACTTGACAGTGAGTTAAGTTTCTTTTTCTTAGTGGTTATAACAAAATAAGAAAGGTTTTCAGATTTATCATTAAAATCCTTGCAGTATTCCATACCAACAACCTTTTATCGTTCCAAAGACAGTAAAGAGTTCCATAATAACACGTCGCCCAAAGTTGTTCGCCAGGTGGCCTAATATTAGTTGTAGAGTTTAACTACGTGTGGAGCTCGACAGTTCTGCCTGAAGAAGTTCCCCTTAAGGTCAAAACTTTATTTTTGGAAAATCTGAAACAAAATAATGCCGATTACATTGATGATTATTTTCGTCTAAATCCTCATGGAATGAAACCTCTCTGAAGAGTTTTCGCAGCCCCAGGAACCCTGTGTATAGAATATATACCCCATGTAGTCCTTAAATAGCATTGCCTGATCATAGTGTAGTTACACTCTGGTCATAATCTAGTCGTAGTGCGGTATAATAAAATTCTAGTTACACGGATACCATGGTCTGCTATTTAAGTCTCACTTAGAAGCTGCTCTCTCTCATAGCTGCTGGGTTATGTTGTCATATATTTTCGTGTTAATTGGGTATGGACTTTTTTATCTGTGTGAATAAAAACATATGCATTGAAATAAATTCATGCCTTTTTATGCCAGTATATGACTTTTGCTCTACATGACCCATATGCCTGTGGATCTACGTAAAAATGTGTGTCAAAATGAGCCTATGGTGTGTATGTGTGTGTAAGTAAGTTTTAGATGCCTCTGAATATGCAGCAGTTGTTTTAAATATACTGCTCATGTTACTCTTCGTCTATATACTTCAATTCTATTTCTTCTGTTTCCACTTCAACTGTTCTGTGTAAAGTAGGTCTCTGGGTTATTATTGACTACTGATTTGTGTTGTAATTTCCCTACTTCTTCCTACTTACCGCTTCATTCTGCTCACTTTCTTTGTTTTCTATTGCTTTTCAAACAGAAAAACAACATAAAAATCAAAATGCTTTAAACAGCGCATTTGAAGTAAAAGTTAAGTGAAAATAATTTTACTGCCAAAGTTATTATCGCTAGTTGAACATGTTGTTTAGAGTTTGAAATAATAATGAAATGGGCGTTGCTGTAGGATGGGAAGTCAATATTTTGAAATGTGCATATAATTTGCAAGTTATAAAACTATGACTTTGACAGCTGAGTGCGTGTGTGTCGGATTGTTATAGTTTTATTAGTTGAAAGTTATTGTTTTAAAACAGGTCAAAAGAGATAGATAAAAACTAACATGAGACATTTGACCCATAATTGTCATTTTAAATAGAAAATAAATAAAGATAGTTGGCATATTTTTAGTTCTATTAAATATAAAAGTTTGTGAAACATTTTTAAACAATAAGATTTCGAGATATAAATAAATATATATGTTTCTTTTACTCCTAGAGGGAGCATATCCATCTTCATACGTGTTATTTCCGCATTGTTATTATTTGTTTTCTGCCTTGTATCAGTTTTGATAATCGGTTATTGTTCCAGCTAAGAAGATGTTTGGTCTGCTGCAGCAGGTTTAGGATAATGGGTCTCCCATCTGCCGTTGCCTAGAAACAACGCCCCCTCTCTATTTTGGTGTAGTGGTGAGGAACCTCGCTAATTTTTGATTCCTATCTTCTTTTTTTCCCCCCAGGAAGTTGGTGGCTCTGCCTGGCCTATGTGTGTCATGATGTTATCATCTTTTCCAGGGAGAAGAGGTGGTCAGGCGGCATAAATATATATAATAGAATTGAAATATGAAAAAAAATATTTGTTCACTCGAATGAAAATATATGAAATAACGCATAATTGAAAAGGCAATATTGCCGAAATTTTTTCTTTTTATTAGTAAAAAATATCTTAAGTCATAGTCTAAATTAATTATAGTTAAAAGGATAGTGTAATTTATTGGAAGATATAAGTTCTATTTTATTTTTTCATAAAATAAAGAAATTCCAAGTGGCATTTATTATAAATTTTTTAGTATTTTCGCTTGTTACACAAAAGATGATCGTGATGATAGTCTTAGAGTTTGTGGTAAAAAAAATAACACCAAAGCATATTGAAACATCAAGGATACAAAGAAAGTAATTTAGTCAGCAACGAATTACACTTAGAGAATGCCTTGCTGAAATGGCAACAGTAAGGCAAACTATTCACTATTCTATTCATCATAAAGTAAAATCAAATATCTATTCTTATAATCTTCGTTCTTATGGAGCTCTAATAAGTAATCGCAATAGTTCCTGCCACAATGTTCCCACCTGGACTGAGTCATGAAATTCTTGAACTTAGAATGTGCAATTACGATTATTGCAAAAGCATTGAACGTGACATATGTAAGTCAAGTATGATACCTTGGAAAATATTTTTAATTACTCTAAAGGAAGGAATAGTATAATTACCTTATTTGCATCCATTTTCTTTTTGTTTATAATTTCAACATTTCTCTTTATCATTTATTTATTTATATATATTTTTGTTGCCTTTCTGAAAGCCTACTGCTTAGCAGCTTGCAACTTTTATACCGATAGACAAAAAGGCAAGAAGCGCAAAATATCTCAGAACTATTTTTCACTCTGTTCGTCAGTCTATTTTAATTTTTTTTCATGTAAAATATTTCTTAATGATCCTTTGCGCAGATTATGTGTTTCTTATTAATCAGTTTATCATCTTAAAATTTATAAAATTTTAAGCAAACATAGTGTACCAATCAAATATTCGGGAATAATTTTTAATTCAAAATATTTGGTAATAAAATTTTTTCCAAGATTATCAAGATAATAATATATTATTATTATTATTTATTATTAAATAATTTTAATGTTCAAAAAAAAAAGTTCGCAAAAATTACCACAATTTAAAAAACAAGCCAGGCATAACTTTAGTTGAAAACATATTAAATTTTAAAAATGGATTGAGTCTCAGCCACTGGGTAACTAAACGTATTTTAAGTTAATTTTATTAAATATATTTCTTTGTAATAAAGAAATAATTGTTAAAGGAAATAAGTTTTTTGCGGCAGAAATTCAATAACATATAAATACCCAGTATCTGTAGGACAAATTTTAAATGCTTAAAAAAAGTTACGTTTCAATATATAAAGAAGTTAAGAACAAAAAAAGTTATAATTTTAAAACTTTTAAGACTTTAAATTTTTTTTCAACGCTTCAATTTTGTTCTTGACTTTGTAAGGAAAAGAAAACAACTTAATCAAAATTGCTCCAAGTGTAAAGTTTCTTTATGTGCAGAATTTTTCGACTCTTTTTAAAAGTATAAATAAGGTTTTTTTACCTGTTTAGTGGTACTTTAGTGAAAAGGATAATTTAACAAAAGAAATATTTTCAGTTCCGAAAATTTTCGAATCACTACGGTTAAGATTTATGCTCCTTAGTAAAATTTTATGGCTCCCGTAAGCAGGTATGGAAGAACAACATTATATTATTTTGGCTCAAAACTGCTACCATTGCTACAAAATTATGATATTTCTGCAAAATGCATTGAAAAAATTTTTGTTGTGGCTTTAGCTCTTCATATGCCGACATTTCATTGGTTGCTAAAACCAAATCGTCAGTGAAGTTTAAGCAGTTTGATAACATTCAACCTCGTATCTTTATGCCATACAAAACAAATACAATATGAGAATTTCAATATTGCATATGAATTATAACAAATACATAATCATAGTAGGCTTAGAATGTTTTTATACAAACAACACAACAAACAATTATACTCAAAATGACTCTATTTTATTTTTCTCTCAACACCTATACAATTAAACGCCCGTTGGTCGTTAATGATTGTATTCAGTTAGGCAAAATGAAAAATAAAATCTTTATTGTAAATACTTAATATTGAAATTTATTATTCGGGAGAATATCCCGACCAATCGTTAGAAACAATCAGTTTTTTTGCAAAATGCATTGAAAAAATGTTTGTTGTGGCTTTAGCTCTTCATATGCCGACATTTCATTTTGAGTATAATTGTTTGTTGTGTTGTTTGTATAAAAACATTCTAAGCCTACTATGATTATGTATTTGTTATAATTCATATGCAATATTGAAATTCTCATATTGTATTTGTTTTGTATGGCATAAAGATACGAGGTTGAATGTTATCAAACTGCTTAAACTTCACTGACGATTTGGTTTTAGCAACCAATGAAATGTCGGCATATGAAGAGCTAAAGCCACAACAAACATTTTTTCAATGCATTTTGCAAAAAAACTGATTGTTTCTAACGATTGGTCGGGATATTCTCCCGAATAATAAATTTCAATATTAGGTATTATGATATTTCTCTACATCCAATGCTAGTAAACGCCATAATAAAAGTTACATTTTATGCCATCATGCGGTCGTTTTTTTGCCACATCCAAAAGTCCACTTGTGCTCAATGGGACTATCCAGTTGCGAAATTGCCTTCCTACAACTGCTGTAGTAAGGCTTAGATGAATAACATTTGTTGTACTGACCATATGTGTGGGCTGAAGTTTTCCAGAAACCATTTCGGTAAAGCCTTTTGTGAGGGCAACCGCCCAAATTCTAAGAAGACCATAAAAACTAAATATATGCTTTGCATTTAAGTTATATCCGAAAGTGTTAATGTATTTGGCTTTAATTTGTATGACCATTTTTAATGACTTAGACATTGAAAAATGTAAAAAAATTATATTTTATAATAGAAATAACGACTTTGTTGATTGAAGGAGTTAAATTTATCGCAATTACACTAACTTGAGAGCTAGTCTGGACACACCAAATAAGTAAAAATTTTAGGATTTCAAGAATAAATGAAAATGTTCTTATATTCAAGAAAAAGCTGAGTTCTCTTAACTTCTTGAGAAATTATAAAACTAGGATTGCCTTAGTAGAGTCATATTTTATTTAAAACACTAAATCTTAAGTTTATTAAATAATCAATATAGTTTTCATATTTAGATGATATTGCAAAGAAGTTTGCAAATGCATAATAAAAAAAAAACTCTAAATACTATAGAAAATTTTTTTAATTTCATTATTTTTCCTTATATTAGTTTGCTTAACATTTTTGCTTGTAATACTTTTTTCAATTAGTGTGAAAAAACTTCTGCAGAATATTTGCTTATTTAACACATGCAAACACATAATAAAACAATTTTTTGCATACCAACACTCTCTCCAAAACAAGTCATCAGCAGTCATAGAAGGATTCGGCAGGATACTTGTTCTTAACTTTAATTTAATGAAAGTTATTTTATGTAACTTTGCTTAAATAAAAAGACTCCTACACATGACAACGTCAAGAACAACTGAAATTTCTACAAAGAAAAACCCAAATTAAAATATGAACTAAAAAATGTAAGAAGAAAATAAACATTTAGAATGTTTCAGCATCCAGGGATAAAATAAGAAATATACAAAAAAAATACAACAACAAAAAAGGAAGAAAAATAGTAAAGAATATAACCGAGAGCGAGAAATGAAAATGATAAAAATAAAGCAAGAAGTAAGAAAAAAAAAAGCTTTTATTTTGCACTCATACACACGGAAAATACACACTGAAATGAAATTAAACTTCTAAAAAAGTTGGGATAGGAAAAAAAGGGGAGAGCCGGAAAGCTTAAAGTAGAATGAGCGTGTAAAAATTTATATAAATAACATTGCCGAGATTTTAAATTAAATAAGCTATTTAATGAAATTTAAAAGTTAGAGAGGGAATTTTTTTCCAGCAGGCTGCAGTTGCTAAAAAAGCAAAGATTTTATTGTCATTGTCATTTTAAGCCTAGTACGTAGTTGTATCTAAATTTCATTACCAAAAATTCAGAATGATAAGTTTCTCAAGCGATTTTCTGTTTGTTGGTTCGCTGTTCAAGAAGAAAATTACACGAAATTTTTGACATTGTCGGGACGTCATTAGTATTAGAGGAAAAGATTTTTTCACATAACTGAAAAAAACTAATGATGATGGAAATTTAAACATTTCATGTTTATTGTGCCTTGTAATTTATTTAAACTTTATTTTCTTGTTTCGATATAAA
This sequence comes from Germaria angustata, assembly GCA_963681545.1. Classification (NCBI taxonomy): domain Eukaryota; kingdom Metazoa; phylum Arthropoda; class Insecta; order Diptera; family Tachinidae; genus Germaria; species Germaria angustata. Next base: position 93,104,956 of record OY812999.1, on the reverse strand, counting down.
ACCTAATAAATTTGTATGTATATAAAAAAAAATTTATACAGACATGTCTATGGGACTATTTTTCCGTGTGGAAATAAATGTAAAATTTCAATATTAAATACAAGAAGAAGACTCTACTAGGCTTTAGGAATAGACAACCTTATTATATTAAACCGTACGCGTTTAGAATATTAAACTACTACTGCAGTCGCTGCGTATGATTAATATACAGACCTCGCTACTGGACTAATATTACTCATACGTAAATTGAAGAATAGTGGTTGTGGTAGTAAAAAATATTCACTCACATGGTGAAAAAAGACTAACGTTACTAACGAATTCATCCTTTCCCTCTGCCGTGAATCACATATGTTGCACAATAAGTTTCTTCTATACACTTGTGTATCACATGTGATTTTGGAATGGCATATATTTTTATATAAATTTTTTACGGACGAGTTGGAATCAGTAAATTTTAGATAACAAATATGTAAAAATTGAATTTTATTTAGCTAATGCCCACTTCTCATATCAGTAGCTGCGTTATTTTGGGAACTTTATAAAAACATAAAACTCTCAACAAATTTTTACAATATGAAAATGTACTCACTTTAAATTAATATAAATTTATTAAGAAATCAGCGATAAACCAATGTATCTTATTTCAAATATATTTAACAGATATAATATTATCAATTAAAGGCTTTATGATGATGATTAAAACACAGTTTTACTATCTAGTCATATGTAATTTACAGAACGTCTGATAGAAAAAATTGTCTGTGTATCATGTCTGTTTCAAACATATTTTAAAGGAAAAACAATTTATAAATTAAAAAAAATTGCATTCAACAAATAATAACAATAATAATAATAATAATAATAATAATAATAATAATAATAATAATAATAAAGAGAATTTTATATATGTATATGGGAACAGGTAAAATCACAAATGAACCCTTAAAGATAAAAAAATATGCACAAGACATTAAAGTTTTAAACATGTGTTTCACTCGTGACGACAAGTTAAAATGACTGAAATCAAAGGAAAAAAGAATTGCCGCGAAAATGGGCATTAAAACGATCGTCTAAGGTAGTGTCCTAGATAATGTTTGATGTAAATAAAAAATTATTTTAAAATATGGTTATGTAAATAAAATATTATTTTAAATTATGATTATGTAAATAATTTTTTTTTAATATGGTTATGAAGATTAAGTTATTAACATAAACATTTTGAAAATGGGAAGATCTAAAGAATTTTTTTTCTTATAATGGCAAATTGCATGATTGAATGTTTTCTATCGTGAAAAGTATGAAATATATAGTAAAAACTTAGCGTTTTATGGTCCGAGTATTAAATTTATTAAAAAAAAAATTTAATTAAAAACAATTTGAAGCCCAGCAGATATTGCAAATAAACTAAAAATGTTCTTTTTACATTCTTACATTGAAATTGAATATACAAAATGTTAAATGAAGCTTTAAAATCTGATCTAAAACAAATTATATCAGTGTTAAATTATAAATTCAGTTCAATTTTAATTTAGTTATCTATATTGAAAATCTAAGCAATTATAAATTTCCTTATTTTCAAATATTCCCAAGTTTAAAAGGAAATCATAAGATAAAAACAGTTTAAAAAATAACATTAAAGGATATTAGAAATAAACTTAAATTACTACAAAAATAAAATATCGTAAATATTTGTATCAAGAAAAAGGACAAGACACATAAAAATTCATGTTACAATAAAAAACCTTCTATTAAATTCCAAGCGTTAGTCTTCACTACAAAATTTAATTAAAAACCAGCCAAGAAAAACATTAATGGAATAAAACAAACACGCAGCAAAGATAATAAAAAAATAGAGAGAATAAAATTCAGGAAAAATCAGAAAAGCAGCTTTTAATAAAGAAGCAGTGAAACCAAACGGAAACTGTAATAGAAATACTAAAATATAAAACTGAAATTATGAGAAATATATTAACAAAAAGGCTGCAAAATTCCCAAGTGTACAAATGTATATATACAAACATGTGAGAAAAGTTAAATTTATCCACTGAGAGAAAATAAAGAATCACAATTTATGTTGTTTTTCATTCCCTCGGAAGAGTGCAATTTGAAGTACCCCCACTTTTACTATACTTTGAAAGAAATAGAAAATATGAGGACCAGGAATCTTGGCCTTCGATTCTCATACATGTTTACCTTTTTCTTGTCTCAAAGATAAATTTTTTGTTTTAAACGATTTGAGTCGAATAAAAAAATCTTATCTGTGCTAGAAACCAATGTTAGTCGACATCTTCATTCTTGGCGGTCTCGTTAATGTCCTAGGGACTTTAAATGAGCTTTTAGCTGATTGTTTTGATACGCAAAACATAATGATGAAATAATAATAGTGTCTTTATTCCTCCCCCCGGGGGGCACGTATTATACATCTTGTCTTGGTGGCCTGGTGTTGTGCTTCCTGGGGTTTAGGTTTATCAGGTTTCCGGACATAGGTCTTTTTGCTGATAATCCCTAAAAACTTGTATGTTGCTACCCAATCCCTGAACTAACAGGATAACGGGCGCGCATGCAAGTAAATTAAAGGTAAAAGTGGGTTCGCTCGCTCGTCCGGATGAGTAACATGGTCTTTCTAGACCTTGACCTTTGGACAGTTACCCGTAGAACTTAATATTTTACTAACAAATTCTTGAAACCATGGCAACGGGCGTGCATATAATAAATTAAGGAAGTAGCTTTGCCTATGCTTGTCTGGGTAGAGGTGCTACCGATACCTCAGGTTTGCACGGGACCTAAAATCGGAGGTGTTTTTAACACAAAGACGACCAGAGTTCCTATCTGGTAGCACGGGAACCAGTAGCTCCAAGGACGTGTCCTAGACAGGTTATTGGTGAGGCTCAAAGATACGCGGTAAAAGTTATGGGTCGGATGGGTGTGTCTGCAATATGGTGCTAGTGACTGGTTGTAGATGCTCTCTTTAGGCCATATACCTCTATGTGCTGTTGCTATTAGACATAGCTGCCCTGGTGGTTGTGGTTGGTGAGTGCCCATTAGAATAGGGGGTAATTTACTGCTGGGCCATTGGGCTGGTAGGATGTTAGATAGCTCCAGCACTTTAGCCAGGTGTCTGTACATGGTTCTGCTGCCTGTACAGAATTTGCTACCATGTCGTCCCTATTAGAGGCACATGTGGAACCTCACCCTGTATGTGCCTCTCTAAGGGACGACGGGGACGGTTGTGAACGGCTTTATTCATCCAGTGTGAAGAGCACTGTTTACTGACGTCAAATCTTTGACATATTTGTCCTTATTCCTAACAGCCTTTGTAATTTAACTGCTTTAAAAAGAAAAATCATATAATCCATACTAGAATCAAGAAATATCATATTCAAAACTGAAGTAGAATAATACTACAGTGCGTAACTAAAAAAATTGATTTATCAAGCGCTTAGCTTTTAGTTTAAATCATTATTAAGTCTGATAGCAGAAAAAAATTTCCAATTAAAAAGCGATTTATTATAGAAGTGACACCTTTAGATTGCATTATTTTGATGAAAGTATTTTGGCCATCTTAAAAATGTATGTATATAATGTCTGCCTTAAATTAAAACTGCTATTCTATAATAATTTTTTTATATAATAATCAATGCGTCTCATTACAATTTTTCAATTAAAAAAAGGATTTACTTTATATTTTTATATTTAAAATTTATTTATATTACTTGTTTTACTAGCATTTATAATTTTTTTTTTAAATAGTGCCATCATAAATCTCAACCACAAAGGCATTTGTTATATAGATATTCGAAGTCTGAATGTATATAAAATAAATTTACCATTTTCTTCTATTTACTGATATAATTCCACAACAATTGTGTAAAAATATTAAATTTTTCTTGGCTTGATGTCAATCAATCAATCAAATCAATATTTAATAATTCAATCAGAATGATCTATTTGTCATGCTAATTTCAGCAAATTTGTTTGCTTAGAGGAATGAGTTTTATCAGTTCAAATTTTCTTTTCTATCTTTAAAGGGGCAAAAAATATTTATGTGGAAAATGTTGTTATATTCTCAAGAACGATTGCTATTAGAAGTAAATAAATATGTTTAGTACGAAAATGTTACCCTTCATATACTAGGAAGGTGATTTTACTGACTGATTATTAAGGGCCCTTTTTCTTTCCTGTGTGTTCATATGTTCTTGCAAATGTTATTAATACAGGATCATTGCGATCATTTTATAATCTTTCCCACCATATTAAATTTATCTTGATTAAAATATCTTTTAAATATTTATTTTTATCCTGTTCACCTCATTGTCCATTACATCACTATATATTCATTATTAGGTAAGTTTAAAGCTTTTCGACGCACATCAGATCTTGGCTCTTTTATAAAGGTTCATTCCATTTGTATAACATAATTGAAAACCATATAAAAATAATTTTTTTTTTACTTTATTTTAAATATTGTAGCATCTTCCTAAATCAATTGTTATGTTTTAGACATGCACCATATTATGTTTATTTCGTATAAAGCTTACGAATGTAATAAAATATATTTTAGAAAATCATTTGGGTAAACAAATATCTACATATTGTATCATTACATGTATATTTTCGAGGCAATCCTTACCACTTTGTAAATGTATGTGGATTTACCTCTTTCATGCCACAAAAAGTAATATAATCAGCTTAAAGTACTGCAGCATAATATTTGCGTGATAATATATTTAGTAAAGCAGAAATAAAAACATTGTAAAGGACACGCTCTTTCATGACTTAATAATAATATTTTTCTTTCACAAATTTACTGCAAATGGAGATGATAACGATGCTGATGAGACTGTTGATAAATTGTGAAACTACAGCGTCGGTCCTCGCGTTTGTATTTGTTTATATTCATCATTTATTTGCTGAAGTCCTGGAAACAAATATTTCACAGTTTTTTTTTGTTGTTGCAAAATATTCTTTATTCTTCTCCAGCATACAGGGAAAAAAATCAAATGAATCAACAATCATGAAACAAAAACTTGACCCATATATACACCCTCATTAGAAAAAGAATCATGTACTTGTAAACATTATAACATATATATATATATATATAAACACGCATACAGAGACATCCATTATTACTCCCCTAACAGAAAAAAGGAAGAGACATGAAAAAAGCAGTGACAAATTAAGTGAAAACTAACACAAAAAGAGCAACGTTGCATACGAGTATATAACGCATACACAAGCATTAATATACATTGCAAACACATCTATTTACCTAAAGTATACAATCTCCTTTACTTAGAGATTTAAGTGCTCATGTAAACGTGAACAAAGGATTTTGAGAAATCAAAAAAAAAAGAAAAAGACGCACACACCAAACTACAACTTGGTAAATCTAACACACATACACCCATCAATACATCGCCTTCATTCAACTGTAACTGTAAACGACGTGTGCGTATTTTACATATACACGGTATTTTTTAATGCTTTTTATATGTACAATGTACATGAGTGCGTACGGGAGTGCGAGTAAAAAGTTTTAGAAGCATAAGAAAGAGTCTTATAGTTCTAAAGAAGGTTTGCATTGAATGTATGTAAGTGTAGCATGATTTTAGGAGCTTAAAATTATTTGAATTAATTTTACAAAAGAAAACAAATTTTATAATCGAAAATTGTCTGTAAATTTACTTAAAAAATATATACTGAACTGATGTTTAAATAATTACAATATTATGCCAGTTGAAAAAAATTAATTTTTGGTCATGTGTAAGATTACAATGATTTTATTGTATAAAAAACTATATAAAAATGCACAATATATTTGTCTAAAGCTTTTTTGGCAAAATATGAAAAAGATAAAATATTAATAAAATTATGGGCCTTCCTCTAAGTCTTATATTCAGAAAAAAGCCTGAGTTTCACGAAAAGAAAATAAAAAAGGATATACCAAGTTTCACTCGATTGACTACTTTAATAAAAAAAAGGAAAAATTAGAAAAACAAGCAAATTTTGGGCAAAACAACAAAGAATGGAAACACAACTAAAGCTAAATCTTAAAGTGTACATTAAATAGATAAACACAAAACAAAGGAAAAAGCAATTGGCTTTTGTATGACAAGCAAGATTGGGAACTGACTTTGCAATTGATTTAAGATAAGAATTTAACTAAGATTTACATCACACAAAATCCATATTCTAACAAACTCCTTTTTAAATGACATGTGAGCCTTTCCATTCCTTGCAGAAATGTACGAGGCGCGGTCGAGAAATGTTTCAAGTTTTTAATTTTGTTTTTTGGTTGTCTCTAATCAGGTGCACTTGAGGCACCAAACTAGCATGGCAAAGAAAGTTTAGAACATTTATAGTACTTAAAATAAATAGCCAAATTAATTTCTGTTATTTTAATATACAAGAAAATTGAAATCGTACATTTTTATCAAGAACTAGATGCCGAATGAACTGAGTGATAAAAATAATAGCTGGATAAGAAATATATTAATCCTTCTTAGGTATACACAGGCATATTTGGTTTTTTTTTTAGAAACCAGCATAGAGATTACCAAGGAGCTCCTAATGATGTCAATTTAACCATTTGAAATTGAAGGGACACATTTGTAGTCTGAAAGAGGACTAAAACATTGGAAAAATATTAGCAAGCAAAACTGTCTACACACTACTTTAACAAGAGGTAGAAAAAATGTCAAAATTGGGAGCTAAACTATATCGCAACGATGACCTTAGCTGTCATTTGATATGGGAATATTTTAAACGAATTGGAAGAGGCTGAATCACATATCACTTCATTTAAAAGGGACATGTTATTGTAGGATTATGCTACAGGGTCCCTTCCCAGCATAATATCTAGAAAAGAAATAAAGATGCTATACGTTCTTATACTCTTTGGGTTTTATGTTTTCTTTCTATAATAATATGAATGTGTGTTTTTTATGCTGCCATTAATGCGTGTCTGTACTTGAGTTTTTTATATTGTTATACTTTAAGCCTGATTATCTTGCAAATTTATTTTTAGCATAATTGAGTTTATTTTTTTTTTTTTTTGTCTCAAAGTATACAACTGAGCATAAAGGGTATTATTTTGCAATATTTTATGATATTCAGTTGACCATTAAACTCATTCAAGTTGACTTTTTTATTTGCAATTTTCATATGGTGTCTTTATTCCCCTTAAATTACTCCTTGAGTGAAACACCTCAATGGCATTCATTACAGATAACAGCCACTAGATTAAAATTGTATGCATATAAAATTTACGTATTAAGCAATTCAAATAATCACTTTTATAGGAGAATCGTTGTTTGAAAAAAGGACTTCTATATATAAAACTTAGCCATTATAAAAATTTATGTTTTTTATATCGATTCACTTCTTAGAATTTTTGGGATTTTTTTTAGGAGGAATCTTTTCTAATGAATTTTTACAGAATTGTGTTTTTCTTTCGACGGGAATTGCTTAAAAATTTGCTACGATTTTCCATCGTCCCACATCAAATTTAATTTGTACGCAGACCGATTTTGGCTCTGCACCATATTCAGTGTACTTTAATTTAATCGTAAAAATAAATTAATTTTTTACAACAATATAATAAATCTTTTATGACCATATGCAACAACAAAAACTAAAACAAAGTAAGTCAAATATTTTTTTTTTCATTTGTAACAAAATTGCAGCCACTTAAAATTATGAAATTGCTTTGCGTCATCTTGTATAAATTATGACTGCCCTACCGAGAAACGTATGTTAAGCTTAAATTATTTGTAAACTGAGGTGAAGTACTTGTTTGCATATATCCGCTCAAATCTAATAAAACAGTCAGCCAAATGATTAACGAATTACATTCCACTAACTTGGCAAAGGCTCAAGGTATATAATTATAAAACTTCGTCGAACTTATATTTCATCAGACTCCATTACTGAATGATTTTTATAATTCTTAATGTATTACAGAAGAAATCGGCTTTAATTGTAGCTTGAGGAATATGTGCATGTTTTTGGTACTGCGTCAAACACCTTATCGACATCCAAGTCTGCCACTTGAGTAGAGTTTGTTCAGTTTGTCAGGAAGCTAAGGGACTTTGTGTCATCTTCAAAAACGGACGAACAGAATCCTTTAAAAGTGATACTAAAAGAATACCTTTGAAAATTTGAATTAAACAATTCCTTTTCGTTTATATAAATACTTTCAAGAGACCACCGTCAATCCTTTATAAAACTGCTTCCTGTCTGCAGCGTACGTTAGCCAAAAGGTTTTTTCAGCGAGTAATTGCATTACATACTGTTAAACCTTTTCTGCACTCCTTCTATATATACTATATTTGTATTTTGCATAAGTTTTATGCACATCTATGCAACACATCCACTTGCTGATGTATGTGTGTGTAAGTATGTGTTTGCTTATAACATATTTCTGTTTAAACAAACTGATACAAATGAGCGGCTGGTTCTCTTCATTCGTCTGTTAAACAATCACGTGTATTGTTTGTTCCTTTTGGGTTTATTTACCATATTCACAAAAGACAGTTGATTGTGTGGGTGTGTTTAAGAATGCCAGCATGTATTTTCATGATATACATATACACTCGTTATGTTTTATAGTTTAACATCTTCACATATACACATACGAAAAAGCATATAAATTATGCCCCATGTGCAGGCAAATATTGACTCATACATACAGCCCGTAATATTACCAAAGACACGACAACAAAAGACTGTAATGTGTTAAATAAATATTTTGTGATAAACATTATTGGTTATTTTATAACAAAAGATATGTCATTAATTACACACGATATATACACATAAGGGGGGAGGGGGGTTATTTTTGAATAAAAAAAATCTAACGTTAAATTCAGCTTGGAATCAAATAATTTGCTATAGTTTAAATGAATATTGAAATATAATCCTGAACAATAAAATCAACATTTGTCTTTTTTATTTTTATAATTTTGTTTCAACTCATAAGCACTATTCTAGACACAGTAAAATAAGTATTTTGTGGAAAAAGATTTTTAAGCTCGCCACTTTTTCCAGTAGAATATGTAATTTAATTTGTCAAAAGATTTAAGGAATAACAAGAGTTTTAGTATAGTTATCCTTAGTTTCACAAATATTCGTCACCGTATGTGTGACCATCACTTCTGATAACATTTTATCAATATCGGTTACAAACAATATGTCCACTAGCGCCTCAGCATGCCACTTATAGTGTGTGAAAATTTTCTGCTTACAGTCTTTGAATGAAGAAAGTATAATTCGAAAACTAGCTCAATTTTTAAGTTAAATATTCTTAAAAATGTTTGAAGCTGGTTAATCACCGGCTTAGTACAATAATATAGTGTTTAGTAAACTTTATTTAAAATTTCTGTGAATAATTTGCAACCCCTTAAATATAAATACAAAAAATGCTATCACCAGCAAAGGATAATAGGGAATCGGGATCGATAGAAATATAATGAAGTTTCATGATAAGAGGCGCACAGGTTTATTAAAATGAAACTAAACTGGTGCCATTTATAAAAAGAAATGTTACGCTAATCCATATTTGATAATTTCGAGAGGATACTAACGCAGCTGTTGGCTGATAGTCAGCTTGAGCAGTATAATAGGAGATGTTGTAAGCCTCTCCTATCTCCTAATTCTGTAAACTGAAGCCATGCATGGTAGACATAGATGTTCGAGGTGAGTAGAAATCACTGATGGTTAACAGTAGCAGGAAAACCCTAATCTGCATTTTTGGAAGATTCAAAAGTTAAGTTGTCTTCTTTCTTTCAAGTTAAAGTCAGAATTTACTATTCCTTAACCATATACGCTCACAGCCAACAGCATTTCCAGCAAAACAAGAGGGCATACCAAAGAGGGAATCCATCCCGTCATCCTTCAGCAGAGTTCTTCTTTTTGTTAGATAATCTGCAGTGATTGGATCCTCGGTTAAGCACTACTCTTACGGTAATATTTCAATTATTTATAATACGACTTGGCATTGGCGGCCCAATTCATAAAGAGGGATGTAAAGGTTCTGCCTTCAGTTTTGCTGACGGATACGATCCAAATTGTAGATTAGATTCGTTATGTCTTAATAAACTCTTTTGAGAGTGCAGTGGATGCTTTAATATCAAATTATTCCATAAAAAACTTAACTAGCTATTGTGACCCTTCTTTGTATAATTGGTTGTCTCTAGGTCATAGCAAAGGTTTCTCTGACAACAAAGATTAAAACTATCCTGCTGTAGTCTAATAGGTTCGGATGGTTTGATGTGCCCACCAAAATACTTGCGCGGCCTACAAGCTATAATTGAGTTTTGTTTATAGCCATCGAAAAGGCTACGTTCTCATCGCCATTTAGCAATTACTACCTTATTTGGATTAAATCTCAAAGGCACTTTTACATGATTGCCTATGTCATCTATAAGCAGGACTATTTCGAGTACCTTTTATCAAATTACTACTACTACTACGTAGCAATTTAATTATTGGTGTTTTTCTTTTTTTGCGTATGATATATGCGTTTGGTGTATGGCCTCCATAGCCTTACGCAGTTATCATCACTAGACAGTCTGTTGTGCTGAATGACTAATACGCACTTTGCGAACTTTAAAAGGCGTACTTTTAGTTTTTCTCTTTGTCTTGTGAAGTGAAAATGGTAAAAAATAAGATTTTCTAATTCCACTAATAATTTAAAAACTATTAGCAGAACTAAATATTCTTAATAGATTTTAAATTTGTCTTTTTTTTGCTGGCTTGTAGCCTTTCTTACCCGTCAATTTGATGACAAGTTATAACGATATGCAACATATTTCATTCGCTTGAATCAGCTACCCAAACGAATTCTCTCATTCAAATTTATTAATAATGATACACCCCGCATTTCAGCATTTCAAGCTCAACTCTATGGAATATAGCAAGACGAACAGTTTCAACAACCATATAATAATACACAGTAAGTTGGCTGTTAACATTGCTATAGCATCCCTACTTGTCAGATATGGCACTCTAAAAATAGACTTTAAGTTGGTCTAAAGCATATGATATATGGTTCCAAGAAAAATGTAACGTATTAAGTAATGTATAATTGCATTCGCTACGGCATTATTTGTTGTAAGAAGACCAATACTCATGCAGTATATTTTTGGAACTACAAAAAGGTTTGTGCTCTCGAGATGGTCTGAATTTGACAATCGTTGGAACCAAATTGGATTTCAGTGCTAATGTTATTGAATGTTGGATCTCTGAAATACCTGCAAAGCTCTAGAATTTTGTTGCGAAATTTCGTTGATTCACTATTTTCAAGCAAACATTAGGCTTGTTGAAAAACATCATGCCTTATAAGGCATCTCGTTTAAAAAAATTAAAATTAAATTGCTCTCATTAAAAAAATTCTTTTTAATGCCTGCTGAAATATTGTTTGTTTAAATAAAGTTTTACATGCTTAAATTCTAAGACAAATTAACTTTATTTTTTTTTTGGGGCAGCAGTTTTTGAAAATTATATTGTCAGTTTAACACTTAACATCGTTGACATTGACATGAATATGAAAACTTTAGATTTGTTTTTGTGCAAACACGGCGGAGAGCAACTGTCAAGAGAGCAACTTGTTATAAAACTTAATAACAACATGTGAAAAAAGTTAAATTAATGTCCAACAAATTAAATTTAAAAAAATAGTAGTTTTAAAATTACTTTTATGCATATTTTATGCATACATTTATATGACTCTAGTAAAATGTTCTTCACTTCAACATTCCGCTATTGTTTTTCTACGAATGTAATTTAAAAAATGGCATAAAACACTTGATACATTTTCGTCTCAAGCACAGATGGTGTTACCGGCATACAAATGAGAGGTGACGAAGCGAGTAGCAGAATATATAAACAAAAAATGCATAAATGTCAAATGCCATTTTATGGACGACTGCAACTCTAATGACTTTGCTGTGCGTACATGTTTTTGTGAGCAAAAAACAATGCATGAGCAAGTGTCTTTTTTAATATTTTGTTTTTACAACTCCTTTTTTATAAATTTTTATGTATCTTATGCTCAATTGCTGAAAGTTTGCTGCAAATGTAAATTATGGCAGTTGCTGCAGCAGCCTTGCTGGCAATGTTATTTCTTTTTTGTTCTTATACGTAAAATGACAGAAAACACTAATCTCTGACAGATAACATGACACGAGCAACATTTTGAATACAATCTATTTGAAATATGGCATAAAGTGATTTATTGTTTAAAGTAAAATAATTCTTGTGTTGTATATATTTGCTCTTAAATATAGATATTTGTGGGCAATTTTTTAGTTAAAATTATAATTAATTGACTTACTTCTACAAATTTTCAATTTAAAGCCGCAAACAGTAGAATATTTAAGTGAAGCTCTGCTAAAAATGGTAATAATTCCCTGCTAATCTTTAACGTAGTTGTTTCAACAGAATAGACAGTAATATTCTTAACAAAAAATTATCTTCTAGTGCAAAAAAATTGCAAGAAATCGCAATAAATTACACTATTTTTTTCTTTTTACTATTATAATTTTATGAATTTTCAGTTTAAATTACACTAATAATAACTATTGATATCTTAAATTGAAATCATCGGTTGTCTAACCAATCCCAGATAAATAAAAATCAGTTTATCTAGCTTCTTACAATTATACTGAAAAGCTATTGCACTGAATTCTTACTAAAAAAAATCTGCCTTATCATCGCAAAAGTGGTGCAAAAAATGCACAACTGAGCGCATTTCCTTTAAATACTTATGGGATATTAAATATAAGCTTGGAAACTCTTCGATTAAAGTGACGGAAGCTCTATTGGCAGATACTCTGTTTATTTCCTATTTCCGTAGTGTCCATTATAAATTTAGAGACAGTCTGAAGGTACAAATAATATTACTGCATATATAAAAAAACATAAATATCAATCATACGCTACGATTCACTTCAATTAACCCCAAAGAGTATGCTACAATATTCTATAGCGAGGGTACGTATACTTAATATGTTTGCAATATATTATATAAACTGACAAAAATATTATGTGTAAAAACTTTATCTTATTAGTATTATAAATGAGAATGTTAAGTTGTTCGTTACCTCATCGCGCTAAAACGGCTAATCGGAATCAATTAAAATTTTGGGACATGAGTACACTGTCAATTTGAAAAATCATGTATTAGCAACTGAACGTATTTTAATAAACTAACCTGGATTAATACACAGGATAATTTTTTATAATTGTATTTGGATATTTACTATTCAATCAGGCTAGATCAGTTGTACACATTTAAATAAAATTCAGCCCACCAATAGTCTTTAATTTGTGCATTCAAAAGAAATACGATTCCGTTCATAGAGAATTTTTTGAATTCTTATTTAACAGCAATTTTCCAGACTCCAGTCAAAAAGATTTTTAAAACAAAATAAAATAGTTCGAGAAATAACTTTACCTCAGGTCAGGCGCGTAAAGAGACTTTCTCAAGAATGCAACGTACATGTGTGATTTTTGTAATGATTTAGAATCAAGCGAATAAAGTTTCTGTAAAGAGCATTAAAAATAAATATCGTATGGGGTTTTCGTATAAACAAAAATTTGTTAATAATCAGTAAAAGTAATAGAATTTAATCCATACAATTCCTATACTCTTAAGAAATAATAAATATTCACTTCCACTAACTCGAGTTAAGAATTGAGGTGAAGTTCGTATTGATATAAAATATTCAAACTGTGAGATTAGCCAAAGGAACCAGGCTACGTGTCAAAGACGGCAATTTCTTAAAAATTTAACAACATTTTAAATTAGGCAATACAAATTTTATAACTTCATATTTTACACCTGATTTGCTTTATTTCGCCTGCTTAAGAGTATGATTTAAGTGCTAAAAGCTGACATGTATATTTTTTCAAAGAGTACTCGGGGATATCTCCTACTTGGATAGTATAGCACTGCTGGTATTAGGAAAATAGGTTATTGTAAGGAAGATAGGGGAACTGATGCTAATGGTCATTCGAATTGAAACTTTTTACGCTGCAAATTAAAGCAGAATTCTGCATTATTCAAATTTATACATAAATATGTTTTTGTAAAGCTTTAAACTTTAATTTTTCTATGGACGGTTAATGCTTTTTAGGGACGATACGTCAATACAAGAAAATTAAACTCTTAACATACAAATTTTTTTTACATAATTTGAGTTCCAAGTTCTAAAATTTAAATAATTAATTTCATAATCACAAAACTTGGTTTCTCGAACTTAAGAACATAGAAAATATACGGCTCTCTCTTTGAAACAATTTTGTTAAGCCGATGGATTATAAAATTACTTTTTCTTCACAGTATTTTTTAACGAAGTAAGTGTGTTTTTATAATAGAAAGTGATACCTACGGAGAGATTGTCAAAGGTGCAAGCACAATACATGATCATATTTCAATTCTTAAATTTGTGGAAAAATATGGACTGTAATGAACAAAGTGGTTAAAAATATTGGTAATTTTCGATGCTTATTTCCATTATTTTACTTAAAGAATATACCTTTTAAGCCTATGAAGCCAAATGTCATACTCTGCTTTTAAATTTTTTTTAATAGCCTGTGTAAATTACTCCTGAATAGAAATGAAGTTTATAAAATTTTATTTTTCTTTTATAGACTTATAAATCACAAATCTTGCAAAACGACAAAACCTTGTTATGATTATAATTTCGTTGTCTTAAATAAATTAATAAATTATAATTTAAGCACATAAAGTAAAATTTTTCTATTTATTTTAAATAAAATTGCAAAAATCTTTTATACTTTAATATAATCAATTTTCTTCAAAGTTTATTATGGCAACAAAGAACTATAAACATCAAGGGATGGCAGGGATAGTAAAATGAATACAACAATTTGAAAATATTAAAGGAACATCAAAAAATGTTAAATAACAAAGAACATGCAGGAACTTAAAATTATTCCCTAAACACATTGCAACTGCCATAAACTGGAGATGAAAAATACAAGTTGCAAAAGAATTAAAAAAAAAACTTTAATACGGAAAAGCATTCCATGTTTCAAAGGTGATAATTTTGCCATAAAGTAAATTGAAAAGAATTTTACTTTTGCACTCTCTTTTATTATTGCAAGTGTATACTCGTGTGTAGTTCGAATAGAGAAAAGCAATGTGGCACAAATATTAAATGTATGTACTTCTTGTATACTCGTGTGGCAGGAGTGCATAAGTAACAAGATTTCATTATTAGTGCTAAGGGGTTTCTAAGCTGTTGAGGACATTTTACTTCCTTAATGTTTTAAGATAAACAGAATGGAAAGGAAGAAAATATTTTAGCATTTAATTATTTAACTACAAAAACATGTGTATGTACGTTTTGGGATTTAAAAATTAGTAAAAGACTAATTAAATTTTCACTGATGTGTTATGTTTTTCCATTAATTTATATCATGAATTATGTACTTAGATGTAATTAAGTTAAGTAGACAGTGTAGATCCTTATATTTTATTATAAGTTGACAATTAATTGTTGAAGTATTAGCTTGACCAAATAAATAATAATGAAAATGTATCAAGATAATAACATACAAATTACATACTCATTCTTAATTTAAGGTCAACTTTCAATTTATCGGAAGTTTTACAAGAGTTTTGGTGCAAATGTGTGGATTTACACTCCAATAAAAAATTAAGTCATCCCCACACTTTGAGAGATTTAATTTGTTCACGTATATTATTTTTAGAAATAATCAACGAATTGTAATTGGAGCAAAGAAACTATGATTCGGAGTAACGCTCCAAAATGGATGCTGATTTTGTATAAGTAATATTCTCAAAAGATCTTGATATTTTGATCTCACTAAAGATATCTGATACCTTCAACATACTTCAGGAAGTAATAAAAGCCAGAACAGAAAAAATTAAACGGTTAATATCAAAGGCCGCTGTCAGGGTCCTGCATAAAACTTGATAATCATAATAATATACTATTAATCATATAATAATACCGGCATGTATTAAATATTTTGCTTTATTTGATCGACATAATGTCAAAAACAGCTTGATTTCGAATACAAAAAGGCACCCAAGGCTAAGAAATTGTTGATGAATATCTGAGAATCAGCTCGTTTGTATTCCTTTTGTAAAGCTATCAAAAATTTAAAAAATGTGTAAAAATAAAATTATTTGGTCTACTATTTGCTCATCGACAAAGGGAAGGAATACTAACTTCTGCACTTTCTGGGTGACTGTTGGCTTTTGCAGGAATATAGACTTAGACATCTATGAAAGATTTATGTTCGGCTCTACAGATGTAAATAAAAATTTACAGTCAAAATTACACTCAAGCAGCCATTTCTTAATGAAAGAAATATTTCACTAAAATTTTATTGAATTAGATAAACTGTTCCATTCTTTAATAATCCAAATTTTGTTAACAATGTCAGTAAAAATAGAAAGAAAAATAAAAATAAATCCTCTATACAAGTACGACGCCATCATAATCATCAGCATATAATTATGCTTCATATAAGAATCCCATAAACAAGAACTGTGCCAGATGAATAAGCAAATGCATATGAAAACAAAATAGTTTTTGTGATTTTTATATAACAATTTTTATTTACACACTTGCTATTCCACTGTTTGTGGTAAAAAGGGTTTCCCACATAAATATAAATTTAAGGATATGACAAAGCTCGTATCTAAACATTTCGCTTATTAATACTAATGAAAACATAAGATATACCAAGTTCTTATTATTACTAAAATATACTAACAATACAAAGTGTCTCATTAGTATTGTTATAAAGAGACCCTTGGTTTTTATAAATTTATTTTATGATTAAGGATTTTAAGGATGTTTTAATGTAAGGATAACGTAGCGTAAATAGGCCAATCTGCAATGTCATTTAAGTTTTATTCAATTTAATAAGATGAAGATTTATGCAAAATAAGTTTATATAAAATATTTTTTTGATTTCAGTCTTTCGTCTAAATTTGCATTCAAGTTTTCAAATGGTTGTTAGTTCATTATAATTCTCTAAAAAAAAACATGAAAAGTATTTACTAACATCTTTTTTATTGCACCCTTTAGATTATTTATTTGTTAATATAAATATATAAATATTATATCAATTTGAATTTGTTTATAATAAAACAAAACAATAATAGCTTTCCTGTTATAAAAAATATAGAAACAATTTTGTATATATTTTTATACACTCGTTTACTGTAAATGTGTTTATGAAAATATTGATTTTCAATTTGTGTACAAAACAATGTGGTTTAATATGTGATTAATTCCTAATAAATTTTGTTTATGAACATTATTTATTTATAGGCTTATCTGCTAGCATTTTTTTCTTTAGAATTAATTAGGTCGTCAGCAGATTTGAACCATAATTTTCTAAAAAATTCCAAATTTATATTAAAAATCTACATACAAAATAAGAGATTTTAAAGAATCAATTAATTTTTTTCTATTTGTAGCTTAAACTACTTTATAATAACAACACAACAAGCAACTTACATTCGAATTATATATTTTTCTTGTTCCTTTATACATATAGTCGGACCATAGGTGACTGTGACTGTATTTAGGACACAATGAAAATTTGTATTTATTAAAAATATTCGGGATATTATCTCCACTAATTGTTTTTAAATTCCAATATCTGTTTTGTTATTTTAATTTTTAATAAAAGTAAACATCAATCATACGCCATGTTTATTCTTAATTGACCTCTAAAAGTATGCAATGAATTTTTACTCTACGTTTTGTATGCAAAGTCGATACGTATACGCATTATTTTAACTTTACAATTCACACATTAAGTAAACGCAATATTTGTTCGATAAACGTTTTGTTGTCTGTTTTAAGAAAAATCTTGTTAAAATGATAATTTATTTAATATTACTAATTGGACCTTTTATATAATATTCAATTTATCAAGTCTTATAAACAAAATATACTTATAAAACGGGAAACATATATATTCTTCTTCTAATATTATTGAATTGGTTAATTGTAGTATTAATATTTTGTCAACTGGACTAGTGTATTAAATTCAGTGTCTTTGAAACCACAAACTAACATTAAAAACTCTTTAAAATAAATAATTTTTCAAGGATTTGGATTCTTACTTGCGTCTTTCAAGCTCCTTAAGCTCTATTATATTACTGGCCAGTAAAAGACAATAAACTTACACAAACTTACATACAAAACTGCAGTTAGATATGAGCTAATGTACTTCGTTTCGGCTTATATTATTAAAATAGAGGAACAGAAGAGAAGAGAAATTGTGTAACAAACTCCTTATTGAGCAAGAAATAAAGGAGAAAAATATGCACAAATATTGGTCCTCAGGGATTGGAAACAACGAACTATTTTCAAATCATTTTGCTTATTATTTTACTAGACAACAATTTTACCAGTTGCACACATTTCTTAAATAGTTAAACTTTCACAGGGCGGAGAAAAAGCTTATAGAAAAAAATTCTTACTATTACAGAAAAAAAACGTTCTCTTTCCTCTTAAAAACGCGATATAAACAGAAAAGCAGCCAAGCATTTGATTGCTGGCTGACCACTTCTTTATTAGTGCTGGAGTTGTGGGTTTTATAAATTATTTTCCTAAATTTCTTTTTTTTCTAGTTTTTTAATACCAGGTTCATAAAATATAAATGAAGCAAAACTTTTTTCTGGACAAAAGTAGCAAATTGCATGCTGGAACGTGATTAAAATATAAATTTTAGGGATCGTTATCTTTTTTTTTGCTTTTAAATTAAGACATATATACCCTTATGTATCCTTTTTATACACTGTCCTCAACAAAAAAATTTTCTTCTTTCTGTAGGGTCCAGTTACAACAAACTTTGTCTATGATTGATGAAGTCTGATATAAACAAGCAAATATTTTTTTCAATAAATAGAGGTAAGCAACATTAGAAGGGTTTAAATTTCTTTCCTTAATTTGATGCAACATATAATAATCTATTTAAAAAATAGAATCGCTGACTATTAAAAAAACGTGCAGTATAGTCTTCTTTTTTCTTTTTAAAGTGTGATTAAATCATATATTTTGAAACAAAATATATGATTTATATAGTTTTAAAATTTTATAATTTTATTACATGCATTTGCAAACCTGATTGCAAATATGTGCACAGAAAATCGTTTGTGTCTATAAAAACTCATTAAATTTATAATCGTAGATGCTACAGCATTGCTGGCAGCACTATGAAAGTAAACAGAAAAAACTATTAGTATAAATGAAATACTTTCTAATACACGTACCACACACTCTAAGGGAGAGACTCATACACATTAAGCTGAATGTTGAATCTAAAAAAAAATCACAAACCGTGTACACAAACTACTCTAATCCATAATTACATACACGCAAACCATTGAACCAACATACTGAGACTAACTCTGGTACTCATGGTTGTAAAGACCTTAATCTAGCAATTTTTTTTTTTTGTACTAAAAGTGCATCACCACTGTTTCTCTAAGCAATATTGAACTTTCCAATGCAACAGTGTGCCACTAGCCAAATGATATGACCTTTTTTAAGATTATTTTATTAAAGTGATTGTATAGTCTCTTAGCGAGACTTTACAGTTGACTGACGATCTGTCAAAACGACTACAAGTCTTGTGTTCAAATAAAGATGCTTAAGGATATTGTTATTAAAGAAAATATATATAAAGAAAAATAAAGCCATTAAAATTCAACGGTTTATTCATTTTCTTACTTCCATTGTTGGCAACGATGATTGTAATAATAAAAGTAAAACTTTATTAGAAACAATTAAAGATAATATCCCAAATTATTTTATGGTAATGGTAGAATAAGTTAGTAACATTGGAGGAGAAGAACCAAGGGTGGCACTAGTGATATGGAAATAAAAAGCGGAAAATATAACTGTTTCTATACTAATTGAAATGATGTGAGTCATAAGATAATGTTTTCATTAATATTAGAAAATATAGCAACTCTATCGTGTTAAGTGTTGGACTAGACTAGACCATGAAAATTGTAATGAAATCCACTGCAGGATAGTTTTTATTTGCTAGTTGAAGGCATATAAAACAAAGCTAGATTACAGAAGCCATTGGAACTGGAAGTTTTAAAAAAATTTTAATAATTTTATTTATTCCATTTATTCTTATGTCATGTTTGTATTTAAAAATAGTTCAACGTGCCAATTATAAAAAATATTTTTAGTTTTGATTACTTATTATTTCTTTTAAAGAAACACATTTAAAATTATTAAACAAAATTTACTAATGAAGTCTGAGGCCAATTAAGAAAAATCATACTGTTATTGTTGAAAATATATGCAGTTTTAAATAAAATGGTATAGGATTAAAAATTAATACACGACAAACATTAAAGTATTTCCCTTTGCCCATAAATGATGCACTAAAAATATTCCATGAAAATAAATATCTAGCAGCTCCTCATGGACCATATTGCATTTTTATATTTCCAAAAATTTACTGCAACAGATGTCATAATCTTCACATGGCTTAAAATCCATACATATGCAGCTTTTGGTAATACCCATACTACCAGCAAACAGCAACTTGTGGCATTATACTATTTACCTATAACACTTTTTTGTTGGTGTTTAAATTTCTTCAGGAAAATTTCCTTTGAATAAATTTGTTTATAGTTTAAAAGACATAATTTCCTGTGCACTTTAACGTTAAGGCATCAACCGCAATAGCAAACAGGGATATACGTACATGCATTTATAAGTGTCAAATCGCTAGTGTTTATCTTTAAAGTGAGTGTGAGCTTACGTGTAAGTTTATTGTAGTAGTATACGTCTATGCTGTGGCACTTATTGTAATATTAAATTTGCATTTTTTTATACTTTTGCATTTGGCACCAAAGTCAACAAGACTAGTGACATGACAAACTGACAAATGTTATCAGTGTCACTTTAATGTAAAATTTATGTTCAAAGACATTTTAGAATAATACCAAAGAAAAATTTATAAAAGCGAGTCATGTTGCAACAAAAAGGAAGCTAGATTTAAATTTAATGCACACTATTTTTTATTGTTGTATTAGTTGAAAGGAATATGAAGTAGTGCAAGGTTTTTTGGTAACGAAATAAATGAGACTGAATAAATATTTGATTAAAACGAAATATGGGTAGAGCTGAGCATACTTATGTATTAAATGCATAAGGCAGATCACAACTGTTTTTTTTTATAATTTAATTAAGTAAATTACTGCCATCAAGTTATTTTAGTTTCTTTCATTGTGATTGTTACTGAAATAAATTACAAAAATTATTTAATGATTAATAAAATGTCGGTCTCATAAATGTTTTGGAAAAACTAGAGAGATTAAGAGGCATGTGCCTTTTCAACATAATCCTGGGCTCTAGCTTAAACAACCTCCAATAATTACTATAATAGACTGATAAATACAACCATTGACATTCAAAGGCATCTAATTGTATAAGTATTGTAAAAAATATAAATATATTCATTTTGAATATCATCGTTTGTTTTGCTGCTTGTATAGAAGCATTGTAATCCTTCCATGACTATTTCTAGCGAAATTCATATGTGATGGAGAAATTTCATATTGTATTTGATTGTTTTGCTATAAATATGTTTTCAAATTGGTTAAAGCTCACTAACAACTTGATTGAGCGACCAATTAAAAGTCGGCATATGAACAGCTTAAGGCTTAAAAATTAACAACTAATTGCTTAAACGATTAGCTGGGGAGAATATCCCAAATTATAAAGATCTATAATAAGTATATATTTGTTTAGTGTTATAAATAAACACTTATACAAAATAAAAACTGATAGCTAAATAAACTAATGATATTGTTGTGTATCTACACAATATTAAATTAAGTCCAGAAAAGACACGTGCACAGTTCAAGCTTAGAATTCAGAGTGTTTATTCAATTCATTTTATTCTTATTATCTATACGTCTGTCTTTATTCTTACATTCTATGACAGCTTAGAGGGTTACCAAGCTGCTGAAATTACAATCATAACATATCTGTATATTTATACTACATTACAATATCTAACACGCCCCTTCCTAAAAGTGGTTGTAATTTATTAAGATATATTCAGATACTTCATTTATACATAAATTAGTAATCTGGAGATATACAATTCAGACTTTAAGTTTCTAAAAATATATGTATATATATTTAGCAAATCTTAAGTTTCCAAAAACATATATATATATTTAGCAAATCTTAAGATAAAATATTAGACTTTACAACTTTTCCATCCTTTCTTGGTCTTAATTTTCTATTCGACGTTCCTTCACACACTGCCTCGCCACTGCTCTCACTGACATTATGTGTTGGAGCACCTGCATCATTATTGTCCTTTATGCTTGTTCTGGACAATATATTTCCGTTACTGGCATCACCAACAACATCGGTGCACTCCAATTCCTTAGTTTTTATACTACGCATTTGGTCCAGATGTCTTTTTATTTCTCGGCAGTTCTCCGACATGATACACAAATAAGATTGTTTACCCAATTTCTGTTTGACCGTAGCTGGAGACCAGCTTGGTTTATTACAATTTCTATAATTTCTTATTAAAACCTTTTCGCCTTCTGAAAATTGTAAATTGCGCTTTCCTTTGTGAAGAAGAACACTTTTGTCTTGCGACTGTTTAATTCTATCCCTTGCCAAAGGTGGTCTCAAATGATTAAAACGTGTTTTCAGTGAACGACCAAACAGTAGTTTTGCTGGCGATTCGCCTGTAGAGCATTGTGGGGTATTGCGGTAGTCAAATAAAAATCTATTGATTAAAATGTCAAGGTCTGCATTATTTTTATCTTTCAAATTCGCCAAAAGTGATTTTTTAATTGTTTTGACAAAAATTTCCGCCTGACCATTTGTTGACGGATGTCCAGGAGCTGTTAGGATGTGCCTAATATTATTATTTCTCAAAAAAGTTTTAAATTCATTTGATACGAATTGGCGTCCATTATCGCTAACAATGGTATCAACCAAACCAAACCTGCTAAAGATTTCCCTAAGTTTACTGACTGTAAAATGAGACGTTATTTCTTTTGTCGTGAATATTTCAACCCATTTTGAAAATGAATCGATCACAATTAACAAATATTGATTTTTAATGGGTCCTGCAAAATCAATATGAACACGAGTCCACACTGATTCAGCAGGACTCCACGGTATTAAAATACTTTTGTTAGGACTTGGTTGTAGTTCCTGGCATGGCCTACAATTTCTAATAAGGACTTCAATGTCTTTATCTATAGCCGGCCACCAAATATAAGAACGAGCTAAGGCCTTGGTTTTGACAATACCAAAATGAGAACTATGCAAGCTCTCTAAGACGTGGTTTCGTAACTTATTGGGAACTACTATGCGATATCCCCAAAGTATGCAATCATATTCAACCGTCAATTCATGTGCCTTCTCCCGGTAAGGCTTAAATTCATCGCCTTTTAATTGGTTAAGTTTACCCATGTTAATCGCGTTAGCTACTTTTGACATAACAGGGTCACGTCTTGTTTCCTTAGCAATATTTTTGAAATTTATATTGAACACATTCTCTTTTTCTATCAGATTGATGTAATTGTACTCACTATAGTCTTCAACCAGTGAAGCCTGTGGAATTCTAGAAAAATTATCTGCATGATTCATCGTTCCCTTAATATGTTCCACGGAGTAGTTAAATCCTGAAAGGATCAATGCCCAGCGCTGCAACCGTGCAGAAGCCATTACTGGAAGACCTTTGCCTTCTCCGAAAATCGTCAACAATGGCTTATGGTCGGTTCTCAGAATAAAATGGTTACCCAATAAATACTGTCTCAACTTTATTACACAAAATATGATGGCCAGAGCTTCCTTCTCTATAGTACTATAGTTACACTCCGTTTTTGTGAGTGCCCTTGAAATAAAAGCAATTGGTTTAATAGATTTATCTGGAAAAATGTGTGATAATATACCCGCTACAGCTGTATTACATGCGTCTGTAGTTAGTACTATCGGTAATTCAGGGTTAAAATGCACTAGGACTTGTTCTGACGTAAGGTCGCGTTTTAAATTCATATAAGACGCCTGGCATTCTTTGGACCATTCAAATTTTGTGCCTTTCTTCAATAAATTATAAAGGGGTGTCATTCTCTCCGCAAAGCGATCAATAAATTTAGAGTAATAGTTTAGCATACCGATTACTGCTCTAAGTTGCGATACATTCCGTGGTGGTGGTGCATTTATTATTGAAGCTGTCCGATCTTGGCTTTTTGTCAAGCCATCTTTGTCTATGGTAAAACCTAGATAAGATATTTTCTGTTCAAAAAATTTGCATTTTCCTAAATTCAGCCTAAAACCTGCATCCCGTAGTTTGTTCAAAGTCATTCTCAAATTATGCATATGCTCCTTAAGATTTTTCCCTGTTACAGTTATGTCGTCTTGATAGACTACAACACCTGGTATTTCCCTTAATACTCCCTCCATAGTTTTTTGGAAAATGGCTGCTGCGGTCTTTATTCCGAATGGTAGCCTTTTCATTTTGAGAGTCCCTATGTGAGTACTCAAGGTGCACAAAAGTTGAGATTTCTCGTCCAATAATAACTGGTTATATGCGTTTGAGAGATCTAATTTCGTAAATAAACACCCTCCCTGTAACGCAGCGAAAACCTCATCTATGCGGGGCAATGGATATTTAAAATCAATTAAATGTTTATTAATTGTAACTTTGAAATCGCCACATAACCGAAAACTACCGTCCGATTTCAAAATTGGTACAATGGGTGTTCCCCAATTCGAGTGGTCTACGGGCTCTAAAATATCACTTCTAATTAGGTCACGAAGTTGCCTTTCTATCTGAGATTTCCATGTAAGAGGTAATGGACGCGGTTTAAAAAAAACTGGCTTTACTGTTTCATTTATTGATAAAGATATTTTAGCATATTTATAAGCTCCTAAACCTTCACTGAATACATCTACAAATTCCTCTTTTAATCGTTCAGCGATAACGTTTAAATCACTTTTTCCAAATATCATATCAATCTGCTTTAGCTCAAAATTGAAAGCTCTTAAAAATGTTCTTCCTAACAAGGGTGGGTTTTCTGTATTTGTCACGATAACGGCAATGCTTTTTGTAATGCCTTTATAAGTAATGCTTGAAATGAACTCACCAAAAACAGAAATATTATTGCCACTGTAGCTTATATAAGATGTTTCACATGGACGAACATTACTTTCGTTAACATTTATTTTGTGAAGGAATGATCGAGGCAACAATGTGCAGGATGCGCCAGTATCACATATTGCTTCAAACGCATATCCATTTATTATTACGGGCAGTGTGTAAAGGCTCCTCGAATTTCCACTTTCAACACTAAAAATAGAAAAGTTATAAGAATTATCAATTTGACTAAAATCGGAATCTTCTAATACGTAATTAACTCTTCTGTTTGAATGACAAACTGATGCTAAATGGCCATGTTTGCCACAAGAATGGCATTTGCTATCTTTAAATTTGCAATCAGTAGATTTGTGGTTTCGCCATCCGCAGTGAACACACTCCTTGCTTTTATTTTTCTGTTTGTTGTTGTTTCGGCCTCTGCCACTGCCTTTGCCATCGAAGCTATTTGTATTCTCTCTTTTTGGCTCTGAACTGTTGCTTTTCCACATGCTTCGTTTTACAAGATTGATGTCCTCTCTTTCGCACGCATTTGTTGATGATTTGAATTTTGTTTCCAAAATTAGTGCTTTTTTAAATGCAGTATTTAAACATAAATTTTCATCTTCTTCACACATTCTCTCGAACATTCTTATTGGAAGTCCCGTTATGAATTTGTCCAATACAACGGCATCTAAGTGCTCTCCAAATTTACAGTTTAATGCAAATTTTTTGACACGTGCAAACCAACTGGAAACCGTTTCGTTGTCACCCATAGTAGCACTATAAAAATGTTTCCGCTCTTGAAATATAATAGTCGGTGGCGTAAAATGTGTTTTCAGAATTTCACATAAGTCTTTATATGTTCGGGAAACAGGAGATTGCGGGCTGCACAAGCTATGTAATACTCCGTATGCTTCTGTTCCAATAGACTTTAATAAAATTGACTTTTTTATATTATCATTTGTACAGTCAATTTCGCACAAATATATTTCTAGTCTTTCATGCCACAATTGCCACTTGTCAACATTCGACACAAACTCTGCAATGGGTTGTGCCGGCACTAATGTAATTGGCATTCCACTGCTTGTATTTTTGACACTGGGACTACTTTCTGTCATTATGTTTCAGATTTCTTTTAAATCGCAAATATATATATGTATACATACATGCGAGTATATTTAATTTATTTTTATGTATTTTTTTTTTTATTTAGTGTATAATTACACACGCGGAAGATAATGATTATTCACAAAGTTTTACTCGTCGCCATTTGTTGTGTATCTACACAATATTAAATTAAGTCCAGAAAAGACACGTGCACAGTTCAAGCTTAGAATTCAGAGTGTTTATTCAATTCATTTTATTCTTATTATCTATACGTCTGTCTTTATTCTTACATTCTATGACAGCTTAGAGGGTTACCAAGCTGCTGAAATTACAATCATAACATATCTGTATATTTATACTACATTACAATATCTAACAGATATCATTTTATAAATTATTATAAACATTAAATAATTTTATTTCTTCAACAAATCTTCTTATGATATAATAATTCCTATTAACTAATCAAGCTTATTAAATAATTTTCCCAAAGACATTTTATTAACATCCCACTCACTTAATTAACAAACAAATCAAATCGTATTTTCTTCAAAGAAAAATCAAACAACTTCCGTTTGTTTTATAAAATCTTTAATACTTTTAAGTGCAATGCAAAATAAGAGGATAGTTTAGTTTAGTTTAGTTAGATTTATTGAGACTTATTTTTTTCATATTACAATTACAAACATATTATTAATCCAACTTACATTTTGTGTAAACTTAAAACTATAAGGTATTATTTTAAAAACATAACTTAATTTTGAATATGCATCATGCTTATAAAATTAAATGAAAAATATTGTTTTTTTTTTTTTAATTAGTATTGATAATTCAGTGTTTGCTCCCGGCACTTAGCATTGCTAGTAAAGCTTTGTTTACTATAAATAAACTTAAAATTAAAAAACAACAAAAACTTAATATTAAATCTTAAACTAAAAACTAAAAATGTAAATTAATAAGTTAAAAAAGAGAGGAAAGAAAAAAATTATATTTACAAATTAAATTACCCTCTGTGAATGCCAGGAGTATTATTTAAATAAAAGTTTTGACCAGCAAAACCACTGAAATTCTGTTGCAAAATCCCAATGCAAGAAATATATTGCGTATTTGACCAACTGAAATCTTTTTCACTAGATAAAATATTTTGAATGATATTGCCGTCAAAATAGCACAATTTGTCAACAAACCTTCTCATTAGCTCAAAAGCATATTGAGAAATCGAAAATAATTTAGCATTATCATAGATATATTTATTCGAAAATCTTTTATTTAAATATTTATAATTCTTCCCTATGCATTTTCGCACTATATGTCGCTCGAAAATCTCCATTTTTCTCATAATTGTTTTTGAGATACTGAACCATATTGGAAAAGCATAGAGAAGAATTGGTCTAATGCTAACCTTATACAAAAGCAACTTTGTTTTAACTGGCAAAAATTTACTGTTAAATAATTTTCCAAATGCGCCTTTCACACGATTTGCTTTATCCAAATTGTATTGAACGTGGCTATTAAATTTCATAAGTTTACTAAAATTAACTCCAAGGTATTTTATGCTATTTTTAAAATGTATCTCATTGCCATTTAATATTAACTTAAGGTTTTTGCTTTCCGGCACAACAGTATACTTACACTTTCCGGAAGCGTTCCTCAAACAAATAGCAAAACTCTTTGTTGTATTTATTTTAATTCCCCAATGAGAATAAAATTCGTCAACCTTCCCAAGGTGTGAAGAAACTCGTTGAAGCGCGTTTTGAGGAGACTCATCATGTGCATATAGAAGGGAGTCATCAGCATATAATATACTATGTGAATTATTGTATTCATGAGGAAAATCGTGTATAAAAATGTTGTACAGATGGGGAGCCAACACAGAGCCCTGTGGTACTCCACAATAAATGTTTCCCTGACTAGATAACATATTACAAGTCTGCACACAAAATTTTCTGCCATCGAAAAAACTTTTGAACAGTTTTATAATAGACGGGTCAAATCCGATGTTTACCATTTTAAATAAAATGCCGTCATGAAATGCCTTATCAAAAGCTTTTTCAATGTCAAGTGATACCGCCACAGTGCATTGACGTTCCCTTAGGTTCTGTATAACATCAGTGTGAAATTTCAACAAAGCATGAACCGTAGAATTCCCTTTTTTGAAACCGAATTGCCTTTGTGGAATATACACATCACTACTAATACCTAAATCCATTTTGTCCCGTATAATTCTCTCAAACATTTTCCCCAAATTAGAAAGTAATGATATCGGTCTAAGATTATTTATGTCATTGTTACCTTTAACCTTGTGAATCGGTACTATCTTTGCTAGCTTCCAAGCAGAAGGAAAGTAGCAATTGTTTAAACAGTTGTTAAATAGAATTGTCAAATATTCAAAAGCCTTAACTGGAAATTTCTTTATCAGAAAATTTGAAATTTCATCTAAGCCACAAGATTTCTTGCTATTCAGCATTTTGGATATGTCCAACACAGAATTCAAAATAATAAATTTTGAGTTACCTGACTCATTTAGTGCTGTATTAGCATCACCAAATACAACATGAGATGCATGAAGAACGGTATCATTAATTCTCTCATTAATGGTTGAAGTATTCCTTTCTGGGGATGAATCTCGAAAAAGATCCGTAAAATAGTCTTTCAACATTTGTAATTTCCTATCATCTTCTGTAATTTTAACTCCACCAACAGAAATATCCTTCACACCTGAACGATTCCTATTACCAATCATTTTAAAAATTTCCTTGTATGCCCATGGGCCAGGGACTATATCCTTCAACTTATTGTTGAAGATAGTTGCCTGTTCCAGTTCAATCTGTTCCTTTATCATGATCTTAATCATATTAATTTGTTTTGAAATTAGTAAATACTGAGGATTATGCCTGTTTAATGTTCTTGCAAATATTAATTTCAATTCCTTTTGCCAGTTATATTTTACTCTAAGCATCTTTTTCAATTTCTCTGAAGCTAGAAACTTTTTATTTCTGCTCTCAATCCTTTTCGAATGCAAAAGCGATACAAAATGAACTGAAGTACTGAACTCATCCAAAAAATAATCTATTTCCTCATTAGATAAATTTCTTCTCTTGGAAGGGAAATGATTAAGTATGGCATTAATTATGTCATTTTTAAAAGCAAACCAATTCGTGTGCTTATAACTGACATACTGGTTCGGAACTTTTAAAACAAAATTAAAGTCCGAAATTGATATACTTAAAGCTAAAGGATTGTGATCAGAGAAAGTGGGTAGTGTACTTGTTCTATAGTTTTGTCGATAACTATTTATAATATCGTTGCTAAGTATAAAATGATCTAAGTGTGATGAGCCCCCGGTATAAGTCGGAAATGTGTCACAAATTCTCGTTACGGAGAAATTTTCATTTTGAAGCCATGATGAAAGCACTTCGCCATTAAAATTGTTGACCGAATCTCCCCACGAAATATTTTTCGCATTCAAATCACCCCCTACTATAAGCCCACCATAGTTGTGTGAAAAATTTAAAATTGAAGAAAGTCCGTCAATCATATGGATACGATTGAGATTACTATGAAAATAAACGGAACCACAAAGAATTTTTCGTACTGTACCATTTGTTAAAATTTTAATTTCAATGAATGAATTTGGAAAGAGTAGGCCAGGAACTATCACCAGTGAGTAGTCAACCGATTTTCTAATGGCAATGCCAACGCCTACTGAGCTATAATCTCTAACAATGTTAAAGTCATCCAGATATATAGTTTTCGTTGATAAGTGCATTTCTTGTAGAAAGGCAATATCAACCTGAAATTGCTTTAATAGTATGTTAAGTTCAGTCCTTCTCCCAATGTGGACAAGAGAACCAACATTAAAAGTCACCAAATTAAGGAAACTACGGACCATATACACTGTGAATATCTTTCATCAAAATCAAGCACTCTTTCCTTGCCTGCTCCTTTGTAAACAATTTGTAGTTGTCCAAAAAACTTCGAATCCTATCCTCTAATTTTGGAGGATCCGTATCACATAATAATTTGGCCACCTTCATAAATTCTTGAATAAATACCGGTTTCTCCTTTTTGTTCCGAATCGGAGCATCATTAAATAAACTAGCAAAAGACTTGTTTGGCACTACGAAAGACTGATCTAAAGCCTTTTCTACATTTGCAGAAGCCATATCTTTCCTATTTTTAGCCTCCACATATGACTTTCTCTTAAAATGAACGTATTTTTTGTATGTCGGGCAACCTCTGTAATTAGAGGTGTGACAACTTTCATTACAGTTCACACAAAAAGGCAAAGCATTACTTTCCTTTGCTAATGTACATTCACCTGGTCCATGTTTCTGATCACATTTCAAGCAAGCAAATGGCCGACTACAATTTCTTGAGTAATGGCCCCACTGTTGGCACCTCCAACATTGTGGAACCTTCGTACTAGCCTTTGGCCTTTCCCAAGATACTACCTGGTTTAGAACAAATTTCAAACTAATTAGCTCACTAACCTTCCGGTTTGGTTTAAGAACCACTAGAAACAAACCGGTATCAATACCTTTTTTTCTTGAATATTCTGTCGAGAACTTTGACACGGAATCAATCGTGTCAGGAACTAGCTTATCTAGTTCTACTTTTATCTCATCTATATCTGACCTAAAATACAGTCCCCTACAAATTACGCTCTGGCGTTTCAATTCCTTGGGAGTGAAACTGTGAGCTGAAATTTGCTTTTCCTTAAGCAATTCAACCATTTCCAGATGGGCAGATAATTCCCTGAAGTACAATTTACTTTTTGATTTAGATTTATTTTTGATTTTAAATTCAACATTTTTAGATTTAAGTTGGTCAATAAGGGATTTTACATTAACATTTTCAATAATTATTGGAGGACAATATGAAATTTTAGCTTTTGTTTGTGTTTGTGTGTTTTGTGTAGAATCAGTAGTTCTATTATCTCTTTGCCCTGAATTTGTGTTATTAATTGGCTTATTTATATCTAAATCTAAATCCCCCAATAACGAAAATCTATTTGCACGATTTATATTTTCAGCTGCCTTGATTTTTCCATCAAATTTACATTTTGTTATGTCAACAAATACTTCACCTGGGAATTTCCTTTTTTTTTATCTAACGACTTCCTCCATTTCTGCATCTTGAATCTTTATATTTTCAATAATTGTCACGTTACCTTTAGTAGCATCTGCCTCCAAAGAACTTTTAACCTCATTTGGCATAAATACGGATTCTTGATCTGTAAAAACAGCATTCAAAAAATCCTTTTCCAGCTGCGAGTTATGGACAACGTCTTTGGTATTTGAAATATCGCTGGGTTTCTTTATTTCCAAATTGCTTGCTTGAGAGCCTGCATTTTTTAATTGACAGTTTACTTTTTTAAAGTTGCTTGAGGATTCCTCCTTAGCTTTAAAGGATCTTTCATTCAAATTATTGGGAGGACGTCCCCCTGATTGGGACAGCAACGGACTTGCTTCCATTTTCACTAATTCCCCATATAATGAAGATCCAAACAAATTTTTTCCTTTCTTTTTATAAATTTTTCAAAAAAATTATTTTAATTTAATTTTTTTTGACAGCAAAAGCGCAAAAGAATATAAATTCAATTTTTTTAAGAGCTCTAAAAAAAACGTCTGATACGTTTCACGGTTGACAAGAAACTCCAATAAGAGGATCTTAAAAGCAACATTGCAAAAGTACTTTAGAATTCAGAAACACACAACATCAAGCAGAAACTCATTTGAGTTGCATACTTCAGGGCTTAAACATAATTCGTTTGATACTCAAGACTAAAAACTGTGTTTTGTTAAGCATGTGTGTGTCACACAGGCTGTAGCAAATAATATTTCTATGAAATCATGAA
This sequence comes from Germaria angustata, assembly GCA_963681545.1. Taxonomy (NCBI): domain Eukaryota; kingdom Metazoa; phylum Arthropoda; class Insecta; order Diptera; family Tachinidae; genus Germaria; species Germaria angustata. Next base: position 93,072,822 of record OY812999.1, on the reverse strand, counting down.
ACTGCAAAATTATTATGTATTTCGAAAACATGTTTGAAAAATTAGTTTCTACAGAATTTCTTTTATAACGTATATTTTTTTATTACTAAATGGTGTTCCACAGTAAAGCAAAAGTATTTTAATTTTTTGCTCCTTTTGAAGAAAAAAATTATTTTAGAAAAATGAGCCGATTGCTTTTGTTAGCATTTTTTTCTTATTTTTAATAAGCCTTTTTTAATGTGTAAAATTTACATAAATATTATATTTAGATTTCCAATGCAGAAGGCGTAAAAAATTTTAAAATATCTTTTAATAAAATACCTTTTCTGAAACTTCTCTTTAAAAAAAGTATCCTGGAATAATTAAAACAATTCACTGAGCATTTATGCCATTTTTATAAGACTTTCTTGTAATTATGTAGTATATGCGATTAGCTTTTTAAAGTATTTTATTTTTTACATAAAAGAAAATACTATCTGTCATAATTTCGACCATAATAGACCATCTTCTAAGAAATTTGTGCTGAATCTTGTTATTAACGTTTTATAAAAGTTCTTAAAATTTGTAATTTCTGTCAAAAAAAGAGCAACAAAATATTATCCGAATAGGGTTGGAATCAGTTTTATTTTTTTTTTTTTTTACAACAATTGCCAGGCAAAATATTAAAATTTTGTACAAATTTTGGGTCACTCTCTATTACAACTGCTAATTCTCTTATAACTTATGGCAATAAGTGAGACAAAGTGTCACTTGATTTAAGGACAATGTAAAATTTCGATTTACGAGGGCGATGAAAGGGAAACAAAAATTAAATAAAATAAATAAAACTGAAACATTTCCAGGTTATGTTAACACAATGGTCAAAATCTTTAAGCATGCATGTCGTGTTCCCGCAACAGGCAAGGAACAAAGCTTGATGCAACAAACATATTACAATTGCACAATAGAAAAGCATTTTGTAGCTTCTCCTTTGACATGCCGTGTGCAAAAGCAAAATGTTGATGACTATATTTGTAAGTACAAGTTTGTAATGTTATTGTCGGTATGTGTTTTTCTTTTGTTAATATCTACTTTACAACTATTACCACAAGCAATTGTGTTACATTCTACGTTACACTTGACTGCTACCACATCTGACTGGCTGGTTTGCTGGTTATTTGTTGCAGCATTGAGCAGCGAGGAGCTCTCTTTACCTTTTTTACGTATAGTTTTTTTGGCCAGCTGCCAGCTGCCAACCGCACAGACAGACATATACACATATACACCAAATCAACAACTGAAGACAATGAAAAAAATATGGTGGGAATAATGCAAACTGAACAATAAATGCAGTTTATTTTGTTGCCAATTGTCTTGCCAGGGGAGGAGTGTGGGTATATATTCTAGTTTTCTATTTATTATTATTTTTACGTTATTGTTCTTTCTTTTATTTTTTCTCTTTTATTAAAGGTTGTTAGGGAAATTGTGTGATGATACATTTTCATTACGCAACACAAAATATATTTCTTTTAAATTAATTTTCACATGTTGATAATAATTTTGTGTTTAAAGGAAGACTTTGAACAAGTATAATCATATTATGGGAACTAAAATAAATATTCATTATTTTGTGAATTAAAAATTTATAAAAAAATAGGACAAACAAAAATAAAATGCATTCAAGCCAAAGCAACATTTCTTCAATCCTTTTTGAAAGTTTCTATTTTGCAAATTTTACATCAAATTAGCTTGTATAGTTTATAAAAAATTTTGTTTCAGAACCTGCGATTAAATTTGTTTTGATGTACAAAACAGGGCTGATTATTTTCATCTGGTATTTGTTAGGAAACACGAAAAGGAAAGAATTTTGGTTTTTGTGTGTAACTGAGAAAACCATTTTGTTTTTCAACTAAGAAACAATTAAATGATCAAATTAGGTTTGATAATAATTAATCTCTCAATTTTACTCCACCTAAAATTAAGCCAAATTAAAGAAGTTTCAATTAAATCATCTTGGTTCGAAATATCACCTGCATACAGGGTTGACGCTCAAATGGTTAATTCACAAAGTTTTTAATATCTTCTTTTGCAAAATATGTTTTGCAGTTCAATGAAGCTACATGGCTACATGGCAATGAGTCTCATAGGGGCAATGAGTCTGCTCGATAGGGTTGCTATACGAATGTGATTTGATAGTAGTTTGGCCCATTATTATGAGCAAGCCATAATGCCTCGATCGAAGCTTTGGCCTTTAGAAAAGACTTTATGAAAAAGTCCAATGAATTTTATTTCGAAAAAATTATGGCAATTTTTCTATAGAGATAATAATGTGATTCATTTTCTAAAAATAAAAATACTACGAATTCATTACCCGCCAAAAATAGAAATAATGAAATTGATTTATTAATACTACGATATCAGTTATCTATCTTTCTTTCTAATTTGTTCCTGCGAGTAATTCCACTGCATTATATATAATAAATGCAACCAGATAATTTTGTGAAAATATATGCTAGATGATAGATATTGTCGAAAGTTTCGGGTAGGCCGGATGCATCTTTCATATCGAATTATTTATTTAAGCTACACTCCACGTTGCTGTTTGATTGTATAAATGCACTTTTGTTTAGATCATTGGACATGATAGATGCAATAAGATTATCATCTACCATTTATTTAAAAAATTGTTTGATTGTATAAATGCAACAAGCTTATCATACCATTTATCTAAAAAAAATATATAAATATTCACATTCACTATAAAATACAGTCAAGGTAAGGGAAAGTTAACAGCGTAAAAAAATGAATTCAATTTGCAGCATGTTTTTTATGAAACATTCAACAACTACAAAAATAAAACTTAAATATCCCTTTTAGGGTTGTTCAGCAAAACAGGTAATCACATTCAAAATTTTCATATTTATTTTTCAAATTATTAACGCTGTCGCTAGAGTAATGATGATAACATTTGATTGTATAGTGCCAAGAGTTCAATAGAGACTTCGGCAGTCTCGATCTGTGAAAAGTTGTATTTTGGAAATATCTTGTAGCTTTTTTTAAGGATAAAGAGGCATCACTTTATGAATTTTCGTTCTGCAAATATTATTCGTTGAAAAAAAATTTATCAGCAATTAACCAGGAATATTCGTTATTTGTATTGAAGCAAACAAAAATTTTGTTTCCAAGAAAAGAGATAAATTCTTAAGCTCTTTAAATAATTTTTTAATAAATTGTTTCATTTAAGGAGTGTATTTATTTTTATTTTAATATATAAACTTTTTTTTACTAAATATTAAACTGTTTTACTTTCTGGTTTTCTTTCAGTTCGTCTTAATAGAGAAATATATATCACAGTATACGTCACTGCCATAAACATAAGAAGAAACACAAAACGATCGTAAAAAACCCTTAATAATAGATTAATAAGAAAATTATAAAAGAGCGAAAAAACTTAAACTTTTCACTAGAATCGTCACTTCACTTCTGGCAACAGCAACCGGGTTCCCAAAAAGGAAGAAAATAATATAAATGAGAAGAGGAAAAACAAAAGGACACCTGCTTCATAATAATTGAATAGAAAAAAAACCAAAAATGCATTAAAAATAAAAAAGCACTTCTTCATAAATAAATAATTTAATAGGAAATCAAATAAAACCGAAACTTAAACTCTTGGGTTGTTAAAGAACTGATAATAATATGTACTTTAGAGAAAAAAAGTTTAATAACTTGAATTGAATGAAATACTCTCAAAAACCAACAAATAAAACTTGCAACAATAAAACAAATACTCGCCATATTCAAAAAGAAAATTGTAAGTAAGCAAAAACGAAATTTTGGAAAATTATCTTTGAAATTACTTTACCAAGAAAAACTTAATAAATAAATAAGCTTTTAAAAAGCTTTTTATTATATAACGAACAAGAGCAAGTCTCCTAAAACATCAGCTTAATGGATTGATATTTATGTAAGACGACATTCTTTTGGTTTAAGATTAATAGTGTAATTAAAAACCACCTATAATGCTGCAACACAACGATTTTTTGATTAAAAAGCTTTACACAAACCACAAGACAAGGCGAAAAGTCAGAGAAAGCTTTAAAATTTTTAAAGCTTCTAAGCGTCAAAGAAACACCAAACATAAAATCAAGTTTACTCTTGCCATCTACGAAAGCAAATTAAATTTTAAAAGCTTCTACAATAAGAAAAGCTTTAGGCCAACATCATGTCAAACTTCAAGCAATACATTAAACAATCAATTTCAAAAGCAGCAGCAACAATTGCTAAATTACTTAACAGCTTCATATATTATTAAGGAAAAAAGGTTGTCCTGTGAAAGTCATAAATTTAGCAATAAAAACACCAAAAATAAAAACTACTCCGACAACGAGCTCAAAACTAATCTCATCAACTTTGAGCTCCATGGTCACTTGAATAGACATTTCAACAAACTGAGCATACAAGCATTTACACAATCCACACAAAATGATTTAAAACAAAGACTGGCTTTACGTAAACGATATTTAAGACGTAAAAGAAAAAGAAAATTTTTTCAAAAGCAGCAACAACTTTATAACAACTATTACTACCAGCAACAGCAGCAACAAGTTTTTACAGACAACCATTTTAACAGCCACAATTTAAGGTGTAGTCATCATTCATTATTATTGCATCAAAAGTATGAGATAATAGATTTTAAGGTAACCAACAAAATAAACAATCAACTATATAATTGTCATTATCAGCAGATAGAGCTAAAACAGCAGCAGTTAGAGAAACCTGCAACATTAACAGCCACAAAAACAACAACAATATCATTATCACAACCAAAGCAGCATTATTCACATTATCGACAAAGACTTAGCAACAGTATTATTATGTTACAATTATTCATAATTGCAATACTTCGTTTTAGTTTAAATACAATAAAAGCCCTGTATCAGAGAGCGACAACTACTTTCACAACAACCGCACAACATATTGCTACAGCTGTTACTGCTGCCACAACACTGCCAATTAAACTGCGACAACAACAGCAATACCAGCAACAAAATTGTTCATTTATGCGGCAGAATATGCAACAATCATGTATGGCAACAGAAAGTGATAAATCGCCTACAGCTACCAATGGGGCAAGGGGACAGCAAAGAGAATTGCATAAAAGTCGCTTGTCTTCACGCCAGCATGAATGTGTGCAACAACACAGTCGCCGTGAACAACTGCTGTTGACAACAAAAGGACTTAATAAATACTCATGGATATTTTTATTAATTTATTTGAATTTATCTGCTAAAGGTAAGTGGTTTTGTTTAATAAAATTGAATTAAATTGATTTTGAAGGCGATTAAATACAAAAATATCATTTAAAATAATATTACAAAAAATTTGTTTTAAATGCTGATGTTTGGAATGATGATTTTTTGCAACAAAAATAATAATAATAATGATATGAGAAATGCGTAACTTGGCAAGAAATCTGCCACAAAATCTGTGTTCTTTCTGTTAAGAGTCTGAGTGCTCAACACTATTAAGCTGGCAATAGGTCATTATTTTCACATCATATATTTTGTTCCTTGCAATGACTTTTCTCTTAAAATAGTAATCATTTAGCACAACAAAACTCCTTATGTAGCTGCTTCCTACCAGCATTTCCCAATTTCTATTTAATTGACTTATCCTTCAGCAAAACAGCTGCTTTCATACTCAATTGATTTGAGACATTTCAAGTTCCCTTTTAGCCAAAAAGTCCAATTTATCAAATGACTTCTTCTATTTTTTCTTACGAAATTCCATCAATTTCTTATGACTGTGTCAGTTCATTTCAAAATGAGTTTTTCACAATATTTCATCACAATTTAGTCACCAATTGTGCATTTGCGCAGTTTTGTTGCTCTCTTAGGAAGAGAAAAGGAAAACAGAAGGTTCAAATTGTTGCATGATTTTATATTTTTGCTTAAAATATCCAAAGCAGGATAAACACAATATTTGGTAGATGTAATTTTTTCATTTTCGTACAATGCTAAATGAAGCATAATGAGAAATGTGTACACTTAACCAAGTTATCGGCGATTATTAAGGCTACAGTTAAAATAATATGAAAAAAGTTTTGGCAGAACTCTTATCAAGCGAAACAATGTTATCTTACGTCTACACTCAGGCTAAACATTAAGAAATTTAATTTAATAAAAATTAATTGCTCTTCTTGAAAATGTCTTGAAATGAGCCATTGTTTTTTTTTTTAGTAATTTATGGGAATAGCTGATGTTTCCCGGAAATTTTATATAAATATATGTATAAATTTTTTCTTCCTCAATAATAAAGTCTCTTTTCTGTAAGACGTATTTATCCCTATTTGAAGCTCGATTAATGTATAAGTTACTGTATTGTTGCATCTCTTTCTATACACTTTTAAGAAGATTAACTGGAAGTCCTTAAAAATGGGATGTTGGAACGGAAAGAGGAGAGATACCCAACGTGACAGTTTATCAAATGATTATTTGCAAGAGTGTATAACAAACTCCCAGTCCCAAAAGTTATATGATTTTTTATTACTAAATATTTAATAAAAGCGGATAATTAAGTCATAAAAATACGATTTGCTTCAGAAATATAAACACATTACATACGCTTAACCATATAAAATTTTTTCGTCAAAGGCAAAAAATAAAAATTTTAGTACAATTCTTATGAAGCCAATTTTTAAGCAAACAATTAATAAAAATTATAACCCAAAATTTAAGCAAAATCTTTCTATGTGCCATAAACTTACATCATAGCACTGATAAAATCATTAACCAATTTCAGACTTTCCATAAAAAGTACAGACGTAATAATTTATTGAATTAGAATTTGCAATAAATTGCCCTAAATTGATCTGTCCTTGATATGGGATTCAATTAAAGTCATGCCGTGATACGTAAAGATGTCCTATGAATAGTCAGATCTTAAAAAATTTTAGAGGCTCAGCAATTTTTTTAGTAGAAATAAAAATTGATATAGAGAAAAATATAGTCTTAAAAACTTTAGGCAGGAATCCTTTCCCGGCCCAAGAAAATGGTCACACTATTATGGCTGAGCACAGAAACACATGCCAATATAAGGTAATATTAAAGTAAATACAAAAATTCTATGGGGAGATCCAGACGAGAGAAGAACGAGGGAGCTGCTAAGACTCAGCAAGCTCGAACTAAGTAGAATAATGGGAGTGGTCACAGGGCACTCTCAACTACTGGCACATCTTAAACGCTTGGGAATAGCGGGAGGAGATGAATGTAGAGCATGTGGGGAGGAGAGCGAAACATTGGAACACTATTTGTGCCAATGCCACGCCTTCTCACAAATAAGGTCCCGATATCTTGGGAGTGACATCTTACCGGACATAAGCCGATTACGGGGAATATGCTGGAGGAAATTAAGGAACTTTGTGAGTGACACGGAGTTTCTCTAGACCTTTGGTTCAATATCTTATGGTTAACTCAAGGTTAACTCAAGGTTAACTCAAGGGAGCGCACAACAAGCCTTCACTGGCTTAGGTGTATGTCGTAATGACATGGGCTGTCATACCCCTCCAATCAACCTAACCTAACCTAACCTAACCTAATATTAAAGTAAAGGTAACAATTGAAATAATGACTCCAACATGGGCTACAGATATGAGAACATGTACATATATTTGCTTCAAGTTTATTACTCTTTCCCTTTACATTAAATATTGATCCGTAGAATTTTTTAAGTTTCATTAAAGTATTTTTTTCTCTCTGAGGTTTAATTGGGTATAATTTTTTACTTGATTTTTTATTTCTGTCAGAAATCCAGTGCAGTTATGTATAAATCAGGGATTTTCTTCTTCAACACTATAAATGTCATTTATACTTCTGTATTCAAGAATGTGATAAATTCAGATTATTAAAAGAATTAAAAAATTAATCCAAAACACACATCAGTACACAAATATACTCATTATGTATTATGGATATGTACTTTGCTAGTAAAGCTTCAATAAAATTTCTGTCGGCACAACATCCAATTTGCATTATAAATGTCTATTATCAAGATGACGCGATATTTGAAACTAGGGCGGCTCTAGGCACAAGAATACAGAAGTGTGCTTGGAAATATTACTGTGGTTGAGCTAGCCGAAGATGGAGCCTAATTAAACAATCGTGATATGGGAAAACTGGTGGGCATGCCATTGAGCTACTGTAGAAAGTACACTCCTCTTTAAGTCTTCAGGACTTAGAGCCTAGATGGTGCAGCGAGGTCACCTGTAAGATTGGTTGAAGGTAGTTGGACCCCGATTATAAAACGGGAGACTTACAGTCTGTAAAAAAACTACATGTTGTTAGTCACATAATTGTATAATTTTAGCGTTGTTATTTATTTCCGCCGTCTATGCAGAGAGTATAAAAATGTCAACGGAAGTTGGAAAAAATGTCGTGCAGTACCTCTATTACCCTGTTTACTCTTACTCACACAGGCATCTTCAACTTCTAGCAGAAGCACTATTTTTTTGTACAAAAAGAATACACACTTATCCGACCATTAGATTGGCTTAACACCGAGTAAAACAAAGAAACTTTTTCCTATAATGATATTATCCTTATTCTTGTTCTCATCAGGAAACACAAAAATGCCTCGGGAGTTGCTGACGTCCTGTTCAATTTTACATAACTGCAAGAGTTTTATGCGATTATATTTTAAAACAAAAACTCTCTGTAGAGTGTAATTAATGCATATCGGTTCATATTTTCTAGCGAAAAATTGCGATTTAGCTCAAAATTTATATCTTATATATCATACTGTATTTTGCGCCAGTGTATATATTTTATTCAAATTTTTCCTCTGTAAAGGATCATCGGCTCCAATAATTTAATTGTCACATCTTACATGACATTAATATTCATCGTTGAACTTTAAAATGAAATATTTGAAGCTTTTCTTATATTCGAAGGTAAAGGCTTTTAGACATTGGAATAAATTTGTATAAATGTGTCTGATATTTCTTGCATTAAAAGTTGTGACTAGTTTAAAAATTATTCAACTATTACTAGATCTAATTTATGAACTATTCTCTAAAATACTTAAGGAATTTTCTATTTTAAGAAACACTGTGAAATTCCTTATTATTCCTTATTACCCTCACCATTAAACTGAACGTAAGTTCAGCTATAAATTCATTGTTTCACTATTGGAAAATACTATAAATTGTATGTTTTTGCAGCAGCTACATCAACACTATACAAGGAGCTGCTAAAACGTAAAAAAAAGAAACTTTAAGAAAAATTAATAATATGTATTGAAAATTTCTTTTCCTAAAAAAGCACAAAAAACTATAAACTGCAAGCTGTAGCTGCAGGAGTAGCACAAACTTGAAAGACACAAATTGTATATAAAATATAGTAAGAAATATTTTATAAAATTAAGAACTCAACAACATTAAAAAAATAAAGAAAATAGAAAAAACTCACGTTGCAAGTGCATACAAATATACTTTATATGTATTTCTTTTCTTCTTCGCATTAATGCTAAAAGAGGTTAAAGTTATAAGAAACCATGTAATAACTTACAATGCCATAACATAAGGAGATAAAAATATTATGACACAGTCATTTTCAAGAGCTTGCTACACACACATACAGAGAATATATATATATATATATATATATATATATATATATATATATATATATATATATATATATATATATATATAGTCTATTTTATAAGAATATTAAATTTATGTGTGTTTATTTATGACCTTTTAAGAGCTGCATAAAACAGTCTTATGAATCATTATAACTTCTGCTTTGTTACGAAAATATTACAAAAATTTACAACTTATTCTATATTAAAGTAGAACTAGACGTTTTAAGAAATTGCAAAATTTTATCATTAATCATGAGCGCTCCTCTTTGTTCACTTGCAAACTTTAAAGACAGCGCTAAAGACAGCGTTGTCAACTCGGATGTTCATCAAAAGAAGTATATTGTACAAGTCGGTGACTTTTTGAATAAAACACTAGTTTTTGGATAAAAAGCGTTTAATTTTTTCTGCATTATCTCCTTTTAGCTCTATACACCTTGTCCAACGTTTCTAAAATTGTATTTTATCCCTTACAATAACTAAGATTTATCCAGAGAATTGGGTTGATGAGGTTATAATTTTTAGCCTAATTCATGAAATTTTCTCTTTAAAACTGCACATGTGTGCGCTATTGCATTGTTCTGATGGAAAAGAACTTTATTCTTGGCCAAATGCTGTTGCTTCCCCCACCGGAAACAAAACGTCCATATTCAGGTTGAACACTCCTACATCCGAGGTATGTTTAAAAGAAAATGTAAATCTTCATTTTTCCCAAAAAATATTTATATATGCATCAATTTCTAATTTGTCCCGGAACACTTTGATTCCCCTAAAACATAATATACTCGTGCCAACATTTTTTTTTTTCATTACTCGAAGCAGCTCTGATCTTCAATTCTTGGTATGGCCTTGAGCTCTCTCAGCGATTCGATTTTTATAACCTTAATTATCGCAAAACGATGTTCATTTGTGGGTCTCTTCAATTTTGGGAACAGGAGAAAGTCACAAGGGGCCAATTCTTTTGAATGCGGTAGCTGAGCTATGGTTATAGTGCTCTTTTCGTCCAAGAAATTACGAACAAGCAATGACGAGTGAGCTGGGGCATTATCATTTCCGAATGTTTTTTTTCGTATTTCTCTCACCAGTGGCGAATAAAAAGATAATACTCCTGATAACCGTGTAGCTGTGTGACGAGAGCTGATGATGTACTATGCTACGCTAATCGAAGAAAACAGCGGGCAAAACCTTGACATTTGATCGAACTTGGCGTACTTTTTATAGTATTGGCTCTCTTTGGCTCTTCCATTGAGACGATTGTACTTTGGTTTAGATGTCATAAACATATTCCCATGATTTGTCGCCTGAATCATTGTTAATGTCATTATTTTTGATATTCAGCACTCAGCAATTTTGGAAAGGGCGTGTGGCAGCACGCTTCGTGTCCAAAATTTGGAGAAAAAATTGAATAGCATGAGCGAACCGATATGCCGACATATTTTCATCGGTGATGGAGCTTCCAGAATGAGTGTCTTCTCGACCTTCTTTATAAAGCTTGTACCACTTGCAAACATTCTTCTGACTCTGAGCACAATCGCCATATGCCACTGTCAATATTTCAATTTATTTTGAGCACTTAACTTCATGCATATTGTTTGATCCATTTCTTTCAACAGCAAAAAACTGCCGGACATACAAAACACGTCTACTAACTGTTACGCCTCTCATAGACAAACTAAACTAAACACAAAAAGCTCAATTAAGAACATATGTTCCATACAAGTGTGTCAACGCAAAAAAAAAACGTCGCTAATCGAATGCACGTAGCCCGAGAAATTTCAAAGTTCAACTTTTTTCTTGATCAAGCCTGGTATATGCATTGCGTTTTTGATTCCAATTGTGAGGAAGTGCGGCATCCATCCTGGGAAAAGCTTTCTCTTACACAAGTGATCATTCAAAATTGAAAACACTGAGCCATGTGATATGCATCTGGCTTCCACAATCTCTCGCACTTTTATTCTCTGATTGGCCAATACCATATCGTTTATCAATTGTTTTGGGTGTGATAGGAAGCTCAGCTGGTCAAACAGAACGTTTGGCATATTCTGTGCTTGTACGGGCACAACGAAATCCAGTAAATCAGCTTTTTACCATTGAAATTTGTAACGCAGAATTTCCATATTATTATTAAAGCTTAGCCTTGACTTAAGTGATGGTTTTTTTACTCAAAAAATAATGCTCAATTAGCACACAAAATTCACTTTTTCCATTTTCTCCTCACAACATGCGCTAGTTTGATATTAATGTACACGTATCTGTGTGGCTAGGGACTTCGATAAATTAAAGTTGGTATACGAGAGACACTGTTTTCACTTCAGCAACATTGTGTAATTTATATCGTAGTTTGAAGAAACATTTCACAAGCTCTTCAAGTTATTTCAATAAATATGATTGTAAGCAAAATTTTATTTGAACACGTATATTTAACCTCTGATGAATGGCACTGACTCGCCTGGGAATACTAATACCACCGAAAGTACTTCTTTTTGGCTTATCCACAGGACGATAAAATTCATTACAAGTCTTTTAGTGTCATGTAGGAAGTAATCTGTTTGTATCTCTACCAAATTTGCTACAAATGAATTTGCTCTTGCCATAAAAGTTCGATCAATAATAAAACTAAGGAAAAAAATACCTTTATGCAACATTTATCATTTAGCACTGCCGGGAGTAAAACACTTGTATTTTTCTTTTTGAAAAATGTTTTGTTTGTTGTGGCTTCAGCTGTTCATATGCTGTTCCGTTTGGTGAGAATATCACGAAATAATAAACTTGTTTTTGAAATTTAAAATTTAAATCGTATTTCAGATTTTATTCAACGACAATTTGTATGTACGTGTACTTTGCAGTGTAATTAAATGAAAATTATAAGACTTTCGTGCTGCATGCATGTGCACAGCCTGAGCATTTGCGGAAAATGGCAGCCTGTCCTAAAAGAAGTGTTTAACGAACGTAATACCATTCTTATATGCTTATTGGAGCTGTTGTTTTTGTTTTAAACTTGTCAGGAAAACAACGAAAATTAAACAACTTTAAATATGTTGGCTTATGGTTTTTTTTTTGCTTTTCCTTTTAACGAAATTTGAAAACTTAAATAAAGACATACATTCAAGGAATATATAAAAGGAAGAACAAAAACACTCACGCTAAAATACAAACAGTAGGAACAAAAACAATCTCCTTTTTTTATTCCAAAGTGAAATGAGATATTATATTTAAGAGATCTTAGATTAGCGATCACCTGTAATCAAAGCAAAAATACGTGGAATAGAAATGATAATTATATCCATTAACTTTGTGTGCTGGATATTTCTCAGTGTCTAATTACTTCATTATTATCAATATGCAAGAGTGTTATGCTTTTTATACAGATTTCTTTGGTTTCAATTTTTAGAAAGACCCTTCCGGTTCGTAAATTTACGCTTAAAGCAAAGTCAACAGCCCTAGGCTAAAAAATTAAGCATTTAAGCTGCTCGATGTGAGTAGAGGTATAGAGAGTTCATAGAGTGGATTCAATTAGTTCACGAGATCATGAAAACGCAGTTACCGCCTGTCTTGCCTGTAAATTTAATAAAACCCTTAACAAGCCAGAAAGTGAATAAATGTTTTTCATTGCACATGTTTTGACCATCATTGTTTTTCTATGTGAGACTACTCCTGTGCTTAGACTTGCGTGTACTCGTATGTATAGTATTCAACCTTAAAACAATTTTCGTTGAAACTTTGCAATATGTTGTCACAGTTTTTCTTTTCTTTTTGTGAAAAAAAAAAATAAATAAATAAATAAAATCAAATGGGTGTGTAACTAAACATTTCTCTTCATGTCTTGTAAAAATGTTTACTATACGATACACACACAATAATATGATACACACACTCACATTAATATATATTGTCTATGTGTATGTATGTGAAAATGTGTTTCGGCATAGTAGCTTTAGTTTGATATTGCGTGTGCTACTCTTACATGACTTTTTAGCATGTGTTGCAAACACTTACATCCTCCTCCATTCTCCAACTGATGTTGCATTTAAAACTATTGATGTTTCTTTTTCTTCTTATTTCTTGTTTTTATTATGTTTTGTGTTGTGTGTTGTTTTAAATTTTTTTTTAAACTCAGAAACTACAAAATTTCTTTAATCAAGTTTAAACTTGACTCATGTCATTTTGTATGCCAACGATTTAAAAAAGTTAAAAAAAGAACTGCAAAGTTGCTAAAAAATTTGCTCGTAACAAAAAATCAAGTATGTTTATTTTTCATGAAGAAAGAAATCTAAAAAAGTAGAAGTTGCATTTTATTTTAGAAGGAAAATTCTGATAAAAATTTTTATAAATATAAATAGAATTTAATATTTTTAAATAAATTAAATTTTATTTATTACATTTTTTTAATATAATGACATAGGATGTACAAAGTTGAGGACGAGAGAATGTTAACACTTGAATATAGTCTAAAATATACGAGTATGTATGAAACAGGGAAATTTCTAAGTACCTCTTCTTGCCAAATTTCTAGCTGTCGTCTGGTAATTGTGATTGCCAAACTTTATTATCAGCCGTATTGATAAAAATTCTGATTCCAATATAAATTCGAATCTATAATTTTCATTATTTGTAATTACGTGTTCGTATTACAATCTCTTTCAAGTAAATTGTTAATTTATTTGAAGCCCGCATAACATCCATACATATCCATACTATTTTCACAAGTTCACTTATCTTTTTGTTGTACTTTTATTCTACTGAAAACCTTCTCAGTTCATGTTGTGTATAAGTAATTAATTATATCCCTTGTGCAACCTGGGTGGGGGTGCTTCATTTTCCTTCAATCGTTTTAATAGCTTCATTGGTAAGATCGTTTCGAAAGTACATGTGTTTAGTTTTAGTGCCTTTTTCATACAAATGTACTTCAAAGGCTTATTCATGTCCTCGTTATATTTGCTGCTGGATAAGCAATCATCAAGAGAAAAATTTTATTATCGACTGTAAAATATTTATAATCAATTGACGAATTCATTTTTCGGCTTATTGTTGTTGTGATTATAATTCAAGAGCTTTTGCTACATCCAATATTCAGCCGCCATCCAAAATCAACTCTTCAACTCAGCTTCTACTTTCGAGATTTCTTTCTCAAGTTTATTGTTTTCTAATGCCTTATTCCAGCTTACTTATTCACTGAGTCCTCTTTATACACGTATTAGAATAATAACAATTTTTGTTACTGTAATGAAAATTGTCCCTTTTATCACTGTAAAGTTCCAGATATTAAAGAATTTAATAACTAATCCTGTTTTGAAATTATTAAACTCCAATAACTCTCTACAAGGAGACCTCGAGAAATAATACGTGTAACACCTTTTGGAAAGTATGCTTTATTTTTCAGTTTCAGTGCGTGCGCCTAAGGTCCTGGTACAATCACAAAGAGATTTTTTATTCCATCTGTTGGGCTGTCAAATGGATCAAACGGGGGGCCACTGAAAATTGACAACTCTAGTGGTTAACAACTCCCACTTGTAGAATATATAAAACTCAAAGGCACACATTACAAAGCGATATGACTTCTAGTTCTTGAGAGAGAGAGACCTCTAAATAGAAACCTTCGTAGGTGGGTAAGGATTAAAGCTATGGGTCAAGATGACCCTAAAGCATAGTCACTGTACTGCCAAAAAAAACCTCCACATAGATTTTTTTTCAATTGAACTATTATACGAGTGTATATTGGCGCGGTGCAGTGTGTTTTTCACTATTTTAAGGCTACTACAATTAAATGTTCTCTGATAGATTTAGATCCCCGTAACCTGAGCTTTTTTGCCGTTAAAAGCCATATATTAATGGCCGATATGCAGTAGAATTTACTGAAGAAATTAATTATTTGCTGAAGAATTTGTCTTCGTAGAGCTCTTTCCTATCATTTTAAATTTTGTAGACTTCAAATTGATTGCCAACATGCCCCTACACGGTTTATAATACAATCCTTAACCGACTTCTGTGGTTGCAGTGTTAATTTGAAATTCAAAAATTTATATAAAATGCGTAAGATGAGGTTAATTATCAATTTAAACCTTTAGAATTTAAATTATCCTGTACTGTAAAAGTTGAATGGTACACAAAATTGTATCGTATTTTTTTTTTCTTTTTGTTATAGAAAAAGAATTTTGTTCTCTCAATTTATATACACATTTTTGCATTCCCAACGCTGGCAAATGCTAATGAGGAATTAATGCAATCAAATATTTCAAGTTTTCTGACTCGCTGATATTTAAGCCATAAGTAAAATTGTTTTTATAAATGGAAATTTCTTATGCAAATAAATTCTATGTAGTGAACGTTTTTCTATGCATAACATTTTAAATTAACTTAATTGTTTAACGATGCTTAACATTTAAATGTGTTTTTTATTTTAATTTTTATAAGATTATTTAGTTTTTATTTTTTGTTTCCGGTTTAACGGAAATAATAAAATAAAACATATAATTGATCACACTAAAGTTCATTGACTTGAATAAAATTGAATAATAGCCATTATAAAGCATGTTTTTCAGACGAGTGCATAGAGAAGAATATACCCCTTGCAAAGGGACATAAATGTAGGTGATTTATTGGAATAAGTAAAATGAGAATAAAAACTGTCCTTAGAAGTCTACTTCTATATTTAACTGATTCGTATTTGGCGAAATTGTTACTATATAAAAACATTTTTAATGTCCTGACATAAAAATATATTTTTAAATAAAATTTTAAAGGTAAAAAACAATATAAATACTTTATTTATTAAACATTTCATTAAACATTTATATTTTATTGCTCCTTCGACCCCTATTACTGCCAGCCATTTGTATCTCTTCGTAACAATATTATGTCAGCAATGGATATAAAAATTCGTTTAAAAGCTGATACTGATGGCAGTGTCAGCTGTTACATTTTTGCGGTTACTTGGTTAAACATTCCATTAGTCGCTATTTCTTGGAATATTTTATTTTTTATACTGGTGCCTTTTATAGTATTGTTTCATTGTCCTTATTTTATTGTCCAAATTTAGTATATCCTTTTTCTTATCCATTTTGTTCGTGTCAAGAGAATATATAGAATTTTAAAAGACTAACATTTTCCAATATAAATCACAATATTACGGCTGTAGTAGTTTTCTGATTGAAGGATTTTTGTAACATCTATAACATGGCTTCGATTTTTTAATTAAACTAAATATTTGCCAAATTGCCAATATACAACAAATTGAAGCCAATACCTAACATATGCGTTTATAACTTAAATAAGAGTACGAATTGATTTAAGGTATTAATAGAAAATAAATTACAATAGTTTTTTTTATCTGCTCGTCTGTAGAAAACCATGTGAAAATCTACAGATCAAATGGAGAAAATTAATTTAACAAAACTAAGATTTAAATACTCAAAAAAAAAAAGAAAAATATTTGCTGAAATCTCTTAGTGTAAGAAAAATATTGTCATATAAATTAATTATCAAATAAAAATTTTAATTATATAAACAACAAATTTGGAAAAAAAACTGCTTTAATATCCTCCGAAATTCAAAACTTAGCAGAAATTAAAAAAATTTTAAAGGTTGGGCACAACTTCAGTAATTTTCCATCTTTAATAATAAATTATAACATTCAAAAGTGTCACGGTAAATGAATTAGTGAAAACTTAAACTGGAAATATATTTTTCCTTCTGTATAATTTCATTAAGCGAAAAAAGCCTGTTTTTCAATTCCATTCTAAAGTTGAACAATGAGAAGAAAGGTTTACATATGTTCAATTTCAAGGAGTAGCGCGAAAGGTATTTTCTGCATACTTTCAGGAGAATAAAATATACATATTTTATACCCTTGACAGACGTATGGTTTACATACCATAATGCGTATACTACGGTTTTTTTACTATTTTCGGGTGACAGACTTGTGGTACATACACCAATGTTTCTGTTTTATGTTCGAAATGTCATTTTGAAGACATTTCATCATACAGAATTTAAAATAATTAAATTATAACTGTCAAATATCAAAGAACTGTTCTTGTTATTGAATACAGTTTTAATGAAATACCACATCTATATCAAGGACATGTTCGTAGTATAAAAGTCAGCTATAAACTATTTTGTTCTGTGGTTTAATTGTAGTTTAGGTAGACACACATAGAGTGTGCCATACTACTGTAGTATACAAATACTATGCCTGTCCAATAAAATAGAAGAAATTAACAAGAAGCTACAAAACAGTTATAATTTGGTAGAAAAGTATGCTTCTGATTGGAACATGAGAATAAATGTTGCAAAATGCGAATCCATCCTTTTCCGACCGCCAGTCGTTAAGTGTAACTACAATGTTAAAATGAATTGGAGAAAATTTGAAATAAGATCGGAACTGATTAACAGGAAAATTCCTATAAAAGACGTTGTAAAATACTTAGGTATTTATCTTGACAAATTTTTGTACTTTAATCTTCACACCAACACACAATTGGAAAAGGCAAAAAAAGCGTTTCAGATATATGGAAAAATATTTCATTCAAAATACGTACAAAAGAATGTAAAGATCCTATTATACAAAACATTGATTCGACCTATTTTAACATATGGTTGTCCTATTTGGTTCAACATCTCGCCCTCGTATATGGAGAAAATTAGAAAGTTTGAAAGGAAATGTTTGAGAACGTGTACTTCACTTAATAAATCTCCTCAAAGCAACTACACTAAATTTGTTTCTAATAAAAAACTATATATAACAGCAAAAATTAACAGAATAGACATCTTTATAATTAAATTAATAAGAAATCACATTTTAAAAAGCACGGAATGTACAACTAACAACTTAATAATTGCCCCTTATTATACTGATGATATATACATATTAAATACCTTAACATCTGGTTATATACCTCCTGAAGCATTTATATATCTAGACAAAAATGGTTTTATACAAAATAGAGTAGGAATCCCAATATTCTATCATCTTTATAGAAGGGCTACAGATAAATCGTTTAATACTAACACTATTAATAATAATGAGTTAAGATACGATTTGAGTTATGTAGGATTAGATAATAAACAGAAAAATTTATACAAATATTGGTGGATATCAAACTAACTTTTTTATCATTACTTTTTTTTATTCATTTTGACTTTTTTATTTTATAATAAACCCAAAAGCAATGTTTTTTTCAAACCTTTTTCATTGCAAATATACATATATATTGTAAATTTTCAAACTGTAAATTTTTACCATATAATTATAATAGTTCGGAAAATGAAAATGAAATGTGATCTAAAATGTACTAGAGAGTTCGATTATGGACCTGTGTGTAAAAAAAAGAGAAATATTAAACCATTTGTTTATTTGTAGGGTTATTTATTTTTTTTGTTATTGAATGAGTTAATAAATAAACATTTAAAAAAAAAATACTATGCCTGTCAGGGGTATTACATATTACCTATACCCAGGTAATGTGATGATTTTTCCGGCTTGCAATAAAACAAAAATAGTTGCTTGAAATATCTGTTGCCCATGTTTAAAAAACTACTAATTTATTAAAAGCTTTTCACAGAATATTACGAATATTTTAACTAAAACAGAACAAAGTTAAGCCCTTATAAACAGAGTGGTTAATACAGTACTGAAATTGTGTAGGCAAATTGAGATCTTCACTGCTCTTCAACGTTATTCTTGACATAGTCATAGCCAAAAAGAGCTTGCATTGATTCCAACCACGCAGACATAATCTACGTGCTATTTAACAGCATCATCAGTCATCAGCTCTGCTTTATGGCTCTGAGAGATGGAATATATCCAACAACGACTCACAAGGTCTTCATACATTTACAAACTGTTATCTCCACTGCATTTTTCGATCCTTTTGGTCAAAGGCTGTATTTAACAGAGGAGTTTTGGTACCAATACAGGGAACTTTCTTATGTCGAGCACATCGTGCATTGAAAATAGAAAAAGCTTCGCCGGATTCCCAGTAAACCAACAAATTACCGCAATCCTTATGCCAATAGAAGTCCAGGGCTCCAACGTGATATCTGGAGAAATCTTATTGATAGAAATGTAAGTAGTCGGGAAAAATGCAACAGCGTTATTCTGCATAAGACATTAAATTCTAAGTAGTCGAGGAGAAGTTTGGAAAAAATACAAACGTTTAGCTTTAGATGAAGTTTAGTGGAATTTATGGATTACGGTCCTATGTTCCTTTTGGGAATTAAAGGATTAATTAAATATTTATGAATATATCTATGTATCATATTCAAGGAAATGTAGTATAAGTCAAGTAATGTCTTGTTTTTCTAAAAAGGAATATTTTAAAGTTTCATAATATACTTCCTTGCATATCAGTTCACAAAAACTTACTTCGGTCAACTTGCTTTTCCAACATTCTGCCTCGACGAAATTTGCATTTTCAATGCTGTTTTTAAATTCGTTTCCAATGTGAGTAACAAAACACGCAAAAACTTTAATGCAATTATAATTGTTTTCATTGTATTATATATTGGATGCATGCGTCAGTAACAGTTAGTGGAGCAATGTTGTTTGAAACTTAAGGGAATAAGACAAGGATTTCATTTTTGTACAGTTTTTAAGGGCTAGTGACTCACTTAATATTATGGTTATAAGTCCCAAGAGCTTGGTGAGCTTTAAAAACAGAATAGGCCAAGCAGAAAAATATTACCTCACAAAAACTTTAGTACAGCAAACAATACAAAAAGAAAAAACAAACAAAAAACCGCATAGTAATCCGCAGCCTAAAACAAACTTTTATTTGCTGTAAAAAAGGACGATTTTACTGTAATGGAAACAATAGCTATCAACATAAAAGATGTTGTTGCAACAGCGTATATCAACAAAGTAAACTTTAAAATAATAAAGTTTTAAGAATAGGAATATATAAAGAAGAATGTATATCTTAGCAATAGCCAAAATGTACTGCAAGTTGGCTGTGAGCAAATTTTGCAACGAGGGCTTTGCATAATAGTTCCATAACATGGTAGTTGGTTTATATATTTTTTAAAGCTTTATTCTTTAATTATCTTCAAGCAATTTCAGTTGTTTTTCTGATTAGTTTATGGTTCAAAAAAATTGTAAAAAAAGTTTGGCATATTTTCAGGATTATAGAAAAAAGTTATTTGATTTTTACAAAAACACAATAAATTGTCTTTGGTTTAGTCATTGTTATTTCTCCACTATTGTTGTTATGTTGGTTTTTATTAATTTTTATATATTTATATCTGCTATTTAAAGCGGTTGTATTTATATAAAGTCAATGTGTTGCCCTGCAGCTAAAGCATGCTTTTAGGCTTTCAAATAATTTCAATTTCTAAGCCGTTCTGTTCACATGTTTTTCCTTTTTTTCCTTGTGTAAGATACAATACTTATTGTTAACATCGGTATGCGGTGATAAACCTCTAAATTATTAACGTAAGTGAGATATTTTACTTGGACTATTGCCTTTTTGTGTCCTGGTTACAGTTGCCAGAAACATTAAAATATTTTAATATAAAATATTAATCAGTTCGGCTAGTTTGCGATTTAGACTTAAACGCTTTATTGAAATTGAATATGATAATAGTATAATTTACAGTTTACAGAGGAAAGCTAAAACTTAAATTTTTCTGCCACTTTTGTCGCTTGTAATTTTACAACATTTGGCAAACTTTATTCACGTCTGATTCGGGCTGTCCCATTTGGCTCCTGTGTTTTTCATTAAGCACAGTCAAAACGTTAAGAATCTATTTTTTGTATACCAGCTTAAAGATTAAAGCTTCGAAAATCAGAGAATCACCATTAGTTTCTTTTGTAGAGGGTCCTTTAAATTAAGGCATATTCATGTACATATATTTGCACAACACTATAGTATTCCATTTAGTAATTTATTAACATTTTTTAGTTAAGCCCCATTTTGTGAAATTAATAATGCATTTTTATTGTTTGTTTTGGCTTTAGCTGTTCATATGCCGACATTTAATTGGTTTGTGCGAACAACGGAGTGTTGGTATATGCACAGCTAAAGCCACAACAAACATTAAATAAAAATGTTAAACTCTAATTGTTCAAACGAATATTTCTGGAGAATATCTTAACAAATTTTAATTTTAAGTGTAAATAGTAAATAAATAACTTGCAACATATATCGCGTTGTAAATATTGCTGTATTGACTTGCATACAGTGGCA
This sequence comes from Germaria angustata, assembly GCA_963681545.1. NCBI lineage: Eukaryota > Metazoa > Arthropoda > Insecta > Diptera > Tachinidae > Germaria > Germaria angustata. The sequence continues at coordinate 93,051,043 of OY812999.1, read as the reverse complement.
TAATCAATATAAAAATTTTATAAAGCTTTGTATAAATACGTGAGTACACCTGCAGGAGGAAATTAAAGAAATATTATGAAATGATTTCTTTAGTAGGACATGCTACATATATTTCAATCATATATAGATAAATCGAGGCGATACATTGCTTTTCCTCTGACTTTTGATCAAGAATACCGAAAAAAACTCACTTCTAAGGTGATGGCTGGCTTAGTAACTCTAAAATTTCTTTTTAGCAACTTCTTTAGTAGGGCCCTACCGCCAAGTACATCTTACAATAAAAAAATAAAACCAAAAAATTTTTCGCTTAAAAAGTTCTAGAGGACTGAAAAATATTATTTTTTATTGTTGGCTTAACTGAGTATATCATTATATATCATTAGCGAATAATATTTCGAATAAGCAATTCCATGAATAGTACTAAAGGAGTGCAAAAAGAAGATCTCGCTTTCTATGATTTTGGATTTAATAAATGAAATAAAATTCTTTTGGTAAATTGGAAGGATAAAAGCATCTTAAAATATATGTCAATATTTACGTAGTATATTTGATATATAATAAGCCTAAGGATAATTTATATAAGGCAGATGAATTTATTTGCAGTAAGAAATCGTGGTACGTGTAAGTAACCCACATGTTAAATATGACTTTTTAAAAGAACACGGCGCTTTTGCCTAAGGAGTCACGGTAATAGCATGATAAATCAGTTGTTACTCTAATGTTCTATTCAAAGTATATGTACACATCCCTCTTCATTAGTCGCAGGACCATGTCAAGAGCTTACAAAACTGAAGAATGATCAATGATGTATTTTTTGTAGTGAAAAATATTATTAAAATTATTATTATATTCTAAAATTAATATTTTGATGTTAATTTCTATTTAAAGCTGCTGTAATTAATCAGCTATATATTAAAATCCACCAACTATTTTTTAAGTATATCAAAACTTTCATATTTTAATTGATTGCAAAGAACAGAAAGAAATAGAAGAAAGAATTTTCAGAAATGTAACCGCTTTGGCGCTTAATGCGTTAAGAAATCTTTAAATCTAATGCTCCACTTTAAATCGTTAAAATATAAAAATTTATACATAAATATAGAAAAACATTTAAAAAATTTCTGATATTTTATGTAAATCAGCACATGTCAATACCTTGATAATTTAAAACTGGCTGCTAAACTCATATCCGTACATGCGCCTTAAAATGTTTGTAACCTCAAAAAAAAAACAACTTTTTTCGCAAATAAATATTTATTTTTTTATTTTGCAAAACAATTTTTATTTGATGTCTATAACTTTTTTTGTCTATATAATTACCTTAAGCTCCCTTAAGTATGCTGCAAATGTTTGTGTGCAAAATAATTCCTAGTTTTATGCAAAACAAAGTTTGTTTTTCCTTCTCATTTTAATTTGTAGCTGTTGCACCACTAAATTATGATAAACAACACCCAGAAAATTTATAAAACAATTTTTAACTTTTTTTCTGCATGTTGTTATGTTTTATTTGCAGTGTTTTTTTTATTTACTTTACTTATAAGGAAAATTATCGCAGATATTGCAAGGCCTAACATGAGTTTCTTCATCATCTCTTTCACACAAATATATAAATAGTAAAAATCCGTTTATTGTAAAAGAAAGAGTAAAATGATAAAACGCCTAACAACCTTAGACAAATTCAAGTGTACACCACACATGACATTCTCATGTTTATTTTACACCACCTGTCATATAAATAAGGCAAAAGTAATATTTATAATCATGTTTTTTCTTAAAAACATAGTTTTTGTATTTACGAATGTTTTTAAATACTTTCTTAATATAATAGTCAGTCATAAGCAAATAAGTAAGTAAAAGTGACCTTACAGATCTACCCAAAAGAGGAAAAGAGAAGAGACACCATTTTAAGGCTCAACATTTCTTAAGAACTTTCTATTCCACCCTATGTACAATACGTATCACATTTGCTTGCAATATTGAGGTAAGCTTCCATTCTGCAGGACAGTGAGATGCTCTTGTATGGCAAATTTTAGATTAAGATCCATAAGAATAACCCCAACGAAGTCACCTAAACCATTTGTTATAGACCAATAACAAAAAAACTGAAGCCCTGTAAGGTAATTGTATTAAATATAAAAAATTCATGTTATGATTTTCTACGAAAACTATTCCGATGTAAGTCCTACATGGTACAATATTCTTTTCAAAATATGCATTCAATTAGAGTTGGTAGAGTTTCCTTCTCCATGTATTTAAAATAACAAAATTAAAGAGCAAAAATTTCAAAATTTCATAATCAAATAATGCATAAAAATGAAATGGTTTTCTACAACTTAGATTAGGTCAACCAATCAAAGAATTTTCTTTCAGAATGTAAATTTTGACTGCCTCTGCAATATCTAAGTTTCATCCTTGTGTACAGTTCTAGACAATGATATCCAGAATCTGAAAATATTGCAACATTAAAGTATATAGTGAAAAACTTTTCTCTTCTTTGTTTCACGTTGCCTTGATAAATTAAACTATTTAACGCTAATGCTTTACGATTATAATGCATTATGGTATTGATAAAAGGCTAAGACTCCTACAAAAATATTAATAATGCATGCTCTTTAATCTTCACGCAATTTTTTTTTTCTACACCTGCTACTCTTCATACTTTTCAATGTTGTAAGTTCTCAGCTCTTCGACAGAATATAATTTAGTTACTTCGGATATTCATTTTTAAGAAATCGAAGGAAAATCAACTTTCTTTTATTTTAATCTAAGCCTTGCTTTTCGAATATTTTCTTCACTTGTGTTTCTTCCAGCAACTTTCCTCCTCGCTCTTTAGTCTTCATTAGATATGAGAAATTGATATAAAAAAATTTTAAGGCCAAGAGAATTGAATCCTTTGCCTTAAAATTGCATTCCCTTTTTTACACATTTATCTAATAAAAGGATCCTTCATTTAAACTAGGCGCTGTCTGTCGCTTTGTCTTCCCTTTATCTTAATATTTATTGCTCTAAAGTTTTCCCCAAGATAATCTCTTCAAGCGAGTTTTTCTATTCCTTGCGCCCCCTTTTTTGAAGCCATCACAAGAGAATAGACAATTCTAAACGTTAGAAAAACAAAAAACCTGCAACAAAAGTTTATTTGCATTTTTTTTTTTTTTTTCAAGAAAAGTGTAGTATTTTCTATTGTTCAAGTCATAAAAAAGGACTTAACCGCGTATTACTAAGTGTAGAACTAGAAATCCAAAATTAAAATATTTCCGAATTTAAGCTTTGAAACCTAGAGAATTATAAATTTTTTCTCTTTCAATGCAGACGTCAGTGCTTATATTCTGCAAAATATAATGTCAAGAATTTTTTTCCGTATGCCTGTTTGAATTTTGTTACAAAATATCGGGTCTTATTAGAAATAAGAAAGACGTTAAAATGTCACCATCCTAAAACAGTATAATCAGTCCTTTTTACAGTGGGTATATAAAGGAAGTTATTTCACTAAAATTATATATTCCCTTCTAGAAACGTTTGCATATTTTAAAAGTTCAGACATTTTGTACCAAAAATCATTATTCTTTCAAAATGTCAACAAGTGCACACTGTATATTTTCTCTGTGTCTTGATTAAGAGTTTTCCTTTTTAGTTTTTTTCTCACAGAAATGTCTACATCTATTAACGTTTATTTATTGTTGCTGTTTATTTATCTTTTAAAACATTTTTTTTTCCTTTTTTGCTCTTCTTAAAGCTTGAGTGGTGGCATCCTAGATGACGAGTATGTTAGTGGTAAAAATGACAATAAGTGGTTAAAGTGTTCGTACAGCTTTATTATTTTATATTCTATTTTATATTTCCCTTATATAAGCACACTCATGTACGCACGACTGCAGACACTCTTAGCAAAAGTGTATAAATGTTTCTATTGTTTTTTTTTACACTATATCTTTTGTCTTATTTTATTGTTGTTTATTTAAATAAGTGCATGAGTTATTAAAGAGATAAGTTTCAAGTGTAAAATATGTTAATTGGGGCTAAAAACGTATTGCAGGTCTTTTATATTAAAGTTTTCTTAAATTGAAAGGGCGAAGAAGTCAGACTTACATAGCGGTGCTCTTTTGGTATAAAAAGTGTCTAAGCGAACAACTTATGGCTTTATTTAAACTTGACATTGCATTGCTCGCATAGAAATATTGTCCAGCTCTTTAAGAACTTAGAACAACAACACTGTTAGCAACAAAAACAAAAATAATAAACGAACAACTTCAAATTCAAAATAAACAAAACAAGAATTGGTTTGCTTATGTTTTCTAACTCAACCAACCTAAAGTTATATTTCAAAAGGATTATTAATACTTTACAATATCCGTTTTGTTTTCGTTATTTATAGTCTCTTAATTATTTTAGAAACTACGACTACCTGTTGGAATGCATTTAATAACTTCTAAGACCTTTAAATACATTCTTATAAACAACCAGAACTTTTTAGGCCATATTAATATAAACTTTTATAATTTTTGTGCGATAACTGTGTGAATTAACGAAATCTAAAGGATCATATTATGCTAATTTTAATCTTAAGTTCACTGCCTGCAGGCAAGGCTACCTACTTGCTACTTACTAAGTTAAAATTAATTTCATAAATATTTCATAAACCTCCTCTTCTCCCGCCAAAGTACATAACTGTAGAAAAAATAAAAGTTAATAAGTATTAGTTTTTTTGAGGAAGACCCCAACAAAATTAATTTTTTGAGAAATTGGTCTCGTAATACAACCAATTTAATTAAGTTTAATTTAAACCTTCTAGCACAGAAAGCCTTACTAAATGTCTAATTAAATTTTCTATAAGAAATTAAACTTTTCAGCTTTAAAAATAAAACAAAAATTTCTTATATCAGAAAAATCTTTGGTAGAGAGATGAAAAGCTTCAAAAAATAATAGAAAACTAAGTTAGCTTAGGTTGATTGGAGGAGTGTGATGGAACATGTCATACGACATACACTTAAGCCAGTGAAGGCTTGTTGTGTGCTCCCTTTAATTATAAAACACAAACTGCCAGAGTTATGCGGCATAATTCGAACCTGCAACCTTCGCACTACGAGTCTAGTACACGACCTACTAGTCTACGAACGCTAGTTTATAGAAAACTAAATACATGTAAATAATACACAAAAATAAAAATTATAAACTTCAGACATTTTTATACATATAAACTCACTAATTATTTGTATAGTTATTTGTGCCAACTTACTACAGAATAGTAATCGATAATGATTTTCTATGAAAAATAAAATTTATGCGGTTACCAAGCAGTTTGCAAATAGTTTAAAATTTTTTATTAAGAAATTTCGTCTTTTTAACTCAATTGATTCTTTAAATAATTTCATTAAGTTTAAATTTCTCTAATTTAAATAAAAGAAAACTGTTGTGATTTGATTTTCATAAAATAAAGTTATAAATCTTTTCAAGCTGGAGTCCCATGAAAACGGCCATAATGCTTTGTAAAAATTTCCTAAAATATTTAAAATAAAAATTTGTTTTATCAGCCTAATGAAGAAGGCAGATATTAAACAGAACATATTATAAAACAAAAATGATAAAGGAAAGAAATATTAAAAAATTAAAATTCGTTGTGCGAATAAGTGTTTTATAAAATAAATATTAATCATACGTCGCTGTCACCGCCACCGTCACCCAAACAAAACATATATATTTTTTTCCATAACCAATGCCATAAACACTACTAGGACGAACGATAAATTTGTCGCTACGAGTATCCATTTTTTAAAATAAATTACATATGTAAACGAAAATTTGTACGAGAGGACAATTTCTACCACCCACGAAAGTTGAACGAATTGAAACAATGCGAGCCTTTTCCTTTAATTTTATTTGCATTTTATTTATTATGGTAAGTTTCTACTTAAGAACCGGTAATCTTTTTATTTGTAGCATTTGGGCTAAACAATTTTTACTTTTGTAAAAATATAATTTTTGTGCAAAATTGTTCCTCTTATTCCTCTTTTAATATATACCGTAACGACTTTAGTTTTCAATGTATATTCAGACTTGTCCTCGGTTCTTTAAAAATATTAAAAAATTTTATTATTTATACAAATTCTTCTTTCTCTCCTCGAAGGATGGAACGTAGTCATTTTAGTTTCTTGTCACCATGATCGGCTTGTTGCATATCTCATTTATATTTAACGCTCTACTTTGCTTATATCTTACCACCCTTCTTGAATACCAAATAATAACACTTAAACTTCTTGTGTGGCGCCAAAAAACCACTAGCAGGAATCTAGTGCTCGCTAGAGCACTTAAGACACAAGTAACTAACAACGAACAAAATAACATATCACTTTGTTATAGAGAAACGCTAATATGATAACAAGCGTTAACACTATAGTTTACATGTTTACTCTTCAGCATAAGATCCAGTTTATATGCTATAAGCACTAATGGATTCTCTCATTGATTACAGCTGCTATATTTCTCTACATTACTACCTTTTCTGTTGAGAAACATATAATATGGACCCTATAATTTCGCTAATTACCAAAAATTCATTCCTCGAATTATATACTCTCAGCCCTAATATTCGACTTCGTCCTTTATAATTATTGGTAAAATATCTCCTTCTTATTATTTAGAATTTCATTGGACCCTAAAATTTCACTTCGTGCTAGACAACTATTTAATAAAATATGTAATCCCGAGCCTGAAACTTAACTCCGTGCTAGATAATCACTCCATGAAATATCTTCTATGCGTTCCCAAGCATTTTGTTTCATGTTAGAACACCACTTCGTTATATTTCGACTCCTGTATTTTCCCATTTCAATGTCTACATCAGTTTCAAATATCTATTACTTACCAATTACCTCTTACCATTCTACCTTTCTCATGCAGAAACAATTTATACAGAACCCAACTCGCCCTTTGTATTATTGTCTGTATGTTATTCTACATTATAAAAACATTTGCCCATATGCATTAATATTAATTATTGATTGTGGCTGTGGGTTGTTAAAAATTCCCAGCGATCAACACTCTTATTTGCTTTTTACATTACGATAATACGTATGGGTTGTTGTTGGTTATTTATTCTAATTGAAGATAGTGAGCATTAGTTACAATGCAATGCATAAATATACACATCTGAGGGGGAGCCAACGGCTTTCGCACGGCTACAAATTATAAATGCATAGAAAAATCACTAAGTAGTATGCAGTGTACATGCGACCATATTTTCTCCTAACAATATTTTTGGTTACATCATACATGTATGATTACATTTTAGTCTGCTGTATGTAGGCAAAATTTAATTTTGAGTTATACCTAGGAAGTAGAGTGTGTGTGTGTATTTTGTTATTTGGATCAAATATATACCAGTAAAATAGAGGAAAGAATTCTTAATTTTTTTTATTAAGCATTCAAGGAGAAAAATACACATTTAACAAATCACAGTTTTATGCGGGTAGTAATTCTCCTAAACGTTGATACAATCATAGTTCGAGTACGCGTCAAAAATTTGCCGACTGCAGCCTTTATCTCACGTGCTCTGTTTCCTATTTTACCTTTGTTCAATAAAATGGAGCTCTGCACTTGAACCATATTAATAAATTTCTAGTAAAACCAAAAAAAAAAACTCTAAATTTGAAGATTTCATGCATGAAAATTCTTATTTCTTAATTTAAAAAAAGCAAATGATATGACTCTTAGCATCATAAGCATTTCTGAAAGGTCTATTAATATTTAATGAAAAAAAACTCCACAAAACAATTAGCAAGCATATGGAGAAAATTCTATTGAAAATATGTAAAAGCTATTAGTTGCTCAGCAAAGTGTAACATACATCTTAAGGAAAACTTGTAACATACATCTTAAGCAAAACTTACAACAACTACTTTAATTCCATTATCACATTACATTAAGAAGGTTCTGGCAAAAGCAGTAATAAAAAAACAAAAATGCGGTTTTCTCTATTAAATACAAACTGTACTTGTAATAATTGAATTAGGAAAAACGAATTAATTTTTCAAAGCGGCACACTAGTGCAATACGACGGATGCTGAAAAGTATATATTTTTTGGTTTAATTTACTTCGTTAAGACAAACTGATTTAGAATACGCCTAAAAAGATGTATAAAAAAATATGAACTTACTATTCCTGAAGAAAACCCCAGCGCTACTGCTCTTGATTGGCTTGTAAAAGGATATATTTTCAAAGGTTACGACTCGTGTGATATCTTAACCAATTTGAATTGAAAACAATAGTAAAACAAATAAAAAAATGTAGGGATAAAATTTCCAATATCTTCATTTGCTTATTACCATGAATACGAAAAATTAAAAAAGTGCTTTTTATGCAAATTAAGGTGTGCGCCATTCTGCCACAATAATCACTTAAGAGTTAAACTTTGTGAAACGGATTTGCTAAAAGTATTATGAATTGTTGTCAATTCTATTGTTAGGCCTATTTTTATCGTGCCACATTATTTTTGCAAAAATTAGAACAAATATTTGATTTTAATATAATCGTTCTTTAACACCATATCTTAGCATTTTTTATAATCTTTTCTTTCTAACGGCAAAGTAATGAATCTCTGTGTTTACCAAATTCCTATTGTTCCCGTGGCACAGTAGCCCATCTGATGTGAATCAGTTAAGAAATCACAACTTTTAAAAAGTTAAAAAATAAATGGTTGCCTGCAGAATTTTTTTAATTGCTTAGAAGTACTCGTGTAATATAAATTATAAATTTGCTATAACAAACATTAAGTCAACAACAATAACCAGAAGACAATTTTATTAAACAAATCTAATAGGTTTATCTTCAATAAGTTGTTGTCGGAATGATAATCTTCATATTGAACTATAGAAATAACGATAGAGAAATATTTTGGAATAAAAGCTTATATATGTTGAACGTTGTATCAGTGAGGCTTAAAGTTCCATTATTGTCAACAAGTTGTCGATTTATTTTTATTTAATAAAGTCTTTTCACAGCATATTGTCCTTGGCATTATTTCTACTGCTATTTTTTCATATGTTCTGCAATTTTGCCCTTTTAAAGTTTGCAACAACCAGATACAATGGGTATTCTATTGTCGACAATACTGGCATATTGATATCTTATACATCACATCCTCATTTGTGTATGAATTTATATAAATGACTGGAAAAGTTTCAGCATGCATACATATGTGTATTCAAAGTCAAGTTAGTCTTAACTTACAGCCCAGCCGTAGCCTAGCCACAGTCTAGTCATAGTGTAGTAATAAACTAGTCATACTCTAGTTTCAATGCAGCCAGAACAAAGACAGAGTCTAGTCATAATTTACTATAATGAAGTCATATTCTAGCCATAGACTAGTCGTAGTATATTTATAATTTAATTATAGCCTACTAATAGTCTGAGCATAGTCTAATCAGTTATTTCGTGATCATGGTGAAGTTATAGTTTAGCGATCACTGAAATGTCGGCATATGAACTGCTAAAGGCGCTAAAGGTAAATTTAAAAAGTTCAAGGACTTTTCTTTACTATTATGTTTTCTGTATTCCTGATTTTGAAATCAAGTGGAAAATTAAAAGCCTACACTGAAAGCCTAATTTACATTGCAATGCAATGAATATTAGCATCCAGTGCTTTTTGCAGACAAGCTTTAAAGCTTTGCGGCGCCTGTTGTAGTAAGAACTGATTTACAAATAAATAAATTTTAAATAAATAAATATAAATGTAAATAAATGTGTCATTCCACTACCTCTAAATATAGAATAATCTGTGGTGTTTATGAAAAAAAATTTCCCTATGTTGTTCTTGCAATCGTGTCATTTGTTTAAGTTTTAATGGCTGCATTAATAAAGATTAGAATAAAATTCATTAGAAGTAGCACATGGATATTCTTTCATTATCTAACAGCGAAAGGCCGTTCGTGCTAGTGCATGTGAAAGTGCACAAGAATAATCAATGTTTGTGCAACATTTAATATTTATTGCTAAACATTATCAAGTCCATTTGCCATCGTTGTATTTATATTGGAGTGTGTGTGTGTGTGTGCGATTTTATTAATGTGTTTGAGTATGTGTGCTATGTGTGTGTTTAATGATAATATGCTGCAAATCGTTGATTAAATTATATTGATTTTCAAAAGCAAATGAGCTAAAGAGAACTTTTGTTCATTATTCCCCTTCTTTTATTCCGCCTGCTCCGATGTTTCGAAATTTATAATGCACAATTGTAAATAAAAAGCTTTAAAATTAAAAGTGCTTGATATGCACATGCAACTGCAAATAACAATAACAATATTTCACTTTTAATCATTACGCAACGAATTATTTATGAACTATAGCCCCAGAAAATATGCAATACATATGAAAATTAAAAAAGAAAGGAAGAACAATAAATAGAGAATAATGTTTGAGGATATTGTACGGGAAAGCAATTCAGGCGGCTCTTAGTTAAACAAAAGCCTTAAATTACCTTCAATTGGGAGATGGTTAATAGTTTAATTCAATGTTAATGAATAATTGTATTGATGACGAGACTTTAATAAGACTTTCACTTTAATAATATATTATTATAGCTCTAAATAAACCATTATAATATACTGTATTATTAAGTATCTGTTATTATTGTTTTATTGCTGTCTATTCCCTGTCTTAAAAATTAATAATAAATATGTGATAAATTTTGACTTTACACTACTATTAATTGTTTTTCTGTGGTATTCTCGTTACAGTTTGCTTGGCAGGTTACAATGAAAAGAGACTGTTACATGATCTATTAGATACATACAATACACTAGAACGTCCGGTTTTAAATGAATCGGATCCATTACAATTAAGTTTTGGTTTAACTTTAATGCAAATAATCGATGTGGTAAGTACATTTAATATTGAAGTATTAGTATGTCGAAAAAAACCTTGAGCACATATTTTAATCACAATTAAAATTTATGAAAAACCCTGCAACTAATCCTGAAACATGAATGTTGTTTATAATATTTACAAAAGATATCATAAGTTGATGCAAGTTAAATGTGATTTGTTTGGCTAACGGAAAAAAAATATCATAAAAATGTATGCAATTACTAAATTGAAAAATAAAGCAGATAATTTGCTGTAAATAAAAATCAAATGAAAATAAAAGTTTTTTTCATTAGATTTGAAACTTTTAGGTCATTTTGTTTATTTTGTAACATATTTGTTTGTATTTTATTTCAAAGAGAATTGTTAGCGAAAGTTAAAAAATTAAAAACATGATAGAACCTAATAATGTTTTCAATAACATTTAATATTTAAAAGCAATGCAAAGCTTGTATAAAAACAACATATACTCAATTAGATATTGATAACACAAATTATTCCTACAGCTTATTGGCGGAAATGTGAACTGGGTTATGCATAACGTTTGACAAAAAAAAATATATTCTTTTTAACGGAAACTTTAAGAATAGGGGTTCAAGTGTTACAGTGTATAGTTTTCCCAGAATTAACCATATATAAACTTAGTTTCGACATTCAACTTTTTTAATATCTTTCATTTGTTATGGCATACGCTATTCATATGTTTATATTGCAACTCGTGTAAATATATATATATAGAACGGGGTCGTATTCAATATAAATTATTTGTTGTGCAAAGATTCATATTGAATATAAATTGTTTATTGTGTAATTTGCATTAAGATGTAATTATATTTATATATTTGAGCAGCTGGAAGTCTCTTATGATTTGATTAGTTTGCAGGAATCTTAAAATATTAATCTTCAAAATTTAGAATTTTAGTTTCTATCAAGTTTAAATTTAGAATTTTTGTTTTGATAAACTGGTCCCCAGTGTGATGATATGATACATTTGCTTGTCACGTTCCTACTACGTTTATCTGCCATAAAAATTTAACAACTGACATAGAGAAAAATTTTAGGGTGTGCTAAGTTTTCTTTAAATCATTAAAAAAATTCCTTTAGTAGAAATTTATTTCAGAATATGTATTTAATGATAAAATTCGATATTGAGAACATTCTAAGGAGAGAATATACAAATCAAACAATCACTATATGGATAACTTATGAGGAAAAATAGAAATAGAGACTAACTGCTTCAGGTAAAATAATCCATTACTACTTCAAACATATTTAACATACCCAACTATCCAAAATATCAGCTACAAATTTTATAGAGTGTTTTGAATATTGAATACAAAGAATTAGATATGAAGAATAAAATAGAGATTAGATAAAGGTAACGTATTATTTAAAAATGAGTCATCTAACTTATTAACTAGAGAAAAAAATTCCGTTCAACAAATGGGGGATATCTCTCTAAGGCAATTGCTAAACAGTGTTTGCATATTTTATTTTAGAAAAATAATCAAAGTAATATTTTTATTTCCTTACTATTACAGTTTTTTATAAGGCTGTTAGATTAGTAAAAATAGTTTCATCAATTTCCATATGTATGTCATTTAAAATCAGTGATAAATTTTTAATTGGATAATGGAAAAAGAATTAAAAAATATAATGGTCTTTATAGAAAATATATATGTTAGATAAACACATATATAGATACATATGTAATTTCTCAGAATATGTAGAAAATTGCAAAAGGAATAAAAAAGTGTAATTACTTATATACATATGTATTTAAAATGTAGTAAGCAAAATAGTCAATAATTGAAAACTATTGAAAATATATAACCACCCTTATCGTGAATAAAATAATAATATAGTCTTTGCTTGAATCTTTTTCATGAGATGTACACAAAACGAGAATATTTAAACAATACGTTGTCATTTCCCACAATTGAATTTGACCCTCTGAGGACAAGTGAAATAGATAGATAACTTAAAATCAGTGTCGTATTCTATACTTTTATACTAACATGACAAATTATTCCTTAGTCTAGTACAAAAGTTTGTTATAATCACTCATCAGCTAATATAAATTTCAACCATTTGTATGAAAGATCACCGAGAACACCTCTTTATTAAATCTCAAAATACATTGTCGATTTTAAGAAAGAATTGACCAGCAGGAAGTCTTTACTACAGCTTAGTACACAGTTTAAACCATAAATATAATATATCAGAGCTATTTTCAATTTAATATAACGCAATAACTTCTGATAATTTGCCATAAACTTATTTAGTTTAAAGATGTCCTCTTTAATACAGAAAAATCTCGAAAACTTTTAGCCGACTTTCAATGTTTATTTAAAATAATACCATAATTCGAATTAGCGTAGATGCCTTCCATGCCTTCTATGTCTTTTTAGTTCAACGAAAATTTTGTACGACACAATACATTTGATTTACTGCATATATTTGATATGAGAACCAAATATTAATCATACGCCATGATTGAGTGAATCAACACCGAAAAATATGCTACAGTATTTTGCCAAATCACATACTCTGCTCTATAGTGACGCTACGTATACGTAATATATTTGTAATATATTATGTAAACACAAAAAAATCTTTAATTTTTAATTTTTATTCTAATAATTTTAATATTTAAATAAATTCAATACATAAATAAATTTATTATTTATGCATTTGAAATATAATCTAACAAATACTATATGAAAGTGTGAAAGTTTGTATGTTATTCAATTACGACGAAAGCGCTAAGTGGATGGCAATTAAATTCGGTACACAATTGGCTCATAGTCATAGAAAAAATTATTTTAAGCTCGTATTCGTATTCAGTCACTAGTGTGAATCGGTAGATGAAGTGCGTTCGTGCTAGAAAGCGGCGTAGTCGTGGTCATATGTAGAAGAATTTCACATTACGTGCAACGTACAACGTGCAGCCTTTCGTTGGTTTGGATCTAAGAGTTCATGAACCAAAGAAATGGCTTTGTAATACAATATCTCTGTAATGGCAATAGTAGAATTATTAATATGTTGTATTTCAATGGAAAGTCTTTAAAAAATGTTTTGTTTGTTGCGGCCTTAGCTTGACTAACCGTTTCAACAACTAGTTAGGAAAAATATTCTAAAACAATAAATTAAAATTAAATAATAAATATTAAACTTAAAAATAAATTTGTGTTCTGTTCCCATCTTATTTTATACAAGCTTATCAACTATTATTACTTTTACGAATTTGTGATATATTGTGTTGGAATTAGCTCGTTTCGAATTCACTTAGCACCTAAGAAATCGGTCTAACACTTCACAATTATTCTAGATTTTCATAAAAAAAATTTTGAATTTTTAATTACATTTTTGTAAATTTTTTTCAATATTTTCAAAGGCTCTAGGCAGTAATCCTTTATGCTAAAGTTTTATGAGTCTTTATGCGAAATTTTAAATAAAAAATTTTTTAAATAAATAATTGAATATGCAAAACTCAATTTAAGTATATATTTATGCATAGATATTCATATGTGTAAGGATAAATTTAAATTTAACTAGTACAGACCATCTTTTTTAGTAATGAAAATTTCGCAGTTAACAGAGCTCTGTTAACCAGTTAACAGAAATCCCAAAATGGACTAGGTACATTTAAAAGGCGAAATATGGTTTAAACAAATGTAATTTCTTGAGAAGATTAGTGATCATATTGGAAAAATGAAGAGGAGGCTGGTACTACACAGTATACAGAAATTGAGGTCTAGGGAGTGCTTAAATGGAATGTAATAGTGAAAAAAAATTTTCTTTTTTTAATTTCTGGGGAAGATTAGTGGTCATATTGACAAAATAGGGATGGGCTGGTACTACACTCTATACATAAATGGTGGTCCGGGGAGTAATTAAATGAAATATAATAGTGGGATATCTGAAATAATCTTGAAGGCTTAAACTATGACCAAAATAGTAACTAGTTCTAATAAAAAGCGGCCGGGAAGAGGCAGTAGTAGAACTGATTACCACTTTGGTCATAACTTGCTTAGTTTTCAAGATATTGTCTTGATTACTTTTGCGTTGGATAGCTAAACGAATTGGCTTTCATTTGAAAATTTTTTTCGGCGAAAATAATAAAAAAAATTTGTAATTTAAAAAAAGGGGTTAGGTCATCATAATTTTTGAGGAAAAAAATTTTTTTCTCACTACCCGCAAAAAAAACATTCGAATTAAAGCTAATACTGATAATTATCTATCCAGCGCAAAAGAAATCAAGTCAATGTCTTGACAACTAAGCAGGTTATGACCAAAATGGTAATCAGTTCTACTAGTGCCTATTTCCGGCCACTTTTAAGTAGAACAGGTTACTATTTTAGTCATAACTTGTTTACTTTTAAAGATATTGACTTGATTTCTTTTGCGTTGGACAGCTAAACGAATTGGCTTTCATTTGAAATTTTTTTTGGCGAAAATAATAAAAAAATTTTTTTGTAATTTTAAAAAAAAAAACAAAGGGGTAACTTGTTAGGTCATCATAATTTTTGAGAAAAAATTTTTTTTCGCACTACCCGCGAAAAAAAAACATTCAGATTAAAGCTAATACATTTATCTAACCAACGCAAAAGAAATCAAGTCAATATCTTGAAAACTAAGCAAGTTATGACCAAAATGGTAATCAGTTCTACTACTGCCTGTTTCCGCCCACTTTTAAGAAGAACTTGTTGCTATTTTGGTCATAACCTGTTTACTTTTAAAAATATTGACTTGATTTCTTTTGCGTTGGATAGCTAAACCAATTGGCTTTCATTTGAATCTTTTTTTTTTGGCGAAAATAATAAAAAAAATTTTTGTAATTTTTTCAAAAAACAAAGGGGTTAGGTCATCATAATTTTTGAGGAAAAAAATTTTTTCGCACTACAAGCGAAAAAAAAAATTCGAATTAAAGCTAATAGTAATAATTATCTATCCAACGCAAAAGAAATCAAGTCAATGTCTTGAAAACTAAGCAGGTTATGACCAAAATGGTAATCAGTTCTACTAGTGCCTATTTCCGGCCACTTTTAAGTAGAACTGGTTACTATTTTGGTCATAACTTGTTTACTTTTAAAGATATTGACTTGATTTCTTTTGCGTAGATTAGCTAAACGAATTGGCTTTCATTTGAGATTTTTTTTTGGCGAAAATAATAAAAAAAAATTTTGTATTTAAAAAAAAAAAACAAAGGGGTTAGGTCATCATAATTTTTGAAGAAAAAAATTTTTTTCGCACTACCCGAGAAAAAAACATTCGAATTAAAGCTAATAACTTTATCTAACCAACGCAAAAGAAATCAAGTCAATATCTTGAAAACTAAGCAAGTTATGACCAAAATGGTAATCAGTTCTACTAATGCCTATTTCCGGCCACTTTTAACCCTTAAGTAGCCACCTAATTTATGTGGCACAAACTGCCACCTGGGCCTGGCTGGGACCACTAGTATTTTAACTGAAAATTAAGAGCATTTTTAAAAGTTTTTAGAAAGAACAGCCATATATTAATAAAAAAGGTGTTATTTAAAAAAAAAAATAATGGAATAACATTCATTAAGATAATTTATTATAAGGTGAAAAAGAAAAAAATTATATTTTTGTTTCAATTTAAACAATTAAAACAAACATACTCGCACTTTGAGTGCTGAGGACACACAGGACTTTACATTTTCCTTGTAAATTTAGGATTTGGATTTTCTTTTTCAGTGTACTTCGTAAGCATTTGGTCCATTTCATGGACACCAGATTTTGTTGTGTTGTAGTGAAGAATTGCTCCCGGTTTCTTTTTTATTCCAAAGACAGATTTGTCACTATGTACCGGAGTTAGTAAAATAACTGCATTATTTTTTTGGTACATATGAACATATTGCAATGTCATTCTTAAATCCAAATTCCCTGGAAAGAACTTCTCGTTTTTACTTTTTTTATTTTCAACGGAATGCATCCCTAATTGCTTCTTAAAGTTCCGACAAACACGAGGCGAATTTCCATTAGCTTTCTGCACAAATCCAATGTTCTGCCGCATTTTCCTTTTCTCCTTGTTCTTCGGCTCGTGCTTCTCCTGACTCTCTAACCGGAATAAATTTTTCCCTCCAATGGAAAATGCATTTTAGCATCATATGCCCACCAGACTTGCTAGTTTGGAAGGGATGTATTGATTGAAATTCGTTCTTGTTCTAAACGAAAAAAGTTGTTCATCAACTGTGATGTTTTCATATGGCTTAAAATTTATTTCTAAATTTATATTTAACAGATTCCAAATATCCCTTATTGGATCTTCTTTATCCGTTTGAGATCTAAAAGATCTAGTTCGATTGTCGTCAAACCGAATAAGTCTTAAAATTAGCCGAAATCTTTTCAAAGACGTAGTTGCACGAAACATTGGTAATATTTTTTATTTGCCACAGCAAAGCGGCATCTTGCGTCTTATTATGTGTTATTTGACCGCATATCAAAATGCCTATAATAGCCTCCATTTCCGACATTGTTATTGGATTTCAATGTTCATTCTTTTCTTCGAAATATTTCTTCCCAATTCTATTTGTCTCAATTATTATTATTTCTTTGATATTATTTATAAAAAAGCGGTTAAATATATCCAATGGACTAACATCTGTGCAAGGTGTTCTCCCTGAATTATATTATGCGATGCAAATTTTCTTAGTGCTGGTGGTGATTTTGACCACTCTGTTCCATCCTTATCATAAAAAAAAAAGATTTTGAAGCTGATTTTGTTTGGTTCTCAGAGAATTTGCATTTGCTTTTTTAATTTACAATAAATGTTAAAGATTTTTGCATGTTTTTGCATTGACATTAATATAAAACTGCTTGGTCCTAGCTAGGCCCAGGTGGATACAATATGAACAAAAATTTTATTTTGCCAATTGGCGAGCCCACGGTGTTCAAATTTAATTTTTTTTCTCGTTTTCTTGTAAAAAACACTTCGATTGAGTAATACATATAGTTTCGTTCCAATATATTTAATAGTTATATGAAAAAATCTGGAAAAAAGGCCTGGCCAGGCCCAGGTATATACTTAAGGGTTAAGTAGAACTGGTTACTATTTTGGTCATAACTTGTTTACTTTTAAAGATATTGAATTGATTTCTTTTGCGTTGGTTAGCTAAACGAATTGGCTTTCATTTGAAAATTTTTTTGGCGAAAATAATAAAAAAAAAATTTTTGTATTTTTTTCAAAAAAACAAAGGGATTAGGTCATCATAATTTTTGAGGAAAAAATTTTTTTTCGTACTACCCGAGAAAAAAACATTCGAATTAAAGCTAATAACTTTATCTAACCAACGCAAAAGAAATCAAGTCAATATCTTGAAAACTAAGTAAGTTATGACCAAAATGGTAATCAGTTCTACTAGTGCCTATTTCCGGCCACTTTTAAGTAGAACTGGTTACTATTTTGGTCATAACTTGTTTACTTTTAAAGATATTGACTTGATTTCTTTTGCGTTGGTTAGCTAAACGAATTGGATTTCATTTGAAAATTGTTTTGGCGAAAATAATAAAAAAAAAAATTTTGTGAATTTTTCAAAAAAAACAAGGGGTTAGGTCATCATAATTTTTGAGGAAAAAATTTTTTTTCGCACTACCCGCGAAAAAAACATTCGAATTAAAGCTAACAGTAATAATTACCTATCCGACGTAAAAGAAATCAAGTCAATGTCTTGAAAACTAAGCAGGTTATGACCAAAATGGTAATCAGTTCTACTAGTGCCTATTTCCGGCCACTTTTAAGTAGAACTGGTTACTATTTTGGTCATAACTTGTTTACTTTTAAAGACATTGACTTGATTTCTTTTGCGTTGGTTAGCTAAACGAATTGGCTTTCATTTGAGAGTTTTTTTTGGCGAAAATAATAAAAAAAAAATTTTTGTAGTTTTTTCAAAAAAACAAAGGGGTTAAGGTCATCATAATTTTTGAGGAAAAAATTTTTTTCGTACTACCCGAGAAAAAAAACATTCGAATTAAAGCTAATAACTTTATCTAACCAACGCAAAAGAAATCAAGTCAATATCTTGAAAACTAAGCAAGTTATGACCAAAATGGTAATCAGTTCTACTAGTGCCTATTTCCGGCCACTTTTAAGTAGAACTGGTTACTATTTTGGTCATAACTTGTTTACTTTTAAAGATATTGACTTGATTTCTTTTGCGTTGGTTAGCTAAACGAATTGGATTTCATTTGAAAATTGTTTTGGCGAAAATAATAAAAAAAAAAATTTGTGAATTTTTCAAAAAAACAAAGGGGTTAGGTCATCATAATTTTTGAGGAAAAAAAATTTTTTTCGCACTACCCGCGAAAAAAACATTCAAATTAAAGCTAATAACTTTATCTAACCAACGCAAAAGAAATCAAGTCAATATCTTGAAAACTAAGCAAGTTATGACCAAAATGGTAATCAGTTCTACTAGTGCCTATTTCCGGCCACTTTTAAGTAGAACTGGTTACTATTTTGGTCATAACTTGTTTACTTTTAAAGATATTGACTTGATTTCTTTTGCGTTGGATAGCTAAACGAATTGGCTTTCATTTGAGAATTTTTTTTACGAAAATAATAAAAAAAATTTTTTGTATTTTTTTCAAAAAAACAAAGGGGTTAGGTCATCATAATTTTTGAGGAAAAAAATTTTTTTCGCACTACCCGCGAAAAAAACATTCGAATTAAAGCTAATGGTAATAATTGTCTATAAAAGAAATCAAGTCAATGTCTTGAAAACTAAGCAGGTTATGACCAAAATGGTAATCAGTTCTACTAGTGCCTATTTCCGGCCACTTTTAAGTAGAACTGGTTACTATTTTGGTCATAACTTGTTTACTTTTAAAGATATTGACTTGATTTCTTTTGCGTTGGTTAGCTAAACGAATTGGATTTCATTTGAAAATTGTTTTGGCGAATATAATAAAAAAAAATTTTGTGAATTTTTCAAAAAAACAAAGGGGTTAGGTCATCATAATTTTTGAGGAAAAAATTTTTTTTCGCACTACCCGCGAAAAAAACATTCGAATTAAAGCTAACAGTAATAATTACCTATCCGACGTAAAAGAAATCAAGTCAATGTTTTGAAAACTAAGCAGGTTATGACCAAAATGGTAATCAGTTCTACTAGTGCCTATTTCCGGCCACTTTTAAGTAGAACTCGTTACTATTTTGGTCATAACTTGTTTACTTTTAAAGACATTGACTTGATTTCTTTTGCGTTGGTTAGCTAAACGAATTGGCTTTCATTTGAAAATTTTTTTGGCGAAAATAATAAAAAAAAAATTTTGTAATAAAAAAAAAACAAAGGGTTAGGTCATCATAATTTTTTAGGAAAAAATTTTTTTCGCACTACCCGCGAAAAAAACATTCGAATTAAAGCTAATAGTAATAATTGTCTATAAAAGAAATCAAGTCAATGTCTTGAAAACTAAGCAGGTTATGACCAAAATGGTAATCAGTTCTACTAGTGCCTATTTCCGGCCAATTTTAAGTAGAACTGGTTACTATTTTGGTCATAACTTGTTTACTTTTAAAGATATTGACTTGATTTCTTTTGCGTTGGTTAGCTAAACGAATTGGCTTTCATTTGAAAATTTTTTTGGCGAAAATAATAAAAAAAAATTTTGTATTTTTTTCAAAAAAACAAAGGGGTTAGGTCATCATAATTTTTGAGGAAAAAAATTTTTTTCGCACTACCCGCGAAAAAAACATTCGAATTAAAGCTAACAGTAATAATTACCTATCCGACGTAAAAGAAATCAAGTCAATGTCTTGAAAACTAAGTAGGTTATGACCAAAATGGTAATCAGTTCTACTAGTGCCTATTTCCGGCCACTTTTAAGTAGAACTCGTTACTATTTTGGTCATAACTTGTTTACTTTTAAAGATATTGACTTGATTTCTTTTGCGTTGGTTAGCTAAACGAATTGGCTTTCATTTGAAAATTTTTTTGGCAAAAATAACAAAAAAAAATTTTGTATTTTTTTCAAAAAAACAAAGGGGTTAGGTCATCATAATTTTTGAGGAAAAAAATTTTTTTCGCACTACCCGCGAAAAAAACATTCGAATTAAAGCTAACAGTAATAATTACCTATCCGACGTAAAAGAAATCAAGTCAATGTCTTGAAAACTAAGCAGGTTATGACCAAAATGGTAATCAGTTCTACTAGTGCCTATTTCCGGCCACTTTTAAGTAGAACTGGTTACTATTTTGGTCATAACTTGTTTACTTTTAAAGATATTGACTTGATTTCTTTTGCGTTGGTTAGCTAAACGAATTGGATTTCATTTGAAAATTGTTTTGGCGAATATAATAAAAAAAAAATTTTGTGAATTTTTCAAAAAAACAAAGGGGTTAGGTCATCATAATTTTTGAGGAAAAAATTTTTTTTCGCACTACCCGCGAAAAAAACATTCGAATTAAAGCTAACAGTAATAATTACCTATCCGACGTAAAAGAAATCAAGTCAATGTCTTGAAAACTAAGCAGGTTATGACCAAAATGGTAATCAGTTCTACTAGTGCCTATTTCCGGCCACTTTTAAGTAGAACTCGTTACTATTTTGGTCATAACTTGTTTACTTTTAAAGACATTGACTTGATTTCTTTTGCGTTGGTTAGCTAAACGAATTGGCTTTCATTTGAAAATTTTTTTGGCGAAAATAATAAAAAAAAAATTTTTGTATTTTTTTCAAAAAAACAAAGGGGTTAGTTAGGTCATCATAATTTTTGAGGAAAAAAATTTTTTTCGCACTACCCGCAAAAAAAAACATTCAAATTAAAGCTAATAACTTTACCTAACCAACGCAAAAGAAATCAAGTCAATATCTTGAAAACTAAGCAAGTTATGACCAAAATGGTAATCAGTTCTACTAGTGCCTATTTCCGGCCACTTTTAAGTAGAACTCGTTACTATTTTGGTCATAACTTGTTTACTTTTAAAGACATTGACTTGATTTCTTTTGCGTTGGTTAGCTAAACGAATTGGCTTTCATTTGAAAATTTTTTTGGCGAAAATAATAAAAAAAAAATTTTTGTATTTTTTTCAAAAAAACAAAGGGGTTAGTTAGGTCATCATAATTTTTGAGGAAAAAAATTTTTTTCGCACTACCCGCGAAAAAAAACATTCAAATTAAAGCTAATAACTTTACCTAACCAACGCAAAAGAAATCAAGTCAATATCTTGAAAACTAAGCAAGTTATGACCAAAATGGTAATCAGTTCTACTAGTGCCTATTTCCGGCCACTTTTAAGTAGAACTCGTTACTATTTTGGTCATAACTTGTTTACTTTTAAAGACATTGACTTGATTTCTTTTGCGTTGGTTAGCTAAACGAATTGGCTTTCATTTGAAAATTTTTTTGGCGAAAATAATAAAAAAAAAAATTTTGTGAATTTTTCAAAAAAACAAAGGGGTTAGGTCATCATAATTTTTGAGGAAAAAATTTTTTTTCGCACTACCCGCGAAAAAAACATTCGAATTAAAGCTAACAGTGATAATTACCTATCCGACGTAAAAGAAATCAAGTCAATGTCTTGAAAACTAAGCAGGTTATGACCAAAATGGTAATCAGTTCTACTAGTGCCTATTTCCGGCCACTTTTAAGTAGAACTCGTTACTATTTTGGTCATAACTTGTTTCCTTTTAAAGACATTGACTTGATTTCTTTTGCGTTGGTTAGCTAAACGAATTGGCTTTCATTTGAAAATTTTTTTGGCGAAAATAATAAAAAAAAATTTTTGTATTTTTTTCAAAAAAACAAAGGGGTTAGTTAGGTCATCATAATTTTTGAGGAAACAAATTTTTTTCGCACTACCCGCGAAAAAAAACATTCAAATTAAAGCTAATAACTTTATCTAACCAACGCAAAAGAAATCAAGTCAATATCTTGAAAACTAAGCAAGTTATGACCAAAATGGTAATCAGTTCTACTAGTGCCTATTTCCGGCCACTTTTAAGTAGAACTGGTTACTATTTTGGTTATAACTTGTTTACTTTTAAAGATATTGACTTGATTTCTTTTGCGTTGGTTAGCTAAACGAAAATAATAAAAAAAAATTTTTGTATTTTTTTCAAAAAAACAAAGGGGTTAGGTCATCATAATTTTTGAGGAAAAAAATTTTTTTCGCACTACCCGCGAAAAAAACATTCGAATTAAAGCTAACAGTAATAATTACCTATCCGACGTAAAAGAAATCAAGTCAATGTCTTGAAAACTAAGCAGGTTATGACCAAAATGGTAATCAGTTCTACTAGTGCCTATTTCCGGCCACTTTTAAGTAGAACTGGTTACTATTTTGGTCATAACTTGTTTACTTTTAAAGATATTGACTTGATTTCTTTTGCGTTGGATAGCTAAACGAATTGGCTTTCATTTGAGAATTTTTTTTACGAAAATAATAAAAAAAAATTTTTGTATTTTTTAAAAAAAAACAAAGGGGTTAGGTCATCATAATTTTTGAGGAAAAAAATTTTTTTCGCACTACCCGCGAAAAAAACATTCGAATTAAAGCTAATAGTAATAATTGTCTATAAAAGAAATCAAGTCAATGTCTTGAAAACTAAGCAGGTTATGACCAAAATGGTAATCAGTTCTACTAGTGCCTATTTCCGGCCACTTTTAAGTAGAACTGGTTACTATTTTGGTCATAACTTGTTTACTTTTAAAGATATTGACTTGATTTCTTTTGCGTTGGTTAGCTAAACGAATTGGCTTTCATTTGAAAATTTTTTTGGCGAAAATAATAAAAAAAAATTTTGTATTTTTTTCAAAAAAACAAAGGGGTTAGGTCATCATAATTTTTGAGGAAAAAAATTTTTTTCGCACTACCCGCGAAAAAAACATTCGAATTAAAGCTAACACTAATAATTACCTATCCGACGTAAAAGAAATCAAGTCAATGTCTTGAAAACTAAGCAGGTTATGACCAAAATGGTAATCAGTTCTACTAGTGCCTATTTCCGGCCACTTTTAAGTAGAACTCGTTACTATTTTGGTCATAACTTGTTTACTTTTAAAGATATTGACTTGATTTCTTTTGCGTTGGTTAGCTAAACGAATTGGCTTTCATTTGAAAATTTTTTTGGCAAAAATAACAAAAAAAAATTTTGTATTTTTTTCAAAAAAACAAAGGGGTTAGGTCATCATAATTTTTGAGGAAAAAAATTTTTTTCGCACTACCCGCGAAAAAAACATTCAAATTAAAGCTAACAGTGATAATTACCTATCCGACGTTAAAGAAATCAAGTCAATGTCTTGAAAACTAAGCAGGTTATGACCAAAATGGTAATCAGTTCTACTAGTGCCTATTTCCGGCCACTTTTAAGTAGAACTCGTTACTATTTTGGTCATAACTTGTTTACTTTTAAAGACATTGACTTGATTTCTTTTGCGTTGGTTAGCTAAACGAATTGGATTTCATTTGAAAATTGTTTTGGCGAAAATAATAAAAAAAAATTTTTGTGAATTTTTCAAAAAAACAAAGGGGTTAGGTCATCATAATTTTTGAGGAAAAAAATTTTTTTCGCACTACCCGCGAAAAAAACATTCGAATTAAAGCTAACAGTGATAATTACCTATCCGACGTAAAAGAAATCAAGTCAATGTCTTGAAAACTAAGCAGGTTATGACCAAAATGGTAATCAGTTCTACTAGTGCCTATTTCCGGCCACTTTTAAGTAGAACTCGTTACTATTTTGGTCATAACTTGTTTACTTTTAAAGATATTGACTTGATTTCTTTTGCGTTGGTTAGCTAAACGAATTGGCTTTCATTTGAAAATTTTTTTGGCAAAAATAACAAAAAAAAATTTTGTATTTTTTTCAAAAAAACAAAGGGGTTAGGTCATCATAATTTTTGAGGAAAAAAATTTTTTTCGCACTACCCGCGAAAAAAACATTCAAATTAAAGCTAACAGTGATAATTACCTATCCGACGTTAAAGAAATCAAGTCAATGTCTTGAAAACTAAGCAGGTTATGACCAAAATGGTAATCAGTTCTACTAGTGCCTATTTCCGGCCACTTTTAAGTAGAACTCGTTACTATTTTGGTCATAACTTGTTTACTTTTAAAGACATTGACTTGATTTCTTTTGCGTTGGTTAGCTAAACGAATTGGATTTCATTTGAAAATTGTTTTGGCGAAAATAATAAAAAAAAAATTTTTGTGAATTTTTCAAAAAAACAAAGGGGTTAGGTCATCATAATTTTTGAGGAAAAAAATTTTTTTCGCACTACCCGCGAAAAAAACATTCGAATTAAAGCTAACAGTGATAATTACCTATCCGACGTAAAAGAAATCAAGTCAATGTCTTGAAAACTAAGCAGGTTATGACCAAAATGGTAATCAGTTCTACTAGTGCCTATTTCCGGCCACTTTTAAGTAGAACTGGTTACTATTTTGGTTATAACTTGTTTACTTTTAAAGATATTGACTTGATTTCTTTTGCGTTGGTTAGCTAAACGAATTGGCTTTCATTTGAAAATTTTTTTGGCAAAAATAACAAAAAAAAATTTTGTATTTTTTTCAAAAAAACAAAGGGGTTAGGTCATCATAATTTTTGAGGAAAAAAATTTTTTTCGCACTACCCGCGAAAAAAAACATTCAAATTAAAGCTAATAACTTTATCTAACCAACGCAAAAGAAATCAAGTCAATATCTTGAAAACTAAGCAAGTTATGACCAAAATGGTAATCAGTTCTACTAGTGCCTATTTCCGGCCACTTTTAAGTAGAACTGGTTACTATTTTGGTTATAACTTGTTTACTTTTAAAGATATTGACTTGATTTCTTTTGCGTTGGTTAGCTAAACGAATTGGCTTTCATTTGAAAATTTTTTTGGCGAAAATAATAAAAAAAAAAATTTTGTGAATTTTTCAAAAAAACAAAGGGGTTAGGTCATCATAATTTTTGAGGAAAAATTTTTTTTTCGCACTACCCGCGAAAAAAACATTCGAATTAAAGCTAACAGTAATAATTACTATCCGACGTAAAAGAAATCAAGTCAATGTCTTGAAAACTAAGCAGGTTATGACCAAAATGATAATCAGTTCTACTCGTGCCTATTTCCGGCCACTTTTAAGTAGAACTGGTTACTATTTTGGTCATAACTTGTTTACTTTTAAAGATATTGACTTGACTTCTTTTGCGTTGGTTAGCTAAACGAAAATAATAAAAAAAAATTTTTGTATTTTTTTAAAAAAAACAAAGGGGTTAGGTCATCATAATTTTTGAGGAAAAAAATTTTTTTCGCACTACCCGCGAAAAAAACATTCGAATTAAAGCTAATAGTAATAATTGTCTATAAAAGAAATCAAGTCAATGTCTTGAAAACTAAGCAAAATGGTAATCAGTTCTACTAGTGCCTATTTCCGGCCACTTTTAAGTAGAACTGGTTACTATTTTGGTCATAACTTGTTTACTTTTAAAGATATTGACTTGATTTCTTTTGCGTTGGATAGCTAAACGAATTGGCTTTCATTTGAGAATTTTTTTTACGAAAATAATAAAAAAAAATTTTTGTATTTTTTTAAAAAAAACAAAGGGGTTAGGTCATCATAATTTTTGAGGAAAAAAATTTTTTTCGCACTACCCGCGAAAAAAACATTCGAATTGAAGCTAATAGTAATAATTGTCTATAAAAGAAATCAAGTCAATGTCTTGAAAACTAAGCAGGTTATGACCAAAATGGTAATCAGTTCTACTAGTGCCTATTTCCGGCCACTTTTAAGTAGAACTGGTTACTATTTTGGTTATAACTTGTTTACTTTTAAAGATATTGACTTGATTTCTTTTGCGTTGGTTAGCTAAACGAATTGGCTTTCATTTGAAAATTTTTTTGGCAAAAATAACAAAAAAAAATTTTGTATTTTTTTTCAAAAAAACAAAGGGGTTAGGTCATCATAATTTTTGAGGAAAAAAATTTTTTTCGCACTACCCGCGAAAAAAAACATTCAAATTAAAGCTAATAACTTTATCTAACCAACGCAAAAGAAATCAAGTCAATATCTTGAAAACTAAGCAAGTTATGACCAAAATGGTAATCAGTTCTACTAGTGCCTATTTCCGGCCACTTTTAAGTAGAACTGGTTACTATTTTGGTCATAACTTGTTTACTTTTAAAGATATTGACTTGATTTCTTTTGCGTTTGTTAGCTAAACGAATTGGCTTTCATTTGAAAATTTTTTTGACGAAAATAATAAAAAAAAATTTTTGTATTTTTAGGTCATCATAATTTTTGAGGAAAAAAATTTTTTTCGCACTACCCGCGAAAAAAACATTCAAATTAAAGCTAATAACTTTATCTAACCAGCGCAAAAGAAATCAAGTCAATATCTTGAAAACTAAGCAAGTTATGACCAAAATGGTAATCAGTTCTACTAGTGCCTATTTCCGGCCACTTTTAAGTAGAACTGGTTACTATTTTGGTCATAACTTGTTTACTTTTAAAGATATTGACTTGATTTCTTTTGCGTTGGTTAGCTAAACGAATTGGCTTTCATTTGAAAATTTTTTTGGCGAAAATAATAAAAAAAAAAATTTTGTGAATTTTTCAAAAAAACAAAGGGGTTAGGTCATCATAATTTTTGAGGAAAAATTTTTTTTTCGCACTACCCGCGAAAAAAACATTCGAATTAAAGCTAATAGTAATAATTGTCTATAAAAGAAATCAAGTCAATGTCTTGAAAACTAAGCAGGTTATGACCAAAATGGTAATCAGTTCTACTAGTGCCTATTTCCGGCCACTTTTAAGTAGAACTGGTTACTATTTTGGTCATAACTTGTTTACTTTTAAAGATATTGACTTGATTTCTTTTGCGTTGGTTAGCTAAACGAATTGGCTTTCATTTGAAAATTTTTTTGGCGAAAATAATAAAAAAAAATTTTGTATTTTTTTCAAAAAAACAAAGGGGTTAGGTCATCATAATTTTTGAGGAAAAAAATTTTTTTCGCACTACCCGCGAAAAAAACATTCGAATTAAAGCTAACACTAATAATTACCTATCCGACGTAAAAGAAATCAAGTCAATGTCTTGAAAACTAAGCAGGTTATGACCAAAATGGTAATCAGTTCTACTAGTGCATATTTCCGGCCACTTTTAAGTAGAACTCGTTACTATTTTGGTCATAACTTGTTTACTTTTAAAGATATTGACTTGATTTCTTTTGCGTTGGTTAGCTAAACGAATTGGCTTTCATTTGAAAATTTTTTTGGCAAAAATAACAAAAAAAAATTTTGTATTTTTTTCAAAAAAACAAAGGGGTTAGGTCATCATAATTTTTGAGGAAAAAAATTTTTTTCGCACTACCCGCGAAAAAAACATTCAAATTAAAGCTAACAGTGATAATTACCTATCCGACGTTAAAGAAATCAAGTCAATGTCTTGAAAACTAAGCAGGTTATGACCAAAATGGTAATCAGTTCTACTAGTGCCTATTTCCGGCCACTTTTAAGTAGAACTCGTTACTATTTTGGTCATAACTTGTTTACTTTTAAAGACATTGACTTGATTTCTTTTGCGTTGGTTAGCTAAACGAATTGGATTTCATTTGAAAATTGTTTTGGCGAAAATAATAAAAAAAAAATTTTTGTGAATTTTTCAAAAAAACAAAGGGGTTAGGTCATCATAATTTTTGAGGAAAAAAATTTTTTTCGCACTACCCGCGAAAAAAACATTCGAATTAAAGCTAACAGTGATAATTACCTATCCGACGTTAAATAAATCAAGTCAATGTCTTGAAAACTAAGCAGGTTATGACCAAAATGGTAATCAGTTCTACTAGTGCCTATTTCCGGCCACTTTTAAGTAGAACTCGTTACTATTTTGGTCATAACTTGTTTACTTTTAAAGATATTGACTTGATTTCTTTTGCGTTGGTTAGCTAAACGAATTGGCTTTCATTTGAAAATTTTTTTGGCAAAAATAACAAAAAAAAATTTTGTATTTTTTTCAAAAAAACAAAGGGGTTAGGTCATCATAATTTTTGAGGAAAAAAATTTTTTTTCGCACTACCCGCGAAAAAAACATTCAAATTAAAGCTAACAGTGATAATTACCTATCCGACGTTAAAGAAATCAAGTCAATGTCTTGAAAACTAAGCAGGTTATGACCAAAATGGTAATCAGTTCTACTAGTGCCTATTTCCGGCCACTTTTAAGTAGAACTCGTTACTATTTTGGTCATAACTTGTTTACTTTTAAAGACATTGACTTGATTTCTTTTGCGTTGGTTAGCTAAACGAATTGGATTTCATTTGAAAATTGTTTTGGCGAAAATAATAAAAAAAAAATTTTTGTGAATTTTTCAAAAAAACAAAGGGGTTAGGTCATCATAATTTTTGAGGAAAAAAATTTTTTTCGCACTACCCGCGAAAAAAACATTCGAATTAAAGCTAACAGTGATAATTACCTATCCGACGTAAAAGAAATCAAGTCAATGTCTTGAAAACTAAGCAGGTTATGACCAAAATGGTAATCAGTTCTACTAGTGCCTATTTCCGGCCACTTTTAAGTAGAACTCGTTACTATTTTGGTCATAACTTGTTTACTTTTAAAGATATTGACTTGATTTCTTTTGCGTTGGTTAGCTAAACGAATTGGCTTTCATTTGAAAATTTTTTTGGCAAAAATAACAAAAAAAAATTTTGTATTTTTTTCAAAAAAACAAAGGGGTTAGGTCATCATAATTTTTGAGGAAAAAAATTTTTTTCGCACTACCCGCGAAAAAAACATTCAAACTAAAGCTAACAGTGATAATTACCTATCCGACGTTAAAGAAATCAAGTCAATGTCTTGAAAACTAAGCAGGTTATGACCAAAATGGTAATCAGTTCTACTAGTGCCTATTTCCGGCCACTTTTAAGTAGAACTCGTTACTATTTTGGTCATAACTTGTTTACTTTTAAAGACATTGACTTGATTTCTTTTGCGTTGGTTAGCTAAACGAATTGGATTTCATTTGAAAATTGTTTTGGCGAAAATAATAAAAAAAAAATTTTTGTGAATTTTTCAAAAAAACAAAGGGGTTAGGTCATCATAATTTTTGAGGAAAAAAATTTTTTTCGCACTACCCGCGAAAAAAACATTCGAATTAAAGCTAACAGTGATAATTACCTATCCGACGTAAAAGAAATCAAGTCAATGTCTTGAAAACTAAGCAGGTTATGACCAAAATGGTAATCAGTTCTACTAGTGCCTATTGCCGGCCACTTTTAAGTAGAACTCGTTACTATTTTGGTCATAACTTGTTTACTTTTAAAGATATTGACTTGATTTCTTTTGCGTTGGTTAGCTAAACGAATTGGCTTTCATTTGAAAATTTTTTTGGCAAAAATAACAAAAAAAAATTTTGTATTTTTTTCAAAAAAACAAAGGGGTTAGGTCATCATAATTTTTGAGGAAAAAAATTTTTTTCGCACTACCCGCGAAAAAAACATTCAAATTAAAGCTAACAGTGATAATTACCTATCCGACGTTAAAGAAATCAAGTCAATGTCTTGAAAACTAAGCAGGTTATGACCAAAATGGTAATCAGTTCTACTAGTGCCTATTTCCGGCCACTTTTAAGTAGAACTCGTTACTATTTTGGTCATAACTTGTTTACTTTTAAAGATATTGACTTGACTTCTTTTGCGTTGGTTAGCTAAACGAAAATAATAAAAAAAAAATTTTGTATTTTTTTCAAAAAAACAAAGGGGTTAGGTCATCATAATTTTTGAGGAAAAAAATTTTTTTCGCACTACCCGCGAAAAAAACATTCGAATTAAAGCTAACAGTAATAATTACCTATCCGACGTAAAAGAAATCAAGTCAATGTCTTGAAAACTAAGCAGGTTATGACCAAAATGGTAATCAGTTCTACTAGTGCCTATTTCCGGCCACTTTTAAGTAGAACTGGTTACTATTTTGGTCATAACTTGTTTACTTTTAAAGATATTGACTTGATTTCTTTTGCGTTGGATAGCTAAACGAATTGGCTTTCATTTGAGAATTTTTTTTACGAAAATAATAAAAAAAAATTTTTGTATTTTTTTAAAAAAAACAAAGGGGTTAGGTCATCATAATTTTTGAGGAAAAAAATTTTTTTCGCACTACCCGCGAAAAAAACATTCGAATTGAAGCTAATAGTAATAATTGTCTATAAAAGAAATCAAGTCAATGTCTTGAAAACTAAGCAGGTTATGACCAAAATGGTAATCAGTTCTACTAGTGCCTATTTCCGGCCACTTTTAAGTAGAACTGGTTACTATTTTGGTTATAACTTGTTTACTTTTAAAGATATTGACTTGATTTCTTTTGCGTTGGTTAGCTAAACGAATTGGCTTTCATTTGAAAATTTTTTTGGCAAAAATAACAAAAAAAAATTTTGTATTTTTTTCAAAAAAACAAAGGGGTTAGGTCATCATAATTTTTGAGGAAAAAAATTTTTTTCGCACTACCCGCGAAAAAAAACATTCAAATTAAAGCTAATAACTTTATCTAACCAACGCAAAAGAAATCAAGTCAATATCTTGAAAACTAAGCAAGTTATGACCAAAATGGTAATCAGTTCTACTAGTGCCTATTTCCGGCCACTTTTAAGTAGAACTGGTTACTATTTTGGTTATAACTTGTTTACTTTTAAAGATATTGACTTGATTTCTTTTGCGTTGGTTAGCTAAACGAATTGGCTTTCATTTGAAAATTTTTTTGGCGAAAATAATAAAAAAAAAATTTTGTGAATTTTTCAAAAAAACAAAGGGGTTAGGTCATCATAATTTTTGAGGAAAATTTTTTTTTTCGCACTACCCGCGAAAAAAACATTCGAATTAAAGCTAACAGTAATAATTACTATCCGACGTAAAAGAAATCAAGTCAATGTCTTGAAAACTAAGCAGGTTATGACCAAAATGATAATCAGTTCTACTCGTGCCTATTTCCGGCCACTTTTAAGTAGAACTGGTTACTATTTTGGTCATAACTTGTTTACTTTTAAAGATATTGACTTGACTTCTTTTGCGTTGGTTAGCTAAACGAAAATAATAAAAAAAAATTTTTGTATTTTTTTAAAAAAAACAAAGGGGTTAGGTCATCATAATTTTTGAGGAAAAAAATTTTTTTCGCACTACCCGCGAAAAAAACATTCGAATTAAAGCTAATAGTAATAATTGTCTATAAAAGAAATCAAGTCAATGTCTTGAAAACTAAGCAAAATGGTAATCAGTTCTACTAGTGCCTATTTCCGGCCACTTTTAAGTAGAACTGGTTACTATTTTGGTCATAACTTGTTTACTTTTAAAGATATTGACTTGATTTCTTTTGCGTTGGATAGCTAAACGAATTGGCTTTCATTTGAGAATTTTTTTTACGAAAATAATAAAAAAAAATTTTTGTATTTTTTTAAAAAAAACAAAGGGGTTAGGTCATCATAATTTTTGAGGAAAAAAATTTTTTTCGCACTACCCGCGAAAAAAACATTCGAATTGAAGCTAATAGTAATAATTGTCTATAAAAGAAATCAAGTCAATGTCTTGAAAACTAAGCAGGTTATGACCAAAATGGTAATCAGTTCTACTAGTGCCTATTTCCGGCCACTTTTAAGTAGAACTGGTTACTATTTTGGTTATAACTTGTTTACTTTTAAAGATATTGACTTGATTTCTTTTGCGTTGGTTAGCTAAACGAATTGGCTTTCATTTGAAAATTTTTTTGGCAAAAATAACAAAAAAAAATTTTGTATTTTTTTTCAAAAAAACAAAGGGGTTAGGTCATCATAATTTTTGAGGAAAAAAATTTTTTTCGCACTACCCGCGAAAAAAAACATTCAAATTAAAGCTAATAACTTTATCTAACCAACGCAAAAGAAATCAAGTCAATATCTTGAAAACTAAGCAAGTTATGACCAAAATGGTAATCAGTTCTACTAGTGCCTATTTCCGGCCACTTTTAAGTAGAACTGGTTACTATTTTGGTCATAACTTGTTTACTTTTAAAGATATTGACTTGATTTCTTTTGCGTTTGTTAGCTAAACGAATTGGCTTTCATTTGAAAATTTTTTTGACGAAAATAATAAAAAAAAATTTTTGTATTTTTAGGTCATCATAATTTTTGAGGAAAAAAATTTTTTTCGCACTACCCGCGAAAAAAACATTCAAATTAAAGCTAATAACTTTATCTAACCAGCGCAAAAGAAATCAAGTCAATATCTTGAAAACTAAGCAAGTTATGACCAAAATGGTAATCAGTTCTACTAGTGCCTATTTCCGGCCACTTTTAAGTAGAACTCGTTACTATTTTGGTCATAACTTGTTTACTTTTAAAGACATTGACTTGATTTCTTTTGCGTTGGTTAGCTAAACGAATTGGATTTCATTTGAAAATTGTTTTGGCGAAAATAATAAAAAAAAAATTTTTGTGAATTTTTCAAAAAAACAAAGGGGTTAGGTCATCATAATTTTTGAGGAAAAAATTTTTTTTCGCACTACCCGCGAAAAAAACATTCGAATTAATGCTAACAGTAATAATTACCTATCCGACGTAAAAGAAATCAAGTCAATGTCTTGAAAACTAAGCAGGTTATGACCAAAATGGTAATCAGTTCTACTAGTGCCTATTTCCGGCCACTTTTGAGTAGAACTCGTTACTATTTTGGTCATAACTTGTTTACTTTTAAAGACATTGACTTGATTTCTTTTGCGTTGGTTAGCTAAACGAATTGGATTTCATTTGAAAATTGTTTTGGCGAAAATAATAAAAAAAAAATTTTTGTGAATTTTTCAAAAAAACAAAGGGGTTAGGTCATCATAATTTTTGAGGAAAAAAATTTTTTTCGCACTACCCGCGAAAAAAAACATTCAAATTAAAGCTAATAACTTTATCTAACCAACGCAAAAGAAATCAAGTCAATATCTTGAAAACTAAGCAAGTTATGACCAAAATGGTAATCAGTTCTACTAGTGCCTATTTCCGGCCACTTTTAAGTAGAACTGGTTACTATTTTGGTTATAACTTGTTTACTTTTAAAGATATTG
This sequence comes from Germaria angustata, assembly GCA_963681545.1. NCBI lineage: Eukaryota > Metazoa > Arthropoda > Insecta > Diptera > Tachinidae > Germaria > Germaria angustata. Next base: position 93,017,164 of record OY812999.1, on the reverse strand, counting down.
ACTTGATTTCTTTTGCGTTGGTTAGCTAAACGAAAATAATAAAAAAAAATTTTTGTATTTTTTTCAAAAAAACAAAGGGGTTAGGTCATCATAATTTTTGAGGAAAAAAATTTTTTTCGCACTACCCGCGAAAAAAACATTCGAATTAAAGCTAACAGTAATAATTACCTATCCGACGTAAAAGAAATCAAGTCAATGTCTTGAAAACTAAGCAGGTTATGACCAAAATGGTAATCAGTTCTACTAGTGCCTATTTCCGGCCACTTTTAGGTAGAACTGGTTACTATTTTGGTCATAACTTGTTTACTTTTAAAGATATTGACTTGATTTCTTTTGCGTTGGTTAGCTAAACGAATTGGCTTTCATTTGAAAATTTTTTTGGCGAAAATAATAAAAAAAAATTTGTATTTTTTTCAAAAAAACAAAGGGGTTAGGTCATCATAATTTTTGAGGAAAAAAATTTTTTTCGCACTACCCGCGAAAAAAACATTCGAATTAAAGCTAACAGTAATAATTACCTATCCGACGTAAAAGAAATCAAGTCAATGTCTTGAAAACTAAGCAGGTTATGACCAAAATGGTAATCAGTTCTACTAGTGCCTATTTCCGGCCACTTTTAAGTAGAACTCGTTACTATTTTGGTCATAACTTGTTTACTTTTAAAGACATTGACTTGATTTCTTTTGCGTTGGTTAGCTAAACGAATTGGCTTTCATTTGAAAATTTTTTTGGCGAAAATAATAAAAAAAAAATTTTTGTATTTTTTTCAAAAAAGCAAAGGGGTTGTTAGGTCATCATAATTTTTGAGGAAAAAAATTAAAGCTAATAACTTTATCTAACCAACGCAAAAGAAATCAAGTCAATATCTTGAAAACTAAGCAAGTTATGACCAAAATGGTAATCAGTTCCACTAGTGCCTATTTCCGGCCACTTTTAAGTAGAACTGGTTACTATTTTGGTTATAACTTGTTTACTTTTAAAGATATTGACTTGATTTCTTTTGCGTTGGTTAGCTAAACGAACTGGCTTTCATTTGAAAATTTTTTTGGCGAAAATAATAAAAAAAAAATTTGTAATTAAAAAAAAAAAGGGTTAGGTCATCATAATTTTTGAGGAAAAAAATTTTTTTCGCACTACCCGCGAAAAAAACATTCGAATTAAACCTAACAGTAATAATTACCTATCCGACGTAAAAGAAATCAAGTCAATGTCTTGAAAACTAAGCAGGTTATGACCAAAATGGTAATCAGTTCTACTAGTGCCTATTTCCGGCCACTTTTAAGTAGAACTCGTTACTATTTTGGTCATAACTTGTTTACTTTTAAAGATATTGACTTGATTTCTTTTGCGTTGGTTAGCTAAACGAATTGGCTTTCATTTGAAAATTTTTTTGGCAAAAATAACAAAAAAAAATTTTGTATTTTTTTCAAAAAAACAAAGGGGTTAGGTCATCATAATTTTTGAGGAAAAAAATTTTTTTCGCACTACTCGCGAAAAAAAACATTTGAATTAAAGCTAACAGTAATAATTACCTGTCCGACGTTAAAGAAATCAAGTCAATGTCTTGAAAACTAAGCAGGTTATGACCAAAATGGTAATCAGTTCTACTAGTGCCTATTTCCGGCCACTTTTAAGTAGAACTGGTTACTATTTTGGTCATAACTTGTTTACTTTTAAAGATATTGACTTGATTTCTTTTGCGTTGGTTAGCTAAACGAATTGGCTTTCATTTGAAAATTTTTCTGGCGAAAATAATAAAAAAAAAATTTTGTAATTAAAAAAAAAACAAAGGGTTAGGTCATCATAATTTTTGAGGAAAAAATTTTTTTTCGCACTACCCGCGAAAAAAACATTCGAATTAAAGCTAACAGTAAAAATTACTATCCGACGTAAAAGAAATCAAGTCAATGTCTTGAAAACTAAGCAGGTTATGACCAAAATGGTAATCAGTTCTACTAGTGCCTATTTCCGGCCACTTTTAAGTAGAACTGGTTACTATTTTGGTCATAACTTGTTTACTTTTAAAGATATTGACTTGATTTCTTTTGCGTTGGTTAGCTAAACGAATTGGCTTTCATTTGAAAATTTTTTTGGCGAAAATAATAAAAAAAAATTTTGTAATTAAAAAAAACAAAGGGTTAGGTCATCATAATTTTTGAGGAAAAAAATTTTTTTCGCACTACCCGCGAAAAAAGCATTCGAATTAAAGCTAAAAGTAATAATTATCTATCCAACGCAAAAGAAATCAAGTCAATATCTTGAAAACTAAGCAAGTTATGACCAAAATGGTAATCAGTTCTACTAGTGCCCATTTCCGGCCACTTTTAAGTAGAACTGGTTACTATTTTGGTCATAACTTGTTTACTTTTAAAGATATTGACTTGATTTCTTTTGCGTTGGTTAGCTAAACGAATTGGCTTTCATTTGAAAATTTTTTTGACGAAAATAATAAAAAAAAATTTTTGTATTTTTAGGTCATCATAATTTTTGAGGAAAAAAATTTTTTTTCGCACTACCCGCGAAAAAAACATTCAAATTAAAGCTAATAACTTTATCTAACCAACGCAAAAGAAATCAAGTCAATGTCTTGAAAACTAAGCAGGTTATGACCAAAATGGTAATTAAAGCTAAAAGTAATAATTATCTATCCAACGCAAAAGAAATCAAGTCAATATCTTGAAAACTAAGCAAGTTATGACCAAAATGGTAATCAGTTCTACTAGTGCCCATTTCCGGCCACTTTTAAGTAGAACTGGTTACTATTTTGGTCATAACTTGTTTACTTTTAAAGATATTGACTTGATTTCTTTTGCGTTGGTTAGCTAAACGAATTGGCTTTCATTTGAAAATTTTTTTGACGAAAATAATAAAAAAAAATTTTTGTATTTTTAGGTCATCATAATTTTTGAGGAAAAAAATTTTTTTCGCACTACCCGCGAAAAAAACATTCAAATTAAAGCTAATAACTTTATCTAACCAACGCAAAAGAAATCAAGTCAATATCTTGAAAACTAAGCAAGTTATGACCAAAATGGTAATCAGTTCTACTAGTGCCTATTTCCGGCCACTTTTAAGTAGAACTGGTTACTATTTTGGTTATAACTTGTTTACTTTTAAAGATATTGACTTGATTTCTTTTGCGTTGGTTAGCTAAACGAATTGGCTTTCATTTGAAAATTTTTTTGGCGAAAATAATAAAAAAAAATTTGTAATTAAAAAAAACAAAGGGTTAGGTCATCATAATTTTTGAGGAAAAAATTTTTTTTCGCACTACCCGCGAAAAAAACATTCGAATTAAAGCTAACAGTAATAATTACTATCCGACGTAAAAGAAATCAAGTCAATGTCTTGAAAACTAAGCAGGTTATGACCAAAATGGTAATCAGTTCTACTAGTGCCTATTTCCGGCCACTTTTAAGTAGAACTGGTTACTATTTTGGTCATAACTTGTTTACTTTTAAAGATATTGACTTGATTTCTTTTGCGTTGGTTAGCTAAACGAATTGGCTTTCATTTGAAAATTTTTTTGGCGAAAATAATAAAAAAAATTTTATATTTTTTTCAAAAAAACAAAGGGGTTAGGTCATCATAATTTTTGAGGAAAAAAATTTTTTTCGCACTACCCGCAAAAAAAAAACATTTGAATTAAAGCTAATAGTAGTAATTACCTATCCGACGTAAAAGAAATCAAGTCAATGTCTTGAAAACTAAGCAGGTTATGACCAAAATGGTAATCAGTTCTACTAGTGCCTATTTCCGGCCACTTTTAAGTAGAACTGGTTACTATTTTGGTCATAACTTGTTTACTTTTAAAGATATTGACTTGATTTCTTTTGCGTTGGTTAGCTAAACGAATTGGCTTTCATTTGAAAATTGTTTTGGCGAAAATAATAAAAAAAAATTTTTGTGAATTTTTCAAAAAAAACAAAGGGGTTAGGTCATCATAATTTTTGAGGAAAAAAATTTTTTTCGCACTACCCGCGAAAAAAACATTCGAATTAAAGCTAACAGTAATAATTACCTATCCGACGTAAAAGAAATCAAGTCAATGTCTTGAAAACTAAGCAGGTTATGACCAAAATGGTAATCAGTTCTACTAGTGCCTATTTCCGGCCACTTTTAAGTAGAACTGGTTACTATTTTGGTCATAACTTGTTTACTTTTAAAGATATTGACTTGATTTCTTTTGCGTTGGTTAGCTAAACGAATTGGCTTTCATTTGAAAATTTTTTTGGCGAAAATAATAAAAAAAAATTTGTATTTTTTTCAAAAAAACAAAGGGGTTAGGTCATCATAATTTTTGAGGAAAAAAATTTTTTTCGCACTACCCGCGAAAAAAACATTCGAATTAAAGCTAACAGTAATAATTACCTATCCGACGTAAAAGAAATCAAGTCAATGTCTTGAAAACTAAGCAGGTTATGACCAAAATGGTAATCAGTTCTACTAGTGCCTATTTCCGGCCACTTTTAAGTAGAACTCGTTACTATTTTGGTCATAACTTGTTTACTTTTAAAGACATTGACTTGATTTCTTTTGCGTTGGTTAGCTAAACGAATTGGCTTTCATTTGAAAATTTTTTTGGCGAAAATAATAAAAAAAAAATTTTTGTATTTTTTTCAAAAAAACAAAGGGGTTGTTAGGTCATCATAATTTTTGAGGAAAAAAATTAAAGCTAATAACTTTATCTAACCAACGCAAAAGAAATCAAGTCAATATCTTGAAAACTAAGCAAGTTATGACCAAAATGGTAATCAGTTCCACTAGTGCCTATTTCCGGCCACTTTTAAGTAGAACTGGTTACTATTTTGGTTATAACTTGTTTACTTTTAAAGATATTGACTTGATTTCTTTTGCGTTGGTTAGCTAAACGAACTGGCTTTCATTTGAAAATTTTTTTGGCGAAAATAATAAAAAAAAAATTTGTAATTAAAAAAAAAAAAGGGTTAGGTCATCATAATTTTTGAGGAAAAAATTTTTTTTCGCACTACCCGCGAAAAAAACATTCGAATTAAACCTAACAGTAATAATTACCTATCCGACGTAAAAGAAATCAAGTCAATGTCTTGAAAACTAAGCAGGTTATGACCAAAATGGTAATCAGTTCTACTAGTGCCTATTTCCGGCCACTTTTAAGTAGAACTGGTTACTATTTTGGTCATAACTTGTTTACTTTTAAAGATATTGACTTGATTTCTTTTGCGTTGGATAGCTAAACGAATTGGCTTTCATTTGAGAATTTTTTTTACGAAAATAATAAAAAAAAATTTTGGTATTTTTAAAAAAAAAAAACAAAGGGGTTAGGTCATCATAATTTTTGAGGAAAAAAATTTTTTTCGCACTACCCGCGAAAAAAACATTCGAATTGAAGCTAATAGTAATAATTGTCTATAAAAGAAATCAAGTCAATGTCTTGAAAACTAAGCAGGTTATGACCAAAATGGTAATCAGTTCTACTAGTGCCTATTTCCGGCCACTTTTAAGTAGAACTGGTTACTATTTTGGTCATAACTTGTTCACTTTTAAAGATATTGACTTGATTTCTTTTGCGTTGGTTAGCTAAACGAATTGGCTTTCATTTGAAAATTTTTTTGGCGAAAATAATAAAAAAAAATTTTGTATTTTTTTCAAAAAAACAAAGGGGTTAGGTCATCATAATTTTTGAGGAAAAAAATTTTTTTCGCACTACCCGCGAAAAAAACATTCGAATTAAAGCTAACAGTAATAATTACCTATCCGACGTAAAAGAAATCAAGTCAATGTCTTGAAAACTAAGCAGGTTATGACCAAAATGGTAATCAGTTCTACTAGTGCCTATTTCCGGCCACTTTTAAGTAGAACTGGTTACTATTTTGGTCATAACTTGTTTACTTTTAAAGATATTGACTTGATTTCTTTTGCGTTGGTTAGCTAAACGAATTGGCTTTCATTTGAAAATTTTTTTGGCGAAAATAATAAAAAAAAAATTTTGTAATTAAAAAAAAAAACAAAGGGTTAGGTCATCATAATTTTTGAGGAAAAAATTTTTTTTCGCACTACCCGCGAAAAAAACATTCGAATTAAAGCTAACAGTAAAAATTACTATCCGACGTAAAAGAAATCAAGTCAATGTCTTGAAAACTAAGCAGGTTATGACCAAAATGGTAATCAGTTCTACTAGTGCCTATTTCCGGCCACTTTTAAGTAGAACTGGTTACTATTTTGGTCATAACTTGTTTACTTTTAAAGATATTGACTTGATTTCTTTTGCGTTGGTTAGCTAAACGAATTGGCTTTCATTTGAAAATTTTTTTGGCGAAAATAATAAAAAAAAAATTTTGTAATTAAAAAAAACAAAGGGTTAGGTCATCATAATTTTTGAGGAAAAAAATTTTTTTCGCACTACCCGCGAAAAAAGCATTCGAATTAAAGCTAAAAGTAATAATTATCTATCCAACGCAAAAGAAATCAAGTCAATATCTTGAAAACTAAGCAAGTTATGACCAAAATGGTAATCAGTTCTACTAGTGCCCATTTCCGGCCACTTTTAAGTAGAACTGGTTACTATTTTGGTCATAACTTGTTTACTTTTAAAGATATTGACTTGATTTTTTTGCGTTGGTTAGCTAAACGAATTGGCTTGCATTTGAAAATTTTTTTGACGAAAATAATAAAAAAAAATTTTTGTATTTTTAGGTCATCATAATTTTTGAGGAAAAAAATTTTTTTTCGCACTACCCGCGAAAAAAACATTCAAATTAAAGCTAATAACTTTATCTAACCAACGCAAAAGAAATCAAGTCAATATCTTGAAAACTAAGCAACTTATGACCAAAATGGTAATCAGTTCTACTAGTGCCTATTTCCGGCCACTTTTAAGTAGAACTGGTTACTATTTTGGTCATAACTTGTTTACTTTTAAAGATATTGACTTGATTTCTTTTGCGTTGGTTAGCTAAACGAATTGGCTTTCATTTGAAATTTTTTTTGGCGAAAATAATAAAAAAAAATTTTGTAATTAAAAAAAAGTAAGCTAAAAGTAATAATTATCTATCCAACGCAAAAGAAATCAAGTCAATGTCTTGAAAACTAAGCAGGTTATGACCAAAATGGTAATCAGTTCTACTAGTGCCTATTTCCGGCCACTTTTAAGTAGAACTGGTTACTATTTTGGTCATAACTTGTTTACTTTTAAAGATATTGACTTGATTTCTTTTGCGTTTGTTAGCTAAACGAATTGGCTTTCATTTGAAAATTTTTTTGACGAAAATAATAAAAAAAAATTTTTGTATTTTTAGGTCATCATAATTTTTGAGGAAAAAAATTTTTTTCGCACTACCCGCGAAAAAAAACATTCAAATTAAAGCTAATAACTTTATCTAACCAACGCAAAAGAAATCAAGTCAATATCTTGAAAACTAAGCAAGTTATGACCAAAATGGTAATCAGTTCTACTAGTGCCTATTTCCGGCCACTTTTAAGTAGAACTGGTTACTATTTTGGTTATAACTTGTTTACTTTTAAAGATATTGACTTGATTTCTTTTGCGTTGGTTAGCTAAACGAATTGGCTTTCATTTGAAAATTTTTTTGGCGAAAATAATAAAAAAAAAATTTGTAATTAAAAAAAAACAAAGGGTTAGGTCATCATAATTTTTGAGGAAAAAATTTTTTTCGCACTACCCGCGAAAAAAACATTCGAATTAAAGCTAACAGTAATAATTACTATCCGACGTAAAAGAAATCAAGTCAATGTCTTGAAAACTAAGCAGGTTATGACCAAAATGGTAATCAGTTCTACTAGTGCCTATTTCCGGCCACTTTTAAGTAGAACTGGTTACTATTTTGGTCATAACTTGTTTACTTTTAAAGATATTGACTTGATTTCTTTTGCGTTGGTTAGCTAAACGAATTGGCTTTCATTTGAAAATTTTTTTGGCGAAAATAATAAAAAAAAAAATTTTGTAATTAAAAAAAAAACAAAGGGTTAGGTCATCATAATTTTTGAGGAAAAAATTTTTTTTCGCACTACCCGCGAAAAAAACATTCGAATTAAAGCTAACAGTAAAAATTACTATCCGACGTAAAAGAAATCAAGTCAATGTCTTGAAAACTAAGCAGGTTATGACCAAAATGGTAATCAGTTCTACTAGTGCCTATTTCCGGCCACTTTTAAGTAGAACTGGTTACTATTTTGGTCATAACTTGTTTACTTTTAAAGATATTGACTTGATTTCTTTTGCGTTGGTTAGCTAAACGAATTGGCTTTCATTTGAAAATTTTTTTGGCGAAAATAATAAAAAAAAAATTTTGTAATTAAAAAAAACAAAGGGTTAGGTCATCATAATTTTTGAGGAAAAAAATTTTTTTCGCACTACCCGCGAAAAAAGCATTCGAATTAAAGCTAAAAGTAATAATTATCTATCCAACGCAAAAGAAATCAAGTCAATATCTTGAAAACTAAGCAAGTTATGACCAAAATGGTAATCAGTTCTACTAGTGCCCATTTCCGGCCACTTTTAAGTAGAACTGGTTACTATTTTGGTCATAACTTGTTTACTTTTAAAGATATTGACTTGATTTCTTTTGCGTTGGTTAGCTAAACGAATTGGCTTTCATTTGAAAATTTTTTTGACGAAAATAATAAAAAAAAATTTTTGTATTTTTAGGTCATCATAATTTTTGAGGAAAAAAATTTTTTTTCGCACTACCCGCGAAAAAAACATTCAAATTAAAGCTAATAACTTTATCTAACCAACGCAAAAGAAATCAAGTCAATATCTTGAAAACTAAGCAACTTATGACCAAAATGGTAATCAGTTCTACTAGTGCCTATTTCCGGCCACTTTTAAGTAGAACTGGTTACTATTTTGGTCATAACTTGTTTACTTTTAAAGATATTGACTTGATTTCTTTTGCGTTGGTTAGCTAAACGAATTGGCTTTTATTTGAAAATTTTTTTTGGCGAAAATAATAAAAAAAAATTTATATTTTTTTCAAAAAAACAAAGGGGTTAGGTCATCATAATTTTTGAGGAAAAAAATTTTTTTCGCACTACCCGCAAAAAAAAAACATTTGAATTAAAGCTAATAGTAGTAATTACCTATCCAACGCAAAAGAAATCAAGTCAATGTCTTGAAAACTAAGCAGGTTATGACCAAAATGGTAATCAGTTCTACTAGTGCCTATTTCCGGCCACTTTTAAGTAGAACTGGTTACTATTTTGGTCATAACTTGTTTACTTTTAAAGATATTGACTTGATTTCTTTTGCGTTGGTTAGCTAAACGAATTGGCTTTCATTTGAAAATTTTTTTGACGAAAATAATAAAAAAAAATTTTTGTATTTTTAGGTCATCATAATTTTTGAGGAAAAAATTTTTTTTTCGCACTACCCGCGAAAAAACATTCAAATTAAAGCTAACAGTAATAATTACCTATCCGACGTTAAAGAAATCAAGTCAATGTCTTGAAAACTAAGCAGGTTATGACCAAAATGGTAATCAGTTCTACTAGTGCCTATTTCCGGCCACTTTTAAGTAGAACTGGTTACTATTTTGGTCATAACTTGTTTACTTTTAAAGATATTGACTTGATTTCTTTTGCGTTGGTTAGCTAAACGAATTGGCTTTCATTTGAAAATTTTTTTGGCGAAAATAATAAAAAAAAATTTATATTTTTTTCAAAAAAACAAAGGGGTTAGGTCATCATAATTTTTGAGGAAAAAAATTTTTTTCGCACTACCCGCAAAAAAAAACATTTGAATTAAAGCTAATAGTGGTAATTACCTATCCAACGCAAAAGAAATCAAGTCAATGTCTTGAAAACTAAGCAGGTTATGACCAAAATGGTAATCAGTTCTACTAGTGCCTATTTCCGGCCACTTTTAAGTAGAACTGGTTACTATTTTGGTCATAACTTGTTTACTTTTAAAGATATTGACTTGATTTCTTTTGCGTTGGTTAGCTAAACGAATTGGCTTTCATTTGAAAATTTTTTTGGCGAAAATAAAAAAAAAAATTTTGTAATTAAAAAAAAACAAAGGGTTAGGTCATCATAATTTTTGAGGAAAAAATTTTTTTTTCGCACTACCCGCGAAAAAAACATTCGAATTAAAGCTAACAGTAATAATTACTATCCGACGTAAAAGAAATCAAGTCAATGTCTTGAAAACTAAGCAGGTTATGACCAAAATGGTAATCAGTTCTACTAGTGCCTATTTCCGGCCACTTTTAAGTAGAACTGGTTACTATTTTGGTCATAACTTGTTTACTTTTAAAGATATTGACTTGATTTCTTTTGCGTTGGTTAGCTAAACGAATTGGCTTTCATTTGAAAATTTTTTTGGCGAAAATAATAAAAAAAAATTTATATTTTTTTCAAAAAAACAAAGGGGTTAGGTCATCATAATTTTTGAGGAAAAAAATTTTTTTCGCACTACCCGCAAAAAAAACATTTGAATTAAAGCTAATAGTGGTAATTACCTATCCAACGCAAAAGAAATCAAGTCAATGTCTTGAAAACTAAGCAGGTTATGACCAAAATGGTAATCAGTTCTACTAGTGCCTATTTCCGGCCACTTTTAAGTAGAACTGGTTACTATTTTGGTCATAACTTGTTTACTTTTAAAGATATTGACTTGATTTCTTTTGCGTTGGTTAGCTAAACGAATTGGCTTTCATTTGAAAATTTTTTTGGCGAAAATAAAAAAAAAAATTTTGTAATTAAAAAAAAACAAAGGGTTAGGTCATCATAATTTTTGAGGAAAAAATTTTTTTTTCGCACTACCCGCGAAAAAAACATTCGAATTAAAGCTAACAGTAATAATTACTATCCGACGTAAAAGAAATCAAGTCAATGTCTTGAAAACTAAGCAGGTTATGACCAAAATGGTAATCAGTTCTACTAGTGCCTATTTCCGGCCACTTTTAAGTAGAACTGGTTACTATTTTGGTCATAACTTGTTTACTTTTAAAGATATTGACTTGATTTCTTTTGCGTTGGTTAGCTAAACGAATTGGCTTTCATTTGAAAATTTTTTTGGCGAAAATAAAAAAAAAAAAATTTTGTAATTAAAAAAAACAAAGGGTTAGGTCATCATAATTTTTGAGGAAAAAAATTTTTTTCGCACTACCCGCGAAAAAAGCATTCGAATTAAAGCTAAAAGTAATAATTATCTATCCAACGCAAAAGAAATCAAGTCAATATCTTGAAAACTAAGCAAGTTATGACCAAAATGGTAATCAGTTCTACTAGTGCCTATTTCCGGCCACTTTTAAGTAGAACTGGTTACTATTTTGGTCATAACTTGTTTACTTTTAAAGATATTGACTTGATTTCTTTTGCGTTGGTTAGCTAAACGAATTGGCTTTCATTTGAAAATTTTTTTGACGAAAATAATAAAAAAAAATTTTTGTATTTTTAGGTCATCATAATTTTTGAGGAAAAAAATTTTTTCGCACTACCCGCGAAAAAAAACATTCAAATTAAAGCTAATAACTTTATCTAACCAACGCAAAAGAAATCAAGTCAATATCTTGAAAACTAAGCAAGTTATGACCAAAATGGTAATCAGTTCTACTAGTGCCTATTTCCGGCCACTTTTAAGTAGAACTGGTTACTATTTTGGTCATAACTTGTTTACTTTTAAAGATATTGACTTGATTTCTTTTGCGTTGGTTAGCTAAACGAATTGGCTTTCATTTGAAAATTTTTTTGGCGAAAATAATAAAAAAAAAATTTTGTAATTAAAAAAAACAAAGGGTTAGGTCATCATAATTTTTGAGGAAAAAAATTTTTTTCGCACTACCCGCGAAAAAAGCATTCGAATTAAAGCTAAAAGTAATAATTATCTATCCAACGCAAAAGAAATCAAGTCAATATCTTGAAAACTAAGCAAGTTATGACCAAAATGGTAATCAGTTCTACTAGTGCCTATTTCCGGCCACTTTTAAGTAGAACTGGTTACTATTTTGGTCATAACTTGTTTACTTTTAAAGATATTGACTTGATTTCTTTTGCGTTGGTTAGCTAAACGAATTGGCTTTCATTTGAAAATTTTTTTGACGAAAATAATAAAAAAAAATTTTTGTATTTTTAGGTCATCATAATTTTTGAGGAAAAAAATTTTTTCGCACTACCCGCGAAAAAAAACATTTAAATTAAAGCTAATAACTTTATCTAACCAACGCAAAAGAAATCAAGTCGATATCTTGAAAACTAAGCAAGTTATGACCAAAATGGTAATCAGTTCTACTAGTGCCTATTTCCGGCCACTTTTAAGTAGAACTGGTTACTATTTTGGTCATAACTTGTTTACTTTTAAAGATAATGACTTGATTTCTTTTGCGTTGGACAGCTAAACGAATTGGCTTTCATTTGAAAATTTTTTTGGCGAAAATAATAAAAAAATTTTTTTTGTATTTTTTTCAAAAAACAAAGGGGTTAGGTCATCATAACTTTTGAGGAAAAAAATTTTTTCGCACTACCCGCGAAAAAAACATTCAAATTAAAGCTAATAACTTTATCTAACCAACGCAAAAGAAATCAAGTCAATATCTTGAAAACTAAGCAACTTATGACCAAAATGGTAATCAGTTCTACTAGTGCCTATTTCCGGCCACTTTTAAGTAGAACTGGTTACTATTTTGGTCATAACTTGTTTACTTTTAAAGATATTGACTTGATTTCTTTTGCGTTGGTTAGCTAAACGAATTGGCTTTCATTTGAAATTTTTTTTGGCGAAAATAATAAAAAAAAATTTTGTAATTAAAAAAAACAAAGGGTTAGGTCATCATAATTTTTGAGGAAAAAAATTTTTTTTCGCACTACCCGCGAAAAAAACATTCAAATTAAAGCTAATAACTTTATCTAACCAACGCAAAAGAAATCAAGTCAATATCTTGAAAACTAAGCAAAATTTTGTAATTAAAAAAAACAAAGGGTTAGGTCATCATAATTTTTGAGGAAAAAAATTTTTTTCGCACTACCCGCGAAAAAAACATTCGAACTAAAACTAATACTAATAATTATCTATCCAACGCAAAAGAAATCAAGTCAATGTCTTGAAAACTAAGCAGGTTATGACCAAAATGGTAATCAGTTCTACTACTGCCTATTTCCGGCCACTTTTAAGTAGAACTGGTTACTATTTTGGTCATAACTTGTAAGTTAATTCAAATTCATCTTCCCCCGAAATTCAAAAAAAAGAAAAAAAATTCAAATCCCATTTATTAAGCTTCCAAAATTATTTCAGATGTTTCACTATTATATTCCAGTTAAGGATTCCCTGTACCACCATTTGTATATAGTGTGTTGTACCAGCCCCTCTCCATTTTCCCAATATGGCCATTAATCTTTTCAAGAAATTACATTTTTTTTAAACGAGCTAAATTGCTGCTCGAACATGTATTTTGCCTTCCGTATTGTCACGACATTTCATTGGTCACTAAACCAAATCGTTAGTGAAGTTTAGGCAGTTTGAAAGCATTCAACCTCAGATGTTTATGCCATATGAATCAAATACAATATGAGAATTCAATATTGTATATGAATCATAACAAAATACATAATCATAGTAGGCATATGAAGAGCTAAAGCCAGAACAAACAATACATTTTGCACAAATATCTAATTGTTTTTACGATTAGTTGGGGAGAATATCCCAAATAATAAATTTCAATATTAAGTATTTTAAATTTATTATATATATATATATATATATATATATATATATATATATATATATATATATATATATATATATATATATATATATATATATATATATATATATATATATATATATATATATATATATATATATATATATATATATATATATATATATATATATATTACTATTGAAAGTCTTTTTGGAGGCTTTTTGACGTCTAGCGAAGGGTCTGTTTATATACAATTCAGACACTCTTTATTTTTCAACGTGAAAGGCAGAATTGTTTTTAATTTTATAAAATTTATTCCTAGTAATTCTTTTATATATTAAATTTATTTCATTTAAGCAAAGCTTTTTAAATGTTAAATCATAGTGACAACCTCAAGGAAAATATAGTTTTTGTCATCTCTTTCTTTGTATAAATAAAATTATATTTAAGCACGTTTTATTTCATATTTTTTATTACATATTTTTTTGACTAATAATGAAAAGCTTTCACTTTCCATGTTTGCAGACCCATTTTTCCTAAATAAGACAAAGTACAATATAAGATGAACACATTTAAAAAAAGAATAAATAAAAATAGATAAAAATTTCTAAGGAATAGTAATAAAAACTCAAACCTTTCAAGTCAGTCTCTTTATGTTGAAGTCAACAACAGCAGAAAAATTATAAAACATTTTATGCATGAAAAACAGTATTATAGTGTCAACATGTTCCATATCCATACATCAACATACAAATACATATACACGTATATTGATACACACTCACATACACTTAGGCACGCAGTGTGACATTTATATGTGAAAAACTTGTTAACATCCAGGTCCTGTATTCTGTATTTCCCTAGAACAATTTTCACTTTTTAATATTTTTTTAAGTTCGTATACATAAAAGGGGATAAGAGATGATATTCTTTTTTTAATTTATACAGCATACAAGTTTAACATGTTTTATACGATTTCATACAATTTTATTTAGCACATTTTTTATATGTTAAGTTGCAGTCCTGCTGTGTGCATGCACATTCCATAATAACCTCAATTCATAATAAATTACATAACCTAAAAGAGGAAGCGAGCGGAAAGAACCTGCAAGAAATACAAAGAAACATTTTTGTATACTGGTTCCGGGAATTGACCAACGGGAGTTGCAACAAAAAGTCAAAGTAGTAAAGACATGTACATGCGAGCTACATTTGCATAAAGGGTGATTTTTTTATGAGTTAGACGTGCCAGTATATAATTCGGGTGAATGTGAATTTTTCCAAGTGCAAAATATTCGTATTGTCGTACAATATTTTTAATAAATAGTGGAAAGGAATAAGGACAAGTTCTCTATTAATTTTTGTTTGTGAGGATTATCGAAACCAATTAAAGCAATATCTTAAAGAGGTCTCAGAGACAGTTGTTTATCTAAAACCAATAAGAGTATTAAAGTGTATAATAGTCAAGAGAAGATCTTGGAAAAGAGCGATCTCATAATAAATTAATTGCCCAAGAGGCATGTTGTCCTTTGGGTCAGAAAAATTGCCTGTTTTTTAAATCGTTAAAATAACATATTAACCCCATTCAATTCAAACATTACCGGCAAAATAAATTACTCTAGTTGTTGATATTTTATAATCAAGTAGAGATGGCTTGCTTCCACATAATATCGATGCATTCATAATTACGAACAGATTTTTATTTCGCTTAATAAGGGTTATAAGACTCCGTCCGGCATTTTTCCTGGGTGGTACTGGGCACTTTAATTCACTGTTTATTTCACCAAAAGAGCAGGCTTGCAAAAGTGCTGTCTGCATGCCAGGTGACTTTGGTATAAAAATTGGAGATCTGTCTAGGTACTTCAAAATTTTAGGACAACCATAGGATTCGTCGTTATAGGTGTCTGATAATGAGCACTCCACTCCAATGATAAGCAGGCACTACGATACCCTGTTTCCGGTTCACTTTTTATTTTATATTGTTATTGTTTTGTTAAAAATTTCACTAATATTGCCAATAGCTTTTTTCAAGCCTTAAGAACGCTGGGGCAATAACTGCTTTGTAATAATAATGAACATATTTAATAAATACACTATCTTTCTGGCGGAAAAAATGCACATTCCTCATCTGTCCTAGAGAACGTTTAAAGGATGGCAACAGGCGTGAAAATATAAATTTAATGTCAGACAGTTAAGCAGTCCTACTTTCGTAGGTGGTTAGACCAAGATTTGTCAAGGACTGCATTATATAATAAAAAAAATTAATTCTTTTTAATGTCTGGCAAGAGGGTCAAATCGAAAAACAAGAGGAGTGTGTGTTGGCCAACGCAGTTTTAAACGAACTTTCACAGGATTAGAGCAATTCTTTTGCATAGCGTGAAGCTCTACGAAGGCAAGTCGCAAAATATAAATGAAACAAAATGAGGCTATAACTAGTCCCAGATAAGCAAATAATTGTAGCTATTCCATTGTTGTTTAAAAAAACCCCTACGGCGCACTGTAGTGGACATTATATTGTGTGAGGTGACACCGGAAAATAAATTATATTTTTTTGCAAACTCTTATCAAAATAAAAAGTTCGTTTAATTGTTTGTACTGGCGCCGAAAAAAAATTATAGCCTCCAACTGTACGAGTACAAATCCATTGATCCTGTCGGTAGACTGAGTCTGATGTGGTGCACCGTAAGGTGGCACAACAAGTTCCACGCTTGGACCTCTTATAATAACAAAAATAATAATAAGGTAGAAATGGGACAATATTAAAATGTCATGCATTTGATGTAACGACTATCGAACTTTAAACCTGCATCAAGCCTGCAATTTTCGAACCGGGTCCTTTCTAAGGCTACTAGGATTATTTTTGCTTTCAATACTTAATTTTAGATTTTAAATATTTACGTTGCTATTACTTATCTTGCAATACTAAAATTTACTTTTCTATAACTTTTCTTAATGTTTTCTTTTCTTGGCCAAGTTAGATTTGATTACGTTAGTTTCTTGTTTTTTAGCTAATCAGGCCTAATATGTTTTATGATAATAATATCAAAAATTCTTTATTTCATATTTTCCCGACGTTTCATGAATTGTTCGTTCACTTTATCCAGGGATTCGTAATACAGGATTATTATATTACAATAATAAGTTAATATCTTAACATTTAACATCATCAATAAATAATTATAAGTATAAGTGCAACAAACTTTTGAAAAGAGATTTTATCAAAAAGACACACTGTTTTTCATGACCATATTATAGTTACTTTTCTTAATGTTAGCCTTCATATTCATAACATATGTACAATGTAATACCTGTAGAACATAAGTTTTAATAAAGGTTTAGATATTGCCTTCTTAAAGCCGATATACATTTTGAATGTCCTTCAGAATTATAATAAGAATTACAGAATGGATGCTTTTTTTAAGTGCAATTTGGAATCATTAATGCTGAAACTTTAAGTACGATTTTTTTTAATTAATAAAACATTTTTTAGAATTAGAGATAATGAAAAATGTGTGTTTTTTTTTTTGCTTTTAGTAATCTTCAAATATCTTATAGAGCTTGGGTATCCATATTTTTTATTAAATTTCCGCCGCGAAATTTTCTTATAGATTTATTGATGAAGATATCAATTAATTGGTTTTTGCAGAGACACAAAAAGGTACTGTGTTAAGCAAACAATTTTTACTTTTTTCTCCTGTTTAGATATATATTCATTCAAAACTGAAGAAAGTATCAATTACTTTCCATGAACAAGGGAAGATGATAAAATTTAACACGATGGTATATTAGTACAACAAAAATTTAAAATTGGTGATTGAATTTTAATGCAAAAAAGTAGATTTCCGGTGAAATTTTATTCTGGACAAGGGTAATTATTACATAGTTTTTTTCACAATTACTTTCAACTTCAAAGAATACCGATATAATGTTTTTAGAAGCCGCAATAACGAAATTGTTGTCCAACAGAAAGAAACATGTTTGTTGGATATAAAAATTTGATGAATTTTAATAATTTTTCCATATTATTATTTGCTTAAATTTTATTAAAATTCATTATTTAGTAGCTTCAACCCCACCCGTTATATAATTTGTTGCATAAATTGCATCGGCTCCCAGCTTTTATTGGGTATTACTCTTGCTTCTTTCATATTCGGTTCATTCTATGCTTTCCTTAATATTCCAACCATTTTTTTTAATATTGCAGAAGTCATATTTAACTCCAGTTGATGGTGCCACACGTCCTTGATATATTCAACAGAACTATAACATATAATATAGGTGTTTATTGCAGCTGCAAACATTAGGTTTACAAACTTTTATCGTGATCAAATAGGCAGTTTGACCGCGCATATTATGTCCATAAACTATTAAACAAATACTAATTTTTAAATAAAATTAGAAAATTTCTAAAACAAGAAAAATTCCTAAAACAAGCCAACACCTCTTAGTTACTTGAATTTTCTTCGTTAAACAAAATATTGCAACACTATTGATGTCTTGCGCAACATTTGCATAAATAATTCTGTAAAAACTTTTCAAGAAATTTTTATTAAAACTTTATTAAATGGCTTTTAGTAACAAACAAAAAATCAACTGGTCTCAATCCGCACTTACAAAATAAATGTAAATAAAATTTTATTTACAATTCCATTTCCCTTTTTTTGTTAAGACTCGTATTTTTTCTGAAACACTTTCGTTTTATGCTTTTGTATGGCTGAATGGGTGTAAGTGTGACCAGTTTTTATGTTGCCCTCCTCGTTTATATTCCATTCGATATGGGTTAAATCAACAAACAATTCTATGGGATGTAATAAATGTTTGAATTACGAATGTGTGTGCACATATATGCACACATATATTTGTATTTGTCTGCTTGTGTGTATAAAGATCTGATTTAATTTATCCTACACATACACACCAACATACTCGTAAATGGAGGAAGACGAACCACTTGCATTAACACATGTTTGTATTGTGTGATATGGTGTTGTTAAAAGCCTAAAAGTATACTACTGTATGTTGCTTGTCTTGTTATTTTAACCCTTGTTTTTCTCTCTGCTCTGTTTTCACACAATGTGTCGTTGTTTTATTGTGTGTGTGTTTGCGTTTTGTGTCTTGTAGATACTGCATAAGTTTTTTTTATATTTTTGTCTATAAATATGTGTGTGATTGTGTGAGATGGTTTTGTACGATCACTGTTAAGCTTAAAGAAAAAATTTAATTTCATAAGATATTAAAATTTTATATTTTGGTCTAAAAGAAAAACCTTAAAGTACAAAAGAAAAATTTAACAGGGTTTTAATCGAGTGTTAAATCCCACTCACAGAAAAACAATAAAAGATTTTTATAAATGAAAATAAATAAGAAAGTAATCACATAAATATACGTGTATGTATTAAAATTCGTATAAGACAACAATAGTTAAATCAAAGTGTATTAAGTAGCAGACTGGAAAACACTTGAAAAAAATTTTTATAAGATTAAATTGTCATCATATAAATTGTCAGTAGAGTTTTGCTAAGCGCTTAGAAATTTTTTTACAACAAACTTTCTTCAAATAAACTGCTAAACATTAATAAGAATTTGATTAAATCGAACCCATTTGCGAAATAAAAATATTTCTTAGTATTTAACTCTTCTCTTGCATGTCGTCTTAGCATTTTTACACGTCATCAACTTAATTGTAAATCAAAGTGTTAAATTAATATTAATTGACTTAAGTGATACATCGTTTAGGAACCAAAACTTGTGTATTTAGGAAGCAAAGACAGAGTTTGGGGGATAAAAGTTGGCATTAATTGAGTAGAGAAAAAGGTTTTCACCATACCGAATTGATGATGATTAGTTGTGAGCAGCCATATATTTAAAGCGAAATAAAATATATGTGTCATTATTCTGATAAGTACATCCCATAATGAATAAGAATTAATGATGTTTATCTTAAGTGTTTCAATTAATCTATTTTAAATTTATTTTAGTATTTGAATAGAAATAAAATATGTTAATAGGAAAAATGTTTTATAGGCAGTTTTGGCTCACATGGTTTGTTTATTTTGTTTTGGTTGATTGCTGTGTTAATCAGAGAAAGACACATTGAATAATTCCTTCATAGAAATAGAAGAATAAAAAGGACAGAACAATCAAAATGGAAGAGTAGAAGGAAAAAATTAAGTAATGGCAAATTTCCTTAGCCTCACGTCTTCCACCACATACTGCCTCTAATGATGGAGCTAAGTATCTTTATTCAAACCGCCGAAGTCTCAGATGTACTCAACGATATAAGAACCTCTGTCACTGCAACTCTAAGAAAAAACAAATGTATAAAAAGTGAAATATAATATCATCCTTGCTTGCATTCATTTAGCGTTCAATATAAACTCAGGAATTCTCAGACGTGGGCTCATTTATCCACTTGACTTTTGCCAGGCTAATAAAAGTTTCTTTATTCTATCAGAGAATAATTTTAATTAAAACAATAATTGTAATAGACTTATTATCTCTGAAAATAAAAAAATTAAAGAATTTTGTTTTGCAACATTTATAAAACCGTCCTAAAATGTGCCAAAGAAGCAGTATTTCCTTATTATCCAGCCTACCAGCTTCTACGTTATAAAATGGTTCCATCCTTTTTGCGGCTTAACATAGTAAAATCAATTATAAACATCTTCTCGAATGCTTTTTATTAATCCACTGCTATTTCTAGATTTGTTAACACTGAAAAAGGTATATTTGACAAAAATTTATTTTAAATTTACCCTCGAATAAAAGAGTCACTATGAGCAAATTGTTGTGGTCTTAGTAGGTTATTTTTTAATCAAATAGAAGACTTCACACATGAAGCTTGGAGGATAAAATAAATTAATTAATTGAAGTGAAAACTGAGGAATTCTTCCAGTAGTATAACTTTAGAGCAGGTTTTGAATATATTTAATTTTACTAATAAAAGTCGACACATAAATTAATGTAATTTACTGTAGCATATTTCTAGGAAAATTCATAAACTTGTTAATATGCAGAATGTTTGTACAAAAATTCATAAAGAATTTCACTTTGTAGCATATTTTTGGACAAGTGTTTATATTTAAAAATATATATTTTTTAAAGTGTTCCGAAAAATTTATTCGAAAAAAATTTTATAAAAGATTGATGGCTTTTAATGGCACTAAAAAATTTTTAATTTAAATCAATCCTTTAAGCCTTCTTATGCCTTTACGTAAGTACAATTGTAAAGAATAATTACAATTTTGTAACTTTAGAGGAGGTGTTAGTCAGCAAGTATAGTGCATATTTCTTTTGAAACTTCTCACAAAAAACAATAAAGAATATTTTACTTTTCCTGAAGGTATATTTGCACCAAGTACAATCGTTTCGTAAGTGAAAGTTAAACTTTATATTTATAAAAAATTCATACTTACAATAAGAGAATTGAAATGATATAATTAAAGAATAGTGCACGTCAAATATTGACAATTGATGCAATATTAAAAAAGAATACTGTGCAAAAAAAATTTACATTCTATCGCTAAAAAATGTTAAATTTCAGAATATTGTGTGTGTGTTTGGCTTTTATTATTAAATTCTAAAGTGACAACTGCCAAATTTTTTCCTACTCACACTAAACTGGTTGAAATAACAAACTAGTACACATAAAACTAAAAAACTAGAGTCAAAACATTTTCTCTTTCATTTTATTAAATTTTTTAGCCACCAAATTTTAATGAATATTAAATTGTGAACAAAAACGAATTGCATGATACAGAGCAACAAATTCTTTAAGTTTATTTTTATCACTTACATACGTTGCAAGAAAGTTTTATATAAAGCACACTTGTAATAGAAATGACGTTTTTTTTATTATGTCTTCAGGTAACTTTATTTAAAAAAATATTTTCTGCCAAAAATAAAAAATATTCTCTACTAAAAGGGTCGGAAAATGCTATACAAAATTTATGTTTCTTATTCGATTTTTCGAGGTGTCTAATATTTTCGTAAAATATTATTATTAAAAGCTAAAACAAACATTATCGCCTGTATGTAAACAAAATTTGAAACTGCTTTACGAAAATTTTTTTAATTTTTAAACTAATTTAAATCGATATTTTCAAAAAATTTATTCCTATAATATCTCATATATATGCAGCAAAAATTAAAATTAAAGCTTTTCTTTCATTTGATGAGATGTACCAATAAACCGTACAATTCAATTAATATACATCATTGAATCCATAAAAACTCTAAAGAAAATATTTAAATACAAATATATATTTTAGCGATGAATTGAAAATTTAAATAAATATATATTATTCCTGATACATACTGAAGAAATATCTACCAATAAACATTCTAAATCTTTTGGAAAGTTACATTCTTGCCCTGAAGTTCACTGTTGTGGAAGGAGACTTCATGAGTGAGCTTTTGTGGTATACCTTTAAGCAGTAGTATCCTCACTTCTACATTTGTCAATGATACAGCCCGCCTTAGTATGCATGAAAACCCTCACGAGGCATCCAGATATCTTCAGGAGCATATTAACCTCTTCGAACTGTGGTTGAACTTATAGAGCATAAAAGTAAATGAACAAAAGTGTGTATATGTCACATTTACCCTACGTAGATGTAACAAGTATCTCCATTCGAATCAACAATCAAGTTGTTCCTCAACATTCACAGATGAAATACCTTGGTATACACCTTGACCGACGGCCTACACGAAAACACCACATTGACTCTAAGCTGACACAAATAAAACTGAAATTAACCCAGATACATTGGCTGGTTGGTAGAAATTCTACCCTCAGTCTAGATTGTAAACTTTTAATATACAAGTCGCTTTTGAAACCCATATGGTGTTACGGAGTTCAGCTATGGGACACTGCTTCAGCTTCTAATGTAGAGAGAATCCAACGAAAGCAAAACAACATTTTAAGGCTCCGTGGTACATCAAAAATTCAAGTTACATCGTGAATTAAATATGTCACTTGTGACTGGTGAAATTGCAAAATATGCAGGCAAATATTTAACAAAACTCGAATCCCCTCCTAATCCTCTTGCTCGTAACAACTTGAATTTTACTAGACACATCCGCTTAAAAAAGAGGGACACTACGGCTTCCATACGCATTACTCCAAATGAAAGTTTTTGAAAATATTTTTGTGCTTAACACGACATTTACGTATTATTAATTAAATCACTAAGCTTATGTCTGACACTATCTATATTTAAAATTTTAATACTTATTTTTAGTTCAGTTTTGAAGATTAAATAAATAAATATTTGTGTGGAAAAAATATTGAATATGAAATTATGATTTGATAAATTTGGAGTTCTTTTTTAATAACCTGCTTAACAGCTGTTGGCCCTTTGCGTTATCACAATTTTTTTTTTAGCAAATCTCTCTCAAAGATTGTGTTTTGTATCAATGATGGACCAATAGATGTAAAAACAAGTAACAATTTTACTTAAGGACTACTATGAAACTAATAATTTCACTAATACAGAAAGGAAAGAACATCAAAGTAGACCTGTAAAAATTTTTTTAATAATAAGTCCCCGTCTATTTCATATGTCAATACTCTAAAACCATTTAATATTTTCCAATACTGGAAGAACTTAAAGTTGAAAATGAAAATTTTATTTTTAGTATTAAAAATAGTGACGCAGCGTTTTCTTAAGAAAAAGTTATAATTCCAAAAATATTTTTTTAAGCAATAGTTTAATCAATTTAATGGAAAAAGTTAGTATTTGAAAATGTCAACAAAAGCAGTCACAAACTCTATCTAAAAGCTGCTGTAGCCCATACTAAGACGATGGATTTTCGAAGGATCAAAAGCTGTATTCATGTAATCCTAAAGACCATAAACGTACTAATGTTGTTATTTGTTGGAAATCATGAAAATTTTTAAATTTTCTAAAAAAAAATTAAATATTATCAATTTGAAAAAAAAATTTATTCTTAGTTACATTTTAAACCAGCGAAAATTACAAAACATAATACGGCCTTATATTATTTACTTAATTAAAGAATTATTTGCCTTTATGTCTTGATTGCAAAAATCGTAGTCTTCTTACTGATATTAGAGGTAGTTTGGAATTTAAAAATTATATAAAAATGGAAAAATTTATTAAAAATTTAGAGAAAATGCCTCAAACTTTATTTAAACAGATTATGTCGTATGTTATTTTATTACAAACTATTGTTAAAAGTAGAACTCGTACCTGCTTTTATTTATTTGTTTATGAAGATTATTTAATCCTTATGTCAGGGCGAAATTCGACATTAAAAGCGAAAATTGTTCAATTGATGAGAAGTTATACGTCTTTGTTTAGGAAATATAGTAAAGAACAGAGTATAAGTATTGTGAATTAAATTTAAATAGCTCATGACTTATAATGGCTTCAATTTAGTAAATTCCAAGTGGTAGGCTCTCTGTTGGGGTATGCCATAGTGTAGATCTGTTACGAATATGAATATTTTATAATACATAAGTATTGATGATTCTTTTATTACATTCAAGAGATAACTTGGATACTGCTTAATATTTGTTTAAATTGGGATAATATCCTAATTTTCTTAAGTTTTCTTTTTATTTTGTTTCCAAAAGTTTTATAATATAAAGGTTCAATTAAGCCTAAAGTTTTAAAACTTGTCTTGAAATTATTCCAGTACACATTTTTGGAAGTCAACGCTACAGTTTAAGCTCAAAAGAGAGTTTTAATTCAAATGTTAATATATAGATTCCAATAATACCACATTCTAAATAAATATTATGTTTTTGTAAGTTTAAACGAACATTTTTTACAAGTGTGTAAAAACAGTTTATTAACAAAAAACGCATTCTTGAAATATTATCCACTTAAGCTCAAATTAATAAACAGGTTTTTTTTTCCATCGTATACATATTCTTGCATTTATTTCCCCAGTTGCGAGTTTTTAATTTTACATGAACATTGCCCTCTTTTGCATTTCCATAATATTTAATTGCTCACCTTTTATCAAGTCAAAAAACACAAAGACTGCAAAGCAAAAAGTCTGAGTCCAAATTGTAATTAATTCATACATGCCACAGTAATAAATTATTGTCATTGCACTCGCAGTAACAGTTGCAACATTTCCTGTTTGCCTTCTCTTTGAGGTTCTCTGCAGGTAGACTTTTCCTTGGCGCACACAAGTGTTCACATACACACATCAAACATACATACACTACAACCAGTATATGATGGTCAGAAGGGGTCACGTAATATTAACGCTTTTTTCATGTTTGTATAATAAATGTTAAAACAGGCATAAATATAAATTTTCCATAGTAACTAAAAAGTAGTATTTGTTTGTGGCATGTAAGAGCAAAGCCCAGGACTAACACCAACTAACCGCTCAGTCATGTACACTCTCTGTTTTAAAACTTCTGTAGCTGTAACAGCCCAGATATGGGCAAATATAAATTCTTGCAAACACAAACTTAAAAATTTAACCAACACTCAAATTCATTAAATTCTGAAAAAAGGTGTCACACATATTCAGGAAGCAAAAAAAAAGGTTTTGTTTTCCTCTAAACGTCTGCACATGTGTATTTCGAAAATTAAGTAACACTTGTTGAAGCCTACATAACGCTTTGTGGCTCAGTCCTGCAAAAATAATGTTTCGTGTGCATTTTATTACCAAAATTACTCATAATAATGTCCAGGACTGTTTTTCTTAACAATTGTTATATTTGCATAAGCAAAACAAAACATTTGTAGGCGAAATTAAAAATATCAATAGCTGTGTTAATGTAAAATACTTTGCCACATACTGTCGTTTAAGTTAAAGTCTAGTTTTTAGGGATAATGTGGGAGTATTAGAACAAAATGTCAATATTTTGCCAAATAAAAAATTCTTTGCTCCCCATAAAAAAGTAGTTTAACTATGCAAAACTTTTTAAGTAGGACTCAAGCACAACAAAAATCAATGTATATTATGCAAAAATCTATATACCAATAAAGGGCTGTTAACTTCTTTACTAAATGGCAAGATTCCATTGATTTTGTTGACTTTCGATATCACGCTTTTCTCTTTCGTCTTGCTCCTTCTTAAGAGTATCCTTATTAAGAAGTCCTTTAAATGCTTTTTTCTATCATAATCTGATGACTAATTTTCCTCTTCGCTCAAGTATATATTATCTGTAACTATTGTTATTAAATTCTGGTTAAGCAGCCAATAATTGGCAATTAAATTGGCCAGCTCATTAAAAAATTTCTTGCAAGAGGAATAATTATTTAATAAACAGGAGATAAGGATAAAAGAGAAGGTAATATAAGTGGTTGAAGTAATAATACACGTACTAGGCTCAATACAAATATCGTTATAAGTAGTATGTAACTGTGAGTTTCGTGTTGCAAGAGGGACTAAAAATGTCTGTGTAACTCAGAATAAATCCATTGAAAATATTGAATAAATTGGACTATAGCTGCACTATCACAAGGCTAAGACAAGACTTTGAACATACTATGGTTAGACTATAACTAGACTTTACTTAGCCTAGACGTAGGATATGACCAGACTATGATTTATTTAGACCTAAAATATAACTAGATCGGAAATATGACCAGATTATGAGCAAATTATGTCTAGACTGCAACTTGACTATAGCTGGACTTACGACAACACAATGTCTAAACTATTACTAAACAATAACTAAACTCTAACTAAACTATTACCAGACTATTACTAGATTATGACATGACAATATCTAAACTATAATTAGGAAGTGACTAGACTACAACTAGCCTGTGGGTAGACTATGACTAATCTACGACTAGACTATTGCATGACTTTGATGAAATAATGTCCAAACTGTGAAAAAAAGAAAGAGTAGGATATAACTAGAATACGACTAGGCAATGTCTAGAACACTACTGAGCTCCGACTTGACTATGACTAGATTATAACTAGACTATAAATAGACTATGATGAGACTATTACCTGCTTATAAGTAGATGATGATTTGCTTGTGACTAGATTACAACTAGACTGTAATTATGCTATGTCTAGCCTATGCCTAGACCTTGTTTATAGTTTGACTAGACCATTAGTGTAATATGACTAGACTGTAAGTATTGCTAAAAAAACTGGTAGCAATTGCTTAAGTATATATAAACACAGTGTGTAACATTTGCAATATTTTGTTTCCATAAACACCTGCAGTCCTTCTTTAATCCCTTTTGCACATTTATTACATCCTGCATCTTTTCCTATTGATTATTAATGTCATCAAAAAGTATTGTTGATTTGCTGTTGTTTCCAATTGTTGCGATTATTGCAGCGATAAATTAAAAGTAATAATAAGTTTATTTTATTATTACACTTTCGGCAATCTGCACTTAGCAAACACCAAACCCCAAAAGTATGTTGTATTTTCAAGCACAAAATCATATATATATTATTTTACCGTTAGTGTTTTTGCTATTGCCCTGTGTATTTCAATAACATGAAGTTAATGGGAGGATATGGGAAAAATTCGTGAAGTAATAGAAAAAGTGCAATTTTTTATGCCTTCAATATAATACTCTTTTTATTGTATTAAGTTTGTGGCAAAGAAAGTAAAAGAAAGAAAAAAATAAATAAAATGAATTGAGGGAAAATAAAGATGTAAAAAGAAAATGATTTCCGTGGCATATAAGTTTTACCACAAAATTTGATTGCTCTTTTCTTTTTTTTTCTAAAAAAAAAAATTTGCCTTTTTTAAGAAAACAGTTGGGACGAACTGAAAAGTCAGCAAAATAGCAAACAATGAAAGAAATTGAATTGTGTGTTTTTGAAATTGTGGTTTCTATAAACAATCTTTTTGTTTTTCTTTTTTGTGCACAATGGAAAAAGCTATTATGATACTCAGGGCAAAAATAAACACCAAACAATGGAACAGTTGTCACCCACAGAGATTGACTAACTAAAAATAATTATCGTCAGTGATCTGTTGAAGAAATATGCCATAATTTTTTGTTTAAATATTCATCAGAAAGATGAAAATATAATTTTTAGGTCAAGGGCCGCTTATAAAGAGTATGTCAAGAGTTGTGAAAGTATTTATTTATTGTCGGTATATGGGCTAACTATTTCATTTTAGATCAATCATATTATTATTTTTGTTACCTTTGTATGACTTTCTTCGATGAAATTGGGATTTGGAATAACAAAACAAAAATCCATATTTTTGTTGTATTGAAAACAGCAATAAACAGTTCAAATCTGTTTTCATTTTCAATATATAGAAATAAATTTTCACTTATCTGCACACAATGTGGCCTTACAGCCAGTTCATTTAAGCTGTAGACAACTCATAATATATATATATATATATATATATATATATATATATATATATATATATATATATATATATATATATATATATATATATATATATATATATATATATATATATATATATATATATATATATATATTGGTTACTGTCAATATCTTAATAAGTTGAAAAACCAAAAAAAACTAATTTTTTACTTATAAATTTTTGCATAATAACTTCCGACGAAGCAAAAATGCTTATTATTGGCTTTAAACACATTTTCTTTTAACATTGAACAAGTGGTGAAGAGAAAATTACCAAAGGCAAAAAGGAAAAGTTGGATCATAGAAATAAAAAATTAAGCCATGTTAGCCACATGTGGATTTTTATGGATTAAATATATGATTTAAATTTTACTAAGTGTTCGCTAAACTAGCTTTTGGTATTAATAATATCAGATATTGCGTTAAAATCAAAACAAAATATTGTTTTATAAGATTACCGCAACTATCTTAAAAGAAGTAGAATATAATATATATTTCAACACTTAAAAACAATTATATAAAATAATAACTGAATATTCAGTAGTATGACATGAATGTGTTGCACAAACTTATTTGTATAAAAAATGAATAATTTTCTAAGTTTTTAATTAGTTTGCATTTTTTTTTTTAATTTCATTATTATTATTTTTTTTTTAATTTTCGCGTAGATTTTAAACATAGTTTGATGAGATATTGTAGAAAAACTGGCAACGCTAGTGATATAACAAAATATTGTAGCATACTTTTTAGAGTCAATTGGCAGAACCATTACGTATGATTGATATGAAGTTATAATACTAAGTATACGTAGTAAATAATGTATTTCATAAGATTCAGTAATACATCTGACAAAACCCAACAAAAAGGTGTGGACTCTGAGACAGCAGATTACTGCACTACCATGCAAGTTTTTAAAAAATAAATCAGATAACTGCCACCCTCAACTACTCTTTAACACTTTGCATTGCATTATGGTTTTATTTATTTCAATGTATGTTATCAAAAACTCTAAGAATAATATAAATAAAAGTAATTACAAAAGAGTGAGATACGACTAGGTAGTTAGTTGAAAACAAAAATAGATACATAAATGTTTTTTACTCACTGTAGAACTGATCACATAAGCAAGTTTTCATGATATATACACAAAAAAGTTAACGTTTCCGCACATAAAATTCAAAACCCGATCAAGCCCTTAATTTTTCTTTTTTTGGGATAGCTAGTCATTTCAACAATTTCGTTGTATGAAGTCATGTCACGTAGACTTTTCTTTTAAAATGCAAATTTGGGCAAATTTTTTACGTGCTGCCAACATGTGACTTCAGGTTTGTTTTGGCATGAAATTTATTATAGGGAAATAAATTATTTCTTGCTAATTCTGTTTTACTTTTTATGTCATAAAAAATTTGTATATTAGAAAAAAAATACAAATAATCGAAAATCTCACAAAAATAAAAAAAAAATACCAAACTGGACGATTGCAGTAAAAAGTAAGGCGGCTTCAAATGAAATAAAAAACTAAGTAACTTTCTTATATATACTTGCAAACTTTAAAATATTATATTGCGAAAATATCGCGCTCTTAATATATTAAATAAAAATTTTACATCTTCATATTTGAAAAGATGCTGTTTTTCATATTTGATTGGGACTTTTCAAATCCTTTCTAACTTTTAGGTTTATACTCAGTCTTTTGTCCAGCTAGATTATCAAAATTTTATATCGTGCATTGGCTGCCAGAATACACATTGAAAAGAAACGAAAAACTAAATGGAGTGCATTTCAATATGAATTTCGGTAAAAAAAATTAAATTTTGATAGAAATTTTTTTAAGGATTAAGTTATAATTCCCTGCGCTATCTCGGTAAGATGTATTGTGGTTAAAACTCTTCTATAAGTTTAACTAGGAATTTACTGTTGTTAAATTTGTTCTAACAAGCAATAAGATATAATTATATTAAATAAAATGTAATAACAGTTTGCACTTTTACACATCTGCTTTTTAACAGAAGATAAGTTTAAACGGCTTATGAAACTTTGCTCAATTAAAAAAGTAAATGTAAATTTTAATTTTGCAAGGTATCAATATTACAGTTCTATGCTTCTAGTAGAAGTTGAAAAGGACAAATAATTAATGGTTTGAAATTGTTTGCCAAAATGATATGATATTAGAAAATAATATAAGTTTGTGAATAGATGTATCATATTTTTTTATAAATATTACGATAAGTAAAAAGTATGTAACCTATTTCAATGCTGATTGCTACTATTAACTTGTTCGGTCTCGCAGGGCTCGATATACACATAAGACAGCTTCATTGTACACGGATATTATACATAGTTATGACAGACATAATAATATTTTTGTAAGATTTACTATGACAAGTATTAACGATGAAGTATTTTACGATTTGCTCAAACATGTTTTTTCTTTACTTATAAGAGCATTTTATTTTTAGTTAGTCCTCATTATATATTAACTTGATATTGTACAATAATTCTCCTATTTTCTTCTTAAAAATTTATAAAGTAAGAAAATATCAAAAATGTGTAGTTACGTGACACATAGTAACAATCAAATAATTTTTTAGGATTGGAATTCTTATACCGCAATTAAAACAAAGTCATAGTCTAGTCATACCTAAACATTGTCTGGTCACAAACTAGTCATAGTCAGGTCACAGTCTCTTTATGGCTTAATCTCAATTTAAAAAGTATAATCACAATTACAAAATAATTCACTTAATAATTTTATTCAGCATTTATTAATCCAATCCAAATAATCTTTACCACTATTATCACGACTGTTATAGCTGAAAAATTTAATACTCTATTCCCCTAACATTTAAAAATGTGATGGCAAATACGTTTATATAAATATATGCGCTTTAGATGCTATGAATGGTTTTTGCCACAGGCTTTTATAGTAGAATAGTGAAAGACTTGCATATCAATTGCACTCGAGACTTCAAAAGTGTTCAAGATTGCGTGCATCTTTAGAGGTTTCATAAATTTTGCTAACCTCATGTATAAATACAAATACTTGAATATCTTTATTTAAGTCTTAGTTTTGAATTGAACACATGTTTATGCACGGAAGCAATCTTGATGCAAAGACCAATGTACGGTAGATGGAAATATTTATGGAATGCAAATGCAAATCGTTTTCCCAAATAACTGCAGGTTAAGAGTATTTATAAAAAAAAGTAAAAGAAAAATTTGCTGTAAAAAATTGATGTAGAATATTGTACAGATAATGACCCTGTAGAAATATCAACAATGGCTGCTAAAAATATAAGGAAAAAAATAAATGCAACGAGTAATTGTTTATACTCCATTGTTATACCAAATATTCCAGGCAGATATCAGGTGGTATGATATAAATTTTGTCATGATCGCTGTTAATTACTTTGAGAACACAATTTGAGATAAATTTAGAAGTTTTCATTATAAATTTGTAGAGTAAATATAAATGATTTGCTTTAGATTATAGTTATAACTATTTCTTTCAATATATCATGAAGTTAATTTTATTTATAGATCGTTTTGTTTTGTCAATTATTGTGTTTTAAAATTTGGAATTTTGCTCTCAAAATGGGAGTCTATTTTCATTAATATTTAGGCCCTCCTCTAAAGTATTGAATCTGCAGTACTTCAGTCTCTTAAAATGAATGAACATATTTTATTTAAAATTCTATTTGGTCCACGTATTTCTATCCATCTTATCTACTTTGTCTGCATTTAAATAATACCTTATAATATCCTCATTCATCCCTGTCCATTTTCATATGCAACAAATATTTTCATTTAACATTAAATCATGCTCAACGCAAGTATTTAACCTTTAAAATTTATCTGTGTGCCTTGGTGATTTTATAAGCAAAAAATTTAAAGTATTCTTTGCCATCAAAGATTAAAAGATTTTTGTATATTTGAAAACTTGTGTTTATTAAGAAGTATTTGCAGAATACAAAGAAGGCTGAAAAAGACCTCTAAATATTTTTATTTACATATATACTTGGGGAATTTGAGGTATAAAAGTATTTTAATAAACTTAAAAGAAGGGAAATATTGCTTGCTCTAGCCAAAGCATAGTTTAAGTGGCTTCAAAAAGTTAAATTAAATGCAAACTTTTGGGAGTGCACACAATTCTTTGCGAGAAGTTTGTAATTAAAATACTTTGAAACATTTTAGCAAATGAGTTTTGATAATATTCTCTTAAACTAAAAGACATAATGCTGACATTGATTTTTAAAAGGTTAATGCTAATAAATAGTGCAAAAGACATTTTAAAAATAAAATAAAAATTGGTTCAAAGTTATCGCTACGTTCTACAATATTTGAACAGAGTACAGTGACCTCTCGGTAATGTGAACTTCCAATATAATGAACTATCCAGTAATGTGAACACCTATTTTTTTATATGGACGCTCTAAATAGTGAACAAAGTTTAATGGCTCTAAATAGTGAACAAAAATTTTTGCAATTTTTTTTGTTTTCTAATTTTGGAAATCCCCCGATTGAATAAAAAACTGTAAACTATTGTACTTGCACACTTTGAGTTTTGTTGTGTTTCGTCACGCATAGAAACCTGTGTATTTACATTCCTGTGTATTTACAAAGATGTCTAAGAATAAAAGAAAGTTTTAAACCATTAGTGAGAAATATGAAATTCTTCAACTTTTGGAAAAAGGATCAAGTATTACAGTGTTAAATATAATGTTGGGAAATATACCATTTGTTCGATGCACAATAAGAATAATAAAAATTATAAGTGTCTTAAAAATACGTATTATAGACCAGTGAAACGTAAACCTACGTATTTCTAAGCTTCCAATGATGGATAAATCTCTATACAAGTGGTTTCTTAACATGAGAAGTAAAAACCTTCCAATAAGTGGATTGATGCTGAAAGAAAAAGCGAAACAGCTTCATTCTAATTTTAATAAAAATGAACACGACTTCAATGCCAGCTAATGGTGGCTCCCAAAAATTTAATATAAAACGTGAACTTAAAATTTAAGAAATCGTTAAGTTTGCAATAAATTACATTTTATGTTAAAAATTCCAAGAGCTTCAATATTTTGTAACCAAAAAACAATATAACACCACAAATTTTTACAATCGAAAATGTGAACAAATTCGATAATGTGAACTACCTTGGTTTTTATTAGTTCACATTATCGCGAGTTCACTGTATGTAATTAAATATTACATCGTCTGCAAAAATAATGGAGATGAAAAATCTTGAATATATTATTAAAGTATATGCAATTAAAAATATTATTGAAAACCTTATACTTTGTAAACTATCGTTTTTTATACTCTAATTATATTACGGTTTTCCTAAAACTATGCTACACTCTTTAACTCTGCATTATGCTACATTTAATACATAAAAAAAGACTTTTAAAGAATGGGCACCACCTGCTTTTTCATCCGAATTTTATTTATCTCTATATCTTACAAAGCAGAATAAAGCAGAAAATGTCAACATGTACATGCATATGAGTACTTTTTTTATAATTTATAATCCAGAGTCAAATCTGGGCAGCTGGTAATGAAAATTAGGTCATAAATTTTCAAATAAATACAAAAGATTGTGTACGATTATATTAAAAAAATAAAAAAGCATAAAATTTAATAACTTTATTATAGAATTTACAACAAAATCTATTTTTTACTAATGTAAGTCGTCTAGTAAAATATTATTTCTATTTATTATATTTTTCCAGGATGAGAAGAATCAATTGCTGGTAACGAATGTATGGCTCAAATTGGTAAGTGTGTGCTGCTAAATCCTAAATGATGAAAAAGTAAAAAAAAATTATAAAAGGAATATTTGGAGCTCGAAAGAATTTTTGAGCATTTTTATGGAAAATTTTATTGAATTGAAAATGCATTTTTACATTAGATGCCATTCGGTTCTAAGTGAGATTGATTTAATTTTTAACTAGATCTGCATTAGTGTCTTGGTCAAACTTTAAGCTTAATTATTGCTTCGTTTTAATTTCTGTGTAAGTATTTTTCTTTAGCATTTTAGTTGTGTCACAAATTACCTCCTAGATTGTTATTTTCTAAAGCATTACTTAGAAATAAATAGATCAATTCCCGATATTGACTGAATTGATTATTTTAATACTTTAATGCAAAATATTCACATCTCAAAAAAAACCAGTGTGAACAAAGTTCATCCCAATATCCTCTTTATATAAAAAACCGAACAAGCTAAGACATCATCATACTAAAAGCATTTTAAAAACTAAAATCACATATTGACAAGTTTCTTTCTCGGAGATATGCTTTTATTGAACAATAGATGCGTCATCAGTGTTAATATCTTTTCTGCATTGTTTTAATAATGATTGCTTAACTTAAGAGACAATAATATAATATTTAAGAAAGGCTATTTTTTATATTAAAACCAACAGATGAAAATATTTATATGGAATATTAATCTTTTTAACTTAATAAATCTCTACTTTAGTTTCCGTTTAATTTCACAACTTCAGGCAGTAATTTTAAAAAGATAATTATTGTGTATCGCCTTTTAAAATTATCGATTAAATTTCAATATGTCATGCCAACCTGAAACATACAAATGTACGAATATAAACACAATGCACAATGGGACAAAATATGTATATTTATGCATTATAAAAAAACTGCAACAGCTTTAAACTAAAAGAATTAAAGAAGCTTGTTGCACAATAATTTTCTTACGCACTTTAAACCTTGTTTTAGTTGCTATTTTTAAAATAAATTTGCCTCAAATACTGTTTTTATCAACGCCTTATTAATAAAGAAGAAGTAAAGGGAAATGGAACAAAAGTACTAATCATGTCCACTAGAGCATCAGCAGCAACATTCATGAGTCTGTTTTTGGCAAATTTCTAGGTGACTGCTAGAATTCCTAAAAATATAAATTGGGTATATGCAGAAAGTATTCCAGAGTATAAATTTTTTGTTTATGTTTTAATAACAATATTAAAGTTAGTTGCCTGCAAATCATGTATAAGAAAGGCACACAGAGAAGAGCTCTTATAAAGATCATAAAAATGTTTCTAAGGTTTGCCTTAACGAAAAAGCGGATAATGTAGGAAAACAAAGCTGAAGCTAAATGACCACATTGGTGACAGAGAGAAAATCTCAGATGTCTTATAACCCGGAGAAAAATCTGCCAAAATATATATTCACCGTACTTTAAAGACATAAAAGTAAATAACCCTGTGATGCAACTTTGCTTAACGTATTCAAAAAGACTTCTTACTTTCGACCAATGATCGAATCTTTCCCAACTTTTGGTTTACATATTTTTAAAAAATTAAAGATAATAATCAATTAAGTATAAAAAAATACAGAAAATGAAGTTTTCTGCTCAAAAAATAAGACTTTTTGAATTTTATATATTCCAAATTTAAGCTTTTATTTACTATAAAAATTTTCTAGATACCAAAAATATAACACTATTGTTCTAGATGAAATATTATTTCTAAAGCATTAAATTTTTATTTTTATTATATCTAGTCAATCGTCTTTATAAGCAATGGCAAAATTAAATTTTATAAAAAAACAAATGAAAATACACGTTAAACCTATAAGATTGATATACTAAAAGTAATTTAACTTAAATTTCATATTAAATATCATAATGACAACCTTAAAATCTCAACGCCTTGTGACTCTTTATTATTTTTTCATACAATGGAAAATAAAGAAATAGAATAGAAAATATTTGACGTATTTTTTTTTTGCTTTTTTCATCTATATAGATAAAATAGGATGTGTGTATGTATGTATGTATGTAACGTAATGGCTACAAAACGGGAACCTTCAGAATACTCGGGCGGGTGACACTGTGAAGTCTGATTTTTTATTTTCGGTCTGTGGGCGGAGGGCCGTGGCAAAATCCAATAATTCATAAAATGAGAACGGCTTGGCCGATTTCTGTAAAACTTTTTGTCAGTTGTTCGTGTTTTCGAAGAGAAGGTGTTTATGGAAGAAAATTCCTCCGGAAAAGTCGGAAAATTGGGAAAATCGAAAATCGAGTTTTTGTATGAAATTTTGTTTGAAATTATTCCTTAATGGCTTTTCAAATTAAAAAATAGAAAGTTTGTCTGAAGGCTTAAAATTGGGGCGAGGCGAAGTTCGCCTGGTCTGCTAGTTTGATATAAAATTGTATGTGCTTTATCAACTGAAAAAAGTTTATGGCTTTGAAAACTAATTTATTCAACTCTGTTTTTGTGGATTTGACCTCTCAAATGAAATTTTATACAGGTTTTCACATCACTATGATATTTTCAATAAAATTCAGTAAATGATATTTTTGAATATAATATCTTATCATAGGCTTACTATTTATACTAGGTTAGGTTAGGTTAGGTTGATTGGAGGGGTGTGATAGCCCATGTCATACGACATACACTTAAGCCAGTGAAGGCTTGTTGTGCGCTCCCTTTAATTATCAAACACAACTGCCAGAGTTCTGCGGCAGGATTCGAACCTGGGACCTTCGCACTACGAGCTTAGTACACTACCTACTAGTCTACGAAGGTCAGTAATTATTTATACTAAATCTGCAATAATATTTCGTTATAAATTTAGCAGTAGTTAATAAGATTTTCAACAAAAAATGTTGTGTATTACGAGATATAAGTCTTTATAGTTTGCTGTATATGATCAAATATATATTGCAATATTTTACAAACTTTTATTATTATTAATTTTTTTCTTTTTAAACCTAATCTGCCATAAATCTAATATACTTTGACAAGTTTTCAAAAACTTTTCTTTGTGGAAATAGCAAGACTTATATCTTTCCGATAAAAGAAATATCTTTAAAAGCAATTAATGTATGATTTTTTAAAGTTCCAAATTCACGAATATCATTATTTTGAGAATAAATATGAACTACCAGGTGAGAAAAATGTTTTCATATTCTATGTATTCCAACGTATACAAAAGCCCTGCATAATTAAAAAATGGTAAAAATATTCATTTTTAACAGATATATTTGCGTCTGCATGGACTCTATTATAACAAAAATTTATTTCCCCTAACATTATTGAAACAATCATATTTAGCATTATGATAGTAATGATGATACAGTGTTTCAGGCATAAGTTTGCAAGATATATTTTTTCCTTGATTGCATAAAACTAAAATCGTTGTTCCCATCAAGTGGATGCCATTGTGCATTATGGTGCAAACTTTTTTGGTTAAAAGCTGTTTTTGCGGCAACTTCATTGAGACATGAAAAAATATATTAAAGCTTAAGCACATATTCATAAACAAAAACTGCTTTAAACTGTGTAAGTGTCTTTCCCAGCAAACATTAGGCTTCGACTCTAAATTCTAAATACATTTTTATGTACATCAATCAAATGCCAGATGTATGAAGATGTTGAAAAAGGTATTTAAAAAAAATAGTTAAAAGGCATAAATAAGCTTAAATACTTTTTACTTGTAATTGTGTATATATTGGGCTTATTTTATAATTTTTTCAATAACATATAATTTACTCGCAATTAAAATTTTGTCCTTTATAAATTTTTTTTTTTTGGATAAGTGACATTATAAGAAGTTATAATAATATTAATAATAATAATACCAAATAAAAATGCAATTTAAATGAGTGAAAATTTTTAAGAATCATTTGTGGGTTTCAACTTTTATACCATAAATTTTGAATCCCACGTAATTTTCTTTATTGCACTGTTTATGAAACAACACATCTAAATGCTGGTACATGGTAAACGTTGCCAAGTATATAGAAAAAGTTCATGCAACTTATATTTCGCAGTTGCTGTGAATTTATTTACTTATTTATTCACGACAACGCACATCAACATGCACCATTCCAGAAATGCCGTAATGATATTTGTATTTTTACAAGCTCATGATGAGCAAATGTCCACAGTCAGGTAAGGTTCAGTTTGCGAGATTTATTGAATTTTAATGGCTTTTCTATGAATGAAAAAATGCAGAGATTGTTAAAGTTGTATGTTAAAATCGTTATAAACGATGTTTTAAATAGTTACTAAAAAGTTTTGGAGTTTAATGCCAACGTTTTTTAGTTTTTGTAAAAAAATTTTTTAATTGGTGTAAAAACAAAAACCATGGCAGAATGTAATAATCTTTATATGCCCCAATTGCGGAGCATTACTTGAAATAAGGAGGATTGATAGCATGTGATATAATTAGTTCAATTAAAGACCGCAAAAATTTATTAACTTTCTCGTAGACCCTAACGCTATTAGCATACTGTCCTATTAGAAATAGTAGTGAATGAATAGGCTGCCATTTCAGCCCAAGTCTGAGCAATTATTTTTACTAAATAATTTTTAATGGCTCTTCGGTTTCATCATATTCATCCTGCGGAAGGTTGATCTTTCTTATTACTTACAGAAAGATAGCTGCGCAGGACACCAAAGACATCAAGAAAGTTCACGCGTTCCCTAAACAATTCGAATGTTTAAAAAATTTTAATTTAATGGTTGTTGTCATAGTAAATAAAATACTAAAAAACTCCCAAAAGGATGCTCACAAATAGAAAGGCTCTTTATATTTAGTAATTAAAAAAGAAATATTTAGAAATAGGTCCACAACCTTAAAAGGAGGCACCCCAAATCAGATAAAAAGATTTAGTTAAAACATTATCATATCTAATGCACTTGTTAACCATATTGTTACTTTTGGCTTTTGGCAGATCTTTATCGGTCTTATTAGTCCCTTCAATTTTTTTTGGTACTATGAAATATCTGCTTGAAGGTTTTTATTACACGCATTATAAATTACACTTTAGTATGTTGTTGCTAATTCTGGACAGTAAAACAAGTGTTCTATATTATTTTTCTAATGCTGTGTTCAAATCCTAGCCCTTGTTTATATTAAACTAGTAAGTGTACAGTTATTATGGACACTAGAATTGATATTTTTGTTAAATTACTGGACACTAGGAATATTGTCTCTTTTATTTTTAGGTTGTCGTTTTAAATCTTATATTGAATTTTTAGCCATCTCGTTGAGAGATTATTTTCAGTTAAGGTCTTTTTCATAATAAATTGGCAACTTCAGAAACCAAGTTCTAAATGGAGTAGATTTGAGGATGTATCACAGATCCTGCTCTGGGCTATCGTAATGAATAATCTATCCCTCATATTATTAAGGTATTAATATTAGTATTATTGTCCGTATGAACTAGCCCTATTTTTAACAGAAAAAATAAACTTTAGCTTCTTTTTTTGCCATATCAGTTAATTTCGCATGGAAATAATTAATAACGAAATTAAGTCCACTACTGGAAATCTAACATATAAAAAATATACAGCATGAGGCTAGAAAAAGTAATTAGAAGTGAAGCAAAACTTCAAATTGTGTAATAAAATCTACGTTAAGAGAAAACTTATAAGAATGAGCAACTTTTCATCATGGATGATAATAGAGCATAGCAATTTTATATTTGACGTGTATCGTATTGGTTCTGCAGAGAGGATTGTGTACCATTTGTAAGGAAATTCTCTAAGGCACATCATGTTATCAGTACGAAGGATTTTCGGGATCTTTATTGACAAATTTGTTTTCTTTCTAATGGTTCCCAATTTGAAATAAAAACTAAATAAAACTGCCTTCTTTGAAAAGATTATTTTATGCCATTGAGATGGCACAACGTAGATGTTAAATCTCTGTAAATTTTTCGCCTGGAAGACAAGGCGTTCAACTATCCTTAGCTAAGCGGCTTAAGCGACATTAGCAAAGAAACGTTTGTTCTCACAAAAACAGTCAGCTGTCAAATCGGTTTTCAAAAACAAACAGTATATAAAATTTGAATGTTTGGTAGGATCGCTATTTAAAGGCCCAACATAATGGCTTTTAGTGTTAGAGCAAAGGATCTGTTTGTTTTAGGTTCGCTATTTATAAGTTAAAATTCTGTTAGCAGAATTTATAAGTAGTTTTTAAACGGTAGAGTTTGTCATTAGGCAACCTGTCTTAATTGTCAAAATGGTAAAATTAAGGCAGATATTGTCGTGTTAGCTTTATTATTAAAAGTCTGTTTTATTCAGAGTATATTATTACTTTAGCCTCTTTATATAAAATACACGTGTTTCGCGTATTCTTGTTTATCATAAATAATATATTTGTTGAATTCAGTATTGTGAAAATAGTAAGAGATTGGTGATACTTAATCTCACTGACAAACTACAATGTACTGCATTAGAATGCACAAAAATTAATTAAACAGCCTTATAAATATCACTTGAATTTCTAACAGACCACCCTTTTATTGGTATAAATACATTAAGCTTATTGCATAAGTTAGAAGTGCATAACAATAAGCTAATATCTAACAAAAATTTTTATTTAATTATTAAAATTCCAACGAAACAAGGAGCACAAAAATGCTTTTGTTCCACAAATTGATAACTTTTGAAGATTTATTTTATTCAAAAAAAGTCGTTGCCAAAAATTAAACCAAAGCACTAGAGACAAGTGATAATCAATTATAAATAAATTTTTTTTTAAATATTATTACCAATACAAAAAATAAGATTTTTTTTAACGAACTCGAAGTGGTCAACTTGTTCCTATAATTAATGAAATTTTCATTAAATGAAACTGCAAACTTTGAATTTTCTTTTTGTTGATTTCAAAATTTAAATATTTATTATGAAAGAATGTAGTAACACAATAAGATTTTCCACGTCAATTTTACTCATCATATTTTCCATTTTACATTGCAACTGTTTAAAGTCAAAGACTAAATTTATTATATTTTGCTGGTATTTACTGAGTTTTGCATTTTTTAATTCAACCATTTTTTTGAAATTTGTTTCTCATCCCACAGGAATGGAACGATATGAATTTGCGTTGGAATACTTCAGACTATGGTGGTATAAAAGATTTACGTATTCCACCGCATCGGATATGGAAGCCGGATGTGCTGATGTACAACAGTGCTGATGAGGGCTTCGATGGCACATATCAGACAAATGTGGTGGTGCGCAATAATGGCTCATGTCTCTATGTACCACCAGGCATATTTAAGTCAACATGTAAAATTGACATAACATGGTTTCCGTTCGATGATCAACGTTGTGAAATGAAATTTGGCAGTTGGACATATGATGGATTTCAGGTTTGACGAAATATGAAAGAAAAGTAAAATGCTACTTTTTAGTATGAAAGAACTGAAAGCAAGAAAAAAACCAAACATTTTAATGTTGGTGCTTTCTTTCAGCCATTAAATAAATGGCGAAGGGAATACAGAGAAAAACAAATTTTCGTTTATGTTTTACTTAATTGTTTTTTTAAGAGCAGTTTATATAATGCGCTCGTTTATTATGAGAAGAAAATTTCCATAGTAATCATTCAAATGTATATAAAAATTTTCTTGACATCATAAGCAAGAGCATTATCTAAACGTTCTGTTAAAAAATTTACATGTTTTAATTTTAAATATTTTTAATTTAAATTTATTTTTTTGTTAAAATATTCTTGTGAAAAAAATTTTTCATATCATCATCGTGTTTCAACAGCTGGATTTGCAATTACAAGATGAAACTGGCGGTGATATCAGCAGTTACGTGCTCAACGGCGAGTGGGAACTACTGGGTGAGTAGATGAATATCACAAAATTAACCATCAGTAAAAAAAATAAACTACTCATTCATCTACTTAAAATCGACGTTAAATTCAAAAGAAACTCCTTAAACATAATTTAAACATCCTTTGATAAAACCAAGAAATTTTGTTGAAACTATATTTCCAACAATTATCATTGTTGTTCTTCTCTATTATAGAGATTAATTTTCCATCAATTTTTTCAACTTGGCTAAAACAAGTAGTTATAAATAATTTTTGTTGGTAAAAGTAAATTTGTATACCATGAATGTTTTAATCGTTGTTACTTATTTATTATTGTACTCTATGTTGTAAGTGTTGCTGTTACTGCTGTTATAAATGTTGATGTTGCTTTTAATATTAATGTTTCCCAAACAAAAATATAAACAAACATAACGATATTAAAACAACACGACCTAAAATTACCCTACACATGTAATGGTTGTTCTTTTATTGAAATTCGAAACATACTGGAGGTGATGTCGAAATTTAAGTGGTTTTGGACAAACTCCTCAGAATGATCGATAATATTTACATAATCGAAAATATTAATTTTTTTTACTATCCCAGTGAACTATTGCTCACCATGCGTATGAGTAATAAAATAAAATTAATATTAATCATACGTACAGTAACGTGTATAATTTTTCTTTTGGTATAGTATAGATGTACTGTTTATTTAATTTCAGAATTAAGAGTGACCATGCGAGTTTGCCTGTATTGAAAACTACTTATTGAAGTTATAAGCTCAGTCAGTGAAAGTGTTAAATTTGCTACTTAAATTTTATTCTTCTACAAATCTCAGTAACAAAAACTGCTTAGGGATGCAATTTTCATTGCTTTCACAGTTCCAGTTAGAATTTATACCAAACATTTTTAAAGATAAGGGCATATCCAGACTTCTAATAGTTAAAATACATTGAAAGTAATAATTTCGTAATTAGATTTTTAAAAATATATTTTTGGTAAAAATATTTATCAAATTTGTTATTCGAGATATTCTCCAAAATAGCTATTTAATATTTTATTGTTAATTGCTGGCTTACCTAGGTATATGTCTGCATTTTATTGGGGCTAACCAAATCATTAGTACCTTTTCTTAGATCAATATTGCGACTATAAAATTAAAATTTCTTTGCTGTGGCTTCTATTCTTTAAAAGTTGGCATTTCTTGAAGCCAAGTCGGCAGTAAAAGCTAAACTTTTTCGCAACAAAATGACTACTTTTCAACATAAATTATTGCTATAATCTTTTCTTGAGAAGTTTTAGACTTTGGGAATCTTTCTTACAAATATTAACTTTTTTATTTTAATAATTCTCACATTATTTCTATAATTGCGCTTTAATATTCTAATTATATTCAAGGATCCTGAGTTATATGACTCAGAAAATTTCCCTACAACATTTGTGTTCACAGTTTAGTGTTGATTTAGCTTTCTTCTTTCTATTTCTTTGGTAAATAGACATGCACAATTACTACGCAGAGTATGAAATATTATCCCGCAAATTGTTTACGTTATGCTTACATAGTTACACTAGCACACTTACATGGGCTCTCAGACAAGGATGTGACTGTCCCTTTAGGCTAATTGGCGAAAAAATTCTGACCCGATTTTGAAACTAGGATTGTCTTTTGTATTCTAGCTACACCAAAGACCAGTCGCCTGCATTGTTCGCTGAGCACACTGCGTGATCTATCTCGGTGCGCATTTCAGTATTATTATGTTATGGGACCTAAATTATAGGTGCTATAGAGCCAACTGGAAAGACGCGAAAGCCTTTATTCACCTCGAATGTTCAGCACTCTCTCATCCAGCAAACTGTTATTTTAAAAATGTTTACAGGTCATGAGCTATAAAAATCAATTGATATTATTCATTCGCCATAGTAATATATTTTGTATATATTTTTGACAAATTAATAATATTGAGGTATAGTCGAATTTGCTTAAGCGAAAATGAAACAGAACATATGCATACGCTAAATCTTAATCAAAAGTAGTTCTTATAAGTGAAACCCCATATGTTTATGCAAACTCTCCAAGTTATTTGAAATTTTGCAAGAAATTTAACGGTTACATTTTATATAAAAAGAATAGACTTGCACTGCATTGTGCAGAGATTGCGTCGATAGTAATTGAATAAATTCTTCTGAAAATCAATTACTGTTAAAATTAGTCCTCCTTGTTCTTTTGCAAAATTAAATGCCTTGAGCAGTTTTTGGTGAAGCAGATTTTTGGTTAGGAATTTATCAATTTATTTATATCAGCATTCAGTAACGACGATGTCTTCACAAAGAAATTTGTCAAAACTTTTTATTTTAAACAGATACAAGGGAGTCACTGAAAGCTGGATTTCTATGGACATTGTCACCGTGCTAATACTTGGTTGACATATGAACGATGTCCTGTTCAGTTTATATTTATAATGACATTAATCATATACTAGAAAACTATTTATCTGTTCTATACTGCCACTTCTAATTTTGTGGTCGACGAATGAAAATAAGAAAATTTATTAGTCAAGTTTCACTGAAAGTTTATTTCGTTAATGTGACTTAAGTGTAGCCAAACGGTGTGTTTCTTATGTGCTTCTTAGTTTAGCTGCCATTAATGTTAATTTTACTACAACTAAAAATTTTATATTTATTTCAACAACACACTGCATTGTAGGGTACATTTTAAAGACACTTCAAAACAATTTTACAATGGCAAAATATAATTCTGTTTTCAAGAACTAAAGGTTATAAATACTAAAGCAACCATGTAAAACTCTAAAAATAAATTTCTATCTTACGTTTGCCCAGATACTACACTTCCAAATAAGCAATTCAGAAAAACTAAAATTTGAAACAATATGAACCAACTGTTACAGATTTTATTTCATTTACTTTTGCATCATAAAAATACACTACGAAAACTATAAAACTACTGTTTTCGTAGAAAAAAGAAACAAGGAAGCGAATGCTCCTCACATGCGATTAAATTATTTGCTGTTCTCATTCTGGAAATGAAGGAACAGAATTTTGCAATTAAAATTTAAATCATTGATATGTTTACCAACAAAGTTTTCAAATTGAGTTCAAATAGAATGGTAGAGTTTATAATTTTTCCTTGAATAAAAGAGTAAACTATGGAACTTGCTTTTGTTTTATTATGTTCTATTAAATTTTTTTTTTTTTTTTTTTTTTTTGATAGTTTTAAATGTGTACACCAAAATGTTTCTATTTCCTTGGACTTTTATTACCAGAACTAAAGCTTATAAAAACTAAAAATAAATTGTTTAAATCAATTTTTTTAGCAATAAGCATCTTTACAAGTGCACTCAGGTAGAACATGCACTAAATGTTTAAACTTATAAAGTTTTTTTAGTAAATGGCCGGAAAAATAGATAACTTTTCTCATTTT
Organism: Germaria angustata; assembly: GCA_963681545.1. NCBI lineage: Eukaryota > Metazoa > Arthropoda > Insecta > Diptera > Tachinidae > Germaria > Germaria angustata. Next base: position 92,972,176 of record OY812999.1, on the reverse strand, counting down.
TTTAAATTTTCAATGTTATTAAATTTCAAATAAAACTTTACACATGACTTCATAAGGAGCTTGATTCAACCAAGCAGAAAAAGTATTTTATAAAAAGAATTAAAATCCTTTGTTTACATCAGAATATTTTTAAGAAAAATTATGATACATTTTTTTAATAAACAGGTGAGAAAATTTAAATTTTTTTGTAACATATATTACAATAAACAAATGCCTCTAAATAAATGTGGGGCTGAACTTTCAATACTCCCATCATTTTGATGCTTGAGTTTATATTTAAGTTATATTTACTTTCTCCCAATAAGCACAAATTTTTTGTGAATTCCAATGTTGGAATTCCAGTGTGAATTCAAGCTTGAATTACATTTGAAATCCATACTCTTTCCAGTCTGTTTGAAGTTTGTTAAAAAACAACAACAAATTTGTTCGAAGCATATATGGAGTCACCTATTTACTAAATGTCAATCATAAAATAATAATGGTGAAGAATTTTAAAACGCGGAAGTCACAAAGTTTTTGAAGTGAAAATAAAGAAATAAAAGTGAAAATAAGCAAAAAGAAAATACAGAATAGAAAATAAAACAATATAAAGAAACTTGGAATAAATAAATACAAAGGTATGTATTCAAAGCCAAAAGCAGATGCTTGTAAAATTTTTTTCCATGCTTGACTTAAGGTGTTAAAACAGGTTCGGTTCAACTTGAATCACACTGTTATTCAAGGCTGGAATTACACTGTAAAGGTACTGTTTTGTTCGACTGTAATTCAATGGTTAATTTTGCTGGATTCGCTATTGAATTCAACTGTGTTTCAACTGTAATTCAACACTGGAAATTGGAAATTGTGACTGGATTTCAAATGTAATTCCACTTGAATTCCAGCCAAAATGCTTATTGGGCTATTTCAAACAAAATTAATTTAAATATAATTAGTTTTCGATGTATTAATAAGTATGGTGTATTTATTTCAATATTACAAATACCAAAATTGTTCCTATTCAGGTGTTTGATTAGACAAGTGTGAACGTGTAAGTGTGAGCGTGTAGGTGTGAGCGTTTGATGCTCTTTTCAATTTCAAACAAACATTCGGCTATAATTTTGTACAAAAGGACTTCAGTGGGCAGTAATTTCTGTATAGCCTTAAGCTTATTAATTGAAATAAGGCTTAGTCTGGTTTTCTCGTCATATTTCGACTTTAAAAATTATCTAAAATTCGTTTTTTAATTATAAGCATTTACGTTGTATACATTTAATGATCATTAAATTTATAATAATTTATCTAGCCTCAAAAATCCGAATACAAAATAGTTTCAGTTTTATTTTATGGCAACAGCAAATATTTGTCAGATCTTTGTGTTAAATTCAAACCATATTTTTTTTTTCAATTCCACAACCGCAAACGAAATTCGCAAATACTAAAAAATACTATTATGCCAGTTTTAGGGCATTTAAACTTAAACTTTAAGTGTTGATATATTTTCCTTTTAACTCTGAAGTAAAAAGAGGGTAAACCACAATGATTTATGGTGGCCAATATTTAATGGAGTTAAATAAAAGGTGGGAGAATAATCGGAATAAAAAAGAAAAAAATTATTTCATGTGCTAAAAAAAGCTCAATTGTTTTCATTTTTTAAACGGTTTGGCTTTAATAGCTTCAATGTTCTAGTAAGTAATTATGTATTAAACAAATTAGTCAAAAAAAGAAAACTGGTCATTTAATGAAAATATATTTATAAGTAATTAAAAAATAATGTTTAAATTGCTAAAAAAAAACTTTTAATCAATATAAAATTTTGTCTCCTGCTTCATATTGTTTCAAATTTTTTTGTCATCATTCTAATTTTTTCCCTCTTCAAATCCGTTTAACATCTGAAGCTCATATTAAAAATACAATAAAAAAAAAGCGAAAGAGTCGAAATTGAATTTTTTATTAATAAAAACACATATGAAGCTGTTGGAATAATATCTGCTGAAAATTTATTGATATATAAAATATGTATATAATTTTATTATATATTTAGTTGGTTGAAATTTTGTTTTAAAAAATATAATGAAACTACAAAATTTTTCTTCGAATTTTTATTTTTTATGAAATTTTGGATACATTTTTTCTTGATTACATTCGATGTACTAACAACTCTTTCGCTTTTGCATTGAACTAAGCTTTTCAGATCTATGCATTTCTAAGTAACATACATAAAAATACTTACATGCAAACATTTACTAGCAGGTTTCATTTTCTCTAAATCATTCCCCATTGTGCAAGCTTGAGACTTGTGTCATTAACCTTAAATGAGCATAGATATTTCCCTTTCTAAGCTTAGTGAAATAAAAATAACTATTCCACTAAAAATCTTAAACAATTTATATAAACGAACAAAAAATTACATTCAACTATAGTAACGAAAAATAAGGCAAAATCAATTAAAATTACACTTTACTTATCCAGTGTTCTCACCCTCCTACACCAAGTATTGAAACAAATTACAAGTAATTAAGAAAAAAAAAACATATAAATAACACACTCCACAAATGTTATAAAATGCAACAAAAAACGCTGCATAGCATTGGGCGCTTTAACTTTCAAAGACCGAAATATCCGCCTTAAATGTTTCACTATGTAAACAAACAACATAAAAACACAACAACAACTTTTTCTAAGCAATTATGAGTAAAATTTTATTTTTTCTGCCCCAAAGAAAAAATTTAATTTTCCTCCAGAAAAAAATTATTTGAAAAAAATTTTGCAAAAACCTAAGGTAAGAATTGTTTTCAATAAAAATCCATTAAAAAATTAAATTAGAAAAGCAAGTTCTCTCAGAACAAAAGACTAATTTTCGTATTATTGAAATGGATCGTTTTGCTGTGTATAGGAAAAATTCTCAATTTCGCATTATCATTTCAAAAGGAATAATTTTCTGCAGAAAATCATGTTATCAATAAATTTTTTTAAATTATCGATAGCTATTTTGTTACAAAATTACATTGTTATTTTAACACGGAACAATATTTCACAGTGAGTGCTTTATTTTTCTTCGGAAGGAATTTATTTAATTTTCGAACAATTTCTTATCGTCCTACATCAAATTCGTCCTGCAAACGATTCGGCTCGTTTTTCTCCTTGCTTTTGAAAACTTATTTCACACAGTATTTCGAAAGTATTTATACCAAATATTAACTTTTTTTTATATGTAAATACAACAACGAGGGACAACTCATTATCCTTTAAAGTTTCTGAGAAATATTTTTCTTCCAGAAATATTTTATTACCAAAAACTTTGCTTTTGAAACAAAAAAAAAGAAAAATTCAGCTGACCACAAAGATTAATAATTTTTCTTAATAAAAATTTCTATCGCATTTTTAGTCATGGCAAGTCATAAATAACGAGAAATATTTTAGTAAGAGTTTTTCTAAATAAAAATTATTTGATAAAAAACTTTTTTATAGAAAATTATGTCATCATTTATTTCAGTATAAATACCATAATTGGTCACTTTTTTCCAAAAAAAATATTTATTGAAAAATTATCCAAAACAATATATTTTACTTACAATATTTCTATAGAAAAAAATATTTAATTATGACTTCTCTTCAGAAAAGATATCTCATTGGTAATATTCCTCTTAAACAATAATTAAGCTATAATTCCTTTTAAGAAGAGAATTATAGTTAATTTTTTTAATATTTTTGTCATATTGATTTTCTATAAAAAAAGTTATCGATAATTATTTTAATTTATTGTTTTTTTAATCAGAAATATTTCGATAAAAATCTAGAGTTTTCAAATAACCAATATCTGTTTTAGCAAATACCATTGAAGACTTGCGAACTAAAACTATCATTTGTATATCAAGTGGTGAAAAACCTTCTAAGTTTAATATCAAAAATATTCAGAAAAAGTGTTGATTAATTACCAGACAAAAAAATGCATGTCCTTAAAATTTCCATACACATTCTAACTATAATTTTTTGAGGAAATTAGTTATTTGCAATTTGAGAATTTTTCAAAGATTCTATGGAAACTTAAAAGTTTCTCAGGGATATTTTGCATTATTAATTAAATACTGACCTTAATTGTCTATATACATTTCTAAGTTTTTAAAATGCATCTATCTTTATGTAAATTTTTTCATTATTATTTTTATATTTAAATTTTGATCATTCATTTTTGCATGTAAATTGATTGCAAGTTTTATAAAATGTTTTTTATTTTATTTCACATATGAAAAAGCAAGCAATTTGTGCTTATGTAAGATATGTTTAGATCTATTTATATTATTGAAAAATAAAGAACTAAAGCCTTTAGAATACTCAAAAATTTTGATGCCATGGTTGTAACTGCACAAATAAGAACGAATTGTGCAAACATTCCACTGACAGAGAATCAATTCTGTGATTCAATTATTTAGATTTGACTAAAATTTGTTCTTCTAAAACTCAAATGACATTGTCCAATAAATCTAGTATTAAACTCTTTTTTCTTAATGACTTCAACAATAAAACAGTAAATTTACTGGAATTCTGTAAGAAAATATTTGCTAAAAGTAAGAACTTTAAACTAAATTATATGCAATAAAAAGCTAACATAAATATATTTATTAACTTTAAGCTTAAGAAACAAAATTAAAGCTCTGCAAAAAAAATTTCATTTACCAACTTGTTTCGTAGTCAATTAAGAGATTAAAGAAAGAAGGGACTAAAAAAACAAAACTATAGTACAAAAGAAAACTTCGTTACCAAAAATCTCTACTCAACTTTTTCTCACATACAACGCCCTCTTCCCCAAAAATGTAAAAAAAAACTGCAACATAAATAGTATTTAAATTTAGCAACAAAAGAGGTTTGAAACTATCGGCACGAAATAAATTCTTTTTGCTGTAACGTATGGGAAACTATGCAATACAGTTATTTTGTGTATGAAGCCCTTAAGTATGCTTCACTTTATATTTGCAAATAAAAATGGGAAAAAAGCCAAATAGAAAACTCTTCAGCTTTATTAAAAGTCAAAGCAAATACCAGCTGTAGCAAAAAGAAATAAAATTTCAACTTTGTGTGCGTTAACTTTTTTCCAAAATAAAGAGCTTTTTGTTCTGCATGCACATATAAGCAAAACAAAATATTTCTTTCAACATTTTTGTACTGCTGCATTTTTAAATATTTTATACCTCTAGTTGATTTAATGGTAATTTTTTCGTACGATTTTTTTTCCGATTTTTTTCGATTTGTTTTCATTTTATATTAAGTGAAGCGATATGGTATGCCATTTTTATAGTATTTCATTAAAAAATTTATTCCATTCAAGCCCTTGTTCAGAGAGTGGGTAAGACTCATTGTAAATTTTTAGCTGGCCAATTTATTAAATCTATGTTTTTATTTGACATATAAAATGTGAACCAATTTAAATAAATGCAACTGAATGAACATATTCAAATAATTTTCAATTTGTTTAATTGAAAACGAAAATGAAGAAAGTAAATAACGCAAAAATTTCCACAGTTTGTAACGAAAGCTGTTTTTTTTATAATAAGGACAAAAAGTTCAATTTCCATTTGGCAAAATACAGAATGAGTAAAATGTGTTGCCTACTCTCAGGTTTGTCAATTAAAAATGGAAATACAATTATTTTTTAATGTGTTTTAAGCTTCAAAAAAAATTTGCATGATCTTTCATATATTATATTGCATGCCAAACGAAAATCCTTTGAGGTATAAACAGTCCTATTAATATAAAAAGAAATATAAAATCAATTTCAATAGTCATGCCTCTTCAAACTCATAATTAAAATTTTTTGTATCAATGAGTTTTGCTTTTTAATTAATTTAAATTTTTTCTGTCTTTCTCATCCTTTTTCACAAAATTAGGTGTGCCTGGCAAACGTAATGAAATCTATTATAACTGCTGTCCAGAACCATACATAGATATAACGTTTGCGATTATAATACGAAGGAGAACATTATATTATTTTTTTAATTTAATTATACCCTGTGTACTGATTGCATCAATGGCTTTACTAGGTTTTACACTGCCACCCGACTCCGGTGAAAAATTATCATTGGGTAAGTTAAACAAATAACTCTGTTTCAATAATTAAATATTTATAAACAAGCGAAATAATTACGCACGTGTGAAAAATATAAATAAAATATGATGAAATTGTAATAGGATTACAGCATTTTTGCATATAACATATTCTTAAATAATTATAAAAAATTTACTAAAAAAATATATACTAAAATATACCAAAATATACTAAATATCCTAAAATATTATTAATAAGTTCTTTTTTAATGTTTTTCCACTGTCAATAGAAACTTTTAATAATTTTTTTTTACCTTAAACAATGTTTTTAAGAAATAAATTTTGAGATTGTACAGCCTTAAAAGAAAATTATATTAAAATTCTTTAAGTCCATGTGAATTGAACAGTATTTTAGGCAGAACTGATATACAAAAATATTTAGGTAAAACTTACTTTGAAAAAAATGTAGTTAATTGCTAATTCCATAAAGAGCCATATGCAGCTGACTAACTTCAAATAATTTATTTAAACTCTAACAGTAGTATATCCTTTTGCATTTGCATGTAACATTTTGGAATTATTAAGTCTAACATCGTTACTAATTGTTTATTATATACATATTTATTTGCTATGGTATTTTTGAATGTTGAGTGTAACTTGAAAGCTTACAAAATTCGAAAATCAAACACAAAACTAAAGTATTTACTTTACATTTGATGTGGATTATAATAAATGGATGTAGTTGTGTTTAGGTGGCTTCAATGAAAATAGGATAATAAACTTCGAATCAAAAAAAAAATATATATATAGATTTGAATTTAAGTGCCCACTTGGAGAGCGTATGCAAAACTATATGGGAGAAGTGAATTTTTATTGAAACTTTATTTCCTATAGAGATTATCTAGTTAAAAATCATTTTTTTAATAGATTCCATATTACAGCATATAGATAATATTTATCGAATGTATATTTTTTATTCCATTTACTTCGACCATCAATAGGTATTAAAATTTTAACTCTATCAGGTATGTGATGCAAATGGATTAATATTGAAGTGAAACCGAAAGTTCAAAACGAACCAATTGATTTTGAATGTAGGAAGAAAAGTCGTACCTATATTTTTCACATCTTCTTCGTTTCAATTGCACTTTAGAATCGATTTCAAATAATTCAATTTTCTGTTCGTAATTGCTGTTAATCCAAAAATTACATCATGTTGTAACATCCGCGTTAAAATTAATTATTGATCTTTAAAAGAAGTATATATGTATATTGCTTGCTTAGTACATAAGTATGTATATATGTGTGTACATATGATATATTATAAACAATTTTATTTGTAAATATCAATATTTCGATACTCATTGAGTATCATCTTCAGGACATTTTGCTTCTTTAATAATAGAATTAATATTTATTTTGAGCTTAAACAATAATTTAATTAAAATTTAAAAATTTTAACAATCAGTTATCCAGCATGTTCAGATTTAACTCTTCATTTTGTATACGAGTATGTGAGAGTTCCTGCCTTAATCTTAAACGGCTTCTTCCAAAATTTCACGTTCCCAAGTTTAAAGACCGAAACTTACGGAAGCTTAAATTGGTAAATATATTAAGCACTTTCCTGTCTTCGGGTATAAATTAAAAGGTACACAAAATTTTTAAAATCTATTGCCAATTGCTCTGAGTGAAGACTTTTTAATATTTAGAAAATCATTTGTTCTGGGATTTTTGATACTTCGTATTGTTTACGCTTTATAATTGAACAAAGGATTGAAAATGTTGAAAACTATTGAATTTGTATAAATTCAAATAAACTTTTCCACAATATAATTTTTCGGTGTAAAAATTAATTCAAAAACTCATAAGTTAAATTGAAGAAGGACCTAATACTAGGCTTAAGAAAGTTTTCCTGTTTATGCCTTTCATATCTTTTTTATGCCTTTCATATCTCTTTTGTTAAGCTTTCCATTTTGAGCACTGATGGCTTCAATCTCATCCTTCAAAGCGGTCTGGCATTTTCTCCAACATCTTCATATATATTTATGTATGTCTGAGTATCACTATGCAGTTTACTTAGAGTACTTGTGATTACGACATAAGAGTTCCCTTTAGGAGTTGTATTGTGTTGGTGAAATATATGTTTTGATTTCTTTCTTTGTTTTTTGTGAAATTTGTAACCTTGGAAGGTGTCCGTAGTGGATCTTGTGACTTTTCCACATTATTATTCTCACATTGAAAGCCATATAATCGGCAATACCTTATAGTCCACATGACTTAACTTAAAATATAAAGCTGATTTGTACGACCCCTCTTTATTAGCGCATGATTACATTTTTGAATTTTTTATCCAGCCTTACCCAAGGTTTGTGGTTTCTCAAATAGTGTTTCAATACTGTTCTAGTTACTTTAACGTGTTTGCCAGCAAAGCCCTTAGATATGTAGATACGCTTTTCCATAAATTTAATAACCATATTTTTTATTTAGTCTAAATGATTTTTTCTCTAAATATTCAATTCTAAATAATAACATTTTTTATATCCTACATATTGTTTGCCAAAATATTGTATGTATTAAAGTCCAATTCTCAAATCATGAACAGCTGTTTAATAATTTTAATAATGACTTCAATTTCGTTTTTTGTAAAAGATACAAATTATGGCATTGAATATAAATTTTATTAGAGATAAAAATTCTGTGGGGACTAAATTTCTTCTGGCGAAGCTCGTCCCATTTAGGCAGATCTCTCTTTGAATGATTTGCCAACCATCATTGGAAACTATTTTCGGTCGGATGAAACAAAATCTAAAATCAATGTTCAGACAATCACTTAGTGACGAGATTTTTGATACTTGATATTGTTTTTTACATAAAATTAATTCAAAGTTTGTATCCCTGTTGTTATTTGCAAGTTTGCAAAAATTAAAAATAAAACAATTTTTTGCGTAGAAATAAATACAAGATTCCAAACGTTAATTTCAGATAAAACTTTTTAAGTAAAGAAAAAAATTACCGATAAAATTGCATTAAATAATATTGCAGTTTAGGATTCTATTTAAATTTATGTTACACTGCTTGAGGGTTTGTGATCACCAAGAGTGACAAGTTCGCAGGTGGGTTCAACATACACCAACTTTAATGAAATATTTTAATAACGCAACACAGAGGTATCACAAATAACAGATACTTTGCAAAATGCAATCAAAGCTTGCAAAGTTTTTCCTTTAATATCGAATGGTTTTGTTATAACTTTTTAGTTTCATATAAGAAATTATGTATACATGTAAAAAGGCTCTTAATGAATTTTTGAAATATTACTATATTGCATTTAAGAATAGCTGAATTTAAAGGATATAATGTTTTTTTTTTTGGTATAACTTCGGCTTAGCTTCAAATATGGATCTTATATTTTTTTCTAAATATAATGAGGACATTAAGGAATACTTTTTCATAAATACCTAAAGATATTCGAATATTGACATATGTAATTTTTGCATCAAAGGGACGATATATATGTATGTATATATCATCTTAGTCTGAGAAGAGGAAAATGTGTATATATTTCTTCCTTACAAGATTTCTGTTATTAGGAGTACTTGGCTTTGTAGGATCATTTTATTTGTCATAAATCTGCTTAAGTTTCTTGTGGCTTTAATTCAACTAAAACACAATGAGTCAATAAATCTGCTTATCAGAAGCTCCAGCTTAAGAAAAATATATATAAGAAAATGTTGCAGCCAGAAAATTACATTCAAAATTCCATTAAGAATTCAGGAGACCTACCAAATCAATTGCAACCAATTGACCGCAATATTAAAGCACACACCGTGTGAGGATAAGTGAGTGTCTGTGAGTATATGTGTGCTGCCCAATGCATGTGATGCTTGTGGCCTTTTATTTGTGGAACTAGCAAAGCAGTATTAAATTAAATTTTGTGTTTAATTAGTGGCCTAAACAATTGTTTTGGAAATTCAATCAAATGCATAAAGCAACTAATAACTTTATAAAGTTTGTTGCAAGACCAGTAAATACAATAAGAATTTAAATAACATCATTTAAACTTATTTAAGGTTCTTAAACTACTTGGATATAATATTAAAAATAAGAAAACTTTCCAAAATTTCTTAACCACCATCTTTTCTTTTAATATTTCATTATTTGCTTATGGCCAATTGTGTTTTACTTGAGGAAATTTCAAATGCAACAAGATCTCAGATTGCCTTGCCATCACTCAAACTTATTTGCTTAAAATTGTATAAAACTTTCTTTGAAGTTTTTAAAAAACAAATTCATACTTTGCTCTGCAATTTCTCTTACTGGAAAAGTTTATTTTACTTTTGGTTTGTGCAAATTACATGCGGGTCACTTTCAGGGTGTGTTTACATTTTAAGTGTAATTTTTGCTTGCGGTTTCTTGTGTCACAGTTCACGTAGATTATTTAAAGATTTACTTTTCTATCAAATATTTATCAACACTGAGCTAATTTTGCAAGGAAATAGAATTTGTTGGCAACAGAGAAGAAAATCAAACAATGTGGTTTATTTTTTATGTTTAAAATTTTAACAATGGAAGCCTTGACATATTGAGAAAAAAAAACTGGCAAGAAGAAAGTGCAATATGAAGTATATTTAAAAAGAATTTTTTTAGAGATTCATTAACATCATATCAAAAATATGTGTCTTATTTAAAATTATATATAGCAAATACGTCAGAGGCTGGAAGTAAGAAAGACAAAGTTATAAGTATTATCATCTATTTTTGGGATGCAGTCAAGGTTTTTTTATCACATGATGGAAGCATGTTCAACCACTACTGCATTCTATTTGCAGTTTCTGTACATGGCTCCGCGCCATCATGCAGAAGATAATTAAAAAGGAGCTAGACTTACACAAGACACAATCCAAACGATCACTAGTAATGGCTCTATCTTCTTACGTGAAAAGAAGGAAATTCATTCCAGGATTCGAAGTTACATCTCCGCTCCGAAGTGATTTAAGCAACAGCCTGGATCCAAATAAATTAAAATATATTACACAGGCTGTCGGTTGTAATTGTAAACCAATCACTTGGGAATACTTTTGGCTCTATGTGTTGCCTGAGTGTGGATACATTAAATATCTGACGTCCCTTATATCTCCATGCAACTCTTGATTTAACGAACGTATTCTCTTGGTATTATAGTCCGATAGATCTGCTCCCAATTAAGAATTGTCTGAGCCACCCTTTTTACTGAAAGCTTTGTTTGGTGAAGTTGTTTTTCTGTTTTTTTCTGCCTTGTTCTATTATCGTCTACTTAAAACACTAAAAGCAAGATTTTACCCTAAACTATAATAAGGCCAATGCAATTTATTGTTAAGAAAAAGTACTTTACGTATTTCGAATTTAAACATGCCCCTTTTCCTTGGTCACGGAAAACCCTAAATCTTAGCAAGGATACAGTGGCGGACAAGAACGATTATGGTTCTGGTCCTTTAAGCTGGGGCACTATAGAAGTAACTACGTAGCAAGAACATTTTATAGGAATGTGGACACAAAATGCAAAAAAAGTTCCAAGACAAAACAGCCAACAGCTAAATGCAAATTATCCTGAAAGTTACTTTAAAGTATAAGGATATTAAAACTTAATCTTAACACAGGAATAAAATATCAACTTGTGAAATTTTTTCATTTGGGTTAGTTTTTTCGGTTCACCTAAAATCCAACGCCACAGTTGCGTATTTTATTATTGGTGTGTGTTTCCATAAGACAATTTGTCATCAATACTGCTACCGTTGTTCTTAAATATTCGATGGCAAACTATTATAGCTAATCATTCCGAGTGGTTATCTTTTTGTCAAATGGATCTCGTGACCGCTTAAATAGTTTTCAAGAACCGTCTAGTCTGAGCTTTATTTATATTGTCCACTGTATGGGTAGCGTACATCTTTTCATTATGATTACCACTAGATTGTTGGTGGAACAATCCTTCACTCCGATTCCTTACTTGTATAACCACCAAACTCATCTACATGTCCAAGCACCCGGAAATAGCCCAATAACATGAGTAACTAACCATCTAGTTTAATAACGTGTGGCATGCATGTGGTCAGCTCATACGTTGCGTTAGAGCTTAAAAAATAATTTTTAGCGGATTTATTGTCAGTATGAAATTGATTAGTATGGCACAATATTAGGCAATGCGTTAATATTTCGCATTAATTCGGGAGCCTTAATTTCATACCTGTTGAAACACTTCCTTTCAACTAGGAAGTATCAATCTACACTTCTGGCAATTATAGACGCCTGACCTGAACTTTTTGGCAGAGCTGTTTATTTCTCCGCCAAAGTTCACTGCCACTAGCTTTATTATAATATAGCTTTGATTACAAATGATTTCTAAAGTCCCAACTCTACTCCTGATAGTTGTGAGCTCAATTCCCTAAGATTTAAACTCTTTGATCTGTAACATGCAAGATTTGAAAAGCATGAAAAGCATCAAAATTTATTAGGTTTATTAAAATATATTGCTACGATTATAATGTATTGTTATACGATTTCTTAAATAATGTTTATTCCAATTGATTCACTCTTCCTTATATTAACAAAGTTTCATGCAACAAATTTCATGCAAAATACTTAGTATAAATATGGTTTAACGCGATTAGCTTAACTAAATATCAATTGAATTTTCGTTAAGCTTTACTTCTCTAGATTACCCAAAGCTTATTCTACCGGCTCATCTGTCATTCACTACACTTCTTGTTTAATTTCAAAGATTCGTTTTAATACAATTCTAGTTCAATTTTAGTGGAAATCCTTAACAGTTTTCATTTGATTTAATACTTATTTTCACTAGCAGAAGTTATTGACTAACAGGTCTTTTTGGTTTTTTAATATTGCATATTTTCAGGAGTTACTATTTTATTGTCTTTAACGGTCTTCCTTAACATGGTAGCGGAAACGATGCCAGCAACTTCGGATGCCGTGCCACTTTTAGGTAAGTACGTTTGATTGACAGTTTCTTTGTGTGTGTTCAATAAATGTCTGTGTATCCTTTACAGTATTTTAGATGGATTTATGTATTTTTGTGTGGGTTTTGCTTTTATTTTTTTTTTAATTTTTAGTTTATTTTCAATTGTATGAATGAACTATTGATATCTTAATTTTTTGTTAATTTTAATTTATTTTTATCTAGATTAAAAAACTAGAAAAAAAATTTAAAATAAAAAAGTTCAACTAAGTCTTAATATTTAAATACTAACAAAATTACTTAGAAAAATATATTAAAACTTCTATCAAACAAAATTCATTTTCATTAAACTAACAAAAATTCTGTGCTGAAAAATGCATAATTTTTTGTTGATAAAATAATAAAATATTAAAAAAACTACATCCTTACAAAAAAAAAATAAATAAAGTCGTCCTTAAATAGCACGTTGATGATTTTATGATATTAAAACTTTGACACTTAAAAGAACGAAATAATTAACTTGTCAGTTATTTTAAAATTCTGAATAAGTATTGACAAAGGCTTTTACAAATTTTCATTGGCTTGACTTTTTTACTGCTGCTTAAATGAGCATAATAAAAAAATTTTAGCCGGGAATTTGTTTAAGCAAAATACCTGACGACCTAAAGAAGAACAGTAGAATGTATTAAAATTCAATTAAAACCAAAGTATCCCTTTAAAATCAAATTGAACTCATGCGCTTCACATTGCAATATGCACCAAAAAGAGATTTAGCATAATATAGCTTCAACAACTACTATTAAGCTGGCACGAAATTCAATATAATATTAATTGGCCTAAAATTGTGCTGGGTATGGTATATGACTTTTTTCATGGTCCGGAAAAAATCTTTAAACCATTAGAAAACGTAATTAGCTCCTTACAATTAGTTTACACAATTAAAAAAGTTCAAATTTAACAATACAATTTTAAATTATAGTCATTTATTTTATTTCTTTAAGTTGTAAATGCAAATATATAAAAATTATGTTCCTTAAAATAGTTGTTATATTTGTAATTACTTAAGAAATTTATTTCCATTTTGTTAGTGTTTTCACTGCACTAGTTAAATATAATTCGCTAAGAATTTTTAATTAAGTAACTACTACTTCCCAAACTCCCAAGCAATTGATCACATTTTAAACTTAAATATACAATTTAGTTTGTGCACGCATTTTGATCCTTTTAAATATTTAAATTTTTTATATAAAAAAATATGCTAAATAATATTTTATTACTCCTAAGTAAAAATATGTCATAAATATAATTAAAATTTAAAAAAATTATTTTAAATATTAATTGGTAAATAAATTTCACAATTTAGATGCAAAAAATTGTTTGGAAAATTATATAAGGATATTATTACCCGTGGCGCAAAAACTCTCAAAACTCAAATGTTTTCTTTTATATATAATGCTTATTAATTAATATAACAATCTTCTGACTCTTTTCTTGACTCCAATCATACAAAATAGTTTTTAATAAGCAGAGATAAACTGCAAAGCTGCTTCGCTTGATTGCTGAAATGCTCATAGTCCTTGATAAAAATAGATCTCTTACTATTGTCTGATTATTATATTATTCCAAAAATTACTTAATGTATGTGAATGGATATCGAACAAAATTCTAACAACTCAATTTGTCGTAACTGCCAGCTTCGATATTCATATCCAACACCTGATAGCGCCTCCTAATCCTTGAAGCATAAGTCAGTTTTCATCGCTGTTAGGTGGTATTTAAAGTTTCCTTGGAGTATCACCAATGGTTTAATCTATATAAGGTTTTTCTACTGCTCTGCTAATGATGCCCTTGGCTCTTTTGAGGGATTATTTAGTACATGGAATATTGCAATCTATTACTATGTTGCAGTTCACTTGTTTCTTTGTTGCCTTTCAGTGGTCACCTGAAATACAGTGGCAAGCATTTCCGGTGACCACTGAAAGTCCAAATAAGTACTTTTTTATCAATCTTTAAGATCTCTTAAAGTTCCGATCTTTTATGGAATCAAATTTTTGGTTAATTATCCTGTTTGGAAAACTCAAAAATCTTTCCCCTCTCCCTTATAGTCCAATATGTTCACCGCAGAATCTGCAGATATCCGTGTCAGATAAGCCCATTCTGTATAGGTAGGCTTTGCAGGTGTAATGGCCTGTGAGCGCCCCTACCAGCGTCTGGAGGCTTTTCCTGTCCAGTCTTAGAGCCAGATCCGCCCTCCCAGCGTCAAAGCGTAGGAATTTCTTGTAGTGACATAATCCATTGATGTCATTCCAATGTTGTGCAATCAAGGACGATGTCCATTTCGAAATCTCCCCCTTAAGGAGATTTTTGTTGAACCCAAAAGAAGGGGTGAGACCAATAAAGCTCCACTCAGCCCCTCTTCTCGCACAGATGTTCGCCATCTCATTCTCGGCATGCCCCTGATGCCCTGGTACCCATATCAGAGTAATTTGGTTATGAGTCGCCAGGTCATTGGGCCTGCTGTGGCATTCCAGTAATAATCTGGACGTGTACTTACAGCAGCTCAGGGTCGATTGGCTGTCCGAGAATATCTTAATCCATATTCCCCTGTGTCCTCTCTCGGATAGGATCCCCACAGTTTCCAGTATCGCATAAAGCTCCGCCAGGAAAATTGTTGTATCCCCGCTCAATGTTATAGACCTGTGTGCTCTAGACCCAACTATTCCCGCCCCAACTCCTTGGAGCGTTTTTGAGCCGTCCGTGCACCACATTTGCGATCCATCACTTAGCCATCTTGGGTTTGCGCACCATTCTTCCCTTGTGGGTAAGAGGACCCTGTATTTCCTGTCGAAACAGTATACCGGGTCCATATGGTCGTCCGCCTGAGACATATCAAGTATGTCCCCTATTCCCCTGAGGATAGCCAGATGATCGGTAAGTTAGATCTTTCCCGTAGAGAGAGATTGCCCTTATAGCTGCCTCCTCTTGTATAGCCAAATTGGGCAGTGCAAGGTTCAGAAGAGCTTCCAACGTTGGGGTTGATTTAATGGCCCCTATGACGCATAGGCATGCAAGTCTTTGTAACCTGCACAGTCTCGATATACTTGTCCGGGCGAAATTACTTACCTGAAGTCAGTTATTCCATTCAAGGCCATCGCTACTAATATCTTTCTTTCATCTTATTGCTTCAAGTTCACTTTAAGTGACTTCCCACAGCTTAGAGCTCTTGGCCTCGTATCTCTTTGCCAGGCTGACTGGAAAACAGTCTTTCCAATTTTTTTGAAGTCTGGTCTCTCAGCTTTTCATGGTTTTCCAAAATCTATATCAACCACGAGTAATTAATGCAGAAACTACAAAACTAGCTTCACAACACTAATGCTCAATGCACTTCGCATTGCTTACTCTAAATAATTGCCCACCGTCAATCTCATTTACGATATACCGTATTATATATCACGTGCTACATTTCCTTACGAATAGATTTTTCTATGCAGACCTTGCAGTTCAGTTTTGCGAAGCACTAAAATGAATTAGGAATGTTTTTACATTCCTACATAAGTCCACATATGAAAAATATAAACTATTTCATCGCTGTCGTGTAGTAGCGGTAAAAATTTTGAATATATGCACCAGAATAAGGCTTCAAGATGCTTCACAATTAGTCATAATTCACTTAATTTTATACTTCTCTTAACAAAATACTTGACTTCGTGGAAAAACTTTCATCAAAACTGAGCCGTACTTGATGTGTTAATAAAACAAAATAGGAAATTATGAAGAAAAATTATTTACATATTGACACCTTCAGCTAAATAGAAAATTTTAGAAATTGCCACTTGTGTGTCAGATGTGCATTAAGGAGTGACGGCCCAGGTATTAAAATCGAACGCTTTCAAGAATATCAGAGTATTAAGAAGCCATTTGCCTTATAAAAGAGGGAAAAAAGGTAGGAATCAAAGATTAGCAAGGTTCCTCACCGCTACACAAATACTATATACACAGAAGGCGTTGTTTCAAGGCAACGACAAATGGCAGCCCCATTATCCAAGGAACTGCTACAGCAGATCAATCATCCAAATAGCTGGAACCACTTTCGCTTAACGAAACTGATACAAGGCAAAAATAACAATGCGAAAACAACTGCAACAAACTCGTGTAAGAAGGAGATGCTTTGTGGAAGCCAAATGGTCCCAAGAGGGGTAATGGAGAAAATAAAAGATATCATGTGCACTGTGAATGGAAAGATATAATAGTTTTAATTTTTCTTAAGCCGCTGAAAAATGTGGGCTTATCTCCAACATCTTCAAATATTTTCATACTATTTAAAAAATTTTCATACTGTTTTCTGTATGTTTGGTGTAGAATTTTAGCTTGAAATCGAAAGCTTTGCACTATAGATATTAGTTCTAAATGTAGATTTTCTTTAGACACTTTTTACAAACATGCTTTTGTATCTAAATTGTGAAACAAAATTTTAAATCCAAAAAAATAATAATAAATTGAATTAAATAAAACAATTAAATATTTCTTCAATTATAATTTTCTAAGCGTTTTAAAGACAATTAAAACTTAATAAATATATGTGAAAATAACTTTCTTTGCGTTACATATACATAAATATATGAATGGTATTTTTTATATGTGTATCCTCTGTCACCTACATATTTACCAAACGTTAAAAATATTATTGACATATACGATTATAAATATATATAAAAAATACATCTTTTTTAAAGAAACATTAATAAGAAAATGTGTGTAAAACTTTTAAAATTTCTCCTTTTTTTTCTCTATACTTTTTCCCCCAAAACTCATAAACAACATCCTGATGCTTTATAAAACAATTACAACTCAAAACTTTTCTATATTCGCTGTCTTACTTTTTTCACAAATAACATTTTTAACAAAAATTTTATCCTGTCTGCAACACTAAATCAAAACCTAATTAATTTAATTCTCCTGAATTCGTTACATTTTATTATAAATCTTTTTCGAAAATTTATTAAAAAATGTATACAAAATTTTGAAATTTTCTGACAAACAAAAAAATTCAAAATTCTCCATCAAATTGTACATATTACAAAAAACCAATATATGTGTAATATCAAAACTGATCATAAAATACTTTTAAAAAATATATATATTATGACACGCCCAACCAACCAACAGGTACATATTTCAATTGCATAATGTTTATGGTAGCTTCATCCGTTGTGTCAACGATTTTAATATTAAATTATCATCATCGAAATGCTGATACACACGAAATGTCCGAATGGGTAAGTTTGATCTTGTGTTAAGTTAGACATGTGTCTCTTACTCAAATTCTGCCTCTCTCTCTCTCCATATATGTATATCCTCAAACACATTCACTATATCATGAAATCAAAATTGTATAATTAATTATGTTAGACAAAAAAAGCCAAATTTTATATATAACAACATCTCATGACCGTTCTACGCACTATTGGTAAAAGGTTTAAGAGCACTTTAGGATTTTAGGGCTTTAAAATAGGAAAAGAATTTTTATTTTTAATTTGAAATGAATATAATCGAGCTGAGCATCGGCCTATACAGATTTAGAAATAAGAGGTATAAGAAAGGGCTCTGAAAGTTATGCTAAAGCACAACTGCTTTCGCAGGAGTTGCTTATATGTGAAGGATATGGGATCGTTATCTCAGCTTTGTCGGCAATCTCCTTCATTATTTAGTTTATGTAATGGAATAGTCCGCCAGAAGAGATTATAGAAAAAATCTTCTAGCCACTATGGAACTTAGAAAGTTATCACAAAGAAGGCCAGAGTATTCTATATAGAATTAGGGGAAAGTTTTAAAAGACCACATCATTAAGCTTTATTTAGCCTCATACAATCTCTTTCCATACTTGTATTCCCCCTTAAGTGTGCCATACGTAAAGAATGACAAATATACCCAATATTTAACACTATTATGTCCATTCATCGTTTCTTCCTTTCCACTGCAGATCTTTCCGTCTGACTCAGACCTCTCTCCTTGTAAGCCTTAATGGACAGAGATAAAACTAAGTTCGAATTCACACAGCAATCATCGCATTATTTATACTGCATTTTGCGAACATTAGTGTTTAGACACAGGAAATGATTAAAATAATTAAATAATGCCTTCTTTTTAGACTTTTTCCAGTAGCAGATATTTTTATATTATATGTTTTTATCTTAAGTATTTAAAATAACAGGTAGTATTAAATATTAGGCGGACGTAAAGAGTTCTTAACTTAACCCATTTTACTTATTAATATGGGGATGCACTTAAATGATTGCTAATATTACTTTGTTAATATTTTTCACTAAATACATCAAAGCAGATTATTAGTACGTCTCAAATTCATAAAAATTAAACATATACAAAGAACTTTAAACAACATTAGCTGCTCTTAAATCTTAGGCCGCACTGTACTACCCATGCAATAGAACGTAAAGTCAAAACTAACAAATAAATGTATGCTACAAACCGACTGTTATTGTTGTTGTTTTGTTTCAAGTGTATACGTATGTTTGTGTCTAGTTTTAATAAAAAAAATACCAAAAATATAAACAAAATATTTGTATAGATGTGTTTATTGAATGTTTGTTGTACTCCCCAACCAAAAAGCAATGAAAAGTGTTTTTGCAATGTTTTATTTTTTAAACTTTCTGTTGTAGTTTTCGCAAAAAAAGTAAAAAAAAAATCGACAACACCAAAATTATATATATTTAATTACGAAAAAGTCTACTTCATAATCATATATCATCAAAAACATATTCCAAAAAAAGAAAAAAAAAATAGTGAAAAAGTGAATTTATATACCATTTTCATAAAGTTGTTAAGCAAATCAACGATTTCAAAAAGCATAGTCTGATTTTAGGCTTTGACAAAAACATATGAACAAAACTAACCAAACAACATTATGCTTCAGCTTTAATCTACTCGTTATATTTTTAAATTAAAGAATGTTTATTTTAAGTTGTTGCAAGGTTTTATTTTTTATTTTTAATGTAATTTTTTGTTTTGTTAACTGGGCTTAAATGTTGTCAACGTCTACCATTTAAAATATGTAATGAAAAATATCGTAATGTTGATGTTGGGCCATATATACTATAATTTATATTCAATGTTGAAAAAAAACTATAATAAATAAAAAGTATATGGTGGTATATGTGTGCGTTTGAATAAAGAAAAAACTGTTTAAACATTTTTTTATAAATGGTTAAATGTATTTAAATAATCCAATTTTTTTACAGCACAGTAAAGGCGTTCGGATTTGTAGCAGCAAAACTGTAGCAAATACTATATTTTATATAAATTTAAATTTTTTTTTGTAAAGAGTAATAATCTTGTAAGTTGAACATTATTTACAATTTTTATTTGCGAGGCTCAAACATTTCTTCATAGTGAATTAATATGAGTTTAAATGTACCTCAATATTTGTTTTAATTGTTAGAGGCAAAAACTTCAATCATTTAAGCTTTACTGAGCATAATTTATGACTTTTTAACCATGAATGTTTTTTAATCATATAAAAATTATAATATATAAATTATGTAATTGACTGCTTAATTGAACTTTTAACAAACTTTGCCATCAAAAAATTTTTTTTTAATTTTTAAAAGTACCTGTCACAACTTCCCTTTACAAAAATCACCTTCAAAAATATTTTTTTTAATGACAAAACGATATTGCATTATCTCCATCGATTTCTTATAGGTAACCATGTATATCAAGCCAAAACTATTTCCCAGTTTAATTTCATAATGTTTTCATTTTTATACTGGCATTTGCCTAAAATTATAATTTAAGAAAAAAATCCTTGTGGCAAAAATCGATTTAAAATATCTTTTATGAAAAGCAAATTTTAAAAACATCCATCTGTACAATAAACTTATTAAAACCACACTTTTCAAAGAAAAAACATTAAACGAAGCTCCTCTAATAAAGTTTTTTACCTCAATAAATTTTTGAGAAAAAACTACTTTTACTAAAATTAAAATGTAAAATGAAATTTCTATTTATCGGGCTCGAGTTCTAGATCTAATATTTTTAAATCTGTTTAATATTTGGTTTTAATTATTTATATTTTTAAAGAAGCAAGGAGCGGGGAATTCCAATACTGTTTTCAATTATAGCTGCATCTTGAAAATATTATTAAACTAA
Source organism: Germaria angustata (assembly GCA_963681545.1). Classification (NCBI taxonomy): domain Eukaryota; kingdom Metazoa; phylum Arthropoda; class Insecta; order Diptera; family Tachinidae; genus Germaria; species Germaria angustata. The sequence goes on along the minus strand of OY812999.1, from coordinate 92,951,043 downwards.
AATTAGAATTCAATACTCGAGCTCGAGTATTTTTTTATTTCTTAAGCTTTTTTTTTAAATAATACATCAATGATCTTTAAAGGACAATTCTCTTGTAAAAAAGTTAGATTTATATTGGATGATACAATTGAAAAGTTCGAAATTTTAAGAATTTAAAACTATCCTCGTAGGACTTCTTGCAATCATAGGAATTTAGAATTGAACATTTAAAAATGTAAACTATCAAAGCCCCTGTAACAAGTAAATAAAAATGTAAGAAAAAATGTGAAAAGGAAAGCACAGTAGAATAATAAGAGCAAAAATAAACGAGTATTTTATACAATAGAAAATCTTATTAGTAATAAATCTTGGGTAGAAGAAAAAAAATTTCGCAAAACGATAAAAATATTTACATACTTTATTTATAGAAGCGAAGGGAAAAAATCTAAGAAAAGCAAACAAGAAAACCCAGAACATAAACGAGAAGAAGTTATTACTTCAATTCTCAACTTTTACAGAGACTTAAGTTTTTAAGCTTTTTATAAAGTTTTTTTTTGCATCTCATTTTATAATTTATTGAAAAAAAAACTATAGTAATTTTTCTCTCAATAATCAATGATATCAAGTGTTGTTCAATGGTAGTTTTAGTAAATCGTTGAAAAAATTTTACTTCTTAAAACCAAAATTAATAAAAAATGCTAATGAAAATATATAAATCAAAATAAAAATGAATATTTAAAAAAATATATTAGTTTTTTTCACTATCAGCTACAAAGTGGCTTGTATATATGATTGTGCTGCCAATAAAATATGAAGTAATTATGAATTGAATTTCTTATTACTTATTTGCAAACCTTAGGTTTTCAATAACCAATTTGTACTTTACGCGTAAAATAAGCTTCTTTTTAAGCTAAATGGCATATGTATGAGGGACATTTAATGGTTTTATATGATTATCTACAATACTTTCTTTAATTAACGCTGAAAGGCCTGCATGAAATTGAGAATATGACGAGCAAGGTGATCCTACATTAAATGCTGTCAATTACAGTGTTTGTTCATGGGAATTCTAAGTGGTCTTTGTAATTTTCTACTTAGGAAAAAGAGGGGATTTTTAAATGTCTAGATCAAATTATTAGCGACACTTCTTAATTAAGGGCTCAGTAAACTCTTTTTTTAGTTGTTCAACCAAAAATAGCCACTTGTTGGACATATATTCACGTATGATATGTAGCTTTATGCCACCGTATAATTATGTATCAATAGGTATGGAAGTAAATCCTTGTTATATTTGATTCGAATTACACTTCCAATATTTTGTGGTGATGATATTTAAGAAATCATACTTGCTAAAATTATTTCCCAAATTTACCAAAACTTGCAAACTATACATATTCTTTATCAGTACGGCGTGATGGAAAACTTTGATCAACTGTGGTCCATAGAGACCTTTCTGACTGAAATGTTTAATTCGTACATTGTACGTAAGGGGAGTGATTTTTAACTAAGGCAATAGTGCTCATGCTTTCACACATGCACACACCTCATAAAAAGATGTACATCAGTAACCTATTATCTAGAAAATTTAAGCATATATATATCTAAAAATATTATTTACCGCGCCATTATAGCCATTAAATTCTTTAGAATTACAATATGACCAAAGAGTGATTTAAATCTCGTGTTTAATGAAGAAAAAATATCCTATAGAAAACTCTCCAATGTAGAATTCCGCTTAGCGGCTTATGTCTGATTTTCGAATGCTAGAACTGTGGCATTAGTCCAAAAGTGGTCAGGCAATAACAAGATGCTATAAACTATCTGCACATCAAATTGTATTCAAATTCGTTCATTAATTTTTGCTTAATATAATAAAAATATCCAAATAAGAATTAGAATGTGAATATTAGTGGTCAAACTGAATCCGTTATCATAACAAAAGGTATCTTATAGGTTAGTCTTAATAAAATTTATTTTACCTCATTTGCTTGAATGAATAACGAACATCAAATTTACAACATTATTATTATTGGTAAGTTAAATGAATTTATTCCAATAATAAACACTTTGATCTATATATATATGAATTTATTCCAATAATAAACATTTTGATTTGATCGGCTATGCTTGTTCTTTATATAGAAATTTGAAAGATTTATGTTGATACATACTTAGAGCAAGGAAACAAAATTCCATACATATTGTTGCCCCGAGAAAATTTGTGTCCTGATTTCCGCAAGAAACGAAATTTTCACAACTTTCCATATTCCTAATAACTTCGCTAAGCGAGGTTGAATTGTGCTATAATTTACTTTTTTTTAATTCCGATTTTGAATAAACGACCTCAAGTAAAGCGTATGAGTGATATTTCGCCAAGTGTGGTCACGTTACCACATTAAGTATACGTCTTCTTGCCATTAAAGCATGCTCCTTAGTAAAAATACAATTTTTTTTAAAACGTTCACGTTATCAATGGCCACTCCCGCATTATCATTGGCGATATCGCTTGCTAATAAACGTGATCATTTGAAAATTGTGTCATTATTAGAAATATCTTGCTTTTGTTTTCGGGTAGAAAAATAGAGATATTTGAAGACGGTAGATGCTAATGGTATATGAAAATTCTTGACAAAAGTTTAACACATATAAATTAAGCACTTTCCAGCTAAAAGAGATAATAGAAAATTCTATTGAAGGGTAAAACTGGTCAAATTTAGTCGTTGGACATTGAAAATATTGTTCTTATATTTGACACTAGAAACTTTCTATATTGAAAATGATTTCTAATTGCAAACGATGTATTTGTCTTGATGTTTGATGGGTAGTAAAGGTCTGCATGAAGTAGTTAATTATACTAGAGTATTAAAATGTTGGTGCAATTGGTTCAAGTGTCAAACATTCATTATATACAAATAGATTATTTAATAAAACAATGAAACAAGTTCCATATAATAATAATATTTTTTAAACGTGCTGTATTTTTTGTTGTGCAAGAGTCTAATAAAAACTTCAAAGTGAACGCAAATAAATATTTAAATCGTTTTGGTTGATGAATTGTAACGATGCATTACAGAACTTCAACAGTTTACAACTTCAATAAATTTACTATATTTTTTTTTAATTTTTGGTTTAAAAAGTATTTAGATCTACGTTGTTCCACATTTGTCAAACTATCAAATAAAATAACACCAATGAAATCGCCCCATTTTACGCAGTGTTATTGTTTGTCCTTTCTTTTCCTCTTATCTACAATAAAGCTCAATGCTCTCGATAGGATCAATGGGAACATATATACAATAATTAAGCGAGAGCTGAATAATATAATATACTAACTCCCTTTGGATTAAAATCTTGTGCTCCTGCAGATGTTTTAAAGGAAGCTTAATCATGAACATATGCTAGTGTGTGCTTTTTATGAATATGCCTTAGTGGTAACATGTACATACTTATGTGAATAGCTGAGTAATGTAAAATTTATGCGCTTAATGCTATTTTTATTCGTTCATGAGGTCATATGCATAATAAATAAAATTTTATGCAAATAGACATGAGGACGTGTGTCTTTTGAAAGTGGCAGTCATTGTGCTTCAAAAATATGCTGTACTTATCATATATTAATTAAAAATTAATGTATTTTTAACACATAGTTTTTGTTTATTTTCACTGTTGAATTTTTGCATTACAAACTATAACCTTAATTAAGGCTATCAATAGCGTATTTGTGATGACAGCTTTTGTCCTAGGACACAGAAAATTTAAAATATAAAATAATTATAAACTTTTTTCCTCCGTTACAAATATCTACACAAATTTATATGTCAGAAATAACGAAAGATTTTTAGTCTTCCAATTTAAGCTAAAAACTTATTGCAGTTTTTAATGCATTTAGAAATCCGAACGTCTTTTCCGCTGAAGGTCTTCTTGTTTAAATGTATGGCTTTAATTGTAAATATTTAATTAAACGAACTAACTTGCATGTACGTTACTAACAACTTGCATAACAAAAACTTTAGAAGCTCTCTACCAGAACAACTGACTTAAGTCTTCAGAAAAACAAACCCAACGGAAACCTTTAGATCTACAAAATTTACGCAAGAAAAGTTAAAAATCACCAATGAATTCATTTTATTTAAAGAAAACACCAACAAATTCATCCAACAAAATGTTTAAAATTTTCAACATTAAATGCATTTTCTTACTAATATTTTGTATATTTTCTTAAATTAATTAAACATTTTAATGATAAACCATGGCGAAAATACCAAACGACAAATGCTTAGATACGCGTGGTATTTCTATGCTGGTTGCCCTGGATCTTGCGCATGCATCGGCCAGGTAGACCTATTATTTTGGATTTCTCATCAACGCCCTGCTCGGATACATCGTCGGAGAGGAAACATCAAATCTTGTCCGATGTGGAACTAAAAGAGCGGTAAACAACTGCTGATAGAATATGATTTTTATCATAAAGCAAACAACAATAACGAAGATAATAATTAATTCTCTTCAATTTCTATTCAGGTCATCAAAATCACTACTGGCCAATGTTTTAGATATAGATGATGACTTTCGTAATGTACGTCCCATGACTCCAGGTGGAACACTGCCTCATAATCCAGCATTTTATCGTACAGTTTATGGGTATTTAATTTATTATTTTTAAATGGGTTTCATGTGTATTGATGTTAATCAATATTATTGTTATTAATGTCATGTTCTATTCTTTTATGGCTGGCTGTTTAGACAAGGTGATGATGGTAGCATAGGTCCAATAGGTAGTACCAGAATGCCTGATGCCGTGACGCATCATACATGTATAAAAACACAAACGGAATATGAATTAAGTTTAATATTAAAGGAAATACGTTTCATCACGGATCAGGTAAGTTTAGTTTTAAATTTAGATTACAAACCTAAAAGAGATTCAGTCGTACAGTGGAATAACAAAAAAATATTGGGTACGAGTAGAAAATTATGCAGAAAAGTTTTTTCTATTGAATGAGGAGTATATTGAGAAAAAAAATAAGCACTTAAAAGGAAACAAGTTAAAACAAATTTTTTTAAGTTAATTTTTATAAAAGAATACCAGTTTATAAAAAGTTACTCCTAATATGAAAAAATAAGTTTATATAAAAATATTTTTTTATGAAAAGCTACATGTTTAATGAAGACACTTTATATATAATAAAACTTTTTCATAAAAATATTATATTTTTAAATGTAGTAACTAAGAAAAAATGCTATTTTATATAAAAAGTTATAATAAATAACCGCGTTATTATAAAAGCTAATTTTCTTATCAAAATGTTTTCCATTTAATATGCTTTCTACTAGAGAAATAATTCTCATATATATTTAGTGTTATTATTTTATTAAACGATTCTTTTCCAAAGGAGTAAAATTTGAACTTAAGGCTGGTCCAAGTGGCTGGTAGCAAGTGGCACTATCCTGTTGGAGCGACATATCGTTCACGTCTATATCCCTAATTTCTGGCCACAAAAAGTCCGTTATCATCTCGCAATAGCGAACACCATTCATTTTAACTGCTTGGCCGACCTCATTTCAGAAAAAGTGCGGCCCGATGACGCCGCCAGCCCATAAACCGCACCAATAATCACTCGTGGATTCTCATTTGCCCAAATGCGGCAATTCTGCTTGTTACCGAAAGCACTGACCTAAAATAGTGCTCCGTCACTGACCACGAAGTGCACAAAATGCATTTTGATTTGAACACAAATTTTCGTAAAAGCCTTCAACAATTTTAATGCACTGCTCCCTTGTGTACCTCTATATGAGTGAATTTTTCAAACACTGAAACAAAGAAATGTCAAATTAAGTTGAGCAAAGAACTTGACATTAACGTGTGACTCACAATTAATATCTTGCCTTATCGTTGGACCACCCTTTATTGATGTAAAAATATTATAAAATAAAATATTATTTTTTTAACAGCGCTCAACTAATGATTACTTCCCTTTTATCAAAAACAGTTTTTTGATTATGAAATTTTTATTTAATTTTTTTTTATTTAAATGGTACCTTTATGTCGACAGGCATTTATTAATTTGCTCGTAATTTTTTATTAAATGATACTTTTTTATGAAATAAATGTTATTAAATAATTTTATATAATTGTAGGGTAATTCTTTATTAAATATTTTTAATTTTATTTAATTTTTTTCCTAATGCACTAAATTGTTTTTTTTTATTATGTAATGCTTTATTGTTAAATGGTTTTTTATTAAATATTATTTTTCATAAATTGTAGTAATTTTTTAAGGAGATAATACTGCCTAAATAATTATTACTCATGAAATAATATGTTAATGAAGATTATTCTTTTATAAATATTGCATTTTTATTTTTTGTATATACAATTCGGTTTCTTATGTCTAAGTCGTACTATTTTTGTATATTGAATAATTTCCCTAAGAACATATTAATATATGAGATTTTTTTCCTTTTAATTAAAACATATTTTTAGTTGTTTCTTAATGGTACTTTTTAATAAATGGTACCTCTTAGCATAATGCTACTTTTCCACATAGCTTTACTGTGCTATTATGTGGTACCTTTTTGCATAATGATACTAAGCTATTGAATGGTTTCATTTTATATAATGGTACTATGCTATTAAATTGTATGGTTGCACACAATGGTACTATGCTACCAAATAGTACTTTATTAAATTATGGTACTAGTCTATTAAGTGTTACTATTTTACATAATGGTTTTATGGTATTATTTGGTATTTTTTATATTAAGGTACTATGGTATCAAATGTTATATTCCAATTTAAGTGCAATTTTAAATAATTGTACTATGTTATTAAAAGGTATTCTTAATGACCTTTTTTTAAAGTACCTTTTTATTAAATGGTGCATTTTTTAATTGGTACTTCCTATTGAGAAGTGCTTTTTAATGATACCTTTCATTATGATATATTACTTTACAATAAGTTGTATATTTTATTTAAGTGGCTTTATTTTAAGTTTGAGTTTTAAGTTGTTCTTCTTTATTGAATACCATTTTTTGTAATGGTACTTTTTCTTGAAAATAAATAATCTAGTGTTATTAATTGGCACTGTCGCAATTTGACTTTTTATTACCATTACATTACCTGGAAAAATTTTCATAATGATTTTATTTAATGAATCTTATTTCTTAATAAATTTTGCTTTTTTATTCGTATTAGATGTTGTATTGTATTATAATTTTTATTTTTTTTATATAACTTTTTAGTGAATGTAAGCCATTTATATGTTAGAAGGTTCCTTTAAGTTAAAAAAAATTTTTTTTTTTTGTTAATTGAAGTTTTTTATGTCTGAGATGGTAATTTAAGCTGAATGATACTTTTGTACTATAAGAGAATTTTTGTTAGATAGTATCTTCAACCCAAAATGTTTTTTTATTTAGTGAAACTTTTATATTAAAGAAAAGAATTTTATTTTGTTTAAAAGTTTCATTTCGGAGGCATTTTAGTTAAAATAAAAATTTTCACAGAAAAACCAAATTTTTTATTAAGTAAATTTGATTTTCAATAAATTCATTATAACATAAAGATAAGATGCTTTTATTTGAAAGCGCATATACTTTTGCAAGCGGTCATTTTCACTTATAAAAATGATGCAAAAATTTAATATTTTAAAAAATATAGAAATATAGTGATCGGTTCAAAATCGAATATTCACGGAAATATTTTCCGCTGACACTGTAAAACTGAATACTCTTCCATTAGTTAATGTAAATATTTGAAAAAAAAATATAACAGCCAACCCCCCTCTTACTTTTTCGCCTAATTTTCTATTTAAATTTGAATTTCTATTTCTATTAAACAACAAACAAAAAACCATATACATAAATATATTTTTCTGACCTTTGACATTAACATTACTAACATTTAACAAATTCGCTTACAACTAATATAAAATACAATTTTGATTTTTTAAATTTTATTATTATTATTATCTCTATATGCACATATCGCCATATGTCGTATAGCTTCGCAAAGAAGATGAAGAAAATGATATAGCCAATGATTGGAAATTTGCCGCTATGGTCGTTGACAGACTGTGCCTTATCATATTCACAATGTTCACAATATTAGCTACAATAGCTGTACTACTATCAGCACCACATATTATTGTCTCGTAGCTATATGAGAGAGGTGGTTATTGTTATTGGTTTTATCGCAAAATCAATTTGTTAATTATTAAATTAATTACGAAACTTTTTAAGTAAACAAACAGCAAAAAACCCGAAAAAAATTAAACAAGCCGAAAAAAATCTTAAAAAAACTCTTAAAAAAAACACTTAAAACAATAATTAACTAATTAAAAAATTAATTATTAAACAAAAAAATCGTAAAAATTAAAAAAAAGTTTAAAAAATTTTATTTAAAAAAACGGTAAAAGAAATAAACAAAAAAATATTAATAAAAATTTTTCTTCCTATAACTAGATATAAAGTAAATAAAAAAGTCACCAAACAAAATCCATTATTTCAATTTCCATTTAATTTAATAAACCATTTATTTATAATTAGATATTTATTTTTTTTTTCTTACCCAATATCCCATATAATTATGCTCCCAGTTGAATTCATCCAAAAAAATTATCTACAATCACATTCTTCCATTTGTTTTTAATTGAAATGGCATCTCTTAGATAATGAAAATATGATATAAAATTTTGTATATATTAGGAATAATTAATTTATTCATTGAAATATTAATTTAATATTTTGGGGATAAATGAAAGAAATGTTTATATATTTTATAATTCAGCAAAAAATAATTAGGAGTGTTGCTTTTGTGGAATTAAAAATCTAGAACACATGCCACATGCCATATAAGTGCATTTAATTTCACAAAAATAAGGTATTTCTATCCAATATTATATATTGGAATAGTTAATTTTATTTAAAGAAAATAGTCCTTTTTTAATTAAAATTCATTTTGTCTTTAAACTTTTTAATATTGTGATCTAAATGTAATCATCAGACTTCAGCAAGAAAACTTAAACATAATTCGAGGATAGATCTTTCAATTAAAGCCTACTTTAAGGCTGGGATAGTTCAGGAATCAATGCAATAACATAATGCTTAAATCAACTCCAATTGCTACCTACAGTGGTGCTATTTGCAAACCAAGTTTTTTCATTGAAGAGAACTTATTCGAAACTCCAAGTACAATAAATTTCAATCTCTAAATGCTCCACATTAGACAAAAGCTTGGGGTCGATGTGCACCTCTGGTCACTGCCGATAGCAAAGAAATATGAATATTCAAATATTAAAGATATGAGAAATTTTATAAATAAAAAATAATACATTAAGCTGCTTTAGAACAAATACCGACGTCAGGTAATGGCACCACTCTATCCATACTGGAAAACTCTTCGCAAAAATTAACCAGAAAACAGAAGCTCACCAAAAACTAATAATAAAAATAATAACAATAATAATAAAATTAGTGGAGACTACTTTAAAAGATTCGGCTATTCCTGCAATGCTACATCTGCTGGAGTGAGCATCCAGTCTTGATTAAGAGCTACCAACCAGAGACCACTCTAGGAAATTCGATGGTTTCTCACCAAAGTACCTCTGCTAATAGGCTCAATCAAAAGTTGATTCTAAAGATAATAATTATTTCGTATAGATCGGTAATTTCTTCAAAACAAATTTTTTTTATCCTGCAATTCACACCCAGCACACCTGCAAAGAGAATTTATTCTTTAGCCGAACTATGCGTTTGTTGAACGGCATCCTTGAAAAGGTCCTCTTCATCACTTTCAGCACTTCTTTAAAGCGATATTCTCTTTATTGTACTTCCAATTAGTATATATAAGTGCTGGCCTTGATGTTTTATTCAGATCATTATATTTGAGTTATAGTGCTAGTTTTTATATTTGAATGTCACACTCCAAATTAAATCGGACTATAATCATTCAAGGTTTCGTATCAAAAACTACCGTATTGTTTTACATAATTTATTTTTATGCCAATTTTAATGAACATCTTCCAACTTTTCCTAAATAATAACCATCGAACCAACAAAGCATCTGCGAAAAAAAATTCAATTTTCCTTCAACTTTTTATAAAAAGCTTATCATCCAAATAACAACTAGGTCCCTAATTCTTAGGAGTATTAAGCTATTTTTCAAATAAATATTTGATCAGGATTCAAAATTACCTATATTAAAAAATATAGATATATGCTGAACTTAATTTGGAAAGAAATTTAGAATATATTTTATGAAATCATTGATTGGTGAAAACGCCTTCAACATTTTTATAGATTCAATACTAATATTTGCTCTCCGGCCGATTAGTGAAGAGACTATCCCCGATTTTTAAATAAACTTTAAATAAAAATATTGCACTGTTTTCTTTTATTATTTATTTAATATCTTTTAATTGTTACCATAAATGATTGATTATAATTTAACTTTTTTTTGCAATATTCCAACATTTTTCATCGGTTTCCCTAAAATAAAAATATTAAATAATATTAATAAATAAACGTTATTTTATTAAACAAAAAACTAAAACCATTTTAATACAAAAAATAAACTCTTAAGGTAAATAAATAACTGCCATTAAATATCAATAAATTAAATTTGATAGTTTTTTTATGTATAATAAATAAACTGTCAAAAAAGATTAAAAAATGAAGCGATCTTCCTTTAAATCCTTAAACTTATTCCTTAAAATTTTCGCACAAAAACATAATTACAAAAATAAACATAAAAAAGAAAACTAAAAACAGTAAAACCTTGCAGTATTAACAAAGTTCCCAGATTCACTTGGAAATCCCTTTGAATCCTTTGTCATTAAAAAAATTGATACAGCAAAAATTTTTCTTAATATAACTACAAAATAAATATTATAGATTGAACAGGTTGGAGTAATCGAACAGCTCTGTTCAGGTTGGAGTACGTGACCTTCAAGTCTCTGCTACTTTCCTCAATTCTCCAGAAGTAATTTTTTCACGAAATTGAACACTGAATTATCTTTTGTATTTTTCAACTGATTTCCGATTTTGCTTATCTGGTAATTAAACTTATATGCCGACCTTGATCTTAAAGGAATATTTTAATAACAGACGACTGCTGGTGATAATAAAACTCAAGAAAACTTGCTATATTTTGTATCACAGTACATATCCTTTGATCAAATCGACTCAAAAATATAAATAGGACGTATGGTGTTTATGTGTGTTCGCCCCGATTTCTGATCTGTAATGCGACAAACTTGGAGGACTGTGGCCCTTGAGTAATGAACTCTTACAATACAGAAGCTGTGAAAAAATCTAGCCAATATTAGCGCATTAAATTCGAAAGAGATTAAATTTAATTGTATACTGGCGTACTTTTAATCTCTGCCTATGAAGAACGATATCAGGTTAAAAGTGTAGGAGCACTGGGGTTAGCAGACATTTAAGGTAATGGGATGTCCGATTAATATATCATAATAGGCTTGGCTTCAGACATGAACTGGCAAATCGGTATCTGTAGTTATCTTGGCTTAGCTTTTAAATGTAGTTAAGGTGAAGGCGTTTAAAAGGGCGGAAATTAGCTGCTCTGCAATCACTACTTGCAGAATTTCGAAGGGTTTTTGGCAGTGGATTGCTAGCACTTTTGGTGGGCACATTCAGTATTTTTTCATAATGATGGGTGCATAAGCTGCGTCAACTCTGAGAAGAAAAAGTCAACTCATCATTTCGTATGTCACTGCTCGGCTCTGTTAACATATACGCTTAGACTTTTAGACAATAATTAACCTGATGATCTAGACTGTCTCAGGGAATTGCCAGTTACTAATGTTTTGGGCCTTGTCAAAAGTTTTCGTAAATTCTCAAGAGTTCTAATTCCAAATTGTTGTAGAAATACAATTAGGCCCTCCGCAACTCCTTGTTTTCAGATCTCCTACCAATCGGACCTAATTTAATGTACAAATATATTTTCACTAGGACATATAGTCCTTGTACACAAAGAGAGATGATCTCTCTCAAGACGATATACGTTCTTTCTTTTTGTTTTTTTTGTACGTTTTATTCCTTAGAATCAAAGAATCTTGCAGATTTCTTAACTCTTTTTTCTTGTAATACCAAATTCCACGGAACAGGCAGTAAATAAATATTAAAAACAATTAGTTATAAGTAGTATCTTTCACATGCAAAACTTGAAACTAATTTTCTTTAAATTCTTTAAAGAAAATACCTTGCAGGATTTTACTGTTTTTCCCTAAAATCCCTTAAATTTCCCTACCTAAAGAATGAAACAAAACCAATAGAATAACCCTTGTAAAACGAAAAATGATTAATATTTAAGAAAATTTTTCAAAATTCAAGAAAATAAACCATGAAATTACCAACAAAACATTGAAACAAGTAACCAACTAAAACTAACCAACCAAACAAACAATTCAAAACAACCAAATCAACACACCTCAAGCTCATACAAAGAAAAAATAAATTATTTATAAACATTCCTTAAAATATCTTTCAAAACATTTATGTTTAATTTTGGTTTTACTCTTGCGATGACAAATACCACAAATAAACATATTGATTTGAAAAATAAAAAATGTTCATAAAATAATTTGTTTTCGGTGTTTTTCGAAACACCGCAAACTAATTCAACCACATGAAATACAAAATAATTTTTAAAAACTCAGCAAATAATTTATCAACAACAACACTACAAAACGATCAAATGGTTTAAAACGGAATTTTTGAATGATTTTATAAAAGAATTAAACAAATATTTCATAATTAACGAAATATAAGGTGGCTGCGAGCAATAATATCTGCGTGTTGATGAAAATGCATAACTTTTTCTATTATGCACAAGTATTGATTAAATAATGAAGACAATCGAACAATTTATTGTTGGAAATTTGTGAACGCAAATTTTAACAAAAAATTGCTGCTTTTGTTTTCTCATTTTTGGTACAAAAAAAAAATATATATATATTAATAACACACAACAACAAAATTCCAGCACATAATCACGTTACTTCAGAACAAATAGAAAATATAAAAAACCAACAACACTATTCACAGAAAATAACAAAAATTATAGCAAATTATGTAATGGCTTTAAGCTTCGTTATGGGTGTTTCACTTAACTTCCGGTGAAATTTTATACTCTAGGCATAGCTGAAAAAATTAAATTTCAAATCCTTTAAATGATCCTTTAAAATATATAACGACTCATCCGAAATGCAAATGTACATCAAGGTTCACAGTACCTTGTGCTTTACCAATCACAGTCAAACGAGAACGAGTGTGAAGAAAGAATGGCAGTTCGCTAAGATGGTCTGATTTCAGTGTGTTCGGATATCCTTTACAAATCATCTGCTTCCGTAATTCCAAGTTTCGAAACTTTTAATTTTTGTTTTGTTTTGGCCGCTTAAAATTGAAAACATTTTGCTTACAAAATACAGAAGGCTTCAGTATTTACCAAGCCAGCGTATTGCAGCCAAAAATTTCGATATTTCTATTTCCGTCCAAGATCAATGGTCAAAACAAGTCTTATTTCTAATTGATACTTCCGAGAGATATACCCTGTTTTGCTTTACATACTAGAGACCAGAAACAATTCATTACATTAGAAATGTAAGCCGCGCGTTGGATACGATCAGGACTTTTGACGGAGCTCTATTACAGGCTTATATTATGATGCGATTGTAGTTTCAAGTATCGAACAGTTATAGTGTTTGTTTAAAAAAAATGTTTTCATTCATTTTTATTGGCTTGAAAATGGATGTAACAAGGAGTGATCCAACTGCTGCGTTGGGACGTCCTTTTCTCGTTAATATTCGATGTTTGACGAAGGGATACTCTTAGTAGTTCTCTTGAACATTATAACTAAAATTACTGCTTTTAGACAAGAATGGTGATATCTTAATAATAGAAGAATTAAATAGAGGCCATAATAATTTCATTGACAGCACTAAAGTTTTTATATATATTTTAGTGCAGTAAGATGAGTTGATTCATTTTTACTATTTGACTTCAGAGTCTTGTAGTCAGTCATTAATCGATGCAATTGCCACTATTAACAGGAGCAATATGCCTTAGTAATTACAAAAAGGAGCTGCAGTAAAAGATCAAATGTTTCAAGATATACCCCATAAAAGATTCAAAGACTCAAACGATAATTTAAAGATACTTATCGGCCAATAATCTTTGACTTAGTCAAACACCTAATGAAAAATTTAATCAATCAAAGATCCAACAAATATCAGTGCTTTGCTCATATTTATAAAAATAAAATAAAAACTCCGGCAAAACGTGATTTTGGAACTCTTCTTTTATAATAGAAGTACCAGTATTTCCTCGTTTGCATTTCTTCATCCTTCTATCGTTTCTGATTCATACTTAATACGTCCTGAAAATCATTCAAATTTTGTTCTAAGCGCCTCAACGGAAGTTTTCATTTACCGATGCCCTACAACACGTCCATAGAAATAATTTTCATTCCCAACAGTCATTAAACAACAAAAACATCGGACTCGAAATAGAACACCTTAACAAACTTTCTAGCCTTTTCGATTTCATTAATATAATCTTTAAAATTTAAAATTTATTCGTTCTCCATCAAGAAAATATTTCTTCAGACATTCTTACATGACATTTCAACATCACATTAACTCGTCATTAGCAACAACAACAACAAAAAACAACAACATCTAAATAAATTTTAATTTTAAAGTTACAGCTATTCAGCTTCTTCATTGTAAATATTGTGTAATATAAACTCCCTCTAATAAAACACTCAGAATTTTTTTAAAAGCCCAAAAGCAAATTATCGAAAACTAGAAAAAAAGAACTTGAAACTTCCTTTGAATATAAAAAGTCTTATAGTAGAAGGAAAATTAGATTTAAATAAATGAATGCGAAAAAATATAAATAAAGTAAAGCACCAAAATTTTAAATTTTGGTTTCATAGAAATGGATTTTAATTCGAATTGAAATTGTTCAAATTAAAATACAAGTAAATAAAATTATTAAAACTTTTTTTGTTAATATTACAACAAGGCACTTTAGGTTGTTTCGAATGAAGTTTATGAGAAAAATATTGTAAATATATTTATAACTAATGATACTAATAATAAAAGGGATAGTAATAATAACATTTATATTAACAATAATAGTAATAATAATAATAATAAAAATAATAATAAATATGTATTAGAAAATTAGTTATTATAGATTTAAAAGTAAATTATCTGATTTTCTCCTGTATTTCTTTTGTAAAACACCTAAAAAAGGAAATATCCCTATCAAAACCCTTTTAAAATACCAAATTGTTCTGGTAAATTCAACCTTAGTTTAAAATTTTCAAAAAATTCCAGTTGCAGTTGATTTAACTAATGACCTACATCCTGGATGACTATTACTTAACCCCGAAATAAAATTTTTTTGTCATTTTCGGATAACTAGTAAGAATTTAATTTTTCCTAAAATCAATTGTGACTAAACATTGTCAAAATTACCCTACTTCTGGTACCAGAACTAATCACGTTATTATTAAAAACTTTAACCAAAATGGTCATCAACGAACCACTTTGGTAAGGCAAAGGCATATTTGTTTTTTTTTATTTATTTATACTCAATATAACTGGAAAGAACTATATTTTATAGGGCTCTAACTTAAACCTCATCGAACTACAATAGAGATTTTTTGAATTTCTTCATGAATTTTGTTATTGGAAAATGTTTCACTAGTTGTTATTTGTATTATAAAAAACATAGAAAAAAATCACTCTCTAATGATGAAGTCTGGAGCCCAACTTTTATCTCCAATATAAATCAACTGAAACATAAAATAGAATTATAGTTGAAAATATTATTTTGTAAAAATCTCTTGCAATGTTACTACAGTAAAGTACGGATAAATGCACATCGGTTTTCGCCCGACTTTTTGTGCACTTATCCATTCTTTGCATTTATGCTAACCTCGGATAAATGCACAAATATTGCAATTATACAATTATTGGGTAAATGCAAATTTTTTGCATTTACATATAATTACAGAGAATGAAATCAAACTATGTACATACATACGTACATACATATATGCTTAGAGTATATATACATATGAGCATAAGTTCCTCAAAAATATAAGATAAAATTGACTGTTGATGATTTTTATAAACAAAGTTTAATTTTATTGGTAATTCATGTATATTTTTGTTTGTCGAATAGAGTTCAACAAAAACACTTAAAAACCTAAATCATAAAGTTTTAACGTACATACTATACATATGTTTACAAACTTTCATATATCGTATATATTATGTAAATAATTTTTTTTACAAAACTTAAAGAATCAGTTCAGTTTAAAAAAAGTCTAAAAAATCACATGTGTGCAAAGTTAATTTGCTTTTGTTTTTAATCAACATTGAAATAAAAATTTTTTACTATTAACAAGAACAATTATTAAAGAAATGTTGGTATGGAAGATAATATATAGATGACGAGAACTGAAGAATCTGAATCAGATTGCCTTGAATCACATGAGGTGAAAAAATCGGAAACCTTTTTGTAGAAAAAAGTCCTTATGTGTAAATTAAAATTAACTATTTTAGTTGTGCATTTATGCATACAAAGTTGTACTAAAAATGTCTCTTGAGGCTTGAAATTATTATGCACTTATGCATTTTTTGCATTAATCCGTGTTGCACTTATCCGTGCATTTTTACATGAAAAAATATAAAAGAGGCTTATGGCTTCGAAACACGTTGCACTTAAGCGTTTTTTGCATTTATGCGTGTTGCACTTATCCGGTTTTTACTGTAATTGCATATTTCTATCTACATTTAGACTAAATTGTCTCTCAAAGGATGCAACTATAAGCATTTATAACGAGAAGACCAAAATATCAGGGGTCTTTTGGTCAACGTGAACATAATCAAATTACAAAAAACATTTATAATCAGAGAAATGTATTTAAATTACGGAGGAAACCAAAATACATACACAACCAAAATAAAGAATCATTTGATTCACTTGCAACTATATTGATACATATGTGACTACGTTGACACTATTTGTATATATATATACTGATATATAGACATATTTATCTATCTTTTATTATAAAATACTGCTTGAACAAGTATTTGTTTTATTATTATTCCCTTTATCTTATCATTTACTAAATGCAAATAAAAAAATCTCTAAATATTTGTAAAGGTTACGACTTCTCGTCTGATTATTTTTGACATGCCACGAACTAAAGCTTTTTTGTACAAGAAGTATAAATGAAATGGTTTATTATTTATTCCGCTCCCCGTTGATGACTTTTTTTACTCTGCTGTCGAGTCCTATTGCACGTGTTAAGATTGAAGAAAATAATTAAATTTCAAGGATATAGTATATCAGTCAATTCCAAAATAAATATTTAAATTGTTTTTAGACTTTGTCACAACTTTTTAAAACTCCATTTACATATGCCAACCTTAGCCACAACAAAGACGTGCAACAAATTTGTACAGGCTCACCGTTGCTGACATTAGAGAAAGCTCGGGTTTTTAATGACTGCAATTATTGTAGCTTCTCATACCGTTCATTGTTTAATTAAATTATTATAGCAATTTCAAGCTGGCTTAAAATAATTGCTTAAGAACATCTAAAAAGTGACTTTTTTCTCTATTTTTCTATTTCATTCTAATACATTTTTTTTGTCTTTATGACGCAGTACTCTCCATTTAGGCTACGCTACGCTACTACTTCTATATTTCGTAAGATTTCCTATTTGCTAGAGGATATTTACCAAAAATAAAAACCTAAAAGGCAGTTGGAAAATTTTAGAAGCTTTTTAATGACCTTTAAATCACTTTTATAAAATTATTGAATTATTGAAATTGCAAATTTGAAATCTGTAATTTTTTGAAAATATTAAACTATAAATCTGTATCGCAGAAACAACGGCTTTAGAGAATAGCTAAAGCCAAAATATTTTGCATACTTTAAGGGACTAAGAAATTAAATAATTTCAAATTAAAAAAAAAAACTATAAAATAAATTTTAAACAAAAAACACGCACAATTTGTAAATAGTAAATACGAGTACGAGTATATATAATATAAATATCTTTAATAATCATCAAAAAATAATTTTTATTTAACAAACACAAATTTTTATTTGGAATTTTAAAAAAGCGATTGTTGCAAAATAATTAAAATTTTCCCAAGGGCCCACACGAAGATTCTTTGAGGAAATTTTAATTGTTTTGAAAATTAAATTTAAAAAAGACAACAATGCTAAATAAACGTAAATAATATTCTAAATTATAAAATAAGTGACCAAAGGCGAAGACCAAATTAAAGATTTTTGAAAAAAAAAGAGAATGGCATTTATGTGTGGGACATACATACACAAAAAAGGAGACAAGACAATTATTTATATGATGTAAATATTTATAAATATATATTAAGATAATTACTCAAAATGACATATTATAATTTTTTTATTATTATTTAAAAAGCTTTCAGTCCACCATACCAACATGAACTCAGTGCTGGTAAATTGCATGCATAAGTAAAGCCATAAATTTTTTGGTGGGCAAACCCAAAAGCTGTCTAAGTCTTTGATCGACAAAAAAAATAATGAGCTTTTCTGATTCCCAGGGGTAACACAAGTTTGTACCAAAATAAAAATATTACCCCTGTATCACTATACAGAATATAGGTTATATTTCTTTCTAATGGAAATTTTTTATTGCAAGCAAGACATGCATTAAATACCATTAGGTTCGTTCCTTGAATATCTGTTTACACAAATATGTAATTATGTTAAATCAGTAAATAGTAAGAGTTTAATAAAAATACAAAACGATTTAAAGCAATTTTAATTGTATATTAATGGAAGAATTGCTTTATAGATTTAGAATAAATAACCATATGGAAGAAGAAACAGAAGATAAAATTCTTATTCAAGCATTTACACAAAAATTTTTATAAAAATTAAGCAATACTTTTTTCCATTTCCGTGAGTTCTCTGTATTGGTCATCTCAATAAATACAATAGTATTCATTAGTAGTAAAAATATAGTGTAAATCATTAATTATTTATTAAAATATACTCCACATTAGTATAGGAAGGACATAGAGAAATTTTTTAAATTAAATTCCCTTATATAAATTTTTTTTTCTTCATTATTCATATTAAAAACAACAATTGTAGAGCAAATCTAAGTAACTTGAGAAAAAATTAATTAATTTTTCAAAAGAATAACTATGAAAAGAATAAACAATAAACAAAAATTTATTTATATCGCCAATCGGTTGATGGCATTCGATATCAGTTGGAATTTTAATAAACTTTTTATGGAATTATCGATTATTCTTGCCTTTGTAGGAAGAATATATTAAAAAATGTGTATATGAAGTCTTTTTCATGGAATTTTTAAGCAGCTTAAATAAATATTAATGATTTGTTTGTGACAGCCATATTATGATCCCTACAATAATATTTTGTTATTGCAAAACATAACTTGCTTTTACAGTTTTTAAATTTATCCTTGACTAAAAGGCAAGTTGGCATATTTTCAAAATTATTTTAAACGAAAAAAAAGGTGTAGCATTTATAGGGATGAAGAAGTGTTTAGTGAAAAAAAGTTTCTACTTAACAAACTATATCCAAATTGAACATGACGCTTAGCTTAATATAATCATATGAGACAATGTAATCCAACTCATTTTTAAACGACAAGAAAGCCGCGGAAAATGTTTGGAAATATTTGATTCCTACAATATTAATCCTTTAATACTAAAACTGTTCGATGTTTGTCTATGAAATGATTTGGGTACAACCACATAATTCAAAGAAAATAAGATGTTAATATATTATCTGCACCCCAACCATTTCTTTTTTATTTTATAAATGAGCTTTAAGCTTTATTTTCTATCTATTTTCAATAATTCACGACGCCTTTTTATGAAAAGTTTATATGAAAAATATATAAATGTAACATTGAAATGTCATGGCAAGACATGGACTTAAATCCGAAAAAAAATGTTTTACATTTAAACGAATAATTCAGATAAAATTAAAATATATAATTTTGAACACTTCATAAAAAACAAAAAATTATTAAATCCCATTAAAAGTTGAATTTTACCAAAATATAATGCTCTAGATATCATGAAAGGTATGGGGTTTTCGATGGAGTTCCCTCCAAGTCTGTTAGAGCGTTACAAAGTTCTAAATAAATGTTTTCAGTAGCAGAATTGTCAATGAGTCTTGTTGAAAGCAATTTTAGTTTTAATTTTGATTTGGCAGCGAAATTTTTAAATTCATGAAACAAACTTCGATAGAATTTTCCTAAAGATCAACCTGCAATACGGGCGAAGAAGCTACAGGAAGGCAAAATCGCCTTTTTTAATGATTAAAACTGTTCAAAATATTTAATTCTGAAAATACTAATTAAGGAAATGTTAGTTTCTGTAATTAATTTTTCTTCTTACAAAATTTTTTGTTTCTTCCTAACAACTTAAAAACCCTCGAGATTTAAGCCACTATTTTTCTAGACATACAAATTTAACTTTACCAAAATATATAGTAAGAATAAATAAGAGTTTTAGATTATAAAGTCAATAAAATAAATGAATAAAATCAATATTAGTATTATAAAAAATAGTAGTTAAAAATTAACAAAAAATAATTCTGATTTTTTTATTGTCGTTATAGTTTTAATTGAAGTAAAATTTCAAATTATACCAAAAAACAAAACAAAAATTCAAAGCAAATAAAGATTACAAAATAATATAGAAAAAAGAAGAAAAAATAATAATTAAAACCAAAAAAAATTAATTAATATTAAATATTAAAAAGTAATTAAAAGATAATTAAACATAATGGAAAAGTTGGAGTAAAAGAAAGAAAAAAATAAAACATAATTCTTATAATAAATAAAAAATTATAAAAAATTCCTTAGAAATTTATTCGAAACTGATAAAAGACTTAAACAATTAAGTCCTGCAACTAAAAAATTAAATATAAATTAGTAAATAATAATATAAAATATAATTTTGAATTTTTGTAAAGTTTAAAAGGATACACACACAAAAATAGCTTTTAAAAAAGGAAAATTTTCTTCTTAAATCAATTTATTATTAAAATCTAATACAAAAAAATAAGAGAAAAGAAAAAAGTCTCAGCTATAAAATTATATTTAATAAAAAAAGACTTCAACTTTTAAAATAAAAACACACTAAAAATTCAAACAAAAATAAAAGTCACACACACAGACAAAATATTTGCATGAACCTAATAAAAGTTTCACATATAAATCATTCACATACATTAAAATAAATTACAATTAAAACGTAAGTAAAGAAATATAGTAATAAATTGCAATAACACAAATTTTCGAAATATTTTTAACGTCAAAACGTAAAAACCAAATACAAAAAAGAAAAAAAGACAAGAGAACAAAATATTAAAAATAATGGAAATCCTAAAAGTGTTTTACTGTAGTTTAAATAAATAAAAAATAACAAATTTTTGTTAAAGCAAAATCGATTTTTTTATATATTATGTTTATAATATTAGTTTTAAATAAAATTTAATAAATAAAAGTAAAAGAACAAATTGAAACAATGAGCTAAAAAATAATTGCTCAAAAATAAAAATAATAAAAAACAGTCTTTATTTTTCAATTCAAGTCATCAATGGGAAACATACTTTAAGGCGAATTTATAATATCTGAGCGGCTAAAGCTTCGTTGAAATCAACATCTTGAGGACCTGGTGCAAACTACTCAAACTCGCACAACAACATCGAGCACATCCTATTAGGGTTTGCTATATTTTTTTACCCACAAGCATAACCGCATAGCGCCAAACAGAAATGGAAATGTTATCATTATATTATGGTCACTTTAACTATTTTAGAGCTGCGAGAATCTAATTGCAGTGTCTAATATGAAGTAAAAGCTTCACTAACGATAGGAGCAGGTACTAAGCAAATGACTTATACGACAGTAAGGAGATTCGTTAAGAAATATTTATTAACGAAAATAATTTATAATGATAAGTATTGTACCCACCAAGAACTTGATCTTCATTCTATACTACCCAATTAAAAAAGAGCTTCCAAAAAAGGAATGAAAATGGTGAGAAGCAAAGACAAAAAAGTACTGCAGGCTCGTACCAACTATTGATATTTTTGTATAAAATTGTCCTTGTACGATGTTCTGTTAAAAAAAATAGCTTTTTCCAATATATTGGGTAAATTTTTTTTTAATTTTTAGTGGGGAAAATAGCTTCGTACTAAACTCGGATTTTTATTGATAATAACATAATATAATTTGCACACTCACATTGCAAATACCAGCCTGTGGATTAAATAACCATCTGTTTGTGTACTCTTTAAGTACTATTTGTGTACTCCAGAATAGAAACCAGTGTGACTTTTTCAAGTGAGAACAAATGATCTCAATGATTGAGAAAGATTCCATTGCGTATTAAGTCCCGAAACTAAACGTGAAAGTTATAAACACATTTGAGCTTTATATCGACTTTATAAATTCCAAACAAATATCATATCTGCCCTATAACTTCATGAAAAATATACGTTTGGTTTTACACATACATTTTGCAATTTTCCTTTTATCCAAATACTTTTTTCCACAACTGCTATTATTTAATTTTTGAAGTAATAACACAACTATATTTATAAATATATTTTTAAATAGTTTTAATAATAAGTTATTTTATTCATATGAATAAATACATTTATAATTGGGATATAACGTTTTATCTACTGCTTGTATTTCATATGAGAACTAAATATCACTCATACGCCATGTTTGAACTTATTTATCTCCGAAGAGTATGCTACAATATTTCTACTTTATGGCAAGGATACGTATACTTGATATTTTTGTAAAATATTAAGAAAACTGAGGAAAATTAGTTTAAAAAAATATTATATTTTGAATATGATTATTATAATTGGAATAACAACAAAAAATTATTAATATTTGAATATAAAATATTTCAGTGGAAATTTAAGTAATTGTAGTGTATAATTAACTTTACTATATAAATAATTTCAATATATAAATAATTAAGATAAATCAAAGTTCGATTATAGCGAGTGTGAAGGACACACCGAAATGCATTATATTCGTTTTGCGCTTAAGAATAAACGGAAGAGTTTATAATATTGTTTCGTTTATTGGAAGTGACTTAAGATAGAGTTTCGCTCACAATAGACCTCATTATAAACGAACATCGGGATAATAATAATGATTTTAAAGAAAATTAGTACAAACCTGCTAGAGCGTGGATAAGCTGTTCGATATGAAAGAAAACTTGCTACTCTGTACGAACAAAAACGCACATCTACATAATCTGTAACACTACTTGAAACAAAATGTAGTGTTGGGGAGAACTACGGAATCAGTCGTATATAAAATTATTACACCTGCATCGACGTTGCAATATTCATTCTTTATCACTAAAATAACATTTACTTTAAGACTATTTATATTAATATTATGGAAAAATTGTTTTATCTATACAAATCAAACTTGCAAACCACTACTTTGAATGACAATATGAGATGTTTTCTCATTGTATTATGTTTATTTCAAACGCTTATAAGTTTTAAATAGCTATTCGATCTTAATAAAATATACATTCTGCACTAATGCAATACAAAATCTGTTAAAAACAATAATGAATATAAAGAACTTTCAATAGACCAATAGAAGAGAAATTTATGCTGGACTGCGTTGCCTTTATTTATTAATATATATAGAGATAAGATCATATTGTATTGTTTGTTTTGTTATGGTTTTTACTACAAAAATATTTTTATTGCTAAGTATTACTAACATATTCAAAGAAGCCCAGTCAAAATTTGAACCCCATCCCGAATCTCTTAAATTGAATAAAAACGGTTTAATAGAATTAACCGACAAAAGTTGTTAAACATCGTCACTCTCCCGAACAGTCCATTAACAACTATTTGTCTTGAAATAGTTCTCTTTAGGAGATTTCGAAAAAAATTCTGTTTAAACCAAAGGCTACGGTCCTGTCAATGATTTTTTTAAAATTTAACAAAAACACAAAACAACTAGCCCTACAAAAATTTTCAATTATTAGAAATCACGACTTCGGACTGGGAAAATTCATCTCTTCATTTCATTATTATTTTTTTTTTCTTGAAATATTTTTTTTTTTAATTTTATTCTATGTATATCTAAGAACTATTTATAAAGCATACATTTGGAATAACTAACTTTTTTAGTAATATGCTAAAACTAAGGTAATAATTTTAACATAAAAACAATTATTCAAAGTATTTAATTTGTATCACTAAACAATACTAATTCATTTTTTTCCTTATAGGTGTCCTTTTATTGCCTGTTTAAAAAATTATATGAGATTTTCGTAAGAGTTTTCTTAAAATTTATAGAAACAGTCACCTGATCATTCAAAATTTTTGCAATATTTGATTCAAAATAAAAGAAAAATTTTTATTGAAAATTCATTTTAACAAAGAGAATATTTAAATAAATAATTTAAGAAAGAGACTCTCCAGAAGAAGTGTTAATTTTTTTTCTGTAGAATAAACAAAAGATTTGCATTTTTACACGAAATGCAACCTAATTCCTGTTTGCAATTTTATTGAATAATCTAGGTGTTCCTTATTTTCTCTACTAGTCCAAAAAAATATATAAAGAATATAAAATAAATTCTCTTCGAGTCTTGATAAGACGGCAAACAAAAATTACAGTAAGCCGTATCCAAGATATTTTATCTAAAAACTACCACAAGAAAAAATTTCAAATTCTACCCCGTATCTAATGAACCTACCTATGTGAACCTGAAAACTTTGAACCAACTTCCCAGTCAAAAGATCTTCCCAGTCAAGAGATCTATAACTGAGACAATAAGCAAATTTGTTCATTTTATATAGTTTGTTACCACAGCTTACAACAAGTACTGCGAGTACACTCGGTGTCAAAAAGGCTCATTGTGACACCCATAAGAAAAAAATGCATCCTACTTTTCCCTATAGAAATCCAAGTTTCAAACTTCTATCAAACCAACTATAATTTCTCACAGAGGATAATAAATCCGCTAGTTTTACTTCCCTGATACTGTCCATGCCCAGGCATCTGATTCTCAATTTTCTGAACAGTCTACATATATTCTCTTGAGAAACTCTTTTAAATAAAGCTTGAAGACTTTCGAAGGTAATTCCACATTCCAAAATTCATTTGGCGCAGGATCGTTTTGTAACACTAATTTTTTGGCTATTGCTTTCTTGATTTTACCCTCATGTGGTAAAGGGATAATTGGAGTGGATAATGTAATGTAATGTAATGTACTGGGGGTTTGGCCCAGAATGGCCCTTTGCACTGCGATCATTGTTGATCTATTGTGCTTCCCCTGTCCCTAGCAGTCCAATACGTTCGCAAATAGGATCAGCTCCTTCAATGGGAGCATTAGCAGATCCTCTTCACACAGCGTATATGCATGTAGAGTCCTGTGTCTTCTGTGGCACAATGCCCCACAATTTGCTATCAAGTGTTCCATCGACTCCTCATCTTCACCGCAAAATCTGCAGATGTCCGTGTCAGATAAGCCCATTCTGTATAGGTGGGCTTTGCAGGTGTAATGGTCTGTGAGCGCCCCTACCAGCGTCCGTAGGCTTTTCCTGTCCAGTCTTAGAGCCAGATCCGCCCCCCCAGCGTCAAAGCGTAGGAATTACTTGGAGTGACATAATCCATTGATGTCATTTCAATGTTGTGCAATCCTGGACGATGTCCATTTCGAAATCTCCCCCGTAAGGATACTCTTGTTGAACCTAAAAGAAGGGGTGGGTCCAATGAAGTACCCTTCAGCTCATCTTCTCGCACAGATGTCCGCCATCCCATTCACGGCATGCCCCTGATGCCCTGGTACCCATATCAGACTAATCTGATTATGAGTCGCCAGGTCATTGAGCCTGTTGTGGCATTCCAGTAATAATCTGGACATGTACGCACAGCCTCTCAGGACCTTAAGAACCAATTGGCTGTCCGAGAATGTCTTAATGTGGAGAGGATAAGGTTAATTATAATGCCAATTTGAGATCATTTTGCAAACTAAAAAAAGCCTAAATGATGAAGCAAATGTGCCATTGAATTTTCCTAACTCTCCGATAATTTTTCTAAGTATTCTGCCTTGCAAAGGAAATATTAAAAAATCTATTTAAAACAGAAACTGCAAATCCAGGCATATATCGTTATTGTTTTTCTGCTGTTTAGTCCTTTACATATGGGTGTACAGAGGTAGTGGTATTTTTCAAAATTACTCGTGATTTTTTTATATTTTTCTTTTATGTATTTAAGCGTTTAATAAATGTTAAGTTTAGAGCAATTTAATTTCCAATTCTCCGCAGCCATATTTATGTTACCATATCAGATGGCTATTAAAGCATTATTTAATATAGGTAAGTCGTACTATCTCTTAATTTTTACGCACCTGCCTTATATTTTTATTCCCCATTTTACACTACCACTACAACAAATAAACCATAAATAATAATATTTATTCTTGCATTTAACAGGTCATTAACAAAACTTTATCCATCACCTTTCGAAAGCCACTACAGCTGTAGTCAACAAACATCAAGTTGTCTTAGCGTACAAGGTTAATAGAATGATTTTTCCCCATATTATATACTAACAAAAAATTCTACACAAAAAAAATACTTGTGTAATAACTTTGCGACAACTATTTTTAGATGGAGCCAAAATGATCCACACGGCCGAAACGAAAGTAAATACAAACTTACTGAATAGCCAAGCAAAAAGCAAAATACTTCCTAGAAAATAAAACAAAATTAGATTATATCACTAATCTATTTAAGGCCAAAAATTATATTTAGTGGAAAACCCAACTCAACTCTAAGGCATACAAAAAGTATTTTATAAAAATTGCATGCAGACAAATGGAAACAACATTGACTGGTGCCGCTATTTATAATTTAGGGGTCATTAAATACAAACACATAAAATACTCACATTGAAAATAATTACAAAAACAACTATAAACTAAATACAAATAACAACAAGAATAAATAAAAAGCTTGATTTATTTCAATGATAAAACTGTTTTAGAAAAAATACGTTTAAAAATAAATATCTTCAAATTAAAGGAATTTCTTGTTAATATTTTTAGTAAATGTGAAAAAGTTTGTAGCAAAATAATATAGATTTAATTACTTTTTTAAAAAAAAATTATATGTAAAACACACCACTAACTTTAATTAATTTAATTAATATCAATAACGCCTGGTGTTGCCTGACCATAGGCGCATGATTATAAACAAGAAATCAATTATATACGGCGTATAGAACCCAGTCAGGGTCTGTAGTAATTTAAATTTTTAATTAAAAATATTTCAAATATATATTTTTACATTTATATATTAAAACGTGAGGCAAACGTTACTGCTCCTTTTTATGCTTAATTAAAGCTGTCGTATTGATTTTAAGCACGTGTGTGTGAATGAAATGTAATCCTTTGCAAAGAACAAAGCGTGTTTTACAAATATTAATTCAGCATTACAAATTCCTAACATAATTACACACATACACAACATATTACACAAGCAGTAACCATGCGAGCTACAGTAATTTAAAAGTGTTGAACGTTTGAAAATATTTGTTTGGGATTACAGATAATTTAAATTGTAACAAGTCTAGAAATTATACTTTCACTGCGGAAATGACGAAGATACTGAAAAGAATTTATTTAACAACTACTAAAATTAATTAAATGCTTACAAGAGTAGGAGAAAACTGGGAGAAATTTTTACGAAAAGATCTTAAGCGTAGATTGTAGTCTAATTTCAGACATCAGGTTAGGTTAGGTTAGGTTAATTGGAGGGGTGTGATAGCCCATGTCATACGACATACACTTAAGCCAGTGAAGGCTTGTTGTGCGCTCCCTTCATTTATCAAACACAAACTGCCAGAGTTATGCGGCAGGATTCGAACCTGGGACCTTCGCACTACGAGTCTAGTACACTACATACTAGTCTTCGAAGGTCAGTTGTGTGTTTTAAAAGGTACATGATATTTTTCTTTTATTTCCTAATTGAATATGGTTGATCATTATAAATTTCCATCTGTTAATTACAAAGGACATCACATGTTTATGCACTACCTCCCCAAAGCTTAGATTTCATAATAATAAAATTTCATAATTTTTGGGTTTCTTGTTAAAAAACCTCTTGAATGATTTTTAGTACCATTTAATACTGTATGGGCTGTTACACTAAAACTCTTCTTGTCCGAATACAGTCCTCTTGATGATTGAAAATTTAGTTTTTTACTTTTTTGTCATTTAAAAGCTCTCTTTTATTAAAAAAAATGCAATTTATTAAAAGGATTCCAATATTTTATAAATCATATATCAACAGATTTATACATTTAAGAATTTTTTACATGTCGAAAAATAGTGCAAAAGTACTTAATTTTAAAAACTTTTCTATCAAAATAGCAAAGAACTACACATTAGAAAAATTAGCTTTTGTTTGTTGTGGACTTAGTTGGCCACGTGTCGATTTTTTACTATTGCTAGCCAAATTATCAGTGAACCAGTATTCAAACTTTTGTGGTTATGTTAAAAGTAAAATATACATACATACACTAATATATATAAAAATTGCAAAATATATAATAATATAAATATCATGGCAAAAATATTATATCAATATAATACAATTAATGCCTATTTCTTTGTAATTCATCTAAGTTTCTTATATAGTTCAATCTCTGATGTCCTGATGTTAAATGCCTACACTAATCACCCATCATTTTTTCTTTTTTTTTCATAAAAATGGGTTTGCATTTTTTTATAAGTTGCTTAAAAAACTTCTATAAGCTTAAGAGGTTAATTGCTTTTCAAATATGGTGGTTTAAGTCTACTGATTTTAACCAAAGGAAAAAAATTTAAATTGTTTTATATTAAAATTAAGAAATTTATTGGCGATACAACTTTCTATCGGGGCTCATACACTAACTAAAAAATAACTATTTAATATTATTGTAAATGTTGTCCATTACTGGCCTGTGTAATTCTATATTAGGGCCTAAAAAAGAAAATGATACTTGTTAGAAAACTGTTTATTCTGGTATTTTTTGTCTTTCATCAGTAACAATTAAAGTCGGGGAAACACAAAAAATCCATTTGATTTTGCTTTGCAAAATACACTAGAAACAATCAATGACAAAATCCAAAATTGAAATGAAAAAATTAAATATATGTTGAAATTCCATAAATTTCAATTAATAGTCCAAATGGCAATAACTGCATTATATAATAAATTATATAAAATTAAAAAATTATGTAACTATATTTTGGGTAACGCAATATTATTTCTTCTTCCAAACCTATTTACATCTGATTTTAAATCAATATCAAAGAAAAAAATTATTATATTATTATAATTATAATTTCAATACCATGTTTCTTCGAAAAAAAAAACGAACAGTGTCCTTTTCATTCATTCACAAACACCATAAAAGTAAAAAAA
Organism: Germaria angustata; assembly: GCA_963681545.1. NCBI lineage: Eukaryota > Metazoa > Arthropoda > Insecta > Diptera > Tachinidae > Germaria > Germaria angustata. The sequence continues at coordinate 92,921,505 of OY812999.1, read as the reverse complement.
GTACTGCGGTATTTAGTATTACACTAACTTATCCATGTCAGACATTGCTAGTACTTGCAAAGTAGACCAAAGGGCAAAGAGATTGGATGACGAGTAAAATGGCTTGTTATTGTAGGCTTTTTTGTTTTTTTTTTTTTTTCTAAGTAAAAACAAGCTACAAAAAAATGTAAACCAAAATTATAAAAATTTAAACCAACAAAACAACATGTGTTTAGTTTGCTAAAGGAAGTGATAGTTATAAGAACAAAGTTGAAATCATAGGGTTATTAATAAAACAAACTATGTGAAGAGAAAATAAAGAATATTCATTATAATATTATATAAAATATACTATTTTTGCATTAAAAGGATTAAAAATAATTAAAATATTATAAATATAGTGATTTGTGGTAAAAACAAAAAAAAATTATAACAAATGTATTATTTACAAATCGGATTATTTTTTCAATCAAAGTAAGTAAAATGTTTAATATCAAATACTCCAAAAAGTATGCTATTTAAATTAGTGAAAAACCATCGCTGTTATTACCACCCATTACGAATTCGTAATATTTATTGATAAATCATTCAAATCCAATAACACGTATACGTATGTTTTATTTATTTATATATAGAATGGTTAATATAATATGATGCACAGTGGGGCCAATAGCAAATATTATGATAATAAATACGTAAATTCTAAACTATTGATCCATTTATATATTGCCATAAGCACATGTCACAGAGAAGAAGTCTAGCTTTCTCAAAATTAAAATCCTTTTCAGCTCAGGATAATCAACAATTAGTCAAAGGCCCTCACGCTGGTTTATTGTAACTAAACAGTGATATTAATAATTTTTTTGCAACATGAATTAAGAGATAACTTATTTATTGATATTGGTTATTCGAAATTTATTTTAACCAGCAAATTCTAGAGTTGACAGTAAAATATTTAAGAAAAAAATCTGTTGCGTATAATTTGAACTGGGTTATTGCGTTTAAAAAGCAGATTTCACTATAAAAAATATTTCATATATTATGATTAACGTACTTATTTTTCATTCCTTTTGTCCAGACTATAAGCGAAGCATTTTAGTATTTAATAAATTTTAATATCTCTACAAATTCCAACTTTAAAGATATTTTAGTACATACATTAATTGAAATTAGTCTAAATATATAGTAAAAAAAAGAAATAGGAGAAAATTTCAAGAAAAATAATTTTAGATTTGTCTGTGTTTCCCTAAACATGAGCAACATCAGTTTTTCTTATAACAATATACATAAAAATAAAAGACTTGAGGTCATTATTATTTAGAGTCTACATACAACATCAACCATCAAAGAGATCTTTCGAAGGAAATATGTTCGAAAAGAAAGCTATTTTCACATTGTAACTTATAAATAGGTGAATAAACATAATCCACTAAGAAACACGGACAATATTATTCTAAGCCAAAAAAAAATTAACTAAAAACATATGTATAAATAAAGTTAACTTTCATAGCATTGGCTGAACTTAAATAAGTAATAATTCTAGAACAACAATTAGAAAACTTATTTATTTTTGCCATTTATATTGAAGATACTACAAGCAATAATAAGATTTTCAAAAATTCATTGTTTTGGCCTTTCATATCCTGACGTTTCATTTTCTCCTTAACCAAATCGACAAAAAACAACAAAACAAATAAAACATGACAATTTTCTATTGTATATGATATTTACAAAATAGATAATCATAATAAGTTTAGAATTATTTGATACAAACAACCAATTATACTCAACACTAGTCTATTTTATTTTCCTTACTAAAGCTAAAGAATATCTCAAATAAAAGATTTCAATAATAAGTTTAAACAATAATTGTTATTATTATTTTTATAACTTGCCCCATTGTGCCTGATGTAATATATTTAGCTACGCTAAACAATACCATTGATTTGTTTAAGAATACGTGTAAATGTAATAGTCACACGAGTGTGTAATGAAATTGATTTAGAAAAGTTTATTTTAAATCATATTACACGATGAACTGAAATTTATATTGAGCTTAAGAAAATCAATTATTAACTTTTTTTGGTACAAGAGTTCATTGTAGAGTTAATAAAGAAAAATTACAGAATTGATTTTTGCTGCTAATAAGAACGTTTTTGCGTTAAAATGTTTAATGGTGATTTTTTACCAAAGGTTTACGAAAAAAATTAATTGCAAATTTAATGTCGCTGAAATAGTCACTGATACTTAAAAAAGATTGGATCATTCAGTTCTATGAATTTTCTATATATTGGGTTGGATTGGAAGATTAAGGAATCTTTCTGCAGCTTGTTATTAGCTCGTTGACTCAATTAAATAATACCATAAACTACCTCATGTCCGTCAGAATACTTTTGGCCATATCGATCTTTGACTGGATCATCTGGGGAATGCAGATATAAGCAACCAACGCTTTCCTCAATGATATATAAATACACAAAAAAAATTCCTTGCTAGGAAATATTAATATGTTATTTAACCTATTAGTTAGGTCTGAAAATTTTACATTAAATATAGATATTATATAAGACAAAAGAAATGGCACGTGTTTAAAAGCCCACTGTGATAGAATATTTACTTGATTGACTTTAAACCACATTTAATAATTTAATAATTGTTAAAATATTTAGAGTTTTAGCAAAATGTTTTATTTGTTGCGGCTTTAGGTGTTCATATGCCGACATTTCATTGGCCACTAAACCAAATCATAAGTGAACTAGAAGCAGTTTGAAAACATTCAAACTCACAATAGGCTTAAAATCCTTTTATACAAGCAACACAACAGACAAATATACTCAATGTGAGTCTATTTTATTTTTCTTGCAACATATTGCAACCAATAAAATGTCGGCTTATGAACAGCTAAATCCATAAAAAACAGAACAATTTTCTTATATATTTTTTCAGCAAAATCTTTTTTAATTAACGTTTTCCACTACGTTACAACATTAAGGTTTTTAGGAACGCAGTAAAAATAATAGTTGTTGAAATTGTGAAAATTCAGAACGTGTAATTTTGTCTGGAAAATTTTTACCATTTCTTATGATTTCCTTATAAGCTTTTCATTGCAAAATATTCCGTCATTTAATAGCTTTTGACTGAACTTGAAGTCGAGTTCGCGATAATGATTTGTCAATTTATTCCAGAATATATTTTATGTCTTGTAAAATATATCCTTGATAACATTTTATTTTTAGACATATAGTAAATTACTTTTATCAATAGCTTTATAGACTCGATTGTAACTTGAGCTTAATATTTTACATAAAACTTGAAAGTTAATATTTACATAAAATAGCTTCGAGAGCAGCAGCGAAAAGAAAGATTTTTGGCAAAGACTTATTAAAATGAAATTTATAATAAGGCAAAAATACAAATTAAGTTGACTCCGATTAATTTCAACCCAACCTCGTATGTACAAAATTCTATTTCTTAGCATCGTATCACTAAATTGAAAGCTGTCCTAAAAAGTCTCGATTTTTTCTAAAAGTACACACTTCGAAATTAAGTTTTGATCATTGTACCAAATGTATATTTTTTGTTTTTTTGTATTTTTTGTTTGTGATTTGTGCAACTGATTTATAGTTGACGATCAAGGAAATTGAATTATTGTATTTTATTTTAAATCTGACCGAGTTCTGTTAAATTAAAATGAACCCTGTTGTACTCTTGTCATTTCACTATGATCGAAAATCTCTTCCTTCACCCTCAAAGAAGCAAAATAAGAAATATAGAAAAAAATTCTATTGAGCAAACACTATTCTTTGAACTGAACAATCATAAATAAAAAAGTACATGTAGTAGTAATTTTAAAAACTCCTTCCTTATGGAAGTTTTAATGGCTCTATGAAAGATATGCGTATAAAATCAGTATTAATGACGTTCCCTTCAAAAAAAATCCTCATGTGCAAAGGATTTTTAAGAAAAGAAGTTCCAAGGTTAGTACTAAGTTTTTTTTTAGCCTTGCAGTAGTTTTTTCTGTACGCTTTAAAGGGTGTCTTCAAATTTAGAGACAGCAGATCCTCAGTTAATTATTAATAAAAATGGCGAGAGATATGGAACCAATTCGGTTGTAAAGGATACTTGCATTTAGCCGTTAGATCTATGTTAGTTTTATGATAAATATTAAAAAGTAATGCAGCCTTTACATCCTGTAATATTATTCCACTTGACCGTTTGTTGGTAAGAATTAACTTAACAATGTTTATTATTCAGACTAGGGGAGCTACGGTAGTGTGCACTTTACTCTTTACGTTTATAACAAAATTTTAGATAGTCGTAATCAAAATTTAAATAATTTTAGCTAAAATATAACTCATATCTCTTTTCTTTTTTTTTCATAGTAAAAGAAAATATCCCTAAGGCATTATTATTCATAGATCAATTTAAAAGATTTTGAATTTCTCTACCACTATGAATTATCAAGCAAACTTGATTCCAATTTAAAATTTTTTTTCCAATATAATTACAACACAAATTAAAGTAAAACTATTTTTTCGCATTTAAAATTTGAAAATAAAATCGACTGGGTAAAAAAAGAAAGAAACATTCTGTTGAAACTATTGATTGTTTTGGCGTGTAACTGTCAATTTTGCTTGCAGTAATTGAAGCAATTTTTTGTAATCAAAAGTTCTGTACTAAATATACATTTAAGTGTGTAAATATTTCTCTTTGACTTTACCTTCTGTTCGATATAATTTTCTTAACGATTTGTTTTACAAAGCGTTTGCTTCTAGTCTTATTTCAAATTCGCTATTATCTATTATTCATTTATATATTTACTTAGTCAGGTCGTCCATCTGTTCGTCTATCCATTTATTATTAACTGACCTTTTACAACAAAATCGTTCAATAAACTTACAACATGTTTTGGTCAACCACATGACGTCTTCAATGAACTTTTGCAACTTGAACTTCGGTGACCTTTACTTGCGTCTAGTTGTTTTTTAATATTTAAATTTTTTTTAATATTTAAACAGGCTTTTCATTAAATCCCTTTACGACTACCAAAATAACTAACAATGGATTTCGTTTAGAGGACACTCAGTTTCCAGAGAGTGAAAGCGAAAAGGAGAAGGAGTGGAGGGGAACGAAGCCATTTTTTAGAGTGAAGGCCAGTTTGATAGAAATTAATTTAAATGATTGTGACCTTAAACAAAATTTTAGGCTTAGTTGACAATATGGGAATATATATTAATGGAGAGTAATTCTAAGCCCTGCAGCACAGCTGGTGAAAATATCTAATGCACTAATTGTGAAAGTGACGAAATGGCAAATTTAAATACGTGTCTTTTATTATTTTTTAGATATTAAAATTATGACATTTTTGATCCAGTGTGCCAAATATTTCTATAACATAAACATTTGATATATTATTATATTCTCATCGGCTATATCAACAAAGGACTTCCAAAAAAAATCTATATATATAAAATAGGATGTGTGTATGTATGTATGTATGTATGTATGTAACGTAATGGCTCCAAAGCGGCTGGGCCGAATTTGACGAAATTTTCAGGGAACCTTCAGAATACTCGGGCGGGTGACACTGTGAAGTCCGATTTTTTATTTTCGCTCTGTGGGCGGTGGGGCGTGGCAAAAACCAATAATTAATAAAATGAGAACGGCTTGGCCGATTTCTGTAAAAATTTTTGTCAGTTGTTCTTATTTTCGAGGAGAAGGTTTTTATGGAAGAAAATTTTGGAAAATCCCTCCGGAAAAGTCGGAAAATTGGAAAAATCGAAAATCGAGTTTTGGTATGAAATTCTGTTTGAAATTATTCCTTAATGGCTTTTTAAAATTAAAAAGTTTGTCTGAAGGCTTAAAATTAGGGCGAGGCGAAGTTCGCCTGGTCCGCTAGTTATAGATAAAAACGAAGCAAATTAATGCGATTTATGCTTCGACTACTTAAAGCTCATTCTCTGCTAGTTTTATAAAATCTTTAAAAATATAATTATTAATATTTTGTTTTTCAGGAACATAGAGCAGCAAATTGTCATAAATTGGCCTTCGGCAAGACTTATATGAATTGGCCCTTGATATCATTCAACAAATATATAAATTTCTTCATTTTTACTTTAAATTTATTTCAAAAATTTTCGAACTAAACCTGCTCAGGTAAACTGGAAGCTTAACTGTAATTAACAGTATTCCCTACCAACAAATTAATAAAGCTTTTGCTTAACATAAAACTGTTATTTTAACAGAATTAACAGTACGTGTACATTATTTTCACTGTTAAAAAACTCTCCACAGCCATTAAAAGAATAACTGAATAAATAAAAATAGAGCTTTTCTTTATGTATCTCCAATTTTTAGCACCTGTTTGCTAAATGATTTTACTGAACAATATAAAAATCAGTTGTTGGCCGCTCGTTTACACGTATAGTTGTCAATTTAGTTTGACTTAGGCGGGTTGCAAAAAAAAGAAAGAAAAATGTTTTACCAGCGTCATACCAAGTCTTAGTCAAATCGATGGACGCGGATGATGAATGGCAATGCTTTTTGGAAACAACGACAGCGGAAATTAAGGAAATTTAAACTTTTCTCAGCCGTTACAAATCAGTCTGTACACGCGCGCGATTAGAAATTCTTACTTTTAACTCAAGGATATTTTTACTATAGAAGAAAGTTTGCGGGTACGCGAAACATAACGAATCATTGTCTAATTTGTAAACAACAAGACGAGGTGTCAAAGTAAATATTAACGTTTTCTTTTATGCAAAAATTTTTTATGTGTAAGTGAGCGTTTGTGTATTTGAAATGTTAGTAAGAAGTTGCTTTAAATATCAATGAAAAGAAGGAATTTTAATTAGTTCTTTATGAACAGTGTCAAGTGAAAGAATAAAAATTATAAATCAAAAATTCTTAAAATATAAAAATTAATTAAATAAAATTAATGGCTTTATTTTAAAAATTAATATATTCCAACAAAAACAAGGAGTTTTACTGTGACAATTTAATCAAGTCATAGCACTAGCAAAGTATTTAAAAAAATTGTTTTATATATTACAGAAATATTAAAAAAAAACCTTAATTAAATATATAAACACAATAATTGAAATATTAATATATAAAATGATATAAATATATAAATAACAGTTTATTTTCTACTTACGTGAAGTTATAATAAATTTAATTTTCTCTGTTGAATAACTTGATTTGAAAAAGAAATTGAAAGAAATTCATGACAAATAAGGAGCCATAAGTTTGAAGAGAAAACTTTTGAAACCTTCCACGAAAATCCTAAATTTGTTGTGACTTCTATACAAGTTTGAGAGTTGATCTACTTAGTCTACTTATAAAAAAAGTTTTTTACTTTTATCATACTGAAAAATAAAAAAATTTAAATTGTTTTATTTTATTGAAATTCTGCTAAATGTTTTCCTTTACACCTTTAAAAAATATCACTTATTGAAAAAACTACTTTTTGGTGATTTCTATAGAAGTTATCGTGGCAATATATTCATTATATTTATAAAAATACCTCTTTAGTTTCACTGTGCACAAAAATAGGAGACATAATCTTTATAGTTTTAGATTGTTGATAAAAACTCTTCCAACTTTTTTCACCAAAAACTACCACAAATCTTAAAACTTAATTATAATCTACCAAAAATGGAAAAGCCTAATATAGCGTTTTATCAAGTTGACATTTGATGTTAAAAAGTCTAAAACAATTTCAAATGAAAAGATTTAGTTTATTTTAATTTGTATTGTTTATATTGATTTGTATTATTTTATTTTTCAAAAAATTATTGCATTTTTATAACTCTTAACAACTTCAAATAATATTTTTTTTAATCAAGATCATAAAACCTGTTGTGATCTCGAGAGGCACTTTGCCCACACTCACAACGAATCGAGAAGTAAGAGATTATCGTTCTTAGTAAATAAATATGCCACTTTTTAATATTTCTTTTGTAAAAGAAGTAGAGTAAGTGCGGGTAATGTGGTATACCCATTTGTTTTTTGGCTATAATTTGTAGAGTTTTCATTCAAATATGTTGGATTTCCGCTGGTAAATTACTTCAAGTCTTACCTTAATATCAAGTAAGTTATGAAAAGCTTTGATCATCAAATTTCTTTGATATTTTAAATAAGCTTGAAAAATCCATATACATATCATTGAAAAAATGTTCGGGTAATGTGGTATACTATGGTCTGCTAATGTGGTATACTATACGACATTAAACGACTAAATTTTAATATATAATAAAAGCATTGTTTTTATTAAAAAACTTAAATTTTTAATCAATTTTAAAGACATAAAGAAGAAACATAAAAAACATAGAAAGAAAGATTGAGGAAAACATTAACTGATAAAAAAAAAAGAGATGTGGAACTAGTCTTTACAAAAAACGCAAAGAAAAATAGCACTACGATTTGGTATGCACTTTTCATGAGCCCAAACTCTTTCGCATTGTAGGCAGACCTTAACAACGATATCTTCTTGATACGATTTGTCACAATAGTTACAGGGAGTACCTTTAGTGGGTGGAACATCATACATTTCTTTATCATAGGTACTATCATTTAAAAATACCGCTTCCTCACTATCACTTGAAAATTTCACCTCCGCATTGGTTGGGATCCTCTTTTTGTGAGTTTTTGGTGTTTTCGGTGCAATCACTGGAACCATTCGCTTTCGGTTTCCGTTGTAACGTTGTGTGGGGGACATTAAATGAATTTGACGCCAGAAGAATTCCCATTTGGTTCTCTCTTACAGCTTGAATAGCTTTCTTCATATCCTTCGATGTCCATTTTCTAATTTCACATTTTTTGGGCATGATTGTTCTGATGAGTGTTATGTATTACACTATACCACTTTAGCCACCTTCACCTATACCACATTACCCGACCCCGGGATTATTAAAATAATAATTAATTATAAAATACTAATTAAATATATAGCTTAACTGTAAGCTTTATTCTCAAAAAAAGTATTCACCTTTGACTTGTAAATAACAAAATTATTATTTAAAGCAAGCACTTTTCTAAAAAAAAGAAATTAAACTGCATACAAAAAAATGTCATCCACAACACCACCCTTCAGTTTTGCAACTATTTTTTGTAAAGACATTAAAAACATAAATACACTCACGCACTCATAGTTTGCTGAGAGGATTTAACTTTTAAGCTTGGTACCGTTATTGCAACGCACTTAGTTTAAGAGAAAATCAACTATACCACATTACCCGCCTATACCACATTACCCGAACTTACTCTATTGAGTCCCTAAATTTTGTTTCATATGACAAATTTCATTCTAAGAACTGAGTAAGTATTTTCAAATACACAAATATTTTTTTACTTCCAACGACGTATATATGTACGCAACGAATAAAATCATCATGTATTTCCGCTGATGTGTCTTTGCATACCTTTTAATCTACTACATAGATCGAAGGAACCGCAAAAATTACATAAAAACGGCCGATAATAGGGAAAGGATTTAGTGAGAAAAAGAACTTCAGTGTTCAGTGATGGACATAGGCGAAGACGGTTTGTTTACAAACCAAATTTCACGTGGTATGACGGAAAATTATTCCAAATTCAAGCAAATTAAAAAAAATAACATAAAAAGAATCGTCCATGATTTTAAGAAATTCAACTAAAATTTTTTGCCTCAACTTTGATTGAATGTCACCGAATCCCTGAGCTTATATGTAGATATCGCCTGCGTAGTCCTTATTCCTCTGACTCTTGCTTAAAAACCAAATAATGCTTCTGGTTCCTGTTGTGACATTTATCAACAAATTATCGATGACGATATTTAAAGGAAATGAAGACTGTTGTCAACCTTAGGGATCACCCTTGGTGTACTCTTTATGTGCTCATAATTGACGCAGCAGTTGGCGTTATTGAGGACATGATCTTGTAGTATGCTGAAAGCATTTTTAAAGTCCATGAGGACATGATCTTGTAGTATGCTGAAAGCATTTTTAAAGTCCATGAAGATAATGTATTGGATAGAGAGCCATTCAATCGACAGTTCCCTAAACATGCGAAGTCTATTTATGTGTTTAGTCGATGCAGGAGGAAACCTAAATATTTACTTCTGACATTATGAAGCAAGGCGCCAGAAAAACGATCGCTCCGAAAATTTGCGATTACCTCGTTGGTCTTGTTTAGTAAAGCTTTACAGATTAGGCCCCTTTAAACTGATCGTTCAGCATATGGATGTTTCAGCATCCGATGATGACATTTTAGAAAAACTGCTTGCTATGGCATTGATCATATGTGGCTTCGAAGAGATGTAATCTATTCCTGGGGTTTCATTATTTTTAAGGCTCTGAACCGCTTTTCCTATTTCCGTTAAAGCTAGGCTATATACCATTAAGCCTGCTTATATAATGTGTATATATTTGTGTTGCATATGGCACGTCTACGATGGTATTGCTTGGAGTGTTTTGGACTTATTGGTTATTGAGTCCGTCTTTATTTATAGTAGGCTCGATTTGGGGGAAAACGCTTACTACTCTGTTTTTCGTTCCGGCCCAATTAAGCCTCATGGTTCCGTATTTTCTTTTTAATTTTTATATTTTTAATACCATATATAATCAAGTATGTGTCAACAAATTTTTGTTATTGTTTATCAACACATGTGTACATACAAAGATATGTATGTTTTAGTTACACTGTGCCTTGGATATTTTTTTTTTCAAATCATTCAATATTGACTTAAATGTCACTTTAAAAATATTACTACAAATTATTGTTATAAATTGCAATTAATTACTTTTTATTTAACAAACTTTTTTAAGTGACTTAATGATCTATTCATTGTGCAAGCAAACGACAGAAATAGAAGTAGAAAAAAATTCTGGAAAAAAATCCGCTCTAAATTTAAAAATATAATAGTAAATAACTAGATAATTTCTGCTTTTTGTTAAAGGGCAAAAAGTTAAATGTTTTTTTAGGAAATGGATAAAGTGTTTTAATAAATTAATTCAGCCATATATATGTGACTTCAATATGAACAATATTAAGAAGATAAAACAAAAAACTATAAATTAAAAAAAGAAAACCGCCATTTATAGTCTTTATATTTTTTTAAAACAGAAAATGTAAAAAAATATTTTTTGAATGAAAGTAATAAGCTTATTTTAAAGAGCCAATGCCGTGATAAGCCAAAATGTATTAACTCCGTAGACTGATATTAAAAATATTTATATATAAACTCCTTAAATGCCTATGACACTTTTTCATATATAAGCTTTCATATCTGAATTGGAGCTTTACTATGAGCTTTGGAGTTTTTAAGAGCAGAAGCACAGAATTATCGAAAAAAAATTTTGTTTTCGAACTTTTTCTTACAATCTTTCTTTACAATCATACAAAAATAGTTTTTTTTCAACAGTTGTTATTTCCCTTGGGATCTATGGAGCTTTATAAATACGAATAAAAATATATTCTGGTTACGAAAACATCTGCAAGCATTTTCATTTTCCATTTCTCCCTCCTCAATCAACCCAAAATTTAAGCAAGAAAAATTGACCGGCGTGAACGGAGTCTTGAAATGTACATGTTTATTCTTGAAAATAAATTGTTTGGCGAACTTATAATTGCTCAACTGATAAGTTGTTGTATGAGTTGTACAAATGCTGCAATAGTTGTAAAAATGTTGTTGATAACATACATGCAAACATTTACTACAGCACTTACAACATTTCTTCTAGGGTTTTCAAGTGTCTTATGAAGGCATTGATAGAGAGTAGTCAATACGAAGACATTTTGCTCAAAATATCTCCAATAAAATTTCATAATTTATTACAAGTATGTAGTAAGTAAATTATAAATATTTTAATCCAGCACATACTATATACCAAGTCCATATGAAATAAATTGGCTTTCTCCATATCAAAACAATGTTTATGTTTTCTATAATCTATCCTATGAACTCCAAGACAAATAATTCTGGGAAAAAAAGCTGTTTTTAAAACAATGAGCCCATCTATCGTATTACAAAACTGAAGCCACTATGGGTTACTTTCAAACCCGATATGAAAATTTTTGAAAATACGTCCATACTTATATGGTGGAGTTATGATATAATCATTATTTCGGGTGACCACTTTGACCGTCCGATTTCAGGTTATATTTCTGTGAAAACATAGTTCAAGCTACACTTTTTCAATAAGAAAGTTATGAGATTATCAATATTTTTGGTGGGAGGGTTAAAATACCCAATAAGTTTTTGAAAAAAAACTACAAAACTGCACCAGATTATAGGCAAACCCTTTAAAACAAAAAATATTTTTTTAATTGGTCCATAAATGGAGGAGTTATATGATAATCAATATTTCAATCGGAAAAATTGCACGTCTGATTTTGGGGGAAAAAATATGGCATCAAACTATAAACAAACCCTTAAAAAATTAATATCGTTTTACAAACGATAAAATAATGCATGAAAATAAACATAAAAAATAAACAAAAACACTTTTTTTAAGTTTCTTAACAAATAAGGTTCTCTTAACCTCCACAACCTTAAAGTTCTTCAAAATTGCATCGATGAACACACTACGTTTGACTTGTGAATTGAAGGTATTTCCTGTCTGTGTGCCTTATATGATCTGTGGGGTGTTAACCTGATAAAATTATATTTCGCATGAAAATATTTTACTTTATTCCAATCAAAATTCATGCATCTCGAAAAACAATTCTTTGTCTTGTGATTTTATGTTTATTATCGAACCACAAAATTTTCTACGGAAATTTATTATTAAAATTCCATAATTAAAACTAAATGCGTCACATTTTTCCAGCTTATGCCATAAATTCATATATTTTTATTAATTTACAACTATTTTTATAACATCGCTAAAAATGCCGAACGCGTGTTAATGACCAACAAATAGTACTTGGAGAAATAATTCTTTAGTATTTAAGGTTTCCTAATGTCTGGTACTGAAAACTGCTTTGCAAAACTATGGAACTTTTGGTCACATTCTTAAAGCAAATATTTTATAAACAAGATCGTTTGATCATGATAATAAAAGGAAAACAAATATCAATTAACAATCTTTGTTTGATGAAATAAAGTTACTCCTTAGCATTTGTTCAACTGTTTGTTTGTTTGCATAATGAAGTTTCACTTTCAATTAAATTTTAATTAATTTAAAAGCCATATCAGGTCACAACCAATTTAATTAAAACATTTGTAGGCAATTTATTGCGGTTAAAATACCTGATAATAGTTTTCAAAAATGCTGTTGCTTGAACAACTAAAGTTAATATATCATAACGCATGTTAACAATTATTATGTGTTTAGCATTTTAACTTTTTTTTGCAAAGTAAATATTTCTGTTTTCATAACAATTAGAATAAATGAAATGAATTATGAATCACTTGGCTGTGTTTATTTGATAACTTTCCAGTCCGAATTTGAATGGAAAAAAGTTGGTATTTTGTGTTTAATTTGCATTTAGTGAACTTTATTTCATCTCTTACCTTCTGTGTTTGCCTATATTTTTATTTTTATTTTTATTTTTATTTTGTTATATTCGCTGAATTTATATTTAAAACAGATACAAAGATATGAATTGTAAGTGATACGTTTGTTACTATTAGAGGTATTAACAATATTTCTTATAGTTTATGGCTAAATTTGTAAGGCTTACACCCTACAGAAGTTATTAAAATCTTCACAAGTTTATAATTTAAAAGAAAAAAACTTTATCTACTTTGGCTACCAGCTGCCTTTATTTCGCTGGCACCAACCATATCATCAGTAAGCTTCGGCCAACATGTTTGAATAGTATTCAAACTCATATACTTATACAAAAAACCAAATATACTAAATGAGTATTTTAAAAATTCAGTCATATTTTTCTACTGGTGAAGTAGAAAAAAATTTTACCTTAGAAACAACAACACAACAAACAATTAATATTGGAGTTGTATTTTATTTATTTTCTTAAATCTTTGAGTCCAAAACAATAAAAAACAATATCTTGGGATAACATCATGAATAATTATAATAAAAATCTTAGAAGAAAAATTTATTCAAATATCTATATAAATAATAAATTATTTTCACAATATCATTTGTTAATAAATTTTTTTGTTAAGAACGGTTTTGATATTCTTTCAATATTATCTTGAACGGTATGCATAACACCTATAATGAATATTATGCCAATATATGTAAATAATGTGTTATATATAACTATTATAAAATTATTTGGACATTAAAAAATTAAAAACTAATAGCCATCATCAAGCTAAAAAAATAGTTTCTTTAAAATAATATCATAGAAATCAATTAATTATCTTAAATAAAATTTTCTGCTGGGCAATATTTTAAAAAACAATATATTTGAAATTTTCAAATTTATTTGTTGCATCTTTATCTGCTCATATCTCGACATTTCTTTGATCTGCAAACAATATTTTTATTGAGGTTTCATACTTTCAAATTGCTTAAATTTCATAACGATTTGCTTCAACGATCAGTGAAATATCGACATAAGATTCTTGATAAATGTTAATATTAAATATACATGCATAAATTTTTTTGTAGTGACTTCAGCTATTCACAACTGGCATTCGTAGACTAGTAAGTAGTGTACTAGACTCCTAGTGCGAAGGTCACAAGTTCGAATCCTCCCGCAGAACTATGGCAGTTTGTGTTTCGTAATTAAAGGGAGCGCACAACAAGCCTTCACTGGCTTAAGTGCATGTAGTATGACATGGGCTATCACACCCCTCCAATCAAACTACCCTAACCTAACCTCAGCTATTCATAACCCATTTCAGAATTTTTAGCCTCATACTGTTATTCTGGTTAATTCAAACGCAATATGAAAATGATCGATCGTATATAAATATTACAAATTACATGACCATGGAGGGTTTAGAATATTTTTATAAAAAATCTCAAAACAAATATTTTACATTCCATTTGAATCTATGGTATATTATTTTTTAAAACAAAAAAAAAGCTTTTCAAAAGACTGTGTTTAATAAATATATTTTGTTTTTATAAAATAAGAAATTATTAGTTTTATGAATAAAACAAACAAAAAACTTTCTGAATGTAACGTAATAACTCTCAATTACGAATCCCTGGATAAAATGAACAAAAAATTCACGAAACGTCGGGAAATATGAAATAAAAAACTTTAAATTTTTATTGTCATAAAAACACATTAGACCAAATTAGCTAAACAAAATAAATAACCAACATAATTATGATTAAACCTGGCCAGGAACAAAAACAATATAGTAAAATAATATATTTTTATTACTGCACCTTGATTTATATGCCTTCCATATTGTAGCTCAACCAAAATGTGCGTCTCTTATCTTTATCTTTTCTATTGTTCTATTTTGGTTACTTTTATCAAAAACCATTTGTATGAACATCGTTTCGTTTCATTTTGATTTGCACGCAAAGAAAGAGTAACTTTCCATACATATAAGTATATGGCACGGTATTTTTCATCCGCTTGGTATCTTTATATGTATGTATGTATGTATCAAAAATTTAATAACTTTTTATGTTCATTGATATTTTGCTATTCGATATGCTTATAAAATAATAGATTTTGAATCCAAAAAAAACCACAAAATAAATAGCTGAAAGTAGAAATATGACTAACATATTTCAAGCGGAAGAGAAATGTTCTAACGTTAAATAGTTATATGAACTGAATTGCAAACATACGACGTAACATTAGACAGATGTTTTGTCTTGTCAGAAAAAAAGTAATTTTTATCTTTTTTATTTATTTATTTTTTTTTTTGGAAATCACTGGGTTTCATAACTTTTAATACAGTCATTTGATTGTTTGTTTGCTTATTTTATTTATTATTTTGTCAACTGCTTAGCAATTCTTAAATGCTAAAGAAATTCCTCCAGGTTATTCGCTGCCGGTCTTCTATATGTTGGGAAAGATAAATAATCAAATAACACAAAATATAAAAACATTTTTTTACTAAAATGAGTGATAAATACACAAAAACCGCAAACAATATGATTTACGATTTGTTTACAAGCCGACAGTGGGTTCAAACCTTCAAATTGGCTATTCCTGAGGAATGATAATTTTATTAAATATCGTTTCTTATAAAGAGCAACACATATAAGACTATGCAGGAAGAGAACTAGAACGTCACAAGATTTAAGCTAGAAATAGAACAAAATTATAAAATACCAATTCAAATACCAGACACAAAGGATTGAAATAAGATTAACTATTGGCGAAATCGCATACGTCAAATATCAACTTGAGAAAATTTTTTATATGAAAAATATTTATTATTTTATATAATATTTCGTTTGCAACTCCCATAATTATATGTCTTTAAGATTAGATTCAATAATTTTCAAAAGAATTTCACATGCCTGAATAGCTATACTAGGCCTTTCCTGGAAATAAATTTGCTTGACCTCTTTTGTCAGAGGTTGAAATTTTTTTACAAATAGTCAGCAAAACCTGCAACACGCTTGAATAAAGTTTTTCAAGCTGACGGAGGTACCAATTCCGCTCGATTTTTTATTTAAAAATTGCTTAGGTTTATCCATTGTTGCAACTAGTCTTCCGTAAAGTTCGAAATCATTGGGGGTAAATAACAGCCACTAACTTTTCAAGTAGGCAAGTCTATTCGTCGGAAAATTAAGCCGACCACCTGTTCCAGTTTATATAAGGAACTGGAAAACCTCTAAGAGACAATAGAAGCCACTTATTAGTGTAAGTTTCTGTGCGAATTGAAAAATAGTTTTCAAAAAATCCCATGCTGCTTTGGCTACCATATGAACAATTTTATATTGAAAAATGGGCAAGTGAGTTCATAAAGATGATTTTGTTTTTTTAAGGCTGAAGGCCATGGTCCATAGAATATCTCTCCAGAGTCAACTTTATATTGCTAGTAAGTACTAGAACCTCTATTTTTAACTCAAGAAAAGTTAAGCTGATTGAAGTTAATTTTTAAATGTGCCAAGAAAACCTTTTGAGCGATACAAATTATTTTATTGGACACTAGAGCCAGTTCATTGGAAAAGGAGTCTTCAGCACATTCAATATCAGACTTTCAAGCTTTACTCAGAAACTTTGAAGGTCCTACAACATCTTTGCAAGGAAGCAATTTTAACATCTACAAAACAGTCTACAGCTCTTAATATGTCATTCTAATTTCCTTTATAATGCTTTTTCGGTGAATTACTTCAAGGCAAACTTGAGATAAAAATTAAATAATGAAGCATTTAGAATTACTTGTAGTTAGTCTTCGGTAAATCTCAACCAGTAAAAAATAAAATCTTTACTCCAAATACTGATTGTTGAAATTTATTTCCTTTTTTGGCTGACTGAATACAATCATTAACGACCAACGGGCATTTAATTGTATGGGTGTTGAGAGAAAAATAAAATAGACTCACATGGAGTATAATTGTTTGTTGTGTTGTTTATATAAAAGCATTCTAATCCTACCATGATTCTGTATTTTGTTATGATTCATAAACCATACTGAATTCTCATATTGTATTTGAACAGTATGGCATAAACATCCGAGGTTGATTGATTTCAAACTGCTTAAACTTCACTGACGATTTGGTTTACCGACCAACGAAATGTCGGCATATGAAGAGCTAAAGCCACAACACACAAAGCATTTTGCAAATGCTCTAATTGTATTAATGATTAGTTGGGGAAAATATCGCGAATAATAAATTTCAATATTAAAAATAAGAAAGTTAATATTAAAAATAATAAAATCAATAAAAATAACAACAAAAATAATAGTTATTATTATAAAATAATATAATAATAATAATAAAATAATAGTAAAGATTAAAATATATTCAAAATTAAAATGGAAAATTAATTTAAGTATTAAAATTTATACCCAAATGTATATAAAAATGAAAAAATAAAAATAATGTAATTCAAATAATGTAATTTATTAATAACAATATAATAAATACAAAATGATTGCTATAAAAAAAATCATTTAAATACTTTCAAATATTTCTTATTTTACTTTTAATTTAGCTTTAAGAACTTAAAGTCTCTCAACAAATAAAAAATATCAAATTTGTTAAATGACAGTGAGATTCAAGTATAAAATAACAAAACAATACAAACGAAACTTTTCAGTCTATGAACGAAACGTAATTTAACAAAATACTAATACATTTAAATCTTTCATAAAACAAACTAAAATCTTGCAAAACTAAAAAACTAATTTGTGGTCATGCGTGATTTGAGCATAACGATTGTAGAAGAGCACACCAAACGTTTAAGTCGCAATTTGGCCTTGACTCAAACCAGGCGACGTACCATAACCTTCAAAGATCCCCAAGAAATAGAAATCGAGAACCCCAATACCAATACAACAGTAATAAAAAATTCTAAGCAAAAGTCGATTTGTACAACTACAACTACAGAGAGATCTTTGAGGCCCGCAAAAGATCCACAAACTACAACAGTCACGACCACCACAGTGGCTGTGCCTTATAAAAATTTCAAAATTTGGACTGATTATGATCGAGAGCAGAACTTTCTTTTACACATAAAGGAACAAAAGGTAGCAAGGGAATTGCAGCAAAGTCAAATGAAAAGCATATGATACATGGAAGAAGAGGAGCCACAAAGAAGGAACAAAGGTTCTAAACTAATCATTGATTTGAATTGAAACATTAAGAAAACAAAAAAGAAATACAGCAGCGACCATTAATTTAGCAGCTTTTGTAACAAATTTTTTGTAAGTATTAAAATTTTTTATAAAATAAATACCTGTTATAATCCAAAATAAAAAACTATTTTTTGCATTAAATGGAACAGGAAATTAGAATTTCAAAGAAAATTTTTATTTGCTTCAAGAAGTCTGTCTTCTTTTGACGTGCTTTTTCATCGCAATCAATAATTTACGATCACTAGAATTAAATTTTAAAGTTTTATAATAGTTAGAAGTGACATCGCAAAATCAACTTTACAGTAGGCATACGTGTGCAACTCAGTGCAGAGATATTTAATAAAAACACTTCTCTTGTAAAACCCCGTGTTTTCCCTTGACCTTTTTTGTGGTTAAGGCACGATATATCCTTGATAATATGTACTTCCTGAAACTCGAATTGTCTCTCAAAACAGTTTTTATTATTTTCTTCAAAGACTTTTCAGAATTCACTTGACTAGTTTCCCTGACGCTACGCAATTTTGCTGTTAGAGTATTTAAATATTTTCTCCTTTGACAAACGTCAGTTGAACTTAATAAAAACTCACAAAAACAAATATTAATATTTCATTCTACATTTTCTACAGGAGGGATTAATAAATATGTATGTATTTCAGCATATGTATACGCTTACATACGTAAGTATGTTTGCGTTAGACAAAAATTTTTCTCTGTTTGTATGTGTGTTAAGTTAATATGTTTGCCCTAGTTTTGTATATAAAAAAATATCGTTCCCATTTCTCTTATTTGCTCTTGACCGCAAATAGTAAAATTATCAACAATTGCCTGCTTTTTCCATATTTTTTTTTACTTGTTCACATGATTTATTTGATTTGAAAAATTATATAAAGGAGTATTTAGAGTTTGCAATAAAATAATAGTTTGTTTCAGAACAAGAGTTAAAACATGGGATTCCTTTATAGGGTTATGTTAAACGAGCAGCCTATACGAATATATAGAAATATAGGAGGCG
The DNA here is from genome assembly GCA_963681545.1 of Germaria angustata. Lineage (NCBI taxonomy): Eukaryota > Metazoa > Arthropoda > Insecta > Diptera > Tachinidae > Germaria > Germaria angustata. The sequence goes on along the minus strand of OY812999.1, from coordinate 92,901,832 downwards.
TTAGTGTTTAAAATATTCCCGATATTTCGGTGCCTAATTCAATTTTTACAGAGAATTAGAGCTGCTGTTAAAACCAGTCATTGTCTGCGTCCGTGCTTACGCGGCTGGCAACATAGAAGGATGGCTCTAGCTTTTATTTATCCAAACAACTTTTAGTAGTCATTCCTTGTATCATAATACTGAGTATACGGTGCCCTATAAATAATAGAGTTTTTTTGATTTGACCAAAAACCCTGAAATAATTTACCAGAACTGCTGGATATCATACAAACGGCGATCTTCGGCCATCTAATTACCACTGGCAAGAGCAAAGGGGAAAGAGAAACATATACATATATCCTAGATCCTACTATCTCCTATAAAAAGCTCCTCCGTAAGATTCTGGTACTAGTGCTAGACATATACGATTGCTCTCTCTCTCCACCTCTCAAAGTCTATCCGTATCCCTCTTGGATCAAAAAAGTTCGGTGTAAAAGTTTTATATAATTTTTCTATAAAAAATATCCAAAAATTTAGAAAACTCATCCAAGAGTGAAATTTTCAAGAAATTGTCACAAACCTGCACTACCCTAATTAAAATTTATATAATCCACAAAAGACTCAAAACAAACTGCCGCTTAACAGTATGCAAATGAACAACAACTACCATTATTGGCCACTTCACAAAATAAATTATTGCAGGTCTATTGGAATGCAAAAAGCTTTTGCAAACAAAAGGAAAGCATAGCGAACCCCTAAAGGACACTGATTTAATTTTATGCAATTTAATTATAAGTGTGACAAAATATGTAGATTTGCAAAGGCCACTTTTGCAATAATAAAGGACAGGAAAAGCCTTTAAGAAGCAGTTATTTAAATTAGTTTTTAATGCCAATTTCATTTTCAAAAGATTTCCAATAAATTTTAATTTTCGCATATTCCTTAAATTCTGTAAGAGATTTAAAAAATCTAGCAGAATTTTTTTCTGTATAGAAAATATAAATAAAACAAACACAGGTGTTGGCAAAAGAACAGACGATATTAAATGAACCATTATTTTATAGAGACTCAATTGAAATGTGAAAAGCAAATCTGGCTTAATATTTTAGAAAATTATATTTCAATTGCGATCAAATGTTTGTGGTTACGATTAAGATTTTTTTGTGATTTTTCATACTAATTTATAATTTTAGATTTATGTTTCCTAGGCGCTTTTATGGGAAACTAGTACAAATATTAATATAAAAAAAGAATTTTTGCAAAATGTTTTGTTTGTTGTAGCTTTAGCTATTCATATGTCGACATTTCATTGGTCGCTAAACCAAATCGTCAGTGAACTTTAAGCTTTTTATAAAAAAAAAACAATATTAAAATAACAAGAAATAGAAAACCACACGCATTTTTATTAATTTTTCTAAACCCAAAAACAACAAAAATAGTGTTTAACTTCAGAGAGTGACAACTTAAACCGTGTCTGCTGTTGATCACACCATCTGTCATTTAAAGAGCCACACCCACGTTATGTTTTAGTTGTTGTTTACTAATTACGAAACGTATTGCTGCTTCCACATTTAATATTGTTTTATAGAAGTTTTATGTATGTTTCATAAGGCATTTATTATTTATAAAGTCAAGAAAAGAAATCTATTTCCGACCTGAATTTCAACATACACTGACATGTAAGTGTATATGTAGTATATATCTGTATAAGTGCGTGGAATAAATTAAACTTTAATAAAAACTGTGATAATGTAGAATTTGATTTCTTAGAAAAAATCTTGTCTAGCAATTTGTTAATTACAACATTAAAAAAATACATGTCTGTATGTATATTCGTGTTTTTCTCGTCTGTGTATTAATTAATTTAAAAAATTTATCATGTGTTTTTCACAGCTACCTGAACTATATAAAAATAGTTTTATGTAGTCTGTTGTACATTTTAGCGAGTGTTTGAGAATTAAATTTCAAACAAACCACATTTTAGCGACCATAAAACGTTTCTACAATAGACAAATAAAGGGAAATTTCTTGGTTTATTCGTTGCCATAAAAAAATTTTTTGGAATTCTCTGGAAATCTTGAAACACGAAATTATGCCTTGAAATTTTTTTTTTTTTTTAATTTGGATAATAAGAATTGGTAGGAAATTTTTTGAAATTTATTTTACCAACATCTTGGCCATAAATCATACCAACTTGGTATGAAATTGTTTTACAAAAATATTCTATAAATATTTCACAAAAATATAATTTCCTAATGAAATAAATTTTAAGTAAAAAAAAAAAAATTCAACATAAATGCAAAAAAAATTTTAACTTTTACTTGGGTTACTACGTTAAATATATTACAAGTGGTTTGGTAATAAATAAATTAATCACAGCTATGGTCTTAATACCACTTTTCAAAAACATAAGAAATGACTTTTCATAGTCTTAACACAAGCCTTCATTGGAAATTACCAATACCACATATTCAATAATACAAGCGATACAATGATACAAGGGGTTTGTGAAGGAAGTTATGTTGTTATTTAATGAATTAATAAAATTTCAGTGAAAAAAAATCCGTAGAAATCATTCACATTTTCATTGCTTCTTATGCACGCTGGGGCAAAACAGGCCGAAAATGGAAATTAATTTATTTAAATTAATAATAATCAATTAACTGATTTCAAGTAGATAAAAAATAGTTTTCTAAAGTAAAAAAAATTGGGCGTTATTCCATTGTCTATCTGTCCGTCAATATACAATTTGAACTTCAAGTACATGCCAAAGTTTCATGGAAAATGTAGCTCTCTAAATTTTATTGGATCTTGTAATATTGACTATATAAATCTATTATATATATCGTTATCTAAGTTCAGCTTTGTGTAGTAAGGTTTTATACTCCCAGTGATCATACTGCTTAATGTAGTACAGATGGTTCCACATTTTATACCAGGTTCTCTGAAGGGCATATATAAACATTGATTACAATGATTCCTAAGGTTATAAAGGTGAACAAAAGTTCAAAAACTATATTCACAGTCGTAGAAGTTGCCCTTTGAAACAAAATTCGTCGTAATAAATCTCGTCCTTTTTATTACAGGACATTAAAATAAATCCTGGTATAAATTTATATAGAGATATAATTTTATTAAGTTCATAACTTCTCATTTCGTCGATTTTGATATATATTGTATGCATTTTTAAAGCCCTTTAGAATAGCTTGAAGCCACAATTATAAAAAATTGCCAACGAAAATATCCACTCCCTGGACTCAAATATATTTTTCACAAATGTTGACACCGATAAAGACATTCCTCGTGCAACGTATGCAAATTTATAAGAAGTGTCCTGGAATGTAAAAGTCTATACTAAAGATTGATAACATTTATATATTGATATCAAGAGCTTTTGTGAATAAAAGTGAGTCTGACGAAGGGTTCGATTTAGAAATAATTGCACGACGAAACATCCATACATTCATACATTGATGCATTCCAGTACATGGAAAACATAGAAGGCCATTTTAAAAGTCAACAACTCTAGATGAATCGATCCGAGTAGAAGTAGTCTTTTATGAACTAGTTACTTCAACCGCCGTAACTGGTTCTCCATAATTTTAATATATAAAACGATTATGAATTAAACATTTTCTGCCTCTTACGTTGAATATCCGCTTAAGGGAGCTTTCACTGTTTTGTAAAATATGTAATAAAGTTTATTGATTCATTGAATTAAAAATTCGTGTTTTATTTTCATTTTTACTTCAACTAGAACATGAACTCAATTTGTTTTATTTACTATGTAAATTGTTATTTGCTTTAATCTATAAATATTTTTAATATAATTTTGCTTAAATCTTGTGTTGTTACTACTAATTAAATGCAATGACGTTAACAAATAAGTCAGTCAAACAGACACTGATATATTAAAAATAATATAATAAATTACCTCAAAAAGTATAATACAGCTGTAAGCCGAATTTTATGTACCCTAAACGTATAAAAAATATTCTATTAAAATTATTACCTTCCTATTAATCTAAAATCTTATTAAAGGCGCCAGTGGCATAATATTAGAGAGATATTTGTCATGATATAAATACATCACTATAAAATCGAAAATATTACATATTTCACTATTTTGTTGATCGATATTGCGTAGAAGAGTATTTATGTCTACGGATCGATTACCTTTTACTTGGATTTTCCAAAGGCTGGAGAATTTTGTACTGTTCACAATATCGTTATATAAAATATACTAGAAATCTTAATCTGTTTCAAAAGCACAAAACTAGATTTACATACAAATATATATTTTGTACATATTCGTCAGCATTTTCGATTTCATTGCAGTTTTCCTTGTGACATGAGAGCCTTTAGCAACGAGAAAGATCATAAGATGGAACGAATCTTTCTCTTAAATTGATTACAACCGGACCAAAATAAGGCCACTGAAATGCTTATTATACCCAACATCTTAAGCATTTTAATCTTTGCACCAAATACACGAACCCAATAGATCATACCAACATTCTTAACAAGAGATAACCCACAAATTTTAACATCGGAAAAAGTGTCAGTGTTTTTGGTTTACGCTTCTTAATTCTTATATGCTCATTCATTTCTCGCCTATCCTACAATGACCACTGCCATAGCTATCAGGACATAGGAAAAGAAGAAAAAGTATTTTTTGCATTCAGAATCTACTGCCTGGGCATTAAAATTACACCGACTCCTGGGAGGCTAAATACCGGACGATCTTTGCAAAGTATTGGGGTGAAGATTAAATAAACTCTTATGATACCTCACGGCAACATAGAGCTAGTAAAGGTTCTATGACAACACATCTGATGCATTGTATAGTCACTTCGAAAAGGACTGATCTAGATTCTACCTGACCATTGCTCGCCATACACGTCTAGAGCAGTGTTCTAAAAATTAGTAACACCTAGGAAAGAAAACTTATTCGAAAAAATTCGAATAAGTAAGTCGATAAAAATTCTGACAATTATAAAGAATTCTAATACGTTTTCCATTGATTGATATAATTTTGATATATTTTTTTAAAATAACACGTATTTTATTTTCCTGAAATCACTTGTTCATACTTAACTATAGCTCACATAAGATTCGTCATGGCCGAATAAATCTTGCCTACATTGTTTTTAATTTCGAAAATTAGTACTTTATTAGACGTTGTCACATAAACTTAGTAAAAGTGGATATTTTCAAAAGGTTTGCTAATTAATTGTTAAATTGTTAAATTTATGAAAAATATACGTGTTTATACACTTTAACAAAACACCAAGTAAGAAAATATTTAAATAATTTAAAAATTTGAAGTAAAAACAATAGATTTTAATAAATATTTATTCAATTTCGCAAACTTTCATTTAAATAAAAGCTTTCAACTGAGATTTGTTGTTATATTTTTACGTATGTATATGTATTTTTTAAACGTATTCAGCCTTTTCAAACTTTTGTAATATCAAATAAATTAAAGACAATATTAATATATACGTGTACGTATATAAAACTATATGACACTGACAGTTGACGATACCAGCATGTTTTTTATGATTCTGAACCTATTTTATTTACATACTTCATATACCTTCATTTGTTAAGGGATCTTTAGATATTATAAAATATTATAAAACCAATCCGTTTGTCCTTTAATTCATTGGTCAGCCCATGAATGCATTATTAGTTTAATCTTCTCATAAAAAAATTATAAAATTTGCTTCCATCCGCCTGTTGCTAAGGTACACGTGTGCCAATTTGTTCATTTGATACTGTGCTATACATATATTATAAACTCTTAGAGCCTTAAGACCACAGAGCCTCAACAAAAATAGCTGAAATTAAGTCCATCTGTGTGTCCATTCTTCGTCTGTTCGCGGTAGACGCTTAAAGGCCTTTTCTATAAGACATTTATTATTTGTGCATTTCAATTTTAAAAAAACATATTACAAATAAGTTTAAGTCTCTATACACCCTTCGTTGAATAAGGACGTCCATCTGTCTGTTGGTTACAGGGTCTCAATTTTTAACAGTAATAAAAAGACACTCAAAGTTTATGGAGCTTCTATTATTATGATAATTCCAATAAAGGCCTGCAGGGATACTTTAACTAAAAAGACCCATTACATATAAATATTTTCAACAACAATATCCTCCGAACCAATTAATGAATATAGAAAAAATTTACTGAATAAATGTTCTCCAGAGAATTTTTAACAATGATATTTCTCCAACGTAAAAGCTGAGTATGATCAAATTTACTCGAAGCAACATTTCTAGGTTTCGGAAAACGACTGAATCTGCAAAATTAATTTAACAAGGATTTTCGGAGTTATCAAAAAACACACACAACTCCAGTATTTTTCGAATACAATAACTTTCAAATAATTTAATTAGTTTAAATGAACGTTGCTTTCATGAATACCTCTACTCGAAAAATTTATTTTGGAGAAATCCCAAAATATTATTTTCTCTCATTTAAGTGAAACAAAAATCTTTAAAATGGCGCAAATTTTGTTTCAAACGTTGCAACTATTGAAGGTTTATCATAAACTTACATACACACACACATACATGTAGCCAGATTAACATCATCAGGGAAATAGTGAGAATTGTTTCCCAGGCCAACAAATCGGCGTGATCTGACGAAATGTTCATTTTCGAAATCGAAAAATTAATATTTTTATAGCTGCGTGATTAGACATATATATATATATATATATATATATATATATATATATATATATATATATATATATATATATATATATATATATATATATATATATATATATATATATATATATATATATATATATATATATGAAAAATGTCTGTTCATCTGCCCGTCTGTTTGTCCATCCGTCTGTTACGGTGACAATGGTATTGTAGCACTAAACCATAGAAGTTTCTAGTACCGACCTAGCCAAGATCCAGGAGCCAGCATCAGAAACTGCAAGTGTCCAACGGTCGGTAATAGACTGGTTATTGGTATGGCTATTAGAAAAAGGATTCTTAACTTTTTTGTTAATGAAAAACTGAGTTCGTCTACTCATGTGAGTCCTCAAAAAAGGAGTTTGTGCTTGATCTGTTTCTATTTTTATATAAGAAAAATATTACCTATTGCACATTTTCAGGAACACATCGGCCTTCTTAACGATTGCCAATTAGAAACTGATTTGTACACATCACTAACAGGGTATTGCTCGTATATTCTAGGGTAAAATGTAGTGGCTTTGAAATAATGGATGCGAGTGCAATTAATCTTTGTGTATATTGCCAATTATTTCCTATTTTTACCATTTATTGGTATTTATGTTTTTTACACATTTCGTTTTCATATGAATATGATACATAAATACAGACATACATATATATTTTTCCAATAATGGTTTATATCGTCCCTTCTAATCACTTTATAACAACTTATGTTCCAATAATAATCTGTTTATATTCTTGTAGTACAATAGCTTAAATCGCCATTAGTTAACTATTCTTTAAATGTTATTATTATCCTGCATGTACTTGCTCTCACAATCAGTCAATTGCTATTGTCAAGGCTTGTCATAAGAAATTGTTTTTCCCAATGGCAGCTCTTAACAAAATGTTTTTTGTAAAAAAAGCTTTCCTAACTACCATTGACATTTTATATCCGTTACAAAATGGAAAACTTTCTCATAAAACTATATTTGCAGTTCAATGCACAAGGTCAGAAAAGTTTGTAACTTAAAATGAAAACAACAAATTTGAAAGAAAAACATTTTAACTACAATAAAGCTTCAAAGTTTTCTTGATAGTAGTCATGATGTAAAAATTAAGAAAAGAGAAAACAAACAGTTTCTTGGTATAAAGAAATATTATTTAAATTAAATTTTTTTTGTATATTTTTTTCAAAAGTTATCAAACACAAACTACGAAACACACAGAGTCTTTGCAGGAATCGAACCTGCGACCTTGGGACTGCAAGTCTATTACACTAGTTACTAGTCTACGAAAGCACCTTTGTAATCGTTTTAGAAGATTTACTGCTAGATTTTACTGCAAATATATTAAGGAAATATTAAGAATAATAAAATCCTTACATTTGAGTGTCCTGTACGAGATACACAACTTGATGGCGTATTTAAGACATTTGTTACAATTAAAATATTTTCGCTGCAGTTGCAGTAGTACTCTCATATATTCAATGTATGTAGGACAGACTATTTAGCTACAAATAAAAACATAATGCTGATCAATCAGATCATTGAATGGCACACATTTGAATGGCACACATTTTAATTTGGAGTTCATTCGAGTACAGAACATCATTATATGATTGGTCATAATACCGACTGAAACAAATTTAATGCTTATGATAAGCTAGAATAACTTGGAAAGGTTAACTAAAAAGTGTAAAGTTTTTATAAAAATGTTTGAGTGTCAAAATTTAAATCGTGATGTGATTTAATACTACAGGTTATGAGTAGCCTGTCTATAAAATCTGAAAACAAACCAATTCACAAAACCCTTCTTGGCACTTCTTTTGAAAGCCTACATATGAGTTGGAATCCTTTAACTATTTATGATAAATAAAATACTATAGGGAAAGCATTAAGCAATCCCTAAATCTAAATGCTACGAAAAATATTTTGAAGCATTTTTAAAAATTTCATAGCCATGATGCAGCGAATATATATCAGAAAGATCTTATGATAGAATATTTCTATTGAGCTCGTGCGATCCGAAAATGATATAAATCTATTCTGCAATCACAAGATTTAATTTTTTTAATTTTTAATTAAATTTGTTGTTAAGAAATAAAATTTTTATTACTTCCAAAATATTTGTTAGTGTAATTGTAATTTTTTGAGGAAGTTCAGCTAAGAAACCCTTAATAAAGTTAAAATAATACTTAGTTCTTAGATTTACATGAAAACAATGTTTTCATGGAGTTTTAGTTGGAACTAAATGGTGTCTCAGTAGGAATATCCATCATTTAAGGCTCTGATGACAGGCCGTTACTTTTTTCATGAAATTTTCGTTGACTTTTTCACAGAGATATGGGTTTGTCTCACCGATGACGCGTTGGATCTCAGATTCAAGCTCAGAAATTGTTTCTGGTTTATTTATATAAGTCCGAGATTTCACAAAACCCCAAAGAATAAATCGCACAGCGTTCAATCGCATGATCTTGGTGGCCAGTTGATGTCAAAATTTCTTGAGGTAATTTGTTGTGGAAACCGTTGATTGCGAATGCTTTTCATAGTCACTGCACGGTCACGGCTCCTGATCAAAATTCGTACCTGGCAGTTGCTCATTTTGGGTGCATTTGTTTCTCATAGATTGCATTAAGATTTTATGAGCCCCAAATTCAACAAAATTTGACTTTTTTAGAAAAATTGGCAATGAATTAACCATTGAACGAATTGCTGGCGCTTTCCATGGTCTGCTGGTTTGAGCCCCTGATTAAGTTAAATTTTGTACGCATAAAGGTTGAGACCTCTTGCCAAAATTCGCTGCGTAGTGCTTCGTAAAATTTTAAAATGTTTGGAAGGATGTCTTATTGATGTTTTTGGGTTCACGGCGACACTATCGTTTAAAGCAACATTATTTTTTAAAAGAAAGACCGTTACGTTAACGCACATAAGTCTTATTGTTCATAGCCGACCAAGTTTATAAAATTTTTTGGCCACTCCTCGAATGGTTGATACATTAGGTGCACTTTCTTGACTGAAAATTCCTCGAAGCATGACTTTCAAAATTTTCGTAATAAGTATTCACAATTATAACGCATTGTTCTTCCATAAAGCGCTCAATTTTTAATAACCGGAATGACATCTGCCAAATTTCAGATTTGCCACATGCAAAAATAATTAACACCAAATTTTAAGAGTGTATTCTTACTGAGACGCCCTTTATTACTTTAACATTAGAAAAGACAAGTCGTAACTATTACCAAGTTTGTTATCAATCGCGGAGTTCTATTTTTTGCAGTATATAACGTAGAAACACGTTATTTAGTATTTTTATTTTCAACTCAACTTTCTAAGAAGCCAAAAAAAGTGCACTAGCGTATATTTTATAAGCGATGAATATGTCATTCTTTAAGAAGAACTTCCATTTTTTTCACTGGGATGTTGTAACCATGTTCATATCTATATATAATTTATACCCATAATTATACTATTTACCCATATTTAGACTTTGTAAAAAAAAATTCTGAAGTTTTTTTCTGTCACAGGCGTTGAACCAAAATTTAACATGGTGACAAAGGCCATATTTTTAATACGCAAATATTATTTTTTTCACATTTAATTTTACACGCATCCCTGAACCTCGTGCAGCATTTTTATGCCTAAAATATATTTACCATTTTTATATAAATTTAAGGTAATTTTATTTTTAGTTCATTGCATCTCATTTTTTTTTTAATTTTAACAAACTTTATTGGTATAATTTAAAATTATTTATTTAAGAACAATCTGTAAATTCTTAAAAGCTCTTTGTTGAGAAAAAAAATTATATGGCATTGTAAAGTTTCTCGCTACTTTTTTTATTTAATTTTTTATTTATCTTCACCTCGAAAGTGTTGCAAACACACACTCTTCACTTTTATTTTACACTCAATTGCTAATTTATTGTGCAAAAATACAACAATGAATTTAGAAGAAAGTTGAGTCTTGAAAGCAAAAATTAACTATTATGTACCAATACAATTTGAGGAGTTAAATAAATAAAAGATGAAAAGCGCGATGGAGGGTTAAAAATAATTTTTAAAAAAATTTTTATGAGTTTTAAATCAAGCGAAAAATAAATAGTAAATACAGGAGTTTAACACCAATTTTTGTTTAATTGGACCTGCATTTAGATTCTGATCCCTACTAAAACTAGGAAAATACGTTATGGAAAAGATAACAGAGAGGGAGCTTTTGGACATTCGATTCAAAATTTTCCAGGTTGAAAGTGGTACGAAAGATTTCTGTATGGATTTTATTCCATAAACATTGTCAAATGGATGTGAAATTATGGGCACTTAACGATAAAATCGTAAAACATGACCCATATGGCTGCGATGCCCCAGTGAGTCAATAGAGTTTTCACTTATAATTTTTTTCACCATCTCCTGTATAAAATTTGGAGCATCATTATTATTGCAGAGAGTCTGCTTAATATTCTATACTTATGAATTACTTATGACGACTATGCCACATGACAAATACAATTGCTCTTGCACCACCTTAATAATAGTTTCTCATAAAATTTTGAGAAAATTATTCATTGTCATTTTGTTTTATACGTTAAAAGCAATTAAACTGTTTATCTGTTGTCTATGCAAATATTTTTTTAATTTATATTATTTGAACCAAAACATGCGGCTTCTTTTCGATCTTAATAAAATTAACATTTTTAAGTTCAATGACAAAGTAAAATGGAAAATATTGAAACTTGCATAAAATTAATATTTTTTTCTAAAATTTTAGAAAACAAAAGATTAAAATTTTATGATTTAACTTGAGTTGTTCTTATTATGGCATGATGAGTCTTGCTTTGAAATGCATTTATTATATTCGTTTTTTAAAGCTGCTTGGAATAGTATTCGTGCGGCTAAAACATTATAAAAGTTCATTTTAAATTTTGTTTTTATTTTAATTTTGATATAACTGCCCTAGGATTAAAGGACAATAATTATTAATTTTAAAGATTTTATTTTTGCTCACCGCATATAAAAAAATATGAAATTAAAATAGTTTTGGTATTTTTATTAATTTGTCAGACAAATATACTACTTTAAAAAATTTCAAAAAATTTACTTCAATAACATGATAGACCTTGCAGGCAATTCCTGCAACATCTCCTAAAATTTTAGAAAATTTTCGGTTTTGAGAATAATTTGAAAATATTCGACAGTTATGCCACCAAGACTTTTTAAACAATTTTGAACACTGTTCTGTCAAAAAAATTTTACAGTAACAGCGTTCAAGCAAATAAACCGATTTTGATTGAAATGGATGACTTGCGGCTGTTTTACACGTTTCAAAAAAATTGATTTCAAAAGAATTTTTCAAACTTTATTAACAAAAATTTTTCTGTCAATTTTCTATAAACAGCATCAGAATTATAACTGAAGATTTCGATATAGAGACTAGGTTAGGTTAGCCAAGATTGTCAATCAGATTTCCATTAGACGTCCTTAGAGCTTTTGGCCCAATGTGATGCCAAGGAAAATTCGACGTAGCGCAAGCCCCATCGTCAAACCAGCCGGAACGAATTATGAGTTGCAGTTTTATGTGTGCAAAGGTGATGAAATCGATAGAGAGATCGCATGGACAGGGACAGGGACATAGCAAGTGCTTTAAACTTTTATCTTCATCTATATTGTAGCAACTGCGAATGAAGTCGTTTTGTTCAACTCCAAATCACTGTGCCAATGTGGATGCTAGTACTTACGAAACTTTAATCGTATTTCACCCAAGTAAATTTTTTTTTGATATATGACTACGTTACATTATAAAAGGCGATATATATACAGGGCTTTTCATTAAGTAATTCCTATATTTAAATTTAAATTAAGTAATTTATATGAGAAATATTGTTAACAAATTTTCATTGGCCTGTTGATGCCATTATGCAAAAAATATAACATGGAAAAATGTACGCCGCGACTCTGGCGCATATGTCAGCCTGAATTTGACCAATGGCATGGATTGCGTTGGCTTGAGGGCCGCTGTGATTTTTGGCTCATTTGCAGAGGCTTACGGCTTAAGAAAACTTCACAAGAAAAAGTCTAACGATGTCAATACGTTTGTTATCGGTGGCCAGCCTATATCACCTGCATGTAAGATCAGCATGCCTTTAAATCGCTCTTGCAGAATGTACAATGTGGCATGAGCTGCATGGCTCGTAGCGCCAGCCTATTGAAACCACATATTGCTGGTATCCATATATTCCAATTAAAGTCAAAAGAAGTTGGTTATCATCGACCTTTAGCGGTCACCGTTGACGCTGATGGACTGACCAACATCATTTTCAAAGAAATATTATACGATGATACCGTGAGACCAAAATTTCTTATCCATAACTTATCTATTTCTTTTTCTAATACACAAACACACAATGTAATGGTTACCAAATTCTTGAACAGCCAAGCATTTATTTTTAGGTAGTGAAAAACCTTATCTTTATGTGTAATATAATTACAAATCATATTTAACTTGCAACTGCTTCTATTTGTTTTGTTGTTTACCTATTTTTTATATATATTTTTTTTTTTATTTTTAACACAAGGATTGTAACAAAAGAACATAAATATAATCTCTGGTTTCCAAATGTTATCAATGAAACATTTGGAAATATATAAATAGACCAGACCGAAAGGGAATTATAATTAAGATAAATTTTGAAAAAAAGATAAGAAAAAAGAGCAGTGAATAGAAATAGATCATGACCATATGTGTATATTAAACATTAAAAACAAGATAACTTACACAATATTAGATTAGAATATACAAAAGAAGATTGTGAATATTACATGATAAAGAGTCATCATCAGATTAATCAGGTTATGTTAGATCTAAGGCTGTTTGCTCTTACAATTCATGAATATTTTTTTGGAATATTGTTAATATTCAAAAGTAAATTGATTCAAAGGTTATAAAAAATAAATTGAATTAATCTAAAAAAAACGACTAAAAATCTAAAACAAATATGATTAAAAAGAATTATAATACAATATAACGACTGCTGTTCGCTTAAATAAATTTTAGCCTCTAAGAAACATTTCTCCAAAACATAAATAAAACTAGAGTTTTAAAGTCTAATCAAATCCTTTAATAAATTAATATTTTCAGTAATAACTAAAAAACTAATTAAGGATTAAACTAATTAAGGATTAAGGATTGTAACAGAAGAACATACATATAATATCTGGTTTTCAAATGTTATCAATGAAACATTTGGAAATATATAAATAGACCAGACCGAAAGGGAAATATAATTAAGATAAATTTTCAAAAAAAGGTAAGAATAAAGAGCAGTGAATATGTGTACATTAAACATTAAAAATAAGATAACTTATACAATATTAGATTAGAATATATAGCAGAAGATTGTGACTATTATATGATAAAAAGTCATCATCAGATTAATTAGGTCATGTTAGATCTAACTAAGGCTGTTTGCTCTTACAATTCATGAATATTTTTTTGGAATATTGTTAATATTCAAAATTAAATTGATTCAAAGGTTATAAAAAATAAATTGAATTAATCTAAAAAAAAAACGACTAAAAATCTAAAATAAATATGATTATAAAAATTTATGATACAATTTATCGAATATTTTCGCAAAAAATTATTTAAAAAGTAGAGTTTAAGTCTAATCAAATCCTTTGATAAATTAATATTTTCAGTAATAACTAAAAAACTAATTAAAATAATAATTTAAATCTGCATTATGATTTATGTAATAAAAAGTACCTTTTTACAAGAAATGTCCCTTTTTTTCTTATACAAATGCAGATGCACTTGCGGTTCATTCAATGTTTTTAAAGTATTAATATTTTTTTAAAAGTTTTAATCCAATAAACAGTTTATAATATATTCGACTGGATGCTCAAAAGACTCACTTGAAAGCTCACTTTGAACATGTTACAACAACAACAACAAAAACAATAATTTCGGCCTTACATGTGAATTGTGAAAAGCTCATAGTCTATTTCTCCGGCTCATTTATAAAACTTATAATCATTTGAATTTAATAACCAAATGACGATATAGTGAAAGCATCTGTCACTACAGTCTGCAGGGCCCCCCCTGTGTTAATTTTCTGACCATCAATTATTTCAACATGACCGGCAATGACAATTTACTAATAAACATTTCAATATTTTGGCATTTATTCATTTTATATATTAGTACAATGATTTATTGGATGTGACACGTGCTTAGGAGCCTACAGATAAATCGAGGTATTAATTTATCGATCGTTTATTTGCTTAGACAGGGGGTACACACGTAAAATATAAATAGCATTTGAATGTTAATTATATAAAGTTTTTTTGTAGTTTTTTGAGAAACAAATTTTTATATATAAATAAATATATGTACATATATGTACAAAATAGGTGAAGAAAAGTAAGTTAAAAAAACTCACAAATAATGAATAAATTAAATAAGCGGCAGCGTAGAAGTCATGTAAAATATAATTTAACAACTTGCTTGCTGTTGAGTACATGATTTATTAAAAGTTTTTTTAATGGCTACCCAGCAAACAATTATTGTGGAGATAACACATAAGACAAGAAAATTTTAATGCTATGGGCTAAGGCAAAGGTGAACATTAATATCAGTTTCCTTTGCTTTTGTTACTGTAAAAATAGTATATATGAAATTCTTTAATAAAAAACAAATTAAGGAAAAGCATCCAAAATCTCTTTCCCCTATTCACACATTTGACAACAAATGTACACCAGCACTTTAATAACATAAAGGACGACGACTGAATGTATTGAAAAACATGGAAATATACAAACAGGAAGCATTTGAGGGAGGCATAATAAATCAGAAGATAAACACCACATCAGACATAATATTCCAACCACTGAAACACTTTTACACAAAATAGAATAAGAGCAGAATGAAAGACAAAAACTCAACAACACATGACAAAAATAAGAGAAGAACAATTACAGATAACTACCTGTATAACTCCCCCTCCAGGACTTGCAATTTTGTTGCATGCAATGTTTTAAATTCTGCTTTAAAATTGCTTTAGTTTCCACATTAGAAAAAATCTAGTATTTGCATTTTTGTATTTCTTATGCCTTCTTTTCTCTTTTCCTCATTTTTCTTTTGTTTAAAACGCCAAGAATGAAAATGAATAAAACAAAACGTCAAATACAACAACACCCAACATCAAGTTGGATAGTGAGAAATGCAAAGCAAAGAAAATTGCAGAGAACATGAAACTCTGTAACTCCTCCTCCTCCTCCCTCCCCAAGCTTCTTACCTGTCTCACCTAAAACAACCAAGAATTGCTGCAACAAAATTGCAAGTCTGGACGGGGACTAAGGAAGAGTCACCATGAGCATTGTGATACCACCAGTAACCTAATGATGAAGAGAGAAAGGGACAGTAAGGAGGAAGAAAGAGAGAGAGAAACAGTGGGAGATTCAATTAGGAAGAGAGACATAGTCAAAAGAACAACAACTGAAGAGTGACACGAAGAAGATCGCTAGATATACAGAGACACACGAGGGAAAACATACAGCCAAAGGAACTGTATAAGGATAACGAACAACAGGAGAAAGATTTAGTAACAAAAAGACCGACTATAAGCTAAGTCGAAACTTTGATGTGGGATGACAGGGAATCAATCCAAATTCAAGCAAACCCCGTCGAAAGGAAAACACAGCTGTCTTTCTCCTATCCCTACTAGTTAGAGTTTTGATCCTGGCTAAAATGAAAAAAAGTATTATAATTAAGTAAACATTAATTTGAATGTTCCATATGATTATTGATTTATGAATAAAAGTAATGTTTATTGCATTAGTTTGTATTTCCTAATGTTTATTCCTCTTCAATTAGATAGTCTAAGCAACTTGAAGTATTTTAGTTAATAATTGTTTATTTTACACTTTTATCCAAATATATTATCAAAACATATCAGCGTTAAAACCTTTAATACGAGGAGGCACCTTCAGTCAAATAATGTTTGCTCTAAATATTTGAATACTCTCTTTTAGATTTTTTTTATTTATTTTATATCTTTCTATTTTTATTTAATTACTATTAGCTTTTGCTGCTGTCTTGAATTTCATTAATTATCTAACGACAGCAAAACATAAGAAATGAAAGGAAAAGTTATTTTGTTTTAAATTAGGAATCAATCAATACCATTTAATGACAGACAGCCAAAACTACAAAATCATGCCACCATGACTATTTTGTTCTTTACACGAAGAATAACTTATAGGGTGTTTTCGATTCTGAAAAAATAAAATTTTGTCAATCAATTCATGACACATTTAATTGGATCATAAAAATATTACCACCCTTAAAAATACTCCTTTTCTCTTTGAAAGAGAAAAATATCCCACACTTCTTTTAACGATCAACAAGTCCGTACGTTTTGAATTTCTCGCTACTTTGCTGTAAGGGAAATACTGCTTCTGTCAAAAATCATCTGTCAGTTGACTGATGTCAAACTTTGAACAAATTGCGGCATTTATTTTGTGTTTGACAGCCATTGATATCAGACATTATTTTTTGCGGAAAAAAGTAATTAGTCAAAACAAGGCCAAGATTTATGAACATTATGGAAATTCCACGGCATCGGTTTCAGTGGTAAAAAAGTGATTTACTGAAATTTCTTGTGGCCATACAATCACGGAAGATGCCAAACGCTTTGGACACCCAGTTGCGGTCTCTGCACCCGAAACAATTAGAAAAATTTTAAGATATGATGTTGGCAGATAGGAGATTATGGAATCCTTATTTTGAATAATCAGTTGGGTATGAGAAAGCTCTCTAAAAGATGGGGTGCTGCGTTTGCTCACAATAGATTACAAACCAAATTTTATGACATCTTCGCGGGAGTATTTGCCGTTGTTTAATCGCAATGTGGACGAGCCTTTCCGTCGTTCCGTAAAGGTGGATGAAATGTGGATACACAACAACATACCAAAGACCAAACAGTATACAAACCAGTGGGTTTGTCAGCCAATAAGGTCATGGTAACCGTTTTTTGTAATGCACGTGTTATAATCCACCTTGACTACCTACCTTCAGAAGGATATAAAAATCAATGGCTAATATTATGCCAACTTGTTGGACGATTTAATGGTGATTTAAAAAAAAATTATTGTATTTCGCCGTGAAAAATGTTCTTTTCTAGCAGTCAAATTCAGGGGTGCACACTTGTGCAGTTCCCGAGGGAAAACTGTTCCCTCATCCACCCCTTTCACCATATTTAGCACCGAGTAACTATTTCTTGCGTCCAAGCCTGATGAAATGGCTCAGCAAAAAGAGATTTGACTTTAATGATGAAATCACCTGCCAAGCAAATATTTATTTTGATTACCTTGACAAATCTTATTTTTTGGGAGAGACAAAGTACATAGAGCTCAAGGGAGACTTGTTATATTAGACATAGTTTTTTTGTAGAAAAAACTGTGTCTAGTACAAAATGTGAAGGACTGATTAACTCTCCTTCGTACCATAATTATATTAAAGCGATATACTATTTTTATACTCGACAACAATATGACCCATATGACTCCATTGCAACCTTCTTTGATTATATGTTTTTGTTATCTTTCCCATTGTGCATTAGTAAAATTTTCATTGACGTATATCCGAGACAAAAATAGAACAGGAATTTACCTTATATTTTCCCATTATTTAAATGAACAAATTAGAAACATCTATTCAAAATATATTTAAAAAAATAGCTTTTCTTAATTTTATTTTTAGTTACTCGTAAATGACAAGGCATCTTGGTATCTAAGTAATGTGGGGAATAAAAATTAAATCAAATCGAAAGCAATTTCAAAATTAAAATTAACGCAATGAACGCACAAATATGTTTCTATTTCTGAGTTTTGTAATCACTTGAAATATAAAATACTAGATTAAAAACGAATTACGCCAAAAGGAAAGTCATTTGAATGAACTATAAAATTTAGAAAGCAATATTAGTCTCGCGATTTGAATAAAAACAAGAGACACTGAGAGAAAAATTAAGTCAAGTTAGAAATAATAACATATCAATTCAATACCTTAACAGACTTTCAGACTTAGAAAAGGACAAATAAATTTTTAATTACTAAATCAATTTGAAAAAAATCCTTTTTTATTCCACATCTAATTGGCTTTAACATTTTTTTCTCTACGTGTCTAGACGAATTGCTTTTCAAAAGTAGATTATATTAAATTGGCATCGTATACTAGAGCAATCTATTGTACTAAGGAGAAGAGAAAATGTATTTTAGACTAAAGTAAATGTCAGGGAAGAGCAGAAAGGAAAAAAAATAATAAAAGCAATTTGTTCATTTGATTAAATTAATGAATGGGGTGCTCAATAGTTTTATAGTTTTATATGTCCATATTCATATATTAAGACACAAAAGAGTTCTAAAAGATTAAATAATAAAGATTAACATGATACAGCGTTTTATTAAGAGGAAAATTTTCTTAAATGATAAAATTAGATATTATAAGTAAACAAGTTGTTCTTTGAAGCACCTTATTTTCAGGTATGGCAAAGGTTCAAATCGCATATCCAAAGACACTACTGTCTCTATAGACCTTCCCATAACGTACTGTCCTAGTTTCAGCACAATGCAGTGCACGAGTAGCGATCATCCCTTGAGCCTTGGTCCATTCAAATAAAACAACAGCTTGTGATCCGAAAGTACTGAAAATTCAATTTCGATTATTCTAACATAGACTTGTCATTGCACAGATGTTTCCTTTTTGGGATGATATTCATTGGATCTAAAGTCATGTTCAAGGTGTTTGTGAAAAGTAAATATTTTTATAAGTACCTCAAATATATATCAAACTCAATCATATTTCATATTAAATGTTTGTTCATACAATTTCATATGCTGATTGATAGTTTTTTCGACTCGATTTGAGCCTGCGAACGTATTGGACTGCTAGGGACAGGGGAAGCACAATAGATCAACAATAGTCGCAATGCAAGGGGCCATCCTGGGCCAAACCCCCATTACATTACATTACTTGATTTGAGCGCATATTGGGGAATATTAATTCATCACGACGTGTTTTGAGGTCAAAGCTTGTAAATTTTGGTCACATGAGCATAGAAAACAGGCACTGTATAATACTAATATATAGAGGTATAGAGAATAGCCGCTGAAGCGATTCAGTTTAAAAAAGACTTCTATTGGAGTTATAAAAGTGCAGCGATTTTTATACAGAAGAAATTTAAATTTAAATCACTTTTATTAATTATAAAATACACAGTATTCAATAACCAAGTTCAATGCATTAGTAAATATTTTGTATGCATGCGGACCTAAAAAGAATTTTGTAAATTCTGACAACAATTTCACTGAAAAAAATAATACAAAAAATGTTGTTGTATTCCAAAGAGTCCAACTAACAATTAAATGCAGCAATAAAAAGTTTGACCGATAATTCTGGCAAAAAAAAAATACAACTACAATACAAAAAGGCAATTTTTTCGATTTATCATTATATACTTAGAAGAGTAGATATATTGTTTTTTTTTAAGAACATAATTTAATAACGCATAAAATATTTACTCTTAGATAGATAAGTCTTGAAAGGATAAAAATTTACCAACATTCACAACTTGTTTTTCCTTATATGAAATTAATGGTTTCACATAGAGATTTTCAAAGATTTTATTTTAAAAAGTACTTATACGAATTTCCTAAAATTTTTCGATATTCAATATGTTTATTAAGTCAAAATTACTGCAAAGGATCTGGATTTTGAAAATCCTTTTTTTATAAAAAAAAAAACTCTGTTTTTAATCCACATGAAAACATTACTATTGCTTTAATAACAAGCCAATGGAAAAATCATTGAAAATTAACTGAATCTTTAATAACTTTGAATAATAATCCCAGGATTTTTGTTACTCTGGATTATAAAACATTACAATGACATCTTTATCGGTTGTAGCGGAACAGAACAGAATCTGTGGGACCTAAACATACTGATTTATAGACAAGTGTGTAACTCAAATTCTTATCATTGGCTTATCAGAAGACGCAAATAAAAAAATTATGTTTTACTATATGAGAAGACACTAGATTAAATTTTTCCCACTTAAGAGATTTTTTAGTCCAAGTCATGCAATTTTTTATGGTTGGGTATAAAAATGTTTAGTATGCAATCTAAGTTTTGTTCTTATCAATAGTTAGATATTATTATTCCTTACCCCGTTTTTATCTTGAATTTTTTACGCTTCTCTTTTCCACAAACCAGCACAAATAAATAAAGAGTATCCTAAAATCACTATAAGAAAATAATTCAGAATTTTTCACTTTCCATTTGTTTTAAGTGCTACCTGAAGTAAATAGAACAATGAATTTATTGGCGAATTATTAGCAAAAACATTTAAAAATACTTTATTGGAAATTTTCAGTGTCTTCTACACTTTAAGAGATAATCCTTACCTAAAGAAGGCTTTTATAAAAACAAAACTATAAAATATACGTTTACTAAAACTTATAAAGTCTATTCTAGAATAAAAGTAGATACCCAAACTTGGGGCAAGTGTAGAAAACAAATTAAAAGCCTAAGCTCTTTTATATTTTTTTATAACTAAACAAAATCTTACTGAAATTGTATTTGTCCCTTAAGAGTTGCTGATTTATTTTAATTTTTGATATTCCTTCCATATCCCCTAAAGCTCTCACATACACATCATAAGGATTGACACTGTAACGGTGTGTGCTCTTGGTAACTGAGTTTTATTTTCAGTTTCTATTAATTTTTTGATGAAGTTAAGGTTAAACTTTGTCGAGCCGATTTTTCATTATTTTTTAAAGTCAAAATCGTTTATTGTTTTTGAAGAGGGTAAACCAAGTATACAAATTTATTATACAAATCATAATATGATTACAATGATAATGTGAAATATAAATGAAATAACAAATTTTTATTAGAATTGCTGGGATATTCTACTTATAAGCCGGTTAAAATCAACGAAATATCAGACACATAGGCAGCTAGACTCACATTAAATAACAATACAATTTTTTTTATCAGAAATAAGTCAAGGATATAATTTATATATTAAATACCTTAAACCTCTTTCTCTCCTCCTAATGTCTCATCTGCCTCGAAGTATTTAGTGATGACACCCAGCGACATATAATGAATGGCTGTCAGTAAGTGACAAGAGAAAGAAATAAATTAAAATATTTCTGGCTTTCCTGTTACAAAAATAATAAAAGAAAAATATAATTAAATGGAACATGGCCTTGGAAATAAAGGCAGGTCATAAAAAAATGTCAAAATTGTCTAAAAGGAAAACAAATTAAGATTGATATCAATGAAAAGAAAATTACATACAAGAAATACATACATACATATGTATGTATGTTTGTATACATTTCCTTTCATTTTTTCTGTTGTACAAAAAATTTATATTTTTCTTGAAATGTGTCCATTGGAAACACTCAATAACTCAAGTCAATCATTGAGAAATTACAAATATGCTTAAAACTTAAGACAAATATTTGTTATAAAATATTAAAAACCCTTCAAAGTTTACTCCACGAAAGAAAATGCTATCAAATAACATTGCGTGTCAAACAAGTGTAATAAATCTCAAGGCAGAACAGTGTGCACCAACAGGAAGGAGGTTAAATAAACATCAAATACTAATATTGACAAAATGCTAAAAAAAATATTAACAAAATTCAAACATAGGCTTATAAGTCGCTAAACAAAGTGAAATAATCAATTCAGCTAAACGCTAAATAGTTTTGCTTTCTTTCGAGAACAAACAAAAAATTATACCCTGTCAATACGATTTGAATTATAATAAATGGCTGGATAAACGATGAGTGTCTATTGTTGAATTAAGTTCAAATAATTTTATCTGATTGTCTTTTATATTATTTATTTTAAAGCAGTTTAATTAAATTTTTATCTGATACACTCGTATGTACATTTGAAAAGAAAAACTGAGCAATTATTTTAATATTATCACTCTAGCCTTCACTGCATTACGGACAAAAGCACTCGAATTTTCTTTAAGCTTAAAATGCCAAGATCCAAGCATACTTTAGGGAGTCGGCAAAAAATAGCTCATGAATAAAAATCGTAAGAATTCAATGGAAATTGAATTTATACGTGCACGATAATTATTGGTTGGAGGAAAAAGCAGTTTCGGCAAATATCTAATATAGTTGCTTGATGGTTACAAGACAAAAAATTTTGTTTTATATGAAACTCAGAGCAGTAAATTAGTAAACGGTCAGAATTTATGTTTTATTTTTTCTTTTTAAGAACCTTCCTAAGCTCAAAAGCAACGCGTGGATACAATTAAGCAGCACCAAGTTTCCATAACTTCTGAGAATTTATCGCATCGATAAACTTTAATATTTATATATACCACAATGTCTTTTTGAGATAATGAAATAAATTTATTCAATATTATAAAACATGTTGAGGCCTTTCACGCTTCGTAATAAAGTGACAGTTTAACATTAATTGCCCTCTTACATACACTACTTTACAATATCACAATAACAAAATACGTTGCAACATAATTTACTGCAGTTTAAAGAAAACGCAAGAACAAAAACCGTGTTTTAGACATACAAGTATGAGAGTATGAGTTGCAATAAGTACGAGCAATGTTGCCAGGTTCCAAAAAATTTATAACCAATATAGATAAACAAATGAGAAAAAGTATGCACACAATTATTATATATTTATTTTTTATTATTATTGTTCTTTTTTATATAAAAATTTTCTCCAAACTTTAAATATTGTTACATTTTGTAGTTTTTTTCGAAACGCACGACCTTTTGTTGGCCCGTTGCTTTTCATAAATTTAAAAATAATTTTTCCACTTTCTGATCCTTTGGGCAAATTTTATTTATATGATTTTTGTATATTAATTATAATTAGTTTACACTTTTAATACAATCGATTTTTTCCAATTGAACTAATCGATGTAACAATTATATATTTAAGCAATTTTTGATTATTTTCCTTACTATAAATCTTTTTTTAAGATATTGCCATTTTCTCCTGATTTTGGCTGTTTACTATAAAAAGTATACTCGTTTTATATTGTTTTCCTTTTTACATTTTAATTTATAAATTCTTTTCGGTGGTCCTCAAATCTGTTTTCGATTTTTTTTTCTTTACCTAAAATTTCTTCTCTATTTTAAGCAGTTTTTCTGGACTTAAATTTGTTAATAGTTGTAAAAATTTTAGCTTAAAAAAATACAATCTAGTTGGATAAATTTATTCTTGCTAAATAAATAGTTTAAATGAGAAAAATGTGGACATCTACATATTGGAGAGAAATGCAATCAAATTTGGTGAAATTGAACCAAAACGGTGACGCTGAATATGAATTTCAATTTATTTAAAACATCAACAAATGCAGGCATTCACACTTTGCCACAAAAAAAAAAACACTTGCTAAGCCCTAAAGGCTTGCTGGGAAACTGCACAGTGTGAACGCATTACACAGCGTGTTTACCAAATGATGATTAAAAAAATTGCAATTCGAAAACAATATTCAATAAAAGTAAAAGTCTTTCGCAACTAAATTCATGATTTTTGTGATATTCTTCCGACGGGTTTTGTTTGAATTTGGAACGATTTTCCGTCATCCCACGTCAAATTTGGTTTATGAACTCGAGAACACTGAAGATGGCACAAAGCCGAAACCGGTCTGTTCATAAACCAAATTTGACGTGGGATAACGGAAAATCGTTCTAAATTCATGATCTCTATTGTTGTATTATTGATTAATATCAAGCTACTAAATAAGCAACAACAGTAATTAAAAGCTTGCGAGGAATCGGATGAAATCAATTAAATAGAAGCAGTAAAAATCATAAAGGAATGTATATGGTGTATCGCAGATGATAATTACAGCATGAGAAGCAAATTTACTTTATTGTTGGTAAAAAAAATTGTGATTTCATCCAGACTGTGTGATGCACCCATTCATACCTTAATAACTCAATATTACTAAATCTATTTATTATCGCTCTAATGTAAAAAATTAAGCTCCCTTACATGTATGTGTGCTCTTTTCTAATAAGTTTATTCATTATTAACGCAAACAAAGTTCCCTTCGTTTTCTTTAAAAAGTTAAGAAATGTTACACCTTTTAGAAAAGGCAGTCATACAAAATTTTTATTATCATAGAAGTTGTTTATTTTTATTATTATTTTTTTTTCTCAACAGGGGAGAATAATATGGCATGCAATTTTCGATTTATAAAAAGTATAATCAAGAAATTTCCATATATAATACGGTTAATAAACCTTTTTATAAACCAAAAATATTTTTTGTGAATAAGGACATTAGTCTATAGGCTCAAGTGTAAACTTAAAAATAATTGCCGAAAAATACATGATTTCTAAAAAGAGAACCCTATAAGTCCGCTCGAAATAGCTGCCATCATCCTTGCCTTGCCTTATATTGTTGTTTTTGCCATAAGCAAAAAAAGTTGAATTTGTGTGCACCCTATAAACTATGAAAGGCCTATATACGTTAAATAATTTAATACATATGTAACACATTTAAAAAAAATTAATTTAATATGTAGCAAGTTTCTATCTAACCTAATCAAACGATATTCATGTTTATATACTTATATAATACCGTATTTGCAATGAGAAAAATTATGTTTTCGTATATTGAGAAAAAAAATTTTAAAGAAAAAAATTTACATGTTATTAAAAATATTTTCAACTCGAAGTCATGTCTCTACACAAATTAGAATAACAATAGCAAAAAAATATATAATAAAAAAAATAATAACAAAACAGTAAACAAAATTTAAAGCAAATTTTACACACAATTGAGGAGAATAATAAAATATTCAATATCTAACGCAAATATGTTAATTAATTGATACAATACGAAAAAAAGCTAAAAAGCTAAAAGAAAACGAAGATAAAAACGAGTAAAAAGAGCTTTACACGTAAAGAAAAGTATGAATGATATACGAGTATGATCAGTTGGCTCATTTTCGACAAAGGGAAATTTATTTTTGTTAAAACAGACTTTAAGCATTTATTCTTTACCTTGAGTACTTTTATATTTAATATTATAATTACATATATTATGTACTAAATTATACTAATATTATACTATTTTATTGTACTATTTCTTATTAAAACAAAGCACACAATTCAATTAAAAATTTTTATTTATAGTTTAGTGCATCAAAAGATTCGTTATAAAAAACCTTTTAAAATAGAAAGCTAAAAATAAGATTCAGTATGCAAATATATAATATATGCATATATATTATATATTTGCATGTACTCTTATGTATAAAAATTTATGGCATTTATACATGTACATGTATACACACACATATATTCAATGTATACTTTACGCACCAGTAAAAAATTACCTTCCAAATCAGTCATGCAAATTTTGACGAATTCGGAACATCCTACAATGTCATTGTAGGAGTTGATTCCCGCTCAATATTTTGAAAAAAAAAATAAATTTGTTTATTACTTTTTTCTATAGAAAATATATGTATATCGAATTTGGATTCGTTATTTATCACTGAAATTGACTTTGTCTGGATCTCCTCTTCTTTATGTAGAAGTAAATGTATTAAAGAAAAATATTGTTATTACGTAATATTTTTGCAAATAATAAAAACTTCAATCCAAATTTAGTCAACATGACTTTCTAGGAAATTGAAAACTGGCACTAATGGATTTTTGCAAACAATTAAAATTTTCGAAAATGGTATAAAGGGCAGACTTTAGGCTTTTCTTCAAAAATGCTCTTATCATAAGTATTGAAGAGGATGTCTGAATTATGATAATAGTCAAAGGTTTTTTTATTTTTTTAGAAATTGCATCATTAAAGAGCATTTCTATGATTTTTCAAAAACGATAGAAAGGACAGATTGTAGTCCCCTTTGTGATATTATAAGCAGGAGAGGGAAATGTGGGCCTAATTTTTAATGTTGCAAGTTTATAGATAAAGTTTAACAGAAGATTTTGGTAAATTATTCCAAAATGGTAGAAAAGACCCACGCTAATCCACTCTTCCATGATGATAAATAGGGGCAAGAAATAAGTATTGGAGTTGCTTTTGGACATTTATTGGGTGGTGTGTAATAGCTAAAGTGCTTTTCTTTTTGAAATTGTAGCAATATGGAGGATACTGAACATTTTTTTAAAAGTGGTAGAAAGGACGAACCTTAATCCTTTTTTTCAAAAATGAAAAGAGGAGCCAAAAAATGTCCAATAGGCTTTCACAACTTATTTTTTGTTATATTATGATGTTATAGACGATTTAGTTTTTTCGCCAAAAAATTTTAGAAAGGACGTACCCTAGTCCCTTTTTAAATGGGAATTAAGGGCGAGTTGTAAGTATTAGAGACAAAATTTGATGTCTTTTTGATAATATTTATTAGTCAAAAGTCGTAAGAAGAAGATTTTGGTTGTCTTTTTTTCGAAAAGGATAGTAATCGTTTAATTTTAAATGATAGGAGAGGGCAAAATACAAGTATTGAGATTTACAATTTGGTATATCCTTTATTTTTCTATGGAATATAGTTGTGATAATTACAATAATATGTTTGATATGATCTTTATTTCATATCCATGATCGTTTGTGGGTTCGTTTGTATGAACTCAAATGTTTCTACATATTTTTTAGTATATTAAATTTTATTTCAACTTTTTACCATTTTATTTGATTGTTCTCGCTTTTTATATACACATTTTGGTGAATTTTTCCTTGAAATTTGTTTCTTAATATTTCGGAAAAATTACAGTGAGTCATTTTTGACTCTCCAATTTTCTAATGATCTTTTAAATTTATTAAATTTGTAGACATTTTTGTTAATACTAGTTCTTCTGCATTTTTTCAGATTATATTTATTTATTCAAAAATAATTTTGTTCGGAGACTTATTAAAATAAAGTTTTTTATAAAGTTCTTTAGTCTTACAGTTTTTTACTAATTTACGTATCACATTTTGTAACTTCTTTTGATATTTTTGCATTAAAAAATTTGTACATGTAGTTATTAATATCTCTCAGGTTTTTTAAAATAGAGTTTGTCTCAAATCTATGCTTTTTAAAATTCTAAAAAGCTAGTCACAATATTTCCATGTTGGTATTCTTAGGAGGCACCCCTCATAATTTGTGAACGACTGTACCGACTTGAAACTTTTTCAAGATATTGGCTTTTGGAAGAATTAAAATTATTATTATTATTTTTTGCAACTAAATTTGTCGCAAAAGCTGTTCTTAATATAAAAATTAAGCTTTTGCTTCAATCAATCGAAAAATATTATCAGCTACAATATAAAGAGGAAAAGTTAATTACAACACATGTCATTTAAATCGATTATTCGTTTGATATACACCGTTAAAAATTACTTGAAAATTTTGGTCCAATCGATTTAATATATATAGAAATTTTTTTAAAATCAGAAAACCTTAATTTATTATTTCATTGCGGAAAGCAGGATTTTTCAAAAAAGCTCCGAAAATTCTTGTGGTACCAAATTCGATTGGAATTGATACGGAAACTATCAGTGAAGAAAAGTTTCAAATATGAAGTTCGAGGGATGACCTCCAATGTATTTTTCTAAGTCTGCTACACAACACATTATATTATAACATAATCTAACTTTCGTTAGATTATCTTTATCTAAATAAAAACAACGATTTTACAGCAACAAATGCTACTACTCTTAATTACATTTGAAGAAATTAATATCAATTATTATAAGTAAAACCAAATTAAAAGAGAATTAAATAGTGGAGGTGTAGTAATGAGAAAATAGTCTGTTAATTTTTACTATGATGACAAAATTTAAACAATTTTATTATCTATAACTAATGCTGAGAATTTTTATCAAACATAAATTATAATTGAGCGAGTTGATTTTGTGTCTTTTCGGTGAACGTACTAAAGCAAGGTCAGATAAGGTAAATGAATAATTCACGAATAATCATGATCACTTCATTATTATTATTGCATTATTTCATTTATATAATTTTTAATCAAATCAGGTTCAAAAATTTTTAATTTTTCACCCTTTATCGTCAGTGTAACTTATAAACAAAAAGTTCACCAATACTAACATCGTGCTTGATGAATATTTTGATCGTTTTTGAAGCTATTTTGTGTTGTATGCAGAAATATTAAGAATCTTTGAAAGTAATAAATTAAGAAAAATAGTTTATTGAGTTGGTTAAAAAATTCTTACAAAATAGTTTAATATATAAATTTAATAGTTTAAAATTTATAGTTGATAGTTTGCATTGAATTTTTTTAAATCATGTTCTGCTTAACACGAACTTTATTTATGAAATTCTCTAATCTCAAGAAAAAAATTTTTTTTAATATTCGCTCTTGGATGTTTAAAAAGCTTTTCAAAAAGAATCAAGTTTTTCTCATTTCATTTTTCTTTTTGCCTTTCTTATTTCAGATGTTGCCTTACTGCTTTAAGCTTTTCATTTTTTAAGCTATGGCTACAAAATCTGTAACAACTGCAACTGAAGCTTTAATAACAACTGTCACGGGCTTAATGGAGGAGTCTCGTCAATTTAAGGAAGTAATAGATAAGGAAAATAAAAATAATGCTCCTGAAAGTAAGCACAAAATGTCCCTGAGTAAAAGTACCAACGAGCTGCAAATAACCAAAAAGACGAATGATTCTGTTAAAGAATCAAAACTTTTACAGGAAATATCAAGACAGCAACCTAAATTAAGCATATCCAAGTCACAAGATAGCGAAGACTCGATGAAGAAGCAATATGGCAGTGTATCATCCATACCATTTGACAAACCAATGTACACAACAATAAGGCCGGCCATGAGCTCGTTAGGGGTTTCAAGAGCAATTAATTTTCGTATGAAATTTCGTAAGAGCCATACTTGCGGCAGTTTGTTTGCAAAATGCAATTGTGGCACCGTCACTTCAGCGGAATTAGATACAAGTCATTTAGACAACAACTCACGTGCCGCCCCAAATGACAATACACAGCCAGCAAATATAACAAAATCTCCATTGTCATCATCAAATACAACAACGAAAGCTTTAATACATAATCAAAATTCACAGCAAGAGCAACGTACGCAAACGCTTCATTATCATCACCACCAGCACCACCAACAGCAGCCGCAGCAAAATTTGCATCTATCCATGTCACCCTCATCTAATACCGAGCTATCTATAGCTTTTTCAATATCGGATAGTGTAAACAAGCCAACAGCCAGTTCGGGCTTTCATTCACTCTCCACACAAACATCTTCGGCCACCTCAGCTTATCTATCAAGAGACGAGAGTCTAACGGCCAGCTTTGATACACAACTACTCTCACCCACAGAGACACCACCAGTAATAACAACAAACGATTCGGCAAAACATTTAGCAGCTAATACTGAGCAATTAGTTAAACCAGCCGTTAGTCAAGAGACAGATCTTGTCACGTTAACACGTTCAAAAGCTCAGCTAAGACCGCGAATCTCATCACCATCTCAATTAGAAGTTAGTAACGCAAAACCTCTATTAAAGAATTCCCCTGTGCTATCGCCCAGACGCTCGGAAGCCTTACAGAAACCAGCAACCAAGAAACTATTCCAAACGTATTCACATCCTGATACCGATTTCATATTCACCGATGAAAACAAGCATCCTTCACGTGAATCACTATCGCTGCTTCAAACTCCTCAATCACAAACTCAAGAAACTGTTATAACTGCCAGAGGTGGCAAAGTGGAAATTAAACACCCCAAACGTTCCTCTTCACCTAATATTGGCCAATATCAAGTGCTGGATGTAGCCGTTCATCCAGATATTCTAGTGAAAATCTCTCCCAAACATTCGCCCCTGTGTGAAAATCGCCGTCCGCATACTCCATTGACGGCCCGCTCTACAGCTCAGCGTAGACGTCTCTTGCAAAGATCTCATGAAATAGATTCTGGTGGTTCAACCTCGGAGTCAGAAAAATCATTAGACATTAGATCACCTGCTGATAGCATACCATCACAGCAGAATAAAAATATACACTCCTGTCCTGTGTCAGCATCAAAACTGTTGCCGGGTCAAAACTCTGACAATTTAAGTGATGATACCAATTTTGATGCGGCTCAAAAGTACTTTGCAGAAAGTGGTATCCTAGGAGCA
Source organism: Germaria angustata (assembly GCA_963681545.1). Classification (NCBI taxonomy): domain Eukaryota; kingdom Metazoa; phylum Arthropoda; class Insecta; order Diptera; family Tachinidae; genus Germaria; species Germaria angustata. The sequence continues at coordinate 92,870,984 of OY812999.1, read as the reverse complement.
ATTCAAAATCAGCATAATCTGATACGGAAAACATCAAAGGCTCTGCAAGATGCAAATGTTATAGAGCAGGTGAGTAAAGGAACACATATTTTTAAAGTGATTGTTCGGAAAGGATCTTTTTATAAGACCTCCTTACGTTGTCAGAGAATTTTTTTCTTTATTTTACAAAAAAGATCCGTCTAATGAGGTACTCTTTTTGCTTCCTGTCAAATAAATTGGCAATAATTTTTTCAACTACGGCATTAATTGCTATTTTAATTGTTATTTTAATAAAAACATTTTTCTTTTTCGATTCGGCAAAATGTAAAATTAATCCCATGGTACCATGGAGTGCTTTTTAAGAAAAACTATCTATTTTAAAAAGCATTTTTCTTCACAAAGTATCTTTTTATCAAAGAGGTACTTTGGTAATAACTTAAAACTAGAAAGAAAATTGTACATTTTCACAATGTTTTCAGAAAGCTTCCAGAAATAAACTTAATATCTCAAAAAAGTAATACATTTCTTGAAATGTTCTTAATTTAAGAAAAGTATTGTTTATAGCAATTTAAAATAATCTTTTGACAAAATTAAATTTTATATACTTTTATGAAGTTACTTATTTGAACATAAGCTATTTTTTGAAAATAGCAAAATTTTAACAAATCTATATTTTTAAAAACTTTCTTTTTTATATTGCTTTTTTCAACAAAAAAACTTTTTTAAGACACCATAGAGTTAAACTTGTAAAACATAAGCAAATTAAAAAAGGTCCTAAGAAAATTAAAAAAGGTCCTTGTTGTAAAAAACCATATAACCAAGTTACCTTTTTTTAAACGTTTGTTCTTCTTCTACTTAAATTTAAGAAGATATTTATGTCCAAAAAAAACTACGTTTTGAAAGACGAAATATTCAAACAGCAATTTTTATCAAAAACCTACTTTTAACATGGAAATTTAAGCCAATTTTTTAAGAGATACTTTTTTCAAAACGGTACTCTAAAAGTTACTTATTCTGAAAAGGAGATACTTTTTTGTAAGAAATAAATAAAAATAAATTTTTAAAGGTACTCTCCTCAAATTTCTACTTAATTTTTATAAGGACTTATATTCGAAAGGTACTTGTTGTTCAAAAGGTACTTATTATTACAAAGGTCCTTAAATATATAATTTTTATAAAAATTTTACTTATTTAAAATACTTTTTTAAAACGAATAAAAAAAATAACTATTTCAAGAAATATTTTTTTTATATTCTGCTGGGAAGGTGTAATTTCTATAAAAGTATTTTTTTCAATGTTTTTTGTTTTAATATTTTTTTGACGTAAATTTTTTCGCTACAGAGGTACATTTTGCAAAAAAAAGTACTTTTTCCAGAAATGTGATTCATTTCAAGACATAATTTATTGCAAAAAGAAACAATATAAAAATGTTTTCAGGAAAATTATATATTTTAGGGCTTTTGACTTAAACGATTTCTGCTCCTTTAATGCCAGATAGTGATATCTCTCAAAAATCGAACTTGGCAAAATTCGATTAGTAGTATTTAATATTTTAGCTTCCATGACGACACTTTTTGGTTTAGCTTTCAGATTTTTTATTTATATATGTTTCAATGAACTAAATTGTGATACTATTTCAAAAATTTAATGTTTCAGAAGAACATTTCTTTCAAAGCGATTATTTAAGGGACATGATTTTTTTTTTATAACTTTTAAATAGTATACATATAATAAAGTTTTTAATATCCTTCATAGATTCGGAGGAACTCAATGATTCTACGATCGGGCACAACAAATAGTAGTAATAGCACTCAAATATCTAATGCTGCTTCCATGCGCAGAAAGTCCTCAGCATTGTCGTCACCCGCGAAGAGTGGCTTAAGCCTGGCAGCTCAAAGTTCCTTAACCTTAAAAATACAAAATATGACACCAACAACTGTTGCAAATGTGACGGCAACTGAACAGCAAACAAACCCAGTTTTATTATATTCACCATCCTCACCACAATCACCCCACACAATGGCTACTAAATGTGGCTTTAGTCCCAATGTCACCACACAGAGTTGCTTGGTGATCGATGACAAGGATGCACAAATTAAATCCTTGCAAGGGGAAATAGTCTCCCTCAAAGATGTCATTAAGTCAAGGGATGCTGAAATTGTTAAGCTTAGAAGAGAGATTCACAAATTGAAGGTAAGATTTATTTGGTAGATGAATTGTTTTTTTTTTTTGCTATTGTATTATATGTGTGTGTGTTTTTGTGTGTGTGTGTGTGTGTGTATATATATACGAGCATGTATATGTAAATATATTCTTTTTTCTAAGAACTTTAAGTTTAATAGAAAATATTTTTTAGTTATTTATTTACTTTTTAGCACATTTTCTCACATATCTATTTAGTCTATCTATTGTTTGTTTTTTAAATTTATTTTACTACTCGTGTATAAATGTACGTATGTATTTAGATACTTGTACTAGTAATAAGTACTAAATTGTTGATAAAAAAATTATAAAAAGGTTAAAGTTTTTTTATCAGACTATGACAGAAAAAATAACAAAACTTATTTTTACCATGTTTATAATCTTTTTTGAAAACACACCTACACACACATACACATAAACTTTCTTGTCGGTATTTGCGTATTTGTGAATTTTTTTTTATTATTTTAAAGTTTTGCTGTCATATTTTAATTCTAAAACACGTATATGTATGTATATCATATATCAAGAAAATGTTTTTATTTTTTAATTGTTAAAAAATAGCTGAATTGCTTGCCGAATGAGTTACTCATTATTTTGATTGAAATCAATGAAACTATTAATCAATATGTGTAAATTCTATATGTAAAAAAGTAGAAAATGTTATGGTTCTTTTGTTAAAAATATTAAACTGTTAAGGTTTAGACAGATCCTGAATAAATGTATGACTATGATATCCTTCTGCAAACTTTTTGTTCCGTTTACAATACTCAGCACATTATCTAAGATTTACACATTTAGAAAATGTCCAAGAACAGGGTCTTACTTTGTACTGAATTAAGACGTTTTCTTTTCTGAAAAATAATAAAACATATATTTTTTTAATTATTTTTATCTCTCAAGGCTTTGCACGCAGAATCTTAGCAAATTAACATTTAACAGTGTAAACATGAATCTATTCTTACCACTTGGGAAGACCTGAAATATTAAAAATTTTATTAAAAAACTTATTATATATTAATATATAAGTTGGCAAAAGGCTATCTCGGGCAGGGCTATAAAATGTAACTGCAACTGTAATGGAGGTGGATAAGTAGAGAATTTAAACTATAGGCTACACCCGACACAAGTGTCAATCAGGCACAGTTAGCACTGGCGCTAATTACGTACTCTCTAGCAAGCACAAGACGTCTCACTTACTCCACTATGTCAACGTCGTGCAAACAGCATACCACTTTTGAAGGAATAATATTTTCATCAGTTGTAATTTTTTCGATAAAACCAAACAAAGACTGTGCTAAATATTTAAAATAATTCTATAAATCTTTTTAATATTTTTCACGTGTATTTTAAATTCTTGAGCTCATTTCCAATTGCAAATTGGAGTAATCATCGATGGACGTAACGTCTATGATGAATATTTTCATGCAGAATATTTGTCAAATCAAATAAGTACTTTGCCTACTAAAGCAACTTTGTATTGATGACCTTTTAAAGCAATATTTTCGATCATTCGTATATACTTATACATAAGATATTCAAATATGAAAACAAGCCTCATTTCCAAGTGATGACTGCAATTTGTTTATCTTAATACTGTTATTGTTATAATTTCATAAATAAACAATGTTGTTTTTTTCTTACCTGAAAATTTTTATCAATGTTGATTGATCTTCAATACCTGGTTTTTGTTCTGTTTACTTTTTTCTTACGACAAATATTCGGTTGGGTCAAAATATTTAAGAAAAGTTTAAAAGTATGAATGTATAAATATATAAATATATACACACATACACATGTACATGTTCATATACAAACAAAAACAAGAAGCACAGCAGTATTGTTTACTTTAAATCAATTTTTTAAATTATTCTGCCATTTCCCTGCATGTGTTATGTGTTTGCTTGACTTTTGGTGACACCCCTCTTTTTTTATTGTTTCATATCCCAGTCAACATTTCATGGTCTTTTTCAACTGTCAACATGACTGAAATAGTTGTTTATGCGATCATTTTATAGTCGAAAATAAATGTTTTATCGATAGCGTATCTACATAAGAAGAACAAAAATTATTGTCGTGTGGCTTTATATTCGGCTCATTGTACTCTCGGCAATTAACGTTTTCGAAATGTTGAATGCACACGAGGCAAATTGACTTTATCATATGATAACAAACGCTATTATAAACACTTTGAGGTTTAAAACTCAAATACAAATCTAATTAAATTTTTGAAGATCACACTTTCTCAATATTTTAAAAAGTGCTCTTCTCCAAAAGGTTTAAAATGCTTATAAACTACCATATTAATCTATAAAAGGATGTATACTTTTGCATTCTACCCCTTTTTCTTCGCAGCATTGGAATTTTCCAGTTTTAGCCAATAAACTCGAATTTTTCCATTTATTTTCCGATTGGTATAATTGATTCGCTTATGGCGTTTACTTTTCTTACTGCCAGTTAAGATAGTAGGAACATTGAACATATCATAATTGGAGCATGCATTCCCATCAGGGAGAATGCTCGTGTTCATGTTTCGTTCATGTGCTGCCATCTTTACCCCAACATATGTTGGAACAAAAATGTACACCACCCGCATATGAAAAAAAAGAGACACACATAAAAAAAATTATTGACATGTCTGAACATAATTATCAACACGTATTCGCCACATGCAAAATGGCAGAAATATATGCTATTTTTGATTTATCAGGCCAAATGTTATTGTGCTTTGGCATTTATGATGTATATAAGTATATAGAGATGAAGTTATTAAGATATAGATAGATATTCTCAGAGCTCTTATTTTCATTTATAACAAACTGGCAGCCAGTTCAAAATATGAAATTACTTTGCGCCACCCTGTACAATGAAATACAATGAAAATAATACCTTTGTTATATTCATGCCATATCCAACTCGGTGGCTAAGGAAGAGGTGGTGCTCATCAAAAAAAAATTAAGTTCTCGCTCTTATATAAAAAACTTAACTCCCTTGCAGGGCTGCGTTTATCTCTTTTTAAATGGGCGACAAATTTTATACTAAAAATATGTCATTTGATTTAGTGTATGAAATTACATGCCTTCAGCATGTTTTAATATAATTTCCATCACAGTTTTCTTTAATGACACAAGAAAATGCACGTGATATTTCGCTCTAATAGACACAAAAATACACTACATACATACTATATATAAAATTACATACATTAGTTTTGCCTTAGTTTACTAATTAAATGTTAATTATTTTTTGTTTATGTATAAATATTGCTTATTTCTTGGGCATTCTATAAATATGTATATATATTCGTATATATATATATATATATATATATATATATATATATATATATATATATATATACATATATATATACTTATATATATACTTGTATATGTACCCTGCAAATAAAATTGGACTACATGATCCAATTTATGTGAAAACGACTAGTTACAACATGGTCCACTGTAATGCAGTCATGGACCATGTCATTGTCAAACAAGAACTTGTAGTTAAGCGTCATGTTTTCGTGTTGACACGAATACAATTGAAATTGTTTTTTGTTTTTATATTTTGATCTACGTAGTTGCTTCTTTAGTAAGTCGTCATTGTCATTTTTTAAAATTAAAATTTTTAAAAATAAAAGTAGAAAGAGTGAATTTAAAAAATTAAATTTAGTTAAATAGATAAAATAAAAATGCAGTGTAGTTCGCGTCATAGAAGGCGACTTCTAAAAGCAGAAAACTTTCAAAACTAATCCACTGGGTTGTTCTATGGAACATGAACATGGAGTAGTTTCAAGACTACTCCGTTGTAATGCAAAGCTGGGTTATATGGTCCAGCCCTAGGACATCGTAATGTTAAAAAAACCATGTTTTTCCAATACATTTGGATTACCTTTAGACCTGGTCCTAGTCCCTTATGGGTTACACTGTACATGCGTGTATGGACCAGTCGCATTATTTGCAGGGTATGAATGTATAAATGCACACATTTATGTACAGATATCACACATGTACATATTTATTCTAAAAATTAGATCATATACATATTTTTCTCCCTGTATCTTTAACGTCTCTCTTTCTCTTTCGATCTCTTCTTTCTCTTTAAATAAATTTTTATAATAATTCTTGGTATCGTAAAGGAACATGTAGATCTAAAAGATTTAAGTGGAGGAGCAGAGGTAATCAATCATAAAAATGACACAATAGTAATATGTTACAAAAATAATAAACGAACGTTCAATTAGTATTCATTAACAACAAATATTTTTTGAAAAACATAAACCGATAAAACTTAAAACGCATGCACGCATTATATGTATAGAGCACTCAACATTATTTTGTTATATGTGAGTGTGTATGTGTGATGAATTCAAGACTTCCAGACGAAGAATACTCAATGATATTATAATTGCCTTGAAATAACTTATATTTGGAAACAATATACAGATTTTCGATTAAGTGCTTTTCGATTAAATAAAAGCGATTTCGCTTAAACGAACCCAACACTTTTGATATTTTTTTCTTTAAGCCGTTTCGTAGGTGGAATATATTTTTTCCTTTTAATCAACTTAATCTTGCACTTATACAAAAAAATGGATTTTGTGTAAACGATTTCTCGCTTAAATGATTTTTCGCTTGATATATTTTTCCCTTTAACCATATTTCGCTAAAGAAAATTCTCTAAGCAAACTGAAGTTGAGCATTTTCTTCTATAGAAACTTGCAACATTACACTGAACATTAAAAATATATGTATTTATCACTCATATTAAAAAAAATTTCTCTTTTGCAGGATTTTATGATCTTTCTTTAAAAACTGGGTCGCATGAATGAAATTTATACGTATAATTGGCAATAATATAATTGTAAATTACATGCACATGCATATGTAAATATTTTTCTTTATAAAAATTGTCCTTAGTATGAGTCTTACGAACATAGATATGCACATTACAAGCTATTGAGGTATTACTGTAAGCCCATATATGACTCATAAAATAGTCCGGAAAATGATTCTTTAAAGCAAGAAATTAAAAAAAAAACAAACTATTTAAAACAAAATTTACAATGTAAACCTTTCCATAAGTTCCATTATAGAATTTTCTTGATATTGACTGGGTTAATTTAAAAATTGTTTTCATTTATTTCTTTAAAAAATTTTAAAATTTTATTTAATAATTTTCTCGTAACATATTTATTTTCAAGGAAACCAACATGATAACTTCTCTCATGATAACTCCTTACAGCTCTCCTGCGAGGAAAAATACAATTCTCTTGTAAAAGGTAAACTTCTCTCTGCCCCTATCCCGTAAGTTATCTGCCTCGCTACGGGCCCAGTTTTTAAAATCACCCACTCTTATAAAATTGTATGACAAATATAGAATAATTCATATAGTATATTAGAGGTACGCATTGCCTCACTATTCCAGTTCTCTAGTTATAAAATAATTAATGATTACTTTGTATGGTGGGGTACCCATCGCTTTTCTCCTATACCACCAGGACTCTGCATAAAAACACACTTTATTCACAGATTGATCTATACTCACTACTGTTGCGAAATCAGACTCCCCCTTCCTATAGGCTTTTGTCTGAAAAAGCAATTTATTTTTTCAGTATCCTTCATTAAATATATAAAGCCTTTATATGAGGGAAGGCTTCACCTCCAGGATTTTGCTGTACCTGTTCCCTTTTCCCATAGTAACAATTTAGATCAAATTTGTAGCAGCTTTCTGTTGTAATTTTACGATCATAGAATATCCAATAATTATTTTATATGCGGACACCTTTTTTCCTCAACGTTAAAATAGACAACAAACAAGGATATTTTAATTTTCCTTGAGGCAATAAGACGATTTACAAATTTATTTATTATTATTGATTTTTTTGCTTGGGTTCCTATAAGGAAAAACCAAACAAATACACATTCATTTATACTATATACATATTATTTCAGTATTAAGAGTTGTATTAAATATTAATATTCCTTAATAATTATTCATTTTAATTGTCTATTTCCTTAGAGTGTCCTACAACAGACGACCAATCACATACCTTTGGCACACGATGAACTGTTACAACCTTCCTCGCCCATTATTAACACATCGACTCGTTTTCTAACACCATTGCAATGCAGTGATATTTCCAGTTCACAGGATAGACTCTGTGAGAAATGCAGGAAGTTGATTGGAAATCGTATCGGTTCTATACGAGAACCGCCAGACAGTGAATTGCATGGGACAATTGAAGGCAATGGCAGTTCCATAGATTCAAGCATATCTGACCAGTATCAGTTATGCCACTCACGCTCAGCTTCCACTAGTAATACCTCTGAAGCCTGGGCACCGGGTGAACGGGACGATGGCTCAGAGCCAAACGGTTCAGCTAAACCCAAAGCCATAAGCGGCAACAGCCACCCAGTGCTCAAGAAACAAGGTGTATCCGGTGAAAGTTGTGAAATTTCAATGCAGCAATCGTTTAACATACCCATACCCAAGTATGACAAGGACTATAGCAGCAAACAGCTGATAAAGGAAGCCATTATGGACAATGATTTCCTAAAAAACATAGATGCTTCCCAAGTGAGAGAATTGGTAGATTCCATGTATTCTCTGTGTATTGAGAAGGGAAAATATGTGATAAGAGAAGGTGAGGTGGGTGCTCATTTGTACGTCTCGGCCGAGGGAGAGTTCGAGGTAAAGAAAAATGGCAAAGTATTGGGAGTTATGGGGCCAGGAAAGGCTTTTGGAGAATTGGCGATATTATATAACTGCACTAGGACGGCCTCAGTGAGAGTGTTGTCAGATGCTAGAGTGTGGGTCTTGGACAGACGCATATTTCAACAAATTATGATGAGAACTGGAATGCAGCGCATAGAAAATAGTGTAAATTTCCTCAAATCAGTGCCGCTCCTTAAAAACCTAAGCGAGGAGGTTTTGGCCAAAATAGCAGATGTATTGGAAGTGGTAAGTTTTTTTTAAGATAAACCTAATCCTTGACTCTATTCATGTGTATGTATGGATGTGGTGCTTTTTACTTTTTAGGAATTTTACCCAGCTGGTACTTACATCATACGCCAGGGAGCAAGTGGCGATACATTTTTCTTAATATCTCAGGGCTGTGTGAAAGTAACGCAAAAACATTCACCATCCTCGGAAGAAAAAGAAATACGAACCTTGCAAATGGGCGACTACTTCGGTGAACAGGCCCTGATCAATGAGGATAAGCGTACTGCTAATATTATAGCCATGGCTCCTGGTGTTGAATGCTTGACACTAAATCGTGACTCGTTTACACAGCTAATAGGCGATCTCTGTGAGCTAAAGGAGAAGAATTATGGCGACGAAAATCGTGTCATGGCCATGAAGTGTTCGGAGAGTGCTAAGGAAATCTTTAGCGCTAATATTAAACATGGTGAGAGATTTTGGACTCATCATTTACACACATACTTATAATTATCATTTTATTATATCCCATGGGACAGAATTTCCCGAAATGCAGTTAACAGACCTAGAGGTTGTAACGACTTTGGGCATAGGCGGCTTTGGACGCGTAGAGCTTGTTAAGGCTTATCAAGAGAACAGAGTGAATATTTTTGCTCTGAAATGTCTTAAGAAACGCCACATTGTGGAGACCAAACAAGAAGAGCATGTTTTCAGTGAGAGAACCATAATGTTGTCTTGTAATTCACCGTTCATTTGTCGTCTCTATCGAACATTCCGTGATGAGAAGTATGTGTATATGTTGTTGGAAGCCTGTATGGGTGGTGAGATATGGACCATGCTAAGAGATCGGGGATCATTCGATGATAATGCTGCACAATTCATAATCGGCTGTGTGCTGCAAGCTTTTGAATATTTACACACTCGTGGTATAATATATAGAGATTTAAAACCGGAGAATCTAATGCTAGATGAAAGAGGCTATGTTAAATTGGTAAGTGTATAATAATTAAATTAACTTGGTGCGTTCACGTCATAAATTCTATATTAAGGTGGACTTTGGCTTTGCCAAGTACATTGGTAACAGTAGCAAAACTTGGACTTTTTGCGGTACTCCAGAGTATGTGGCTCCTGAGATTATTTTAAACAAAGGTCATGATCGTGCCGTAGACTATTGGGCCTTGGGTATTTTGATACACGAATTGCTAAATGGCACGTAAGTTGACAAAATTATTTTCTAAAATATTTTCCTTTAAATAGAGAAACTAATTTCTTTAAAATTTAGGCCTCCTTTCACATCAAATGATCCCATGAAGACTTATAATCTTATCCTAAAAGGCATTGATATGATAGATTTTCCTAAAAGTATGTCTAGATCTGCTGTGCAGCTAATTAAAAAATTATGTCGCGATGTGCCCGCAGAACGTTTGGGCTATCAGAAGGGTGGCATACAAGACATCAAAAAACATAAGTATACTATTCTATACTCCTTCTCTATTACTTGTGGCTTTAGTTTTGTACTTTTTTCTTCCTTTAGATGGTTTCTCGGCTTTGACTGGGACGGCCTAGAAAGTCAACTTTTAATACCACCCTTTGTGAGACCAATTGCTCATCCTCTAGACACTTGCTACTTTGATAGATTTCCTTGTGATCCTACTGAGCCACCAGATGAATTATCAGGATGGGATGATGGCTTTTAGATTAAGTTTTAGCACTTTTTTATATATAAATTTAGTGTACTTGAGCTTTATATACATTTTGTTATATTATATACTTAAGGCCTTATTCATAGTAGTTATCAAGAGCTTATGAAAAAAATCACATATGGAAGTTTCTTTTATAAACCTTTTACAAATCCTTGTAGAATTATGACGAATGAGAAAATTAAAATTTGTAAAATATTCTTAAGCATTTTTTCTCTTGCATATTAAGAATATTTTGTACCAAACTGTACCTAATCAAATTTAACCTAAATGTTGCTCATAATGATTGAACCGGAAGTGCCTTAACAACCAAAATTTTGCTCAAAGTTTTATCGGTAAATTTATATTTTTGTTGAGTTGTATTTATAAATTAATTATATGTAAGTGTTGATTATAATGTCGAACAATTTTATAATTATTTTCTAGATCATAAAGGAACTTTACATTCGTTATAGCTTTTTATAAAGGAACAAAATCTTAACGATAGTTAAATGTTATTTTTAATTATGCCACTATATTGTCAAACTGCTATCGAATTAACGTAATTGTTTTGAATAATAAATGCCTTAAAAATAATACTCGTAGTATTTGCTCTTATACAATAACTTATTCAAAGAAAAATTTAATGAAAGAGGCTAGTAGCCAACTTGGATTGGATTTTCAAATCAGAGGGCGAAATACCGTATTCGATATCGATGGAAATCGATATTAGAAAAATTTGGTTTGAAATTTCGATCGATATTGAACACCGTCATTTACCCGCAGGTCATTTTTAGAAAGAACAAACAAAGTTTATTCAAAATTTTAGGTCAACTTCTTTAGGTTAGGTTAGGTTAGGTTGATTGGAGGGGTGTGATAATAGCCCATGTCATACGACATACACTTAAGCCAGTAAAGGCTTGTTGTGCGCTCCCTTTAAATTATCAGACACAAACTGCCAGAGTTCTACGGCAGGATTCGAACCTGGGACCTTCGCACTACGAGTCTAGTACACTACCTACTAGTCTACGAAGGTCAGTCAACTTCTTTAAGATTTATAAGAATTTTTAGAAATTATTCGACTCCAGAAAAACACTCTGAAATGTTAAAAATAGCTGAAATATTATTATACGAGATGTGCCAAAAAATTACCTTGATTATAGATATCGCGCTCAGGCCCAAGGATTTTCTGTTCTCGAAAAATATTTATAAATAAATAAATTTTTTCAAAACACTTCAAAGGTTGAACGTATCATCCCTTCTAACAATGTCTTTGGTGAACACCATCCACCGCTTTTATTAACTCAACTGAGGAGTGGATTTGACAAATGAAGAAAATGATGATTAAAAACTGTTTATAGTTAATTTTAGTCTTGATGAATCGAAAATTATATCAGCAACGACATGGTATGTTTAAAGTTAATTACGCTAATGCATACGAATTTTATTAAAATAGTTAAGATAATTAAAAATTGTTTCGCATGAGAGTTATATTCCCTTTTCCTACGATATAGTATAAATATATGCACGTCCTGGTAAAAAAAAGAGAATGAAGGATATTTATAAGTGTAAATTTTTATTTAATGCTCTTTGTTTTAAGTACCACCTCCAGCCCCTTCAGTCTGTTTACGTATATTCCATATTAGAACAATTTAATTGAAATAATTGTGAGATTTTTACAGCAGATAAAAATTAATAACAATATTATTGTAACAATTCCAATTTGGAATTCATTTCATGTAAAATATGCAATGAGGACTTCTAATAGTTTTCCCACAATTTTCATTTTATTTCCATCTAACAATGAAAGTGCGAATTTGCATTGGTTGCATTGTAATAGTGAACTTGTTTATAACGTCATTCTTCTTGGCAAATAGGGGCTTATATTTTGGCGTATAAAACTCCACTTTTTTTGGTATGATACCATCAGGATGAAATTTAAATCTCTTCATATCAGACAGATTCATATTGCCAGCCAAAGTTTTCTCGCGGATCTCCTCCCCACCCAAAGCATCAAAGAGCTGACGTATATTAAAGGTTGTATTGCCAGTTTCTGTTTTATCCAAAATGTTTTCCAAACGCAATAAACGTTCATTGGTAGTATGTGGTTCCAAGGTTAAAATTTCAACATTCTTGGGCAAGAAGGAGAAGAGAGGCAGCCTAGGTACCTTTTTGTTACTAGAGCTCGAAGCGTTGCTAAAGAAATTGAAGTAAGGCAAATGTAATTCCTTGGCAGCTAAGCGCTCCTGAATGGTGGGCTTGTTAGTAACTGGATTGAGCATAAGTTGGATTTTGCCGCGTGCTACCAAACCTTTACCGTTGACAGTTTCATTGAGAGCTTCGCCAACACCAAAAGCATCATCGTGTAACAAGCGGCGATGTAGCATTAATTCCAATGTACCATTCTTGATGCTGGAACCACCTTGGGCTCGATCATTTAATAAAGCTAAGCGCACTTTATTGCTTTGCAGGGCAATACGACTTGTAATAGGGTAATAATTACTCGATATTGTCTCGTTTAAGTTGGGCTTGAAACCTTCTCTCTCATTACGTATTCTCTTCAACATTTCACGTCCATTCGCATCGGTGTAGAATACGCGATTGGAAGCTATTGTGCTGGTGAAACGAGTTATAACCTCTTTGCCTATTTTATCCTTGATCGGTATGGGGCCCACTAGCCATTCAAATTCAACCAGATTCTTACGCTCATATAGTCTTATCACTTGAGAAACATAATCATTGAAATGCTGATGGACCTCCTTTACCAAACTACCATTGTATATTTTGATTGTGGCTGAAGGACTAACTAAAACCTCGGTTCCATTAGGACGGAAAATATAAGCACCTGAGGATCTATATCTGAATTCTGAATTGTTGCCATAAGCTCCCTTGTAGTAATAAAATTCCTGCAGGATATTTTCTGAAACACCATTCATATGGATATTATACAATAAGCCTCTATTATTAAATGTCAATTTAACCAACTACATTAAAAAAGAAAATTTACTTCATATTATTTATTGACTTGATGAAATTTGTTTCTTCACACTCACCGAATTTTGCACCACGACATCGCCCACATCTCTTTTTGGTATTTCAATGCTGACAGCATCATATTTGGGTTTTGGCTTTTGCTTTATATAGAAATTAGCCAATTTTTCCACAGTCGCCTCAAACAACAACTCAGTTTGTGTCAAATTATTTCGCAAATCAGTCAAAGCCAAAACTTCACGAGGAACTGGCAAAATTTGATGTCCAACTTCCAAGCCACTTTCATCAGTAACGGTATAAGTGTCATTCTTCACAGGTATACGAATGTATTGAGTACGTGGTTGTGTAAGAGGATTGAATACTGTTACCACCAAATTGTGAGCCGATCTTTGTGTGAATTCACACAAACTTATATTCAATTGCCAGCAGGTAACGAACTCGCCACTAGTCAAATTGGTGAGTTTTTGTAGAGCCAAACGAGTGTTGTTTGCAGCGGCGTTTAAGCCTTCAGATAACAGTCTATTGTAGTCTTCGGCAACGTGTTGCTTCTCTGTGCCAGTTATGGCATCATGATGTTGCATGATGCCCATAACATGCCTTAATTTATCGAGATTTTCGTTCACTTCAGCTGTTGTGAGATTTGATAAGGTGGTAAGTTGCTTGGTAACCTGTAAGAAATGGTTGCCATCGCGCTCATACTTCTTCTGGGTGGGTCTAGAACTAAAGTAACCGGACCAATAGGTGAAATTGTCCGTGCTGTAGGGGAAGAAATCTTGAGTCTTTATGGGCCAAGTTAGTCTTGTGCTCTCATGCAGAGCATTTAAGTAACAAGAGGGAGTGGAGTACAACAAGTTGATCTTGGTTCCCATATGTTGGCGCCGATTGACGTATCTAAAATGGAATAGGGGAGAATGAGACATAAAAAAACATTGGGTTAAACCGAAAGTTTTTATTAATTTCGTAATGATTAAAAAAAATGGATTCAGACATTTTTTCATTTTGTATATAAATGTTCGAACTAATTAATAATACTATCAAAAAAATTCCATTCATTTTATTTGAAGAAGTACTAACAATATTTATTTAAAAAATTCCTAAATACTTATATAAACTTTCTAATTGAAAAACGGAATATGGAATTTTTTTTAATAGGGTTGACTTTGAAGGACATTTTTGAAAACTGCTGCTAATATCAACAGAATTTTTGGAGTAATAAAAAATAAACACTATTTTAAAAATTTTACTGCAACGCAAGAGTTTGCAGAGTTGAAAAAACATTGTTTGAGAACGAATAAGCCAACTCTGATCAAATTGGTGGCATTCGGAGCGAACTTCGAGTTTCAAAAAATTTTTGATTCCGCTAAATCGACTTTAGTAGGCTTTTTTAACGTTACTAAGAAAGTAAAATCTCTAAATTACTTCTTATTACATTTTTGGTAATTGAAGTAATTTTTTAGTTTTGGGTTTTTAAGAATTAATTCCCGAAAATTTTCAAAATCCCCCACATCTAGTGGACTCATATCCAAGTATATCGTATTCTCCAGAGTATTCGGATTTTTTTTTCTGGCCTGTCCAGCTGTAACAAATACATATATAAGACCAAACAGAAATTATTGAAAAAATTGTCAAAACAGCTTCTTAAGCTCTGAAAACGTCCAGGTCTCATTTTGAAATTAGAATACCTTTCATCCAAATTCAAATTTTAACTCAAATTCGAATTTTTCTGTACTCACTTGATCAACTTATCCATATTCTTAAAATTCATATTTGCATTTTCGTAATTAAAATCATCACCCATGGGAACCAGCAAATGAGAAGAGCGATAATATTTCGCCATTTTATTAATATAAGCAATAAAAGTATCAACCTATAATTTGGAATTTCTAATAATCGAATTAATTTAAAAAAATAAGGTTTTCTCTCAAACTTACCCTCTCCTTAACATTATTATCATAACTATTACCATCAATAATTGGCTTGTCATTGCACAAGCTATCAAAGCAAAAGCCACTTGGGGCAGAATAGTGATTGAAAAGTACGCCCGTAAATAATTCCGAGATTTCTCCCAAACTATCTGAAGCCTTCCAAATCATTTCGGCCGTCAAATTTGATAAACGTGTCCCTTTCTCTACCCAATCCATGCGAGCAAAGAATTGACCATCGAAGCCCATTTGAGCGAACAATGAAGCCATTTCACGTGAATGACCAAAAGGATCGATTTGCCAGCCAACGTGTGGGTGAGCGCAGGAGCCAAAGTTATCATTTAAAAATCTTAAATGAAAAAAAAAAATAATAATAATTCCATACCATATAACAAAACCTCCACTAAAACTTACTTCAAGCCCACAGTAAATTGATCAATTACACTCTGATAATGAACGGCAGCCTCATCATTCATACTCCAAGCACCGCCCACAAATTCCAAACGTCCATCGTCTACCAACTTTTTAACAATCTTTATAGTATCTTGCGTTTGTTCTTCCCACCATTTGTAGAAGAAGGCCGATTCCACTTGAATGAATCTGCAATTAAGGAAATTATTTTGCGGATGCATAAAAAAAACGAAGAAAAAAATTGTAAAACTCATTGAATACCTTCTTGATTTATCCTTTAATAGTTCAGCAATAACACTGTCGATTATATACTGGACACCAGCATGTTGTAAGCCATTACGACTACCATAATAATACTGATCCACTGTTTTCAGCCAACCGGTGTCATCGTGTGAGTGGGGCACCAAATGCACATTAATCATATTCGGCTTGGTGGCAGGGCATGACTAAAAGAATTTAATAATTTTTATTAAAAAAAAATATTTTAAAATTTAGAACAGCTTGTTATCTTCTCTTGATGTTACAACTAGTTCCATGTTGATAAGTTATCTGATATTTTTATTTGTATGTTTAGTTTTTTGTATGATATAAAATGCCAAAAAGAAGTTTTTATTTTAATAAAATATGCTGTGAAGTTGTGTAAAGTTCTGAAAAAAATTTGCAAGAAAACATCAAACTGACGGCGCCTTTGTTATGTCGAGTGATTCTAAATAAATCTGATTTCTAAGAAAAGTCACACAGCTTTCGTCATCCATCTTGATGCCGACACTGACTCTAGTCAAAAGTTGTATTTTATTTACATAGGGATCATGCTCCATTATGTTAACATAGGCTTGTCATTGCAGGATATTGTCTTTTTAGATTTCTCTTCACCGATTTGGAAGCAAAGAAAGTAATTAAAGCAGTGTGAAAACATTCAACCTCAGGTCCTTAAGCCAAAACATTAAAATACAATATGAGAATTCTCTATCGTATATGAATATTACAAAATGCAACAAATTAAATTTAATTGATTAATTATTTGAATATAATTACGTATAACTACCTTCATGGCAATTAAAAAATCTTAACTGTAGTTTGAAGTGGTTTCTATTTTAATAAAAAAAAATCTTCCCTTATAAGAAAAAGTTTGATGAAATTCATCTTTCTACAGAAATATACTTAAATATATATGTACATACGAGTACTCTTATGTACTTATATGAATGGCCCCTTAGCTTTCTTAAGCTTTTATTTAACTTTACCTTGTAACCACAAGCTGCTTCTCCATATTCCAACCACGGCAGCACTAGAAACACTGAAAATACTGTCAAACACTTCATTTCACTTATGGTCGCACAGTGGAAAGAAAGGTATTGTTTTCTCCCCTCTGATTTATAATTAAATCAAAACAAAAAACGTTTATTTCAGTCTCTTAAGAATCGTTTTTGATTCTCTGATGTGCCGGGTGAAACACCAACTGATTGAATACGAGACACTTCCAATATATTTATAAGCGAACAACCCTTTCGCAAAATGAAACTGATAACAAATGCTTCAAATAAAATTTTAAACGGTTTTGTTTTTCTTGTAATTTTGTTTGTGGCTGATAAGCGTGTGAAAAGGAGCCGCATATCAAAAAAATTCACTTGAAAAATTTAATGCTGAAGTGTTATGAAATTTTCAATATTTATTCCAATTTATGATTGGCCACATTTTAATTTCTTATTTTAATTTAGTTTCTAATGAAGGCATTAAAATTTTTATCATTTCTGGCGAATTTTCAAAATTTGTTTTATTTTTATTTTCTGTATAGTTTTATTTAAAGGCTCCATAAAATAAGCTTTAAGCATTATATCAAATTACTTATTAGATAATTTTAAAGCGGTAAAATTCATTTCATTGCTTTTTTATATATTTTTATCAAATTTTAAATTGACCTACTGATCTACTGAATGAACTAGCTCAACAAAATGAACTGAGCTAAAAATATTTGTAAGCTAAGTGAGCCCAAAAAGTACAAGCATAATCTCATCAGGCTCCATTAGAGAATGAGGTTCATTTAATATGTTTGATGTTTAGAAATGCTGGACTACTACCAGAAAGAGCATGCGCACATTTTAGTTAATGTTACACTTCATCGGCACTTGAGCGGGTGTTGTACAAATATCATGACTATTTAAACTAGCTTATATACTCTGATAAAGGATAATCTACTTATTCCATATTTTTTTAACCCATTTTGTACAGATGTTGCGTTTTCGCAACACCAACTTTAGAAGTATATAAAAATAGTTTTAGTTAAGCGATTGGACTGATTTTTGTTTTTAAAGATAGTTTAGGGCTTTTCCATTATAACATAGATTAGAAATATCAACTTTATTTTTCTTTTTACCAATCTTTTGAAGTTTTAAAAATAGTCGAAAAAAATGCTTTTGCGAGAACGTCATACAATATGGTATAAAAAAAATTTTTTTTCAGTTTTGTTTTTGATTTTGTTTTCAAAAGCTTCGAAAAAAATATATAAAAAAACATTAAATTAAAATATTGTGTCATGTCTTCATTACACTCATTTAAAAATTGCTGTTGCGAAAACGCAACATTGGCTAATTACATGCAAATCACTTTTTTATTTTTCTTCTACCAAACAGTACGTATGTTTATGGCTTTTGCTTTAGTTATTGTATTTTATACATTTCTTGAGAAAAGGTTTCCCTTTTTTAAGATTTTCTATATTATAATTGGGTATTTATACATATTTTTATAAGGTGTTTTCGAATAACATCAGCTGTTTGGCGAATTGCACCTACTGAAAACTAAACGCTACCCAAGCATATGCATGTATGAATATGTATGTTTCGGTTTCAAATATTGGTGTCTGTGCTCTGATACTGGCTATCTGTTTGAAGCACAACCATATGCTGGTTCGGCTTCACCATACGATAAAAACGTTGGGTTAGGAGCTTCTGTTGTTTTACAGTTATTAGAATCTGTTTCATGTCCGGAATATCACGCTGTATATTTCGATAACTTTTTCTCATTGTACTATTTATTTTGTTTACTAAATGAAAGAAGGTTTCGTGCAACTGGGACAGTTAGATCAAATCGTTTAAGAGGTGCAAATAATATCCTTGCCACGGGCCGTTCTCTTAAGAAACATGCATATGATTATTGCGTTGAAACAAACAATAAGTTATTTGTTGCTCGATGGCAGGACAATTCAGAAGTAACCGTTATATCAAATTTTGTTGCTGCTAGCCCTCAAATTAATACCACCCGTTATTCAAAAGTCGAAAAGAAAATGGTAAATTTTGGTTAAATTTTCTTTTTTGTAATACACATGTTTAACATTATGTATTTATAGGTTTCTGTTCCACAGCCACATCTTATAAATGATTATAATAAACATATGGGAGGTGTAGATTTTCACGACAACGCTGTATCTAACTACCGCATTGCAGTTCGTGGGAAAAAGTGGTGGTGGCTACTATGGATGAATGCAATCAACAGCACTACAGTGAATGCTTGGAAGCTCCATTGCTTTATCGCTAAAGCGGAAGGTACTAGACAGCTGTCGCAAATAGATTTTAAAGTGGAATTAGCTACAAAGCTACTTCTCTATCAAGAAGAAGCAAATGATGAACGACAGGAGCATATAGTTGGTAATGAGATAAAAAGCCCACAACACTTACCTCGTAGTAATGTACGTGAACACATTATATGAAAAATTCCAGACAATAAACGTAAAAGATGCGGAGAATGCCATTCGCAAACAATATACCAATGTAAAAAGTGTAACATTACATTGTATCCAAAGTGCTTTGAAAGTTTTCATTTAAAATATAAAAAATAGTTATAAGCAACTTAAAGAAATTATTTTTAAATTAAATTTTCATATTTATATTATCATAATTTGCTAAAAATAAAAGTTCCTTGAATTATTCTACTATATATATATATATATATATATATATATATATATATATATATATATATATATATATATGTATATATATATATATATATATATATATATATATGTATATATATACATATATATATATATATATATATATATATATATATATATATATATATATATATATATGTATATATATATATATATATATATATATATATATATATATATATATATATATATATATATATATATATATATATATATATAAAAGACATATTTTTCAAAGTGTGATTTGCATGTAATCAGCCAAAGTTGCGTTTTCGCAACAGTCCACCACGCCCATATTTGTAGACGAAAATATTAAAAAAAATTTTTTTTTCAGTTTTGAGTCGCCAATAGGTTATATATAAAAATTCATGAAGATATGTCAACGACTTCGGGTAGTGGTACAAGATGGGTTAATACACTATCATATTTGCTCAATTCACTAGGCGCTTGTATTGTTGTATTCGTCGTATTGTTGTGTGATTTTATAGTAGTGTATAATTCTTGTTGATATCTTTCAATTTATAAAATGTACTGCAGTAATGCAAGTTTATTTTATATGTTTTGAAGAAGTGACACGTCCATACCTGGGACTCAATTACTTATTATTATCATTATTTATTTATTTTTGTCTATCCACTTGAAATCTTTTTAATATTCGGTAGTGAATGGAATCAAAGTTTAACTTTATCTGTAATATACAACACTGAAGTGTGCTTATACTATAA
Organism: Germaria angustata; assembly: GCA_963681545.1. Classification (NCBI taxonomy): domain Eukaryota; kingdom Metazoa; phylum Arthropoda; class Insecta; order Diptera; family Tachinidae; genus Germaria; species Germaria angustata. The sequence goes on along the minus strand of OY812999.1, from coordinate 92,850,184 downwards.
AATTCAGCAAATTTTAAATAAAACTAAGTTTTTTTTTAATTTATTAAAGGATAGTTAATTTCATAATTTTGTTGTGCCAGTGTCATAGGACATTGTTTTTAATTAAAAGGTCACATGCAGGAGTCAATTTCGTGCTATCCTTATTATGTGAATAGCAATTTTAAGAAATACAAATACATATATACATAAATACTCGCATGTTAGTGTGCCACATAGAAAATAATTAAAAATACAAAAGAATTCAGTAAATGTGGCAGGTATAAATAAACATAAGTATGTATTCATGTTATTTAGAAATTTATCAATAAATGCTTCACTTCTTCTTCTTTATTGTATATATGCACTGTGAATTGAGTACATCAAGTTAAAGTTTAAAATTCTTTGACGAATTAATTTGAGAAAATTTACAACCAACACGCTAAAACCACTGCTCACAGTGTGTATTTTATTGAACGATAGGAAATACAGATGGGCTTGTAAATTAGGCTTAACCGGACTCGACTGTTTTTATGTATGCACAACGGAATTATAAGAAATCATGAAAATTAAAGAAAATAAAAAGAAAAGCGAAAGTGTTGACGCTAAAACTCGTTGTTTTCTTTGGGGGGCTCGTTGAACGAACCGTTTTTATGTGTCTTTTGTGAAAACAAATTCTCATCTACATCCTTTATACAAATCTTAAGGGTTGTCGCATGAAAGCAAAATTTATACATTATTTCAAGGATTAATTATGGTTGATACTAGGCCAATTAGACTAAACTAGCTATAGGTATATAAAAGTGTCCTTCTTTACACCATTAAACTTAATTTTAATGACAATTTTCATGAGGGGAAATTATAACATTTTAAAATTTTCTTATCAAATTATTAAATATTATATCATGAATCTAGAAAAAAAATTAATTTTTTATATTAAATAATTTGATAAACACATCCTCAAAAGTAATGCTCTAATCAATTTGTGAATATTATTTATCGCTGACAGAAATAATACAGAATTGATTAAAATTAAAATATCATAAGTACCGAATCTATATTAAAATATCTGGTGTTTTTCTATAAAGCACCAATTGGTTTTATATAAAAAAATGTGTTACGGCATGGCCCACCATGGTTGGTCTGCAATTCTTGCAGTCTGATGTTGAACATGCTACAAATTATTCCCCACATCAACACAGTATTTTACCCAATAGCCTGCATCAAAAATAATACATGCAAATATTTTAAAATTCTCAACAACAGCTTCCATAATAAATTGAAGCAATTTTCAATTGTTTCTCCATGGTGTGTCAATTTGTGATGAGTGACGGAACGTCATCAACCCCAACAAAAACGTAAAACTGTCAAATATTCAGTAGCAGACATTAGTGTTGTCAATTTAAAGTTCTCCAGCTACAAAAGAAAACCCTGTTACTAATATTTAATTGGAAATAAAAGAAAACTTATGCACTAAATTCAAGTATCAATATGCGATACCTTTTCACAAGTTTTATCAGCTGCAAATAAAGTCCTATTAAAACTTACTTGTTAAAATTATTTAGCCGATTATAAAAGCACCATAAATAATACAAATTCGATCAGTTTATTTTTGCCTTGAGGGATTATTGGATCAAGAACGAATCTAAAAACTTTTGATGTTTTAAACTAAACTTATAAATTTAAAAAATTATAAGACTTTTGCCGCTGCCAAAAGTAAAATGAAGGGCTTAACAATACTAGCGGTAATTTTAGAGCTGACATGGCTGGAATTTGGTGAAGCCATTTGTGGTTATAAGGTAAATTGTGAAACATATGAAAGACGCTATAAAAAAATAATATTTACTTGACACACGTACGTTCTTATAGAACTAGTGAATACCAAAAATGAATTAAGTCTCAATGAAATGGCTCCTTAAAAAAGTCCAAATAAATTATTTTTTTTAATTTTAAAATGAAATAATACGCGTATTCCGAAACCTCTTTAATAAGAAAATAGTTCCCATTGTAAAAAGATTGAATAAATCCGGAAGAAATAAGACCAAAATATAGGAGGTAAGACCAAAGATGCTTTAGAAAGCTAAGTTTAAGAATGTTCTTTCTTCCGGCCAAGGACAGATTATTCTTTCGAAAAACAACAAAATGAAGAATTAAAAAAATTCGATTATATAACCTGAAAAAGTTTAAACTTTTATCGAACTATGAAAATGTTTTAGGTCTAATTGTTTTTTTTTTTTTTTGTTTTTGAATGATTTTCCGCTATCCCGTTCGTAAACAAACCCGGTTTCGTCCATGTCCTATCTTCAGTGTTCTTTTTCTTACTAAATCGTATTCCTGTTGTTCGTTGTCCTTATATAGTTTCTTCGGTTTTGTGTGTTCACTCGTGGTTCTCTGTATACCTCTTGATATACTTTGTGTCACTCTTTTATCATTATTCGTTTATTTGTGTCTCTCCTCCTTCCGGTTTCTGTATCACTCTCTCCTCACCTTCCTTTCCCTCTTCATCCTTATGTTCTTATATTCTATTTCATTGCATGAGCGCTTAGTTGCCTGGTATTACTTCGAATCCGGTGTCGATCCTGGACTCCTTTTTGACTTTTCGAGATGTATGGGACGCCTCTGGATCTTATGTGGTTTGGTATTTTTCAAAGTTCGACAATTTTATATGTTGACGTATCCATTCATTCAGACATGCGCCCTATCGCTGAAGATAACTTTTAATGAAAATTAGTTGTCAGTTTTCAGTTGTAGCAGAGACCATTCAGCAAACACACGTCGTTGTCTATAGTCGTTTGTCTTCAGCTTCTGGGTCACTTGAAGTTTTTATGGATACAGGCCCAAGTCGCAATGCAAAATTCGCAAGGTTGTGGTCTGCAAACTGTCAAGTTGTTGTGAGCGATGCGAAATCGATTGCATTAGACTCTCCTACACGCTCTCGCTGGAAGTGGCAAAGTTTTTAGCAGGTCTTGCGTTTTCTAGTCGTACAGATATTGGACCATTGATCACTTAACCAGTGGAACCATGTTTAGCCACTACACTGCGAATAGTCCTCTCGGCAGGACGATTGCAGCGACCGTAAAAAAACTGAAACAGAATACCAATTTCCATAAAACAATTTTAAGATTTGCACAGGTTGTTAAACGTTATATACGTCCATGGCAAATATAATGTACGGCAGCGAAATTTTACATTTGTAGTCTTAACAACATTGCCGCTATCACCTGTCAAATTTTAAAAGTTTCTATTCGAGGGCCCATTACATGGCAGCGCAGTAAGTTAACAAGTTTAGCAAAATTAACTTTTGCTGCGCAGCCGCTTCTCACAGCACTGCCAAATTTAATTAATAGTAATAAGACAAATTTTTTGGTGTAAATATTTTTGTATATAAACAAATGTTTTATAAACTGACAATACTGTTGCGCCTGCTGCCACATGGCCTTTCACCATTAAAATTAACAAACTTGAAAACTTTTGGTATCCAATGAAGATTGGACGGACACGCCTCTCTCTAGTTTCTTTTTTCTTCAGCTCTTAACAACACCGATTATATCGTATTTATGTTAAAAAGTGTATGACTTGTACTAGAGCAGCATAATTTAATTGTTTGAACAGTTGGCTTTATATTTATATAAATTTTTTTAAACCATTAACTCTAGATATATTAGTTTAGCGACGTTTTGTTTTTTTTCGTTTCTGTCTGTCTGCGAGGGATGAACTAAAGAATTTACAAAATGTCATTGATACCCAACACAAGATGTATTAAGTTATTTAATGGAAAACTACAATGGGTAAGCTCCTTATCACTGATTCTTGATTCTCCACTGATTTTTCCGCATACAGTGCAAAGCTACTATTGGATTAGTTAGCCAGGTTGGAGAACTGAAATGCTCTGATCAGTACTATTGAAGCCCTCTACAGAAGATTAGTTTTTTTTAGCCGTGCTATCCAAGAAGGACATTTTTCGTTATAGCCCTCTTTCATGAAAATCGTTAAGCAATGCATCTGATGTGACATAGACAGCTTTAAATTTTTAACACGATCAAGATCGAGAAATCCCAAAAACTATTTTATAAATCTCAGGCAATGGATCAGAATTCATGCTTACGATGGGTAAGAAAAATTGATTTCTTGGAAGTACTTCGCATTCATCATACAATATTTATAACGTTGTACTATATATGAAAACCTTTATATTTGACGATGTTTTCTTTGGACCTGTAGTGCTTCAAATGCTATTCCACACACAGTATATTTTTTTTTTGTACTTTATAGACAAATCATTTCATTACTGGTTTAACTTTTATTCATATTATTTATTTTACATTCATATTTTTGGCGACTGAACTTCGGAATACTATTTCATTATGGCAGGCTTAATAATCAACGTATTTACTATCACGTCTAAAAATAAATAAAAGAAATTATGAAAAGGTAGGGACTTTATAGCAAAAATTGTAATTTAGATCATTTTCAAATGACTTTGACATGTCCTTGACTAACTTATAAGCTAGTCCTAACACACTAGAACATATCTTAACTAATAACTTTTCTATTGTTAGTTTTTCGAAAAAACCCTTTTTCTGGTGTAACTTTTTTCGAAAGCATCCTTTTGTGCCATCTCTAAAAACAGAGATGGAAGTTTCTTTTTTTACATTGTTCTTTAGCTTTAGCATCCTGTGCTGGAAACACACAAAACTCTTATTAATCTCTGCTAATAATATATTCATGATGTATTTATTAATTGAGAAAATTATAAAATATTCCACTCAAACTGCATTCGAATCCATTATGACATTCTTACACTCCCATCCAGGTCTTCTTACTAAACTTGTAAAACATGAGAAAACATGGAAAATAACAACATTTGAACCACTACTATAGCCTCCGACGACTTCCAACTCACACAGTTAAGCTCTAAACACATAGACGACAGCAGACAGCAAGCAGCAATATGTCAAAAATAAAATGCATGTATTTAAATGAAAACGATTATTTTGCCGGCAGCACAGCAGCACGACTGCAGAAGCAGCATTTGCTGCTGCTGCCAACTTAGGCTATTTTCTATTTTGACGGGCAGCACTAAACAAATATAGTGTTGCCACTATATATATAAATTGGATAAATAAAAACAAATTTTTTTTTTTAATATTAAACATAAAAGAAAATTACAAAAATACAATAAAGAAATAAATTTATGTGTTTTTATAGTTTTGCGTGATATTATCACATTTTATTATCAATAACTTTAATTTTATTCATTATAAAATATATATCCGGCATACCTGAAATTTGTATTGCTAAAATACACATCAGCTGACTATTATGCTGTTGCTGTCTTCAAAATATTTATGAAGCTGACTTCAGAGCAGCATTTGAAGTTGGCTGCATTTGAAGCCGTGAAGTCGTGAAGTCTGCTGTCGTCTATGTGTTTAGAGCTTTACTTGTAAAATTTACAATGTAAATTGAGAAATATTATGTCGTAGTTGTAGATGGGTGAGTACCTTGTAAAATGAGTTTTGGCTTATTCTCGCTCTTCTACCTAGAATGCAGGGTTGTCCAATGTTTTTCCTCCGTCGCCAAAACGGGAATCGAAAATCTCCAAAGGTCGTCAAAAATATTTTCAAGGGTTTTCAAGGGAAGAGTTCGCCAAATATTGCCAAATAAAATTCCTTGCTTAGTGTTTCGATAAGATATGTGTAATATTTTAATAAAACTTTTTGGCATGTGTTGAGCTTAAACTTATTGCAGCAAATGCTATTTACATTTATATAATTATATATTGTAGTATAGGCATCTTAAAGTTCATACCGTGTTTTGATCCTGACAGAATTTTGGTATAATTTGCTATTCAAAGTACTCTCTTCTTTGAATAATCAATATATTAATAGCCAAAGCTGTTACTTTAAAATGAAGTACAGGACTTATCGCTGCAATTATAAACGGTAGGCCAAAAATCCTGAATATATGTTTGTGTTTCATTTTTAAATTAGTCTATTCAATTGATAGCAGAACTTTGACGTTTGAAGTGACTCGTAATGTTCACTCACCGAGACTTTTGTGCACAGATCCACTTCAACGTTTTTTTAATTACGAAACATTTTTCTTGCATTTTGTTATTGAAAATTCTTTATGAATTTGAAAAAGCCTGTCATTTTCTGGGACATGATTTAGCATGTCTTTTAGTTTTTTTTTTTTTTTTTTTTTTTTTTTTGTGATCTGCCATTAGAACTTAGTTCACTTTCAATCTGGGTTCCATAATCTATTATTTTATTTTATATGCAAGTTTAAATTTGTTTGATGAAAACATTTCTATTGTAGATGATAATTATTCGAGCATGGTTCCTGCGTCTATGTGATCAGACTGGAACTCCGGCATTAATTGATATTTTTGATAACAACGATTGTGGAAATACCAAAAATAGGCGATTAATTTCTTGATAAAGTTAATTTTATATGCTTTGTGCATCTCGATCGTCTTCTGAGCTTTATATTAGCGAAAAAATTGTATTTAAGTTCTACCCACTGCTCTAAAACTTTTAATGGCAAACCCAAATGACAACCAACAAGTTCATTCAAGATTCGTCACGTTATCAAAACAACTGAAAAACCCCGATGTTGGGATAGAAATCGCATACATCTGTCATCCCTGTCAGAATGTTGTAGATGGTTTGAGTACAAACATGTTGTGAGTACCACAGCTTATAGATTGAAATAGCTTGTCGTTCCATACGTTCGAGTTCAGTTGTGTTGAGTGTTTGAAGTCGTGCAGTTGTGCGGTTGTCCGGGGCGCTTAAGAAATTGAAAGTAAAAGTGGAAGTAAAGCAAAATTATAATTTATAATAAAATACAATGACGACCGGCTTAATGAACAAAGCAATTGCAGTCGTCTGCATTACTTTTGTTCTTATAAAAACTGCTGAACTGCGTGCCCAGAAATCTATGCCCAATGTGGGTACGAAATGCGGTTATGCGGTAGGTCATCTAAAGTTATCGCTAGTAATGTAAAAATAAATTTAAAAAAGAGGAACAAAAAATAAGAAACATACAAATTTAATCAAATTATACATACTTACATACATATATGTACAGATAAATCATAAAGTGTTTTCTATTTTTCTTGTTACAAAGAGTTGTCCAAAGACAGAACCCCATATGCTCAATGTTCACTTGGTACCTCACACCCATGATGATGTGGGCTGGCTCAAGACTGTCGATCAATATTATTATGGTAGTGAGACTATGATACAAAAAGCTGGTGTTCAGTATATATTGGATTCGGTTATCCAGGAGCTTTTAAAAGATCCCAACAAACGTTTTATTTACGTGGAAACGGCCTTCTTCTTTAAATGGTGGCGAGAGCAAACGCCCGAATTACAGGAGCAAGTTAAAATGTTAGTGAATGAGGGACGCTTGGAGTTTATTGGTGGGGCTTGGAGTATGAACGATGAGGCCACCACACATTATCAAAGTGTAATAGATCAATTCGCTTGGGGCTTAAGGTGAGTTTAAATTCAATGAATGTTTATTATAAAACTAATTTATTCTTGTTTACAAAAAGAGAAGGAATCTATTTACATTTAAGTAGAATGTGATATAAAGCATAGAAAATATCTATTTATTTTAGCGAAAAGTGGACTGTTTGTAGGAGGAAATTCCATTAAAATATTTAGCAATTTTCTTAATGACCCATAGAAATATTCCCAGAAAATTATTGCGAAATTGTATAAAACACGAACAACATTTGTATACTGCTTTCATTATATTGTTTAATTTTTAAATCGTTTTTGCTTTTATAGAATATTTCTAGTTCATAAACTGCATTATATTGACATAGTTTCAAAAGTCCAAGAAACTGAGCAGTAATAAACGAAACCTATAAATGATCGAATATGTTTGAAAGAAAAACATTGGAATCATTTCACCGAATCTTGTCAAGCATTTGAAGATTTGCTCACGGAACAAATCCTTTCTTCGAAAGTTTTCAACTACGTTGAATCGATTCATATTTACCCAACATATGCCACGAGTTTTCGAAAATTCCTAAAACATCGAAAACTCGAGATCTGATAAGCATAGGGTGGCGCAAAGTAATTTAATAATTTTAATTGGCTGTCACTTTTGCATTTGACATTTATGATGTAGATATATAGAGAATTAGTTATCAACAAATCATAAAGCAATACGTACTTCAAGAATAAACATTTTATGAAAACAGATCTTTTTTTAATTTGTTTTAAATTGTGACATTACTTTTGTGCCACCTGATATCAAAGTTTTGAAAACGTACATGAAACTAGTGACTATTTTTTTTATAACGAGAAGTTGTTTGTTTGTTATTTGAATATCTATTACATATTGAACATTTCAAAATATGATTACAGATCTAGCAATGCGGTGGGCCATAAGGGCCAGAGGCAAGTAATTAATAATATTAATATGTGTATGTTTAAAAGACTTTCCCCGCAAATATAATAATTAGAAGAAAAATGTATTAAAGAAAATATTTAACAAAATGCGTCGGCCAAACAGAAAATCAGAATTATTAATAATTATTAATTTTATTATTAAAAAATAGAATTGTCCTGAAGATGGTACTCAATGAATATCGATAGTTTTAAATGAAATTGTTTAACCACAAAATAAGACCTCAAGCTTGACTAATATATTAACCAAATTGTTTAAAAAAAGGTTTAAAAAATATAGAGACATTATTCATATATATTTTTTTTTTATTTATTTAATGGTGGTTGTTGCTTATATTTCTAGTTTCAACTATGGCTTAAAATAGAAATGTTCAATATTAAGAAATTTTGTTTAAAAAATCCTTCGTTAGATTATAAGTTTTAAACTTGTAACTTAATATAAAGTACTAAGGACATACATATATAAAGTCCACTTCATACTATGAAAATCAGTATTAAGATTTGTTAATATGAGAGAGTGCGTCAATGGTGTGAAGTCAATAAGTTTTGTCCCATAAAACGAAATCATTTTTATAATAAACTAGCGGGCCCGTTGCCTGCTTCGCACGGCAAAACAAAATAAGAAAAGAAACACACTTGTTTTTAATAAAGTTGGTTTACTCATCAAAAAATGCGAAGAAATTAATAAAATCGATTATGATAAGATCAATCACCAATGACGTCCAAAGAGAAAAGAGAAATGATAGCAAATTGCTATTTGCATCACTCCGTGCAATGCTCTCCAATACACAAACGACCAAAATGTATTCAATACTAATGAATGCTGTATGCGGTACAAAAAATGCATGCGGCAAAAACACACTCACTTCACATACGCACCGCACACACATGCGTTATCTGATTTTAACCAAACTTCATATAAACCATATATGGGCCACTGCCTACGTAGTGTATAAGTTTGGTTGAAATCGCTCGACGCGTTTATGATTAGTTCGGCGACGTACATATACGGACTTGTTTTTATATATATAGAAGATTTTTCAATTTTTCAAAAATTGGAAACAACTTTTAAAACATTTTGTAAGTAAAATTGTATTTGAAACAACTATTATATGAAAATCTGAAGACAGGCACATACCTACTTAAAATTTATTTTAAATTTATGTATTAAAAAATGACGTTTCACCTCACATATCTCTAATATTATAATACCTAGAGATCCATATTGCACCCTAAATCGAATGAAGAATCGTTCGATGTTATTAAGAAGCTTATTATTTCTTCATAAAATGGAATTTTATGAAGATATAATAGAATCTATGTTCCCAATAAAATTAAAAGTTATTAAATTTTCTTTCTCTGAACTCGTTCATAGAAAATTAGGAATTAAGGCATCACTGTATTAGATACATAAACATGTATACTTTTGTAGTATAGAAATATGTTCCTATACAAACATATTCCTTAAATAATCGAGTTATTAATATTATATGGCATAAACTTTTATATTTCTATGGAAAATAGTCGACCTTAATAAGCAGCATGACATTGTTGCATGCCCTTAGCATTATATCATTTTCTTTTTTTTATTTACTTGGGAATATTATTTTAAGATTTTATCAATTATTATAGAGTTTCGAAGGCATGTCAATAAAAATTTAATAAAATGCTTAATATAGTGAGCAGGAAGTATTACGAATTCACATAGTTTCCCTTTTTTCATTATACATTTTCAAAATGTTGAGTGAGTTAAGCAAAGACAATTATTTTATTTTAAACTACGACAAGCTTTTCAAAAATGAGACTAGTTGTAATTGTTTGTCCTTGCATGAAAGTAATAGTAAGATTTAGGAATTTTAGGAAAATAATGTGCTGTTGTAAGTAAAATAATAGAGAAAAGTTTTTAATACAAATTAGTATTTTCAAAAAGATCAAAAAAAAATTGAACTGATTTGCACTTTGAAAGCAATTAGAATATAAATTCTTACTAGAATCTACTACTACTATTATATTATAAATGTGAAAGCTTGAAAGCTTCTTATCAATAAGGGAATTTTTCACATGGATTGTTTTTAGCCTAAATTAACACAACAATAATTTGTTTCTCCTGCTCAAGAACTTCGTGTAACAACTTATGGACTAATACCATCATTTTGATCTTTTAGATTTCAGGCATAAGGAGTATTGAATAAAATTTGCCACCAGAGCGCAAAGGATACATTTTTATCTCCTTAAAAAACATGGTCTAAACATGGCTTTCTTGGAACCAAAAAACGAAAGCAATTCACTTGAGTACAAAAAAATATATAAAAGATAATGCAACATACAAATGTATGTGCACATTGCACATCTTTATAAATTAACATGTGGTATAAAATACACAGAGCACACGCGTTTACATAAGTACATATAAACAATGCAACAAAAATCTCCCTTATTCTATTTGTCGTCATCGTCATCGACGTAAAAATAAATGTCAGTTCCTGTGCTCGTTGATGACAAGAATTGAATGCTTTTGACGGCCATTTGCCACTTTGTAAGCCTTAGTAATAGTAACAGGTTATAAATATATATAATTGTTGCAGCCATCGATTCTACAGTTGCCGAAATATTGGTGTCGATGTCGATAACGACAAATAGAATAAGGGCGAATAAATAGTACGTTAACAATAGGCTCGTGTGCACATACTCGTATGTATGTATGTATGTATGTACATGCATATCTGCTTTAATAAAAAATTAGTTCATTGAACGTACTTTTAAATAAATCCTTTTAATTCATTATTCGCGATATTCTCCAAAATTATTTGTTTATATAAATAATGTTTCAAAAGCATTACAAACACAATAAACAATTATAATCGAGTTGCGTCTATTTATTTCTCTAACCCCTTTATATAATTAAACATCCTTATGATTCATGTTCAAGTTATATTGGCTCACAAGAATTAAAATCGAGACAGTTAAACATTTTTCAAACGAATCGCTTCAAATTCAAGTTTCACAGTGAATTTACTTCATCCATAGAAACGTCATTACAACATTTATATCAAAGATAAACACGAGTCAAAATAAAACCGCTTAAGCTGTTTGGTCCTTTAATTGAAATATTTACCAGACATATTCTTTCAGATTTCCAAAACTACCAGGCAGTTAAGTGTTGTTTGCTCAGCCCAGTTGTTGAATTGTCTCGAAAATGTCTATTTATTGCTTAAAACTTTTGTGAGACGAGCTTTCTTAACATTGTGAATGAATAGGCGGGGCAGTCGAAACTATAAAAATAATTCTAAGTGAACTTAATTTTGTTTATTCTATCTTTAGGCGTTTAAACGACACATTCGGGGAATGCGGTCGTCCACGTATTGGCTGGCAAATCGATCCATTTGGCCATTCTCGTGAAATGGCTTCAATGTTTACTCAAATGGGCTATGATGGCCTGTTCTTTGGACGCCTGGACTATCAGGACAAAGACGAAAGATTAATGACTAAAAAGGCTGAAATGATATGGAGAGCCTCGGCAAATTTAGATGATGCGGCCCATTTATTCACAGGAGCCCTTTACAATCAATACCAGCCACCGCCGGGTTTCTGCTTCGATATTTTATGTGCAGATGAGCCCATTATAGATGGAAAACACTCGCCAGATAATAATGTTAATAGAAGGGTAAGTGGTCCATGAAAAAGTTTTTTTTATCTTATCTTTCCTATCAAAATATGGTTTTATTAACACCTCTTAGGTCGATGAATTCTATGACTTTGTTAAGAAACAAGCAAAATATTATCGTACTAACAATGTAATTGTAACCATGGGTGGTGATTTTACTTATCAAGATGCAAATGTTTATTTTAAGAATTTGGACAAACTAATACGGTAATGAAATTAATAACAACAAAAATGCACGTTGAAAAAAGAAAATTTTGGTTAACAAATTTCATCTAAAGGGTCTAAAAAATTAATAGCTAACTTAATATGGAGATCAATGGCAAAATAAAAATATTCCTAGATTAATATTTCGATTACATTTGCATACTTTGAGGCTTTTTAAAAAAACTTAAAGTATAGCATATCATTAAGAAACAATTGTTTAATTCTATCTAATTTCCAGTAATAAAATTCACACTAATAATAACTTTGTGCAACTAATATTATATGCAATTGGTTCAAATAAACCTAGAGCATGGCTCCGTAAAATTGCTTTCAACACCTAGAAATTGTTTTTAAAACTTCCAAGTACCTTTTAAAAATTTCTTTTAGATTGATGAATTTTTCGCTATTGCGAGAAATATGTCTCACGCCTATCGCACCAATCATATTTTGGTAACCATGGGTGAGGATTTTCATTATCAAGTTGCCAACATGTGGTATAAGAATTTGGATAAGCTTATTAAGTAAGTTTTAACCAAAATTTTCTCCAGCGTTAATTTTATTTTTTAAGATAGAGGAGATAATTTTGATTATATGAATTCTAGATACGCCAATGAACGCCAGGCCAATGGCTCCGATATAAATCTATTGTACTCCACACCTTCATGTTATCTTAAGTCTCTGCATGATGCTGGTATAACCTGGCCCACAAAAGATGACGATTTTTTCCCCTATGCCTCCGATCCTCATGCCTATTGGACTGGTTATTTCACTTCCCGTCCCACACTCAAACGCTATGAACGTGTAGGCAATCACTTTTTACAAGTGTGCAAACAATTAACTGCCTTGCATCCGTATTTGCATCCCGAGTTATTGCCCCATTTAGGTTTCATGCGTGAAACCATGGGCGTAATGCAACATCATGATGCTGTCACTGGGACCGAGAAGCAAAAAGTAGCTTACGATTATGCCAGACGTTTGAGTGTAGGCATGCGTACTTGCTCGGCTAATTCACGTGCTGTTTTGAATCGCTTGACCCAGGGTGAAACACCACGGCCCAAAAGGCATGGCCAGCCCAGACCTTTTCAATTTGAATTCAAAACCTGTTCCCTGTTAAACATAAGCACATGTGATGTATCAGAACAAAGTGAACAATTCGTGTTGACTCTATACAATCCTTTGGCTCACGGAACTGATGATTACGTTAGACTGCCAGTTAATGACGTTAATTACGTCGTAAGAGATTACAGGGGTAAATTCTTTAATAGGAACACTTTCATAAAATATTTTATTAGAAAAAAATTATATAAAACCTTTTAGATACTGTTTTGGATACTCAGTATGTGCCCATTCCCGAACCTGTTCAAAATCTTACATTCCGTAAATCACCTGCCAAATATGAGCTAATATTCCAGGCCAGTGAACTACCACCATTCGGTTACAAGTCCTACTATATCAAAAGGACAAGTAGTCATAATATGAAACCGCAACCAGATCCAGAAAACACGTCCAGTTTGACGGAAATAGGAAATAAGGTTTGTATACCAACAACTTAGCTTAAATAGTAAATTCATTGAACAATTTGCTCCGCAATATTTGCAGGATATACGTTTGACTTTTGATAGCAACGGCTTTCTTGCCGCCGCACAGTTCGATGGCATGAATCGTATTGTTAACCAAGAATTCCTTTACTATGAGGCCGCACTAGGCAATAACGCTGAATTCCGTAATCGTTCTTCGGGTGCCTATATATTTCGACCGAAGACCGATAATGTGCGTACCACAACTGTGGCCCCAAAAATCACTGTATATCGCGGCAATTTAGTCGAGGAAGTACATCAGAACTTCAATGACTGGATTAGTCAAGTGGTGAGAGTGTACAAGCAGAAGAAATATGCCGAATTTGAATGGTTAGTGGGACCTATTCCCATCGAAGATGGTGTGGGTAAAGAAATTATAACACGCTTCAATTCAGACATCAAATCGGAGGGTATTTTCTATACTGATTCTAATGGCCGCGAAATGATTAAACGCCTTAGGAACCATCGCGATACCTGGAACGTTAAATTGCTGGAAAAGACGGCGGGTAATTATTATCCCATTAACACCAAAATAGCTTTGGAAGACGAACACGCTCGCATGGCCATTTTAACGGATCGCTCTCAGGGAGGCGGCTCTCTGGGCGATGGTTCCTTGGAGTTAATGGTTCACCGGCGTTTGCTGCATGATGATGCTTTCGGCGTGGACGAGGCTTTGAATGAGACGGCCTACGGCCAGGGCTTGATAGCAAGAGGAAAACATTATTTGATAATGGGCTCATCACAATTGGACCAAAGTCCTACAGTACAGTCGCTGGAACGTTTTACACAGTTGGATATAACTCTACCGCCTTGGAGATTCTTTAGTGACACCAATTATTCATACAAACATTGGATGCAAGAATTCACTAACATTGTAAGTAAACAAAAATCTATGTTTATTACATACAGTATACCAATAGTGTTGGATGTGCAAAGAAAAGTGCTTGGAAATTTTTAACTAAATTAAAATTTCTTCTTTCAGTTTTCCAGCCTTTCAATTTCTTTGCCAAAAAATATTCACCTTTTAACTTTCGAGCCTTGGCATGAGAAAGAAATTTTAGTACGTTTTGAACACATTCTCGAAAAAGACGAAGATCCAGAGTATTCAAAATTTGTACAATTCAATGTCGGTGATGTTTTCAAAGGTTTCAATATATCCGATATACGTGAAACTACCCTAGATGGTAACGTTTGGCTAGATGAAAATCGCCGTATGGAATTTGAACCTGATCCAGAGAATGATTATTATCATAGTTATGCAGTATTTGCGAAGTCTGCCAACCATGTACACTTGCTTAAAGCTCATAAGCCTTTAGTGTCTACCAAGTATCATGAAGAACATCTGCCCATTGGTGGCATGGGCGCCGAAAGCAATCGTTTGAAGCGTGCCTTTGGCGCTAATCCCAAAGAATTAAATCGCTTGCGTAAGGAAAAATTAAAACTGTTGAATCTGTCAGTTGGTCAATTGCCTCTGCAGTACAATGACAGTCGCAAATTTATGATTGAATTGAGCGCCATGCAAATTAGAACGTTTGTATTGTTTTTGTAAGACTTTTAAGAAAAGCGAGAGAAATCGAAGATGTAATTTTATTTTTAACTAAATATTACATATAAAACAAAGCATATCGGTATTTTCAAAATTTTCTTTTGTTAATTTTAACTAGACTCGAGCTGTAATAAACTCAACGAGAATTTGTAATTTTTGTTGAGCATCGGAGAAGGAAAAAAATTATTTTGTTAGTCTGCTGCGGTAACATGTTCGCACTCAAGAACTAATGAACTAAAATGTAATAAAATTTTCCCATTCGACAAATCCCTTTTTACTCGGTTACTGTAAGAAATTTATCTAATGGTAAGAAAAAAAACGTTTCACATATTTATGGAAATCCCAATATTAAACAAACTCTCAGTATTTTTGAAACAAGTTTCAAATGTGTGAAAGAAGCATTTCGTTTTACAAAATGGCCACATTTATTTGTAGTGAAAGCAACATATAAATTTTATTTTTGTTTTCCATACAAATAGTCGAAACCAATTTTCATTCCTTTTCACTAAATATGTTTGTACCATTCGAAAACGGTTATTGTAATTCTTCTTACAATTTTTTCAAAATTTAGTTTTTTATTTTACCTAAAAATTCTGTGATAAATAACTGAAATTTATTGAGATCTCATTTATTCCAAAATGTTTATAAATTTTGCTTTTAATTCAATGTACACAACACCATTAAAGTTGAACTGCAAATAAAAACTTAATCGAAAGTTGAGTATCATTTTCAGCTCTCGACCGGCTCTAGTTTAAGTCCTGAATGGCTTCTAAGGCCTGTTGGGTACGAATGCTACGTTGTTCCGTGATTTTGAATTGTAACAACACAACCAAATAAGTGGCCATAAAGGAAATATTCTGAAATTAAAATAAACACACAGCAATTAATAACAACTTTACTTAAAATAAGCCTTATTTATAGTTAGCGAAATCAAAATTTATATCGTTATTAAGGATGCTTTAAACTCTGATTCGTCATTGAATAAATATTTTTAATATTTAAGGAACTGTAGGGCAAAATGTATTACATTCATCGAATAGTGGGTGTAATTTTTCACTATTCGAATACCCCAATAAGGGTTTCAAATTGTTAAAAAAAGTGACACATACAAAGATATTTATTATTTGGGATATTCTCCTCAACTAATCATTTAAACTGCTTAAACTTCACTAATGTTTTGGCTTAGTGACCAAAGAAATGTCGACATATGAACAGCTAAAGCCACAACAAACTGTCAGTTTTTTTTCTTTTGAGTGTATATGCTTTCTTGGGTTCTAAGGGTTCTAAGACCACATTTAGCACTTAAGAAAAAATGTCTTCTGTAATTTGGTATTAAGAAACAATCGTTCTTATGTATCACAAAAACTAAAAATGCAACATTTATATCATTTTGCCGAAATATTAATTCTAACAACAGTGTGACAAGGTGGGTTTTTAGCCGGTAACTATTACAAGGAGTCCGGCATACGGCGTGGATGACGATTCACGTAACATGCATAAAGCATTTTCCCATCTTACCCCAAAAAAAAAAATGTATTACAAAAACAAAAATGCAACATTTATATCATTTTGCCGAAATATTAATTCTAACAACAGTGTGAAGTTGGGGATGAAGAACATTTACAAGTGAAATATAACGAACTCAAAATACACAACTTTCGTCAAGTTGACATTAATATGAGTTACTTTTTGCAATGCGTATGGGTTTTTCCTTTAATTTTTTAATTTCCGGGATTTTTTTTTTTAAATTTTAATTTTACATTTAAACTCACCGATGTTAACAACTCTCTATTTATGTTGGCATAACCATCCAAATTCATTGTTGGCGGATTTTTAGATATCGCTACTAGAAACATTTCCACTTCTCTTTGTGTAGCCGTATCTACAGCTGTCAGATTAATGTTAAGCAATTGAGTTTGAAACTGCAGCCCTACCTTCTCTGAGGCATAGTGGGCTTCATTGCAAATAATGTACAACAGACTCATGCAATAGAAAACAATAACGAACAGGCCCACCTCCTTATAGGTGGCACCATGGTCGATTATTTCACTCAATGAGCCATATGTAGCAATGATGGTGGTAAAAAATACAACCAAACAATACATGCCATACATGTTGGAATAGGCCCGACCTAGAGAGAGAGAGAGAGAACAAAGAATAATGGATATATAAATACGATGACAGCAAGACGTTATCAGTGTTATATAGTATAAATATGTATATAAATTAGAGATGGAAACGTAATAGAATTTTCACTTACTTTCATGCTTTCATGAGTGATCAAACCATCAAAGGATCAAACTTTGTTAAATGGTGTTTTCTATTCTAAATGCTCAAATCTAACTATGCGGTCAAATCAGAGGGCAAGATTTTTTTTTAATTCTGAACAATATACGAGTAGAAAGTTCTAATTTGCCCCCAGAAATTTATTTCATATATTTATATTATTAAGTCACAGTTTTTTTCAAAGTGTTTTTAACCGACTTTAAAAAAGGAAGAGGTTACATATTCACCTTTATATTTGTTTTTATGTGCAAGGATTTTTTCATCATTTGTGGACCGATTTATAGTAGTCCCGTTTTAACTAATATGTAATAATCCCCTATACTTCTCAATGAAATAGTGAGTCTGCTCAAGAAAAACCGCCTGGGTAGGAGCAGGAGGGTGGTACCTCCCATAAATATTAATACATTATTATTTAATATCTGGCTAGCGATAACGAATGAAAATGTTCAAAGCAATTATGCTTCAAAGGGGGTAGCACTTTGACTAATTTGTGAAAGAAGGTGAACATTATTCCCCATACCGAATTCAAAAATAATGTTTAAAAAGTTTAAAGTTCAACTGGCTTCAAATAAGGCCTCTAAAAAGTTCAAAATGAATATACTATATATAACTACTAATATCTTTTAAGCCATTGCCTACAAAGTTGACAACTAAATCCACATTGCACTTCTTGGCACTGGGTTCAAGGATCTCAATAAGTAAGGCATATAGTGTTATATTTCTTTCGAAAATTTTAGAGGACATATTTTAAGCCAGTTGAATTGTTTGCTTTGAAATCTTTTTTATACTGTTGGAATCAGGATAGAAAAGTTAAAAACAACACCAAGTGCAAAGTGCTTAGATGTAAAGAGTCCCAAATGAACAAATTTTCCCTTAAAGAGCCATCATGCGCTGCGAAAATTTTCAACTATTGAGGTTTAAGGCGTTCACCTCCAAAAGCAGCGATATGGCCTCATGTTGCATAAGTTCGAGTTCTGAAAAAAAACTTTTTTGCTTCTCATCTAGCCGCAAGTCCTCCAGGAGCTAAAGTTCTCTCATGTGCAGATGTCGCCTTCATATAAAACTATAATATTAAAAAATTTATTTTACTATTCGGAACGTCGTTCTTTAAATCACTTATTAAAAATGGAATTTCAAATCTCTCCGTTTTCTGTAAGAAAAAATTACAAAAGAAAATCAGGAAAAAGATCCCAGGGATGTTTTTTTTTGAATTTTAGGGCTCCTTGAAAGAAATACGAATGCCATTTAAATTAACTATTTGATGAGAAGAAGTCAAATGGCTTCCAATTGTGAAAATTTTATTTGAATCTAATTACGCCTTCCAATAATACAAAGTGGTTAATGCTACTAATTTTTTTCCTCGAGAATGACAACGTGTCCAACTTTGGAGGGCTATAACTTTGGAGACATAAATTATAAATAATTTGTATAAATGCAAACTGCAAATATACTTGGCTTGTCTGCAGAAACACCCAGAGTTTTCGAACATGTGACCTTCGGACCACTAATCTAGTATAGTAGCTATTAGCCAATGACGACAACTGACTTATTGATCATATAATGTGCAGACAGGAGCGATCTAATTTAACAAAAAACGAGATTGTAAAAAGTTTCATTAGTCATCACCTCGCTGGGTTCATATCATACATGGAAACGCTACCCATCTCTAATATAATTGCGTGATAAGTGCAGTTCCCTTTTCTTACTCACCCAATTGCTGCATCATATGACTTAAGTCCACCCATAAGTGACGATATTGTGTTAGTTTTTCTGCTGGCTTCTCACCTCTCAAAGTCGTTTGCAAGGAACTCAACAGGGCTTTGCTAGCTGTGCCAAAGGCGTTGCAGTTGATATACCTAAAAAGAAAATTGTTTTATATAATAGACACACAAACACACACGCACACAATCATTTCAAATTTATCACACTTGCCACAAGCTACAAAAACAATTCAGCATAGCAATTAAAGGATAATAAGCAAACGTATACCACAATTCAAAATCGGGTTGTAAAAAGTATTGGGATAAATTTATTAGAATACTTAGAGACCACGAAAATATGCACAGGGCCCAGGTTAAAGAATATAAGTTTGGAAACACTATGGGCGTGTCAGTCACTTTTAGAAATTTCAGCTGATAATTAGTCCACATGTTTTTGAAAATCGCCACTTGCGGACCATGTCGCCAACTGGCCATCGGCAGCAAAAAATTAATAAATAACAGACTTATGAAAATCACATTGTAAATAGCCTCATCAAATCTTTTGTCCGAATTGACGAATTTTTTGACTCTATCCCGTAAAACGAAAACCACCACAGTGGTTTGCACGCAATAAATACAAATGGCCCACAGAACCTGTTTTGAGGTCCAGGAGAAGCCAGTCCGCAGATGCGTGTTTGGAGGATTGCGGTGAATGGGCATAACTCCCATTATTTGAAAGAGTACAAGCAAACTTTTCGTAGTGTGGTAAAAGGAATCATGTTTATCCAGGAGCAATGGATCGTCCACAGTCTCATATTTGCGCACATAATAATCGGTTAATTTTTTTGAATCGTTGTTCTCCAGGAATTCCAATTTCTCCTGCAGTCTTAGTTCATCTTGAAGGAATTGCTTCTGGTTGGGATTTAAAACGGGAACAGTGTGGAATGGTTGCGATTTTCTGTTGACTGATGCCCAAAAGGCCATTTTGATTTAATTTTATTTTTTGCTTTTCTTTAACAAAATTTTTTAGCTGCTTTTCGCTATTCAGTTTAAAGTTAAATGAACAAAAATGGCTTTTGGCGAGAGTTTAAATACTTGTGCATTTAATATTCATCGATTACAAGTATCTGTGTGAAGGTTTTATTTATTCAAAGGACATCACTTTCACACGAACGTATTAAGTTCTAGGTCAAAAGAGGTGGAACTTTAAACAAGTTTATTTGGTCAAGTTAATTTTGTCTACGTTTTCCTTAATCGATAAAATCATTAAACCAAAGGAAACATATTAAGGATTTATATTGGTAACAAAAAAATTTTAATTCCCCTCTATCAAAAATATGGGAAGTTATTTATCCTGCCCCAAATTTCTGAAATCGAATTTTCTTCAGACCTTGGCCTTTCCAACTACTCTGCTTACATCGATTAAGATGTGAGTTTGTACACATTTTGATTTTATTATATAATGGAGTGGGTGGTGGCGTGGTGTAGTATTTAAAATTATTGCCAACAAACCCGAGTACACCAGGTTTATTCGAGTTTTAAAAATGAAGTGGCTTCAACCCCCTCATAAAAATCCATCCAATGAGCCCCCTGACCTCCGCGTCTCCTTGGAAAAGAGGATAATATCATTACAAACAAAAGTCAGGCAGAGCCACCACCTTCTGGGAAAAATATAGGAATCAAATATTAGCGAAGTTCCTCACCACTACACCAAAATACAGACTAAACCTGATACAGCAGACCAATCATTTACTTACCTGGAATAAGAACCGATTACCGAAACTGATACAAGGCAAAAAACAAATAATAACAATGCGAAAACAATTGCAACAACTGCTTTGTAGGAGCATATATATACATATATATAATGGAGTAAATACATAGATGATAGTAGTACTCTGGGCTTGATAAGACAAGTCGCTAGAATTGGTGTTAACGCGTGATCAGATAATTTATATTAAAAGTATCAGTAAGACCTTAAAAAAGGGTTCATGGTAATTGGAATCAAGTCCCAAATTCGCATCAAAATGGATTTCTATTTATATAGAGTTTTACATTTAAGAAAGCAGTAAGAAAATGAACTATAAACTATGACCAGCTGTACGAACGATTATTACTTAAATTTTTATTGCGTAGAAAAATCCGTCTGGACTCAGTCCCACAACGAAATTGGAAATAGAGTTTTTTTTACAAAGTTGAACTTTCTCTGTTAGGGGAGGACAGACCGTCTGGTGCCTTCCAATAATATGTTCAAGTCACGTTAAGACTTTGTGTTACATGACACTTTTTTAAAGTCCTTTTGAAAAGTTTAATCAACGCATATTTTTAATGCAAAACCTTAAATTTTAGTATGATTTATTAATATTTTTATAGTAAATAAGAGATGCTAATACAAGCCGATAGAAATGGATATGGATGCAACACAATAAAATTACTTTTTTTACAAAATAAAATAACTAAGCGGTAAAGATCCTAATCCACATACAAAAATATACAAATAAATGAGTGTCTCTTCCACTTGTTAATTTAGACAGATTCTATAAAATTGTTTGGCATGAGATTTATTTTATATGCGATCGATCAGCTACAATATCCATCAATTCACCTTTTTGTGAAAAAATCATACAAGTGAATCTCTGAAACGACGTGTGTGATTTTAAATCATAGTTTACAAGCCAATAGAGGAATACCACAAGAGCCGTGATGTCCACTTTTTAATTTCTGTGGATCACTCACCACTCATTCCAAAAGGGAGGTTATTACTTTCAAAGGCGCAAATGTATTCCTTATCGTGTTGTACTTCATCCGTTGCAGCTGATTTTAAATTTATATTTGCAGTTGCAAAAATTTTTCCATTATATTTTAGCAACTAATATCCTTAATTTTTAATAAAAATTTGATACAACTAACTAAACTAAAAAGTACAACTACAAAAAAAGTGAAAGCACCAAACACTGACTCGGAAATTTTCCACATCACATTGAAAATTAAAAGTACAACCAACATCCGTACCAAGGGCACCAAGTTGGGAACGCTGCCAATAGTATTAAAACAAAAATTTTCTTAGAAAAGTTTACAAAGAAGTCTCACATTAGTTTTTGTTTTTAATAAAATAAAAGTCTTTAACTCGCCAGTCTTTCAAAAAACCTCTTCTATTCCTTGCGTGCCTGGTCGCGTGCCCACAACTACAAACACTTGTTAGATAATTAAAATTAATGCTATTCAAATGTACAAATCATGTAACTAATTTAAACAATTTACAAACAAACTTATTTGTTTAGATCATAAAATAGTAAATATCAAGTAGTTGTCCATAGAACAGCGAATATCAACGACCTGCAACAAGTTAAACGGATAATCATGTATATTCAGGTCAAACCGAGACCACCTGCCACAAACCGCCCCCAACAATATAATGCACCAGTCACGAAAACTGCTTCGCAGTCAAAAAGCATTTATGAAAAATCGAATTCATTTATTTATAAAATAAAAAGTGTCTTGCTGGGAGTTTGGCTTTATATAAAATTATATTTGGAAACCTGTGTAGCCCATTGTTATGTTTATCTGGTGAGGGATGGTTTGACTTTATTGGAGAGGATATTCTGGCTTATTCTAATGACTGTTTGTCATTATTTCTGTTTCTTTCTGGCCATGGAGTCGATAATGCGCTTTATGGATAAAAACAGTTACGTAGGCATCGAGCGTAATTATTTTGATTGGAATACCACGCTGCCGAGTGTGACCATTTGTCCCATGGAGAGACTAAATCGCCAGAAATTTGAAGATTTTTGCCAGTAAGTAAGTAATTTTTAAGAGAAAAGTTCAACTCTAATATTGATTGAAATCTTATTAGAATGAACGACATAACTGGACAACGTAAGGAAGAGTTTTTCGATTTTTTGGAACACTTGGCCAATTCCACTTATTTTAATTTCCAACATATACCACAACACAAGAGCATTCCGAGTACTTTGGACAAAATAAGTGTTAGTTCTAGTAAATACATGGAATTAATCTATAATTTGACGGCAGATGAGACCATGAATTCCAATGAAAAGCAGCGTGTGCGCACAGTGGACAATGGAGTCAATATACATACACGTCAGATTTTAACCGAATACGGCCTGTGCTATATGACCAATAGCTTTTTGCCGGCAGAATATGCAGCACGTTATTTGATATTCGGCGAATATCCGGAGACTAACATTTACGAACGGGAGGCCCAAGTAAGACAAGTACAACAGGGCTCTTATCCTGATAAATATATAGATTTTAATTTTATTGGCTTCCAATCGGCCATGGATGTAAGTTTGTTCAAGCGTCTTATTATTATTATTATTATTATTATTATTATTATTATTATTATTATTATTATTATTATTATTATTATTATTATTATTATTATTATTATTATTATTATTATTATTATTATTATTATTATTATTATTATTATCATTATTATTATTATTATTATTATTATTATTATTATTATTATTATTATTATTATTAATTTGTCATTTGAAGTTCTATGCTCACAGTCCATTTGAAGTCATGAAGGTGGACAATAATTTCGGTTATACGACGGAAAATTTATACTGTGATCCAATTGTTAGAGAAATAACAACAACATCAAATTTTGAAACGTAAGTTATTTATAAAGGCCTTTGCAGAACGAATTGGTTACAGTGAAACTAAGAATAATACAATCGTGTTATTCCTTTAATATAGTTTGACGAAAAAGTTTGAACGATCGGCCATCAATTAAACTGTTGCATATACCTTATTAACAGCACTTGCAATTTATATAAAAATATTTATATAAGCAACACTAACGAAATATGATGGGAATAAAGGCAAATTCATTTTGTCCGGATAGCATTTTGTCAAACTCTAGTAAACAAAAGAATCAAATAGCCTGCTATTACGGCGAATCGGCATAAATAAATTCGTAGAAAATAGTTTAATTTTATGTTTTAAAGTTGAGAAATTAACGTCACAATGTAATATTCCAAGTAAACTAAATTCGCCGCAACTAAGGCCATTATACACCTCCATACTTAAGAGAACATTTTTTAAAGTTATTTTTAAATATTTAATCTTCACTAAGAGAGATAAAAAAATGTGAAGAATAGTTTCTAATATACGCTGTTTGCGAAAATGTTAAAATGACAACTTGAATTAAGCGAATTAAATTCGCCGCCGTTTACCAAGGGTTGTAATTTATACATACATACACTTCTGGTGGTTCTTCTAGGGAGTCAAATATACGTCAACGTAACTGCCGCTTCAATCATGAGTCCAATTTAACCCATTTTCCAATTTATACGAAAAATCTGTGCATGCAAGAATGTCGTCTAAATTTGGTATTCAAAGTATGCAAATGTATACCGCATTTTTACCCAAATCGATGTAAGTAATATGATTTATAACAATTAATATTATAATTAATTATTATTGAAATTTATTCTTTTGTTATATTCTCCCCAAGTTATCGTTTAAACAATTAAAATTTAACGAATTTATTGTTTGTGTTGGCTTAAAGTTCACTGACGCTTTGGTTTAGTGGCCAATGAAATGTTGAAAAGCGAACAGCTTAAGCCACAACAAACAATTAATTATTATTATCATTATTATTTATTTTCTCTTTAATACGTTGGGAGAAGCGCCAATGAAACGCAGATCCATAAACTTGCTCTAAAACTCAGAACAAATAAATAAATTTAACTTATACTGAGTTAATTATATCAGAAATTAAATTTAAATTAAAAATATATATATTTTAGCAAATATTTCTTACATCTGACTTTAAAATTAAATTGAGAAATCAAAGACACACACACACACACACAACTATTGTCACATTAATCTTTAATTTTTTTTAATTATCAAACTAAATAATTATTTCATTTAATTTCCTTTAACAGTTGGTTCTGCAAAGCCGGTTTGCGATTACAGAACTTTAAGAGAATGTTTTCCCAAAAACGAAGGTACAAGTATATAGAATATCATTTATAAACTGTACTTATTTGACTTGTTTGCCTTTTTAGCATATTTTCTGAAAATGTATCGCACAGTGGCCCAAAATAAAATTGAAGATATAGCACCGTGTTATTGTTTACAAAACTGCATAAATTCGGTTATAAGTTTGAAAATTTCTGTAAGTTGAAAAAATGAAAATAGAGTTCCAAGTTAATTATTGAGAATATTTTATTTCTATAAAAAAAATATAAATAGAGAATCAATTGGCAGTTCATTAGTAATTAAGCCATGGACCATTATATTTTTTTTATTTTTTCTTTCTAAACGTCTTTGTACCATCTGATTGCATCATCCACAATCATTGATTACATTTCAAATCTTATATATATAAAATTGGATGTGTGTATGTATGTATGTATGTATGTATGTATGTATGTATGTATGTATGTAACGTAATGGCTCCAAAACGGTTGGGCCGATTTTCAGGGAACCTTCAGAATACTCGGGCGGGTGACACTGTGAAGTCCGATTTTTTATTTTCGGTCTGTGGGCGGAAGGGCGTGGCAAAATCCAATTTTCATATTGCACCACCAATGACATATACATATATTTATTTTTTGTGCTTTTTTTATTTTATTTCACTTTTTTTTGGAAAGCCGTTTTCGTTCTTCTAAACGAGATATCAAACTCTTAAATCGGTTATGTAGTTCCGAAGATATTTTGAGCTGACGGCGTCAGCTATATGTACATAAAAATTACGTGTATGTTCGTGATCGCTTAACTCAAAAACTACTGGACCGATTTTGATCAAATTTTATATGCATGCTCTATGGGCCGTGAGGAGTGTTTCTGTGTAGTTTGAAGTTCGTCCAACAGATGGCGCAATACTTAGTTTTGTGTGTGTGTTTTTGCACCGTAACTCAAGAACTACTGCACAGATTTTGACCAAACTTTATATACATTTTCTATGGGACGTGAGGAGTGTTTCTGTGTAGTTTGAAGTTCGTCCGACAGATGGCGCAATACTTAGTTTTGTGTGTGTGTTTTTGCACCGTAACTCAAGAACTACTGCACCGATTTTGACCAAACTTTATATACATGTTCTATGGGACGTGAGGAGTGTTTCTGTGTAGTTTGAAGTTCGTCCGACAGATGGCCCAATATTTTGTTTTTTGTGTTTTGCCCAATAGAGATTAGCGCGATAAGCCTATGCTGCGTTTTGCTGAAGGAGTTGGGTCCTTAACCAGCGTGTAGTGGGGTTAATTAGCCCGATACCTTTATTTGAACAATAATTGCTATGTCCATTTAGTGCAAATTTGAAGGCAAAACAAAGTTTGCCCGGGTCAGCTAGTTGTTAAATAAAAGGATTCTTCAGTTTTTTTAGTCCATAGTGCTTTACAGAAATTGTTTTAATATAAACGAGCCTTAGACTTGTCTAGAGAGGACTCTTAGAATTTTGTCCTTATAAAAATTATTATATGTAACACAAGTTTTTTTTCCGTCAAGGGACTATAGCAAATATAAAGCGAAATGAAAAAGATTTTAATTAATGGAAATATAAATTTTGTGATGCAATCTAATGGCTGTAAAGCTATAGAGGCTTTTAGCCCAAGAAGGGACAAAACATGTGTTGTATTTTTTGCCAGTAACGAAAATGTTATAAGTAAAATGTTTTATAATTGCCAATTAAAAATTTAAAAAATAAAAAAATAAATTTAAAAAAGAAAAATCCATTAAAATAACCCCGTAATAATCAATTTTACTCATTTATGTTCACTAATATTTTCTTTTTACATTTTTATTTAGTTTTTAACCAAAACCAAAGAGTTTTTTGGAGGCAAGGGCATCATTTTATCCATGAAGGAATGGCCTACTATACGTTATAAGAGACAAATTATTTTCACGTATACCGATTTGCTGGGTAAATGGAAAAACTAAAAACAATTTTCATTCAGGAATGTGATGGAAATCGATGGATCTTAAATCGTCTGGTGTGATGAGTTTCAATTGATTTTGAGAATAAAATTTTGATCTAATTGCTAATTATTATCAATCAAAATATATATCAGATGTTTGGAACTCATAACGTTTTTGCTTTTATTTAATCTGCTTTCTATTTTAAAAGAAAAAAATTTGTAATTAGTTGAAATATTATTCTCAAAATCCTACGAAATTCATCACTCCACTTCAAAATGATCGTTTCGAAATTTGATAGATTTCGATCACATACATGATTACTACTTCTACTTTTTCTAAAATAATTATTATAATTTGCAGTTTATATTGGCGGCACGGCAGGACTTTTTTTGGGTTTTAGTGTTTTGGGTGTCATCGAAATGATTTACTTTTATACGATGCGTTTGTTGTTTCATTTGTTTGGCTACAAAATGTGAAAGAATTAGACAGACGTTGTTAAGGTTTTTTATTAAAAGTTTCTTAATTTTAAATTTAATCTTAATATTGCTATATATGTAGTGTTAAGAAAAACAAAGCTTTCAATAAAATCTTTTAATATTTTATTTTAGAAAAATGTCTCTTTGTTTTTGTTTTATTAGTAGTGCCTCTTTATCATTATTTTAATACAAAAGTAGTTTTTAGTTCTTTTTATTTATAAAACCTATATTTTAACTATTGCAAAGCGAATTAAGCAAAATGGAAGCAATAGGAAATTTAATGTCCTATAGTCGAACAATTTCCTTTTTTTAATTTCATTTCATCATATTTTATTTAATTTTTATTTTAATTTCCTTCTTATATTCTACATATTTTCAATTATTTTTTATCTTTTATATGGAGTTTAAGGCTATAACCCTTTTAACTACATTATTTCGCCAATGCTTCAATCTTGTTTAATACGCCTTCAAATTATTCGATTTGATTATTTATTTTATTTCGTTTTAAATTATTTAATAAGAAATTCGTAGAAAATAAACTTAAAATAAGAAATTAAATTACAATTTATAAACTCAGCTAAGAAACTCTTCGCAAATACTCTCCTTCATACAGCCAGGGCGAATTTATATACAATGTGGCAGGCACCAAAATCATACATTCTTGACAGGCAGCCCATATAATTATAATTTAAGCCAATTTAAAGGAATTATACATTCGAGATGTCAGCTCTACATTAATAAAATAGAGCGGAAAATTTAAGGACATCTTATAAACTAAATTCGCCTTGTTTAAGCCTGTGTACTGGCTGCTGGCTCCCATTCTAACGCTCTCATCGTATTTTACTACAAGAAAAGCAGCATTTGTGCTGATAATACTCATAACTACAAAGTTTGGCCTTGACAGCCCATTGGCAGTTGGCAATTTCGTCTAGACAGGAAATTATGGCGCCATCATTTTGAAGGCGATCAGAGAGATTTTCTAAAACACAATACGAAATGACTTCTATAATATAGTATTTCAAATAAATTATCGTTGGTACCCACCTTCACATTTATGT
Organism: Germaria angustata; assembly: GCA_963681545.1. Lineage (NCBI taxonomy): Eukaryota > Metazoa > Arthropoda > Insecta > Diptera > Tachinidae > Germaria > Germaria angustata. The sequence continues at coordinate 92,821,378 of OY812999.1, read as the reverse complement.
GTATTACAACTTCTATATATGGGCTCTCTTATGGAATAGCGACATTTATTGGACTCCCTCAAGGCGTTTTCATGAACATCATACTCCAAACACTTAACAGAGCGCCTTTGGGTACCCGTATTGCACGTCTTAGTACACTAAATAATATAAATATAAAAAATTATATACAAAATCTCTTAATGCAATTTCTACTTGCCTCGGACCACTCAGAATAATGCCATCTAGGTCCGCAATATTCCACTTCTTCGTGAGAACATTTCTCTATAGCGGCCGGCCTTAATTCCGGCTTACAGTCCTCATCATCTACAATCAACTGACTTTGTATGCATAACACTTGTCGGCTTCGGGTTAAATTGAAACAATTTCCATTGCAAGGCGACCAGGGCCCTGAGAACCATTCTCCCGTCTCACAGCCATCTGAGCGTTCACAAGTCCTTGTTATTTCTGGTGTAGCACGGAAATCACATCTTTCCGAATTTGGCTTAGAGCGATCACAGTATATCGTTCTATATTCTACCCCGGTGCCGCAATCTGCAGAGCAAACCTGATTCCAGTCGGACATTAACCAAGTGCCCGCTCTCTCGTTTCTTCTAACAATGGAATGCGCGGTAGTATTGGAACTTATGCCATGCAGGCGATAACGTTGATTCGAACGTCTCCGATTCTTGGGACAATCACAGGGTTTCTTGACCACTGGCTTCTCTTCCATGCAAGCGGAATTATCGACATGTATTACAATGCCCGAGGCCAATTCTTGTACACAACTTAACTCACGCTCCTTTGAGCCTTCACCATGATGACAGCGGCACTCGCCCCAATCATCCAGCCGCCAATATGCCGGACACGGTTGAGTATTACATCTCAAAAGGTTTTCATTAATTACCGGCTTTTCCGATTGCACACATCTACGCTGGGAGTAGTAACGTAAAGGATTCTCTCGTACACATCTTATAATGGGCGACTGAGAGCCACCACCACAAGACTTGGAACAGGTGCTGAAGCCCACCACTTTCCAATTAAAGCGGCGCCTTTTCGAGCTATGATTAGCACTAGCAGATGTGTCTTCACCGCCCGATTTTAGAAAGCCATCACTTTCTAAAGACACTTCGTTTTCCTCAGAGTCCGATGTAATGGGCAGCAAATACTCATATTTTATGCCATGATTTATGGTTTTACTGTAGATCTGCAACAAAAATTTTACACAGATATTTTCTAGTTTAAACGAATTTTTAAAATATTAAACTTTTTTTGGATTCAAACGTTATTTTTCCATAAATATCTTGTGCGTTTCTATTTTCTAATTTATTTCAGTTATTTTATTCATGTTATTATCAGCCTTTTCTCATTAGCGATTTTTGCTTAAATAAGCGATCTTATCACTTTTATTAGAAAAAAAATAATTTAGGGTCTTAATGGCCTTAATGACGATTGAATAAGCATAATTGAGGAAAGCGAGATATTTCCGTAAACCTGATTTTCGCTATCTTTTGAGACTTTTGAGACAACCTTGAGAATGCCAAAATAAAGTTTTATTCCATTTCATGCGCAAGATTAAGTCCTAATGGCCTTTTTACATTTGATTAAGTACATCTCAAAATATGCAACATATGTTTACATTTGCAACGTCGAATATCATTTTACAATAGTTTGTTGCGTGTAAACACATTTATATTTATAAATTTATGTTGCAAACTTATTAATAATTATAAAAATGATTGCTATCGAAAAGCAAAACCAATTTTTAAGGCATTTCAGAGTTAATTCTGGCCACAGTGTACAGGAGTTAAATTTTATATGATTTGGAACTGAATTTTCTCGCTCATAGCAATACGTAGTAAGACGAGATTTACACTATGAATTTTTTGATGAAATTTATTGCATGCAACTACCATAAGTTGGTGATTGGAGGGATGTTGAGGCAAGCGGGTTAGCCAAACTGGCTTCATACGATTTTTTTTTTAATTATCCAAACTCTTTCACTTCAACTTATATTGGCAAATACATAAATGCAACAAATTTCACACAAAAATATGTTAGTAGTTAGTGTTAGTGTAAGTACATAATTAGTTTTTTATACTGTAGATCTGCAACAAAAATTTTACACAGATATTTTCTAGTTTAAACGAATTTTTAAAATATTAAACTTTTTTTGGATTCAAACGTTATTTTTCCATAAATATCTTGTGCGTTTCTATTTTCTAATTTATTTCAGTTATTTTATTCATGTTATTATCAGCCTTTTCTCATTAGCGATTTTTGCTTAAATAAGCGATCTTATCACTTTTATTAGAAAAAAAATAATTTAGGGTCTTAATGGCCTTAATGACGATTGAATAAGCATAATTGAGGAAAGCGAGATATTTCCGTAAACCTGATTTTCGCTATCTTTTGAGACTTTTGAGACAACCTTGAGAATGCCAAAATAAAGTTTTATTCCATTTCATGCGCAAGATTAAGTCCTAATGGCCTTTTTACATTTGATTAAGTACATCTCAAAATATGCAACATATGTTTACATTTGCAACGTCGAATATCATTTTACAATAGTTTGTTGCGTGTAAACACATTTATATTTATAAATTTATGTTGCAAACTTATTAATAATTATAAAAATGATTGCTATCGAAAAGCAAAACCAATTTTTAAGGCATTTCAGAGTTAATTCTGGCCACAGTGTACAGGAGTTAAATTTTATATGATTTGGAACTGAATTTTCTCGCTCATAGCAATACGTAGTAAGACGAGATTTACACTATGAATTTTTTGATGAAATTTATTGCATGCAACTACCATAAGTTGGTGATTGGAGGGATGTTGAGGCAAGCGGGTTAGCCAAACTGGCTTCATACGATTTTTTTTTTAATTATCCAAACTCTTTCACTTCAACTTATATTGGCAAATACATAAATGCAACAAATTTCACACAAAAATATGTTAGTAGTTAGTGTTAGTGTAAGTACATAATTAGTTTTTTATAAAATACATGACACTAACTAAAAAATTTAAATCTAATAATTATTATTACTCATCCTCGTAATAATAATAATTATTAGAATTTAATTTCGCGCGGAACAAAACAGCCATTTTAATAAAATACACATAATTTTAATATTTTCACTTGTTGTTGTTACCAATGGTCCGTTGGCAAAACAAATCAAATAAATTACCGCCGATGTGACAGATGTAGCTTCAACAGTATGTCACTATTGGAGGACCCGATACAAGAATGTTGATTTTTTGGCCCATATAACTTTTGTGGAAAAATGTAAACACCTTGGAAAGTAGATTTTCTATCCAATTCTTTTTTAGTTTTCATACTTTTCACTTTTTTAATTTAATTTATTTTATTTACTTCCATAAAAATTACGTGTAAAGATTTTTAATATTAATTTTATTATTAATATTAATTTAATTTAATATTAATTTTATTATATATTTTTTATTATAAATTTGTTTTTTATTTATATTTAGCACACATACCATCAACTCCACATTGTCTCTTATAGGTCCTGTGCAGGTAACCCATTCGGTAACACCTTCGCCATGCTCTTGCAATCCATCTAAACGATGATAATCGAACACGGCACCAGCTGCTTCATAAGCACCACTTTCCGAAACAGAATTGTCACCATTGATAATGTAACCATCTTCATCAGTACTGAGCACTACAATAACAATGTTAAAGGACAACAATTTACTGAATTTTTGTTATACTCGCATATTAACTTAAACAAACAACAACAACAAAAAAGGAATTAACCATTGTTAGGTGAACCTGTATTCAAAGGCAATTCCTAACTGGAAATTCCATTACAAGTTACGCTCTTAGGGGAAGTTATTATTGTTATTAATATTATCTTTTTTCATATAATGAAAAATTTAAGTAAATCATACAATAGAATCCAAATGCTGAACTGAATTCGAAAGAAATATTAAAAAAAAACGTTAATATAAAAAATGCCTTAGTGACACAAAAATATTCGGTATTCAAATACTCTCGTCCTTTGAATAAAAAAAACTTGAGAACTCATCCTTTTCAATATATTTTTTATTTATGTGCTTGGAAATACTTTTTATTTTTTTTGGAATTTTAAAGTTAAAGTAAAATGTTCTTACGAATGCGGCCGTAGGGAGAAACTGAATAGAAGCGATATCGGATATATCGTGTATATATAATATATAAATATAAATAATTTTTTTGTTATTATATATTTTGTTATTATACGAGTATAATTGCCCCTAATTTATTAACGCGCAAAAATATTATTAGATATTAATACTCGTATTTAAAACCCATTTCTATGATAAATTTTAAGTTGTGTATTTGAAATGATATTGAAGATATTGCATTTTTTTTGGCCATGGTTACATTTAATATCTATTGAATTCGTTTCCTTCTACTCACCCAACAAATTTATGCTATTTTTCAATTCTGTTATGGAAATGTTTGAAGCTCCCGCTGGTATTATGGCCACATGTATATAAGCATCGTCGGGCAGGGGCTCTCGAGTGAATAGGCCAGTTATAGGACGACATAATAAGCCACCACAGCTAACAGCGCCACTGTTGGCCGAAAGACCAGTTATAATGCCACTGGCATGTATGGCCTGAAAAATAAGGATAATTATTGATAGAAATTACTTTAAACTTTTGCACATTTACGGCTTTACTTGAAATCAAATTTAACCTTAAAGTTCAAATCAGTTAATAAAGGCTTTAAGGCCAAAGCAGTACTTCAACTATTTTATAATTCAAGGAATGTTATTTGAAACGCAGTTGCGTTCACCAACCACTTTCTGGTTTATGATGCACAAAAACGATTGCAATCACAATCAAATATGCAAAGATGTATTATTTTAAAGTAAAATAAATTATTTCTAAAGCTGACGGGCTTCTATTATGATATTAAAACATATAAATCTTTCTATGACATCAAAACAACAAATATATAATGAATTACAAGGAATTCCCAACATCCTTTATATTGAATGAATGCAGAGAACTTATAAATATCGAGTTTTTTATGTTTGTTTCGATTACATTAACATCAGCTAAAAAAAATTTATAAAAAATGTACTGCTTGTTGTGGTTTTAGGTGCTCAAGTGCCGACATTTCATTGGTCGCTAAGCCCAATCGTCAGTGAACTTTAAGCAGCTGAACTGAAAGCATTCAACCTCGTATGCTTATGCCAAACATAGCAAATACAATATGGAAATTCTACATTGTATATGATTATTACAAAATACATCAATCATAGTAGGCTTAATCGTTTCAACAATTATCTTGAGAGAATATTCCAAAATAATAAATTTCAATACTAAGTATTTCAAAAATTTATATTTGGCATTTCTTATGAATTTTATTACACATTTTTATTCAATTAGAGAATTCATTAATATTTTCCATTGCATCATATACCAATAGCCAATGCTTCTAGCCTTAACTTCCCAGTAAAAAAAAAGAGCTTCCAAAAATGTCATGAAAATGTTGAGGTTAGCATACATTTTCAACGATTTCGACATAGACTTATCATAGCAGGATGTTTCCTTTTTCGATTTCTATTCACTGATTTGGAAGCTATCTTCATTCTTAGATGTTTCTTTGCTTAGAAACTAATTTTATATTAAAGTTTATTGCTATGGCGTTAAACTTGACATCTATAAAGCGTACGAAAAGGGTTCAAATATAGATTAAGAGAAAGAAGTATTTCATTTAATAAAATAGAAGCATTTCAAATCGATTTGCACAATTTTGTAGAAGAAGTTGCTATTTTCAACTAAAGTTTTGTCAATTGGATATTTAGAAATCGACAAAATTTACTAACGAATTCTTTGGAAGCAATTAAAATGTCATTCCTTAGGAGCAACTTCCAAATTTTTTCTTTAAGCCAAAGTGCAACATGAATCTCTACATCTTGTGTTAATAAAAATATTTGATATGGAAAATCATTTTTTGAATATTTTTGTATTAGATAAATGCTTACTTCAACCTTTCCATACAACAATTGCTTTCGAATGTAATTTAAGCAAATTATTGCTAAAAAGCTTTTCAAGTTTTTTTTTCTAATACAAAGTTTAATTTTTAATGGAAACTTGTTTCATCATTTTTACTAATATTTTTACATAATTGTTGTAAACTTTACATACACTATACTTTATATATAGAAGCACACGAATAGATTTTTTACTTTCCATTTAATAAAAAGACGTGACGTTTGTCCCGAAAATATTAGCTCTGTTCCACATGCATAACGAAACAGTCCGAACTAGCCCAAAGTTACCCAAAACCGTTCCACATAACAATTTTTGTGCAAAAAAGAGAGAAATTGAGGGAGTAATTTTTTTAATTTCCTGTACAAATTTGCACGAACTTTTTCTTTGGGTAAGTTCGGACAAGAATTTAACAATCATCTGTTTTTTGTTTACATATGAAACTGATAGATTTATCGGAAACTTTGCAAGCAAAAGAAAAAGTTTAGTTTTTATAAATAAATATATTAAAAAGCAGAAGTTAAAAAAAACAGCATTAAAAATATTTAAATCGATCGTAATTTTTTTTCCATTTTAAAAGATTTATAAATATTTAAAAAAAATTGCATTTGTTAAGTTTTTCTTCCACTTGTTTTTCAATTATTTCACAGCTATTGACAATGATGCAAATGCTTTGTTTTTATAATTTGAAGACTTTTAAGCGTCTAAAAGCACTTAAATAGATTTTAGTTTAAAAAGTAAACAGCATTAGTATTTCAGGAACTACAAAAATGGTTTTTTGCGTTCCAGCTATTTTGGGTAACTTTGGCAAATTTAGAGAGTAATTTTCATTTTGCTCTCAATAGTCCGAACTTGTCCGAGATCTTGTGGAACAAACCTATTATTGTTTATTATATAATATACAGTGACACAGAAAACAATACATACTCCAAAAATAGTTCTTTCTATACGTAACGAGTAACTTCTCCCCCACCCCACATATTATTTATCAATTATTATATATTTATCAGTTATTCTATAACAACATTAAATTTGATTAAATTAAAAAATAATTAGCGAATAAAAATATTTAAATATTATAATTATTTTAGTGAAATTAGTATTTTGGAAACGAAGTGATAAATTTTATATATCATTAGCACATATAATGAAATTCAAAACAGATAATGATGACTTAACTCAAAGTTAGGGTTTTAATTTAAAAGAGCAGAAACGGACACTGAAAGAAAAAATATTTTATTAATTTTTGTTATATAAAATATTATAATTTATATTGAAAATTCATTATTTGGGATATCCTCCCCAACTAATCGTTAGAAACAATTAGAGCTTTTGCAAAATGCATACAAAAAATCAAAAGTTTGTTGTGGCTTTAGCTTTTCATATGCTGACATTTCATTGGTTACTAAAACCAAATCGTCAGTGAAGTTTAAGCAGTTTGGAACCATTAAACCTACTATGATTATGTATTTGTTGTAATTCATATGCATTATTGAAATTCTCATTTTGTATTTGATTTATGTGGCATAAACATCCGAGGTTGAATGTTTTCAAACTGCTTAAACTTCACTGACGATTTGGTTTTAGCAACCAATGAAATGTCGGCATAGGAAGAGCTAAAGCCACAGCAAACTTTTGATTTATTTTAATTTATAAATAGGAAATTTATAAATGTTTAATCATTTCCTCATTTGTCATTTTTTTTTTTGTATTGAAAATTCTTCTTTTTTAAATAATTTGAATTTCCTGAAGAAGCCACCCACAGGGTGAAGAAACATTTAATAATTAAGAAATATTCTGTTCATAAAAGAGTTCATTAAATTAATCAAGTGATGATATATAAAAAGCAATTCAAATTTTTTAGTACAAAAACATTTTAGATATATCTTAAAATAAAAAATATTCGAAATTGACGAATACTTTCAAACTGGAAGCTTTCAAATACTTTCAAACTGGAAATTTTAAGGAATTTGTTTAAAAAGCTGGAAAAATAGAAAGCGGTTCTTTGAATAATTCGAAAACCAATTCTCATAACTTTGCCCAAATTGATTTGATTTTGGATCACAGTACACTGGGTCTTAAATCTGTTTAAAAAATATATATATAAAAAGTTCTAGTTCCACTGGAAATTTTCTGAAATTTTCATGCCATGGCAAAGACTTATTTATCGTACCAATTTGAAAAAAGCCAATGCATTCGAGTGCATCTTTTTTTGTATTTTCTTATACCACAATTTTATTAAAAAAAACGTAAAAAAATTTTTTTATATAAAAATTAGATTTCAAACTTACCAGTACTATAGCAAATAAATTATTTAACATTTTATTTTCAAAAATGTTGTGACTGCTTCTCCTACAATTAATTCGTTTAATTCTATATTATACACATTGATTTCTGTCCTCTTAATATTGTATGGGATTAACTAATTTATAAATCGGATTAATTAATTTATGTCGTTGTTTTTATTCTAAGCGCACAAAATATTTCTTATCAATTGAATACCAGCGGGGTATCTTCTAAAAGGTATGTAAGACACTATGTTAAATTTATTTCATAAAATTTATTAAAGTCAAGATTTTGTAGATTGTGTAGTAGACCACCTGCTCCAATGGATTAGTTTTTCAAACAAATTAAATATTTCATCTTAATCCGCTACTACCAGTATAATTTAGTAATTAATCTTATAATTTGCTTAAACATGATCTTTCATGTTCTTATTTTTTTTTCTTTTTTTAATTTTTTTTGTCTTGTCTAAAACTAAACTAAAAGACTGATAGTAGGGAAAAATAATATTTTTGGCCGAATAACAATTCATAAGACTGTTACGAGGGGAAGTGAAAAAATTTCATTTTTATTAATTCCAAGAACCCAACAGAGCATTTTTTCAACTTCTTAGGAAGTAAAGTTGAGAAGATTTTTATTAAAAATTTGAATTACTTCCACATGTGTGTGGACCTCTGTTCTTATTCTTAAAAAGGTTTTTTGTTTAAAAAATTATTTATGCCCATAAATATACATGAAAGCGGTATTTTCTTTCAATTGAAAATTGATGCAATTAGTTTTACATAAGAAAATTATTCTCAGTAAAATTCCTTGTCACAATTTAATATAAAATTAATTTTTCGGTAGAAAAATGAAAAATGCGCTGGAGGTATAAGCACCAGAAAACAAGACTGTGCCAAAATTATTGAATACGATCCAAATGAGAAGTACTTCCGATTCATAATTTCGGCATTTTCAATGCTTTTTTCGAAGCTCCTTCTTACTGGTATATAAAAAGCTGTAGAAATTCAAAACAAAGTGGGTCTCTCAAAAACATGAAATATTGCAAAAGCGATTTAAGTTTTTTCGACGGAATCGATAACTTGCGGTGGCGATTTCTACACTATGATTATTTTATAAGTTAAATATGTTGCACTAAAAGAAAATTTATTGTGTAAAATTTGTTAACTTTGAAATGGCCCGTAAGTAAACTTCTTATCGGACAGCAAGATTTCAGTGAAATCTGGTTTTCTATGTCACATACAATATTTCTTAACTAGATAGCGAGGCACACAAATGCAGAGCTGTCTTGGGTACATTTGTAGGAAGGGAAGCCCGGTAACGTTTGGAATGCGGAATAACGAATAAATGTTCCACTAGGCTCCTGTAAGGAGCTAACCCTGGAAGCACTTTATAGAATGGCCTACAAAATCTCGAGACTAACTTAGCCCCCTTAGACTGACCTTCGTAGACTAGTAGGTAGTGTACTAGACTCGTAGTGCGAAGGTCCCAGGTTCGAATCCTGCCGCAGAACTCTGGCAGTTTGTGTCTGATAATTAAAGGGAGCGCACAACAAGCCTTCACTGGCTTAAGTGTATGTCGTATGACATGGGCTTATCACACCCCTCCAATCAACCTAACCTAACCAAACCTAACTTAGCCCCGATATGACTGTAGGAGATGTGTAATCCTAGAAGAGATCTCTTGGAATCAACTAAGCATGCATATGAAAGTTTTGTCTGGATGCTGCTATACAGGTTTCCAAACTACGAGACTAAATCCCAATTTCAATGGAGAATATCATTGCCCAATTATACCTAAGTAGAAAGTGAACAGCTGCTGTTAAAGGGATAAAATCTTATTCGGGCATTACTATGGCTTGATACCGGATTAAATGAGGGAACAGTCATCACTTCTAACAAAAGACATAAACTGGGACCAAAATTAGCCACTTTTTGTCTGAGGACTGTAGTTTTGCATTTTTTTTTGTATTTTTTTTTCAATATTTTACAAAATATTTAAAATATTTTTATAAAGATATTCAATACATAAATAAAAATTTCGTAGACATTATTTGTTTTCGATGTGAATGCAATCAACCGTTTCCTTTTTCAATTAAAAATTTATGCCACACTTCACAGGCCCAGTCATCATATTCTTTAGCAACATCATCATCTTTACACAAAGAAGTTGATGTTACAAATTACATACAAAATACAATATATCGCTTCGAATACGAGTGTATTGAATCCAATGCAAACGAAATATTGAAAAAAAAAATAAATAAACAGATAAACCGGTTCAAAAATATAAAACAATTCCCAAGAAGAATACCATGTCAATATTAACACTCTCCACCCTTTTAGCACCAGAGATGAAAGTAAAAAAAAAACACTTGGAATATTCTGTAGCGAGGGGATATGGAATATCAATATTCTAAGTGGTGCGTAATTAAGCAACAATGTTACCAGATGTACAAATAAATTGAAATAAATTAAAGGGATAGTTTTAATATGAATTTTTTATATCCTCGTCATTGGCATTTTTAAAAATATTGAAAATAGTTTATTTATTTTGCATTCAATACTTCTGATTCATTCAAAAAATTAAATGGAAAGAAGAACCTTAAACATTGAGGCCTATTTCACTGACATCTCCATTATGTCCACAAAAGTTGCAATTTCACGATATAAAAATTTCTTTTTATATTTTCTTCGATTATTTAATTTTTCTTTATTTTTCTGTGACTTTTTCAGTCAAAAATTTTGTTGAAACAGAAAAACTGTAAAAACGTAATTTCGTGAATGAAATCTTCGTCTTTCTTATTATTGTTATTTTTTTTTTTTTTTTCATTTTTACAAGTTCCCCTTAAATTTCACATCTGGCTACTTATGGCCAATAGGCGCTAAAATTCCACACACTTACAGTCACCAACATACACTTTATTTGCTCACTCATCGATGCTTTTAACAGGCTCTTTGCTAGTTTGTTCATGGGTACTTAGGAACATAAAAAACATACTTGAGAACAAATGAGCAACACTATCAAACAACATACAAACAACAAAGAGCAGTTTTTCATCTGAGGCAATAAAAATGGCATAAAATGCATATGGAAGTTATTAAAGGAAGGCCAACCGTATTTCAAAGTATTCGGCTGGGAGTAAAAGGAAAAAGAATAAAAATCACCAAAAAAAGAATGGGATGTTTAATGACAAATATCCATAAAAAAACATTAAGGCATTTTCTTATTAAAGCTAAACTGGAATTGTTACAAAAGTGATGGTATCAACAATCGTACCAAAAAAATTCGTCATATGTCATTCGTATAAATCGAATGGTATCATCACGTTCGATTGCATACGAATTGTAATTATTTGTTTCTACAGCCATATAGATTCTCCTTTTTTATTTGATGATGCCGAACTTGGATTTGTAACAATCAAGCCACAACAGTTTATTTCCGTCACACCATTATCCCCCGTTTGTTGTCGGCTTTCGGAAAGGTCTCTCCACTACAATTTTGCTGCAGACAGGCACATTGCTATCCAAACTACTGTCGCTTGAGATTTCAGGCTGGTGTTCAGGAATCTGTGTGTTACCAAATGTGGGAACTGATTTGTCACTTTCAGCAGCTGCCTCAATAGAAAGCTCTGCACAGAGCCTAAACATATTTTCCTCATAAGGATCTTCACCAACGGGGGGGTTTTTTTTTGAAAATTCATTATATGAAAGTTTTTTCTACACCTAAAATTTTTGGTCATCGGAGTACTAAAGAACAGGAGCATCGATAAGTATTCGCAAGCTTATCCCTATCTTTTTATAAAAAGGATATGCGTGAAATAAATATCTTTTATAAAAAGTACCTTTTATAAAAAATCCTTTTATAAAAAGTACCTTTCATAAAAAGTACCTTTCATAAAAAAACTTTTTATAAAAAGTACCTTTCATAAAAAGTTCCTTTCATAAAAAGTACCTTTTATAAGAACTACCTTTTATAGGAAGTACCCTTTATAAAAAGAGCTTTTCATTAAAAGTACCATTGATAAAAATTGCCTTTTATAAAAACAACCTTTTATAAGAAGTACTTTTTATAAAAAGTACCTTTTATAAAAAGCACCTTTTATATAAAATACCTTTTATAAAAAGTACCTTTTATAAAAAGTATCTTTTACAAAAATTAGCTTTTATAAAAAGTACCTTTTAAAAGAAAACTACCTTTTATAAAAACTAATCTTCATACCTTTTACAATAAGTACCTTTTATAAAAAGTAACTTTTATAAAAACAACTTTTGCAAGAAGTAAATTTTATAAAAAGTAACTTTTATAACAAGTAACTTTTATAAAAAGTACCTTTTATAAAAATAACCTTTTATAAAAGTACCTTTTATAAAAAGTACCTTTTGCCTAAAGCATTTTTAAGTAGTTTTAATCAAGAGTACACGTCATTTTATATAAGGAAACTTTTATTAATAAATAGTAACTAACGAAAGCAGTTTTTATTAAAATTTTTTTTTTTCAAATGCCGAATATTCGGTTTTAAAACTCAACATTGTAAAATCTATTCCTGTTGTGTGTGTTTTTGTGTGTGAGTGTGAGTGTAATATTTTAATATGTTGCTGTTTTTGTTGCAGTAATTGGCCTGATGTTGTTGTTAGTTGCAATCAGTGAATATATTTGCATGTTATGCCAAAAAGAATAGACAAAAATTTAATACAAAAGAAGGCGGCTGCAGGCAGAGACGAGGTGAAACATACATACACACATACATTTTTGCTTGCAACTTTTTAGTGTTTATTTAATATACGATGTGATAATTTATGTCTTTAGTGTATCGCATGGCATAGTAAAAATAGTAAATTTGCCAACTTTTAACAACTTTTTGTTGTTGAATTTTGATTGGTGTTTGTTGCATGTACGAGTACGTGCGTTCGCCTGCAAGTTTGCATGCATCGTTACACATGGCTGGATATAATATTCTTGGTATCTATGAGTATTATATATTATTTTGTTTTTGGTGCTGTGATTATATCGACTCATTGATCTATCTGTTTGTTAACTTGTCATCTTATCAAAATGTTGTTGTTTGTTTCATATCAAACGATAAGATAATTGAGGTGATTTGGATAAGAAAAACGGTCTAAGAAACTTTTAAATAAGTTTAAATATGCATAAAAGGAGTTTAATTTTGAAAGATCTCAATGGAGATAAGCCATTTACAAAGTTTATAACTTTATTAGTTAAGTTTTAATCTACTTACTAAATTTGTTTGTAAGGAACTGTTAGATGTTGCATGAAGTTCAAAGTTTAGATGCGAGATTATTGGTGGGTAAATCTTCATTTGCAATCTTAAAAGCATTTCGTGATTCTACTATTTGCACTTTAAAGCCTTTATTCTTTAACTTGCCCACAATTGTTAAAATTAAAAACGTTTAAGAGACCATGGCAGACTGAAAAGTTTTTGATTTTAAAGTTTTCAATTTTTTTTTTTTTTTTTTTTTTTTTTTTTTGTTATGGCTTTAGCATAAAAAATTTTTATTGATTCTTCCCATAAAATATTTGAACTTTTTAACAAAAAATTGATAAATTCAAATATTTTATGGGTACAAAGCTGTTAATACTTCAATCAATAGGTCGAATTAATTGAACGGAAGTCTGTTACAAACCGCTTCCTAGATTGTAAAATAAATTAATTGAGTTTAATATCTATTTAAAATGCTCTTTAGCATTTTTCTAATAAAATACTCGTTGACCACTTTCACGCAATAAATTTTTTAGGCCCATATAGGATTGCCTCGTTATTTCAGGTCACTTCTATGATTCTCCTTTTTTGTATTTTCCTCATGCTGCAGGTTGAAAATTTTTAATTTTTTTTCCTCAATAAGTGCGTAAATATTGTGGCAATTTTTTTCTCTACTGCATAGAGGGATTTCCATATTTGTGGCAACTTGTTGGTTTATGAGAATGTCTTTCTTTCTACATCTTGAAATAGATAAAGCAACAAATAAACACTTTTAAACAATTAAGGTCAAGTAATGTTTGAACAGCAATAAAATATTTGCTCAAATATAGATACGAGTTATAAAAAGGTTTTAGGTCAATATTCATAAATGGAAAAAAGTTGCTCACACAATTGTGATTATGATTGACATAGAACCACCTAACGACAGTGGGTTAAGTTATTGCCAAAACTAATTAGGCTCCCCACCCTGGTAATTTCTACTTCTTATGGAATTTCTAATTTGAGAAAATTTTTCTAGTTAAGCTGACGAACTTAAAGCAATGGAAGACAATAGTCCACAAGAAAACAATATAAGATCAAATAATAAAATTAAGGCTTTAAAAGTTTTAACTAATTTTATGTAAAAATAAATTTTTAAAAACAGAGATAAGAGAATATCTTAATATGTGAAAAATCCATCTTTTATTTAACTCTATTTAAAAAAAATTTCTAACACGAAATTATAAATTTCTTATAATTTGTCTTTTTCCTAAGTAAGGGAAATCCATGACGCCCTAGTGGATAGTGTACTAGACTAGTACTAGTCAGAGGATAGCAGATTCGATTCCAGACAAAGACTCTTCCATTATCTATCTATCACAGGTATTACAAAGGGATCAAATCTGGGAAGCTATCCGCTGAAACTAGCCCATAGAAAATTCATTAAAAATAAGTATAAGTAAAAAATGTTAAATACTAGCCATGCTAAGCATAAGATTAAATTTTTTTTTTTTTTTTTTTTTTTTTTGGAAATCTAAATCCGGAAAAATAGCTGAAATATCAAAAAGGGCAAGAAAATATCTAATGAGAAAACTTAAATAAAATTATGAGCTCATTTATTAATTTCCGCAGGGAATTTTTCTCTACCTTCCAGTAGCTCAAGGCATAAGAAAGTAAATGGGGGGCAAACTGGAATCAGATGTTTTGCTTTTCCTTTGATAGGAGCTCGATTAGAAAATTGTTTTACCACGTTTTCATTAAAATTTACTTTGTTTGCTAATAAAAATCCGATTCTATATAGGAACTCAAATCCTTGTTGAGGACCTGCTGTGGAATAATTTATTAATTACAATCTTTGTAGTTTAATTCTTAGAAATTTATTTACAACTTTCTATACGAAATAATTTGCTGCACTTTTATCGCAATTACACCGGCGTAGTTGAATGAAAAATTTTGAAAAGAAATTTTCCTTGAAGGTATAAATAAATATAAATAAAATAGATTGTTGAACTTGTAGAAAATTTGCTAAATGGACTGGCTTTTTGCAAAATTTTTAAATCGCAATATTATTTCAGTTGTCAATTTGAATTCTAAATTTATGCATTCACTCCCTTTAAAATACTTGGAGGAAATTTTCCCAAGAAATTCTAGCCTTCTTGTTTCCCGTCACAATTTTTTCCCACAAACAAGGGAAATAGTCCTAAGGAAATAGGGAAGGAAAAAAATTTCTCGGAGATCATTATATATAATTCGGATCTCTGCAGACATGTCCGGTAACATCACGGTGGGCGAGCTAACTGATCCATCCATCTACTGGCTATTGGGAATACCATTCAATATCTGTAAACTATTTGTACAGAAAAAAATGTATAGGAAAGCATGGAGTGGACGGTCCCCACTTGTGTGGTGTGAGATTCAACTGGCCCAAGAATAACTGATCATGGCATGATTATTAGCCATACTTAAGTTTCTTAGGGAGCAAGTACTAACTAACAGTTAATAGGGCAGTTAAGCTATGGCCGAATTGTTGAATCGAAGGAACTATTTTTTTAAGTGCTTTTTCGTATTTACGCTTATAGCGAAGAGGAAAAAACTGCGAAATTCTTCCACTAATTTTCTAAGCCATTAAAATAATTACAAGTACTTGAGAAGAAAAATATAAAATAAATGAAATGTGTGCATGCATGTCTTATATACATATATAAGGAAACATATTTAATGTCTCTTATTTTTATTTATTAAAAAAACGCTTATGTATTAACTCTGTTTATAAAGAACTAAATTGAATGGGGCTGCTATTTGATTGATTATTTAAACGAACTCCACTGAGCTTTGTATAATGAAAGGCTTTAAAATGGCATTAAATTCCAACAGATCAGTCACTTCTTTAGTTTCTAAAATTACTGCTGGGAAAATTTACAAAAAAAAACCTCCGAAAAAGTTAAAAAAAAACTCCTTTTCCTTTTATTTCCAAACAAAACAATTAAACAATTTAAAGATATTATTTTCAAAATCTTATGGAATTAATTCCATGACCATTTTCAACATACATACATACACATACTTTCTTTTTGCATATTTAATGACCGATTTCAAATTGCCGATTGAATGAAAAGTATGGGCGCAATGCCAATTACTTATTTGAAAATCGTTAGAGAAGTCATTAATTTGCACTTTAACGCCAAACGGAAAGTGTGAACATGTCTATTTATAAGGAATGTAAACACAATTTCAAATAAGTAAATAAAAAGTATTGGAATTCCCAAACATCAACGAAAGATGCTCGGCAACTTGAGTGGCCTGAATCAAAGTCATATATTTGTTTTACGTTAGTGTTTCTAATTAATAGATGCTGCGTTTATACGCACATCTTGTTTGCAAATAAAAATGTCGCACATTGAATATGACGTATAAACTGAGAGTTAGATTTTTATTTGAAACTAAATTCATTAAATTCATGATTAATGAAAATATTTGCGAATTAAATGGAGAAACGATTTTATTATTTTCGTCGATCAGGTAAACCTGTATATATATATGACAATCAGTATAAATTGGTTCAAGATCTATTTCTATAGGTCGTAGTTGTTCTACAACAAACACAAAAATTTGTTTGTGTAATAAATGTTTCTACTGTCAAAAGCAGCTGTGCTAAAAAGGAAGAAAAACACAATGGCGTTTAAAAATGTAAACGAATACAAAAAAAACAAGAATGGCGGCCAAAAATTTAAGCAGAGGAGAAATAAAAAAACACATTTTGACAGATATAAAATGTAAACAAAAACCGTCACTTGAGCTCCTGTTATGACCTATATAAATAGATCTTGAATTGAACCGTGGTAAAATAAGTTTACTATGAGGTAGCATTCCTACACGAGGCAATAATCTGTTGCTTTGATGTTTTTCAGTTCGTCTGTATGTCAAAAACTGTACATATATTAGTGTGTACTAGTGTTCACAAGCCCAAGCCCAAGCCTCAAGCTTGAGTTGTCGTGTTATGTGTGTACGAGTTTTTTTCCTACTTTCTTTGTTTTATGACACATGATTTTTGACAGCAGGAGTCATTTTACACAAACAAAAATTTATATTTTCGTTGCAGCTCCAATGATGCCACCTTGTCAAATTTTTTCACCATGAATAGAATTTTGCGAGAAAGACAAGTATAACTTGTACGAGGGAAAAAAGTTCATACTGCTTTTTGTAAACATATATTAAGACCTATTTGATATGGCCAATGCTAATATGTCAATAGCTGACCACATGTGCACTATAGCGACATTGTGAAATTCCAAATGAAAAAAAAGAGAAACGAAATTTTTCGTGAATTTTTTCTTATAGAGTTTGACAGTTTCACGAGGTAATGGATCATTTTTATTGTAGAGATGTATCGACCTTTATGAATAAGCCTTGACCTATTTATACATATAAAAACATTTTTTTAACAAATAATGCTGTATCTGTCATCAAGCGACACACAAAAATTGATTTCATGTCGTATGCAATCTGCCGTATAAACATTGAGTTGCAAGAGATTTGTATGTCTTTTTTCTAGTATTAATTTCCTTAAAATTTTATGTATGTGTGTACATTTGTATGTATGGGCATATTGTAAATAACCATGATTTTTATTACATTTTAAATTATTTTCATTATTGACGATTTTCAACCAATTAGCAGCTTTTTTCGGTCGCATTCGTTCTCTTATTAGATTGACCTTAATTCATTGATCCTCAAAAAAAAAAAAAAACAAAAAGCAAATTGTTTTGTCACTAGAGATGTTCAGTAACATGTCTCATAATGGCCAAAAGTGTTGTCAATGTTGTGGTTTCTTTATTTCACAGTTGAATAAATACATCTATTTTAATATTTATACGAGTATTTCTTAAATTGTATGCCATTTAAGGAAATTTGTTGTTGAACATTTTATGGAAATTAGTTACAATTACCATTTAAGGATTAGTTGGCCCACATTTGCAGAACAACTTAAATTCATGTGGTTAGAGATATTATACTCTATATCCCCTATATATATGGAAAAAGAAGTTAATCAAAAAGTGTCGATATGAAAGCTATCACTATAAAAGCTTTAAACGCGTTATGGCAAGTTTGATCTTGTTTGTTGAAGGTGTGATGTGGTAATTTCTTTCAGTGTGTGGCTTTTTGGTTTTTTAAATCGATTTCCCCAATATCAGTATAACTCAGGTTTTGAGAAAATCCTTTAAAATTACTCTAATTTCGGGCAAAATCTTTTTCTGAATCTTTTATATTCACTAAATTAAATGGCTGCCATTCTCTGCTGTCGTTTGAAAAAAGACCCACATTTAACTACAATGGATTTTAAAATATATATTTTTTTTTAAATTGTGCGGTTTTCAAACCATTTTAAGACAAAATCTATTTATAATTATGGTAACAAAACCATTTGTCTTAATCATACTACCAATTTATATATTTTGGCTTTTCAACATCATAATCATAAAAATCATAAAAATAAATAATTATAGACTATTGAAACTATAGCAGAAACAGAAACGCTTTATAAAGACTTCAAATTATTAGACAACGTCACAAATGATTAGCAGAAATCTAAAAATTTTTTCCTTGAAAATATGTAATGAAAACTCTATTTACTAAAGAAATAATTGTGTTTTTGGCTTGAAACAAATTGCAAGTCATTCAGTTTGACGGTAATATAAAGTTATAAAATATTTAAATGTTGCCAAAACAAAAATCAAAGCAATTATTAAATTATGAAAGTGATTTTATTACCTTATAACACAAGTTTTAAAAATAAAAATTATCACAAAACAATTACATAATTGAAATAAGAAGGAGTTATAGAAAAAAGTACCTTATAAGAAAGTACTTTTCAAGACAGGATCTATCTTGAAAGTAAGTTTTGAAAAAAGAACCAGAGATTGAAAATTACTTCCATCTGCTTAATCATATACCTGATCTTCCTTGCGATTACAGACTGCTTGAGATGGTGCAGTATGAACAATAGGCCTATGGACGTCAATATTTTCACGGACAAAGTATGTCAAAGATTTTACGTCAGTACCTGCCCGAAGGCCTTACCTGACGGCGCTCTTCGCACTGGGTGAATAAAGCCGTTCACCACCGTCCCGTCACCCCTCCCAGGGGCACATGCCGGGTGAGGAACGACATGTGCGCCTACGAGGGACAACTTGGTAGCAAATTCTGTACAGGCTGCAGAACCATGTACAGACACTTTGCTGAAGTGTTGGAGCTTTCTAACCTCCTACTACCCCAATGGCCCGGCAGCAAAATAGTGCCCCCATCCTGAGGCTTCGCCCACCTCAAAACATCAGAGTAGCTTTGTCGAATAGCAACAACACCTAGAGATATACGGCCTGAAGAGAGCATCTACAATCAGTCACGAGCACCTCTTGCAGACACACTCATCTGACCCATAACTCTTCCCGCGTATCTTTGGGTTTTAACCACAGCCACCACGTGATCCCCGAAGGGGCCTCACCAATAACCAGTCTAGGACACGTCCTAGGGGCTACTGCTTCCCGTGGCACCAGATAGGACTCTGGTCAGCCGCGTGTTAAAAACACCTCCGATTTTAGGTCCCGTGCAAACCTGTGGTATCGGTAGCACCTCTACCCAGACAAGCATAGGCAGAGCTACTTCCTTAAATATCTTATATGTACGCCCGTTGCCCTGTTATGTCCAGGGATAGGGTAGTAACATACTAAGTTCAAGAGGTAATTGACCAAAGGTCAAGGTCTGGAAAAACCAGATTACCCACTTACCGGACAAGCGAGCGAACCCACTTTCACCTTTAATTTACTTGCATGCGCGCCCGTTGCCCTGTTGATTCAGGGATTGGGTAGCAACATACAAGTTTTTAGGGGTTATCAGCAAAAAGGCCTAGGTCCGGAAACCTGATAGCCCTATACCCCAGGAAGCACAACACCAAGACAAGATGTATTGACCGTGCCCCCCGGGGGGATTTTCACGGACAGTCAATCAGCAATCAGAAAAATTGTATTTGAGAGGGTGAATTCCAGATCCGTTTTGCAAGGATACTATGATATATGATACCATCGCCTCTTTTGGGTGCCTACATTTCATTGCATAGTCGGCAATGAGTGTGCAAACAGTTTGGCTATCAAGACCAGAGCATTGGTCAATCTACAGGCCTTGGGGTTGTGTGAGCCGAGCTACAAAGTAGAGCGAAACTTTCCCACTGGATACTGTGGAATGGCTAAACTGTTGTTGGAGCAAAAAAAGCCCAAGTTAATTAAGTTGATTGGCGTCTCGACGATGCACACCAATTTATGACCACGTCTATACAGTATTGGCACTGACGAAGATGACGAATGCAGGGCATAGTGAGAGGACAGTGAGGCAGTAAACCTTTTTTGTTTTTGTCATTGCCCATATTTTTACAGACGAGATCCCGACTCTTCTTACCAGACATTAACGACCTCAGAGGTATAGAATGGAAAGGGTTTAAGTATTATCGTAATTATCACAACAGGCCTGTACTGGCTTATTTCTGTGTGTTTTGACTTGAGATGAATTATCTCATCTCTTCAGCCCAACCTAAACTAAACTTTTAGAAAAGTACCTTTCAAAAACGTACGATTCAAAAAATACCTTGTTAAAATCAATGGTATAAAAATACCTTTTAAAAGAGTTACTTTAAACAAAGTACTTTCTGAAAAAGTGCTCTTCAAAAAAGTACCTTCCAAATAGTAATTTTGAAAAAGTACTTCTTGAAACATTAACATTTTGAGAAAGTACCCTCTATCCTTTTACGATATATGGTAGACTTTTAAAATATGTAGTTTAAAAAAAAGCTTTTAAACAGCTGTAAAAAATATATTTTAAAAAGTATTTCCGAAAAAGTAGTTAAAGAATGTATTTTCCATATCACATATTATTTAAAAAGTACCTGTTAAAATAAGTAACGATTATAAAAATGATTTTAAGAAAAGTATTTCTTGAAATGAGGTTTCCTTAACTTTAGCTGATTGGGGTTCCGCTTCCGATCTTGGTGTTGCAGCTGCCAGCAGACTCCCAAGACGGGCCCTGTTTGCTAAACGGTAAAAAAAACAACGACTAAACTTTGTGCAGTGAACAGGTATTAGCATGCATTTAGATTAATTAGCACGGTCTTTTTGTATGATTGGTTTCTTGGTAGCATCAACAATCACCTGCAACGTAGAATTTATTGGGAATTCGGGAAATACACTACAAGATTCTCCCCTTATATCCGCTGACTGTCTGCCACCGATAAAAAGCGGATAACCAGCAAGCCTACGGGACATACCACTATCCGCAACATATCGAGCCTTTGCTGCAATAACGTAGTAATTCAAAAAAGCTTGTTTTGCAGAAATTGAGTTTAAAGTTTTGAATTTATACACAACTTAATGGTAAAAGAAAATTTGGTTCTTTTCTCAAGAGCTGAGTACACAAAATATTTTTATGAAAATTTTACAGAATATAAAAAACGACAAGGCAAATAATTTCGTAATATAACCTTAAAAAATTCAAATTTTGAGTTACTACGGTATTGCACCAAAGGCTCGATATGACGCTTCAGGTAGTATTCAGCACTTCTTCCCATAAGGAGAAAATAAAACATACAATATTTGACGTTGTGTATTTTATTATCGGCAGTTAAATATATACAGTGGCTCAAACGTATAATTGGACACTAGGAATGAGATTATTCAAATGCGGAATTTTTCACATATATGAAAATAATTCTAAAAATTTCTATGCAAAGTTGTAGATTGTGAAAAAATCTTTCAAACGATGTATAATACTTAGCACTTTTTTATTCAAAATCATTGTTAAAATGAAGAATAGCATGAGACTAACAAATTTCGTGTCAAACGCAGAATTGGACGCGTAATGTAGGTAACGAGTTATTGGTTTTAAATGGTCATTTGGAATGTTATTTTTTCTAATGATTGGGTCCTAATGCAAAAGATGAATAACTATGCAAGTTTACTGTTAAAAGTGCAAATCAAAATTGCAACAGATCAAAGAAAAAAAAAAACAAGCAACTTCGGAAACAAGGCATTTAATTATAAGATTACATGGAGACGGTAAATCAGTACGTAAAATCGGTGAAATTGTTGATCGTTGCTCGTCCACAGTTCATGCCATTATTCAATGGTATAAAAAAATTTTCAAGTTGAAAATAAAAGTTGTATTGGCCAAGGAAAGAACTTAAGGAAGAATGAATGTTAAGGAAGAATGGTTTACATGGGCGAATAGACAGAAATAAACCCTATATCAGTCAAAAAAATTAAATTGTACGTGTGAAATTTTTTAAGGAATACTTCTTAAAATATTCTCACTTTTGGAAAACAGTAATTTTGGTAAAATTTGTTTAATTGGATTATATTTAACCTTTTCATTTATTTTATGTGTACTATTTACTCATGAGAGTAAATTTAATCTGCATGGATCTGATGGAATACACTACGTTTGGCGTAAGTCAAATACTGAATTTTTGCTTAGTAACACTCGGGCTACGGTCAAGTATGTGGGAGGGACGGTGATGCTGTGGGGATGTATTTTCAGTGCAGAAGTAGGGACATTCATTTTATAGAGGGTAGAATAAATCGATTCCAATATTTGGACATTTTAAAACAAAATGTGAATCAACGTACCGATAAATTAAACAATTTGGACACATTTTCCTTTTGTCAGGACAACAATTCGAAGCAAACTTCACACGTTGTGAAAATGCGACATATTCACATTTGTCCAAAATTATTGCAAATACCTGCACAGTCCCCGGATCTCAACATTATTGATCATGTTTGGGAAGAACCCACTTTTAACACAATGGAGCAGTTTATGCAGGGAATAAGACGTGAGTGGAATGACTTTATTCTGGAATTTTGCCCAAATATCATGCAGTCAATGCCCCGACGTCCGGAAACAATAATAAAAGCAAAAGGTTTTGGTTACAAGTACTAAAACTCTATCTTATACTTGACTGTCCAATTATGCGTTTGACACGAAATTTGTTAGTCTCAGCTGTTCTTTATTTTAAAACTGATTTTAAAATAAAAAAGTGCTAAGTATTATACATTATTTGCATTGCATCGAAATTTTAGAATTATTATCGTATATGTGAAAAAATCCGCATTTGAATAATCTAATACCCGGTGTCCAATTATACGTTTGAGCCACTGTATATATATATATATATATATATATATATATATATATATATTTCTTCAAATAACTGCCTATTGAAAAACTATTTTTTACTTTCTAAAAAAAAATTATTTAAAAAGCACCTGTTTAAAAGTTCCTTTTTGACAAATTTATATTTTAAATGATGTTTTTTAGAATTAGTATTTTTTAATTACTTCCCAAAAGTACTCTTTTAAAAAATTAAATATTAGAGAAGTGTAATAAAAGTATTGTTTGTGAAAATGTTTTCTTTTACCACCTCAAAATTTGGTGTAAGGATATGAATTTTGAAAATAATGTTTTCCTTAGCAAACATGTGCTGTGACAAAATTAAATTTGTTAAATAGCGAAAATTCAAATTAACCAATTCCTTCTTTGAAAATCGTTTCTTTTCGAATTTGTATTATTTATTTTACTAAAATACTCGCAGCCAATATTATTTCCTTCAAAGTCCAATAAATTAATGTCAAATTTCAAATCGCTACCAATAGTTTAAAATACATATTTTTTTTAATTGAAAAACCTATCGCTATCGCTATCAAGATCAAATTATATTGTATTTATTTAAATATGAGATACCGAACCAACCCAGCAAATTTACATTCTACACAAAATGTAAGCGGTTACATGTCAATACCAGCTCTTTTTCCATATTTAGTATAATAAACAGATACTGATCTAATCATATACAAATAACACTCTTGGCCAGCAAACAAAATGAAATAAATATTATAATTTATTGGGCAAAAGACCACCAGTAAACTGGCAATAATAAAAATTTAACATCAATATTTATTATATAATAAAATGTAAAAACACATACATACATACATATTTGATATTGGCTAATTAAATTAGATTCGAGTGTCGATTTGATTATGGTTGGAGCTTAAGAGTCACTTGTCGTTATTATTTGATCTTTAATGAATGCACCACCCTCGTTTTGAAAATTTAATTGACTTGTTATGGGTGAATTATGAAACCGTTGCTGGTATCTGATTTTTTCTTATTAGTTTTTTTTTATAAATAAATACGAAATGAAAAAGATCTTACTTTTATATACTCAGTAGCAGTTACATGATAAGAAAAGAGCAAAGACTATTCATACAAAAACATAAATGGGAAAATAAGGACAGGCCGTTATTGGTTATGAGATCAAAAGAAGGACCAAGTTCTTCGTTGATACAATACCTCTCTCTATAATTTCCTATAAATGAATCATATTTTATATCTGTCGTAAGTGAAAGATCAATTTTAACAATAAAAGTCATTGGTTTCTCACCGGCCGTTACTAAAGTTTTATCTTGATATCTCCCATTTCTAGGCAAAATACTAACTTGGTCTTATTTTCCTATTTCAGTTCTTGTAGAGATCTGACTCCACTTTTATAAGTTTTTTCTTTCATACAAATTCTTTTGATTTTAAGTTTATAAAATGCGACTGTTGAAGGTGGAAAATCAGTTGTTTTCAGATTTTGTTCTAATTACTTGTTGGGCCAGTGGGAACAGCTAAATAATTTGCCAGGAATTACGCCACAACTCAGATTTTTTTGAAGGGGCAAGTGGGTCGGTCCAGAATTCTTTTACGAAGAAGAAAATTATGTTACTTTTGAAAAATTCTATAAGAAGCAAAAAATTCTCTCTATGGGGTGGGATAATAAAATCCCTTACGGAGGGTTAATCCCACCCCTGAAAGCCCTATATTTGCCTACGACTAAGCCAAAACAATATAAACACATTTTTATATTGGCACTCTATCGTATCCATAGATAGTTTCTCGTCTTAGGATCCTTCTCGTTATAGTGGAACTGCCCTAAAACTTTCGTAGGTTAGTCAGTGGGTAAAAGACCAAGCAATTTTTAGATCTTCATATCTGACTGCAAAACTTTCCAAATT
Source organism: Germaria angustata (assembly GCA_963681545.1). Classification (NCBI taxonomy): domain Eukaryota; kingdom Metazoa; phylum Arthropoda; class Insecta; order Diptera; family Tachinidae; genus Germaria; species Germaria angustata. Next base: position 92,795,809 of record OY812999.1, on the reverse strand, counting down.
TCACCCACAAGTCTACCCATATATAATATGCTTATATTAAGTGAAACCGCGCTATGGGGGATGGTTTTGAGTTTATAAGCGGAACTCGGTTTGGTGCTCAGCCTTGCGCCTAGTTTATCAGAAAATATTTTTGCAGAATCTTTGTCAGTTCGCTACTATCTTAAATCGACAATACGTATACATTGTAAAATAAATTCGTAGTCAAGCAGAATTTACAAAAATAATTTTACATTAATTATAACTCATAATTAAAATTATTAATTTAAGTGATGAGGTGATTGTACAGTATCATATTTTTTTGTTGACACAAATGAATTGAGTTTAAAAAGATTTATCGCTCAAAATTAAAAAAATTCCGGTCCTTGACAAGACTGTGTGCTGCTTGCTATTAAATTTACGCTCGTTAAAGGACACTTTATTTCCTATCTTGTCACTTTGATATGGCAAAAAATATTGAATTTTTTCTAAAAAATTAAACCGAAATTTAATAACCTAGAAAATACACCAAAAAAGTTTATTATTTTTTTCTATGAAAAATTTTATATTGTCTGATTATTTAAGCTAAAAAAAATCAAAATCAAATTATATGGAAAGTTTTCTCAAGTGGAGTTTGGTATAAGCGGAAAGTTCCACTGTGTTTTCTTTTGTAATTTTTATTAAAGTTTAATAGAAGAATCTTTCCGGATCCTAAAAAGAAGCTACATTTAAAGTACCCACACATTTGCAATAGGAGTGCTCAATTATTGATATTGTGCAATAAAATTGCCTATATGTAGGTTATATTAGTAGGTTGCACTATATATTGAACAAAATCAAAACTTTTTTATTTATATTTCGAAAAAATGAATATTTCGCCATTTATAATAATGATGTGATCATTCACATCAATATTCAATATTCTTCAATTTTTTTCTCAATTACTCAAGCTAAACTGTTAAATTTTTTTTAAGTTTTTATATTTCACGAAAAGCTAATTTTACAATTTAGTTAAACATTTGTATGCTTGTGAGTAGGTTTTGTTTATTTTTACTTTAACTTAATATATTGAAAGAAAATTTTGGACATATTTTCTTGAAAAACGCTAAGCAACTAATTGGATAGTGTGAAGCAAAACGACAATAGTAAATGCAATAAAATTCTCAATAATATTGTGTAATGTATGGGCACCTTAAATAGAAATAACACTTTTCGAAATAACTTTCAGCTTTTATTTTATGTACTATTGGCTATTGACAGCAAATAAATTATTATTTTCCAATTTTTCCACATTCTTGGCTCTTTTAAATCAATAAAAATTTTATGGTTTTTGCATACATTTATACCTCTTGAATATTTTATTAAGACAAGTCTAGTGCAAAGATAACAACTAATAAAAATGCAAATTATGTTGCTTTTAATTAGGAAACTAAAGCAATATTTAAGAATTCAAATCAATTAACATTTTTATAATTTAATTATGTGTTTATTTTGGGAACCCCACTGGTCTAGAAAAATCCAATAAAAAATAAATCGTTGGTATTTATTTAACACTTCGTGGACTATTTCCCAAGGAAGCAATGAAAATATTACTGGTAGTTCTTTTAACAAAGCTATAACATTCTTTATAGACAGTGAAAAATTTTATAAATAATAATATATTTTTTGTATTTATGAAAGAAATTTTAAATTAATTTTAGTGTAAAATTTATCAATCAACAAGCGTTTAAATCTCCATTTTCGCACACAATAATTATTTAATTAATTTAATTAAAAAATTTTATTTTGTATCTTTACATTTAAATATATGAAGCAAAAATAAAAATAACCAACAACATGATCTATTTACAGATATTAAATTAATTTTTTTTTTATAAATTTTTGTTGCTTTGAAATTTTCTTTTAAAAAAATTCATGTCTAATTGATCTCCAGGAATGTAAAAAAAATTTCAACAATTTTTATACATCTTTTATGAACTGGTGCTGGTACACACGTAAGTCTATTGATTCGAAATGACATTTTTATTTACAAGATAATGAAATATAACAACAACAAAAAACAACAAATAAGTCCATGTCTATTTTTTTAAATTTATTCCATTTAAGAATAGAAAAAATATGAGGGCCTGTTATAAAAATGAAGGAACTTTCAAAAAGGGACTGAAAATGTTTAAAATTAAAATATTAAAAAAACTACCGTCAATTTGAATCGCATTTAATTTGAAAAAGGAAAAATTATTCATTCTCCTCCGATGAAACCGAGTTATACAATGAGGCCTCTAGAGACATGGCCTAAAAAAGCAAATTAAAATATGGAAACAAAGGATGTACACAAAATAAAAACGATAATATTTAGAGTAATTTTGCTGATATTTTGCGACATTCTTTAATTTACTGAAAAATGGCCCTAAAGAAACAATCGAAATAGTTTAAGCCCACTTTTCATTTCAATGTCTGGGCTCATGTTTCACAAAAGCACTCAGATAACATTTCATTTTTCGGGTGATACCTAAAATAAATCAGTATAACTCAATATATTGGCCCATGTTTCAATATGCAATTCGAGGTCTTACTTCCTGGGGCTTCACTGTTCGATGATCTCAAAATTTTGTTGAGGCACCAAACAGCCGTTTGACTTTGTATACTACATCCGAATTGTAACCAGCATTATTTGATGTACAACTGTCCCGATACTTGCGCTTTCTAACTAGAAACTTGTGCAGGTTGCGTTTAAACACATAGACTTTGTTTTAGCAATATTCATAAAAAAAGACTAGCTCTATTTGCGTGAATAGAGAATGAGAGAAACTGTTGGATAACAGGGAGTTATCGCCTGCGTGTTCGAGATCACTAATCCTATTTTGCTTATTGGCTATTTGGTTGAAGTCTAATGATGATTTGGTGTTGGCTTTAAATGAAATTCAGGCCTATACGCAGCTCAATTTATAACAAATAGCAACGTTTTACGTGTTTTGGAAAAGTCTGGTGTGAAAAGTGCAAAAATATATACATCCAAGTTGTCTTAAATTTTTTTCTCCAAATTAAAAGCTTATATTTATTTAATCAGTTTTATACAAATTTATAAAATGTTCAAATGTTTGGTCTAATAAAGAAATAGATTTAAAATTTATTTCCTATTACCAGAACAATTGTTGCAACGGGGAAAGGGAATTATTTAAAATATATTAAGGACCCAACCCAAATAAATTTGTTTGGGTTTCAAATAAAAATTTTCAAACATTTGCTAGACAAAACAATGCCTGAATTTCTATATATTTAAAAAAAAATGGGGCCCCTTGTAGATTAGACTAGTGGTCCATGTACTAGACGATTAGTTAGAGAGAGAAAAAAATACTCTGAATGTTTCTGGTTTCTGACTTTTTTATTCTTTCGTTTTTAATTTTCCATTCCATATCTATCACAGGTACCACAATGGACCCAAGTGAGCGAAAGTTGCCTGTTGAACATAAACTATTCTAATCTAATCTAAAATTGATGAATAAATTTCATGGGAAACTGAAAACAAAATTTTCAAATTCGTAAACTTTAAAATTTATTTGGTTATGTGATTTACAAAATTAGTCCTTACAAATTGCTTATGTAATTTTTTTCAATGAAATTTTTATTTCTAGACAAAGCTTGACACACTCATACTATTTTGCATGGGTGTTGTAAGCACTGACATGCTTACAACACCATAACTTTCTGTGTGCTACAGCGCAGTATTCCTATTTCAAAATAAATAGTAAGAAAACTATAACTTCTAAGTGCCGTGAAAGGATTTATGTCAAACTTTTAAAAGGGTTTCGAATTCTTGTCCAAGTTTGTACGACGATTTAACAGATAAAATTTCTCACGTGAATGAAAGTATTTTAATGACGTACCTGCTGTAGCTGCCAATCGATCTAAGAACGTTATTCGAGTTCATAAAGAAGTATTTATGGTCAAAGTTTTAGTAAGACAACAGGATTGATTAGCGCGGTAAATGGTATATTAATTTAACGGATCAGAGTTGGATACCACTAGCAGCGTGTATACGGAGAACAGAAATTATAATGGCATATTTGCTACAATTATGTTATAATTTCAGTAATAATATATTGTTGCAACAAGCAAATTGAAATTATTTTCAAATATTGTTTTAGTCACGATTAACAAGTTCATAACTATTTGATCGTTAAATTATTAATATGATTAAAAACTACAATGTAGTAGGACTATATCACTGCTGACACTCATACACATCCAATTAAAAGTATATGCCTTGAATGCATCAATTCTTATTTGAATCATATTAAATTGAGTATAAATATTTTACATTTGAATTCTGAATTTCCGATTTCGACTCCTATAAAACAATAACACACTAGTCTTCATATGAAAAATGTATTACATGTGAAATTAAATTTTTCCTTAAAATTATTTATGTTTTCTCTGATGGGTTTGGAATATTATGAAATCACTTTCATCTAATAAAAATAATTTTTTTATATATAAATTATGGATACAATTTAAAACTTTTCAAACATTAAATTAAAAGCATCGTGTAGTTAATGGTAGAATGTTAAAACGTCCTAGAGCTTCTTAACACAAAACTATTTTTAATTAGAAACACTTAATTTTGTCGCATTTTTTTATTTAAAAAAAAATATTATTTAAATTTGTGTGTTTAATTTGCTATTAACTGTAAAAATGTCCAACTTTAAAAAAATTCCCATAAAGTTCATTTATTAATATTTAATAGATCCGTGTATATTTATATTTTTTAGTCTTTTAGTGTTAAATAATTTTCGTTCGATTGTTTTTTTTTTTGTTTTTTGTGTTTTTTTTTATATTTTTACGATCTTATAAATAAAGTGGATAATGGGAAATGTTTTTTTGGCTTTTAAATGAGTCTATTAATTCAGGGTCTTTAATCAGAATATTAAATAAATAAACGTATTGGTTATAAACTGATGTCTGTGACTACTTCCCCTGGCGCTCTGTGTAGATTTTATTACTTTTTTCGAATTTTAAAAATTTTAATTTGCGGTCTGTCATACACACAGTTGTGCATTACAAAATGTTTTCAATTCATTTTGAAAAATAGAAAACAATTGACCACCACCAACGCCTAAATAATGAAATTCATTTCTTTGTTGTTTTTATTACACACTCTAATGGACTTTGCGGTTTAGTTTTTTTTTAAATTCCTTTCTTTTAATTTTATGTTTTATATTTCACGGAAAAGTTATAAAAAATAAATTGATCGAAAGTATTTATATTTAAAAGCATAACTCTGATAAATGCCCAACTCCAAAATTTAATATTGGAATATTGAATTAAATTCGTGCTTGATAAACAGCATAATATGGTTTTGAATCAAGGCTAGAAAATGTTTAAATGTTTTGATTAGAAAAAACAAACAAATTGATGAAATTTTGAAAACTAGTAGAAAAAATTAGATTGCCAGATGACCTGCATTAATCTTTATCTACACGTATGCATTTTGGCATGACTATAACGTCTACACGATATCTGTGATATGTTTAACCATGACTTGATTATAGTTTAACCATAAGTTGACTGTAACCTGACTATGAGTCAACTATGGCCTGATTATAACATGACTATGACTCGACTACGGCTATTAGAATTTGTTCCTGTGTTTTTTCAGAAACGAAATAATCACTTTCCTAATATTTAACCACACTTGGATTATAACTTAAAATATGTTTTAACTATGACCTGAAAATGAACTGAGTATGACATTATCACGAATTGACTATTACTTGACTATGATGTGATTATGATTTGTCTGTGGTTTGGCTACGCCTTGACTATAAACAGACTATGAGATGACTATAAACTATGACTATGACTAGAACTAATGAGTTGACTCACTTAACTATGACTTGACTATGTCTTGAATAGGAATTAGCTGTTACTTGTTCAGGACTTGATTATGACTTAACTATGGCCAGACCATGACTTGTGCATGACTTGACTAAAAATTTAATATAACTTGGCCTGACTATGATTTGACTAGGATTTAACTATAGCTTTACTATGGATTGACTGTGACTTGTGCATGATTTGAGTATAAATTGAGTATGACTTGGCCTGACTATGACTTAACTATAGCTTGAAAATAATTTGAATTTAAATTGATTATGATTTGACTACGACTTGACCTGACAAACACTTAACTATGACTTGACCATGGCTTAACTAGGACTTGTAAATGACTATATTAATTGAATATTAATTGAATATGACTAGACTTTGCTAGGACTTAACTATGACTTAATTATGACTTAACTATTACTTGACCATGACCTGGCTATGAATTTCTTATGTTTGTGCTATGACTTGACTATGACTGGAGAAAATGAATTGAGTATTCGTTCGTCAAAATATTATGATTAAAAAATAAATAGAGTCACCAATTAGGGTTTGATTTCGCAGATGAAAAAATTCATTGACTTTTCTTCAAATTAGTTTAGTAGTTCCCTAATCTTTAGGAAATTTCGCTGCTTTAGTACAACATGGTAAGATTTCAAAAAAGTCGAAAATGCGATTAAAGTTTTTGTAGTGCTGCCTTCGAAATTCAGAAAATTTTGGTACAGCAACAGTTTAGCCTTAGATATAATTCTGAGTATTTTTTAGAAATATAGAGAGGATATTGAATAATACTTTTTATTCAATATCTTAAAACTCTTTTAGTTCTTGACATATTATTATGTTGCATGTAAGAATAACTTAATTTAAAGGCCATATCGAAATTTGTTGGTATAAGTTCGGTTTAGCCACAGATATGATTTTGAATTTGTTCCTACACATAAAAAGGATATTGAGAAATAATTGTTCATCAATAACCCAGTTTTTTTTTTTTAATTTGGCATGTTCAGCTTCTTTTTGTTGCACTCTTGGCAAACAGAATCAAACTACTTTAACAACTGCTAACCTGATAAATCAGCACTTGGCATAATTCTGTTAGAAAGTGAAACTTTTTAATCAATTTGGAACCATTTTTATATTGTTTTTATTATTAATTTTGAATTTGAAAACTGTGTCATAGAAGTCTTGCTAAATTATTTGATCATTCAATAAGTTCTTATTTTAAAATATTTAATATAAAAAAATCAGTTTCAAAATATAAATAAATAAGTCAATAACAATTAAGATGAATAAATTAATAAATGACAATCATGGCACAACAATTTAAAATAAAATCAAAACTGTTCAACAAATTTTTCATACGTTATTAACAAAGTAATTTGATAACGACATAAATCAATTAGAGAAAACTAACAGGCAAAACAAAAAGTAAAGCAAACGTATTACAACTGGTGTACGATTTAAGAAAAATAAAATGCGAAATATTTAAAATTTGCGGCAACACACTTTCAATAAAAACTACGATAAATTATAAAAAAGTACCGAGAAAAAAATTCTGCAATATTTTTTTAATATTTTATAATTATGCACACTTGTTTTAGGCACTGTTTTAAATAACAAATTTCGTTACTAATTTCATAAAGCTTTTTACAGATTTTTTGTTTTGTTTTTTTATTTAAGCGTTTTTCTTTTTTCGAATTTATCGTTCGAATTTGCAATAAGAAGCCACCACCGACGATTCGTTTCGTTTAAAACCACGACACGTCTAACGCCTGACAGCTTTCAAACAATATTGAATTTTCAAAATTTAGAATATTTTGCTTAAAGTCTCCAGCAAAAAAATTATAATAATAAAAAGAAAAACAACAACAACAACAGCTCGCATAACTTTGCATGTGTGTTTATCATAATAATTAGGGGGAGCCAAAAAAAAACTGACGTTTCTATAAAAATTACTTGTGAATTTTTATATATTGAGCAATTGTCAATATCGAACTCGGCTTAAAACATGCGAAATATAATTTTAAAACATATTTAGGAATAAAACAATTTATAAATACGAGCGTTAAAGTCTAAACAAGAACAAGGGATAAATCTGCTTGAAAAACTAGGGAAAATTTTTGTAACATAATTTTACATGTAATAAAAAAATATTTAAAGAAATACACAACAAATTTAAACACATTTTCCAATTTCAAACACACGTATGGCATGTATTATAAGATTGCTCATATATTTGTGTAAAATTATTGGAAGTTTCTAGTAACTTATAGACTAATAGTTATATTAAATTAGTGTTATACTGAAAAATATTTAATATATAAAATAATATTTCAATAATAACAATTCTTTTCATTAATTTGATATACACCAGCCGATCTCAGATGTATCAAAAATAAGCTATTCGAATAATATAAATCAAGTATTCGGGTAATTTTCATTACATGAACTCCGGTATTTAAATTTTATCATTTCTCTACAAAATATTTAAATAAATTAGTAAAAGATTTAAAGTGAGTAGTAGAAAAGCGTCACGGATAAGGTCAGGCTTCTGTTGCTTCCTCTTCTATTTTTATTATTTAACTAATACCGAACCTGCCCAAGTTAAGTGATTAGCAAAACTCATTTGCATGATTGTTCATTACGAAGAATTTAACTTCAATGGCGAAGATCAATAATAACCATCAGTGTAGAATGATATCTCATGAAATTAGTTTGTTAGGGCTAACATACTTGTTACTACAAATATGTTAGCCCAATTCTGTTCACTCCAATTGAACAATATATATGTATATGAGCATGGACTATATATATGTTGCAATGAAACTTGCACAAACGACTTATTAATTGGAAAGATCCTGTAATTTTGTATGGTTACAGATCTATGCCAATTAACCTCTCCAAGGTAAAAAGCCCAAAGCCATTCAGAAGGATCTCTATGACAGTCTGTAAGCACTGGAACTGCACTGCATACTGTGTCTTTTTGAGAAGTCGCAAATGCTTCCAAAAAATCCTTTTTTTTCCGATCGTGATGAATAGAACTGAAGTTAAATGAATACGAATCACTAAATTAAACATCGGTTTTGGACAAGCCCACCCTAAGATCATTAGAAATGCCTTATGCCACAAGTTCTGGATAATTCTTTTTTCTACCCAACCAGCTAAAAATTTTGTTAATGGGCTTTAAAAAAGGATTTTGTTATTGAATCTTTAATATAAAAAAAAATTGCCTTCTTGCATTCTACGAATCTAAAATATATATGTTCCAAAATCACTGCTTTCGGGACACCCTAACTCAGCATAAAACTTCAGGTTGAGGTGTTTCTTTGGGTTTCTCTTTTTTTTTGCCCCATGTATGAATGTATTTGAAAACGGTATGCTATTTCGCACGATATTCTGATTTGAATCAGAAAAATATAAACAAATGGAATTAGTTACTCGAATACCACTGACTGACTGACGCACTGACTGATAACTTTGACAGTGTTTTCTTCAAAAACTTATGTTGTTATTGTCGCAATTGTTGTTGCTGTTGTTTAAATATGGATTTCAATGTATTTGCTGTCACCAGTGTTTTGTCTGTCGCAGATACTGAAATACTTCTGTTTGTATGCGTGAAGAAATCATGTTTTTTTTTTGTATTTATTTGCACCTTAGAAAAAAGAAACAAAAACTAATATTGCGATGGGTAGTAAATTAGCGTAAAAGTAAGCTCGATTCGATTTTTATGTGTCGCTGTGTCAATTTGGGTGTAAGTTTTTAACGCGCAAGGCGCACAACGCGTTTTTCAAGACTGAACAAATTTCCGACAATTCGCCTGGTATTATAACATAATCAAACCATTGAAATACAAAAAATAAATGTTCATTTATTTCTTTCGTTTTTGTGCATTTGGCAAAACAATATTTGAATTGATTCATTCATTCATTAAGTCAAAGAAATAATTGCGTAGAGTGACTCAATGTACTTTGAACGTTCTAACTCTGAATAAATGCAAAGCAGATGTTTTTGGGGTGATTTTCGGTCTTAATGGAGCCTTCAGATGTAATAAGAAGTATTTATAGAAAATGATCGCATTCTAGTTCTATTATTTAAAAGCTATTTTTGGACCAAGATAATCATATAATCTATGATTAGCAAAGAGCTTACTCATATTTATGTAAGGAGATTAAATTAATTATTTTGAAAAACTTTTTAATTAGTTGTATAAAAATTTAATTTATAATATCAATTAAAGTGAATGCTAACACAGGCGGACACTAGCCGGTCGTTCGCGAGAATGAATCAGAAATATTAAAAAAATGGCGACAGATTTATGAATAAATAGAAGGACCAAATTTAGAGACTTCCTCCTAATTAGGGAATATCAAACGAGGTATGAAGGGTTCATTAACAACAGTAAAATATAAAAAAATCGTTTTTCGAAATAACTTTACAAGTAAATAAAAATAATAACTTAATTATTATATTCAAGAAAGTTTTGATTAGTTGAATAAAAATCTACAGTGAAAACTAACACAAGCGGACAAAAGAACCAAAGTTTGTTGGTTCTTTAACATTAGTGAAATAAAATAAATCAAAGAAAAATTCCAAAAATTTACAAATTTTTGGTAGTTTAATAAAATGTTTTGTTTGTTGTGGCTTTAGTTGTTTATATAACGACATTTCATTGGTCGCTAAACCAAATCGTCAGTGAAATGGAATGTCGACATATGAACAGCTAAATCCACAAAAAACTCCAATTGTTTAACAATTAGTTGGGAAGAATATCCCAAAAGAATAAATTTTCTATATTAGGTATTTAAAATAAAGATTTTATTTTTCATTTTTGTCTAAGTGAATCATTAACGAACAACGGGCGTTTAATTGTATACATGTTGCAAGAAATATAAAGTAGACTTACGGTGAGTATAATTGTTTGTTGTGTTGTTTGTACAAAAGCATTCTAAGCCTACTATGATTATGTATGTATTTTATAATAATTATATAAAATACTGAATTCTCATATTGTATTATATTCTTTTGGCATAAACATATGTATGAGGTTGTATGTTTTCAAATTGCCTGAAGTTTGCTGAAGATTTGGTCTAATGACTAATGAAATGTCGGCATAGTATGAACATCTAAAGCCAAGAAACAAACAAAACATTTTTTAAAACTCTAATTGTTTAACAATTAGAGTTATTAGACAATACCCCAAAAGAATAAATTTTCAATATTAAGTTTAATAAAATACTATAATAATATTTGCAGTGAAAGCAAAGCCTTGATAAAATTCCCAAAGCTTCAAAAGAACTTTTGAAACAATGAAACAGAAAAAAATGTAAAAAATGCAATAAATTTCAAGAATAAAGAGAATAAAATAATTATTTTGGAGAACTTTTCAATTAGTTAATTTAAAGGATATAGTGAATGCTAGTTGCTAATGAAATTAAGACATTTTTCAAAGATAAAATTTTTTTTCAGTAGCGGCACCGAAATTGTGCCCATATCCCCCAGCTGTTTGTCACATGTACTATTCCTGTTATTTTAACATTGTTCTCTTAAGGAGTCTGATGAAGTTCAAATTGGAGATAGAAAAAAGCAGTATTTATTTAGTTAAAAATCGAATTAGTTTTTGTTTCAAAATATAGCAAATGTTCGAAAGAAAATTTCTTTCGCATATACTAAAATAGGCTGTAATTGTTTCATTTTTAATTGTGTTTAAAATAGTTTAAATAATATAATCTTGATAATGAATGTTGTTTCTAGTTTAAATTTTTTCTTTAGATTTGTTCATTTTATCGTAAACAAAAATATTCACTTTTTCAACATGATATTGTTGTATAAAAATTTTTAATTTCATTTTTTTAACATAAATTTTATTTTGTGTTTATAAGTAAATTTTATAGAAATACGCAAAGGAGAAAATAAGATCTAGAAATTATATTTTGGAAGTATGTAGTACAAAATCGAATAATTTTTTTTTTATTAACATGGGCTTGTCAATTCCTAAATTTTTCTAAAATTATATCTGTATAAGTAATTTAAATATTGAATTAAGATTTTGCCAAGGATCAATTGGCAGCTTTCAAGTGAGCGAAACTATCCTTGTGATACCCGAAGTTGGAAGAGAAAGGCAAGTTGGAAACAAAAGATTAAAGAAGGCAAAAAGCAGAAAACAATCCTCCAGGGCACTACACATGACCATTTTTGTTGAATAATATTATATTTTATTTGAAATCAGTTTCATGACTATCAAAATCGTTTCGGTTAGACACAAATATAATTAATATTGTTTCGTTGTAATTTTGTTTTCTTAATTATATAATGATGAACACTTTGGTAGGCTGGTAAGTGATGATATAGCAGATGTTGTGGGTTCAATTCCCATCTAAGGTCACTTTTTGCCATGCTTGTTTAACAAAAGTTATAATATAATTTTTAATTGCATTTTGAAACATTTCATGAAAATTAAATAAATAATACATATAAGAATAAATAAAAATAATTTGGTTAAAATATTACCCAAGCTTGAGGTCTTATTTTGTGCTTAAACAATTTGTTTCAATTGTTTTCATTCCATTGGTACAAGCCAAATCATTAAATCATGTTTGGAAAACATTAAAATTCATGTGCTTAAAAAACAAACAAATACTGTATGAGAATTCTATATAATTCAATAATATTTATCTATTTGCGAAATACAAAACATATAAGCGTAAAAGTTTCCGAAAAGTTTTCAAACATGATTCGGCTAAAAACAACAGATGGTTTGGCCGCCATCAATGAAAAACCGGCATATACTCAGCTAAGCCAATGACAACCAAAAATCTTTAAAATAAATTAGTTCGTAATAACAGTCTGATATAAAAAATAAAAATAAAATATATTTATATAAAGGCTTTCTTTTTAGCAAAAGTTTATGTTGCTTAAAATACTTGACTCCCTTGCATACTGTTTCCAAAATTGGGAAAAAAATTTTAAATAATATATTGAATATAATATTAATTTCTTCTTCATTTAGTTATTTATTTGCAATATATTTTGATCAAACATTTTTTTTGCACATTTCATTTATGCAAGTTTTTTTTTTGTTGAATGTTTTTAGTTTTACTCCTTTTAATTTCTTGACACCTCAATACAAACTTTTATTATCCAGACACCCGCTACATATTGTTTTAGAAATATTTACTTTGCAAAGTTTGCACATACTCTTATAATAAAAGTAAAGGAAAATAGACGGTAGTAATAAAGTTGCTTAAACTGACATTTGGCTGATAAAATTTTGAAGGTGTCGAAAATAAAAACAACTAAATTTATACAGGCCGACAAGACCGACAGACAGGCGGACAGACTTACATATGTGCGGAGTTGCAACTGGTAAAATAATTTGTAGACAATTTCAAGAAACATGTTTTTTTTTGTTTTTGTTCAGTTTTACTGAATAAAATCATCAATGTCAAGGAAATGATAAAAACCGAAATTATTTCAAATTGACATGTCAATAAATTGTATGATTATTTTCAGCGAGAGCACGAAGAGTTCAATAAAAGTAAAAATTATAAATAACAAATTATGTAGCATGAGATAAATTATTAAGCTAAACAATCGTTATATAAAAAAACTACCGACTATGAAAAAAATTTAAACCAAAAAACGTTTGAGGTTTCTGGCGGTAGAACTACTCATATTTTATCTACCATAAATGCTGATGAAGTGTTGGGCCAAGAAAATGTGGTGTAGGCCAACGAAAAACAAAAATGTAGAAGCAATACATTTGATACTTCTGTGGCTAGCCATAAATTTAAATATAGGCCATTTGCTCACATCAACTACTGACTTATATCTTCCTGTTCATGAAGCAAAAAATACTTTCATTTAAAGTACGCATGTATGTATGTTTCTTAAACTAAAACAGCTTGTTTATAATTTCTTTTAAAATAAAAAACAGATGTATTATTTGGCTCTTAATATTTTAAATCAATTCAACATAAACTCCACTTAAACTTCACAAGATTGCTGGTCAATACATACAACAACAGAAATGCAAATACAAGCACCAACCACAAAATACTTTTACAATATTCTCACTCACTTGATAAAACGAAATTAAGATCAAAGTAAACTTTTAAAGAATGTTAAATCATTGTAAAAAATTCTGTTTTATTTTTATGTGTTTAGTTTGAGATTTAACAGTTCTGCAATATTACAGATTGTTCATAATACACACTGTTAAAGGTACAGAATGTTATGGCACATGCTGTTAAGTTTTAGTTAAGAATGTTGGAGAAATGTTAAAAGATTAATCACATTTTAATTTCCTCCTAAGCGTAGGCTACATATTTTATTTTTAATGATCTCTAATGGAAAGATTTTGAATTTTATGTTACGTTTACATTACGTACTAAACTATTGTAATATTTGAAACTTTTTTTTGAAAACCGTACATAATGTTAATGTGTTAATAAAATACATATGAGATGAATTCACTCCGTGACTATCTAATTAGACAGGCTTAGTTGGAAACAGTATCAACCGAACAATCGATAGAGATTGAACAGATTTGTACAATTGTATATGTGCCACTAACGAAAAGTGATTGTAGTCCGATTAAGTCCGATTTACATCAGTTTATTCTTTAAATTTTGAAGTTGATTTTTAAAAAAAAGTTCACATTTTAATTTTATAAGTTCTGTAGGCTCTTTGTTAGGAATAAATTGTTTGTTTTAATAAACAGTCATATACAATTGCATGAGCCATTGTTCCAAATGAAATTGTACATCGAAAAATGACAAGCAGAAATTCATTACACAGTGGCTTCTTGCAAAATTTTAAATTTATAAAACGAATGAAACCTTGCTTTTAAAGTAGAAAATCATAGTAGTGCTGTTAACTCGTTTTGAGCTGAACTCAACTTATGCACTTAAGCCATATTACCACAGGCATGATATATATTGTTAGAGGATAATTCCGTAATTAATCCATTTATTATCGCCGATGTGAATACGAATATCTGGTGCAATATTCTCCAATACAAAAACTAATATTTAATTTGAAATTTACAGATATTTATCTACAGCTCGATATGCATGTCTGCAATATAAAATATTTAAAATTTAGTCGGAAGAAATCATCTGGAGTCAACGATCTTTTTCGCATACATGATCATTTATAGAAATGATTACAAAATTTAAGAAGTGATATTAAATCCAATAATAAAATCACTGGATTCTTATTTTCGGAAAATACTAAAACACACCCATTAGTATTAAAAAAAATATATATTTTAAACTTCCGCTAACTGCGATTTGTATAGATTTGTAATTTATTACAAAAAGTTCATTATTTTATGTTCAAAATAAAATTTTGTTACTTGAAATTTTCAACCATTAACATATTCGTGCAATTTAATAATTTGTTACACTGTATGCTTTTTGTTTGGATGAAAATGTTTAACAAATATTCCCCAGAACTTGGAGAATACGATTTAGAATATCATGAAAGAGTTGATCATTCGGGAATACGAATACGTTTCCAAGAAGGACGTTATGCTTTTGCAAGTACACCTACTTTCGCGTCTCATATAAAGCCAATGTGTCCTTTACGTGATTTATGTTGAGCCATTTATGCCTGCCTTTTTGCTTTTAGTTTTATTTTACGAAAAACAAATTTCCATCTTAGGTTTTGGCATTTTATGAAAATAAATAAAAGAAAATATTTTTTGGCTTTATTTACGATCAGCGGTCGCAATTTTCGCTCTAGGGTTTCAACATGGAAAAGAAAATATATATTCGAGTTTAGCCGCATTACTCCTGCAAATTCTAAAACCTTAAGTGAAAAAATGCTCTCAGCTTAAGATTGCACTGGCCTTCATAGGAAATGCTCAATTGATAATATTCACATATTCAGATCTAAACACTATTAGATTATAAAATACCTATCACAGTGGAGTTTGGATAATCTAAGATTTTCAATTTAAGCTGTTGTTTTCAGTTTAAGCGGACTTTAGGTAAAAGTAAACCGTTTGTGTTCTATTTTTTTTTTTTTTGCATCATCGTTACAGTCTGAGGTGTCTTTCGTTGCTTTATCGTTGGTTCAACGATGCTTTCTCTAATAAGATAAAGGTATTTGTTCTCAAAACCAAATTCTTTATTACGAGCGCATCCTTTTTTGGCAGGTATGCCAGCGAATCGCACTACGTATTACACAGAGAATTCTTTCTCTAACTGGATAATTCGTATGTGGAAAAAACCCGCCGCTGAAATATTTCCTGTCCTCTTTGCGCACTGAGTTGGAAATAGAATGGCCAAAGGCGCTATTCCCTATATCCCATTTCCATAACCTAGTTTTCTAGTTCTAGCATAATGCATTGTACGAGTAGGGGTCATTTCCTAAGTATTGGTCCATCAACAAAAAAATTTTAAATAATGTACATTGTGA
Source organism: Germaria angustata (assembly GCA_963681545.1). Lineage (NCBI taxonomy): Eukaryota > Metazoa > Arthropoda > Insecta > Diptera > Tachinidae > Germaria > Germaria angustata. Next base: position 92,779,531 of record OY812999.1, on the reverse strand, counting down.
AAATAAAATAAATAGATGAACTAAAATTTATTTTGTAAGCTGGGGTCTTATCAGTTGCATGTAGCGCTATTAATATGAACTGCTACTGCATGGTCTTTCGTCAGCGGTAAGTAATTGCTTTTTTTCTTTTTAAGGGATGGTTTTTTATATCTTGCACTTTTATCAACAACAAACTGTGTTTCGTTTAAGCGAAAGTAAAGTGCTATGAAATTTATCAACAACAAAAGTTAGGATTTCTAATTTTTTCTCTCGCATATCCATATTCGACTGTACTGTGGTTCAAACCAACGAATCGTTTTCTTAATGTTCGTAACTTTTTGTAACACTTCCGTTTTGTTATTTTCACCATATGTTTTATGGGTAAAAGCATTTAATTAAAAATGTTTCTTAAAATATTCGAAAATTCGCAAACTTATTTGAATATTTTGACTCGAATATTTTTATTCGACTAAATCTAATTGATTGAGAAACGAACTTAATGATCTAATAAGACTAATTTCACACGTTTGTCATTACGATTTAGTATGGTTATTAAAAAAAATTTACAACTACATGCCTTCCCAAAATATAAAAATGAAAATAGCGAAACTTGTATATTATACTCACCTTGCAAACACCATCAATACACATGGCTCGCCCTTTATAATTCGATCTATAGTATTCAGCTGGTTTTTCACAGGGAGTGCCATCAATAACGGTTGCATTCAGAGTGGCAAAATATTTCATGCCCAAAGGTTTGCAATTCAATTCGCACTCGGCATCATCTTAAATTATATATTGCAAATTATACTTTTAATTATTAATTTGAAATGATATTAAAAGAAATACTCACCTTTAACATACGGCTCCCAGACAAATTTTTGTCCCTGAAAATTCACATTATTATAAGACGAACACTGTAAAGCTCTAAAGTTTTCCTGATGAGAAGGACAAGGCTGGAAAAAATAAGAAATTGTTTATTGAAATTGATTTATTTTCTTTAAGTATATGAAATAAATCGTATGTTTATAAGAAATAAACATTTTCGTTCGATATCCCAAAGCAGGCTGATATCTTTTATTTTTGGCTGCTCCTCTAAATTTCTATGGAATATTTACAATGATCAGAAATTTAGACATGCCCATGTTTTCAAAACAAATGTTCCAAAGAGATTTAGAGAAACAGGCCATTAGGTTTGTTTCTTTTTAATTATACATAAAATTCTTACCTGTTCATTGCACAACTGATAACGTTTGTACACCCCAATGCAATTTCTGCTCAAATGAAGTTTGCCAGTTGACGAATTTCTGCAAGTAAATCAAAATTAAAAAAATTTTATTGGTTAAAAATTTAAATTATTTTTTCCTTTCTTATTAAATAAATTGCCTTAAATGATTTAATTTAATAGTATTTTTACTCATACCAACAAATTCATAGAAAATCATAAAATTTTTGAAGATGTTGTTTTCTCTGGTCGAATTGAATACAATTGGCGCCGGACTAAAATATTTTATAACTAAAGTCATCCATCATCATGTTGTGTATCAATTTATATATTTGATATTTCCAATAGAAGCAATGTGTCATACACTTTTGCGTTAAAGATGCTCTTCAAAAACTTAACAAGTTGACAGGAAAGGCAGAAAGATTGTGGCAAATGCCACAAGATGGTTTTTATGTGAGTTTATTTAGAGAATACAACTCAAATTTTCACATCCAACTCGTAACTCTTATCAGAAATTTTCCCACTGTGGAAGAATTTAACTATCGCTATTTCATAACTATTAAATCTCTTACTTTGCTGTAAGAAAACTTTAAATATTTCATGGTTTGCCTAAAGCCTCCCTCTTCAGAGGCTAAAACTCATTCAAGCGGAATATAATTTGACGATTACACTTATGCATGCAAAGACGGTGGTTCTGTCACCGTGAGCTTAGATTAAAAGCGAGGTGCTCTTTTGAAACTTGATCACAGTTCTTGATAGCGCTTGGGCTTCACTACATAAACTTTTGACGTTTTCTGATTTATATCAATCGGGCGATAGTCTCAAGGTAGAAATAACTCAGACCCATAGTGTTTTATGGAATAGGTGATCAATAAATATGTAAAGGCATCTTAATTTCTAAAAAAAATTATTGCGATAAAAATTTCTTCACATGTTACCGACACCCCGCCAAAATGATACCTTTCTCGGGCTGACAATAGAACAAAAAAATTTAAATATTTAACACAGAAATACCACAAATACAGTTGTGTGCAAAAAATTTTGCATATTTACATATTTTATGTGCAACATATTTAGAAAAGAACATATTCGATTTTGTAGTAAAGTGAAAAAAAAAATGTTGAAGTGAAACTGTTAATTAAAAAATCGTAGTTTGACTCTTTTTCAAAATATTTATAAAATTTTCACTTCTTTTTGTTTTAATGCAGTGTGTGATATAAAATTCATTACAGTTCTGAACATCGTTATTGTAAAGACATTCATTCACTTTACACCGATTATAATTGTAAATAAAATCAAAATTTTAGAACAAGGGATGTGTCGCAGCACAGAAGTCCTTGTTCCCCAAATTTCTTCTTAACATAGATATGTTATATGAGTATACAAAATTTCATATGACTACTAAAAGTTTTCCATTCTGCCGCTCGTGCAAATGTGAGACCGCCGTTGACATCAGACCGAATCTTTCGAATCAGACCGAATCCTCCGAATTTGTGTCACCATACAAAGTCCCGAGAATGATTTAGCAAAATTATTTCGTTAATATCTGTCACACAGTTCAATTTATCCCTTTTCAATATCCACCTTCCACAGCAAAAAAAAATTATTTTACAAATGCCTTGTAGGCAATTTGTAATTCTGCTATCAAAAAGATATTTATTTTAAGTAACTTGAAAAAAATTGCTTAAAATACACACCCGAAGAATAAGAAATGCGGGAATATAAAATAAAACATTTACTCCAAAGATCATGGAGATCTTTTTTGTTCCTTAATCCATCATCCCCGTTCTATTATTACAATTTTATAAAACGATCATGTGTTTTTTAAATTTTTCTATTACTTTAAGCACCATGATTTATGTCAAGTTCATTTGAATTAAGAAATATTTTATTTTTACTATTTACGTCAAACATTAAGTCAGGCTAAACATGTGTTCGAAATGGCCCAATTTGTCGTTCGCAGAAATAAATATTTTAATTATTTAAACAAATAATTTATAAGGCAATAAAGAAGTTCTACTTATAAGACATTATAAGCTTAATGGTGTTCTCCTGCTCCCCTAGAGCATTGTCTCATAATCAGCAATAGCAAATGTTGAAAAATATGTTTTCCTCGTGATTTAATAAAAAATAAGTATTCGTAATAGTTTTATTTAATTACAAATGCCCATTAGTAATATGTATTAAACTCTAATCTCTATTGTTTACAGTGATTAAACACAGCCATTTGAAGGTAGTGATTGATTTATACAAGTATGTCCGTAATATAAATTAAATGTTGTTGCCAAGAGGATGAATCTAAATGTTTAAGGAAAATATGTTTTTGAATTGTGGCGGAAAACATTTCAGAAACAATTTCAAATAAGCAGGAAAAAATTTGCACCCTACACTTGAGAATTAAATATACTTGTACAGTTTGTCAAGTAAGTCTATGTCAAATAATAAAATTAAAATTTAAAAAACTGATGCCGTTTGCATTTTTGAAAAAAAACTATAGCGGAAGAAATGAGAAACACGTTTTACATGTTACCGACACCCTCGCAAAGCGATGCCTTCTTCAAACTCACAGTGGAACAAAACTAGATGCTTGAAACAGAAAACTAACGGAAGCGGCATCGACACCAGAATCGGTTTCTATGAACCACATACATACTACGTTTATACGCACGTCTTATTTGCAAATAAAAAAGAAGAATGTTGCCGTATAACTTTTTTATTGTAACTTATTAACTCACTTAAACAAGTCGTGAATAACGACACTATTTGCAAATAAAAAGTAAGAAGTTGCCACTTCATGAACGTTTTTTGTGTTTTACTTACCAAACAATCATATTTTCGTCACATGGCATCACTAATAATAACATAAGTTCTGTATGCAATTACCCGTATAAACAGTGAATTAGTTATTTGCAAATAGTTCTATTTGCAAATAAGACGTGCGTATAAACGTGGTAACAGACATAATGTACAGACATAATGTTCCAACCATTTTTAAACAAAACAAAACACAAGCCCAATGGAAGCCACCAATAGAACAAAATATGAAATATGAGAAAGCCAGGAACAAGCATTTACAGATTATTACGCGTATAGAAAAAGAATACCAGGCAACTACGAGCTCACGCAATGAAATAAGAAATGTTAACATTATGATAAAGAAATAAAATGATGGGGAGGAGAGAGAGAGGAGGATATATGCAAGCAAACAAGGAGGGTGAGAAAAATGAGAATAAAGCAAAACAAAATCCTTATTTTAATAAACAGTAATAAACACAGTTTAAAAAATGGGAATATCTAATCCTATAACAAATTTAAGTGCAAAAAATGTTACATCTTGAAATGTAACATTCTTGTAACAGAAAGGAACACGTTTTCCTGGAACTACTACTTATTTCTTGTAAAAAAAAACACAAGCATGCAGGAGGGGAGAAATATATATGAAATTTTTTAGAAACAAAAACACCATAAGATGATGATCTCATATACACCACATTTCAGTTTTTAATACATCTTTTGTAGCCATCGAGAGATGAGTAACAGTTGAAATTCTTTTCTTTCTAAGGTGCGAGGACTTCGTTGTGATAAAGGCTGTTCCAAGCGTTTTCCTTCGTAGCTTTTGCTGCAAAGATCCATTAAGTGATTTTTGGGCTGAAGCCTTAACTTCTCGCAGCGCATATTTTATAGGAAAAAAGAAAAAAAAACACATCGGTTGCATTAGCCACCGATTAAAAAAGAGGTTCCGCAAAAGTTTTGAAAATTCTGAAATAAAAATCGGAATAATTTTTACATTGCAGGATGGTAATGCAGGATGTTGATTCCTACTACCTGGAAAATAGCGCCTTGTGATGAATAGCAACATATTTGAAAATCCTTCAATATTAAATTCGAGTTTTTGCTCGTTATTGCTTGTAATCCTGTATAAAATTTTACTGAGACACATATTGGAAATTTTACAGGGGACCGAAGCCTAAAACACCTACATTTCTGTATTAACAATTTTCGTTATCACGAATTTAATATATAGTGAAAGAATATATATATCATATGATGTATATTTTTTAATATAACTCTAATATTACTTTTTTATATCTATGTATATTCTTAATAAGTTATGTAAAATTATGCCATGGTCACTTGGACCTGCTGCTCTTTAACTCATATGATGATTTTGAGCAAAAGGTCTAGTATTTCCCAAAAGCTATTTATACTATGCCTTGTACCGGCATAGAATATAGCCGAGATAGTTTGTAAGTCACAAATGGACACAGTACTAATTGCAGAAGTCATTGTCAAATAAACTATAGAAGCAGTACAACTGTGGTAATGCCTGTCATTCATGAAAAGATTGCAGGTCACCAAGGAAACACATAAGATCAGTTTCATCCTTAAGAAATAAGAAGTATGTCTCAGATAGAAAGGCGAGACGGGCGCATGAGAGAGATTTAACAACTGAGAGGCTTGCGTCAACTTAAGGCCACACATCTCGAAAGTTTGCTGCTTTTATAAAACGAATACCTCCAAAAACAGCACTTTGTTTATTTGGTGTTCCTTACCTCTAAACATTTTGGACTTGGTGATGTTATCGCAAAAACTAAATGGAACTTGGTTCTATTTATCTTACGATAGGGAAAGATATTCTGATTTCAATCATATAAAGAAACATATTTTGAGAGAAAAAAATGAGACTTGATGCAGTTCAGCTCCCACCAACAGATATAATTTTAATAAGTTTTATTTACTTTATATGCCATCATCCACCCACTGTGCAAGAATTCAATAAAGCGTTTGTTGACATTTACCGTTACAACAAGAATCGAAAGAGACATAAAATGTATATATAAAGGGTGTGTCTGAAATTGTAGAGGGTGTTTAAGCGATAATAATGTCTTGAAGAAATTTATTTATATACATATATACTATATGTATGTACATATGAGTATAAGTGTATTGCGCGTTTTATATTAGATTTTATGAGCTTTTGCTAAGTCATCACTATTACTAGTTTTTGCCATGTCTGGCCCTGACTTATAAACATAAATTCATATTTATTTTTCCTACAAAATTCTTTTTAAAAACACACTCCCCTTTTCAATATTTGCTGATAATAATTTGTTTTATTATAGAGATTATTTTAAATTAATTTGCCTTTTTTTTTTGGTTTATTACAAATCACTGACAGTCACCTCTCGGTACATTTTATTACGTTTTAATATATTGAAATATATTTTCCAATTACAACTAAAATATCGATGATTTCATGTGACTCTCATATATTTATTTAATTATTTAAATATTAATCTATAAACGTTTAATACTCATTTTATAAATCAGTTTTGATTTACTATATACAATCATTTGATGCAAAAAAAAATGTTATTAAAAAAAATTAAATTATTTTTCTTGATAAGAATTTCTTTATTTAACGAAACAAATCTCAAGACTCTTTAAACAAGGCATTTAAAAAATGCAAAACAGTTTTAAAACAATTGTTTAATCGAACAGATCATTTAATATAAATTAAATAGAATAATTTATTTGTAAATTTTATGAAATAACTTTTTTTCTTAATTCCTTACAAAAATCAACAAGCGAGCGGAAAGTTTACGAACATTTCGAAAATATTTATGGTGAATGGAATATTTTTGAAAAAATAAAACAAAAAAAAAATCCACAAATAAGAAAATAAAAATAATGGCCTTTAATTGGAAATTATGTATTTTAATAATATTAATTACCAATCAAGTGAGTGAAAAGAAAACTTATAAATCACGGTTAAGACTTTTTGCCATATAAATTGTACCGTTTAAAGTCCAGTTAATTTAACAAGGGTGTAAACCGAAATAAATTTTCCATAAAAGAAAATTTCTAATAATACAAAACTTACTAAAAAGTAATAAAATTTAGACATTTTGATTTAATAATTATTAAAAAAAAACAACTGATTACAGAGTACCTTACATTTTCTGTGTTGAAATTTTAATCAAGTTCAAATTATTGAAAACAAAATATTATCTCTCTTTATAGATCACCATTGACGTAAAGCTTTTCTTAAATTTTATTTAAAAAAAAAAACAAAACAAAAATTTGATATCAATACAATTTACATTTATATTCACAAAATTACTCGATGTATTAAAATATGTCGACTGACTCTACTTTTCCAGTTTTTTTTTTTTTTAAATTAATTTTCATAAGAAATTTTTAATTCGAAAAATTAAATTTGAAAATAGAAAAAAACATGAATATTTGCAAAGGTGAATGAAATATATAAGTGCCTCTCACTTCCTTTTCAAAAATTATTTCATGTGAATTTGTAAATCAGGCGATATAAGTGGGAAAATAATCTAGAACATAAAAATAAGTTCAAAACAATCGAAAATTTATTTAAAAGCCTACCTGCCTGTTTTTTAAACTTCCTTCGTTCCTACGAAAATAACAATAAAAATTTAAATTTTTTTTATTTTTCTTATTTTCAATATTTTTGTCACAACACGTCATCATTTTAATTAGATGAAAGAAAAAAAGATTTTTATTATTATTCATCGTATATTTGTCTCGAACATAAAAGCCTCTACAATTAGTAAAATACCAGAAATGTATTTGACTGCCTGAATTGAGGAAAAAAACCATTAAATGGGATGACGTTGTGTGACAAAAATTTAGGGTTCAACTGGAAATAATCACATACACTTTAGAGTAAACTATGGTCATTAGTAGCTTGTCCTATAATTTAATTTAAGATCATGCTTTTAAGGGTCACATTTTGTAAAATGGAACCAAAGTTCGTTTCGATTATTTATATAAATATATGAATAATCAATAATCGACACTAATTTTCGTTCCGTTTTACAAAATATATCCCTAAATATTATTAGAAATAATTATAAAATTAGAAATCATTTTTGTTTTTAATATAAATATTCGAATAAATGAACGAAACTAGAAAAAAATACAAACTTACCAACAAATCAAAAAATTGAAAATGTAAAATTTCACACCAAACACTATGTTTCACTAGAAAATCGATCAAATTAATTGAAATAACGCAAAAAAAATTATTATTGCTATAAAAAAACGGAGAACATCGCCCAAAACTTGGCCAAAAATTTCAAAAGCAAAGTATCATAATCTACCAAGGGATAGGTTAACTTCTAATGATTTCCCAAAAATTTTCGTCAGGTTCCATCACTGGCTTAAGATTTAGAAAAGGCTCAGAAAATACTAAGATATTTTTATTTTAATGCTGTTGATGATCTTGAAATTTGTCTTGTTTCAAGTAAAAATTAAAAAGTTACAGGACTACATAAAATGTCCCTGTTTTGCATATGTATATCAAAGCGTCATTAATTTCAAAGATTAATGTAATCAAAACCGCTCAAAAAACTTTATATAAAAAAATACTAACCGTAATTTTTCATAAGTTATTGTCTGAGTTAAGACTCGTCAAATGCTTCAATAGCTGCACAAATATTGTTGACATTTTCTATGTAAACATTTGCTACAACAATTACAACTTTTTGTCCCGCATTTTTTATACCTCTTATTCTCCTTTGCCCAAAACACACACTCGATATACGTTGCCTCCGCATCACACGCTTCGCCATCGCGTGTCATATTTATGGACAAGATTTTTAGTCGTGATCAAACCGACTTGCGTCTCCAGTTGCTCTCGTCTAGAGACCCAGCGTCGGTACGAGAAAAATGTATGTTCCCCATCGTCAACCACCTCCGTCTCTCCATACAAACAAAATTGTGTGCTGCTCTTTTTACCTCTACGGGTTTTTGGTCCAGCCATTACCGTGCACTCGTATTAGGAATAAGTTTGCCTATGAATTTACTGTTCCTATTTTCGCTCCTTTTAATAGCTTCCCGTCTGGCATCTGGCAGCGGAGCCGTAACCGCAGCTGTCGTTCCGCCTGTGGCGAATACTCCCTTACGTTCTGCTGCATGAAGCTCGATTGGTAGCATGCTGGCTATCAGAGACAGTGAAGGCCGATGTCATACGCAAAGCAGCTGTCCTCTTTACCGCGAGTAATGTGTTTGCCCTTTCCTTTGCACCGAGTGTGTCCGCCCAGATTTCACATACATATAAAAGGATACTGTTTGAGGTCTTCATCAGCAACTTCCTCTTAAATGAAAGAGGTCCTCCAGAATTATCCATTATCTGTTATCCTCGCTGCCTTTGTGGTGACATGTTGTATGTGCAATGTTGTCACCATCTTGTCCTGTTCTCTTGGTATTAATTATAACATCGTTGAATAGCGTTTCTATTTTGATAGGGATCTACCGCCTTTTGGGAAACAGTAACTGCGTTTTGTTTGTGGCCAGCTCCAGTCTATGCAAGCCTAGCCAGGTCCTGGTTGTTATCATTTTAGAAGGCTCAGTTACGCTCTCCCAAAAATTATTATATGCACATTCGATATTTGGACATGGTGGGAACGTTAGATTATGTTAAGTGTCACGATGGTCACTTAAACTCATGCCTCTAGTTATACTCTAAGATCTAGAGAGTGGCATGCAGGCACATTTAAGCGATCGGTTAAATTATAGTAAAACTTAAATGCAGTATGCATTGAAAAAATGTTTGTTGTGGCTTTAGCTCTTCATATGCCGACATTTCATTGGTTGCTAAAACCAAATCGTCAGTGAAATGTCGGCATATGAAGAGCTAAAGCCACAACAAACATTTTTTCAATGCATTTTGCAAAAAAACTAATTGTTTCTAACGATTAGTGGGGATATTCTCCCGAATAATAAATTTCAATACTTAAATGCAGTCTTAAAAAATTTATTGGGACATTAAATTATAACAGCATGACTCATTTCATTTCCGGTGGAGGTTAATTTGCCGACGATTATCGTCGTTAAAATAAATTTGATTTAACTTTTATTTTTGTGGGAATTTTTCTACTTTTTAAGTTACGAAAATTTCAACTAAAAAGCATTACAGACATATAAAAAATATTTATTTTTACTTTCAGTTAACACACACGTTTGTCATACTGGACACAGCCGGTTGTCATCACAGTGATAATGAATTATCACCGCCCAATCCGAAATGCTCGTGGATTGAGAAGGCCTTCAAAAGTTTACCAAAATATCGCAACTTTTTCGCTGGTCTACTGCAAGAGGAAAGTGGAGAGTTCGCCTATGAATTACAAGAGATCTTCAATGCTATTTGCAACGCTATGGCGGAAAATGATCGCAGTAAGCAGCGCGAGCAGTTAACAGTGGCCAAATGGTTGATGGACAATAATAAGAAATTAAATGAATATTTATTAAAAAAGGGCATATGGAAGATTTAATACGAAGATTTTACATTTCTTTCTACAATTTAATATAAACAGTTCTAAAGCAAGGCAAAATAATGGGATACATGTATGAGCGAATTCAAGCGAATTTCTTGTCATTGAGATTGGAAGAGTTTATAGAAATCAGAATAACAGCGAAATAGTTTGCATGCCTCGTTGCATATATCTCAATATTTCGCGCTGATTCTGAAGCCTTAAGTTTATGTACATATATAAAGCGAATACTTTTTAGGGGCCATACAAAAATTAGTATTATTGTTAAGAGTTTTGTTTTTAATAAAATAATGCATTTTTTTATTAATAATTTAACAAGATGCCCGTGTATTTTTGAATCTTTATTTCCTTAAGCCACCAAACTTTTCCATATTCCATAGTTTAAGCAAAAAATTTATACAAAAAATTCACCACATAGTCCTCATAGTTCTCGTAGCCCGCATAATCATTTATGACTTTTCTTAACGATTCTGCCAAGGTTTTTAAATATTTCGGATGGCTTTGTAACTGCTTTAAGCCATCCTGCATTTTTGGATCATCATACAGGGAGAGCTTTTTCAGTTGTTGGACAATTTCTTCCAAATATTTCTGCTCTTCTTTTGATATAGTGTTACTTTCCTTCAAAAAAGGTTCGTTTTTAAATTTCTGATACCTTTTCAAAACTCTCTCTGCCTGCTTAATACTTCGAGAGTCCTGCAGTCTTATTGTCAACGAAAGAGCCTCATATTTTGCTCCCAAAGGGATGTTGTCCTTCTGCTGTAAGCCATCTAATTCTTCGATGGCTAATGTAAGTTGATTTGTTATTTCCCGGAAGTTGGCAATATATTTTGAAAATCTGCTAATGCTCTGTTGGGCGCGGCTTTCTGCACCTTCCTCTACATTCGATGTGGAATTATATTTCGCGCTTTGCAGCAACATTCTTTCACGATTCAATTCTAAATTTATTTTTAATTCTGAATCATCTTTAATAGGATTATCCTGCAGCAATTTGTCAATTTGTCTATTTATATATTTAACCACATCCTCACTCACATACTGAGTGGTTGACAACTTTAGAAGAGCAAGAAAGACAATTAGAAGTTTCATTCCCAACAAACTATTCTTCAACTGCTGATATTCGTAGAGTTCAACAAAATACTCTGTGGATATTTGCTTTCAGTTTTCTTTTATATAATATTCGCTTAATTTATTTCATTTTATTTATTACTATTTTTTAAATATTAATTTAAAAATTTAAATTTGTTTTATTAAAATGATCACGACGAATAATAAATTGCATTTGAGATTCTACAGTGTGACAGAATTTTAAAATGCTGAAAATGAATTTTTTTTATTTATTTATTATATAACTTGATAATAAATGAATTGTTATAAAGTTAAAGTTTGAGAACAGGATCATCAGTTTCAAAAAACAGGTTAAACGATTCCTTGAATTTTTGTTGCAAAGAAATAAAGTAGAAAATAATAAAATTATTTTAGACGAGTACAAGGTGTGTTCAAAAGGAAATGTGACCTTTTATTTTTTAAAAATATTAAATAATAATTTTTTATTATTAATCAAACACAATTTTTGAAGATAACACTCAAAGAGTATCAAAATATCAATTATTGCGAATAAATTTTTGGAAATAACATTTTAATCAGAATTATTAGAAAACAGTTAACAAATGTGGAGATATACACCCCTATCGTGAACGTTTTTTTCCCTCGAAATATTTTCCGTTTTTCCCAAGTTGCAATCGTGAATAATTTTTCCCTTCAAATATGCGAAATGTTTTCTCTAGGGAACTGGATAAAAATGTAAGTAATTTTTATTTTCTTTCGAATATTCTGATTATTTAAAATTATTTTTTTATGTCGAAATCAACAAATAAAGTGCAAAGCGACATCCTACGCAATAGAAAGCAAAACAACCGACCCATTGCTAGTGGTTTTGTAAGTTTCCAAAGATGTGATGGTCGAATTCTAGAGTTCTTTTGTAGAAGATCTAAATAGTGCTGGTCCTCCTCTGGAAGGAATCCGTGAGTGGAAGAAGGTAGTCTTATTTTATATATTATACATTTTTATACATACATACATATATAACTTGTATTAGGTGTGGATAGACCAAAAAAGGTATGTCCGGTCAAAGGCTGCCGCTAATTTGAAAAGCCAACGGGAAAAAGGAGGTGGAGCAAACAATACATAAAGTTTGTCAGTTAGCGAGCAGTGCATATATGAATTAATAGGAATGAAAGAGACGGTAGAGGGATTAGAAGAAAATTCATTCAGCTATGGTTTGCCAGCAGACTTTTATGGAGGAGAAAACTTGAATTTTTAATTTAATTATTTATTGATTTTAAATAAATACTTTTCAATTTAATTTGAGACATAAATATTTGTATTTATTTACCTTTCTAAATCAAAATACTTTTTTAAATGTATATGCACATACATACAATTTGAAATTATATTCTTATTGCCTGTTTATACATTCTTCTCATTTTACATTCACTACGTATTGATAGCGGGAACAAACATTCCCATAAAATTCACGATAGAAAATTTCCCTTCATGTGGAATGAAAATTTCATGGGAACAAAAATTTCACATTTTATTGGCGATAGGGGTGATAATGTTAAAATTTTTTTTTCTGCTTATTGAACAAAAAATTTATTCTCACATGTAGTTTGAAGAACTAATAACAAATTACATTCCATTATGACAGAGTTTTTTAATCGACAAAAAATTCGCTTTTTAGCGCCAAGCTGGGCCAGCCATTGAAATTGGAGACTATTACTACGTTTATACGCACGTCTTATTTGCAAATAAAAAAGAAGAATGTTGCCGTATAACTTTTTTTATTGTAACTTATTAACTCACTTAACAAGTCGTGAATAACGACACTATTTGCAGATAAAAAGTAAGACGTTGCCATTTCATGAACGTTTTTTGTGTTTTACTTACCAAACAATCATATTTTCGTCACATGGCATCACTAATAATAACATAAGTTCTGTATGCAATTTCCCGTATAAACAGTGAATTAGTTATTTGCAAATAGTTCTATTTGCAAATAAGACGTGCGTATAAACGTGGTATATATCTACATAAATTTGAATATGATTATATATACGAGATGACTGGCTCTTAACAAAAATAATGCGCAATATTTTCCTTTGGCATGTGAACATCGCAAGGACACTCCACAAAATTTTAAAAAAATAGCTTTCAAGATAATAATAATTATAGAAAAAAATTCAAAATATTCTTTTTCTGATCTACTGTTAATTGTCTACACTACTTTCAACTTATAGCAATAAATAAACTTTCAATTATTTTTATCACTTTCTTAGAAAATGAATTTTTTCTACCCAACGAACAAGTTGAATTATGCTTCAAAGCAGACACAGCGACTTGTCTTATCAAATTAAATCCTGAATACATGAATTAAACTTTGTTTAAGGTTAATTCAAAAATTGTTCAACTCGAAAACTACTCTAAAGTCTAGACACATCTGGAGACGGTAAAAAAATTTAGCACAATTCCTGGGCAGGCAGCTTATGACGACCAAGTTTTTCACAAAATTGTCAAAAAAAAATATTTTAGCTAATATTTTCATAATAAATATGTTCTAATGCACTTAAGACCAAAAAAAGTAAAAAAAAATATGTCAGATAAAATGAATTGTGTCCTTGACTACAAGACTCATTCATGGCTCATTGTATTGTTAACACTGAACTAATACTAAAGACACAATACATCTTCTCCAAAATCATTCTAAATAGGAAATTCAAGTTCTAATATTCCATCCTTAAAACAATAAGCAAAGTTCAAAAAATAAATCCAATTAATATGCAATCGCTTCTAATCCTAGTAAAACATTAGTTTTAATCTTCTTAAGCATTCATACCTCAATATAAAAATTAAATTAGCTTTCAGAGAATAGAAGGAACAATTATAAAGCTACTAGAAAGGACGAGTGAATTTGCCTCCTTTATTGCAACAAAATATTTAAGCATGACAAAATGCGATTCAAGTTTTTGAACTGTAAGCTTCCTTTATATCGAAACTTTCTCATATATAATAGGCTTAGCTTTAGATATAATCCTGATTTGGTTTATGCATGTAGAGAGGATATTGAGTAACGCTTTTACTGTGTAAGTAAAATAATTTTATTTTCTTCTTTTAAAAACCAAAATAATATTATTCGGTATGTATAACTTAGGCTTAGCTTAAAATAAAGCTCTGATTTTTTTACGTTTAAGGTAAAGGGCATTGCGAATTGTATTCAAATCAAAACGAAAGTTTCAAATTTCTAAGACCAACAATCTTAAGCATAGTCTGAATTTATAAAAATTTATTTCTAAAAAATAATACTTGTTAGATGATTTTATTATATCGGTTATAAGATCAAGAACCTTCTTTCGTACAGAGAGGATTTTAAGTGTATAAATTTGTTATCCTTTGAGTCCTAATTTTTTTAAAATACGAAGATTTAATATCAAGACCAATCAAAAACACCAGGAAGAGGTACTCAATATCAATGGGAAGGTTCTTTAAAAATCCCCTTTGAAATGCATTGAAATTTTGTTCGATGTCGAATGTCCTGATTTACTCTTTGGCTTTACAATTGATTTGTGAAGCTCTAAAAAAATAGTTAAACAATAAACGAAAGCATTTCACTAAAAGCGTTTGATAAGATTATTTTTAAGTATAATCACTCAACTGCCACTATTTTATTGCATTTTGATTGATGAGAAGATTTTAAGTTTCGTATTCGATAAATATTGATTTTGCGTTCATTAAAATTTTATGGCATAAGTCCACCACCGCCATATTCAAGAAGCTGACTCAAAGAATTTTTAATATACACAGCAAATCTAGCAAGTATATAGTTATCTTCTGCTCCTTAAAGTATGCAAACACATACTTGTATTTAAGGCAAATACAATAAGACTGTATTATAATTACTTTTTATTGATTATTTGTAATTTTTATGCGGTTTAGTCATACATTTTGTTTGGCTTGCAATTCCAAGCTGCTAATATTTATAAAAACATTTTGAGACTTGGGCGGGATATGAATTAGTAATCCCACCAGGTCGTACTTTTAGCAAACAAAAACCAAGCATACGATTAGGCTTTTCATATGCTTTATTTAGGTAAAAAAAAGTTAAATTCTTACATTGCTGCTTTGGTTTGCTGTTGTGTGTATTACTTGTGCAAATATATAATAATTATAAAAATAATTTTTAAAAATTAAGATGTTAGATGCATTACTAATTAAAATATCTAAAAAAAGGAAAATGAATCGAAGAAAGAGCCCAACTCAAAACCGTAGTCCTCGTCAGAGACTTCACTCAAAGCATCATATAGTCTTTTCAATTGTTCAGGATACTTCAGGATTTGTTCTAGTAAGCTTTCCATTCCCGGTGTGTCCTTATCTTTAACATGCTTTTTTAATATATTTAAAATTTCTTCCAAGTATTTTTTATACTCATCAGAAAGAGGTGGCATTTTTTGTGTGACGTCACCATTGGAGGGCTTGGTATCATTACTTATTCCCCTTTTAAAGTCATCATAAAGCTTTAAGGTCTTTTCGGCATCCTTTAAAGTTGCACTGCGTCGGAGTTCAGTGAGCAGCATAAGAGCCTCGTATTTCATGGCAAGAGGAAGACTTGAATCCTGTTGGTATGAACTTAAATTTTCCAAAGCTCTTTCAAACATTGTCTCTATTTGCATATAACGTTGCGAAAATTTTCTGAAATGTTCTATTGCACGTTCAGCTTTATCATAAGCATCATCTGAAGCGGGTCCTTCGATAAGAGCGTTTTTTAGTTTGTTACGTTCTTCATTATAAACGGCTGCCAGAACTAACTCAACAGGATCTTTTTCTGGATTTTCGTTAAGCACTTGTCTGATTCTTCTATTCAAATAGTCGGCAATGGGAGAGCTGGCAGAACTTGAGGGCGCTTGAGTGGCAGAAGGAGTTGCTTTAGGTTGTTCAGGCGCTGTAATGTCCAAGAGAATTATTAGAGTTCCATAAATTATGGAAAGCTTTTTATTTGGTAAATTATTATTTTTTTATTATTATTATTTTCAACATCTGGATGAATGTCGTGAGACCTTTGCGATTTGCTGAAAAGTAACATTTTTGTAGCCCTTTTTTATTTATGCTTAACGATATTGAATTCTAATTGAAATTTTTTATGCTTTTACCTGAGGCTTAATATTTATGTTATTTTTATGAAGGATAAGTTTATTTTATTTTATCGAAGTTTCAAAGGATTTACTTTAAAGAAAAAACACTGTCGCCAGCACGGAAAAATATTAATGTGAAAATTCAGTTAATTTGGCTCAAGTATGATCCATAAATTAAAAAATTGAGTTTAATAGTTCTCAAAAGTTATTTTTTATTAAGGACAAAATAAAAAGAAATCAGCTATTCCACTTTCCTGCTATTCTTTCTCATCACTTAATACTCATGTCATGGGTTTGGGGACTATTGTTTATGCTAAATATTATTTAAACAGACGGTAGGAGTATTCCAACTTAAGAAAGCCCTTTTATGTTCTTGAAAGTGTATTTTCATCATTTGCCACTTAATAAATGTCATCAAATATTATTACTACAAAGTTGCATCATTAGAAACTTTTCTGTTTTAAAAATTCTGAAACATATAAACTTTTTTCTTAAATAAGACACATTAAATCTTCATATATTCAGTCCAAAGAATCGCTATCATTCTTTTCTCTCCAAATAAATGACAGAAATTGTATGCTATTGATGCAACTAGGCTACTATACCTGGAGTCGGGTCACCAGCCATTGGCATATTGTCTTCTTGTGAACTGATGGTGTTCGTTTTAGCTAGAAGGATCATCAGAACACTTGAAAATATTGTAAACTTTTTATTTTTCATTTTTTTACTAAAGATTAAAAAAAATTATGTTCACCACTCCACTGAGTGCTTTGAAACTGTTTGAATGAATTTGCTGCAAAATATTTCTTTTATATGTAAAATTTTCATTGTTTTAATTAAAATTTTACAGTTCAAAAATGCAATTAAAACTTTTATGCTTTAAATAACAAACGCACATTTATGTTATTATACTAAGAGATAAATGTTTATTAAAAAAACTATTTTAAAATAGTATAAAGAGAAAAAATATTATGTCACCGGCTAAAAAACAATTTTTTATAGTTAAGCAATTGTACAACACGTCCAACTGATAAAAATATATTTATAGCTTTTGCCACCACAATGTTCTTTGATATAGGTGTTTATGACAGGATAACGATATCTATAGCAGCTGTCAGAACGAAGAGGTAATTGAGACTAACGATTACCTCCTCTACCATTGTCTTGCACTCTCGGAGGAATGATCTAGTAATATATATAGTCAGCCTGTTGCTACAAAACCTTCCAGTGATGAAAAAGAATACGCATCAAGTTGGCTTTAGTATCGAATCGAGAAAGGACACGCACAGTGCTTTGTCGCCATATAACAAGTGGGTAAAATTAGACGAATTACGGTATATAAATGACAGGCTAGTAGGTGATATCCAAATTTAAAAAAAGTATATGAGTTTAGAGAAAACTGGTGCAAGGACATACCTACCTACCCCACATCCTTCATTTAATAATATTTAATTCTGACTAAAATAATTATGAAAATGCAAGGAAAATAGATCAATGTTTATAAAACTATTTTCTTAAATATGTGCAAGGACATGTGTAACTCACATATATCCTTAATATAAAAAATTTATTTTTAGCTAGAACAATTATGAAAACACAATGAAAATAGCAATGGAATAATTCTACCTTTTTTACTATATTTATATTCATTTATACGACCTTAATTTTTTTATTTAAGTTTATAAATCTTTTTTATTATCCCAATAGTTCGGTAAACTTTCTTCAGGGGCAACTATTTATATTAAATTGACAAAAAAATAAACAAACAAAAATAGAAATTTATAACTGATAAAAAAATAATTTTTATTAAAATATTATTTAAACTCAAGGTCTTATTTAGTGTTTGAACAAAATTTATTTGTAATTATCGATATTTCTATACTCATTGAGTATTATAATACATATAATTATATATAATTATATTATAATACATATAATTATGCATATAATTATATTCAGGAAAAATCCTGTTTATTTAAAATTCCAATAATATCAATAATATGCTTCCGCTTCCTACTATTAGCGACATGTCTATAACTCTGAAGTAAATGTTCAATATCCGTTTTAAAAAAGAATTTCAAAGAATTTAAGATCAAACAATTGAATATTTAAAATATATAATTTATTTTAATGTCATAATTTTGTATGTGTTTTATAACAAATGACCCATTAAATCTCTATTCGTATTTTCTTTCGTCGCTGTTCGTCTATGGAAAAATCGCATGTTTCTCATTTATATATATGCAGGATAATGTTTACTTGCACGAGCCTTAAGTAGTGGTGTTTGCTACATTCTAAAAACTTTTTGATTTATTCCAAACACATATTGATGTGCCAACTTATCAATAATCAATGACATTATTTGGCACCTACAATGCTGCGTACGATACCTTGTGCCCTCAATTATCAATTGGGGAACATAAATATTTCTAACGTTTTCCAATCGTTTCGTCAACATAAACCTATAAACTGCTTAAAATCAGCTAAGTACCTGCGAGTCAGTTATTAAAAGTTTTATCCTTAAAGTATTTGCCATAATATGATTGAATTTTATGGTTTTGAATTTTATAGCGGAGGGTTTTTCTCCTCTATGGTATTTCAAATACAGAATTCGCTTTATATAGATTTTCGATAGAGGTCGCAAGTACTTTTAATTTTATGATAATTTAACATCAGCTTCATTAAATAAATCTTAACCGCATAGACGGATTTCATTCGACCGCATTTCGCAGATTGGTACCCTTTTTCATATATCAGTCTTTGGCCTCTTTTAAGTTTTTAGTTTGGGGTATTTCTAAGGTTCTCTTTGGAGACCATTTTTTCTATAAAATGAAAAATGGAACCAAAGTGAGATGTGAAATATTGCACCGAAAATAATAAAAGTTGCCTCAAATTAAAAATAAAAAATGTCAGGAAAAATACAAATAATCACCTCAACAGTTTTTTCAAATAATTTTAATAAATAAATGACCCCAATTTTTAAATAAGTCCCAAAATTAAAAATGGCCAAAAATCTACTAATGGAAAACGAAAAAAGGAATTGGAGCTATTTTCCCATTTTTAGATTTGAGCCAATAAAAGTTGTAAGTCATGTAGCAAGTACATACTTATATCCGATGACTTACAACTCTTACAGTTGCAAGTGAATCGAGCAATTACAACAGAATATATACACGACACGCTCATATTTTCTATTGCGAGAAATAGTTGATCTATGAGTATTTCACTTTTTTTCTGTATAGAATATTCATTTCCTAATACCATCCTGAGGACCAAGATGTGCCGTTTCTTCCAATTATTATGGGGAAGCAATTTTATTAAATTCAAGTCTTTTTTTTCAATCTGGGGTTCGCAGGCTGCCTGAAAGATGGAAAAAGTAATGCAGAACGATAAACCATATTTTGAGTGATAAATTTGACTTGATTTTCAATGTAGAGGCATAGACTTGAATATTTGTGACAAATTTAATATTTTTTTCTTTTTTGTTGACACTTGTGGCGCCCCTTAATATTTTAGAATTGAATACATAATCCATCTTAACTTGTGCTATTTGCATTATATGCCAAATAACTACAAGCCAAAATTACTATCTTCATGATATATAAACTGTGTATTTCTAAGTAATTTACATGCAACAGAAGAAGAAACCATATGACTACATATATGAAAATTTAATAAAATAATATTTTGAGACAAAATGTTTCCACATTTGAAAAAAGTAAGTTTTTTAAGAACATCTTAAAATTAATAACTAAGTACAACTAAATCTTCACTAACATAGTCTTCATCCGAAAGATCTTTCCAAATTGTGGACAATTTTAGCTCTTCAGTATTTGAAAGAATTTGCTCCAATAAATTTTCAACTCTCATCGTATCATTTAATGCGTGGTTTTTTAAAATTGTTAAGATTTCCTCAAAATATTCCTTATATTCGTCGTTTAGAGGAGGCATACTTAACTGTGTCGCCGGCCTCTCAGTGGTTCCAGTCAGTGAGACGTTGCCGCTTAGTCCATTTTTAAAATCATCATAGAGCTTTAAAACTTTTTCGGCATCCTTTAAAGTTGAACTGTTACGAAGCTTAAGCAGCAGCATAAGGGCCTCATATCGTTTCTGCAAAGGAAGATTTAAGTCCTCCTCGTAAGTATTTAAATAATCTACAGCAGCTTCCAACATATTCTCAATTTTCGCATAATTTTGAGCAAAAATTTTAAAATTTTCTATAGCCTGTTCGGTTGCAACAGTATTATCCTCTGCAGCTGGCTCTACTATAATAAAGTCCTCCAGTTTCTTACGCTCTTCATTAAAAACTACCGCTAGTATGGTATCGGCAGGATTTTTTTCTGGGTTCTCTGTGAGCAGTTGTCTGATTCTCTTATTTAAGTAGGCGACCACATCGGAGCTAACATATGCTGGAGATGGTGTTGTCCTGGGTACTCCTGGCGATGGTATTTCAGTTGTTGATGCATCTTGTAGCAATGCTTTAGGTACAAGCACCATTAGAACGCCAAATATTACCGCGAGTTTCTTACTTTCCATATTTTTCTTTTCTGCTTTTAATAATAAATTCTTACAATTAGTTTTGTTAACAGTCGTTGGGTTATTTCCGAACTGTTTGAGCTTTTCAGAAATCCTATTCTTTTATAGTGGAACAATTTTCTTAAATTATAGTTATAATTTAACGATTTGAAAATGCAATAAAATTTTTATGTTTGAAACTAAAGTTGTATATTTATGTTATACCCCTATTACCTAAAATTGTATTTGTATGTGTTTCTAAAAGATAAAAAATGGTTTTTAAATTAAAAAATCTTCTATCGGTAGCAAGAAAAGTAATATTTTTCAAAACCAATTAAAAATAATAATTACAAAATTGTAATATTTCTGAAACTAAAACAACACTCATTAAACATTTCGTGATAAAATATTCGGGGTCACAGAGTAGCAAAAAGGGAATCCACTGTACTATACCTGCAAAAAAATCTAAATGTGATTCTATTAAAATGGATTTCAAAAGAAAAAAATTGTGCAGTGCTAAGAAATGCTTCACAAACGTAGTACCGATAAAAGAATCTATCGTTCTAACAGTGACAGTAATCGAAGAGTCCTTCGAAACCTTAACTTAAGCAATGGAATTTTTTTAACATGGGCATTGTTTAACAGTTTTCTAGGAGGTCTACAGTGCTTGTGTACATTTCTATAGAAGGGCTACAGTTCTTAGGCGAAAAAAACACTTCGCCATTTATTAGAAATTGCATGAGGAAAGAATTGTAAAGAGGGCTGCATTGCTTTTGGGAAGGGCTAAGGCTCCTGCCCAGACATTGATGATCTTAATTTAATTTTAGGATACCAAGCAATTGCAATTTATGTGTTTTAAGTTGCAACAAAAAAAAAACAATTCATGAGAAAATGTCTAGTGAAAGCCACTCGTGCGGTTTTGGTAACCAATTCATGCAGCCTCCATAGGAAGTAACCACACGGTGAAATCATTCATGCAGGCTGACCATTGTAGCATTCGTAATATATGGCACTTATCGCAAATAATTTAATTCGGTACAAACTAAAATTGATTTTCACCTCACGCCATACATGATATGGACCCTTCCAATATTATTTTCGTAGGATGACGTCAGCTAAAAAAAATTTTGGTCTTAGTCGTTAATTTTTTGATAAATTTACAACTATAGAACATCATTCCACATGCAACAATTGTATTTTCTAATACAAACGAAAGTGAATTTTTATCTGAATATGAGCTTTTATATTTAAACGTCATAAAGTGCAGTTTTTGAAAACCATTCGATCAGTTGGGTGCTGATATTAAAGCGGTACCGACTTAATTCATGGCGTATGATTGGTATTATCGAAATTGGCAGGGTACTGATGCTTATGCCTTATGGGAACTCAACCGCCTCTTTCTCTGCTACTCACAAATAGATTTGATAATACTGGATTGCAATTGTTTTGATGGAAGAATTTTTTCCCGCATAAAATATTAGAAAAGTAGACTTTTAAGGACCATATGTAAGAACGTTTAAAGTCTTGTCAAGCCGTTGAATTTAATTTGACATCCTGGCTTAATTTTTTAATATTCATTTGGAGCACTTAAATATTTCTAGACTTACGCGAAATTGTATTGGGAAGGAACCCAAAATAGCTATATACTCCATTCGATTCGATTCTGTTTTAATTGTATTTTTACCTTCTTAATTAATATTTTTAATATATTATGCCTCCCAAATTTTAATCCTTGTATTCAAAACCACCCAGCATTAACATTATATACTTATTTGAAAGTAATCAGGTTTGGTGGAGTTTTGGAAGCCCATAATCTAACGAGGTCTGAGAATATGACTACTATAGTTTTAAATTCAAAAAAGAACATTATTCACCAGAGAGCAATGAAGGTCAAATGACAGTAGCAACCATATGAAAATATTCGAAAACAGGTGTCATTCTTAAGCAATGATATTTTTATTCCCAGTAAAAAAAATTGAATTTATTCTCAAGGACTATTTTAGTTGCTTTCAAAGATACAATAGTGGATTTTTTCAACTTCCTAGGAAGTCAAGTTGAAAAAATTATGATTAAGAATATGAATTATTTCTACAAATCTGTGAAATACGAATTAAAAATAAAAATAAATATTTATATCTTTAGATCTACACGATAATTATTTGTTTTTTATCTTCAATCATTAAGTGACCGAATTTATTTCACATAAAGAACAAAGACGTGGCACTGGCAAATTTGTACATCCTTTAAATGTGAAGTTTATTTCTGGTGGTACATCTGGTGGCAATCGTTATTTAAGATAAAACTATTCATTAGTTTGCTTTTTTCAAAATAATGAAAATAGAAGACGTTTTCGAGTCCACGAATAGGATCCAAAATAGACAGCATCTTGTAATTGCAGGCATATATTTAAATTATTGAAAATAATACGAACTTCATAAACATTTTTAAGTCTTTTTCAAAGGCCTTCTTATATTGGGTTGCTTCAAAAGTATCCTTTAGTGTTTTTCGATCTCTTAAAAAGTTTTCAAAATCAGCATTTTCATGACTCCTTTAGGAGCTTTTTTAAATTCGGTCTCACAGCATCTCTCAAAATTATTTCATGTGATGATATTGTAACTAAGAAAGTGAATGCTAAACATCTCTAGTTAAAAAGAGTCGTAAAAAACTTGGAATATTTATTATGTGCCAGAACCATACATAAATAGGAATGACATAGGAGGTACTCGTACTTCCGAAAAATAGTTTTCGCTTAACATAGTAATCCCATCTTCAAATCGAATGAATTGAAGTCAATATTAAATTATATGAATCTTAAGTTTTTGATCTGATAGTCTATTGGAAGTTTTGTTTTTGCTGATATTGTGGAATAGTTAGCCAGTCAGCAGCTTCATATCAAATGTTAGAATTTGGAAAATTTGGAAAAAGTATTTGGCAGAGTAGTAGTTAAAGTTTCTATAAATTAAAAATCAATACATGTACACATGAACTCAGTCAAGATCATTACAGCCTATTAAATAGTACTGTGCTCGTATATATTAAGACATTAGAATCTCATGATTGCTACGATTACATTAGGGACGTTCACTTTTCTCGTGTTATAGTTTTTATTTATTAAAACTATTAGTTGGGCATCTCGGTAGGACAGTGGGTAGAGTACTAACCTATCAGTGAGAAGTATGTGGGTTCGATTCCCATCTAAGACTTTGGTCTACTGCACTGCAGAAAATCTTTGGTACAAATTATAATATAATTTGTAATTATATTTGTAACATTTAAATATATAGCCGAAGAAATATATACAGGCATGTTCTGCAAATCACTTTTTGTGAAAGTGATTTGAAATCACAAAAAAGGTGTTCTGCGCACAAAACTTTTTGAACTGTTGTGATTTGAAACCGGTCAGCTATGTGGCTGGCGATCTGAAATCACTTTCTTAATTTTGGACGGCTTTTTATACTTAACTCAATAAAAACTCATTAATTGAACACATTTATTTGTTTTTTATTTATTTTAAGAGTAAAACTGATGATTTTGTACCAAAAAATTGGCCAAAATATAAAAAAATTGCAAACACTTTCTATTGCAACAAATGTTGTTATTTGCTTTTGTGATTTGACATTTTCCTTTTGTGATTTGCATTTACTTTTTAGTTGTCAGGTGTTTTTGTTCTTCGAAAATACACTGATGCTTGCCAGAGTAGATAAATATTGCTTTCGACGAGAAATATATTTAATTTTTTTAACTAAACAAGCTTTTTCCAATAAAACTTAATTATTTTTATTAAGTTATATTCAAAATATTTATTAGCTATCAATTTTTTAACTAATTTTAAAAATAATTACTTATAAAGCAGTAGCAAATGGCAACAATAATTATATATTAAGAACAGTGGCAACTACAGATTACTAAATATATCTGTGGTGGCAACTTCGTGTGTATTCTTGAAACTACTTTCTTTTGTTAAATTAATAAATTTATTTTCAAATATATTACTGACAACAATAAAGCCCCAGGCATATCAACTTGTGTTTAATTTTTATTTTAAAAAATAATTTTAGTTTACGTTCACTTATTATTTTGACTAAACCTTTATTAATTTTTAATACATAAAAAATTGTCATCAAATCAAAGCAAAACATCAGCCGTTTTCTTGTGTTTTCGAAAAGGTAAAATCACTCCGAAAAGTTAAATTTCTTGTGATTTTCAGAACACCACAAAATCACATTTGTGATTTTAAAATCACAAGTGATTTTGAAATCTTGTGATTTGCAGAACATGCCTGATAAATAAAATTATTCAATTAATAAGTAAAAAATTACCCCAAATTATATAAATACTTTGAGGGTAAATGAATATCCCTAAATGTAATGACTTTAAAAAATGTATCGTGTTGTGACTTGTAAAATTTTAACAACTATATAATTTAAACATTAGACAGGAAATCATTTACCGCACTTAAACAGAAATCAAATTTAAAACAAACTACAAAAAATATAAAAAAAACCTATAATACGTGGGATAATTGTAAATACCTTAAAGGAAGAGAAAAAGGCTATAACTCTCCAGTATCTCTTATCAAAATGTTATAAAACGCAATGCAATTGGATTTTAAAACGACAACAGCAAACAAAAAAGCGCTTTTTATCTTTAAATTTCCTTAAAACAAAGTGTGCGTAAAGTATCATTAAAAATTTTTATTTATTTAAAAATGCTTCTTAATACCATTATGTATGAAATAATACATCGGGCAAGTATCCTCCGCTGCTCCTAAATTTCAATGTTTCCATGACTTTGGGCCTAAATCAGGCTGCAAGCATGGGTTATGCTGGCTTTGAGAGCCGCTGTGTCTTGTGTCTTAATAGTATAGACTTAGAATAATACTATAAGAAAAAGTGTAAAAGATTCAAATCTCGATGGATAGTTCACATCATCTTCATGAGAGACGACCTTGACCGCAAATCTATCGTCCAGAGTGTCCAATATGACATGAACTGTGTGGCACGTAGCGCCATTTTATTGGAACTCCATGTAGTTGGTATCCATATCATCTAAGTCAGGGCAAAAAATGTTTGTAATCATCAACCTATAAGACTCACCGTTGGCGATGGTGGCCTTTGCCAATATGGCCTAATGATGCCACTAGCCCGAAATCCACACCAAACATTGACTTTTTCGGAATGCATTGGACGCTTTTGGATAACTTGTGCATTCGTATCGCATCGAACTCAATCATTTTATTTGTTGACGTACCCATTCATCCAGAAATGTAAATCGACTATGCCGACCGTTTAATGGGCCAAGGGCACGAAACGTTGCCCGAAAAGAACACCTATTTTGATCAAATAATTTTATCAATTGCAGATGTTGCCAAGCAAAATATTCTAACGAGGTGATTTGGCAAAACAGACAGACTAAAGGCAATCAATTTGGTAGATGCAGCTTTATTAGTACGGCCGCTACCATCTGTCAAAGCTTAGAAGTCCTTATTAGAAGACCCGATATAATGCAGCCCTCGTTCAATTACTATTTCATCGAATTTCAAATTGACCCTTTTTAAAAATCGCGTTTCATAATTTGTTAAGAAAAAGTCTATAAATACATTTGAAAATGTTTTTCAAACACGCACAAATAATATAATTTTGAAGAAAATCACATCGCAATAGATTTTAATAAAATGTACTTAAAATTATTTTTACCGCAAATAATTTGCTTAATTCTTTTACTAAATCGGGTAGTATTTTCAGTGAAAATAATTTTTGTCGAAATTTTAATCCATTAAAATGTAAAATTCCAGTTAGTATCCTGCCAGCCTGTAACACCCGAAGAAGAGGAGGAGCATCTGAATAATCAACTGAAACACTATATAAAACGCCTTGAACTCATGGCTCTTAAGGGTGATAATGAATTCTCTCAAGAACTGCAAGGTCTCATGGATAAATTTAAGTACTCATTAGCCAAGGAATCGTACAAAGAAAAATCCTTTTTATTAAAACAACATACGAAAAATATGGAATTTGCGGATTTCCTAAGTAGAGAATTCGATAAACAATATATTAATGAAGATATTTTGATTGAGATCTGGTACTTGAATGAAATTATTCCTTATGTTAATAAGGATTTGTATGATGAAATGGTAAAAATCTTACATGACCTGAAGGAAGCCTATCGCACGGAAGATTTGGACAAGAAATTTGAAATCTATACGGATATAGGAGAATCTATGACGGAAAAATTTATGGATTATTTCTATGGCGCAGACGAAGCAGAGCCAATACTCAATGCCCAATTAAAATATTATGCAGAATATTTGCAATATTTGCTAAAAGAGTGTCAGTTGGATGGTGAGCTTGAAAGGAACACACAGGACCTGTTGGTTAAGGTGGAAACTGCTTATGCGAGTGATGATAAAGAGGAAAAGAACACAGTTATTGATCTGTTTGACGATTTAACAACAAAGTTTGGCAGATATTTGGATGAGCACTTTTTGGATTTCAAAATGTTTAAATTTGGTGCATGAATTAAACAAAATTAAATGGTTTGAGAGAAAATATTTATAAGTTGAAAGTAAATATGGTAAGGCTAGTAACAAAATGCGATAGACATTGCATTACAAGTCTTTTATTTTAATGTGATGATTCAAATTGTGCTAGACAAATTTTGAGAAACTTTATACTAGTTTGTGCTACTAAAAGTATAGTGAAAGATTTGTTGGACTTTACAAGATGGCAGTACCTCTATAACAACAAAAAGCCCATTTATAAGATCTATGCAAGCGATTTAATAACAATAAATTAGAGAATAGAGTCATCAAACTCTTTATGAAAAATTTAAAGGACAAAATTTTTTAAATAGAGTTCCACAACTTCTCAACTTCTCTATCTGGGCTGTTGCATAGATCTTAGGAATAGGCCTTGAGGAAAAATATACTCGTACGTGTGTATAAAAAAACTGTCAAAAAGTAAGGCGAATAAATAGCAGGTGGTATTATAGATTAATTTACTTTTCTAAAAATCTACTGTTCTTGTAACACTATATGATATGCTTCAGGTGCACGTGCCCACTGTCAAAAACACACTAATTTTTATGCCGGCTATTTTTCTGATGTAGTCATTGCGGTGGCAGCGTAACTAAAGAATTAGGGTAATTAGAGAATTTTTCTCGAAGGACAAAGAGGAAAGTTGTGCCATGTATTAAAAATTCTGTGAGAAGGGGAACGATTTAGCTGGCTACCAATTGTGCTCTATTAGAAGCTTTTGGATATTAGTACAGCAATCAATGTATGAAAAAATCCTGAAATAATACCCGATAAAAAATAGCTTCTAAAAAATTCAATAAGATCCACAACTTGAAATCTGGAAGTAGTAATATCAAATGATTTTAATACAGGCTCATTATTACAAGATATTCCACTTTTTTAATCCTGTCTATAAAACCTGCAGACATGTTCAAGATATTATGATAAAAACGAAAATCATCCTACATGTATGTATGTACATTTATCATTTGTTCATATGATTTAATTTTTTATTGATACTTTCTTATACTGGATTCGAACTGAATTTGGGAATATTATTTCATCATGACATGTTTAACAAATAACGCGGTTACCAAATCAGTCCAACGAGCATATAAGGCAGTAATTGCACCAGGTTAATATATACATATGTATTTATACAGCTAACATTTTAGAAGA
Organism: Germaria angustata; assembly: GCA_963681545.1. Lineage (NCBI taxonomy): Eukaryota > Metazoa > Arthropoda > Insecta > Diptera > Tachinidae > Germaria > Germaria angustata. Next base: position 92,750,632 of record OY812999.1, on the reverse strand, counting down.
AACAAAGTTAAAAGAAAGGGGTTACGAGGAAGCCATGACAATACCAAGCCAATTTGAAAATTTTATTTTTTTAATATAAAGAATAATTTTATTAAAAAAATTGAAAAAAATACTGTTTTTGTGTAAATCTAAGGTAAAAGTATATTGAAAACATTCGATCTAGTCATTCGCCCATCTCTGCGACACCAAAAGAAATTTTAGTTCTTTAAATCTCCTATTAACCGAAATTTCGTAAAAGTCTATGCTAATGATAATGAGTCCATAATAATTTAATTTTTAAATGTAATCAACATTTTTGCAACTCAAACTCCAAAAAAATGCATTAATTGTTATGTCTTAAGAGCAACTTAAATTTTTTTCATCGGGATAATTAATGAAAAAACAGACAGAACCTTGACTAGCAGTTGGAAATTGTCAATGTATTCTTGCTCTTTGATAGCCATAACAATTTTGCCGTCTAGTATTTAATCTTTCCTGACCATTACTGAAAATGTTTAATACTGAAATGTTTAAAGATATTTAATAACCATTATAAAAGCTTCTCGTATTATAGCCTTTCTGTTAACAAACTTAAGGAGGGAAGCCAAATCAGATGTGCTTTAACTCAAATATAGTATTACAAAAAACAAAGGATCGGCTTAGCAAAAAATTTTATTTAAACACACACATCCAAGGCGAATTCATAACAGCTAGAATTGACAGCACAGCTGATAACTTTTTCTATATTTTTTTATTGCTCAATGTCAAAATGTGTTCCTTTGTTTTGATTAAGTGCTGATTTGTTTTGATTATATTGGAATATTTTCATTTGCTTTCTACTTGTATTCTGGTATTTTTGAATTTTTTTTTTTTTTTGAAGGGCGAGGTAGGGTTGAAAATGCCTGCGCACTTACAGTGACCGTCGTCGACTGCGTTGAGTGGTGTTTTCCACTAAAAAACTCCCTCCTCCGTTTTTGGTGGGATGCCTTCCCGGGACTGTTTTCTACATTACTTCGGGAGCTATTTTTGACATTGAACACATATAGAGTTATATTTGTTATACTGGTGAATTTAATTGTTGTTGATTCGCTTTACATTCATACATATAAAAAAATTAAAGAAAAAAATTTAAAAAAAATTAAAAAGGTATAATATTTTATGATTAAATATCCAAATGTTTCAAAATCCCCAATCGCTTAAAATTTTATGAGCATTTGCCCAATGACTTTTTAAGAAAATTGTACGGAGAATTGCAAACTTTATATTTTCGGTATATTATTTCTTGGGAGGCCATTCATACAGCCATCATAGGCTGAAGAACTGCAATAGCCAAAATCGTACCTGAACCGGCCACAATCAATGTTTTATCAACACATTTATTATCCAATCCAATCGACCATAAGAATATTAAAAATAACCCAAAATATAAAATTAATTATCATCCTGAAATTTCACAAAAGTTCCTTGTGAACAGGCTAAAGTCCTTGGAGCAATTTCTTGTTTCAATAATTTTCGCAAAGCTAATTATGGCAGTATTAATTTTCAGAATAAATAGGGGTTTTTTCGATTGTTTTCAAGGTTGGTTAAAATACTGTTTTTAAATAATAAATAAACCAAAGCAAAAAACCCAATAAAAAAAACAAATCACAAAACAGATAAATGAATAAATAAACAATCAAAATGACTGTTTTCTCTACGAAATTCAAATCACACACACTTCATCTGAAATGCAAAAAAATAAAATTAAAAAATTTGATATATAAATAGCAATTGAAAAGCCGGCACACAAGTAGTCAGTGAATAAATCTTAAACGTAAAGTAGCTCTAAGATAATGGCAAAGTTTTGGATATTTGCAACGTTGTTTGTTGTGGCCATTTTTAGGGTATAAAATAATTTTTTTTAAGTAAAATTTGCAACTGAAACTTTATAATTTCCATGCGACTCTTCCTTTAGATAACGTACGCTCTGAATTTAGCCGAGGCTATAAATGTCAGCATTCGGGAGCAATTGAATTTGTATGACAAGTTCCAAAAGGAAGCTGACAGTGCCAAATATGCCGATGAACTCAATAATTTATTTAAACTCACCGAGGCAGCTTTGAAAATTGAGTCAGCCGATGAAAAGAAACAAGTTCTCTCTTCTATTCCCAGCCATTTTTTAAATGAATTTAACAACTGGATTGTTGCCAAACTGACAGAAGCTCGCCTCAACGATAGTATTGAAAGAGCCATTGAGTTTTACAAAACGTTGTTGGCTTCCCATAGCGAATATGAGACTGAGATTAAAGAGACCATTAGTTCTTTGGAAAATATTTTGAAGGAGTCTAACCTGACACGCAAAGAAGACAAATTCGTAGATTTGGGAAAGTCTTTTTCACCAGACTTTCAAAAACTCATTAAAGAGAGTGACTTGCCCAACATCAATAATCGATTGCAAACGACGCTAGAGTTCTTTAACAATTTGTTGGAAGACAAGGATATTAAATACGCTAAAGAAATTGAGGCCTTAAAAGCAAAGGCAGAAGCAGCTTTGAACAATAATGTTTCCATTGATGACAAGAAAAAAGTATTACATGAAATCACCTTCACTGATAATGGGGAATTGAATGAATTTTTGCTAAAGAAAGATTTGGAATATTTATAAGTTTTTGGAGAAAATGTATTATTAATTTAAATATTTTACTAGATTATGTGAAGTGAATTAATTTAAATAAAACAGAAAATTTATTTGAAAAAGAAAATTGTGTTCATAAACAAAAAATTTTTAAATCGAAAGCTCGCAAATCATTCACATTTATGATGAAAAGTTTTTTACCAAAACATCAAGACTGCGAATATTAAAATAAAATCAAAATTTTAGTGAAAGAATGAAACTTACTTAATGATATTAAAATTTAATTGTATAAAATTTAAATTTTACAAGAAAAATATATTTTCTTGAAATATATATTTACCGAAATTGATCAAAAAAGTATTAATTAAAATTTATCAAGGAAATATAAATCAAAATTTCATCGAAATTAATTAATAATATTTTTTCGATCGTTGTATTTTTTTATATATATTTTATTTAAAGAAACGAGCCCTATGTCTTCTTTTATAAACAAAAAAAATCTTATTTTCAATATTTTACAATTTTTTTCTCAAGTAGAAGGACGCCAAACAGAAGCCTCGAAATATTGCAAATAATTAATTTTTCTTGTTTTATAAAAAATAACATAAAGCTCGATTAGTTAAATAATATACAAGTTATTTCATCGACATATTTTAAACAATTCATAAAAATTATTTGTGATACCTGTATACTGCCATTCTTAGTAAAAATGTAAAATAAAAATTGATTATTGAACGTTACGCAAATTGTTTATAATATGAAAAAATAAGCCAGTCTAAATGCTCTTAATATATGTACGATGTTTGAATGTCTGCCACAGTGAAATGCAGGCACGTAGACTATTTTAACCACCACCACAAAATGAAAAATTTTGCACAATATTTCAGTTCTAACCAAAAATCAATTTCACCGAATAATTCAAATCAAAGAGATGATTCAATAGTTCACAAAAATTGTACGATTGGCCAAAATCAGTAAACAATCACCCATTTTTAAGAAATATTTTTGAGCTTTTTTACCTTTTAAAGTTTTGGGCAGTTTTCTGTTCAACCATTATTCGCACGACAAACTAGAGCACTTTTAATTTTCAAAATAACTTAAAATTATTATTTTTTTTTTAAATGTAATCTATAACAGACTGTAGACTTCAACAAACTTTAACCCATTTTACTATAGATAATATATAAATTATAATTTTGTGTTCTAATTTTTTGACCATCAAATCGAGTTTAACAAACGACTTAATAGAAATCGAAAAAAATCTCATATTCAAAGCTACAAATTTGCATAATTTAATTAACATATTAATATTTACACTTTTATTTAAAAAAAAATCAAGCAATATTTTTTGGATTTGTTTTTTTATTGCTGTACTCGTATAAACAGCAAAAATACTCATTCATATGGACATAAATTTGACAACAAAAATCAGATGAAACCAGCCAAACAAAAGCTTCAACGGCACACAACTTGAAGGCAAAAAAGTCAAAATAATTATCGAAATTACCAAGAAACTTCAAGGCGGGTGATGTTGACTAACGTCACTACCAAATATCATTAATCTGTTTTCTTCTTTCCTTTTAATTTTTTGTTTAATATTAAAATGAAAATACGAGCAAAGAATTAATTCGGATTTGACTCAATTGTATTAAAATATTTACTGAATCAATTGTATGAAAAAATTTACTGAAATTATGGAAAATGTTTTTTATAAGAAATATTTTCTTTATTTCATAAACGAGCTGTAGGTTTTTTATAAAAAAGAAAATTATTTTATTTCAATATTTCTATTTTGATTTGTTTATAATTTTTCTCAATTTGTTTATATATGTTTGTATGTAAAAATAATTTTAAAATTTTTTCATTTTTTATTGTCACATTTTTTAAATAAAAATTTTCCTGAAGAAGACGCCCAAAGAGGCGTTTAAATATTGACATAAATTAACTTTGTTTTTTTTTAAGACCTAAAACTCTAAGTCCAAAATATTGCATTAATTAAGAAATATTTCCTCTTAATGAAACACCCTTTTCTTTAATATTAGTTTAGTTGATGATTTCATACATTTTATTTGACTTTATTACAGATGTTTTTGCGAAATTATTGAAAAATATTGAAAAAGTTAATTAAACATGACGATTGTTAATATTATTATTGTTGCATCTGTTGGCATTATCATGTATTAGAGTTATTTTTGTAGTTTTTTTTTTTTCTAAATGCTACTTTGCGTTTGTCGTTAGTGCTTAAATGTTGTTAGTAACAATTATGTGCGAATTACTTACATATTTCTTTTTGAATGTGTTTAATTTTTAAAATGTCAGGCATGTGACGAAGAGTGATTTCGAGTGAAAATCCAACCCAAAATAAAATGTGTGGTGATCTGTTTTGAAAGGTCCAATTCGTCGGCTGATGCGAAAAAAAACCATGGCATTTAAAAATCAACTGCAGGCTTTAATAGGGTTATGAATCAAAATTGTAATGTATGTAAAGTTTTTCCAAAAAAATATATATATGTATATATATTATACTATTTTCAGATTTTTAAGGCATTTTTTAGAATAGTTATACATACATATGTATGTATATATTTCCTAAGAAGAGACGAATATTGAGCTCATGGTTCCCTTTGACGAATGATATTATCGCAATCTCTTGACGCGTGTAATAGGGAGCATAAATTATGCTGCCATAGACCGGCTGCCATTTCACAAGTCGTACAAATTAACATGATCACTAATAAATGAGAAATTATTTTCACAGGTAAAAAATCTGAACATGGCATATTGAAGAGGAATTAGCTCTTGACTTACCGGCCACTTTCATAGGTAATTCGTCAATTGCATCGCTATGGCTTTCAATAATTTAATAATTTGTTCTGTTCAAGATATTCGAGCAGCTAAAGCCACAACAAACATATCTGAAAAGTTAATTATTCAAATATTACATTTTGTATACCATCCCGATAATTTTCAATATTAAGTACTCGCAGATTTAGTGAAGTTAAAATTATTTCAGTAGTTCGCGGTACGAAATAATGATGTTATGACTAACGAACAAATTTGAGAAACCTCTTAAAATTTAAAAACTTTTAAGACTTAAATAATACAGAGCTTTTGGACATCATCGTTTCCATTAACAATATAAATATGAAATTAATAAAAATATACTTAACAACATAAATATTTAATAGATGTGACCGTTTTCCAATCAAACTTTTTACAAACTTATTCAAAACTTTTAATCGCTAACGACAACAACTCCTTTGATGCAACCACACAAAATTTTAGCATTCAAACCGCAAGCACTACATACTCATACAAAGAACATGTATTTTTTTAAAAGCGAAACAATTTAATTAATATGAAGGGAAAATATTGAATAGTATATAACCTTCGTCAACAAAAATACCAAAACAATTATTTGGAAGTAATACGTAGAAACGGAACACATCCACATGATTTCTGTTACTACCAAAACCGATTGATTCGTTTCGAGTTATCGATTTCATTTTAAAACGAATCGATTTCTATAACATGCCTAATTTTATAAATACGCTCTATACGAAAAATACATCGACACAAGGAATATAAGAATATAATTGAAACAAAGAATATAATAGAAACAGTTTTTTCGAGACTATTTTTTTAGAATGCAATAGATAATATTGAAATTTATCGGAATTGTAGCCAATAAACATTTGTATAATTAAGGTTTGAAATTTGTTTGTTGTGGCTTTAAAAATATTCTTTTCGACTACAAAGCGTTTGTTGTGCTGCTTATATAAAAGCATTCTAAGCCTACTATGATTATGTATTTTGTAACATTCATATGCGATAGAGAATTTTCATATTGTATTTGATTCGTTTGACATAAACATGTGAGGTATATGGCTTTGAAAATACTTAAACGTCGCAGATGAGTTGGTTTAACGACCAATAAAATGACGGCATATGAACAGCTAAAGAAACCAATTTCAGGTGCAATTGTGTAAGTAACTAGGTCAGTACATTTTCCACTAAGAGATAAAGGGCGAAAAGGGATCTTCAGGGATTATTACTTAAGAAAAGGTACTTATGAAAGGATAACCTTTATAAGAGATGCATTTTTGTACAAGGGTAATTTATCATAACAGGATAGTAATCTGTAAAAACGTAGTTTTTTTATAAAAATTTAACAAAAAGGTACTTTTTTACATAAATATACTTTTTTTAAAAAGATACTTTTTATACAAAGCTACTTGTTTCTTAATAGGGGACTCGTTTTTATAAGCATATACTTTTTACATGAATAGGTATTTCTTACATACAATTTAGAAAAAGGTATGTAACTAAAGAGTACTTTTTTTGGGAAAATGCACTTTTAGCCTTGCTACTATTTTACCTTTGTACTATTCTCGGGAGAGGTATTTTTTATGAAAAAATATTTTTTTGAGGTGGTACCTTTTCAAAAAAGTACTTTTTTATAAAAGTGCTTTTTACAAAAATCTACTTTTTAAACATAAACCATTTTATGCAAAGGTAGTGTTGTATATAAAGATTTAGCTTTTTTACAAAAAGGTGCTGTTTTCATAGACAAGTACTTTTCTATAGATATCAACTTTTTGTCAAAATGTGATTATTTATTATAACAAAACTTATATCCTGCTGATATAAGCTTTTAATTAATTGTAAAATGTGCCCTTTTTATTTACATATTATGTATAGTCTTTTCTGTATCTAACTAATGAAATATAATATTTTTTATACGAAGCGCTTATGTTGGCCTCTACGCATGCGCGGGGGGTATCATTACCATTATCATAACTTTTAAGGTCTAAAATTAATTTCCTGATGTTTTAACTTTTGTGTGGCTAAAAATAAAGTTTAAAAAAATCTAAGAATAGAAAAATGAATAATTAATCAACAAAAAAATTACTATTCGGCTGCCCTGAATATTTTTTAAGATCCATTTTTTTATACTTATTGGAGCTCTACGAATACTGTTCGGCAAAAACTTTTAGAATAATTAATTAAATAATAATAAATAATTTAAATTAGTAATCAATTGCACACAAATTCATTAATAAAATCGAAAAATCTATATCATAATATAATAAAATTTTTATTAAAATTTATATGTTTTATTGCTTTGCTGGAAAATTACATTTTCCCCCGTTACCGTGCTTTGAAATTATAAAACCGTGATTTCTCCATGAAATTCAAATCACACATACTTCAGTTCGAAAGCAAAAAAAAAAAAAAATTCTTCATATAAATAACAATTGAAAGGACGGCAGGTGGTATTCAGTGAGAAAATCGTGAACGTAACAGTGACTTTAAGCTTCATTCAGTTGATAGAAAATGGCGAACTTGTGGATATTTTCAGTTCTGGTTACACTTGCTATTGCTGAGGTATAATAACGTTTTTATTAGTAAAACTTGTAACAATGGCTTCCTAATTAACATTCAACTCTTCACTCAGATCGCGTACGCTCTTAGTATAGGAGAAGCTTTAGATAACAAAATTCATGATCAATTGTATATGTATGAAAAGATCCAAAAGGAAGCTGATAGTGCCAAATATGCCAACGAACTCAATGATTTAATTAAAATTACCCAGAAGGCTATAGATGCCAAATCGTTCTTTAAAAAGATTAAAATTATCACTTCTGTTCGGAAAAAATTTTCATATGAATTTAGGAAATGGATTGAGGGAAAAATTGAAGAAATCCGCATTAGCGATGGTATTCAAAATACTATTGAGTTTTACAGATCACTGTTGGCATCGCCTAGCAAATATGAATCTGAGATCAACGAGGTCATTAGTACTTTGGAAAGAGTTTCGAAAGAGTCCGACCTTGGCAAAAAAGCTGTTGTCTTGTTACGTTTGGAATTTTCTTTTTCACCAGGTTTCAAGAAATTCATTAAAGATGTTAGAAGGGTTAACCATCAACTGGAAACAGCAATAGAATTCTATGAATATTTGTTGGAACACAAAGACATGAAATTTGCCAAGGAAGTTAAGGATTTGAAAGCAAAAGCTGAAACGGCGTTGGAAAGCAACATTTCCCTTAATGACAAGAAAGAGATATTGTATGAAGTTATATTCACCCCTAACGAGGAATTGAATGAATTTCTACATAATAAAAATAGAAAATATTCATAAGTTTTGAAGAACACGAATTATTTATTTATTCTAATAGATGGTGTAAAGTGAATCAAGTATAAATAATATTGAATTAAGGATAATTAAGAGCTTGATTAAGATTGGAATTTTTGGCAGAAAATTTTCAAAATCTAAGGTCCAGAAAAGAAGTTGTATTAATAAAAATAAATTTCAGCAAAAATATTCAAGCACCGAAAACTCACCGAAAATCAAAATTTCACGTTCAAATTGAAATTTAAGCAATAAATCCGAAGTTTAGTAAAATAAGACTAAATTCAAACAGAAATTTGCAATTAATCAAAAAATTTCTAAAGATTTATATTTCATCAACAATTTAATTTAATTTTTTTTTAATTCTAATATGTTATTGTTTGTTGTTGGCTTAGCTAGGTATATGCCTGCATTTCATTGGCGCTAACCAAATCATCAGTACCCTTTTAGCCAAATCATGATTGAAAGCATTCAAAGCTCGTATACTTATGCAAACAATTACAAATATATATGAGAATTCTATCAGAACTCTATCATATTTTACTATTTGTAATCAACAAAAACAAAAGTATAAATAGCTATAGAAGCTTTTGTACAATCACAACACAACAAACAATTATAATTGACTTGCGTCCTTTTGTTTTTTCTTTTTACGCCTTTATACAATTAATCGCCCGTTGGGTGATAATGAAAGTATTTATAAGGCAATGAAAAAACAAAATTTATAATAACAATATTTATCAAATTTGTTATTCGAGATATTCTCCAAAATAACTATTCTAATATGTTATTGTTTGTTGTTGGCTTAGCTAGGTATATGCCTGCATTTCATTGGCGCTAACCAAATCATCAGTACCCTTTTAGCCAAATCATGATTGAAAGCATTCAAAGCTCGTATACTTATGCAAACAATTACAAATATATATGAGAATTCTATCAGAACTCTATCATATTTTACTATTTGTAATCAACAAAAACAAAAGTATAAATAGCTATAGAAGCTTTTGTACAATCACAACACAACAAACAATTATAATTGACTTGCGTCCTTTTGTTTTTTCTTTTTACGCCTTTATACAATTAATCGCCCGTTGGGTGATAATGAAAGTATTTATAAGGCAATGAAAAAACAAAATTTATAATAACAATATTTATCAAATTTGTTATTCGAGATATTCTCCAAAATAACTATTCTAATATGTTATTGTTTGTTGTTGGCTTAGCTAGGTATATGCCTTGTAAAAACTTTTACAAATAAAATTGAAATGAACTAAAAATTAAGAATTAAATTTCACGACAATATTTTAAAAATATACAAAAACTATTCATAATATTCTCCCAAACCTAAAAAAAAATTACATATAGAGTAGTTTGATCAAAATCAAATGAATTAAGATATTTTTAAAACTTTTTAATGCCAAAAAATAAATAACAAATAACAGAACAGTAACGAAACTTTTTAGGATCATTAGAACTAAATCTTTGATTTACCAAAATATCGTAAGACAGAATAAAAAATCAAAATGTTTAACATTTTATAACAAAAAAATTTGTATTTGTAAATCATACAGGAAGGCATTCCAATCTCTTGGAGAAATAAAAAAGTGAAATTGGGAGGGACTAAGTAAATGGAAACTACAAGTAGCATTTTCGGTAGTCATTATTTGGAACAAAGTTAATGACAAGAATGTCTTTTTTGTATCGGTAATGGAAAATACTCAAATTCGGATTTAAGTTGCACTTGATTTGTTCACTTTTACTTCTTAGTGTAGACCTTTCCTCATTTACATTTTCTTCACTTACCGATTAATACATTTACGCAGCTGATGTTTAATACCGCCACCACAACTACGCGAACAATCACTCCATTCACCCCAGTTACCCCAGCGTGGATAAGGGCGTTGTTTAGGTTTGCGAGTCGTCGTTGTTGTTATTCTTGGCGTAGTAGTTGTAGAAGCAGCCACAGACGTTAATGTTGTTGCTGTCGCTGTGTCTGTGGCTGTGGCTGTGGAAGATGTAGTGGCTTCCAAAATATCATTACTCAACCATTCGCTAGTGGTAGATGATTTTAAGTGGAAATTTGAGTCAGTTATGGGTGACGGTTTTAGAGTGGTAACGGAGTCAGTAGTCGTTATTGGCTTTTCAGTTGTACTAGTCGTTGTGGTTGTACTAGTAATGGCTGTAGTAGTAGGAAGTGTTGTTTTAATTGTGGTTGTTGTCGCATTGATTTTTGCAGTGGTTGTTGTGTTACTTAAAATATTGTCATTTTCGGGATAGACTTCATTTATACTGTTTGCATTTTCATTTTTGTTAAATCTCCATAAATTCAATAACTCTACAGCCTTTTTTGGTTTCGCTGTTGACAGTATATTACTACGTCCCTGATTACGTTGTCTTAGCCATTCTTGATGTTTCTGTAAAAATTACAAATTGCATGTTAATCATCTCAGTCAGTCATGTGTTAAAAAATTCATATTAAACACACACACACATGCTGTAATATTTATGTAAAATTTAAAAGGCTGTTTGTAACTAATGTTATTTAAAACTTAAACTTAAATTATATATAGTTATTTGTTTTCCTCAATTTGCTTCTAACTTCAAGTTCATTAGCTATTGTACAAAAACCACATACGCGTACTTAATAAGTTATTGTAAATTGCGTTCTTGCCATTTTCTAGGGCGCCACATCGTCATCTAAACTGATTAGAATACATAGTTTTCTATAGTAAATTGAAAATATGTTTTCAAAAAAATGTTTTTTATAAATTTGTTGTGTTGAAATTGTGGGAGGAATTTTATTTATCACTCGAGATAATGGAGTGTATGTTAGAGAGACAATGTAATCAAAACCATGTAACAATGCGTAAATTAGGTTAAATTTTATCGCACAAACTATTTCATTATATGGCACAGTAGGTACAAATGACAAAAAATATTCAGTAGAGTGGTTTTTTAATACAAAATATCTGATTCTATTAAAAGTCTTTGTTATAAAAAAATATCTGAATTAATAAAAATAATTTTATCAAAAAAAAAAAAAAAAAAAAAAAAAAAAAAAAAAAAAACATTCACAGGTACTGATCGCAATTCGCTTACTATTATAACTTCTAAATTACTTTCGTCAAGAGTATGGGTTGTTTCAAAACTACTTCCTATTACAAATATTTTTTTCAAACCGCTTTTTGTACAAGATTCCTTTCGTCAAAAATTGCACTTGCCACTAAGATATTAAGTCTTCGCAGGAATATTTTTAATTATATTTCTGTCAAAACTACTTCTATGAAAATAAATTTTTTCAAAAATACATATTATTAAAACTACCTATGTCAAAACGTACCTTTTGCCAAAAGTGCTTTATTTTAAAAGTGCATTTTGCCGAAAGTGCTTATTGTTGAAAGTAAATGTTGTGGAAAGCAACTTTCGTCAAACGAGTTTTTTCTCAGAAGTACCCTGTTTTGAAAACACGTTGTATAAAAAATTCATTTTTCCGAAGGTACATTTTTCAAAAGTACCATATTTTTCTAAACCACTTACTTTTCTGAAGTATCTTTTTGTCAAAACTACCTTTTGCCAAAAGTAGCTATTTCCAAAAGTATTTTTTTTTTTTCAAAAGTACCTTCTTCTTAAAACAGCTGTTTACCAAATGTACCTACTTTCGAAAATACATTTTGACAAAAGTACCTATCGCTTAAAGTACTTTGTTTCAAAAGCACTTTTTTGTCAAAAGTACCTCTTGTCTAAAAGCGGATTTTATTAAAAGTACATAACTTCAAAGTTGTTTAAATATATTTTTTCAACACCACATTTTTCAAAAGTTCCTTTTTCCAAAATTTTTTCAAAAGAAAATTTTTTTTCCAATTTATTTTTCTGCAATAGTAATCTTTCTCTTTTTTAATGTAAGATGTCTCAGGAATACGTTTTTAAAAGTACGTTTTTTCATAACTACCTCAGCTTCAAAAGTACATACGATGGAAATACTTTCGCCAGAGGTGCTTTTGGCAAAATTTACTTTTGACAATAGATATTTTTTAGTCAAAAATAAATACTTTTAACAATAATAAATACTTTTAACAATAGTTATATTTTTATCTTATTATTATTATTATTACAATAATAATAAATAATAGTAAATTTTGCCAAAATCCCCTTTTACAAAAGTACTTAAATTATATGTACTTTTAGGCCTGCTTAAGTGCATCTGATTAAAAGCACCTTTAATATAAAACATGTTTAATAAAAAGCATCTTCTGATGAAATCTAATTTTCTTAATGCACTTTTAGTCAAAAACGACCTTCAGAGAATTTAACTTTCTTAATAAGGAACAATTTAGGAGAAAATTAATTTCATAGGATATTATCAGAAAGTTAAATGTTATAAACAGGAATCTTTAAACATTATTCAGGATATTCTTTTTATTTGTTGTGTGTATACATCAACAAAAAAATGTGCCTAAAAAAGCTTCCAAAAATCCAACAAAAAAAGTTTGCTTAATTTTTTTATGACGAATATCTTTTGCCAAGTATTAGCTTTAATTATAATTTTATTGTCATTTGAAAAAAAATTTAGAAACATTAATATTTTTTATATATTCGTCCCACTGTACTCGGGTACTTATATCTAATCAATTTACGATTGAGTGGTAACAAATGAATTGTTTTTATTAAGTGAAACATATTTTTTGGACTCAAAATAGAATTGCTGCATGGAATTAAAAAAGGGTGATAAAAATGTGTAGCGGGGCAGAATTTGTATGATATAAGAACCATAAGAAATTTTTCATAGGGAGCGTGTTGAATCAATTCGTTTTACTCTCCTTTTTTAATTACTAAACCAATTTACAAGTTTGGCGAAATTTGTCTGTATTTTATTCCAAAAAAAAAAAAAAAAAAAAAAAAAAAAAAAAAAAAAAAACCAATTATCACATTTGACATTTCCGTTACTTTACGAATGAAAAAATAAATCACTTTCAAAAATATTTTTTTTTTGCCACTAAATATTTGCTTCTCAAACAACTATTGCCACAACCTTAACCCATTTAATTAACGATGCTACAAAATTGCAGCTTATCTCACCCAAAATTAAAAAAATTTAATAAGTGACATACGCTTCATTAAATATCGTTCCGTATAGAAAAAATAAAACAATAAATAACAACAAGTTGTTACAATTTGGAAATTTAATTGCCTTTGATGACATTTTTTTGAATTTTTACAAAATCTATTTCCCAACAGTACGTATACACATAAGCTTTAGCCTTGGCAAAATTTAACCAGAAAATAAAAATGCCTACCGCTATTCTGCCACCACTAATCTATAGACTTGGTGATGCTACACCATGACCAATGATCCATAACATTGAAACTAAACTTAGAAATTTATAAAAAAAAACATATTGAATTTAAATTAAAAAAGCAAATGATGTTTGATAATCATTGTTGCCGAAATAGTTCTCATAAGAACACACCTTGAAAAGCATGTGGCACAATGTGAATCGAATCAAAACTATCGCAGATTTTAAGATCTGGATGGTTTTGTTAGCTATTTTTATTTTAACGTGCAGTGCTCGCACAGTACTACGAATCCCATATATTTAATTTTCTGCAAGTTAAATGACATCGTTCGAACTGACTCTTAGCGATTCTGCTGATAGTTTATTGGCATAGTCCAAGACTTTAGCGGATTGCAGTGTAACATCCTAATAAAAAAAGTTATCAAAAGAGTCATACAAATGCTGAGATAAGGATGCGGAAATAGTGCGAATTTAATATAGAAAGGATGTCATTGTTATGTAAAAAAAAGTAATGGTTCATGTTTTTTGCAAGGACTCAATTTTTTTTTTTTTTTTTTTTTTTTTTTTTGTTAAATTAATATTGGATCTTTACCCCTGAGAATAAATTTCTCATCCGGCAGGAAAAGTTTTATTATTTGATTGTGTTGCTCAATTGTGTAAAGTGATGAAGTAATAAATATAGAGAATAAGTAATAAATAATAGATTTTGTAGATATTCTAATGAACCAGCTCATATTGTTGTGCTAAATATAGACGACCGTGTGCGGCCTGTTGCTTCGTTGGCAACTTCGTGGGGCACTTAATTTCGTATGACCAAAACAACCAACTGTGCTCATTATGTCGTATGTATACTTCATGGTGCCAAATATATAAATAATTTTTTAACTAAATCCCCCTAAATCTATTTGGAGAACCACCCAAACTTGCAGGACTGCCATGTGTTGATGTTGCATCAACATGTTCACTGAATAATACAAAACTGATTGCCTCAACACAACGGTTTCATTGTGAGCATCTTTAATTTGTCCTTTTATAATGAATGTCAAGAAAACTTTTTTTAAACGTAAAAAGTGTATCGTGTTAAGGATTATTTATTCTATTAAAAAGAAAAACAATTCCACAGGAAATCAGAAAATAGAACTCACTCTTATTCTTTCCACAGTAGCCTTATCTGCCACCACGAGACCAGATATTAGAGAAGTAATGAAAATTGTGCTGAAACGACATAAGATTTTTTTGATTAGTAGAATAAATAATCTTAGAAGGAAGAAATTCAAAGGATGATTTTGTTATTAATTATTATTGTTTTAGTTTATTCCACTATTTTCATCTAATTTAATTTATATATTAATTTTTATAAAAAATATTTTTATGAAGAAATTTAATAAGGAAATTCATTTTAAGAAAATGGTAAGGATCTCTGATAAATAATTGTGAATAAGACAC
Source organism: Germaria angustata (assembly GCA_963681545.1). Lineage (NCBI taxonomy): Eukaryota > Metazoa > Arthropoda > Insecta > Diptera > Tachinidae > Germaria > Germaria angustata. The sequence continues at coordinate 92,735,166 of OY812999.1, read as the reverse complement.
TCCAAAATTTACGATAACTTGAATTAATAATTTCGTAAAAATAAATTTCAGTATATATGTTTAAAGTACATCTCATAAATAGTCTTTAGATTGTTGTTCAATTAACAAAATGATTAAATAAATAATTAGTGAAAATACGATGCTTAAATGCCAAGTGAAAAAAATAGAAGTTATTCTCCGGAAACGAAATTTTCACTGCCTTCTTCTTTTCATTCTAATTTCTTCAAGTCTACCTGAAAATATTAGTTTTCTTCAGTCAAAAAAAAAATATGTAAATACTTTCACATACGGAATACGAATTTATGACTCTTGATGAATTTGTACACTTTCCAGATGTAAAGTTTTTCCCCAATGGTAAATAACCAATTCTTATTTAATATACGATTATTTTGTTTGCAAAAATGACGTAAAAAATTTGCTTTACACAACATAATGGATATAGCTGCAAAATTGGTGCATAAGAAACAAATAAAAAGAACATCCTACAATGACAATTCTATATTTTGAATGATCTCAGTAGGCATTTTCATGACTTTCTGGGAAAGCAACATGATTCTGAAAATATTTTAAAAAGATCTACGCTGTTTATTTCAACTTGATCAGAATTTTTTTTTATATAATTGTTGTATTAAGACTAATACTGTAAATTGGTTGAGGAAATGATATAAATATATTTAAACTTTTATTCAGTAGCCGTTAAGGTGCAATTCTGTGATTTAGATCAATGAGATGTTACCTGAGTTACTGAGTACTGAATGATTTCGGACCATTTGTCGACAACTTAATGAGAAAAATCATTCTGTATTTGTTAGAAAAAAGTTATATTTGCTTTATGTTTTTGGCAATTCAACATCTAAGTAGTAAAAGTTTCATTCATTACATTTCCTTCTCGCTCTTGACTTTTATGAAATGTTCAGCCCTAAAAACTCTAACCCAAAAAAATTGGGTTTCCACATGATACTCGAGTGAAAAACATGTTTGAAGTTTCAATCTATACAAAACAAAAATATTGATATGAACTAAAACAAAAAGCTTGAATCGAATATCGGAATCTATGAAGCAAAAATTAGGCTAATGTTAGCCGGCGGCAAGTCAAAATGAAAGGGAACGTAGATGTTGTAAAGAGAGTTTAGGGATGATTAAAAACTAACGAAATGTATTTGATATGGTAGAAAAATAAAAGAAATCCAATGCAAAGAAAACTTTCACTTTAAGCAAAAAAAAAATTGTGAAGTTGTAAGTGTCATAACGAATTTTTCAAAGGACCTTTTGCCTTTTACGTTTGCGTCTCTGTTAAAAATGTTACACATGTTTTTCCCTCCTGCATGTTTGTGGTCGCTTCTAAAGAAAATAAATAGTGGTGCAAAAAAAGAACAAGTTCATTTTTAAATATGTTACATATGCATATAACATTTAAATATGCAACATGATTTGCACTCGATTTTATTTTTTGATTGAAGATTCTACCCTTTTTTTCACTATATTTATGCAAGGACTTTGTTTTGTTTTATTTTCTTTGATATATTTATTTTTGCGAGAAAAATTAATACATTTTAATATATAGATATTAAATATATTCAGCAACTAATCGGTAACATTTAGGATGGAGGCCCTATGCTCATTATAGGATCAATGGGAACATATATAACATATAGGATGTGTTCCCCATTTTTAATGAAACTTTTTTTATAAATTAAAAAAGCCATTACAAACAATCTTGAACTTCCATTTGCGGAGCTTTCAATACTTTTGAAAGGTTCACTATCGAGACACAGGCCTGCCTAGTAGCGTGGAATATATAATTTTTCAATAGCTAAAATTTTACGTATTAATTAGTAAATAAAGGGAGTGTGGACCTCAGAGGCAAAAACTTTTTACAAACATCAGCCAGTGCGTTATAGGAATCATGTTTTGGATCAACTAGTATGAATTACAATAATTACCATCAAGGCAGAAAGAAGTAAGCAGGACTAGAAGCAAATAAACTCCATTAACAATAATTTTTGCAGTGAAAAAATTCCTTCTTTTTATTTTCACTTTTTCATCGCAATAGATAATTTACGATCACTAAAATTAAATCTTAAAATTTCATAAAATTTTAAATTAAATCAATTTTGCAGTAGCCTTACAACTTAGAGCAAAGGCAGTTAATAAAAATAGATCTTTTCTATAATTTTGTGTGCAACATATTATTCACTTCGATTTGGAGTAAAAAAAAAACAAATTCAAGAGATCAGCAATATATTGCAGTGATGAAAATGTCATTCACACACAACTGTTTTAATGTAGGTTTCTTGGCAAATATTCAACATACGAGTATTTATCGACATTATCTCAATCGTTTGTTATGGGAATTATTTCATGTGCTCTTTTTTCATCAAACACTTTACAAACATGACATGCAAAAGAATTTTAAATAAAATATTAAATATTAAAATAATTGTTTAAAAAGTCAAGATCACTAATCCATCTATTTGCACTTAAAATTTCAATAAACAAATAAAAAAAGCCACTTATTTACACTTTTTAACATTTAGAATCAAAGAAAATCAGAATAAACAATCATTTTGTTTGCTTTGACATTTATGGCTTAACACGCAATGGTCTTTTTACTTGTTCATTTACTCGTACGGGTTTTTTATTTAACAAAATTTAAAATCGATTGCCTAAAAACATGTTATTATTTTTCATATTTTTATTAAAATATTGAAGAAAAGATTTTTAATATTCAAGAGGCCACTGTCAGGTGGCAACACTTGTTAAAGTTTTTTTTAAATTAAATTAACAGTGACGGCGATAACTGTCTGTGACCTTTCGCTCGAAGTAGTTATTAAATATTTATGTTTGTGTCCCCTGTATTTACATGCAACTTTAGTTTGTTTAATGGGTGGAATTTTTCCCACGTTATCGATAAAACTTGAATATTTATCGGTTATGAGATGTTTAGAAATATTTATATTATTTGGTTAATACTACATTGTGATTAGTTGAATTTTGTATGGGAATAACTTGAAGTTTGTAAATTTTTACTTGAATATATTTAGTCTTAAATGCAATGCTGGGAACATAAAATCTATCCAAATATCTTTTGTTAATAATGTGGTAAAACATTTTGCACAACCTGTACCATTTAACAAACGTATCCTTGCTCAAAATTAAATTACTTTTCAGAATGGGAATGACATTGTTGGATAATATCGATTGTATCATAACAATAATATTTTTAATACACAAATTGTGTAACTTGGTTTGTCTGCAAAACACCCAGGGTCTTCGGCAGGATTCGAACTTGCCGCCTTCAGAAGTATGCTGCCGCAAAAATCACGTAATGCCTTTAATTATCTGCCATTTTTGCTGACAGCACAAAGTATCACTGTGTTTTGATATTTATGATGCAGATATATACAGAAATAGTTATCAACGGGACGTGGAGTGATACACTATTCAAGGATATGGAATTACCGTTAATACTTATGTGATAAATTTTTAGTCTCTTGTTTTAACGCAATTTGAATGTTGTCGTTATTTGCCTCATAGTCGTATTGCATGTGCTCGAACAATCCAGCGTTTGCTGAGCGCCTCTTTGCACAGAGACAGGAATGCTCATGAAATGGATAGAGAGTCTTTACATCCCCTCAATGTGGCTGGTACGGCATTTGCAGTAAAAAAACCTAACCGCAAATAGTGAGCGTTACAGGCAGATACTAAACGATTTCGTTTGCCGCAAATCGCTGTATTGGGTCTCGATCATTGTTGGCTTCAATAGAATGGAGCAACCGGTCACACAGCTCAGGTAATGATTGAGATTTTGAGACTACAAACATTGCAAAGTAAATATTCCGTAAATAAAAATCAGTTGCAATGTTATATACAAGCGATTTGATTGTACTTTTTTCGCTTAACCATTTTGCACCTTGAGTGCATTTTTTTTCTTTTTTGTATCAAATTAAAGTATATTCAATTTTAATTTCCTAGCAAAATACAGACACCAAGTAACAACCAACATAAAAAGGTGTCCATAACTGTCCTTAATATGTCCTACCGAGTTAAGAGTTTTTGCATTTTTACTTGCTATTGAGCCTTGACATTGACTTGCCGATAACCCATAAGACTTGGTATGTTACTACCAAGTCCTTAATATAAAAGGGCATCGAACATACATATAAGTATTTAAAGGAACCAGGCTCTTGCATAAATTAGTCTGGGAATAGGTATTATTCTGCTTATCAAACACTCGGCAGGCCAGACTTTCTCTAGGGCCATAGAATTTAGCAGACCTCAATATTTGTCCTGGAGGTCTGTTTTCATTCTAAGAAACTGTGAAATGAAAAGTCCTTTCATATTTTCATAGGACTTTTGATACCCGTTCGGTGAAAAAATTACATAAATGTCAAAATAATTTCATATGAAATACAATTAGAATGAAATGCGGAATTTGCAGGCATTTTGAAATTTTTCAAATTTAGTTTTTTCGAATTATTCCTTTCATTGTTTACTTATCTAGAAGAGAGAAGAGATTTCGAAAACTTGTGATTATTTTTAAGTTTTTTGTAACTGATATAAATTCTACAGCTTCACAAATATTCCATACTCTGATTTAGATCCATTAAACTTTTCTAAAAAATGTTCGTCATCTTAGGCGCTTGTTTGCGATTTATTTTTCGTCATGCTCATAAAAACTTATAAAACTTTATATTCTCCCTGTAGTTTAGAAAATTAAAAGCAATCGATAAGAAAAACTTTGATGACATATAAAGGCGTCAATCAAAATTTGTGTCTTCCTTGAAATATTTTTCCTGACGAAAAATTGTGGGAGAAATCGCCACGAAAACATGTTGACTCCTTCTACCAAATACCATGAAATTGTCACTTTCACTCTCCTTGCATACAACCTGCTCGATAATGAACTAATTTAATAACGTTTTAGTATTTGGTACATTCAGAGTAATTTTTTTAGCACTCAAGTTTTATTTAAAACCATAAAAAAGTAATTTTTCTTTAACTATAGTTTTCTTTTATGGTTTAATAAGCTTTTGAAATATATTGCGTACGATTGATTATGAAATTCTAGCAGACAAGAAAATTTACAAAATCTTTTCTTCACCAGAAACAAAAAATATTGACAACAATAATAAAAAAATTAGACTAAGAAAAAAATCTTGTAATACAAAGTGTGTGGTGGTTGCTGGTGAAGGCGGTAAATGATGACGTTAATGGTGGTAAATATTGTGGTGATGGTTGTGTGTGTGGAATGATATACGATCTCCCCTATGACTTCATTCATTCATTCATACAGACGACATCGTACACGACGCTCTAAGTAGTCTGTCTAAATTATGCAAATGCTTTTGCTACCGACTGTATGTCAGCCAAATTCAACAAAACGCTTTTATTGTTTAAATACAATAAAAAAGTTTTTGCAGCCATTTCAATAAAAAAAATATTTTTGATCATAAATATTTTTATTTGAAGATTGTTTTTTCTTTTGCTTTTTGTTAAGACAATCTTTGGAATTTCTTATAATATTTATCACTTATAGTTATTTTCTTAGCGCAGAGTGAAAGGCCAAGGGATCGTGCTATAAAAACGTTGCCTTCTTAAGATGGTGATGATATAATTAACCCAGTGAAATACAACTTCCAAGGAAGCCAATAAAAACCATAATTTGTGCAGATGATTATTATATAATTTAACCAATAAAAATAACTTCCAGAGAAGTCAATAAGATCTACAACTTATGATCCGGAAGTAGTGGCAGCTCAGATATTTTAAAATGAACTGAATTTAACATACGCTTGACATTGCAAGTGGTTTCCTTTTTCTATATTTCATTCACTGAATTTGAAGTCATCTTCAAAATGTAATGAAAAAACTATTTTTTGGAAGTACTTCAAATAATATTTATCCCACAGTGTATTATACAATATAGCGTATATTACAAAAAAAATTTTAATATAGGGTATATTACAAAAAAAATTTAATGATTCATCATCATTACATTTAAGAGTCAATACATTTACCACTTATGCCACGTCATTTAAATCAGCAACGGTACTAAATTAATATATACAGAAAATAACTGTAAGAGGATACACCTTTGGAAGAGCTTCAGCTTTAAAAGGAGTCATGAAAGTGCAGAGATTCCGATGCAGAAAAAATGCGATCTTAGCATATTTTTAAATGATTTGGATTTATACTCCTCATTACGAAATTATGCTTTTAATGAATTTAACTGAATTGTAAGCCGACTTATCATTAAGAAGAGATTTTTGTCTTTTTTGCAAAGAAAATAATGTCATATTAAATAACTATAAGTAATTTTCTCAATGTTTATTCAAACAAAATATTTATTTTAAGAAATTAAATAAACAAACAGTAATTATATCCTAGTACGCACTGTCCCATAGTCAAACTCCCTGGTATATTAACAATTACATTATTTGTATTTTTTTAATAAAATTTAATTAGTTATTTATACAAATTGTATTTAATATAAAGAAAAACTAAAAAGTAAAAAAAAAAAATAAAAACTTAAGTTAAGTATTAAAAGAAAGGAATTTTCTATAGTAATACCAAGAACCAAAATTTTTACAGATTGAAATCTTGCCACGACTTATTGTTATTATTGCTATTATTTTAGTGAAATTAACACATAGTCTTAGTTGGAATTTTAGAAAAAAGAAGTGTTTTAAGAAATAACTATTTCTTTTAAATTTAAGTAAGATTTTCTTCACTTAACTTCTTAAGAAGTGGAAAAAATGCAGTTGCGAAAACTTTGAAAGTTATGAAAATGTTATTTCTTAAAAATGGTTTCCATTTTATTCACTAAGTTAAATTAATCAATCTTGTTATTTGTGTGTTATATATTTATTTTTGTAAAATTTATTTAAAGTAAAATTTAAATGATCCAATAAGAAATTTCAATTTTATTATTTAAAAAAATTAAAGATCAAAGTGATGCTAACTTTTAGACAATTCGTGTTTTTTCTTCTATAATTAAATCAAAATATTAGGTAACTTTGAGCTGATTCATGGACAATTAAGAAAAATTTTAACATTTAATACTTTCACTTTGCTATTGATGCATACCACTGTCCACAACGCTTAGCTCTATGATATAAATAAAGATCCAACTTACCTTAAAATCGTCTTTAAATTTATTTTCAAATGCATTTTTTTCTAATGTTTGAAAACATTTAAGTCTTGCTAATTGAATTCAAATATTTAAAATCTGAAAAGATATAAAGAACGAAAAGAAAAAATTACAAGGCACGTTTTGATAATTATCAGAATTCAAAAACAAAGTAATTTACATCAGTTTTGTTTATAAAATCATTAATTTTATGGCTTATAACATGGTTTATGATGGTGTTCTAGTGAGCAATTCTTTAAATTTATTTCTACATTTGTTACTACAACACTTTATGGTTGGTCTCCCAAGTAGTTAATTAATTTATTTATTTTATTAGTACATAAGAAATTGACTTTATGTTGGAGATGGACTTTTTTTTTTTGGTCATAAATATTTTTATTTCAGTAATTGTTATTCACTCAAATATGGGTCAGTCCTATCGCATAGGAGAACCATGAATGGATTTACGAATTATACGATTAGTCATGTTATTGTAATTAATTTCCAAACAGATTTACGAATATGTGATTTTATATGGTTACATTGAAATTTATAACACAAGAAGCCTTAGCTATCCAAATCGTTCACGAGAACGGTCCATTTTTGGACCGTTTCGAACTCAAAAATCCCTTTTCTGATTTTAAATATCACTCAAAAAAATATTTCACAATTATTTCAGATTAAAAAAAAGGGAAAAGAAACTAATCAATCATTTGAATAATCATCCCATTTTCACTTAAAAATTGGAAATAAATTACTGATTAATCTAAGCGTCATATAGGGATTGTCATCATTTATAAAAATGATAATAATGAATACACTAAAATATATACATATATACTTTTGTATGTTTGTATGTATGTATATATTTTTGAAATAAATCGTTTGATTGCTAAAATTTTTACGCTTCATTAAAAAAAAATTGAAGAAAACCTCCTATTACTCAATTTTTTTTCTATTTATTATTTATAGTGTTTTCAATATTAATTGAAGCAAGAATAAATATTGAAACCTTAGATCTAAAATGATTAATTGTTTAAATCCAACTAATGTTAGACAAAAACGATTAATGTTACGGCTTCACACTTAATATGGTTTCAAAATTATTTAAAGTTATTAAAATGAAATTTTTATAAATTATTTTGAAACTCATAGAACTGAAACTGATCTGATGGAATCAATACTTTGCGTAAGACAGTCAAAGTTTATTGTATATGATTTTCTATTTTATTTTTAAAAGTTCGAATAGATTTTATAATTTTTATTTTATATTTTCTAATCAATTTTTTACACCCTTTTTTTCAATACAAAATGATCTTGCTATTAGGCACACAAAAAACTCATTTTACAAACATTAAATAAAAGAATTTAATTTTAAGCCTAAAGATTAATTAAAGATAAGACTGACTATTAGGTTACTATTTTTTTCTATTTAATTAAAGCGAAATAAAAACTAAAACAAAAAATTCTCTGCTCCATAGAATGATGTACATGTGTTGCAGTCAATAGAATTGAACAAAAAAAAAAAAATAACATAGAATGTGATGAAATTGAAAGTGAGATCGATCAGTGAATGAATTAGTGCGATCAATATCTTTTTTTTTTATTTAAAAAGTCTGTGTGTATGGGAAATGCATGCCTGACTGATGTAATTTACAATGAAACCGTTGAGCAATAAAATATTACAAGATTAAATACAATAATATTATAGCGATCATGCCAACCCTAAGGCTCATTAAATTCATAATAATATTTTACACTCAGCCGGAATAAATTCTAATAACTATGTTCGGAATAACTTCATTCCGATGTTATAACACAGATCCTTCACAACCAAACATTCATAGTGCCTGCTTATTTATTTTCAGTTGTACACTGAAAAAAATAATAGTCTAAAATGTTGCAAAATTTACTAAGTTTGAGTTCAAAGTTGTTGTTTTACTGGAATTCAATAAATAAAAATCCTCACTGCTAGTAACAGAATAGCTTTATTCTACTAAGTTTTTGGAAAATTAATGGAAAATGTTTAAAGCTTAATTTTTTTTTATATTTTCCGCATTTTGTTATTTACAATTATGAACTTAAATTTAGTATTATTTTTCTAAATTCATGACTTATATCACAATGTCATTCAATTACGATTTCAGTATTTTTGTCTCAAATTCTACCAAGAAATAATCCATCACGGGAGCAATGTTTTTATGCCATTTTCTTTTAATCTGCACTACCATGGAATCTTTTTTTATTAATTATTTTCAACTTAACCTGTGAACAGCTCAAAACCAATAACATTCTGTTTAATACTTCAGAAATCGATACAGGCAGTTTGCCCGCCCGAAAAGTCACCTATCGCAAAACTCCTCCATTTGAACGGTCATTTTGCCCGTTCGAAAATTTGATTATCGTAAAAATCCACCATTTATGGACCGATTTTCAAAGTGTAGCTTTCAGTTTGGCTTCACAGAAATTTAAATGGAAATCGGATGGACAAAGTGGCCGCCCGAAATAATTATTACAACATTACTCCGCCATTTCTGGACCTATTTTCAAAAAATTTCTATTTAAGATGGGAGTAAAATATAAACTATAAATGAATTATATCGAGTTTTAAACTAACCCATAGTCGTTTCGGTTTTGTAATCTGTTCGATTGGCTCTTTTTTTTATTAAAAAATTATTTAAATCAACAATATGGTGGAGAAATTATATAAAAGAGTTTCGTTTTTTTTTTTTTTTTTTGCAAGAATTGTTTAAGTCTATGATTCGAGGGAGGAATTTGCAACATTCTGGTTAACAGTTTAGAACTTTAGCCACTTCTCTCTATATCTGAAATTATTTATTTTATATTAAAAAGGGTGAACCTATACCAGTTTAAAGTTACAAAGTTTTTTGAAACGAGTAAGGAATTATGGGTTTCGTAATTATTCTAAAAAGCCAGTCAGTCATGATCTAAAAATTACCTTGTTTGTAGGAAAGTTTTACTAAATTAAGGCAAAATATGAACTGAAATTGGAGACAACCAATTACAGTTCTTGAGTACAAAATGTTTGATGACCCAGTCGCGAGTTCTACATTTATTGCAATTTGTATATTATTTAGGGAAGTAAAAAAATATTTTATTTATAATTATTAATCGATTTTTTTACATATTTTTGAATTAGATAAATTTGTCAACAAAAAAACACTAAGTTTGCATACAAAAGAAAGCGCTAATATCAGTAATTCAAATAATCTTCATATATATTTCTATATCTTATCCAATTTTAATACTATTTAATGAACAATCAGCCACTCTGTATCGTATTTATAAATGAATAAAAATGATTCCCTTCATAATTTGTGTCGTGAAATACGATGTATTGATCTTTGAATGATAACAACATCTGAAAACATTAAATTTCCAAGACAATAAGCAAATACAATGCCACATAGCAATAGACCATTCGGGAATTAATTATGAAAAAAAAATTTTACCAAAAAAATTGGGTCAGTATTGCCAACGACTGGAAAGATTTTAAGTATTAAAAAAATATATTTACAAATCTACATCTTAAACATATGCTTAGTTGTATGTGGATATATATGATTCATACATATCGCTCCTTTGATGCAATAACAACATATCTCAAAAATCAAAGTTTTTAAGTTATTGATGAAAAAATATTCCTTAAAGTCTTCTTCATATATGTATAGCAAATCTAAGCCGAACTGATACCAAAAAGTATCGATGTGGCCTGCAAATTATGTTATTTTTAAATACAATATGTGTAGTCATATATCACAAACTCAAAAAATGTTTAAATTACGCAAGAAAAAGAGCTCCCAAAAATTATATCAATGTCATATCAAAAAGTTTCGATATGGAAGCAAAAACTTTAATCGCATTTTGCCAAGATTCTTGTTTTTTTTAAATACGTCTATAGGCATCAAAGGAGCGACATGTATGTATGTATGTACAATATGCGTACAAAATTTCATTGTCAAATTTGTTTTCTATTATTGTAGATCTGCTTACAAAACATACAAAAACACATTGTATTTAGAAGACTTTTTTTAAGAGCCGAACTAATAAAAATTAATTTGGAATCTTTTTTGAGAGTCTTGTAATGAAATTGTGGATGTTTATTGACATCATACTTAAGAAAATATTTTTAAAATTTACTTGTCATTTGAGCATACAAATCTCAATTATGTGTTTTGATTTTTGAGTTTAGATTTTCAATGAATTTTTGGTTTTAAAACTTTTGTTTCTTATTAACACAAATTAACAATCAACAAGTTACACAATACAAGTGGCCTTAAGTGGGAGTTTAAAGTGTGTTTTTATGATGTTACTCCAACTGGTTTCAACTACTGTTGCTTAGCAATTAAATTTTTATTTCAACCCGTTAAAATCTTCAAAATATATTTGACATCTTTATATAGTCAGTAGAATGTTTGCCCAGTCCAAGCCGGGTCTTGTCTGTAGTACATCAAGAACTATTGATTGATTATCACAGTTCTTTTAAACTAATTTTAATTATATGAGAACTTTAAAATAGAAATAAAGGAACTTTCAAAGGATGCAAAATTTGAAACGTTTTTTAAAAAGCTCTTCGCAACAAGTTGATGAAAATGAAGTCAATTAAACCCGAATAGATAGAATCGCACGATGTTTACAGAGGTCCTATACACATACATATATACTCACACTATCATTAATAAAAATGTATGTCACCTGCTAAATTAAATTTCTCCTGAATCCTTCACACATTAATTAAGTAATTAAGCCATCTCTCCTAAGAGTGCCTCTAAAAACTGCTTAATAAGAACAGAAGGTACGTTTAAGAAATATGTATATTTCTAAGGCGACAGCCGTTAAGGTATATTCCTTAAATTTATTTTAGAAATATTAAATTAAGAAGCTCGTTTTATAAAAAGTACCTTGTAAGAAGTAAGTATATTTTTGAAAGCTTTCTTTTAAGAAAGTATTTTTTTTTTTGACAGAGTACCCTTAAAAACAGTGAAAATACTCATAGAAATCGTACTTATTAAAAAGCAGGTTTTTTAACTATATTTCTAATAAGTACCTTTTAATGTATTACCTTTTAAAAAAGTACGTACCAATATTTTATATTTAATAAAAATACATTCTTCTAAAAAAAATAGTTTTTAAACAGGAATGGTGGAACTGTGTCCTATGAGGCGTCCCATACAAGGATAAAACGACGGGCTTGTTAGGGCTAAGCAGACCCAAATTAAGTAAGTTGACGGGGAACTCTTAATGATGCACCCAACTCAGGAGTACATCTGCAACAGCTCGGCGCTGCGGAGGATGACGAATGCAAAGCACGCAAGAAGAAAACTGAGACATTAGGGCACTTCTTCTATCACTAACCAGCTTTAGTGCAGGCTAGATACCTTACCAGTTATTACTCACCTCAGAAATATTGAGTGGAGAAAACTGAGTAACTACGTTCAAGATACAGATTTCTTATATGGTATAGTTTTTCGGTTTTTCACGTGGGAGTGCACAAGATGCTTCCTACTGGCTCAGGTATATGTAATATTGACGTGAGTATATAATAAGCAAATCTAGCTTTTAAAAAGGTACACGTTACGAAACAGACTTTACAAAAAGTACATTATAGAGAAGTACCTTTCCAACTCGCACAAAATTTTTGAAAAAAACTCGAAAAAGAAATTTTTAATGTATACATTTTGAAAATGTGAAAAATTATAATTTTTTCTTTTGAATACGAAAAAGTTAATTGTTGACAATTCCTCTATATCATAAATGTCAAAGCGCTGTGACATTTGGCTCCATCTGCAAAAATTGCAGCCAATTAAAATTATGATAATGCTTTTCTGCCCCCTTATACCTTTTAAAATAAAAATAAAAACTTCAAAAATTAAGCTTTTAAAAGTCTGTGGCAATAAGGAATATCTGCTTAAGTTGACTCAAGCTGAAATCGAGTTGACAGCACCATTGTAATTTACCACTTTAAGAAAGAGTTCCTCTCAACAAGGTTTCATTCCCTTTGTCCAATTTTTCAGGAAGCTACAGTGTAGTGAATTTCTGTTTGTCATTTTTTGATGTACAATTTCATTTGAAACAAATAACATTTAAAATTGCTTATGATAGTTTGCGATATGTAGAATAATTTATTCCTAATATAAGGAAGGATCAAATACATACATTTTTAAAAATCCATTTGAAAACTTAAAAATAATCTGCTGCAAAACACAAAAACAGAGCTAAGCACCTCTGTAGAGAAATAATTTTGTTTAAAAAGTTTTAAAAGTTTTAAAAATTATTTTTAGTTATTTGGAAAAAGTTCTTTTTGAAAACGATTTTGAACCGTTTTATTCTAGCTCTTGGTGAGAACAGAACCTATAAGAATCAGACTTATAGTCCTAGTAGCTTAAAAGGGCTTTGAAGAAGTACTTTTTCGAAACGTTCATAAAAAAATCTTATTAAAAAGTAAAACTGTCTTCAATCTAGAAAACAAGCAACAACATTTATCTATATGTTGTCTTTCATGTAAAAGTTAGCCAAAATAGACCTTTTCATTTTAACTACTTTAATAACCACCATGACTCTTTTTATTAATTATTTATCTATGTTGTTTCCTGAAATTAAAAATGTATTGGCCTGTAACAGCATTTCATAAATCATTCAAAGTTTTATTTATTTAATAAATATTTCCCAATATTCATTATAGCCCCATTTTAATGTCTTACATACACACACACACACACATACACATTCTACTGACTCAGGCAACAACAAATTTATATAAGAATTTCTTCTATACAAATGCAAATGTTAAATGATTTTAGCGCTTTTTTATCGTTTAGTAATTCCTCAGTCATTGCAACGAGTGCATCTATCATCAATATTATTTGTCTATTGTTTACGGTTTTCATTTCATCAAACCAACTAAGGAAAGCAAAGAACAAAAAAACAAAGAAGAAAATCAGTTTACAAACAATCAATAAAGAGGAATAACAATAACTCTTGTTAGTTTATTAACTGGGCTTTTTCGACTATCAACTCGATCATATATTTACTATGAGAAACTCCGCTGCTCTAGACAGCCAGACAGACAAATTGTCAGTTGTTTTGTCTAATGGCTTGAACCCACCAAAGTGCATTTCGAGCTCATTACCTATTGATGGTGTAGTTGAGGTATCATGCACATTGTGAAGCAAATTTTTTTTATACATTTTTGGGTAAGAGTTACTTATTTAGTCTGAGCGTAGATAATCAAATACTGTCTACACTGTCTAGTAACTATTCATAATTGCCTGAAATGATTTAGAAATTGTCTAGGAAACAATAAATATGATTCGGATGATCTGGAATCAATATATTTTGTTAATAAATAATAATATTTGAACTGTTGGTTTTTCAGTCGAGGGTCAATTTGTATTAGAAAAATTTATGTGGGAAATGTGATACGAAAGTCAGCATCAGTGTAGGGTAGAGGAAGGAGTGTTTAATAAAGGGTATTTTTGGGCTGTAATTTATATTTAATACGTTAAATTTTGCAATAAGATATCAGCTAATGGCAAATTGTTTAATATACATTCAACTGCCACCAATGGTTTTCTATTGCTCAATTATTTCAGCATGAAGGTTATTAACATTTAAATAACAAATAAATTATAATTATGGTTTTAGAGACTCATATTGAAAATGAAAGCCGTTCCCTTAAATAAAACGCTCAAAAAATAAAACTGCAGAAAAAGTATTTTTATAAGCACAAATTCTGAGAGAATTGTAAAAATACGTATATTAAGAATTTTATAATACATATTCAAAGGATGTTTCTATAAGGCTACGCTTTAATTCAAATGAAATCCAAATAATTGTGGGTGAAATATCAAATGCTTTTTTGAAGGATTTGATATCGTTCACCACTGAGTTTGGCTGAGTTTTATCGATGTTTTCTTGAAACTTTATGTTCAATTTCATCAGAAAAAGTCTAGAAAGCTTTAATAGCACGTTTTTTGTGCACTCCCCGAGAGATAACTTCATATTCAAATTTATTATACTGAATCTTCATTGCAGTTTGTAAAGCACATTCAAGTAGTGCCGTCCTGCTGCATCATATTGTACAGACTGCCAATGATTTAAACAGGTACGTGGCACGTCCAACTGCAAAAACCTACAAGCAATATGTCCAAAGGAATTTTTTCTCTACTGGTTATTTGTCAGGGCTCTACGGGAATCGCGTGGCATAACTTCTAATTGCACCAACGAAGTACTTAAATACGTTTAATTGTGTTAGTGATGAACAGTGATCTTCTTGCCATTCTTTTAGAACTGTCACCCGTTATCAAATCGACACGCATGTCAGGTCGTATGAGTTTACTGAACTCAAACGCACACCAGTGAACGCATTATCATCACTATAACTCGTGTACTAAAAAATAATGATTTTGATAATAAATCTTAGCCATTTTGACATTCTGTCAAATTCTGTAACTTGCCCTATAATAAATAAAATATGTTTACACCATGCCGCACCCCATGCCAACCAACTCTTATTAAGAAACTCTTTACGATCACTTTTTTAGCGCAAAAGTATGAAAACACATATGAAGCGTCATGCATGGATTATTCTAAAATACTACTACTTCTCAAAAAATTTTCAATACAGTGGGCGATAAAACAAACAAGAATGTTGGAAATGATGTCCTCTCTAAAACAATTTCAAAAAAGGAGCAGATTCTAAGTATGCCGATATGTCTTTTTTTATTTTTTCATTCACACTTTCATCAACTATGGTCCAATTAAATATTTCTTAAGTATATAGTTGACTGTTGGTCCCTTTTTCATTCAGACTGAATGATATGAAAACAGCGTAAAATTATTAAATGTTTTATCGGCTTCGTTTAATACATTCGTTTCGATTGTATGTTCACTATTTGTTCGCTTTTTACAGGAATGAGGGCTAAAAGGGTGTTGGTCTGCTCGACTAAATAACAAAGTTTTTCTTTTTTTTCCTATTCCCCTAGGAAAGGGCCTAATTTGGAAGTACAAAAGAGCTCAAGCCTATATCAAAAATTATTAATGAGAAGAGTAGCGAGTGTTGGATGAAATATCTGGAGGGTATTTCTTTAAGATGTGCATGTGTATATTGATAAATAATTAAATAAAAAATTATACGGACAAAAGGTCACCCCATTTTTTGTACCTCCTACACTTTTGTTACAATTCCTTTTAAGCCTTGTAATAGAACCATGTTCATTGAATCTTATTTTTTTATTTTACGGTACTAAATAAATTTCTCGACTGTTTTGTAAACAAAATTGTAATACCTTTTTTAAGGATAACTCAGAGTGAGAACAATACCTTTATAGTCATCGCAGTGAAGACTGCTTACAAGGGGACAGGATTTGGGCTTAACACTGTTCACCAGATCCAGAGTTATAACCGGACAATGACACAAGCACCGCTTTTTGTCAAAACGGAATTATTTTATTCTACTTGATTGCTTTTTGGGCAGTGAAGTAAGCCAAACAACCGACCAAGATTGTGGACAAAATGCTAGGGATTGTTGTTTAGATTAACACCAAATACCCTGGTCACCAATACAATTTGTAAAATTTAATAGCCAAAACAAGTACCTTTTTAAATATTTTTTGGAACTACCATTTTCAGCCTTAGTGTTCAGTATCGCTAAATTTGCTTGTGACCGTATTTTCATGTTTCTAAAACTCTCATGCCCATAACACGATTGGCATATTGACACAATTAAGAAAAAAAATCAAAAAATTATATTTGTCTAAAAAGTGAGTACATTCTTTTCGAGCAACCATCATACCAAACTTAATGCTTAAATAATTTCCGACTTGACGATAAGCTTTATTATTGCAAACTTACAAATATAAAATCAAAATAAAAGATCAATTTTATTTAATTTGAATTTTTTATTAGTTTTACATAGAATTTTTAGTGATCATAACGTCACCACCAGCAGTGGCAGTCATTTGTGGCGTCTTGAACTTTGAATAGCAAATTAGATACATGGTTGAAACGCTTTTAAATTGGAAAGAAAAAAAATCAAAACAAAATAGTTTTAAGAACTTAAAGTTCACAAAAATGTAAAGAAGACAAATCAAAGACGGAACTTCTATAACGAAATAACGAATTAAAGAAAAAACTTGCTGGCTTGTGTATAAAATTCTAAGCATAAACAAAATTTGCCTTAAAAGCAATTTGATTGAACTTGAAAACCATAGATAATGAATGCCTGAGACGAATTTAAATGTGATTAATACATTATGCGATAAAACCTTATTATAAATAAATAAATTTATTTTCAGGTAATAATTAATTTGTAAAATAAGAATAATTCTTATGATTATTGTTGTTCATATTGATTAGTTTCAGCAAATTATACTGAATATGGTTAATGAAAACTTTAGCATGAGTTTCATTTATATTTGTTTGTGAACAGCTGCTTTTCTTATATTAAAATTTTCAAATACATATTTGCTAAATTCGTCAAGACAGAAAAAATTAAATTACATATGTTCTAGAGAATATTATTTCAAAAGGCCCAGAATTTAGGTTAAAATAACATCTCGTTTATTAATGTGTAACCGAAGATGCACTATTGAAAATCATTGATTGTAATTAAGTGCAATTTAAAAAGAAAAAGCAAAAACTATGATACCTGAAGGTAACACCATATTTTCTAAGGCCTTAAATATTAATACAACACATTACATTTTAAATACATTGTTTCAGCGGAGATTAACACAATGTAAACGTATAAATTACACTGATGTTGAACACAAGAAAAAAATGTTTTAGATTAATTAATTGAATAAGCTGGCATTCGAAATATGTACTTCTAATTAAGAAACATTTACACATCAGATAATGTTCCATTTTCAAAACAAAGGAAATTTAACTTTATTTCCCAACTGCATTGCAAAACATAGAAACGTTGTTTTCGTAGGCCGTTCCGAAAACCAAGTCATTATTTAAATCTTTCAAACGACCTTTCAAGGTATGTAAGAACCTTGAACATATATGTATGTGTCTGATATAGAGTACGGGCTCGTATATACGTTCCTCTCATACTAAAAAAACATTTTGCTTTTCTTTGCTCATATATGAAAAGTGAACAAAGTACATAGATAAAGTTCAAAATAAAAACTTTTTTACCAAAAACTCAACTTATTTTAAAAACAGACTCTAAAAAGACTATAAAAGGTGTTAGTACTCTCAACACCGGCTTCAAAGGTCTTACCACTCATAATAATATTTTAACTATTTAAAGTTTTTTTGAAACCAGTTGAATTTTTTGTTAAAAGGTTTTTATTTGAAACTTTTTAGGAAATATTTTCAAATTCTTTTATTCTGAAAGAAATTTTCACTGAGATATAAATAATCTTAGTTGATCGAAGGAACTCTCTTTCTAGGAAGGATCTAGGGCTGCAGTGATCAACGAGATCAAGGATGTTGCCTGCTCGTGATCTACAAAATACTAGCACACATCAATGATCTAGGGAACTAAGCTCCTGTTGTATTAACTTTCATAACAATTCGCAGTGCATTGCCATTAGGCCCATCGTAAGCCAGGATAATATAGAGAACACAGCCTTAGTTGTCGTTGATCTCGCTATAAGCGAGAATGATTCCTATGGCTGGTGCCAGGTTATTATGCCATTGAATGCAATTTATTTTAATGTTGTGATCAAGTGTGAAACGGTTATAGGAAGAACCAAATTATTTAATTAAAATAATTTTAGATAAATAAATAAGTAGATAATGCACAAGTACGCAAGGTATACTAAGATACACCGATATTATGTGCTAAAATTTAATAATGTTTGCTTTTATTTTTGTAATATATCATGGCGAGTATCAATTAAAAAAATTTGCCTTTACAACAGTTAGTATCCACTTATGATTCAATTTAAGGCAATGCTCAACTCTAATATATTGACGTGCGTGTTGCAAGTAGATGATCAAAATCATATAACTGCCTTTATGTTTGTAAGAGGTTAAAAAAACAATTTGTTTATTAAACTAAGGCGTTTCCCATAACTGGGCTTAACTTCGCTTAGAATTCTATAAATTTTAGTTGTTAACAATTTGTTATCAATTTCCTACAATAAATACATCATACATTTAGAACACATATTTATGATAATTATATATTTATGTATTTAATTTTCGTAAACTTTAAACAAGAGCCGCTAACAAATCAGAAATTCAATCATATTTAAATGCTCGTCGTACTCACGAAAAGGAAAACATTAATATTTTGCTTCCAAATAAAACCATAAACAACAAACAAGACACCAATGTGAACACTAACCGCAGTGTGTCAATTTGTTTTTAAACGCTATTAAAATAAACGTAATAAAAAAAAGTAAATGTTTTAATACTTAAAAGGCCATACATAAATGTATAAGAGGAAGACTTTTTAAAATGAAATTTTATTCCTAGAAAGTATAATTAATATACGAGGGTGGTATGAAAAGTAGTCGCTGTAAATAAGTTTAAGCACACAAGAACATTGTTATCATTTTATGCCACTATCATACGTTTGTCATGGTCGTCTCGTCAGACCGTACTTGCACTGAATTGTAAAACACAGAAAGATTCTTTTAACAGGAACACATAAATTGTAAAGCATTTTAGGGTCTGTTTGCAGAAATATCCATACGCTTTGGTCCTTAGACCAACATAATATCGAAATCAGGTTACGTTTTATACGCATAGAAAATTTAAAGATTTGAACATGAGCATTGGTAGTGTTGAAGGCAAGTTCATGGGGCCACTAGTTGTATATTATCTCAATATTATTTTTCTTAATTTTCTTAAACAACAAAGAAAATCAGTGCAGATAGTTATTTGATACGAATATCAGCCATCTGCCAGTAAAATTTTGTCAAATTTATTTTAAGTCCTTCGCCGCACACAAAGAAAAATTTAACTGAAATGGGCCAATTAAAACAATGATTCAAATTTTTATTTATTATTTAACGTTTGCAGCCTTAATTAACTTTTAACCATTAAAATTAATAAATGAAACGATTTGAAATGTTTAGTGAAGAATAATAAAAATTGCCCGAGGGTAAAAAGGGCTGTATAATTATATATGGTACATTCAACAAATAAAAATTACATTCATAGTGACAGGAAAATCTGTTTCGAACAAGATGTGCCTACAGCAAGCGAAGAAACTTTGTTAAAATCAATTTTGTGGTTTATCCATTAAATTTATTAGATATTTTTAATGTCTGTCCATTTGTCGGTAAAAGGAAAATTATACACTATTTAGTAAGACGGCAAATGTTCTTAAATTTGCAAAAACCGCAAAAGGAATTTTTATAAAAAAGTCGTATTGTTAAATGAAGTGCTTAAATTATGAATGTTATTTGTTAAAAATTTTATAAATTGTTTTCAATTATATTTATCATAATTATTATGACTCAGTTGTGGAAAATGTTTATCAAATAGATTTAACAAAATTTTTTACAGCAACATATTTTCATTTCCTTAATTCATTGCATCAAAAATTTGTCTACTCTAATCGTCCTTTAGCAATTTTTGCATTACTTGAAAGAATACATGATTAATTATTAAACTCAAATTTTATTAATATTTATAAAGAATCTCTTACCAGATGTTTTGTGGTAAGAAACTTTTGACTAAAAATCTGCCCGAAATAAGAAAATTGGATTTTACTTGCAATGAAATAAAACTCCTTCAAACACGTTATTGCGGATCCACACTAAAGTAGTGAGATATACTTAGTAAAAATAAATTCATTAAGTCTGTAAAATTATATGTGAAATTAATTGAATTATTTTATTGGGTTTGAGGTCTTCTTTTTTTTAAACAATATATTTAAAATTTTTTTTTAATTTCAATATTTCAACACCCTGTGTGTGTATTCTTCAGGAAAAAATATTTTATAAAATTTGAAACAAAAACAAAAGAAAAAAGTTTAAATATTTTCAATACAAAATATTGACAATTGAACATATTTAAACTTTTTTCTTTTGTTTTTGTTTCAAATTTAATAAAATATTTTTTCCTGAAGAAGAAGGGTGTTGAAATATTAAAAAATCCAAAAAAAAATAAACATATTGTTTTAAAGAAGAGAAGACCTCAAACTCAATAAAATAATTCAATTAATTTAAAATAACAAATGTCGAATAATATCATCAATTTGTTATGTGTGAAATTAAAATTTGATTTTGTTATACATATGAGTAGAGACCATCTATCAAATATAGATAAAATCTTTGACAAAAAAACTCCTTAAAATCGGGGCTTATATATTTTTATTGCTGTTAATTATGCAGCTCTTTAATTGTATTACATCGTCAAATAAGTGGCAAACTTCTTTGTTAAAATATTTTTGAATTTTAAATATTCTGTCTCGTTATTATTTTGGTTTTAGCGAAATCTAACGCCATAAATATACTAATTCCATTTATTGATCCTCTCATCCTAGAACAGGGCTGTTTTCATATAGATTTTTATAACCGAGAGCACAACTAATTCAGATTTTGTATGAACAGTTATTGATATACACAATAAATATCCTTAGAATTTTCGATAACAGCATGTGACCCCAAAATAAAAACCATCGACATTTTCGTTGCAAAGCCGTAGGACCTATAAAAGAGCGCAATAATAATTCTTGGACCCATATTTCCCATTATCAATCAAGTCTGTTTGTTAAACATTTCTTATCGATAAACATAGAAAATTTTTCATTATTAAATTCTTAGAAAAATTTCTGTTATCGAATTTGTGGCACCATAGTTTCCCTAAAAAATTTGTTTTACCTATAATGTCCTTAAAATGTTCTTATATCGATAAATTTTCCAGAGAAAAATTTTATATAAAATTTTTTTAACAAAAATAAAATTTTTCAAAAGATTTTATAAATAATTTTTCTATGGGAACTCGAATATCGCAACATCTTTTTGTAGACAAATTTTCTTATCTATACACTTTTTATGAAGCCCTGTTATCACCGAAAAAATTTCATTATTGATAAATTTCATAGAAATTTTTCTACATTGAACATTTTCTATAGATAATTTTTGTTATTAAACAAATTTTTATAAAAAAATTGATTTTGGCGAAAATTAATTAATTAAAAAAATTTTAATTTATAATTTGTAAAAGCTTATCGTTATAGATAAAGAAAACTTTAGAAATTGCGACAAAGATTTGACATCAATAAATTATCTATATGAAATTTGATATCGATAACTTCTTGATCTCAACGATCACAATTTTGCTATTGAACTTTTTGATATCGATAAAATTTCTAATAGAATATGTGATTTTATCGAAAGTAATTAATATATACCAATAATACCAATAATTTTATAGGAATATTTTTATTATCAAAAAATTTTTGTGGAAATAGTTTTTATCGACTAGTTTTTTTTCCAAATTACTGTTATCGATACTATAATTCTCTGTATACATGAAAAAATTATGATATCTTACGATTTTTTTACTGGGTTGTTAAATAAAGAGCAATAGCAGTCCGAACCTACATTTGACACTAATAGGATGTTTATTGCAATAAATTCTGACAGTTTTAGCATTCATAAGCCAATTTCATATCAATATCGAACTGAAATTATGGATATAATATTTACTTAAGAGTATCACAAAGTGCCTCCCCTATAAGGAATACTCTTCAGGTAACCTGCTAACAGTTCCATTAGTTAAATACTGTCGCACCATTCACCATTTTGGCTGGCTCTAGATATTTTTAAGACGTTTAATAATGTGGCATGGTAGACTTGTATCAAAAACTTTTGTTCAGGGATCGCACTATACGAGTTTGTATAGATGGCATCTTATCAGACGAGCTCAATATCAATTCAAGCGTACCACAGTGTTCCGTTTTTTCACACACACTATTTCTTGCTTTTTCAATTACCTTCTCTGCCAAAATTCCAACACTATCTACTTTTTTGCAGATCACAGCAGAACTTGCCATTCATATTCATTCAACAATAGGCCAAGCCAGCCGGAGATTAAAGTCATGCAGCAAAATATAAGGGATAAATTTAATCCGAATCTGGTCGATTGTTGTTGTCGTAAAAGCCAGTGTTGTAACTATATAAGCGAACATGCTGGTTCATCTGTAATTTTGGGTGGTATAAATATTAAGAAATCAGAAGCTCTTGGTGTTTTTGGCATGAAAGTCCAATATGATGATCGATGGACCGAATTTAAGTCGGTTTAAGATATCCTTACCATTTATAACACCTACAACCGTTCAAAAATGAAATACAACTCCCATGAATGGACCTCATGAATGGAGTCGACTGACTACAGGATAGAGAAAACGAAAGGACTTATCGATGACAGTGGTGCAGTCAACTTAATTGGCTCACGAGTGCTTCGAACCAGGATATCGTATTGTTCTCTTGTTACTATAATAAAATGTAGCCCAGTGAACTTAGAGAACTTGTTACCGAAATCCAATCTTTCTTACAAACAAGTCATTCTTCGTTAAGAGAACATCCATTTGTGGTCGTTGGGGCAGCGAACTGCACCTCACATTACAAGAATAATTCCATCTTTAAGAGAACAAATTACATGTGGGATAATCGCCATTCAGAGATCTTAATTGTCATTTCCGATGTGGAAAACTTCAAATTAAATTTCCACAAAAAGCTCTCCCAGTTCCTATCAGAATGCATAGCACAGGTACTGGTCCAGTTAAAAAAAAACAATTGATATGATGTGAAAATAACATATTGTTTCTATTAATCGAAAAGAAAATGCAGACTTTAATAGAATATTTGCCATATAAATATAATATGTTATATATACATATACATGTTTATATTAAATACTCCATTTCAAAATTGCATTAGTCATGAAAACTTTTAGTAACAGAATTTATTTTATCTCATATGAAATTCACATCCTTCTCTTTCAACTGGTGACTACAGCAGCTGTTGTTCATTAAAATCGTTCAATATTTCATTTCACATTTTTATCTTTTATGTTTTGTTAAGTGTAACTTAGTTGAAAGGATTAAGTAAAAATATTTTACATGCCATATTTTTACTTTTCTATTTAATTTTTTTTTATTTCTTTAAAAATTCGCTTCAAAAGTCAAGGTTGCTAAAAAAAATTCTGTAATCAAAAATATATAAAAGCATTTGTTTTCTTTTTATAATAAATGAAAAAAAAAATCGTTAACAAAACAAGAAGCGATTAATTATGTTAAATCACTATTCTTTCATCAATTACAATTTAGCATTATAACACAAAATAAAAAACATTCGATGCACAAATTAAGTGAATTTTTAATAAATTAAGACAAATGTTGCCAATAGAAATTTCCAAAGACTGGCAATGACTTTGAGATTCGCATTTTCGACTTTTCAGCAATAGCAAATATTAGAATTCAAAATTGTTTGCTATTTAAAAAAAATTTGATTGGTCATTTAAGAGGTTTATTTTGAAAGCTGTTTTGTGGATTCATTTTAAGCCATCTGAAAGAAGATTATTTTGAAAATAAAATTAAGCTCTTATTATACATATACTTATATAGTGAAAAGGCTCAAATGTATCACAAAAATAAATTTTAGGTCAGTAGGAAATATGAAATAAAAAACTTTAAATATTTATTGTCATAAAGGCACGTTAGGCCCAATTGACTAAATAAAATAAATATCTAAAATAATTAAAAATTTTTGGTTGTGTGCTTTTAAAATGGTGGTTTTGAAAAAGGATGATTTTTCAATAGACAACTTTATAAAAGGTACTTTTGTATTTTTTCATAGGTACTTCTTCAAAGGTACTTTTTTAATAATTACTTCGTCAAAAGCTATATTTTTTAAAGGTACTTTTTCGAACGTTACTTTTACAAACCTTACTTATTCAAACCGCACTTTTTCAAAAGTACTTTTTCAAAAAGTAATTTTTTTTAAAGTACATTTTCACAATATACTTTGCCACAAAGCAAAAGTTATTATTCAAGAGGTACTTCTTCGATAGGTACTTTTTCAATAACTGATTTTTTAAAAGGTAGTTTTCCTAGAGGAACTTTTTCATCAGACTACTTTTTCAACAGATACTTGTTCAATAGGTACTTTTTAGAGGTTCTTATACTCCCTTTTTTGATATTTTTAACAAGTACTTATTAAAAATCCATTCTCTTTAATATTTATATATTAAGCTTCTTTTGTAGAAGGTAGTTCTGCAAACGGATGAAACAATTATCCTTATAAATTGTTGTGACTATTTAAAAAAAAATTTGATAATTTTATGTTTCCGTTAGGAAATTGTATTATCGTTGTTTCGTATAAAGCGCAAGAGAAAGCAATCATCATGGTGAGTTGGTTGAAAAAAGTACTTTTTAGTATTATATATTACATATTATATATTACATAATTAAAAAATTATAATAGATGTAATTTTTCAATAATTGTTTGGGTGATGGTTGCAAAATGTCTCAATTGTGATATAAAACATTAATATCATTAATAGTGCACTACTTACTAGTTTTTTTTTCCTTTGTGAAGAACAACTATAGCAAATTCTGGTAGGAAGTTGGTTTATATCCTTTTTATTTAGCTGATTACGAATTATTAACTTTAAAATTATTTTTTAGTTTAGATTAATAGAATTTTTATAAATTTTCTTGTTTAATAATTTTTTTAATGGCTAATATATATGTAAATTTGTCAACAATTTATGTTAATATATAATACTACTATGGCACAAATACACACGAAGGTATGCCTTAACTCATAACAAAAAATCCCGATAAAGCCGTTATACAAAAATATAGATATAAAACAAATATATTTTATCGAAAAACTTTTCACTTTTTATTATGCTTTGTGCAATTTATTATGTTTGTTTTGCTCAACAAAGCTCGTCTTAACGTTATCGTGCGCAAATCCGAACTGAAATTGCGGGAAAAACAAATTGAAAACTTGGCCGCAAATAGTTGTGAACTCAACACACAACAAGAAACTATAATAATACAGAACACACTTAACAGCAAGAGTTAATCATGCTGCAAATTCTCTGTAGCAGCGTATGTTTAAGTAAAAGCAGCAACAACATAAAATAACATTAAACAAAACATACACACACACACACTTAATGAAATAAAAGCACTTTTTTCCCATGCCGTCATGAGTAATGTGTATACACATATTGATATGTTTTCTAATGCTTTTATACACATGTTTGTGTGTACATTCATATTGTAAAAACCACATCTAACGAACAAAAACATACTTCTAGAGTACAAATATAACAAATGTTAAATCCATGGTCCAAGCTAAATACAAATAGTAAAAAATCAAACAGTAAAATTATAACAGTAAATATTATGTTAAGTTTAACATACTTCTAGGATTTAATTTTACATTGAAATATTGTTTAACAGTGCTTCTGTTAATATAAAAACATTAATGCTACATATTTATGTTAAACATTTAACATTCTTGATGTTAAATAGGAGCTGCTTATGTTAGTTATTTCTTGTCGTTTGGGTATTGGAGCACAAATAGCACAGACACAGATGTTAAATTTCTATTAGAAAACAATCAAAGTATGTATGTAATTCTTGTAAGGGAAGCCTAAGAACGTTAGAGGCATATACATACATAAGTACATATTTATACACTTGGATGTATGTATGTGTTTACCAAGAGTGGCGACTAATATCTTAAGAATATACATATAATAATGATTAACATTTGACAAAATTAGAAATTCCTGGCCATAAAATTTAATAAATAAATTTTTATAACTTTCATATCACATTTTACATTTAATATCTATTTATTAACCGATTAAAAAATACGTAATTCGTTTGAATTTTTCAATTTCTTTTCCTTTCACTGATATGAAAACTTTCTTTCTCTACTTTTTTTAATATTCTATTACCTTCTTGTTGAAATGGGTATTGAGTGACTTGACTCTACAAAGTAAAGAGAGAACTACACTAGAGACTCTAAGGAAATTTAGACATACGTGTACATAAATAGATTAATTTTCTGTAACGATTCGTTATAATAATTAGAAATGCAGGCAGTGGCATGTCACAAACACGTCCTCTTAACCCAAAGTTTTTATGCATACATGCAAATATTTTCCTGGTTTGTGGTCGATATTTTTGTATAACTATTTCTGAAATTGATTTCTTCAGGTTGGTGAAAATGTTCTGTTTTACTATATTCCTCAAAAACCATAGTTCACGATATTTGCATTGCTTCCAAAGTATCAATTAGAGCATTTTTTAAATTTGTATTAAAAATTAAAATTATTTCTAAAAATTTTTTAAACTCTGTTTTCTGTTTTCGGAAAAAATCCGATATGCTAAAATTTACATGAACATGAACATGAACTTTTTACACTTTCCCGATATAAGGTCTATCCCCACTGGTAAACAGATTATTGCAATTTGCAAAAATACATAAGGAAAAAATAAAGAATTCACAATATATTGAAGAATGCTTCAAATTCGGTAAAAATGCATTAAAGACATTCTGCAATGACAATTCCTTGTTAAAATCTTTGGATATTTGCCCTACTTCCCTGACAATATCTCCGTATGTTTTAAGTTTTTTTCACTAGGATATTATTATACTTTGTTATTCAAGATGTAAGTAAAATTCGAAATTTTCAGTTTCCTTTCCTGATTACGAATTATTTGGTTTTTATTTATAGAGAAAAAATCTGAGCTTTTAATATTTCTTAATTTTGCAAAATACTTCAAAAGCACCTGTGTTTTCGGGCCTGTGTTCTATGGGGCTAAAGCTATTAAAACTAACTGAAATAACCACCGGCCGTTATTACCAAAAGTAAATCTAATAAATTAATAAATAAATGTCAAGAGCGAAAATATATGTATATACATAAATCGGATATATATACACTTACAAATGACTATCCAACATATTACTTACACAACGATATTATTTGTTCGCCGTTAAATTTCCCCCTAAAAATAAATGTCTTACAAATATTGTTGTAATAACGTTACAAGTAAAATGTTAAAATATTTTATTTACTTTAGCTTGGCATGTTGACTTAAATATTGCATACATTAAGATAATGATTCTGTTTATTTTATTTTTTTTCTCCTTTAAATCTCTCTCTCATTCTACAATCTTTCTGTTGCAACGTTCGTTCCTTTTTTGTCTATTTACTTCCTCGTCTTGACATAAAACTGACATTAATTTGTTTTAGGAAAAACAATACAGACTTTTATAGTTTTTAGCTGAAATTTACACTTTAAGACCAAGATGCGAGCATCGAGCGACAGCATAACACAAAATTACTAGAAAAAATTATTTAATGCACATGTACAACAGCTGCTCTTAACGGTATTAGCGCAAATATTTATTTACAAAAATTAAAAGCAAATATTTAAATTTTATCACAGTAGTATTCTATAAATACGCTCATAAGCTGCGTAAAATGAAAACAATAGAGAAAAACCTTGTTACTGTTAAGTATTATGAAGCATGGGACTAAATACACAGTCAGTATTCATAATATTAAGGGACTTGCTCCAAAAGTCTTTGAAAAAATGACGATTATATATGAATAGCTTTTATTTTTTGTTAGAATAACCTTTTGCGTCATCTTCTATAAATATATGTATATAAAAATTAACCTGTGTTTATACTTTTATATGTTTGTTTGTTCCCTTTTCGAAGCCAAGCGACAAGGCCGATCGTCCTAAGATTTCGCAACTGTTTTACAGATGATCGGAGTATTCAAATAGAGTAAATATTCGAGCCAAAGCATGAAGGTATTAATTTATAGAACTGCAATATTTTGACTTTCCAAATTTGATGTATGTTACTATAGACACAAATTGAATATTCGAGCAAAAGCATTGTGGTATAAAAGGTAGAATAGGGTTAGGTTCTCCCCTCCCCCATCCACAGTGGCTATTAATTTTTCTACGCCTGCAGAATTACTATACTTAAAGTGTACATATTTAATTTATTTTATGTATGTAATCGAGCAAAAGCATGATGGCGTAAGAGGGAAGGAGGGGTGTACCCTAATAAAAACACTGATTACTCTGGCAATAAAGTATTTTTTCCTACAAATACATGATGGTACCGGTCCTCTCATATAAATTAGCTATTAATTATCCTATATTTGTGTACTTAGAGATCTAAGTCAATAAATTTTATTGGGCCTACTTTACTACTTAGAAAGGTGTGGGATGAAGGTTTTCCTCTTACATAAACATTATTTAATTTATTTTATGAAGGTAACTATAATAGTGAAATTTGTTGTCGTGTTGGTTTCCTTAAAATGAAAGATCATGTTTAAACCTTTACTATAAATATTTATTTTATTTTATGACGATTGGGTATACCTGACGAAGCATGCTGTGTATGGATAGTATATTTTGTAAAATTATGTTGCAATATTTATTTCAATAACTTTATTGCGATAAAATATATACATAAATTACAAAAATTTTAAAAAATCATGGTACCAAATCATAGTACCTACCATATTTAAATAACCGACATAACAACTTGTTAAGTTTCATCTAAAAAGCTAGTATATCAGGCATGTTCTGCAAATCACAAGATTTCAAAATCACTTGTGATTTTAAAATCACAAATGTGATTTTGTGGTGTTCTGAAAATCACAAGTAATTTAACTTTTCGGTGTGATTTTACCTTTTCGAAAACACAAGAAAACGGCTAATGTTTTGCTTTGATTTGATGACAATTTTTTATGTATTGAAAATTAATAAAGGTTTAGTCAAAATATAAGTGAACGTAAACTAAAATTAGTTTTTAAAATAAAAATTAAACACAAGTTGATATGCCTGGGGCTTTATTGTTATCAGTAATATATTTGAAAAGAAATTTATTAATTTAGCAAATGAAAGTAGTTTCAAGAATACACACCGAAGTTGCCACCACAGATATAGTTAGTAATCTGTGGTTGCCACTGTTCTTAATATATAATTATTGTTGCCATTTGCTACTACTTTATGCGTAATTATTTTTAAAATTAGGCAAACAATTGATAGTTAATAAATATTTTGAATATAACTTAAGAAAAATAATTAAGTTTTATTGGAAATAGCCTGTTTAGTTAAAAAAATTAAATATATTTCTCGTCGAAGGAAATATTTATCTACTCTGGCAAGCATCCATGTATTTTCAAAGAACAAAAACACCTGACGAATAAAAAGTAAATGCAAATCACAAAAAGAAAATGTCAAATCACAAAAGCAAATTACAGCATATGTTACAATAGAAAGTGTTTGCAATTTTTTTATATTTTAGCCAATTTTTTGGTACAAAATCATCAGTTTTACTCTTAAAATAAATAAAAAACAAATAAATGTGTTTAATTAATGAGTTTTTATTGAATTAAATATAAAAAGCTGTCCAAAATTAAGAAAGTGATTTCAGATCGCCAGCCATATAGCTGACCGGTTTCAAATCACAACAGTTTAAAAAGTTTTGTGCGCAGAACACCTTTTTTGTGATTTCAAATCACTTTCACAAAAAGTGATTTGCAGAACATGCCTGTATATTTTATTACTTTAAAAAGTGTTCTTTTCTTGTAAATAAATAGACAACAATGGGAAGATGATCACGCTTGTTTTATATAAACAAGTTAGAGGACACTCAAACATAAAGAAGAGGAACTAAAAATGCTTCCTTGTTCTTATTGTATGAAAAGTTATAAATAAGAGTACGTCACTGCTACTATGTATTTCGAAAAATTAATTCAGTTTCCGCTCGAGCATTGCCATATTTTTAAAAAAATTAATTAAATTTACAAGCACGCTATAGTAACAATATATGTATACTTAAAGGTCTCTTTATTACATACTAACTTTATAAATTCAAAAAAAATATTTCACTCACCTGAACTCTTCCTGAAATCCATATTTGTACATAAGTTTATGTAATTATTATACAGCTCATAAAGACAATCAATCTCATTTGATTTATGGCTTCCAAAATCACTTAATATCATTTATATATTTTATTTATTATATACCTACAGACTTTATTTATTTATTTTTTATTTTTCTATTTATATTTTCAAATCATTTTGATTTTTATTTGCTTTAATTTTTAACACACAAATTACATTCTTTTATTTCCTCTTTTTCTTAACAACTCTCTTTAACCAAACAAACAAACAAACAATCACTTTCTCATATTTACTCTATTTCCTCTCACACTCAAGCACTTAAAAAAAACAACGTCATTAGCATCAACAACAATAAAATGCATACCAGTCCACGAACAAACGAAACACACGCACGAATCTTAAGAAAAAGAAGACGAACACACAATACACGCCAAAATACTACAATTTTCAAAGTGATTTTTATGATTTATTTGATAGTTTTTTGTTAATCAATCAACGATTTATTATTTAATACACTTTTGTTAACATTTATTTCATAATTTTATTAAATATTAAGCACTTTTTACTTGATTTTTAATTGATTTTATAACATGCTAATGGCGACCACGATTGATGCAAATGCCGGTTAAAGAAGAACTAAATCAAAGTCATAAATAAAAGAGCATGTAAGCCAGACAGTATAACGGAAGTTTAATGGGATATTTTATGTTGTTGTTGTTACTTTGGGTATTTCAGTGAAGAAGGGAAATTTGCAATAATAATATTCCTTTTGCAGATGAATTAACAATAGAAACAATGAGATGTTTAAGAGTTGCAAAAATTTTAATTAATGCAAAAGAAAAACAAAACAACTAAATGCAAACAGATTTTGTTTATTAATTTTTACGAAAGTTATGAAAATGCAGACAGAATGTAATGACAGTATGTTGTTAAAATATTAATAATTATGCATGTATGTACGTCTGTATACATTTTTGCGTTTGTAGTCAAATATATAAGTATGTATAGTTTATATGTATGTATGTATGTACGTATATGTATATGTATGTATATATATATATATATATATATATATATATATATATATATATATATATATATATATATATATATATATATATATATATATACAAATATAAGTATATACATATATATATATATATATATATATACATATATATATATATATATATATATATATACAAATATATATAAGTATATATATATATATATATATATATATATATATATATATATATACAAATATATATATATATAAGTATATATATATATGTGTATATTGTATATATATATATATGTGTGTATATATATATATATATATATATATATATATATATATATATATATATATATATACTAATATATATATATGTATACATATATATACATATATATATATATATATATATATATATATATATATATATATATATACATATATATATATGTATATATATATATATATATATATATATATATATATATATATACATATATATTATATATGTATATATATATACATATATATATATATATATATATATATATATATATATATATATATATATATATATATATATATATATATATATATATATATATGTATATGTATACATATACATACATACATATATGAATTAATTTTTTCCATTTCTCTTGCCGAAGGGTTTATAAAACGTTTCAAAAAATTAATAAAATATTGTATATTATATATATGAATTAATTTATTCCATTTTTCTTGCCGAGGGGTTTATAAAACGTTTCAACAAATTAATAAAAAAAATTATTTAATTTTGCAAAGAATAAGTTCTAATTTAACGTGAAATTGCTCAATTATAGTTACAACAAAAAATTAATGATTTTAGTTATTTACAATAATCTTAATTATTATATTTATTAGTAAAAAAAAGCACTTAATGAGCTCTTCATTACAAAAAAAAAAAAACTTTTCACAAATTGTGATACGATGAATCAAAAACAATTCTCGTATTACATTTACAGTGAAGGTTTGTATGAATAGCTGAAATGTACATCAACTGACACCACAGAAGTGGACCAAACACAAGAACGCTGATGATGAAAGTGTAGCGGCTTTCGAAAACAGCATGTTGTTCCGTTCTGCTAGTGTTTGTCAGAATGATTTACACATTTGTCTTTGTTGTAATTTGTTCTTTGATAACTATCACATGTAATTTGCCTTATAACATACGACAAAGTTTGCTTTACTTAAATTCCTGAAGAAGAGAACCGATGGTGATCGAAATATGGAATAAAAAATAAAATTTAAATAAAACAAAAAAAAAGAAGTTTTATTTAATATATGACCTAGAGCCGGAATAAAAATAAAAACAAAAAAAACTTAAATATATATTTATAATGAGGGTAACAAAGATTAAAATAAAAATCTGTCATCAGAAAACACTTGAATTCTTTTTTAGCGACATGAAAGATGTATTTGGCCAATCGAACGTCACACTGGACTTTCATGCCAAGAACGTCAAGAGCTTCCGATTTCTAAATATTTATACCATCCATAATTTCCCCCCAGGGGGCGCGGTCAATTCATCCTGTCTTGGTGGCTTGGTGTTGAACCTCCTGGGGTATAGGGTTATCAGGTTTCCGGACCTAGGCCTTTTTGCTGATAACCCCTAAAAACTTGTATGTTGCTACCCAATCCCTGAAACAACAGGGCAACGGGCGCGCATGCAAGTAAACTAAAGGTGAAAGTGGGTTCGCTCGCTCGTCCGGTAAGTGGGTAATCTGGTTTTTCCAGACCTTGACCTTTGGCCAATTACCCCTTGAACTTATATGTCACTACCCTATCCCTGGACATAACAGGGCAACGGGCGTGCATATATTTAATTTAAGGAAGTAGCTCTGCCTATGCTTGTCTGGGTAGAGGTGCTACCGATACCTCAGGTTTGCACGGGACCTAAAATCGGAGGTGTTTTTAACACGCGGCTGACCAGAGTCCTATCTGGTGCCACGGGAACCAGTAGCTCCTAGGACTTGTCCTAGACTGGTTATTGGTGAGGCCCCTTCGAGGATCACGTGGTGGCTGTGGTTAAAACCCAAAGATACGCCGGAAGAGTTATGGGTCAGACGAGTGTGTCTGTAAGAGGTGCTAGTGACTGATTATAGATGCTCTCTTCAGGCCGTATATCTCTAGGTGTTGTTGCTATTCGACAAAGCTACTCTGATGTTTTGCGGTGGGCGAAGCCTCAGGTAAGATGGGGGCACTATTTTGCTGCCGGGCCATCGGGGTAGTAGGAGGTTAGATAGCTCCAACACTTCAGCAAAGTGTCTGTACATGGTTCTGCAGCCTGTACAGAATTTGCTACCAAGTTGTCCCTCGTAGGCGCGCATGTTGTTGTCTCACCCAGCATGTGCCACTGGGAGGGGTGACGGGACGGTGGTGAACGGCTTTATTCACCCAGTGCGAAGAGCACCGTCAGGTAAGGCCTTCGGGCAGGTACTGACGTAAAATCTTTGACATATACCATCCATAATTGCAGACGAACAACAAACAATACTGAGTCTTACGAGCATTAAAGTCCACTCTATCATTCATATTCTACTTCATGGCCCTAGTCTCTAAAAAGCTTTGCCTATTTCTGAAGTAATATGAATCACAAATATTTGTTGTCATGCAACACAAGTAATTATTTTATTTTATTTTATTAATTATTTATTTATTTTATTCATTAAATACGTAAAAAAATATTGATTTGCAAATCAAAAGGTATCTTATATTAAAAGTACTCGAGAGCTCATATATGTATTATTTTATTTATTATTGTATACTAGTGTTTATTATAGTATAAGTTGTTAAATGCTGTAAATAAATAAAAAATTTTCGTTGTCATCTACAAAGGGTAGGGTTGGAAGTCTGGCCGAGAAGGTCCTTGAAAAATATAAGTAATAGGGTAGGTCAAATACGGGATCCCCGTTATACCTCTGAGTTTATCTTGAACTCGTCTGATGAGCTTCCATCTATAA
Organism: Germaria angustata; assembly: GCA_963681545.1. Classification (NCBI taxonomy): domain Eukaryota; kingdom Metazoa; phylum Arthropoda; class Insecta; order Diptera; family Tachinidae; genus Germaria; species Germaria angustata. The sequence goes on along the minus strand of OY812999.1, from coordinate 92,700,107 downwards.
CAACAATTAAAGTGCGATTCCTAAAAAGGATCGATATAAATCGAATAAAGTCATCATCGAAATTAAAAGTAATAAGTTTTGATCGGATGAAGAAAGTTAACAAAAATAGAAGTGTTTAGCTAGAAAAATTATAAATATAAGAACAATACAACAATAATTTGCAACAAAACAGAAAAACTAGTAAGAGCCAGAAAAATTAATTATATAGTACATCTGAAAAAACCCTTAACATGGAAAAAGTTTCAGGAAAAAGTTTTCTTAAAAACAACATATTAATTACCCGCCTGTACTTCATGTAGATAATGTAGGCAAGTAAATAATACATCGCCCTACTGCATTCCTTTTTTTAATTTCTATCTTATATTTTTGGTGTTGTTTACTGTCAATTGTAAACTTAGAAATTTCAGAGCATTAAGACGTCAAGTGATTTTTAATTAATGAAAAATATATATAAATTAAGTAACATCTTTTTTTAAAGTATTTTTGCCTTGGCAACATTGACAGTAATAAAGAGGAGGATGTTGAAATAACTTTTCCACGATTTCCACGAATTTTATTTAGCAATATAAAGTACATATTCCCGTTAAATAATTAGTGGTGCAAAAACAATTTATTGAAACATTTTAGTTCACTATTTTCTATGATGTCAAGTGATGAGGTCAAATATTTAAACGATTAAATATTTTTAATTTTATTACCCACTTTTTTTTAGTTGTTTTCAGTCAATAAAAATATCTAAGCAAACTCTAATCAATTGATAAAATATCAACTAGTTAGACAAATAGATACTTATGTATATACAATACACACCATACATAGATTTGCAACAATTAACACGCTTTAGCAATTATTGAAAATATTTGTTCGATAGTTGGTTGCTACCAGCAAAAGGGTGATGAAAGAAGAGCTGTAAAAGTTATTTGAAGAAGTGAGATCCATGTGGGATATTAGCGGGAAAAAATTCATTTAAAAGATTTAATATAATATATATGAGAGGTATTGTAAAATTGCAATGGCTCTGGCCTTGGTAAGTATAATTCTATCGATATATAATTTGTGCACAATAAGAATTTTTTTAATGGTGTGAGAAATCGTAAGTTTTTTATATTTTTAAGAAAAATTTAGGAATAATTTTTCTTAAAAATATAAAGAACTTAATTGTTTGAGCTTGTGGTTAATATTTAATTTTTTATAATTTCCAGTTCTTAATTTTTTTCAGTTTTAGAAAAGTTGCCTGACAGCTCCGCACAAGGTCATAAATTTGACCTAAAAATTTGATATAAATATGAATAAATTTTTCTGAAACAGAAATAATTATATATTAAATAGAAGTTTAAAAGGGAAGAAGAAATTTTGAAAAATTATTATAAATAGTTGATCTTTTTATTTGTCACATATACATAACTAAATCTCTATAGTTATTAATAAGTTAAGGAAAAGCTGAGACTCCCTTTTACGTTAAAATTTTGATTTTTACCATAAATATATGCATTGAGGGGATAATCTCAAGAGCTATAAGCATTTCAAATTGCTACCAAACATGAAATTAAGGCACATACACAACATATAATTATATCCAACAAACATGCGAGTAAGAATAACTTGGAATCATACTAGTATGTTGAACGTTTAAAAATGTTTGTACATAATTTCTGATATCGAGAAGTGCTCGCAAAAATTAAGAAACATTTTTAAAAAGCATCCAGCACCAGTGTAAACAATTGAGATCTATTACTTTTACAAACAAAAATGTTGTATATCACTTATGCATAAACTTTTTAGTCTTCACTTTTCTGCACACCCTGTAGCAGCGCCTTATCTTTCATTTAACGCTCGTCTCATATATGATCATAGGATGAAAGTGCGATTGCTTAGCTAATGAAATGAAAAGTAATTTTTATTAACAAATATAAATTTGAAAACACAATTAATCGCATAATTTGTAGGCTAAGACCACCCAATCATCATAAAGCTTAAAACGTTTTAGTTTTAAAAAGTTTTTTATTAATACTTTTATTATATAAAAATTCAATACGAATATATATGACTCATTTTAAATGTTAATAAAAAAGTTATTTTTAATTTAAACATGATTTTCGTAATGTTGGTCTAAAACACATAAATCAAAAATGATTTGAATATTAATGAATTTAAATACAAAGTACTCGAAATGAAGCAAAAGAAACGATTAGGTTTGGCATAAATATTTTATAGCAAAAAAAATCTTATAGAGCAAGTTAAAGTGATAGGGGTACTTTTTGATGGACTTATTATATCAAAATACAAGTATCGATAATTATTACAAACATTTGATCCACAAGTATGAGTAATGATACTATTAAAATCTCTTTATAATTTTTGCATAAACTGAAGCAAGCAGAAACGACCCTATCACTTTGACGTGCATCTTACATAAATAGTGACAAATTATTTATATTAAGTTAAATTTATTTATGTCATACGTAATTTTAATTTTATACTAAGAACCAAAAAGGCTACAATTAAAATAAAATAGCCAACTTCAATTTTTAATTACTTTATAACAACTTATAAAAATATAAAAGAAGTACTTTTCCCTTTCTTACAACTATACCTTTCCCTATTTTTCTCTAACCTCCTTCTAATAGCTTAACTCATTATGATTGTCAATAATATCCAAAACAAGTAAGACAGCAATAAGTTTTATAAAAATCCATTTTACATAGACGTTCGCGATTAATACGTTTGCAATTATTTAACTCATCATTACAATTTTGTAGGCTTTGTGGCGCCGCTGCTATTACCAATTTCTCTTTGCCAGCCGCCAAATCTCCATGCAAAATATATTTACTAACACCACCAACACCAACAATATCAACATCCTTCGCATATTCACCAGAATTGTAACTATCATCATTTTGTTCTATATCGTTGGCAGCAGCAACAGCAGCCGCGTTATGTTGCTGAACTTTCAATTCTGTACAAGTTTCCAAAACCAAGAACAAACGAAGAAGAAAATCAAAAACATTATTATATATTTCCATAAATTACCACTATTAGTAGTTCTCCTTATGGTATGTGTCATTTGATTACCTTCACATTTGGCCAAACTACAGGCACCGTAAACGGGTTCCCTTTCCAAATATTTACATTTATTCGATTCGATCATGGCCTTTTGTTTCCAATCGAATTCAAGACATTTGGCATAGCGGCGTTGTACGCCCTCGCCACAAGTGCGGGAACACTGCAAGAAAATATAAATACATAAGGGTTAGAGAATGGAAAATGTTTCCAAATGCATCACTTGTCTAACTTATGCTTTTGGTGATAAGACGTAAAACGATAATCATTAATTACTGGTGCCAATCACGATTTTATTTTGCACACTTTGGATTGTATATTTATGTTGAAAAAATTTAGTACCTTTTGATCAACACTTACTTTCAGTCAATTGATGAGTTGGTCAAGCCTGTTTCCACAATAGTTCTAGACATATTTCATCGAAAAAATAAAAGCTTTCCCAAAAAAAATTTACTTTCCCCTGAAATGGTATTCTTTCCCTATAAAAAGTACATTTTTCCCAAAAGGGTCCTTATTTTAAATGTATATTTGATCTACCATAAAGTTATTTTTCATCAACTTATCCCAAAGGTGTATTTTTCGTAAAAAGGTATTTTTCCAAAACAAAACTCTTCCAAAAAACTTTTTCCCAAAAACATACTTTTTCCACAAAAAAATTCTTTTCCCCAAAAAGGTACTTTTTCCTAAAAAAAAGTACTTTTTTCTAAGTGTTCTTCCCAAAAATGTATGTTATATCAATGTTAATTTTTTTCAAAAAAGCAAATCGTGAAAAACAAGTTTTCTTGAGAAGTATTTTTTTACAAAAAAAATTTATTAAGGAAAACATTTCCTAGAAAAATATTTTTTTCCTAAAAACTACTTTTTTCCAGAAATATTTTCTCCCCAAAAAGGATCTTTCTTTAACAAACTATTCTTTCCAATAGTTACCAAAAAAAAAAATTACCAGAAAAATACTTTTCCCCAAAGAAAATTTATTAAACTTACCTCTGACCACTCCGAATAGTGCCATTTAGGACCACAAAGCTCTGCATTTGGCTTTGAACAATTCTCGTACTCCGAAGGTTTCATTTCCAGCGAACATTGTGTGTCATCAACAACAAAACCATCAATAATGCATAACACTACACGACGACGTTGCATATTAACACATTCACCCGTGCAGTTAGACCATTCGGAAGTAAACCAAGAACCTTTGCAAGATCGTGGTGAGCATGAACGTTTTTGTTCAGGCGTTAGACGACCATCACAAAGATCGGTATAGGGAGCAGTGCGATCACAATATATGGTACGATATTCATAATTAACACTGCAGTCTTCAGAACACTGATGACTCCAATCAGACATAAGCCAAACACCGGCTTTATCGTAATGATCGTTACGATTAAAACGTCTCAGGGGCGGGGCCAGAGAGATATTTAAATGACGTTTACCTTAAAAAGGAATAGTTCATTTAGTAAAATTATTTGATATAAAGTGGCTTTACAATTTTTTTGTAACTCTACCTAAAATATTTCTCACAGATCCCGGTGAACCAATTAGCTTCGAATACATTTTCGGTGGATTATCGGAATCACGTGCATAAATCTTCCTCTTAGCCAATAACTGGCAATTGCAAGTCTCTTTTAGATCAGGCAATTTTTCCGCCTTACATTTTGATTCTTCTACTTCTTTAATCTTACCATCATTTTGCTCTTGAACACATTGTAATCCGCGACTTCGGACTCCTTCCGCCATATCCTCAGCACACTCACACTCCCCATATTCCATGGGTCGCCAGTAGGCCGGGCAGAGGCCACGATTGCAATGATAAATACTTTCACTAAACTCTGGTTTTTTAATGAAAGCGCATCTCTTCGGTGAGTAATATCTGCTTAGAGATCCTTTTGTGGGCAAACCTCGTATGCACCTAAAAATTGGCGATTGTACTCCCGGGCCGCAAGTGCGATTACAGGGACCAAAACCCAATAGTGCCCAAGAAAATCTTCTACGTTTCTTTTCCTTCAGGCGGAAAATTTGAGAACCATTCGAACCTTTAATAGAACTTTCATCGATTTCATCTAAAGGCTGGCCCAATTCGTTCCATTGACTCTGCAGTTCCTCAGGTTCGCTTATCGAAGCTGTGGATACAGGCAAAGTATAGGTGTAGTTTACACCAGGATTAAACGAACGTACATAGAGCTAAATTAAATTTTAGTTTAACAAATATTTTTCGAAATATTGGCAATTATAATCTTACCATAAGTTTGACTGGCCTATGCAATGGACCCTTGGCTGTAATCAAGCTGGCTTCCTTATTATAATCATAAGCATCATCATCGTATAGGAATAGACCTCCCTCGGAAGCTTTGCTATTGCCATTTATTATGTAAATATCGTCGGATGTTTTTAAGGCTAAGGAAATTTATAGAGAAATTTTCTTTTGAGATTTCCAGAAAGAAAATAAATAAATCCGAAAACTTACCAATTAAATTTGTGCTTTTGGCAATATGTTTTATAGTCACATTCATGGCTCCCGCCGGTATTGTTGTAACATAATTATAGCCATAACTTAGCTTGGGCTGAGAAAAAATTTCACTGACTTTCTTGCACAAAACCGAACCACATTTTTCCTGGCTGTCATTGGTGGTGGAGGCTCGTATGGCGCCGGTGCTGTGGACGGCCTAAAAGGAGATACAGAGAAGTAGAAGTTTGAAAATTTAGTTTCTGAAAAAGATTTTTAAAAGATTTAACTTTAATGCAAAAATAATAGTATAAACTTACCAAAATAATCAAAATCCAAAATTTACAAATATTTATCATGGTTCGTTTCCTCATTTGGATCTTTATTTTTAGTTTATTTATAAGCAAATCAGTTTCATTTACTAAGAATTTATATATAATTATACTTAAGCGTTCAGAATTTAAATGCTAAGATGGCTAAAATATAGAAAATAAAGTGGAATCGGAAAAAAAGATTCAGACTAGAATTTGGAGAAAAAGGCTCTTATTAAAAACTATCTTCCGGAAAGAAACTATTAAAAATTACATTCCCCCAATTCTTATTTGAACTAATTATTAACTGCCTCAAACCATATCCGAAGGCACTTAGAAGCGTAAACTTAGCAAAGACCCGACCTTTAAATTTTTTGATTAAAGTTAAAAAAAAGCTCCCAAATCATCTCCAAACAAGCTTAGAAATTTATCAGAAGAAAAAAACTTAAAAAAACTCAAAATTTTGTTGAAATAAAAATCAATAGAAATTTGAATTTATGCACAACGGGACTGAAATTCTTTCACATCAAAATAGCAAACATACTATAAATGGACCTTAAATGATTTGATAGATGAAATATATAAGAAAGGAGCAATAAAAGCATCAAATATTTGAAATTATATGAGGGATCAAATATCCCCTTTTGCCTTACCCTAATTGATTAACACCTGGTGACAGCATATTTTACTTTTTTATTGTTTATCAGATTACTAACTTTCCATTCCGAATGGAAATTGAAGAAATCACTTCAAAAACTATAAAATTGCTATAAAATTTTATTTAAAAAAGTTTCGTTATTTGTTTTAAGTTGGTGCTAACCAACTCATCAGTAGACTTCGAGCTGTTTGCACCGCAAGTTTCAAGTTTTTAAGTTTCAAGTTTTATTTTAGAAAAAATCGCTATAAAAATAATTTAAAAATTTAAATCTAAAACAGTCCTATAAAAATTCTTTACATGCTAAACATTTTTCAAGAAAATTTAAGGTTCAGTTAATCGCAAAGAATTCAACTTAATATGCTTATCTAAAAACTTTCAAATAGAATATGGGAATTTAAAAAATTTTGAAATTACAAATATATATAACCATAGTATGTTCATATACACGTTCGATACTCCTATTTTCGCTGAAATGATTTAAAATTAATGAGAATTTAGTGAGCAACAGCCGTCGTTTCTCTCAGATTTATTTCAGTTTCTTTCTGATTAAGCCTTTAGTCCATCGTCACTAACTTTTGTAATACAGATGCCACTTATTTATTTAACATGACATTTAAACGTTGTGGATATTTCTGTTTAATTCAATTATTCGATGACGTTGACATTTCAGCAATACTTTTGTGGCACATTTGATCAAAAATTCCATTTTTAATAAATATGTAAATTAAAAAAAAAACAGTAATGGGACTTTAAAAAATCATTAACGGCTTTAAAAGCCTAGAGACAAACGTTAACAATTATACGAGTATAAAACAATATCTTGCTCATAGAGTACCACACATATAGTACACATACGCACACACACACACACATACAAAATACTTAGTTGAACGAACAAGTAACAAGGCAAGTTAACAGATAAAAATATACGCCAAGTTTACAGTGTCACAGAAATTATATAGTTTAGTTGGTTGCCATACAAGATCACACAACGAGCGTCAGTTTGACTTCCATGCAACCAAAGTATTAAATTTTAAGCAGTTATCAATTATTGTTATGTTTTTTGTTTGCTTTAAAGAGTTTTAGGCAATAAATTTTCATTAATCTATTACTAAAACTACAGTTTATGAACTCCGCAAGCTGATTATGCATGCACTATGGGTATTGATATCAATAAATGAATGATGGCATCTTTGATATAAAATTTTTTTCTTCTTATTATTATTATTATAATTTTTTTTTTTTTTTTGGTTAATTATACAATAAAAAATAATACTTTTTACACAATTCTTAGCATTTAAATGCAATTGAAAAGAAATCTCTCTGGTCTTTAATTTGTGGGTCATTGATTGCAATATTTCTTAATTGTTGTTTTATGTTTTTGTGAAATCATCATCATGTGACCCAATTAGTATTCGATAATTATTTCAATAATGGCTGGTTTTGGCTTTTCTAAATTTTCATTAATTTATGATGATCTTTTTTAATAGTTTCATTGTTGGGGTGGGTTAAATTTGTTTATTAATTTTTTTCTTTCTTTCTGGGCAGCTACACTTGACTTCAGATAAGAGTTTCAAAATTTCCAGCAAATAAGATTCAGAGGATTATGTGTCATTGTAATGGTAGAATTGGATTAGTGTGAGCAACAAGGCAGAACAATTTTTAAAATTCATGTGATATAATATAAATAAAATTAATATTGATTTGGGCTTCTATGGCAAACTGAGTATTTAGATGAACTAATTATATGTAAAAAAAAATAATAATTTTAAGCTCGTAAGCTTAAATTAATGTATTTTTTCAACAACAAAAAATTCAGGATAAATAATAAAAAGGAAATTTTGCGAACAAAAAATTAATATTGGACCTCTAAATTTTTTTTTTTTTTTTTTTTTTGTTCTACTGTTCATGAGAGAAAATTTACTCCAGATCCCATAATTTTTGAAATTTTTAAAAAGTGAATTTTTATATTTTCTGTTATTGTGCCCTAAAAAACACATTTTATAATACAAAATTTTTACTTTGTTAATTTAATAAAGATAATTTATGACTTTATATGCGGTAGTAGACAAATTTAAGTTTAATCAGTTTTTGTTAGTGAATGGCTTTTATTTTTAAGTTTACGTATGTATGACTGAAAGGAAAATGAAAATAATTTATGTATGTTTCCTTGAAAGACTATTAAGTAAAATAAAAGGTATGAAGTAAGTCTTGCAAAGCAGTGATTTCATTTGATTGACCTTAGTTCTTAAAAAAATATGATTAGAAATTAAAAGCTTTTAACTATAAAACAATCAGGCGTTATTGCCAGTTTTTCCTTTTGAAAACTAAATTTTTAGTCGACTTCAAAAAAAGGAGGAGGTTGCATATTCAATAATATATTTCTTTTTCTTTTTTTTGTACGCACAGCGAATTTTTCCACATTTATGGATCGATTTTTAAACTTCTTCTTTTTTCCATGAAAGGTTATAAAATCAGAGGAGGGGTGCCTCCCATACAAAGTAATATCTAACTATAGTATATAAGGGTTACTATAATAAAAGTAAAATAACTAAGAAATGGCGTGAGTTACTCTGCGCTATAATTATATAATCTCAAGACAAATATAATGGATAGAGCAATGGGCAGGGTACCTTTTATACAAGGTTATATCTAATTATCACATACCAGGGTGACTGTAAAAGTAAGAGTATTCAAAATTGATATGCTCTAGAGGTGTTCGCATTTTAACCAATATACGAAAGATCAGGGGGAAAGATACCTTCTGCACCGACATAAAAAATTATCCCTAAAAACTTAATATAAAAACTTTTGAACAAAAATTTTAAAGTTTTGCGCTAAGCATTTTTGTTGGCAGTAGGCTGCTCATATACCAATATTTCAGTTATTTAAAGCTTCTAAGAACTTATTTAAAAAAAATATTGTATATCACTAAATTTTCACAAGAAAACGTTGAAGGGATTTTTTTAAAATTGTGAAAAATTCAATATTAATTTAAAAAATTCAGTAGGGAAAAATTGGTATCAAATGTATTTCAGCATTTTATATTAATGTTCTCCAAAATATATTTTCATTAACCACATCATTAGAACAAAGTGGTTTAATTTTGTGGATTTTACCCCGAGGGTTTTTAATAATAAAAATTCCTAATATCTTATGAATTAATTGATGAGAATAATTTTCTTTCAATTTCGACTAAAGACATTCATTCATCATTTATCATTTCATAGGCTTTTTTTCAAAAAGAAGATGAAAAATATATTTTAAATTTATTTACTTCACATTGTTTTTTTTTTTTTGATTTTTTTTCATTTATTACTTTGGCATTTACAAAACACTAACCAATTGATGGATTTGCAATTCAAAATCTTTAATGGCCTGGCATACAATCTGGCTTTGGGCCAAATACCAAAAAAAATATTCGAACTGTAAAAGGTGTTCTGGCATAGAGAGTAGAGGAAAAGTTTTATAAATTAATTGGACACGTTTAAGCGTTGGTATTATTTGAAAAAAAAAAAAAACTTTAAAAAAATATTTAATGTTCAATTTTACTTAAGATTGCAACAACAACAATGCTTTAACAATTAAACAAAATATGAATAAACATTTTTTTGTATTTTTTAAGATTAAAAAAACTCATTTTAACAAATGAGTGAAAGTCTTCTAGTTCCCAGAAAAGAGTTGTTATTTAAAAATGTTCTTAAAGAAAATATCATAAGCAATTTATACTCGTGTACAGCACTTGAGGATCTCGCAAACATTTTAGTATTTTTACCATAATATTGTGCAGATGTTTATTAAAATATTTTAAACTACAAATAGACTCTGTAACTTTAAGAGGGCTCAATATCTCGCGGATACTGCTTTCACTTTCTTGATACTCCAATATCTTCTATCCACTTTATTATCTTGCATTTGGCTTCTTATCTCACTTATTAGAAGATATTTACCTACAGTTCAGTATCTTAAGCATATACTCAAGAATATAAAAATAATTTTTCTGTTTTCGCATACTTCACTTCAAAATTAAGCAAGAAAATACTCAACTGCAAGTGTTTAAACATATTTTTCTAATGTCACTTTGTCTAAAAATGACATCCGCCTAATCTACAAAATATTTAAAATTAATTTATTTAACAAATGTCTTCAAAGTTTTGTTTAAACTAAAAAAAACGATCATAAAAATCATGATCAAAGAGAAAAGTTTTTTGTTCAAAAAAGTAATTATCTTAACGCAAAATTAAGTAAATAAAATTTTTGTTTAATTCTTTTTCCTTTTTGTTTTAATAAATTTCTCTTTTTATTTTTGTCATGTCAAAAGTTTAATTTCGTTTGTTTATAAATTTTTCACTATTTTTTCTTAATTTTTGCTCGAATTGTTGGAAATGGCGCGTGTTGAAATTGTGTTGACAAATTAAAGCATTTGTTATGGACTCTCTACAAAGAAAAGGAAACAATTCTAAGTTTGTTAGAGCTTATGAAGCAAAAAACAAAATCATAAGACCAGCCTTAAATCATATTGAAAGTGATTTATTTTTAAAACTGATCTAAAGCATTTGGAAACGGATTTCAGGCTTTCAAACTTGCAACTTTTAATACAACAGCCAATTATTTTTGAGCTTCTTAATTATTAATATAATGAAAACTTCTTTGGATTTATATATTTTAACTTCTTGTTGTCTGATCTTCGATATATGCATGTAGCAGAGCTGTAAAAGAATTATTCTTTTTTGCATTTTATGTCGCCATGAAGGTCATATATTTTAGTGCCTTCCCTTTTTTCTAAGAGAAAAAATTATTTAAATACGAGTTCATTCATAATGAATTAACGTTCCTTGAATGCATTCATGAATTTAAAAGATTCATCATCATTTTACATAAAACTATTTTGCATTAAAATTTGTATTAATTCACTTTAATATGTTCAGACATGTACTTTAATTGAGGTCATTAAATTTTAGGATCAATTTAGCCATAGGATTTGCTGTTCACACATTTAATTACAATTTATTTTACTCAATTAATTTAACTAAAAATATTTGTCTCAGTATTTGAATACAAAAATTGATGTTATTATATTGGCTGTAGAAAATACATATATTTTAAATTGTTTATACCAACTAAGTTTCTAATATTTAATTATTTATAATATTTAATTTTGTCATTGTAGAGAATTTTTTATTTTAACTGAATATACTTCACAAGCGGTTGCTAAATTTATTAATTGTGTGCTTGTATGGTAAATTGAACTCAATTAAAGGACTTCATTGTGTGAAGTTCTGCGCAATGAAAAAATTTTAATTTCAGAAATTTGTTCTTGTTTTACATACAAATTATAAGAACTTTGATAGACGATACAACACCTTAATTTCTACGCATATGTTTGGTGAAGAAATTTTATTAAAAAAATATATAAATTTCTAAAATTAAAAAAAATTGTTTGGCATTTTTTTCCTCAAAGTTTTCTACTTTTTCTTGACTTCTTTGCAAGCTCTTTTTCACAACGTCTTTGCTAGAAACTGCTATTCTTTACATATACGTATATTAAATTAATACCATTGCATTTATATACTCTGATAAGGCTGAGGTGGTAAACTCGTGGTACGTGTTAAGCATGCCATAATGAAAAAATATTCTCAAGTTCGAGTTCGAATCTCGAAAACTAATTATATGTATGAAAATTAAACATATAATAAGGATAATTTTCATATACAGTAAGACGTACATTATGCTATAGGATGAATAACAAAAGCATTTTTATAACATCTTGAATATGACTTCAGATCCAATGAACAGAATTAAAAAATATAACATCTTTCAATAGTGGGACTATGTCGGAATTATTGGTAAAGGTCAGAATTTTCATTGTTTCCAGCACAGAAATTGTAGTTCTTATTGACTTCTCTGGAAGTTCTTTCTTTACAGGTCATGTACGAGTATTTCTCTTAATTCTTAATCCAAAAAATATGTAGTTTTTTCACATGTTTAAGTGCATACTAGCAAATATTTCTATATGGCAAAATGCATTTTTGTCATAATTTGGAATTGAATTTACATTTAAACACATAAAGCAAATTTAAAATTTTTCTGCAGGGTACTTTCGCTTTCTTTAAGAACATTGAAAATAAAAAACATATTAGATATCATTTGAATGTACATATTTTGTAAAATGTTCTTATAATTTAATTTATTTATATTTCAAACAATTGTATTCTGCTGAAAAAGTAAAAAAATGTTCTCAAATAAAAAATAAATGATAAATTATGGCATTTAACAATGACGTCTATAAGAAAATTTAATTTTTTTTAATGAATAAAATATCATTAGTGGAAAATAAATATAGAAAGTGACCCATTTACACATGTATTTCATGAAATTCACAGTGATACGAACGCAGTAACAAAGTAGAGATTTTTTTCACTAGCCAAGTAGTTAGAGATTTGTATTAGTTCATATATTTCATCAATATTTAAGGTTTCGTAATCATTCTATCTAAATCCTAGTCTGGTGATGGGGTTGTCATCTAAGCCAACAGACTGGCTGAGTGTAAAACACATTTTATATAGCGAACCGCTTGGTATAAGAACAGACGTCCGCTTGCAGCCGCCCCAACTAAGGGAACAGATGCAGCAGACGCCTCTCACAATTTTCCGATAATTGACGGGTGTTAACAACATCTTCCAGGGACCATCACCTGGAGTTTTGTGAGTCAACTTGAAGTGTAATTGATAAGGATTACTCTGGATTCACCAAGTAGAACCAATCAGAAGTTTGCCTGGTCATTATACCCCTCCATACCATACCCTATTTTCATAGTTCTAGCACAATGCTCTGCAAAAATAGGGTTCATCCCTTGAGTACTGGTCCAATCGAACAAAATCATGATTTAGATTTTTTTATATTTATTAAATATCTTTTTATAATATATTATTTGCTTTATTCCTGCAACATTCTATATTTTGGAAAAAAAACAACTTTTATTTTAGTATTTTACTGACATCTTATATCCTGCAGATATTTGGACATCAATTATACAAAAAATCTACTTAAAAGCGTTTTACAAAATACACCGTCGTGGCGGTGATTTCCCTGCATGTTTCACTTTCTTTGTTCGTCGCTAATTCATCTCTAATGTTGGTTCATCCCAATGTTGGTCTCATCTTAGAGTTTTAGTTACTCCTGCCTCTCTCCTCCTATACCACAGACAGAGCCTGATTCGTTAGCCCAATCAATTAATTTCAAAAACCCACTTCTGCAAGTTTATTATCAGTATCAGCTCAAGTTTATTGATTTATTTAATGTTGTTGCATTTAATAATATAATCATAGATAACCTCATATTAACTTAAACATCCAAATGAAATGCCAACAACAAAAATAAATTGTAAAAAGTAACAATTCAAAAAATTCACAAAATAAAACTGCAATTAAAGTCAATGTTATTGGACGCAAATAAATGTAGCGACATACAGAAGACATCTAATGTAACGACTTGCATTAAATAAAGATAAAATTTCCTCAAAGTGAAAATCTTCTCCAAACCCCCTTTTTTAGTACGTTTGCAAAATACTGAGTATAATTTAAACTGACATTAAATGTTCTTAAATGTTGCTGCAGCAGCCAGAGACACTCACATTCAACATGTTTGTCATTGGCAAGACATGCAACCGGAAAACATTGTTTTAATATGCAAGATCACTTACTACAGTTTACAATTTCAGTTGACTAAATTAATTGATAGCATTAGATTAAGTGGATTTAGCACCTTGGATTTTTTTTTACTGCCATACTTTCGATGGCAACAATTTGCTTAATTAAGGCAATTCTTTTTTTACGATGTAAAACATCGTGAAAGAAATATTTAAAAATAACAGGTTATTCGATTATTTTACAATTATTGAAAGGAAAAATTAAAATTTTTATATTTTGAGTGAAATGAAAATATATATGAGAAGTCGTGCAATTAGCGGATAAAAATTATATGTTTTTAAGCTACATTTTTAGATAAGAAATCTGTTGGCTTTTTTCAAATAATGGCTTTTACATACATACATGCGATACATGCCATGAATATTGATTATCTCTTATAAAAATATTAAAAACATGCCTGTTCCCATTTTCATAAAAAAAAACTCTGCAAATGTTGAAATAACTTACGCTTAATTAAATATTTAATAAATTATTTCAAGTCCTGCAGATCATTAAGGAAATCTATACAAAGTTATTTTGCAGATAATTCATCATCTATTGTGTAGAGAGAGCATTACATGTTGCACAAATTTAACACAGTAATTCCGAGTGAAAAAATGGTAGTCATTATCAAGAAATGACATATTCACTACATCCTAAGATCCATTAGAGTATTTTTTATGTTCTTAAGAAGTCGAGTTGAAAAAATTTCTTACGAAAAACGTTAATTGTCCTTGAATTTATAAGGAAATATTATATTTCCAATTAATGATTCATACAATTACTTTCGCGTAACAAAAACAAAGTTGTGACTATTGACAAGCTTGTAGCCTTCCCAGATATAAAAAATTATCTCCTTTAATAAAAGCTGGAGGCAATTAATAAATTATTTTTTTTTCGCCAAAAACAACATTTTTGAACTGCATATGGGTCATTATTACTACACTGCTTTACTTTACTTTAGCTGTCCCACTGTGCGCTGCTATGATGAGTATTTAAGGAAGCTACAGCTAATACTTTACAAGTTAAATATTTGAAATATTTTAATTTTTTTTATTTCATTTCAATATTTGTTTTTAAATTTCTATTTAAATAATTTTGAAATTTTTGAAGTTGTTGAAATAAATTTATCATATTTACAAAAAAACCTCCAGTTTAATATTGAATAAACAAGAGAAAATACGAAAAATATCAGTAATTATTATAATATTACTTTTTCATACATTTAATATGATTTTGTGTTAAAAATACTTTTATAAAGATAAGTAAGATTAAATTTAAAAAAAAAGTAAATTTGTAAACAATTAAAAATCATTAATTATACACTAAAATTTAAAAATGTTATCTAGTTGGTAGAATACTCTCGTAAATATCAGCTAAAACGAATCCTTTTGTTTTTACATAAATAATCAAATCATAGACAATTTTGTTAAATATTATTGTTTTTTTTTATAAATTTAACTTGTATCCATTATCTTTTAGATATGAATATGAGTATCTTATAATTTATATAAAGCGCGCTAATCCTTTTTGAAGTCACAACAAATTACCCATGAATGCACTAACACACTGCAACTTAAGAGGGACCAGCTTGACTACAAACACTATAATGCAAGTAATCGTTTTTATTAGTTTTTCTTTTATTTTTTATTTATTTCGAGTCCCATACGAGTGTTTAAACGTTGAAAGACTTAATGATGGTAATTACGAAAGACACGCACAAGTTAATACGTTGCAGATGGACATAAACGATTTGCACTTGTTAAAAGATACTAAATTTCAACAACAACAACAACAACAACAAATAAATCAAAATATTAACTAGCTTCGACAGACTTTTATATAATAAATAAGTTAAAATAATAATACTTTATATATAATTTTTTTGTTTCTTTTAAATATATGAATTTTTACTCGAAATTTTTTTTCGGTAATTTTAATAAAATATTTTCTATGTGGGGCTTGTTGAAACGTTGACACTTAATGCACGAATGAGAAACTAACAAATTATAACACAAAAATTTATGATTACTATCAAAACAAACCAAAAAATGAATAGAAAAATAAAACATTAAATTGAAAACAGACAAATAAAATATTTCTCGACAGAGATTCCTTCTCGAAACTGAAAATATACATTTTAAATGTGCACGTCTGACGCCTCCGGCTGCTTCAAACTCTTTGCATTCAGCATCAGCCAACATTACCGATCGTCACAGTATTTGTTATTTTCTTTATGTCTGTCTGTCTTTATGATTTTGGCGTTAATAAAGCCAATAACAATGGACACCACCAATACAAAGGAACCACTTTGATACGGCGAGTCAAAACAAAAGTTATAGATAAATAGTTTTCGAATCATCAAAATGAAATAAAAACAATTTTAAGAAAAATACCCGATGCCCAGTTATCAAAAAAGCATACCCTACATTATGGCATTTTGAATTTAAATATTTAAATCGAAAGCTTTTTATATATATATTTTTTTCGTTTAAACATCTTGGATTGGCTATAGATAGAGTAATCGATTACCCGACTACTCATATATAAGAAATACTTTAATTTCGCTAGAGGAATAGGTTATGCAATTCCTCGATAGTTTCTCGTTGATTTTTCAGTTTGGTTAAACGACGATATAACGAAGAAAACGATTAATTAACTGCTTTTTTTGTAATCGATTACAAGAAGAATCCAAGAGATTTTTTTTCTATCCATAGTTTTAGTAGGCGATAACCCATTAATTTTATTAAAAACTGTTTTCAATTGACAGGAACGTCAATGTTGAATTTAATTAATAAATGTACAAATGTTTAAAACTTCAGTCAACTTAGAATAAAATGATTTTATTTTTAAAGTTCTTTATATATTTGAGCAAACGGTTATTCGAGTACTCGATGATTATTATTATTTAGTAAGTTTTTTTCTATTTGATCAAATAATCGATAAGAGTTTTTTCAAACGTTTGCGGTTGTATTCAATTAGTTTTTTAGTTGGTTACTCGAGTAATCGACTATTTTAGGTATAAAATTGGGCACTCTCTATTTCGATTGGTACTTCACAAACGATCATGTTACGATTTACGGTGAAAATAATGCTATAACAAATAGTTCAATATCTTTACAAATCTAATTACTTTTCTCCAATATGCAGTGATGGGATATTCATCAAATAATTGATGAAATGATAAACTTGTATTAACGATTGTTGCAACAATTCGTTCAAAAAATAATGTAAAGTATTATTTGACAGAATTTATTTGATTAAGTAGACAAATACCTAATTAATGTATTACTCCCATCATTAGTTTGCGATCTAGGTAATAAATTTGCCTTGCAGAAAATTTCGTCCATTCAAGTTTTTCATTAAAGTTCTATTTTATAGGGTTTTATTTAAGTCGCTTCGTGCGAACTAAAATCGTTCTCTATAATTTTTATTAATACTCTGCATGTATGGCATGTAAGTATGTATACTGATTGATTTGTTTTTTTTCCAGATTTATTTTCTTTATTTTAATAAAAATCATTTTGAAAATATATTTCAAACCAAAGTAATACACTAATTAACGAAAATTAAAAGGCGCCATGAGAAAGCATTATTTCAATATATTGAAATTTTATAGATCCCTTAAATACTCATCCGAATAATGCACAGTGGGACACACAAAAAAGTAAATGGTTATAATTGTATGAAAATTATATCTACTTGCAGAATTGTTTCCATGATCTGTAATCTGCAATTAAAATAAGAGACTTAATTTAAAAAAAAAAAAAATTTTTCAAAAGAAATTGAATAGTCATTTCTGATTTCTTTTATTATTTATATAATTAGTATTTTTTAATCAGTATATTTAATATTTATCCGATGTTTAAATCCCCATTCTGAAAATCTCCACTTATTTACAATCTCAATATCTTTTATTTGCAGTTTTTTTATCTTTAGTTTGTTAAAAATTTATATAGGGATTTTACCGTCTGTATAAAATAAATACTCGAAGGTTCTTATAAGACTATTAAAGCTTAAGAGTGGACCGATAGCAACACTGTATTAAAAAAAATATGTAAAACCAAAAGACACTTTAGGCGATGAAATAAAGTTGCACTATACTTACTATTGAATTTGGAATAGATTTTAGAGAAGCCCTTTGAAATCTATAGATCCATATTTTTAAATGTTGCAAGGAATGTAAGTAACCTTAAACTGACTAATGAAAATGCTCATTATGTATCACCTTATTCGCAGACAAGAAATTAAAATACACATTAAAACTTTTGGCTCTCAAGGTTTTCCCGTGTTTGAATCTAATAAATATAATGAATTTGTAAGATCGGTAACACTCAAGATCTGTCCATCTGTATAATATTATAAAATTTAAATTTTCTATTTTCGAAATACTAAACGACCACTGTGCAGAATAAATATTTTAGCTAGGCTTTATTTGATTTCTGAAATGTTCTGAAACCACTTTGTGTATAATTTTCACAGATTAACTTGAGGAATACTTAGAAATGTTTGTATTAAGCCTTTAAAATATTCATATTTTTTAGTATTTTTAAGAAAATATTTTATTAGATTTTGTAGTTTCATTTTATTACTCTTTTTCAATTTTGACATTGAATTGGTTAGGAGAAGAAAAAAGTATTTTTTTTAAATACTTAAATTCAATAAGTGGTTTTTAAGAACGCCCGCCTACTCTTAAAATTTCTGAATTCACAATTCATTGTTGATAAAAAATACTTTATACGAAATTGAAAAAAAAAATTAAATCTATGTATATTTTATCAGAAAATTAAATTTTTTAACTTTTTGAAGCAACGCAATGGAAGTAATAGATATTTTTGTTTGGAGGGCAAAGGGTAGACAGATAATGCCATTTTCCCCTCGTTGTGTATTCGTGCACTATTGAATAAGTCGCATTAATACAAGATGGTGTCATGGGCGAATTGAATTCGCCTTCATGTCCTTTTTTTGTTGCTGAGAGGCTAAAAAATGGATTAATGATATACTTTCCATGGAACTATAGTCAGCTGTGCTATTGACACCAACCATCTGGTAGATTTTAATTGCTTTGATCTCAGCAGTAGACCTTATTCGGTTTAGTTTCGAATGACCGAAAAAATTCATCTGGCCAAGGTGAATTTGCGACAAGATGTCCTCTTTACAACAACACATACTTACAACACAAAAAACCACAAGCATTTTATTTTCGGGAATCACCAGATTGCCGATAAAGTTGTTTTCAAATGATGTGTATGTGTATGTGTGTTTTTTTTATTGAATTATTTATTGAGCTTGAGAACTTTTTAGTTTTTAACAATATTGAATATTTATATACCTTGTGGGTGTCTGCTTCAGGAAATTTAAATTACTTAAAATGATTTAAAATTATTAAAATAATTTTAATTTTAAGTAATTAAAATTATTATAAATAATTAATAAATTTGTTTTTATAAAAAGCCTCCTCAAGTTCAATAAATAATTCAATAAATTAATCAATTTATTTAAAAATAAGAAAGAGTTATAAAATTGTCAAGAAAAGGATACAGTATTTGATATGAATTTGGAAAAACTTATGACGATCGAATTCATCACAAAAGCTTTTGAGGTAATTTTGTTGTCAATTCGCTTTGTAGCAGGCAATGAAAACGTATTGGAAATTTCACTTAATTATTTTTTTACAAGTTGACTTGTAGAGGTTGTAGTAAGAAATTATCACAAACTCTGCCTAAAAGCTTTTTGAAACCTCAAGAAGAAAGTTTTTTGGTTATTTGATCTAATGTCGTAAGATTTTGTTCCCTTTAAAGTTCTTTGGTATTCTCCCTCCTGTTTGTTAATAATAGCGATCGATTTTCAAAATTCAATATTTAATCATACAAAAAAGGTCGACAGGTCGTCACTTATTTAGTCTCACAAATACGTATCATTAGTTCGTTTAATATTTTTCTTTTTTGAGTTGTTGCACATGATCATCATTTAATTCACCAACAATTGCCACCTTCTTATAGTGAAGGAGCATTTAGGAAAGTGGATAGCAACAACAAATTCAAACTCTTTAGCCAAATGATTCTGACTAGTGGAGTTAAATCATGAACATGAAGGCAATAAGAAATACACTGTGCTACAAAACAAGAACCGCACAAGCGATTATTTTTAACAATACCAGTTGCCATTAGGGGGTGTAAAAAACAAGTGAGATAAGAAACTGTCAAATGTTGTCAGGGTCTGAAGGGATCTTCTGGTAGTTGAAAAGTAATTGATGTGGTGGAGTAACCATCATCTTATCTTTTCATAAAAGCTATAAATATATTTTATTGAAAACTTCTTAAGGTAGATAATTTTTGTACTTAACTTTCCACTATCAAAAATAGAATTTATTGATATCATCCCAATAAATTATATTGAGGTCCTGGGAAGCTATTCTGAATATTTTTGCGATAATGTTCATATGGCTTTATGAATGCATGTGTGTGTATTTGTCGAAAAATATCGTAAGATGAGTTTTTTAACTCTGAAACTGAAACTTCTATTTAATAAGGTTTCAGAGAAAAATTGCTTCGAGTGAAAAGACTTTTATTAAAAACGGTTTATTCGCATGAGGGATGAAATTTTGGAAAAGTCTTCCTTTTTAACAACCGCCTTAAACACCAAAGTTGATCGGTTAATTGGCTCCAGACGTGTCGTTTTCGAAACACCTGGAAGTTTTTGTTTATTTCAAATAATTGCGAAGCTTTTTTCAAATAATTCTTGCTACTAACGATAATGTCTTACAAGGTTAGCCATATTTTTTTTTTTTAAGAAAATTGTAGCACAGTGTTGCCGAACAAGAAACGTGTTGAAAGACTTTTTAAAAGTCAGAGACAGAACTTATGAAACTATTAAGTTGCCTTTGAAAAAAATAAAAAAAAAATTAAACTTAACAAGAATCATATGTATAAAATACTTATTGATAAACTTTAAAAAGTTGAATCAATGACCAAGCACTTGTTCACAGGCAACATCATGATGATCATAAAAATCACAAACTTAAGCCTAATTTGCCCTATTATGATCATGATCATAAATACATCAAAAGCAGCATCAACATCAATCAGTAAAATATAAAGAGATTTAAATACCTTGCAAATACCCTCCACGCAAACCGCCTTGCCCCTGTAGTAGTGCGTATAGTATATGCTTGGCTTTTCACAAGGTGTCCCATCTCGTACTGATTGATTCATACTAATGAATATGTCGGAATCAATAGGCTTGCAATATAATTCGCATTCATTGTGTTCCTTTTCGTAGCCCCGCCAGGTATAGAATTTGCCCTTAAATGGCTGGCGATTGTAGTTGGAACATTGTTCATCGCGCATTTGTCTATTGCTTAATTTGCATTTTTCATCTTTGCACAGGCGATATTTTTTCATAATTCCAAAACAGCCGGTGGTCTGGTTAGTGGGATTAGGATAGAAAGCAATTTCTAAGCCTTCGGAGTCGGTGGTATTTTGAATTCTTGATAATAAAAATATAAACATAAAAAAGGACTTTTACATTTTTTATTTTCGATTAAATTACCTTTTAATACACTGTCTCCTTTTTGTTTGCACACAAGAATTGGCACATTTGCTCCACTTCTTATCCCAATCTCCCCAGGCATAAGTGGTGCCAACTCGTTTAATAACAAATTTATGCCTTCGTCTAGTACTGTTACGTGAGGTGCCATTTTCGCTCCCATAACCACCTTCTTCATCTCCGTCGTAATCATCGTAATCATCCTCATACTCGTCAATCAATTCAGATTTGTTGGAAAATTTTCGGCTTTTAGAGCTGGATAACAAAAGCTTTGTTGCATTTACAGCTGTTGGAGTTTTTGAAGAAGTATTGCTCAATATTTCGATCTTATTCAAAAAATTTGATGTTCCTAAATTTTCTGAAGGACTGGAAACATTTCCAGTGATTGTAGTGTTTTTGTGTTCTAAAGGACCTAAAGCTTTTGAAATGAGCGTTGTATTGAGGTTAAGAGAAACTGGTATAAATAAGAAAATTACGCTGAGGATAGAAGTTAAATTATTTGAATATTAAATTAAAATCTAAATTAATTCGTTAATAATTAATTAAATTGCAACTTAAATTCCCTTCCTCAAAATTTTCAAAACGAATTCATACACCGAAATGCCGCGTAAGAAACTTTTTCTGATGCACTTCCCACTAAACAGAACTTAAAGAGTTATAATATTGAAAAAAACTTGCAAAAGCACCATCTAGTAAGTAAATGGAAAGTTACAAAGCAAATAAGTAGTAAAGCTTAATAAGTAGTAAAGCTTGAGTTTAATATAAAAGAAATTCGTAGTTCCTAATATCTTTCATTTCTATAAATAATTATAGTCTAAAAAGTTTATCTTATGAAATGTAAGATCACATTGAATTCTCTCAAGGTATATGAGCATATTTACCACCTTACCCCCACCTACAAAGCTTAACATATATATCCGCCTCACTGAATGCTTTCATAATTTCTCGATATATATCAATGGCTTGACTGACTGAAGCTCAACAATGATCTTTAACAATAGAAATGAATTCTGCTTTCCTGACATCATTTTAGTCAGTTTAATCCATGTTTCTCTTTTGTTTTAGTGCAGACATCAGTTTTGAACATCCGTTAAGCTTCACTGCATTCTGTTCTATTGTTCTTTTTCTTAACAATGAACAAAAATTTAAATTAGAACAATTTTTTTTTAACGATTCATAACATTTTTTACAAATCATACTAAGTGCTAAAAATAATATGATGAACAAATACTATGGAATGATGGAAAAAAGCAAGATCAATAGATAATTAAGGGCAATTGTCATTAGAATATGACAACGGACGGAAATGTGAAAAATCGAATGGGTGTGGTTATTCTAAATAAAATAGAAAAACTTTCTAAAAAAAATATAACCATCTATTGAAAGGGACTACAAAAATGTCTGTCCTAAAATTAATTTTAAAAATATAGTTGTGAGCCATTTATTTATAGGGTAAACTGATAAAAAGATAAATGGTTGATCTTGCAGGCAACAGAGCTATTTGCCAATTTCAAATCCGATTGAAAAAATTCGAACTATATAAAAGTCGACAAAAATATCTTTCGAAACAACAAACCAATTAAAAATAAAAAAATGATAATAATAACGAATCTAGAAAACCCATTTGACAAGACTTTTCGAAAAAATAACTAAAATTAAACTAGAAATTAAAAATAACTCCATTTTCGAATATATTCTAGTTTCGAAAATTTTCCGAATTCGTACAATCGATTTTATAAGAATTTGAGTTATTCAAAACAGCATTTCGAAATTTTTCGACAACCATATCTCGAGAACGATTCAAGCCAGTTTTATTTTTTATTGAAGTTTGCACTGTTTACTTTTAGGTAAAGAAGGGATTGCAATATGCGTTGCTCAAAATTTATTTCGAAAATACACTTTTTTCATAAAATTTGCTTTCGGAAAAGCCCGCATTCTATTAAGTCGTATCGACACATATCTTCAATATGCTGAAATTTTCTTCCGATCTCGTCTACCGTTCAAAAGTTATGGGAGCCTACGTTCATAAGAAAACATACTCACATCCTTACAGTCGTATGGACTTCATCACAGAAATATTCATGACTTTAAAACGTCAAGAACTGAGAAAACTAACTATTCGAAAATCGGAATAAAATTATTAAACGGGCGCCTAGAAACTGGATAATATATTAGAACATCTATAGGAAAAAGAAAAAAAATTAAAAACTTCATTTTATATAATGACGCAAAATATTTTGTGAAATACAACAACTATAGCTATGACCTACGAGGGGTGACAATATATGTTTATAATTTATTTATTTATAATATTTTTCTCACTTTAACTTTCACAATTCCACTCTTAAACGGAAAATTAATTTTTATTATAATCGCCCTCACTTTTGCTAACATACTCGTAAATTCTAATGATTAATAAATTACAAACCTGATAACACTTGAAAGCATTTTCAGACAATAAAACACTTTTACTATACAGTTTATATAAGTATATATAGTTATTTCAAAACAAGAGGCAATACCTCTCCTTTAAAAAAAGATGTATTAACCCTTAACAAATCTCAAGCACGACTAAAATTATTAACTTGAAATTATTACTTTAGCATTTTGCTCATTGATTAATGTAAACATTTTTAGGTAAAGAAAAAGTTTAAATAATTTATTTGTACATATCTATGTATGTATATGTATATAAAAAACAACAATTTGAATAAATAATTTATCTTGCAATTGTTTATACTATCTGTACAACACATTCAAAAAATTCATTTGAATATTATAAATGTGCTAGACAGTTCACATTTTTGCTATTATATCATACATCATACGAATTGTATTGAGTAAATAAATTATACCAAAAGAAAATGCAGCTTCTTGTGTTTGTTTGTTTAAAAATAAGATAAAACGAAAAGCAAAATCTTATGCGATTAAAATTTAACGTTTTTATTTATAGTCTCTTTAACTTGTATTTGAATTTATGAGGCAAAACTAAAGCCTGCTTTCAGGGGCACAACTTGCAGTGCTGCCAATTCTCAACGAACAAACTCACATACAATTCCCTTCGTGCTCATGTCATGGCTTTTTATAAATCTGGGAATATATTACCACACCATATTTGCATACAGGGTGCTATATTCAGAGGCCTGTCTGCATTGACAGTAAGTAACATAAAACAAGCAATGTTTTGCTGCCATGAAACCAACTTGTTATATATAATTTTATTTAATAACATATACGGCTGATGAGAATATGGTGAATAAAATTGTTGATATAAACCAACATGCTTAAAATGTTTCATATAAATCTCAGATAATCATAGGGAAGCAATACATGTCGCACCAAATTCATATAACAGTATCCTTTATATATTGTTTTGAGTTTCTGTTTCTTTACATTTAAGTTTAAAATACATTATAATAACACCCGGTTCACACACAGCAACTTTTGTCACGCAATTTTCACTGCAGCTGTGAGGAAGATAGAGCAGGTAGTACATATGTTTTCTATCCTTCTCACAGCTGAATTGAAAGTTGCGGAACAAAAGTTAAAGTGTGTGAACCGGGTGTAAGCTATCTATTTTATTACAACATGCCGATATTTGAACACATTCAATTCTAAATATCCCAATTTATGCAACAAGTTTGAATTGGTAACGCAAATTAGCAGATACCTTTTGAGAGGTCTGGTATCACCGTAATTAACATCTAGGAACATTATGGTAACTCCATCTGTAATACCAAATGATTTCACAACAACCATTCTGCGACTTAGGCTCTGCTTCCATGTTCAACAAACAAAAACCAGCCGTGATTAAAAGATATTGAAGTGAATTTGCACAAAATAGAAAGAATATTCAAGAATAAATTGTAATACAAAGAATACGTCAGCGAAAATTAAAGAGAAGCCATTGGTTATTGAATTTTCAAAGAGTATCAATAACTGCGTATTTACAGAGTCGTCTAGTGTTTCACACATATAAAAACAACCATAATACACGAATTGTAATTTAGTTCTTCAAGAAAACTTAATCAGCAACAACTAACGAAAACTTTGTGAAGTGAAGTGTGTCTAAAATTTGTTAAAAATAATTTAAATTAAAAGTTTAGAAAAAACAAAAATGAGCCAGCAATTCTCACAAAACGAAAAAATGAATCAACAATTCTTTAAGATTACCTATCATATGAGTGGCAAGAGAATTAACGCATATTTAAATATGCCCTCACCCACTTTCTATGTCCTAATGAAGGACATCGAAATGTGTTTATTCGATGAACGCAAATATCCACGTTGTGCAATTCGTGCCTTCTGGATAGGTAAGTAAAATTTGTATTGTGTATTTTTGTGTATCCTAAAAAAAATATTTTGGAATATGATTAAAAACAATGACAAAGAAAAAGCGTAATTTCACAATATAGAGAGGATTTCAAACTGCATTTTGTTAGTGCCTGTTTACATTGGACGATTTTTGTCGCTGCAATTCTTAGTTTGTAGGTAAATAGGGGGAATAGAGCTAATAGGGGAAGAGAGAAACTAAAGAGAGTACACATAGGCATGTACTCTTGCAATTCCTTTTTCCCGCAATTCGTAATACGTAAATTCCTTGTTTGTTTACCGTAAGAATATACTTAAAAAAGAAAATATCAAAAATTACATACGTATGTGTGTATGTATGCATAAAATATCTGCGACAAAAATCGTTCAATGTAAACGCAAATGCAATTTTAAAGAAAGGAAGACAAAAATTGCAGCGACAAAAATCGTCCAATGTAAACAGGCACTTATGGTAGGAGAGAAGTACGATAAGGAGAAAAAGTGGCCATTTATCAGCCTGTTAACTAAAGTTGCCAGATGAAATAGTTTGAAATCTTTGATTTCATAAAAGAATACTTGAAACAGCAACGTAATAAGGGCTACAATACATTATCAAAATGCTTGATATTAATCTTATGTACGTGTGGCTGCTTGTTTTAACATACTTATATTCGCTGGATAACTCGTCAAGTAAATCTATGTATTTCGATTTTGTATGGTAAAGATGAGTAGCCTTGAATGCTTTTCAATCATGATTTTGGTAAAGGGTACTGATGATTTGATTAGCGTCAATCAAATCCAGGCATATATGCCCCTATTGCGGTTCACAACTCAACTCAGTTTGGTCGTGTAGAGTCAACCCAACTTATGCACAACCAAACTCATTTTAGTTATTGTGTATCGCAATAACTAAAGTGAGTGTGGTTGTGCATAAGTTGGGTTGACTCTCACACGACCAAACTGAGTTGAGTGGTGAACCGCAATAGGGGCAATACTCACCTAAGCCAACAACAAACAATAAAATATTAAATAGTTATTTTTAGAATATCTCGAGTAACAAATTTGATTAAAAAAAGTAAAGTACGAAATTCATCGAATTTGCATATTTTTGGAGTTAAGGCATATTTAAAAAAAACTTGATTCTGTGTTACAATATACATACATACGTAGGCTTATCAAAACTGCTACGAGGGGAGAATATTCCCTCGCCCGACCGAAGACCGTTTATGCATAGTCTGTAATATGCCTAAATAAAATAAAAAAAAGCAGTTGTGAACGGGAGCTCCCGTAAACCAGATTTGTTCTAAAAGTGTTATAAATTTAATAATATATCAGTACACTTTGGTATCTTCATCATCGGGCGGAAAAATTATATGATTGACAACAACAAAAATACAAAATTTAGGGTATTATGTTAATTTTTTTAACATTTTTAATTTTTAATTTATTTACTTGTTTTGTCATAATTTTTTCCCGAAGGAGATATCTAAAGTGAACTTTATTTTAAATATAAACTGTTTTTCTGCATGTTTGTTGTTTTACTTTATTTATCAATTCGTACTTTATGTCTTATATTGCGATCGTCTTTGTCTTCCTTCATCATTCTGAAGTCTCGCAGAAAATGTATATATGCTTGATGAATGAACATAATACATACATCAAAATTAGACACCATTCAAAAAACTATGATCATTAGAGAAGGTAAAAAAGAGTAGCTAAAATAATATCAAAATCACTTAAAATAATTTTGATTACAAAGGTACCACATAAGCACGAAGTATCATAAGTATATTTTTTATTATAATTATATAAACTATTGCTTTTTGCAAGTTAACCTAAATTTTAGAAAAGAAATGATAAAAATGTAGACCATTAATTAATTTCGCATCATTTCAAATAATTCTAACATGGGCTAAACATTACGAACATGTTTTATTTAATGTCTAATCACTAAATTAGAATCTATCTTCAACATGTAGAACCAGGTTTTTAATCTGTAGATTTCGTTTTCCGATTTTTGCTTGCAAACGCATTAATTTTGTATTGAGTGTAGATAATAGTCTCAATTATAAATGGAAGGAATATGATGTGGTTTCAATGTAATTTTTTTTTTTTCATAAAATATCTAAAATCAGATTTGAATTACATATGTTTCTAGAATTTAAAATTTAAATCAAATCAAGATAGATATTAACATACATTTTTAAAAAGTCGAAAAAGTTAACTGATAATGTTGTTTCTTAATGATGACTTGCATATGTACATACATTGTATATTTTTTATATGTCATTCGTACCCTAAAAAATTATTGCGTCATTCTACATATGTATATGATAGCGAATATGCAAAAAGAAAAAACTATAATATCGCCATGTGTTATACATACATATGTATGTATGTATGTATATAAATTTCGAATAACGACTACTAACGTTCCAAAAAGTTTTTCACATAAGAAAATATGTAAATTTAGCACTTATACATTAAAGTTACACATCATTTCACATCTGAAAGCCTAATATCTTGGCAACCACTAATAGCTCATGTACATAGTATATGTATGTAGAGGTTTTATTCGATTGAAGAAAAAATTTGAGCTAAAAATATCTGCCCTTGCCGCAAAAAAACGTAACCAACATAATATAATATCTAATTTTAAATTTTTATCGCAATCAATAAAATTTGTTTATAATCAAGCTTGATTATTAATTCTGAAATTTAATTCTGAAAATTTTGTAGTCATTAAAACTGGATTGTACTACAAAAGCAGTTAATGAAAAAGCTTCTGTAAAATTATGTGCTGTCACGGTTTTTATTTTTGCGGTTAAGGCTCGATATGTGTTTGTAAAGTAACACGAACTTAGAAAAAAAATGCATGTAACAGGGGCAGTTCTGTATTCCACGTGAAATCAATCCGTACGAATTTTTTATGGAATAAAGCACTTGATCCAACAATGCTATGACGATTCTTAGTGGATTGATATCACGTGGAATGGAGAATAGGGGGAAAATGTTTGTATGCTAAAGCATTTACATATTTAAATCATTTATAAAATAAATATATTTAGATGAGTCATCATAATTCCCTAGTCTACTATCATATACACTATTCCAAAACTTTTAACATTTTGCTGATAAACTGTTGCAAACTTTGGTTTCAATAAATAGATTTGATTTATGATTACACTAGAGCCCCGACTTGCGTCGTTAATGGGGACCGGAGAAACGCGACGCAAATCGAATCACCTTTTTCTATATAAATGCACTGAAATTTAATTTATTGGGGAAAATATTCAAAAAAAGCAAAAAAAATTTTTATTTTCGATAAAAAACAAGTATCAATACATTTTTATTTATTTTATTTACTTCAACACATGTTTATAATTATCATAAAGAAATAAAACAATAAATTTAAAAAAAAAACATAAAAAAATTAAATTCATTTACATATGTACATATGTATGTACAATTCATAAAAAGTAGATGCATTAAAAAATTTTAATTTATTTAGCTTACATTGAGCTCTCTTCAGATGATTTTGGCAAATAACACGCTAAATTCTTACCATAACCAGACAGTTGTTCTTAGCACCACTTATATAACAAAGAAAAGGGAATTCCCCTTATTTTACGCAATTTGAAAACTTCTTAATATACAGGCCAGAAGTTGTAAAAATGCTAACAGACAGAAAAGATGCTATATCAGGCACTACAAATGCTAGAAATGGTAATCCACAATGCTGTAGTAAACAATTTAACCGTTTTTAGCGAGTCAAATCGAAATCAAAACGACGCAAATCGAAACGACGCAAATCGGGACGACGCAAGTCGGGGCTCTAGTGTATTATTTTTATTTATAAACAATTAAATTATTACTACCTTGTATATGAAAACGTGTGTTTCTTTTTAATTCATATAAGTATATTTAGGGTTTGAGATTAAAGGGTTATTAATATGGAGCCATATGTTCAAAAATCAAAAGAACTATTCTGAACATACGGAAAAGTTTTTAGATTTTGTGCTGTTGTCTTCGTAAAATATATGTATGTATTATACTAAACTGAAATAGTACACATTATGACAAAAATGTATGTATATCATTATAAATTGTCCTATAGTTTACTGTCACAAAAGAAATCGCTCTTTTTCTCTATTTAATTTCAAGAAAATTCTGGAAAAGCTAAAAAGAGGTTGAATAAAAAATATTTTATTAAAACTTGTTATCGTTAATTATGTACATGCTTGAATTAAAGAATAATTAGTATTTAACATTATGTAAAGCAATGTATCTATTGCCAACTGCCTAAATTTGTTTATTTTAAAATCCCATTTGGTAGCGAAGTTCCAGTTCATTTTTAGTATTTCTTTGATTTGAATGTTTTGCTTTACGAAATGCCATTAAAATACTTATGTATGTAACTAATTACGTATCAATGTTTGTATGGATGTATGAAATGCATTTTTTTATAGAAGAGACATTAATTAAATTGATTTATTAAAGATTAACTAGTTTGGCTGCATTTCGAGTGTTGAATTTTTCATTGCAAAAACATACACAGTAGATTATGTTTTCCGAATATACCTGAGAAAAATAGCATAAAGCATTCGCGCGTCTTTGAGCACATGGGTGATAAACTCAGCGGAACAGTGCCGTTTCCAAACCTAGTTTCTCCTTGCCACTTTCAAAATTAAAATAATTAAAAAAAATATTAACTTGAATTATTTAATACTCAAATAAACAAATACAGTTCGTAAGATTATATGGACAAAACATACAGTAAGATTAAAATTGATTATATAACACTATTAGAAATCTTATACATTTTTAAAGCACTCTTCCCTTGTAACAGAAATGCTTCTAAACAATGGAAAAAAGCACTGCCGTGTTCAGCTTAAAATTCTGACTTGTAAAAAATACAATAAATTATTAACATTTTATTAAAAAAAAAAACAAATTTTGCTTTCAAAGAAGAAAATCGAAATTTAGTGAGCATAAATTTAAGGAAAGAACACGACGTAAAGAAACAGTTTTTAATTTTTGGGCCATAAAAATGCATTAATTACAAATTTTTATTCGTATTAATTATATCTGAACTTCCTGTTGTAAAGGAATAGTTAAAAGTTAGTATTTTTTAATTAACACTATTTATTTTCGACCTTTTTTTAATATATGTATATAAATGAGCTTTAGGTCTTTTTTATAAAAATTATTTTTATTATTCAATATTTCGACGCCTCTTTGGGCGTCTTCTTCAGGTACATTTTTTTAAAAAGGACCTAAAGCTCATTTATATAAAAATCATATACATATGTTAGTATTTTTTTTTTTTTAATTTTAGTATTAAAGTGAATGTCATAAATTGAAAAGTTCTATTTTAATAAAAAAAAAGTAAAAACATAAATAACTTATAAATTGTAATTAATTAAAAGCCTAAAAATCATAATATTGTGATAAATTATATGTGCACGTATTCATTGCCTATATGTACTCGTTTGCACCTAGAAATACCAAAATTTTTATAATTAGGATATTGTTATTCGACTTTTGTAAGTAGTGAATTTGTTAGCTTTTTATGGTCTATTAGGCATAGTTACATCTGTAATAATAATCAATTAAACACTTACTGGTATGTACGTGTTAAAACCTCGTATGTTTTTCTACTATTTTCATAGATGAGGATCAAGACGAAATCGAAATCATCAATCAATGCGATTATGATATTTTTATGGCCAAACGATCTGAGCGCCCACATCTTCAAGTTGCTCCAGTTGGTATGACCGTAGAAGAGCCAAACACAAAATCAGCAACATCTAACAAAACCAAGGTACCACCAGCTGCTGGTTCATATGATTTTGCAGTACATGATCATGTAGAGTGTGATTCTTGTCTAATGTCTCCCATTATTGGATTCCGTTACAAGTGCATTCAATGTCCCAATTATGATTTATGCCAAAATTGCGAATCAAAACATATTCACTCTGAACATATGATGGTACGTATGCCCACTAACAACTGTCCAAGTGTTGTTGAAGCATATGTAACTGGACGTGCTTCGGGACGCAGACATGGCAAACGTTCCAAAACTTCATGTCCATTTGTAAGGAATGGTTTGTCCGTTGTCATCGATGATGATGCTGAATCGCCAAATTCGGCAGGTGGTGATAACGCTGAACAATCATCGCCAACAAATGGCAAAGAGCGCCATCATGGTCGTAAGCACCATCGACGTCATAATCGCAATAATTTCTTTTCTAATCTGTATGAAATGATGAATGATTTGGCTGAAGGAGGTGGTGCTGCTGCCGCAGCTCATGCCATGGGAACATCATCAACCACTACTTCTGGACCGCATATAACCACTAGTACGACCTTTACTGCAAACAATGAAAATCCTCAAGCAGCTGCAGCAGCTGCTACAGCCGCAGAAATGGCAGCCAAACAAGCTCATGAGACTGCTGCCAAAGCAGCTGAAATAGCAGCTAAAGTAGCCCATGAAACTGCTTCTAAAGCTGCCAAAAATTTTGCAGAAAACATTACTGCTTCTGGAATAGCAGCTAAAGTAGCACATGAGACTGCTTCTGGTATAGCAGCTAAAATAGCCCATGAAACTGCTTCTAAAGCTGCCAAAAATTTTGCAGAAAACTTGACTGCTTCTGTCCCAAAACCTACTGCTTCTGCCTCAACATCTACTGCTTCAGCTGATGGTGATGGTGATAAGAAAGAAAAGGAAACAACTAAGGAAAAGGTTAGAATCTGCCACATATATACATATTTTAAAAAGACACTGCCGAACAAGGTCCATTAATTAAGTCTATTCAAGACGCCAAACTGGCTGACGATAAAACTAAACATTATTATTACTTTTTTGCACTTTTCTGTGATTTCGCCGTTGCACAGACCTTATTAATGGCCCTTGATACTACAGACTGTTTGTTGTTCCTGCATTTCATTGGCACTATCCAAATCATTTGTACTGTTAAATCATAAATAGAAAGATATGATTGAATTACATATATTGAATTCTCATATAGTATTCGTCGATTTTTGTATATACTGTGAGTTTGAATGCTATTCGAACATGATTTAGCTAAAGAGTACTGATGATTTTGTTAGCGCGAATAAAATGCAGGCAAACACTCACCTAAGCCAACAGCAAACAAATTGTTAGAAAATAAATATTAAAAGACTTTAGGTAAAAATGAATGAAAACTTATGATACCGATATAAATTTGCAGTTGTCTGAAAATCTTATGCTCTTATTGAATATCCCTGACTTAAAATTTTCTTGCTTTAAAAACTTTATATAAAAATAAAATGGGTTATTAACATAAGTAACTTTTATATCATTTCACATAAGGTTGACGCTACTACATCACCACGTGATTCTGAATCACAGCCCAATTCTGTTCCCGTTATACCATCACCATCTTTGGAAGGTTTTGCTCAATTATTAGATCCCCAGTACGTGAAAACTGGCATACAGATATTGAATAACTTTAGCGATATGTTTGCCAAAATATTGGATCCTATGGAAAACTTCGAAGGAGGCCAAAATCACTCGCATTCAAATTCGCAAAAAAGTTCTGAAACTTCAAATAAATCATCGGCTTCATCCAACCTTAATAGCTTGGGATCTGAAAAAAAATCTGATGAAGAAAATTCCATGGAGAATAATCAAAGTCAAGAGAAAGCAAAGGAAAAAGATTCTGGTAGTAACTCTTCTCAAATTGATATATGCGATTTAGGTAGTGATAGCGAAAATGAAAGCGTTACTGACTCTTTTGTCAAGTTGTATGCTCCTGAAAAGATAAAATCAAGCACTACAAATTCGACGAAATTGACAACATCAGCTGCATCTGCTCAGACAACACCACCACAATCTCTGGACAAATCAGAAGTTATGGATTTCGCCCAACTAAGTGCAAACCTTAAAGCTCATATTGCTCAGGAAGCTCTCGAAACTGCTCCTAAATCTGTCGACAATTCCACTACTAAAGTTTCAACCGCTACAGCTACCGAACCAATTGCTACTATGACAACTTCAACCTCTACTGCATTTAAGAATCATGAGGAAGAAAAACGTGCCGTTCCTGTTTATCATGCTGGTAAGTAATAATATTTGAGGCATAATGACTTTGATTAATGTTTTTTTAATTTCTTTTTTAATATTATTTGAAAAGATAAACGCATTAACAAGGCTGTTCATGCCATGATGTCAATGGGTTTCAGTAATGAAGGAGCTTGGTTGACACAATTATTGGAAAGTGTAAATGGTAATATAGCTGAAGCTTTGGATCTCATGACAGCTGCTCAACGCGATGGTAGCCGCTGAAATGTTATATTATTGATTGATATTAGAAAACATTCTAATGTCCTCTTTTAATGAACATAAATTTTTTTTAATTAATGCTTTTTACTTGTTTTATCCTAAGGGAAACTTGCTTAAAATGTAGTGTGTAGTGTGTATATTTGATACTAAAGTGAGATTTTCATAATCCAGACAGTCAATTCATCTAGAAAACCATTTTGAAAAGCACTAAATTTACTTGCGCATTTTTTTCTCAAAACTTTTTTTATAAGAAAGTTGACTGGGTTATGGAAATCAAACTGTTTTTCAATATCTCTATATCTTATATTCATTATATAAAATATTATTAGTTTTTAGCAAACCAACATCAATAATATATCATATAAAATATATATTCATGTAAAATTATATTTTAACAAAAATAATTATTGTTGCAGCCATAGTGCGCGGCTTTAGTAAGCAAATATGTAGCATTTGATGTATAAAACGAAATAAATGCCTTTTGATCGCAAATAAGAGTTGCTTTCTTTAATAAAAAAAGGAAATTTTCAGTTCAGAAACCGATGTTTATCATAAGCAAATAAAATTTCTAGATAAAGTACCAGTTAGGATTGAAAACAAATAACTCCTTGAAGTATTAGCTATACGTTCACAGTGTACCTTCTTGGATCTAATGGCAAACAAAATAGTATTGCGCTCATTTTATTTATGGTTGGGCAGGATTTCACGAGTCAATAACGCTTAAAGTTAAAACTTTCAATAATAGCAGCGAAGTAGTTGCAACAAGTAAATACAGTTATCAGTTCAGATACCACTGGAACGCTTGCATCATCCTAGAAAGTGCAAAAAAAATTTAATAAAAATAAAAGAAAATTTTATTGGAATGTAAAACTAAAGCTTTTAAAAAAATTGCATTTAGATAAACTTTGTGAGTTTGAAAAGTAAGACTAAAGAATTTAACAATTATTAAAAAAAGTAATAAAATATTTCTTAATAAATATGCAACAATTTCCTTAAATTACAATTTAAATTAATAATCTAATGTAATGACAATCTCATAGAGATTCCGTAAACATTAATTTATTCAATTTAAAAACTAATAACTTCAATGGTCCTATTGTACTTAAGGCTAAAATAACAATTGTAAAAAATTTATACAACTTTTTGTTGGTGAAGTTGCGACAGAAAAAACCAGTCTCATAACCATAAAATTGGCACAACATGCCAATGATGAAGGTGGTCAAACCTAAAATACCGTGGAATAAGCGCATTGCCCCAAGTGCAGCGGGTAGGAACAGGCTGACAAGTCCAGTGACCCAATTAATAGCACACAAGGTACACGCAACTAGACCTGCCACAAAGGAAACGAAAAACTTTATTTTCATAATACAATTGTACATTGTTAAACATTTTTCATCTCACCTAATTTGGCATGAATCGATCTGAAGTGGTTCTCTTTTCCCCAGTACTTTTGCAATGTGCCACCAATGCCCAAGGAACCGCCAACAAATTGCAACAAACCATGTATTATATTTTTCTTAGAGGACTCCATGTGTTGGCTGAGTAACAAATTGCCCTGATAACGCACCATCATACCTTCAGCCATTAAGAGTACAAACTATTTTAATTTAGATAAAATTAAATAAAGAACAGAATTTAATTGGAAACTTTTAAATAAATATCAACGCAACATTACTTACCCCCATCGTACACAGATGTGCGTGCATGGCCGTCTTTTTAAATTCCAACAGCCAACATTTGTAGGCCATGGCCAGTGTTAGTGTTATAATGGCTGAATGATTGAATAGATTCATTCCGAAAACTAAAGTATGTTTCAGACTTTGTGTTTGTGTCGCCGAATTGGAGAAGACATCATCTTGAGAATTTGGAAATAAATTGCTCATAGGATTTGATATAAAAACTGAAAAATATAAGAAAAAAAATGAACTTGAATTGAAAAACAAGTTTTTAAACAGTTGGGGGAAATTTATTGTATTTACTAAAAGAACCTTTTCGCGTTATTTTAAAAAAAGTTTTCTCGACAAGTTGGCCGGCCAGCGGATTATATAAATAGATCTAAAAATATAAGAGATTAAAATTTTTAAATCCAATTTGAAACTGGCTTCTACATTTGTAAAACGAATTCTAATTAAAATATTTAAGCACAATGTCTTATTAAACGGTTAAAAAGTTTTATTTGAAATCTTCGTTTATTTTCTGTTCTTAATATTGAAAAGTAAAATTTCCTTTTCATTTTGTCTTAAACAAAATTCTGAAAATCACTTCTACTGCAAACTAATTAATTCAATATCTACAACTGCTTGAAAAATAAATTTTTATAAAAAAAAACTGTTTTATTGCGAATATGTCAAAGATTCGGAACAAAATCGGGAGGGTTAATCTGTAATACGAAACGAAAGAAAATCGTTCTCGTATCTCAATATTAATAAAATATAAATTCAAAAGGCTTTCTTTACGAATCGAATTTAGAAGAAACCCCTCCATAAAAATGAAAACAGTTTCCCGATCTTAAACTAATTCAAGCACCTAAAAATTAAGAAATTTTCTCAATATTTTGCCTATTGCAAAACAGAAAAAGGACTACAATTTCTCTTGAAGAAAGACACGAAGAGACTTGCGAAAAAGAAATTTAGAAATATGAAAATCACAATATTTCTACGAATAAATTGAAACTCTTAAAAAATATTTACAGAAAATTGCCAATATTTATCAAATTCGTTATTCGAGATACTCTCCAAAATAACAATTTTAATATTATATTCAGCCTAATTACGAGTGTCGTTGTCGTATTTCGACTTCGACAGTTTTGTAATAGATTAAAGATAACATGCAATGTTCTTCTTTAATCTAGGACAAAAATGTCGAAGTCGAAATACGACAACGACACTCGTAATTAGGCTGATTGTTTGTTGTTGGCTTAGCTAGGTATATGCCTGCATTTCATTGGCGCTAACCAAATCAGCAGTACCCTTTTAGCCAAATCATGATTGAAAGCATTCAAACCTCGTATACTTATGCCACAGACTACAAACACTATATGAGAATTCAAACAGAACTCAATCATATTTTTCTATTTGTAATCAACAAAAACCAAAAGTATAAATAGCTTTCGAATGCTTTTGTACAATCACAACACAACAAACAATTATAATTGACTTGCGTCTTTTTGTTTTTATACAATTAATCGCCCGTTGGGTGATAATGAAAGTATTTATAAGGCAATGAAAAAACAAAATTTATAATAACAATATTTATCAAATTCGTTATTCGAGATATTCTCCAAAATAACAATTTTAATATTATATCAGTGATGGACAAAATTGTTTTACACTTGTGTTAGTGAGATAATTTGAGGGTACAGTGACAAGCAAAACGAAAAAAACATTAAAACACATCACGAAACACATCATTATATTTATTCATATCAGAGTGGAAAGAATCATAATGCCTCTTAATAACATTTTCTCTATACCTTTTAAATATTTATTGACATAAAAGGCATTGTACATTTCCAAAAGCATTGTTTATCATAAAAAATCTTTTAAATGCATTTCCATTTATATTAAACACTGTAATTGAGAAAAAATGTGCACTCGCCAAAGTCTCTTGAACGATTAAACTAAAGAGCATAAGAAAAAAAGAGGCGTTTCTTATAAACAATTGTTTGATGAAAAGTCCACCGCAGTTTTAAACACTTTATACACGGTTTTTATAATAAAGATTATTTTTTTTTATAAAATAAAACTAAATTTAATTAAAAAATTCTGATTTTTATCCAAATATAATATATATTTGTTTGGACCAATCAAAACTAATTTTGAACTCCAGGGTTGCCAAGTCTCACATTAGACTTAACAAAGTTTCGGGCAAAATTATTTATTTGTGTATACTATATATAATAAGATTTTGATTTTTTTCACTTTTGGAGATTAACGGTTTGTTTTATTTATTATTATCTTTATTTTTAAATTAAAATTCACCAATTCACTTTGAAAGACACAATACGACTGATATTACTTAAAAAATTATTTTCATATCAAACCATGAAAACTGACTGAGGGTGTTTAAATTTATTTTTTTTATAAATAATTGGGAAAAACCAAAAATGTTTTATTGAGGGTATATTCAGAAATAGATTTCCTACATTGCAGTTTATTGCAGGTAGTTTTTTAAAGGGAGAAATACCCTTTAAAAATCTCTGTACATGCAATAAAAAAACAAAGGAAAACATTGGAATGTTACAACTATTTTTTTATATTTTGAAGGTTTGCAGGCAAAAAATTGCTTAAATTTATTTTTCAAGGAATTAAGAAAATGCGAAATCGTTTTATTGAGGGTGCATTCAAAAATAGTGTTTCAAACATCAAGCCCTTGTAACTTCCACAATAAGATTACAATGACGAAAAAGACCTACATTGCAGTTTATTGCAGCTGGTTTTTTAAAAGGGTTTTTCGTGACAAAAAGAAAAAGAAAACATTGGTATTTTATATTATTTTTTATATTTTTAAGGCTTACATTGATATACTTTATAAGGCCACACAAATCAACTTGTGAAACATTAAAACCAAATAAAGTTAATTAAGTCATTCTCTTATAATTCATTATCGAAGTTCACATGTAAATATAAATTATAAAACATTACGAGTAAAGACTGCTTAATATATTTTAAATACCTTTTACAAACAATTTTTTTAAGACATTTCGTTTACAAAAATAAGAAAACCCTTTAAAATTGTTTAAACCCTTTAAAATTGCTTTAAATTGTTTAACGCTCCCACAAAGTAAAACTATTGGCAAAATTTAAAAGCAGCGTTGCCGCGCAAGAAATTCTTTTCCCACCAATATTATAAAAAAAAAATTACCAAAACGCTTTTTTGTCAACGAAAATCCAAATTTCAAAATTTATTTGGTTATTAACAAGAACACTGATCCAATTACACTAGTAAGTAAATATAAAGATATTAATCATACAAGATAAAAATACAGCCTTAAATGGTTTTTAAATACATAGAATAGGCAACCCTTGCATGGGTTAAACTACGTCATCACTGAGTTCACCTTAAAGAGAGTAAGAAAAAAAGAGGCGTCAATTTTAAACAATTTTTTGATGAAATGTCCATCAATGTATTATATTGTTTGTTGTTGGCTTAGCTAGGTATATGCCTGAATTTCATTGGCGCTAAAAAGAAAAAACAAAAAGACGCAAGTCAATTATAATTGTTTGTTGTGTTGTGATTGTACAAAAGCATTCTAAAGCTATTTATACTTTTGTGTTTTTGTTGATTACAAATAGAAAAATATGATTGAGTTCTGTTTGAATTCTCATATAGTGTTTGTAGTCTGTGGCATAAGTATACGAGGTTTGAATGCTTTCAATCATGATTTGGCTAAAAGGGTACTGATGATTTGGTTAGCGCCAATGAAATGCAGGCATATACCTAGCTAAGCCAACAACAAACAATATAATATGAAAATTGCCAATAAAATTTAAAATCCAGAAATTTGGAA
This sequence comes from Germaria angustata, assembly GCA_963681545.1. Classification (NCBI taxonomy): domain Eukaryota; kingdom Metazoa; phylum Arthropoda; class Insecta; order Diptera; family Tachinidae; genus Germaria; species Germaria angustata. The sequence goes on along the minus strand of OY812999.1, from coordinate 92,660,253 downwards.
TAATCATGGCCATCTTGAAATAGTAAAATTTGGGGTGAGAGGGATGTTGGCCGGTAAAAGGTTTTAAATTTAAATTCACTAAAACTGTAAAAGGAGTCTAAATCTAAGAAAATATCCATTTCCATAGAAAATTCGCAATTTAGTCGAATTTTGGTGTTAATAGCTCTTTTCCTTTATATTAAATCTTTTAAAAGACTTCGCGAAATGCCTTTTCATTTTATTTGTTTTTTTTTTTCTTTCAAAATTTGAACAAGCTACAGCTAATTTTATATATTGGGGATATTTGTTAATTTAAAACCTTTTTTTGGGTAAAAATTTTTTATTTCGTGATTTCTTTTTTTCAAAATTAGATAACTTTTTTCAAAATTTTGAAAATGTTTAAATTCTCCTTGCCCTTTCATTTTATTGGAAAATGTTCATAATAAAAACTATAATAAATAAGAAAGAAAGAATAGTGTATATTACATATTATGTTGAAAACAACAATTAAAAAGGAAATAATTCAAAAAATTAAAAAAAAAACAGAAACAAATTTTGGTATTGTTATTCTCAATGCAAATATGCCAATGAAATCTTGGTTTATATTATAAAAGCAGGCGTAAATTTAAAAAAAACCTGATATTATTGTTTATTGCTATTCGTATTCTTAATTTAACCAACGACTTTTTATTTTCATTTTAGCAAAAATGTAATTAAAACATTTCTTCCAATTATAAAGTTATTTTTTCACAATGAGTAGATCAAAAAATGTCAAAAAATATGTTGGCCCTAATTTTGTATTTCACCAAAGCGTTCTTTTAATACAATTCTTTTTCTTTTTTATTAAAAATAACAAAAATTATCATTTATGGTAAGTAGCGCAACGCCTCACTTAAGTGATATGTACAATTAGGCCCAGTTGTTTGTTTCACATTCACAAAAAGTCATTAAAAAATTATTTTTTTTTATTTATATTTTGTTGGCTATAGAAACCGATGTTTATCTTCATAATATTCGAAGAATCAAAAACAAACTGAATGCAGGTATGGGAACTAACTTATGATTTTAGTTCTCAGATATTAGAAATTCCATAAGAAGGAAAAAATCTAGGGCGGGCGGAGTAACAAATTTATTCTTTTCTCAGGCAGCCATACGAAAAATACATCTTCTGCAACACGGTAGTATTTCAGCATATTAAAACGAACTTTGTCCCCTAGTCCAAACATGGTGCGTAAATATTCTAAATGGATTGGTATTGTATGCCTAAACGCATAAAAAATTTATTGAAATAAAGTCGCGTTGAAAAACTTACAGAACTGAATAATAAATTGACTCTTTTTATAAAAATTTATAAGTTTGGATTTTAACTATTGACATTGACGAATTTTTCATTATTATTTAAATAATTTATGCGAAACATCCTATAGCTTCTCGTATATTTTATAGGTTTTATGGCCAACTTTTATGTCACATCTACCACATCTGCCCGCCACTGTACGTATGTAATTGATATTTCTTTTTAATTACTTTAGTATCTAATGAAGTTTACAAGATCTATGTATATTAGATATTTATTTATTTATTTATTTTAGGTAAAAATAATCAATTTTTGCCATCTGTAGATGTGTAGAAGTTTCATTAAAAATGTCACTGACATGGTATGACTGTTTTAAGATGAAAAACATGTAAAGATAGTATCGCGTAAGTCGGCGATTAGTTGAAAATTTGCAACAAAAAAATTCATATATCAGAAAACCACTATTCACTTTCATTCTATTATCCCAAAGTGGTCACATCCCTGACGCAAACATCTTTTGGTTACACAAAATCTTGTTCAGTCTTTAAGGATAATATTTTGATCACGATAAAGCTCAGGATGGACGATTGTATTCACTGAAAATATGTATGTACTTATATATGCACGTAAACAATGAAATTCGATGAGGCACATATCCCGATCAATTGATCTTATTATACCCGATTTAGATGTACTACATACATACACACGTATGTATGTACTCGTACATATGTACCATATGTGCATATATGGATAAACAGAAATTTAATTATTTTCTTACCATCATAATTATTACACGACATTTTTATTTGATTTAAATAGCAAAATACTTTTTACGAAAATGATTAATTACTTAGAAATATTAGCGTATTCATAAAGAACTTGCGATCACTTTTTGTTTATCACAGCCGACTAATAAAAGCACTTGAGTTGTATAAAAATGCTCCCAAAGAAAAAATATAAAAAAGACTTCTAATCAAGATACAATTCCTCTCCATCAACCGCACGCTTTGACTTTTGATTTAAAAATGATTATCGTTCTCGTTCACAAGATATTAAAAAACAAAAAGTTAAATCACATTTCAAAGTTGTAGCACGAGCAAACGCAAAAGAGGCTTTTTACACAAAAACAATCCAAAAAGCTTTTCCTACTTAACCTTAAACTAGATCTGCATTCAAACACTTTTGCTTTATAAACAATCTTACAAATTGATTTTGTTTCTTCTGAAAATCAGGCGAATTAAACGTTTCCATATTTTCCATTTATATTATTATTCATATATATTTACATACATACATAAATGCAAATACATTCGTACATATGTATGAACATACATTTGTGACGTCAAAACAAAATATGAGTCTGTTGAGTTCTCTGTGTAGTTCCCCCCGGTAAAACAGCTTTTTGCAATTTTAATTTTTTCTCTTAAAAAGTTTTTTTTGTATGAATTTATGAATCATAATCACGTTCGGAGAAAGAACATTCACACGGATATTGACATGGCAGATGGTTTGATACAGATTGCATTTTATTTCATTTGCATTTTATTTATTTTTTTCCTTTTTGTAGATAATACACTTCGGATATAAATATGCATAGCAGGGATGGAAAATGTATATTTCAGAGTATAAACATCCTCATTTGATAGGAATTAAAAAAACCTCTACTTATTCGATTTTAAAATTAATCCAATAAATTTAATTTAATTCTTTTATTTCCAAATATAAAAACGTATAAAGATTTTTATTTTAATAACTTAGAATAATATCTTATATCATAAATATTTGAAATTTTACTAAGAAAAAATTTAAGAAATAAGTATATGATAATATATAAAAAAAAAATAGTTTTCGTTTAAAATTAATTAATTTAAACATACGAATATTGCTATCTTTCTTATAGGTAATAATTCATATTTTCCCTTATCAGGATTGGCATAAGTCTAACTTTCTGCATAAACACATCTGCAGTTACACATGAAAGTGCAAGCGCAAGCGCAATTTCGAAAAGCTCAATATATTCCCACTTTTTTACACATTCAAACTTTGCTTACTTGCAGCATAACTTGCAAGAGATTTCAGTAGACAGTGATTTTAGATGCAACAGGTAAAATTGACAAATTAATAAACAGTGTTGCTTAAAATGTGTTCCTTCAAATCTATTGTTGAAAATTTTAGTTCATGAATTTCCATTATTTCCCTAAAATTTTTCGACATTTTATTATTATTTTTTTAATTTTCAAAATTTTTAAAACTTTTTTAATATTTGAAAAATTTCACAATCTTTCAAACTACAGTTTATATTAGAAGACAACACGCGAATAATGCTTTAAATTTCATCAATCCAATTAAATTTTTTATCGATAACAGAAAGAGGCATTAAAAATGTATTAAAAATATAAAAAATCATCTAAAATTTCATTATTAAGCTCCGATTGGTTTTATACTCATTCAACTTTGAAAGAGTATAAAAATGTTCATGCAACAAATTTCTTTAAATAAAATCATCGTGTTAATCTGGCCCATAATTTTAAAGCTTTACTGTTACTTTTTGCCTACTCTATTTTCTAAGCATTTACTCAAATATCTAATTTAGTTCCAAGGATTGATGTTGCTACTTCCGTGAATGCAATTATTTACGGTTGTGCTATAATTTTGAGAGGCACTATACGTATTTTTCGATACTTTTTTTGGCAATTATAAAATCACTTAATTAAAAATTGATTTATTGTGAGATTTTTTAATTAGTTAACGAGTTATCGGTATGTGTACATATGTAAGAATGTACATATTTTCTTAAAAAAATGTTTTTAGTTCTACCATCATTGTTTAAACACTTTCAAAATATGTATTTCGTGAATTTTTTCAATAACAGCTTTTTATGTAGGCCAAGAAATTCATTGAACCGTTAAATTGATTACTTATTCAAATATATTCATAAACGTTTAATACAACAAATATTAAAGACTTATTATCATTCGTTACTTAATTATTAATTTTATAATTAGTCATTAGTCAGCCGCAAAATACAGAAAAAAGAACAGAACGAACATTTAAATGCATATTAGAAAACAAAAGTAAAAGTACTCGTATATTGGCGTTCATTGCCAAAATGTAAAAAAAAAAATATTTATTTTTTTAACTGCCTCAAGAATAATAGATAAAAATATTGGAGATGGGATGGTGAGCAACATTTTACTCTTCATCATGCTCACTCACGCAATAAATGTTATTTATGCGACTTGGTTTTTTCTTTTGGCTCATATTCATGCAAACTTTCGTTATTGTAAGTAAAGTCTAATTACTCACTATCAAGAAAACTGACTCTGGCGAAATCGTTAAATTAAATTAATGAAAGGAGGAGGTTATCAGCTCGTGTCTACTTCGCAATTTTTAGTATGAAACAAAGACCCCAACGAAATGAAATAGAACTCCTAATAGAAATAAAATAGCAACCAACTATTAGAGATTATATAGGAAATAAATCCCCAAAATTAGAAATTAAATAATCCCCAAAAATGCATTTAATTTTTAAAACAAATCCTCAGAAAATAACACATAAAAAATTTTATAAAACCCAAATAAACCCACAGAGGGCACAAACTACGGTGTTGTGGGTGTTTTATTTATACTCTTTGGTATGTTCAAGCTCGGCTTCGCTTTTCAAATTATTTCCGCATTGCCGGCCTTTGGCTGGCTACTTTAGAAAGCAAATTCAGTTTTGGATATTCCACAAAGGATGAACTACTGGCGCCCGACCGAAGAACTGTAAATCAGAAACGCCACCTTAATTTTCAAGATAATTATAGGAATTCATTATTTGTTTGGTAGAACTCTTGAAAATGGCTTATTTGATAAGTAATCCATCCATTTGCTTTATGTTTTAGTTACTCACGATCATCTATGATCGTAAGTGACTGGTGAATGGTGCAAATCTCCAACACATGTCTATATATGTAAAGAGTCTTATATTACGCGCTTCCTATTTTTAAATTTAAATAAAACAAAGTATGTGTGTGAAATATCATTGACATTTTTATTCACTCGATGCCATTATGTATCGAACATGACTTATTCGCAGACATGCGTCTCAAGAAAATCCCACAAAAAAGTCTAACGGAGACTAAACGCTGTGGCCAGTTCACATCACCTCCACGTGAGATGACAATGCCTTCAAATCTCTCGTGCATAATGTTCAATGGCCATCCTCAAAATCCGTACCAAACAATGACTTTTTCGGGATGAATTGGATGCTCTTGGATCTCATGTGAATGGGTATCGTACCAAATTCGATATTTTTGTTTGTTGACGTACCCATTCATCCAGAAATGGGTTTCATCGCTGAACAGAAAACTTGTTTTGATAAAAACAATTTTATTATTTGAACGTGCTTATAAACGCTATATCCGTCCATGTTGATTTGGCAAAAGAGACTGAATAGATGACAGCCGATTTGACAGATGTATCTATCAATTGTCAAAGTTCGGAAGTCTCTATTAGAATACCCTTTATATCTATGTAGCACCATATGCATACATTGTTTATTTATTTTAAATAATTACTCAGTAATACTTGTTGTATAAATAATTGCACTCCTCGTTATAAAACATTTCCTTAATTGTTGTTGTAGTTTCTATATTTTCCGAAAAAGTGGTTGTTACTGAATGCGTGCTTATTTTAATATGAAAGCATTTATTTTTATCAAAACAATGTTAGACAGAAGCTTTATAAAGTTTATAGAGATTTTTTAAAATGGTGCTAGTTTATTGTTGTAATTATCAATAAAAAAATAACGCTAATTACATACGAGGCAAATAAAGTACATAAAAATAAAGCAATCAATACAAATTCGGTGGGCTAAACGCTTCTCATTTCAATCGGCTGGCTAGTAAATGCTCCTCAACAATTTAAGTTCATACATTTCCTTAATAAAACTATCCTGGTGTTCGTTCTGCGCGATAATTCATTATAACCGGCATAGGTTATAACCGAACACCACTGTAATAAATAATTGCATATGCTCCGAAAAGCAAAAGATAAAATAATAAGTTTGCAGTTCTTCGCATATTAAAAAATATTATTCCTGCGCTGCATCCTTCCACCAAAGATAAATTAAATGATTTTCTTTTTACTAATATTTGATAATATTTTAATAGCAGAGAGGAAATTTTTTACTGAATTCCAGTTAATACAAATGGATAAAATTTTCGAAAAAAAATACATTGATTTGGAGTGTTTAATATTTTGCTATATTGTAATAATTTAATAACAAAATAAATTTTTCATTCAAACCACTCACTGAGTTCTTATGCCGAAACTACAATAGACTAAACGAGAATCACAAACTGAAAAGTTACCGTACGATTCCTAGCAATCATTATGTAAGTATATAAGTATGCAGATGTAGTGTACGAGTATATAGATTAGTATTTGCATGAAGCAATATAAAAATCTTACCGGTTTTAGTCACGAAGAACATATTCTTGTGCAACGAAAGATTAATTTCTGCTTGAGGATCTGGCTTTACTTACTATCACGCATTATTCCTTATCCATATCAACTATGATAAACCTTTTGGAGAAATTTATTTAATTTTAAAATTCTCTTATCTTTTACTTTTATTAGGATCTCATTTATATGAACTTTAAAACTGGCATGCCCGCCTTTCGTTATCTAATCTAATATATGTATTTATAATTAATTTAAATTTATTATAGCTGTGTTCTTTTATGACACTTAAAAATTCTTTAAAATATAAATTAAAACGTGTAATTATTATCTTTGTACGTGATGTATTAAAGATATATTGATAAAATATATTTCACATTTAAAATAATTTAACACTTCTGTTTCTGTTTTTCAAATGATTGTCATTCTAATTTTTAGATAAAAAAATAAAATTTTATGTGCATATTTTTATAACTTAAAAAAATTTATGATAATCTAGAGTTACGAATATGTGCATATTTTTATTTGGATGTAGCGTAAGGGACCAAAAGAAAAAGATTTTATTTTTTCCAAAATTTTAAGGTCAATGTATGTCTTTGTTATACGATAATGTTATTGAAAAAAACCACAATAGTCTAGTTGCCCGCTAATAAAAGTAAAACGTAATTGTTTTATATGATACTCATAATATGCCCTACAATCGGCATTTTGCTTATTTCCTTAGGAAGTTGTTCAAAGAACAAATACCTTGACTGTGAAACTGAAGTTATTGCAACAAATTGCGATTTGGAAGCTGAAACTTTAAAAACTTTAATCGCATTTTGCCAAGTTCGTTTTTTTAAGGCCGCTATGTTGCAATAGCGATATGTATGTAGCAGTAGCGATACATATATTCGGCAAGAGTAGCGTTACCCCATATTTGTCACAGATAGACATTTATCTCAAATATACGTTTCAACACTAAAGATTAAATTTTCGTCTATATCGCAATCTTCATTTCGATAATAAAGTTTTATCATCTTTTCCTATAACGATAAAAATTTATTTTATGACATTTTCTACTTTTCTAGGTAATAGTTTACGAGTATGAGATCATGTTGTGTTTGCCTTATTTACTCATATACTAATTTCTGGCAAAATATATAATTTTATTAAGACTGTAATAATCTAAATATTCTAAGATATAAATAATTTTTTCACATTTAAACTATAGAAGTTTTAACATTAATTATTACACCCAATCCTTTTTTTACACGGATTTCTTGTCCCTATTTCTAATAACTCGGTTGACGAGCAGAGCAGGAAAGAAATTATTACTAAGATCAAGCATAAAAACGCTCTTGGTGCCATACGACAACAAATTTCAATACAAAATAAGTATATTTTCACAAATTTTAATTCATTACTTTTTTGAATCTACTCTAGCAAACAGGTAGCGAGCTTTGAAACCATCCAACTTACCTGCTGAAACACCCAGGAACATCGGCAAAAATTGAGCTGCGACCCTCAAAATACTTGTGTACGAAAGCAACCCAAGGTCTGCTGTCAGGCGACTCTAATATGGGAGCAGCATTTGATCTGGACGTTGTGACAGTTGGTTGTTTAAATGCTCTCACTCCAGATCCATTAATCGTTTGAATTACTTTTGGTAGCTACCACCTGATACGAACATTGCCAAATAGATATATAAAAATAAAACCACAAAATTAAACTTTAAATATCTGATGCACTTTACAGTGGGGCATTTCCCTTAAATAAATTGCGGTAAAAACACAACTTCTAATACATATACGATATTAGTTGAAATTTGAAATAATAGTAACAAAGAGTTGGAATTTCAAAATGTTGCTCTGTAGTTACCATTAATTTGCCTAGAAGAAAGCCGAAGAAAATTTAAGCTGTTTTCTGGAAGATTCTTACTTGTAATTCAAATTTGGTATATTGGACTCATAAAAATGGTTTCCTTGAACTTCCCACAGCAAAAAGCGGTAAGTTGTCGATTTCTGCCGATTTTCAAAAATCCAGTTTTCGTCATATCTTGGCGTTTTGAAATCTTTGGTATTTGACTATTTTAGATATACCGATTAGAAAAAACAAATTGGGTGCGTTCTAAAGATTTTGACTTCACTTAGATGTCAAATCGATTTGACGTGATATACTCCTATTTTGAAAATAAAATTTTCCAAAAACTCATTTGTGTAAAATTCATCAAAATCGATCGATTTGTTCGAGGTATCGTTGCCGAAAAATTTAGAAAAATTTTTGTTTTAAATAAATGGGAACGGTACTCGTACCCTTCCATGCCAACTTCAAAAATAGTCCCTAAAAACTCTTTAACAAAAAATTTCTTCGAAGCCTCTAAAAATTTCAAAATAAATAAATTTAATATTATTATATGCATCATTACCTGCTGAGATCATTGAAGCCGGTGACTAGAAATTTTATAACTAAATGCAGAATTTAATTAATATTCTCAGTCATCTGAGTATAATGATCACCAGAATTTTAATTCGTTCAAACAGAATTTCAAAATACGAGTAGAAATATTATTCAAATTGGTTTCATTCACAAAAACTACTCCTGAGGTGTTTGACGGTTATAGCGCCCTTATTGCTCAAACTGATCAATTTGCAAGCAAAATTCTGCAAGCCAAGTTTTAGGCACATCTAAATAATTCCTTTTTTTATTTAAAAAATATGCATTGCAAATTTATTTTGTGAATAACACCACTGTACATTAATATAGAAATGTGTATGTATGTGTATAACAAATAACTTTTAATATTGAAAAAAAGTAACACAAATAATATTCATCTGGTACTTTTTGTTTAAATAAAGATACGAACGAAGATGCATTTCAGTAGGGCAAATGCAAACAGTTTTATTTTCGCAATAGGAATTAATGGGTGTATTTTTAGTTTAATTAAAGAGTGGTGGCGGCGATACAACAACAAAACAAAAAATACAAATTTGTAAAAAAAAATCCAAATCTTGATTGAGAGGAACAAATCAAGGCTGTAAATATAAAACTTTTATTATAATTTACTAACGAAAAATAAAAACGGAGAAACAAACCCATTACAAGTTTCTTTGTTAAAAGTATTTTACTAACAATTAAAAAGCTCAGACGAACAAAAAGAAAATTCTAAGAAAATTAACTATGTAATGTGACTGCACGATAAGGAGAATTATTTCAATAAAAAAATAAAAAAATTAATTCACACAAAGTGAAATTTTAAACCAAGTGATATATTTTATACAACATTTCGAAACAGGTTTAAGTTTAAATAATTTCCGTAATGGAAAAAATAATACAATTGGTTAAAATGATTCAAATCATTGCCACTGATTTTATACATATATACCATAAATTTGGTAATTAATCATACAAAGATTATTTATTAAGTTTGTTAAAAAAAATAAGAAAAAAGAGAACGGCTACAGGTGAATGGACCTGCACAGATACATAAGCACTTTGTGTAGGCCCATTGTGCACATTCAAATGCGATTAAACATTGAATGAAAAAAGATTTTTTATTAAAAATTAACTGTTTTCAAATCATGCATTTTTATTTTTTTTTTTTTATAAAAACAAATCTTTTCCGAAAAATCTTCTCCGAATATGACGAGTGCATTTGAAAATCTTAATAGCGTTTTCTTTTCTAAAAAAAAAGTGCAGAATATTTTGCCTTTGAAGAGAAGTAAGCACAAACTTATTAGGGAAGAGCAAAAAATTCTGTACGGGAGCTAAATATTTTTATTTAGAGCGATAAATAGAAAAGGCCATGGATACTCTGACTGCTAAGAGTCATTCATCCAGGACATATCGTAAAGTTTAGTTAGATTTTAGTATTCTTTAATAAGCGCCATCTTATCAGGAAAGAGCATACAATCCTATGAGAAAGTTTTTTTTTCAATTATTGCAATAAATACTTCGACATTTTTTATAATAAAAGTTTTTTACGCGTACTAGGGTTAGATATTTTTTCTTTTAATTAAAAAAAAAATATTGAATTTCTTGAAATTCTCATATTGTATTTGACAGGTTGACATGATGGTCAAGCGTGTTGGTTGGTGAATGGTGATTTAGTTCCTTAGACAGCTTAACCAGCAAATGAAAATTTTTTTAATATACTGTTATTTATTATTATTTATTATTATTGTTATTAAAAAGCGGAATAAACTTTAAAATAATATGTTTAGACTGAAATAAACAGCAATTATGACATGTTAACACATTACGGTTTTAACTGATGTATGATAGTGATATCTCTACTTTTTCGTAATAATTTCTATAAGCGAAAAGTGTTTCAAGTCAAGTGTGAATTGCAAAAAAAAACATGAGCATATTTTTCTTTGTGCAAAATGAATTTTAAGAAGTATATTTTGTATCGAAAGGAATTACAACTTTTATGTAAATGAGTATATATTATTTGATTATTTTTCCCCCACCAATTACAAGTGGTAAGTAGCCTTTTTATATATTTTTGGAATCTATTTATTGCCTACGTACATAAGTACATCATACGTGCATTATACCAATAGTTCATTAAAAATTCTCGCTCGTTTCCCTTATCTTACGCATATGCTTCTAATTTAAGTCCCATTCATTAACATCTTAAAAGAATTTTTAAACTTTTTCAAGAAAAATTATTGGAGTGTTTTTGAGTGTCGAATCTGATATATAGCTTTGGCCATTTTCATATTACGAGGGCAGTTTTATAATTCCCTGACTTTATGTATTTCCAGCATATTAAATCTCAACGCTAAACTGCTCGTGTGCTGTTTAAACGTTATTTTTTATTTATTTTTTACGTAAAAAACATCACTGAAACCAAAATATGGCGAATCAACAATATCAATTTCAACGGCTAAAAAATGGTTTACTGAATGCCGTTGTGGTCGCTGAGGAAAGATTATCACATCAGAATAATATTGGACGATAAGAGAATGAAAGTGCGGGATGTGGCAAAGGCTGTAGGCATCTCTAACAAGCCGATATATCACATTTCGCATAAAAATTTGGATATGAAAAAGCCACGGGTGCCGCACACTCGACCATAAGTGCAACCGTGTGACCACTTCAAGCACAATTCGAACCCGTTTATGTGCCGTTTTGCAATTTTGGACTAAATATGGATCCATCACAACACATTAGAGACCACAGAACAATCGAAATAGTGGGTTTGTTCGGATAAACGTGCACCAAAGAAGGCTAAGCTGGGTCTGTCGCCCAACAAGGTCATGGACACATTTTTTTCGGATCTAGATGGTGTTAGTCACTGCTACTCCATCTACCATACTTTCTAGTTTAAGCCCCTTTCGATTATTTTCCGTTTCCAAACTCGAACAAATGTCTGCGTGGTAAGAGATTTTGTTCCCACGAAGAGGTCACTATTGAAATAAATGCCTATTTTGAGGGCATTGAGAAATCTTATTATTTAGAGGGTATCAAGAAACAAGAAACACGTTGAACTAAGTGCATCGACCTTAAAGGAGACTATTATTCTTGCTTTGATACAAAAGACAGCCCTCGTAATTACTAAAATCAACATAAAATATGTAGGAAAAAATTTCTGATATTTTGACCCATATACTACCAAACTCTACCTCCTACATATACAAACACATGTAGTTTAAAAAAAACAATAAGAAATTAAAGTACATTTCTTTCTAATAATAATATTTAATACTTCTTTTAATAAAAGATATGAGAAACAACAGCAAACGCAATGTTTGCAATTTAACAGGGTTTAATGGAACCATTCAATAACAGTCCCATTAACATCGATTGCGGTAAAACAATATCCAAAATTTTCTATTGACAATAGTTCATTAAGTGACGCAGGTTCGAAAGGCTCGATTCAAAATAGGACAAGAACAGTCTGTTTTATTTTTACTTCCCTTAATTTTACAAGGGATTTTTATATTTTCTAAACTCAACATGGGCTCTGCTGCGGAATGTGAATCTAGTCAAATAATTGACCGCATCGAATTTGTTCTTAGTATTATAAATCAAATGTGTATTGGTTTTGTCACGATCTATATAAGTTGGATGTACTTGCGCACTGGATTGGCAGGAACAGCTTTGCATGCATGGCTGTCAACGATTGGGGTAAGAAAGGCAGTGAAAAAGATAAATTTTATCAAATGGTGAAATTAGGTTTAGCCACTCGTATTTTATGAAAATTTTTTTTTGTGAATTAAATAATGGCTATTTAAACCATTCGAAACTTAATCTTCTTCAAATTACGGCATTATCTACCAATATTTGTCCCTGCTATTTAATTTATCTTGACTATATCTTTGGCTAGAATTATGCCATTATATAGTCCAATTTTTGGATCTATTTCATATGTACATTTAATAAAAAATATAATTACTTTCAGTTCTCATTCCTAATGGCTGAGGCGATAATGTGCCATTACAATCACAATGTTCTGACTTTTAAATATCGAAGAAACACTAAGACCCTTATACACTGGGTACTACAAGTATTGGGTGGAGGAATTGGTATTGCTGGCGTTATAATGCAGTGCATTCACGACAAATTTGACTTGTTCAACGCACACGCAAAATTAGGTTAAATGTTCAGGACTTTATTAAAATACCATTTCACTCTTATGTTAAATTGTTAATTAATTAATTTGTTGTAGGTTTCGCCGCTTTCATTTTGTGTTGCATCAGCTTCATTTCCGGTTTGATGTCTTTATTTTCAACCACATTAAGGCGTCTACTAAGTCCTCTTCTAAATAAAACTTTTCACACGATATTGGGCATTGGAACATTTGCGGTGGCTATGAGTGCTCAGTATTATGGTTATGAAACTGGCCTATTCAAACATAATGTGCCATCGAATGATTTTGTTATATTGATGAAATGTTTAACCTTAATATCGCTGGTATTGTCATGCGTGGGTCCTCTAAAGGCTTTATTTAATAACACAGTGAATATCCTTTATACAAAATGACCCACAACCTACAAATTTATCAGGTCTAAATTCTAAGGGTAGCAGATGTTGGTAATTTTGTTTTAAAATCGATAATTTTACAATTTTATATAAGATTTATGGCCTGAGTTTGTTATTTGAAATAGAAATTACGATCCAACCAAGACGTATTCTTACCAGGTAAACACACCTATACAGCAAATACAATTCACTCATTTCATATTGTCATAAACCGCTGAATAAAAAACAATAGTAATCGAAATAAACAAATTTGGAATAATTATACCTGTTTCACACACGTCAAGTTTTCTTGCTCAAGTTTTTATTCAGCTCGAAGAGAGAAAGGAAGAAGAACACATACTCTCCTTATCGTTCTTCCAGCTGAATTGAAATTTGGGCAAGAAAACTTGAAGTGTGTTAAACAGGACTTAGAAAAACAATTCTCAGCTGTGCTGTCAATATCATATGATATGAATTCGTCTTGATTCCAACACTTAAATTGGAAATAAGAAACAAAAACACGTTTATTATTGTTTTTAATAAAAAAAAATTTTATTTGAATTTACAATATCTGTTAGTTACTCGTATGTAACCAACTCCAACATGTTATTCCTTCAGATTTAAGTGGGCTGTTTTGAATTAAAAATTTAGTGTACAATATCCAATTTTTCTTAATAAAACGGAATATATCAATTTTAAATTTATATGCTGTATTTTAATTCCAATACTTATTGTCATTCAAATTTTAAGTTTTTAATTTGGAAAAAAAATTTTGTCACGTTGTATGATGAGCTGACCCAAATCTCCACGCTGCATTGATGTTATTGCAAAATCATTATTTTTTAAAACGTTCAAATTAGTATTCTTACAAAACTCTAAACAAAAACAAATGAGAATTACAAAAATATATCAGAGTGGACTAGAAAGGTTGTACGACAATACAACAAATAACTATTTTTTAAAATCAATTATGAGAATGTCTTGAATAATTTCAGACATGTGCACCTGGATACTGTTTGATAACGATATACAATTGCCTAGAGCTAAAAGATAAATGTGATAAATAAATATCGAATTTTCTTTCATCGTTTTATTAATAAAAAATTTTTTCATTTGTACGGTGGCACATTTTGAAATTTTATGCAAAAAGTGTTTTTAATATAAAATCATAAACTAGTGCAAAATGCATTGTTTGTTGTGGCTTTAGCTCTTCATATGCCGGCATTTCATTGGTCGCTAAACCAAAACGTCAGTGAAGTTTAAGCAGTTTGAAAGCATTCTAATTGTTTTAACGATTAGTGGGTAGAATATTCCGAACAATAAATTTAAATTTTAACTATCATGAACTAGTCTCATAAAATTAAATTTTGTAGGATATTTTAATACTTATCACGAATACAAAAGAAAATAACCCTAAATAACTCGTAAGTTTTGATAATAGTTTTGTTGTTCAAGTTGAACTTAGAGCTTTGGTGTGTTTGAGGACCCTTGGTAAAATTTTATGACAAACATTTCTGTATAACACCTCAGCCCGCTAGAGAGCCGCCTAAGTGGAGTTTTTGCACGCCCCCTTTAAAAAAGAGGCAAATACTATCCATAACCCGAAGGACTAGAGGATTAAAATAATCCACAAAAATGTTTTTCGTGCTTTTTTTTTTTTGAATTTGGAACGATTTTCCGTCATCCCACGTCAAATTTGGTTTATGAACAGACCGGTTTCGGCTTTGTGCCATCTTCAGTGTTCTCGTGCTGTTCTACATAAAAGTGCTGTATACATCGTTTGCCTAAAACGTATCTCTTACAAGATATCCTATGCCAAGTCATTATAACTATTAACAAAAGGGAGGGGAAACTTAAGAACCCTCTCATATGAATCCCAGCTCTAAACGGAATACGTGTATGTTTTTTCTGCTTATACCAGAATCAGTCTTTAGAACCTTGTTATTTTGAAAAAAAATTTTGTTGCACAGTGTAATTGTATATAGCCTGATATTAGTAGCAAGTTGTGGTATGGTATGATATCAAGTACTTTACGCTTTTCTTTATAGCCAAACCTAAAGATCCCTTTACATGAAAGAACATAATTTGATATGAAAATTTACTTTATTGAAAATCGCTCGACCTAAGCACTAGGCCACATAGAAAGTAATATGGAGTTCGGGAAGTATTACTAAAATAATTTTTAAAGTGCTGAGTTCTTTTAAGTGAAATTGTTGTTTTTTCTTTCTTTAAGCGAAAATCTCTCTTAAACGAAAAACAACTGTTGACATTTACCTATTCGAATTCGACTGTTGTCAAAGTATTCTCGTGCAAAAGACTGTGTTGTCACAGATAACGGTATTCCCAATTTGGATTTCCCACAATCATTCCACCTCAGGAAGAAACCTAGTTTAGGAAACCGTTCGAAAAAGTAATCTCTGTATTACTTAAAATACAAAAGCGTTGATAAGAGAGAGAGAGAGAGAGAAAGATCTTTTGTGTAAACACAATTACGATTAAAAAAACAAACAACAACAAAAAATGTGTTTATTATATTAAGCAAAATACAAAATTAAGAAAGAAAAACTTTGTTTTTTCAGCTTAACATGGAAACATTAAATACTACAACTTGCAGTACGATACGAACTGATTACGGCAGCACAACGTTTGAATTTTCTGTTGACAATAATTCCTCGAATAACTCAGACATCGCCAGAGGGTCGAATAACGCTCCCCCAACAACAACGGCTAAAGCAACGTATGCCATTGGCTATCAAAGTCTGCCGTATAGTTCATCCACAAATTTATATACAAGATCGAGTTTTTCGAGAATGACCATGAATACAATGCCGAATAGCGAAGCGCGTCAAATACTAGACCGTTTGGAATACTATTTAAACATTTTTAATCAAATTTGTATCGGTTTTGTTACCATTTACATGAGCTGGCTGTGTTTGCGTACAGGATTAGCGGGAACGGGACTGCACGCCTGGCTGGTAACAATTGGGGTAAGTGGATGAATGTTTTAATCAGAGAGAGAGAGAGAAAGAGAGAGAGAGAGGAGAGATGCATTTATAATTATATCGTGTGAATCTGTGTGTCTATCTGCTGCATCGACTAATGATGAGGATCGATAATTTTAATTTATTAATTTTTTTAATGGGTAGTATTCTTAGATCTCTGGTGTTGCTTTTTTTTATTAAAAATAAAGTCATCACTTGCTTAAAAAGATAATGTTAATTTGAAATTTAAAAACATATAAAAAATATTTTTTTATTTAAAATCAACATATAGTGCTCAGTTCTAGCGTTAAAATTACAAGGTAGTTTTGTCTACTCTGTCAGAAAAAAAAACAAATTATATGAATAATAACAATATTCCATGCCATTCCTGAAATTTCCCAATAAAATCAAACTCAAAATGCTCGTATTGTTATATTATTAAAATAATTAAAATTACTAGTTGATCCGTCCGAACGCAAAATAAATTGTTTCAAATTATTTTATTTTTATTTTGAAGACCAATTCCGAATGTTTTATATTTGTTTCAAGAGCTTACACATAAGTCCCAAAAAGGTTTAGCGGATTTTAATAAAACATACGTTTTTCACTAACGCACGTTCGTTAAAAGCCACTAAAAACATAAATAGAAGAATTAAAATCAGTTGGCGAAAAGTGGAAAAAATGATTCTGAACTATTATGGCTTTGCCAGTTGTTATCTTAAAACCAAATTAGCGACCTATTTAACAAATAAAAAATGTATTTTGGAAAATGTATGACGGCGATATCCCTCGAACGATTAATCTGATTTCGATGAAATTTTACAGTTTCGAGGTAGTTTGAAAATTTCAAATAAAACCAAATGTCTTTATAGTCGATTTGTCAAGAGTTTTTGGAATTGAAAAACTTTTTAATTTTCCGAAAATCTTCTAAAATAATTTTTTTTAATTAAATCAGTTTTTGATTTTCACAACTGCGAAAAATGTCAGTTGAATCAAGAAATATCCTTGCCGAAAAAACTTCGAAAAGCATCGTAGTGATTTTCTCAAGTCGATATTAATAGCATGCCTATCAACCATTTATTTAATTATGTATGTTTGGTAACTAGAGACTTTGCTTCTTCTAATAATTCAATAAAAGCTGTCGTCCATAGGTCTTCTCTAGATGAGATGCTCAATATTTTTGAACTCATTCAACGAAAAAAGTGAAAAGCACCATTCTTTTCCAATTCTTTCTTTACCATAAATCATATACATACATACATATGTACTTAAGACATATACGCATTTCAGGTTATTAAAATGAATTAAAGTCTAGTGAGAAAAGCGCTAAGTTGGCATTAGTGACAAGTCAAGTGATTTTATTTATTATTTTTTAATTAAAAACATCTAATTTGAGTGCGATTGCACTTGATCAACGAAAACATTGTTTGGTTTTTGGGAATCCCGTTGTTCCGGTGGTATGTTAATTCTTTTGAAAAAAAGCTTTTATAACTTTATTGAAACAGTTTTTCAATTTAAAAATGAATCTTGTAATATGAAAAAGCTTAAAAATACATATACATACACACATATTTTCAGTTTTGTTTTCTAATGTCTGAAGCTGTCATGAGCCATTACAATAATAACGTTGTTACCACTCACTACCGACGTAGCACTAAAACCACTATACACTGGGTCCTACAAGTTTTGGGTGGGGGTATTGGTATGACCGGCGTTCTGGTTAAGTGTATACAAAAAAATTTTTCGTTGCACTCTACACATGGAAAGTTAGGTAAATTTAATAGTAGCAAAATTCTGGTAAAAAAAATCATTTTAATCATTTATTTTTGTTTCAGGATTTGCCGCATTTATTTTATGTTGCATTAGCTTTCTATCTGGTTTATCGACTTTGTACTCAATAAAAATCAAAAACTTATTGAATCCACTTTTGAATAAAACTTTTCATAATATCCTGGGTATTGTAACGTTCGTTATAGCTATGGCGGCCCAATATTACGGTTATGATACTGGTTACTTTTCACGGAAAGCTCCATCGCAAGATTTCATAATGCTGATGAAACTTATAACTTTTATATCGTTAATATTGTCATGTTTGGGCCCTTTAAAAGCCCTTTATCATAAAGCATCGAATATTATTAAACATTATAGTTAGAGCAATATTTGTATATTTTATATGAGTCTTTTATTTCCAAAAATCGCTTCACACTTCTAACAAAATTTTTAAGGAAGTATGAAAAATTATATTTCCCTTTGTGATTGTAATAGGTGGTCCACTTTTTCTTTACACATTTCGAAGACTTGTGGTTTTAAAGAGGTTTTTGAATGGATCAAGTGCTCCACTGCAAGAAGTATTTATTTCAAATTCTCCTAAAATTCGACCAGGCGGTTTTTGGAAATAAACGATTTGTTTATTTTATATTATTATTAAAAATCTTAATGAATATCATTAAAAAAAATTATTCTGATTTTAGTAGATAATTTCATAAAACTCTATTTATGCCACATAAATGATAATTTTATTATATTACTAACAATTTACTGTAATATATAATATATGTATAATAATATATAAAGACGAATATTCATTCGTGGGCTGACAATGTGCTGCAAGCCATGAACCTGACTTTTAATATTTATTTTAATTGTCTTTCGAAATTAATATCGAATGTATTAAATCGGTTTTGAAAATCCAACTATTTTAAATTTCACGTATCTGATAGATATTTGAATAATTTTTTTTGTTGAAAAGAATGACACCAAAGCACATTCTCTTTATGTGGAATTAAATCTAGAAGGATTGTAACACTTTTTTGCAATAAAAATTATAGAAATCGATATAAAATCTTTATCGTTCATCCCAATCGAACGTTCAAAAATAATTTTTAACAAATTTATAAGTATGATAGCTACCGATAGCACACATATAAAGTTGTAATATAAGTTTAGCTGAAGCGGTAATTCTTTTATTTTTATTTATTAATATATATAGCGAAGGTCCCAGGTTCGAATCCTGCCGTAGAACTCTGGCAGTTTGTGTCTGATAATTGAAAGGGAGCGCACAACAAGCCTTCAATTGCTTAAGTGTATGTCGTATGGCATGGGCTATCACACCCCTCCAATCAACCTAAACTAACCTAACCTAATATATATCGAACGTGCTTTAAAAAATATTAGCTACATAACTTACGAGCATAACCCTCGTATTTCTGCGGTGAAAAGTTTGTCTTATTTAAATGTAACACAATCCATATATCAATATTGTGAACCGGGTGACGCAAATACTCTACTCACCCTTAAAGTATGCTTTCCTATGCTGGAGAGTGAATGAGAAATGCACTGCGAGAAAAAAATTTTGTCAGTTTATAGAAATGCTTTCCCATACATTTAGTGAAATCTTAATAAAATCAATATTTCGCTTTATCCGTTTATTCTTTATTATTATATAAGTGTTTCTTCTTCTGAAATGAAATTTAAGGCTTATAAAAGTGTTTCCTATAGCAAGTACAAACTTTTATCATTAAAATATGGAGGCCAATTTCCTTTAGACGGCATTTTATATGGATTCGGTTTAGAAAAATATTCTCGGATTCGGAATAGAGGATATTGTTTGTAGTTCTGTTCCAAAAATTGGTGGAACCGAAAATCCTAGGTAATGTAGGCTCAAACAATTACTGAGAGCAAATGATGTGATACGACATTAACTGCAATTTCTAACGAAATTCTATTTAAATGCATCGAAAATTTCGTTGATATCAAATTTGTTAAAAACTGTTTCAAGACGTTTTGATAAGAGAATTTCACAAGTTTCTTTCAGTGTTTTGTTTTCATTGTATTTAACATTTAATTTATTTTCTCGCTTGTTACATTTCAAAATCGATAGATGAAAAATTAATCAGATAAAGCCAAAAGTACAGATCACTTAATGTATTAATTGAAATTCTGATGAATTATAAAGAAAAATTTGAATTGGAGAAAAATATTTCTTAACGAGTTTTGAAACTGTCATATACTCGATCAGCAAAATATTGTCACTCAATTTATTTAGAATTTTTGAATATATCCTGTTTTAATTTTAATTCAATCTACAATTAGTAACAGTATGCTTCGTCGAATTGCTAATATATATTTAAAAAATTCAGCAAAACCCGGTACACATGAGTATCTTTTAAATTTACAAAGTTTAATATTTCTCTAAAAGATATTTAACATTTTTATTCGAAATGAAATTTCGTCTATTTACCAAATATATATACGAACTATACAAGACCAAACTCTTTGAAGCCACTGCTCTTGGAGCGGGTACATATTTATTTTATATATTTGTTCAGTAGTGCATATGAAAAAAATTAATAACAACGATCGGAAGGAATAGCAGCAGCAGTATCTACGAGAAAGAACTATAACATATGAATTTCTCAAATAATAAATGATTATTAGTTAAGAAACTATTTTAAAAGTGTTATGTATCTATACTAAACCCGGAAAATAAGTATGCGTCAGACTGGTAAAATTATCATTAATAAGGTGGAAAAACAGCCAAAAGTCAAATCTAGCGTAGTACTCATACACAAACCTGTAACGAAATGTCAAATATTTGAATTTACATTGATTTCAATAAATCGTTTGCTAATCGGTTTTGTAACGTTGTATGTATGTTGGATGTGTTTACGTCTCAATTATGAAAAAATACCATTTCATGCTTTATTATGTACAGTAGGGGTATGTATGGTAAATGATTCAAGTCGGAAGTATGAGGATTTATATTTCTACTTTTACATTCTTTTATTGTATAGTTTGTGTGTTTGATGTCTGAGGGTTTGGTGGCCCATTACCGTGCAAATGCTTGCACGTTGTTATGCATTCGCACAGAAAAAACTAGGGCCCATTGGTTTTTACAACTGATCGCTTCCACAGTTGGACTATTTGGGATTGGTATCAAGATCTTTTTAGAAGAACTCCACTTTCGTACGGTGCATGGTTTAATGGGTAAGTAAACTTATTAATCGGACCAAGCTGATCACAATAATGAAGGCAAGAAACTTTAAGACATCTTTTTTAAGAAACTTAAATTTTAGTAACAAAATAGTTTATAAGTCAACAGTCGGATCTTAAAAGTTTGAAATGACTAAAATACTATTACAGCCGAAATCTGTTAAGAAAAAACATAAAAAAACAGAAACTGTTTTTCGCTAATACAAGATTTTCAATAAAAAGAACTTCGGATAGATGCAAACCGTTTTAGTTAAACGGATTAAACACTTTTGAAATCGTTATTTGGAACGAAGGCAAATAAATACGATTTTAAGCCGATTTAAAATTCAGATTCAGTTTATAAAATCAATATATAAATAACATATAATTTTTTTTTTTAATTGAATATATACATATACACATATACATACGATCTGCATGTAATTTCTATTTGTTTAAACTTAATTGAAAAAAGGACCATTGCAGGGGAGCAAAATTTGCGATATCAGAGTATATTTCCCATTTTTCCATTCATTATACGTATTTTCTCCCCTCCGAATTTTTTTTCCTTCCCGCAGTGGGAAGAATTGGAGGAAAAAAACAAATTCATGGTGAGAGAAAAACTCGCTAAATTTCTTCTACTCGTAAATATCTAGCCAATTTATAAAATTTTTTGTATGAATTGAGGTTAGAAGCGAAACTTCGATCAAATATTGTGAAAGAATTCAAGAAATCTTTTGCAAAATCCATCCGTTCGAATTAAACACACGTTTTACGAAATTGTGATGTAAATATTTAAAAAAATATTCCGCAAAGAAAATAATTTAAAAGTTCTTTGATTTCATCTCAGTTTCCAATAATTTTTCAGTTTTCCGATTTATTTTCTTTTATAGTACAAATCAAAGTGCAACTAAAACAAATCCGTGTTATGTTCTCTTATAAACACCTTCATTATATGGACTCTCACACTAAGGACAGAATTTTGCCAGAGTTCGTTTTTGTTTGCATTTTTTTAATTCTGTAGCTTGTTTTCAGGTCTGCTTGCTGCTGCACTTTTAATCACAAGTCTATTAAGTGGCGCAAGTTCTCTATATGCCAATGAATTGAAACGTTGGATTAAACCTGTATTCAGCAAAACATTTCACATCATCTGGGGCTTATTAACCTTCACATTAGCCATGATTAGCATGTATACGGCTTTTGAAACAGAAATATTTTTCCAACATTCTCCAGATGCGGCCACCTACGTTGACTTCAAATGGCTTATGCAGAGTTGTATTGTTACAATCTGGTTACTGAGCAGTTACGGCCCACTGTGGTGTTTAATTTATACTAAGTTGTGAACTACTTATTAATAGGTTAACGAAATGAAATCACCAGTTTTTTATGTTTTTATGATGTTTTTATTCAAAGTTTTGTTCTCAGCAAAGTGCAATAAATTTTGTATATTTTTTCAAATAAATAATATAAATAATACTTTGTGTAGTGCAAATTTTAAATAAAATTTATATAAATAATACATTTTAATAATAAAAGAAAAGAAAAAACTAAAACTTAAAATATAGAGAAGTCATGATTTATTTCTTTCTTTCTTAATTCGACATAAATGTTCATTGTTAATTTTATAAAAATACACTTTTTAATTTTTTTAACAATAATAAGTTAATTAATTTTGATATTTGTTATCATTTCTGGTATTTTAATTATTACAATTAAACATATCACGGCGATTTAAATGGATTTTTGGTATTTGCTTATCTTTAAAGAGGTTAATGTGAATTTTCAAATATTTCTCCTTATTAGGAATATTTCGCAATACCACAATTGTCAATTAAATATCAATACTTATTACATTTAAATACTACGAGTATAATTTTTTACCCTTTCGATTTGACTTTTTCAGAAACTAGCGTTTGGTTTAAAACAAAAATGTACATTTCAGGACTTACTGCCCCAATGCTCCACCACTTCTAATATTTTCAAATTCCTTTTTTCTTCGGAAACTTCCGATTGCTCACGCCAATTTCCTAACTTTTTGAATAAAAAAAATATTTACGATAATGGGTGATAGTGTATGATTCAAACAAATCACATAAGCGATGAATATTTCCACTTTTATCATGTGAGTATTTCATTCATATCGAAATATACTGGGTTTAGTGAAGAATCCATCCTGTTCGGAACTGCATTAAATGAAATAAAAAGTTTTTTTTTTTTATAAAAAAAAGAAAAACTGGAGCACATGGTATTGAAATAGATGTTAAAATCGGAACGCAAATAATATTCGAAATACCATTATTTAATTTAAAGAAAATTCGCTTTACGAACAGGGTCTTTTTATCTTATTCGAGTTTTTATGAAAGTTATAAAAAATAATTATTCTATAAGTCATCTTCGATGGAAAATGGACTAAAATTCGGTCATATCTCTTTTATTTAAATAGTGGTTATTCGTAAATTATTCGACATGTTCTATAAATCGAATCGACTGTATTAAAACAAACTCAGCTAATGGCAAAAATTATTTTTTCTCTATTTTTTATTATTTAAAATCTGTGACTTAAAAAAATAGCTGATATTTTGTTTTGCAATTGGTTATAGAAAAATGTCTTTCTGTGATAAGCGTGTTATAATTATTTCGATTTGCAGAATACGTCTGCCGTACCTACAATATATTTTTATAATGAAGACAGTATGAAATAAATACACATAGTGTGTCACATTTCTTCCAAAACAGATGTTCCATAAACTAATAGTTCTACAAATTTTTTTTAGATATTCATCCGATTCAACAATTTCTAGAACATATGTACATATATATAACCAATACAAATAAAGATTTGACCGATCGAAAATTTAAGTTTTCTTTCATAAACTAGTAACTTTCCTTATACACATATTTATGTAAATATTTTTGCTGAGATTTTCACATATAAGCAAACAAGTTTTATATTATTAATATTAAATTTATATATATTATTTCTCTTCCTAAAATTTATTGAAACGTTTTGTTGAAAAGCCCATTGGGAATGCATCAATATGTTGCCTTATCCAAGAAACTTTACCATTTTTGCCATTGGTTAATAAAAATTTCATATCATTGTACGAATAATCGGCCGAGCAACAGTTCTTATCCGAACAAAAGCGACAATTGTTATAAGACGCTGTTGTATAATCGTATTCTTCATATAACATTTTTGAAGACTTTTGATCGTAACGCAAATAAAGTGTCAAACAGACAAAAAGCAAAAAGAGTAAAATGCAAGTAGCGCCGCTCGCAATGCTGGCTTTCTCGAGTATGGGTCTAGGACGTTTGGGTTGATAAGAACCATCGAGTTCTTTATACTCACAGCGCGGTCCCATGAAACCAATTGCACACTCGCAATTATACATGATGGAATCACCAATTTTGACGGTGAAGCAAGTGGCCTCATTCAAACAGTACCAGGCATCATAATTAGCTGGGCATTTAAATGTGGGAAATGTTATATTTGGTCTAGGCGTAGTTGTGGTAGTTGAAGTAGTAGTAGTGCGTACTGTAGTAGTAGAGGGGGCTTTAGTGGTAGTCGGAGCATTAATGGGCCTGGGCTTTGGCAAAGAACGACTAGAACAAGCCAAAGTATAAGGTGCTACATTTACAATTATCAAAAGGCAACTTACAAATATTAAATGGAATTTTGGTTTCAAATATTTCAGTATATTAGTTAAATAAAACATGGTTGGTTGTTTGTTTTTGGAATTGAAATTACTTTCAGCAGCCACAATGGAATGAGTTAAAAAGAGTCCTATTTGTAAAAATAATTTAAATTTTGTTTATGAGTTCGCGTTTTCTCTTTCTCTATAAATGTCTTAAGAATTAAACAATATTTGGTTTATTTATTATTAATAAAGATTTTAATATTTGGTATATTTACTTGAGAGTTAGTGGACATACAATTGAAATTATTTTAGCTTAATGTAAACGTTTAGATTAATTTAACCTACTTTAGTGGCATAAGTGTATCACAATGGAACTAATAATATGTATTACATATAAAATAATATGAAATCAAATAAAGAATTTCTTCGTATTTAAAACAAAACTAATTTAAAAACAATTAACTATAAATAAATATTATTTTGTATACCATATATTATTAACTCTCTTGGTCAAATATTAAAAAATTATCACTTTTTCTAGACTTTAAATGAAGTTTTCCTGGCGCAGTCGGCTTCTCCTGGCGGCGTTAAAGATTTGTTATCGCCAACGCTCGACGCACGATTATTATATCTGTAGGTATTTTTCCCTTGCAAAATGTTTTTTCTAACAGCCGTCCGCCTGTTGGGGGAATAAAAGAAAATAAAAAACAAAATTAATTCTTATGGCAGCAACTTCCCCGATTTATGGATGAAACTGAAATTCAATGAAAAGTTATTAATGGCATTTGATTATATTAAACAAAAATTGAAATTGTGTATCAAGAATTGGATATAAGTTCAGCAAGCCTTTTCTTATTATTATCAGACATACATTATATAAATCACAAACTGTTAAAACAATTCAAGTACATATGTGATGAAAATCGTTCGACTTCTATTTCAAAATAAAATAAATAAATAAATAAAATAAAAAATAAGCACACCACAACTTTTACCATTTTGTAAATTGTTTTGTTTTCAAAAATCGATTTCCATCACATATGGAAATAAAATCTTATTATTCATTATACGTTAAGATTTCTTGCTATAGATGACTACTTATAAAGTTCTTTTCGAAATGTTATATTTGTTGTTGTTAACTTATCATTAAATATAAGACTTAATTATTCGTTCAAATTTTCATGCTAAAAAACATTCAGCAACATATTCTCTCTTATCGTGAATAAAGTTTCACGTGAAATCTGTTCCTTTTCCAAAAATTTCATATTGTTATTTGTGTTTGAGTACTATTTTTTTAATTTTTAACCATATATTATACATTTATTCACTACGTGGGCGGACGTGTCCAACAAAGGCTACCGTGTGTATGTTCGTAAATGCAGTCCTGCGCTGCAGCAGAAAAGCAAACCTTTAACTCTATTCCATCAAGGGAATTTCCCGCTAATTATAAGCTTGATCTAAGCAGAGTTTTCAGAATAATTATATAAAACATGGCTTTCGAAAATTTGCGATAACAATATATATCGAACCACTTAACACCGGTTTATATAATAATTAGTTTGATAAGAATTTTTAGTTATTTAAAACGTAACTTTTTTCAGAAATTTCTCAACAAATAGACCCGATTTTCATTGCATCAGCATCATTTGAATTCATAAAATTGATTTGAAAAGAAATGACAATTTCAACTAAAACAGCTGCACTACTTTATTCAGGTATTTTAAACTTATTTTTCGTATATTGGTTGTTTTTAACTTTTAAGTAAAATATTATTTTTCATCGCCAAATATTCCCTTTTTGTTTTTTAAAATTCATAAATTATTTAAAAATATCAACCTCAGCCACCACTATTCTTCTTGGTTTAATGACACCAATAATAGAAATACACTTCAGACAGGTTTTTTCTCTGTAATTTAGCGTAATAATTAATAATAACTCTTAAGATTTTGTTATATATCTCGACACTTTATATACATTAACATACTTTACTTTGTATCCTTACTTCCTGTCTGTCTGAGTCATTTAAACACATCAAAGAGGATAAGCAAAGAACAAACACATTTAAGAGTCACAAACATTTTATTTTGTATAAACGTCCACTATTATTTTTATTTTGTATTTTGCAATATAAATTTAAGTATAAATATGCATATTTTGAGAATAGTTGTATTCCGTTGATTATCCTAGCTCATCAAAGCTGGCTGTGATATGCGTTGATAATCCATATCACAACCACTTGATGAGGCTTAGATAAGCAACATTTTCATAATATGAAAATAGTTGACTTTAATATAATTTCGATATATTTACACTTTTTGTTTTGTTATTTGGACTTATGATGATTTATTTGACATCGAATCTGAGCTCATCAAAGCTGGCTGTGATATGCAGTTTTTTTAAGTTTTAAAAGAACTTCAAAAAAGTTAATTTAAGCATTTCACAACCACTTTGAGAGGCTAAGACAAGTGTATCATCCATCCATCTATGGTTAAATTTCTTTTACGTTTTTATTTTATTTTTATTTTCAGGCACAGTTTTTCGTGTAATTATTTTTACGACATTTTTCCTAGTTATTTATTTTTATTTAGAGAAATTAATTATTTTATTAATTTAAAGAAATGTGACGCTCCTCAAAGCTGGCTGTGATATGAATATTAATTATTTAAAAAAGAAAACATTTCGCAGCCACTTTGAAGAATGACACAATTCTTTTGAGGAGTCACCATAGAAATTATTATTTCTCTTACATATACTCAAACAAATTTACATACTCACATACATACGTATAAAGAATGCACGTACATATGTATATAAAAAAATTCTACTATTATCACACATCAGTTGATTGAACAGCAAATACAGGGCGATATTTTTATTGTTCGTTTTTAAAGTGTATAATTTTTATAATTCATAAAATCTAATTTTGATTCAATTAGTATTTTTGTTACAAAATTTCATAAGTACTCAATTAACAATACTGACTCAGTTAGTAAAACTTGTTTTTAATTTTAAATAATTTTTTTTGTTTTATCAAATTTGTTATTCGAGATATTCTCCAAAATAACTATTTAATATTTTATTGTTTGTTGTTGGCTTAGCTAGGTATATGCCTGCATTTCTTTGATGTTTCAAAAACTTTAATATTAACGATAACTTCTTTAAAATCAATAAATTAAATAATTGGGTCTGTTTACAAACCAAATTTTATATGGAATGACGGAAAATCATTCAAAGTTCAAGAAGAAGAAAAACACAAGTCTCAATTAAATAAATAATTGACAACATAAATTATTACCAAATCACTTGTAGCTAATTTAGAAGTTCTCTTTTAGGCAAATATTCTCTGAATTATATAAAGACTATATTTATATTAAAAAATTAAGATTCTACTTATTTTATTGCATAAGATTTGCGAAATTTCTCTTAAATTTTGTTTAATAATCGAATGCTTTAAGAAATAACCCTGTATAAAAGCACATATCAATATCAAGGCGAATTCACTTACCAGATGGTATTGATAACGCAGTTGGATGCTCGTATGTATATCAAAAGAAAAGAAATTTAATTGTGAACAAATTATGTACAGATAAGAGAAAAAATAGTGCGAAAATTTTTTGAAAATAAAATAAATATTCTAATTATTTATTAAAAAAGTCATAATAAGTCATAAGTCATAAATTGATGTGAATTTAAAAAGTGGACATACGAGCAAAGCAAATAACAACATTCTTTTATATGTTGTTAAATTAAGCCAATTCGCCTTGATCAATACCTTTGAATTCAATTTTTTTAAATAACAATAAAAAATAACTAAACGCTTTAAGAGATAACCCTATACATTATTAGATTTTTTATGAAATAATGTAGTTAGTTTTTTGTGCTTTATTGGAATCAAATATGTACCTTTATTTTGTCTGCTATTAAATCTGAAACGATATATTTGAAGATCTTTTTCGAAGTACGAAAATTATCGAATTATGAACTTTGATATTGCATGACAATCTATAGGGCATCATCTCAAAATAAACGGATATTAATATTTTTCACAAGAAATTTATTCATGCATGACACTTGTTCCCTTCGATACAACAAAGACGTCCAATATAAATTGACAAGAAACAATTAAATGAGTTGCTCAGAACACAAAATTCGACTTTTCGATTGTAGAAAGTATTCGTATATTAATATCCCGTTTTAAATTCAGTTCGTTATTTTGAATATACTTATTAAATAAAAAAAACATTATTTCTTAAAATCAACCTTTACGGGAACTAAACTCGAACGGAGAACGATTAGATGGTTATGTAATCTTATTTCTCGAAATCTTGTTAAAATCTCAATGCATGATTCTACGGAGGGAAATTAAGATATGTACTTACATATGTATATTTAGTAGAGGTTTCACGTAAACTATTAATATCAGTATAGTCTATCTACATGGGCATTTATTGGCCCCGTACCGTCAACATTGTAAATAGCATACATAAAACTTTGTTTGCAACTTAAGTTCCAATTCTATAGAAAAAGTACTTTTTGGAATTTAATCAATGATCCCGTTTAAACATCGCCAGTCATTTTGCAAAAAAATATATACCATTTTGTTTGTTAATGAAAATTTCTAATGAATTTTACAGCAACAACTAACTATTAAATATAATTAAGATAAGAGTATCATTATGCACTTTTTGATGTTGTTCTGTCAAGGTCTAATTGTATTAATGAATGAAGAAATCTTGAGTTGTTAAAAACAACAAGCATGTACATATGTATGTATGTACATGTACTTATATATTGAAATGTATTTATGATTAAACAGAAACCAAAAGAATGATGACATTTTTTAAGAAATTAATAGGCAAAAGTAACAGTTTCCAAACTTGTACGCTTAAAAAAAGCAATGGAACTTCTCTCTGTTCGAATAGCATTGACAAGAGGTAACTTAAGACTGACGTAAGATCAATATAAACTTTGTTTAAATGAAGGAAACTTATAAGTATATGTAAGATATAAAAACTATCACAGCAAGTATTATATTTTTTTATTTCAACTTGCATAAGTTTCTTTTATGAATGAAATTAATAGCAAGTCATAAATTGCCAAAGAAATCAATTTTCGCATATGAGTTTATCAAGAATTAAAAAGCAAGAATATAATAAAAAGAAAACAAAATGAAGTTAACGTACTATATTTATGGGGAAGGCGCCACAAGTAATGCGCTAACATATAAAGATAATTTCCCAATTTAATCATGTTTATAATAAAAGCATTAAATGTAATGGAATATGTTTAAAAAAACATGCAGTCGCCAAAAAATAAATTAAAACAGATAATAATCGTACATATGCAAGTACAAACACACATACTTATGTACATACATGCTTGCATGTATGTAAGTACATACATACATATATATAATAATTAAGCGCCACCTCAAGCAAATAACAAACAGAATAAAATATTTTTTTACTTTATTTTTTCGACAAAATACTTCCAAACCAATAAAAACGGCGTCACTTATTGATAATAAAAAACACGACTTAAAATGCTGTGTGCAATAATGAGCATCATAAAAAAATAAATCAAAGTTCAAAAAAATTTGGCTCCTTATTTTTAGTTACAATAGCGATGATGCCAGAGGAAATTTTGAAATATTCCACAAGAATATTTTTTCCTACAGCCAACTTGAATTTTATTCAGATAAACTCCAATCTATTGAGTTCAAAAATATGAAAAATTCAATTTCTGTGTAACGAAATGACTAACCAAACATATCGTCATTGTACCTACAAAAAACGTGCCTGTCATAATTTATAAAAACAATCAGTTAATTTTAATCGGTATTTCGATCCGATTTCGATTCGATTTCAAAAAACAGGTAGATGTTTTAAAAACAACAAATGTACTTCTATGTATGATTCGGTTTGAAGATGGTGAATTCACATTTTTCTGTTTTATAAATTTCGTTCGTTCGGATATTTGTATTAAATATGTATATAAAAAATATTAAAACAAAATACGGTAATTCAAAGTAAAAATTATTTGAATTCAAAAAATCATTGGTTATGTGAATTACAATAAGCATATATGGAGTTGGGTTATAACATAATCCGGATATAAAGAATTATAGACTATAATAAACATCTCCTACGGCCCCAGAAATTTTGTACAAAAATTTCATACAAACTTCGGTTGTAAGGAATTTTGCTTATGCTTGTAAAGTTTTACGCGTATAAAGAACAAAACAAGTCGAATTTTTTTTTTTGCTAATTTCCTTACCCGGTTTTATTGTTATTTACCTTTATTACCTATATGTCAAAGCGATTACAAATAATACAAATTAAGTGGAATTTGTAAATATATGTAGATATGTATATGTTGCATGAACGAACGCGTCGTATTAAAGAATACTTTTAAAATTAATAGCATTTTTAAATGCACTAAGTATGTTACAACACCACAGCAATAAAATACATACATTGAAACATAACTTACTACTAAAAAACGCAAGACCATAAACTGTAGCATATTAGGTATTTTAAATGTACAACTACGAGAGTATGAGTTTTAATTCATTTACTATATCAACAAAAGCATAAATAACGTCTAAAATTCAAAAGGGTTGTAGAAAAACTACGAGGCGTGAAAGCCGCTATCGAAACATAAGAAATAAATATTGCTTACTTTAATATATTAGAAGAAAAAATATTTACTCTAGTTATATAGTTTAGTTCTTAGTTATACAGACTGCAATAAATCATTCACAGCGACCTATATGCCCTACGAGCACAAAATACGAGTATATTCTAACATACATACATACATTGATCTAAAGAAGAACGACACCTGCCTGTGAACATTGTTTACATAAATTTCGTAAATTTTGAATGTCGAGCTAACTCATATACCAAAATACTAGTGAAATATTAATTGCACTAAATGTAGTCAATATAGAGCTAAATAAGATCTTTATTTTTTATGAATATAAATTATTATATTTGCTTAACTAAAAGTTGAAAATTTTAATTTTAGTGATAATGAATCATGGTGAAATCTGTAAATAAAATGCGAACCGGCAAGGATGTTCAAGTTTAATTAGATGCACCATAATATTCTCCTTTTTTAATATCAGTAGAGTCTGGGAAACATTGATATGATATTTGATTTGGAGAAAATGAAATTGTTGTATGGAAAACTTATTAAGGTTGGTATTAATTTATTCAAAAAATGACTTAAGTTTTCCATATCTTAATTCACAACCATTTAAGATTTCACAATTTTTAATATTTATAAATTATTGGTAAAAATTTTCTAAACAAATACACGTGGACTTTGACACACACACATACACAAAAAAGACGTAAACAAAACGGAAGTAAATTTAATCGTTTGACACAACCAACTTACCTATCGCATGGCTTGTTGCATAGATATTATCAATGGGCTTTGTTCATTACTTAATATTTCAATTATAAAGTTTAATACTCATATGAAGTCTTTCATAGTTAAATAATAAAAATTTTAAATCGAGATGGAATTTTCGCGCCTAATTATATAAAATGTTTTGTTGAAAATCGTAAATAACAAAGTCCTAGCTGTTTTTTCTGGATTTTAATCGCATGCTTACAAATTTTTATATTGCCATCCAAATTAAATATTTCCTATTAATTATTTTTAATAATTTGATCATAGCAACTTCCCGAAAAATTGGGCAGTGAGTGAAATTTTGGTAAGTGGTAAGTTTGAAGTGGTAAATCATAATGCTGCTATACCAAGAACTCCTTTTGAGCTTAAGACGACTTAAGCACTTCTTTCTTATTACAACATATATATGTATGTATGGACATTCGTATGTATGTATGTATGCATATACAGCCAATTAAGACATACATAATTGTTATAACTTCTATAATACATATTTTAACCAAGAATTATTAACACTACATTATTTACATACCCTTATTTTCTCCACATATTACACACATACATGCACACGATTTATTATAATTCCTTTCTGTTAAAGACTTTTTTGCATTATATAATCAAGCTTTTTAGCATAAACACAGGTATGCAAGCAGATATTAACAAGCCATTCAATATGCACTGATGTTGCTTATAATAACGACAATGATGATGTTTTCAAAACAACAACTTTTCTTTTAGCCCTGTTTTGTGTGGTACTTAAACATTTGTTATACTAGTTTATGCTTGGGGAAATAAAGCCTAGTACCAAGCCGAATTATCTTTGTCTCCTTCTGTCTTCCGAATAGAGCCAATTCGAACGAAGAATTTTATAAGAAAAGTCTTGGTAGGTTTTTTTTTCTTTTTTGTCTTGTTTTCGTATATTTTTGTTGACGTTATTTTGGTTTTGCGTGTTTTGTTATTATGCTTCAAAACATTAGGCTTTGATATCAAGTAAACGAGTCGTTGCTGTTGTTATTATTGATATTGACTGGTTTTAAAGATGTGTTTGTTGGCCCTGTTTGGGTCGCCGTCTCAATTTTTTCTTTCTTTCAGTCGGTCGTCGATCCACGCGAATTGTTGGAAAATGTAAAAACTGCAAATAAAGAAGGGGAAAAAAACAAACCATTAAAAATACACGTAAAAACATTAAAATGAAAAATGCTATAAAAACATGGCCAGCAAAAAAAATATGTATATATATGTCTGATTTGTAAGAGAGTGAGACAGGGGAAAAAGAGTAAACGTGTGCATGAGAAAATTGTTACATAAAACCATAAAAATGCAATTCTGTTTTACAGCCAGAGGCCGGGTAAATAAAAACATTACAAGATTAATAAAGCATTACTTAGCGTGAGTAATATAAAAAGTTTTTAATAATTTGAAGTAGTTACAAAAAACGAAAAATAAACATGACATTTTCAATACCGGATCTAAAACATATGAAACTGATTTGGAAGTCCGTTTTTAATTTTTTATACAAATTTGCCATAGGGGGATCTTGTATGCAGGACCAAATCTATCCAGAGACCTTTTGGTATTTTTCAAAGAAAACAGATTCATATACAAAAACCATTTCAAACGTTTTGGAAAAAATGTATTGAATCCATAGCTAGGAATAGTTAATTTGGCTGACTAAACCGCTTGAAATCATTTTAACATCTAGTCATAAAGAATGATGATAATAATTAAATTGGATTTACACTATGCATATTTTTTAATGAAGTTTCTTACATTCTGGTTCTTAAAAATTTTAGATCAACTTTTAAAATTTACTTAAATTTCGAAGTTAGGCAAAAATTGTGGACACTATTTAAAAATATCGTTATGTTTGTATTCTTAATCAGTAACAATTTCAGATAGTTCAATCCAAATAAGGAAAATAGCTTGTGCTTGCAGAAATTTTATTGCGGCGAGCATGGTTCGAATGCTCTAAAGTAGTTGTTTTCTTTCAAAAAAAAAAAAAAAAAAAAAAAAAAAAAAAAAAAACTTTTCCGCATGGTAATAAGTAAATTTCTCAAATTTTTATAGATAAGCAACATATTATTGAATAAATTACGTGTTTTACTCCTGTGTTGTGGTGAGCTTTACGCATTTTAGTTTTGGCCTAAAGCACTTAGAAAAAATATTTAGATTTCATGTACAACGCGTATTGTTATATAGAGTATATAAGTATGTAGATTTATTGTGGCAGAAGAATAATGACAAAAGTTTTGACTAGTCTAAAAAACGGACAACTCTCAGTACTCACTCGTAGTCTTTTGCAGGTCTTTTAATACAAATTAAAACATATCTTATTGTAATTCTATTCCTCCCAACTATTTATTGAAATATGTACGTACATATGTATGTATTTTTTATTTGTTTAGTACAAAATTTCAATATAATGTAAGCAGTCAGCTTTTTATTATACTAGGATACATACTATTATGAGTACATACAATAAATACTGTCAAAGCTAAAAGAATGTCACTCATCCACTTAATACCAAATAGATGTAGGAGCATCAATTCCAACTCAAATCGATATAAGTACTTATCTGCTGATATTAATAATGTTAAAAACATATGCATATACATATATGCATAAACATCCATGTACATATATATGCACATGTATGTACAAGAAAAATTTAAGCGTTTTCTATATTTAAGAGAAAAATTGTCAGCATTTTTTTCAATAAACTCTTGACTGTCGGTTTTTAAAAACAGAAAGCGAAAATAAAGAAGCAAAGCATAAAGTTTATTCTGTTAAGCATCCTAGCATCAGCAGCATAACTTTGAGAAAAGTTACAAACATCCAGAAAGAATTTGTGTTATTTTTTATTTAAAAAAAGAAACAGTAACAGGAATGCGGTTGAGGTATAATTTTTTTTAAAGAATTTTAAACCAGAAACGTACAATGACCGAGGAATATTAAAAAAAAGTTTTTCTTTCAAGCCATCGTTAAAACATCACACCAACATCTGGCCAACCTGAGTATGTTTTAACTTCCAGCCCTTTAATAAATACCACAAATATAACATAAATACATTACGTGCGATAAGAAATTCTAGCGCGCGAAATTTATATTGAAGTTTCATTATGTGCGTAGATATGTACATACATATTTATATTAGGCCATAACGAATGAAATCTACGAGTTTTTCATTGAAATTAATACATATTCATAATGGCGCCGTGTTGCAATCCCATATACCATAACCCCATATTGGCTTTATAACACCAGCGATGTGTTATAGTCCCATATGGGTTTATTTCCTTCAAATAAGTGCGATAGTACCATATTAAAAATTTAAAATTTATGCTATAACCCCATATTGGCTTTATTGCACTTTTTTCTGTGCGATAACCTCATAATTAAAAAATTTTGTATCACATGCATTATCTTATGAATTATGTTCCATATTTTTGATTATTGATTTGATTATTTTTTGATTATTGATTATTTGTTGGTGAATTTTGTATTGAGTTTAATTTATTGCGTTGAATATTATACTCTTTGTTGAATAAATATATTTTGTTATGTTTTTGTAAAAGACAAAATAATTTGGTTTCCTTTTTATAGAAATAACATAGTATGACTGATTTTAACTTTTCGTACAAGGGAAAATTCCCTTCTATTATAATATTTTTTTGCAAAATTATGGTTTCCCCTTTTACGAAATGCGGAATATAAGTGATTTAAACTTTTCATATATTTTGAAAATAATCGAAATCAATCCCTTACAACTATTTTTTCATGGCATACTGAATTTTCTGCTGGGTTTTTTTTGCAATCAATAATAGAGAGTGAACTAACTGTTAAACCTGTTTTGCATTGAATTGCCTAATAACTAAGTATGTTATCACATAAAAAGCGAATATTAAAAACAGTTTTGCGTATGCTGCTTAAAAATAAATATGGAAAATTTTAAAAGAATGGAGAGTAATCGTTTAAACGCAAGGAAGATCTTACTAAATAAAAGCGATATTATAAATTTTTCTAATGTTCCCGGATTTATAATTGATTCTTTTTTCGGAAAAAGAACTTATAAAGCGCAACTAATAGCTTGTGCTTTTGCTTTTGTTAATGGAATCAGCGAGTCGCAAATCCTTCAACTCATACGATGGATACCTTTCACAAAAACTCACGAAAAAAAAATAACAGAATTACTCTTATGGTTGGCATATTCTCCGAACGCTCACAAGTACTATAGCTATAATGTCGAACTTAATCAAGTAATATTTTGTAACGGAGATTTACGAAAATATGGCGTAAGAAAACAAAGAAATTAAATAAAATTTTTAATTTATAACTGTTCGTGGGGGCTAATTCGTACACCCTACAAAATCATTTGGTTTCATTTGTATACAAATGTCTAATAATACAATATGAGTTTATTCCCTTCAAATAAGTGAGATAATACCATATTTAAAATTTAAAATTTGTGCTATAACCCCATATTGGCTTTATTGCATTTTATTTTGTGCAATAACCCCAAACCCAAATTATGGGTTTATAGCATAGGAAAAAGTGCTATAAAGCCAATATGGGGTTACGGTATATGGGATTGCAACACGGCGCCATTCATAATATATGTATGTATTACAAAAAACAATATATACATATGTATGTATATACATATGCATATTAATGACCTTTTACACATACATACATATTTATGTATGTACATACATACATATGTACATATGCTGAGAAAACCTGTACTACTAATTACAATTACGGACGAATTCACATATTCTCTACTATTATTTTATTAAAGCACTTGAATTTCGTCACAATTACAAAAGAGGACCACCTAAATAATGTATTGCTACTTACATACATATGTATGTACATACATGAAAATATGAAAATATAAGATCAAAACAATAGTGATTACAACAATAGAGATTACCAAACTTTTCTGACTATCGACTACATAAAATTAAATATTTTTCTCGTATTCTACGAATTGTTTACTTACAAAAACGAAAATATAATAAATAATAAAAGGACATACTTACATATGTACATATAGGCGTACATATGTACTTTAATTGTTAGAAGTTTTTTTTTGAAGTTTTTCTTCTTTTCCTTTTTGCTCAATTTATCGACTTCACTTTGGCCACCGTTGATCTTCAGCATCAAAAAATAGTGTATGGTTTATTAATGCTATTACTAGTAAACGCATCAATACTAGCAAAAAATATTATTACTCTGGTGGAACTCGTAGACTGCTCCATCACTCACTATACATATGTACTTCTAAAACATTGCTGCTGATATTGAAGATAATTTCAATGTATTAAATGTTGCTTCTTCGTCTGGTATTTTTCTATCTGTCTTATAAATTCAGTATACTACCGTGACAGTGTTGTTTGTTTTTGTGGTTTTGCGATTGTGTGTAAACTATGCGAATAAAATAATGTAAAAAAAAATAATTGGAATTTCAACGGTTCTTTCATAAATGAAAAAAAAAATTATTAAAATTCCTTATTTGCAGGGAAAATTTTTGCAAGAATTTTAAATTTATTGTTTTGTCTATGGCAAAGATCAAGCTGATAAAAGCAGATGCTACACTTTGGTCTTAACCAAAAAGGCTAATTTTCTTCTCTAGAAGCTGCCAGAACAAGGAGAAGTGTCTTACTTGCTCAGATAAAATGGAGGATTGTGTAGACAGCCTGATACTGGAAGATCTAAAAGAAATAACGCGAAACCCTAGAATGAATGGATGATTTTACACTTTTTTGCTCTTTTCAGGCAACATAAATAGACCAACTAGGATCCAAATGAGCCAGTTCATATTTTATCATAAAAACGTACTTATTTTTCAAAATAAGAAAACTTTAATCAAAAATCAATTGATTCAAAAATGACTGTAATTTTTAATGTGGCTTTACCCGACATTTCATTGGTTGCTGAACTAACTCGTCAGTGAACTTTAAGCAGTTTGAAAATATTCAACCTCATACTTATGTACTTATGTAAGTATGTTTATGCCAAACGAATCAAATATTGTATGTACATATGAATTCTCTATCGTATATGTACATATTATTATTATAAAATACATAGTACTTGTACATAAGTATGTAATCATAGCAGGCTTAGAATGCTTTTATAAAAATAACAACAAACAATTATGGTATACTAATCATGAGTCTATTTATTTTTCTTGCAACATTTTTTAAACTCAATTGTTTAACCGATTAGTTGGGGAGAATATCCCAAAATAATCAATATTAATATTAAATATTTAATTTTTATAGTTACATTTTACTACATATGTACATACATACTTATGTATGTACATAGTATTTAATTACAATGGGGAAACCATGTATGATGTGCGCCATTTTTTTTTTTTTTTAATTTTAGAACAGAAGTTTCATTATGTTTCAATTCTGTTTTAGAGTCTACCAACCAAAGGGATGAATATTAATATCCATATTTATAGAATTATAAAGTAGTTTTTAAATACTTAGGTTTTAAGTATGAATTTTATTAGATCATGAACCATGAAAGTGGTTTCTAAAAGATGTAGAAGCCCTTACCACGACTTATTTTTTTACTTTAAATATAGAATAATTAATCTGCTTAAAAACCTCAAAATAAAATAATTTCATTGTCGACATAGAAGGGGGAATGTAAGAATGTATTTTTAATGTATACTACAGATATACATATTAATACATTTTAAATGAAAACGGCACGCGATTAAGAAAAGAACAAAACACGAAAGAATTATTTTTTAAAAGGGCTGAAGAAAAACTTCAAAGAACTTAAACAATTATAAATTATTTCCCCAGTATTTTCTTAATTTTTTTAATAAAAATATAAACAATACACGTAATATCACATTTAACGTTTAAGTAACAGGATTGGAGAAATAACTTCTCATAGATTGGAGCAAACAACAGAAATATAAACTAACTTAAACACTCGTTGAAACGAAACTAATATTCTGAAGCATACAAAGATGCCAAACAGCTTTAAAGTGAACATGAAAACACTGTAAAAGGGGATATGCAATGATTTCAGTGGAAAATGCACACATACATATTTATGTACTTACATATATATGTACAAGGGGAGCAGAGAAAACTGATACACAAATAAGACGATGGCGTTGGCGTACAGAGCATGGCTTAACAGAAGTGTTTAGAAGAATTTGTTGAGCTGATAAAAATAAAAGAATATCTGCAAGAGTTCTTCAGGTATAGCAAATTGCTTTCATATGTATTTGTGAATTTATAAGAGTTAAAAACGTTGTTCTTGTTTTTATACGAACTCCCTTTCGACGGGCTAGTCAACTATGCAGATAAACTTAACAATAATTTTATAATTCATCATAACTGTCAGTATCATAAAAGTTTTTATTTTAATGTACAGATAGGCATCGATAATCGACTTTTTCGGTTAACTGATTCCAAATTTTTTACGCGCTTTTACATAAATATTTGTTTTATTTAGTTAATATGTATATGTACACACTTACAAGGCATAATATCGATAATGTTTCAATTATTACGTACATATGTAAGTATGTAAATGCTTAAAAAAATAATTTAATGTGGTTGGTTTCTTCTTCTTAACTTTCATATTAACTTATCTTCTACAAAGTAAGCTTCTATTTTATTTTGTTCTGTAATATTTGAAATATTGAATTTACCCACAAAAAAGAGTAACATTTCTTGCATTTTGTAGTGTAGTTTTTGAAACAATTAAAATACCATCTTCATGAGATT
Organism: Germaria angustata; assembly: GCA_963681545.1. Lineage (NCBI taxonomy): Eukaryota > Metazoa > Arthropoda > Insecta > Diptera > Tachinidae > Germaria > Germaria angustata. Next base: position 92,619,800 of record OY812999.1, on the reverse strand, counting down.
CTTGAGAGCACACTTCTGTAACATATCAAATGTATAATTTCTTCATCAAGCAAAATAGGAAATGAAGGAATATCCTTATCTAGCATTCTCAAATTATACGATAAAGGTCTCCAGTCCTTAAATTTCACAAACAAACATCTGAGGAAAATCATGAAAACAAGAGAATTTTTCTACCTCTCCCTTACACACGAATTATTTTTTCTGTAGTACGTTTAAAGTAATTTCAACAAAATAAAGATGGTTTGCAATTCCGAATAACTGTATGTAATCACAGTTAATGGATTAAAATAAAAATCCCTCTTTCACCATCGATCCCGTATAACTGATGTTTCCGGGTAATAGACGAATATACATATATGTTTGTATATAAAACATATACAATGAATTATTTTACAGCTCTTCTATTGCGTCTTTTATTAATTTTTATAGCAATGTTGCAGCTCATCTGGTGTTAAGTAGACGCATTAACTTTCCTGAGGTCTAAGTGTTCTTACCATTTAATTAATTGTTTTAGTTTGTAACACCCAGTTCACACACTTTAACTTTTTTGGCGCAACTTTTAATTCAGCTGTGAGATAGATAGGAAAGGTAATACATACGATCTCTATCTTTCTCACAGCTGAATTGAAAGTTGCGCAACAAAAGTTGAAGTGTATGAAGCGTATGTAAGCGATTCGCTAATATTACCGACAAAGGACGGCGCTGTAATATACATTAGCATAGAAGAGCATCAATCACTGCCGGTACTGTTCAGTGATCAGTGACATGCCCTCATCACTTAAACACTGCAACAACAACTAACATAAAATACATAATGTTGATGACTTACTTGTCCTGGATCGAACTCACTTGCTAATCACATTATCTATTAGTCTTGTATTTGTATACGATTAATATCTTGCAAATAAATAAATAATAAAGTTCTACATGTATGTATGTATGTATGTATATACCTATTTGTAATGCGGTCAATCAAATTTGCAGATAAATTGTTGAATTTTTTAAATTTTGACTATTTAAGCTGTCATATCATATACAATAGCCTAAGTCCTTTCGGTCCCTGAAGAGAAATCGTATCATCTACATTCTCATATACAATTATCTATGTATATAGAGCGGTTGGCAGCATAGTCAGTCCACTGAATGGGATTAGTAATTTAGAAATGTTTGTTATACCAAACTGAATCCAATAAATGCAAACAGCTATTGTCTTTAAAATTATTCTTAAAAAAAGAACATGCCTTTCACTGAATTCTCGTTGGTAAAAACCTGAAAAAATTTTCACCGCCTTTATTTTTTATTACTATTTTCTTTTATTTTAATAATGATATTGTCTTATATTATTTTTTCGTCCAGACGACTTTGTTTTGCATTCCAAAAATTGTTTATTATACTGGTAGACTACGATTATAAAAAACATTAAAAAAAATACCACATAACCAATAGCAGCAAATTGCATTAAGGGGTTCACACTACGAGTACATATCAAACCTAAAAGTAACACAAGAATTTACGCGCCAAATTGAAGAACAAAAAGTCTACATTATAAAAAATAACAAAACTAAGATTTTTGCCGGTAACATCTTCTTCACTTTTCAATTCAAATCTTTTGAAAGTTTGTTTTTGAGAATGATGAAGAGAGGATTTTTAAACATAAACGACCGACGAGCAAATCGTAAACAAGTCAGTAACATTCAAGGACTATGGGGATCTTTCTGTTTTTCAAAACAACAGAGTTCATTGCTATTAAATGCTGAAAAACAACACATAGCATAGACGATGATCAACAACATCACGCAGACAAAGATTCCCTTCTACGGGTAGAGTATTTAGAGGAGTTTGGTATCTTTTTAGAATGAATTTCAATTAAGAAAAAAATATTTCATTTTATTCCCATACACAACAACAAAAGGAAATCGGGATTTGTTTAGCTGTTTAAATTTAAGATTGCAATGGAGCACATCCAGCAGTAGTGAATGGCGCGCAAACGGCTGCTGTTGTAGTTGTTTTTTTAAGTCACACGACTACTGATTAGGATCTTTTTAGAGCGGTGTAGTCTGTTTTGTAGCCATATATTTTGCTGTGTCCCTTTCATATATTCTGCAACAACAATCTTGTTTGTTCTTCGATTATAAAGAATTTTTCGCTCGGTTATTTACTTACACATAGAAGGTGATTTTTTATGGTTTGGTTTTTCAATATTCTCGTGAGTTAGATTTACTAAGACCCGTTTTACACACTTAAACTTTTGTTGCGCAACTTTCAATTCAGCTGTGAGAAAGATAGAGAAGGTAGTACATACGTTCTCTATCTTTCTCACAGCAGAATTGAAAGTTGCGCAACGAAAGTTGATGTGTGTTAACCCGGTGTAATATTTTTTAAATCATAAAATCGCCTTAAAGCTAATCCTGTTTTCTTTTTCGTGGAGTTCTCACAAAAGAACATATTATTTCCGTGCGTGACCGTTAGAGAGACCCACGACATTATCATTCAGTGAGATAGAATTTGTTCACTGTAGAAGTTAATTTTTCTTTGAATCCGAATGTTCTGTGGTACAAACGCTGGCAATGGCTTTTTAGCGAGCCGTACATACGTCGAATTTATTGAGCTACACAATTTATTCGTAACAGAATGACGAGAATGACACTTTCAATTATATAGTAAATGCAAATAAAGAACGGAATATTTAAATTTTTATATAAAAATTAATTATAAATGATCACGAGATTCGATAGCTATCGAATTATCAATACGTTTCAAGAGAATTAGAAATTAAATAGAAATTTAGATCGATACCGATTGATATCATTCGGCCGCTAATATACAATTTCCAAAAGCACTCGCAAATTTCAATATCAAAATTAAACGATTTATTAAAAAAGCCTTAAAAATTAATATTTTGTGTGATTATTCGGACATCTACATATAATAATATTAAAGATGATCACGAACACTGCTCGTGAGTATGTGTATTAAAAAATTGCTGTTCGTTTTCTTTTTATCTCAAAGTCAAAACGACCCAATAATAATTTTCAGATTGTAAAATGTAGTATAGAAGCATTTATTTGAATTGATTTTTGGCGCTAAAGTTAAGCAATGCTAAATTTCTACATTTAAGCATATATGTAACTATGTACATACCCTTCGTACGTACGTACGATATGCAACGTATGCACATAATACATGTGGTGCATAAAAACATGTTTATTTTTGCTTTATTTCTTGGAATTAGGGATATGCTAAATACTGTCGTTCTCTAAAAAGTTAAAGCTGCAGAATGACTTTGAAAGTTCAAAAAAATTTTCCATAAACTGTGTACATGAACTACATGATGTGAAATATTATAGATTGAAATTGGGAATCTTCAAAATATACAAAATATATGTATGTGTTTATATAATTGAGATATAATTATGGGTTTCTTTTTTACATTTCTAGTATGGAAAAGAGTTAGGGGGGAAATGTCAATTTGGCAAGAAATGAGGTGGTATTATATATAAGTATATTTTATCAAGAGCTTGATCCTCAGTTTGATCTCAAAACCTTTAACCGCCAAAATTTCTGGATAGGAGGTTGGCCTTATTTTCACATTTTTGTGTTTTTGTTCGGTGCATATTTACAATCATATTTGAAAGAGTTTTATAATATATTCATGTGACTAAATTTCTTCTGTTGCTGTAAGGGATATAAAGTTTTTGCGGCACAACTGTTTTAATATAAAAACAACAAATGAAGAAACAAAACGAAGGAATACGATAAGGTAAATATTATTTAGCTCACTTTTAAAAAATTTCTACGAAACACTTGATTATACAAATATTGGCTCTTATTGTGGATGTCATACCTAGTTCGTCTTTTTGTACGGATTAAAGAAATTTTGCATTCTCTTTTTAGACTAGTACAAATAGAGAAAGCTAAGTCGAATATTTCCGAGCGAAATACGACTAATTATTTACTACTTGTATACACACATACGAGGTCTCTTCAATAGAAAAGGTGACATTTCTCGGGGCTACGTGCATTCGATTAGCGATTTTTTTTATGGTTGGCACATTTGTGTCGAACATACATACTACATACCAGAGACCTGCAACCGGTGATTAAAAAAAAATCAGATTAATCAAACACTCGAAAAACATGTCATTTTCGCTCAAACGTTCAAATATGCCTTTATCAACATTGTGTCTATTCTATTTTATGCTAAGCAAAATAAGGGTTGTTTGCGAACATGTAAATTTAATCTGTTGCCGCATGCCAGCTATTCAGTTTGAGTGTTTAAAAACTGTGTGTGCATGAATTTTTGGACAACTCTTCAAAGCACACATTTTTATTTAATCACATTCATGATCGAAATCAAAAACTTAGAGGCATTAATGCAAAAAGCATTAATGTGAAAAAGGCAAAAAATCAACAATTGTACATTTATGCACAAGGTGCTGTGTGTTTATAGAATGGTTAGGCAACACGGTTGCCAGACTTAACAGTTTAATAGCATTTTTACGACGATACGCTGAAACAGATAATTAATCAAGAAATATATTTTTAAAATTATCCCGATTTTTACAATTATCATTTTGTAATTATATAGACATGTGTGTATATGTGTATACATGAAGGAGGTTATATTATAAGCAATGCGTTTTGTATTCTTATTTTTTGTTAAATACAGTAAAGTATTTTAAGCACTTATATATTAAACACTCTCACTGTCGCTCACAAAAATATAAATTAGCCTAAATCTACCACAGCTACAACGGTGGTCGTGTAGCCATGTAGCCGTGTTGTCGTGAAAATAATCATTTTCATATAAACGTGTAAAAATTTTGCGCTGTTGAATAAAATAATGTTGAAACGGGTGTATTTTATTGTACAAAGATTTTTTTCTCACACTGAAACAAATAGATTTGTTGAATTTGCTTCGGTGCCGCCAAAAATTAAAAAAAGCACCGAAATTTAAAAAAAAGCGCACCGCGCTCAGAAAAATACACTTAAAGACCCTTCTTTTTAAGTAATCTATGTACCAAACCAATAAAGCGGTATTATTCTTGGGAGTTAAAAACGACTTTAATTTCAGTAAAATTCAATAAAACAAACAAATTTGGCAAGGTTGAAGTATTTCTTATAAAAATAACAAGTTTTTTTGAATGAGTAAAAAATAATCCGATCTTTAAACGATTTTAAACCGAAAATTGCGATTTTTAAAGTTTATTGTAAAACCGACGTTTTTTGGTAACTTCGTATGGCATCCTTATTTCTCAACCACAATGTTTAACAACATACATACCTACACACTCAAGATTATGTGCCAGCATATATCATTGCATGATTTTTCTTAATATTCTTTGCAAAGAAAAGGCATGTTGAATAAATGCCATTCGTTTTTGTGTTTAATCAATGCAAACGCTCAAAATAGCTTCTGTGTTAAAATCTTGCTTGAAAAATTCATATAGGCATTTTTGTACTTGCCTTCCTAATGATTAACACAAATAAAGATTATGAGCGTACGCGCATGCTTGCTTATGTGTTTGTGAATAATTGGACACAAAAAAGTTATGCATGAGTGAAGGCATAAAAAACGTGATTTTTGCCGGTCTCTGCTACATACTTATGTATGTATGATTGATGTGTTTTGTTTGTTCGGCGATTTTCTGCTGTGGAAAAAATTGATCAAAGAATTTGCATCAAATTTTGTGTAAAAACTGGAATTAAGTGCTCAAAAGCACTTAAAATGTTGAGTGGCATATAATAATTACACTCTGAGTCAGAAAAATATTTAAAAGTGGTACAATCTTTTCAAAGAAAGTCGAGAAGATGTGAATAACGACGCTCGTCCTGGAAGGTCCATCACATCAAAAACCGATGAAGATGTTGAAAAAGTGAGGAAAATTGTTATGGGAAATCGTCGAATCACTATTAGAGAAGTTGCAGAGGATGTCGACATATCGGTTGGCTCATGCCATACATTTTTTTTTTTTGCAAATTTTTGACAAGAAGCGTGTGGCAGCCAAGTTCCTTCCAAAATTGCTGAATTTTGAACAAAAAAGACTGTCGCATGAGAATAGCTCAGGATATATTAAATGACGTCAACGACAAATCAAGATTTGCTTAAAAGGATAAAAACTGGTGACAAACCATGGGTATATGCTCACTCGTCATTGCTTGTTCGTAAATTTTTTGCTACCGTATTCACCAGATTTGACCCCCTGCGACTATTTCGTGTTCCCAAAATTAAAGAGACCCATGAGAGGACGGCGTTTTGCGACGATAGAGGAGATAAAAACGGAATCGCTGAAAGAGCTTCGAGGATTGAAAAATACGCTTGTATTATATGTATCTATGGGTGAATACGACAAAATAGAAATTGATGACTAAATAAATATTTTTGATAAAAATTAAAATTCACCTTTTCTATTGAATAGACATCGTATTTATATATTCATACCTTAAAAAATATTTCGAACGACCTTAGCAGTAATTTACCCAAAGTAAAATTTTATGCAGTTATAGTTGTATTTTAAGCAATGGTAGAGGTAAGATGTTAGCGAAAGTATTATTTCTTTCAAAATTATAAATTAAGGATTCTTGAAGTATGTTTCACGTCTTTTCCAATTAAAACTTGCGAATGGAAAAGACGCATTTTTCTAAAAGATGCATTAAAGTTTACATTGTTGATGAAATTATTCTAAAAACCGGAAATATTTTCGTATATATGTACATATTTATGTACATAAGTATATACAAATGAAAGAACAAAATGAAATAAAAGTACACTAGTTTCTCTTCGTATTGCCCCTTTACCGACAAACCAAGAATTGTTTCAATTTTTATTTTATAAATATTTTTCAATTTAGAACACAGCAAATTGCAATCATCTGCCACTGTGCTGCCTGCTTATAAAAGTAACAGACATCATTTACAAAGTTGTTTTATATGGTAACTTTGTTTCTGCAGAACATGTGTTCGAAGGGGGTGAATCGTTTGAAAACAAACTCTCAGTAAACTAAAATTGTCTCACAACAAAATTTTGTTCAGAACCAATGGGTGAATCCACCTTTAGGCGCCAATACTTTTCAAATGAACATACACATTACAACAACAACCACAGCCACAAAAAGAAGTTTACTTAATATAAAACTTTAAAAAATCTTGGTATATTGAGTGAAGACAATAAAAAAAAGGAAAAAAATCGGCTATTTGGAAAAAAATTTCCATTTGATTTTTCTCATAAATGGAATGGAATGTGAAAGAGATAAACAAAAATTTAGTTATAAAGTGATCGTTTTTAATGCAACAAATGACCTCATATTTCAACATAAAAAATGTCAGGAAAACGAATTTCAAAATATATTATACAATTGGGCTATTTCAATCGCTACAAAGGCAAATCTGCCAAGGAAATCGCCGATATGTTTTTCTTGAAAATCAGAACTGTATATATGTAATATCATATCCCATACTGAAAAAGGACAACTAGAATTAAAAGGATCCACACGCAGGCCGAAAAAGGTGACACAGCGTTTTGAAAGAAAAATAATTGGAACTGTTTACCAATCCAGCACAAGTATGTATGTATATTAGCTCTTCAAGTGGAAAAAGACTTGACAAATATTTGTGCTTTTCTTCAAAAGCACAAATATTTGTCAAGAGTGGCGAGGGGAAACCCCAAGTCTCAGCTCAAAATATTGAAAAAGAGTTTAACATTTGCACCCGAAACGTTTCACTTCTCCCAGAGTACTGGGACGATGTTATTTTCTCAGATGAAACAAAAATTATGCTTTACTATAATGGCGGACCGCAGAGTTTAGCGTAAGCCCCTAACATCACTAGACAAGAAAAATCTTATTCCTACAGTAAAGTTCGGAAAACTTTCCGAAGGCTGTATACCCAGCAAAGGAGTTGGAATTTTGGATGAAACAATTACTAAAGAAGTACCTACTTATATCTTGATATTCTAAAAAACCAACTGACCTCTAGCGTTAAAGTTTCGTGTTATAAACCCGGCTACTCCTAATAAATTAAAATACAAATACTATCAAGATAATGATAACATACATAGATCTTATTTATGTAGGTCATGGCTACTGTACAAATGTACCAGTTATTGATATCCCTGCCTAAAGTTCGGACATAAATAAACCCTATCGAAAATTTGTGGGTTCATCTAAAGAAAAAGGTAGGAAAAAAGATCGCTAACGAACAAAAACGAATTGATACGGTTTATTAAAGTAGAGTGGGAAAAATACCGTTAGAATATAATATTCCGAAGCTAATTCAATCGATGCGAATACGTCTGCAGGCGGTAATTGATGCTCGAGGTTTTAACCAGTGTGCATTTTTTTACAGTAGACAAACTGAACTATATTTATTTTTTAATATCTAACATTACAACTTTTCATTGTTATAAAAGTTTTTTATATATGTATGTATGTATGTATTATATTAGCAAAACATACATACATATGTACATAAGTTTGTACATATGTAAGTACATAAGTATGTTTATAAAATACTATTCGAAAAAATTTTTTATATTTATTACAAAAAAATGCATCTTTTGAAGTTATCTTAACTTTCTCTATGCGCAAAGATATATTTTACAAACTGTATGTACATACATACATACATACATATGTACTTATGTACGTACCCACTTAAATACATATGTACTTATGTACGATATGCATGTGCATATGTTTAAAATTAATGCATGCAAATTAAAACATAAAATCTATTACATGCATATGGATATACATATGTATGTACATATATACATACTTATGTACATATGTATGTATGTATGCAAGTCTATATGCATGTAGACATGTATGCATTGATGTCTATATCCCATTAAAAAAATAAGATTAAATCAGACACAACAACAAATACCAAGAACTAACCAGGAATGTTGTTGGTGCAAAACAAATAAAAACTGTACGTAAACAAAACAAAAAATTCAGTACTCTTTACATACATATATTCAAGGAGAGCATGCCAATGGTGTTACAATAAAAACAAAGAATCAAGGGGAAAAATAATTTGAAGAAAAGGACCGGCAATGAAAACATGAACAACAAACATATGTACTATATAATACACAGCATAAATAATGGTTGGTAATGCTGAAATAAGCCAACAAAATTTTTTTTGAACGTTCTTTAATGAAAATGAAACAACATACATAACTAATTTTATTGTGTGTACAGTACACAACAAAAATACTATAAAACTACTATGATACGAAACCTGTGTGTAGAAAGAAAATACAAAAACAAAATAAACCAAAATACAAACATGTATTTTATTAACAGCCTGAAAAAAAGAATGAATGACCATGATAAGAGAAAGACGAGAAATATCAAAAACATGTCTTTTAAGCAAGAAAGGCAGGCAAGAGAAAAGAATGCAAACAACTAGTCTGCTAATTTAAATTTGCCTGCAACAGTCTTTACGTAAACAACAGCAAAGAGTAGAGAGCGGGCAGCAGAAGAGAACATACGCAACATTTACGAAACCTCATTAAAAACAGGAAATGTCTATAAAAACAGGAAATCGAATAACTAAACAGTGTTGCCGTGATTATTTTTTTGTGATGTCTGCTTCACACACTTCGTTTTCTAGTACCCGGTGCGCCGCGGCACAAACACGTCCATTTTTCATGCTCAAGCTACAATTCAGGCGAAAGATGGATAAAATATGTATTTCTCTCTCTATCTTTTTCCCTGAATTAAAACTTGGGTATGAAAACTTAACATACCTGAGCCAGGTACCTATAACCACAAATGTAAAAAGTAACAAATACATTTACATATCTTAAAAAGCGGGTTGAAATTTTAATACTTTAATATTAGTTTTTAATTTTAACATGTGCTGGAGTTTTTCAAAACGAATGAAATTTTTCTTAATTTCGTTCGTTAATAGTTACGTCATTCTGCATTTTAATCCTTTTTTTAAATTATACTATCATTATGTTTATACATATTATGTAGGTTTTCCCAGTCTGCATATGTTATGATTCGATTTAAGAATATTTTTAATTTTAAAATAGTTGTTTATTTTTTTAATAATTTTGCCTATTTTTCCGCTGCCGTTTTCTGAAATGTACTTATTTCATTTTTGCTCGTTTTGATTACTGATGACTGAAATTACGCTATTTTTTCATTTAAATTATTGCATCCATGTTCTTTTATTCCCTAAGAGGAATATTGAAGCAAACGGGATAACAAAATTGGCCGAACATGATATTCCATTTCATTTCCTGCAAACATTATCCCTTATACTGGCAAATAGATAGTTTCATGAATTTTTATTAAAATATAAGCAAAACGACAACACTGAAAGACAATTCATATTGAGGCGATGAAAATCATTGTCGGTTGTTGATTTAAATTCTTTTTTTTTTTTTTTTTTTGACAAAATATTTTAAATTTGCAATAGACGACTGAACATACATATAAGTATGTATGTATGACTAGATAAGTACATAGCCAACTACATGCATACAACAATTAAAATTTAAGAAAATCAGAATAAAATTTAATCCTTATATGAAAAAGTCAATGCGCATAAAACGTATACAGTGCACTTTGCATAAAATGCTATCATATCTACATATGCTTGTCTTGAATACAAATTTATAAAATAACATTTTTTCGGTTGCATTAGTCGTACCAAAATGGGCCGTCGCTGCATGGTGTTTCACTGGCGGGAAATTAATAACTTCTTTCTGCGATGTTTGTTGTTTTATATAATTTTGCACTTCTATAAATAAAATGCTTTTCGTTGAAGCGAATTATCTTTTAAGTGAAGTAATCAAGAGCTTTGAATTTAGTCAAAAACAAAAGTTAAGAATTTTCGATCTTTCGAAATTCGTTTAAACGGATCCGGCTATAACCGAAATGCTGCGTTAAGCGAAGTTGCACTATACATATGTGTATGCTGCATAATCGAATTTCAGAAGTTGCGCTAATGTGTATTTGCAAAGTTTCAATAATATAAAAATATTTTTCAAGTAGTACATGTTATGTGGTAGTATTAGTTCGTCTCAAACTGCCTCTGGCTGAGCTTGTTGCTACAGTCTATGACTCTTTACGGTCATCAGCATTTTTAAAAAAAAGCAGTTGCTGTGTATTCGTTGCACTACATAAAAACCATAAGATATTTTGTTCTTTATTGTCTTTTTTCAGTACGTATAATTTTTATTCTTTTACCATAAAGTAAAAATTCTCTTTTATATCCTTAGTCTTTTTAAGGTTCTAAGAATAATTCAATCATAAAACAATACAAAAAATTGAAGGAAACATATTAAAAATAACTGTACCTTTGCTATATACTTAAGTACCTAAAAACTTTTAATTAACACCCGTTTTCGTTTTTAAAGTAGACTCTTCAACAACGGTTTTTAACAATTCCATAATAAATTAAAGCTCACCATGTTTAAAAACAGTTTCACAATAGTCTTCATACAATAATATAAAACACATTTTTTTGCAAAAACTGAAATAGTTTCAAAAGTTGTAAGTAATTACGTTCCTTAAAATTGATTTCCTTGATGCGCTCATAAGAATTTTTTTTGTTCAAGACGCCACCAATTTCGATAAGAAAATTTACTACTTTGTCTTTATTTTTTTTTTTTTTTAATTAAAGTAATGGGTCGATTGCAGATGAAAATCGTTACCGGCAAAGTACATATTGGATCCATGAACTCGTGAAATAAATCTAATTGTTAATTATTTTGTCAAACGGGTGCATAATTTGATTTGGGAATTTAGATTTTTCGGAGGATATTTTAACAAATTTCAAAGTTTATTTTATCTGAAATAAACATCAAAAAAAATTTATTAAAATAAAATTCCCAACAGTCTTTTCAAATATCACAAGAGTATCGAAATTAATTGACAGTTTTTATATGTGAAGATAATTCTTTCCAACTTAAAGGAAATAATAATTTGACTTCGTAGACTAGTAGCTAGTATAGTATCGTAGTACGAACGTCGCAGGTTTCATTCCTGTCGAATACTCTGGGTTTTCCGCAGACAACACAATAGGTTAGGTTAGGTTGATTGGGGGGGTGTTATAGCCCATGTCATATGACATACACTTAAGCCAGTGAAGGCTTGTTGTGCACTCCCTTTATTTATCAAACACAAACTGCCAGACTTCTGCGGCAGGATTCGAACCTGGGACCTTCGCACTACGAGTCTAGTACACTACCTACTAGTCTACGAAGGTCAGGTCAAACAAATAATTACTTACTATACATGTACGTACATAAGTATGTATGTATGTAAGGTAAAAATGAAAGAACAGCAGTTGACAATTTTTCATTTTTAACTAGTGCCCCTACATGAAGGAACATGCTACCGGAGTGAGAACTAGTTATTATAATTCAGTAATAGTTATTTTTGGATTAAGCAATTTTCGAATGCATCAGCAGTTGTGCCACTGGGCGGCACTTATTTTTCTGAATTCGGAATTTGATTACCCTTTGTCGGCATGGCATTTTTGTTAAGGAAAAAACAAGCACCGCATATGCCGGAATTCATATTTAACATTATGACAAATTAATTTTCATCAATCATTTGTTCACATATATTTTCAATTGGGTAGCGATAATGTGATTTTAATAATAGAATATACCTATACGGCGTGAGACTTGTGCGTGAACGACATTCTTATTGGATATTAATGGGGCTGAGTGCGAAAAATTTTCAATTTCTTGTGATTTGTTCGATGTGTTAATAATGAGATAGTGTACGAGCGTGACAGTTTTCATTTCAGTTTATTAAGAAACGTCAAAATGCAATTTTTTCCCATACAATGGATGACACACAAGCACATACATATGTATGTATGTATGTACATAAATATGTATGTATGTATATACTATATATGTAGATACACTATATCAAAAAAGTCTGCATATACGAGCTTATTCAGTAAACAAAAACACAAGTGAAAAAGGAGATGATAATAATACTTATAGTCAGTCTGGTATTTTCGATACTATTATGTAATATTTTTAATTTTGGTCCTCGAAGCTTTGTATTACATGTTATGTCAACAAATATGTAAATAAAATACTTTTTTAATTAAAAAATTGCTTATTTGTTAAATACATATCAATATTTAATTTAAAACGTAAACAATTCAGTTTAAAAAAATCAATAACAAAACAGTTCATAAGAACATACCCAAAAATGTGCAGGTATTTTAAAAGTTCATTTTTTATTTTTATTTACAGCACAAATATTTTACAACAGCTGGTAGAGTATCATTTGCGTATTAGCACCTCAGTTAATCTATTTTGCATAGGATAGGTTTGCTTTTTAGTTTCTTTATGTCTATATATTATATATATTGCTGCATAACCTCTTCAAGATTGGATTTTGATGCCGTAAAATTTTCTTTTCTAATAAATTCTAAACATTCGCAAATATTTAGGAACATTATACAGAAGTCATAGAAAAACGAAATGCACCCCCGAAGTCCCAATCTGGCAGCACTTTGGTTCAAATTGCTTTTCAAAATATCTAATTAGATATACACTTTATACACTGTGAATTAAATATGTAAGTAATAGCTGACCAATTCCGTATACTGATATACATTGCTTTTTAATATGTTTCTTGGCAAACACTACTTTTTAGACTTCTTGCGTGCCTATTTACAGTTGATTTCAATATTCATTGCTAGTTTTGAGGCGGTTACCTTAGGACTTTTATCAATTTGAATCACATACTTTTTTGGTCACTAAACTTACGTGGGACGCCTAGATCGCAGCATTGGGACAAACTTTTTATCTTGTAAGTATTTATAATTTTTTTAATGCAACAATGAGATCTTTCCAAAGTCTGAAATATCTTTAGTCATTTACATTTTTTACATAAGTATGTACATATGTACATAGGTGGACTCTTTTTGTTATCGAGCAATGTGAATTATAGTTGCAATTAATATAAATATTAGTACATAATCATAATTTTGGGAATGAAAAACTATTTCCAAGTATGTATATGTACACAGACTTTTTCCAATTCGTGTATGTATGTATGTATCTGCCTTTATATGTATGTATGTATTTAAGTAAATGAAGAGTAGTACGGATATTAACATTAAATATTAATAAAAAAAAATGAAAGCATGTGCATATGTAGATACATACATACATATACATAAATTCATGACGTTTTCATGTCTACGTCCGGCCAGCGGCGCGACTGCATATGTACTAAATATTTGCTTAGAATTTAATGATTGCCTACTGTCTGTTTGTTTAAAACTAGTGGATGGCATTTCGACCTAGATTTATCCATGAAATTACTATAACGTTGTTCATATGCATATACATACATATGTATGTATGTACATATTTAGATATATGTACATACTTACATAAACATATGTACATATGAGTAAACGTTTTGTGTTCTCTCATACTACACATTTCTGAAATTTTTATATACGCACATACACATGTACACATACATACATACATAAGTATGTTTAATTTTGTACCAGATTCTCATTTTTTTAAATAGCAAAAAATGTTTTTCGGTCAGATGACATTAGATGATGATGATTTGGTTTTCCAGCTTGAACCAAATCAACAAAAATTAAACCGGAAATATCCATTTAAATAACGTGAGCTCACACAAGATATAAATTTAGTTTGCGTATATTAAATACTGAATACACATATTTATGTACATAAGTATGTATGTATGTATGTATGTATGCACATTACTCACCAAAAATCAAAGATATATGTATAATGGCAGAATGCAATTTCAACACGCATTATATTAAGACCAATTGTAAAAATATTAATAGCAAATTATTTTAAAAACTTTTAAAATGCTTCATTGGCTATTCAGAAAGGCTACAACATCTACTTTTTAACAATTATTCCCAAATAATTATTACCACCCTACTGCCAGATGTTGACTTATTATTGAAAGTAACACAACATCCGGTAATTAAAATACTTTACATAAAAATTAAAAAAAAAAAAACAGGAGAATCTCTCAAGATGCAGTAAAAGAAAGGTTAATAAACGGGGAACACATTACAAAAGTAATGAAAAACGATACATGTGTAAAATAATTTGTCCACATACCAGCACACTGCTAAACGAAGTAACTAACCTACGTTAATACGGCACCCAGTACGAAGTAGTTAAGGGAAAATATGAAAAAAATGAAGATTTACTAAAACAAAAGGCCAATTAGAAAACGAATATCGCAAAAAAATAACGGCTTTACAAAATGAAAGACATAAAGTTGGCAACACTTGCATTGAAAGACCACACAGATATAAAGTATATAAAAAAAGAGAACAAGACAGTTACAGTGAAACAAAATGAAATGATAATATACAGAGAATTTATTAGAAAAAAGGAGTAAAAACAATACTAGAAATAAAATGAAAGAGGAAATGCTAAGAAGGCATTAACCGCTGCTTTAAGCTTTTTTGCTTTCAACTAAACAAATCAAGCAACGTCAGCGGAGACAGCAGCGTTAAATATTTCGAAATCAAATGAACAAACTCAGAAGAG